>OX403618.1:78227679-81147835 GCA_948107695.1 Meliscaeva auricollis
AATGCACATCAAAATCTAAAATTTCTAAAAAAAAAAACTTTAACTGCTTCAAAAATTATAAATTGCTTTAGGCAACATGAATTTTTGCTTTGAATATCATTTAAGTGTGATGATTTTTCTGCAGAAATGTCAAAATCAGAAGTATTTTACGTTAATTACATTAGTTACGCGTAACTAATTCAAATTTGAAAATTCACCATTTCTGAGTACTGTAATTTTTTTTTTAACTTACAGTTCATACTATTTCTACAGAAACACAAACTACGCATTGAGATGCCTTGTATCATATTATCTAAAATCGTAGTAGTTTTCTGATCCTCCAGTACATTTTGAAGGACCAGTTTAACCTGCTGGTACCGTCAATTTCCATGTTCTGATGGAAATTCCTGTTAGCTGTATGGATAGTAAGGTTGCCCTCGAAGTTTCGTTGGTTCTGGGATATTTCAAGTCATCTACACCAAAACTTGAAGTGATGTTCAAGTGACTTTGTTGCTAGGAGAAATATTGAAAAAAATAATGCAATGGTTTACAATAAATGCAAAATTCTTATTAAAATTTCTAATTTCATCACAAACAAATTTTCTGTAGTGCTTTTCCAAAGCAAATAAACGATTAAGAAAAAACGATTTTATTGATCAAGATGAACTAAAGGCACAAGTTACTAAATACTATTCCTTGATTTTCTTGCGGGAATATCTTAATGGTTTTAAAATACGAGTATTATCAGTGATTTCCATACATCGAACAACCTGTTAAGAATACAAAGCAGACACAAAATACAGAAAAAAGGTAGGTTCACATTCCATGCCTACAAAGCAGCGCAGCGCACATCGTCTTCGTCTTGCTATTACGTCAATGCTATTAATACTTACTGTTATTACATTGCATTATCATGAATGTCAAAAAATTTCACTTGGAAAAATTAAATTCAGTCACCATGAGGACAATCAGTGACATTTCCAACAACGAAACAGCTCTACAGCCAACAAGAACGACCTTTTGCCTTTGATGTGCGTCCGTCGGCGGTTGTGTGTAGGTACCTCGTGTTCTGCTTTATTTTTGGCCAAAGAGTAAAAGTGTTGTATGGCTGTTGTACGACTGACTACGTAAGCATAGTAACGTTAAGTTTTTGCAGAAAAAAAACACGGAGATTCTAAACGGCTTCCTTCCTGTCAAGTGGTTATGTTAAATGACATCCGAATCTTGATGATAATATCTCTAAACCACCCCAAAGGCATGGAGATTCATTTCATTTCATTTCGTTGCGTTGCGTTGCGTTCCGTGTTGGTTGTTTTGTTTATATAATTCTGGTCTTCTTTGGGGGCCAGAAGCTATGTCAGAGTCATTTTCATTTCGTGTAATACTTTTAATCAGAGTCCGTAGTATTCTAAATACTTGTTTTCCGTTTTTGCATGTATATTCTAGGATCTTTTGCAATTAGCATAAAATAGAAATATGCGAGTAATGAAAAATAAGAACTCGAACGCGCGTTCACTTTTGTGTCGCATCGTGTGTCCTTTTCGGTGGTAGGAATGTATAGTTTCATTGTGGTGACCATCATTATTTTTATTTTTCATTCAACTTTTAGCTGATTTTATTTTATCGCTTTTACTATTTATAGGAACGTCACTATGATGTCAGCGTGAGAGATTATTCTAGGTCTAAAACCATAAGACAGAGTACGCATCAAATTAATGAGAGTTGTCCATTTTTTCATTTTATGTCAGTTTCAATAAAGAAAGATGGTCACCCTACACATCAGAGGTTAGGTACATTATTTCGCATTTGTAATGGCTTTTGCCTGAGTAAGATGAAAATTTAAATTATCCAAGTCGCAAAATTTGTCCGACAGCAGGAAAATGATACATTACACAAAAAAGTGTATAATGTACACCGGACGACGACTAGCGACGGCAATGTATATCACTGGGAAATTACTTTCACTATATGCATGCATCTATGCTATGCATTTTAATAGAAATTTTGCAAATTATGAGAGCGTGTGAAATGGTTTTTGATAGACCGCTGTTTTAGTATTTTTTGGATTTTTTGTTTTTACTTATTTTTTTTTTTTTTGATTATTTATTATTTTCAGCAGCGATGCGAAGTTAAAATTTTATTATTAGATACGTGCCATATGGGATGAAAATTATGAATGCCCGATTTTTTTACTGAACAAAAAATCACGGCTGGGTCGCATATAATTGCTATTTCAGAGTTGATGTGAATGTTAATTTATTATTTGATTAATTGAAAAAAGATCCATGTTTGGAAAAAAACTCTTGAAAATCTCAAAGATAAAAAAAAAGTTGGTGCGAACATTTCAATGAATTATTAAAAGACGTCTTAGAACAAAAAAAAAAAAATAAAAACTAAAAAAACTGCAGAAAATCAAAATCACTGGAAAAACGACGGATATATTGTTCAATTATGTTTGTAAGAGACATTTTCTTAACTGGTCCGTTATATGTAAGATGCCCTTTTGAATAACCAATCTGACGAAGGAAAAATTTGAGCAGAATCATCACAGAAACAACTTATAATTTTCGAAAATTTTAATAAAAATTTCAAGCTACAGCCGCAACCACTGAAGAAATTTTCTTCAAACTTTAAAGTAAAGAGTTTTGAGTAGGCCCCTAGAGGAGAAATTGATTTTTTTTGTAGGACCAAAATTAACGGTGGGTTGGTTGGCAGCAATGCGGAAAGTCAGTTTTTAATTAAAGTATGAGTCCTAGCAGATTCATACCAAATCGAAGCGTAGAAACCTCAAGATTGGTGAGGTTTTGTGCGAAATAGGATCGTTTTTTTTTAATCCATGGACGACGTTTTTAAAACATTATATGAAAAAAAAAAAATATAGGAAATCCAATTTGGTTTTCGAAGACAGACGATGCGTGCATAGTACAAAATATTTCAAAGCACATAAATTGCTTAAAATTCCTGCAGAAATAGAGAATACTTTTTTGAAATGATCTTCCAACCGACCCACTAATTATAATTATAAAGATCAGTTACTGGTCCAAAAGAGGCAATTAGTTTTATAATTAAGTTAGCGATAGATATTTCTATTACTTTTTTTAAAGCCCACTGTGGCGTATGAGTAACATTTTTTTCTATCGACAATTTTAAATGTTAATACCTACAGTTTTTTTTTTCTATCTTTTACCAATTCGTCAGAGGAGTTGAATTTTGTCCACAAACAAAATGAACTTTTTATTGGACTTGGCATGCATCATTTTGGACTTTAAAACTAATTATTTTTATTTGTGGGGTAACTGAAGCTTAAAATAGAGCATTATCTTAGCACCGCCGGACAAAACCGCTCCAATTTGGATGAAAGTTATGCATTCGTACAAAAAAAGTTGAGATAACAATCAAACATGACATTACGATGATGGAGAATGAGAAAAAGTGGGTCCGACAATTCTGTCTGTCTGTCTGTCTGTCTGTAATTATCAGAGACCACAGCCTAAACGGATGAGTCGCTTTACTTCAAACTTGGTATGTGGCGTTTTTTGGAGACTATCCCCAGACGTTTTTTGATTTTTTTTTTGACCAAAAATAACGGTACCTGTCATTTACCGGTTTCAGAAAAACTTGTTTTTCTCAAAAACGGTGCCTACGACTTTGATCAAAAAAATTATGGTCATTTCTTTGAAAGAGAACCATTTTTTTTTCAAAAACCGTTATTAACGGTACCTGAATTAGAACTGTTTTTTTAATTCTGATTTTCTCCTTCATGACTCAATCAATTTTAACCATTTTTTACATGGATGCTTTTGAGTTGCCGTAATAATATTTAGTAAAAAAATTTTTTTGAAATTGAAATTTTTTTTTTGAAAAACCATTTATTCGAAAACTATTCAATATTTTTTTTCAAATTTTAGTTTTAAGATGTTGATAAATAATATCTTAAAAATGGCGTACCAATTTTTTTTATAAAAGTTCTTGCTAAATTTTATATGGAAAAAATAGTTTTTTTTTTTAAATGGCTGTAACGATTTTCAATTTTTTTTTTTCTAAAAATGTATCATTATAGAAGAAATCAAATTGCATACCTTCTTTGTTTTGAGGTTCAATTCATTTAAGAAGCTGTTTTAGTCATTTGAAAATCGAATTTTATGCTTTTTTAAATTTTATTTTTTCTAAAACTGCATTTTTACAAATTTTTAATTAAAAAGGCTTTATCTACAAGAGCAAGTACGTGCGACCCAGTCGTGCATTTTATTTTAAAATTGATTGCTTTTTATTTCGTATTCCTGATTATTGTTTTAAACTAAGGTGCACTGCTATTGTTTTGACCGCAGCTGTATATGTTTTGAAAGAAAACACCAACAACATATAAATACAAAATCTTAACTACAGCAAACAAAAAAAATTAAAAATATTATTTTTCTATGAAAACAACCATCTATTACTCCCCATTCTGATGTACCTACAGTATTTCAGCAATAAAATACCCTCCAATCAGATAGTAATTCATTCCACCAAAATGCCAATAAGTAGTAAATCCTCTAACAAACTTGTATAGTAAGTCCAGTCCAAGCAATTAAACTTCTTTCCTCCACTGGACCCCCTAAAGAAAGAATCAAATTTATTTCAAAAATAATTTGTGAGCTCAAATATACGTTACATGCTTCATTAGCACACCCTCACGCTCACCAAAAGATCCTTTTGTGTGCAACCAATTAAACAGAGAGAACCCCCCATCACCAATAAAATAGCAGAGAGAAATCATATTGAAATCGATTGACTAACGACTTGGTTACATATTGCCAGACACTTGCCACACCATTCGTCTTCCATGCAATTAACCTCGATTCTTATGCGAAGTTGGATATTCGCTTCGCCTGCCATTTGCCACCACCACCGTATATGACTTTCAGTAATTGAGAAGTCACACTTCCCGTTAAAGTTAAGAACACACACATAGAGTAGGTAGGTAGAGGCCTCGCGCCTCTCACACTCTTTATGTGAGTGAATCTGAAAATAATTGAGTGTGCCAACCAATTTTGGGCAATAACTCTTTCAGCCTCCATAGGACATCCATTCTGCTGCCATTGCCATTTCTTCCAACTATATCACAAACACCATCAGGAGACCTACCACCCACTGGTGCCGTCCAATTCCCCCAACACTATAGCCCAGTTAGCCAAAAAGACAGCAACTTTATTAATGCCATTAGCGTTTTGGACCTAATTTGCAACGAAATTACTCAATAAAAACGTTCTCATTACATTAAGGCGAAAACTCGTCTAAATGGACGACTATAACTTGTATCAGATTGAGGCACGGACATAAATTCCAACTGAAATATATATCTGCACGCAACCGCTACGACCCCTAATATAGAGTGTTCCAAGAGCAAATACGAGTTTACGCATGGAGCACGGAGGACGAAGCACGGAGCACAGAGGAACTGCAATAGATTTCCATGGTGGAAATTGGAGTGTTTGCTTTATGCCAATCATTGACCCAGCAATATTGGCTTGAACCCTCAAGTCGCAGCAACTCTTCGAAGAAGAAGAACGAAGAACGAAGAAAGTTGGGGGGGGGGGGGGGGGTGAGTGAGTAAACATCATTTTTTAGATGCCAAATGGAATATCCATCTTTTGATTTGCTTTTGTATCAGAACAAATCCGTCTAGACGACGACGAAGACGATTGATGACAAAGAGACGAAGACTACAAGAATGAATGAGTGAGGCGAGGCAAGGGTTGTCGCACCTTTGATGTTGATGTTCTCCTTTATTTCCCTTTCAATCTCTAACAATTAGACTAAAGAAAACCCATTTAAAAGCTATATTCAGAGTTTGGGGACTTTGATTTAAAATTTTATGTGTCTCAAGTAGTTTTCTAAAGAATTGAGAGAAGGGGAATAAAAGCAGTTACCTAGCCTTTAAGTTTCTTAAAAGTTATGCGTCACGTCAGTTTATTAAGTCCAATGCATTTTTTTTTAATTTTTTTACGACAGACGTCTAATGGAACTGAAAAGTATAAAATTCATTTTAAATAGTGAATCGAATGAATGGGAATTCATCAAAAGAAAGAAGACTAAGGTTTAAAAACAGAGGCGGTAGAAAGCTACCTATCAATCTTATGAGGTCTTAATCTATATTCTAGTCTTCAATCTGTTTTTTGTTTGTTTTTAAATTGAAAATTTGTTTAAGAGAAGCTATCAGACCACCTAGAATCTTCAGGCCAAAGATGGATGTGGTATCTCATTGTAATCCCTGGCAAATTCAACGTGACTTCTAAGGTCCTAGACTCGATTGGGGGAAACAATTTATCTTTGTGTACCGCCTCGCTGCAAAAAGTGGATAACGGTTACGTGAATAATTTCCAGTGTAAAGGAAATAAGTCAGTCCTCTGCTGAACATTGCATTGCATTGCTGAATCATTGCTGAAAATACCTATTGGTGGATAAACTGCAGGTGAGGTCTCTAAGTGGTGTGAAATTCTGATGGCTGATGAATTTATCTGGAAAAGTCAACAGTAATAGGAGGAAGCATTTTCACCACAGTAAAGGAAAGTACGAGATGGCAGACCAGGAAGTACTTCGGTTCCATACCAGCATTTCGGGATGGAGTCAAACATATTAGAGAAGAAACGCAGAATTATTGTATTTTTGCCGACTAAGATAGACACATGAAATCTTACAATCTGGATATTAATTTCGGCTAGGCAAATTAGAGCCGGATAAATGTTCTTGCAAGCTGCAAGCATACAAATTTGATCTATGACAATCTGTAGGACTTTATCATGAAGCATAAAAATAGACTATGATTAAGTGATCATACAAAAAGAAACACTTTTTGATTAAGAGCCCTGCACATTGGGTCTTCTGCTGAACAAACACGCTTGGGGCCGGGGGATGCTGAATATGAATTCGAGCTTTAACCAACGGTCTATCACGTAGACAACTGCTAACTTGGGTGATGGAAAAAATTTAACATGTCAACGCTATTAGAAGTAGGCCTAGGAGCTTTAGAATCAAGCAAAGCTAATAAGCCTACAAGTGATCGATATCCAAAGTAACCCTTTTGAGTGAGAGACTTGCTCATATAGGGTATTCTGTCAGACAAACTCGCTTCAAGCTGTGTGTTGCTGAAAGAGAACTGAAACTTGGGCTTACGGGCCATCTAGTAGACGCAATTATCAAGGGCTTACATGCGCTTGAAGAATCAAATGGTTACTAATACTTTGACTAAGGCCTTGACTTAAACCTGTAACTTACGTACTTACTCACTTAAGGTGGCACTTACAATCCAGGAAGGATTACGGCCTCAACCAACATGCTTCACCAGCCACCTCTGTCCTTAGCTAGCCACCTCCAGTTACGCACGCCAAGTTGGTTGAGGTCGTTCTCCACTTGCGTGTGCCACCTGTTACGCTACTTGCCCCTGCACGTACACCAACAGGGTTGGATTCGAAGACTCGTCGGGCTAGTGCGTTGATGTCCATACGCTCCAGGTGCCCCAGCCATCTCAGCCGCTGTATTTTCAGCTTTTTGGCCAGGTCAACGTCACTCTACAGCCTGTAAGGATCGTCGACAAGTAAGAATCTTCTTCTCCATACTCCTTCGATACACACAGGACCAAAAATCACTTGAAGAATCTTTCTCTCAAAGCAACCAAGCAAATTTTAATCCGATTATTTTAACGCCCATGCTTCTGCCCCCTTCAGCAGGACCGGGATGATTAAGGTCTTGTTTAGCGTTTCCTTGGTTCTATGCGAAAGGGCTTTACTACTTAAATGCCTCCGCAGCCCAAAGAAACAGTGATTGCTAAGAGTAATTCTTCGTTTGATCTCTACCTACACTGATGTCGTTGTTTGAGTTAAACCTGTGAAGTAAATTTAATAGAAGAATATTATGCCTCAAGTGGCAGCAAAAAAACGTGACCTTAACTTATTTATAGTTCAGAACTTGATAAGTAGCTAAAGCTAACTGAAAAGGCTGATTCAGTTAGACTACTTTGCTTTTCGGCCGAAGTTTTTTCTCGTCAAATCATCCTCTTGAAGTCTGGGAATTTCCTTTGTTAGGGAAGAGCTGCTTGTATCGTTCTCATTTAACAGTGGGATTTCTAAAAGATCAACAGGTATTACATGTAAGGCCCCTGGTGGCTTTTATTACAGTGCAGGTACTGGTAGGGCTCCTAGCGGCACTAAGAAACAGCAAACAATAGCTCTAGTATATCAGCTCACCAGGTACTAGTGACGCCTATGGTGTATAGGGCTATTGAGGTGGGGGGAAGTTAGTAGCAAGAAATCGCAGCACTATTTTCCCTTTCTATGTATGTCTATGCGTTTATGAGATTTTGTAAAGCCTGAAAAGAACTATTTTGAAGAAGAACAAAGAACTTTTCCGCACCGCCCTAGAAACGACAGTAAACTTGCTCCACTAGTTTTCCATAAAGTTTAAAAAATTGAAAGGTGCTGTACTATAAGCTCTTATAAAGCTCTTATTAAGAATGAAGAAATTTTAATAATATGTCAAAAAAATACTTTCTTAGTTGAAATAATCCACAGCCATCAATGACTTCCTTTTGAAGTCATCATTCCTACCAACATAAAATAAATCACTTTTGATTTTTGCATCTTTTCCATTAAATACTCACTGAATGATGGAGTATAATGAAAACGGAAGTATAAAAAAGGAAAGAAAAACACATGAGACTTCCTTCTGTTCAAGAATTGTGTGTTGTGTAATCTCGAACGATTGCGTCCCAATCATTAATTTTAATGAACAAGAAATTGAAGGTACCTACACTCGCAGCTCTCTGCTTCAGAGAGGCGTTAAAGCCTTTTGGATAATTGTAAGCCAAGCATTGTAAGTTTACTGACTGGTTAATTGGAATGCTTTCATTAAATTAAATCCCTATACCTACCCTCTCTATATGTCTGATGGCAAAGTAGGTTATGTTATGTGTTATGTGATGTGTGTGTGTGTGTGTGTGTTGTGTAGGCTATATAGGCACTTAATTTCAAACAGAGTAAGAAATCATCGCCTTCTTTTAAAATGCTTAGACTTCATATGGTTCGTTACTGTTGAATGATATATGATTAAATGCTTAATTTGAATAAATGCACGAGTGGAGTACCTACCAATAGTATAATGAAATCAAGGAAAATTGCAAATAAACATAATTGCTGAGTTTTAATAATACACTCCTCGTCAACTACAAATACGCACAAACATTTTTTAAGATACTTTGAGTAGTTTTTCCAAAACATTGATGCTTACTCTTCCCTCAAGATTTACAAGAATTTACTAAAAATGAATCACCAGTTTTTCTTTGGCCAATTTGCTTTAACAGTTTGATAGAGGAGCAAAATGTGCAATTGCTTCAATGGCCGAAGTACACACTTCAACTTTTACTAATTCACTTTTATTTACTCTCTTATCAAAAAACACTTTTATCTATAACAAACTGCTTTACTAACTTCTTTACAATTTACAAGAAATAACATTTCCAAATTACAATTTTACAAACACTTATTCTTATTACTGTCAAAATTAAACTGTCCCGATCTCCTTCTCCGACCTCGTATTTATACTTCTCTCATATCCTCTCGAAGGTTCTAGAGATTTCTAGTTTCTTTAAGTAAAAGAGACAAATATACAAAGACAGATAGAGACAGATATACACTCAGTCACAGAAGTTAGTATACACTATGCCCAATAGTAATCTAGACTATGGAAAAATAAAACTCAAAAAGGTCATGGCTCTTTTCTTAAAATAAACTTCAGCATTTACTGCGACCTAATATATACATTATAATTTAAAAAACTTAATGTGGGAGTGCAATATTAGTTTTAAGAGTTAAATAAGGGTTTTTGTTCGTAGCTTTCCCTTGAATTATTAATATCAATTTCATTATACAACTTATTGTCATTATATGTTTGTTTAAATTATAGTTGAAAAGGAAAATATTTATCCTAAATCTCTAACTTGTAACTACCAAATGTAAAAAGAAACTCTGTTATTGCTACTTAATAAATAAATAATAATAATAATAACTTCAGCATTTTAATGAATTAATTTTCCCAATTTCAATATATTTCAAAAGCAAATACACACCATAATCTTGCGTTGTTATAAGTCTAGTGTATACTAACTTTCGTGACTGAGTGTAGACAAATTCCGTTTCGTTCCCTTCCGTTTCGTTCGAAGTTCGAAAGTTCGAAGTTTGGATGAAAGCGTTCAGAGCTTTAGTCAGTAATCATTACCAAAGATCTATATGTGTCATTCCGTTTGGGTGTGTTCGCTCCTACATTCGTAACACTATTTTGGAATTATTTTATTAACATCTTAAGGGAATTGTTAGCAAAAAGCATCAGTTGACGAGGAGTGTATAAAATAAATACAAATTATAAAGGTGTCTATTATATTGTTTGGGTGTGCGCTCAATAAAGATATCAAATATCTGATATTAAAATAATTTGTCCAATAACATATTTATAATTTGTTTGAACTGATTTTTTTTATGAGTGGCAGTTTTTTGAGATAGTTTTTTAAAAAAGTTCGTAAAATACCAAAAAACCATATTTTTTGCTTGTTAAGCTTAAATAAGAAAATAAAAGATAATAATATTTACTACAAAAAACAAGTGTTATTTTTTTTTTTTAACGAGCTATAGCAGTTGCCAAATACTGCTCTTACAGGATAAAACGAATAATAAAAATAGTGTATTCGAAATTTGTCAATTTAACTAGGAACATCTTCTAAGTGATGGCTCGCATCGAAAACAGTGCCATAACATTTCTTATGGGAAATTCAAGTATTCTATCTAAATGAGCATACATAATTTGTAAAAAACTTCGTCATTTAAGAGCCAAGAGCAAAAGACTTGTTTTTTTTTCGAATTTTGAACAATTTACTTCAATAGTTTTATTTTTAATACAAGAGCTTATATAAGAAAATTGTTAACGATGTCTTATCGAGAATTAAATAAGCTGCAAATCACGAAAAAAAAATTCTCAGAATTGCCGTTAATGAGTTATACGCGAAAAACAATTTTATGAAATTGCAATATTTGGCAACTACTGCTAGATCGTTTGAAAAAAATTACACTTAGTTTCTGAAGACATTACAGAAGTAAGTATAAACTATTTTTGGAATACTTCATCATTTAGGCCTAACAAGCAGAGTTTTTTGGTATTTGACGAACTTCTTAAAATATCCTTTAAACTGTCACTCTAGATGGGTACCATAATATCGAGTTATGCATTCGTACAAAAAAAAGTTGAGATAACAATCAAACATAACATTACGATGATAGAAAATGAGAAAAAAGTGTGTCCGACAATTCTGTCTGTCTGTCTGTCTGTCTGTCTGTCTGTAATAATCAGAGACCACAGCCTAAACGGATGAGTCGATTTACTTCAAACTTGGTATGTGGCGTTTTTTGGAGACTATCCCCAGACGTTTTTTGAATTTTTTTTGGACCAAAAATAACGGTACCTGTTATATACCGGTTTTAGCAAAACTCATTTTTCTCAAAAACGGTTCCTACGATTTGATTAAAAAATCATGGTCATTTCTTTGGGTAATGTCTATCTTTAAATGTGAACCATTTTTTTCAAAAACCGTTATTAACGGTACCTGTTATAGAACCGTTTTTCTTAATTCTGATTTTCTCCTTCATGACTCAATCAGTTTCAAATTATTTTTTTGGGTTTTTGAAAAAAATTTGAATTTTTTTTTTTGAAAAATCATTTTTTCGAAAACCATTCAATATTTTTTTTTCAAATTTTAGTTTTCGTACGCCATTTTTAAGATATTATTTATCAACATCTAGATAAATAATATCTTAAAAATGGAGTACCAATTTTTTTTTTATAAAAGTCATTGCAAAATTTTATATGGAAAAAATTGTTTTTTTAAAAAAACGGCTCTAACGATTTTCAGTCGTGCATTTTATTTTTTTTTACGAATGCATAACTTGATATATGGTACCCATATCGCAAGTAAAAATGACCTATGACAATTCTGTAGGGCTTTCAAAATCCTTAAAAAACTGTATTAAAAACATTATTGTATCACGTACCATTCGTTACAGCATTTAGAGTAAGACCATATAAAAAAATTGCAATCCAAATACGAAAAAGCGCAATTTGTATGGAAAAACGAAAAGTGCATTGCTCTCGTACTAAACATTAACAGTCTTATTTTTTAGCCTAAACCAAACCTTTGAGCTTAGTGCCGGGATTACATTTTTTTTTTGAATCACAATAATGTACATATTTCCTGGAATACTTTAAAACTTCTTTGAAATGGGATCGCTGAAATCGATGTAGCATGAGTAAGTTTCTGATCCTGCATTCTCACTGAGAATGCAGGATGAGAATTTAAAGGACTTTTATATTCTAAGCAATTTAATATAATTACATATTTTTATTTTATTTTATTTAATATTATTTTTTTACAAAAAAAAAAATAAGTATTTTGTTTTAACCAGTCAACATGAGCTGAGCGCAAGAATATGCAAAAGAAGTGATTAATAGTCTAAACATTCATTTATTCAGTTTAGAAAATATCTATTCATCCCTATCATTGGACTTTCAATTGTCAAATTTCCTTTTTGAAAAGAAAAAAAAATGTGTTCTCTCTTATTAATCGTTTTTTTTTTTGTTTTCTTTCTTGTTGTAACGATTTTGAATTATTTATTATTTTTATTGTCCCAACAAAAGCTATAAGTAATAATAAATCAATGTCAAGTAATATGGAGATTTTGGGATACGCTTGCGATAATAAGCAGGACACTCGCATAATAATTTCCATCTCAAATATTTCCATGAGAAAAATAAAAAAAAAAAAAACATAATATTGACTTCATTATAATACAAAATATCTGATATTATTGTTTATTATCTGGTTCATGTTTTGTATAAAGAAGAAGAAGAAGTGATATGTCCTTTAATGAGTAATAGGAGAAGCAGAAGAAAACATACGCGTCGGAGGTGTCATGTCTGTTTGTTTTATAAAATTAACATAATCACACAATTTGAGTAATAATTCGATGTCAAATCAACTGTGAATTGCTTCCAAAAAGGATATGTCTTCTTCTTGTTTTTCAAAATTCAAGAAGAGACGATAATGATGAAGATGTTTTGATAAAATTGATTATTTTGTTTTGTTTTGTTTTAAATAAGTCAAATGGGAACTTTTATTATGTCATTCGTTTTCCCCAAAACGCTTCATATTGATAATTAAATTTACAGGGTACTGAACTAAATCGATATTGTAGTTCCCAGGAAGTAATATAATATTGGTTTTTGGTTCTTAAATCATCTAAAGTTTTCCCTGTTTAACTTTTGGCTTGGAAGAACCACAAAATGTTTTTGTTAAAAAAACAATTTTTCAACAAAATACCAATTCAAGTTCTTCAGTGCATTATTTTGGAAAAAGGATTTTCTATTAAAATAAATTAGGCCGACCAGCATCAGTAAAAGATTCGAATGATATTTGGGAATTTCGAGAGATGTTGCTGATGTTTTTCTAACTGAATCGTCCTATTTATATTGCAAATCTATCGAAAATTTCTTTTTACTCGTGTCGGGTTCTAATTTCTGCATCCCCAAACGAAAAGAATGAATTTTCTGAATTTGGATACTTGGAATCTCAAAAGTACCTACATACCTACTCTCAATTTCTTTCATATCCTTTTAAATCTTTTATAGTTCTCGTTCTCGTACTATTATATAACCAAAGCGAAGAGTTTCAAGAAATAAGTGATGCAAAAATTAGGTTGCATTAGGATTGGGGAATTGATTGCTTTAACTCAAATCGAAGCAATAACTTATACTTGTATGTATATTATGTGCTTATGTCTCTCTGGGAGGACATCTTCATAAATAAAAAATGCACTCCATTTGTATAAGCAAGATGAAAACTCACTGTACTCTGTGCCCTCGTTACGAAATAAATAATAAATAAAAATCCATATTTACTTTTAAATAATATTTTATACTTATATCCTTTTTGTATCCTTCGAACATGCGTTTGTATTGGAAAATATAATCTAAACGAGAGTTGTCTCCCTAGTGGTGTTGTATATTGAAGAGTTTGAAAGATATACCTTGCGTATGTATACAGAAAAATAAATTACTTTATCAATATTCCCTGGGATCAGGAAGAGTCCTGTGGAAAGGAAAATGGAAGATTGTTGCCTTGAATCTCTTTTCAACAGAAAATACTAAATTTTAAAAACATAATTGAATTACTTATTTCACAATAGCAGACATTTAAAAGTCTTTCATTTATAAGACTCAAATATAACCTTTTGTTTATAAATCAAGCCTTAACAATGTGATTTGGACAATGCGAAGGATTTAACCTAGTAAGCTTCTTCAACGCAGCCATCACTGCTTAAGTTGGTTTCAAGTCATTCTCAAGTTGTACCAGCTACTTGAAATTATGTTTCTCATCTACCACATTCTTCATCGATGTTCATAACGCTGCACACGCCATCTGACCCCACTGACATCACTGGTCCGTTCACCCCGTCATTATATCTTCTCATCTACTCACCACCAAAAATCATTTGACGAAACTTTCACTTATAACCTAGCAAATATTCATCCAATCTTCAGAATGGACCATACATTATAGTACTGTGGGATGATAATAATACAGATGTCGTCTTCTTGGTACCTTGGCGAAGGGCTTTATTGATTAAATGCCTAACTTTTTCTAGGTCGAGTAGAAGGATATTTTGGCCATCATCTTCCCAAGGAGAATTAATTGTTCTGCTTGACAATGAATGGGCGGATTTCTTCGCACGCCGTTCAACAGTTTGGAAAACCACCAGTGACCTACCGTATTCTTCGAACTATTTCTACCGTATTCCTTTATCAGTCATCACAGGTCTTGTTATTTTACGTAAGTATGTATTATTACTTCAGCGTTGATTTGTGTACAAAAAGCTCAAAGGCACTCATTATTAAACCAGGGGTTTAGTAATGTTTGCCTTGTAAAAGCCAGAACATCAGTGGAGGAACTTCTGATTGCCTTTTTGGCATTATTTCCATGTTATAAGTTGTTGTTACTGGCTGATCTGAGAGATAAAGGGAAATGATTTCGGTTACAGTTTTAACAATATCGTGCTAGATCTCGGAACGTTCATACATTGAGGATATTGGATGTACTAAATATATTATATAATTTCATCTTACCGATCAACCTGAGTAATTCCGTGCAATTTATGTCTTCCAACCGTCGCGACGGTCGCGTCGGTGCGTCGAACCAAAGTTTCCTTCTAACCTCAATAAAGTAACTAATGAATATTTTGACGTCTTCCTTCGGAAAGTCATGGTACGTCTTCTAAAAAAAGGCTTTGCTAATAAGCTAGACACTTAAAGCACTGAAGTATTCATAAACATGTTCTAGCTGTTCAATTGAATACTAACTCTTCCCCAGCTGTGCAGGATCACTTTCGACTGTCCTGCGCCATGTGCTTTTCGGCCAACCCGACCCTCTACCTGCCTGTGTGAGTGGGCCAGCAACTACCACTTACGTCTGCGAATAGTACTGTCTATGGATTCTTGACCCGTTCTTCTATGAAGTTCTTCAGTAGAAATACGGTTGGGCCAAGAAATCCTTAAGATGTTTCGTAGACAACTATTCACGAACGATTGCAGCTTGCTTGTGACAGTTGGTAAGAGCTTCCAAGTGCTGCACTCATACAGAAGCACGGATTCAACATTGGAGCGGAACATAGTCTCAGCTTGGTCTTTAAGCTTATAGCGTTGTTTCTCCATATTTTGGGCAGCATTCCGAAAGCAGCCTTTGCCTGTTTAATACGGCTGTCGACTGAACAAGACTTCGGTTCCGTCCGGGTTCGTCACTGGTCTTATAAGCCTAGTCACTAAGGGCCGATGAGCACCTCTGCACTTTGGTTACCGAATTTAACAATTGGAATTGCTTAGTCACGTAAGAAAAATGGCAGCACATTACGCCAAAGAGTATGAGAAACCTAGGGTAACCTCTGCTTTAATAGACTAACAAGGTTGAAGGTGACTTCCACGCCTCGAGCGACAAAATTGGAGAAGGTTGAATTGAGATTAAGCTGACTGGAAGGAACTATTAAGTGTGACCTTATCAGTTCAACGCTGTAGTTTCATTATAAGTAAGTTAGTACCTACACCTGGTACCTGGTACCTAGTTAAAAGAAGAGCTCTTCTATAAAACCTCTGCTATCCTTTACCTTAAGTGTTAAGTTGAATCAACTTATATCAAAATATTCACTTAAAC
Organism: Meliscaeva auricollis; assembly: GCA_948107695.1. Taxonomy (NCBI): domain Eukaryota; kingdom Metazoa; phylum Arthropoda; class Insecta; order Diptera; family Syrphidae; genus Meliscaeva; species Meliscaeva auricollis. Next base: position 78,243,935 of record OX403618.1, read on the forward strand.
TTAGTAAACATTTCAAAATAATAACACACTCCAGGGTAGCATTTCGAATAACGCTAAACTTGACTAACAAAAATACAAAAGCTCACTTTAATCTCCCACAAAACTACCATATTACTATCATCATTCATGGCATACACTACCCAGACCCACTCATCCAATAGCCAACCGGCACCACTGTGGCATCATATACCTAAATGAAATAGTTAAACAAACAGTTCCCACGTTTCCATTGCGAGAGGCACACAAAAGCCACCAACCGAATGGCCAAAAACCACAAAAATCCATATCTAGTTTGTTCTCCCATAAACAAATTTGTTCTTCCACTGACATATCGGGTTTTATAATCCATTGCATTTCAAGGCAGGAATAGATATGTTTCGGTGATATATTCCAGGTATACAAAATATAATGTGGACTTTCAGGCGCAATTATATTCAAAATCATTTCGTGGTCCTGGTCTGTGGATTTCGGGTGCTGAAGAACTGATAAAACTACTACATAATACTAGCAGATTATTTCAAAAAAAATATTAACACCTCATCTGTGGTAGGGGAATAGCGGGACCCAGGCGTTTCTCTGTATAGAAAACGAAATTTGCTCTGCAATAGAAGAGGAGAAGCATGAGCAAGACTAATCTGGAAAACGGCATGGTCGAGCGACCATTAGTGTCCGGCTATAAATAACCATATTTTATCACGAGTGTTAGCACATGAAAATTTCATAGCTCTGATAATGGAAAAAGTTTATTTGTGTTCCTTGATTTTTTTGTTTTTTTTTTTGTTTTTGCTTCTTCTACTTGTTGTTGTTGGGTGAGGCTCTATTTTGCTTCTCATTGTAGATGTCTTTCAGCTCTCAGCATCTCAGCATTGAAGCTTCTTGTTTAAGGTAGCTACTTTTTTTTTTGTCCATCTTTTACTGTGTTGTATTGTGTTCTTGCCTTTAATCATTTTTACTTATTGGCTAAACCAACGAAGCAAAAGACGACCACCAACAAGCACCAAGGAGGCTTTTATAAGTAAAGCAAAGAGGAGCCTTTGGTACACGTTTATGCGGGTGTACCGGTACCTGTATTTAGTATAGTATATGTATAGGAGCTATTACCTTACCATTCCTTGCGCTTTTGTCCATGATGTTATATCCCCATGGGCGATCAGAGGGAGCTGAGCTGATCCTTGAGAGAAACCATTTTTGGGTGTAAGTTTAAAAGGAATAAATTCGGCTTCAAGGTATATGGAAGGTGGTGTACGTTTAAGGTTGAGAAACCACTTTTTCAGAGACGCAAAAAAAAAAAAAATTCTGTTAAGAGATTAAGGGTGATTTATTATTGTGTGGTAATTTGCTAGGAGGGTTTTTTTTCCGAGCTCATTCGCTCCCTCGCTGAGCGCTTACTGGTTGGTTTGTAAGGTGTCCTTATTCCGCCTTGGCATTATACCTATACAATTTTGGGGTCTTTTGTGTAATTTTTGTTGTTCACTGTTTGGTTGAAAAAGTAGTACAGTACAGTAGTAGGGGACTTGAGAAATGTGACCGGGGTGAACTTGTTTGAACTATTACCTACCTAGTCGCCCGATGTGCTGGTGAATAAATTTAATTTGAGGAATGAGACTTGAATAAATCTTTTGTCCCATTTGGGATGTTTTTTTTTTTTTTTTTTCTTACGTTTTATTGTAAGTGTGCATAATTTTACACCTTTTTAGGTTTTCCTTGCTTTATTGGTGAAAAATTTAAATTCTTTTATGGGCTAAGCAATTGTTTAATCGCTTTGTGTGGTATAGGGTTTTATTTAATTTATTTAATTTACTTAATAATAAAGTATGTAAGCATTTTAAAAATTCTTTTGATACGTCTTTTTTTATTAATTTATCTTTTTTGTACGTTTTCATTTATGACAATGGTATGTGGTTTGCTTGGCCTAATTCTATTGCTGACAGCGGGTTATATCGGATTTCCTATTTCAATAAAAAGACAAATTAATTTTGTAAATTTCATTTGCGCATCACATAATAATGCAATAATGCAAATACAAAAACCGGAAAAGCAGGTAAACTAATTTAGTTTTTTTTGTATACTCGTGGGTAAACAATAGATCCTATTGAAATTCAATTAAAATGAAATAATAATGGAGTTCATTTTTTCATCAATAATAATATCATTGGATTTTATAATAAAATTAAGAGCTATTATTTAATAATTGAGAGTGTGAATTATATTATAATGTCGTTAGTTTTGTATGAGAAATAAAATAAAAAAATAATTAGGTATGCTTTTTGATTTGGTTGACTATTTATTTTTTGTATACCTAATGCTTAGAAATTTGATTTATTTTAATAGTTTTACATTTTTGTGGGTTCTATTTTATTATTTATGGAAACAAAACACCAATTTAATAATGCTAAAATCTGTAAAAAAAAAAATATTTGTATATTCTAAAATGTTTAGTGCTTAGGTGTTATTGTTTTATGAAATTCTTCAAATCTCCATTCATACAAATTCACATTGTTTACACGCAGTAATTTTTTTCTAAAATTGTAGTTTTTCTATTGCATTACATTACTTATCAAACAATGTTATTCATCAGAAAGGATTTTATGTTCTCCTAATAATTTACTCCTAACGGTAATTTTGATCTCTTTTTTCTCAGTGGTGCAGAAAAAGTTGACGTCTATCATTCGGAAGGCTTTTCAATGTGCAGCAGTGTTGTAAAAAACTATGATTTATCAGTTTCTATATACAAGGTGTCCCGAAATCACCACCGCAGAAGAAAACCAAGGGTTCCTCTCAGTTCTCACTCCGTTTTCGACTTATAACGGTTTTTATGATTTGTATTGGTTTTCCCTTTCACTGGCTCTTACTCTGCCATGGTTTTCTTCTGCGGCGATGATTTCGGGACACCCTGTATAAAAAAATTAATCGCTGTGCGTTAGTGTCGCAAAAGCTCAAGAACATCTACACCGATTTGGATGATTTCGTTTTTGATTTGTTTTTCTTAAATCAGAGGTGGTATTTGGAAAATTTGCATTTTATATTGGAATTTTTTATAAACTAATGTACATATTTCTGATTCGATAACTTAAAACCCACAGTGGAATAGTAACGGAAACTCCGAAAAGGTTAATAAGTTATAAAATAAGCAACAGATTGACGATTTTTGATTTTTGTCGATGATGGTTGAAAAAGCAAGGAAAAAAAGTTTAACACCGCAGAAAGAATCGTGAAATTGCTACCGTGGATGCGGAAGTCTCAGAAAGTATACGCGGAATACCATGAAAAAAAACGTACCGTGGGAAAATACGTGAAATACCGCAGAGTAATTAAATAAAAGCCACGAAGAAAAGCGTGGAAAGTCGTGGAAAAATATGCAAAATTCTACGGACTACGCTGTCAATGCGTGAAATACAAAGGAGAACAGCTTGGAATACTGAAGAATGAAATTTGAAAGATCGCGTTTTTTTCAAAACTTTCGACGCTTTTTTTTACATCATTTTGTTAGATGTCCCACGCTTTTTCCGCGACTTGTTCCTCAACTTTCCGCAGAAAAATCAAATCATTATAAAATTACAAAGAAACCTTTTTCGTCTTAAGTCAAAAAATTGCTTCGAAAACTCTGAAAAAAACGTTTCTTTGTGATTTTCTAACAGGAATATTTGAAAAATGAGAGCTGATAGGAATATTCTGATATTGGATTTAAGTTAAAAGCTCATCTTTAACCTTTAGAAAAGTATAGTTTTGCTGAAGCAACAAGAAACTCTGTTGACCAGTATAAAAGGAAAAATACATCAATTTCAACTTAAGATTTCACGTAGGAGAAACGAGTTATCGAAATGATTTAAACTAAATAAAAAGAAGAATATCAGTTCAAAATCTGTTACAATTTTCACTGTAAGAGGTTACCTCACGTTATAAAATCGCTTCAAAAATATTGAAAAAATGTTTTTTTGTGTTTTTCTAATGGGAATATCTCAAAAACTAGAGCCAATTTGAAAATTCTGACATTGGATTCAAGTTCAGCTGGTCAAAAACCTTTAGAAACCGTTATTAATATTTGGGCAGCAAAAACGTTGTTAACGAGTGTTATTAATAGCTATCAGTTGAATTTTGTACAGTTTTCTAGCTGTTATAGTTTTTGAGTTAGAGTTTGGTAAAAATAAGGATTTTTTTTTTTCATGTTGTACAAAAATTGTTGAATGATTAATAATAAAATATTCTTATTACTTGATTCAGTTATAGTAGCGCTTAAAAATCATCGTCTGACAGTCTTCATAGGAGGTCTTCATGAGACACCAGATTTCCAAAGTTATAAAAAAAAAGTAACGTAATCGTTGCAAAATAAATTTGGTAAATGGGAAGTTTAAGATCGGTCGTTGTACCGTTTTTAGCCATTCAATTTTAAAAATTATTCACAGGTTTTAGCGTTTTAGGAGTTATTGTAATTTGGTCAACGAGATAGGTTTCTTGTTACAGCCATTTCAATGTCCGATACCTGGACATTGAAATAGGTAAACTTTCAGAAGTGATTTTGCCTGACAGTACTAAATATCAATTGGATTGAACGCACTTTCTCAAGCACGGGTCACAAGTAGCTGATTGATGTTGAATTTTACACGTGTTTAACTTTGCTAAATAATTCCCCGATCTTACCAAATTTTGCTGTCACACCAAGCTTACATAGGGTCTGCCTATATTTGCAAATGACATGCAACTTGGTATCACCCGTGTTTAGCACCAAAAATATCAAAAACGACATCATTTATGCCTAAAGTATCTAAATCAAGTGTAAAAATAGCTAAAGTGTATGCCAAATATATTTAGGATCCTAATATATTTTGTATTCCTCACATTCTATTTAGTTCAGTTAAATATGACCAACGGGAACTATTAGCAAAATCACAACTTATATCTCTCGTAAATATAAACAAAGGAGTTATAAAACTCCCTCAATCTGAACAAAAATGATATCGTTTTATCATAATCTTCTAAGGTCATGACTTTGTGCCATCCGAAATGGACATCTCACACAACCTAAGCAAATTGAACACCATTAAAGCTAAGCCCCATTCAGTTACCAAAGGAAAAAAAAAAACTTCTAACCTTGAGGCTCTATTTCTAGTAGCATTGAATAAATTTATAAAAATATTCCCCCAGTGTCTGTGAAAAGTGTGAGCGACTTCACATTGTCACTGTTTCGGTAGAACTTAATTATTGTGCCATCGTCACCGTCACCGTTTGTCGTCGTATAGTTGTCGTGGTTCCTGCGTCTTTGTCTATGTAACCGCTACGCTGACGCTGCTACTATTACCACCAACTGATTCTTTGCAAATCTCAGTCCGACCTCTATTCGAACATAGAAAACAAAAAAAAAAAAAAAAAAAACACACACCCCTTAAGGGCCCGAAATTCCTGATCTCCCGTGCCATTCCCTATTTGTCGAACGGGCGGATATTACATCCTCGCACTGCCATCTCTAAGCCCTAAAATAAATTAAATTGCCCTGGAAACACTTTCATCACTGCTCCGAGCAGGGGTGTTCCTCATGGCTTCAGCGTTCAGCGTTCAGCTTTTGCTATTGCTATTTTGCTCTCCTCTAACAAATTTTGGCTTCTACTTTGTGTATTCCGGGTACAGCTACACTTGTTTCATTCCTTATTCATCTTATTTTTACTTTCGATATAGGTGGGTAGTGGGTAATAGCTTAAAGGGTAATTCTTGGATTCGTAAAAACATTATTTTAAAACTAAAATTATAGTAATAAAGAAAAAGAAGAAATATTTATTTTATGTCCGTTTGAAACAGTAATTGTTAAGAAACACAAGTTTTTTTGGCTTGGTAAGCAAATCATGCCGTTTCCAAAACCAATCTGTGGTATAACGTCGTCGAACCAACTTATAATCACAAGGACCAAAATTTCCAACGTCCCTTATTTTGGCGCACACAAAATTTTTAATCTCAGTAATTTTAGCCTATTAAATGCTAATTTGTTGAGAAAACCTCAATTTTTTAGCTCAAACACTTTTTGAAGTTCTTGCGGAAAAAAAGATAGCTTAAAATGAAGATCACTCTTGAGCTTATTTTTTTGCAACTTGAATGCCAACGAAAATAATAATTATTTAGGATTTTTTGGTCCGCTAATTTCAGACTTATTATAGCAGAAATTTCAATACATAGCCCAAAAACCATGTGAGGTACTAGCATTTAAAAAGCCCAAGCTTAGCCTTAGCTCAAAAGTTGTAACAAAAAAACAACATTTTTCAAAACAACAAACACTAAAAAAAAAAGAAATTTCGTTTTTTAAGTGGTTCTGAAAAATGTTTTCTTTTTACAACTTTTGAACTAAGCTTGCAGCTCAGTAGCATATTGAGGGAGGCCTCAGGGGGCCCCCTCCCAGGCCTCCAAAATCAGGTTATTATTGAGGTGATTTCATTATAATGTTCATGATTAACTGAAACTTTTTCTTAAACCATAGAGATTTAGAGGGAGCTCAGATACACTAAAGACCCCCCCCCCCAATAAAATTTTTGTCTTGATACGCCACTGCTTGGGCTAACGAAATTCTTCAGTTTAGTTTGTTTAATTAAATGAAAGTGAAAAAATTACAAAATGTCCACTAAACTCGTTAAAGCCTTTGTAAATAAAATCCACGTCTGGGTCACACGTACTTGCTCTTATAGATAAAGTTACTATTTTTGCTAAGACTTTTTAATTAAAAATTTGTAAATGCAGTTTGAAGAAAAAAATTTAAAAAGCATGAAATTCGATGTTCAAATGAATAAAACAGCTTCTTTAATGAATTTTACCTGAAAACGAAGTACAAAATTTTATTTCTTTTAATATACATTTTTAGAAAAAAAAAATCAAAATCGTTACAGCCGTTTAAAAAAAAAAAAACTATTTTTTCCATATAAAATTTTGCAAGGACTTTTATAAAAAAAAAATTGGTACGCCATTCTTAAGATATTATTTATCAACATCTAAAAACTAAAATTTGAAAAAAAAATATTGAATAGTTTTCGAAAAAATGATTTTTCAAAAAAAAAATTTCATTTTTTTTTTAATCCAAAAAAATAATTTTCGCATTTGTTTTTACGGCATCCATATAAAATAAAATAGTTGAAATTGATTGACTCATGAAGGAGAAAATCAGAATTAAAAAAAACGGTTCTATGGCCAGGTATGTACCTCTAATATCGGTTTTTGAAAAAAGTGGTTCTCATTTAAAGATAGACCTTACCCAAAGAAATTACCATGATTTTTAATCAAAATCGTAGGCACCGTTTTTGAGAAAATGGAGTTTTTCTAAAACCGGTATAAGACAGGTACCGTTATTTGAGGTCCAAAAAAATAATTCAAAAACACGTCTGGAGATATTCTCCAAAAAACGCCACATATATACCAAGTTTGAAGTAAATCGACCCATCCGTTTAGGCTGTGGTCTCTGATAAATGCAGACAGACAGACAGACAGACAGAAAGAATTGTCGGACCCACTTTTTTCTCATTCTCTATCATCGTAATGTCATGTTTAATTTTTATCTCAACTTTTTTTTTTGTACGTGGTTGAATTAGAGCGGAATAAAAATTTATTAAATACAACGGAGTTAGATACAAGATATAATAATCACATGTTTTTTGATAGTAAACATTTTAAATCACTAAAAAGTTTAAGAATAAAAATGATTTTCAAACTCCGAATTTTGAAAAAAATATTTCAAACAATATTTTGAATTGAATTTTTTTTCACTTCAAAATTGTACTTTTATGTATACGATTTGTATATTTTTTTCTTCAAAAATACAATGGCCTTTTTTTACATTTTTTTTTTTTTTATTTGTTTACAAAAATCTTACTGTTAAGTAAAAAAAATCCCATGAGAGCTGCAATTTTTAAACCATAACGGCTAAAGTATTTTTGAAGAACCACCAAAATTATTTGAAAAAGAACATACATCATCCAGATCAGAGAAGTTTTGCATGGTTTCGAGATAATTTGCTTAAATTAAACTACGAGTCATGAGTACTAGAGTCGCACTGGATAAACCATATTGAAACTTTGAGTGTGCAAAAAGGCAAGCTTCGAAAAGAATTGGCGAAGACAAAAAACTGGATGTTGTTTAATTATCACTTAAATCACTGAACTCAACGTGCCGAAATTATAATTTTGCCATTTCACGAATGAATATTTCTGCTATACACTAACAATGTGCAATTATGTACGACAATGCCTTGCCCCTCATTCGTGTACTTTATTTATCTCGTCTATCGTTGATAGTCCTTGTAAACCGAATTGGTTTCAGCATGTTTCTCCCCAAGGTCACACGGCGCACACACAAATGATAAAAAGAAAGGAAGTTTAAGAGTGAGTAAGTTGTGGTTGGCAGCTCCAGCAAGGATACTCTTCGCGTTTTTCAAAAAAAAAAAAAGAAGCTATTTATGTGTTGTTTTTTTTTTTTTGGTTCGTGGCAAAGTGCTACCAAAATCGTTAAACGCCTGCGATCCTCGTCAAAAAGATTCTCTAAGGCTATACAATTTAATTTGAAAATGTTTATGGAATCGTTCCGGCATCAGCATCGCAGAGAGAATCTTTTGAGATCTTCTTCTCAAAATTTTGTGTTGTATTTTTTTTTTTTGTTTTTTGTATTCCAAAGAATTTAATGTGAAATGAAATTGGCTTCCTTGTTGGTTTGGTTGCCGATTTGGTTTTTTTTTTCTTTTTTTTTTGGTTTTTTTGGCGGAGGTCCTGGCGGCAATGAATGAATTTCAAATTGAAGAAGCGTGCATCGTTTGGAATAATTCGATAGAAATTTTGGTGTGACGACCGACGCGACGACGACGACGTGATGGTGTTGTGCTGTTCTGTGCTTTGCACTCTCAACAATCGACTCGATTCGACAGTCGACGACCGACGCACCCAAATCGATTGATTCTTGTCGATTGAATGGAATTTCCAACAAAATGGTCTTAAGTTGATGATAATGAGAACCTCAATTAGGTGATTGATGGAATATGTCAATTGATGGAGAGGTGCTGGCTTGCCTGATTTGGGGAATGCGTCTCATGTTGCAAAGTCTTGGCTTGGTTGTTTGTATATTAACATTTATCGCTTGAATTATAATTACTTTGACGATGATTTTGATTGTGAACAGTTCACATATACGAGTAATTGGAGTTTAGTCAATTATTCGGGGAATGAGGAAATTGCAAATACGTTCATGCGTAATATTGGATGTTTTAATGAGCTGTCATATTAGATATCGAGAATCTGTACCATAACATGAGAGCTCTCTTACAAAAGAAAATATAATGAAATTTTGAATTTTTTACAAAAGGTTTTGATTGAAATTTGAGGACTACATCAGCTGCATCATAATGTGTTTACTTGTAATTGGACTGATACATATATGTAGGAGGTACGTATGTTGTTTATTGTTCATTGGCTAATTTTGTCGTATGTAAGTATCGGTTCGTTGCTCCTTTAGCTGAATAATTTCATTCGAAATTGAATGTTAACTTTGAATTTAACGTTTATTTTATGGAACTGCTTGTTCGTGCTTTAAGCTTTAGCTAGTGTCTTAAATTCGTGGAAGGCTAGAAGATTTCTCGGAACAACCGAAACAATCTACATAAAACCGCTATGTTTGATAAATTCGGTCTAATAAATTTCTTCATGGATTCACGATGAAAAAGGCTCAGTAGTCGAAGTGCACCTGATTTTCGGTAAGAATTCTTTAAACACTTTAAAAAGGCAAATGCTAATGTCAATGCTAATACCAATAAGTCAATGCCTGTGCCAATGCCATGTGGTAATGCTAATTTGCCAATGACAATGTCGGAGACCGTTATGATTTTGAACTATAGGTGCGATTAATTTCCAAGTTCGAACAGTGTATGTTGAAGAAATTATAAGTTTCTCATCAACCACATAAAATATTCAAAATAGCGTTTGCTTACTTTTCACCATGATGAAATAATTACAAAGAACAGTCTAGAAAAGTATGTAAGTAAAACAACAAAAATTAAAAAAAAAAAAAAATAAAAAAAAATAAATTATATAAAATAGCTTGAGTTGCATTTTTCTTTCTGCAACAATGAAGAGGGAAAAGAAGAAGAACTAAACAAGAAAAAAAAAACCATTTCTTTTATTTCATTTCCTTAATGGAAAAAGAAAAAGTTTTCCATTGGATTTGTGTTTGGTCTTTTTTCTATCTTATTTTTCTCTTTATTATTTTATTTTGACTTTATTTTTGTTGTTGTATATAGTTTTCATGAAGTTGGTCCTTTTTTCACTGAACAACATAACTCAGTTATTTTTGTGTGGAAGAATTTTTGTTTTTTTTTTTTGCATTTTTATTTCTTTGTTAAAAAAAAAAAAAAGGATATTCAGTATGAAAGGGATATTCATCAAAATCCTGATTTTCTGTTGTTTCTTCCTCACTTCCTATGTAGACTATGCACTGCTGTGTTACTGTAACTGAATGAGAAAAGTAACCACAGAAGATAGAAACTAAAATTAGAGCAATCGTCAACATAGGGAATGCAAAAATGAAGACAAAAAAAAAAAAAAAAAAAAAACTAAATAATAATAAGAACCAACAAAGTCTTTGTTGGAATTCGGACGAAGTAGAAGCAATAAAGCCGCCTGAGCTGCTGACATACTTTCAACAATATTAATTTTGTTGCTAAGAGTTTTTTTTAGTTTTTTTGAAACTTCGAGAAGGATGTTATGCAAAATGAACATTTCAAAGGACCAAAGTTATCACACAAACAAACAAAAAAAAAAAAAGAAGAAATTATATTGTTAATGACAAAGTAAAAGGAAAATTAAAGAAAACTTTAAGCATGGCTTAAGAAGAAAATCTTGTGCTAACCTTAATCCTTTTAATTTATTCAAAATTGATAATAAAAAAAAACGGTTAACAGACAGAAATTACGGAAAAATAATGGATGTTATATTTTTAAGAACAATTTGAGTTTAAAATAGCTTCATTCAGTTCATTTAGTATTAGAAGGAGAGGAATGTGTATTTTTCATAATCGTCACTTCTTCCAAAACAAAAGACGTGTTGTGACTCAGTCTTACAGTCTCATTGAAAACATTTCAAAACGTTTCGACAGAAGATCAGCTATGCCTGCTTAAAATTTTCTTTAGGAATGCGCTAGTCTTAATAAAGACACGTTTGACTGAACTTGTGAACAATAGTTTAGAATACCATTCGATGCAGTAGACTTTTCAAAATCCAACAGGTATCTTCATCGACGCGACGTCGAATATGTTCAACAAGAGGTGGTTTGTAACGCACATAATAAGCATGGAAAGCTGATCAGTTTCGTCGATGCAAGTACATACCACTCATGCACAGTAGGTTTGGTTTTAACGATAGCATTGAGTTTTTGAAGCATTAAATTCTACGCGGTTTTTAATTCCCTATTGGAAAATGCTATATCAAGACCAAATTTAATGAGATTATCATATTTTTTTTCGTTAAAATTCCACATTCGAAGAACATGGGTGTGAACCCACAAACGAATATGAAGAGCAGATGAGGGTACTATCATCAGCGAAACAATTGAGTGCACAGACAGGGGATAAAATAAAAATGAGAAAGAGAGTAGGACATAGAACGGAGCCCTTTGGTACACCAGCATTTACTTTAAGGGTTTCAGACTTGGATCTGTCTAATACCATTTGTATTAAAAGATTCGAAGTATAGTTCCTAATACAGCTTAGAAGATCATCGAAACCGAATGCATGCATTTTCGATAAAAGAGCTTAATGCCAAACTCTATCGTCCGTTTTGGAAATATCAAGTGCAATAATTTTACTTTCTTCAAAGCGATGTAAAGATTCCACTGATCGGTGAGACAAATACCATCAGATCACTAGTTAACCTTTTTGCTACAAAAGCCATCCTGCCAGTCATTAAGAAGGTTCCTTTCTTGAGATATTTCTTTAGCTGATAATTGGTCAACGTTTCCATGACTTTGGAAAGAAAAGCAATTTGACGACAGTTGGACGGTGAAGAAGATTTGCATTTTTTAGGGACTGGCTAGACAAATGCAGTTTTCCATCCACTCGGAAAGAGACCAGTAAAGTAGGACAGATGGAAAAGCTTACGCAGTGGTTTTGTCAGCGTGGAAAAACACCAATTCAGATTTCAGAATAATGGCAGGGAAACTATCCGGACCAGTGGATTTGCGTATGTCGAGATCTTTCAGAACCCTTGCTACTAAACAAGTGCGAAAGAAGATTTTGCCCATGACATAATTTACGCCATCGAGTACAGGAGGAGTCTTATTTGGAATGCTATCTTTAAAAACAGGCCATGTCATTGTCAGTATCAGTCTGTGGTAGGTTCTCTCAGCACATTTCAATGATTTAAATATTGACAACATATGTGCCTTGTTCGGATAAATTGAATCAGTAACTTAATCAAACCAAAAACAAGTCTCCTTAGATTTCTGAGCGTCATCGGCCAGTCAAGCCTAGGCCAGGGAGGTTATTGAGGTGATTAAACAGATAATTTCACAACAATGGTAATAATTCTTATGTCAATGAAGCAAACTACTTTCAGTTCTATGAATTTTAAAACAGGGACTATCGATTCTGCGCCAATCGAAATTTCTTATACTGCTGAGGTCACTAAAAAAAGAGGCACATTTGCATCAGACTCTTACCAATAACTGTTCAGAGTTCCAATTTTACATGCTTTTTCCTTGCATCTGTGAACCGTGACATGTTCTTAGTCATATGGTATCAGTATGACCTCTTGCTTACCAAGCAAGATTTAAAAACTCAATTTTCTAGGCCCTATTTGCCTTAAAATCCCACTTTGTTTGATGACTTAAACGCATCAATCATCAAAAGCTTTCTATAAACCTGGAAAGAAGGATAGAAAGACAATTTCTAAACATTTCCAACACGATGCAATCATGTATCGAAGTTCTTTTCAATTCCAATTTCCCAATCAAGGACACAATTTTTTCAAAAATGTCTTCATTTATAAGAAACAAGTACACCTCACATAAAGCCAGGTGCTGACGAATACGTAGAGTACACATTTATTTTATACCTTACCTACCTATGCCTCAAGGGGAATCCTTTAACACAAAATTAGGTGCTACAGTGTGTGACAATCCATAATAAAACAAAGCAATGAACAAAAACACAGCCAGCCGGATGTGTTCACAATATCACACTTCCCCACAAAGTATTAAACGTAATGTCCTTATCTAAAATGCAGCAGAAGGTTTCTAGGTGGTGCACAATATTCCAACACATATACATTGACACATTGTACAGTGTTGTACAAACATATGTGGTAAATACATATACGAATAACCTAACCTTGGTGTTGTTCAGTTCCTAGTTCCTAGACCATCACAATATCTTCTAACCCAGATTGAAGAAGAGCTCCGCACAACATCATAAAGGAGACCTGTCACCAATTAAAGTTGTCCTCTTATTTATGAGTCGCTAAAAGAGAGAAAACGGAGCAGACAAATTGCCCCAATTTCCCGCCAAACATATGTATATGACCGGCAGGCAATATGTATACATATGGTAATATGGTGGTGGTAGGGTGAGGTGGGTGATAGGTGGTATACTGTAAGCACAATAAGGACTCTCTATATGAGACAATAGTTATACAACTACAGAGTATGTTATGTCCTCTAAACCCAAAACACTAGAGGCTTCTGCCAACAGACACGGTCATGAATACAATTTCGAACTTTTTCCATTTCCATATAACTAAAAATACAAAAGATGGGTCCTTTACAGCAACTCCTTCGCCAGCAACACTTTTATAACGAGTAGGTGATTTTCTTTTTCTTGGTGATGGCAAACAGGGTATCCCATTTTATTATTCAATGGAACTTTTTGCTTGATTCAGCTTTTGAAAAAAGTGGTAAAGACACCAAAAGTGGATTTTGGTTAATATTTGGCACAACTGAATGAGGCAAAAAAGCTCTGATCGATTTACTCTTAGAGCCAAACTCAACGTTAAGTTCTTTGGAATCCACTTGAAGTAGTTTCTAATCTAAGAATCAATAAGGTGTCAAGCCAAACGCAATGAACCAACATAAATAACGATCTTGATCAGTGGCGTATTTAGATGGGGGGGGGGGGTCTCACGGTGCTCAAGTCCCCCGCCTACAAGATCATGTTATCATTTAAGTGATTCCATTATAATGTTCATGATTAACTAAAACTTTTTCGTAGATATCTTAGAGATTTTGAGGGAGCTCAGATGCTCAAGCCCCCTCCCCCATTTTTTTTCACTATATGCCCTGATCTAGATCCAAACTCCAAAACAATATTGATAGGGGTTTAATTTTTTCGACTAGCAGTGATGTAAGTTGCCTACAAAATTTGATAAGAGATCGCAAATGTCGTTGGGCAAAACCTACTGCAGTCACTGATTACCCGGGCCTAGGACCGCAATAGGACCGCGTTTGCATTTAAAGCACTCACATATAGGTTGAGTTGCCAATGTTGTGCAATACTTTGATTACTGCAGTTAATTGACAAGGAACATTTAGACTGGTATTCACCAAATGCTCATTAATTATGAGCGTTCATATCGGAGTTTTCGGGGTCAGCGTTCTCAACTTTATGAGTGGCCAAGACCACTCATAAGGCACTAATATTCCTTGGTGAATAGCTTGGTGAGTATCGGTCTTAAGTCACACGAAACATGTTTTTATAAACAAGACATTGTGTCACAGTTAAAAGTAAGTCAATGCACTTCGACTAAAGAGAATGTTATTCTTTGCTCCTTGTGATACTGTAGGCCGGTAAATTTAAGGTATTTCGAGAGATTTGGGCTCGTTTTTTAGAGCTCTTTCCGGTTATTTTCCGTCTGTTCGCTGTGAATCTTTTTAGCTCACTCCTTGTGTGACTGTAACTTTGCTTTTCTCTTCTCTTTTGAAAGATAGTGGATCTGTTTCTCCCTTCATTTTTGAGATGCTGTTTTGGACTATTTTTTTCTGCTCTACTGTAGATCGTAGAAATAGACCCGGAGCAGTTGGGATCTATTTCTTCTTTGGGCCTGTTTTTTTCGTGCTACTTTGGGTTATTTTTGGTCCGTTTTTTTGTTGCTCTTTCAATAAAAGAAGAGACTTTTTTCTTTGTTCCTTCTGATATTGCGGGTCTGTTTATTTCAGGTCTTTCAAAAGGTTTGGGGTTGTGTTTTAGAGCTCTTTCCGGATGTTTTTGGTCTATTTTTTTTCTAGCGTTTTTGAGATATTGTCGCTGTAAATCTCTTTTCCTAACTCCTTTTGTGACTTCAGGTCTTTTTTTCCTGCTTTTTGGAGATCCTGTGAATCTGTACCTCCATGCCTATTTTTTCTATTGCTTTCCTGTGTGCCTGGTGTACCGCTGCTCCTTGCAAGAAAGCGGTTCTGTTTATTAAAGAATTTCGAAGAGACTGAGTCAATTTTTTCGTGCTCTTTTGAGATATTTTCTCATGCTCCTTTAAGACTTGTGGCTTTGGGCCTCTTTTTTCCCTATTCCTTGTGAAGCTATATAGGTCTGATTTATGTTCTGCTTTTTTGAGAGACTGTAGGCTTTTTTCTCAATGCTCTTTGAGATGATGTTCGCCTATTTATCACTGCTCTCTAATGGGGCCCTTTTTTTGCTCTTTCGAGATTTTTCGATGTGTAACCTCTTTTTCCCTATTCCTTGCTGCTTTTCTTGCTCTTCTAAAAGATGGTCTATTTACCTGTGTGATTTAGCGTCATGACGCGAAAAAATGAGCGACATGACGCGCAAAAATGAGCTATGACACGCAAACATGAGCGGTGGGCCGTTTCTAGTCATATGAAATATTGTAATAGTGAATCTATATTTCCGAAACACCCAGTACGTGTTAACATTTAAACAAAACAAACAAAACAGCATGTTTAAGTTAGTAAAGGACTTTTTTGGAATGGGTGTCTGCAAAAAGGAAAACAAAACAAAAAAAAAACAAACGAATTCAAAAACTAAAGAAGAACGAACAAGAAGAAACAAAAACAAACAACTTGCTGTTCGCCTTTTGTTTTGTTAAGAGAACAACACACTTCCTTCACACAAACTCGAGCGACAAGAAACAAAAGCGGAAAGAATTGCCAGTCGCCATATCCTACCCCTCTTTCCCTATTCTATAGCCTCTACCCACACACAAAGCGTGTGTGGGTGAAGCTTTGTGTACAACTGTACACTGTACACTTGTACAGTCATGGGCTGCTGTATGTTCCCATGCTCTTGTATACCTAATACCTACTTCTATGTGAAAGACTAAAGGAAACATTTTAATTAAGCAAAGTTCGACTGAGCACAAAGGCATCGGGCAGCCAGTTGAATAGATGGTACAAGGGAGAAGAGGGGAGGGGAATGGGGCGGGGAAGAGGGTGGTCATGCTGAGATGCCATACCAACTATACACTCATTCCCGTATGAAGTGTGGGTTATACAGAAACTTGGTTTGGTTTTGTAAAGAAAATTCCCTTCTCAGTTCTCACACAGGAACTGCATGCAACCGTGAATCCTTTTGGCACATGTTATTTTCTTGTAACGATTGTTTTCAGATAAATGAACATCCTCTTCCTCGCCACATTGTCTATGGGAGAATTCTTCGTCTTCTCTTTCATTCTTTTTTGTTTTTTTTTTTGTTTTTCTCCTCCATCTCTCGACTCGACACACTCTGCCTATTATTTCATTTACTGTTTTTGCTATAAAGGATGCTTTTCTTCAATTTCCATGCACTTAGCAGTGAAGTAGGTAACTATAGACGCACAGAAATGGTTGATATTATGTTCCTTTGCGGCTTCGGAGATATACATAAATATTTAAGGGCATTTGTGGACTTTTGCAACAATTTGAAATGCTCCCTTTGACACACACACAGACACAAACATTGTTCAGCAATTTATTATATTGTTTCGGTTCTTTTGTCGGAACTATCCTCTGGAACTAAAACCTAAGGACACATAAGCGACGAAATGACACTAAGTATGTTGATAGCGCAATTTACACTTTTTAAGATGACACTGCATGAGGGAGTCACTATATAAGAGAAGTAAAAAGACAAATGGGTGCTGTGGACTGTTGATGCGTTGTTGGCCAGGACGAAGAAAAGTTCTTAGTGTGCTGAGAAATATGCAACGAACCGATTAAATTAATTATATTTTGTTTGAAGGAATTAAGTTCAATAAGAAAATGTTAGCTTCAGGCTATGGCCTTGGAGAATATACCTTTTAAAGACAAAAAAAATTTAAACAAAAATACCAATTGGTATGTTAAAATCCATCTTGTCTAGACTGACATATGGATAATAATGTCCTTAGGCAAAAATTCTCATGCGTAAATAATCCTTAAAAAAAATACCATGACACCAGAGATTCTTTGTCAATTAATTAGAATAAAGATTATCTAATTATGAAATTAATGGAATGATGTCAGTAATAAAAGTGACAGAAATGTGTCCTATAGGTTCTTATTTAACATTAAGAAGAGCTCTTTCTTGATTCGAATGGGACTTAAAACAACAAAATACCAGAATATGATGCGTGTCGTGTCGCTGAAGATGGGGGCTATTGTGGTATGAAGAAATGCTGGTATAAAGTTTAATGCGACTTAAAGATTTCACATCAAATGCTAATTACTGATAAGGATCTTAAAATTCAATTACTTGCTTCACCATAGGCCGGGTAGTCTCATATGTATAAGGTCCGCTATAGTTCCAGTCCTTCGAATGTACCTACTAACATTGAGACTAGCTTGGTTAAATGTTATTTTCTCCTTCAATACAGGTTCATTATCTAAAAGCTTTTGACCGAGGTTTTTTTAAGCGATATGGGATATTCTGTCAGTCCCTTAAAACTTCTAGAACAGTCACGACAACATACAAAACAACCCGTTCTTGGAGCTCATTTTCTAGAAGCTCATGTTCTAGAGTTTATTGTAGCAAACGAAAATGTTTTTAAAGTCTAAACACCTTTCGTTTGCTAGGAAATTCTGTTGCTAGCAGCAAACGAATGAGTAGTTTGCGAAGACCTTTCCAACAAGTTGTTTGTTGCAAAGAACTTAACTTTTGGTGTACATAAACAATTCATTTGCAACAAATGATTGCAGAAAAATGTCTCCTTAATAACTGACTTTATGTTATTGGGGCTTATATGCATTCTTCGCTAATTAAAAGTTATTTGGTTCGTGGCACAATGGCAACAGATTGCTTTCAAAGCGATGGATAGCAGGTTCAATCACCGGTGTTAAGCTGAACTTGTTTTTTTATTAGGTCGTTCGCATAAATGTTTAAAGAATTTAAGAGTTTGCAGCAAACGAAGTTAAAATCAAAAATTATTGTCCAACAAATGAAAAGTTTTTTATTTTTTTAATCGTTCGCAAAAAGTGTTTAACTCAAATGAACTAACCAATTTGCTCGAAACTCCCCTCGACTGACCAAGAGTTATTAAACAATCATACTCTTCAGATTGGGGGCTTCTGCAATTGAAGTAACTAACCCAGTCTATAGAATAAGGGTGCTTTGGAAATGCCTGTCACACTACGGTTTTACTATTTACGAACCCTACAATAAAAATGAGGACGACAATATTCGGAACGGTGCAAAAAATATATAAGGCTTAGGTAACTTAAAAACAACGTGCACTCGTAAAGTGGATTGGTCATTAGAAGCTGACTTATAAACAGCAAATCTTTAGATCCATATGAATGCGCGAACGATTCCAGAGTCACAAGGTTCCCTATAAAGAAAAAAAAAAAATTACGACAATGCCCTTAGAAGAAAATATACTACCAGCTCCCTTACTATTATAACGTCAAACTAAAAAGAGAAAGTACCTACATAATTTGGAAATAGTGTGGGAAAAAGATGATGCAGTATGTTGGCCAACAATTCGGTTTTCCGAACTGGCCAAAATGCAGGAAATCATTACTAAACTATAGCTCAATGGTTCTGCTGAAGATTATGGCCTTCCTGTTTAGCTGAACAAAGTAACTGAGGTAACTATCAAAAATATTATGCACTAATTCATCTGGAAAATGCAGTTCAATGTTTAATGTTGAATTGTTGCCAGAATTTAACATCAGCTTGCCTTGTTTTTGAATAGGTTACCCGTTTAACTGCGCCAAGCTTAGATAGAAAAGTCTTATTGTCAACGAAACTTGTCTCTGCTGTATAAGACACTGACAGAAGCCTTTCTCCAAAAAATGTATATCGGTTCATATCAGCGTAAGTAGTTTTGAACAGAAGGATCTATCATCGAGCACCTCTTTATCGACTTCATGTTCGCATATGACAGGGTCTCAGGACACAAAGAATAAAAACATATCAATTACCGACATTCCAGTTTAGCTCGTCCGTTAGTGCAGGATTACAAATGGAGAATGCATGCTGATCCGTCATTTTCGGTTAAAGGGGCCAACCCATAGAATCCCTCTCTTGCATTACGTCGACGTTTACAAACTGACAGCTGGATAAAATACACACGTTCTTATCAGTAGTGACACATAAAAACGGATGCAGCGGAAAAAGTGTCCGAACTTTCAACTTCATCAACTGATTCGTTGACGAAACGGACACGACGGATTCTACTGGTTGGTAGAATATTGCACAGAAATCCAAAGTGAACAAGCACTCGTCAAAATATTTTTAAGGTCTGCATAGTTCGAAGCCTATATTAATTTTTTTCAGGGCTGCTGCCTCTTGGGAAAAATTGACAAAATCTCAAAGAAAAGTGAATTTCAACCAGCCGTTCGGAACAAGTAAAAAATTATGTGTCTTCTTCAATTCCATTCCAGGAAATTCGGTTGGGTGAGTCAGTCCCTACCACTAGGCCTTTGGTCATTCGTGAGCTAGTCGTGCCACGAAATGTATTTATTTGACAAAATTTTTCGGATGACTTTTGGCCCCATCGCATCAGCAGTGAGTGAATGAGAACATTCAATACCGAACTGGACGGGCTGTATATGTATAAGCAAGGTCAACAACCTATCCAATCGAATACAATTGCAAAAACTCTGCTTGATGGTCTGCCCCAGAACGTTTTCGACGAAAAAATGAAATTATCAAATATAATTAGCCAGTTTTTGCTATATCACATTACTTTCCATTATTTACCTCATGCCCATGGCTGATTTGCTAACTTGACACATTTTGTAATAACAAAATTGAAATGTAAAAAAATCCTTCAAAAAAATTCGTTTCATTACATTTTATTAAAAAAACACAGAAGAAAAAAAAAACCTTTTGCTAAAACAGATTTCCAATAAAAAAAAAATATCCAAATTCACTTATTTTGGTAATCAATCTAGAAAAGTGGGTAAAGCAAACTTTTTTAAACTAAGTACTTCATCAATTTATAAACCTTCAATCCACCTGATTGTGGGGTGGTCGCCTGGGTCGTATACCTTTTCCTATTCCCTACTACGACTACCTTTGTACCTGATGGTCTTTGCCAAAACATTGGCTTTCACAAAAACAAAAACAACGCAAAAAAAAAGACCCACCCTCCATAGAAATTCCGAAAAAAAATGATTTTATTCGAATTTTACTATGCAAAAAAATATACACACTTACACAAACAGGTCCTACACAGGGGTATGAAGCAACAAAAAAAAAAAAAAAAATGTGAAGCCTGCTCAATTCAGCAGAAAATCCCATTTACTTTTACATGGATGAATTGAATTCGGGGTTAAACCTGACGCAAGGTGAGCAAACTATACCTACTCAATACTCAACACTCGATATACTCGAATTCCGGCTGGTTGCATCATACTCGTACAAAAATATAGTACACGCTTCCGCCTTACCCCCAATTCAGAGGGTAATTTTCCATCGAAAATATTATTGCCAGTTGATCAAACAGTAACCTATAACCTATAATAGAGGTAGTGAGTGGTAGGTATATCGAAAATAGTTTATATATGCGAAAAACTTTAGCCGCACATCAAATTATAAAGTTTTTGGATTTTTGGGGGTTTGAAGGGATGGATGGTGAATGCAAAGGATAGGGACGATAGCGGACGATATAGTTTTTGCTGAACAAAGTTTGAATGAAGTTTTGAGGGCTTGTTTCAAGCACAAGCATTAGAAAGCTGCCCAATCAATATCAACATCGTTCTTCTAAATTAAGTTCACTTTTTCGTATTTTCTTTTTGTTTCACGGTTGAAGCTTGTTCTTTTTTTTTTTTTTGTAAGGAAGGTAGGTTGGGGGGAGGTGGGTAAAGTTTGTTTTAACGATCATACCAATTACTTTTCTCAATAATGGCTCCTTGAAAGTTAAGTGAGAAAGCCTTTCAAAATTGACCGCGTATTATAATATGTTTAATAATTGCTTGAAATTTTAGTTTTAAAACTCCTTGGAAGTATCTGTGAGGAAAGTTTTTGATCAAATTGTGGTACTTTTATGGAATCTTGAGGGGCTAATAAAAATTTTCCGAAGAATAGGTTTTTAGCTAGACCAACTACTTTTTGAAAACATTTGAATTAGCTAGAAATTGACAGCCAGTAGAGAAGAGTTGGGTAGTTTGAAATTATTTTTAAAGAAAGCTGTTTTCGAACAGAAGGGAAGTTTTCTTTACGACTAAAAACAACGGTTGGTTCATGTTACGAGTATTTACTAATTTTTGAAAAACTATTTTAATCAAAAACGATTTCTACGATTTCGATAAAAAATAAAATGCAACACTGGGTCGCACGTAGTTGCTCTTGAAGATAAAGTTACTATTTATGCTAATCCCTTTTAATTAAAAAATTGTAAATGCAGTTTTAGAAAAAAATAACAATTGAAAAAGCATAAAATTCGATTTTCAAATGACTAAAACAGCTTCTTAAATGAATTAAACCCCAACAATTTGATTTCTTGTATAATGATACATTTTTAGAAAAAAAATTTTGAAAATCGTTAGAGCCGTTTTCTAAAAAAAACTATTTTTTCTATATAAAATTTTGCAAGGACTTTTATAAAAAAAAATTGTTACGCCATTTTAAAGATATTATTTATCAACATCTTAAAACTAAAATTTAAAAAAAAATATTGAATAGTTTTCGAAAAAATGATTTTTCAAAAAAAAACTTCAATTTTTTTTTTTTAAATCCAAAAAAATAATTTTCGAAATTTTTTTTTATTTTTTTACTAAATATTATTGCGGCAACTTGAAAGCATTCATGTAAAAAAATGGTTGAAATTGATTGAGTCATGAAGGAGAAAATCAGAATTAAAAAAAACGGTTCTATGGCGGGTACCGTTAGTAACGGCTTTTGAAAAAAAAATACGGTTCTCACTTAAAGATAGACCTTACCCAAAGAAATTACCATGATTTTTTAATCAAAATCGTAGGCACCGTTATTGAGGAAAATGAGTTTTTCTTAAACCGTTATATGACAGGTACCGTTATTTGGGGTCAAAAAAAAATACAAAAAAAAGTCTGGGGATATTCTCAAAAAAACGCCGCATACCAAGTTTGAAGTAAATCGACCCATCCGTTTAGGCTGTGGATTGCGATTGAATGCCACAAACATAGACTCAATTATTAAGAAAATTTGTTTCCTGCAGTCATTTGCTGAAAATGATTGGTAGTGAAGTTCTTTGCAACAAACTACTTTCTGGAGAGGTTCTTATGTTTGCTCTAATCGAATTACAATTTGGGTCAAATGTAAAAAAGTTGCTACGAATGAAAATCTTTCGCGGGGATTGTATTAACTCTCTAGCTAAGCTAATGATTTTCATTTAATTCAAAGGTTATTGAGAAAATATTAAACGTTTTTAATATCACTCAATATATTGTGCAAACCAAAAATATTGTGCAATACAGTCCTTACACGGTCAATATTTTTGCATAATACTGAGTATTGCGAAGTAATATTGTGTCGTCTAAGGCCGGCATTATAGAAACACAGTAATATGGAGTTGTGCATGTACGACTCTTTTTCGCACAATATTTTGGACAATAGTATTGCGCAATAATATTGTTTGCATAAGATAAGTTTCCGCATACAATTTCATCAAAATTGGTTGAGTTCTTTAAGAGAAAGTCAAAGGTGAAAAAAAACTGTTCTAAGGGAGTTATCTAATCTACCATAATTGACATTTTTATAGTAAGGTATTGCTTTTTTTAAAAAAAAGTATGATATTTATTCAAATGGTTCTTCAATGGTTATATGGCAGGTACTATTAGTTTTGGTCCTAAAAAAATTAATTGCCCTCTAGACACAAAATTTTAAAATTTTAAACAAAATAAAAATGCAAGTAAAAATCATGTGCATATATGTGGGTGCGATGGACAAGGTAAACGATATCTACCAGGGGATGGCTTTTTTTTACATTTCTGGTTTTCTCCTAAGTAATTAATACGATTTCAATGGAGAAAACGCCATTTTCGTCCACTGGCCTAAATTTTCAATTTCATGATAGCTATTTCCCATCTGGTTGATGGATCATAATGGTTTACTCTGGTAGAATAAGGGATCTCTCCAATAAAATCACAGGTCATCCCGGTAAAACAGGAGTTACCTCAGTGAAATCAAGGATATCTCTAGTAAAATCGATTTCTCCAGTAAAATCGTTCGTTAGCCCGGTATAAATACAAGTTGCCTCGGCAAAGTCACGGATATTTCCGGTAAAAGGTTTTAATTTATGTCAAAGGTTTCAATTTATAAGATCCCTTTCCCTTACGATTACAGAAAACCTTACAATATTTCTTTATATCCGCTAAGCTATCAAATCGACTGAATCCGAAAATAAGACTGGTTTTAAATGGACCTAGGCAAAGTGAGACTCCAAGCTCTTAAGACGATTGCCATACTTACTTGAAATCTAAAAATTCCAAAAAAATAAGCTATTAAATAAAAGTCAGACATATATTTTTAATTATATTTATGTGATTTATTTAAATTCATTTAGTTTTTGTATATTTTCACGATTTATATTTAAATTAAAATTTGTATTTACAATATTTTTTTTTGTTTGTTTTGTCATTGTTCAAATAATATTATATTGAATTTCTTTTCTTTTTTTTTCTTGAAATATAGTTAAAAGTGATTTTTGGTTTTATTCATAAATTTAATAAGTATTAAATTTAACATTTATACTTTTTTTTATTAATTTTTATATTTGTTTTTGTTTTTTTTTTTCGTATCTTATTTATTTGTGAACAACAACATTTATATATAACAATCAATTTTTTTCACCTGTTTGTATTTTCTTTTTCTGTTTCTTAGTATTTCGCTTATTATGTTAAATGTTTTCATAATAATTATTATAATTCGCCTTAAAATTTCTACTAAAAAAATGTCAATTATTTTTACAATGTTTTAAATGAAAAATCGTATTTTTTGTTCATGAACTTTTGGTATTTTTAACTTGTTTTTTTTTTTTGCGAATTACGAGATATGGGAATTTTTTGTTTTCATTTTTTTTTTCTTTATTTTTGGTTTGATTTATTGTTAAATTTACATATACATATCATTTTCACTGCAACAAGTCGAATATGTAAGAAGACGGAAATTTATTTTATAAGAAAACTTAATAATATTAAAAAAACAATACAATTTTGATTGACTTTATTTTTTTTTTTTTTTTAATTTATATTTACATCAAGATAAATAAAACACTTTAAGTTATAAATTTAAGGCAAATAACAAAAAAAAAAAACTTATGAGCAATGATGACAGAAAAATAAATCTTAAATAAAATGTTTGAATGAATACAAAAAACAAAAACAAAACGGATTATGTAATAAATTTAAATAAAATAAAGAAAAACTAAAAATCTAAATAAGTTGAATAAATAAAATGCGTAAGTTTCTTTCGAGATATGAGTTTAATAAGTAAATTTGTGATTCAATTTGTGATTTCTTGTGTCGAAAAATTGTTTATAAGAAAAAATTCTGAAAACTGAAAAATAAAACAATGTTTTCTTATTTCTAAAATTATTTAAAATTTTATTTAATTTGTTGTTTAATTTTTTGTTTTGAAATAAATAAATCTAAATGGAGATTGTTATCTATACAAATTTTTAATTATTTTTTTTTTGTAACTTTAAAATAACTAAATCTATGCATTTATTATTTTTTTACACGAAAACTTTTTTTAAGATTTTTTAAAACTACTTAATTTTAGGCATATTTATTTACTTATTTTTTCTCAAGAAATTTACAGTCATAGAATATTTTTTTTTTAATAATTTTTTTTATTTATTTTTTCTTAACAAAAAACAAAAAATTGTTGTACAAAAATTTCGAACTATTTACTAACTTAAATTTCTAACTTACTGAACAGTTAAAACTCAAAGTTTATTCATGTTTTTTGTTTATTTTTTTTTTAATTTATTTATTCAGGATGTTCAACATCTTATTTTTATTTTTTATATATTTTTATTTTATTTTAGTTAAATTTTTTTGTTTGTTTTATTTAAACTAAAAATAGTCTTATATTTTCTAAAGTTTTATCTAGGGACTTATAATTTAAATTTATTATATTACAGTATTTTTTCCTAAGTGAAAAAGATGTGTCTGAAAGTGAATGAAAAGAAGAAAAATTGTATAAAAATATTTAATTTTTCAAATAAGATTTATAAAGAAAAAAAGAAAAAAAAAAAACATATAAATTTACTTTAAATTTAGAAAAAAAAATATTGGCTTAAATAAAACTTACCTGAATGTAAATGTATTAACTAAAATACATGGAACCAATAAACTTTCTAATATCGTTGCAATTCGATCGGCTGAAGAGGTTTTTCGTCGGGAAATAGCTGCCATGTTATCTCCTGTAAGTAAAACAAATCACGAGTTTAATTTTCATCAACATTAAAACAGCACATTTATGAATGGAATTAGATACAAAGACCCTAGAAGAACTGCACGGACTAAGTTCAGTGCAGTCGCAATTTCAAAATTTTAACACAGTAGACCTAATGTCCAGTTATCAGTACCGAATTCTCTGGAAAACACGTCAATTAACAGTTAAAACGGAAGGGCTAAGGAGACTTTATTTCATAACAATTCAAGATCTACCTACCAATCATTTTACTGCTCACAAACAATGCAATTTTGATTCCGTCTCTTGAGTAGGTAATTAATAGAAAATCCTATGAGAATCAAAGATCCTTTGGATCTATTTCCCAGCAAATGTCATTAGTTAACAGTAATTTCAATAGAAATACCAAACAGTATCTACCTACCTTATACCTAATTTATCAAAAGAACAATAGAATCCTTATTAATCCTTATTTTATTGCCCAAGGACAATTTCAAAATATCTATAATCACTTTGCGGTCATCTTACATTTCATTATTTTCAAATTATGGAAGCTATAAATTTGTATTATAATAAAATTACTTTCAAGCAATTTCACGCGGAAATGCATTTAACAACTGTAAACACATTTTCTAAGTCCCGGTCATCCTTCCCTTATTTGCTTTGCGTATAAATATGCATGTGTTTGTGTAATGTGTATGACGCCACCGCCAATATACCCTCTATTCACAATATGCATCGTAGTAGAAGTAGTATCTAGTGTAGTAGTTGTCGATAAATAATTTGTGAAACCATTCCCAAAGCAATTAAATTGTCTGAAAGCCTTCAGCATTGTGTCCCTTAGCAACTACCCTATTTTAATTATTCTCATGTGGACTGTGTGGGCCTCTCTCTCACTTCTGCTCTTCTGCTGAGTTCTGTTTCAACTTTCCACTTCCAACAAAACCATCATCATCATCATCATCATCATGGTCGATGCTGAAACGGTAAATCTTTGAGTTTGTGGTTCATAAAACTATGTACGAGTTTATCGACAAATATTCATGAGCTTGGTTTTACTCTGCCTGCTGCTATGTCTCTTCCGTACTTGATGTATAAAAGTATCCAATGGAAGTCCTCAGAGATATTTTATCATACTTTTCATCTTGGTTTTTCAGCGTATCTTCGTTTGCAATCATTTTTGTTGCGCGCCCTCTGTAATCCAGCTCTGGACTTTTCTCCCTCCCAGGGTTAAAAAAAAAGACAACAAAAAAAAAGTATTTGCAAACTATTCCCATTAAAATAAATTTTCAGTTTTAACTTTTCTTTCTTGTTTTTTTTTTTTTTTTTTTTTTTGTCCTTAGAAAAGGATATAGCAAATAAGGTTCGAAAAGATATGAAGACAAGAAGTGGTGAGACTATACTTTGAGAGAAAGAACAAAAAAAAAAAGGTTTAAAATACTTAAGTAATCAGCAGAGGAGTTGAAATTCAATAAATTTTTTAAGGCTACAAGGTTTTTTTTTTATCTTTTCTAGTATTCTTTTTGTGATCGACTTTTTTGGGGAAAGTTATAAAAGATATACAAAAAGGGATTTTTATTAATTATTAAAAAGCTGGACCCTTTTTTTTTAATATTTTAATAACAATACTTTTTTGAGTGTAAAATTATTGGAATGGTTTGTTTTTTTTATATTGAAAACAATGAAGGACAGTTTTCTGTTTTTTTTTTTTTTAATTATATCTAAGAAATATGAAAGTCTGGAAAGTTCATGATTCTTCTAATATTTCCTTACATTAATAATCTTTAAAAAAATGTGTTAATTTAGGATTCACTATTCAAGCCAGCCTCGAAGCGTAGGGGAGATAATTTTGTCGGAAGAATCTATACATACTCGGTTCTTGTAGAAATTGGCACTGCTTACTTATTAACAGCATCATTACTACGTAAAAACGAATTCTATTGCTCCTTTTTTGACTTACTCAACGTCAACGGATTTTAATACCCCTTTCTGAAATGTAAAGGCAGTCTCCCTACTATAATTTAGTTTATTTTTTTAAAAGGCTAATAACCAGCTAAAAATTCAAAATACGATAATGGTCAAAAATAATATGGGTATTTTTGAATATTTTTGAAAATGGTCAATACCTTTTTGACAATTTTTCGTTGCAAAATTGACAACTTTTGAGCGGGTTAAGATATTTTAATAATTTTTTAAAATGAACGTAAGACATACTATAAGACTATGAATCTTATGAGTTTAAAGAATATTGCTTGACAGGGTGTTTCAGAATCTTACAATTATTTTTTTGTATTATTTTTTACTTGTTATTTGCAATAAAAGCAATGAAAGTATTTTTGTTTGTTATAAAAAAAAATTGATAAAGCCTTTAATTAAGAAAAATTAAGGAATTTACAAAAGATGAGAGCAGACGTATAGTTAGAAAAAATAAGAGAAAAGACTACTTTATAGATTTTATGTATTTGAAAAATTATAATACTTAAAATAAAAAAATTCTTAAACCGAGTTTCAAAAAAAAAAATCAGTAAAATCATAAAAAAGAAAACAAAAAATACATTTGAATTCATAACTTCCTCCGTTTTTGAAGTCGGTTAAAATTGTCAGATTTCACCTACAAATTTAATTCGTTAAAGTTATTTAGAATTTATGTATTATTGACTGGTTTCATATAATCAGTAAAAGTAAACATCCTAAATAATTCGATAGTAAAAATTATAAAAAAATGGCGCCCAACGTGAGGCACTCCAAAGTGCTCCTATATTTAGCCAACCATTAAGTACCCATTTATGAAATATGTTGCACTATTGCACAAAAGCGATCTAAGGATTATAATTGACCAATGACATACAGAAAAAAAGCTCAGGGAACTCGAGTGAAACAAAGCTAATAAGAGGATTTTGAAGGACTCCATTCTTCCAACTAATATTATTATTTTTTTAGACTTGAAGGTCTTTTGGGTTTTTGTTTTTTTTTTTGGAAAATAAGTATTAACAGCTGATATTAAAAAAAAAAACTTACCCTTTGAGACGAATACGTATATGCTAGCTGGTTCTGTATTACTAGCTGAACATGTATAATTTCCTGAGTCTGCAATTTGTGGTTCTCGTATTATCAATCGACTTTGTGTCCTAGTACCAGGTGTTGTTTCAATCGAAATGTCTCGTCTCGCATCATAGTAATTAATTAGCCGATCGTTTTTCTGCCAATAAACATATTGTGGTGGGGTTGGACTCTGAAAATATAAACACACAAAAAAAAATAAAAATAAAACATCAAATTCAAAAAGTTCAATTAAAATCATCGAAACCCAAACACACGCACGTGTGTGAGTGAGGATATAAATTCAATCTAAACGAATATTGATTTCGAATTTACGTTTTCAATGTAAAATTCAAAACCATCGAAATTTATATCAAAGTTTTAATTTTCAATTAGCTATGCGAATAGTGAACACGTTGAATAATATATATACCGTTCCGTTGCGCGGTTTTATTCTATTCCTATTACATTTATCAATGAAAGTGAACCATATGTGGTTTTGGAATTGGTCTGATCTAGTTGAGCAAGGACACAAATTTAAAATGGTGTGTAGTCTACCACAACGTATATACTGTATTGGGGTTTTGTATTGTCTGAGTGTGTCTGTGCACGAGTAGATGCAACTAGAATGTACGTTTGCAACGAGAAATGTTAAAATGAGAGTTATTTTTATGTGATTTAGGGGTAGTGAAGCTTGTTGTAGAGTAAAATATGGTACCTACTCTAGGTACTTGGAAATTGAAAAGTATAAAATAGGTTAAGGTTTTTGTTAGAAATTATGACATTCAGGATTCCTATATCCTTTTTTT
Organism: Meliscaeva auricollis; assembly: GCA_948107695.1. Lineage (NCBI taxonomy): Eukaryota > Metazoa > Arthropoda > Insecta > Diptera > Syrphidae > Meliscaeva > Meliscaeva auricollis. The sequence goes on from OX403618.1 coordinate 78,273,527, forward strand.
TTTACTTTTCTTTTTTTAAATGAAATGAAGGCATTTTCACTTTTGATAGCAGCAATGCTGAATCAACATATTTTCTATTGTTAAAAAGTACAGAATAAAGAATGTCCAAATTTCACACATTAATTTTGATATAATTTATATGGTTGGCAATTGAATGATGATAAAATGAATATTTTCATAATAAATTTGCGGTTTAGAATTTTATTGAAAAGGAAAGCTCTTTGTCGAATATAATCAATAGACAAATTTGCTAAGTAATAAAAATATACCACATTGACATATTATTCAATCAAGCTACTGTTCTACATTTTAAAAACTACAAAAATATATGTAGAAGAATCATAGAATTCAAACGAACATTTTATTTAGAGCTTATTTATACCACAGAGCTTATTTTACACTAGCAGTTGTAATATTGTCTACATTTCTAGAAAATTGAAATATTTTAATTTATTTTCGTACAGGCAGTGTTTAAAGAAAACAGAGAAAAATTAATTTATAAATTTTTAATATTTGGGATTTTTAGAAATTTAAAGTGTCAGTAGGGCAAATAAGGGTGAAATTATGAAAAGGTCGAAAAGCTATTTTTTTTAACCAAACGTGATAGAGAAATATTGAAATAATATTGGAATCAAAAAACATGAATGTCCATACACTTAAAAATGCGAAAAATCTACAACTGCAGATATGGACGTCGCACAGTGGTCAAAAACAAGAATCTAGGTGGACAAAATTATTTTTGAAGTTATACTTATTTACCGTCGTTTATAGAAATATTCAACCAGTAATATCATAAAGACTTTTTCAGCCCTTTATTACTGTTTTTTTCACACAGACACTATAAGTAAGCAAAGAGTAAACACACACTTACATTTTATGCTGTTTTTTTTTTATTATTTTTCATTTTGTGTAAAACACAATAAATTTATTAAATTACAGATGTCAGCCATTGTTATTGATAGTCTGACTGATTTATTTTCTACACCATAAGTGAAAGAAGAAAACTAAATACACCAGAAGATATGTGGTATAATGTTAGGTTCTGATACGACGAGATTTTTTGAAATTTCACCGGCAAGTTAGGGTAAAATGGGGAAAAGGACAAACATTTTTTTTGTTCATCTCGAAAAGTATAAGGGTTAGAATTATGAAATAATTTTAATTGAATAGATAAATTGAAATAATGATGAATTTTTATAAAAAAAAAATTCTTAAATTCAACTTTTGAAATTAAAAATTATTTTCCAATATCAAATATTTTTTTAGACGTTTGAAAATGATGTAATTATGGATAAAGTTGATAATTTCTTGAAAAAAAATTTATTATGTACATTGAAAGATAATAAAAAAAAAAACTAGGCGTCTAATTTGGATTTCATATAAAATGCTCCATAAGGGTTTTTTAGCTTTAAAAAGCAAATACGTTTTTGAAAGTTTATTTGGGTGATTTAAGTGATTTTAAAAATCTGGGAATAGCGCGAAAAATATTTTGTCAAAATGATTTTTAAGGTTTATGTGTTGCCTATAAACGTGCGAAAAAATGAGATTTTTAAACATTTTTTCAATGAATAAAAGTAAAAACAAGATTTTTCAGTCCAAGTTTTTTGTCTTGTATTTTATTTTTGTATTTTATATATTTCTAAACTTGAATTTTACACCGCCATTAGATATTGGGTAAGTGCATTTTTGCACAAACTTTGACAATTTTCTGTATTCTGTGAGCTGACATAACGGTAAAAAGAGTTTTGTTTAAGCGGTGCTTAATTACTATTTACATAAACCTCATAAAACTATGATTCAACTTTATCAGGATCAGGATCAAATTTCCTTTAATTTGATATATCACACATAACTGTACATGCTATAAAACCTTCACAAACTTGAAAAGAGTTTTATCCAAAATTCAACAAAATTCAACAAAATTGTTTGTTTTGGTCGTCGGACTCGACCAGTGGGCTCACAAATGGATTCGAGATGGTTCACTTATAAAATTTGTAACTTTTTTGTTTCTTGGTGGATTTTAAAGATTGAGGTGTTTAAATTTAGCTGAAATTTCAGGCTACAACATGGTGTAATTTGAGTTGGTTTATAGTTCTGCATACAAATATTAGACACTTATTTTATTAAACATTGCCACTTAGGTCGTTAAATGAAATTTATGTTTTTAGTGAATGCTTTAAAATTGCAAAATTTAGAGAAAATTGGATAATTTTTAATATATTTTTAGCTCTATTTCAAGATGTATAATAATACGATACAAAAATTATAGATTAAATTAAAAACAAAAACTGTAAATGAAATATTACAAAAAAAAACATGGAACAAAATTCACTTCTTACGCTCCTTTGACCAATTGTACCATTCATATCATCTGACTATGTCTACTCAAATAATTTTAAATTTCTATAAGACTACAGCTTAAATGTCAATTATTTTTTTGATATAAAATTATTTTTTATAAGACACTCACAAGCTTCGCAATATGATTTAATTATATTCATTTTTAATTACTTTCGATGAATAGTTGTTGCTTTAGAATATTACTTTCAGGATAAACAAGCACTTTTGTTTCCTGATATCAAAAATAACAAATTCCCCCAGTCTACACTCTAGTCGCTAGAATTTATCGACCAGAACATGGAGGTACTCTACAGAAATAACGTTGAATTGCAGATTCTAATCTCTCCTAAAACAAAATTAGCTACATATTAAGCGGCCACAAGCTTCTGTGTGTTTTCTTTTAGTATTTTCTACCTATGCAATAATTCTTTTTCATTGTTAATTAAAAAGTAATAAAATTAATCATTTTTCTAGATACAATATTTCTAACTCTTTCATTTTATTTCTGTTGACAAAAATACAATTGAATACCAAGTTTTGTTAACAACAAAAACATAAAAATAATAAATTTCTCTTAATTTTAATTAAAATTTGTTCTTTATCTAAAAGTAGCTTCCATGTTGCAGATATGTTTTCGTTTTTTGAATGAAATTCTTGTTCGCAAATACTCACAATGGACTGAAAAACTAAAACTAATTTCCCACAAAACTATACTTACATGAGTTCTGCATTAGAAAATGTCATAAAACCAAGCAATTAATATTATTCATTGCTGTTAGTCTTTTCGTGTAAAAGTGAAGTAAACAAAAGAAATCTCATATGACTCTGAGAATAAGAAATATTAGCTAGCTTTCCTGAAAATAATTTTGATTCTTCTTTCTTTAGAGGCAAGCTGCTTGCACATATGAGTATTTCAATGCAGTCACTTTAGCCAGCTTAGTCAGTTTAGTTAGTTCAGTCAGATCAGTCAGGTGAGTCATATGTGTCAGTTCAGTCACTTCAGTCAATTCAGTCACTTTAAACAATTAAGTTAGTTCAGTCAGTTCACCCAGTTTAGTCAGTTCAGTCAGTTCAGTCAGTTCAGTCAGTTCAGTCAGTTCAGTCAGTACAGTTAGTTCAGTCAGTTCAGTGAGTTCAGTCCATTCAGTCAGTTCACCCAGTTTAGTCAGTTCAGTCAGTTCAGTCAGTTCAGTCAGTTCACCCAGTTTAGTCAGTTCAGTCAGTTCAGTCAGTACAGTCAGTACAGTCAGTTCAGTCAGTTCAGTCAGTTCAGTCAGTTCAGTCAGTTCAGTCAGTTCAGTCAGTACAGTTAGTTCAGTCAGTTCAGTCAGGTGAGTCATATGTGTCAGTTCAGTCACTTCAGTCAATTCAGTCACTTTAAACAATTAAGTTAGTTCAGTCAGTTCACCCAGTTTAGTCAGTTCAGTCAGTTCAGTCAGTTCAGTCAGTTCAGTCAGTTCAGTCAGTTCAGTCAGTTCAGTCAGTTCAGTCAGTTCAGTCAGTTCAGTCAGTTCAGTAGGTTCAGTCAGTTTAGTCAGTTCAGTCAGTTCAGTCAGTTCAGTCAGTTCAGTCAGTTCAGTCAGTTCAGTCAGTTCAGTCAGTTCAGTCAGTTCAGTCAGTTCAGTCAGTTCAGTCAGTTCAGTCAGTTCAGTCAGTACAGTCAGTTCAGTGAGTTCAGTCAGTTCAGTCAGTTCAGTCAGTTCAGTCAGTTCAGTCAGTTCAGTCAGTTCAGTCAGTTCAGTGAGTTCAGTGAGTTCAGTCAGTTCAGTCAGTACAGTCAGTTCAGTTAGTTCAGTCAGTTCAGTCAGTTCAGTCAGTACAGTCAGTACAGTCAGTTCAGTGAGTTTAGTTAATTCAGAGACGTTTGCAGAAACAGAACTTAAGCATTTATGATCAATATATGGTCCGTATAATATAACGTCAGTATTTTGTTGAAATCGATGTGATTAACTCCCCAAAATATATTAAAAGTCAATATTTTTCAAGAATTGTTCTCCAATTTGTTCCTTGTGGAACCCGAACCCTAAAAAAGTAACTTCTGAAACCTTTTCCCTTAATGTTTGATCATGAAAGTAACGAAAAAGATAATAATGCACCGAAAAACAATAAGTCCTCATCTGGAGCACAGTGTCAACATGTCATGCAATTTAAAAGAAATTAAAAGTTCATTTGACTTTTCTGTCATGCAACACTCAAAACACATCGCAACACAACACAAAACTACAATAATGTGGCAACTTTAACTTGACGATATCAGCTGAAAATTTTGATGGAAATAAAAGCAGCAACAGCTGATATGAGTTTCCGTATAAATTTGCCGCCCTTACCTGTTCCTGGTGTGATGATGACAAAAATGATTGTTCTCCTAGGACAAACCATCAGGAAACAGTTGCTTCGTGTGGTGGGTGTACTCGAATTCACTCGTATAATTAAAATCACTATCTCATTTACTTGACTGACATTGTCGCATTTCAACAAAAATATTGTGTTATTCTATCCAAGGACACACATCACACACAACATGTTGTTCAGATTGGGGCACACCATCACCCACCATCATCATCGTCATCATCAGTTCACTGATGAAGGACAAGAACACAGCACAAGCGAGTGTTGTGTGTGATGTGTGTGTGCTTTGTATGTCTATCGGAGGGACATTAGCATGTGGTGTCGCTATGCCTGCTGCTATAGCAGTGTTCCATATTATATAAAACATTTTTGACACCACAAGAGATCTATTGTTCGGTTGGAAGGATATATGAAGCGACATTGTTCTTGAGTTCAAGTTTTCTTTTGTTTGCATTAAACACACATGACCTTTCCGCAAACACAAAAGCCAGTGCTAGAGTGCTTGCTGGTAAGATAGAGAAAGCAGAGTGAGATTGGTTGGAACTTTAGGATTTTAATACAGAGAGCACTCACTGAAATGGAAGCTTTTGTATGTACTGCTTTTGGATTTATTTAGCCTTAAGTTTTTTTTTTTTTCTAATTTAACGGTATATCAGAGATTCACAATATATAATTTTGTGGGCGTAGGGAAATTGTTTTGTAAGGAATTTTTAATACAAATTCAACCTTAACAGCTGTGCCTGCAGAGATATGTGAATATGCCCGAGAATTATTAAGGTTCATCAATAAATTGTATGGTGGGCAATTTTGGGTGAACCCAAATATAAGATAAACGATTAAGGTATTTATCGTGATAGTTCGTCTTTCGACAAATTTGAAGGAAAAGGGTTTTAATTTGTTTTAAACACTCAGAGATGGGGTCAAGAAAATCTGCGGAGCTTTTGAATCCCGAATATGTTTTGACACACTATGAAAATAAAGCATATTTTTACATAGTCTTGGATAATATCGAAGTGAAGCGCAGGTTAACGATACTAATTTTCGAATGTTCTTGATCCCAACTCAACAGTTCGGTCATAAACCTGCAGCATTGCAACCCCTACCCGCATTTTGAATCAATCCAAGGGTTAAGTTCTTATTTGCCAGCAGGGCGGTGGCACTTCTGATGGCCTGTAAAGGACTGAAAGAACTTTTGCTGATCTCGTCTCCCTCAATCTCTCAGAAAGCTTACAAACTTGGTAACAAAATGTCATGAAAGGTTTGAGACAAGGTGGTACGCTGTCATGCAGCCTTTTTAACACCGTTCTTGAAGCAATTGTGCATAGGGCAGATATCGACAACAGATGTAACATTCATCACAAGTCCGTTCAACTCCTTGTATTACTTACTTACTTAGGTCCTTACACCTTGATGAGTCCGTTGTGATCCTACGCTCAATCGTATACGGTTTCTGGAAATATAACGTAGTTCTCTTCAACTCTTCCGCAGCTGTGCAGATTCACTTTCGACTGTCCTGTGCCATGTGCTTCTCGGCCGACCCGACCCTCTACCTGACTGTGTGAGTGGGTTCCATTGCAATGCAAAGCCTTACGAAACTAGCAGGTACATAGCCATTGCTCTGCTCAGAAATGGGTTATTAAAAGATACTTAGAACCAGTTGCGTATCTTCGGCCATATTACTTTTCCGCACACGTAGTGTAAAGGATAAGTATAGCGATTGACACACTCTTTTTCATAGTGAAACATCATGAAATGTATAGAAAACACGTTTTCGAGACATTTTTATGTGCATGAGCAGTTGTCGTTGGCGTCGGTTTCGGTGTAGGTGTCGGCGTGTCGTTGTCGTTGGCAATTTGTAAACACGATAACTTTTAATAGAATCAAGTTACTTGGAATCTGTCAACGCCAAAACTCAGGTTATGTTCGAAATTCAGCCATTTTGATTAAACCATCTTGTACTTTTAAACAAAAACCTTCCAAAATGTCACTTTTGTATGGGAAGTACTACAAATTTTAATTTTTTTAAACTGAACAATCGGACTGATTCCAAAATTTCAAAGTTATCCAAAAACTGGAAAAATCCCCATCTTTGAACCTTTGTTCCAACATATTGCTATCTACAAAAAACTACAAGTATTTTAGGAAAAAAGTATATTTTCCGAAAGGGCTCAGTCCGGGGGCTCCCACATCATTTCACACGTCCTTAACTGGGAGAACGAAACAATATGTCAGTATCGGTAAAGCATTTACAAGTATTCAAATGAAGATGGTCTTTCTCTGTTAACTATTCGAAAGGAAATTGAGTGCAGGTCATCGAGAAGAGAGGCCCAACACCGTCGTCGACGGGATCAAACATCACCATATGGGCAGTTATTACTTGGAAGTAGTCACAGACTTCTTTAGCCTGGGGATCCACTTATACATCACACAACTATATGAATTAGTGTGGAAATCAATTGAGGATTCACACTTTCCAACTGCTCTGTTTCTTTGGGCTTGAAATGTATTCCAGTAGTGAAAAGCCCTCTTTTAAAGCACCAAGGAGATTCTTTATCATCCCAGTTCTGCTGCATGGGCAGAGGCATGAAAACCTGCTGGGTTGCTGTGAGAGAAAGATTCTTCGGCAGATATTTGGTCCAGTGAACCTAGTGGAGCAGAAGATACAACCACGAAATCTACGGACCTTACAGTAACATTTTTCTCGTCAAAAAGTTGAAAATACAGCGATTGATATGGCTGGGTCACATGGAGTCTATGGACGTGACAGAGGAAGGTCTCATTTTTGTTGACGCGATAAAGAGATGAACAAAACTGGTGGCAACTAGCCAGAGATCAGGCTGGTTGATTGGAGAGGTTCGTTGGTGAGGACCGAGATCCACTTTGGATACAGAACCAATCTTCATCAAGTTCAGATGCTAAAAGGGCTGTTGCAAACTAGAAATCAAGCTAATGGACCGTTTTTAATGCTGCTGGTGCTGAATGAAATCTTCTGCTTTGGTAGAGATATTTAATTTTCAAAAGTGCTTAACAATAATTACAATTAATATTCATTGAAATTCAACATAAATTTTAACAAAATCAGACAAATATTTTATCTGTCATTAATTCAGTTTCAAAACCCTTCCCAAACAGCTGCACATTTCAAAAATATAAAATTAAAATTCATTGAAATTCCATAATTCATTCGAATGAGACAGTGAGAGAGAGAGAGAAAGTAAACATTTTTTTTACATTTCTAAATCGAGAAATAATGCATATCAACTAGAAATATATTTCCTGTTTAGAGAAAATGTGTATACATTTACCAGACTTACCTTTTCGATGATGCATACTAAATTAATGGTTGATCCCATGTCCACATGTAGTTCACCAGAACCAAGAATAAACGCCTCCGGTACGACCACTTGTAAATTCACAAAATGCGAAATAACGCCAGTCGGAGTTGAGACCTGCAAATGAACAAAATGTTTTCCATCATCATTTTTACTTCTAGTAAAACAAGCATTACAGCAAACTTTATAAACACTATCATTTTGCCTGCAAACATTATTATTTATTAATAAGTCATCAACAAAAAGTACATCAAAAATATACAAATTATATGCAAACCAGAGAGAGAGAAAGAGAGAGAGAGAGAGAGAGAGATAGAGAGAGAGATTAAAATTGAATTGAATGAGTTTTCAGATGAGTTTTGTGGATTTTTGTGGTTTTGTCGTCGTTGACGTTGAACCTCAAATCTAAATAAATGCCAGTGCATTTGCACTGGAATTGAGGCTTAAAACAAACTGCATGCTTAATGCACTCTTCTTCACTCACACACTCACACAAATATTTGAATAAATGCTATTGCATTTTGTGTACACATACATATATCGCCGCATAGAGGACCAAACTTCACTATAATACGACTATACACAAAAATATAAAACGAAAATATTCATTGCAGTTTTGAAAATTCCATCACCAAACCTAAGCTCCTCTACCAAGAGAGGTAGGAAGGACTTTGTTTATATTTGCTTAAGGATTTCACAGGCAGAATTCAATATTTGAATTGTTTGTCGTTTGTCGTGATGTGCAAAATGACTTTGGGGGTGCATATATACTCTTGGGTCGGCACACAATATTTTACCCTCACACATGATTTTCTATGTTACATGACGCATTTATGAATTTAGCCTTGATAGTGTGTGTTGTGTTTCATAACTATTTAGAGAGAGAGAGAGAGAGAGGGAGAGTGCAACATGAACTTATATGTTTGTGCCCCCGTGGCAATCACACAGCACAGTTCAAAAGTCACACCTGACGACACTGAACGAGTGATTTGTTTGTATGGCGTATGAGTAACATTTTTTGTACTTTTTATCATCCAATGGTTTCAGTAGGTACTAAGGAAGGGCAAAAATAAATTCACCAAACTTTTATTATTCGAATTTTTGTTTTTTTTTTTTTTATTTTATAAGGAAATAAGTTTTCAAATTATAAAAGTTTTAAAAGTCTTATAAAGGAGGTGAAAAGAAACATCCGCTATATTTTATACTAATGTAGTAGTTAGAGGAAAGTTCATGAAGAATTCACAATACGAATTCTTTTAAAAACATTTTATCAATGTTCTAAAGTTTATTTTTTTTCAGATTTAAATTTTTATGTATTAAGTGGTCCTTAAATGCTTTTATTGCTTTTTATTGCTGCATCCTATGTGATGCATTCACACAGACATTCAATCTAAAATACAATTTTCTATGGAACTATCTACAATACTGCTGCTAGTAATTGGGGTCAAAGGGCCTTCCCGAAATATTGGGAAAAGGGCCTCGAAACATCCATAGAGAGTTCAGAAACATAATTTTGTGGGCCTCGAAAAATCTATAGGGCCCACATATAGAATTCCGTGGGCCTCCAAGGTTTTATATAGCCTACAATAACTAAAAGGTTCTTTGTGCCTTGAAAGATTCATAGGGGACCCTAAAACATAATTCTGTGGGCCTCGAAAAATCTATAGGGGGCCACAAAAGATTTATATTGACTTTAAGGGCCAAAAACCGAGTTTGGGCAATATTCTCTAGTAGGTTTAGTAGGTTTTGATCAAGAATTCATGAAAAATAGTATTTCAAGTTCTTCCAGTGCTTCCTTAAAACTAATTCCTAAGACAGGCGTTTCTCCAATGACTTAGAAGAACTTTCTAGCATTTTAGTTCGTAGATAAGTATGGACAAACACTCTGACTAAACCAAATACAACAATGCAAAAGAATTGAGCAAGTGATTAAAATTGATAAAAGCTCTTATCAATATCTCCTAATCTAATAGGAAGCTCTTTACTAAAACGAGGATTATTCAACTTGAAGTTGCACAAGCATGGATGCAAGTGACCACTATTCTCTTCAACATCTACATATCCGACCATTCAAAGACTGAATATGCTACTGATCTTCTTTTTTCTGGCAACTCCCTCACAAACGACAAGAGTGCATGTTACCAAATCAATACAAGAAGTCTTTGAGTTTTACCAGTAACAGCGTTGTGTCTTCAAAATCACTTAATTAATACTGGCTGGTTTTAGACGTCCATACCACCAACAAACTCAATCAGGAACATCATGAAAAACGAAATTCGTTTTCCACTGAAGCATCTATAAGGCATTGCGTAAAATTACCGGGTCGGTTGGGTAAATTTAACTAATAAACTTATCAGATCTGCTATCTCTTTATAATTAAACATCCAATCTTCAAGAAGAAGATATTACAGATCTGAAAGAGCTTGAAATTTAGTATCATGGATGAACGTCATGCAACTGCAAAGAATCCGAAATGCAAAAATATGACAGATCCTCTCACCTCTGTATGGAGCTGATAAGAGAACATTATTAAGATAAGTTGATAACCTGCTGAGATATATTTCAAGTGATGTACGGTCAAATGTGCATTGGTTTCAATGAAGCCAACACTGAAATCAACCGTGTTAAAAAGCTCAAACGGCTTGGAAAGTGGAATGCCTGGGCATTGACGCATTTTCCCTACAAGTTTTTAAATTTAAATCCGATGAATTGCGTCGCTAAGAAAGAGTTAACCTTAGGAAGTGCCTGCAACAACTTAACAACTTTTGTGTGAGTAACTGAAGGTTGTTATCTTCAGATCAGAGGACCCAACATGTAACTTGTTGAGTTGATACAATAGAGTATTGGTAACATCTAACGTGGTTCAATTAAATGCTTCGCGTTAATAGCATTCGATTTAACCAAATCTCTGCAAACAAATTCTACTTTGAGGTCAGCAAATACGACTCATCTTTTTCTGGTCAGTATTAGTTTTTTCAGTGTGGTCTGGGTAAACGATGTAAATAAGTGATGCCAAGAGATATCGATTTTGGTTATGACGTAAGCACAAACCGGAACTTGTTATTCGTTCTTCTAAGCTTTTAAATTACGCTGCCAATACTTACTTTCTTACTTTTTTACTTTTCCATACACATAGTTTAAAGGATAAGTATAGCAATTGGCACAAAAACAATTTTTCGACATCGGTGGGCATTGAAAATTTGTAAACACGATAACTTTTGTTAAAATCAAGATAATTTGGAATCTGTAGAAGCCAGAAGTTGAGGATTAACTAAACTTATGTTTAGTTCGAAATGCAGCCATTTTGAATAAAACCTTCTTGTACTTTTTACTCAAAAACCTTTCAATGTCACTTTTGTACGGGGAGCAACATTAATTTACATTTTTTTTAAATGCTCCTAGAAACAATGGTTCTGATTTTCAAAATAAACCGCAATACTTTTTTCCCAAAAGTTTTGGTAAAAATCAATATTTTACACTTTTTTGTAAACAAAAATTCTTACAACGGTACGGCAAAGTTTTGAATTACCAATCTAATTGATACTTTTTGACTCATTTGCTTTAGAAGACTTTGAAGAGTTAAAAGTCTTGTCAAATTTCCTATTAAAACTATTGTCTTTTAAAAATTAAACTGAATCTCTTGAAACTCTCTAACATGCTCGTAGTTCTTCTTCTAACTATGTGAGGAAATTCACCTAACCATAAATTTCTATCACTTCCAAGTGATTTCTCAACAAGGTCGACTATCACGGTAGTTTAAAACCCCGTGGTAATGTGTGCGGTACTTTTGAAGATTTCACATTTTCAACCATTTCATTACACGAATCAAAAGGGAATGAAAGTGAAGGTCCATGTGTTTGTGTGCAGTGCATCAGGTGTAGTGTCTAAATTGTGAGAGTAAAGTCGTAGATAACGAGTTTATGCAACATCAGCGTGTCTATATCACATCTCTTTGTGATCGACCCTGAATATTGCTCTGCAAAAAGAAAAATAAATAAATCAAGGAGCTTATAGTTGGCTGATGTGATGGTTAACATATTTTTTCATTTCACGTGTTTTTTTTTTCATCCTTAGATAGAGGGTATCGCTATTTTTATTTTTTTTTTACTCAATTAAGTCAAGGATTTTGCTACATTCTATAAGAAATTCTTTTGATTTTTATTTAATAAAATAGAGAGAGGCAAAGTGAAGGAATCAAGGAAGCAGTATTATTTTTTTGTGAAGGATATGTGAATATAGACTCTTCACGTATACATAAGATTGTTCCTTGAATGTATGTGTGCGCATTATAAAATAGTTTGACTCAATGGAATTTACCTATATTTCTGCATTTTGATGCATCATGTGCGGATAAATGAAGTGAAAACTATTTGATATTGATGTTTTCAATATTTGCCGATCAAAGAAAAATGCAAATAATATCGAATGAAATGTGTGTTAGAAGTTTGGTTTTTTTTTTTTTTGGTAATAAAATGTTTTTGTATCTATTGGAAAACAGGAGTTTTTAGCAAACTTTTGATATTAATATTTTAAGAGAAAAAAAATTTTAGAATTTGTTTCCTTTTTAAGAATTTTATATGTTAATACTCACGAAGACAACATCGAAAGAAAATAAAAACATAGCATTGGTTTAAGGATAAATAGAATTTTTGAGTATTTTTTTTTGTTGTTGCTTTTCACCTATATTTTGAAGTTAGGCGAAATTTATATCAAGAAAGCAAATTTCATGACATAAAGTGTCTTAAAAAAATTATAGGTAATTGAAATCTAGGATTCTGAATAAATTTATGAAGTCTCGATGACAATCCTGTGAATAATATTAAAATGCATTGCTGGTTAAATTACGTGTGTGTCAAAGTTGCTTACTGTTTAGATTACTAAGGATTTTTTAATTCGATTTTTCTAAATGCTGTTTTAGAAAAATATTACAAAATTTGAATCAAAAATGGATAAAATAGATTCTCAAATGAAATAAAATTCAGAAGACATCCGTAAGCAGCCGAGATCCGTAGCAAAAAAGCCTACCTTCAGGAGACATCAGTGAACGACCCAAGATCACACCATCAGCATCCCAAGCTTACTACCCATTAGAAGACATCCGTTAGCAATAAAAGCTTATTACCACCTTCAGAAGACATCACATTTACGCAGTCGAAGCTTTCCACTTTCAGTGAACACCCGAAGTTCACTACTAACTTAGTCAATAGTTGAAAATCTGACGCAAAAACAAAAGGAGATAGGTGAGTCTTTAGCCAAACTTCTGGAAGAAATTGGGAAAGAACCAGTGGGCGTGCAACCATTCGGTTGACGAATATGAAAAAATGAGTAACGTCAGTCTAGAGTTTCAAATAAAAAAATTAAAAAACAAATGGCAAAAACTCGAAGAAATTCATGAGGAAATTCTGCTGACAAATGAAGAAGGCAAAGAAGCAGTTGAATTATGTTCTGAAATAGACAATTTGCAGAGACAATAATTGCCATGAATAAAAAATCTGAAAGAAAATCAGATCAAGACATAAGACTACCTAGAATACAAATCCCCACGTTTGAAGGAAGATTCAACACGTGGGTATCCAGTTCCATGACATATGTGACCAATTGATAAATAAAAATTTAGCAAATGTAGAAAAAATGCAATATCTGAGAAGCCGTGAAATTGCTGATACATTATTGGAAATCAGCAACTGCAACTTTATGGCAGCATAGGAACTACTCAATGAGAGTTACGCTAACAAAAGAAAACTGCATACTTTAATGACAAATTTTTTTAAAAACTACACAAGAATAGCCATGAGAGACTTTGGAAATTTCGTAGAATTACCATAAACTTATTTCTTTTAAGTGTCAAATCACCTCATTTTGATTTGATTTGTTCCTTAATGAAATGGTATAGGCAAAATTAGGCAATTTTACACCGAAATATACCGTCTATAGTAATATTCAGAAATGTTGAAGATCTCAGTCTTTCTGAAATGAGAGAATTAAATCCGTGACTAGTTCATTGTATCTATCGGAAGGTTCATTTATGAATCTCCTCGCGTATTGACTTCCAATGTGGCTGTTTTTATTTTTGTAAAACGTTTTCTAACATTTTATTATTATTGATTAAAAATAGCTTTCAAAAATATTCAATTCGGTACTAGAGATGTAATCGTGCTTCTTTAAATCTAATCTTCAGAAAATTTAAAAGGGCATCCCCTTATTATGTTCTAAGAAAGTTATAAAAATCAAGCGAAATTTTACACATTATCTTATTTTAATACCAAGAACCCAACTCAGGGGAGCAATGACAGTTCTTCAAAATTTTAATTCTAGGGTCGATCCACAAAAATTCAAAGACCCGCTAGCGACCGCGAAAAATTGTCAAAACCGTATAAAATTTTAAACAAAATTTTATTTAGGTACATAGAGGACGCCCCATTAATTTTAAGATTTTAAGGAGCACCCTCATGTATGCATTATAACAAAAAGTCAAAAAAAAGTACGTATACGCCCCCGTGAACATATTTTTCCGTTTATTCTGGGAGTATCTGAATCTCACTTCTTTGTACAACTCTAAGAGAAAAAAGTCAGAAGAAACACTAAGGCATGTTTCTTCAAAAGAAGTACCTTTCGTTGTATAACTTCTCCCGTTTGTTGCCTTAAGTATATTCCAAAGTAATTGAACCCAATCTTTAGCATCAAGCATTCAAGTCCACCAACTCTATATGAATCATTAGACAGATGTTGGTTTAGGAAACATATGCAATTTGCATATATCCTTGAATACATAATAAGTCTTGTAATTTCGAAAGCATATCACATTTTAAGGCTTAATCAAACAAATTTAAAAACTCAACTTACTTCAGTCTAAACCTCTACATCTTATGATGTAAGAGACATCAACATATTATGTATCTTCTTGATAAAATGTACACCTATCATCACTTTTAGTCAACAAGAGACACCTTCAAGTAAGTCTTGATTTGCTGGCAAGGATACCAATTTAATATATATTTTACTTCATATTAAATCAATGACTATATCACTTTATATGGAAAAGGGTCCTCACATAACATTGCCAAGGAGTGTATTTATAGAACCCTGCGTTGTCGTTGGTCATTGTCCATAAGTTAATGCTATCCAAACCACATTTGACCCAAACAACACCTAACAAATAAACCACAGGACAGCAGAGCAGCATTGAAGATGACCAAAGACAATTGAAGACGAAGAATATATCCTTATTGCAAATAAGGTTCCTGATTCCGATCCATTTCCCAACCCACATTTATATGTACATAATGTATGTGTGTGTGTGTGTGTGTGTGTATAATTCGTTCCAAGTATTACCAAAATTGATGGCTATCTATACTCTCAAGATGCCACTTCAAGATTTCAAAACGAATCCCAGAAATACTCAAACGACTACTCCCTACATATGTGTATCTGTCTGTACGGTACCTACATCCAATATTAAGGTTTACTTGATACCCTCGCTCCTGTATGCTTGTCCTTTGGGTTTGATATGATGAAATCGATTACTGGGGGTAGAGGGTTGAATTTGAATGGATCCATTCTGTGTTCTAGAGGGTTTGGTTAGGTTCCGCAACCTAAAGTAAATGTTTCAAGTGAATTCTATCATCGCATGTGTGTATTATCTACATATCACAAAATATACACACACACACACACACACACAGATAGACTAATAAATATGTATGCAATAGAATTGAGTTTGTTATAAATTCTTATTTAATCTGTTTGCCATAAGTTGAGAGTCAGAGAGTAGAAGTAGACGAGTGGAATGTGTGTCCTTCTAATAGTAGATGATATGCTGACTTAGCAAGAAATTGGTTGTTGCCCTAGGATCAAGTTGAAATCATATTTTAACGATGGCTAGCAAATAATAGAGAGTTGTCGTAGGTATCACTTGGAATATTTGACTCGGCATTGAAATGAAAGGACCTCCATCTCTTCAGAACAAAGTGTCCAAACGAAGAAGTCCTTTTCTATTCATTAATTATGTATTCAAGTTCTTCTCCTTCTCCTTATCCTTTTTCGTATTTCGTATTTCGTATTCGTATTTTTTATTTATTTTTTTTTTGTCTTATTTCGATTGTTGCAGTCGAAATATGTTTAGTGCAGATATTTTGAAATTGTTCTCGGGCAATAATGTGGTTGTCATTTAGAAAAAGAAGAAGAAGAAGAAGACGAAGACGAAAAGATACAGAAAATAGAAATAGAATCACAGATGAAAGCTTTTTGTTGTTAGGTTTTATTATAAACTCTCACAGAGAATTAATGTGAATCAATTTCATTTCATGTGAGTGTATAGGCTTGGCAGGACAGTATATTTTTTGGACCATATGAATGCAAGGTTTTCAATATTTTGGCTTGGAAAGTGCTTACCTTTGGAGTATTTCTGAACTCTGATACACGAGTATTAATAATGTTACATCAGGAGTTATTCAAACAAGATTTTTGGATATGTAGATACGAGTATGTGTATTTGGACTCAATGGCACAAATGGGATTTTTTTTAGTTAGAAGTTTCCATTGATGTTTAAGAGTGAAAATCGGTGGAATATTGGAAGAATTTCGAACAATATTTGAAGAAGAAAAGGCTTAGAATTAATAATCACGTCATGATACTATTTTGGAAATCTCAAGCCTTCCTCAAAAAATAGAAAAATTAGTGTGAAAAAGGCCATACGAAAAACAAAAATTCAAAATATATGGATTTGGGTAAGGCAAAATTCCGACTTCTAATCATTTTGACAGGAAATAGTCTGAAATGTTGGGGGTATTTCTAGATTATCTGGTTATGGAAAGGTAAACACATATCTTTTTTTTCATGAGTAGGGCTGTGGTCTGAAATGTTCTAGTTGACACTTTTCTTTTCTTACCTCCTCTAGGAACTGTCTTTCCCGCTCATGCATGTAGAAGCATTTTGCTCCAAATTGCTCCATAAAAAGTCTAGTTTTTGTTTTTAGTTTAGTCAAACTTGCTGAAGTGATTGAAGAAGCTGTGCTTCTTATCATACCTTACGGGTCTGGCCTTCAACGTAAGACAACATATATATTTCCCTAAGAATTACTTGCGTTGTGGCAGTCGAACAAAACGTTTGCTATTTTCAATATCAAATCTTACCTTCTTACCAAGTCTTATCAATATGTTTAGTCTTAGAGTCTTAGAATTTTCGTTTCATTTCAAAAGATTGATAGATTTTAACAGGTTGTGGGCTAGAATGTCAAGAAGTTTCTCGAAATCCTTGAAGAATTGTTTTTGAAGAATTTCTTTCCCAGGTGGCATTGCGATGAAAAATGTGATATCAACTTGTATTGTTATTGTTGTTATCAATGCAACTTGTCTAGCACTTCCGTCACTGTCAAGACTTAAGCTCCAACCAATGGGGAAAGCCAACTACAGACTTACGAGGATGGCAAGTACTCTAGATGGTGGTGCGGTCACGAGATCTGGATGCAAAGACACCATTCCGGATGAAATCTCTGCGATAAATTTTACATCCGCAAGGATTTAAAACTGAAAAATCACTGAAGATTACACGGGCATCGATAAAATCAGTATCAAATCAGCGCAAATGAAGTTGAACCAGGTCACGCTATGAATTAATTTGTTGATGAACAAAACGGTCTTAGTTTGACCACAGAAAAAATAGGAGATAGTATTCCTCACTAAGAAGAGAATACCAAAAATGATCGTCTTTTAGGTTAGCCCCCAGGGAACCATTAGAAGCAAGGAATCCGTGAAATATCTGGTAGTAGCCAAAAAAACAAAACTCAATTTCTTATGGCAACAGATACAAAATGCTGCGGAACGAGCCTTTAGAGTTACAACGCTACTGTGTAGATTGATGGCCAACGTTAGCCGTCCAAAAGTCAAAGAAAAGAAGGCTCTTCTGATGTCAACAGCATTCTCTTTTATGGTTGTGAGATTAGGGCAGACGCACTTCGAAAAGAAAAATATTGGAAGCAGTGATGGCAGCAGTGCAAGGGCCGTGGGGCTGTGCATATGTCGAGCTTCTACCAAACGGTGTCGAAACTAGCCGTCCTTGTTATCGCAGGGGTGACTCCCATAGATATCGCCTAGCGGCAGAAATAAAGTACGTCTACGACAAAAAAGCAGAAATCGGAGTAGAAGCATCAGCAACGAAGAAGACGTAGACGACAACGAAGAGGAAGTGGCACAACCGGTGATGGAGCCCTGAAAGCAGAGGACGCTGAACGGATAAGTTGATTGGAAATATGGCTAAGTGCAATGAACGGAAACACGTTGAGACTAACTAATAAGTCACCCAGTCACCCAATCATTCCACTTTTTAGTCATGATTTTTGAACTGATGACTGTAGGATCCTCTAATTTGAGGATGCTATGACCCCTTGCCGTCAACCAATTAACACTGCATAACATTAAGAATTGATACCCTCTTAAAAACTCTATAAAGCACTTATGCTGGTACTCAAGTGCGGGTTCATAAATCTGTATAAGTACCTACTCACTTATTTTTTCAGCTGTTAAGCCTTCCAAAAGATACAATTCTTACATACAACTTCATTATTTCTGCATTAACCATTCAGCCCTCCTGTATATTTTCCATGATATAACTAAACTATACATGCAAAGTGTCATTTTAAAAACAAAACTCGAAAACAAAAAATTCGAAATGCATAAACCGTGCTGTTTATATTCATATTTTCAAAATATATTAATTGCGAAGTTTTGATGCTGCTCTTGAATATTTGAGTTCTCATTAAAGTTATCCATCTTATAGCATTTCGTTCAGCACAACCATTAAGCCTCAACATTTGATGAAGTGGTAACACAAAAAATGCGCACAGGAGCACAGAGCACAGAGCGAAAGTCATTCCGAAACTTACTTTACCCATCAGGTAGGAATACAAAAGCTCCAACATCCTCACCCAGCCTTCAAATGTCATTCTCGTAAATCCTAATGTTAATAAATGTATGGAAATTCAATTCAATTTCTCCCGAAATATGCAAATAAATTATTCAAAAACTGAACTCCATGCCAAGGGGTGAATGAATGTTGAATATTGGAACTACTGTGAGTTCGAATTGCATATAATATAGCGAAGGGGTGAGCGAGATGAACAATATTGTGGTGATGGGTAAAAGTAGTCACAGAGATACCAACACTACATTCGTATATATAAAACAAAATCAAACAGCCCTGTGCTGGATTTTGAAAGCAGATTTCCATCATAATACTGCATTTCAACTTACTGGAAGAGAGGTCTTACAGAAAACATCAACTATAGGTATTGGTACTGTGCGTCCCATCCTCAGCCAGCTTCAATCCTTACTTCCCCCCCCCCCCCCCCCAAATCTGATTCAAAAGCTAAAACATGAATGTTTGATGACGAACACTGAGGACCGACTATACATACGACAGAGGAATACTGCAAGGACTGACTATAGTCACTATTATACTGCTACTGCTACTGCTACTGATGTTGGTGTGTGCACTTACCTGACATTCATACATGCCATGATCCCTCCTCTGAACAAACTTTATTTGCAGGGTCCACGTATTGGAGCCCGGCGCATGAAGTATTGCAAATCTCTCGTCGTTTGTGTAAAGTTGAGCTCCTGATGATAATATATGCCAATCTCTCCTTCGTATCCAGGATATTTGATTCTGCAAAAATAGATACAAAACCAGATAAAGATATGAGATTAAAAGTCAGCAATTTCAATTTTTTTTTTTTACATAAAAAAAATAGCGAACGATAAAGTGTAGGAGAACGATATTGAAGGGAAATTTTTTGGGTTGTCATACTGACCTACGGGTATGTGTGTGAGCGCAGGATATTGCAAGGAGTTTATATTGTAAGCAAAGAAAAAAGAAGAAAATATACAAATAATGTTGCATTCCACAAAACATAATAAAGAAACACAAAGGTTTACAAGAAATTCACTTCAAATGCAGTTTTTTCTATGGAAAGGAATTCAATATTTGTAGTTTTCCAAATAAAATTTAGAAAAACTCAGCCTGGAATGGCTACTAGATAGGTAATATAAGACTTCTCTCTGGCATTCATCCATAAGGAATTCAATTTGATCAATAGACTTTTATTGGGGAATTGAGTTTAATTGGATTTATATATTCTTTTTTTTTTTCAAAATGCAATGGTAAAAATCCGATATTGCAGTATTTTTTGTTTACAGTAAAAATTAACAATCTATTAATAAATTGTCAAACTATAGTAAAATTTGGAGCATTTATGGATTTATTCACCAGAATTCATCACAAATTTTCAAGTTGTTTGTGTTCAAAATTACTGCTGCTAGAATTAGCAGATTTGACAGAGTTATAAGAACTGCAGTCTTTTCAGTACTATACGTAATTGACTGAAAAGACTTCACTTTTTATGTCTTTTAACTTACAAAAGCACCTACTTTGAGTGTAAAACTACAGTCAGCACTCAGTACTAAAAACTGAGCGTACAGTTAATGAAAGCAGTCATTTGACTAAAAGTTAATTAAGTGCAGTTTTTTTTTACTGTCACAAAAAAAAATTCTAAAAAAAACACTTAAACCAGTCAAAAAGTTCTGTTAATTAACTTTTAGTCAATAAACTGCTCTCATTAATTTAACAGTGAGTATTTTAATCCGGTCTACTTTTTCTTGCAGTTAAGGTACTAAGTAGCAGATCTAACTTACAGTTAAAATTAAAGTCAATTAATTGCGATTGAATTGACTGCAATACCAATTGACTGCAGTCTTTTACAGCGCTAGCAGATTACAGTATTCATCTAACAGTAATACTAAGAAAATAAATTACAAAATATGAAAAACAAGTCTAATTTGGCAATATTAACAACATTATTGTTTCGTGAGAAAAAAAAACAATTTCGAAATCTTTTTGTAGGTGAAATGACCGCAGTAATTGTTTAAAAAAATTACAACATCTGTAGCCTAATAGTTCAGCTAAATTAAGACAATCTTTTGGTGTATTTAGTTTTTTTTTCTATCACTGATGATAGCTTAGAAAATGAAACAGTCAGATAATCAAACATATTTTTTGGATCACCCTAATGTACATCGTTTTTTTTTCATATCTTTGGAAGTGTTGTAGGTAGGTAAGCACCGCGACTCTAAAAAAATTAAAACATAAAAAATGCAGGTATACTGGAATTTGTTGCTTATTTGTAACAACAGTCTCGAATTGGTTACTCCACATTTTGACATTAATATGCACTTGAATAGTCTTATAAAAATAGACACAAGGTCACATTAAAAGGCTACTTCTAACCTTCTTAAAAATGTGCACATCAA
This sequence comes from Meliscaeva auricollis, assembly GCA_948107695.1. Classification (NCBI taxonomy): domain Eukaryota; kingdom Metazoa; phylum Arthropoda; class Insecta; order Diptera; family Syrphidae; genus Meliscaeva; species Meliscaeva auricollis. The sequence continues at coordinate 78,294,850 of OX403618.1, forward strand.
TTTTTTAGCGCAACTCCTTCTTGACCAAAATGCATTGTGGATCTTGTGGAACGTATTTCTCTCACTTACGCACAACAACACTCAAAACATCAAATATTTCCGCATTGAAATGATGTCGAAAGACTATGCAAAGGGATTGTTAAAATTTGTGTAAATTTTTAAACTTCTAAAGAATATTGGCAATAGGAAAACTCTTGCTACCATTTTGGCTTTTGCAAATGTAATTTATGAACCTAAAATTCAGCTAAAACAGTCGAAAAGGCCTGCCCCAGTGTCCTGTCTTGATAGTTTTGCTGCATTGCTCGACAAGTTCATAGTTGAGGGACCTTCTAGGGAATGGAAACAAAGGCGCGATGCGTGCGTATCATGCACACAGCATACTATAGTTTTACACATATACAGAGCGGACAGAGTAAGAAGAGAAGAAAACTTCACAGTAAAGTCGATAAAATGTCCTCCCATTGTTAAACCTCTTATACCGTTACACATGCAATGTGGCAAAGCTTCTACATCGTGTCTAACACAAATGTCCTTTTAAAGCATACACAAATATCGACACAAAATACAAACATACATGCATATAGATTCGTAGACGAATCCTGTCTGCAATTTTGTGTATATAAGTTTGTATTTTAATTCATTTTGGAATATTTTGGACAATCTGCAGGATACTTTAGGTATATCGTTTACGTTTGCAAATCGACATACTCGACTCCTACTTTCATATTAAATTCAACAAAAATTGCCTCAAGACATTGTGTAAGCTCTTTATCTGAGGGTGTTGCCATTGTATATGTACATTTTCAATTCTTGATGGGTTTTTGCTATAAGCATTGCATAAGGAGGAAGACTATGCTTCTTCTGCAATGGATAAAATGTCCTTTTTGGCAGACTATCCAAAAATGTCCTGTTCATAGACGGAAGCATAATACTGGTATACATGCTTATAAGTACACCTAAAAGACATCAGCATGGGTTGGCGTTCGTAATCGGTTTTTGGCTGTCGTCGTCTTAGCGCTACCAAGGTAGTAAAATATTTACATTTACCTACTACCACTTCTACAAGTGTGTTTCTATGGTATATGATATAAATTCTTAAGCTTTTTGGATTTTAGTAATAAATGCTCGTTGCAACATGAAGTATAGGTATAGAATAGACATGTTTGATTCTAACATTATTGTCATTTTATCTTCAGCTTTTGGAATAGGTTTGCACCTACTTCCACTTTCATATAATAAAGGTACGAAGTGTAGGTACAATAAATGTTTCATTTTTCACTATGAAGTGAAGTTTAAACAAAATATCGATGAATTTATTTTCACAAAGTAGATACCAATTTACATCAAACAATGAAAGTTCTTTAGTTGCCATGTAAATTTTAATTAAAATTTCGTTATATCTTTGCGTTTGTTGGCTTAGTAATATGAAACACAAAATGGCTTTGTGTAGACTGCAAAATTCCAAATGATCGGGTATAGTACATTATTCTCGATATGGAAACATAAGAGTGTTTTGGTAGAGTTAAAATATGCTGGTGGATGTAATGATATTTCCATGTTTTGTCTTATGTAGAATAAGAAGCTTCGGAAAAATGCAAAGAGTAAATTTTTATTTTGTGCGAATAAGAGCTGTGAAATGCCCATGTCTGTAAGAGTACTTCAATTTATTTTTTAAGGAATTTCTTAAGTCGAATTCCTGAAACATGTGTAGTGTTTTTCTGTACTTAAAAAATTCCTTCTTTTATTTTTATCTTAAATAAAATTATACGTTAAAAGTTGATATTGAAATTCAGAATTTTGATAAAAAAAAAATACAAGCAACATTTTTAAGGTAATTTTTTTTACAGAATTTTACGTTATAATAGACAAAAGTATTTGAAAAAAATGAGAAAATAATGAAAATTATAATAATTTTTAAATTGAGCGAATAAATACAACAACAAAACAAAAACAAACATATTACCTTAATATTCTTTGTAGAATTCTGGATTGTTTTTTTTTTTCAAAAACCATGATACCAAAGATCATTTTCATTCTTGCATTCAATTAATAGAAAATTAGAGCATTGATTTTTGGAAAAAAAATTATTTTCTAAAGTAAATTAAAAAACAAAAAATAATCAACCAAGGATTTGAGTTGTAAGTTTTATCAAAATTCTGGTTCAGTATACAAACAACAATAATAGGTGGGGTTCTCTTTTTTTACTTCCGATTTATGTATGTGACTTCAGCCGGTCTGTGCGTCTGTATGCCTGTCTGACTGTCTGTCTCTATGTCGATCGATTTTTGGTAGATAAGGGTTTTTGCTGATTCCTTAGAGGGTAATTTTTTTTAGGGCCAAAATAAATGGTATACCTACCATATGAAGAAAATGAAAAAGCTTAATCTGTTCAAAAACGAATATAGCGATTGTGATTAATTATTTTTATTATCAAGCAACATGCACGGTCGTACTTTTAAAATAAAAAAAAATATTTTTTCATCTGATATACCTGTTTTCTTTTTTTCTCATAAAGGAATCAACGGATTTGGATTAAAAATTTTATACAAAAGGTTCATACAAATTTAAAAATTATGTCGTATCAAATTTTCAAAACAATGTTTTTGGGTTTTTTAAAAGAGTTTCATGTTTTTTTTTGGAATTTTGGTTTTAGACGTCTATTATATTATATTCTTGAAAATGGCATATCATATTTTTAAACAAGGTCTTAGGATTTAAATAAATTATGTTTATTTTGAGACGGCTGAAACGATTTTCAAATTGTTTTTCTAATTACACTGGTCTACAAAAATAAAGTTTTTGTTTGTCTTTCACATTATTTTTTGAAATTATGTAAGATTGGACTTTTCAGAATCTTCATCTGGTTTCAGGAAAATTGTATCACGTAATTTTTTTTTTAAATAGATTTTTGAAAAATGTGATTGTTTTTCAGAAATGAACTCTCTTAGATTTGGTTGACTTGGTTAATTCGAAAAAATTGAGCCAATTCGACTAAAATTTGGAGGACTTATTAAACATAGCATAAGCTAAGGCCTGAAATTAATTTTTATTCATCAATGTGTAGTCACATTTTAAACCCATATTTTAAAAAAATCACCACACATTTTGACTTCAGATTCGGGTTCAGCGTGCTAAAATCTTTTAGAAAGGTTTAGTTTGGTTTATTAGCAATTTTCGTTGCACACTAGTGTTGTTTATACATCTCAACGGAATCAAAAAGTATATTTATTTTAGAGCCCAAGAAAATGGATGAAGTTTTCTAAGTCATTTTAGTAATGAATTTAAGTTTTTTATAATTTTTTTTTTTATTATTTATTTTTGAAAACTTTATATAAGAAGCTTTAGCGTCCACAGTGACTATGACCCTAAGCGAGGAAGTACGTACAACCTAGTCGAACCGTTTAGAAAAAAAATCACTGATCCGTTTTTGAAGAATTAATTTTTCAAAAATGGGTCAGTGTTTTTTTTTTTTTTGTAATTTTAATTAATTTATTAAAAAATATAACGAAGGCAGTAACGATGGCCTTAAGAGCAAGTACAGTCGTGCATTTTATTTGTTCTTTGATAGACGTTGAAAATTTTGACTGAGTTTATACAATTTTAACTAGAAAAAAATTTTAAAAAAGTGTTCTGTTCAAAATCAAATCAAAAGAAAATTATTCAATGATATTTGGTATGGCCTTGAAGCTAGAAGATTACTACATGTGCGTAGCAACCATTTGCCTTTGTCATTTAATGAAGAGTATTACTACAATTTCATCTCGTTATTTTGTTCTTCAGTGAGATTATTTTTTGATAGGTATTAAAGCCTTCTAAAAAGGTTTTGCTTTTAATTCTAAAAGGAATATTCTAATTATAATTTCGTTCAAAAGAACACTTAAATTTAATCAAAGAAATCAAAACAGGACAATCTTTCTCTATTTGCTTAGTTTTCTTGTCGATCGTCATTTTAATTAATCGAAAGCTTAAATCGATGTCCCTGTACTGTCGCTACATTCAAACGTAAAAATACTTTTCAACCACATCCAGCCATGGTAGAACTATTATACCTACTTCCTTTTCCCTTTCATTATTCAAAACTTCAAAATTCTCTTCCACATTTTGAAGAGGCTCAATTTTCATACCTGTTTGTTCTTTAGCTTTGCACATCAAATGCAAAAAAAAATGGTCTAATCCCAACTAGCTATAACCACTTTTGAACTAAAAAACAAAAAAAAAACCTTTTGGACTGCCAAAATAACGACTACAATGCAAAACAGAGAAAAACTTAAATGAATAAAACAAAGAAAACCCATAGAGAAACTGTGCCAGCATTCAAATGGAACAAGGACATGTGCATAACAAGAAGAAAAATGACTGCAAAATGACGGGATTCATGTATAACAATGTCGTCGTCATACGTAGTGTTTGTGCATGTATGGGTGTCTGTGTGTGTGATGTTTAAGCAAAGTCCTCGCATCTAAATCTAAGGATCCTTCTTATATTCCTTGAAGCTGGGTTGGCATATAGCTCACGTGACTTTCAAAATCAACTCTCTGCGCGATATTTTCCTCCTCCATCATACACACAAACATGGATAAGCTTTTTATAATATCACTCGTGTTTTATGTTCCTCCGAGGTTTTCACTTCCCAGAATTTATTTGTACCTTTAAATGTTTTTTTTTTTATTTTTTTTTCACTCTTTCTTTGTGAAAATTATTTCCCCTTTCTGGAACATGGAAGAGTTTTGCCCTTTAAAAAAATACTTTGGTATCCCTGTACTGTTGGCTTAAGGACACACGGAAAAACATCTTGATTGACTAACGTCATATTTGTGGTTGTGTTGTGTAAAGTTAGGTTGTTAAAAGAGAACAAAATTTCCCGTTGAGGTAAAATATAAATAAATTTTAGTAAAAAAAAAAAAAAAAATCACAACATGCAAGAAGGAAGAGTCCTTGAAAAACAAACCTTTAAGACACCTTTTTCATACTACAAACACAACATTGATATAAAAAAAATGTATATTTCCCCAAGAAAAAAAAACCCTTAAATTTAATTTTCAGAAAATAAGAAAAAAAAAAAAAACTTTTGTTTCCTTCCTATTTCAATTCCAGTTAGTTTACTTTTATTGGTTTGCCTTTATATAGCTTCGAAGTTTTTTTAAAAGTGAAGTGGAAATCTTTGTGATTATTTGAAATTTATTGAAGGAAAATTATGTATCGTGTCGAATGAGTTGTTGGTTTTTAAATTTTGTGGAATAGAAGAAAAGTGAAAAGGAACAGGAAGACACACGATAAAAATGATTGCTTTGTTGATTTAATTAACAACATCAAAGTCATTGCAATTGGATGAATGGTGAAGGTAGAAAGTTGAAAGTAGTTGTAAAAGTGACATATAAAGTAATCTAGGGGAATAGAATTAAATAAGCTACCTTTTTCTTTGTAAGTTGTTCACCAGTTAAGATTTTTTAACGGTGAGAAATTTTTTTTTAAGCAATTTTTACCAAAATAATAATAATTGTTTACCATTTTTTTTGGTCCTAGAAAAAATTTTATTTTCTTTCAACTACATACATGACTACCGAGTTTGGAGAAAATCACTTCAGTAAATTGGATTTCAGCTCTAGTATTAAGTTCTTATTTACTGACAATGTTCTTCATAAAAGATTCAATAACTAAATCATGTGCATTTCTATGGCAGATAAAAAAAAGTACGTATACGCCACAGTGAACATTCTTTTCATGTTCATGTTCTTGTAGGTATTTTGGAAAAAAAGTACTCGTTAAGGCTTACTCTTATGGTCAAAACTGCAATGATTAATAAAACATTTCATGCATGGTTTTTAAGAATATACAATCTTACAATAAATATGTAAGCAATTAATATAAAATTCATTACTAAAATGACTTAAACTTAAACAATTGAAACATTTTATTTTAACTAATACAACTTCTTAAACAGTTTTGAGCTAAAACTGTCAATTCCATTTGATTTTGCAGATTACAACTTATTTTTTTAGAAAAATAATTTTAAAATCTTAGGAACCGTTTCTAAACAATAAATTTCTTATAGGTACATACATAGAAAATTTTTAACCTTTTTCAAAGAAAAAAAATTAGGATTGAATTGGCAAGGAATTATTATTAAGAAACGTTTAAAAACAATATTTGCAAAACTTCCGAAATTTTCGATTGAATTTTAAAAAAGAACTACTTATGTTTTTTTTTTTAAATTTTAATAAGAAATAATATTTAAGTTAGGTACTGAAAACTATTTGCATGAAAAATCTTGTTGAAATCGTTGCTAATAAGAAGTTGCTAATAAGAAACTCAAAAAAAATATTTCTAATGGGGGATGGTGTCTAAATTAACCGATACAAAATATTTTTTTTGTTTTTAATTTCCAAAATACTATTTTGCTTTCAGTAGACTTGTGACACTTTGAGAAAGTAAAGAAAATACCAATATTAAACTTCTTTCACTTTCCGAAATCTCTATAACGCCAATTTGGCCTTATGTCACTCATGACTGGCAATACCTTAAGTGGGACAAAAAATTTGCGTTATACAAAATATGACACCGAAGAGCAATCGTTTTTTAAGTCGTTTTCTAATTTGTGCAATCGCCCAGTACCGATTTTTAACGTCCATTATTTTATCGGAAAATTAATTAATGTCAAAAACGCCATTTATTTAAATTTTTTCAGCGGACCGGAAGTACCATTTTAAAATTGAAAATTAGAATAGAAAATGACCCATGGGAGTTATTTTTGTGCAACAAATTTTGTTTTAAAATGCTTCAATTTCTGTAATAGAAAACAAAAATTGAAAATTCCACTTTTTTGAAAATTCTGACCCTTACAGATCTTATTTTAGCGGAATCTTGAATAACAAAAAAACTAGTTGAGCTAGAGATTTGTGCGTTTCATCTAGTTCATGGTGTCATCAAATTTCTGCAACAATTTTTTTTTTGAATTTGTCATTTTTTTTAGATTTTGGAAGGCCACTTTTGAGCTAACTTTTTCAGGAAAAACTTAAATATATCAAAAAGTGCTTAAGCTACAAAATTAAGGTTTGTACAACAAATTTGGGTATGAAAAGCTACAATTACTTTCAAAAAAGTGAATTATTTAAAATCTTTCCACTAGCTTCGCAGACCGGAAGTATACCCTTTCGAAATTGAAAATTGGAATAGAAAATGACCAATGGGAGCTACAAAATTATTTTTTATGCAGCAAATTAGCATTTAAAAAGCTAAAATTTTGGACATCAAAAAAATAATAATTTTCTTACTTTCGCCGCTAACTTCGGACTTATTTTAGCGGAATTTTCAATAACTAAAAAACTGTTGTAGCTACAAAAACGAAGTTTATGCTACTTAAAAGCATTTAAAATGCTACAAATTTGGATGACAACCAAAATATTTATTTTAATTGTTTAAGATTTTGTCCGCTTTATTTTAACGGAAAATTCAATAACTCATCAAAAACCATGCGATCTATAAATTTTAGCAACAAATTGTTTAAAAACTCAATGCAATTGACGGAATAAAGAATGGTCAAGTCTAATAAGCTGAGAATAATAACTAGCATTTAATTAGCCACAATTACTGAAATTAAAATATTTTGATTCCGCCAAGGACGTCAATTTGTATCCCCTTAATATCTAAAAACGCTGTAGACCCCGGAAATCGTGGATAACATAATATTCAGAGTTCTTATGTATAGATTATGAGAGGATGGCATACAAGTCGCCAATGAATGGCAAACGACTTTTGTGGTAAAAAGATCTACAACTTTTGTTTAAATAATTTTTCTATATAACCTCAAAAATATTGTGAAAAATGGTTCTTATTTATATTTTTTTCAAAAACTAGTAGATTTTGATAAAACTACTAAGCTTAGATTGCTATATTTTTAACTTATCCTATTTTGTTTAAGCAAAACATTATTTTTCTTGTTTTTGCCGGATTTATTTTGAAAAAACAGTCTAATTTTCAATCAAAAAAGTTGTCGAAAAAATTTTTGATTTTTAAAAATTTTTAGATGGATTCTTTTTTGTTGAATCCTCTTTTTTTAAGACAGAAAATAACACATAAAAAAAGTTTTTAACATTGATTTTCCCGTAAATGACAGTTATATCAGCCAGTAAAAAGTGATCATAAAAACCAAATAATTGCATCGAAATATTTTGGTTTAAAGGGTGTTTTTTTTGTTTTTTTAAAGGGGAAAGAACGTTGGACAACAAGTACCAAAACACGCTGTAGAAATAATGGTAGAATAGAAAAAAAAACGTAACAATTATTCCAATGTTCATTAGAACCAAGAAAATTAAAACATTGGTCAAATGTTTTTTTGTTGTATTTTATTGATTTTACATTCGATTTTTTCATGGAAAATGACAAATTTCAGGAAATTGCGCAATAGACAGTTTTATTGTGTGTAGAATTTTCTCACTTTAGCATGATTTGGGTTACCTTAAAATTTTAGTCTATTCAAAATTAAGCAAAATTAGTCCGTTTGGAGTAACACGTAGTGACCTATATCGTTGGAAAGGTTCTGAATTTGTACATATTTTTTTGCATGGGCATTAGGCTGTATCTCGTAAAGAAAAGAGTTATGGTGACTTCGTTGCCAAAACTTCCCTTATTTTCAAAGAAAACAAAATATTTACTCTTATTCTAAAAACATCAATTCGTTTGCAAATAAAAAGTTTTTAAAAATCAGCAATAGAAAGCAAGGAAAATTATAGGATTCTTCATTTGAGCATGCAATGTGTAATATTTTTTATCTTTTTTTGAAAATAGAAGTGTTTAAAACAGTTATAGACAAACCCAATTAACACCCACTCTATCCACTCCAGAGACTTTGCATATAAGAAAGGCTGTTCCACCTAACTGGACGGTCGTGTTGTGTGCCATCATCTGAAATAAAATTAAAAAAAATTAAAAATAATAATAAATTAAATTCAACTATATTTTTCATAGAAAACCCAACTAAAATAAAAGGAAATTCTTCTGTTCTAAGCTATAAGGGACAAAGAGTTTTTATAAGAATAAAAATAACACTAACCAAAAAAAAAAGGTTCCTTAAGAAATGAATTTGAGTTAAATTGCAAATTAAAAACTAGAATCTTACTAATAAATACAATTTTTTTCGCAAAATAGTGAACTGATGAAAATACTCAATACTTTCATACATTTTTAATTTATTTTTGTACACCATATCTTAAGCCTACTTGTTAAATCACATTTTATATCTACTAATTCCATAACCTAAGGATAATTCATTACTAACTCAAAGTATATCCACAACTACGCAGAGCGTTCTTACATAAAATCAATAAATGTATTTGTGTGTATCCTCACCTTAAGGAAATAATATTTAAATTAATATTAAAGTCAACCTACCTATCTATAGTCTTTGATCCTAAAAATAAGATAAGAAATCAAATTCCTAAAGAAAATTATTCCCTAACCACATCACAAAAAAGGTGTTTGTGTAATCACCATTTCGATGCAAATCCAAGTAGAAATTAAAATAAATTAAAGCAAAGCAATTTATTCTTAGCCCCCCGATGGTGACAGAGTTGTTGTGTTAGCAAAAAAAAAAAAAAAAAAAAAGTAGAAATAATATTATTGGAGGATAAAGTTTCCTGAGCCTTGGGGACTCGGCACATTTAAAGTGCCAAATGGTTTGGCACTTGGGTATTTCTGAATTAAATTGTGAGTTTTTCTGCCAAAATCATCAATTTTCATGACAAATAATAAATACTTCAATAAGGACGAAGGAGCATCGAGAATAGGCAAATTTTCCTTTCTGAAATACCATAAAGGTGATTTTAAAAATATTAATTCAATTTAATTTAATTTTGAAATGAAAAAAAGAATGAAAAGTTCATTCACATTAAATGAGAGTATTTCAAGAGGGTTTTTCTCTTAAAATCTATACCCGCGTCCATATCCGTATTTTCCATTCAACATGAATACCAGGAACATAAAACCAACCACTAACAATTGAAATGCAAACACTCTATGTCAAAAGTCCTTTATTTTGGGATATAAAAGGAAAATTCCTTTATCGCTCATGAAGATGATGAAAAAAAAAAAAAAAATAAAAATCAAATCAAATAGAGCAGACAAAAGCTTTGCAGTAACTATACTTCTAAAATACCCCTGAAATTGATGATGGACTCCTACTATACTGTATAGAAAAAAAGTCAAGTCATGCTTAAAGGACGTTTTGAAGAGAGAAAGAGAGCACTTGATACTGGAGTTCTTATTTAGAAAACACTTACCTCACTATCTTCAAACATCGGACTGTCACTCGAGTCAAGATTATTGTTATCTAATTTGGAGTCTGGATTGACACCGCCAGCCATCCATAGTTTCTTCCAGTCGCTATCGGTGAGTATTGATTTTTGATCTGAAATAAAATAAAATAAAATAATTTAAATTGAAGTAAAATTGAACACTATTGATTGATAATATTTTTTATTTGATTTTTTTGTTTGAGCATAAATGCTTTTCTAGCTGATTCTTAGTTTTTTTTTTTTTTGATTTTGAAAATGGGAATGTCGTAACATTAACTTTTTTTTTCTGACCTTTGATGGAATTTACGACATTGAAAATATATAAATTTACACAATTTATTTTTGGATATGGAAATCCACACATTCTCAAATATGAAACTTGAACGGGAATTTTACAATATTCTAAGAAATTTAGACAAAAAAAAAAACAATATGGACATTGTAACAAAGCAAAGCTTTCTATTTAACCCAGAAGAAGAATCTACAAAAACAAGTGCAATCTGTCGAAAAATTCAAAGTGCAGATTTTTAAATGCAATTATCTTAATTTTGGTCTGAGAAATATACATGCGTGAGTCTATTGCCAGATCATGTGCGCGTCAAAAGTTAATTAGGGTTGAATGTCAAAAATTATGGTTTTTCGCATGTAACTCTTTAACAGTAGAAACTATCGAAAAGTATTGCAGGCAAAACTTTTAGATCATACGATTTTCTAACAAAAAGTCTACGATACTTTTTTCCTCCGACTGATCACTCAGAAGATATCGCTATTCCGAAATGACAAAAATTTCAGTTTTTCATGAAAAATTGTGAATGTTATCGAAATTGTTTGTATATTCTTGTTTGCAAAAAAAACATTAATTTTATTTGGCTTGGTTAGATAGTTTTTGAGTTATAACATAATTTTAAAAAAAATCGTCAAAAGCCGAAAAAATCCCTTATTTGCTTCTTACTAAAATTGGCAAAGTTTACAAAGAAAAAATGTATTATCAAGTCGTAGACTATAATATTTTCAACAAAATAACCTTGAAACATTTTGCCATATGAGCCTGTCAATTACAAAATATTTCTACTTCAAAAAGGTAAATTGTCGAAAAATTGGGGTTATCGCATACTACTCCTAAACGGTTAATTGAATCAAAAAGTTGCTTACAAAATTTTTGTCCTACATGAAACCCTTGATTTTCATCAAGAGTCAAATTATTTCTAATTTTATAATAGATACAATGATGGTTTTTGAAAAATTGGTCAAAATTCGAAAAAACGGGTTTTTAGCTCTCTGCTCTTAAATGGTGGAGTTTTCTTAAATATTTTATGATCCTTTTGTAGAACACATTGTATTTAATCAGATTTATTCCACGACTTTTATAGGTTCCCAAGATTTTGAAGTCAAAATTTGTTTTGGTAAAAATCAAAATCTATTTCAAAATTTTTCCAACATCAAAAAATTGAACTTTTTGTTTGAAATTTTGAAGTAAGGGCCAAGTCGTCTTTTGCAATAAAAATAAAATGCACGACTGGGTCGCACGAACTTGCTGTTAAAGATAAAGTTACTCTTTGTGCTAAGCCCTTTTAATTAAAAATTTGTAAATGCAGTTTTAGAAAAAAAAAAAAAACTAAAAAAGCATAAAATTCGATTTCCAAATGACTAAAACAGCTTCTTAGATGAGTTTAACTTCAAAACAAAGTACGCAATTTGATTTTTTCTATAATGATACATTTTTAGAAAAAAAATTTTGAAAATCGTTAGAGCAGTTTTCTAAAAAAACTATTTTTTCTATATAAAATTTTGCAAGGACTTTTATAAAACAAATTGGTACGCCATTTTTAAGATATTAGATATTATTAATCAACATTTAAAAATTAAATTTTGAAAAAAAAAATATTGAATAGTTTTCGAAAAAATGATTTTTCAAAAAAAAAAATTCAAACTTTTGTTAAAAATCCAAAAAAATAATTTTCAAATTTTTTTCTTACTAAATATTATTACGGCAACTTGAAAGCATTCATGTAAAAAAAATGGTTGAAATTGATCGAGTCATGAAGGAGAAAATCAGAATTTAAAAAAAATCGCTTCTATGGCAGGTACCGTTAATAACGTTTTTTGAAAAAAATGGTTCTCATTTAAAGATAGACCTTATCTAAAAAACTGACCATGATTTTTTTAATCAAAATCGTAGGCACCGCAGAGTTTTTCTAAAACCGGTATAAGACAGGTACCGTTATTCGGGGTCCAAAAAAAAAAATTCAAAAAAACGTCTGGGGATATTCTCCAAAAAACGCCATATACCAAGTTTGTAGTAAATCGACCCATCCGCTTAGGCTGTGGTCTCTGATACATACAGATAGACAGACAGACAGACAGACAGAATTGTCAGACCCACTGTTTTCTCATTCTCTATCATCGTAATGTCATGTTTGATTGTTATCTCAACTTTTTTTTGTACGAATGCATAACTTGATATATGGTACCCATATCGTAAGTAAAAATCCAGTTAAGAAATAGAACTTTAAATCTACAAAAAAAACGGGTTTTTGACATGTTCATATTAGCATATCTCGAAAACGTGACGTGTAAGGGTAGTTTTTACTTCAGCATTCCAAAAGACCTTTGTAAGACTTTTTAAAGTTTAAATACCATCTTCTATTGTCTATATAATTTTATTATTATATTTATTAAATTCGAAAATGTATGTAAAGTAAAAAAAAATGAGATCTTCAAAAACCCCGTACCTTATTCCTTCAAGATTCAATTTAAAAAAGGAATAACCTAAGAAAAAAAATTATTAAATTCTTAATCTTGTAGGCTCTTGAACTTGAATTATTCCTCTCATATTATTTCTTTGATGTATAGCTGCCCAACAAAATCACTCGAGACTTTTGCCACCACTTGAATAAAATTTCTTTTTCTTAAAAAAAAAAAAAAAATAAAAGATGAGATACCAGACCACATCAACCGCTTTTGCAAAATTAACGAAAGAAAAAAAAGAAAAAAAAAAAAAAAACATTTAAATCTTACGACACCCGCCGCCGGCCGCCAGACGAAAAGTGAAAACCCCAAAAACGTTTCTGTTAAGAGGTCATAGAAGATAATCAAAACCACATCAACCATTGCCATCAAACAAACACTTTTACTTGTATTATACACAAATTGTGTGTAGGTGTAGAGTGTAGGCTTACCTTTAAATCTACTTTCCCAAGAGCTTCATCATTCTTATTAAGATTAACAAAAGAATAAAAACCGAAATACTACGAATATATTTATGCAGACTGAGAGAGAGAAAGAGAGAGATGTTTTGTACAAAGGTATGTTCGGTTCATTATTCTGATTCGTCATTCTTCTTCAAAAAAAAAAAATAAAGAAAAATGAAAAATACATCCAAATCGGGCGGATGTTAAATGGAAAACTTCAGGGAGAAAAGTCAAAAATTCCACTGCCATTCTTTATAAAGTCCTTTGTGCTATGAGAATGGAATTGTATTCAGAAATGAAGAAAAAAAAAAAATAAACGAATATTTGAAGTTGTTGCTGAAATTTTATTCTTTATTTCGTACATCACTGCTGCCCCCTGGCGTGCGTCAGTAAGAATTCTTCCAAAATCATACAAATAGCAGCAACACGAACAGAACAGTCGTGCGTTGTAGTAGTAGGTCTTTTAAAGAAATTCCCGTTCTACTCGTGGAGCATGCAAATCCTCCGGGGGAGTGTCTTTTAGACTGAAAAAAAACAAAAACTCACTTTCAAAAGGATCCGTCCATCCGTCTGTCCATCCCTCCCGCTCAAGGATATAAACCCTAGAAAATTATATACTGTCGGGGAAGTTTTCATAAGCAATTTGAAAATTTTCTATTTCAATTATACTCGTACCTATATAGCCTTAGCCTCTGCCCACATTTCACAATATTCTACCCTTAATTCTTCTATTCACGTTCCACCCTCCATCATTTCAACTTCTTCAAACAGTCCAGGGCCTTATTCATGTATGATGATACTCTTGTTCTCATATTTTGTTTAAACAAAAGCGAGAAAAAGATTGCGCGAGAAGTTTTCCCGTAAGTGAAGTACTCATAATGGTTGTTTAGAACAGAATAACGGTTTAAATAAGTATGTTTTGGGGTCAACGTTATTTAAATGCACATTGTTTTAGTTTGGCAGAGCGGAGATGGAATGAATGTGAGCGCACTTCATAATGCAGGGTGATTCTATTATTTTTTTTTTCCTTTTGGGGTTATGGATTTTTTTTTGTGTAATTATTTTGAATTATTTATAAAAAAAAAATTGAAGAAAAGATATAGGTTGTCTTGAGTATATTGAGTTTTTATTCGGAAGTTTAGATCTGAAATATCAACAGGGAAAGCATAATAAACACTTTGCCAAAGTTAATTTTACTCGGAAAAGTCACATCTTAGGATACAATCAAAGACGAAGCCTATAATATGAACTATTGTGGTGGGTCACTGTGGCGTATGTGTAACATTTTTGAAGTTCTACTTCTTTACCGGCGCGGCGTTTATAAAAATATTCAACCAATTATAAAACAATTTTTTTCTCCTTATTATAACTTTTTTTTCACACAGACATTATAAGTAGGTAATCAGTAACAACACACTTACATTTTATACTGGGTTAATTTTTTTTTTCCATTTTGTGTAAAAACAATAAATTTATTAAATTACACAAGTCAGCCATTGTTTTATAATAATCTGACTGATTCATTTTCTAAACAATAAGTGATAGAAAAAAAAAACAAATTACACCAAAAGATAGATGGTATATTTATATTTTTTTTTGAAACTCCACCTAGAAGTTAGGGTAAAGTGGGGTACTGTAAAAAAAATGTTTGTACATCTCGAAAAGTATGAGGGAAAGAATAATGAAACAAATTTGAGTGAATAGATAAATCAAAATGATTAAAATTTGTTCCCTTACAAAAAATTAAAAAAAAATCACGGTTTCGAGATTTTCAACTGTTTTCAACAGGTCTTTGAAAACGATGCTTGTGTGGGTAGAGTAAGTTCTTTTAAGAAAACTAAATTATACTAATCGATAGACAGTAAAACAAAAATTACGGGTTTTATGAGTTTTGAAATATATATACGTTTTTTTACGTTTACTTGAGTGTTTTTTTTTTATTTTAAATTCAAATTTACGGATCATCACGACCAAATAACCTTTAATTTGATATAAAAATTAGGGTTAGAATTATATTATTGAATAGATAAATTGAAATGATGATGAGTTTTGATTCAGACAAAAATTTAAAAAAATCAACTTTTTAAGTTAAAAATTATTTGCTAAAATCAAATATTAAGACTTTTGAAAAGGATATTGATAATATTGAAAAAAATAATATTGTACATTGATAGATTGAAAAAAAATTACGCATCCAATACGGATTGTATTCAAAATGCTCCATAACGTTTTTTTTTAGCTTTAAAAAAACAAATACGTTTTTGAAAGTATATGTGGGTGGTTTAATTGATTTTAAAAATTAGGGTATAACGGGAAAAACATTTTGTCGAAACAACTTTTATACTAATGTGTTGTCTGAGTGTGTGAAGAAATTATATTTTTTTAACATTTATTTCAATGAATAACAGTAAAAACAAAATTTTTCAGTCCAAGTTTTTTGACCGTTTCCAACTGTATTTTATTTTTGTCTTTTTTATTTTTACATTTTAAAACTTGAAATTTATACAGCTATTAGATATTGGGTAAATACATTTTTGTACAAGCTTTCACAATTTTCGGTGGTCTGTGAGCCGAAATAACGGTATAAAGAGTTTTGTTTACGCGGTGCTTAATTACTATTTACATAAGCGTCATATAACTATGATTCAACTTTATTGAGCATCACGATTACCTTTAATTTGATATATCACACATAAATGTACATGCTATTGAAGGTTCACAGACTTGAAAAGAGTTTCATCAAAATTCAACAAAAAATTGTATGATTTGGTGGTGGGACTCGACCAGCCACCAGTAGAGAGCGGTTCTGTTGGCTCACAAATGAATTTGACATGGTTGGCTTATAAAATTTGTTTCCTTTTTTTTGTACGATTTTTGAGGGATTTTAAAGAATGGGGTGTTGAAATTAAGTTGAGATATCAGACTACAACATGGTGTAGTCAATTTCTGTTTTCTTATTCTTTTTGCAAAATGGTATGAAATATGTTTGCAATATCATTAAATAATATCAAAAATAGTATTAATTTGATTTGTCAAAAAATTCAAAATATACTTTTCACGTTAACAAAATAGCTTTTTAACATTAATTAAACCTAACCGATTTTTAAATTTGAAATATGAATGGAAAGATTAAAGCCTCTGTAAAAATACAAAAATAAAATCTTATACAATTGTTTATTAAATTGTGTAAATATATGCTCCACAAGGGAAAAATGATAAATTTTCACATTATCTACCATATTTCTTACATTTTTTATAACAACAGAGTGGTCAGCGGTAATGTTTGAAGTATCAAACATTAATGTGGGTCAGCTAAAAGCAATTTAAAATTATTTAAAATTGTTCCGAATGCAAAAATAAACCCATCCATAAAATATCAATTATATAATACATATTTGAATTAACTTCACAAAAAAAAGCACATTATGTATTTTTGAAAATATTTGCTTTCTGGAACTTTTCACTACATTTCTTAAATAGTTTTAAATATTCCAAAAAAAAAATATACAAAAATAAATAATGATAGGAAGTATAACTTCTGTCGCGCGCGTACACGAGTACACAAACCTTTTTTATCATCGTGATTCTAAGTTTTATTTATATCTTCCGTAAATTTTATTAACATATTCAAAACTTGACCTATTAGCCACCTACAATGCGAGTTACAAAAAAAAAAATTGTCAGTCAGACACCGTTAAAATCGTAAACTAACTAACTGATATCCACCCAATAAATTTGAATATAATTAAAAATTCCACACTCTAAAAACAGTTTTCAACCTACTTGTGCCAAAACTTTGTCTACTCTAAAAAAATCTATGTAAAAAGATATTAAAAAAAAAGAAAAAACTTAAATTTAATTTCATTCCAATGAATAATTTAAACCACCTATCTGCCTATTTTAATTAATTATTCATATAAAATTTTCGAAAAAAAAAATAAGCCACAAAAAAATCAATTAGTTTTGTCTGTTTCCATTTTAAGGGCAAACGGCATTTTTGTCTGTCAATGTTAAACGCCCCCAAAAATGTTATTTTTTTGTCTTCGTCAATCTACACACCCATCACCCATAATTGAATGTTGAAACTTTCTTTTTTTTTTTCTTTAACAACAGTTATTTCAGTTTCTTTTTTTTTCTGTTTGATATATGTTTTACCTATCAATTAATAGGGTTCGACACAATTTACCTGTACCAAAACCTAAAAGAGAATAATTGGATCGATATATAAATTTAACGTCCCAATAGATTCCCGAGGGAGAGGTTAAAGTAGGTATAGTAGTTATCAGGTGTTCTTTGACATAATTCTACGAAAGTTTTATCATTTAAATAAAAGGCAATATGAGAAATCCTTGTAGGAAAGCCATTATATTAGGGAGGGCGCGAAGGATGTAGGCAGAGAATAGCCTCTGTTATTAAAACCTATCCCATATCTCAAAACATTATATAGGCAATTTACCCTCGTTTTATATGCAGGTTTTTTTAGGTTCGAATACCAAATTGAATTCAATTAATTAGATGCCTTTGGTACGGTATAAAATCCCATTTGATTGCATTGCCTCATGTTATCCGCACAGTATGGCTTGTATCTCAACGCCACACCTTTTGTTTGGCTTTTTCTCCCCCTAAAAACGCCAATATTCAAAACCATAAAATATTGGTTCCTCGATCTTTTCAACAAAAAAAAAAAAAGAACAACCAAGACTAGCTCTATCCCTTAATTTGTATTATAATATATGCTGTTCTATGTACAACCAAAAGAAAGAAGAAAAAAAACTCCCTGAACTGAACCCAAGGGATGATGTTTTCTTACCAAACCCAAATCCTATCATACCAAATTTCTGGTAAAAACCAGGAGCAGAATATATATAGGTCCTAAGAAAGATGTTCCGTTTCAGGTTCAGCATATAAAACACAAAATTAATTTCGAAACCATGTGAAAGTAATGGCAATGAGCATGTTACTCTGGTCCGTGTGTCTCGTTTACTCAATATAAGCAGCCATTTAGGTTAGTGGTGTATCCTTAGCTTCAGCCTCGTCTTAGGCGTCTGGGGCATCAGTATGTGATGGACGTTACAAAGTCTTTGGCCCTATTCCAGACAAAGATAAACATCCGCTTGAGTGAATTTCATTAGGTTCCAATAAAACCGCTTATAGACTTAGAAAATGGCTACTCTTTATCCTATAAACTAGAAAGAAGAAAATCCTTGGTATGGAAAGGGAAACCCTGAATTCGTCGTCTCCTCAACAGCTATCTCCTTCTTTGAGGACAAAACAGAAGCAATTTAATTTTATGCATCAAATTATTAAGGAACCCGCGCGTTTGTCCTTGTCCTTGTGATGTGTCCTTAGAAAATATTCACCAACACCAACGTAGATAAAATTATTCGATGTAAGGCTATGTGCCTTGAATTTCTAAAATCTCATATAGCCTGTCGTATACTCTCGTATATTAAACAAAAAAGCTTGACGACATTTTCCATCCTGTTTTTAGACGAAAAACAGAAGACAACACCAAAACAAAAAAAAAAGGACAAAAGTAAGAATAATGAGTAACAAAGATATTATTCATAGTTTTTGTTGTACATTATTTTTTTTATTTTTTGTTTTGGGAAGGGAGACTTTCCATGACCTTAAGCCGATTTTCAGATCCTTGAAACCAAAGCAACCTTAGGCAGCAAGTTAAAAAAAAAAAAAAAAAAGCAACACAGAAAATTTGAGTCCAAATAAAAGCTACTTATCTGGTTTTTGTTTCCTCGAGGTACATAAGTTCAGATCAGAGATTCCTTTTCTTTTCTTTCGTGTTTTTTTTTTACTTTTTTTTACTTTTATTTTGCTTCTAATTCTACTTCTTCTTCGTTTTTTCCTTCCTTCATTTTGTTGAAGGATTTTAAGAAATTTAATAAGCTTAATGGTTCAAACATGAAAACATCACCATGTTTGTAGTTAGAGAATATAGATAAGGACATTTTCTCAAGTTGTGAATTTGGTTTTGGTGTGATATTATTTACAAGGAATAAATATGAACTTTGACAGAAAGGAGAGGAAGATTATTGGAGAATGAGAATGGAGTTGACCATACCAACCCGTCAAAGGATTATAGTCAAAGAGATTGTATTGAATTTCAAGTGGGTAGGTATGCGTGTGTACATTCTTGTAGTTTGTGTGTAAATGTTTGTGTGATATTTAACTCCAGGCTTCGGGGTATGCTATGGCAAACGTAATTTAACAAAGTCCTCTCATAATTATACAGAAACCTATACATTAGGTGGTATATCTTAAATATAAAGGACACTCAAATGGTCAAATGTCATAGACGATGGAGTTTGTCTAGTATTTCATTGAAATTATCAGGAGGATTGGTGAATTAAATGAAAAATGTGTGAAGCTGGTTTAGACAGTAATGGTTCCAAAAAAAGTAGTATTTAGTACATGGCCTTAGTTTATGACAATCTCTCTGTCTTTTGATAATATGCAAATCTGTCCTACAACCAATATGGAAAAACTTAATTTTCTCAAACATGCCTCTAACGATTTTGTTTCAAATTTGTATGCAAACTACAACAGGCAAGTTCGTCCTTTTGAAATATTTGTTTACCTCCCATAGAGTAGTTTTCCTCTTAACTGATTTTCTCGTAAGCGACTTCACGGATTTTGATGACAACATTTTTATACAAGAGATTCTTTTCAATTTTCAAATTATTTCGTATCAAAATTTAAAACAAAAAAAAATTTTTTTTTTGATTTTTAATAAGAGTTCCACTTTTTGAAGTTATACTTCTTTCCCGGCGATTATAAAAATATTAAACCAGTAATAAAACATAGATTTTTTAGCCCATTATCACTGGTTTTTTCCACACAGACACTTAAGTGATAGAAAAAAAACTAAATACACCAAAAGATAGGTGGTATAATGTAAGGTTCTGATACGACGAGATTTTTCGAAATTCCACCGGCAAGTTAGGGTAAAATGGGGTAAAAGACAAGCATTTTTTTTGTAAATCTCGAAAAGTATAAGGGTTAGAAATATGAAATAAACTTAATTGAATAGATAAATTGAAATTATGATGAGTTCTCATCTAGAAAAAAATTCTAAAAATTCAACTTTTCAAGTTAAAAATTATTTTCCAATATCAAATATTTTTTCAGACGTTTGAAAATGATGTAATTATGGATACAGTTGATAATTTCTGAAAAACTAATTATGTACATTGAAAGATAATAAAAAAAAAAATTAGGCGTCCAACACGGATTTCATATTAAATGCTCCATAATGTTTTTTTAAGATTTAAAAAACAAATACGTTTTTCAAAGTTTATGTGTATGGTTTAATTGATTTTAAAAATCAGGGAATAACGGGAAAAATATTTTGTCAAGACAACTTTTAGGTTTATGTGTTTTCTATAAACGTGTGAAAAAATTAGATTTTAAACATTTTTTGCAATGAATAACAGTAAAAACAATTTTTTTTAGTTTTTTGATCGTTTCCAACTGTATTTTATTTTTATCTTTTTTATTTTTACATTTTAAAACTTGAAATTTACCAAGCCATTAGATATTGGGTAAATACATTTTTGTACAAACTTCCACAATTTTCTGTGGTCTGTGAGCCGACATAACGGTAAAAAATGTTTTGTGCATGAGCATCACGATTACCTTTAATTTGATATTACACCCATAAATGTACATGCTATTGAAGCTTCACAGACTTGAAAAGAGTTTCATATTCAACAAAATTCAACAAAAATTGTTTGATTTGGTGGTCGGACTTGACCAGTGGAGAACGGTACTGTTGGCTCACAAATGAATTTGAGATGGTTGGCTTATGAAATTTGTAATCTTGGTGTTTCTTATCGGATTTTAAAGATTGAGGTGTTTAAATTTAGCCGAAATATCAGGCTACAACATAATAATTAATTTTTTGTACACAGTAACATATAAAAATAATGAGTAAAAGGTTATTAAGAAGAAAATAAATTTTTGTTTTCTTATTCTTTTTGCAATATTGTATGAAATTTGTTTGAGTTTCAAAAAAAATGTACTACAATATTGTTGGTTCGAGTATTTTTGATACACAATAAATATTTTTAAACGTAAAAGTGTACATTTACAGATTTTAGAGAGAAAAATTAAAAAAAAAAATATTTCATTGGATATTAAATCTGTAACTTGAGTTTTAGTTTAGATTTTAACAAATTGAACAGATTCTATTAGATAAAATGTTTTTCATAAAAATATTGGACATTTATTTTACTAAACATTGCCGAAGATAAAGAAAATATGTTTTTTAGAAGAAAGAAGATGCTCTTAAAAAGTTGTGTTAGTATTTTGTCAAAGAAAACTGATAATACTTTTATATTTTTTATGTTTAATTCTTCAAAAATTTGAACAATTAGTTTTGTTTAATTATTTCTATTTATAACGCTGTTCAATTCAATACAGTTTTAACATAATACGACCCCATGGTAGGTGAATTGTTTTGACAGGATAATACCCGTGTTTTGCTTTTATCGATTTTTATATTTAATGGACCGTTTTATTCAATTTAAGGAAAAAACTTGCCCTACAAGGTCAGTGCAAGTACCTAAATATTCTCCATTAGGAAAATGAAAAAAACTCGTCTAACAAACAACCATCATCCAACTCACTTATATGTTTAACTTTTTCTAAATTGCATATATTTCCAATGAAAATGTAAGCATTTTTATGTGTTTTTTTTTTTCGTTTTGTTTTCCTCTTATGCTTAAAATAATGTAAGCAACATTTTTTTTTTGTACAACCCAAAGCACTTGACTATATTTTGAATTAAAATTTAATTTACTCAAGCTCCCAAGTCAAGGATCATAATTATTTTGTCCTTGAAACTACTCGTAAAAAAAAATAAAATAAATCAAGATTATATGAATGCTTGTATGTATGTATAAATGTAAAGAGATACCCGTTTACACACAAGCAAGTTCAAGGCCAAATGGAAAATTAGGAGCTTGCTCTTCTTCATACATAGTTTGGTTGACGAGTGGAATAGGACCACAAACATTTTAAAGAGTTGAAACAAATTTCTTTTTTCTTTTTATTAAATGAGACTTATGAGACTAGAAAATTAAAATGAAATATGTAATTCGAGGAATTATTCTTGATGGCAGTTTTGCTGGATAAAATGAGGTACTAAAAGTACTTAAACTTAAAAATACCTAATCACTTAAGAAGTAAATTTTAAAAGTTTCCCATAATTTATTTTAAATGCAGTTCATCTTAAGAATGGAACACAGAAAAGAAAAATAAAAAAAAAACAATTATGTATCAATTTAATTGAATTTTTGGAGTCCTTAAACTTTTGATGGTAGCAATATCGCTTAGTCCCACTTCAGCATAATTTATACAAATACTTGGATTAATTTTGTCATTTTAATTATTATTTTAATATTCATAAGCTTTAACTGTGAAACTAACTGGGGACAAACAAAAAAATTAATTTTGACTTACAACGTTAATAAAAAAAAAATGGTTTTTGCAACGGATTATCCTCTCCTACGATCTTAAAAGCACTGGAAAACAAACATAAATTATTCACAATTATTGTTTTTTTATTTTTGTCTTCTCCTTGCTGTGTTTTATTCAAAATGAGTGATAAAATAAGAGCTTTACAAACAATATTTTTCAACAAAATAAAATGAAGGCGAAGGCTAAATTCAGTACTCTTTACAGCCACACCACAGTTAATAAGAATAAGCAAACGACAAGAAAATAGGGGAATCAACGTTAACACACAAGAAACGTTGTACTTACACTCATACACTCTGCAATGCTTTAATATTATCTTACGCCATACACTTTAAAAGCAAAAAAACAGCGTATGATCCTTGAAAATTCGATATCAGTAAGGAAACAAGAAAAGCAAGAAAATAACAACAACAAAATAAATGTACATCCTTCCATCATTTCGAATGTGTGTACAAACAAATTTTCCTGTTTAAATCATCATCATCATCATCATCATCATCATCGTCTTCTTCGTCATCCACAGTATCTGCATTAGCTTCTGGAGTACAAAGCGAATGTTGGTTTTTTTTTTTTGTTGTTGTATTTTTCTTGCATAAAATTTTGTTCCTTCTTCTTTTTTTTCAAGGATAAGAAGACAAAAAAAAAAAATTTTTAATAAGAAAAAACGGAAGCATCCTGTATATGCTTTAGATACTGATAACACGCGACATGTGTGGAGTGTATATCGTGCAACATTAGCTAATAGCAGTGCATCATGCAACTTCAAGTTGCTTTTTTTTTTGTGTGTGTTCCTTTAGTTTTTCTGCGTTTGAATATTAAGTATTAATGCCACAGTGTCACTTTGAACGACACTCTTAAGCCACCAGTAACACACATGACTTTGATTGACTGGAAGAAGAGTTTGCAATTTCCGAAGGACAAGTATTTGTTTGAGAGAAATTTTATTATAATTGCAAACTAAATTTTCATCAAATAGTTCAGTTAAAAGGACCTTGGGCAAGTTTAAATATCAGACGAGTACGAGTTTGTAAAAACTGTACTGGGAAAATTTGTTCACTATGGCGTATACGTACTTTTTTTTAAACAATTTGTATGTTTTGTTTGATAATTCTTTCTCCATAATAGAGTTTCCTACTATTTTTCAAAAATTATTTTCCTAGGACTGCCAATTAATTTTCCAAATAATTTTTTCACCAACCAAAATTATTGGAAATAAAATTTGGAAGCCAGTTAGAAGAGATAAACTTCAAAATCCGTTTTTTACCACGGAAATATGGAAGTTCTTCAACAAAAGCTTCTAAATGGTATATTTTTTATTTAAGGCAAAAACTTAAAATTTTTTTTTTACTATAAAAGTAAAAAAATATTAAGTCTAGAACCAATATTGGCCAAGAAAATCAAATAATCTTGTTTTTGAAGCCTTTTTCAAAATGGCGGACGACGCAGAGTGCTCAGAGTTTTGTGGTTCTAGAATCCCAAAAATTTTTCGAAATTATGTAAGATTGGACTTTTCTGAATTTAAATTGAGTTTTAGAAGAATTCTGTCACGTCATTTTTTTTTTAATTGATTTTTCAAAAAAATTGAATGTTTTTCAAAACTATGAAGCTGATTTGGATTCAATTTGGAGTAATTATTTTACATAGCATAAGACCTGAAACCAGATTTGTTTTTATTCATCATTTAAAACCGGTATTTAAAAAAATCAATATAAAGTTCAACATTCCGTAGTTTTTGGAATGTATGTACTTTGCAAAAAAAAATCTCTCATTTAGAAGAAAGTATGGAATTTCTATACTCTTGATACTGACCTAGTAAATTATGGTGTAAAAAAGGCAGTAATCAGAGAAAAAACAATAAAAATGATATTTTGTTCTCTTCAAAAGGACTTATTTTAATGGATTTTTCAACATTTTTTTGTGAAGAATCCAGAAGTCGTAGAAAAAATTGATAAAGGCATAAATTTGGTAATTTTGTCTACATTTTTTTCTCATTTAACGTTTTCAGCTAAAAATGTTCATATTTTGGATTATGCACCAAAAACCATAAATTTTTTGTAAGTTTTTTTTAATGATTTCTCATGTTTCCCGTGATAAGTTTTATTGCACAACTTTAGTTTCGTGCTCAGCATTCTAAAAAACATAAAGTTCGCCATTGAAAATAAGTTTTTCAGAGCTTTCCACCTCCAAAAACGCTCTATTTGAACTAAAAACAATATCAATAACACAAATCATAAATTTTACTTTGCAACATATTTCCACCGAAAGCGAATTTTTGAATGACTGAAAATTATTTATACAAGCGAAAATGCACTTCATTCACATCCCATTAATAGTTTTGTAATGTTGAATGAAAAATAAAAAAAATACTCAGAGTAGTAAGTGGAGGTAATGAGTTGTCAGAAGATGAAATAATCTAGAAACTTAAAAAGTTACTCATACGCCATAGTGACCCAAACCGATAATAGAGTTTAAATAAAAGTCAGTACCACTAACAATTCTCTTGTGAACTATTAAAAGAGTTATTAAATGAAAGCAGAAACAACAGTTTGCATTAAAAATCGTAAAAATACGTATTTTTTAATATTTAAGAAGAAAACAAATATTTTACTTACAAAACGAAAGAAAAAAAGTTTCAAAACCACCAATGGTAAAAAATCCATTGATTCTTTTCACATTCACATTCCAAGAGACTTCTGCTAGAGTTAAAGCATTACTGCACAAGTTTAGAGGTTCAAAAATGTATAAGGGGTCTTAATAATTTCATCGTAGACACAAATAAACACAAATTATTGCTCCCAGGATGAAAAAGGAAGCTTAAAAAAAATGTATGTACGTAAGTTTATGCGACCCATCTGGAACACTTTTGATGTACTTTACTATCGCGTTTTGCTTCTGAATATTAAGTATATGCCACAGTGTCACTATTACGACATGTTTAACTCACATCCAGCCACACAGCATACAAATACGAAAATGTTTTCCCGAAAGAAAATAGATATACGAGTATTACGGGACTTTGGCTAATAGAAAAAAGTTAAATTTTTTACATGACTGAACTTACCCGGTTCTAATGTTGTTGCTAAAAGGATCGATGGAAGGCATAGCAGGATAACTCGAATCTCCAACATGTTCGGTAGCATTTGCATTATCTCTGTAGTACGTTTCTACTAACGTTGTCTTCGTCTCCGTTGTCTTTGTCGTAGTCGTAGTCGCAGTCGTCGTCTGTTGCTTATTTGTAGTTTTTGTACGAAATGCAGTCGAATGGGACACGTGTGCCCCTTCTGACATGTGATCCTTATTATTTGTGTTCCTTATTTGTGTTTTTTTTTTTGTTGTTCTTTTTTTATTTTCCTTATATTTTATGTAGTTGTATTGTGGTAAGACTATAAGTTAGTCAAAGTTAGATATGTGTGCTGTGTTACGCTTCAACTATTAATAATTCCCTTTTATGGGTGGCAGAGAGTCACGGTGCAGTTTTCAGCTTAGATGACTTAGGTCAGCGATTAGCTTGGGTCTTCTTATGCACTCGCTGCACAAGTACTCTGGTTTCTTCTGTTTATATTATTCTTCGTCTTCTTGTTAGACTTTATGATTTATGTTGTGCTTGGGTTGACTTAAACCGTCAACGGTACCGCATTAATATTTCATGTCAACACATTCGTTACTCGAAGTATGGCGTACAGTCTATGATATAATTCCCTAACTCCTTTCTCTGCGGGACTCTATCAACATAAAGTTTCAATTGAGAGTTGAAAGACTGCTTCACAGTTAGAAGAAAACTGCTGCTGTTGGTGCTTCTGCAATATGAACGAAGCTCTACATATACAAAATATCATCGCTTGTATGAGTTGAATAGCTAGCTTTATGTTAGCTGTATAACGAGGTCGTCTTTTATGCGAGTATCTTCAACTTTCTTTCCATTACAATTTATAGAAAAACTTATTCAGGCGTTGTGTTTTGTTTGTACGATGAAGAAGCGGATGCTGCTGCTGCTGCTGCTTCTGCTGGTTATAAAGCCAAGAAACTATTTCTAGAAATTCGAACATCGATTAGCACTTTATGTTCCTGTCTGACTTTGTTTATTGTATTTTTGTTTTTGTTATTGTATTTGTGTTTTTGTGCTTTTCAATTTTCCTTCTTCTTTTTGATACTGGAGTTTTTATTTGCTGGGTCATTTCTCAAAAGGAAAATTTTCTCTATGTTTTTTGTTTTTGTTTTGTTATTTTTTTTTTCTTGTTTTGGACGGGTGGAAAAGAAATTATTATTATTGAAGTCGTTTACCGGAAAGTGGCAGCATTCAACTACACAAGGAGCGTACAGGAAGTTTTATTTTTCTTTTGTTGGTTTTTTGTTTTGTTCTTGTGTTCATTCAAAACTGCAGTCTGAAAAGAAATGAAAGAAAAAAAAAAGAAACGTGAACAAAATTATTGAATGAGTAGGACTTTTGTTTGGTTATTATAAAATTAATCGTTTAGGGGAAAAAGTTTGGTTTTGATAAAGAGTTCATTTTTTGTTTCGATGCAAGAAAAATAATGAAGAACTATTTGAGACGTGGAAAGTTTTTTTTTTCTTTCAGCTTTGTGAACTGCTTAAATATTATTATTTGCTTGAATGAAGAATAAAAGTAGAAGATTTATGAAGGCTTTTATTGATTGATCTGTTAAACTTTTTAATAAAATCAGAGAAAAAGGTAAATATTTCGCTATAATTATTCATTTCAATAAAAAATCTTGAGTTACTTCATAGTTTTCAAGGAGAGTTACCTATCCACATAATTTCTTTCATCGATTCTCGATTTACACTACATTTAGTAATATTATGTATAGAACTTTTTAACTTTAGCTCTGTTGTTAAAATACGCTATTAAAATGTTGTGAAATTTGATAAATTCAAGGTTAATGTGATTTACTCTACAAGGCAAATAAAAAACAGACATCTGCGAGAGTGTTTTTTTTTTTTTTTTAATTTAGGGAGTGACTTCGTTTCTACAGACTTTATAATTCAAAATTGTAGGTATCTTTTGTTATTAGTATTTTGACTTATTCGAACAATAGTTCGTGATTCAAATTACAAGACAAAATGTGACTTATACTACCGTCACTTTCGGAGTATTTGTTTTTTTATGGAATACTTATAAGCTAATAAAATGGAACATAACACAGAAACTTAATAAAAAATACTTGTTCTTTTCTTCAAGAATTAAATAATTTTTTTTTTAATTTATTCAGCAGTCTGTTAGAAAACTTAATTAGACTCATTTAAAAATGAGACTGGGAAAATGATAATTTTTTTTTTTCCAAATTTTACGTTAAAAAATTGTTTTTTCTTCTAAAAGTAAATGGCTTTTAATTATCAATGAAGGCAGAAAATAAAATGGTTTTTGGTATTACAGTTTTGTGAAATAATAATATTGAACAAAACTGATTTTCAAAAAAAAAACTACCTTTCCAGCTTCAGTTTTTTTTTAGCAAAGCTTAAAGCTTGGATATAAAAAGAAAAATATTAGGATTTGGCGAAACTTAGAAAAATACCAAACTGAATACGCACGACTTGGTCGCAGGTACTTGTTCATTATGGTCATGGATTTCCAGACTTTTGTTAACTAAGCTTAAATATGAAAGGTTTTGCTGTGTCTTCTATAAA
This sequence comes from Meliscaeva auricollis, assembly GCA_948107695.1. Taxonomy (NCBI): domain Eukaryota; kingdom Metazoa; phylum Arthropoda; class Insecta; order Diptera; family Syrphidae; genus Meliscaeva; species Meliscaeva auricollis. The sequence continues at coordinate 78,323,471 of OX403618.1, forward strand.
AATGTGTAAATGCATAAAAGTGGAAAACGTCAAACTCACAAATAAAAAATAGCAACACTATTTTCCCTTTTTCTGAGTTTTTTGAGAAGAACTAAAAATGCTATTTGAGCCATTTTTTTTGGATAACTCGAAAATGTTGTATAGGGGGTAGGTACTTACTCTCCAGACAAGATATTCAAAAACAAAAACAAACTTTCCAAATTGCGTACGAAGAAAATTCATTTGTGAAAATGTGTACAGATGAACACACATATTATGTACCTACAGACCGACTGACGACGTTGAAAACAAATTTTCGAACTTCTCTATCATATAAACAAAATGTTAGTTTTGATTCAAACCACCAATTTTTTGTTTGACACGAAACCAATACTTTCGCTTTACTTGGTAAAGGCAGAGAATAAGGACATTGAATTTTGAAAAATAAGATTTTGAAAAATTAATCGAGTAAAAATTCAGATGATTTTATAAATGCTTGTTATGTTATATCAAAAATATATTTTGAATTTTCGGAAACTCGTTTGAGATGATTTTTCAACGTTTTAGTCTTTGAACCAACTAACCCCACACACTGGTCCAACTTAGCCTGCTAGTGGGGCAAGTTGGACCACCTTGACTGTTAGCATTTGAGAAAAAATAATTCTTTAGTTATTAGATACTTTTATTTCTTTCAAATTGCACTGAAAAGCCGAAATGTAATCCATTTTAGTGATCTTTGTTTCATGAATATATTGGAAGTTATAAAGCGCCAATCAAAAAGTGTCCCAACTAGCCCCACCCTCACCTAACTACACAAAAAATTTAAATGCTTATTTAAAAAAAAAAAATCCGATAAGATCTGCAGTTTTTAGAAGAAAAAAAGTTAATAGGAATTTTGAATACAAAAACAAATCGTACAAATCATAGTTATTCGACCGGCTTCGAGACAATTTGCTATTAACTCCACTTTAAAAGAAATAAACTTCTTCTTCCATAAAAGGAACTACGTCCTGTGAAATAGATGAGTTCAGATAAAAGGAATAACATATTGATATCAAAATGCTACATCCTTCTGATTCTGACTTATTTCCAAATATCATTTCATTTCAATTTTTGGTTAAATATTTTCTTAAAATAATATAAAATAATTTCATGTCCATTGCGCTTCTAATAATTTGCTGCAGTACCTATTACCAGAAATCCATAGAATCATTTATATTTTGTGTATTTTTCGGCAGCCATATAATTAGCAGCCAATTGGTGCCAATTTGTATATCCGTGATGTTGTAGGATGTCAAAGTTTTTCCCCAAAAAGGTGCAAAACTTGTGCACTACTTCAATGTTTCAAATGTTTTGCCACAAAAATCAGACCGTCTTTTTTTTAATTTTTCAAGTCTTTATATATTGCACCTATAAAAAAAAAGCAAACACCCTTAAATTTCTACTACATTTTCCTTATTTTCGGTATTTGAAAAAAAAAAAATATAAAAAAAACATGTATCGAACAGGTAGAAATTTCTATGTGCCACTCACGGTATCGTTAATTTTGATTTCCCGGATTTATAATTAAAAGTTTTGATTCTGAGAAATTTGTTATAAAAGCTTCCATATACCTTTATAAGCAAGGAATTGTGCGAAACATTTGTTTCGTGTTCATTAGAATAACCTCAAGTTTTATGAGTATTTTCAGTTCAGCGTATCTCAAACTTGTTTTGACATTCCCCGAATTGCATTAAACATAATCCTATGCAAGTCATATAATGTACCTAATCCATTTCAATTACAATCCCCTTAATTTATTATTATTTTCTATTCCTTATGAATGATAAACTTATGACTATATGATTTTGACTTTTAAGAAACGACTTTGGTAAAAGTTCGCTAATATACCTACTTTAAACTCATGTAATAGCCTGACTTTTGAAATACCTTTCTATACGTTTCCCGTCTCCTCGTCGTCGTCGTCGTCTTCTTCATCATTATCATCATTGTTCCTTACATTGCACCTACATACGTCTCCCTTGCTGTCTCAAATTATTTTAAAATTATTATTCTCGACTGTAAATTTAGTTGAACAAAATTCTCACTTAAATAAGCATCATTAAGTTTTTGAACGACAACAACTGCTTTCAGCACTCTTGCGCTTCTCGAACTATGCATCAAGTCAAGCGTCATGAAGTTTCCTCCATTTGTCGGGTACCCATACCTACTACACGGGTTTGTATATGTGTGTGTGAAGGAATGTAAATCTACCTATCACTCCACACATTATACGAATATCTGTGTTTGTAGGTATGTACATTCTCTAAATTGTCGAGTAATCGTGTAAAAGGTTTTTCCCCAGTGAAATTATCCTTAGAGAACTTGAGGCGAAAATAAAAAAAAAATCAAGAAAAAAATGGAAAAAAACTTTTCCTCTAACTGTTCTTCATGTCAGAGGTATGTGTTCGTGTATGTTTAGTTTCAGTGTTGCCATTTATGCTTTATACAAAAATTTAATTTTTCAAAAACAAAAATAAATTAAAAATAAAAAAGATCCACACGGATTTTTTTTTGGTTAAAACTATTTTTTAATTAGTTTTTTTTTTATTACTTAAATGCTTTTAACTGCGTTACTCGAATTTTCTTGCTGTTGGATCAAATCCTCAAACCAGAGAAAGCCATAAATTCATTTAACGCACAATCCACACTTAAAGTGGCAATACTGGTTGACTTCTTTTATAGTTTATTTCTATAATTCTATCGGTAATTTTTTCTTATTTTATTTTTCTCTAGGAAGGTATTTTCTGATTTTAAATGGAGGAAAAAATTTCTTTGCTTTTAGCTGCGAGCTTTATTTCTTTTTTATTTTTATGAAACTTAAGTTATTTCCATTGTGTGTGTCACTACTAAATGTGTGCGTCAAGGAGAAGTTGTGTGTGGACTAGGTGTTACCGTTAGAGGAAAAAAATTTGAAAAAAAAAAATTAACTTCCAAGAGTCATTCATTTTCATTCTCTATTCCCAGTTCAGGATTGCCACACACACACACACACACACACACATACAGTTAAGTGAAGTTATATCCATTTTGTTAAAAGACGATGAAATGAAGAAAGTTTTCAAGTATTTTTTGAGATTTATCTTTCATTTGGATCCACTTGAAATACAAAAAACAGAAATCAAATGAAAGTATAGGTAAGGTAGGTACTTAATTTTTCAAGTTCTTTCCAAAGAAGAAGAAAAAGAATTTATTAAACAAGCATGAAGGTAATTTTGTAAATAGTTTTATTGATGTAGAAACTGATTTGAGTATTTATTTATTTTTTTTTTTTTCAACTTGGAAAACTCGGTTATTGTACTCAAACAATTTTATTTTAGTTAATTTCAAAGATAGAATCATTGAGAGATACAAACAGAAAACTTATCGATAAGTGGTAGCAATTTAATTGCAATTATTACTGTAAGATGATTTCTTCTATTTCTGATACAAAATGTTGATTTTTTTATTTCGGTTCTTTCAAGACTTGTTAACTGAAAGTTAAACAATACAAAAACTACTAACAATTAAAAATCAAAACTATTTTTTAAGAGCTTTGTTCAGTTATGTAGTATTTTTGATTTATTAATTAAATTAAAAAGCAAAAAGTCTCATCTCCAAACATAAAGTACAGATATTTTAACTAATAAAATGCACAAATGGGCGTTAGGGCCTCATGAAAAAAGTTTTTAAAAATTTTTGATTAGTAATGTAAGAAAAACATTAAATTATATGCTTAAATGACTTAAATTATTTCTTAAATTAATTGGAGCTCCGAATTAAGTATGCCATTTAATTTCATTTAGAAAAATTTATTTTTAGGAAAAAAAAATTGAAAATCGTTAAAGTACTTTAAAAAAAAAACATATTTTTGCATATAGAAAAAAGGTCAAGCCATGTTAAAAAAAAATTATGATATTTTCAGGAAAATATTAATGAACAAAAAAAAATATAGTGACCCGTTTACGAAAAATTGATTTTCCAAAAAAAAATTCAAGCTTTTTTTATTCCGAAAATGTTTTTTTGAAAATATTGAAATCAAATAATCTTAAGGCTATTAAGAAGCAACCATAAACAAAATTTCATAAACATCAGTCAGATCATTATAGAGAAAGTAAAAACCGTTAATATCATTTTAAACTATATTTTTTTTATTTAAATAGTAAAACTTTATTAACAAAAGCAGACACAAATTTGTATATCAAAATCGTTAGAGCTGTTTTTGATAAAAGTTGAGTTTTTCTTGATAGTTGTATGGAAGGTACCGTTTGTTTTGGTCCCAAGCAAATGCAAATTCCACTCTAGGGAATCAACTGAAAACTACTTTACTACCAAATTTGAAGAAAATCGTTTCAGAGCGATCATTTTCATTCAATAAAAAATCTATAAGACCCAAAATAACATCATTTTTGAATTAGTGGAGTTACTAAAGTAAATAATCTCGGAACCGAGCAAAACCTCTCCGATTTGGATGTTTTTTTTTCAAATCTTGGTATCCAAAAATATTTTAAAAGTAACCGATTAAAATTGCCGCTTTTATTGGATTTTTTTGTTTAACTTAGTAGTAAGATTTTTGTAAACAAACATTTTTTTTTTTAATATAAAATAAAATATGCCAGCAATTTTCCAGGTTTGTTTAGGGAAAAAAAGAACTCAAAAATAACAAAAAATTACAAAATACAATGGAGTTGAGTAAAAGATCAAATTATATGTTTTTAGATAGCCCGAGCCTTCTTTTATTAAAATTTAAAATAAGGTTGATCTAATAAATAGTTTAAGAAAAAATGATTTTCAAACTCAGAATTTTAAAAAAAGTAGTTTTTTTTTTAAATTAAAAAGTTAGGTACTTAATTTTTAAGGAAGAAATTAAAATAAAAAAGCATTCAGTTTTATATTTTTTTGCATTTCTCCAAAACTAGAAAACATATTAACATTTTTGTGTTCAACCAAAATTAAATAAAACTATTAAGTTTTAGTTGAAAAATAGAGTCCAAAAAGTAATCAATGTTGTAAAATCAATTTGATTTTGTTTATATTTTCTTTTCCTAAATTTATAGTTTGAATAACAATTATTTTTCAAAAAAGAAAAAACTAAGATTATTAAATTTTCTCCAGTCAATTGACTGTAAAAAGTAACGTACAATTTCAAAAAATAATGAGTTAAAAATTTTGAATGATTTTTTTTTTTTCAAAATTTTTAGTTTGAAAATCATTTTTACTGAAACTATTTATTGGATTAACTTTAATTAAAATCTTGATAAAAGAAGACTTTTCTCGCTATAAAAAAAACATATAATTTGATCTTTTGTTTAACTTCGTTGTATTTCTATACATTTTTTGTCGATTTTAAGAAAATTCACTTTGTTTCGAACTTCAGTTTCTCTACAAATTATCTGTCGTAAAATATAAATAATAAAAAACATAATAAAAATAAAAAAATGTGTATTTAGTTATAATTTTCTAATTTATGATAATATTTTCCATAGTTATTTTCATACTTAGTCTTAAAAAAGAGGATTTGACCAAAAAGAATCCATCTCAAACTTTTCAAAAATTAGAAACTTTTACGTCAACTTTTTTGATTGAAATTTTTTTCAAAATAATATTTATATTTTGCTGAAAAAAATACATACGTTTAAACTAAGTTTTATCAGAATCTAACAATTTTTGAAAAAAATGAAGGTAAAACACAAAAAAGTTGTTTTTCATTTTTATAAAAAAATTATTTGAACAAAAGTTGTAGATAAAAGATCTAAAACTCTTGTATTAAACTTTTTTCGATAGATCTAATTTGAAAAGAAATCGTTAAAAAAAATCGATTTTCGATTATGGTGACAATTTTCTTTTTAATTCCAGTGCATATTATTCAATAAAATGTATTTTTTTTTTTATTTGAAATCAAAATTTTAATTTCAATGGCTTAAAGCACGAAACAAAACCAGCAAACAACTGAAGGTCCGAAAAACCGCACTCGCACTACACACAATCTTCAATGCAAAACATGTTTTCAAATTGAATGATTAAAAAATATCTTCTAATTTCTTATTTTTTCAAAAAATTGAAAATGGAAACAAAAACACAAAAACATTTTCGCATATTGTGTCAAGAACTACTCTTGAAAACTTTTCTAGGAAAACCATTTAAAGTGTTTGTTTCCTCAAATTATTCTGCCCGCAACATAAAGAGACGATGGGGCAGATTGGTTGTGGTGCAGCACCATATAAGAACATACAAACACATTTTAACCGGTTAGAGTGTTGGAAGCACTTTCTAACATTTCACACAACAAAAATCGTTCATTTTCATTTAAATGAAAATAAAAATTAAAATAGAAACTAGAGAAAAAAAGGAGAACACAAAAACAAACAAAAAAAATCAAAACTACGAACAATTTTCTCGAGTTGCCTACCTAAATTAGCATCAACAATGGAGAAGAACACAGAAAATCTCAACAAAGTCGTGTTTTCGTTTTGTTTTAAAAATGTAAATCTAACCAGCCTTCTCCTCCTGCCACTAACAGAGTCTCACTTCATTGCACAAATGTTCCCAGATTGTGGCTCAAGTTCGTACAACCAACGCAACGTTCAGAAGCAGCATCAGTAGCAGCATGATGCAACAACAACAACAACAACAACAACAACAAAAACGGACTACACGCGTTCGTACTACACAAAATCCTAAAATCCCTGTAAAACGTCTGATGTTGTTTCCAAGAATTTTACCCGCCTATTCGTTTAAAATCCTTGCCAGGATGTCAGAAGGACGAAACTCTATAGGTAGATATACGAAACCAGTATAGTCGATAAGCCCCATCTCTCCTCTACCCTTTCCATTGCCCAGCCCATATGCCCAACGCTTCTAGCTGGTTTGGCTTTAATTAGTAAAATTATTCACACAGAATGTTGCAATCTGGAATCTCGGTGTCCTAAATCCATACTAAAGAGAAGTGCAATGGAGCAATGCTGGCGTTTTGCATTTTGCAATCGAAAATTCAAGGATGCTCTTGATGCAATAACCTCCCTTTCGCACCCACCCTCCCATCAATTTTCATCCCGCATCCTGATGATGGCTTTGCAGAAATCGATTGCATGTGTTAGCTATGATGGTGATGGAGTTCCTTTATATTTTATATCTATCATCATCCCTCTGATATGCAACACTACACTATACTTGAGATTGAGGAGAGTTCCGACAGTGTATAGTGCATGTAGTACCGCACCATACCATCCCACCGTATCGATACTCGTAGCGAGTAATTTCACACTGAAACCTGACGCAGTTTTAATAAGCTATTGACAACAAGGATGACGACAATGACAAAGCACAGCGAGGCGGTCGGTAGCGGTACTAAGGATCTGCGTCTCTGCAATATGCAATGTTTTCGATTGTGTGGTGTCGATAGAGGAGACTCAGGGTTCCTTTGTCAACCATGCCCTGCCCATGGCACAGGATGTTTGGTGTGTGTCTAGACGGAATCGATTTTTTTTTGCATTCTCGCTGTTTATTCAGATCTATTTTCGAGGGCTTCGCGTGGAGCTTTGTGAAACTTTACACACTGCGAGTAAACGTAACTTTGTTCGTTCAAGGACGAGAAGTTAACAAGAATTTACACACACACTAACTCACAGTACATAGAGAGGACACCAGAGAAAAAACTTCAGTATGGCAAATGTCAACAATAAGTTGGCACAAGTCCTCCTCATTGGCATACAATAAATAAGGTCTTACGGGACTTGGAATAGAAATGAGGGCATAATCTTTTTGAAACAGTTTAAAGCTCGGTCAAGGATGAGTTGGGCTTATGTGTTTGTTTTTTTTTTTTATTTTTTTTATATTTGTGTTTTGAACAAAGACTAAGTGTATGATAGAAAAATACTCTGCAAGTCAACCTTAGGGGATTTGTATTCTTGAAGTGAACTCATTTTTGAGAGTTGCTAGGTACAATGCGTGCATTGAAATATTGGCAGAGCTGTATAGAGACTTGGGTACATGGGACATTCAAATTTATTATGTAAATAAGTCAAATGTCTTATGAATGAATTGGTTTAAAGGTATTAGACTTAACATGGATTTTTTGAATTTTAGAATTCTTAAAAAAGAAAGATAAATATTTATTCATGAGGTCACATTTAAGATTTAAAAGACTTTTTTGTTTATTCAAAAATCCTCTCATATCGTTCTCTTATAATACCTACCTACACGAAATTTTATTTTGTTTTTCATTCTAAACTCAACACATATATCTATAAGTACCTACGTTTTAAACTAGAAAATTTACATTATAGCATTTTTATGTCCCTCAGTTCTGTGACTTTCACATTGAGGTAAATTGTCAAAAAAAAATTTAAATCGGAATAAATTCTAATTTAAAAGTGATATTTGTTAAAATGTTTCTGAACAATTTTTCTCAATACAAGAGTTATAGAACGTAGGGACTAGTTTTCTAAAAAAAAATCTATATAAATTGTGTGGAAAACATCTCTTTGTCACACACTTAACGTTTTTAAAACGCAAACAAAATTTAAAAAAGGTTTAAAAATAAAAAAAAAAATATTACAAAATATTTTAAAATTTTACAATCTGAACAAATGTGCAGATTGCATATTTATATTATTTTTATATTTTTTTTTTTGTTTACTATGTAAAAAATGTAATAAACACTCAATTCTACGAATCAAAAATAAAAAGATTTTAAAAAAATTAATAATAATTAGCAAAATAAATCAATTTCATACCACTTAAAAAGAAAACTTGATTTTTTAGACAAAAATTTACAAGCGCGAGTCTTGAGGCAAAAGACAGCTCTTTTTTTACTTGCAATATGGGTGCAAGTTATGCATTCGTAAAAAAATAAAACGCACCACTGGGTCACACGTACTTGATCTTGAAAATAAAGTTACTATTTATGCTAAGCCCTTTTAATTAAAAATTTGTAAATGCAGTTTTAGAAAAAAAAAAACAATTAAAAAAGCATAAAATTCGGTTTTCAAATGACTAAAACAGCTTCTTAAATGAATTAAAGTATACAATTTGATTTCTTGTATAATGATACATTTTTATAAAAAAAATTGTGAAAATCGTTAGAGCCGTTTTCTTAAAAAAACTATTTTTTCTATATAAAATTTTGCAAGGACTTTTATATAAAAAAAATTGGTACGTCATTTGTAAGATATTATTTATCAACATCTAAACTCTAAAAATTAAAAAAAAAATATTGACTAGTTTTCCAAATAATGATTTTTCAAAAAAAAAAATTTCGAATTTTTTTTTAAAATCCAAAAAAATAATTTTCGAAATTTGTTTTACTAAATATTATTACGGCAACTTAAAAGCATTCATGTTAAAAAAAATGGTTGAAATTGATTAAGTCATGAAGGAGAAAATCAGAATTAAAAAAAAAAACGGTTCTATGGCAGGTACCGTTAGTAACGGTTTTTGAAAATAATGGTTCTCATTTAAAGATAGACCTTACCCAAAGAAATTACCATGATTTTTTTAATCAAAATCGTAGGCACCGTTTTTGAGAAAAATGAGTTTTTCTAAAACCGGTATATGACAGTCAAAAAAAAATAAAAAAAAAACGTCTGGGGATATTATCCAAAAAACGCCACATACCAAATTTGAAGTAGATCGACCCATCCGTTTAGGCTGTGGTCTCTGATACATACAGACATTTCATTAATATAAGTCCACTTTTTCACAATTTATTCAGGCAAAAAAATCTTAAAAATCTCCACAAATGTCTGCCAAAAAAAAAAATTTTTTACTGGAATTTAATGTCAAAGCCGTAATTGTGTTTCAAAACTTCTGTGTAAAAATTTTGATATTCAAACTAAATTTACTTACAACAAAAACTATCGATATAAGCTGTTCCGCCTATTTGCCCCAAAAATATACTAATATCTTTTGAACTGAACTTTGGTTGATTTAAAATGAATTGAATTCTAAAAATAATGCCTTTAATTGAGTATCTAAATACCTTCAATATCCTCTTACAATACATTCAAATTATCCAATTATCTATTTAATAAATTAAAAATAAAATCAATTGAAATGAACTTGAGCAAATCTCTTTCATGTTTGGTGCAATCTAACAGCAACGACAGAAACAAAAGATTTATTTAAATATACCCGTTTAAGTGCGCCACATAGATAAATGCCCAATTAAATCCTCTTTATATTATATTTTAACACACACACATGGGTAAAATATAACCTACACATTTGGCCGAAAAATTCGTCGAATGATTAGTGTGTCAAAATAATCACTCAACACAATCTATCAATAAATTGTCCTATTAAATTCTCTTCTGATTTCATTCTAATGAGTGAATTGGGAATAAATAAAATTAACGCGCACTATAAACTATACATACACAGAGCTATCGTAGAGATACACATGTATTTCTGCTCATATAAGCCTCATAAGTGTATAGAGGAGGGGCAATATAATAACCCACTTGGTAGCTTTATTGTGAATGAGTGACATTGGGTCGAACGGACATGAATTATTAACTTCGTTGAGCACACATAGTGCAGCACTGTGCCAAGTTACTAACATGACACACGATTAATGGTCGCTCATCAATAAAATGCCCACCCATCACAACCAAACACACACCATAAAGAGTGGGAGAGAGAGAGAGAGAGAGAGATACACAGAGAATTATCCTTGAATCCCTGAACAACAAATTGCCGCTTATTATGAAATCCAGATATAATTCAACAAAGTTGGTGGCCACCCAACATCAACATCACCAACCATCCCCCTCCACATCACCCACTCTAGCCCATCAGACAAGAGTGCTGAAGTGGCGACTCTCTGTTGCCATGGCTATTAATTATTGCAAAGCATTATTTATTCCAGGAAGTTGTGCAAGATCCGCTTAAATTTATTATTATAATATAATTTTTGATTGAGCGCCAGCCGGTTCCGGTGGTTTGCCTTTGCAGTTCGAATTCGGTTCGTTTTGGTTCGGTATCGGTCGGACACTGCACCACCCCCACCACCACCACCAACGGACCCAGTTCTGCAAGTAAAACAGGGTCATTCTCTGTTAAAGTTACATGTTGTAGTTTGTACAGTTTGTACAACTGCATGCTGCCGGTCCGGTCGGTCGCCCAATGGCATGGCAGTAAATAATTTATCTCCGAAACGATTTTGACCCATTTGACCAGTCCCAGTGCCATTGTCGAACTACCGACCGGGGGGACTGTTCTCGCCGTTGGGCATAGGAAAGGTACATTTATGCAGTTATGGCACTACTTGTTCCGTTCGTCCTGACATATGGGTTATCATAACAAAAATGGACAATATGTGAAAATGCTTGTCCCCGGGGACATTCGAAAGTGATTCGTTTCGGGGGATTTCATTTATATAGAAATACTGGATGTATCTTACCTTTCCTACGAACAACATGTTTCTGTGTGCTTTGTGTTTTAAAGGATAACACTGGGGAGTTAGTTTGGCAAATGGAATATGCTCATACACAGTTGTTCTCCTGTTCACACGCTACCTATACGAGTTGATGCAATTCCAAAAGCATAATACCATTAGTAGGTTTATATCGGAACGACTGAAAGTCGAGTATAGAATTCGGAGTTGGTATATAATACTTCTCGTATCTTCATAATTAACAGCAATTGTTTCGCTTAAGGCTTAATGAATATACGTGATTTCCTTAATCAAAGGCACATAATATTAGGAAGGTATCGCTATCGTCTACAACACGTAAAAGCTCTTTACTTGCATGTGAAATGCCTATTTAAATGATTATTTCGATTCTAGAGCTCCCCGACTAATGTCGATGTGCTTAACTATTACGTGTAGCCTTATATAGAAATGCGGTATTAAGTTAATACGTGGAGAATTCAAAGGAATAAATTGCTTTTCGTACTATTATAATATTATTGTGCAAACTAAATGTTAGAAGAAGCAATAATTATAATTGTGGATAAATATTATGTGTACTCGTAAGAGAGCGCCGCAATGTTCATAATAGTTGATTTTTATTGAACTAAATATGCGTTTGTTTTAAGGAGTAATAAACACTAATGTCCTGTGATATTGGTGGAAGGAAATTCCATTAGTATCGCAGCAATATTATATAATAGGGCAATTAGATTTTGTTGGTAGCAATGGTTGGCAGTGTTCAACAGTCCGAAAGGTCATTAGAAACAATTAACCAGTTATTCAAGATAGCTTTGGAATTATTTTTTTTGTTTTTTTTGTTTTTAATTTGCATTAGCGAAAGAATTTTAATAGCACAAATAAATCGCCATGATTTATCAATAATGCTGCAATGGACTCTATTATTTTGGTGATACTGGCTAGTGTGGTGTTGTTGAAAAGTATTTCCAAGGTTATGAGACGTTATTAAAAAGTTCTTTCGAGAAATTCTCAGACAAAATTGACATTCCAATGTCGATATTAGAACAAATGGATCATAGCCCCTTCATCCTCGTACTAGTTGAGGAGACCACAAAAAAAAATGAAAACTGCACATTCAGGCAGGATATAGAAAAATCAGTAGAGGGAAGCAAACAATAAAAGGAATGGAACATGAAATTTAATACTTCAACTGTACCTTGGGCCAATAGTGTTAACATACGTAGCAGGCTATTAAAATGTGGAAGGAGAAATTTGACGTCTAATACCTACAACTTTTTTCACATCTGCGAAAGTTAACATGTTGATAATTAATGATTGAAAATAGTTGTGTCACTTTTTGTGGAAGCCGTTTTAGTACAAAGTTGAAGACTCCAAGTGGTTTAGCTGACTTCTTTGACATTAATGCATACTATTGTCTTTGTCATCAAAACGCACTCTTTCCATTATTTGCTGCAAAGTCTGTCCGATAAATGACAGACCTAATCGCTTCATTGCTGGTTGATATCAAATTTTCATTCCTTGTAGCTTCAAGGTACCGCTGTTGAGATTTTCTGATCACTGGAGTTTGGTTGATTGGTCGGATTCTGTATTTGTATCCACTGCTAGATTTGATAGTGTATTTATCGAATATAATGATTTTGGTTTCATCATAAAGTCAATTTTTGCTGACTTGTTTTCCGCAAGTCCTACCTCTCAAAGATTGCAAGGAGCTTTGTTATCGTGTACCAGATGTGTTATTGAGTTGTTCGTACAGGAAAAGCATTTTAATTTGACTGGTCCGTTTCTTCATTAGTGTATGAAGGCAGTGGAAGGCAGCTGCTTTGGTGTGAACCGATACATCTAACTTAACCACTTACTTAGGTCCTCCAGACCTTGATGAGTTCTTTGTGATTCCCTTAAGATGCATAGGTCCTGGGTGTTTTAGTGTGTTGAGTGTGTAGAATTTAGGAAGGTAGTGATCATGGCAACTTGGTTGCACCAAGTGATCCGAAACTTTTTCTACACATCAATTGTGCTTATTTTACCGGATACTGGTCTCGTCTAACTGGTACTGGTAAACTATAATACAAAAAGTTCCTTTCTTTATAGGATAGGTTTCGAAGGTAAGCATTCTTAGGAACTAAATCAATTTCCGCTATATGTTTCAATGCTTGCAGTCACACTGCTGTCTACCGTCAGTTTTTCTATCAACCTTTGAACAAATACAACAACTTGAAAGTACTACCAGCAAATAACCTTTAACTCTTTTGCTCCAAAGTAAGTTTCAGTGACATCAACTTCGTCTACGTTATAGAGTCCTGCATTTATATGGCTCTATTAAGTTGTCGTTGCAAAACTATTTCCGCAAGCGGCGGATAAGCTGAGTACAACTTGCTCATGTTGCACAGAGCAGACCTTGTCCTTTTATGATAATGGCCACGGCTTATTCTCTTTTCCAGAATATTATTCTTGAATGAAGCAGTTTTTTCAGAAAGGAATTGAAGATGTTCAATTGTCTTCATTTGATGGTTTCTTTGCAGAATTGATTTAGTTTCTTCCGAAGTGGTAAAAGCTGTCTATTGCAAAATTGTTTTCACTGAATTGCATGGCATTGGTATAAGTGGTTGTTTGGGCGCATTGCTCCAAGAGCTCCAGGGACCACAAGAGGAAGTTATCTTCAAAGTAGTTGGTACAGGCATAATATTTCAATTCACTGGATGTAAGCTTATCATTAGGGATTGTGATAACGACTGCCCTAGAAGACTTTGTACAGATAGCATCCTTGATTTTCTTCTCAGTTAAGTATGTCAAATTTTGGGTATTGGAAATTTCGGTATGGTTTTTCCTCAGCTATTTTGCTGGTTTATGAATAAAATTTTTGCTACTCAGAGCGGTACTGCAATTTTTTGTTTGAACTGTTGGACATTTTCTGATTTTCCAAGCGTATTGAAAGCAATTAGTAATGGAACTGCAAATAACCATGTTTTGAAGACTTCAGTTTATCAGAAGAAAGATAAAGTTGGTATTTTACGTTGTTTTGATGGAGTACCTCGATGCCAAGTCTTCTATAATAATAATGATTCCAACTGGTTCGTGGTTTTTCAGAACTGTTGTGAAGGTACTGTTGTAAAATTTTCGAATATATATGAAGGTATCGCCAAGGTTTTTCTTATTCAAGAACACGTTAACTGACATACACTTCTTCACGCTGTACAATGAATTTATATTGTAAATCTGTGTGCTGATTTTCATTAATTGGGTATCGAAAATCCTAGGGTGACCAATACCACGGGCTGCTCGTGTGATGTAGAACTGCGCTACAATCTTATTTCCTGACCGTAAACAAATTACAACTCTATTGTTTTTTTTAAATTTCGTTGGTTCGATTTTAATAATGCACCTTCTGGCTTATAAGATCGGTTGCTCCAGTCATAAGTTGAATGTGGCTGATTTTGAGTCTTCGATGCTCCTGTTTTTGGCACATTACCATTGCTGCGAAACTGTCTGCAGAGCCGGATCACCATGCCTGCTGACTTCCGTACCTAAATTTAAAATACCTTAATTTGCGGTAAAAACGTTTTATATGTTGAATATACCACATAGTTTCCACTTTTTGACATTAACGAAATAATTTGTTTCTTTTTTTTGTTTTGAAAAATTAGCTATCAAGTTGGTACATCACGCAATTTCCTACCCATATCGGTACACCGTAATAAAGCGAGTCAAACATTTTGAATAAAATACTTTGTTTTCTAACAATGACATGACTTGAATAATGAGATACTCTACCTTTCACTGTTTTAGTTGTCTTCCATTTGGATAAATCCATTTAACATTTCGAACTTTTCTTTTTTATTCCCTTGCCATATATGCATTGCATACCCATAAGAAATTGCCAACCATATAGCCTGACATTATACCTACTCTAGCGACCCCTTCTTAGTTAATATGTCAACTTGTCAAGGCATTCGAGAAAATTTATATTCACTCTTATAATCTTGTGGCCTTATAACAACATCACTGACTATAAACACCACAAAAACGATTGAATTATTATTCCATTATCTCTATTTTCCTTGGTCCTCACACACACACAAAACACACACACACCAATACACACTGACTTAAATATATATTTTTATAGAACGTTATATCAACCGCAAGATAGCAAGCATAATATTGAAACTCAACACACTTCCCTGCACACAGCACATGTAATTAGAACAGGGACGAAAAAAAACCCAACTCAACCCTGCTAAAGCACAAAAAACAGATACAAGACAAGAAGAAAAAAAAAATAATAATAAGCGAGGAACAAGGAACTATGGGCGAGATAGAAAATGCAAACTCCTTTTCCTGTTAATTAATTTCTCTTTTCGAATATACGATACAAAAACGTTGTCCTTTCCAAGTCACAAGATAATTCCAAAGCACTAAATTACCAATAACTTGAGATTACAATTCAGTAAAAAGGACGAAGTGAGTTTCAGATAGAAAATGAGCGAGTAAGAAAAAATACAACAACAACAAAAAAAAAATCCTTTCCCAGCCAGAATTTCAATTAAAAGGACTTTCGACGAGTTTGGTTTGCCACAAAAGTATGGTAACTGTTTTTTTTTTTTTTTGCTCCTTTTGTTCATTTTCAGCAGGACATCCGTGTCCTTTAAGTAAGAAAAAAAAAAAAATCAAAAATAAAAAAAAATATTTTAAATATTGCATTCGGTTTGCTGTGAATAAGAGAGAGGTCCTCTCACTTCTTCCGTCCGTCGTCGTCATCGCGTTTTTCCGGTTTGGTTGTCCCTATTGGCTTGTCGAAAAGTAATCAAGATGGCATTATAACCTATACCCTTTGTATCATGGCGCTTCTCGTAATAAAGGACTTTATTTTTGCTTATTCTTATGCGGAAATGTAATGCGAGGGTGGGTCTGGTCGGTAGGGATTGAGTTTTATGACAGCTAAACGTTCGTCAAAAAATAAACACACACACAAAAAAAGAAAGAAGCAACAAAAAACTCATAACATTACCAAATGCAAATAAAGGGATTAGCCATTGCTGGTTTTTGGGGCACGGCGGCGGTGGCGGTTGGCGATGTAATATCCTTGCATGTGCTGTTGGAGGTTTAAGTTTTATTTTGGAAAAAGGACCGCAATGCGTTGGCTAAAGTAATTCTTTCATACAATATCTCTCTCTATCTTCTTTTCTCTTCGAAACAAAAATCGGAGGACTAACGAACAAGGACCCTATACAACCGTCGAGTGAGGATAAACAAAAACAAAAACAAAAAAGAAATCCTTTCCTGCCCAGGAAATGTGTCGTAATCCTTGAAGATCAATTTTGTTTGCAATACCAGCCCACCACCAGTCCTGTGTGAGTCCTGGCATCCTGGGCACTGGGCAGTACTTTTTGGCATATATCGGCATTCATTGCCACATAAATGTTCGGCTTTATTATTTTCATTACGGATTGAGGGCTGATTGTGGTCAGTTTGGTAATGCTATTCGGGCTCTCTGTGTTGTATACTCGGTTTGGATGGCTATTCTGGTTTTATTTGTTTAGGGCAGCTAAGCAAATATCGTTTGGTGCTTTATTGTTCTCGTTCTTTCAGTGTATGTGTGTGTCCTGTTTTTTTTGTTTTGTTTGTTTTTTGAGTTCTTTTGAAAGACGTCCTTGGCCTCTAATACTGTGTCCTGGTGGATGGAGGCTGTTCTTCTGTATTCAACTGTTACTGTCAGTCGATTTATAGGCAGAGAGAGGGCGAACATGTGGCAATTTGCTTACTTGTTATTTTCTGTTAGGAACTTTTTTTGTTTTTTTGAGATGTGCCCGCACTGCATTGCCTCAAGGTGTCATTTCAATAACCCAGATAGAGAAAGAGATATTATGATGATGCCGAAGGATAACCCACCGAGCCAATGCTGCCACGGTCACAAGGAAATGAATAACGAGTTGGTTTTCTAGAGATGATAAAAACTATATACGGAGGATATAGTTCTATAGAATGTCTTGTGTGTTTTTCTTCTCTCCTTTTTATTTTTATGGAAATGGGCAATTCGCCTGTTTTAAGAGAGGGAGCTCAATTTCTTGGGAAATAGTTTTCTTCCGGTTCCTGATTTTCCTAAAATTACTGTCTATTTTTGTCTGTTTTAGTCGTAAAGTTGGCTAAGTTTTATGAGAGTTCTTTTGTTAACCCATAGGTACTATTTTGTTGTTTAAATTTGATGGGATCAAACAAAAAACGAAAGTTTAACGTTAGTTTGCTGAAAAAAAAAACATTTAAAATTTATTGATTTCCGTATATGGTTTTGAAGGAATGAGATTTTGAGGGGGGGGGGGGGGGGGAATCAAAGAGAAACTCTGGTCAACTTGTTTTGTTTTGGCAATGATAAATATTTAATTTCAAGCATAAGAACGACAACAAACTTAACGCTGGACTCTTTTTCATGACAAAGAACCCAATAAAAGTATATTTCAAGCCTTTCATTGTGTGTTTCTACCCTATTTCTGGATATAAGACAAAGATATACAAGAGTTTTAAGTGGCTTGTTGGTTCAATAAATGAGACCCAAGAACATTTTAGAGGAATAAAATTAAAGACTCGGTCAGTGTTACTGTTGAAGAGAAACAGTTGTGGTCAATACAACAACTGTAACGAACTTCGCCAGAATTAAATTTTTAACTAATAATATTGCACTCCCTACACTGTAAGTCAACCAAGGTCACTAACAAATATTCCGACAAGAGAATACTGGACGAAAAATCGGATCTACGACAATTATTATATCAATTGCCAGGACGGAAGCAAAGTTAGGGAGGATCCGATAACTTATTTTATTAAACCTTAGCAGTATTTTTCAGTTGTCGAAGTACTTGCATTTTGTAAAACTGTAAAGAATGTGATAACTGCCAAATGTGTATGTTGCTTTTCTACATACACATTTTGACAGCTATTTCCACATTTACTAAGTTTACCGCGCTTACGAGAGTTCTTACTTACTTACTTGAGATGGTGGTTACAATCCAGGGTGGATCTCAGTCTCAATCAACAAACATCTCCAACTAGCTCGGTCCCTAGCTGGTTGTTACCAGTTTAGCACACCAAGTTGTTTGAGGTCATCCATTACTTCATCGCGCCACCCTAGATGAGGCCTACCTCTGTCACGTTGATATGCAATGACTCGTCAGCATGGTGCTTGGATGTCCGCACGTTCCAGGTGAACTTGACATCTTAAAAGCCTTTTTACAATGGCAATGCCGCTGTATGGCCCGTAGAGTTCGCGTTCCTATTTTCTTTCATATTTGGACACTGAACCATTTATATCACTCGAAGAATCTTTCTTTCAAGGCAACCCAGCTATAGTTTCTACCCTATTCTGACTGTGTTCATTCTTCTGCCCACTGCTGGAATGGGATGATTAAGGTCTTATATAGGGTCTCTTTGGTTCATTGTGAGATGGCTTAACACTTCTTAAAAAATGTCTTCTAAGCCCAAAGAAACAGCTGTTGGTAAGTGTTATTCTTTGTTTGATCTCTACACTGCTGGTGTTGTGTGATGTAATAGTGGATCCCAGGAAAACAGAGTCTAAGATTACTTTGAAGTTGTAACTGCCAATGGTGACGTTTTGACCCAGTCGACTATATATTGGGTCTCTTTTCTCTATGATTGATACTTTGTTTTCGTCTCATTAACAGGAAAACCTATCTTCTTCGCCTGCGTTTTCATACTCCAAGTGCAAATGTTTCACTGATAGCTCCAAATGATGTCAATGTTATCCGATTCGCCTGTATTGACTTCTAACTTGCGCCGAATGTCAAAAGGATTACATGATAGAACATTATCCTATCTCAAACCTTTCTTTGACATCAAAAAAGTCTGTGATATTCTTACCGACTTTTACGGTGCAACGAAATTCCTTGATATGTAGTCATCCCGTGCAAGTGGTTAACCTTGGCAAAGATTTTGAGATGTGACTCTGTTTTGCTCTGATCGTCCCTATTAATGCTATCAAAGATGACTTTACAGGCGATAAGGAGATGGTGTGTATCGAGTTGGTATTCTTGGGGTTTTCCAGGAACAAGAGAAGTTATATAAACAATTTGCAGTGATAACATTACGATGCCAGAAAAAGACTTTCTACTGTAAACGATTTCGTAGTCCTGATAAATTCCAGCAACATTCAATTCACTGTTATAGCACTAACATTACCTAACATATACCTTTCTAATCTGCTATTTAGTCACTCGGTTTCATGAGAATCAACAAGAACGAAGGTTGTTTTTCGATGTTATTGCTTTTTTAATACTTTTTGTTTTGAAAACTCGAATTCAAAAGAATCAACAAACTTGTCGTTCAAGTAAAGTGTCGAAGTGAAGAATTCTTTAGTTTCGTGTCGGATTTGAGTGGTTAGGGTGATTACTGTGGTGTTTTGTTCTTTTAAGAAACAAAAAACCGTATTAAAAAGATTTACTCGAAATAATGAGAATCAAAAAGTGCTGACCTAAAAGCATACAAAAATTAATAAAAATCAAATTGACACATCTTTTCAAAAAAAAAAAATTCTGTGCAAAAATATTTTAGCCAAATGCCCTAAAAAAATTGACAAAATGCTATTAAAGTTGATAATTGTGCAAAAATATTTTAGAAAAATTACCAAACAATTAAAAATTTTCGAAAAATTCCAAAATGTTTTGACAAAGAAATTATTGGCATTTTTTTTTTGTTCTAAAATTAAAAACCAAAAAGAATTGTGTGCAAAAAGTTAGTTCTCGGAACGGATATGACCTACTATCACGAGTCCTAACAGAACTGAAGAAGTGAAGATTAGTGGTAAGACACTTCTTTTGAATTATTTTTCGGTTTCCTGTATTATTATTATTAATTACAAAGAATCAGGCAATACTTTCTGAAAGTAACTTGAAATTCCGCCAAATAGTATTTGTTACGCGGGATTCTGTTGGCACAATCGCACAACCATTTTAAAGATTTTTAGCAGAAAATCAATGGCCTGGTAAGTATCTTCCAATTTCTTTTTCCAGATGTTTAAGGAAGTTGTTCTTTTATCACAGTCGAAAAAAACTAAGATGTATGGTCTCTTTACGAGTGACAACAAAACAGCATTTTTGTTCAGTCAGTTCTATAAAAAGAAGAATCTTCTTCATTCACATCATTTTCTCTATCGATTTGCTGCTCCTTTTGCTTCTTCTCTCAGCAATTGAAGTGACCATTTCAAAATTTATTTAATAAGTTGTTTTTTTTTTCTAATTTCTCATTACTTTACAAGGTAGCTTGGTCTATTCTATCGATACTTCCCTACCAATTTGTGTTCTCATTATCGATAATAATATTAATTGCTTTCATTGTTCTTTCATTTTTTTTAGTCATTGATTTCTAATAATAATGGAAACGTGTTTTCTCATTAATTTATTTCCACTTTAAAATTAATAGGTTCTGACTTTCACAAAAAAAAAAAACCACTTCAACTTTTACTTTTAAAAAATTAATCAGGTGAAAATCCCATAAACTATGTCTTAAACAGGCCATATCCCAGAGTTAAGATTGTGTGTGGGGGAGAGGGGGGGGATTTTAATTTAATTTTTCCTTCATTTGTTGGATTTTCTTTCAATCACGTTCACTTGGTGGCGTTTTTTACTTCTATCTAAGCTATATTGCATTGTACCGTTGTTGGAATCTAATGGTATGACCGCTCCAATTCATTTCATACCCCTTCACTATGGTGAAGGCGTGAAAATGTTCACCCTCTCTTGAGTCACAATTTAAATTGCAATAAATCTCAATTAAGTCGAATACCGCACCACACAACTTTCCATACCTATACGAGTACTATATAGGTTACGTATGTATCCGCTTCGTCCTTGTTCGTTATTGTTGGCATTATAATAGCAATGGAGAGCTGGTTCTTGGTATCATACATATATTTCCAATACCATCTAGTTCAATCTTATGCCCTGTACTTCCACTAACACGAACACCCACCACCACCTGAGCGATTTATTTGAAAGTCATTAGGGAAACAGCTTGGACGAGGCATATACCCCACACATACTCGTAGAATGGGGCCGGCAAAAGGACTATTTCTGCAGTGAATATGTACTCGAAAATCCAATTCAGGACTAATTTTATATGATTTACGATAGTTGGACAACGTCGTTGTTGTTTCGGTCGTCTCGGTCACAGACAAAGTCGGTCGCATGTTGGGATTGGCATAGAAAGACCCATAAAGGGAATGACTTCGGACTATAGGCTGAACGGTCGATGTTTATGTGAGTTGGAAAAAGGGACAGTAGTTGGCTTTTAAAGAAGACTCTGAAATCCCATGCTAGTAATATTCTCGGACATTTTTCATACTTTGTGTGATACAATTTTAGCTAGCACGAAATAACAGGAGCATACTTTTAGGTGCAATTGCAACAATTTTCTCCAAATCCTCTCCACACACACACAACACCAATTCCAATCATCTTCTATCAGCTGATAATGTCCTTCGGGAAGTGCCCTGGTAGTGTGTATGTCGGTCACACTAACTTATATAAGAAAATAATTTTTCGTCCTTGCAAATCCTTGCAAAGGTGATTTAAGTTATCGTGTGTTTCTACTTTCTTTTGGAAATATAAAACACACACAGGACACCAAAGATGATGTACATATATAAAAGTTTTCGTGCGCACTTGAGGGCAACTTGGATGACAAGACAACTAAAACTACTACTGGCGATGACAACTTAAGTGGTAGATGGTTTTGATGCACTTTCAACGCATAGTGCACTTTTCACGCTGCTCCTCTCTATATACTATAATAATTCTGTCGCCTGTCTCAAACTAAAAGGGACGACCAAGGGATAGCTTGACTACAACCTACAATACTGACATAAGTGCGGTTGGGGTATTTTACCACAACTCGCGTTTGGCCCTTTTCAAATATTAAAATCCAATCTGTGTATAGCGTAATGGAAGGCAGACGTCATTATATTCTCAAGGGTGAATGTGTGCGGGGGAAGGGGGTTTGAAAAACCGATGACAGGTTGTCTATGAACTACAAGGATACTCACTTTACTCGGAACAATGCATCCGGCAAAGGAACACACAGATACTCAAAATACAAAAAAAAAAAAAAAGTAAAAAAAAAAGAATTGAAATAACAGCACACAACGCCAACAAAATGAAAACTTTGCTCAACTGAAGAACTCTCAAAAGTAATGGGAGTGCGCAAAGGGTTTTAAGGAGAGGAGGAGTAGGAGGAGGGTATGGTGATGGGGGCGAATAGACAGAGAAAGAGAATGAGCTTGGCTAGGCAAAACGGACGCAAGTGGAAAACTATTAAAATTCTCACTCTCCATTCCCACTCATACTCTTGTGTTACAACTTAAAACATTCAGGATTTTTTTTTTTTTTTTTTTAGGTAGAAAGTTTTTTTTTTTTCTCGAGAGCTGAATTATTGGCTTAGTTTGTAGATTGTGAGGGTTTTGCTTGCTAAAATTGCTGCCGTTGCTGTTATTGCTGAATAAATGCATTTTGCAAATGAAGGCAGAGCAATAGGAATGCGTTTAAATATTTTTTTAAAGAAACGAACAAAAAAATGAATATTTAAGATACTTTTAGTAAAGCTAGGATGTAATGGACGAGGAGGACGACAAAGTTCGTCAGTCATCATTAGTGAAAAGTGAAATGTTTAAGTTTTTTTTTTTTTGGTTTACTACCTTAGAAATCGATGATTTTGTTGTTTTGTTTTAAGTAAATTTAAATGAGTGTCGGTCTTAAAAATATGGTTACAAATTTTTTTGTATCTCAACAAAAAATCAGGTCAATGTTAAAACTGCTACCTAATCAACTGTAAAATTAGAAGACAAACAGTCTTCCTGAATCCAACCCGATCGATTGGATTTTCAAGTTAAACTTCCAGGCTCTGGAAAAATAACAGAGCATGATATCGAAAATTTTAAATGTAAATTTTCTTTCTACGCTGATGCAATTGGTGTGACCTACACCTTGAAGTGATACCAGCTTGCATCGTCGTCTCAAGTGAGCAGGATGACGAGATTTCGATATGTTTTGTTGGAGCCCTTCAGTAAAATTGCTGTAAGAAGCTATAGAAGCAACATTTGGAAGTCGAAAAAAATGGTTTTCGTCAAGGAGATGAGCCGGGACCGCATTATATGATGGTTGCTACTGTAAGATTACTCGTAGCTTTATATTCGGAGGTCTCAAGCAAACATCTGAATGGTTTAATGCCGAAAGGCTTAAGAATCCTATCAGTGCATCAACAACTAGGATACCATCTTTCCTAAGTACTGACCACAATCAAAAACACTGAACCTGTGGTGTAAAAAATGTTTTCATAACCGGTGTTGAAACAATAGCCAGTCGGTCACAAGAACGAAATTTAGATTGGCTATCGGAAGAAACCTGGGCAAAGATCGACTGAAGAGCACAACTTAAAACTATTGCATCGCAGCTACTCGACCAGCAGAAAGAAACGAGCTAGAAGAGTCTTCGTACTGTTTGATGATGAGAGTAGTTTACCGAAGCGTGTGACAACGCATTACTTTTAGAAGTAGAAGTGGCCGCAATTGGGTGCGACAGCAGAACTAAATTATAGGATTACTAAGGAGCTCACAGTACAAAGCTCTCAGCAACATTGGATGAAGACCAGGACCATGGGCTCTGACATCCTAACCAAAACATCTAGACTACGCGGATGACGTATGTTAAACCTCTCAAAGGATCTACATGGATCTCAAAAAACAACAATGATCGACCTTGGAAGTAGCTCATCCGGTCAAGTCAATATTTTTGGACGACTGTTTCACTCCCATTAATATATCCGTGCTTCCTTATAGCTGTAACACTAAGAAAATCTTATCTGTTGTCAAAAGAAAACAACAAATTGTTGTGATTAGGTTGCATTGGATTGGCCACACGCTTCGAAATGGCAACGATTGCATTGCAAACCAGGAATGCAATGGAACCCACACACATAGACAGGAAAAGAATCGGGACGGTCGAGAAGGGCAGTCTAAAGTGAAGTGGTACAGCTGGGAAAGAGCTGAAGAGAGCTAAGATGTATTTTCAAAAACCTCACACGATCTCGCCTTGAAGTAGTGGAGACTCTATCCCCTTTAGGGTATAAAAACGGACTCAATAAGGTCTAAAGACCTGAAATTTAATGAATAGTACTTATTAACTTATGTAAAGGGCTATTCAACAAGGACGCTACAAAATTAGAGCAATAGGGACAGCAAACGACGCCATATTTCTTGCCGCTCTTTAAACATTTCTCTTCAGTAATTTTTGTCATTTCATGATGGAAAGAAATACGAACTGGAGTCAGTGGCCTCAACATTAAGAGCGTAACGTCCAATTTATGGTCGTCATAATGGTCCTAACAGATCAACAATTGAGCGTCTAGTGGAAAAAATTGAATCCACAGGCACAGTACAAAATGTTCCCGTGCCAGTGAGACAAAGAAATGCCCGTAGTGTCGAGAAAATTGCTACCGCTGAGGCTTCAGTTGCAGAAAGCCCAAATGTATCTCTCACACGTCATTCTTAAGCGTTGGGCATCTCTGTGATGTCGTTGTGGCGAATTTTGAGAAAAGATGAATTGGGCTGAGTAACAACTTGAAAATGATTCGGATTTTCATCGAAAAATCATCTTCAGCGATGTGGCTCATTTCTGGCTGAATGGCTTCGTCAATAAACAAAATATGCGGTATTGGTCAGGAAGTAATCCACACGCCAGGCGGCGTCATTGGGTCGTACTTCTTCCGTGATGATCAGGACAGGCACGTTACTGTGAATGGGGATCGCTACCGTTCAATGATAACCGAATATTTTTGACCCCAATTGGATGATATGGACTTGGAGGATATGTGGTTCCAACAGGCGAATGTCACAATATAAAGATGGCTCATACAATCCAAAATCGATCTCGATCTCAACCAACAAACCTCTCCAACTAGCCCGGTCCCTAGTTAGTTGCCACCAGTTTCGCACACCAAGTTGGTTGATGTCACCCACCACTTGATCGCTCCACCTTAGATGAGGTCTTCCTCTCTTACGTTGTCCATGCTGGTTGGATACAAAGATTCGCAATGAATAATGGTCATCCGAATAATGTTACGAATTTTCTTAATAATACCATATTATTTTCACAGCGTGTTTTGGTACTTGTTATTTTTCCCTTAAAAAAATACCCTTTAAACTAAAATATTTCGATGACTTCTTCTTGTTTCTACGTTGTCATGCCAAATTTAACGTTAATTCGAAATTGTTTGGCTGTTCCAATAATGGAAGCGGGTTTTCTAGAAAAAATAACCACCGTTGCACTGAAAATTTACATTAAGGGCTATTGATATTGATTAATCATAAAAACAGGCTTGAAATCATTTCATGATTTCCATAATTTCTCAAGGACAATTAATTTTAAAAATATATTTCCACCTTAAACTGCTAAATTGATGCGTTTTTTTTTAAGACGGTGCGTGGCCAAATCTTAATTGGAATTCATTGGGGCTTTTGGGATATGAGTAGGGACATTGCTGCTAACAATTTCCACATGCTGTACTTATGGTCTATCCAAGCTAGGCCTGGGCTGGGCTTTACAGGATATATCATAGGCATATTAGATAAATTGAATTTAATAAGGTTGATTTTCTGAAGCACCTACCTACATTTTATAAGCTTTAATAACTTATCGTTTTCTATAATAATTTTTCACTTCTGATACTTGGTAGTTTTTTATTATGTCCTTTTATTCATGCGAAGCTGTAGGAATGCTTGAATTTTGAGTGTCATGCTGTAAGTTACAAAATCATTATCACAATAAATGGATTTATGCGGTTTCAAGGGCCTATACATAATAAACCTACCATAAGCCTAAGTAAAATGCGTAGTAAGTACGTTAGACTATAACACAATTGTCGACAAAATGCCTAAATAAATTATAAATTATGATATCTTTTAAAATAATTGAAATTCGTTGTTCCGAATATTTTGAACTACTATATGAGGGAGGACGAATAACAACACGATATACCATCAATCAATCAAAATTCATAACATTACTCATTTTTATGTTTTATAATAAACAAAAAAGAAAAAAAAACATGAATGTAGGAGTATGTTTCGTTCTCTATTATGTATGTATGTTATAAATGTGGTATATAAATGTAAAAGTTATAAAAGAAAATGAAACTTTGAAAAATGTTATGAAATTGATTGGCAGTTAATTGACATCTTGGGATTAAATGAAATAGGTTATTTATGTTGTGTGTTGTGTGTTGTGTATTGGTGTATTGGTGTATTGTATGAATCTACAATTTATAAACAAAAAGAAAATAAAGGAGAACTTTATATGGAAGGCAGATTGTTTTCGTTTGAGAGTGGCAAATAGAAGATGGATTGCTTTTATTTCTATAAATGACATTTGACATTTTTTTTTTTTTTATTATTTTTATTAAGATTGAACGATAGGTGAGAGCCTCAAAATAATAATTTATTTTCGATTAGGTGTTTTTTGTCTTGGTTGTATAACAGGGCAAGTTGTTTTTTCTTTTTTTGTCATACCTGTGTGCCAGTGGCGTTAAAGCATATAGAATTTATTCGAGTGGAAAGTGGATTTTTATAGAAAATCGGGGTCTATAGCGATCAGTAAAAAATCATTAGTAAAAAAATTTCCTTTTGGATAATTTCATGTGTTGTACAAAAATTTGACACATGAAACTGATACCAATCGATGGCAAATCAAAAGAAATACGTGTTTGTTTTTTGACTAAAAAATAATCCTAGAAAAGAATATTTTTTTGTGAAAAAAAACATTTTTTTATTTAACTGATGAAAAATGATTTTCATGGTTTTCTCCTTTTCTCCAGTTTTAGTACGTAACACTGGAAAACGGCATACAAAGTGACTTGAACCTATTTTTAAAAGTATTTGGCCCCAAAATGAGGTATGAAAATTTAGAAATTTTTTACAGCTCTTTTGATCAAAAAATAAAATGCACGACTGTGTCGCACAGACTTAATCTAAGGGTGAAGTTTCTAGGGACGTTAAAGCTTCTTATTTAAAGTTTTTAAATATAAATAATTTTATAAGAAAAATACAAAATTGATTCAATACTAAAATGACAAAAGAAACTTCTTAAATTGTTTTGAAATCTTAACAAAGTGTGCCATTTAATTTGATAAAGAAAGATAAATTTTTAGAAAAAACAATTTGAAAATCGTTAGAACCGTTTTTAAAAAAAATATTTTTTTATACATATATAAAAATTCTCAAACCTTGTTTAAAAATAAAGTTGGTATGACAATTTCAAGATAATATTATTGCACATCTAAAACCAAGATTAAAAAAAAAAATACAGGGACCCGTTTTCGGAAAAGTGATTCTTCAAAAAAGAAAAAAATTTAAAAGATATTTTAAAATTTACGTTTTTGAAAATGTTGATATTTAATAATTTTGAAATTGTTAAGGAGCTTCCATTTAAACAAATTCATTAAAATTGGTTGAGTAGCTTGAAAGAAAGTCAAATATGAAGAAAACGGTTCTATGGGAGGTACCGTCAGTAGAATTTTTACAAACATTTCATTTATTTCAATAGTATGACCTTACTCACAAACATTTGACACAAACATTTTTATCAAAATCGTTAGAGCCGTTTTTAAAATGACTTATATTTGGGCGATTCCATTATCGCCGTGGCAACATTTTCACTAATTTACTGCCTTTTTCTAATACAAAAATAGACCTTTTCAATGAAGATTATCTTCGAAGGTCTTCATTTTTGCCTGTTCTCTCTGACTCATTTCAAAATTTTGAATTAAATGCCTCAGTAG
The DNA here is from genome assembly GCA_948107695.1 of Meliscaeva auricollis. Classification (NCBI taxonomy): domain Eukaryota; kingdom Metazoa; phylum Arthropoda; class Insecta; order Diptera; family Syrphidae; genus Meliscaeva; species Meliscaeva auricollis. Next base: position 78,351,687 of record OX403618.1, read on the forward strand.
GAACTTAATAAGCATTAAAGTGACATCGCGGGTGCAACACAATCGGCCCTACCCTCTCAGATTTTTGAACAAAATCATAAATGTCACCTATTTGTAAACCATTTTTAAAATTATTTTTACATATTTTGAAAGATACGATATCAATCGGAAATTAGGCTGTATAAAATTTAAGAAAACAAAAGAAAAAAACGAGCTATTTTAAATATTGTCATCCAAAAAATATACAAATCAGTGATTTAAAAATTGATGTCCAAAATCGTGTGTAGCGGAATCGCCCATTCGGTACCTATGATATATTTAAGATATTATTTTTCAACATCTTAAAAATAAATTAAAAAAAAAAAACATTGAGTCGTTTAAAAAAAACAAAAAACAGATGATTTTTCCGTAATTTCGAAATTTGTTTTTTTTTTCGTTTTTTGAATATTTCGTATAGAACTAATAACCCATATAACAGTTTTGAGTTATTGGATTTTTCTCGAAAACGGCTCTAGTGATTTTGTTTAAAATTTAGTTTAGTTTTTTTGTGTTTAGTTTTTAAAAAACTCGAACAACAGAAAAACAGCGTTTTTGCAAAATTATATTTTATTTTTTTTTTCGTGAATATCTCGTAAACGGTTAAAGCTATTTTGACTAAAACTTGTGATATTTCATGAAACTTTAAACAATTTAATTAAGTTCTCGTTTGCGAGAAAATCAGAAAAACGGAAAACGGATCGTTGAGAAATACCGTTATTAGCAGATGAAAAAATATTTTTTTTACTTCAAAAGTGCGACATTTATAGTGGTGGTAGAACACTTAAAAATTTTAATCAAAATCGCAAGGGTCATTTTTGAAAAAATAAGCTTTTTTTATTTTCGTCATATTGATGATACCGTTAATTTTGGCTCTAAAAAAAATTCAATTTCACTGTCCAACTGTCAATACTTATTAAGCGACTTATTAATAAGACTGAACTAGACATTAAATATTTACAGTTGGTATTATGTTTTATTAGGGTGGCCCATTTTTGGAGTAGAGAGAAAACAAAATAGAGAAACAAACTACATAGAGTACACGTATCTCATGGATTTGAAAGGGAAGTTTACTCAAACTTCCAGCGAATCACCAAAAACCCTTAACTACCAAGTTTGGAGAAAATGACTTCAGCGACTTAGGCTGCAGCTTGAGATAAAGACAGACAGACAGACAGATAGAATTGCCGGATCTACTTTTTCGCATTCTGTATCATCGTAATGTCATGTTTGATTGTTATCTCTAATTCAATATTTCTTACGAATCCAAAACTGGCACTAAGTATATAGTACCTTAATCGCAAGAGTTCTTACACTTACACTTCACTTGCTGTGACCTTATATTGCATGAAGTATCTCAAAGACAAAAAGTGATATTTGCTGTCTTGTATGTGCCCAAGTCTGTATTTCGTGCAGGGCTTTCCCTCGAAAAAATCAGAAACAGTTTTTTTTTTTTTAAATCAATACCTAGTTGTACTCCTGTTAAATGAAACAAATTAAAGAAGAAAGAAGGTATGTGATTGATTAATGAGGGTACCTACTTAAAAGTCTAACTAAGCGGATTTATTTATGCATAAAAGCTAACACAGTTTTGCAATATTCATCAATATTGAATCAAAGATTTATTATTATTATTTGTTCTTTTAGAATAAATTTGAAATATTTTTTGATGGATTATTTGCGATGTATTTTTATTTATGATTGATTTGAATTTTACTTTTGCACAATAATTCAACTGGGATTTATTATAAGAATATTAAAAAAAATACAAACATAAATATAGGTTAGAAGGTATAAGAGACCAATTATTAAATATTATGCAGAAAGCAGAAAAAGTTTTTTTTTTTTTTGATGAAATAGTTAAAATCGGCATCATTTAGAGATTTATCTGTGTACCTGCCAAAAGTTTTTCGATGAGTCTATTGGGACTTGAAAATATTCTGTTGGTTATCAATCAATATCCTAAACTATTACTCATTATCGTATTGGATGTTGGGAAGAAATTCTCAGGCTAATTAGGAACGATATTCAGAGGGTATAGTACCTACCTATAGACTCTTGGGATATGAAAAGTTTTATATTTTCGATGGTAAACTGAAGTTTAGATAATAAAGTATGTCAAAGTATAGCATCCAATATCCAAATATATATTTTTATTTGAATGAAAATTTGATTGAAAAATAAAAGTTTGTCCTAAACGATAGAATGAATAAATAAATCAATAAAATATGATGGAAATTTAGGTTGATAGTAGTTGTTGGAAAAACTAATAATAAAAGTTAGATACTTTTGTTTATTCATTATGGAAAGGAAGTTACTTTTATGGTTATTAAACATTTAAGTTCCATGAAATGATTCCAAGTGATGATTTCCAAGTTCGAATATGCCTGTTTGAATTCGGTTAGGAAAATTTGCCAATTTAATAGACTTCCGTACATTTCGGTACAAAATCATTTTCGTTTTACTTGAAAAAAAAAATCTCCAATCCAATTTTTGTGGACTCAAGATTTAATAATCCAAAACCGTTCGCCAATTTTGTTCGATTTTTTTTTCGATTTTAATTTTTAAAAGTAGCCACATTTTCATGGATGAAGCCTTCAAATAAAAATTCTTTTATTTTTAGAAAATTATATTATTTGTTGTCCAGTAAACTGAAGTGCGATTCAAAATGACAAACGTTTTTATGCCCTAATACTGGCGAAGATTCTGAATAATTTTATTCGTCTGGGTGTATTCAAGGCACGTTTTCTAATTTAGTGTAGACAATGTATACCCACATACAGTAGAAGGAATTTTTGATCCTTAGGTCACGGAGGCAGGTGGTGATTTTTCTGTCCCAAAGACAATGATGCGATATACATTTTTGTCTTTGCTTTGGTTTTTGATTTTATTTTATTTACACTTATTTCTATTTTAAATGTGTGTGTCCTTGAAGGTTTTCTGTTTATAAGGATAATAAATTTTAAATTATTTATGAAGTATAATTTAAAAAGAAAGTTTTTTGTTGTCTTTTGCTCATAAAAGTCAAATTATTCAACTGTTTATACTTCTTAAGTGACTTATTTATAAGACTGGACTAGACATTAAGTATTTACAGTTGGTATTATGTTTTATTAGGGTGGCCAATTTTTAGGAGTAGAGAGAAAACAACATAGAGAAACAAACTACATAGAGTATACGTATCTCATGAATTTGAGAGTTAAGTTTACTGCAACGTGCAAATTGACAAGCGTAACAACACCAACGTATTAGATGAAGAAGCATGCAGAGACAGCAAATTGAGGGGGGGGGGGGGGTTGCATTTAAGGGCAATGCCCTAACTCAAAATGCCAAATGCCTTACCTTCGAAAATTCCCTAAATCACAAAAATTTTGTTTTTGGATTTCAATTTTACGTAAATTAGCTTTAGGAATTTACAGTTGGTACAGCTAAAAATAAAATATGCACATCTTTGATAAAAAAAATTGAGTAGGGCATCAAATTTAGGCTAGAAATTGCTCTTAGACTTACTTTATTTTTATAAATATAGCGATTGGCACAACATTTTTTTTCAGAATTAGTCTATTTCATTATTAAACATCAATAAACTTAAAGAAAACACGTTTCTGAGACATTTTTATGTACATGTGCCGTTGTCGTCGGTGTCGGTGTCATTTGGAATTTGGCGTTGGAAATTTTTGCACACGATAACTATCGTTAGAACCAAGATAATAAAAATCTTTTAACGCTTAAAGTTGAGGATTAGATAAACTTAAGTTTATTTGAAATTCAGCCATTTGGAATCAAACTTTCTTGTACTTTTCATACAAAAACCCTCCAAAAATTTCGAAACATCCCAAATCGATTTAAGCCTACTTACAATTATAGTATCGAAGTGAAACTGTGAAACTTCGTACATAGTTTATCTAGTTCAGCCTTCATGACTTTACAATATTTTGGTAGTGCGAACCCTGAGGAAAGGCATTGGGGAGTCGAAACACTCCAAATTTATTGTTCCAATGAGCAATGGGACTGATTTGAAAATAATTAAGTTATCCAAAAACCGAAATACTCCTAATTCCCAAAAGTTTTGATTTACTTCAAGCTTGGTATGTGGCGTTTTTTGGAAACTATTCCCAGAAATTTTTTGAATTATATTTTTTGGACCAAAAATAACGGTCATATACGGGTTTTAGAAAAATTAATTTTTCTCAAAAATTGTTCCTACGATTTTTATTACAAAAATCATGGTCATTTTTTTGGATAAGGTCTATCTTTAAATGAAAACCATTTTTTTCAAAAATTGGTATTAACCGGTACCTGCCATAGAACTGTTTATTTCAAATTCTGATTTTTTTCTTCATGACTCAATCAATTTGAACCATTTTCTTTACATGAAAGCTCATAAGTTGCCGTAATAATGTAGCAAAAAAATTTTGAAAATTACTTTTTTGGGTTTAAGAAAGAAAATTGAAATTTTTTTTTTGAAAAATAATTTTTTTGAAGAAAACTATTTACAATTTTTTTTTTTAATTTAGTTTTTAGATGTTGATAAATGGCATACCAATTTGTTTTCTATAAAAGTCCTTGCAAAAATGTATGTAGAAAAAACATTTTTTTTTTTTTTAAACGGTTCTAACGATTTTCAAAATGTTTTTACTAAAAATTGTATCATTATAGAAGAAATTAAATTGTATGAGTATAAATTCATTTAAAAGCTTTTTTAGTATCTTGAAAATCGAATTTTATGTTTTTTTATTTTTTCTTCTAAAACTGCATTTACAAAATTTTTAATTAAAAAGGCTTAGTATATTAACTTTTTCTATAAAAGCAAGAACTTGCGATCCATCAGTACGAATGCATAACTTGATATAAAGTAGCTACATATATCGCAAGTATTAAAGTGCCAGTCAAAATAGTCTCTTTCGTATTTTGAAGTGAAATGTTCTGATGTATTTTTTTAATGCATGTACTCAATATTTGTTGGTGTGCTTAACTAGAATCTAAAGTTGTTTATATAAAAAATATCCACGACATTTTTATGAGAAATTATAACAATAGGGATGGGAGGTGCAGACTGATAAACCAAAAAAACCCTTCGCTGCAAACAAACCTAAAATTGAGACGAAGTCAATATTTAATAAATTTGAAAAAATAAAAATAAAAACAGCCATTTTCTATAATTTGTGTAGTGGCTCTGACCTATTAACCTGAAATCCCTTTTATACATAAAAATAAGTTTAGTTTTTGGTAAAGTTCAAAAGTTATATTGAAAATACAGTCACGTTAACACCCAACTATATGTAGAAGTATGCTATTTGTATGCTATGCATTATTATTTCCAACATGCAGACAGAGCTCATCGTTGGTCGTAGACTAAATAAAAAAAAAAAAAAACTCCAAAAAAGTTGCTATATATACTAATTTTATTTATTAATTCCGTGTAAGCTGATGGCGTTCATAATGGTTCCTGATACGACAAACATATTGGATTTTTCTCACCTTTCTACTTCTCATCAAAACTTAGACTTGTTTGGCATAGCAGAAATATATGATAACTTATTATTATTTTTTAATAAGAAACAAAAAAAAAAAAAAAACAAACACAAACAAAAATGAAATAAGTCCTTTTTGGCATGGTTTCTTCAGATTAGTATGATCTCGTGACTTAGCGGGCTTTATTCGAAATACGATACCAAAACTTATTATAGATCAAAAGAAGAAAAAAAAAAAACATTAAAACGACCAACCATTCATGTTCTGCTTATCAAAGAAAAAATATAACTACACAATTGGTAGGGAATTTAAATAACGAAACAATAATTTCGAACACGGCCGTATTATGAAGAGAAGCATGATTATGAAGTTTGCATTGCATGTGTGTTTACAGGGTGATTCCATATTCTTAAAAAAATACTTTGTGCGTAATGATTTATTGGCACGTTTAAAAAACAAATGGTATCAAAGAGAGATTTATTGCCCCCCGAAAGGGACATTTTATGAAAAATATGATTTGAAACGGAAAACAAACCGTTTTTTTATGGTAGAAATTTACATTGGATAATCCTGAATAACTTTATGACTGCTCTGAAACCGAAAATCAAAATGCCCTACCTCAAACGGTTCTCAAAATAAATGCATTTTTCGTCCAGTGAATTTTTCCTTTACATTTTTGAATACCACGGCTACAAATGGTTGAATTCCATAAATTTTCTTTTGCAGCAATTTTCTACACTTTTGGCACCAAAATATAGTCGGAAAAAAAGTTTAATATCTCTTGAACTTTTTTTGTTAAAAAAAAATTAAATTTGTTTTTATACCAGTTGATTTGTTTAAGAAGATACATTTTTAGAAAAAAAATTGAAAATCGTTTTTGTATACGAAAATTCTCTTGTTTAAAAAAAAAATTGGTATGCCATTTTCAAGAAAATATTGATGCACATCTAAAACCAAAAATACACTCGCCTGTTTTCGAAAAATTGATATTTCAAAAATTATTTTTTTTTTAAATTTTAATTTCAAATAATTTTAAAATTGTTGAGCTTACGTATAAAAAAAAAACATCGCAATTATTTCAGTCATTTAAGTGATAGTCAAAAATGAAAAAAAACCGTTCTATGAGATGTTCCGTTAGTAGAATTTTTACAAACATTAGATTCATCTCAAAAGTATGACCTTTTACTAACGAAAGCAGACAAAAGTTTTTATCACAATCGTTCGAGTCGTTTTTGGAAAAATTAAACTTTTCTTTAATCGTTATAGGGCAGGTACCGTTTGTTTTGGCCTTAAAAAAAATTTCAATTTCTCTTCTAGGGAATCACCAAAGATCCTTAATCACCAAATTTAAAGAAAATCGCTTCAGTGGTTTGGGCTGCAACACAGACAGACGGACAGAGAGACAGACGGACAGAGAGAATTGCCAGACCCACTTTTTTCGCATTCTCTATCATAGTAATGACATGTCTTATTGTTATCTTGAGTTCGATTTTTTTTACGAATCCTTAACTTGCCCTATAGTACCTATATCGGAACTAAAAATTCAGTAATGGCAAATCCTTGTTTGAAATTTCGATAAAAATACTCCTTGAAATCAGTTTTTTTTTTGCCCATTCTTGCAATTTTGCATTGGTTAATAGCTGGGAAATGTTATTTGATAAAATTATTTTAATTGATTTTTATTTCCTAAAAATTAATGCCGGTATTCAAAAACGGTCTACTCTTCTACAGTGCTCGAACACACATAAAACTTTCCAAAGTTAAGTTCAGGACAAAAGAAATATTGAATTGAATGGATGGGTTACTTCCGAGGCTCATTAGTTTTGTCTATGACATATCTCACGATTTCTGCTTCTCCCTCACCCTAAATGTCATTTGATGGAGATCCATGATTCTATGAGAGAATAGGCAAAGCATATGTATGTCGACCGCGTATTCCAGATGTTTAAGATTAGGTGCCAGGGTCAATTGAATTCCTCAATTTCCGTTCAACAGGGCTGCACATCACTTATAACCAACAAGAAAAGTATTGGCGATAGTATACAACCCTGCCTGACTCCACATTGGATTTTAAACTCATCTGCCTACCCTTCTTTATGACGAACGTGACATTTGCGTCCATAATAAGATGCTTCAATAATAGCAATTAATTAATCAGGAATGTCCCTCTTGCGTAGGAGAATCCAAATTAATTCGGACACTGTCGAAACCTTTTCCGAAATTAATGAACAGCAAGCTAAGTGGTGATCGATATTCAAAACACTGCTCAGTAATGGTCCGCAAGGTGTTATTGTAGTCAACCACCCGGTGATCTAGCGCTGAAACCTATTTGTTAACAGTCGAATCTTTAAGACCAGACTTCAACTTTCAACAATGATTTCATTTGCCAAATACTACATTTGACAGAACAGGATATATGATACCAACAAAATGAAAGAAAATAAACGAACAGCTGTTAATTTTTTGTATCGATCACCTTTTTCTGTCTTATATTTTATTTCTTACGTCAGTCAATAAAAAATTGCTTAATTGGCACAAGAAAAGCCAGTGTAGGTATAGAAAAGGATATACGACAGAAATAAAATAGCGGCACCATTCTCCGAAAATATCTAACGCATATCGTTCTTTTAAGCAAAGGTGTGTTGCTGCGAAAAAGTTTTGACATTTATTTCAAACTAACAGACAAACTTTACCCTTCAACTTACAGTTGCATATTTTCAAACCACAATGCAAAACTTCTAAAGTCTTAAATTATAAATTTTGCTTCCCAACAATAACGAATAACGTTTAAATCCATCGAGAAAAGTCCATCAGGGCGACACGTTAAACTCTCAACTTTAAGCTTTGTGTATTTTTTTGTTTTTTTTTTTTTTCTAAGCCCCCCACCAACAGAGCCTCGGGATAGAAATGTGTTTGTTAATATTTGCAACTCAAATAACAAGGATTCACTGTTATTTTATGTCTGCATATGAAGTGTATCGCTTAGGGCCATCCCAATCATAAATGCAGACCTGGGTTGCTGTTGGATTCTCTTCTCTTCTCTTCTATATTATTTGAATGGCATAGAGGGTGAGCCTCCGTGAGCCCTCCGAAAAGTTGGTTACCTACAACTTTCATTTAACGTTTACCAAAGAATACAAAACACACGCAAGGACCAACTTCGTTCGAAATTCGAATCCAACGAAGCAAATGAGCATTATAGAGCAAAGGTAAGGTAATAATAAGATGAATGGCGTTTAGAGAGCGAGGCAGGGGTGAAAAGAGTGATATTATGGCTAAATATGGGATGTAATGAAATACTAGAATTGTGTAGGTATATGAAGGACGTGTCGTCGTCGTAGGTATAACACATTCCTTTGTTGGCGGCATGGAATCGAGTGTGGAGTCCTTAATTTTGTTTTTATTTGGGCTTGGACTGGTAATCATTTGAAAAGTTCTTCTTTAAGACCTCAATTAGGGACGAACGAGACGCTATAGGCAATATATTGATGATAATGATGTCAATTTATTCGATAAGATTTTTGTTTCAAAAGGATGGGTACAATTTATGACTTTGCTAGTCAAGCGTGCCCGCCTATACGACGACGACACAACACGACGACGCACGACGCAAATAAAGCCATCATCGGGATCTATCATTTTCGTAGTTGATAGCTATAAGCAGCGGTCACTCCTTTCTGATTTGGCTTTGACTTATAATTGCCTATAGTTTCCTTTTTAATTTTTGTGATTAAGTTTTTGAGATATTATTATCGTACACGTGTGCGTGCATTTTTTTTTTTTTTGTTTTTTTTTGTCCTGGCAAAAAGATATTATGAGTATTGGTATTTGTATTGAGTTGGAATTGATTTATATTTAATTTTATTGGACAATGATTTATTGAAGAACACACACATTAAATTTATTTGCGGAGGACTTTCGCATTCACATGTAGGTATAATATGTCCTTAGGATTCTATATGGAATTTCTTTTTTTTTTTTATCTAATCCGCTAATTGGAACACAGAAGGCTCGTTAAGTTTGGTTTGACACAAAAATTGCTCATTTCTGATTAATGAACCATAAATAAAACACTGCTGAAGTTTTTACGGCGCTAATAATATAAATACGTAGAAGCAGATGGTGAATGTAATATAGTTTGTTTTATTATCAAAGTTTGATTAAATGGTGCGTTACAAAAATTACAAGGTTGTACAATTTGATGGTATATTGATTTCTCGTTAAATATTGAAGTTTTTAAGACAAAAGCGTGAAGTACTCATTATATTGAGCAACAATCCTGTTAACTGATCCCTAATAGTTGGACAAGTACGGAGTGCCTTTCTTAGAAAAAGAAACTACTAGGATTCGATTATTAGACCGACGCATAATTTGCAAAATAGCTTCTAGAACAAATAATGGAGTTGATAAACTGAAAACGATAATTTTCTAAAACATAACTCGAGTTTAATTTATTTAAAGTAAGTGCTTAAAAGTTGGCTCAGATTTACAATTATATTGATAACTTTTTGAAGAAAATTCAAAATTACATAATAATACTTTTTTATTATTGTTTTTTGTTTGCTCAAAAAGTCAAAACTATAAATTAGTAGAGTAACAAAAGCAAAAAATCTCAGAAACCGGACAAAACTACTCCGATTTGGATGATTTTTTCATATGCTGGTATTCAAAAATACTTTAACAGTTATCGGTTGAAAATTGCTGCTCTTATCGGTTTTTTTGTTTTTTCACTTAACAAAAAAATTTTTATAAGCAAAAATTGTTTTTTTTTATCAAAATGTTGTTAAAAAATTATAAATAAACTACCTATGTTAAAAATTTCCCAGATCTGTTTAAGAAAAACAATAACTAGTAAGGGTAGAAAAGTATTTTAACCCGTTCAGATAGGACGGCGAATTTTCTTAAAAGTTCACTTAAAGCAGAAAAAAAAACTTCTAAAGACACATGTAGGTGGAAAATTTGACGTCTAGTTTTGTTTTTTAATCAAAATTACATAAAAATAAAATATATTTCTGACGTATTAAAATAAATGAGATGAATCTCCGAATGCATTTAATTTTTTTTTAAACAGAATCAGTTTTTGTTGTATTCCATCTAATCATTCCGGGAAATCATTCCGGGAACGCTTCCATAACTCTAAAACTGAATTTCAAGTGACAACAAAGTACACTAAAATCAAGTAAATTGAGCTGAGTATTCTTAAAATTACTAAGACTAAATTTTTTCTTAAAAACTCGCTATATTTCTATTTAAAGTTATTTATAGAAGTTGTCCGAAGGAATTTGTCTGACTGTAGTTGAAGTGACGAAATATAATTTTTTATTTATCTAAAGTGCAGACGGCGCTACAAATGGTCTTTCCAGTAAGTCATTAATTTGGTTAATCATTGCATAAAGAGTTTTCCGCACGAATTAATTAAATTGAAATTAAATGTGATGTATGTATAGTATATGTACATATAAGGAGCATACATCAATTAAGCATCATTTTGGGAACGCCAGTTTTGGTGTGAATAAAGATTAAAATTATAACTTTTTGATGATGTTATGATACAAAACCAAGGCCCGTTTGTTTTTGTAAGAAAAAAAAAAAAAAAATAAACTATAATAATGATCAAAACCTCAATTTCGTGAACGTCATTTCCGGGAATGCTTTTTGGGCTATGAATAAGTTATACAGTATTCTCGAATAAAAAAATAGATTTAGTTCAAATTTATAAAAGATTAAAAATTTTCAAAAGCAATTTGTTTGATAAAAATATCAATTTATCAATCCATTTTTGACATTTTTTTATATTTTTGAGAATTTTGAAATTTGTGGTTGCTTTGCTTTGTTTGCTGCGAAAAAAGATCAGAATAATTCACTTTTTCAAGCTCTAGAGTGATTACAAGTACTGCATGTTTACAATTAAAAAACAAAGTTAGTTTTATTCGTCTCAAAAGTTTGATCATTCTTAACAAAAAAAAAAAACCGTTCGGTGGATGAACTTGTAAATTGGCAGAAGAATGAAGGGTATAATAAGCTTTGATAATTAAGCCTCACATAAGTGTTATCATCAGCAGTTATTTGAAAGCGGTAATTTTGTTCATCAAAGTTTAACACAATGTTTTGTAGAAAATTAACTGAAGTCTTTAAATCAATTTTGTACAACGAATGGTTACTGAGCTATCAAGGTATAAAGACAAAAGTATTGTTTTTTATTGAAAAAAAAATATCGGACCGACAAAAAAATCGTAGAGCAAACAAACAAAAACCTGAACTAAGCTCACTAAATTTTCTAACTGAATTTTGTATTAATTTAACTGAAATTTGTACAATTTTGTTGGCACAAAAAAACGAAAACTAAAATAAAAAAAAAAATGGTTCCTCGGCATTTCATATGGTTACTGAAAATGGGAGCTCAAAAAGATTCAAAAATATAAAGAATAAGGTTTTTTAATGCTTTTTAATTTAACCCGATGCGACAATTTTTCACTGAGATAAAATCTATTAAAAATCACTTAAAAAATCAAAAAAAAAATCATTTTCCTTTAATTTTTTGGGCTAGTGTATAATACATAACATAAGGCATTTTATTTTTCTGCATTTGTTAAAAATAAGGACATTGAAAAAATTTATTTTGAAAAATAAGTTAGAATTTTGATTGCTTATTTTTTTTTTTTTCAAAATTCTGAGTTCAAAAATAATTATTTTCTCAAACTATTAGATTAATTCGATTTAAAATTTTAATAAAAGAAAGTTTATTTTTAAAATTTTTAATTTGTTTGATAAAATAGCTAACATCTCATTAATCCCATTTAATTTGGTGAAATATAAAAAATATCAAGCTAATCATCTAGTTACATACTTCTGTTCTAGTAAAAAATTATGGCGTTCTTCTTTTTTAGCTTTGAGCACATCACGGAACTGTCAAAACAGAATTCTGTTTTTTTTTTTTGTCTTAGCTCAGACATATCAGAGCACAAAAAGTGTGTTTCTTTTTACTATCCTTGTTAATTATTCTTGCACTAAGCTAATTTTATATAAGATCACTTTTGGTTATTATTGGGTTTCCTGCAAATTTTCTATTAAGAAATTCCCAATAGAAGAAAACCAATCCGTGAAGGTATTTCAATTTGTCAAAAATAATAATGTATGTCCATAGGGAATGAATGAACATATGTTTTCTCATACAGAAAAATAAATACTCACAAAATTCTTTATCAAGAAATAGTTTTTAGGTAGGTAGTTTGTTTAGGTATAAGTGAATATAATCTTAATCAGTCCTTATACGTACCTGGAAGAAACAAAAAAAAAGAAAATTTAGTAAGTATATTTTTCATCATTTGATTTGATTAAGTACATAAAATATAATATTTATGTACTTATTTTGTTAAAGAATTTACAATATTCCAAAATTAGGTTTTAAAAGTTATACAACATATAGAATTTTGTATCCAAAAATGTATGAGTTTAATTGACCATATTAAACTTGAAAAAAAATATACTCCCACTTAATTTTTAAGATTACAAATTCTGCGAACCTGACGTGCACTTTTTAATATTTCTCATAATTCAAGATAACCTTAACAAACCTACATAAATTAATATCTGATACATTAGTCTATATCACAATGATTCTCAGGACCACACACGAGTACCGAACTACCTATACTTTTTCAACATACAAGCTATATAACCTATAGCTACCTTTCATAAATAAATCTAGGTAAAAGTATATTTTAAGCTTTTTGGATTACTGTTATTGATATATTCTCAAACAAAATCCTTGGATTTTTGTTGTGTAATCCTTAACTCAAACACTGAAATGTCATCTAAATTGTATGCTAGTGTGGGTTGGGTTGAAAATACTAAGTCAACTGAAAATCTTTTCACATACAAAGATACAAACATAGATACATGCAGATGGTATAAAACTTTCTGATGTGGAAACCTTATCGAAAGACAAACATAGAAAAAAACATAGGTAATGTAGGAACACTGTTCGGTGTAGTAACAGTGTCACCACTCACCATAATAATATTCCCCCAAAAACTTTTGAAACAAAAAGGTAAGGGTTCTAGAATATTCTTTGTTGGTAAAATATACAAATGAAGAGATAGTAGATAATGTACAGTACATTGTACAACTTAATCCAGATTATTGTGCGAAATCTGAGATTTGAAATAAAATCCAAAACAATATCATCCCATCATCATCCTAATAATATAGTTTTCGATGAATTATTATTATTGTCATGCATTAGCGTGACAATTGGCCTCAGGGATCAAATAAGTGTGTTACACTCGTTCTGACTGTAATTGGACAGACTGGAATATTTTCCCACATAAAATCTTAAAAAAATAAACTTGAAAGCTCAAATAATTGGAACAAAAAAAAATAACAATTTTTGGTGATACAAAAATAAATGTTTCTTTCATTTAACAGATTTGAAATTGTAAACAAAAAGGATTGAAACCTGTGAATTACAATTTTTGGTGATACGGAAAAATGTTTTTTCTTATGCATTTAAAATTGCAAATAAAACGGAGGTTAATAAGACTTTAAACAGATTTTGTAAAATTGTAATTTTGTTACCATATTTTAAGCTGGGTGCATTCGAGCATTCATTCGAGCATGCATTCGATAGAATTTAAATCAATTTGAGAGTGATAACATTAGGCAACAGTAAAACGGTATCATGAACAATTTCAACTAATTTTGATTCGTTTAATCATCCTGAATACAGATTTGTGCATAAGACTGATATTTTAGTCCAAGTTTTCGAGATATTACAGTAAGTCCTACACATCCTAGGCTTACACTTTGGTATAACAAATTTACATAAGGTGCACCAAAATAAGAGATCGTATAGGTTGCATTTAAACAAGTAAAAAATAATTTAGGAAGAGTGATGTATCTCCCCCCGTTTAGGTGAGAAGGGCAATTTTCTAAGAATATATCTTAAATCAGAAAAAATATTAAATAAGAACGGTAATACATTTGTTGTCATGTAGTTACTTTTTTGAATATTCTTTTCATATCAAAGTTGTTTGAAATATAAATTTTCGAATTCAAATCTTAAAAAAAAAATATGGAAACGAATTATTTCAAACCGATTTTATCAAGTTTTTTTCTGCTATTTTTCTTTAATTTTTTTTGTGCTCTTGTTAATTTTCATTCAAATACTGAAAATTGCATTCATTTATTCCTTTAACATTTAAAGAAAATTGAAAATTACTAAAACAACTTTTTACAAAAATAAATAAAAATATATTAATTTTCATTTTTTAAAACCAGAACTTTAGTCATTTTAAATGGTGATTTTTGAATTTAGCACATTAAAATCAAGTCTAAAAGTTTATTTTCATGACAAATACCGATACGAAATTGGTATTTCGAATATTTTTTTTTTTGAAATTTGTATTTTATTATTCTGAAATTAATTTCGAAAACATGAACTAACTTAACTTTTCATTTTTTTTTCGAAATCAGCACATCAAAATCTATAAGAAAAGTTACTTTTTATTTGAAATACCAATGAAAAGTCAAAAATTTTAACGTTAAACCGTTTCATTCGATTTGTTTCTAATTAGGATATTCGGTATTTAAAATATAAAATTCCCTACTTAAATTGATTCAGGTAGTTGGTACTTTGTATTATAAATTTTTGAATTTTGACTTTGTTGCAGAGATTTAAAAGTGTCACTAATTCTTCTTAAATGCAAGGTCAATGGATTTAAATTTTTTTAGAACGTGTTTGTTTTATTAAGTGTGTTTGCGTACGTCCAACGTCCATACAATATTGGATCTCAAACTAAAGTCTAAACTAATTTTTTTTTAATTAAGAAAAACAAGTTTCAAAAGTTATATTTTCTGTAAAAATACTAATTTTCCTTTTTCATTGTTTTTTCTTAAGTTAAAAAAAAATTTTTAAAAAATATTAAAAATTGAAAAAGGGGACCTAGAATTTTGGCTGTGTGAAGTCATCACACCAAAATGCCATTTTTACTTGATCTATGGAACAAGTATTGGTTTCGTATCCAAAAATAAAATGCACGACTGAATCGCACGAACTTGCTTTTGTAGTTCAAAATTATTATAATTTATGTGTTTGTATATTAAAAAAACAAACAAAAAAATTCGAATGAAATCATTTTTAGTTTAATTTTTTCTTCCAAATTTTGAAAAACTAAATAAACAATACTTTTTAAAACCATGAGAACAACCTGGTGACAAGTTTTGAACGAAATCAGTTGAGCCAAGTACGTGTGATCCAGTCGTGCATTTTATTTTTTATTAAAATATGTGATTCGTTTTCAAAAAGTAAACATTTTTTTGTTCCTTTCCTTAATTCAAAGATGATTGTGTTTTACCTTAAAAATCACAAAATATAGTTTTTTTCTAAAAATCAATGATTTCCACATTGAGATTCTTTCGCCCAAAATAAGCCTAGTATAGGTCAGCATTATTTTTTGTTAGCTCAAAACTATTTCCAATGTAAATTCGGATTCTTATCACTACAACAATTATTCATTTAACATTGCAGTTAAATTGTTCAAGATTAGCCCAGGACATTCCATTTATCTTTTCAAAAGCCCGCCATTAGTTTAAAAGTTAGAATTAAAACAACAACCACTTAAAAATTGAAGCTTGTTGTTTTTTTTTTAGTGTACAAATTCGCGTTTTATCAAAATAAATGATTTGATTTCCTTATATGATTAATTTGAAAGCCTTAAAAGGACAATTTGAAAAAAAATAAACAATTTTGATTTTTAAGTGGTTGTTCTTTAAAAAAAATGTGTTTGGTCTTAAACATCCATAAACTTAAATTACAGTTCGCCCTGTAATTTAATATTATATTAATGTCATTACAGAGACTGAATTAGTTGAGGATTGGGGTGTAATTGAGGATATTTAGAAGAATTTAATGCTTGAAGAATTTACTATAGTGACGCATGTGGAAGCAGGTTGAAATTTATCAGTTCATACTGAATGTGATGGGTTGAACATACAAGAATTCTCAACCCTTGGCTTTTGTATTTCAAAAATCTAAATTTATGCACTTTTTTTTCCCTCAGGTAGGTTTTATATGAATCGAAATTATTATCATCTCTTAAACCTTTTAATTTTTTTCCCCACATGTCCTAGATTATTTTGAAAGTGTTTTGTTATTTTATTTTATATTTTCAAAACATTTTAATACAAACAACAAAATATCCTGGCATTTTTTTCTCTTAAGGGTGACCCATTTTGAGTTTGGTTTAGTTTTCAATTGTTTTTTTTTTTTCATTTTTTGTTGAACTATATTTCAAGATATTTTTTGTTTTTATTTTTAAGTTTGAGGCAAAAACTCTAAAATTCCACCCACCCACAACACATCATATCATCCTAAAAAAAAAAAAAAAAACCTATTCACTCGCAAGGATGTTTATTATTCCCATTCCCATCATGCACTTAAGGTTCTCATATAAATTTTTGAGGAATCTCACGTTGACGAATTTCCTCTTGGGGTCATAAAGTGCAACGTTTTAACCGGTACCTACCAAGTGATGTGTGCTTTGAAATTAGGGCGTCTGTCGACAAGGAATACCATATACCTACTGAAAACTATTCATATAATGTATGGAATATACTTTTAGAAAACAAACATGATGCAAGGGGGAAAAGTTCAAATAATATTTTAGTCGTTTGGAACATGCACCATTATATCCATCTCATAAACCCTTTTTTATTTTTTTTTTGATAAAAAGAGTTTTGTGGGGAAGAAAGTGTACCTAGATTATGTAGATTTAGGGATTTTTTAAAATCGGAAAACCTCATTAGAAGTTCCTTAAGTAGCAAGGAGTTAATGTCCTTTGTAGGAGCAAAGAGTAGGTATATTAACCTGAAATTTGAGTGGTGATTTCTCAGAACAATTTTGCTTTCATTTTATTCATGAATAGTTTTAAATAAATTATTGTGGAATATAGTCTAAGTTACTGAGTTCCTGAGTACTGATTAAGCCTTTTTTGAGCTGCAAAAAACACATTTCTAATATATTATTTTATTTGAACTTTTTTTTAATAAAACAAAATTAAGGAACTTTGTTTGAATTCGAAGTACTCTCACAAATCCAATTTTATTCAAAGGTAGCGTTACATGCTCCACTCAGGTATAACTACTACGGCTTCCTGTTCTTGGGGTCTTAATTAGGATATGGCCCTCAGGCCTGTGGAATTGTTCTGGGGTAACTGGTGCATTAAACCCCGCGGAATATCTTCCTTAATAAGAGGAAATCATGCCACTTGCCTTTAATTGATTTTGAAAAGAGAGAATATAAACGGGATGCGTTATGTATTTTTTGCGGAGCTATGCAATTCTAATTTTAAATAGAAACAAGCCCAATTCCAGTATCCATGCTCTGAGGAGCAAATATATGTAGGCGACCACAATAAATGGTAGTTATTTTAGTTCTAATGCGGATATCCACGAAAATTCTTCTACTCGTAACTTGATTATTTTCTATCCGATTTTAAATTGTAAGACATTGCTGAACGCAAAACTAAAAACACTTCCAAATTTATATACAAAAATATAAGAATTTTAAAAATGTAATGGTCCAAATTCTTTGTCAGTGCTAAAAAAATATAAAAACAATGCAAAAATTGCAAATGCTTTTTTGGTTACCTAAAAGCCATTTTAAATGATACACCCCATCGTAGGTGTATTTGACAGAAAAATGTTATCAAAATTATTTTTATACTTTTAAAACGTGGTTTTTAAAATGTAATAAATTATTAAAAATAACAATTCACAAGAATATTATATTATCTATGTTTTGCTGTCAGTTTGCATTTCTTGTTTTATTTTGATTAATTTTGAACAGCTGAGCTTTTCGGCAAGAAATCAATCGTAATTTGTCGAAATATTATTATTTTACATAGCATAAGCTAAGACCGGAAATTAGAAATGTTTTTATTCATCAATATTTATAGTCACATTTTAAACCGTCATTTTTAAAATAATTACCAAAAATTTCAAAATTCCGTAGTAAATGGGATGTACACTAAAAAAAAATCTTTTTATTTAGATGATAGTATGGAATTTCTATACTCTTTAGTATCAAGTTATTATTAGTGTAAAGAAGGCAGTAATCAGTGAAAAAAAAAAAACAATTAAAAACGATATTTTGTGCTTTTCAAAAAGACTGATTTTTATAGATTTTTCAACATGTTTTTATAGAAGAATCAAGAATTCGTATAAAATATTTGTCAATATTTGTAATTTTTTCTTCATTTGTTAAATATAAATGGTTGTAGCGAAAAATGTGCATATTTTGGATTATGCAAAAAAAACAATAAAATAATTTTGTTTTTTAAGTTTTTCAATGATTTCTCATATTGCCCGTGATAAATTTTGTTGGAAAACTTCTGATTCATGCTCAGAATCCAAAAAAAAACATAAAGTTAGCCATTGAAAATTATTTCTTCAGAACTTTCCACTTCTAAAAACGCTTTAATTAGATTAAAGAGAGTATTTTCGACAAATCCTTAATTTTAATTTTCAATATCTTTGCACCGAAAGCAAATTTTTAAATGATTCAAAATGATTTATACAGATGAAATGCATTTTATTCATATCATATTGATAGTTTGGTAATAAAGTATTTACCATTACAGAAATTCGACATTGAACGTACTAAAAAAAAAACGGGTTTTTGACATGTTCAATTTTTCACATTAACGTTTCTTGGAACATGACGTGCTAGGGTATTTTTTGATCAGGGGAGGTGAACATAGAACATTGTACACTACACATTATTTGGTTTATGGATTACACTTTGCAGAGCAATAAAATGTAGATAAAGTCCACCCTCCTATAATTTTTTTGATTAGATTAGATTAGATTAATAATTTTTTTGATGAATGACCAGACCCAGTTCATTTGTTAAAGCACCTTTTGTTCCTTTTCTAATTTCCTAAAAATATTTTAAATTTATCAATAAGTCGTATTT
Organism: Meliscaeva auricollis; assembly: GCA_948107695.1. Classification (NCBI taxonomy): domain Eukaryota; kingdom Metazoa; phylum Arthropoda; class Insecta; order Diptera; family Syrphidae; genus Meliscaeva; species Meliscaeva auricollis. The sequence continues at coordinate 78,371,152 of OX403618.1, forward strand.
TAATTTTAACTAAAAGCCAATCATGTTAAAAATCTACAAATAGATACATTTTTCATTTTACTCATAAACGTTTTAGCAAATATTTTGTTTTCATTGTTTTTGTTTTGATTTTAGTTCATCAAAACATTTAAACCTCTTTTTCAAAAATTATAATAGAATATTCAAAGAATTAAATTTACAAGAGCACTCATACAAATACTAGTACGTAGGTATCCAGTTATCAGCATTATTCGTATTCCTATACGAAGTAAAGATGCCATTGAATATAAAATTATTCGAAGTGCGTGTTTCCCCTCAGGCTTTCAAGTGCGATTATTATATATTATATTTTTTTTTTTTAAACCATAATAACATCTACTTAATGCTTAATACTTAACAACTTAGCAACAAAATATAGTAGGTATAACACACGCATATCTGATGTTTGGTGCTATTGCGAAAAGTTATCGTTATATACAAAAGTTCCTCCCTATCCACCTATTATATGCCTCGAGGAAGACCTTCATAATTTTATAGAATAATTATCTTAAGCTATACACTTGCCATCCGGAGTCAGAGTCCAATCTAAAGAGTAGGAATATCCTTTTAATAAAAAAAAAAATTATTGTAAAATATTCCATGTAATTAAAGAATACACACACACATTTCTATCAGCGCATGTTGCGAACGTACCAGTACCTACCTCTGTCTCTATACCACACTATACCGCTACTTACTTTTCTCATATTTCCGCAGATCCCTTGAAAATACTTTATGAAATTAACGTATGAGTGAGCATTGCAACGATTTATAATTGGATTTATCATTATTAATTATAAGTAGATACTTGAATTTAATGAAACCATGTCAGAGCTCTTTGAGTGCCCGCTCTTCAGCATACTCTTGTTCTTCGCTGCGTATAAGTACTTGTTACACACACAGGATTATATTTCTTTGGCCCGCATCTCCGGTCTATCCGGTGTATATACGGTTTAAGGCTTGAATATGATATGCCCTGCCTATAGACGACGCAGGATTCCTCACACCAACTTGACGTCACATAACACCTACTATACCTCAACACACTTACTTACTACTTACACACATTTACAATCATTTCAGGTTTTTTTTTCATTTTTTTTCTGCTATCTGCGGTTTGGAATAATTTCAGTTTTTCCGCGTTTATTGTGCAGGGCCCTTAGGTGATATAATTTTCACATAATTTTCCAGGCGGATGAATAAGAAATTTTAATTTCCCACAACTGCAACTGCAACTAAAGCATCGACATCGGAATCATTATGAGGGCGAAAGGGCTCAAGTACCCCATACCATGCATTTAAAACAAAGTGTGTGGGGAAATATCTGGCGAAATCCTTATTACAATAATGATGACGATACAAGGGGAGGAGTGAGGCGGTGGCAAGTATAGGTTGGCAGTGGCAATGGATATGGCATGGCGGTCGCGGCAACATAATATTATGACGGATTTTAATGCAACACAACTCGTGTCGTGTGCACGCGAACAGATTAATTGAATTTATTTTATTAAATGCAATTAAATATTATGCACAGTTCTCATGCTATACATATTTTGGTTTGTGTATCTACTTGAACAAAAAGAAAAAAAAAAACGCATCGTAAGAGGATACTCCCACACTGAACAAACACTCAGCTCAATGCATTCAAGCAAAAAATAAGTTACTTTTGAGTTAAAATTAAAGAGAATATACACCACCCTGTGTATAGTATTTGCCTTACACATATACATAGAAGAGATAAGAGAATATTATGTAGGTATATGTATTTTAATTAAAAATTATAGCGTAGACCGTAGATACTTTTGACCAAATGCTGGGCTGAAAAATACACAAAAAAAGAGCGGTAAGACCGTTTTATTTGCTCGATATTGTTGTGCGGTTACATCGAGTGGTTTAAATACCACCGACCGACTGATGTCGGGGTGGTCCGGGTGGTGTGTGTATGCGTATATGCGGTAGATGGTTATGTCAATTTATGCGGAATAAATTTCACGTTTTATTGCTTTTGTTGATTAATATTGAAAATTCGTTGCGTAAACACAAATATGTTCACAGATAACATAAAACAAAAAAAAAAAAACAAAAAAAAAGTAAAATTAAATTCACTGTGAAAATGGCAGAGTGTTTGTTTTGTTTAAAAAACAATCTCTCTGGGTGTTTTTTTTTTGTATGTTTTGTATTTTTTGTTTTTTTAATTTTTAACACAAAACACCCTTTTGGGGGGTTCAAAATGATAGAGGTGAATATTATTTGCGTAAATATTGTATAGGTATCTCTACAATTTTTTGGAAATTAATATTATTTATTTATTTTTTGTTTATATTTGTTAAGTTTAAATAAATCAAAAAAATACAGAAAATACAAACTATTTGATATTCAACGTTCATATAACAAACAAAGCAAATAAAAATGATATCCTTTTTGTGTGTGTTTTTTTTTTTTTAATTTTAATTTTGTAAATTTAATTTATAATAATGATAGATAAACACTTATACAATGTATATACTTATAAGAACATGATGCTGCATTGTAAAGTTATCCGTGTGTGAGTAGATAATTATTAAAAGTCCAAACAACAAAATCCGATTACTGAAAGCCTCAAGCAGGTTACCGATAAATTATAAAATCATTTAATTTAAAATCATTAAGTGTTGTTATTGTTAACATTGAAATAGTTTTAATAGAAAGTAGTTGCCCAAAACCAAGGCCCTGGAAGCTTACTTACTTGCTATAATTTTGATTAGGGTTAGCTAACGCCAATTTTTTTGAGGGACTGTCCCCCATTTTCATCTCAAAAACTATATGTTGTCATTGAAAACTGAAAATGTGAAAGGGAGACGTAAATAATAAACACCTCAGTATTGGCATGATCTAAACGACATTTTCAAAACTGTTTTTTTCTGAGTATATAACCACCTGCAAAAGTTGAAAACTTAGAGTTGAAAACTTCTTCCTTATTTCATGAGTTTTTTGGATTTGTTTTGAATTTCTTCAACATTAGTAATATTAATGAAGAAATCTTTTTTTTAGAAAACTCAGAAGAAAAGAGCGGTCCTTGGAAGCAAAATAGCTGCCTTTGGTTTTTTTATCTTGGCTTTAAATGAGATATTAAACAATGTGCAGTTTAATAAGTTCTTGTTCACATGAGCGAGCACACACCCTCCTCCAATAAAATCAAAATGTCCCTGATTTCTCATTTTTGGAAATGGTAACCCTAAATTTTTTATGACACTTACAATACAGGAGCGTACTTCAACTTTGTCAAGTGGACGCAATTGTTGGCCATCTTCGTCCAAACTATATGGAATAACAGTGGAACGTTGGCTATCTTCGCCGCTTAGGAGGCTAGAATAAAATGTTCATTCCAGATCCTGATCGCTGACTGCGCATATCTTCTATCATTATTTCAACTCTTGAGCCTTGAGTAGATCTTGTTACCATTTGGTAGAATTTTCAAACATCATCCCCTCTGCCAGTGCAACGCTCAATATACTTGGCAGAACGCTTATCTTGCTCCCTATTTTTCTTTCTGACTAGTTGACGTTCCTCTCTTAATTTTTGCCCGGAGAGCTTTAAGGCTGATCTCTTAGTGGCTCTAGTTCTGCATGCGACAACCAAAATATTTCGTCGAATAAGGAGTTTTGTTGTGGTGACCTAGTGAAATACCAGCGTATCAGTGGCGGCACTTCTGATTGATTTTTGACAATGTTATCTGGGCTTACTGGTGATGGCTAAAAGGCTTAGAGGTTAAGAGAGATGTGATCAGCAAAAGTTTTAACGATTTTAGTTTTTCAAAATTTTTTTATACAGCATCTGCTCGGCGTTGTAGCGAATTATAGATATCCGCATCCGTACTCGAGACGCTACCAACTAGTAGTCCGAGTCCATGTTTGGTCCCCGGAACGTTTTGACATCGAAGATACTAGAAGCATGCCTGGCGTCTGATATAGTTCCCTTGAGTATATTGAGGTGTGGGAACTGGGTGCTTTCAATGATGTAACTTTTCCCTTCTATGCAAAGCACATGCTATGTTTTTTAATTATTGAACTTTATACCTACTCCCTACACCTTTCCAAATATGTCGTTGAAGTCGCCAATAATAGTCATGACATCGTACTTCAGGCACTTATCGTGCGCTCGAAAAGGTCGTAAAATTCTTCCTTGATTGTGTCTGGGGAGGCGTGAACACAGTTCAGAAAATTTGCCTTGATGCGGATTGTGACCAAGCGCTCGCTTATTTTGATCAAGCCACGGACTTCTTGCCTAAGTTTTCCCCTTTTCAAAAAACCCCACCCAGTTCTTCAAAATTTAGATCATACGTATACGAGGCATATTGATTTTTTTTTTTTTTTGAGTTCAGATTCGAATTTAACAACGCAAAATCCCTTAGATAAGTATATTTTGCGGTCATAGAAAAAATTATAGTCAATTTTATTGAACAGGCATTTTCGGTCTTCTGAACTCTAGTTTTTTGTGCTTATTGTAACTGAAATATGCATCATTACGTTGCAGCCAGTATTTGGGGACCTACTTTGCATTAATTCAGCCAAAATTATAACTTAAAGAATGATTTGTTTTCAGTTTATCGTTTCCATCGCTTGTTTCAGCCACCATATTGGAGCAGCCATTTTGTAAATAAACAAGTTAGCAAGCTTTTTGTATTTTTTTTTTGTCATAATAAAATCTCTAAGTGTACCAAATTCCATCAATTTTCGTCAGGAAATGGCCACGGAAATGAATTTCGTCGCTAATACTCCTAAAATGCACCACTGTGTGGCGCTCCGAATATGTCGTAGGAGTCCGTATTAGGTATTTAAAAAGTAGTTCAGCCGGACTGGCACTGTGGGCGCCACTGTTTATTCCAATTGGGGAATTCCTTCGTTACCGTCTTGATGAAAACAGAAGTGCCTCAGTGCAAAAACGATCAAATGCCCAAAATTTTGTTTCTTAGGTGTACTTACGAGGTTTTAAAACTTTATTATTTATTCCAATGAAATCAAGAGACTCTATAAAGTATTAAATTCCCTCAACATCCAGTTATCATATTCGTTTGAATTGAACTTTTTCAGTTTTCCAAACAAAAACCGAAACGACCAAAAAGTATCTTATGAAGTTTTCTATAAAAATGTCATAGAACCTTACGTCAACTTCAGGTTGGTATATCTATAAAAGGTATCTTTCCCTCCTGAAACTTAGGGTACATCGATGGTTAGGGTAACTAAGGGATTTATAGAAAACTATTATTCAAACGGAAAAAAAGTATCTAGGGAACATGTGGAAAATTGCGTGCAATTATGCTGAAAAAAAGTTAACGAGCACACACATACAACAGAGAGAGATAACGAGTGGTTATTGTGGGAGTCACGATGGAATTCTATTTGAAGGGACGAAAAGAGGATCAGTTTCCGTAGCTTCCATATACAAAAAAAAAAAAAAAACGTAAATAAATAAAATAAACGTGTGCATTTGGGAATTTTCCTATATTTTGTCTATACAATAAGGCTAGTGACTGTAGTAGCTATACGGACTATAGGTTTTTTTTTTTTTTATTTATTTAGTCCGCAACTTTATCATCTGATATTTATAATTACATAGGCAACATGTGAATATGTTTATTGCATCAAATGATTTTACCTCTAATTGAATACATTGCTAATTAGGTTAAATCCCAATAGAGAGGGCCGTGAGGGTTGTCATTAATCATAATACGATGGCAACGAATAAATTCGGTTGGAGGAAAGGGGAGACACACCACACATACATTTGCAAAATCTCCTATAATAGGGTTTGAAATTTATTTATATCTACGAACATACATAGTATGGCTGCAATATGAAAATAAGTATATACGTACGTACATAGTATAGGCTCTGAATTTATTTTGTGCCACCCTTTGCCTTTGCGCAATCATTAATACTCATTTGTTCCATTTCATTAATTGATGACAACTCATGGCTTGGAATAAATTGGGTCAGGGATATTGATGGTATTGGTATATTTTATATGGCACCATGGGAAATACGATATTTTTATATATATTATTTCCTGTTTTTTTTTTCCCCCAATATTATTTAATTGATTGAATTGTTCAATTATCAAAGGCTTATAGGAAAATTATTTTAGTATCGAACATAGAAATTATTGCAGGAAAACGTTCGAAATTCAATTACATCCACTCTTTAATATTAAAATTCAAAATACAAAAATATGTGTACCCACTTAATTTAGAGTTTATTGTGATGAAAATGGATAAACTATTATTTTGTTTGTTTACTTTTGAGATTAAGGTGTTGAAATATTTTTGAAAAATCAAATACGTTTCCAATAAATTAAATACGCAAAAGGCGAAAAAAATATGGCATCCACCAGCATACAATAGGGGTGCTTGAATTTCTAGTTGTCAGTTGTCAGTTGTAAAGAATCATATCGTATTCAGGGTTTACATTCAAGATTCAACCACCAAAATTGGTTTTCTTGTTTTATTTTATCTCTTCGGTCCCGTTTGGACTGAAAATGATTTAATCTACCTTGTGCCATGACGACCCAATCATTTCGGCAAGCGATCATTTAGCCGGGGTGGCAAAAATTAGGGGCTGCAAAATTGAGTTTTGCCCTAATTGCAATTGGTTGGAATCGCCTCAAACGCAAACGAGAAACATAAATGTGCTGTCGCTAAATTTTTGTCTTATGAAATAAAATACTTTTTGACATCCCGTCATCAGAATATCGTTGAAACTTATCCAAGTGACACTGCAGAAAAATTCTGCTAACCAACGGTACCTCCCCTAGAGCCGTTTTTATGTTTTCTCATTTTTTCGTCAGCGCCTTAATGGATTTCGATGAAAATTTGTATATAAGATTTTCTTAACAATTTTAAAATTATTTTATATCAATATTTTCGATTTTTTTTTTTTTGATTTTTTAATAAAGCTTCTATTTTTTTAAGCGATTTTTCGAAAACGTGTAGGATCTTTTGAAATTTTGGTGTTAGAATATATTATAATTTTTAATATTTAATATTTGCGACAAAGGTACTATATATATCAAGTTATGCATTCGTACAAAAATAAAATGCACGACTGGGTCGCACGTACTTGCTCTTGTAGATAAAGTTACTATGTATTTATGCTAAAAAAACATAAAATTAAATTTTCAAATGACTAAAACAGCTTCTTAAATGAATTTAACCTCAAAACAAAGTATGCAATTTGATTTCTTCTATAATGATACAATTTTAGAAAAAAAAATTGAAAATCGTTAGAGCCGTTTTCTAAAAAAATATTTTTTCTATATAAAATTTTGCAAGGACTTTTATAAAAATAAATTGGTACGCCACTTTGAAGATATTATTTACCAATATCTAAAAACTAAATTTGAAAATAGAAATATTGAATAGTCTTCGAAAAAATGATTTTTCAAAAAAAAAAATTCAAATTTTTTTTTTAAATTCCAAAAAAATAATTTTCAACATTTTTTTTACTAAATATTATTACGGCAACTTAAAAGCATCTATGTAAAAAACTGGTTGAAATTGATTGAGTCATGAAGGAGAAAATCAGAAGTTATTAAAACACATTTTTCTCAAAAATGGTTCCTACGATTTTAATTAAAAAAATCATATTTTGTTTGGATAAGGTCTTCTTTCTTCAATGCTTCGTAATAATATTCAGTAAAAAAAATTTCGAAAATTATTTTTGGAAAATCATTTTTTCGAAAACTACTCAATATTTTTTTTTCAAAATTTAGTTAAAAATAATATCTTAAAAATGGCGTACCAATTTTTGTTAATAAAAGCTCTTGTTTCTCTTAAAATAAATCACCAGGATTTTGCAATAAAATCATATCGCATTTCAAATGAAAAAAATATGTTAAGGTGATAACAAATTTCAGAAAAAAGGCGTTTCCACAAAATTTAAAAATTTAATAATTTCGACTCTCAAAATCTCGACTGTGGCATTGAAGAAATATCTTTTTACACCGATCTTTGTGTAAACAAAAAACTCGTATCTCTACTTTTTGGATGAAAACAACCCAGCTCTCAAAAGATTTAAAAGTTTTTTTTTTTTTTTTTCGTGTGTGTGGATATTATCATCAAAAATAAAAGTAAAGTAGAAAAAAAAAACCCGAGGTCATACACATAACATAACCAAAATAAATCATAAAAGAAAACCACATAAACCCTCTGCTCCGAATATTTTATTACACCCCGAAAAAACGTTGTGCTTCTTTTCTCTTATTTGGAAAACATAATAATTTATATGAAAGGTCATTCTTTTTTGAGAAGGAAAAACGAGCGTATTAAAAGGGTATTTTTTTTTTCGTATCTTTTTGCAAAAACAAAAATATTTACTCCTTCCCTTTTGAGTTTTGAGAGAAGGGCTGATGATGATGGAAGTTGAGGAGTTTTATTCAAAGTAGATTTTTTTTATTAAAACTGTTTTAATTAACTCAATGCAAAAATAAGTGATAAAGAAGCAAAATTCTTATTTGTTTACATATTTTTTTTTTATTTTCTTACTATTTCTTTTATTTTATTTTATTTTCATTTTATAGGAACAGGTAAGTATGGGTATATAATTTTTGTTTGCAGTTGCGGTTTTTATCTCAAAGAACTTCTGATTTTTGAGTACCTACTTGTGCCATATTACTTTACGTTTCCATTTGAATCAGCTTCATACATTTTTGTTTCTCGTTACCTAAATGAAGGATGAGAATGTTTTATTACTTTTTTTTTTTGTATCCTGATGTGGTACATTGATATCCTTATACAAAATCGATTTATCAAATTCTCGTTTGGAAAGTTTTTATTTACTGTCGTCAAATTTATGTCAATAATTTAGGAATATGTACATCGTCGGTCGTATCTGATGTCATTATAAGATGCTCTCTAGGAGATGCTTCTGTGCCAATAAATTTATTTATTGTTTATCATTACACGCGTGGAGAGATGCATGAGTTTGAGTGCTAAGGTAATTGAAGCTCTGCAAGTTTTAGAGATTTCAGAAGAAAAAAAATCATAGAATAAAATATATTTCATCTTAAACTGATAAAATACAAAACATAAATAAATATTTACCATAAATTTTATTCCTGAATGCAAGCAACTTTAAAGATAACTTAATGAGAAATGGGAACAAGCTATGATCATATTTATTATAAATGATCATTAATAGTGCTCACAGACAATTTTTACTTGCGATGTAGGTACTATATGTGTATAAAGTTATGCATTCGTACAAAAAAAAAGTTGAGATAACAATCAAACATGACATCACGATGATAGAGAATGAGAAAAAAGTGGGTCCAACAATTCTGTCTGGTGTATGTATCAGAGACCACAGCCTAAACGGATGAGTCGATTTACTTCAAACTTGGTATGTGGCGTTTTCTGGCGACCATTTTTGAATTATTTTTTTTTTTACCAAATAAAGGGTTTTCCAATAAGAGGTGTTATTTTGAATAGCCCGCTATTTCGGTAGCTGTCACTTTTGAAGCTGTTATTTTTTGACATTTGACAAGTAGAAACTACGCTAATAAAAATGGAACGATACACGCTTCAACAACGCATTGAAATTATTAAAATTCACTATAAAAATGGTAAAAATTTGGCAGAGACGGTTCGTAAAACTAAAACATTTTTGGGTCGTCGTGAAGCACCTTGCCAGACCGCAATACAGAAATTGGTGGACAAATTCGAGCTGTTGGGACAAGTTAGTGATGTGAAGAATAAAACCCGTGCACGTCGCTCAAGAACAACTGAGAATATTGCTGTTGTAGCCCAAAGTGTTGAAGAAAACCCAGGTTTGTCCATTCCTCGTCGTTCTTTGGAATTAGGCATTCCACAAACGTCATTACACCGTATTTTGCACAAAGACTTGGGTCTTAAGGCTTATAAAGTTCAGTTAACACAAGAACTCAAGCCGGCTGATCATCAACAACGTCGTATCTTTGCTGATTGGGTCCTTGAAATGCATGAAAATGAACCGGAATTTCATCGAAAAATCATCTTGACTGATGAGGCCCATTTCCACCTCGGAGGCTACGTCAACAAGCAAAACTGTCGCATCTGGGGCTCGGAAAACCCAAGAGTTATTGTTGAAAAGCCTCTCCATCCTCAACGCGTGACTGTTTGGTGCGGTTTATGGTCCCGCGGGGTCATTGGACCTTACTTTTTCGAAAATGAGGCTGAAGCAACAGTTACGGTCAATGGATTGCGCTATCGAGAGATGATTAATGATTTTTTATGGCCTGAATTGGATGGTATTGATCTGGACAACGTTTACTTTCAACAAGACGGCGCTACGTGCCACACAAGCAATGAAACCATCGATCTTTTACGGGAAAAGTTTCCGGACCGTGTTATCTCTCGAAGAGGTGATCACAATTGGCCACCGAGATCTTGTGATTTAACACCTTGCGACTTCTTCCTTTGGGGCCACGTGAAAGATAAGGTCTACGCCAACAGCCCAGCGTCGATTCAAGACCTCAAAGATGAAATTCGTGAGGCTATCGAGGACATAGGGCAGCCACTTTGCGATTTGGTTATGGAAAATTTCATGAAAAGGATATGGTCCTGTAAGCGTGGTCTTGGCGGCCGATTGGCTGATGTTGTGTTCCATTATTAACGGCATACCTTCCTCTTTATAATGAAATAAACATTCGATCATTTATCTATAAAAATGCCATTTTTCTTTGAATATCAAAATAACACCTCTTATTGGAAAACCCTTTACAATTATTTGTTTCAAGGACATTGATGTTTGAAGATAGAAACATTTTAAATTCAAATATCATTCATTTTTGTTTTTGGGTCAGTAAAAAAAATTCTAACAAAATTTCAAAAATTAAAGTTGAATACACCAGATTTTTATAGTTTATAGAGATTTAGCTCAAAATTTTTATTTAAGTCTGTGCACTGAAAATTAAACAACTTTTTTAATTTTATTTTGTTTGCACTTTTCCTTAAAACTACTTGATAACGGTGATTTTTTTAAAAATAATTCTGTAATAAATCTTAAAACTACCTATAATATTTGAGGTGTAAAATTTTGTTTTTATGTATCTCAATACGACCATTTTTCACTTTATAAATATAAATTTAGTTTGACCCTCATATTTTTTTCCACTTGTGACTGTGACTAGTGTAACAAAACGGCAACACCAAAAAAACTAATTTTCGGAAGGTTCGGTTGGTAGAATGAAAAATATAAATGTGTTTCCAAACTACTTTATCATTATTTCGAGTATCATTTAAAATTATGTTGATACAAGGAAAACTTCTTCTTCTTCTTCTCCATTATCGACGATAGCCATGATCTCGGATGGGGTCACAACTCTCCCACTCTACTGCTTCACACTACGGCTCCGCATGTGGGGTTCGCCGGGTTGACCTCAGGAAACGTCGGCAGGCTTCTCGATTTTGAATTGTTCCATGTCTAAGGCCAACTGAATGCAGTTGTCGTTGCATTTGTCTTCTCCATGAGTTCTTGGGCCTGCCTCTTCTTCGCGATTGCATTGGAACGTCGTAAGCGATCGCCTTTTGAACTGGGTTCTCAGGGTTTCGTCTTTGTACATGACAGTACCAGCTTAAACGGTCATGCTGTATTTTATCCAAGATGGTGTTTTTGACGTGAAGGCTTCCTCGGATTTTCTTGCTTCTGATTCGATCAAGCTTTGTTACTCCTGCTGTCATACGAAGCATCTTCATCTCAGCTGCTGTCAGCTTATTCTCATACGTTCTGTACATTGTCCAACATTGTGAACCGTATGTAAGTGCTGGGCGAACAACTGCAGTATAGAGCTTTCCTTTCAGTTTAGGGGGCATTTTTCGGTCACAGAAGATGGCAGAGTTTTCGCGCCACTTCATCCACCCTACACTTATTCGGTGGTTGATGTCGTCATCACAAGAAGCTTGGTTGTTGATCATAGATCCAAGATATTTGAACTTTTCGCACTTGGGAAGTGTTGTTCCATTCAGGTAAATGTCCGGAATAGGGCCGTCTGGGTCAGAAAATGGACAGCAGAGATATTCTGTCTTTTTCGCGCTTATCCGGTACCCACTTCCCTCCAGAACATCCACCCACACATCAAGTGCTCGTTGCAAGGATGTTGGATCTTCACTTATGATGGCTCCATCATCAGCAAAGAATAACTGATTCACTTTCGGATCCGTCACTTTTCCTTCAAGCAGAAAGTCAAGGACTGTGATAAAGAGCAAAGGACTCAGGACGCTTCCCTGGTGCACACCGACTTTGATTGGGAACTCTTCGGTGACTCCTGCGGGGCATTTTACCTTCGTTTTTACTTCCTCGTACATGTCCATGATCATCCGCACGTAGGTTTCCGGAACCCCTCGCTGTCTCAAGGACACCCATATCAGATCTCGTGGTTGTCTATCGAATGCCTTTTCGAAATCAACTAGCACAATATGCAAATCCCTTGAGGAATCACGGTGTTTTTCCATTCGGATTCTTAAACTCTGTATGGCATCTGTGGTTGATTTACCCGAGACAAACCCGCACTGGTCATCAGACAGCCGTATTATTTTTCGCAGTCGGCCGTCCAAAATCCGCTCTACGATCTTCATGGTGTGTGACATCAGCTTAATCGATCGGTAGTTATCACAGTTTCGTGTGTCCCCCTTTCCTTTGTAGATTGGGAGAAGGAAACTTTCCCTCCACTGATTTGGCATTTGGTCACCGCTTATGAGTTTGGAGATGAGAATCGTAAGCCATTTACACCCAATGTCTCCCATCTTCTTCCAGAACTCAGAGCAGAGGGTATTTCGTCTGGACCAATCGCCTTTCCTTTCTTGGAGTTTTTCACCGCCACGCTAACTTCTTCGACTGTAAGGTCGGGTACTTCTTCTAAATTAGGTTCGGCTGTTGGAAAGTATATCCTGGGAAATTGTTCATTTAGGAGTTCGTCACAATACTGTCGCCACCTGTGAAGAATTTTGTCGTCATTTACAAGTAGTAGGCCTTGAGCATCGTTAATGAACTTTGGTGAGCGAATTTCCTGGGCATTCCTTCTCCTTTGTGCGGCAATTTTGAAGATGGCTGCACCCTTGTTCAGCTTAGCATGTCGCAGTTCCTGGAGAGCCTGGTTGGCATCAGCAGCTGGATCAGATATTTCCCCAAGCTCGCGATACATGCTTTCCGTACTCTCTGCTTTATGCTGGGCACATTTCTTCTTGGCTTCCTTCTTGTATCGCTTGTAGTCCACTTCGAGTCGTGCTTTCTCATCTCTATTATGAGAGGGGCATTTGGACCAAGCTTGGAAAGCGGTCTTTTTCCTTGATATCACTGCCTTGACTTCATCGCTCCACCACCATGTTTCTTTTTCCCTTTGGTAGTTTCCTTTTGATGTTCCTAGCAGTGACCTCGCCTTCGACAAGCAAGTTCGTTGCAGAGAGTCCCACATATTTTGTACTCTGCACTCTTCGTTTTGTAGTCTGCTGATGGTTTCGCACAGATAATTTCTCATAACAGAGATGAATGCATTGCCTTTTCCTTTGTCCAGGTTGTACCACTTGATTCCTCCGGTAGCCTCTCTTTGTTTGTTTGCCGTCTTCGTCTCCATAAAAAATTCTGTCAGTAGGAGACGGTGTTGCTGGGCAATCGCTTCTCCCAATATCACTTTGCAGTCTTTCACTAGCGGCTTCATGGAACTAGATACCAGATGATAGTCGATCTGTGTTTCATTTCCACCGCTGCTATAGGTGATAAGGTGTCGGCTTTGTTTAATGAACATGGTATTCAACACTATAAGACCATGTGACCTGCACATGCTTAGAATTTCTTCACCAGGAGGGTTTCTAGTTCCGAATCCAAGGCCACCATGGCAGTCCTCATAGTCTTCGTTGCCGTTCCCTACATGTCCATTTAAATCTCCACCCACAAACAAAAGCTCTTCCTTTGGGATGTCTTTAATGAGGTTGTGGAAGTCTAGCCAGAATGCATCTTTTTCCACCTGCTCACATCCAATTTGGGGAGCATATGCACTGACTATATTCCACACCTTTCCTTCCATCACCAGTTTTAGAGACATCAATCGGTCACTGGACTTCGAAATAGCCAAAACGTTTCCAAGAAGCTTTTCCGCAAGGATGACACCGATTCCGTTTCTACCTTGCTCTGTTCCGTAGTAGAACATCTTGTATTGCTTTGTCTTGACGTCTAAGAAGCGGGCTCTGTTTCCAGTGTTTCGCCACTTGGTTTCTTGGACGCACAAGATGTCCGCTCGCCTCCTCTTCATCACCTCTTCTAATTCACAGCTTCGGCCGTTCATACTACCCACGTTCCAACTCGCGACTCTTAATTTTCTTCTCACCTCGTGCATTACTTTGCTAGCCCCCGGAATCCGTATAGCTCTGACCCGATTATTACTAATCGGTCCAGGATCAGTACTGTGCGTAGCATCTGTACTGCCTGGCGGGGTAGTGCCGCTCGTATTAGCAAGATTGTCCATAATGCTCGAAATTTTCCGAAAATTTCGCGAAACGTTATCGCATATTTTGTCGACACTGGCATGCTCCTATTTGTGTAATTTGATCGTCTTTTACTACGCCGGTGATCTCCAGTCGCCTAACCCAAGGAATTGCATGCACGCTTAATGGAAAGCTCTTAGATGTTGGTGTGTGTCGCTAGGCTCACCTTGATGTTATTTTGCCTAGATGTGATTTGCACCTTATAGACCTGTGCTCTGAATATGTCGGAGTAGCTCATATAAGGGGGGTTCACCAAGTAATTCGACCTAACTGGAACTGCTGACGCTACCGTTGATTCTATAAATGAATTCTTCCGCTACCGTCAATTGTTGGGAGTGCCTTGGTGGGAACACTCCATCGTTGGGGGGGTAATTAGTAGCAACAGCCTACTCCGCTTCGACCTGTCGACCATGGGAGGCCCTTCTGCGAGAACAAGTTTCGCGATCGCATAGCTCTTAGCTTCATAGTAGTAGTCACCGTAAGCCCATCCACCACGACAAGGCTTACCCCCATGGATGGGGAAACTATAGAAATACAATAGAAAACTATAGAAATACAATATTGTTCCCACACGTTTTTTTTCCAATTTTCCAACCTTAATGGTCGTACCTACCTTAAATTTGATTTCTTGCGAAAAAAAATAAAAACATAAAAATACAATGAGAAGACTATTTGTATGTTTTTATGTGCATTTTTAATATCTTTCATCGAGTAAAATATCCACATAATAAGAAGGAGGTGAACGTAGCTAACAGTTTTCTTGCAAATTATATTGTTGTTCCTGTCGATTTTTGCTCCTGCAAGTAATGACTTCAACATAATTGAACTTGAACAAAAACCTTAAACAAACTTCTAATAGACAGGTAAAATAAAAGCCTTTTTATCTATAAACAAAGTTCTCCGAAATAATAAAAACCACTCTATGATAACCAAAAATGCTTTCGTTGGAAATCCTTTATTTAATTTTCGAAAAATTTTATGGCTATTCCCAAAACCAAAATTGTTGGCTTTTCACAATTTTCTAACAATAAACCATTTATTAACAGGCTCTATACCTAACTATGGTAGGTGAATACGTGGGATATTGTTAGCATTTCGCAATCTCAGTTTTCCATCGAAAAATATTCAAACAAAATTGCGTCCTTCGGTTATCCCATGAAAAAGCAACATACATACATACATGCCCCTTATTACCGAAACAAAAGGTCTATCTCCCCACTTATTTTGTTGAGAAAAATCAATAAATCAGGAATATGGGTAAATTTTACTTTACAACGACCGACCGACGACGATGCAACAATAAACAAGGGAAAAAAATACCTACCAACAACATTTTGAATTTAGATTTTTATCCTCGCTGTCGTCCTTTCTTATCCTTGTTGTCGTCCTTTCTTTCTTCTTAAATTCTCGAAATCCAGGAAATGGCTTTGTTAAAAATTATGATGGGAGGCTTATTTTCGAAAGTAATCAAACACAAGGAGACAAAAAATATGAGTGGAATGGACGCAGGAGCTTGAATTGTCGAAGTATTTTTCTATAATAAAGTCTACATCTACATTTTGAGGATGGCTTAGGCTTAAGCAGATTATAAATCAAACAAAATGGCTGAACAAATCTTTTGATGTATTATTAGTCTTCAATTAAAGGTTATATTATGTGAATATAAAATGAACTTGTTTTGTAAAATTAAGAAGGAAGTTAGTCAAAAGATTCATTCGAATTGGATTTTTCTGATAAGCCTACCTAATTTTTTTTCAATTCTGAAGTTATTTTTACCAAGGTACAATAGTGTTAACTAGTTTAAGTTTATGTGGTAGAATTGCCACTCAAAACAAAATGAGAAGTTTTCTGAGGCTACATTTCTGAGATATCTTTCAATTGACTCATGAGCAAAGTATTAAATTAAATCAGATTAAAGTACTACTAGTAGTACGCTTGGGCGTAATGGTTAGTTAGATGGAAGAAGGGGACTCACAGCCTCTTGCAAGGAATTGATAAATCCTCCAAGAGTACTGAAAAGTGCTTATCAACTATCCGTTCGGAATCGGCAGAAGATTTTGGGTGCCCTGCATTAATTCTAACAACTCTACAAGCACTCAGGAAATGGTTGAGAAGGTCAGTCACTACAGGCCTTGTTTCTTTATGAGCTAGTCTCGCCAAAAAAAATTATTTATTTTTTAAAGTCACTACTTCAAATGAAACTTTAAACCTCCGCAAGGAGGTTGAAAAAGCTAAAGAAAAAAAAAACGTTAGCTACGATGGCCTTCCTGCGGAACTCTTCAAACATGGTAAATTACCAAATATTGTATTGTTATAAAAAAATGAGGATCTAATGTTTTACAAGAACAATTTAAGCATATCCCGTCTAAATTTCGAATATTCTATTCCAAAGTTTAACACACTCTTTGAACACTTTAATCAGAACGTACCAGTAGGGGCTTCCAATCAGAAAAATCAACCATATAGACAAAATCTTCACATTTAGGGAAGTCTTGGAAAAAGAATGGGAAAATATTTATTACTCCTCACCAAAAATCAAGGCCTAGTGACTTACCCTCTCCTTTCCTGTCTGAATGCAAGTCTAGTAAGTCTTCATGAATAGAGGAACCTACAATTTTTTCCTTCTGGGAGCTGGGAGGAAGGGACTTGTTGCTCAAATACTTGCCGATTCTGGTTTCTGAACTAATTTTGGTAATACCGTTCGGTGCATCGACCGTAATACTTCCATGTTTATTGACGCAACTGCAACCGCGCCTCATAGCTGCGATACAAAGAAAGAAGCTACTTGTCTGCAACACAATATGGCTTCAGGAAAGGTCGCTCCACAATAGGAGCGATAGAAGAAGTAGTTAGTGCCACCGAAACTGCCCAGCGTAGAAACCATCCCACCAGAAAGGTTGTACTACTGGCAACACTGGATGTTCGTAACGCGGATAGACGAACGCGGGTTGCCTTTGGCTATTGAGAAAACCGAAATAGTGCTGCTTACAAGGAAACTAATTTTTACGACAATCGGCTTGAGCATCGATAACGATATAATAACGAGTAAGCACGCAGTAAAATAACTTTGAATAAGACTCGGCGGAAAGCTAAATTTCTGGGAACAAATACGGTCGGATGGCAAACATAGGTGGATCATCCGTAAGTAAACGGAGATGACGACACCACTCACCATTCTGCTATCCGGAAGCGAGATTTGGGCTGATGCACTGAAAATAGAAAAGTACTGGAAGCAAATGGCATCGGTACAGAGACGCTTGGTGCCTTATGGATAGCAAATGCGACATCAATAGACCTCTTGCAGCACAACGAAAATATACGCACACGAAAAGAAAGCGGAAATTCTGCCAGTTCGGAGACGCGACATCAAATAGAAGCATAGGAGAAATCAGGACCGCCCTTCGAAGTAAATAGCTATAAGTCCCTAGGGGGAAGATCATCGAGACAATTTTAGAGGTTTAGCCGGTATGCCAAGGTTGAAAGCCCTAGGAGAGCCAGGCACACGGAGTGGTATGCATACCTCCTTTCTCACGTAACGCATTCCTCCAAAAGTAAAAAAAAAAAAAATACACTTACGCTGTGCTGTGTTATTTTCTGGTGGTGATATCTCTAATACCGTCACATTCGAAACACTTGGGCAGGACAGGGACTTTGTTAAATTAATTTCTGCGATATTATTCAGTTTGTTGATGAGGCTTCTTTGGTTCCAACAAAACATCTATTTAACCATTTTTTGTGGAACATCATTGTGTTTCACTATATGATCGGTTATTCGTTAAAATCAACCGCAACAAGCGAAAACAGAAAAGTCAGGAAGCCATGGCTTTCATCAAACAAAATTAAAGATGCCGCTAAGATTTCAAACTATAAAGTTCAAAAATGTACACTAAAATCCTGATTGTATTAACCATTAATTTCAGTTTTGTTTCCCAGATCTCTTGATCTCCCCACGTCTGCGATGCCAAACTTATGCCAAAAACTTTACGCAAAAGGATTTCAAAGCCAATTCCTTTGTTTTCACATGCCTTCCGGTCTCCCAAATAGCCCGCCTTCTAAAAAGACCGTGAAACAACAAGGTCTTACACAATCCATGAGGTCACAGAATCCTTCCACACTGATTCACATCTACAATATTTTCCTTCAATACCTGCTACACCAGCCAAAGCTTCTACTCAAACATTCAAATTAATATTCCTCTACAAGAACCAATGGTGTTCCCCATTTGCTCCAGCTTTTATATATACTAGGTAACCACCCTATGACATTCTCTTTCAATTTCCCATCGCCATATCATTTCCATTGGAATTGCATATTGAAGTCCTTTCATATTCCGAGGAGCGCTTATGGCCGATTTGTAACATGGGATTTTGTCTTACCTCAGGACTCACCTCATTCGGTGATATCAATGTCGAGTTCTGGAACCGGAGTTCCTTTATATGTGTATTCTTTCCTTTGAATGCCTGCAGGATGTTGGAAATACCATCGTTTATACCACATTTAGCAGAGCGTCCTCTGTTTTTGAGTGATAAATTAACCATACACCTCCTACACATCTGGTGGGATTATGGATAAATAATTGACTTTGTATTGTGTCTGGTCTGGTGTCCTCTCTGGTTGAGGTCCTCTGTGCTGCAGGTTACAATTCTTTTGTTTTACCTTGCCTTGGCCTATCTTCCCCGGGTTGATATCTTTTCTTCCATTTCTTCCCGTTTTGTCTGTGAAAAATTGGAAGAAAAAAAAATAGCACACATTGCACTCAATCTCCTCCTTCAATTTTCAGTCCACATCAGTATCGTCGTCGTCGTCGAAACGAAAATGACTTCAATTCTATATCGACGACGAGAGCTGGTATGAGAGAGATATTGGACGTGCCTAAGTGGACAAAATTGAACGAACACGATTCCTTGGCAGAAATTTATTGTCATGTCATATCAATACCAGAACTAGCATATCAGGTGTTAGACTCGTAGGTATAGTCGTGTGGTATAGGTAAAAGGACGAACACTAAAATCGATAAACAATATAAAGAGAGAAAGAGAGAGGGGGAGAGACGCTTGGGCCAACTTGTTATATGTTTTAAATGTGACCTTATTTTATGTCTTAATAGAAAAAAAAGAAGACCTATCCATACATTCTACATCAATCTATGTAGGTATCTCTTCTACCTTCACTTTAAGTTCTTCTATAAAGGTACCTTCTAACGTACGTATCCTTTTTTGTGTATCTTTTTTGTTCAACCAATTGAGAGAAATGAAGGTACCTATGGGTTTGGGTGCTATATTTTTTCTAAATAATTTGCCCCTAGACCGAACTCTTCGACCTCATCTAAATCTGTGTCAGCCTAAAAGTATGTTTAAAGATTTGCAAGCTGGCTTTTTTCCTCAGCGTTTATTTGTTTTTTCAGTTTTTTTTTTCTTCTCGTTTTAAGGACCTCATCCTTCTAACTGAGGAAGAACAAAAAACCTCTTTTATTTGTCTTAAAATTGGCTGAAAAATCCTATTCTCATCACAAAAACACAAAGAAAATGGTTTAATTTTGAAATGATGAAACTTACAGACAGAAAAAGAGAGTATTGAGAAGGCAGGAGAGGTGCATGCATACCTACATATGTACCTTGGCCTAACTTGGGTTTTCCTTTGGGGTTTTGGGTTGGAAATGGACAAGAGTTTTTCGCTCGTTCAAATGTACATAGAGGCATTCGGAATTCGGATTGAAATTGAAAGCTTATGTTGTATATTTGAAGTGGTAGAAGGCATATCTTTTCTACCTTTTGGTATGTGTGTTTTTGTATGTATATGAAGGTACCATCATATCATCATCGTACCTACCTACCATACCTATACTGGATGACCTGCAAAAAGCAAGTCGAATGCTATGTTGATTGTGGGCGCTTAATCGGATGAGGGTGAAAATTGAAATCTACTTTAAAAAGTCCTTTTCGATTCGGTTTTTATATACAGTTTTGGTTTTGGTTTGCTTCGGTTTTCTTCTCGGTGCTGGATGGCGTTCAAACTTGACCACAAAGAGAAATGGATTCCACTTTAGAAAACAGTTAAACAGGATTTTGTGTTAAGTGCGACAGAGAGAGAGAGAGAGAGAGAGAGAGAGAGTGTAGGGTAGGTATAGAAAATGAGCTCTATCGTCATAAATCGAATTGAATGGTTGGTATAATGAATGTGGTTTTGACATAATTTGTGAGGTTTTGCAGGACTTAAAGTTGATGGTTTAAATTTTAAGTCAACCACAGAGTATAATATAAAGTTGCAAATATAACAAAGGAAATGATTTTCATTTTTAATGATGGGAAGTAGGTATCATGTATAATCGCATTGAGAATTAAGTTCTCTTTTTCTGTGGATTATATCACCAATTCAATAAATAGTAATGGACTTGCTCTAGTATATGCTACAAGGATTAAAATTATATGTGAACCTAAGTGTAAGAATTGGACCAACTTTAGGCACAAAATGAAGCACCCACTTGCAACTAAGGGTTAATAAAAAACTTTCTGTTTTCATGAATGAAAATCTACATTCAGGAAAGAATGTAAATGTATAGATAGTAATTCCTTCAACAAACTATGGGAATTATCAGGACATGTATTAACGTAATTACATTTTTTTCCAAAACACTTTTTTATGTAGGTAAGTACTAAAGCTAGAGTTTAGGATTCATAAAAAGTTGGTACGGCAATTTTGGATGTCTGTCTGTCTCAATTTCGTTCTAACCTAAGCCTTTTTTTAAGATTAAGTAGGAAAACAACAAAGTTATTGTAGAAAATATAAATACAAAAATGCAATTTCAGTCAGAGAGGAGTGGGCATAGAATCCAAATTGAATTTGTGCAAAAGATTTTGACTTTTTAAACTCGTGTCTAGTATCAAAATTACTCTATCACGCAAAGTTTTTGAGATATCGAATTTTAAACATCCCAAAAATGTTTTTTTAAGTCCGAATAGTAAGCTGATAGTAGTTTAAAAAAAAATTCAGACAAGTATTGAGTGCATCGAAAGTTTTGCCAAAAATATGGTCTCGCTGGCTGATATTGCTGTCATTTACGAAAAAATCGATCGTAAAAATACTTTCTTTTGTCTGTTTTTTTTTTCGATTTTTGACAATGTTCTCTACATTCACTGTGTAGTTTTCTTACTTAATTTCAAAATAGATTATTTAACCAAAAAGAATCCTTCCCAAAATTTCCAAAAATCAAAAATTTGCTCGCCAACTTTTTTGATTGAAAATTAAGCTACTTTTTTTTTAAATAAACTCGTCAAAAACACAAAAAGTTATATTTTGTTGAAAAAAAATTGTTTACGAGTGAAAGACGTATACATGTACGTTTGAACCAAGTTTCATTAAAATCTAACCATTTTTGTAAAAGATAAACAAAGAACTAAATAAGTTTCTGGAATTTTTTTCAATATTTTTGAGGTTATATTGAAAAATTATCTGAAAATTCTACCGAAATTCGGAGAATTTTTTTTGTAAAATTATTATTAAATTTTTTTTAAACTTCAAGTTAAAAGTAAGTCTTAAGGTTTATTATTACAGCTTGCGTGAAAAACATTCCACACTTCAGCCCTTCTGAAATTTCATAAAGACATATTAATGTTCCCAAAATCCATCAACTTATCGTTGCGTCAGCCATCGCATTCTTACTTGATATCGATGTCGAGACTACATTTCATAGCGTATGAATTGAAACCCTTATTCTGGACTTTTCTTCAGCGCTAATAAATATAACATTTTTTTTATTTATCTTTCAAAACTGCTTCATACAACTTCGAAGCTACAAATAAACAGTGAAATGCATCAGACATGGAGTTTCTCAAGGCTCAAGGCTTAGACCATTTCTGTAGATCATTCTGGCTGTGCTGGAACTTTTTCTTCGCTGATGACCCACTGATTTCCAACGATAGCTGTACGAAATGTTAAGGTTCCGATTCATATACATATACCTACCTACTGGTTGAAATTTACAATAAATCGGGTATCCGAACAAACCCATCAAAATCGTAACTATAATATCATTGTACCTTAGACGAACTGAAAGGCAAAGCAGGTGATGGAAAATAGAAGAAGCATCACACTAACACTCTTAGATGACCAAATTCAACACCAAGACTGGTCTACGACGGCGGTAGCATCAATCCAGAGTAAGCGGTTTGTTTAAGTTGTCATCAGCTATCACTAGCGTCGGCATGAAAGAAACGTTAGCAATCGCCTAAAAGGCAGCAGTTATCTATGTGACGGACTTCTGTGTACCTACTTTAAGTATCTAAGTCCTATGTGCTTATTATTAGTAGGGAACCTCAATGCTTATTATAACAAACAATACGATAAACAAAAAAATCTTAAGTACCTGCTTATAAAAAAAGTTATAAAACCATCAACGCAACATAACATTTATAAACCTATTTACAATCTAACTTTAATGCAAAAAGCTGACAAAAATCCTAACGAAGCTCTATGCAAATGTGGATTTTACTATCAAATAAAAACAAAAACAAAAAAAAAATAAAATAAAACTAAAACTCAAACAAACAAAAGCTTCTATATACACTACATTACCTATTATGTTGGTTTGCATATGTCGACAAAGGTACCTTTATCCATGCAGGCAGGGTACCTAACCTACACTACAACACAATATAAACCCCTACCAACAACGATCAGATGTAATTTGATAGTTAAGTTTATTGCTTTTTAAAAGACCCAACCACCCATCATCCTCCCTCGCTTAGGTCTCCAATGGTATGGGTATAGGCAATAATTTGTTTCGTGTGAAGTAAATTGTGGGCTGCCTCTAATAGAAACGTGTGCGGCATTACTTTTTGTTGACCCTAAAATAAAATCACTCACGTGAAATTGTTTGCAATAAAACTGAAACTACCACACATATATCAAATAAAAAATAAAAATACAAAAAAAAATCCCAAATAAACCCCCCAATGCGGGGGGCACAATGATGGCAAAGAGGGTAGGTACACATATATAGCTTGTTTGATTGTATCATATATCCCAGCATAGTCATAGTCACAGGTCGTAAAAAATCTAGTGAATACCACAAAGCCAATAAATGAACAAAGAAGCAAACAAAAAAAAAAAAAACAAAAAAAAAGATAAATAAAAAAATCCCAACCCTGAAACGGATCGATTCATAAATCTGTTGGCTGCTTGGGGACACACGAATCATTTTGGGGAAGGCGCTGCTGACGCACCCACCATTACCATCACCATCACCATCACAATCATCACCAGCAGCAAGCACAAGCACTTTCTATTTCTGCTGAATTCTCAAACACTATTTCACAGCTGAAAATCTAAACCCCCAACTCTCTGGGTGCCATGCCACTGCCACCAGCTAGCAGCCGTCAGGAACAAAGCATGCCACGCATTGTTTTATGTCATATCTTTGGAAGCTATACCTACGATCCCTAGCCCCAGCCCCCAGTTTGTGGGTATAAACTACTCCCAACGCCCCATGCGTTGTCATCGTCGTAGTCGTAGTCGTCGTAGTCGTCGTAGTCGTCGTCGTGGTGACTTTATTTTGCTTTTCACTATGAGTTAGCACCTTTCACGATTCATCATTTTTCTTTTTCTGCTTATTCATTGTTCTCTCTTCAAAATGCGATTTATTTGTTTGGGAAATACATTTCTAATAATTTTTCTTTTTTTTTTTTTTTGTTGTTGTTGTGTTTTTTCTTTGGAAAAGTTATTTGGTTGTTATCAGTGTTGCCGTAGGGTTTTGGTAAATTAATCAAAATCAAGGACAGGTCCAGTCAGTAAAATAATTGGAAAGAGCGGGTGTCAAAGTTTGGAATTTTGTTTTATTCACTTTTATCTTCATAAAATAAAACAAAAAAAAATACAGCAAAAATCATCTAAAATAATCCAACAGAGCTGTACTGCAGTCAGTTGGTGATGCAGTCAATTCAGTCGCAGTTAATTGACATTAATTTTATCTGCAAATCAGTACTGCTACTAAGTACTTTAACTGCAAAATATGCAGTTAGCAGTCAGTACTAAAATACTGACTGTAAAGCTATTGAAAGCAGTTGATTGATTAAAAATTAATTGACTGCAGTATTTTTTGCCTGGATTTAGTGTTTTATTTGAGAATTTTTTATACTGTTGTGTGACCAAATCCAGTCAAAAAGTTCTGCAATTAATTAACCTTTAGTCTGTACTGTACAGTCAGTATTTTAGTACTGACTGCTGACTGTAGTTTTACAGTCAAAGTAATTTTGTAATTTTAAAGACTTACGAAATTTAGTCTTTTTAGTCAGTACTAAAATGACTGCAGTTTTTACAAATCCTTAATAGAACTTACATTATTTCGTTAAGGGGTTTGTAAGAATTCTATAAGTGATGGAAGGAAAATATCAAACAGGTTTTAGTACCTGTACGTCATAGATGTAAGAGACTACAGTCAATTGGTAATGCATGTAATTCAGTTGCAGTTAATTGTGTTTTATTTTAACTGCAAAATAATACTGCTACTAAGTACTTTAACTGCAAAATAGGCAGTTAGCAGTAAAAATTAAAATGCTGACTGTAGTTTTACAGTCAAAGTACTTTTGTAAGTTAAAAGACTTAACAAATTTAGCTTTTTTAGTCAATTAACTGCAGTATAGAAAAGACTGCAGTTCTTACTTCTTTGCTATGTTCTAAGGAGGCTACTAAAATTTTGGAAAGTTTTTAAAGAGTTTCCTTGTAACTAAAAACATACCAAACCAAACTGAAGTTAGAGGTTCTGTATAAGAATTCTATAAGTGGCGGAAGAAGAATAATAAACAAGTTTTGGTACCTGTACTTAACGTTAATGCGTTACGTTACATTATTTTCATGAGGCTCCTTTGAAAGACAAACCAAGCCTAACAAAATTTTAAAGAATAAAAAAAAGTAAACAATATTTAGAACATGGCAACCCTGTTTCCCAACTCTTGTTAAAGAACAAACAAAAATGAAGAAGAACAAGCAAGAGACAACCATGAGGAGACATATTGTGAAAATACTTTAAACAGGATGTCAATGTCAACGCCATAAAGCTTCGATGTGTGGATGAAAATAAAGTGCTTTTTAGCAGCAAGAACAAAAACAAACAAAATGAAAGAAAACAAAAAAAAAAAAAGAAGAAAAATCAAACAAAAAAAGTTGTTTAGGTGTGCAAACTTTTTTTTTGTTTTGTTTCTTTGCAAGGATATCTCTCTCTGTCAGGATTTTTTTTTTCTTTTTTTTCACTTTTTTTGACGAAGGAAAATAAAGAGTCATGAATTAGAGCCCAAGAGAGTTTTGTATACTTAGTTGTTATCAAACTTACTGATCTGTCATCTTATGGCAAATTTAGAGGGGGGGTGGATTTTGTCATAATGCCTCATGGTTTGTTTTTTTTTTTGTTTGGTTTTTTAAAACAAAATATTAAAATAAAAATGCGATAAATGTACGACGGGGAATGGTACTGTTAGCAGTGCTTGCTTAGATGTGAATTTGTCATTGAAAGTAGATATAAATAGCAGGTCTTGAGTCCAAAAATTATAAATACCTTGAACTGACCAAAACTGTACACAGGAAAGGTATTTATGACACTGAAACGGATCGATGAACCATTTTTACTAGTTAAGTCTCGAAAAAATCTTTGGCCGAATATTGGTTCATTCAGATCTAGCGACTTGCCGCATCACCGCCCTATCTTACATAACTTAACATAACCTAGCCTTATTTGTCGAAGGAGTCCAGTTCATCAATGTCTGCACGTTCGAAGAAGGCACCATTCACTCGTAATAGATAATAGCTTATATTATTCTTATCTAGGTAGGAATAAGGATATATAGGCAAACGCATCGCCTGCAGAAGGAAATAGCAAGAGATAAACCGGTACCAGAAGAGTTTCAACATCATAGGGGTTCCTATGCTACCAACAAGAAATATAGGGAACGAACTGTGCTGAGTTTTAGCGAAATCCCTTGTTTAATAAAAATTATCAAGTAACGAACAGAGATGATTTATATACAAAATGAGAAATAGGATCGGGGATCAAACGGAGCCTTGGGGCATGCCATGCTTGAGATATTTCAAGCTCAATAATCTTACAATGTATAGTTTCATTCAACTCTTTAGTTGATATGCCATCAAAAAATTGTGGGCCTACAAAGGTCAGTAAGAAGCTTTCGTCGTTGAAGATATAACTTTAGCTGCCGATTGATTAACGTTTCCATGAACTTCGAAATACGTTATTGTTGATAAACTACACGGACGGAGACCTATCACGTTTTGTAGAGCTTGTTGCAATGATTACAAATTGGTACGTAAAACTTCCATAACACCTCCAAAATCTGCAACTCAGAGCTTTTGAATATCCTTTGAATTAAATGAAATTCATTTAATGGAAAGTTAATACAATCCCTGCAAATTTTTTTCATTCGTAGCAACTGTATTACAATTGTTTGGAGCTCATTTTTATAAGTTGTTTGCAGCAAATGAAAATGCTTCCCAAATCTAAAAAAAATCTGTTCTTTGCAGCAAACGAATGCGGAGAAATTCTCAAGAAAGTAGTTTGTTGCAAAGAACTTCACATTTGGTGTAAATATACGTTGCATTTACAGCAAATGGCTGCCGGAAACAAATTTGCCAAATAAATAACTCTATGTTTGTGGCGAACGAAAGTTATCTAGTTCATTGCGCAATAGCAACACCCTTTGTTAAAAATCGAGACCTCACAGGTTCAATCACAGGTGTTACGCTATACTTTTTTTTTTAAATTATTCTTTGGCATAAATTGTTTCACCGAAACAAAGTTAAGAGTTTGCTGCAAACGAAGAACGAAGTCGAAGTCAAAAAAATATTATCTAACAAACGAAAAGTTGTTTTACGCAAACGATTCGTTTGAACAAAAATATACCAGCTCGGAGTCCACTCATAAGCAATAAATCGCGAGTAGAGAGTAGCGGAGGTTATCAAAAAAAACTTGTGTGTTTTAAGAAGCAACTGGTTAAGGATAGAGCTGAGTGAAGAAATTTGTTTCTTCATATCCAAATCAAAAACGATTAATAGTCCTACCTAAAGGCACTGGTCACAATATGTATGTATGCATGTTAGAGTTAACATATCGTTTATGTTTTGAGTTCTTTTTTCTATCAAAATAACATTACCGAAGACATAAGTAAGCATGACTTAAAAAAAATCATACCAAAATCGAAATTATTTTAAAATTCATCAAAAGTTTTATTTTTTTCTGAAGGTATTCATAGCTACTTATCAGTTTTTGTTGTTAACAAATTCATAATCCAATATCAACAAGAATGAGAAACTCAAAATTAAATCAACATTGTCATTTTGAAATTGAGTTTTTTTTTAAGGTCGATTAAAATTCATAAACATTTTAATCTAAAAAGTTTAAATTAAGCTCTAAGATGATTGACAACAAAAGTTTCAGTTAAAACAAAAAAAAAAAAAAACACACCCACATAAAGTTTATTTTCTAGGGAAATTACAGAGCAAATTTGTCTGTATTTTAAGCAAACAAAATATTGAAAAATTGAATTTTTTTCACAGAAATTATGCTTCACAAGAGTTTTTTTATTATCTTTTTGTTGTTGTTATTGTTTGAGGAATACAATTTATTTAATTGATTGATAGCTGATTTATATTTGGCGAAAGCAATAACGTAAAAAACTTGTTCATTTATAAGCTTAATCTTTATCGATGTTATTACTTTTTAGCATATAGATTATGAGCTTGGACAATCAAAAGTACTCTTTCAGATTGAAAAATGTAATCAATTTGTTTACTCGCAAGCTTTTAGGATTGAGTTTTTTTTGTATCTATTTTTTTAAATTTTGTTCTTATGAAAGATATTATTAATTTTATTTTTGTGTTATATGAGTAGAGAAGGTAAATAAAACTAAATTCTATTAAATTTTTTATACAAATATATAAATTGGGCATCATACATAATAAATAAATAAAATTAACGCATCACTATTATATTCTTTCATTAAATTCATTTTATTGGAGGAAAAAAAGTATAAAATTAATAAATACAGAAAATATAACGTATTTTTTCAAGAAAAATAATTGAAAAATAATTTGTCAATCACTGTTGCACAATATGAGCGTGATTTTGTTTTGTTTATTCATCAACATATTTTTTTTTTTGAATATTAATAATTTTAGTGTTGTTTTTATTTGAACAATTATGAACCTATCATTCTACATGTGGTAGATACACATACATAAATACTCGTATCTGAATTAAATAAATATCAAAGAATCAAAACATTGGAAAACCTTTATAATATTGCTGATAGGTTTGTTTGGGAATTTAAATACAAAAATATACGAATGTAAATAGAAATTGATTTTTTTCAAAAAAAAAAAAAAAAATAGTAAAAAAACAAACAAAAAATAGAATAAAAGTGTACAACAGATATAAGTCGGGTTTTTTTCAGATCCTCAGTGTTTCGTTTGATTCACAAAATAAAAACAAAAAAAGCCTGAGTAGTCTAATTTGATTTTGTTTTGCGAATAAAATGAAACACTGAGTAGGCTATTCAGTGTTAAATAAAACATGGCTATAACTTAAGCTTTATTAAAGTAAAATGCACGACTTGTTCACACGTACTAGCTCTTATAATTCTTTATTTATAACAATAATAGTCTAATATTTTTCAAAAACAAAATTAAATATGATAATTTTTAGTTCATTCATCAACATTTTAAACTAAAATTAAAAAAAAAAATAATAGACCCATTTTCAAAAAAAAAAAAAAAATGCACGACTGGGTCACAAGTACTTGCTTTTATAGATAAAGTTACTATTTATGCTAAGTTTTTTTTTTAATTAAAAAATTGTAAATGCAGTTTTAGAAAAAAAATTTTAAAAGCATAAAATTGGATTTTCAAATGACTAAAACAGCCTCTTAAATGAATTAAACCTGAAACGAAGTATGCAATTTGATTTCTTCTATAATGATACATTTTTTGAAAAATAATTTTAAAAATCGTTAGAGCCGTTTTCTAAAAAAAACATTTTTTCTATATAAAATTAAATAAAAAATAATTTTCGAAATTTTGTTTATTTAATATTATTACGGCAACTTAAAATCATTCATGTAAGAAAAATGGTTGAAATTGATTGAGTATTGAAAGAGAAAATCAGAATTAAAAAAACTTATTCTATGGCAGGTACCGTTAATAATGGTTTTTGAAAAAAAAAATGGTAATCATTTAAAGATTGACCTTATCCAAAAAAATAACCATGATTTTTTTAATCAAAATCGTAGGAACCATTTTTGAGAAAAATGAGTTTTTCTAAAACCGGTATATGACAGGTACCGTTATTTTTGGTAAAAAAAAAAAACAAAAAACGTCTGGGGATAGTCTCCAAAAAACGCCACATACCAAGTTTGAAGTAAATCGACCCATCCGTTTAGGCTGTGCTCTCTGACAGACAGACAGACAGACAGAATTTTATTGCCCGTAATTTAGGACTATTTAAAATATAATCTGTTTTTTAGTCAAATTCGATCTCGATGTTTACCTACACAACAAATTTGGTGAAATATTTCCATTGCATTTTAAAATTCGCAATAATTTTCAAATTTACGTTAAAAAGACTTGGAACGAAGTTGAATTATATTTTGAAACTACATTTTTGTCAATGTTATGTTTGATACTACACTGAATGCAAAAAAATTGACTTCAACTTAACCCTCATTTACATCACGGAAAAAAACTGTAAAAAACAAAACAAATCGATTGTGGCAAACGACAAAATTGCCCAAACGACTTTTTCATTAGCTGGACAATTTTTCGGTTTCTTTTGCAGCAAATTGGTAAATTCGTTTGGGTTATAAACACTTTCTGCAAACGATTAAACAAAAAGTTTATCGTAACATCTGGGATTGAACTGGTGATATCTCGCTTATGAAGCTAATATCTTGCCATTTTGGTTCAAACTATATAATTTATGATTGGCGTAGAGGGCATATATGCAAAATGAGAAAACAAATCGTTTGCATCAAACGACTTTTCCTTGGATCGAATCGCAGCGATAGAATAAATAAAACAAAAGTTCAGCGTAAGATCGGTGATTGAACCTGTGACCTCTCGATTTCAAACAAAGGCTGTTGCTATTGCGCCACGAACTAGACTACTTTCGTGTAGCATAGAATGCATATGAACACAACAAACATAGAGTCAATTATTAAGAAAATTTGTTTACTGCAGTCATTTGCTGTAAATGCATTTGTGTATTTACACCAAAAATGAAGTTCTTTGCAACAAACTACATTCTAGAAAGGTTATTCGCAAACTATTCATTTGTTTGCTGCAAACAATAGAATTTACTAGTCAACGAAAAGATGTTTGGATGTGGGATGCATTTTCGTTTGCTGCAATCAAACGAATGGGTTGATTTGCATTATGTTTGCTGTAATAGAAATACTATTTGGATCAAATGTAATACAGTTGCAACGAATGATAAACTTTTGCGGGGATTATATTAACTTTGCAGCAAATGTGTTTCATTTAATTCAAATGATATTCATTAGTCGCAAACGTGTAATGGAATCTGTTTTATTGAAATTTGTAAAATTCATGCAAGATTCATGAATATAAAGTTTCCTTCCTATTTTATCAAATCATTTCCTCAATTTTCTAGATATCACTTCATTTTTAATTTTAACCCAACAAAAAAAAACACCCTGTTACATTGTTTGGGTGAAATTCCACAATACATACAAATTTGCACTCTATAATTGCTCTTTTATCATAAATTCGTTTAATTGAGATTCTTCACAGTAAACAAATAATCCATTTCTGCACTCTTGAAGAAAAATGTGTGTGGTTCTCAAAATAAACAAATTTTGTGTGAAAAACAAAATATGTGTTATTTGTAAAGCTATCCAAATTCTTTAATAGCTACTCACAAACAGTTTTATCAAATTCATATGTTGTTTTGTTTCAACAAACAAACGAAAGATAGAAATGTACAGAATTTGACATTTGAATCCTTAGAATTAATATCTTAAATAAATGCGATCAATGAACTTCCAACTGTTATTTCAAATAAAACCAAATGCTGACTCAAAATGCAAATAAGAAAGAGATAGATATAGAGAAAAAGCAGTAGATTTAAACATTGAACTTTGTAAATTAATAATTGGTTCAGCCAGGATATGCATTCCCCTTGACCGAATATATTAGAAAATTATTTTCAAATTTCATTTGGCTTACGAACTGCTCACAAACAGAAGTTCAACAATTCTTATTATGACGAAGAGGCTATCAAACGGCAATAGCAGAGGGCATAGTAAATGCATATTTGTTCCATTATTCCCTTTCTTGCTCTTGAGGTTTAACTTCTGCAAACAAAATTTGCTACCACAATTTCACTAAGCATCGAAGTAAACCCAGCCCCAATAGGTATAGTTAGAAGCTATAAAGGACTCTACGTCTACAACCTAGGCAAGGCATATCTCTGAAACCTTACAAGGCAGCCATGTATACAGCTACAACTGAACAATAATAAAAAGGACATTGTGGGGTGCAAAGGAGCTTGGAAATGGCTCTGTATATCATGATGATGTGTTGCTGATGATGCTTTGCATCATATCGGGGATGTTTTCTTGTGTACTTACGTACGAGTTGTTGATGTGATTGTGATGTGCGGTTGTTGTTATTGCTCTGGCCGCTTTGGAGAATGTGCAGCACAGAATTAATGCAAATTCCATGGAAATGAGTGAGTTGATTAATTCACACATGAACACTGACTTATGGGATGAACGTAGGTACAATCGTGTATAGGTAAGGTATTATGCTATTTCATTATCTGCACTTCGATTGCTGACTGACTTTCGAAACAGGTAGACCCGTTGTGTGTGGAGGGCTTAGAGTATTGGCCTTGATGTGCATACGACTTAGCATGACTTCATACAAATATAGGACAGAGCTGAAATTATTGATTTACTTGTAGATCAAAACTAAGTGAAATGGATCCTATTTCCTAAAGTCTATTGATTTGGAGACAATATTTTTAGTATAAGCTTGCATCTTTGAAGAATTTCCTCCTTGATTCTTTTATTTAAATGTATTAAATAAGGATTTTGAATTACAATGTTTACCTAATTTTACTCAAAGAAATCATTCAAATGGAAGAATTAGAAGTGTTGTAATTTCATTTTACAATTTTTTAACGAAATCAACCTTAAAACAACTAAATTGCGTTTATAATATTTATTATTTATTGATTCCCATTTTATTCCTCAAATATTATCAGTAGCACTTGGTTCTGTTGGAATACATGTCATTGTATCTGATATTATTTGATATATTAATCCGTAAGTTTAAATTAGAATTATCAAAGGCACAGCTTAATACATAAACTATATTTTTTAAAGTGGGTCACTGCGGCGTATGTGGAACATTTATTCCGAGTAAAAATCTTTAATAGCTAATTTAAAATTTTCTATGGGTTAAAGTAATCAAACTAATTGATCTTCTGAGACAAATTTTTTGTAATTTTGAAAAATATACTTAAGCGTTTTTTAAGGTCTAAATTTAAATAAAAATGAAAAATCTTCTAATGAGATAAATTTAAAAGTTTTTCGAAGCCTTAAAGTTTTGAAGTATTTGAACTTACTTTTTTCATCGAATGACGTCATTAATGATGGAAAATGATGGATACTTTTATTTTAAATTTCTTGTCAAATACATTTTTCCAATTTTGTTACGAGGTTTTGGGCTTTCGAAATTTTTGAATTTTGGGTTTTTTTATATTTAAGATTTTCTAAATTTTGAGCTCTCTGGAATGGGTATTCGGGATTTTGAATTTTGGCATTCGGTCGGTTTCACTATTTCATAACTGTGAACGGGATTGTGTATTGCGGGAATTGATCTAGACATGATGGTTTTCTCTTGTGCTGTTTATTGCATTTTTTATTTTACTACTTGTCAGATGACACTACACGAAAAAAAGTTTTTTTCATAAAAACTGCACACAAGTTTTTGATTGTATTAAATGAAGATATTAATTATCAACATCGTAAAAATAAGTTTTGAAACAAATTTACTGGCCCGTTTCCGAAAAAGGTTTTTTTAATAAACAGTTCTTTGGTAGGTAGGTTTTTTTTTTTTTATAATACTTCTTTGCCGATATTTATAAAAATATTCAACCAGTAATAAGGCATAGACTTTTTCAGCCCATTATTACTGTTTTTTTTCACACAGACACTATAAGCAGATAGAGAGTAACAACACACTTTCATTTTATACTAAATACACCAAAAGATAGGTGGTATAATGTAAAGTTCTGATAAAACGAGTTTTTTTTCGAAATTCTACTGGTTAGTTAGGGTAAAATGGGGCAAAAGACAAAACATAACTTGTACATCTCGAAAAGTATAAGTGTGAGATTTATGAAATAAATTTTATTGAATAGATAAATTGAAATGATGACAAATTTTCATTCAGAAAAAAAGTCTTAAAAATCAACTTTTCAAGTTAAAAATTATTTTCCAAAACCAAATTTTTTTCGACCTTTGAAAATGATGTTGGTGTGGGTAAAGTTGATGTTTTTTTGAAAAAATAATTACGCATATTGATAGATAATAAAAAAAAACTAAGCGTTTTATACAGATAATACTCAAAATGATCCACAGCGGTTTTTATGAGTTTACTAAACATGTTTGAAGAAATTCAATTTTTAACATTTTTTTCAATGAATATTAGTAAGAAATAGATTTTTCAGTCCAAGATTTTTGACCGTTTCCAACGGTATCTTATGTTTTTTTCATTTTTAAAACTTCAAACTTAAAATTTGCACAGTCATTAAATATTGGGCAAATACATTTTTGTACAAACTTTGACAATTTGTTGTAGTCTGTGAGCCGAGATAACAGTAAAAATTTTTGTTTTAGTTATATAACTTTTCGCTACATTCCCTACATAATTTACTCATCAAAAAAAACTATACAAAAATAAATAACGATAGGAAGTATAACTTCTGGCACGCGTATATGAGTACAGACACCTTTTTTTACATACATCTACTTATTATACACAGTCGACTCCATCTGAGTCAAACTCCCTCTAAGTCGAATTTCTCTCCAACTTTTTCGGCATATTTTGCATTCCCCATAATTTTAAATGACCTATTTCTAATCCCTTTAACTCGAATTTTCCCAAAACTCCCTCTAACTGGATCGAATTTTGGTAACCCGTGAAAGTTCGACTTAGGGAAAGTCCACTGTATTTTATTGCTAGTAAGAAATTTTTTTGGAGTTAGTATTAATTTAAATCAACAACTCCAAGAACTTACAATTTTCAATGTTCGATGTCAACATGTCAGAGAGGCCAACTTCTGAAAAAAAAGAAGAAAAAAAAATAGTTAAAAATACAGAACAAATTTTGTGTTGTGTTATAAAATATTAAAACATATAGGAACCTAACTAAAAAAATGTATTTAAGATTCAAGACAACAATGATGATCCCTTTAGGATTAAAGTGTTTTCATGCAATCATGATTACACAACACTTCACTAGAAATAAAATTCCTTGTAAGGTAAAACAAATTCGTTACATTGATAGCATTCTAATTTGTTCAACGAAAAATTAATTTGGTGGATGAAAAAGTTTCATTTGCTACTTTTTTTTGTATTTCCCCAGTGAAGAATTGTAATTCAACCGAAAGTATAGGTCAGTTGAATTACAATTCTTCGTTTTAGTTATCATAGTAGTACGCAAGGACAGTATCTATTTCTAAATCAAATACAAATAGGTTCCAACAGCACATTCATTTCTCTTTCCATCTAATCTTTGGTCACTAACGTTCCCATCCCTAATACTGACACTGAAACCGAAGGATATTTGTCTTGGGACAACACGAGGCACCGTTACACGGATACAGTTATGTAGGTACTCTTCATGGGAAACATAGCGCCAAGTTTTCTACCTCAAATAAAATCCACCTTCTTCTATTAAATTACTTAAATTGAGGACAAGAATATTAATCGCTGTTTCCACAAAACAGCGAAATGACTTTTCAATATTTCGACTGAACATTAAAGGATCTCCCTCTTTCTGTCACACTTTTATAGGAGAGCGTGAAATCTATCAGTTCCCCAATGAGAATTATGTAATCTTCAAAATAAAAACAGATGGCCCAGCAAAAAATTCTCCAATCTTTGTTTGCTCGTAAATAAATTAATTTAATTAAAAACAAAAGCAATCAAAAAATTAACAGAACGAATGTCAGCAAAATGTCTTTCAGCTTTTTTTTTTATGGCCCGCATTCTTGTGTGTCTAATCGAATTGAATTTTTCCATTATTTCATTTTAAAATTAAAACCGAATACCAGTATGAACCAATGCCATTATTATGATGGCCAAGAGAATTGAAATAAAATTCCAAACAAATCATCTTGGGAACGACGAGGAATAATCTTGTCTCTCTGTCCTTTCATTGTTCCTTGCCATCATAGGTAATAACCAAAAATCCTATAAATCCTTGATTACTTCTTCTTGTCTCCGCAATTCATTCGATTTTGTTCGATCATTTCAATTTTTGCTTACCGATTTATTTCGTTGAGCCTCGTGTTTGGTAACTAAATTCAATTTTTTTTGTTGTCGATTCGATTTTTTAATGGTAGGTTCCACACCCATGCCTCTCTTTTACTCTTTTGTAGCTTCTCCTAAAGGCTAAAGAATTTATCAGCATCAACTGAAGTTGGGTAGGGAAGAGTGTTTGTTAGGAAAAAAGGAGGATATCCTGCTGGTTGTGATGTGATTAAATGTCAAATGATTTGGGAATGAAATTCCAAGAATAGATGTATAGCCTCGGCTATTGACGAAGGAGCCATGTATCAGCCTCAAAGCTCTCACTTGTTCACTCTCTTCTGCTCGCTAAAATATTCATTTATAGACTATAGCTGTTTCTGTTTTACTGGTGTCTGTGACTGGGTCTCAATGAATGTGTTACGGCATTCGAAGAATACAATCAGAAATAGAAATCGAATCAGAAAACTCGTAAATTCGTCAACCGGTCTGATGTTTCGCATGGGAATACGAAATCAACGTTATCCGAAAGTCCTTTGGGTAAGTAGAGCCTCTATCGGTTTTTATTGGAATTTCTTTTTTTTTTTTTTTTTGTCAGTTTACCTTAACACCCAGGTGAATGGTTATCTGCTATACATACGTTACGTTATGGTATCAAATACAAGGTATGCTTTAGGCATTATCATCAACGTGTAGAGGAGTATGAATGTATAGGTGTGCCTGTGCAGCCATAAAGCACGTTCAACCGAAACGGTTGAATGTGTTTTGTTTAATATTATTTTGTTGTACGAAAAAATCAATCAACATACATATAGGAGGTTGTCCTGTGCTGTGAATGACATGACGATGCAGGAAACGAACAAGAAAAGTACTGGGAGCGATGAACTTGAACGGGATGAGAAATGATGCTCTTCCAAAGGTGTTTCACAGGCATTAAAGAGCCATTTTTTTTTTTCTTTATGTTTATTTTGAATAGGTGTGTGTATGTTTTTGTTTGCTTAAAAGATAGCAGTAAAAGGTTTGTTTTGTTTTTCGTTTAGCTTTTAGGCTTGTTGTTGTAAATTAGAAGGATCTTCAACAAACATGTGAATCCATACAATTTTTGTCGATTTGGTTCCTGCAAAAATTACCGAAATATTTAAAATAGTTCCAGTAAATGCAAAACTTAAGTGACTTGTATAAGAGGGTTAAAATAAACCCAACTTAACTTACGTGTCTGCTAAGATTTCTCTGAAAAAAGTACCCTTCCACTCAAAAAATTGTTAATAGACTCTTTATTTTCATGATTAAGTATATCAAAAACTTTTAACAAATTTTAAAAGAGTAACATTTTATTTTTAAGGATTTCGATATTACCTACATTTTCTTTAACAAAACAAAAATCTTCTGCCACGTTTATTTTATTTTTATTTTTATTAGAAATGCAACACTCATGCCAAATATTATCCGTCAACCAGTTGAACTTGGCATTAAGATGATCGAGAAACAATAAAAACGTATTTTTGAATAGATTTTCTTAAAATTTTGTAGTTTAAGGTTTTGGTGCATTTCCTAGAAGGCAAATTGATGTAACACTGTACAAGCCATATAACCATCAAGGAAATGCATAAAAACGAACCGTTTTCTGATTCTCTCATAAACGACTTAACGGATTTCAATGACAATTTTTACACAAAAGGTTCCTAACAATTCTCAAATTGGATTGTTAAAAAAAGTTTCAAATTATTTTTTTGCAAAAATCAATTTTTCGAAAATATATGTGAATGATTTTTGGAGTTATACTCCTTTACCGGCATTTATAAAAATATTTAACCATTAATAACACATAGATTTTTTGGGCCCATTGTTACTGTTTTTTCACACAGACACTATAAGTAGGCATACAGTAACTACACATTTACATTTTATACTCTTTTTTTTTATATTGCATTTTGGGTTGCACACAATCAATTTATTAAATTACAAAAGTCTGACATTGTTATTGATTATCTGACTGATTCATTTTCTACACTATAAGCGATAGGAAAAAACTTAATACACCAAAACTTAGGTGGCTCTGATACGACGAAATTCCACCGGCAAGTTAGGGTAAAATAGGGCACAAGACAAAACAAACTTTTTGTACATCTCGAAAAGTATAAGGGTTAGAATTATTATATAACTAAATTTAATTAAATAGATAAATTGAAATAATGATGAGTTTTCATCAAGAGAAAAATTCTAAAAATTCAACTTTATAAGTTCAAAATTATTTTCCAATATCAAATATTTTTTTTTTAAATTTGAAAATGATGTTATTATGAATAAAGTTGATAATTTTTTGAAAAGCTAATTATGCACATTGAAAGATAATAAAAAAAAATTAGGTGTCTAATACGGATTATATTTAAAATGCTGCATAACGGTTTTTTTTAGCTTTAAACAACACATACGTTTTTGAAAGTTTGTGTGGGTGGTTTAATTGATTTTAAAAATCAGGGAATAACGGTAAAAATATTTTGTCAAAACAGCTTCTTGATTTATGTGTTGTCTATTCATGTTTGAAAAATTTTTGATTTTTAAACATTTTTTTCAATGAATAGCAGTAAAAACAAGAGTTTTCAGTGCAAGTTTTTTGACCGCTTCCAACTGTGATTTATTTTTATCTTTTATTTTTTAAATTTTCAAATTTGAAATTTACACAACCATCAGATATTTGGAAAATACATTTTTTGCCAAGTTTCACAATTTGTTTGTTGTCTTTGAGCCGAGATAATTGTAAAAAGGGTGTTTTTTTACGCGGCGCTTACTAACTATTTACCCAATTCTTATAAACTTATGATATAACTTTAACTCTAAGCATCACTATCAAATAACCTTTAAGTTGATATATTACACATAGCTGTATACATGCTATAAAAGCTTCACAAACCTAAAAAGAGTTCCATCGAAGTTCAATAAAATTGTCTGCTTTGGTCGTCGGAACTCGACCAACCACCACTGCAGAACGGTACCGTTGCGTTAGCTCAAAAATGGATTCGAGATGGTTTGCTTATAAAATGTGTTCCTTTTTTGTTTATTGTTAGATTTTATAGATTGAAGTGTTTAAATTTAGCTGAAATATCAGGCAACAACATAGTTTTATATTTTTATACAGTTACACATAAAAATAATCAGAAAAACGTAATAGAAAGCATAGGCATGTTTTTGTACCGTTCATAACATCTGGCTATGTCTACTTAAATAATTTCAATTTTTTTTTATTAAACTTTCCCTTAATTGTCAAAGTTGGGATGTCAATGGCAAGATTGAAGATATTAGAAAAAATACAAAAATAAAATTCTTTACATTTGTTTATTAAAATGTGTTAATTTAAGCTCATCAAGAGAAAAATGATCAATTTTCACATTATCCATCGTTATTTTTACATTTTTTCATTTATTATTTTGATTTAAACTAAGTATAATAACAGTAGAGTGGTCAGCGGTCAATTTGAAGTATCAAACATTAATGTGGGTCAGCTACAAAGTTCAAAAAGACCATATGAAATTTGCCAAATGCAAAAATAAACCAAATTATAGGGGTTTGGTCGATAAAGTAACAATTATATTAAATATTTGAATTAATTTCACAAAAGAGTGCATTATATGCTTCTTTGAAAAAATTCAAATCAATCAAATTCATTAGAGCTTTTTTAAATAAAAATGGCTCTAATAATTTTGATAAAACAATCTTGTTAGTAAAGTTGAAAATTTTAAAAGGAAAGAAATATTTTTAAATTTGTTACTAACGGTACTTCCCATAGAAATGTTTTTTTTTATATTATTTAGGAATGACTTTCTTTCAAACGACTTAAACGACTTTAGTAAATTTTACTATGCGGAAGCTTAATGACCTTAAGATTATTTTAATTGATATTTGATAAAATTTCAAAAAAACTAATTTTTGGATTTTAAAATGAAAACTTTTAAAATTTTTGTTTGAAAAATTAAATTTCTACGTCGAGTCAAAGTATTTTTGTTAATTTGTTAATTTCGGTCTTAGGTGTTCATGTATATTTTCTTGAGAATGCCAAATCCAGTTTTTTTTAAACGTGATTTGAGAATTTAATTAAAAAACTTTCAATTTTTTTTTTTCTAAAAGTTTATTTTTCTAAGTGGCATGATATATTCTCATTCAAGAAATTATTTGAGTTATTTTAGTTTTGAATTTTATTATTTTCCTAATTTTCTTATTAAATTATTTTTTTTTGTATCTTTATTTAAATGAACTTAACATCCACAGTAACATTGACAACAGGAGCAAGTACGTGCGACCCAGTTGTGCAATTTATTTTACTAAGAAATTGTATGGTGCAGGCATCAACTTTTATTTTTTTATTATTTATCAACAATCGAATATATTTTTAACAAGGGATACAAAATTTAAATGTAATTATTGTCACACTTTCATTAAACGAATTTCCTTCTCCTCTTATCTTCACAAGACCATCCTTTAGCATCAAAACTTGCAAACAATAAAAAATAAAAAAATAAAAATAAAAATACATTGAAATTATTAGAAATACAGTTTTATACCTTTAGGGCTTTAGGCGTTGCGCATGTAAGCCATTTAAGTCCTTTACATCAACCGAGCATAACAAATAAATCATAAAGCGGAAATAACTGTTTACGAAACATAAATTTTATAAAATTCTATTGTTTCAAACACAAAAGGGCCAAAAAGACTGACTTTATATAACCCAACTCACTCATAGTTGCAGACGTGCGTTAGTATGAAGTAGTTAAAATTAAGAGTTAACAAGAAACGTGCTTCCATAAAAACAAAAAAAAAAATAAAATAAAAATAAAAAAAATGAAAAAAAAAAAAAAACTCAAACCCTATACATTTTAATGGGCCATGATGGGCAATCAGAACATGAACAAAACAAAGCACTTTATTTATATTAAACGTATACCAAGACAAACCTGTATATTTTATTTTCACCTGCTCTTTATTTTGTTTTGTTTTTTTTGTTTTTTTTTTTTTCAAAGGACAACAGCAGCTATAATATGAATGAAAGAAACAAAATTAAAAAAAAAAAAAAAAACCTTAATAATAATAAATTGTGGTCAAAGGGTTTGATACAAAGTATACAGCCTCAAGACTAAACCAACCAGAATCCGGCACTCTCTAGCCAGTGAGTGGTAGTACCTAGATTGTTTTATTTTTACTTTGCAAGGCTCTCAAAGCCTTCAACCTTTTGTCTGCAAAAATATCCTTTCGTTGAAAAATCCTACAAAGCAACCTCAACAGGTCGTTTGCTTTGTTTAGACAGACAGACCTTTTAGGGCTTAAAGAATTATTCTAGGTATTGTTCACAAAAAATTTTGGGACGAGGTAAAATTAAAAACATTTTTTTTTTTTTTTTTTTGTTCAATTTTATTGTTTTGATGTTGGTGCTATTTTTATTAGCTCTACTACATTCTTCACCTTTTTCGATAAAAAAAAAAAAAAAACTTCTTTAAATTTCCATACAATCCTTCCTTCCTACAAATACACATCAGGTATACCTACTCTGAGGGAATTGATGGAAATTTTTAAGTCCTTAGCTCTTTGGAAGGATTATCCTCCTCCGGTCATTTAAATCTTTTGTTTTGTAAATTTACATAAAATTTAACAAAAGCTCAGTTTGTTTTTGTTTAAATTTTGTTTCTTTTTTTTTCTATTTTAAGGAAAGGTCATAACCAAAAATAATAACATAAAAAAAAAAACAGGAAGATACTTTTAATTAAATCGCTTATTAGGTATGCGTGGGCAAGTAAGCTTCCAGGCTTTCTATCAATTTTTTTTTTTTTGTTATCTTGCATGGAAAAGTTATTCCCCCCTCGACACCTTTCATTTGTTTATCTTTTTCTTCCTTAAAACAATTATTGTTTAGGTTTGTAAGGCGAGAATGTGTATGTGTGTGTGTGTGTGTGTTCTTAGAAGTAAATCCAATATGGAGTTGTTTAAATATTTCCTCAACTTAATTGCATGCGGAGGGATATTTTAATTACGTTGCCATAGAACCACCTCACACACAAGGCTCATGAAAACCAGCCAAGAAATAATAAAAAAAAAATACCAAGAAGGACTATTTTTTTCT
This sequence comes from Meliscaeva auricollis, assembly GCA_948107695.1. NCBI lineage: Eukaryota > Metazoa > Arthropoda > Insecta > Diptera > Syrphidae > Meliscaeva > Meliscaeva auricollis. The sequence continues at coordinate 78,413,318 of OX403618.1, forward strand.
ATTTGACATTTTCATGAGCATTTTCATAGCTTCTGTTTTGTTTTTTTTTTTTTTTGTTTTTTTTTTTTCTATTTAGACGCAAAGTGGACGGCCTTTTCTATTTCTATTTTTCTTACTTTTATTATTCAAGTCATTGTCATTTGTTTATTTAGTGTTAATGTATTGGTAAAGAACAACCCTATGGGCATAATAATAATAAGAATATGGATATTAAGCTCATAATTTAGATTTTTATCTAGTGTCCTTCTATAAGTTCTCTGGTCGAAAAGTTATTAAGTAAATAAATTCCTTTTTTTTTATGCTGGTCTTTTTAGTAGGTATGCTTAAATGGCTATTTGGAGGTGTAGCTTGTATTTTTTTTTTTTTTATGCTATCAACTGAATGTGGGAGTAGTTCAGTAAAATTGGAATTTTATTATGGACATCATTTAATATGTATCAAAATTATTATGGAGGCTTTTGTTAAGAGTTCATAGTGAAAACAGAAAGTATCCGGTAGTCTGTGTGTCATTAAGTTTGAGAACTAATTTATTAGTTTTTTTTCACAGGTATATGAATTTATTTTTATTTTAAAAATGTAATTCTTTACAAATGCTAAATTTTAAAATAAAATAAAAAAAAATAAAATGTAGGATAAAAAAAAAACTCAATCTAATCTTATTGAAAGGAAAAAATAACTGTAATTTTGTAAGCAATTATCGAAATAAAAAGAACAAAGTCGGGTTAGTTTCACCATTTGTATAATTCCAGAACTTCTGACCAATTTTAATGATCTCTGATTAGTTGGATTCATCTTCCTTAGGAATAACATAATAAATTTTAAATCTCCGGAAAATCATGGTCTCGAGGAGTTTTCCCACACATTGAAAAAAAAGAAGAAATTCACAAGCAAATATAGTCCTTATACAACACCTGATACACGATAGAAACAGAACACGGAATGCTGGGTTAAAAAATGTCAGTAGATGGCGTTGTGAGCATTATATCTTAAAGTTAATTCAGTTGGAAAGTCCTTTCATTGCATACCATTAACTTATCAGCATTTTTTTCCTTTTTTCCATTTTTTTTAAATTTCATTTGAATTCGATTTAAATGATATACGGGTTTAAAATCGCGAAATACTGCATGGCAGGTCATGTAAAAAGAGATGACTATCGAAATTAAAGCGTAAATTTCAAAAAAAGGAAAGTCATAAAAAAGCGAAAAAAGTCGTAGAAAAAAAAAATTGAAAATCACAGAAAAATATGTGAAATACCATGTCCTACACCGTTAAAAAGTGCGGTATACAATGGAAAAATCGGGGAATATTGGTGGAAGATCGTTGATTACTTTGGAAAAAAGTAAGATAGGTCACGAAAAAAGGCATTTAATACCACGAAGAAAGTCACAAAGAAGCCTGAAAAGTCGCTGAAAAAAGCATGAAATGTCGTAGGTAAAAGCACGGAGTACTGGTGAATGGACTTTTAAATCCATATGTTTCTTTTTCAGATATTTCACACTCTTCGCGAACGTTTCACGTATTTTTTGTTGATTTTCCAAACTTTTTTACAGGATTTTTCCTCGCTACTCCGCATTGTTGTATGTTTTTTTCACATGCACATGGACAACTGTATTATTTAGCCTGGTAATGCGGCGGAAAAACTTCCAACTAATTGGTCTGTGGTCCATGTGGAAAAACCAAAAATGTTGTGTATCCAAAAGAGCTTGAATAAAAAGATTTAAAATGCTAAAATAATAAAGTGATGGTGTAATAAGACAATAAATGGAATTACAAATTTAATACCAAAATGTAGGGCAGGACATGAAAATTGACTAAAGATTTCAAACCAAATACAGAAATTCGAAAATTTAGGTACCTGAAAAATTCGGTCATAACCAAACCACATGTTTTTTTAAATTGTTGAAAAGATCTAAATGTCTGTTTTTTGAAACATAAGAAAAATATATAATGGGCAAAGATTGAACGAAGGTAGATTTTTTGCAATGAATGAGGGTCGAAAAAAACGTTTTTTGAACATAACTTCAGATTTTTGGGGTGTTACAGAATTTTTGAATACCATTTTGCAATCAATCTAACAAAGCTCTACAAAACGTGATAGGTCTCCGCCCGCGTATATTTTGAGTATCACACAGTCTTACTGATTAAGAGGAATTCATGATAATCAAATTGTAGATTTAGCCTCAAATGTAAAAAGTTTTACCAACCTTAGAAACTTTAACCAATTTTAAGACCAAATTTGTGCGGTATGACAACTAAATCCTTTAATTTTGAACTAAATAGCTTAAAAAAATTTCAACAACATAATTTTACAAATATTTGTTTAATTTACCAAAAACTAAAACTTTTCTTAATAATGGACTTTTTGGATTTAAAAATAAAATTGATAACTTTTTTTTTTGAAAAAAATTGTTTTTTCGAAAACGGGCCAATGAATTTTTTTCAAAACATAGTTTTAAAATTCTGATAAATAAATTCTCAAAAATGGCAGGTAAGATATTTTTTTCTTTTGAAAAATTTTCTTTTATTAAAACTACTCAATTTTTTGTTCTAAAAATTTAATTTATATAAAAGAAATCAAATTGCATATTTTGTTTTGAGGTCAAAATCATTAATAAAGCCATTTAGTCATTCAAAAATCAAATTTAATGTATTTTTTTTTTTTGAATTTTTTTCCATGGAAAACATCTTCTATCTTAAAATCTCCTGATTTATAATTTATGGAATTTCTGATGATTTTTTTAATTAAACAATCCAAAAAAGTATTCTCGTTGTTAATTAATTTCAAGCGTTTTTCAAGTCATTGATTAAAAATTATTATAATTTGAGAATTTTCATTAAAAAAAAAAAATTGGTCTTAAATAAAATTAACATAAAGAGTCTAGGATCAACTAAAGAAAAAAAGTAAAAGACCTGCAAACAAGAACAAAAGCCGCTTAAGCATAGAAAAACAGAAAACATAACAAAAAAAAAAAAAGTAAAAATAACAAACAAGATGAATTGAAATGCAAAAAAAAAAAAGTCCTTGAAACACAACATCACAAAGACAGGTGCTTGAAGCACCGACAATATCGAAGGATATCTAAAACAAATACAGCAACAACAACAACAAGAACAACAAAAACAACAACACAGAAAAAATATATCTCCTGTGGTTTCCTCTTCATTTAACCGGAAAAGCAAACAACCGATGGAAATAGGACACTAGCGCCAATGAATACACCGGTTAACAGGCAACTTCCTAATCCAATTATTTACAGTTGGGCAAGAAATCGACAACGTATTAGACACAGCAATCTGAGCCATGGCATGTGCTCAATAGAGAGCTCTATTGGGGGGCTGAGTTTCCCTGCTCATCATCATCTACCGCTACCTCCGCTCCGCTCCGTTCATCCCGCGCAAACCCAATTTCCTTCATCATCCGGAGAATTGTAGCGGCCCAGCCCCTAAAAATAACAATACCACCACATAATATCGGCAAAAGGATAATTTAGAGCTTTTCCAAGCATAGACAGACACCGTAATTAAACTGGAACATTTGGAGCCGTCTATATATGCTCTTGATGTTATAGCTAAGTATTTTAGGTATTGTTCTTTCGGAATGAAGAACAACCAGCTACTAGCTATATGAGACAAAAACAAAAAAAACAAAAAATCAAAATCAAAACCAAATTACTTTCCGGTACCTGATTCACAGAGAGTGTACTTCAATCCACATTATATTAAAAGAAGAAAACAAAAGAAAGCCTCTTAGTCCTTTATTTTTAATGCCAAGGCTTCACAGTTAGGATGGTATTTGGATTCTTATATACCAAACGTAGGCATGATTAACATTACAAAAGGAAAGGAAATATTAAGGTTTAGTCGAATTGATTTTGCTTTCATATAATTTGACAGGTCTGAGGGAGCTTTTGAGTTGTGTGTTAAAAGAAAACTGAGAGAAATGGAGATTTGACAGGAAACCTACCTGATGGGCGAGTTATGTGTAGCATAGCATATGATCTCTTTGATGTGGTTTTTGGTTTCTTGGATAAGAAAGCAATTTAATGTAAATTGAAAAAAAGGTCTAGCAGATACATATTTCCAATCATTTTCGGTGGTTGGGTGTGAAGAAATCGACTAGGCACTGATCGGGGTCAACTTGGTGGCACCCAGGGATTCGCAACTTTTTCTACACCAGTATTGAACGAAAGAAACTAGGAAAACTGTAATTAAAAGCTCCTAACTTACTTACTTACTTAGGTCCTCAGACCTTAAAAAGTCCGTTGTGATCCCCTTACGGGGCTTAGGGCCTTTACTACTCCTCCGCGCCATCGTTTACGGTTTCTGGAAATATAACGTAGTTCTCTCCAACTCTTCCCCAGCTGTGTAGATTCACCTTCGACTGTCCTGCGCCATGTGCTTCTCGGCCGACCCGACCCTCTGCCTGCCTGTGTGAGTGGGTTCCATTGCATCGCTTGGCCAGCAATGCAATTGTTGCCTTTTCGAAGCGAATGACCAATCCACTGCTACTTACGTCTGCGAATAGTTCTATCAATGGATTCTTGACCCGTTCTTCTATGAAGTTCTTCATTAGAAATACGGTTGGGCCAAAAAATCCTTAAGATATTTCGTAGACACCTATTCACGAACGATTGCAGCTTGCTTGTGAGAATTGTTAAGATTTTCCAAGTGCTGCACCCATACAGAAGCACGGATTAAACATTGAAGCGGAACAGTCTCAGCTTGGTCTTTAACCTTATAGCGTTGTTTCTCCATATTTTGGACAGCATTCCGAAAGCAGCCTTTGCCTTTTTGATACGGCTGTCGACATCTTGTTCAGTTCCGCCTTTGGTAGAGACAAAACTCCCAAGATATTGAAAGTCTTCTACTTTCTCTACCGGTTGTTCAGAAATATTGACTTGAACGGATGAGTTACTTCCGAGGCTGATCATTTTTGTTTTTGCCGTGTTAATTTTCAGATTTCTGCTTCTCCCTCCACCCTTGTTGTTGTTTGATGGAGATCCATGATCCTATGAGAGAGTAAACATACGTCGTCCGCGTAGTCCAGATATTTTAGTTGGGATGTCAGACTCCATTGAATTCCACCATTTCTGTTTAACAGGGCTATGCGCAGCACATCACTTATCACTAACAGGAAAAGTATTGGCGACAGTATGCAACCCTGCCTGACTCCACAATGGACTTCGAATTCATACGACAACCTTCCGGTGTGGTAACACAGAAATTAACATTTTGATTTTTTTTTTTAATTCAAATTTTAAATTCAAGCTGGAAGAATACGTTAAATTCAAAGTATTCACCTTCTAAACCAAACATTATGTAGTATTTTCTCATTTTCAAATAACACTAACAAAAATCTTCAAAAATGACTAGCAGACTAGATTATAAAGTGGTCCTGGAATTCAAACAACTTACCTACCAGTCTCATGTTTAACTGTTACTGAGAATAAGAGTTTTCCAAAATTCTCATACATGGAAGAGCTATTTTAAGCTTCAAAATAAAATCAATATTTCCAGGATTCTATCACAAGAGCTCACAAAAGCGAATATGTACTCCTCCTTCTTATACTTACCTGCTTCCTAAATCAGCATGAGTAGGTATGTTATGTAGTACTTAGTTACAGTTATCGATTTCGATCTTCGTTGTTATGGGATTTTAAATTTATATGTATTTTTTTTTTCAAACTCTCCCCGAGTATAAAAGTGTGAGATATGCGCTTGAGAAACTCCACATAAATTTTAAATGTTCATAACAAAAATTACACACACACACCCACACAATACTGAAACGTGCAGCGTGTGATACCCAAGAACATGGATTTTATTTTAAGCGCCATTTTTGGCAACCGACGATGCAAAAAAAAAAAAAGATGGCTTCGCTCTTTAAACGAAATTGATATTCAGCCAGATGATGATAGTTTTAATTATTCCTTATTCAAAGAATGCACTTGCATAGCATAAAGCATAGTTTCGTGTTCGTGTCGGTTGAAGTATAAAAATGGCGAGAAAAGCAGAAAAAGAATTGAAAAATTATCCTATATTTGTTCTTTTTTTTTTGGATTTTTTGCAAAAACGTTTTGTTTGTGTTCGTTTCTGTGATGCTGATGGTGGCGCAGGACTCGGATATAGTTGGGTGGTATATAATATAGAAGGACTTTTGTTCAAAATAATAATTATTCTATTGAAAGTTTGGACAGCTTGAGCGGAGAGAGTGAAAGAGATATCTCTACACTAATTAATGCACTTAGAAATTAAAATATTTTTTTTTATATTTTGAAAATTGCTTAGTGTTTCTCGGTTGTGAAAATAATACAAGCCAAGAGTAGGTATGCGGGTATAATAGATTTTTTATGTTTTTTTCTTATTTTCAATTATGAAAATTGTTTTCCACTGTTTTTTCAATGCTTTCGACTGTGTTTTTTTATTTTATTTTGCTTTGTTTTTTTTTTTTTTTTATTTGTTTGTTATTTTTAACTTTTGGGAGATATTAAAATTATTCAAAATTTAATAATAATGGCATGCAGCATCAAGCCAGCATATAATTTGAGAAGCAAAAACAGATGTAAGTTTGAAAAATGAAATGATTTTTACCGAAGAAGTAGAAAATAAGGAGTTTTTATGTCAAGAAGGGACATTAATTGAAATTAAATAATAAATAAAATATCGAGCTCTACAGTACACTGATCATTTCAAGACCTTTCAAAGAATGGAAACTTCTTAATCTTTTGTTGAATTTAATGGCACTCAACAACAAAGAAGACGAAGCACTCTACAACATTCCATGGTCCCTAAGCAAATATCGGATACTATGAGAAAAATCGACGTTGTCAAACTTTTTTTGTAAGACACCGCAAGAACATTAACTGACTGCGTATTCCTCAATAACTCACATAGTCCAATAACCATCAGGAATGTAAATACGAAGAATGGAATCATTTGCAACTTGTTTTCAGAAAATCCGTTACTTATTTACTAGGATTTACAAGGCAATCAAAACGAACTACCTAATTCGATAAAGATTAAGATAGGAGCCAAGAGCCAGCCATAGAAGTTAATGTAGAAGGCTGGGACCAGAACTGATTCGGGAGCACTCTAGCACCTATGTTTATGTGCTCAATATGAAAACGGTAACGTCCAACATTTCTATCAAAGTTTGAAACGATCTAAAAAGGATATTGCAGCTCAAAATATAAGCCTACCATCATGAGAATAACAATAGATAGATACGGTAGCCGATTAGAACTTGTTATTGTGGATCTGGAATCTATTCCAAACTACTAAACAGCGAACACAATTAGCCATTCGTTGCTATATGCACACAAATCCGATCTCATTGTGTACTGATAACTGTGTGTGACAAAAACAGAAACAGAAAAAGACGCATTATGCTTCTTTGAGAATATGAATCTTGCAACAAGAGTGTAATAGCTTCTTGGAGATAGGCCATTTAAATCTTATAAGAACCTTATAGCAATCTTAGGACACACTACAAGAATACTTTTCAATCTTGAAAATCATACTTGTAACACTCTTGAAGAGTCTAAAAGCAGCTGACTTGTGTCTGAATTGGCCTCAGAAGCTTGTTAATCGAGGCCAAGATCCATCCTGGATTGCAAGTGCTTTTTTTCAGGTAAGAACGAAAAATATACCATATCTGATTTTCCGTTGTGTCTTCGATATCTTAAACCATTAAATTAATGAAGAGCGTTGCTTTATTTTCCAAAAGCCTTTTGATATTCGTAGAATTTTTTTCTTACAAACATGAATAAACTGGTAACCTGGTAACCCTTCCTGCATTAATAATATTGAAATTATGTAAATTTTTGTATTCGATAGCAAAAAAAAAAAAAAATCCTTGTTTCCTTCAAATATTTATTCAAAACCAATCACTCAATTCGATGACGGAATCTAAAAAACAGAGTCACTGCATCTTACATGAGAAAAATAATTCCAACCACTTTGGCTGATTGATTAGTGCTTGCGTGTTAAAGGTTTGTTTTGCTATTATTTATACGATTTCCTTCATCATTTCCTGTTCCATCCTTCATGATTAGGGTTTCTCTTATTTTTTTGTATAATCATTTTAACAAACCGGAAGTAATAAATATTAATTCAGTAAGGTTGGGTAAATATATTTCAGTTTTTTTTGTTCCTTATCAAATTCTTCGTTCAAGTTCGTTGATTTTTTTTTTGTTTTTTTTTTTTTTGTATTTCAACTCCTGATAATGGTGTTTAATAAATTGGAGTAATCCAATCCAACAAATTCCACACGCATACCATCAAACTAACACCACTCTCTTTAAGTATCCTTAAAAAATTAACCATTTTTTTTTTTAGCAAGAAGATCCTGAATGAAACAAAAAAAAAATCCCCTGTCATACTTGTCGAAAATGATTTTTGATAAATCTCTTGTGTGATTTTTTCTTTATTGTTTTTTTTTTGTCTTTTAGTCCTTTAAGTTACGCACAAATTTCTTTTACCCACATCCTGAAGGATATTCTTTTCCATTTAATTACAAAAAATAACACTTAGCATTTTCTTATAATATAAAGGCAAGAAGGTCATACTTTTTTATGAAAGGGATCGGTACACAAGTACATTCATATAAACGCGTCCTCGTTAAAAGAAACTTCAATTTTCGTAATGGAAACTTGCTTGTTGTTGTTGTTGTCATTGCCTGGACGTTGTTTTGGCCAACTTGGCAACCGGTGTGCGTAACGGTTTAATGTTTTTAATGTCATTTTGACACGAATATGCCACGTTTTTGTCCTCATCCCTCTGAGGTATATTCGTCGTTAGTAAACGGTATAAGGGCAGGTCCTTAGAGACACGACCCGATATAGCTACCATGAGAGTGAGCCATAGTAACGAATAGGAGAATTGTAGGTTTGCGTTTCGTTTCTATAGAGAAAATGATTATTCCTTGGAGACACGAGACCGTTCCTTAAACTGTTGCGTCAAAACTTCAAGTTTTTTTTTTTCATCATTATCCTTGTGTGTGGTTGATGGAGAGGCGAGAGGGTCCTGATATGGCTTAAAATAAAAGAGTCTAATTTTTCACATGGTTGTTAATATTTTACGATTATTATATCCTGGCTAGTTAAGCGGTTTCTTTTGTTCGCAGTTTGAAAGTGTTAACCGCGTTTTCGAAAATCCTTGAGCTTATAAGGAAAGTGATTATTGAAAATGTCACCACATGAAGATTTTAATGAAAACAATGTGTCAGGACTATAAAAAAAAATGTATTTGGCATTAAAGTCTGTAGCATGCAGGGTCATTTTTGATGATTGGGCAGTTTTTGAATATGTTTTTTTTTTTGCTTATTTTACTACCAACACAACACACACGTCATTTTATATTGTTAGTTTGGTTGTTTAGTTTGAAGGTTATTATGATGAGGTAGGTAGGTTGGTAGATAAATTATATTGAGTCATAATAATTACAAGGATGCGTGATAATAAAGTTCATGACACCGCTGAGAGCGTGATGGGAAGGAAAATTAATTTAACGAGGATATAATTGGACATTTTTATTAAGTGTATCTCTTTATTAACAAGAAGAATAACAACACATTCTTGTATACACTGTCTTGCTAACAAAAGGTCATATGGTTAGGTTAAGAGCCCCATTAATTATAAACAACCAGAAAGATAAATATAAAACAAGTTGAGAGTTTTTGTTTTTATACCTACAAGAATAATTACTTTTTATTTTCTGTATAGATTTTTGGAACAACTTATAAGACTGAAAAAATAAAATGCACGAATGTGGACGATAAGGTTTTTTTATAAAAAAGTTTTTAAAAATAAATAATTTTCCTACAAATGTTGTTAAAAACTTAAAAATTTTTACCAAAATGACTATAAATTGTTACGAAATCTAATAAAAATATTGATGGACATGTAAACCCAAAATTTAAAAAAATGTATTACTTCCACGTTATCGAAAAATTGATTTTTCAAAAAAATAAATTGGGAACTATGTATTTTAAAAATCTTTTTTTTTTTATAAGATACCTATTTTAAAATTGTTTCGAATGTTTTAAAATGTGTGTAAAATGTCATCGAAATCCGTTGAGTCACTTCGTTAGAGCTGTTTTTTTAAAAATTAAGTTTTTTTTCGTTTTCACTGTTTGGCAAGTATACCTACCGTTAATGGTCCTAAGAAAAATGTAATGTTTGATTGTTATCTCGAGTTCATCTTTCTAACTTCATTTGTATTTATTTATTTCAGTTTTGAACGCCTACCTGAGATACATTTCCTTTTAAAAAAAGAAATATTTGGATTATTCCGGGGATTGAACCTGAGACAATGACAATTTTAGTTTAGGTTCCAAGTCCAATTTGAAATTTTAATAACATTTCCTTCATGAAAACACGAACTTTTCTTTATGGAAATTCCTTATTATTAATTCATTTTAATTTAATGTCTCGATAAAAAAAACTTAATAAGGAAATCTTCTTGTTTTTAGGTGTTACTATTATTTTCTGCGTATAGGAAACTAAAAAATATGTTTGGGCAAAAGCGAGACGGACAGAATCCCAAAATCCAAAATTCAGAAAACCCGAAATCCAGAAAACCCAAAATCCCAAAAAACTAGAATCCTTTATAAAATAAATAAATAAATAAATAAATAAATAAAAACCTAAACATTGAAAACCCAAAATCCAGAAAACTAGTATCCCGAAAACCCAAAATAATTAATTTTGGAAAAATTTACCAAAATATGTCAATGCTCCAAATTCCATTCTTTTATTAAACAAAAACAAAAAAATAATTAGGAAAATCAAAATAACAGCGAAAAACTATTTAACAAATATGTAAAAAAAAAACTTTGAAAAACTTTGTATGACTTCCCTGTTAGAAAATTTATTTTAGAATAATCTTTCCGTTCCGACACAATTTTTTTGATCCGTTTTTCTTTGACTACGTAACGTTTTTTTCAAGGAAAAAGAAAACCCGAAAATTACATTGATGTTATTTTTAATTCAAAGATTGATCAACATTGATTTAATTATTTTCAATTCTTAGCCAAATCATGTTGATTTCACTTTGAATTAAAGTTGTTTTTTTATTTTACAATTTGTTTAGGTACTTATTACAAAATTGTCCGAAATCGGAATCCCGAAAAATTCTATAAATTATCTATTTTATAGATTTTTTTGGGATTTTTTCTGGATTTTCAGTTTTCTGGATTATGGATTTTGTGGATTTTTGGTTTTCTGGCGGATTTTGGGTTTTCTGGTGGATTTTGGGTTTTCGGGGTTTTGACCCCAACCCTTGACAAAAGCCCAAATATGAAAAGTTTACCAAAATAATTCCATTCATGATATTCGTTTCCTTTGTTTTCACACAGTTTTTGAAGAAAAAAAATAAACCTTAAACTTAAAATTTAAAACAAAAAATCTGCTTATTTTTTCAAAAAAAATTTTATCAGGCATTATTTTTGTTGTTAACACTAAATCCATTTATTTGAGTTAAAACATTTATAGCAGATGTTTTTCAGTTTAAATTAAAACTAATATTATATTTGAAAATTATGAACAAATATTTTCCTTAAACTTATTTTTTTTTAACTTTTACTTTATAAAGCACTAATTAAGCAAAAGTCAAAAACAGTGGCCAGTTTTGTAAAACAGGAGACCTAAATTCCAAGTTACCTATATGAAACTTTGAAAAAAAACGAAACACACAGAAAATAATTTTCTTTTTTTAAAAAGTGTACCTAACTTTATTGTTTTTTTTTAGTTTTTTCCAAAAACTTTAAACATCTATTTTTTACTCTTTGACTAAAAATGTTTAAATGTGTTGATTATAAAAAACAAAAATAGTGCTTAGTGATATAAATTTTTGAAAAAAAAAAAAATGAAATAAAAAAAGAAAAAATGAAAATAAAATAAAATGTACAATAACCACAATTTTCACTTGCGTAGTTTTAAAAAAAAAAGTATGACTCCCAAAAATTCATATCTTAAAAAAACTTGATTTTTAATATTGTTGAAACATTTTTCTTTTACTAACCCATTTAACCCAGTTTCTGAGTTGAGTATGCGAAAATCTTTTTTTCAGTTTTCAGAGTAATAAATGTCAATAGATCTAAGCGTTTTTTTTTTTATAAGCTGTATGCTTGTTTATTGAGATAGTGAGTGTTTTTTTAACACTACATCCAGTATCCTTGATAGCAAACAATATTTATTGCTCGACCACGCGTGTAAGGCCTAAGTTGGATGGGAAGACCTCGTTTCAATCCCATCAGTCTGGTTTTGCCAACAAATTTTTTGTTTTACTTGTACTCTCTGAAAGAATTAGGATTTATAGCTGGAAAAAAAATCTCAATTTTAAACTTAAGAAAAACCAAATCCCCATATAACGGTTATTTGCAAAACAAATAAAACCAAAACTCACCGCGGTAAAGAAGTATCTTTTCTTTGAACATGAAATTGCTGTTTCCTAAGACTAACAGCTATGTTATCAAATGAAGCCCTAGGCTCTCATCTTCTCTTACTCCAATAATAATTATTATAATTGTTGTCTTGTTTAAGCTGCTTTTTCTTGGAAAAAAAAAAATTAATTTCATCATGAAATATTGTTCTCTTTGTCTTCTAGTGTAGATATGTATCTATTTACATTTCCCTATAGACTTATCCTCCCTGTATCAACTCAATTTGTTTTAGGTAGTGGACAGGCTCATAATATCTTAATAAAATCAACATCATTTATTTCTTTTGGGAAGACATCAATCACATCAAAAGAAGTTGCCAAGATTGAATTGGCTATATATACATCTCCCATCTCCTACATTTCCAAAAAAATCCTACTCTCTCGTGTGCTAAAAGATTAAGTGCCTTAACAAAATTTAATGATGGATTTGTAGCTATTTTAAGGTGGTCATGGTCACGTCACGCCTCACGCTATGCCATGCCTCGAATTTTGTTTATTTTTGTTTAATTTGTGTGATCGTGAGAAAAATGTTACTTCTCCGCAAATAGAAACAGCATTTAAGCCCACACATTGTATGTCAATTAAAGGAAACACGAAATTTCCTCTTCCGCAATATCTGTCAGAATTGACAAGTGTATATTCCATTACATCCTGACTAAACTTTACTTTTGGAAAGAGAGATAGAATTTCAAAACATCCTTTGCCCTTTCTAAAAATAATGTCAATAACTAAAATAGGTACCTTCTCTTTTAGGAATAGAAGATATCTGATAAAATATTGACATATATTTCTTGGAGAATATAAAAAAATACTTCCTGCGGGCTTACTAAAAACACTATTTCCCACACCTAATAATCGTTCTTTCTCCTTTTTTTTTTTTTTTTGTGTTATTTCTGTTCAACACCCTCATATCTAACCATTAATGTCACATTATCTTCGTTTGAGTGTTGACATGCTTGACAACCAATCATTTGATAGCTCATTAATAATTCAGACCTAAATCACGATAAATATTGAATCTGATAACATTCACACAGAACACAGGATTGAGTAGAACACACAAAGAAAATAAAAAAAGAAGAAAACGAAAAACGGAGGAAAAATTAAATTAACAACCAATTTTACTCCCTTTGATCCTTTTTTTTCGGGGGCAGTTTATTTGCTGGCAGCCTTTAAAGACACATTATATTATTGGAAGGAACATGATTTCTTGTTTTTTTTTTTTTTTTTGTTTATCACCCAATGGGTCAACAATCAGCACGTAATTCTACAAGGCTGGCTGGATATTCTACTATACAAAATAAAGTACATAGTAGGTCAATGAACAGTATGCACACCCACATATAATAGGGGTAGTATAACGCCCATACACTCTTCTGAGCCTTCTTTTGCACCCCCCGCCCTCTATTTCCACACAATACTATATTCCATCGAAATACGAATAACAAAATGACATTGGGAGATTTATATTCTATACATATTGTTGGACAAATCCAACTACACTCCCCGAAAACCATTACTCTTCGTCACTGTAAATAATTGATAAATGATACCAATGAAGGACGAACGACTAACACAAGGAAACAAATAAAAAAAACAAATAAACATTCAATTTTAAACCTCAACTCAACTACTAACTGTACTACTCTGTGCTACTAGCTCATTTTTGTTTTTATATATATTTTTTTCTGTTCGATATCCTTGTGTGTGAACTAGTTTTTGTTGTTCTTTTTTATTTCAATAGAAAATAATTCTTTTCAGTTGAGCTTTGGGATACGAGACGACACCAAACATGAAAGCTGAAGAATGGCAAACGGATGTTTGTACTCGTAGGTGAATTTCGCGCAATTGAATTTTGGAAAAAATTGATAATTTGAGTTAAACGTACTAAAACGTACCATTGTACATTATACAGTGGTGGCCATGGAAATAACACAATTTCTCTTTCATTTTGATCTTTTATTTAAATTTATACTAGGAACGGTTAATGATTAATTGGAAATATGTTTTTGCTGTTGTTAAAAAGGTTCTTTTTTTTACAACTAAAAAGTTAAAGAAAAAGATAAATTACCATTTTCCTAAGACAAGAGCTAAGGTTTGTTTGCAACTTACAACAAAAATTTTAAAGTGTGCTATTTCTATGTCCACCACTGTAAGTAGAATTCTTTACGTTAATCATTTCCTGTTGCCAAAACCAGTTAAAATTTTTAAAAGTGTGGTTAACTACATGAAATCATAAACTTGAAAGGATTTGAATTTCTAGTAGGTGGATTTTGGTTTCGGCAATTGTTATTATCACGAGTGTTTCCTTGTTAAAAATTGATCAGCAATTTTCTTAGTAAACCTTTGAATCTATGGTTATTTTCAAGGTACGTACTGGAGTATTTTGTTGTATAGTTTTTATTTGCGATGATAGATTAACTACTACGCAAGTTTGGGATTTGTAAAAAAATTTAACTTGAAATAACAATCAAACATGAAAATTGTGTCTGTCCATCTGTTAAATGACACCCTATCTAACCCGGTTAAAATTTATTTAAGAGTTTTCCTAGAGGCGAAATCGAAATTTTGATTAAAGCCAAAATGAACAGACATTCTCATTAACAATTAAGCTATTTTGAGGATAATGATTTAAGTTATAATTCTTTTACTTAAATAAAAAAAAGAAATTTTAAATATAATTTTTGACTTTGAAATAACAACTTCTAAACCAATTTTCATGAAATTTACACGCAAGCTTCTTGATAACTTTAATATTATTTGATACAAAAATTTACAAAAATAATTTTTTTTTGTTTTAAAAAATTTAATTCCATATTTTTTTTTTTTTGTTGAAAAATCAATTTTTCGAAAATGGGTTACTGTATTTTTTCTCAATTTGGGGTTTAGGTGCATATTAGTATTTTCTTGAAAATTGAAAACTTTTTTATAAAAAAGAATATTTTTTTTAAAACCGCTCTAACAATTTTCAATTTTTTTTTTCTTTTTTTTTCTAATAATTCAGCTTTCTAAATAAGATCAAATGGCATACCTTATTTTAAGCTCTCAATCATCGAGTTGTTTAATCATATTACATAGTTTTAAATTCTATATTTTTCTTACATATTTTAGTTATTTATTTATTTTTTAAAAACTTTATATCAGAGGATTTAACGTCTTCAGGAACTTTGATCATAAGAGGAAGTACGTGTGACGCAGTGGTTGGGGTCAAAATTCCGAAAAGCCATGTCTCGAAAAAAGCAAAATTCCTAACAAAAATAAACAATGAGGAAAAAAACAACTTTAAATTAAAAAAAAAAATTAATTTAATATGATTTGGCTTAAAGTTGAAAGTCATTGAATCAATGGTGACCAATATTTGAAATAAAAATGACATCAATGTAAGAGTGAGTCAAAGAAAAACGGGATCAAAAAATTGTCTCGCACCGGAAAAATCATTCTAAAATAAATTTCAATTGGAATTTCGGGATTCTGTCCGTCTGTAAATAGATAGATAGATGATAGAGTGATAGAAAAAATTAAATACACCAAAAGATATGTTATATAGTGCGAGGTTCTGATGGGATTTTTTTGAAATTTCAACGGAAAATTTATGACAAATTCGGTTATTGAGGAAAAGCACAACTTGTAAACTAGAGTAGAGTAATGAAATACATTTTTTTAGAATAGATGAATAAATGAAAATTTAAAAAAAAATCACAGACAAAATCTAAAAAATCACATTTTTGAGATATTAAAAAAATTTAACAGTACAAATCAAATAAAATCACGTTTTTGAAATAAGTTTTTTTTTTCCAAAGTTATTCAAAACTTATGTTTATATTGTTATTTTAGTATGAAAAAAAATGGATTTTAAAATTTTTTTTAACGAGTATTAAAAAAAAAACTCGGTGGCTTTTTATGTTTTGCTTTTTTATTTTTTAGTTTTGAAACTTAGTAATTAGATTTTATTTTTATACATTTTTGTAACACATTTCAATCGTTGAAAATTCATTGTAGCTCCAAAAGGCTCCAAAAGGCCTTGCAAAAAAAAAGTATCCAAGCTCTTGCATACATTAACCGTAGAAGTGGAGTGCGTATAAGTAACGAACGGTGCACGAATTTTGCATTAATGTAGATCGTTGATATCGAAAAGTGTGCAGATAGTTAGATGAACAAAAACAAAAATGCAACAAAGCTAACAAAATGGCTTTAAAACGAGATTCTACAATGACGATGAATGTACGACTACATACATATAAAGAGTCAAAATAAAAATAAAAAAGAGTCTGTTTGTGACCCACACTTTTAACTTCCAATTGGTATAACGATGGGAATAAGTGCCATAATATTATTTTGATTTTAAAAATATCATAAATTTAAGATCTTCAATAAACTATGATAAAGTGTTCAGTATTTATTGAAACTAAAGTTTTTGGTTCAGATATTTGAGTTTTGAACAATTTTTAATAGTTTTTTTGTAAAAAAAAAACAGTCAGTTAATTATTTTTATCAGTTAAAAACTATTTAACATAAAATTACAATTATCGAGGTATTTGAAACGAAAAACACGAAAGAAGAATTTTATTGGGTTCTTTTTCTGTGTTTTTTTTCGCTAAAAAAACTGTCAGTATAATTTTCTTTAAATCCTCAGAAGTTCTTAATTAAGGACTTATGTGCAGAAGAAAATTCACCTCGAACTGATATCCTTAGAGACAGAAATCCCATTTTTCAGCAGTTTTTGGTATTTTTTTTTCTTCAGTTTTTTTGCTTACAAAAAAATTCTTCAATAAAATTTTCTTCTAAATCATACTTGATACTTATACCAATTCATAATAATGGTATTTCAAGAGGAATACAAACTGTCCGGTGTCAGTATCATTTCCGTTTCTCAAGATGTTTGATCGAAAACTGATTTTTTTTTTTTTAATTTTCATAGATTTTTTGATTTAACTTGTTCTTTTTTTTTAAGATCAAACCCGATTTGTCCTAAGGTTTAAAATAAAACTAGCCCGAAGTCGATATAGTTATTTATTCTGAAGATATTTCACACGAAAGCCATTTTACAACTTTTTTTTTTCAAATTGCAGCAAAAAAAACTACTTATTAAATTTTTTTGAAACTCTTTTCTGCATCTTTTGAGGTTAAAGGCTGAAAAAAAAATGTATCATAAGTTGTCATATAGATTCGTTCTCCAGACTCGAGATGTAGTAAACGAATAAAATTGTCAGGAACGTAGGAACGTACAAACACACACATACATTTTTCAAAAACGACGGAGTCAGCCATTAGTGACCTCAAAACCTCGAGAAATGTCAAAATTTTCACTTCAATAAATCGCACCAATCACAATAACTTCCAATTGGAAGTTAAAAAAATAGGTTTTTTTTGAATTATTTCCACCTGAGAGCTTGATCCTCAAAAAAAAAAAAAAAAAAAAAACATGACTAACGAACATATATAAGCAGTGATTATTATTTAATTATCTACAAGCTTGGCAAATCACTCATTATACTATCCAGATCCATATCATTTATTTACCCCAAAACTTCATGCCATTTTTCTCTTCTTCTTATCTTCAATTTATCAAATTGAGCAATTTGTTTCTTTGTTTTGTGATGACTCAACTGGCAGAATCCACCTAACTTGACCACCTCAATATTTACACAGTTGTTGTAGTATAGGTAAATAAGATTTTATGTTGAAGCTCAAATTCTAAGAAAAAGTTCCATCTATATTCATTTCTTGCCCTTGTTTCAATATTGCTTAGCTATACACCACTGGCCTTCTTCAATGAACGAACAGAGATACATTTTGAAAGTTCCATACTCATGTTCTACATCTTTGTCATGTTGTCAGTCCATGCTTTCTAGCATTAAAATGTGGTGGCAGTCTATTGGTGGAGGTGGTGGTGGATGTTGGAAGGTTATACCTGCATATTTTAGGAAAACGTCAATATTTCACCTTAATTGCCCAATTTAAGTACAACTTCTGAATATTACTGGGGTAATTCTTCACAGTCGTCTAGGTGATGTACTTAATGACTGACTTTGAGTAATTCTCTTTTGTGTTCAAGTGAAAGAAGGTAAATTAATTATTTTTTTTTGTAATTTTTTTTTGTTTCAATTTTCGTTTACCGACTTTTTTTTTTTTTTTAATTTTCCTTGTGTCCTTTCTTTGCACAGGACTTTTAGCTTGATGTCAACATGGGTTGCTGAAACAAGGATTTTACTAATGATCCACGTAAAAAGGAAACGGGAAAATTGAATCGGCTGCAATTTATCCTCCATTCGGATAAGAGTTTTTGGTATGAAGAAGTGAGAAAGAGGACCTTTGTTGTTTTTGCGTTGCCTTTTGACGGATTGTTTTTGTCTTCTTTGAATTTTCTTTTCCTTCTTCTCCAATTTGGGAAACACGTTCGTTTCTATTTTATATTATTTAACGAGTCTTACAAATTTAATCTGGGTAGCTTTATTTATTAAGAAAATGGCTTTAGTGTTGCTGCTCGCTCTCTGTTATCAGTGCTAAATATACGTTTGGGTATTTTGACAAAAAAGAGAATGGTGGACAGGGAACAAAATTCAGAACGAAGAAGGTAAGTATAATTTTGAATTATATTATATACAGAAATGTACCGAGAGAAATTTGTGTGTGTGACGCTTGGCGCCTTCCAAATTATGGAATCAGCAAATGTAAAGGGTGTTTTTTTTTAGAGGTAAAGAACTTTAAGTTGGCAAAACTATTTTAATTGGCGGACATTTTGTCAGCTGTCAAGTGAAATATTTGGCATTTTTAGACTGACGCCTGAACAACGCTTAAAAATTGTGCAAATTTATTTTGAAAATCATGGTTCTGTTCGGAGTACGTACCGCGCACTATTTTGTTTAGCGGTAAAACTTACTTTTGGTTGAATGGATACGTCAATAAACAAGACTGCAAAAACTGACTGTTTGGTGTGCTTTATTGGTTGATGGAATAATTGGTTTGTACTTCTTTGAAGATGATGCTGTCCACAACGTTACAGTCAATAGTGACCGCTATGGAGCCATGATTACTGACTTTTTCGTTCATCAATTGAACAACCATGATGTGCAGGAGATTCGGTTTCAACAAGAGGGCGCCACATGTCACACAGTTCGTGCCACAATTGATTTATTGAAGGAAATTTTTGATAACCACATAATTTCACATTACGGACCCGTGAATTGGCATCCAAAATCGTGCGATTTAACACCGCTTAACTATTTTCTGTGAGGATATGTGAAGTTGCTAGTCTACACTGATATTCCCGAAACAATTCATCACTTAGAAGACAACGTTTGCAGAGTTTTTACGGATATACGGCCACAAATGTTGAAAAAAAGTCATCGAAAATTGAACCTTCAGGTTAGACCACGTCCGAGTCAGCCGTAGCGGTCATATACCAGAAATCATATTTAAATTATATTGCCAGAAGATTATCTTTGGAATAATGTAAATTTTATGTCAATTTAAAAAACAAATCATCTCTGTTTTATTCCATTTCAAAGTTCTATGCCTCTAAAAAAAAACACAGCGAAGCGTGGAGATAAATCGTAAAGACACGATAAATATTCGCGGAATACCGTTGAAAAAAGCATGGAATTCTGTTAAAATATCGTGGAACTCGGAGAAAATAGCATGGGAAGTTAATAAAAAAGGGTTCAGTACCACCGAAAAAGCATATCATACCGCCGAAAAAAGCGTTAAAATATACGCCTGAAAAAAAAGTCGGGAAATACTGGAGATCATGCCATACCGTGGAAAAGGTGAGAAGCATTAAATAGGACGAAAAAAGAGAAGAAAAGCGTGTGTAGTTACAGAATAAAGCGTACAAAGTCATTGAAAATATGAGCGGAATTTCGTGAAAAATTCCTCGAAATAATGGTGAAATATTGCGGAAAATAGCTGCTTTAAATACCGTAAAAAAAGCGAAGAAAGTCAACTAGAAAAGCGACGAAAGTAACTCTGGAGAGTATGACACTTTTCTGTAAAATAGATTTTTAATGTTTTTTTTTTAATAGGGTTGCCGTATATTTATTCCCGCTTAAGAGTTGGCACCCAACACTTTTTTTTACAAAAGTTTGGTATGTTTTTAGCTTTTAACTCTGTCAAATATGGTTCATTTTGACTTAAAAATGAGTGTTCTTAGTGTATTTTGTCCATTCAGATAGGGTTGCCGTATGCTTATGTAGAAGTACCCATTTTTGGAACTGACATTTCTTAAATAGAAAAGGGTTAAGACTAAAAGTTTATATGCAGTCTAGCATTTAACACTCTTAAAGTGTATACTATTTTGTTTAAATATGAATTATTTGAGTGTTTTTCTTTCAATTATACAGGATTGCCAAATTCTCCACTTTACTCTCTTAATTTATTTAAATTTAAATTAAATTAAGAAGAAAAAATATACAAAAAGATAAACAATCGAAAAAGGGTAAACATTTTATGATTTTGAGCACACTTCATTGAAAATATTAAAGTTTGAGGGTCCAAAGGTTTGGAAATTGTTATGAGCTTCTTTTACAGCCAAGAACAAACTAACAATACTTAAATTTTAGAATTACGGTGAGTAGGTAAAAAATCAATTTGGGTTTAAAACCTCCATTTTTTATATTTTTCGATAAAACAATTCTTAAAAACAGAAGTTTCTAAGAATTTATTAACACAAAATCTTTTTGAAAATTCACAAAACCATTATTGAAAACTCTTCAAAACGGAACCCATCATTGTTGCAATAAATAATTTTATAATAAAAAACTGAATATATCTCTTTGCTGAATTTTCAACATCCAGCCAATTTAATTTCACAAAAAAAATGAAAAAAAAAACAATTTTCACAAATCAATTACATGCAATATATGTGTTACTTGTGTGTGTAACATGTCCTCGTAAATAAACCATCTATTTATTTGTTCCTGTTTACATTAAAAATTGAGATTTTTTTCATTTGTTGTTGTTGTTGTTTTTCGTATCCTTCCATTTTATTCTCCATGTCAACATTGAGTGATGAAAATTCAAAGAAGACAAAAAAGTCAACAAGGATCGTTTTTCTTTCTTTGAAAATTTTTAACTTAATCAAAGATTCAATAAAAAAACGAAAAAAAAAAAATGTAAAAAAGGAATATATTGGACAAGGAAAAATTCATTTTTTTGTTAAGATACAAGGATGGGATGATTTTATCTATTCCGCCCAATTCATATTACACTTAAACTGATTTATATTTCATCCATACACTTCTTCCCTTTGTGTGTGTGTATTTTTTTTTCCTTTTTTTCGATCAATTTTATCCTTATTTGTTTGAAAAGTTGCTGCAATCGATGTTCCTCGCATAACATCATGAGTTTCTCTTGCTTCATCTACCTGAACTCAAGGCTTGAAATATTAAGTCCTATTTTAAAAATTGAATAAGTTCGCCGAATCGACGTTATTGGTCCTTATACAACCTTCATTTCTCTCTCACACACACACACACACACACTCACTAATTCGCTTCACTTCACCTTCCTCACTTCAATGCCACGTATGCTGGTACTGCTGCTGCTGCTGCTGCTGCTGGCTGACCGAAAAGTTTTCCGAAGGACCTTTCTTTTGATTTTGGCGTATCGTTTCTCCAGATTTCCATACTCTGACATTGATAAATGAAAAATTAATCGAATTTCGTACACTTTGAGCACAGATTCTCGTTCTGTGAATTGCGACCAATAAATAAATGCCATCAAGATTTTATGCATAGCAACAACAATCATGCAGCCAAGCATGAGTCCTTAGGCAATCTCAATTTTGTTCTTTATGGTTGGCACAAGGTGGAATAAAAAAAAAAAAAAAATACATGAAAAACTTTACCTTTTCACATTTTTTTTCCTTTTTTTTTTTTTTTTTGAATCGAAATTGATCGAAATACACTCAACTCACCGACAAAGGACGAGAATTCGATATGGTCCACCAAATAATGCCCAACGATTTGTTTGGTACGAGCAAGAGTGTATCCTACGTAGTTCATTGGAAGACGGTGATGGTGTCTGTGTTGTTTATTATTATCCTGCCAAAACATGCTAAATACGATTTTTATCTTTGAAAAATGACACAAGGTAGTGGCAGCAATGAATATATAATGAGGCAGCTTGTGGGAGGCTATACTACTGGGTGCTCCTATGGTGAATTTGTCTTCTTTTGTTATGGTTGGGTGTGTCATGGGACCTCCATACTTTTCTATCTATATTTGGTCCTTAAACAGAAAACTTATACACGCCGCACAAGACTTGAGTTCTGATTTTATTTTTTTTTTTTTCTTATAAAAAACAACCCATGATTACATATTAGGTGTTGTTTTTTTTTTTTTTTTGTGGGAAACTTTAGCGAGAATTTGCTGAATATTACATGTTTTCTTCTTTTTTTTTTTGTTAAGGTGTAGGCAGGTTCCTAGCCCAACTTGTATCCAAAAACTGAATAAATAAAATACCTTTTTGTTCTGATTTCCGTATGTTATAGTGTGGAAGGACACCAAAAAAAAAATTAGATATTCAGTTTAGTCAGGTAAACGAAATATACTACGAGCAACGAGCATAAACCTACCTAAATGTGATTTTTTTTTTTTTCATATACACAAGTGTATACCTAGGAAACGAATGAAATAAAAAAAAAAAAAAAAAAAATATATCCTGCTGTCAAAAGAAGAATAAAATACATTTAACGGAAGAGGATTAATAGCAATTTGTTTGGTGTCTAACGCAAACGGAATACCAAACAAAGAGAATTCATTCGATTCGTTTTGTTTTCATTAGGAATTAAGCGAAAGTTGTTATTTTTGGGGATTTTTGTTTTTAAGCTCATGACACATGATTCAATATAGAGATTAAGATTTTCTTTCAGAGATATTCAGAACAGATTTTATTTTCCTTTTGTTGTCGGGCTTTGATTTTATATGAATATGTTTTGAATAAACTTAAGGTCTTAATGTAGATTGGCTTTTGTTGATTTTTTGTCTTAGAAGATTTTTTTTTGTTTTTTTTTTGTTTGATAAAATCAAATTTCATGTTCTGTTTGTCACCTAGTTTAAATGATAAGAAAAAGGTCATCACTCAAGAATGTTGTTAGTAGAAATTGCTTTGAAATAACATACATACTCTGTTTTAATGACCTTGTACTATAGGGTTTGAGTTCTACTAAAAGTTAAACTTGGTTTTCCAATGAATTAGTTTGTTGAATCAATCTGGCAGGGTTTCTCTGTGGCAACCCTTTCTTGGCTATCATGTTCTTAAAACTTATTCTTACAAAATCTGGAATAAAGTTTTATACTTGTATGACTTCTAGTTTTTTTTTTCTTTTCATTGCTTTTTAAAGCAAGCGTTATCCACTGTCGGAAAATTAATAGCCCATTCTAGTTTACTTTTAATCACATAAATTTGTATTCCAATAAATTGTACTATGTATTTTCGAAACGGTGGCAATGACTGAACTAAAAAAGAAAGAAAATGGGTTCACTGTGGCGTATACGTAACCTTTTTTTAAATTCTTTATCACAGGTCTGTAAAATATGACTTTTTGTTTCCTTTCCTTATTATTTAGCAAATTTTTCATGAGAATTAAGTTCACCTGATCTGATCCCAAAATTAGAAATGCTATATCACGTCACGTTTTAGAGATTTTCAATATAAGCAGACATAAAGAGTCATTCCATATGAAATCAACAAATTAAAATTAAAATATGTGCCGCATGATTTTTAATTTTAATAACAAAAATTGAGGATATTCTTTGGGATATCAAAAATACTAAACCACCTTCATTTATTTTTTTTTTTTACTGTTTCGTTGCAGTGCCGATACGAAGTCGAAAATTCATTCAATTTCGTACTTGTGGATCTATGTTTTTACTTGGAATAGGTATTGAAATGTTTGAAACTTTGTTTGATAAAGTATTGATTCATATAATAATGAAATAAAATCAAACTGAAAGAACTAAAAACAAAATGCATGGCCATCTGAAATTTTCACATTTTTTTTGCTTGTTTTATCGATTTTCAACTGGACGTAGCTGTTAATCCAGTTGCACACTAAGGATGTATTTTTTTAGAATTAAGTGTAAGCTCCTTCTAATGGCATAAAATAATTATCACTGTGATAGATAAAACAATTTGGGAATATAATAATTTTGAAAAATGCATAAGTTTGACCCGAAAAAATCAATGTGGTACAAAAATTTGTTAATCATGTCCACTTAGTGCCATTCTGATATTTTGGTTTTCTCTCGTTAATATGATGTTTTTAACTATAGTCCTTTTTAGCCCTACAAAACATGGTATTGCTTTAATTTTTATATATGGCTATGGGTTTTATTTTTGGGTACTGAACCCTATACGAAAAAAGCAGTTTTTCGACCTCGCTTCACTGTCCATTTTGAATTAAAGATGCAAATAATAACTCAATTGGTAATATTTGTATGGCAAAATAGTATAACATATCGTGTAAGGCATAAAATTGCAAGACTTTTTTGCTTACCACTATTTTTTCAAAGTGTAACAGGAGCCAAAATAAACTCTGGGAAAAAGCGATTGCTCTCTTAAAACTGTTAGGTTTAATTTTGTTAAGTACCAAGGGGACTGTATCTCGGTTCCTGTAACACTTAGAGAAAAAATTCGTACACAAAAACGTCTTGCAATTTTATGCATTAAAATATTAGCTAAACCATTTTCCCATAAAATTAATACCAATCAAGGTATTAGATAAAATGCACTTTTCTTCAATTCAAAATGGCCAATCCGAGTCGAAGCTGTCTAAGAAAAATAGATCGAAAAAAAACTCATATTTTCTCCAGTGTTTCTTCAAATTGTTGATAAAAAGAACTTTTTCATTTTATTTGGGCTTTATTAAGTCTCAAATCTATTGTTTCAACATAAAAAAAATTATTTAGAAGCTTTTTCTACAAAATACTAGTTTGACCAAAATTTAACTTTCTTAGTCAGTTTTTCTTCAAAGGTTTTCTTCTGCACGCGATAGATTTTATGCCTTCAGAAAAAGAAACAACTCACTCAGATATGTAGGCCACTATGAGTTTTACACCATGTTGGACGCAGCCATGCTAAAAGGCCCTATTTTCTGCAGAATGATGAGGGAACTTTAAAGTCAAAGTTAGCAGATTTCTTCTTAGCTAATCAGGCAATTAGCAAAAAAAATGTTGAGGTCTTAAAAAATTAATTAATTCCAAGAGAAGCCCAAGAAATACCAACAAATTTTAATTGTGATCCGCCCTAATGTACCTTCCACGTACATGAGGGTGAAATGGTAAACTGAAAATAGTATAGGTCCTGGTTATGACCTCTCAGAATTTAGAACCATTTGTTTCGAAACATTACCGGTTTTCGTTTAACTGCTGTTTTTTTTTTTTAAGTTCGAAAAAAAACCCTTCTTTGATCCACAATTGTTTAAGTTCAAAATATGTAAAAAAAAAAAAAAACAAAAATTAATAATGGACGAACGGTGCAAAATGCGGGATTATTACCAACATGAATGTACATCATAAATAACAATATTTTTAAAAGATTTTTAACAAACAGTTTTGTTTTTTAATATTTATGTTGGTTCCTAACTTGATCTTGAAAATAAGTTCCTTACGAGTGCCTATGTCGTTTATGTATAAAAATAGGAGCTTTCTTTGATGAATAGAAAAAAAAAAAAACATTCAACCTTGGGGCATTCCAGATTTTATATCAATCGTAATAATAATAAATTCTTAAGAACCTTTCCTCAAAACCATATTATTTTATAATTTAGAATTTCTTTTGAAATTTGTTTCTCTAACTTTTACCTTCCTTGAAACTTGAACAAAGAATAATATTCACTTCGCTGAACAACAAACAATAATCATTTCTAATACTAGAAGAGTAAACATAAACAATGTTGTCTTAAGGTTTTAAGCTTATTGGTATAAAATTTCTTAGAATTTTGTAGAAGATCATGTGTGAATCAATTCAACGTTTAAATTATGTTTTGAAAAATACACATATGCTTATGGTACACATAAGGTATCTATCAACGCAACAGTACATAAAAAAAAAAAAAAACAAAAAAAAAACTTTATTTTGTCGTTTGTGAAATTTCAAAACAAACAAAATCACATCTCTTTCGGCAAAATATTCATCACAACAAACTGGAAGAAATTTTTTGAACAAATATTTCAATTCTCTTCCTATATCCTCGCTAGGGATGTTTTGTTTATTTGAACAAAAGGAAAGAAATCCTTTTTTACCTAAACCTTACATTCCTTGTGTAGGTAGGGTATTTCTATATATATCCGTTTTGGCAGTATTATTATTATTTTTTTCAATTTTATTGCCTATGTTCTTGTTAGCAAACATAAAAAAAAAAAGAAACATGTTGTTATCCTTGAGATGTATTTTTTTTTTTATGTTTAATATCTACTTTGATTTGTTTGGATATTTCCGTCCACATCGTCGCTCGTCGTCGGCTAAAATATTATTGACCTCTTTTATCACAATTTGGGGAGTAAAGAAAATTTTGTTATTTTTCACGAAAGATTTTTTTTTTTTTTTTTTGTTTCTCTCCGAGGACAGGATGGCTTCAATTTTTCATCTGAATACGTTTCCTGGATACAAGAGAAAAATATAAAATAAAAATATCAACTTGTGTTTATTGGGGTCATTTTCCATTCGAGTCGAATTATTCTCTGAGAGGTTTCCAATAAAATTTATAAAAATCAACCTTATTCGGATTTTGAGATTTTCTTATATTTTTTTTTCTTAGATTAAGTTGCTATAAAATTGATGTTATCGCTGGAATCGGATGGATGCTGATGATGATGACGACGATGAGAAACTCTTTTTTTTTTTTTTTTTTGTCTTTACTGCCTCATGGCGTGGCGTTTTTTGTATAAAAAAAAAACAGAATAATTTAATAAAATTATTATTCTATGTCTATGTTGGCGGAAGGAAAATTAAATTTAAGGTAACACAAGCGTAATAATTTTGATGAACCAGCAGCAGGTGGACTTTATTTATTTCGTTTTTTTTTTTTTTTTTTTTATAAAAAACCTTACGAGTGAAAAAATAATCACATACATAAATCAAAAAAAAAACGATGAGAGAAATTGAAAGAGAGGATAATTTAATTAGCAGCACTGATTAAGCATGCATTAAAATAGATATTGAAAATCCAATACATTCATCCACCATCTCTGTCCCTTGTATAGCGACTTAATGTTTTTATGTTAAGTTAATTAAATTCTAATTTTCAATTAACAGGAATCGAAAAATGTTGTTATTATTTTTTTTTTTTTTTTTCAAGGGAGGGTTTTTTGTGTTGGGTATTTCTTTGCATTGCAATATTTTTCAGGAAAGAGATTAATTTTATGGAAAATGGTGGTGTGTATTTTTTGGGTTTCTTTTGGTATCCCTTGTCAATCAGAGAAATATTAACAAAGGTGTCAAATATTTTTTTTTTTTTTTTTTGATGGAATACAATTTCATTGGGTATTTAAAATTTTGATGAAGGTTTTAAAAGTATATAAGAAGACCCATGAATGAGTGAAAAGCTTTTATAAAAAAATGCCAAATATGAAGGGGTTAGCGAGATCTAATAAAAAAATATTGATGTTCGTCATCCAAGTCTTACAAAGTAAACGGATTAAAAATAATATTTTTTTTAAATATGTTTTTTTTTTCAGAATTGGATTTGTATA
Organism: Meliscaeva auricollis; assembly: GCA_948107695.1. NCBI lineage: Eukaryota > Metazoa > Arthropoda > Insecta > Diptera > Syrphidae > Meliscaeva > Meliscaeva auricollis. Next base: position 78,441,451 of record OX403618.1, read on the forward strand.
TTAAAATAATTATAAATAAAAATGTACTCTATGACGGGGTGAAAAAAATCATGAATTTCAAAAACAAATAATTTGCATTTTTTCAAATGTTAAGTTAAGTTAAGTTAAGTTAATGTTAAGTTATTTTGCAAAAACTTTTTGCAAATCTTTAATTTCATTTTACAAGAAAATTTGAAAATATATTTTTCTTTTTTATACAAAATTGTAGGAAATAAAGATAAAGTGTTGTCATTGATATTAATACTTTTTTTCTAGTTTAAGTAATTTTTCTTTCAGAAAATAGAAAATAGACAAATTTCCAACACTCAGAATCGTTTTTTCTTTTGTTTTATCTATTGTACACGTGGTTTCTTGTCCCATCTTATGGAAATAACACACATCCCTTACTTTGGCGCACACATTGTGGCGGTATCAAACAAATTAAATATCAGAAATTGTAGCAAATTAAATTTATTCCGCAAACTTACAATTTTTTAGCTCGCATGGTTTTCAAGTTATTCCATTTTTATTAGAATTTGAATGAGGTCAGAGCACAAAAATAACAAAATTATTTTTTTTTTTAGATAAATATAATTGTAGTTTTTGTATTATTGTTTATTATTTGTTATTTTTTGAGAAAAATTATTTTTATAGGTTCCAAGGGTAATTTTCCATTTTTTTAATTTTCAATTTTAGAAGGGCTGAAGCCAAAGGAGACGAAATTTAAAAAAAATATATTTTTTTGAAGTTATAGTTCTTTGCCGGCGTTTATAAAAATACTGAACACATAGACATTTTCAGCCCATTATAACTGGTTTTTTTCACACAGACACTATAAGTAGGCAAAGAGTAACAACACATTTACATCATTTTGCGTGAAACACAATAAAATTATTAAATTACAGAAGACAGCCATTATTATTGATATTCTGACTGATTTATATTCTACACTATAAGTGATAGGAAAAAAAATAAATACACCAAAAGATAGTTGGTAAAATGTAAGTTTCTGATACAACTGGATTTTTCGAAATTCCACCGGCAAGTTAGGGTAAAATGGGGCAAAAAAAAAAAACTTTTTGTACATCTCGAAAAGTATAAGAGCTAGAATAATGATATAAATTTAATTGAATAGATAAATTGAAATAATGATGAGCTTAAGTAAAAAAAAAAATTCTTAAAAATCAGCTTTTCAAGTTAAAAAATTAATTTCCAAAATCAAATATTCTTTTAGACCTTTGCAAATGTTTTTAGTGTTGGTAAAGTTAATGTTTTATTAAAATAATAATTACAGTCGTTGATAGATAATGAAAAAAAAAATAAGGAGTTTCATAAAAATTCAACAAAATTGTCTGCCTTGGTCATAGGAACTCGCCCAGCCACCAGTGGAGAACGGTACCGTTGGCTCACAAATGGATTCCAGATGGTTCGTTTATAAAATTTGTTACTTTTTTGTTTATTGTTGGATTTTAAAGATTGAAGTGTTTAAATTTAGCTGCAACATTAAACTAGATCAAAGTGTAATTTTTGTATACAGTTAAATATAAAAATAATGAGAAAAATGTAATGGAAGCAAAATCAATTTTACTTTTCTTTTTCTTTTTACGAAATGTTATGAAATATTTTTGAATTTCATAAAACAATATACCACAATATTTTTGGTACAAGTGTTCTTGATAGACGATAAACATTTTAAAACAGAAAAAAATGTATATTTACAGATTTTAAAGAGAACAATTTAATTAAAATACGTAAAGAAAAATGATTTCATTGGATATTAAAATCTGTAACTTTAGTTTTAGTTCCAGGATTTTATTGAATTGAAAAGATTCTATTGGATTGAATGTTGAACCATAATCCTACATTCAAATAATGGACAATTATTTTATTAAACATTGCCACAGAGATCGTTAAGTGAAAATATGTTTTAAATGAATAAGCAAAGATTAGAAAATTTAATAAAAATTTGGTAATTTTAAATATATTTTTAGCTCAATGTCTACTTACAAATTTCTATAAAACTTCACCTAAAATATCAACAATTATTTTGATGTACAATTTGTTTCAATAAGACACTTCACAAGATTCGCAATATCATTAAAATAATAATCAAAAATAGTATTAATTCTATTTCTCACATCAATCTGTGGAAAAAATTCAAAATATACTTTTCACGTAAACAAAATAACTTTTAACTTTAGTAAAACTTAACCGATTTTTAAAGTTTAGGTATCAATGGAAAGATTGGCGCATCAGTTAAATGCAAAATTCCATACAATTTTTTATTAAATTATGTAAATATAGGCTCCACAAGGTAAAAATAATCAGTTTTCACATTATGTAAAGTAATTTTTACATTTTTTTAAATTAGTATTTTGATTTAATAATAGAGTGATCCGCGGTAATTTTGAAGTATGAAACATTAATCTGGGTCATTTATAAGCAAACAATACATCCAAAGTATGAGAAAGGATAACTAGAAATTCTGAAAAATTATGGTAGAAACTTAACTCACTTAGAACTTACACAGCTCTAAGTCTTGGCCCGATTTTTAATTCTTAACCTGAACTTGAATTTTTAAATCAAAGTTGACACTAAATTAAAAAATATTTTGTGAAAAAATTTAGTAGTGTATTTACATGATTTTTAATTGACTTCTAATATTGATAACTGACTTGAGCCTTACCTGTTAAAGAAAAGAAAATAATGCATTAGTTTTTCAAATTAAGTAAAAATAAGTTATGAATTAAAAGGAAATACATTTTAAAATAATATTTCTAGTTTTACCTAATATCAACTTTTTGATTTATCGACAAGAAATGCCTTCCCGTAAAAATGTCATTAGATAGGTAAGTAGATCAAGGAATTTTTTGTTTGTCAAATTTCTCTTCAAAATATTTTAATAATTTTCTCTAAAGCTTAAAACCATAATGCAGAAATTTTGAAATCTTTGTCGTATTATATTCTTGCTAAGTTTCAAGGCAAATGTCAACATCATTTTCCAAGTATTTTTTTCAGTTGACTTGACTATGACTATCCAATTTGGTTCAATTTTGTTTTCAGTGAAACAAAAACACATTTTTATTAATAGAAGTTATTTCCCTTGAAAAACGGTTTTAAAATTCCAATGCTGCAAACCCATACAAGAAATTCAATAGTATCAATTTTCATATGCAGTAGGTATGGTATCCCTTTTCAAAAACACACAATTCCTGGAAATATTCAAAACTAATAACAAAAACAAAATGAGAACGTGTACCTACATAGTATGACGCATGACCTTCAACAAAAAAAAAAAAAAAACTTTCACCACTGTCAAGTTTCGAAGCATCAGGGAATGATATGAGAAAGTTTAAAAAAAAAAATATGTATCCCACATAACGAAAGCCATAGATATGGGTTTTGAAATGAATAGATATCACCGTAGGACACAAAAATGTTCAAAAGCTTTTGTTGTTTGTAAAATATAAGAGAACAAAACCAAACACATACACACACATAGAGAGTTTTGTATAGAAGAAAGAAAACCAGGACTCAAAAAGGATTCCTGGTTTGGTTTGGTTCGTTTTTCAACACACGAAAAAAAAAGAAGAAAATTCTCAGTAGTTATTTGTGAAAGTCATGATATGTGTGTGTGTGTTATAAACTTGTATAGTGGCAATGTTTTTGACATCAACAAAACCGTTCATTCAATTTTGTGTCAGGATAGGATCAACAGCAACAACAAAAAATTCTTGTAATCGGAATATGGATCCAAAAAGTATGACAAACAAAACAGCACACAGAAGATTATTCTGCTTAAATTTCATAGAAAAATATACTCCCGGTTGAAAGCTTTTCTAGTTTTTTCTGTTTTTTTTTTTGTCAAGAAAAACTCAGGTGTTCTTATTCTTTGACAAAAAAAGAAGAGTTTTAGGGGTTTTTTCCTACATGATTATGAATTTATTAGAGAAAGAGGTTGTTTGAAAAAAAAAGATGGTTGATAAATCATATTTCTGGTGAATAAATGTTAAGATGAAGACAGGCCCGTCCACATGTGGCAGCTGTTTGGGTAGATTTCCATTAACAGTTTACATGAAAGTTTTAGTTATTAAATTCCATCGGAATACTTCTATCGGAATACTTTGATTGGTAATCGAAGCGTTGAACAGCACCCAAAGAAAATATTAGAGTATTATTTAAAGAGGAGATCCTATGCCCCTTAATGGGATCACAACGGACTCATCATGGTCTGAGGACCAAAGTAGTTCAAAAAAATACAGTATTGGACAGCGTTCTAAAGGCAGCCTCGTTGACTTCTTATTACTGCTGTCTTTGTCTTATTCAGCTCGGCCTTTGACTAAACTCAAGATTTTAAAAGTTTTTTACTTTCTCTGCCAGTAGCCTAGTAATATTGATGTTCACAGAGTGCTCTGGACTCGATCTTAATATTTCAATCAATGTTAAAGATTAAAACTTCCCCTTTTATTAAAAGTTCCGCCATCGTCTACGGTTTCTGGAAATATATCGCAGTTCTCTCCAACTCTTTCCCAGCTGTGAAGATTCCTTTTCGACTGTGCGCGCCATGTGCTTCTCGGCAAACCTGACTTTTTACCTGCCTGTGTGAATGGGTTCCATTAAATCGCTTGGCCAGCGTAGCCTTTTCGAAGCGTATCACCAATCCACTACCACTTACGTCTCCGTGGATTCTTGACCCGTTTTCTAATGAAGATTTTCATTAGAAATACGGTTTGACCAGAAATCTCCTTAAGATGTTTTGTTTTCGTCTTTAAGCTGATAGCATTATTTCTCCATATTTTGGACAGTATTCTGAAAGCAGCTTTTGCTTTTTTAATACGGCTGTCGACGTCTTATTTGGTTCCACTTTTGGTAGAATAAAAACTCCCAAGATAAAAAATGTCTTCTAATTTCTTTACTGGTTGTCCAGAAATATTGACTTGAAGTGATGAGTTACTTCATCCATGATCCTATGAGAAGGCAAGCTTACTTCGTCTGCGTAGTACAGATGTTTCAGTTGGGATGTCAGACTCCATTGAAAAAAATTGGCAATACTAAGCAACCCTGCCTGACTCCACATTGGATTTCGAATTCATCTGACAACCTTCCTTTATGCAGAACGTGACATATGCATCCATTGTAAGTTGCTTTAATAATACCAATTAACTTGTCTGGAATTGCTCTCCTTAAACGCTTTTTCAAAATCAATGAACAGCAGGTGAAGTAGTATATTCGTGACTGTTCAATAATGATCCTGAAGGTGTTAATTTGTTCACAACAGGATGAACCAGTGCGGAACCCTGCTTATTCGGTATTGATTGTTTTCGAGAACACCGACAGAACCTGTTTTTCTTTGCTGCTTGAGTAGCTGCGATGCGAGCTTGCAGTTGTTTTTTTCGTCGATCTTTGCCAAGGTTTCTGAGGACAGCCAAGTGCTCGACCGACTATTGTTTCAACACCGGTTATGAAAACATTTTTCACAGCACACTATTAATTTTTGAAGGAGGTAAGTTCACTGCTGCTAAATAATCTTAGCCCTTGGGGAAGATGGTTGTTGGCACACTGCGGGGTCATTTAGCCTGTCGGTATTAAATCTGGGCATTCGGATGTTTGCTTGAAATCTCCGAATGTCAGCCGCTCTTCTATTCCTGACGTCCACGAAACTACTTCCAAAATGTTGTAGGCTGATTGCAAAGTGGTGAATTTGGTTAGAGTCAAGGCCAAGCATTTGTTCAAACATGGTACCAACAATATCAAGACAGTAAGAAATTCAGAAATCAGCGAAACACTCACCATTGTCTTTGGAATTACCAACGCTATATCATGTCTGAGTCCATTATTGTTATGGCAAACTTTGGCATTCAAATCTCCCATAACCATTTTGATGTCTTCACGTGGTGTATTTTTGTGAGCGGTATTCAGCCTGTTATATAAAAGTCTCTTTTACTTCAGGATCTGCGGTATTTGTTTGGGCGTAACACTGTATAATGGGGGGCGTGACGCGACGTACTCTTGTGTGAAATCTTGCCTTTAGTATCTTGTCTCGTAGGGGCTCCCACAAAATCATGTTATTGGAATGCAGTTTTGGTTAGCAGAAGCGTGATATCAGTCCTTACACGAGGCGTAGTGTAGATTTCGCTAGCGAAATTGATTCCGTTACGAATAAAATGTTCACCGCATATTGCACCAGGGTTGTTATAGTATCTTATGTGTCAGAACGCACGTATAATTTACGTTTCTTTCTGTTTCTACAGATTGGAGACAGCCAATTTTTCTATTTAAACTGCTTTCATTATATTTGTTGTTTTCTTCTAGGTGCTATTTAGTTTTCCAATAAGTTTAAAGAAAACAAGAAAATTATCAAAACCAAAAAAAGTTATTCTGAGTTGGATCCATTCAACTCTATGCATTCCGATGTAATTTTTTTTTATGTTTCAAATAAAACAAAAAAAAAAAGAAACTTTAATTGCTTCCAAATTTATCCGGCAACAAAAATTGTTCTATTTTTTTAAATCTATATTTACAAAACTTCATTAAGTTCAATAAAAAAAAAAAGAAAAAAAAAATTACACACAGTTAAAAGCTGCAAATCTAGTTAAAACAGTTAAAATCCTTTGGGAATACCATCAATTTCATTTCAACTAACTCTCGTAAATTTTATTCAAAAGCACTTAAATTCGCACAAAATTAAACACAATATAAGATAAAAATGTACACAATCCGCATTCCCTTTATTCCTGTCCCCTATATCCCCATACACCAATAAAACAATCTATACATACCTTTTTGTGTTTGATAAAAAAAAAATATATGTACATTTATCCTTTCATACACATCCATAATGTAGAGGTATGCAATATCTATATTATGTATGTATGTAGGTTCTAGATAAGCAATTGAGCATAAATCTGAATTTGCACTAATTCAACTTCATTCCGGCATAAATCGCATTGTTAAATGTAAGCACTTTTGTTTGACACAAATAAAAAAGCAATCAAAATCTGGGACAGAAAGTAACAACAACCTTCGCCAAAAGGACCAGATTGGTGACATATGGGTTGGAAAAATTAAAAAAAAAAAAAAAAAAATCCATTCAGATGTACGTATGTATGTGTGTTTGGGTGTGTGTGTGTGTGTGTGTGTGTGTGTGGTTTGAAAAGAGGATTTTTATGTTTTTTTTTTTTTTTTTGTATCCTTTTGCATGTTACTGTGATATGAAATCGACATCAGATACCATTTAGAAAAGCATTATACTGTGAGTCTAGAGAAGGGATATATGTATATTCGTATAAATGTTGAACTGATGATGATTCGTCCCCCACCACCACGTGAGCCCAAGGGATTCTCGGTTATTTTTACTCATTTTCAAGGGGAGATATTTTATTGTGAACAATTCTCGTTTTTCACCCCATCATCATCATCATCATCATCATCAGCAGTAACATCATCGTGTGCACAAATCGCATTTACCATTCCATATTACCTACATTCATACACCTTCTGATGGGCTCTCGAGTTATAGCCATCGCCCCCCCCCCCACCTTCCTCCCCCCTCTACACAATTTAGATCATCCTTTGAAAGCTATAAAAGTAAACAATTTTCTATCCTGTATTTAGGTTACAAATAAAATAAAAAGAAAATATATATAAAAAAAAAAAAAAAAACCAACCATTAAGCAAATCTGCCAAAGAATTACGCCGCAACGCTCTCACAAACAATGGAATTCTTATTTTATTTTGCAGGTTGTGGAAACCGGAATTGAAATACAACAAAGTCGAAATGGAATGTAATGTGTGGGAATGTGGGGGGGAGGGGTGTAAAAACGGCCGGATTGAAAATTTTGAAATTTGAGTAGTTTAAAGTTTATGTAAAAAAAGTTGTTGCTGTCTAATGGCATCAAAGCTTGGTTGAGTGCTAATAGTTCTGATTTTTTCCCTGAGTTCATGTATGATGTTAGAACTTTGAACGTCGTTAAAATTGAAACTAAATTTAAAAAAAAAATCCAGTGAATTTATGAATTTCTAATAATTTTAATCCTGTAGGTTTGTGTTTTGATCATGAACAAACTATTTATATAAAAAGTAGTTATTTTTCTTACAACTTAAGTTCAAAACCATCACTTTTCGCCGAGCTCATAGATTTCAAAGTTTGTTATTTTTTAAAAAACTTAGACGATTCTCACAATAAATTTGGATTTAGTTTAGTGTTTAATCGCCAAAACTGAAGAAAAGTTAAAAATATTGTGTTTTTTCTTTTTGACAATGTTGCAAGAAATAATTCAGCGAAAAATAATAATTCAGCGAAAAATCGGATTTATCGGATCCAATGAAATACAATAATCTCTTCCATCTAATTTAAGGAAACAAGCTTAATGGGTCGTGAGCATTGTGTGTTGAGTCCTCTTCACAAAAGAAAATATCCGGTGTTTGAAAACCCGGGTAACAATGCGCCGGTTATGTTGTAGTCGGTGCCGGGAAATCTGCTGAAATTCATCAGCAAAGTTTAAGTCGCTTGAAGTGTTCGATTAACCCGAATAGTTTTTAAGGTGGTTATAGAAACAACAAACATTTTATTCAACATCACAATTCTATAAGTGACTATTGCAGTTACTTTTCCAGCAGTCATGTCGTTAACAATTGATATAACCAATCATGTCACCATTCTGCTATTTATTTCTGGCCACCATTTTTGTTATAATTCTGGTAACTATGCTGTTAACCCTTTCGGACAACATTTAAGTACCAACTACAATGATCTAAATATTGAAGGCTCTGCCAACGTAGCTTGGAGCACCTTGATGAATTTTCGGACCTAAAACGGACCGCATTAAATCGAAAGGGGAGAACATGATGATACCAAAGAAGAATTCTACAACCTCGACGATAAAGATACGTCTTGGCAAACTAAACTCCAATAATTATAAGGAGGGCAATACTGGCTCGGCATTCGGAAGAACGTACAACAACACTCTTTCGTTTTTGAGACACAGCGAAATGTCAAGAGCACTCAATATCCACACCTCAGTAATTAAAAGGGGACTTGGCAGTCTTGAGATCAATGAAAATGATCATGTTGCCAGGCATACATCCAGAATTATTGATATCTGAACATACACTCCAAGTCTGGGAGCATGGGAGATAGAAAACCCTTGGACTTTGTTCCAGTCTATGTTAATGGTGGACCCCCTTGTGGGAGTTCGTGCTAGCTGTGGTTGTTTTTTCAAACACGAGTACTTCAGTACTTGATAGAAATTTGTGGTGATATTGTCACCAGCGATAGATTCAACATAATCATTGGAAGTCTTACTAGACACAGATAGGTAGGATGAATTTGAAGATAGAGTGCTGGCTGGCATTTTTCATTAGCCTTAACTTATTTACTTACTTAAGATGGCGCTTACAATCCAGGATGGATTAGGGTCTCAGCCAACATGCCTCTCCAGCCAGCTCTGCCTCTAGCTAGCCAACTCCAGTTATGCACGCCAAGTTGATTGAGGACGTTCTTCACTTGTCTGCGTCAATTATTATTAAAATTAAATTGAAGAATCTAAATCTCAAAGCAGGTAGGTAGGTAGAGATGGCGGTCAAGCAAACCTTGTTTGTTTGACCCAATTAGCGCAGGATACGCCGTTTTGATACCAAAACTTATGAAACCTATGGGTGATAATTGGATTTATTTGAAATACATTTTTGATTGGTTTTAAAAAGGGAAAAACAAGTGTTAGGCAGTCCTAAATCCACTTTGTTGCATTTAGGAACGAGATCAAGTCTTTGATCTTTGATCCTGAGATGTTATCTATGACATTAAAGAATTCACTTCCCAAAGAGAGTGCTCTATTCCTAGCAAGGGCGGGACATTGACATAGGAAATGGAAGACCGTTTCTTTTTCTTGCTGGTCCAAGCAGCTGCGACAATAAGTATTGTGCGGTATACCCAACTTTGCTGCATGTTCCCCTATCGGCCAATGTCCTGTGCACACCGCAACGATTCTGCTAATGTCTTTTCTGGGTCTAGAGATTAGGTCATATGTTTTGGATTTATTATAGGTGGGCCAGATTTTTCTGGATATGACGCAGCTAGTCAAGTTGTGCCACCTATTGTTAGCTTTTGTTAGGTAATTTAAGAAGATATCGCCCTTCATGACTCCTATGGGAATGTTAACTATTTCTGCTAGTGACTCATGAAGGGCCGATCCTTGCCTGGCCAGTTCATCCGCCTTTTCATTGCCTTCAAAACCACTGTGACCTGGGATCCAGATGAGAGTGATTGTGAGGCTTCCACTCAGCAATGAGAGTTCCTCTCTGCACTGCTGAACCAATTTGGAGGATGTCGTGACCGAAGCAATTGCTTTTATAGCTGCCTGACTATCTGTTAGTATAGCTATATTTTGGTTTTGATTTGAATTTACTCTAAGTAATTTGCAAGCTTCTTTAATTGCCAGCAATTCCGCTTGGAATACACTGGCAAAGTTTGGTAGTCGAAAGGATTTTGAGATATTGAGGGATTCATAGTAGACACCCGAACCGACCCCACAATCCATTTTTGAGCCATCAGTGAAAATGCAGGTGTCGAAGTCTTTCGTCACAATGTCCTCTTCCCAGTCTGATCTCGACGGGAAGCTGACCCTGCAATTCATTACAGTGTTCAAAATAGGGGTGCAGTAGTCCGTGGGTGTCAGAAGCATATTCGATGGTATTAAATTTGTTGTGTCACTGTGACCAAAAGGTTTTGCCTTCCAACTACCTGTTTCTTTTAGCCTTAAAACGCTACAAGAGACCTGGTATTTAATGTGAAGGTCTATGGGTAAGAGGTGCAAGAGAACGTTTAGAGCCTCAGTGGGGCACGACCGGAGGGCTCCAGTCGTCCCTACGCTTGCTGTTCTCTGGATTTTCTTAAGTTTGTTGATGTTATAAGCTTTACTAAGTGCAGGCCACCAAACAATGGCGCCGTAGGTAAGAATGGGTCGTACAACCGCTGTGTAAGTCCATAGAATCATTTTTGATTTAAGACCCCATTTTTTCCCAAAGGTTTTACTGCAGGCATAGAAAGCAATGCTCGCTTTTCTAACCCGCTCTTCTATATTTAGCTTCCAGCTCAGTTTAGTGTCCAAAATTACACCTAAATATTTGGCGCTGGAAGAAAGTGATAAGATTTGGCCGTTGAGCTGAGGTAGAGGGAAGACAGGGATTTTGGTTTTAGTTGTAAAAAGCATCAGTTCCGTTTTACTTTGATTAACTCCTAGGCCACAGCTCGTAGCCCAGTTGCTAACTTTTCTCAAAGCCGTGTCAGTCATTTCACTGATCACAGGTAAAAACTTTCCTGATACAAGTACAACCAGATCATCCGCATATGCCACTGCTTTCACTCCACTTCTCTCAAGCTTCACGAGGATATTGTTCATGACAAGGAGCCATAAAAGGGGAGAAAGAACGCCACCCTGAGGCGTACCCCTATTAACGCATTTAAAACAGTTTGAATTTCCTAAACTTGCTTGAATTCTTCTCTCTTTTAGCATTGAAATAATCCAACTTCTGATGTAGTCTTCTACTTCAAAAGTCACTAGGGCTTCGAGAATAGATTCGGTTAGGACATTGTTAAAAGCTCCCTCTACATCCAAGAAGGTAGCTAGGGTATATTCTTTAAAGTGTATCGAGTTCTCAATTGTTCGGACGACTTCATGGAGGGCTGTTTCCGTAGATTTGCCCCTCATATAAGCGTGCTGCGAACTAGCTAGAGGACATCTTTTAAAAATGTCTCTAATATGAGTTTCTAAGATTCGTTCTAAGGATTTAAGTAAGAAAGATGTTAAACTTATTGGCCGGAAATCCTTCGCAGATTCATGTCCTCTTTTGCCCACTTTGGGTATGAAAACCACTTTAACTTGTCTCCAAGACTTGGGCACATGATTAAGAAGAAGGCAGCCTTTAAAGATTTTTTCAAGCCATGGAACTGCTATCTCTTGCTGATTTTGCAGCATAATGGGCAGAATACCATCAGGGCCTGGGGATTTGTACGGAGAGAAGGTGTTAATAGCCCAAGCTATATTTTCTCTTGTTATCAAGGGGTTTACTTGCTCAGTCGTAACTGATAGCAAAGTGGGATTAATGTTCACTTCAGAGGTTCTATCAACGCACCCCGGAAAATGAGTAGTCATTAGTAATTCCAAGGATTCAGCTGGAGATATTGTCCAAGATCCGTCAGACTTTTTAAGAAACGAGGGATTTGAGTGTTCCCTCGATAAAACCTTGCTAAGCCTGGCAGAATCCTTAATATCTTCTATGGAGTGACAGTATTCCTCCCAGCTTTCCTTTTTGGCTGATGATATGCTACGCTTGTAGACTCTTAAGCAATCTTTATAGGGTTCATAGAATTTGTGTTTATGGCAGATGTTGAAGATTGTTCTAGTCATTTTCCTCAGATTAGACAAGTCTTCGTTCCACCAAGGGGGAAATCTTTTGCTACTATGTCTCACCGGACAAGAGACTTTAAAGGCGGTGATCATTGCTCGTTCAAAGGTCATTACCTTTGATTCAAGATCATCAACTGAATCTGTATTTATATTGGGTATATTGCGTAACTTTGCACTAAAAACTTGACCGAAATTCTTCCAGTCAGTTCTTTTGGGATTTCTATAAGGGGATGGGATTTTGGTTTCAAACTTAAGTTGGAACAGAATCCAACTATGGTCTGAAAAAGATTTTAAAGGGGATACTCTCCAATTTTCAACCTGCAATTTGGAGTTGCTATTTGCAATAGTGATGTCTAGTACATCCTCCCATCCTTCATAGTTTCTTGAACTAGGAAACGTGAAGGTTGGAGTAGTACCTCTATTGCAAAGAGTAAGGTTATTTTCAATGATATAATCAAATAAAGACTCACCTCGTTCATTGATCTCAGAACTACCCCAAAGAGTATGACGTGCATTTGCGTCACACCCGATGAGTAGGCTTGTCTTCATAGTACTGGCTTGAGTTGTCAGCCTGCGTACTTCCTCCGTCGGTGACTGCTGGTCATGTGCCATGTACGCAGATGCCAAAAGTAGTCCTTCAGTATTTGAACCCTCTAATTTGACAACGGTCAAATCAGAGGTGCTAAGATTGGGACACAAAAAAGCTTTTAAGTGTTTTTTAGCTAAAATACATGTTCTTGGCTTACCTTGGCTCAAACTGACGGGCTTGTAAAAAAGGTCATATTGGCTGTCTTGGAGGCCTCTCACTCGGAGGCCATTAATCCAGGGCTCTTGTATGATGCCCACATCAAAGTTTTCCTCCCTTAGGAAAACTCTCAGGTTATCTGACGCACATTTAGAATGCTTCAGATTAACCTGAACGACGTGCAGCATGTTTTTAATTTGTATTGGATTCTGCATCGTCAGTTACCAGCCTCTCGCCGGAGAACCCTGCCTCTTTGGGGGTATCGCCATCCTCGACGATATCCTCAACTAGGTTAGGGTCCGCTTCCTGACTTTGCAGAATCTTTATTTTGGCATTCCTAATGCCAAAACGGAGCTTAAAATCGGCTTTTTCGAGGGGCCCACGACTAACCTCGCAGATCCTCAGAAGGTAAGACGCACTGTTCTTTTGCGGTTCTTCAGTCTTAATGACTGCCCAGTCATGCATTGGAATCAGCGGGTTTAACCTCTGGAGACTGCGGATCAGCTCCGTTCCGCTTGGCTTGATGCTCATGAGGGGCAGCCAAATGCGAGCCAGTGGTTGTCTAGGAATCTCCTTAGCTGGGATAAGCTTGAGCTTCAAACCATCCCATTTAGAGCTGATCTCATCAACGCTTTTACTAAGGAAATCCCTAGAAAACCCATCCTCGCATTTAATTACCCTGTATCCCCTGAGCATCTCACCAGAGTCGAAACTAGGGTAGGGACCCTCATTCGCAGATAGGGTGTAGAGGAAGACCATCTCAGAGAGTTTGGCCTCGATGGAGTTCCACACTGACATCAGACCTTTGCTGTCAGAGGAGAGCTCATCTACAATCGCCACTTGAAGATCGTCCCTGACGATCTCACTTAAAGTGCGCGATTGCGCCGCTCCCTGAGGTGGCCCTTTCTTTTTGGTGCCGCCGGTTTTAGATTTCTTTTGAGGAGGGTTACCCTCCTCAAGAGATCTATTTCTTTTGGCGGTCTTTTCGGGCTGAATAGAAAAATTGTTGTACTCTTCAACAATCTTTTCGTACTTGATCTTATCAGCGGCATCGTTTGAGTGTGGAGTTCCAGCTTCCTCATTTTTAGCGATCTTGCTAAGAAAGAAGGTAGCTCTCTTAAAGTCCACTCTACGATGCAAACACGCTGTTTTTAGGTTCGTGCGGGTAGCACTGCTACCCGACGGGTTTGTTTGGGATTTATAGGGTCGAGGCACAGAGGTACTACTTGTACCAGCTGTGCTTCCGGGGTGTGGAGGTTGCTTAGGAGCGCTAGCACTTCTAGCAGTCTCTAAACTATCCACGATTGTCTCTTGGCTTGAGGCCAAGAGTTTATCCTCCAATTCGGAAGATGTTACGTCCGTCATGTCATTGTCCATTTTAAAAGAGATTTGAAAAAATTAAGGTCCCACGAGTAGGTCGGAAAGGAAAGGTCAACCCCGGCAGAGCCGATTACCGGGGCAAGGCAGAAATTATGACGGATCCTGCCAAGGCATCCGAAAGAGCTCGTTCACGACTGGTTTATCCCCCAGCCTTTCATTTCTTCGGCACGGATTATGTACACGCTCACCCCACCACTGAAAATTAGGAACCTTGTATCGATGGTAAAATTGCATTTCTGATTTTTAACTATTGAGGAGTTAAGAGCAATACAGCTATGCAACCTGACCTTAGCTGATCACCATCTTGCCAAAAACGCACAAGATAAAACTGTGGTGGTCATTACCGCCCGGCACCCACTAGGAGGGTTTGATACACGGATTTTTGCCGAGCAAAGCAACCAAGCAAATTTTCATTTGAATCTTTTAAGGCCCATGCTTCTGCCCCATGTCATGCTGATTAAGGTCTTGTATAGCGTTTCCTTGATTCTACGAGAGAGGGCTTGACTACTTAAATGCCTTCTCAGCCCGAAGAAACAGCGATTGGCAAGAGTAATTCTCCGTTTGATCTCTGATCTGAACTGATGTCGTTGTTTAAGTTAATAGGGGATCTCAGGTAGACAAAGTCTTTGACTGCTTCGAAGTTATAACTATCAATCGTGATGTTTTGGCCGAGTTGTCGATGTTGAGATTCCTTTCTCGTTGATAGCATATACTTCGTTTTGTCTTCATTAACAGCCAATCTCATTTTTGCCGCCTCCAATTCAATACTGGCAAATTCAACAAGCACAGCTCGCTATGCATATGCAAGTAGTTGAACAGACTTTTGAAAAATTGTACCAGTTGTGCTGACTTGTCATCTGCGTACAACTGCTTCAAGAACGATGTTAAATAGACCTTTCTCAACATCAAACGGTTCAGTGGTGTTTCTACCCAACTTTGACGGAGCAGCGAGATTTCTCCATTGTCATCCTGAACAAGCGGACGAGTGTGGCACAGGGATGCCGAGGTATCACATCTGTATAACTCGCAACTTTAAAATCGATGAAGAGGTGGTGTTTATCGATCTGGAATTCCCGGTTTTAATTCCAAAATCTGTCGGAAGAAGGACTTCGAATTTTCATGGAGAAAATTATGAAAACCCTGATCCAAGGTTCATCACATTTCTTGATATCGAGATGCCGTCCTCGGCACTCATGGGTTTTGAAACCGCTCATTAGAGAGTTTCTGATGGTTTCAAGAAATCATGCGTTCTGGTGGCTGAAATACCTGCATAGTTGTTGGTAAAAGCCGTTTGCGATAGCGATTCCTATATTCTGTCTGAAGATCGTAGCAGGGTCTTACCAGACTAGTGATGAAAATTCTGGGACCACGGAAGATGGAAAGCCCCTGAACTTTGGTCCCCTTGTTTTCGCTTACATGTGCGGGGTAGTTATGAGTGCTTCTCATGTGATTTCGCTAAATCTTAACACCATTTACTCAAGTAGTGACTTTCTTTGCATATTGAAATTATATACCCGTACGCGTGTCATGAAAATGTGCATCTCATATTAAAACATCGAATATCAACGAAAATTATCGATGATTTAATGAAAAAAAAATCGATATTTTAGAAATAAAAGTTTTTGGGGGCCAATTCAGCTCTTTGAAAAAGCCCTAATCCGTCCCTTTATATATGGATTTGCTACGTAGGCTAAGTGGGAAACGACGCACGAAGAGGATGTATGCTTTCATAATCCTATAATCGCATATTAGAACAAATTCCATATAAATCTCTATTATCTCTATATAAAAAAATATTTTTTTTTTTTTTTTTTTTCTTATTTAACCTTCATCTGTTTTTATTTATTGTTCGTTTAAGTTTATATTCTATATTATTTTCTTTTTCCAATTTTGTGGAGGGGTAAGTACAAATGTATACATCTTACATAAATTGGATGGGTATGTGTCTGTATATAGTATATATATGGGACTTGATATATGGGTATTCTATTTCACGAGGGATATTCTTTGTATATGTCTATGACCGCGACATAATAAATGGCACAATTTTACCAGGATATAAACACATTTCCCAAATAAAAACCGTTCTCAAAATCTATGACGTTGGTGTAACCTCAAAACCAATGAAGAAAAATAATAAACTATGTTATGTGTATGAAGGAGGAGGGTGACAGGGAAGAGACAGGATGTGGCTGAATGTGGTAGAAATATCTCCCCCCACAAGTTGTTTAAAGGCATATCCTCGAGAGATGCTGCTTGCCGTACTAATCGTTAAGCCTTCTTAAATGGGCTGGTGAAAAGTAGATTTTTTGTTTGTTTTATGTGTTTTTTTTTTAAAAGGATATTAAGGAACTGAGTTTTTAGGGTTCCTTTAAGTGGCTTATAATTTCTTTACCAGAAAAACACGTGCCAGAAAAATTCACAGGTATAAGGTAGATAAGTTATCGCGTGGTAGAGAGGTGCTTTAATATTTTAAAAAGACATACGTATTGTCAAATATTTACCTTAATAGTGGCCTACGGTAATAAAGATAAGTTTTTTTTTAATTAATAGATTAAACAAGGATAACATAAAGTTGGTTAACCTTTCCTTTAAATGCAATCCTTTAAGATAATGTCATTGACATTTTAGGACAATTTTGCTACCTCGACTTTTCAATACACCAATAGAAGTCCTACCGTAGATATACTTTTCTTAGCGTTCAACTCCAACATCAACTATTATTTCATTCAGTTTTCTGAAAACCCTTGAATCAATTATGTGTTTAAAACTCAACAGCATGAAATAATAAGACGTGATTATAAATTTACAAGAAAAAATACTTCTAAAACCCGCCACAACTTCAATCTTCAACAACAACAAAAAAAGGATATTATTTAGCACACATAACGTAGGTACCTACTCATTATTCATAGTCCTCCTTCATGTAAAAAGAATTTAAATTAGTTAAGGGTCTGAAAAAAAAATGTGTGAATGAAAAAAAAAATTAACTTACATTAACTTCCAATTAGCAAAAATAATTACTTTGACACCATAACCGCTTGTGTGTCCATATGATGCGTTCACACTACTACACTTTACACTGCATATACTGACTATAGATGAGGATGATGAAAATTTCTGCAAGTAGCATTCAATTAAGATCCAATTAAATTTTCTAAAAACTCACTCACACAAAAAACCTTCTCTGGGTACAGGAAGGAGTATTATATGCTGATAAAACACCTCCTGCTATAATCGTGTCGGGGACCATAACACCATAGTAACATTAAATTATAAAAAAAAAACAGCTTCTAGCTATCGCCTGTGACTTACAAAAAAAAAAAAAGAATATAAAAGCAAAAATTGTAAACCTATTTTAAACCGAAATGTCACATCCCTGACACAATTAATGAAGAGAAAAAAATAATTCATTGAAGCGATATATGTATCAGTTTCTCATTTTTGATGAGTCTAATGGTACAAATATTGGAATTGCAAATAATAATTGCATAGAGCCAAGTGTTTAGACTAATCGTCGAAAAACTAAAATAAGCGACCCAGGCACTAACCTAAAAATATTTATAATTTTATTCCAAAATGCAAATTCGAGAAAGAAAAACTGAGTTCTTGTTACATTTTTCGGGTGGAACTTTATACTTTTTAATTTTCAAGCAAAAGATTTTGAATACAAAATTAGTTTGATATTTTGTCCAGGGATATTTCTTAAATTATTGAGGAAATTTTAGTTGAAGAAAAGTATTCAAAATTTCCTTTTAAACCTAATTCACACGGAAAAAAAGTTAAATTTGATCTCTTGTTTGCATTCTCTTTCTTTGGAAGAATCCCACACGTTCGATTCTGATTCGATTTTTTTTACAAAAAATCTTAATCTAAAATCCAAAATCCTAACTTTAAACATGGCCACACAAATGTGCAAGGAAAGCAATATTATGTGTTTGGATTGAATCAAGAAGAAATTCGTTTGAGAAAAACTATTCCAAAACTATGCTTTAATCAAAAAAAAAGCAGTTTAAAACAAAAGTTCAATAAAAGATCATACCTTTGCTTGCAAGCTCTTTCATGGTCATTTTTTTGAATAAGGCCTATCTTTAAATGAAAACAATTTTTTTCGAAGCCGGTATTAACGGTACCTGCCATAGAACCGTTTTTTTTATTTTGATTTTCTCCTTTATGACTCAATCAATTTCAACCATTTTTTTTATATGAAAGCTTTTTAGTTGCAGTAATAAAAAAAATCGAAAATTATTTTTTTTGGATTTAAAAAAAAAAAATATGAAATTTCTTTTTTGAATTATCATTTTTTCGAAAACTACTTTATATTTTTTTTTTCAAAATTTAGTTTTGAGATGTTTTTAAATAATATCTTAAAAATGGTGCACCAATTTTTTTTTTTTTTTTCTAAAAGTCCTTGCAAAGTTTTATACAGAAAAAAATAGTTTTTTTTTAAACTGCTTTAACGATTTTCAATTTTTTTTTTTTTCTAAAAATGTATAATTATAGAAGAAATAAAATTAATTTCATTTAAGAAGCTGTTTTAGTCATTTGAAAATTGAATTTTATGCTTTTTTAGTTTTTTTTTTATAAAACTGCATTGACAAATAAAAAAGGCTTAACATACATTATTTATAAGAGCAAGTACGTGCGATTCAGTTGTGCAATTTATTTTTTTAACAAGTCATTTTAGTAATTTGTTTTTAAAGAATTTAATTTCAAACAATTGAACAAAAAAAAAAAAAATAGTAACAAACATTTTCCTACTAATTTCATTCAAAAATATTCTATCAAAAGTGTAGCTACGTTTAAACCTATTTTTTTTTTTAAACACTGAGAATTGCATGATATGTATGTACATTTTTTGAAGTAAAAAAAAATAAAAATTAATTTTTTTCTTAGAACCAAAATTAAATTTAAATGCCTGGGGGTCGATTCTGGTTCTGTGAAAAAGTAAAATGAAAAGCTTTTTACTTTTTCACTCATAAAAGCAATTCTGGTTCTGTGAAAAAATGTCTGAAACCTACAATAATGAATAAATTTCTTTCACGGAAAAATTTGAAAGTTAATTTCAAGTAAAAAACATGAAAACAAATTCTTCTACCTGAACTAAAAAAAATAAGAAAAATTTAAAAAAACATGAAACAAATTTAATACTTAGAACGTGAAAATTATTTATTCGATTCATTTATTAACAGAACCAGAATCAGCCCCAGATAACGATTATGGAAAGACTTGATTTTTTTTTTAAACGCCTCTGACGATTTTGATTAAAATTTTTGTGTGTGGTTAGGCACAGCATAGACAAGTTCGTACTTTTGAAATAATAAAAATATTTTCTCATCGCTTAGTGACAGTACCTCTCATAGAACCGTTTTTTCTTTTCCTAATTTTCTCGTAACCGATTAAATGGATTTTAATGACAATTTTTCAGTTAAAGTTTTTTTTGCAATTTTTACAATATTTCATACCAAACATTTGCAAAATAATTTTTTTTTTTTGAGAAATCAATAAAAATCAATACCGAAAACGGGTTATAGATTTTTTTTGAAAAATGGTATCAGATTTCTTAAAAATAGCATACCTACCAATTTTTGTTTACATGGTTTGATAATTTTTATATAAAAGTTTATAAAATTATTCAATATTTACATAATAAAATAATATTTTAAGTAATAATAAAAAAAAAGTATTATTAAAACCTATTTATGTAAGAGGATTTAACGCCTGCAGCAACTTTTACTCTTAGATCAAGTACGTACGACCCGGTAGTGCATTTTATTTTGAAACGTGACGTCATTTAATTTTTATTTGTTTGCCTATACTTTAATTAATACAAAATGTTATAAGTGCTTTACATTTTTACACACATATGTATTATATGTTTGCATATGCATGTTTATGATGCATCAATCTAAATTATTATTCATACAAAAAAATCTAAAGTTAAATTATATTATTAAGTTCGTTCGACCCAGTCGTGTATGAACTTATTTTTTGTGGAATTTCATTCAATATCGTTTTTTTCTTCTAAAAAAGCCTGACAAATTGATATATCAATGAAACTAAGGTTAAATTAAATAAAACAAAAATTATTTGAATGTTTAAAAAAAACTATGCATATGAATGTGAGCTGATTTTTAAAATGTTGCAATAAAGGATTTTTTGTTAGCTAAAAAATATCATATTTTAAAACTAAACTAATTAATTCGATATTATTAATAAAAAAAAGTTACAAATAAATTTGAATCTAGCGACCAGATTAGTTATTATATTGTTGTGAAGGTAAAATCAATTTTATTTTTTTTATGCTAAAAAAAAATAATTGAATATATCCAAAATGACATTGAGAATGCAAAATATAAAATTTTAAGTCTTCACATTTATAGAATAAAATATTAAGTCCAGTCAGTGGTGGACTTTGCCCTAGAAAATTTCATGTGGTTCCAATTTTGTGGGAAAACTGCAATTTCTTGACAAAATAACACCAACACACTAATCAAAGTTATGATCGTGTTATTGTGAACCTGGTGTTCCCATATAAGATCTACAGGCTAAGTTGCTGCGACGATTTTCTTCAAAGTTTGTAGTTAAGGGTTTTTGGTGATTCCTTAGAGGGAAAATTGATTTTTTTTTTTGTGGCCAACTAACGGTATGTAGTTTTACAAGAAACTTTAAAATAACATAAAATAAAAGCACTTAAATGACTAAAACAACTTCTTGAATTGCTTTGCTTCTTGAATTGAGTTGCTTCAAAACATAGTATGCCATTTAATTTTATTAAGAAAGATACATTTTTAGAAAAAAAATTGAAAATCGTCAGAGCCGGTTTAAAAAAAAAACTAGTTTTTGTATATAAAATTTGGCAAGGACTTTTATATATATTATTAAGATATATTTAAATTTTGAAAAATATATTAAGTAGTTTTCGAAAAAACGATTTTCAAAAAAATTATTGCAATTTTTTTTTTTAAATCCAAAAAAAAAAATTAGAAATTTCTTTACTAAAAATTTTTACGGCAACTTAAAAGCTCTCATGTAAAAAAAATGGTTAAAATTGATTGAGTCATGAAGGATAAAATCAGAATTAAAAAAAGAAAACCGTTCTATGATGGAACCGTTAATACCGTTTTCTGACACCGTTATCTGGTACCGTTATTTTTGGTAAAAAAAAAAAAATACATAATTCAAAAAAACTTCTGGGGATAGTCTCCAAAAACACGCCACATACCAAGTTTGAAGTAAATGGACCCATCAGTTTAGGCTGTGTGTAAATTTTGAGATGGATTTTTTTTTGGTTAAATCCTCTTTTTTTAAGAATCAGTAAGAAAAATGAAGTTATTATAAAAAACATTGTCAAAAATTGGAAAAAAAGAATGATTTTTTTCTAATTGATAGTAATATCAACCAGGAAAGAGTTAGTCGCTTAGAGCCAACAGCAAATTTTGGGAGTGGAGGTATAACCAAAATCTGACTATGCAGTTTTATAGGAATACGTGTCCTGATTTCAAATTCGAAACTCTAGCAATTTTCTTTTTCAGTCTCCTGTAGTTTTAGGTTAGTTGAAAAACGTGATTATTTATTGATTCACAGGCCGAAAAAAATTGAAAATAAATTCTGGTGGCGAATGTAAAAAATGTTTTTCTTATGGATCTTGGTGTGCTGATTACGAATCCGATCTCAAAACTGCTCTAGCAGCTCTTGTTTTCGAAATATTTTGATATGCATGTACAAAAACAGCGTTTTTTTTTTTCCTTTATTCAGTGTTGCATTACATGTCCGCTAAATCTTCTACAAAAAATCGGTATAGAATCTGAAATAACCGTTCTTTATCGGTATTCGAATTCCTCTTTTTTTGAATTTTGAACTTCCGTGATGTTTTGGATAAAGAGAGATTTCATTTTCAGAAACAGGAACAAATTTTTGGCAATCATTTCGATGCGCCTAATAATAGTCTGAATTTGTTTAAAGTGCAATGTAATCAATTATACAGACTTGAAAATCATTGCAAGAAACATGTTCTAGTTTCTTAAAATTTAATCTTTCCTTACCCAAAACATGACATAAACATTGCTTCTGGGATTGAAATCGAAAGAAATAGTTAAAAAAATACGTTTTTTTGACACCCTCCCCACTTTTTCGCCAACCCATCCCAATTTGCACCATCCATATTCTACAAACAATTAATTTTTTTTCAAAAAATTATTGGCATTGGTCTATATGGAGGCAGCACTTTATTAAAATAACATCAAATTGATTACCGAAAATATAAGTCAAAACTCAAAATACTTGACAAAACTTGAATGTGGTTTCGTTTCATTGCTATTTTTGTGAAGTACCTTCGACTATTCGTCGAACTCGAAATTTTTAATTTTACAAAAGATACCTAATTTTTATAATTCAACCAAATCCTAAATAAAATTCCAAAAAAGAAAAATATGTCAAGTGTTCAAAACTCCATCCCAGTCCTTATTACCCATACAAATGAAGCAACAACAAAAAAAAAAGAGAAGAATATTTCAATTAACATCAAAGGATACTATTCTAAACAAAACCAAAATTTATTTTCTCAAGAACTAAACACATCAACGTGCACGTTACCTTTATAAAGTTATTTTAATTTACGGTCCCACCAGGACCAAAATTTTACTATCATAAAATTAATTTAATTTTAACTTTTTGCCAATGTGTGCCATCTTTCCAGCACCACCGCCTTGCCGCCCCCCTTCACTTTCACCTTCCACACACATCCTGATATAGCGTATACATTGTATTTATATAACTACATTTTATAAGAGGATTCTTACCGTTACCTAGTTTTATAATTTTTGCTTCCTTTGGCAACAACACATTCATGTGATCGTCCTGACGATGACGTTTCACATTAATTGCTTTCAATTTAATGAAATTTTAATAAAACTAAAGGATATGAGTGTACGGTACCTTTACCTCTATGCCATGTTATGTTGTTATGGCTTTGCTCCTCGATGCAGTCTTGTAGTGTGTTGCCTTGCCAAAAGATTCATATAAATGGTATGGGTGCATAGCATATATAGCCTGCGGGCGGGGTGTGAAAAGCCTCTTCGAAAATGGAAAGGAAATTCCACTGTTGTAGTAGCGCTACTCTCTTATTCTCTGCCAAATATCCTTGCGCTACTCTATGCATCATAGTCTCAGTCCTGATGGTCCTGGTGTGTGACTTTATTTTGTGAATGAGTGTGAAAATTCCGCCCACTTAAATTCACACTTTGAAAGTGGTGACAAAGTGAGAATTGGGCGTGGAACGGTTCATTAAAAGAATGATGATGGCAGCGCCATATAGTATTATATAGTAGTAGTTGTCGTCCTCGTTGTTGAGAGTCGAGTCGAGTCGAGTCGAGGGTATGATCTTTTGTTCGGCCTGTTAAACATTGTCAAAAGGCAAAACAAATTTCCCAAATGATATGCACACTTAATCGTCGAGTAATATGACGTGAGTTGCTATGGAGGAGTGATTTTTCATATAGTCTCGGCACCTTTAATGTCAGGATAATCGTAAGTATACAGACGAATAATTATTTTTTTTTTTTTTGTCAGTGTTTTAATAATCTAAACTTGAAAGTGCTACAAAGTTTCTTCACCAGGGACTATATAGGCGGTGTCTAAAATTAAAAGTTACTTGTTTAATAGGAGCTGTGATGTCAAACAAAATTAAAAATACAATGTCTTGAAAATTTTAAGGACTTTGAAGATTATTTTTTAAGTTTTTAATTTTCTGGTTTTGATGTATACTCGAGACGTTTTATTATTTTGGATTTTATATTTGGTAATAGGGCGGGTACGCGTTGTGAAATGATGGATGGGCAGAACTTGCTATTGTAGTAGAAGGAATTAATATATTTTTTGAGGATCATCATCATCATCGGCTCGACAACCGGGGTCCGGTCTTTAAACAAGTCTCTCCACCTATCCCGGTCTCGAGCCAACGCCATCCAGTTGCGCACCCCAAGGCTTCGGGCGTCCTGGTCTACGCCATCTTTCCAGCGCAAGCAAGGTCTTCCATGCTGTCGTCTACCATAGAATGTTACACAAAAGACTTTCCGATAAGGTTCCTCCTTGCTCATTCGAGCTAGGTGCCCTGCCCACCTGAGTCTACAGAGCTAAATTTTTGTCACTATGTCTGCTTCAAGGTAGATTGCGTACAACTCATGATTGTACCGTCTCCGGAATCGTCCTTCCTCACATATGGGGCCAACAATTCTCCGTAAGACTTTTCTCTTGAACGCGGC
Source organism: Meliscaeva auricollis (assembly GCA_948107695.1). Taxonomy (NCBI): domain Eukaryota; kingdom Metazoa; phylum Arthropoda; class Insecta; order Diptera; family Syrphidae; genus Meliscaeva; species Meliscaeva auricollis. Next base: position 78,466,224 of record OX403618.1, read on the forward strand.
TAAGAGGTCACAGTGCCTTTTGCTAAGCACCCAAGTCTCGGATCCATACATGAGTACTGGCAGGACCATGGTCCTGCACAGCAGCAGTTTTGAAGTTATGGTTAGATTTCTGGATTTGAATAGCTTTGACAGACTGTAGTAGGCCCTGTTGGATTTGAGGAGCCACCCGCGTATTTCTTCTTCTATATTGTTATCGGCTGCTTCTGTTGACCCAAGGTATTTAAAGGATTGCACCACTTCAAATTCGTGCTCCGCTACCTTAATTGTTTGACCAACTGTTCTTCTCGCATTCGACGTCACCATGTACTTTGTTTTACCTTCACTAATGTGCAGCCCCATATTTTGTGCCGCCTGCTCGATCTGGATGAAGAAATCGTTTACAGCTTGTTCGGTTCTTCCGATGATGACGATGTCGTCTGCGTAAGCCAGTATCCGGCTGGACCTGTTGACGATGGTCCCGCTTGTTGCCATGCCAGAGTCACGGATTGCTTTCTCCAACGCCAGGTTGACCATCTCCTTGTCGGAGTCCCTTAAAAATGTTGATTGGTCTGGATAGCAATCCGGCTATTTTAACTTGGCTCGTGTCAATTTATTTGGGATGCCGAATTCTCTCATGGCTTTGTAAAGTTCTACCCTGGCTATGCTATCATAGGCGGCTTTAAAGTCTATAAACAGATGGTATGTTGGGATGTTAAATTCTAGACATTTTTCCATCGCCTGCCTAAGGATAAAAATCTGATCAGTTGTTGATTTGCCTGGAATGAAACCACACTGATATTGTCCGATGATGGTTTTAGCGTAGGGGTTATCCGGTCTTGTAGGATAGAGGAGAGTATCTTATAGGCGGTACTCAACAACGTTATACCTCTATAATTGCTGCACGTTGTGACATCTCTTTTCTTATGTATGGGGCATATGATACCTTTTCGCCAGTCTTCTGGCATTTCTTCATGCTCCCATACGTGCACTGTGATATCATGAATTGCTTCACGTAAGTCTGGCCCGCCGTGGTGGAATAATTCGGCTGGTATGCCATCGGCTCCCGGGGCTTTGTTTTTCTTGAGCCGTCCTTTAGCCTTCTCAACCTCTTCTATGCTTGGTGGCGGTACCATAGGGTGTTCATCTTGAAGTAGTGGAGCCTCCACTTCTGCTGTGAGCTGACCATTGAGCAATTCATTAAAGTACACTTCCTTCAGTATGCTTTGTGGATCGGTGATCAGATTTCCCTCTCCGTCCTTGCAGTATGTGCAGCGTGGTGTGTACTGCGTCATGTTTCGTACGGATTGGTGGAACTTCCGCGCCTGGTGCGAACCTCGCTCTACATGAGTACAAGAGGAAGAAACTGCAAATGCAAGAATTCCGCTTTATTTTTTTTTTCAAACTTTGCCAAACACTCGGTTAAAACATTCTCATGGAACTATTTTTGTTTGATTGTGAGAAATCAAGGCATCTTGAGCATTTTAAGTTCCAAACATTCCATTACCATGTCATGTACTCGGAACACTTTTTGAAATTCTTGACATTTTTCAAACTTAATCTCTCTATAAGGTTGCTATACTTTATTTCTTTTTCAGCAAAAATACTGCCCGTTTAGATGTCAGGTCTGATATTTTTTTTGATCAGCCTAATAAACGTGGTTAATTCTATTAATCTGTTTGCACACTTGAAACAACAACAACAAAAAATCTTTAATAAGTTTATTAATCAAACATTTCATTCATTCAACTTCTGAAATTCTGGCAATAATATTTTTTCAACTCATTAAAACGATATCTATGCTGAGTAACAATTCCCCTTCTCATATTCATACACCTAATAACTGGTAACACAAATCTACACAAAAAAAAATTTGCATTGATTTTCACTAATTTGTAATCGGAATCCAAACCATCCAAACACACAAGCTGTTGGCGGGGATACAAAAATTCCAAAGTTGCCACTCAAAAGTATTTGCAATTTTCAGTTTTATCAATTTTCCAAAAGGGGAAAGCAAAAACAAAAAAACAAAAACAAAAACGAAAACGAAAACCCTCTCCAAACAGTGTTGAAGCTTTAAATTCTGATAGATAGTCAAATATTTTTTAATTAACTTTCTACTTTCAATTGAGGGCGATTCAGATTTCAAAGCGGAAATGGAAAAAAAAATCACTCCATATCTAACCATCAGTGAACGCGCCCTGCACCGCCATCATCCGCCAACACTGCTTTGACGCATTTCTGCCTTGATGCTTGTTGAGTGATTAATTTGCAAAGTTATATATATTTCCCTTTTTCGTATTCTATACTTTTTTTTTTGTTTTCTATTCAAAGACATACCGTAGTTTCAAAATTAATATCACTGCCTATTTCCATATTTTTTTTTTTTCAAAAATAAGAAGAAAAAAACATTCATATTCAAAAGGGCAAAATCAATAATAATCTGGCAAAAACTTTATACCAATTAAGTCAAAAAGGAATTTTCTTTGGAAAAGTTTTGAATTTCATTTTTTTTTTTTTGAAAATCTTCCCTTTTTAAAATACCACCACCCATCATTCGTTTTTATTTTCAAACGAAAAATCAATATTAAACGTTTTTTTCTCTATTTTCATTTTCTGTGGGACTCAATTAAAAGTTGGGCGGATTTAGATTCGTAAAATTAATTTTGTTTTTTTTTGTGTTTTTCTTTTTTTTTTTATTTTGTTGTTGTCATGTTTACACTCCGACTAAATAAATAACAAAAAAAAAACACAAAGAATAGTCATTTTAATTTACTTGCATTAATAAATCGCATTCACAGTCAAAATATCGTATCTAATGATTAAGGATTTTTGAAAAACCAAAAAAAGAAAAAAAAAAAAATAACGAAACAACCAGGATCCGAAGGAAGTGGAAGTAGGATGGGAGGGATGATTTCTGGAAAAAATGCTAAATTGTTGAATTTAATTACAATAAATCAATAAAAAGATTTCAGGAATTCAGGAGGAATTTATTTTCACATCTGTCCTTTTCAACATTTTTTTTTTTTTTTTTCAAAATAGATTTCAAAGGACATGGGTGAAAGATTTGATGGTGTCGTTTTTTTTTTGTGAAAAGAAAATTATTATTTAATATTTAGGAATAAAATAAATTTTAATAAACATCCAGTAGATACTCCTACCTAAATGGCAAAATGTATACTAAACAAAAAAAGAAACGGTATAAAGCTAATTGGGATTTAATTCTATGAACCACACGTATGTGTGTTGTTTATAGCTTTGTGCATTTTATTTCCATTCGAGTGAAGTGTTTTAATTTGTGAGTTTTTTTTGTATGGAAAACCATTAAAAATTAATAAAAAATGTATTAATTGAGCCATGCATCTAAAATATAAAATTTATAAGAGAATTTTAAATAAATAAAAAAATGTATATTAAAACGAGACAAACAAAAATAATGAGAGAAAAAATTTAAATATTTAGTTTACATCAAAATGTTTTAACAATGCGAAGAATCTCATTTTAGATCCACAAACATTGTGGGTGTACACCTCGAAAAAAGTAAGGGTTAAAACAATGAAATAAATTTTATTGGATAGATAAATTAAAAAAAAATGATGAGTTTTTGTAAAGAAAAAAAATTATAAGAATCAACTTTTCAAGTTAAAAATTATTTTCTAAAATCAAATATTTTTGGATCTTTGAAAATTATATTGATGTGGGTAAAGTTGATGTTTTATTGAAAAAATAATAACGCACATTGATAGACAATGAAAAATTAAATTAAGTGTTTGATACAAATTTAATATTCAAAATGCTCCAAAACGTTTTTTCTTAGCTTTAAAATACACATATGTTTTAAAAACTTTATGTGGGTGGCTTAATTGATTTTAAAAATCAGGGAATAACGAGAAAAATATTTTTTCAAAACCACTTTTGGATTTATGGGTTGTCTAGATAATGTGTGTAGAAATTAGATTTTTAAACATTTTTTTCAATGAATAACAGTAAAAAACAAGATTTTTCAGTCCAAGTTTTTTGACCGTTTCCAACGTAATTTTATTTTTATCTTTTTTATTTTTACATATTTAAGCATGAAATTTACACAACCATTAGATATTAGGTAAATACATTTTTGACCGAATATTCACGATTTTCTGAAGTCTATGAGCCGAGATAAGAGTGAAAAGATTTTTTACACGAATCTCAATAACTTTTTACCAAGCCTTATAATATTATGACTCAATTTTATTGAGCATCACAATCGAATTACATTCAATTTGATATTAAACACATAACTGTACTTGCTATTAAAGAAAGCTTCACAAACTTGAAAAGAGTTTCATCAAAATTCAACAAAATTGTACCGTTGGCGTTGGCTCACAAATGGATTCGAGATGCTTATTGTCGCATGTAAAAGATTGAGGTGTTATAATTTAGAGGAAATATCAATCTAAAACACAATGTAATTGTTTTTTTTTTTAAACAAAGACTGTAAATGATATATCACAGAAAAAACATCGAAAAAAATACACTTTGTATACTGATATAATTTTAAATTTCTATAAAACTACACCTGAAATGTTAACAATTATTTTGAAAAACAATTTGTTCAATAAGACACTCACAATCAAAAATAATATAAATTCGATTTCTCACATAAATCTGTAAAAAAAAATCAAAATATACTTTTCATGTAAGCAAAATAGCTTATAACTTTAAGTAAAACTCAACCGATTTTTAAAGTTGTGGTATCAATTAGTTAAAATACAAAAAAAAGTTCTGTTCAATTTTTTATTAAATGGTGTAAATATAGGCTCCACATGTTAAAAATGATCAACTTTAACATTATTTATTAATTTATTTTTATTTCTTACATAACAGAGTGATTAGCGGTCATTTTGAAGTATCAAACATCAATGTGGATCAGGTACAAGCCACAAAAAGACAATTTGAAATTGACCAAACACAAAAAATAAACCAAATTAACCCTTTTAAACTTTTGACATAATAATAAACAAATAAAAACAAATTAAAAATCTTCAACAATGACACTAAAAAACACATTGCCTTAAAAATCTCATTTTAGCTCAAAAATATCTATATACTTTTTTGTTCATAAAATTTTCATTTCAATTTCCCAAGTTTTCTTATATTTATAAAATTATCCTTCTTGGTTTTTAATAAAAGAATTTTATAACAAAACAAATCCTTTTATTATTCAAATTTAGTACTAACTTGAGGCGCAAAACTTTATATCCGCAACAGTGGGCTATATTTCTGAATCCTATAACTATTCTATAACAATTGTATAACTTGTGTAACCATCATCTTAAGTGTTAAGTTTATTTTAAAAGAAATTTTATATAACAAAAATGCAATTAAGATATTATGTCTTTAGTAAGAGAACACAATAAGGCGAGCTGGAGCATAAACAAAAAAAAAATAATAAAACTACCTACCTATAGGTATTCGAGTAAAACTATGTATTCAAATGCAATCCTCTTTTTATTAATTTACAAGCTCAAATTATGTAACTAAGTTGCTTTTAATGTTTTCCTGGCAATCGGAACAAGGATGAGACAATTCATGCATTTGAAGATGAAGAAGCATCTTATAGAAATGTTTAAATAGAGACAGAGAGCTGAGAGTTTTTGGACTGTTCGCCGCCCCCCCCCCCCCCCACTCTCTCCATACCATCACTCACTTCTACGAGTAAAAGAGTGGTAATATTAAAAGTCCTTTTTTTTCGTTCGTTACGAAGACAACGTTAAATGTTAAATGGAGTTGCCTAAGTGCTTTTTAGTTTGTATCGTCGTCGTCGTTGTAGTTGTCGTTGTCTTCGTTGTCGTCTTCATCCATTAGTATACGGGGCTTCATTTAAGTCTTCTGAATGCATCTGACGACAATTTGTCGCCTTTCCATATCTACAACTACACACTACAACCCAACTATATCTTTTACAATAGAGTAGTAGATTTTTCTAAGAACATGTAGTATGTTTGTGTATAATACAATATTGTAGAAATGTCCTTGTTGTTTTTGGAAATTTTCAAAATTTCCCTAGAGACAACAAAAACTACACCTACTTACATGGGTATAAGCTAGTTGGAAGAAAATTTTCGTTTAATTGAATGCAATTTCATTGCATGAGTAATATGAATAAATAAATTGATGTCGAAGCTTTAAGTTGGGTTAATGGCGAAGGAGGTGGGTGTGTGGTTGGTAGAATGCATATTACATCTATGTAATGTTCGTTCAAGGAACGAGTGTTGTTTTATTTACACAAGTCTTATGGTATTTAGGTCCCTTTTGAAATGGAAGTCCCCTTAATAGTATATCAAAACCATCACACATCCACACTCTCTTAATATACTTACATATGAGCGTGAGGTATTTAATTTGCAGTATAAGAAACTCTTATACTTCAAGCAATGATACATTTTTTTGTCTTGATACAAAAATAATTGTATCTACCGATGACCGACGACGACGCAAATCCCTGTCCAAGAGCACAGTCATCAAAGAGAGAGAGATAAGGAAAGAGATAAAACCAGAGCAAATGAAAGTAATAATTAAATACTTAAGATGCTTAACTGAAAATACATTAATTTTGAAGGAAAAAAAAAATCCTTGTATCTTTTTGTTGATGAATAAACAAGGAGCTTTTGATAAGCTTATGAACATTTAATATCATCTTTTCAAACCCAAGGCGTTGTTTTATGCTTAAAAAAAGATTAAAAAATGAAATAAATGAAGAAAGAAAAAAAAATGTTTTTCTGTGAGGAAACTTATGATTTTAATTGGGGTACCCATTTGCTATTTTTGCTAAACCAATAATTTAGCAAATAATAATCAGATTGTATGAGCGAATAAAATATAATATAAATATAAAGGAAAGTACTAGTTAGTTAAATAGCTTCATTTAAGACATTTGACTAAAAATATTTTCAATATGAAGCTTTATTCAACTGAATCCTACCTAAATGCCTTTTTTGGGTTTTAAGTTTATTTCATATTTCTAAAAAGTGCATCTATAAACTAAATTATTTCAAAAATGGGCAATTTTCTCAAAATATTAAAAATTATGGACGCAGTTAAAAACACCATTTTGGTGTTAAATTAACACAAATGCTTTATCATTACAACTTATTTTTGAATGCACATTTCAATGAAACTAATATCAATGAGACTACCATGGCAGAAATTAAGTCACTTTTTCATGTAGCTTAATAATAACTGCTATGGACTAAAAACTAATTCGGTTTATTTTGTTACTACGAATATTTTTAATATTTGTCTTTCTAATTGATTTTTTTTTTATTTTTCTTTCTTTGATACCTCAACTTCAAAAATCGGTTAAGTTTTACGTATATTTTGAATTTTTTTACAGATTTATGTGAGAAATCGAATTTATACAATTTTTGATATTATTTAATGGTATTACGAAGCTTATGAGTGTCATATTGAAACAAATTGTGTATCCGAAAAATTGTTGACATTTTAGGTGTAGTTTTATAGATATTTAAAATTATTTAAGTAGACATAGTTAGTTATGAATGGTACAATTGGCCAAAGGCTGTGTTAATTTCAAGTTTGGAAAATGTAAAAATAAAATACTGTTGGAAACGGTCAAAAATTTGAACTGAAAAATCATGTGTTTTTTTGTTATTCATTGAAAAAAATGTATGAATTTCTTCACACATGTATAAACAAAACATAAAAAAGTCAATAAAGCCACCCACAAAAACTCTCAAAAACGTACTATGTGTTTTTTAAAGCTAAAAAAGTTTTTTTTTTTGAGAATTTTGAATATAATTCGTACTAAATGCCGAATTTTCTATCTATTACATCTATCAAAGTGCGTTATTTGTTTTTCAATAAAACATCAACTTAACCAATACCAACATCATTTTCAAAAAGGTCTAAAAAAAATATTTGACTTTAGAAAATAATTTTTAACTTGAAAATTAGATTTTGTAGTATCTTGAGTATCTATTCAAGAAAATTTATTTCATAATTTTAACTCTTCTGCTTTTCGAGATGTGCGAAAAGTTTTTTTTTTTTACGCTAATTTCCCAGTGGAATTTCAAAAAATCCCGTTTTATCGGAAACTAAAATTATAACACCTATCTTTTGGTGTATTTAGTTTTTTTTACTTGCAATATATGTAGGTACTTTAGGGTTAGTTTAGGACTCGTAAAAAAATCGGACTCGCGATAACAATAAGAAATGTCATTACGATGATAGAGAATTCGAAAAAAGTGGATCTCGCAATTCGGTGTGTCCGTCTATCCGTCTGTCTGTCTGTCTTTTTGTCTGTCTGTCTGCCTGTCTGTCTGTGAATACCTAAGCCGCTGAAGTGATTTTCTTTAAATTTGTCGGTTAAGGACCTTTGGTGATTGCCTAGAGCGGAAATAGAATTTTTTTTGCACCAAAACTAACGGTACTGGCCATATAACTTTAAGGAAAAGTTAACTTCTTTCAAAAACGGCTCTAACGATTTTGATTAAAACTCTTTTGTCTGCTTTTGTTAGTAGGGTCATACTTTTGGAATGAAAGAAATGTTTGTAAAAATTCTCCTAACGGTACCTCCCATACAACTGTTGTTTTTCATTTTTGACTTTCATCTTAAACGTCTGAATCAATTTTGATGAAATTTATCCTTAACAATTTTATCAGTTGTAGTGCATGAAAATGAATCAGTCAGATTATCAAAAACAATGGCCGACTTACGTGATTTGATAAATTTATTGTGTTGCTCATAAAATGCAAAATAGAGATAAAGCCAGTATAAAATGTAAGTGTATTGTTACTCTTTACATACTTATAGTGTTTGTTTACAAAAAAAAACAGTAATAATGGACTGAAAATTCACTTTGTTACTACTGGTGGACATCATTAAAAACATCATTTTTTAAATGAATAAAACAATTTTTGAAATGACTTTGACATCTGAAGAAAGTAGAAAGATACATTTTTAGGCAAACAAAATTTTAATGCTTTAGAGCAGTTTTTTAAAATTATTTTTTTATAAAATTTTCAAGCGAATTTCCAATTTAAAGATAATGTTTAAAAAAATGTCACATTAAAATTTTGAAAAAAAATGCACTGAGCAGATTAAAAAAAAAATTAAATATTCTTTAAAATCCAAAATACCACTTCTTGAAATAAATTTTTGAATAACTAAAAAAACTTGAAAGTACTACAACGAAGTTTATGGTTAGCGTTGAAGATATTTCACGACTGCCAAACTTTTATTCTGTCAATTCCACTTACTTGGTGTGATAAGTTCTCAAATTTTTTTTACAAAAGTCATTCCACCATTTTAGCTATCTTTTTTGGCTAAATTGCATCAAAAAAGCTGATTAAAAGCTGAATTTGTCTGTTCTTCAACCTTTTCTCTAATAAATTAATATTTTTAATAGTCTTTAGTTTGTTTCTTGATTTATCGAACCTTTAAAATAACCATAAACTGTTAAATTATTTAACCATAGATTATTACTTTATAACAACAACAAAAACAAAAGACCCCCCTTTTTTATTTATTTTTACTTTAGAAAAAAAGGAACTTTTAAAAAGCAACAAATTTCCTTTTGTTTTACAACTCAAGTTAATATCTTAAAATCCTCTGCTAAATAAATAAAAAAAAAATTATTATTGGTCAAAATACTGCCTACGGTACCTTATATTTTGTGCGAATTCTTCTCTCCATCCAGCAGGCTATCTGGCGACCTTATTTTAATGTTCATCATAAATCTTTGTGTTTTATGGTTTCTCATAAAAATTAGTTAAGAAGTAATTTTATCAAAATATTGTAAAGCCGTTTTCTTTGTTTTTGTGTTTCTTTTTTATCAAAATAATTGTTGAACTTTAATGGAGAGGGAAAAAGTAACATTTAATAGCTCGTGCATTATTTATTTGCCTTTTTTCTTTTTTTTTTCTCTTTCTTTTTAAAGAATCATTTGATGGGTCTTAGATTTGTAATTAACGACCCACCTTAATGCCAATAAAAAATGTAGGTAAAAGCAAAACCACAAGTTAATATAAAAAAAAATTAAGGTGTATTTTGATGGTCTGTCTTGTGTAGCAACAATTTTTTAACTGACTTGCAAGAAATCAATTATCGCGTAAATCCACCCCCCAAAATCAGGATATTAGTTTTATGTTTTGCTGTTTAACATCCCTTGAACATGATAAAAGTCATTAACTTGATCTTCAGCAGTTATTTACCTATCAACCCTCCTCGTTCTACTTTTCACAACACACATGATGTCTTCACATTCCATTTATAGGACAAAAAAAGTTGTCAACTTTGTGTCAGGAACATGCTAAAACTTATCAGGGTTTGCCTTAAATTAAGTCGACAGAGAAAACATTTTTCAACTGATTTAAATTATTAACCAATATCTTAGGCTTCATTCTCCAATTTTTCATCCCCATGTTTCCCATATCAACTTACCCTACTTATTTATATCGAATTCGAAGGAATCTTTTTTGGGTAAATGATAACTAACCATCCGGCAGATGACACAACATTGAGAAAGAATTTTCAGTCTCAAAGTTTAAAACCACAAAAATCCTTCTAGCTCTTTTCTTGTGTTTCTTCTATTTCTTCGTCTTCTTCCAGAAGTTTCTATTTTTTGTCATCTATTTTGCAGGATTTCTCATAAATACCTAATGTATACGAGTATGTGCGACACGAAATTCTTGAAAACCGCTCAAGGCTGCTTCAGTTGTTGGTTATAATGGTTAGCGGGATGTGGTATGTGCTGTGCGGGTGGTAGTGTGTGGGTTTAATGGATGGAGGAGAATGGAGAAAGAATCTTTTAGCAGATTTTTAACATTCACAATCCAAAATAACTACTCTACCTCTACCACTTTTGTGAAAGTTCTGTTTGAGTTCGCTTTGGAAGAAATAAGAGAGAATTGCTATTTATGGCTAATTGTTTGAAAAAAGCATTTTTTTTTTGTGAGCGAATTTTAATTTGTTTTTTATTTTTTTTTTTTTTAAATTTTGACTCGAGGATTTAATTTACAATAGAAAACTATTTTTCAATCATTTTAATGGATGCGTGGAGTTTTATGTTGAAATGAAAAAAAAAAAAATTGCAAAAAGTGGTTGAGAAACAAAGAGAAACGAAACGAAACAAGGAAATATCCTCTTGTTGAGAGAAAAAAGGGTGACTAAGTTGGTTCATTGTGGAAACATTAAAATATAAAGATTTCTTTTATTAGCAAAATATTTTTCCATGACATACATTTTCAAGTTTATTGCAAAATTTGCTTGTTGAGATTTTTTCTATAGCATTTTACCTTAGACGTATTTGCGTAAACACACACAACACATTAAAAAAATATAACAGATGTAGGAAGAAAAAAATATTATAGTTTTTGTGTTTATAATTTTAATGGACGTTAAATGTATGTCCATTAGAACGTAAGTTATTCTTATTCGAGAGAAAAAACCATTTTTTTTGAAAGATTGTTTAAAAGATTTTGGCTAAACTTTATTTAGTGGATTTTTAATCAGGTGTGGCTCTAAAAGTAAAGTTGATTTAACATTTTTCGTGCAAGTTTAAGCGAGGTTTTTCACGGTGTTTTTTTTTAACACTACATTACAGCCAAACTGTACCTTAAGTGCCATTATATAGATTTAAGGCCGTAAAACTCGAAAATTGTACCGAAAAAAATATTCATGGATACGTTTTCGAGATATGATTTTTTAAAGTTTTTTGTCGTTTTTTTTTCAAAGCATTTTTAGTGTTCGGTCCATATCTTGAGTAATAATTTACGGATCTGAAAGAAAACCGCTTGGCCAGTTTAAGCTATTTATACTATTTTTACAAGACCAAAAATTTTTTATTAAAATTTAAAGTGTTTTCTTATATTCTACGTACGTTCTGTATCTATAATTGATCAGACAAAATTATGAATAATTTAGTAAAAACTTTACACAATTGGTTTTGTAAACCTTACCAATTTCGATAGGAAATTAAATTTCCTACAAAAAGTCACTTAAGTTAAAATTTCAGATTCAGCTCAGTTTTCCCGTTATATACAAAATAATGAAAAGTTACTAGGAAAGGTGAACTAAACTATATTTACAAAAGCGGTTGTAACTTAAAAACCTTTCTATAGTTTTCTTGAAAGAATACCTTAGAATTTTATCTGTATTCAGGTGTTGGTTTCTTTGTTCAGATCCGTAAATTATTCCTCAAGATATGGACCGAATACTAAATGGGCTTTGGAAAAAAAAACGACAAAAAACTTTAAAAAATCATATCTTGAAAAGGTATCCATGAATATTATTTTTGATGATGATTTTCGAGTTCTACGGGCTAAAATCTTTACGAAAAGATTTATAAATTTGGTCAAACGTAGTTTTGATACCAGCCCATTTTTTAATTTTCAAATCTGAACCAAAAGTTGGTTACTCTTTTAATATTTATCAGAGCTTTTTCGAAATTTTTAATGTGCACTACGAATTTTTGATATTTTTGCAATCTCAAACAGCTTCAAGAGATTTCACTGCAATCCGTGTGAGAAATTTTTACTGTGTCGACAATTTTGGTTGGACAGAGCATAGTGGAAAGTCATGATTGAAATCTTCGATTTTCAGCGCAGGTTCTTCATTTAATAAGAATAAACTTTTTGAACACATAGATTTTTATGAGCATCTACTTACTTTGTTACGCTGAGTACCTGCTCTGTGTAAAAACCGTGACTGTATTGCTTATATCTCTTAATCTATTAGTATAAATTATGAAATGCGATTTAATTTCATCTAGAAAGATGCTGCTTTAATAAAAATGGCTTTGATTTTTTCAGCGAAAACGTAGAAGCAGTTTTTGAGAAAAATTAATTCCGCCATTTATGTATGTGGTGTCAGCAATAATTCACCTATCGATTTCTGTCTAAGATTTTAGAAGGCCCATTTTGGCTTATTCGGTTTAGTAAGAAATTTTTTCAAAAATACTGTCTTGGATTTGAAATACAAAATTTCAAGCTCTAATTTAACGACACCTCTTAACATTTAATTTAAAATCGCATACGAAAACAACATGTTTTAAATTATTCTTTAAGTTTCATTACTTTGGTTTTTTTTTTGGAGAAAAATTATGAAATGTAATTTAGTTACTTTCAAATTAATAGTGAAGTCTTGCAACTAAACAAAAAATGTTTTATAAATTCCTGTTAAGAAAATATTTTTGGAAATTGAAATTCCGAAAATTTAATTTTTCAGGATTTGTCGATGTTTTCGGGACTTTGGGTTTTCATGATTGTGGAATTTCGACCCTAACCTATAATTATTAGGTTACTACTATGGCCATTAAACATCTAACTTATTCTGACCCTATTAAATTTTGGTACAACCTTAACTATGTCATATCAAAACTACTGAAAAGACCCTCAAAATTTTCGAAATTTTTTAAAGTCCAATTTTTTTGTATGTCTTTTTAAGAAATAATATAGTAAAATTGTTAAACTAACAAGATCTAAGCCAAATTAATAATAATTCTTCAATTTTAGAAATAATACTTACGAGTGAAAATCTAATTGAATAACTATTTGGTTCAAATTTGAGATTGATAAAGAATTTTTCTAGTTGTTCTATTATAACCCAATCAAAATTTTTAGCAAATCTCAGCGAAATCAAAATTAGATTGTACTTTTTGATTTTTTTTTTCCATTTTGACTAAACTATTATACTACTAACCCAACTAAAAGCAGATCTACTAAAATCACTCGGATGAATGGGAATGTTCTGCCATCACCGTTTGCCAATTTATTATTTGTGTTCGCCTAAAAAAAAAACTTTTAAACCAGTTAACACCTCTCCAGCAGTCGACTGTTAACCTCATAAAAAAACCGAAGTTAGGAGGGAGGAACTAAGTCAATTTTATTGATTACGCGCGTATCCTTCAATTTATTACTGGAAGTCATTTTGTACCAATAAATAATTCTAAACTTATTCAAATCAGCAGCAAAACCGAAAAGAAAATGAAAAATAAAAAAAATTAATACAGAAAATCGTTGAAGGAATTATTCAAATTTCTATTTACGTTGTTGCAATACATGCAAAAAATACAAACGAAAAAATAAAAATGAAAGAAAAAGCCATACCTACAACCACAGAAGCAAAAAAAAAAAAATCGAAATAAAAATTGAACATCTATCGACAGGTGGCGCCTTATCACCGAAAAATACCAAAACCACAACTTTTCATTCCTCAACAACGAACGACTATAGCTAAGTGCCTTTCAACCAGTGGCAAACCGAACTTCCTTCCCATCCTCCTTTCTCTCGACTCCTCCAACCATCATCCAACCATCCAGCAACATTCTCATTCCAATAAAGTCAATTAAAAGCATTCAATTTTTCAGTTGAACCTCCAGGCTCCCAGGAAGAAAAAAAAAGCAAAAATGACATAGAAAATAGCCCAAGAGGAAAACTTTTCAAAAAGAAATGAAAAATCCTCAAAAAGGACGATAGATAAATAAAAAAAAAATAAAACCATGATAATTGTAGTTCGGAGAAACGTGCAATCTTTAGTTATACGGAAGAGGACCAAGTACAGGATAAGGTACAATGTGCATACTCATTGCTTGGGGTCGAGAGAGAGAAATATTTAATTTCACTTAGCAGCATTGTTTCTGGCAGAACAGCACCCGCAAATGACTAGCTGATAAAATGTTTGTAAATTTTTTTTTAATTTTATTTTTAATTTTTTCCTTTTTGTTCTCCACAAAAAAAAAACACAAAGAAAAACAAATGTTATAATTTATCACTATTGGTGGAAATCCATCCTGCCGTGCTATGGCCGCGGCCATTCCCACCCCACAATCCCCTATGGCATACCAAAACAGTTTTCGCACATATTTAGCTCTCTAAATATTTCCCTAAATCCTTTTCTTTTTTTGTTGTCTTTCTACTCTGTATTCATTTGCCTTGGCTTTAGCTTACTTGCTCCTTTTTGTTGTTGTTGTTGTTGTTGCTTCTTTGCACTGCTGGTATCCATCGTAGCTGATGGTGCTCCTGGCTTGCTGGTTTATATGGGATATATACAAAAGCGGAAACCAGCAGTCGTTTATAGCTCCTGCGGTGATTGTGAATCGTTAGCTTTAATCTTCGAGTGGGTTGGCATATTGGAATGGGGGTATAGCGAAGGATAGGGCGTCCTTGGCAAACCAGCGCTAAAGGAAAACGAGGAATCGAAAATTTAAAGTGTAAAATGGAATGAGGTGAAAAACTATATAGGTATGAGAATTGAGGGGTGGAATATAAAGGCTGAAATCGTTAAGCCATTTCGTGCCCTTATTTATAGGGAAATAAGGAGGAAGCAACCTAAACATAATCCAACCCCAAATCCGATTTTCACCTAACACCGTGGCGGCCGGCATGGCATGGCAGCGATGGTGTTGGCAATGGCAATGGTGATGGCGGCGGTGCGGTGGTGGTGTTGATAATGTTGGTGCGATAACCTCTAGGATATGGTCGACATTATTTATACCAGCAATTTCACTATCTTCTTCTACTAAATACAGTTAAGATGGTTACTACACCTTAAAGTTTGATGAAATTACTCCTTTACTCCTTGCAGGAGAATCCATTAAAAATTGCTAATTAAAAGTCTCAAAAATTAAGCGAAAATGTCTACAAACAGTTTAAGGGTTTTTTCTTTCACAAAAAATTGATTACATTTTTATGTTGTTGGCCTTGTCATTATGGATTTAAGGAGGTAAAATATGATTTTTTTAACCTTATCTGGATTTTGTGCAGAAACAAAAACAGTTTTGGAGTTGTCTTTACTGTATTTGAAGTTTTTTTTTAGGGTTATGGCACTATCAAATGTTTTTTACCATGCGGGCATTTTTTTTGTGTTTTAAGATACAGACAAATCTTAAAAATGTATTCCGTTTGACTTAATACTTCACATTGGTGCCCTAGAGCTCTTTTTGTTGATTCTTTTATGTTCCCATTTTGTGTGTGTTCACATCAAAAGAAACAAAATAAAAAATAAATAAATTTATTTGGTTTTAGTTTTTTTTTAACAAACTGCAGGCTATTAAGATTATTTTATTAATTCAAGCAATAAAAGGAAGAACAGCAAAACAGTTATTTTCTTATCAACCTTTTTTGTTTAAGGATTTGACACTGACTTTTCATTTAATAATATCCTTAATAATTCTTTTATATCCTTTTTTCATTGACTGCATTGATATTGGTTTTGATTTAAAAATATTTATGTACAAGAGTTGTAGGTGCTTAAAAAAATCTATAACTTTTGTTCAAACAACTTTTCTATATAACCTCAAAAATTTGTGAAGAATGCCAAAAACGGATTTATTTGTTTTTATTAGATTTTGATGAAACTTGGTTTTAACGTACGTTTTTTTCAACTTTTGTCCTCTGAAAAATGGATTGGCAATGAAGTATTCTAGTACTTATTATGCCTATCTTCCTGGAACCAGTATTTCGGCACTTCTTCATTAATCTTTTTCAACGCTCTAGGCTGTCAAGAAAGTGAATATGTTTCACATTTTTCACATTTTCACAGATAATTAATTAGACGAAAAGCCACTATGAGTCGTTAAACAAGAGCAACAAAGAAATAACCTAGAACACGTGCAGCAGAAGGAAAAGAAGATCTTGCGAAGAAAGAAAATTCCACATCAAAAACGAAGGTATTACAAAGGAGCACTATGAAGATTATTACCTGGAACTTAGACATTAGATCTTCGAAACATCAAATTTAACCCAGTCACTGGTGCATACAAAATAGTAGAGAAATACTGCTAAGTTATTTTTATATGTTAGAGACAAAGACATAAAGCATGAAGCGAAACCACCTTCAGTCGATGAAGATCTAATACCGACGCCCAGCAGATAAAAGATGGAAGAAGCTATACATGATGGTGTTCTTGTAGAACTCTTTAAGAACGGTGTTGATAAATTGGTAAGCCACACTAAATCATTAAACAATTATATTCAAATTATTCTTCAAAATAAATTGAACCTACACATGTCTTGCGAAAACAACTGAGGCATTTTCCTTCTGAATGTTTTGAGGCACGTCTAAGAATCTACTTCTAGCCATACAAATCAACGACAGACTTAATCTTCACAGTGAGTCTAATCCTGGAAGGTAAAATTTTGTTTAAAAGGACTGAAGAACTGACGAAAATTGGAGTAAATTACAATAAAACTTGTCCTCGCTTAGGAGCCTAGGACAAAACTCAATTGTTGACGTCTTAAATTTTCAGGTGTTCATGGAGTTGTTAAACTATTTCACAATTAATTTCAATTTTTTAATTGCACCTAAGTGGAAATTTGGCGAAAAATTTCACTTACAAACAAATAGTTAGAAGACAATTGGAAGCAGTAGGTGCACTAGGGATTGTGAAAATCCAGCGTGCCTCATAAAGAGACCAACAATGGGTCCAAAACCTCAATAATA
Source organism: Meliscaeva auricollis (assembly GCA_948107695.1). Classification (NCBI taxonomy): domain Eukaryota; kingdom Metazoa; phylum Arthropoda; class Insecta; order Diptera; family Syrphidae; genus Meliscaeva; species Meliscaeva auricollis. The sequence continues at coordinate 78,483,640 of OX403618.1, forward strand.
AATCACCTTTCGCGAAAAATTTCCGTATATACGGAAAATCTCCTTAATCTCCTTTAATAGTGAACAAAAGAACATTTTCGACGAAGATCAATGTCAAACAGGAACCCTTAATAAGATATCATCTTTTGCAAAACATTTCCCTAAGAAACATATGGCTGAATGCTTCAAGAATCTCCATAGTTAGAAGACAATTTGATAGCGCCGAGTATTAAACAATAAGCGCACAGAATTATTTAATACTGAACAAAAGAAGATTTTTCGACAAAGATCCAATGTCTTATGTGCTAGGAGAATAATGAGTAAAGGTGAAGATACAACTATGAACCAGCCATGAATATCTTCAATTCCAACCCTCCAGGTTGAGGAGGGTTTAAGAACAAGAATTAAGAACATACTCTTTAAAGACGAAACCGAAGTGGATGCAAGAGCGCTTGGTTTAAATAATTGGAAGCAGAGTACCTACGTTAGAGATGATGAATGATAAAAAGCCAGCGTGTCTCACGCAAAGACCCTTAATTGGTTCAGAAGCTAACAAAGAAAGCATCTCGAGTCCAGAGAAATCTATACGAAGAATCTCAATGATTACTACTAAAAGTTTTATTTAGAAGCCCATAAGTGTAATCTTTAAATTATTGGGCATCTTCACACTAATTCTTCCTGATTTAAGAGTAGTTCTTACGGTAGTGCGAGAGGGCAGCCTAAAATTCTTCTTCCAAGTTTGAATAAGAGGAACGAGGAAAAATGAGAAGAAATACACCTACCCCAGAAAGAATTAATCTCGTGAGAAGACTAAAGGCCCATTATAAGGAAGCAAAGAAGGCTTCTAACTTTAAAAAAAATATTTATTCACTTAATGTTTTCCCTAACAAATAAATTTTGTTTGCAGGATAGACACTATAAAGGACATAGGCTCAAGTCAATTTTTAAAGTCCTTCCATATCCGTATGTAGGACTGGGTTTTATTTTATACTTTTCCCATTGTCCTTTCGAACTGACTTTTGGCCTAAAAGTTGATTTCAGATCCGATATTATTATATTAAATGCCTCCATTTCGTTTCATTATTCAGCCAACTCCTGTCCCACCTCAAGGAATAACCATTGAATTCAGGAAGCACCATAATATCTTTGTAGGAAGATAATAATCATCATCTCTGTCCTATGAAAATTTTAACTTAAAATTGTTTACTTTTTCCAGTTTGGTATTATTTTACTACGCGAGTCCTTTTCCTTTTGCACGCTCGCATATATCCTTTTTTGTCATATTTATCATTTAAATGTCACATTGTATAAAATTTTGTTTTGTTTCTCTTTTCTCTTTCCCCATTTAAGTTCTACTCTTTGTTTAATCTTTTAATTAAGTTAATTGCTAGATAGAGATTGTTTTTCTCTTTGCGTGATGCTATCTTAAATTATTATTTTTTTTTTTTTTTGTAATTCTTAAAACGCAGGTCCTTTTTTTTTGTTGAAGTAAAAAACAAATCACATCAGCGAAAAGATTTTTTTTTTTTTGTTTTTCGGCCTCTCACCTTTTGCTTACTTAGTGTGTCAACTAGCGTCGTCGCAAGCCCCAGAGCGTTAGTTTTACCTTTTATTTTTTTCCTTCAACAAGGATTATGGAACGAAAATCCTTTATAGGTACAGTTATCTATTTTGCTATCTAACATAAAATTGTTTCAGCTTCTGAAAGAACAAAAAAAAAATGAAGATTTTATTAGAAAACCTGTATAGAAAAGAGTGTAGACTTAAGAGAAAAAAAAAATAGAAATAAGAAAAAAAAAGGACATTTTTATGTGTAGAGAAACCTGAATGGAGATTTTTTCTTAATTGGTATGTCCATGCCTAAGGATATTAAAACTGATGCACAAAAAATCAACAACAGCAACGTCGTTGAACGGACGAACGAAACTATATACAAAGTCACAATGCAGTCTTTGAGAGGCTTAAATTACTACACAGAGAGCAGCATGAGCTAAATAAATATATTCGAGTAAAAAAGTCAAACATTCGTTAAGGTAGGTAAAAGTTAAGAGAAAACAAGGACCAATAAGGAAAAAAAAAAAGCTTAAAAACAAAACAAAAAAAATATATATTTAAGTAAACATAGGTACGTAGGGAATACACATAGATACTCGCTGTGCATATAAATAAAAATAATATAATCAGAAAAGTCAACGAAAAACTGTAAAGGACTCTTCGGTGGAAAAGCAGGTTTTTTGTATAAAATTTCTTTATGTTCTCGTTGGTCGTCCCGTCACTGAGTAAATTTCAGTAAGGATTTTTTTTTTTTTTTTGTTATTGTTTCATTTTTGTTGTTGTAACACTTTTGACTGTGAAACGTTTTTAATTTGCTAATGGCTGGAACTTTGACGGTTAGTTTGCATTTTTGTAGCAACATTGTATTACGGTAGGAGACTGAAATGGACTGGACACTCTGGGATCTATTGCAAATGTTCGTTATATTTAGTTTGGTCATCTTCCGTACCAACAGTTTAAATATTTGCAAGAAAAATGTGTTGATTGTGTTTAACCAAGCTAATGAAATTTTTAGGATACAGTTATCCGTTTGTTTTTACTATTTTTGTTTTTTGTGTGAAATGATCTCGACAGAGGAATCAGCTTTTTTTGATTCTTGGAGTCTCCGGAAAAATAAAGTCATAACTTTAAAAACGACTTTGTTTTTTTGTTGTGTGTTTCTAATTTGTTTTGATTTGTAGTACTCCAAGTTGTTTGAAGTCATCTAAGTTCATCTACTCAGTCGTCTCTCTTTGGCTACCCCGGGAGAAATACGCGTGGAGGTAACGCACATAAGGTATACTTCCAGGGCTTTGAACAAAAAAATTCAATAAATTTTGTTTCTCACAAACCTAGGGTTACAGTGACTCACTATCCTCTCAACCATTTACTGTAAGTGTTCAAAGTTAGCAGGAATGAAAGGGACCCACAATTTTCTGCCTGTTCGGAATGGAAAGTTGAGATGCGAGAACTCTCCGGTTCCTAATGAACAAAACTCTTGGAACCTTAATGGTTAAGGAGCAGCTAGGAACGATAAACTTACTTACCTACTTAGGTTTTTACACCTTAATGAGACCGTTGTGATCCTTTTAAAGGGGATAGGGCTTCCACTACTCCTACGCGCCATCGAGTACGGTTTTTGGAAATATATCGCAGTTCTCTCCAACTGTTCCCCAGCTGTGAAGATTCCCTTTCGACTGTCCTAAGCCATGTGCTTCTCAGCTGACTCGACCCCCTACCTGCCTGTGTGAGTGGGTTCCATTGCATCGCTTGGCCAGCGGATTCAACGTTGAAGCGGAACAGTTTTAGTTTGGTCTTTAAGCTGATAGCATTATTTCCCCATATTTTAACTGTTGACGCCTTCGGTTCTGCCTTTGGTAGAGACTTCCATGATATTGAGAGTCGTCTACTGTCTCTACCGGTTGTCCAGAAATATTGCCCCTTCCGAGGCTGATCATTTTTGTTTTTGCTGTGTTAATTTTCAGTGCGGAAACCTGCGTCGTCCGCGTAGTCCAGATGTTTTAGTTAGGATGACACTTTCAAACGCTTTTTCAAAGTTAATGAACAACAGGGAAGTGGTGGTCGATATTCGATGCACTGTTCAGTAATGATTCACAAGGTGTTAATGTGGTCAACACAGGATAAACCAGTGTGGAAACCTGCTATTTCGGCGTTGAGTGCGTCTTCTAGATGTTCTTTTATTCGCTCTAATAAAATTTTTGCCCCCTCCCTCTCCAGTTTTCACACTGCATCAAGTCTCCTTTCTTCGGGAGATTGACGATCGTTCTCTTTGTCAACTCGTCTGATGGGAAGCACTCAGAGTTCCAGGCTCTATCTATTAGTGTATGCAGTAGCTCACTTAATGTTGTTGGTGCTGCTTGTGCAGGAATACCGCCCAGTTCTACCGCCTTGTTGTTCTTTAGTGTTTTAATTGCGGCAATGATCTCTTTTTTTTCTAGGAGGTGTGGTGCGATACACATACATATGATAAACGCAACAGTTAAATGACAAAGCCAAGTCCTAAGACTTCCAATGTACCATCAGTTAATGCAAGAAATATGTTCAAGCGATCGAGGCACAGTAGAAACTTATCAACGAACAATAAGAACTAAGATTTGATTCTAGAAATTCTTCTGCATGCACCTGAACCCAAAGAAAAGTTCCCCGTGGGGGGGGGGGGTCTCCCCAACCACTCAGATTTAAACCTGATTATCAGCTTAAGTACTAGGCATGTTAAGATGAAGATTAGATTACGAGAGTGCAGATAGAAGTTGGATTAGAAAAAAACCTATTGATCTTGGGGTCCTCTTAAACACACGTGTTTTCTAATTTTCTATTTGACCATTACATAATCTCGAAAATCTTCTTCAATAGTTGTGACTTGATCGGAGAAGGAATGATCCGGAATTCCCAAAATTACTTGAGGCCTTAAGTCTCACTAAAATGATACGAACCAATGTCTTTGGTATCATTAAGTAAGTATCGATTTTGTTTTCTATAAGTACTCGTAATTTTGTGGAAATTTATGTTTAGAAATCCTTCTTAAGCAATTTTATTCTTCAATTCCTTAAAAGATGATTAAGCTATATTTTTTTTTTGTTTTCACACGAATTAATATATATTATTTTCATTCATATAATGAATATTATAAGAAAATATATTGACCCCTAAATCGTGTTGACACAATAAACCTACCAAAAAGCTCCTGTTAATTTCTTCGTTAATTGCAAAAACGTGTCAAGCAAATTGACATTATTTTTTTTTTCTTGTTATTCTTTTTTTTTTTTATTTTGTCATTTCCCTAAAGCAGCAAGCCCAACATCAGAATTCCTAGAAATTCAGCTGGAAAAACTTAATTTGCTTCAAAGCAGCAAATAATGTATATATTCATATTTTTATGCGTATGTATGCACAAGGATCAAAAACAAAAATTCCATAATTGACTTATGAAATATGTTTTCCATCTGGAAGGCAATTAACCAGGCTTTACTATAGAGATTATATAGTTTGTGTGTGAGCTTTTCTATGTCTTTTTCGCCCGAAAAAAAAAACATGACTTTATCGTGTTTTTTTTTTTTTTGGTTGGCATTGTCATGATGTCACACAAATTAGCAATTTACATAATAATTAGTTTAAGCCTTATACGCATATTAGCATTTGTTTCCATAAACATACATCGTACAGCCCTCCGGAATTATTGTATTGGGACCGACCTACCATGTAAGGCTAGATAGGTATCTATGGGAACCTACTATTCATATTTTCATAATGAGTGCGTAGTTATGTTTTACTTTTTTTTGTTGCCAGAACTTGATTTTATAAGTAATCTGAAATAATCACCTGCGGCACATTCATACAAGCGGAACCAAAAAATGTATACAGTAGAGAGGCACCTGCTCCATTTTTCTGGCTTATTATTTCAATATTAATACGCGCACAGCATTTCATTGCGGCAAAAGTACATATACACACGTCATCGCACAGCTTTAATCGCAAACTTTCGCATATAAAACTTACATATATGTATTATGCTCCCCGCAACAACGTAATTAATTCCAATTTTTGTGTCTTCCGTTCGCACCGTGCCACCGAGCACCATCGCTCCATCATCAGATCCTGTTTCCTCTGCTGATGGTATGCGGGCTCAACTCCATCAGGATCAGAAATCGCCATATTGTGCTTGTGCTGCTGCTCATCACTATATGTTATAGTCTATGGTAGCGGTTAGATATACCATAGCATGAGAGAAAGTTCCTTCCAGGCAGTATGACGATGGCATTAACTTGTCAATTATACTCTCTGTTGTTGGATATATAACCAGTCACGTTCTGGGGTTCGTATCGATGATAAGAATCTCGTTGGTTGACGAGCAAATGTTGATAACGCTTGTCATTTGTTTCATACTCTCTTTTTTTTTTGTTTTACTTTAATACGTGCACAACGCATGATGATGAGACAGAGACAATGATAAGAGTGCGACAGTGAGGACAAACGAAGACACGACCGACAACAACATCAACAGCGAATTAATATTATTATTTTTCTGCCTGTCAAACTTGCTATAAGTTAGATGTCGCTGCTGTATATTCAAGATGAAAAGATGATGGTAGGGTGGTGGGTTTTCACTCTTATCTATAACGTGGTGAACATTTTTCTACATCCTTTTTATCAGGTGAATTTCACTAAGTTGTATGAACGGATATTGATGAAGTTTTTAAACAGGAAACAGATTTGGTCGAAAAACATCAAATCATATTTTTTGGCTTGTTTTCAAATCCAAGGGACTTAATAAAAATTCATTCAAAAGTGCAACAAGTGTTTTTTAGAGTCTTCAATAGTGATGAAGAACATTAGGTACAGCTGTTATAATTCGGAAATTAGCATATGGGAAGTCAGTAAAGGAGCAATAACTAACTACCGCTAGAAAAAGCATATAATACAGCGGAGAAAAGCGCGGAATACGAATGAAAGATCGCGGAATATGGTGATGGTGATGGATCGAGAAATACAAAGGAAAACTGCATGGGAAGTCATAAAAAGGATTTAGTATCACTAAAATATGCCACCGAAAAAATCGTGGTAAGACGGGAAAAAACTGAAAAACCGCGTTTAAATGCACTCAAAATCATAAAAACAACTCGTTAAAAACTGCTGAACGATCGCGGAATGTCGCGAAAAATAGCATACGACGTAAAAATAGCATGGAACATAGCGAAGAAATTTGTTGAAAGTTGAAGAATAAAACGTAAAATGTCACGAAAAATATTCGCGGAATACTGTGGAAAAAGCGCAGAATACAGGTGAAATATCGCCGAAAATAGCATGGGAAATCAAGAAAAAAAATGGTTCAGTATCACTGGAAAAAAGCATTCAGTACCGCGGAAAACCCGTCGTAATTCTCGAGAAAATGTAAAACGCCACGTTAAAGTGCGTTGATAAAATTGGAAAATATTATTTAAAGATCGTAGAAAACCGCGCACCAAAATAAGAAGCATTGATTAGCCCAAAAAAAAAACCTGGAAATAGTTACGGAAAATGTGTTTAACAACTTATTATTGCGGAAAAATTGTAAAATACTGCGGAAAAAACGAAGAAAGCTACGGAAAAAAAGCGTGAAAAATGACTGAAACAAGACTACCGCAGTAATATAGAATACTATGGAAAGAACCGCAGAATACTGGTGAAAGATCGTGGAACACCAGGAAAGAGCGTAAAACACCGTGGAAAAGCAAAGAAAGATGCAGGGAAGGCGTGAACAATCGCAGCATAAAGCGCGAAAGGTGGCAGAAAAATATGCAAAATACCGCGTACTCCACCATAAAAAGCGCGGAATAATGTGAAAAAAGCTCAGCATAAGATGTTAGTATGACAAAAACGCTTAGCACCTACCACAAAAAAAAATACAGCGAAAAAACTGAAGAAATTCAGGAAGCAAAGCATGTAAAGTAACAGAATACTTTGGAAAGAGGCGTAGAATACTGATGAAACATCGTGGAGAAACGGGGGAAAAAGTGGAAAGTCATGATAAAAGCGTTGAGAGTAAAGTTAGCAGGGGAAGTCATATAAAATCTCTAAGTACCACAAAAAAAAACTTAAATACATTGAAAAAAGTGGCGCAGAAAAGTACAAAAATAAAGTACACCGGTAAAAAATGTAACATACCGCATGGAAAGTCGTTGAAAAGGTGAAATATCACGGACTGCTGAAGAATGAAATCAGTTTAAATCTTTTTTTAAATTCGTTTTCTAGGTCTTAGCATAGTACTACATATGTGGAATAAATATTAATAATTTGAGCCGAATCGGCTTAACAGTTTAAAATTCATACCAGGTTCATCTAATCTAAGAGATCTCTTTCCACAAAACAATGACATTTTTTAAAAATCAATTAAAAAAAACTGTATGCGCTAGAATATTTCTGAAAAAAGTCCAATCTTCTATAATTTCTAAAAATTATATGAAGCTCAAAAAAAACTTCCTATTTGAAGACAAGTGTATTAATTTCGATTGTTTTATACCTCTCAGTTGAGCTTTATATGATTTCAATGTTTTGAATGAACTTGTTGGTGAAATTTCTAATCTTAGTTAGAAATATTGCCATTTTTGATAAATACTACGACATAAAAAGAACAGATGTGAATATGTGTATGCATTCAGGAAAAAATAACAGAAAAATCGATTCAACCTAAAATACACACTCAAACATATTCCTGTAAATAAACACCTTAAAGTGTTTATATTATAGCCAGTAATAGTGCTGGGTTTGCTGACTAGATGATATACGAAAAAGAGGTTGAATCTTAAATATAATTATCGCACGAAAATTCCAAATGCCCCAAGGTAATATAGAAAATATAGTTAATCCAATGTTCCTAGTTCTGACAGAGATTTTTGTTTTTAAAGTGAAAATAAATGATCTCCAATGTTGAGATAACACAGCTGCTAGTCGATGTTGATGCTAGAAAGAAGCTATTTCATCTTATTAATACCTACATATACCGTTGTTGTAAAATCTTTCGAAACTATAAACAACACCATCATAGCTTCTGTTTTCTATTAAACTATCTATATCTGTGCCTTTTCTCATTTACCTTCTCGTTTGGCAAAATTTCTGCTTTGAAATTGATGTTTTATTATTGCTCTTTTCTAGAGGATACCTATTCGCTTCTGGTTTTTGAAAACTTATGGCAGATATGTATAATAAATCTACCTTTTCACACCACTTAGATGGTTTTCTACGGATAATCCGATGGAAATAGAATCTTTAGTTATACGTTTATTATGTAGATACCTACCATACCTTATGTAGGGTTGAGAAAATATTTATATTTTAATTATAAGGAAGAATTTCATTTGAGATGAATCTTTCATAATAACACGAACTTTGAAGGGAAATGGAAAATTTTGTGGGAAGATGAACGTCAAGTCTTAAGATAACCAACCTTTGGCTTGAGTGGTTATGATATGTATAGGAAACCAAATATTGACGCTACAATTTTCATATCGCAACTTAAATATTTAATTTTGCTGAATATGTTTTATTTGATCTGCAACTATGTAGTATTTTGTAAGCCCTTAAAGTACTAGGAGGTAAACATCAAAAGGTGGCAAATTTGTATCATGTTATTTTTATTGGGTCTCTTAGCACCTTATTCTTCGTTTACTTCACTCTTTGCGTGATTACACACTTTTTCAGAAGTTCCCTTTATTGGAACTAAAGATTTAAGAGGCTATAAATTTAGTTAAAAAAAGGTAGGTATACCAAGGAATGTCCTTACATCGGAAAGGTAAGAAAAAAAATATATTTTCAATAAAATTTTGAAAAAATATAAAAGGTTCAAAAACGGCTAGCATCGGTATCACGGGTGCTCGTGCAATTAGATCTTGCCCCGCAGAGAGAACTAATCAATTGCGGCACACGAAAAAATTGCCCAAACGACTTTTTCGTTTGCTGGACAATTTGTCGGTATCGTTTGCAGCAAATTGGTAAATTCGTTTGTGTTAAACACTTTTTGCAAATGATATACAAAAAGTTTAGCGTTACACCCGTGATTGAACCGGTGCGGCGACTTCGCATTTATTTTATAATTGGCGTAAAACGCATATAAACAAAATGAGAGAACGAATTGTTTGCGTCAAACAACTTTTCTTTTGTTGGATAGAAATTTTTCGACTTTAACTTCGTTTGTAGCAAACTCTTGAATTCGTTTCGTTGAAACCATTTATTCGAACTAATAAATAAAAAAAGTTCAGCGTAACATCGGTGATTGAACCCGTGACCTTTCGATTTCGAACAAAGGCGGTTGGTATTGTGCCACGAACTAAATAATTTCCGTGCATATGAAAAACGTTGTTCCCTGCAATAATTTGCTGTAATTGATTTCTATATTTCGACCAAAAGTTAAGTTCTTTGCAACAAAATACTTTCTGGAGAGCTTCTTTGCAAACTATTTATTCGTTTGCTGCAAAACAATAGAATTTTCTAGCAAACGTAGAAACGTAGTTTTTTTGTTCGTAGAAACTTTATTACATTTATTCCAAATTGTAATTCCATCTGCGTGACAAATCGTTACGCGACAACTGCTCTGCAGGGAGAAGGTTCAACATTTAGCAACTTTCCCGCCACTAAAAATACCATCCGATTATCAATCCTCCGTAGGAACTAACTATGGAAGGTTTACCCAAACAGTCTTTTACCACCCCACATATCAGTGATCACACAGTCCTTATCTAACTTGGTCAGAACCACACTTAACCTATCCACAATCAATTAAGGTCACAAGAGCTATGTTATCAAAATGGCACCAATCGGCACTAATTAGTCTTTCTGAGCAAAAGTTTTGAGAACCGTAATTTTTACGTACTTACCATGGCCACTAATTGAATGATCTCTCAAAACTTTAAAATTTTCCTAATTTATCCGTTGTCCGTTGCAAGTTTGTTGCAATTTCTAAATCCTCATCGAATGTTCCCTTTGTTTCTATTAAATTTCCTACTTAACAGCGCATCGTTTTGTTTGTTCCTCTGTGCCGCAATCATTATAATTTACCACTTTTATGACCTCTTTTCGGTTCATAATGTTCTGAGACATTTTCAGTTCACTGTACAGTGTAGGTAGTACACACACTACACAGTGCATAAAATAAAAGTCAAATAACCTCTTAAACTGCATTTTCCCAGAACTCAAAAGGCACATTCAAGTACTCAGCGCAACATTGCACTCTCCCCGCGAATGTACTTTCATTCTCGTATAATACTCTTTGCACTCTCGTGTATATTACTGCTGCTGCTATAGGTACCCAGGATGTCAGGAGGAGCTTTCATTGTTTCTGGAACAATATTCTTTTAGTGTGCCCTGTTTGCAGTATGATGGTTGTTTTTTTTTTTTTTTTTTTTTTGTTTCCTCTTCATTTCTTATTCGAAGGGCAGAACAGAGTTCTTAGTTTTTTTACTGGCATAAAAGTAGATAGGAAGCGCTCTTGTGAGCTGACAAAGTTATTCTAAGAATCTCTGGAGAATTTCATTTACTGAAAAGTAGAATACAACTACGATTTGATAGTCTTCATCTTCTGACACACCTTGAGGTCTTTTTTTTTTCTTTTTCTTCATTATTTTGTTGCTTTTTTCCTATCTTTTTTTTACTTTACTTACCTATAAAATTTTTATTCGCTGAATGTAACAGCAAGGTTTTCAAAACGTTGTCTCTGTTTCGTTAGTGTGTATCAGGAGAAAAAAAAAGTAGGTTGCAGAAAATTGGTGCACCTCCTACGTCTACCTTTACTTGCGTTATTTTTTTTTAGGAATCATCTGAGATTGCACTTAATGCCTTTCATGTTGTTAAATGGAATCATTTACAAGAAGAGTGAATTAAATTTTCGAACTCCTTTGTCACAAACGATATTTTGCTTGGTTGTGAAGTTAAGTTTGATGTCATTGTGTGGGTAGTTTTTTTGTTGTTCGTCCTTGAGCTGGCAAATTGAAATGAAGACATTTATGGCCAAAGCATCACTTGATTTTATTTTTTTTGCAAGGGGAAGTAAAATAAGGACAAAAATAGCATTTTTTTTTTAAAATGGATGTGGGACAAAGGTGGGTATCTTAAAAGGATGACGTAAAAGATATTTTTTTATGTTTTCTTTAAAAACTCATCAAAAGAAAGTTAAATGATTATTTTGTCTCGAAAAATTCTTGCTTGGAGTCATTTTCAATTCATTAGGATACTGGAGGAGCTTGGAGTGAATATTCAAATTTGTAATTTTACTGCTGTTTTTATTTTTTTTTGCAAAAAAGCTTCTCAGTGGATCGACAGAAAAGAATTATTAAGAGGCCTGTTATGGACAGATTTCATGTATGTACCTCGGTAGACTTGAGACTGTTGACATGGACTCAAGACTTTAAAATAAAAATGCAATAAATTGTTTAGTCTGGCTTCTTATCAGAAACAATAGAGTTGATCGCAGAATGTAACATAAAACTCAGAGTCCCCACGCAAGGCCATTATAAGTTTTTAGGTTTTTTCGTTTTGTATTTTTAAAAACTACTCGTAATGATAGGCAAGTATGATGCTTATTTTACGGTCTCTGATTGTTGTTTGATACGTCAACGAGACAAACAGACCTGGTTTGCAATCGAGAGGTAGCTGGTTCATTTCAAGGTGTAAATGAATTTAAGAGTTTGCTGCAAACGCAGTTGAAGTCGATAAATTCTGTCTAACAAACGAAAAGTTGTTTGAAGCAAACGATTCCTTCTCTCATTTTGTTTATATGCTTTTCACGCCAATCAAAATGACAAGATACCCGCTTCGTAATCTAAAGGTTGCCAGTTCAATCACATGTGTTACGCTTAACTTTATTTTTTATCGTTCGCAGAAAGTGTTTAACCCAAGCAAATTTAATAATTTGCTGCAAAGGAAGCTGAAAAATTGTTGAGGGGAATTTTTCATTTGTCGCAATTGATTTCTTCTTTCAGTGTAGTTATCGAAAGCTGTGAAGAATTTATCGATTTTAATAGATTTTATGAAAAAAAATGTTTCCGATGTAGTGGCTTTCGAGCATGGCACGAACAACTGGAGAAATTGCGAAATTGCGGTTAGCATTGTGATTTTTTAATCACCATTGCAAATGCAAGGTCGGTAGCGCTTTTGGTATGTTTATTAAATGAAGCGTCAACCGGATTTTTTTCGGTTCCAAAAACACTTCTGCTGATTAGTCATGTTTTAATGCGAATTTCATATTTGTTCTTAAGGTCCGATAACTTCAAGCAATCGATTATTTTTTTCAGCAGTGAGATCTTTGAATGACTGGTAGCGTTTGGCAGAAATCTCCTAATTTCTAAATCAAAAGAGATGTCCTCTCCATGACCCCAGACCAGCAACTTCGCAAAATCATAAGTTCAGTACAAGTTTTGAATAGTTTTGCGCAACAAAAGCCAGGATTTGTAGAAACTTCGATTCCAAGCTAGAGCTTTTTGAAATTACCGGGCTGGAGACATACATACGTAATTATAATGCCCCAAATCGAAAAAAAATGAAAATGCAAAACTTATTACCTAGTTTTTTTACAATTGAAAATGAAATGAAAATGCAAATCTGATTTATGAGTTTAGTGAGCCGTAGACAAAATATATGAAAAAAAAACGCGCGTTTGAATGTAAGCTTGCACAAAATTCGAGTTTGGCTTTACAAAACTGTACAAAACTTGAACGATACTACATCATTTTTTGTACAAAATTGTACCTTCAAAACAATGGATTTTTATTTATATTTTGTGATATGGTCTTTCTGTGGACATGAAGTTCTAAAAAGAGTATACTATATTACTGCTCAAATCTTTAAACTTTTGTAGTTTTGTAGTACTATCGGTATTGCTGATTTGTTGGCATTGTTGTCATCTCTTCTAACAATCGATTAGTGAATCCAAGCTATGACTAATAATATTGCAAATGTTTTTTTCAGTTCCAACAGGTGCGTAGAGAAAAAGAATCTGCATCTGATGCCGTTTGCTACTATTATGTCATCAATCTGTTGTATGTGGTTTTCTGCTAATGCTGATTCCAAATAGAGTGCTTTGTTCGAAGTGATTGAACAAATCAGCACTAAAAATCCCTATTCTATAGAAAGATCTTTCGAGTAGAATTTTAAAAACACGCCTTGCCTGTAACCTCGAGAAGAATAGTTATTCATGTTTCTATTGTCAAAAGTTATTGAAAGCTGGCACTTTTTTGTCAGACATTTTTTCTTTCACTATATAGTACCTATAGCTTTTGTTTCGATTATCTTTACTCCAAGCAAAACAGCATAAAATATTCAAAAAGTTATAATTTCGTTAAATTTTCAATAATAAGAACTTTATCCTTGAATTTAACACAAATATATATTTAAATCTCCTACAATATTGTTATTATCTTACACAATGTTCTCTCCAATATCTACCGAAAATTCTGTATCTTATAGAAATACATTTTGAATAAGCTACACGAGATATACATCATCTCTTGTGTTTGACTATTAACAACACAAGCCCGCAGTCTTATCACTGGCATATTAATGAGCATTAACACACGTTTTGCTTATAGCATTATACCTACGAGTAATACCCAACTCTAATAACCATATTGGGGATGTATATGTTCTTAAATAATTCCTGATATTATTTGTTGTTGTATACTCTGCCCGTATCCATATTCATATCAAATAATGATAACCTTTTAATGAAGCCATTGTCCTTAGTTTTAATAACAATAATACCAAGAGAGAGAGAGAGAGAGTGCCAAGCCAAGCCAAACGAAGAAGTGGCCCTCATCATCAAAATACCTGCACGCAACCAAGTCAGCACAAAATAAAAATAATAAACTTATTAAGCTAAATAATTAGAGAAACAAAAGCAATCAAGAGGTCCTTAATGAATTTTGTTCTAATCCAAAAGTTGGTAGGTAGGTACTCCTATCAACATTCCTTTTATAAGGCTAATGTCCCTATAAGGATGGGAGTATTTTCATTTTGAAATTCCCAGACTATGCAAAAACCTTTTTGGAATATTTGGCAAGTTTGAGTTTTTTTGGGACCATTAGATCCTATATAAGAATTTCCTAAATCTCTCAGAGATTATTCGCGAGCAGCAACGAAATAATACCAAAATTTATTCAACACACAATAGTAGGTACTCCTACTCTCACCTATACACACACACGCAAAGAAGGAAGGATGGAAAATCCACTGTCAATTGCTGCTATTAATGACCTTGCCCAAGAATGAGAATGAGAACCAAACTACCAATTTAATGACAATCGTCACTTTGTTGACGCATAATACGATTATTGCCAGAGATATCCTTGGAATATTAACGATACTAATATTCTTCGTTCTGGCTTGTTCAACGTTATATTCCTTTTACTGAATGTCGTCATCAATGTGATTCTGAGTATAGTATAGTCGTCCTCTTTATTGTGAATAAAGATTTTTCTTTTTTTGGGCTACAGGGAGCAGTAACCAGAGCAAAGTCTTTCGAATGGAATATTAAGAGCGGAGATTAACATCGTAAACTTGTTTTAATTAAGATGACGGCCAAAGGCTC
This sequence comes from Meliscaeva auricollis, assembly GCA_948107695.1. Taxonomy (NCBI): domain Eukaryota; kingdom Metazoa; phylum Arthropoda; class Insecta; order Diptera; family Syrphidae; genus Meliscaeva; species Meliscaeva auricollis. Next base: position 78,498,722 of record OX403618.1, read on the forward strand.
CCAAAAGAGGTATTCGACGGACGACACCGTGAAAATTATTAATTGCTTTGAGAACATTTAGTTTGGGGAATTTACCAGCCGGAAAAAAAATGGTTTTTTGAATTAATATTCTCAACACGAATATCTGTTTTTCAGCCTGCATGAATATAATCGCATGAGAATAAGAAAAAAAAAAAAAAACTACAATAGCCAATAATTCATTATTTTATTTGGGGGTGAAATTTTCACACCAAAGATGATAGTGTTTCCTAAAGTTTTTTTTTTTTTTTTTTTTGAAATAAATTAACTTGACGATGTAGAGAAAAAAATGTAATTTTTAGTTCGAACAGAAGGTGTTGAAGTGTAAGACCTCCTATGTCTTTTATTTTGTGAAATCTTAACATATTCTATGCGTGTCCTTGAAAGAAAAAGAAAAAAATTGGGATTAATTATTGATATCCTGCCTGCGTAAACTAATCCTCCTTTGTATTATACGCTTTGTTTTGATCCCAGCTCTTCTTTCATCGCTTTATTACTCATTATTGTTCTAATATTTCGTTCCCAGGGTTAAAAGTCAATAAAAATTGATTAATAGGTACTTTTTAAAGGATAAAAATTACCTGGCCAGCACTGTTTTCTATTGAATATTTTTACGGGATTCGAGAAAGTCCTTTAATAAAATAAAATGTTTTTGACATCGGTTTTATTATAGTGTTTCCGATTTTGCCAAAAGTAAGTTTTTTTTTTTTTTAATAGAACGACTTCAAAAACAAATTCACGAATGTGAAACAAATTTTAGTTGCGTCCAGTGCAAATATAAAAAGAAGGAATTTTCGACATCACCTTATTATATTTATGCTAAAATCCATATAGTGCTGAGCAAACTTGCCCAGGAACGTAGGTCTGGTAAGAATATATTGCAGAAATTTAGACTAGTTCCTATCATTTTTTGAAAAAAATAAATAAATTATTAGCAGGATATGGATGGTGGAAAAAACTAGGAAATTTGGTATATAATAATTGCCCACCAACAGATTGGGAAAATGGGGTGGGTTAATGGGTCTCGAAAATCGTGGTTTCCTACGATTTCTATCGAAAGTATTAATGGTAGCGAAAAAAAAAAACAATACAAGAGTTTTTTGTGGTTAGAAGATCTACAATTTTTATTCACATAATTTTTCTGTATAACCTCAAAAATATTGTCAAAAATGCCGAAATCTTGTTTTTTTTTATTTTTATCTTTTTCAAAAGTAATAAAATTTTGATGAAACTTGGTTTTAACTTACATTAATGTATATTGTTTCACTTACAGAATTATAAAAAAATTATTTTTGTGTTTTCGACGAATTTATTTTAAAAAAGCCTGAAATTTTTAATCACAAAAAAACTCGACGAAAAAGGATTCTTTTTGGTTAAATCCTCTTATTTAAGACAAAGTAAAAAAACAACACAGCAATTGCAAGAAAAATTGTCAAAAATTGAAAAAGAAAACACAAAGCTAGCGAAATTAAACTCTTGCAAAAGATTTTTACTCTCTTAACTAAATTCTAGTATTAAAATTGCTATAGCATGCAAGGTTTTCGAGATATCGAATTTTGAACTTCCCAAAAACACTGTTTTTGTGATGTTTTGGGTAAGAAGTGATTTCATTTAAAGAAATACAAATTTTTTCGCCAACTTTTTTGATTGAAAATAAGACTATTTTTTTCAAAATAGATTCGTCAAATAAACAAAAATTGAAATTTTGATGAAAAAAAAATTTAAGAGAAGAAATATATTCATGTACGTTAAAACCAAGTTTCATCAAAATCTAAATATATTTAAAAAAGGATTTCATCACAAATGTTTTAAGTGTTTTCGAGTAGCTTGGGTTGCATATAAAATAAAAATAAATATCAGACCAGAAGATAGTGGTGGAATAGTCATCAGCTACGTGATTCAAAAAAAAAAAAAAAACAAAAGTCAGTCTATGTAAAGTAGTAAAAAGATACTTTTAAGGCTGAAAACTTAAGGAAAACTGATTTTAACCCAGTAATTTTTGGTGTCAACGAGCTTGAGGTATATACTTAATAAAAACAGTCACAAACTTTCCATGTAGTAGTGGAATGATCGTCATTTAGACATTCATATGAATTGTGAGAGTCTAATATTCGATGTGCGCCCCAAACTAAACTTTAAGGGCCCAGCTGGCGGTGATTCCACCACTGGCCTTACAGCTGACTGGTGTTTTTTGAAACCTGTGGTATGTAAGGAACGTGCTGTAAAAGTTTGAGCCGTCACGAAGTGACTTAAATTTTTTAATTTTTTTTACAAATTCGACGCCCTCTCACGGCCACACCCACCACTACTCGAGCAGCTGACTTGCAGACCCTGAAATGAATTCTGAACAACTATTATTTGCATCCCAAATGAATCGTCACGAAATGATAAAGTGATAATTAACGCTGCCTCCAGGGCTATAACTCTTAAGACTATTATAAGACACATTGGAAGTTAGGTATTGTGATTGGTGCGATCTGTTAAAGTGAAAATTTTGATATTCTATCAACGTTTTGAGGTCACTATAGTTTGTATTCGTCGATTCTAGAAAAATTTCTGGTGTGTGTGTGTGTTTATGGTACGTTCGTACTTTCGTGACATTTTTTTTTTCAATCACCATATTTCGAGAATGAATCAAGATATTGACTAGAAATAAATTTTATTTTAAAACTTATAACATAAGATTCAGAAAGGAGTTACAAGAAAATTTAATAGGCAGTTATTTATTTATTACTGTAATTAAAATAAAAAAAGTTGTAGAATTGCTTTCTTCTCAAATATCTTCCAGAACAAATAATTTAATTGACTTTGGGCTAATTTTATTTTAATTAATTGAAAAATTGGTATATATTTTACAAAAAAAAAAAACTACAAAAAATTATTAAAAAATGAGTTTTCAAATATCTTGAAAATGGACAGCAATATTGATTCCAGACAATTTGTATATTGTTATTATAAATTAGTACGATTAAGAAGAAAATCCCATTGCAAACTGCAAAATAAATCAAAAATTGCTGAATATGGTCTTTTTCACGAATAAGGAGAACTAGCGAATACTACTGCTTTTCACTTTAAGACAATTATTTTATTTTACATAAAATGAAGTAATTAACTACTCATAAGACTTTGTAACAAAAACTAACTGACCACTTTTTTTAAATAGAAATAAAACTATTCAAAATTGTTAAAAACTCAAAAACCTCAACAACAAACGGCCCAGCCCAACTCGTCGCTTCATTTAATACTAAACACTTACTAAGGTTTTTGAAAATCTTAAATTTGTGACATATTTTAAATACGAATTTAAATTTTTATAACATACCTTATCATGATATTCATTTTAAATTTCCTATTTAAACGTAAAACATGACTCTTTTGAAGATTTTAGGAAATCAAAAATTATTTCTTTTTTCTTCTCGTTTAACAAAAACCTAATTAATAAAGCAACGATCACAAGAAGTTTTACTAATTAGTTCCAAGTAATATCATTATAATTAAAAGAGTCTTATATAGGAAAAGCCTCTTACAAAATATTCTTCTTGTCAGAAAAACGTGCTTAAAAGTCATAACTAAACAATCGTTAACGAACTTTATACGACAACAATAGAAAACTCAGTGAAAGCATTAAACTTCCTTAATAAACACGCTGCCGACGCACGCCGCCGCCGGCCGCCGCTGCCTGCTGCCGATTTAAATTCCATCCAAGTTTTTGACTTTCTTCTATATTGGAAATATATATTTTCCTCAACACCGCACTTTATATGAGAAAAAAAAGGTTCTTATTATCTCCATCATCCACTTAAAATCTAATTATTGTTATATTTCAAAAATCATAAAATCGCATTAACGACTCTCGTCCTCTCGTTCCGTTCTCAACTTCCTTCTTCTTCCATCTCATCTTATTCGTGGTCGTCCTTCTAAGAATACAACACATTTTCATTGCTTTTTGAAACGAGACAAATAGAATGTTGATGTTCGTTGAGCTCAAAAAAAAAAAAAAAAAAGTATATCCTTCCCACAAAAATGTCAATATCCCTTAACAAAATTCTAAAGAAGGTAACTTAATTTTTCACGTATAAAATTTTTATTGATTTTTTTTTTTGTTTGTTTTGGTTCGTAAAAATATGATGGCGCGCGCTCCGCAGCACTTGTGAATTTTTATTCATGACAAATATTATATTCAATAACAGCTTGGGAGTCCTTTTTAGAACAAACAATGAATTCGGTTAAGGAGCACCTTTCACGGTATACTATAGTGGTTGTTAGGCATAGTCAAAAAAAAAAATAATACCCAAAGAGCCAAGAGTTTTCTTCGAAAAAGGTTCTGACAGAAAAATAAAACATGATGCTCCCCAACTATATGCAAAATGCCTGGCACGACATCAAAGCACCTTCTGTCAGCTGTGTCAAATTTAAAATCATCGAAACGAATGAAAAAATCTACTAACAACTACCCATCAGGAAAAAAGGATTCTACTGCCAGCCATCCCAGTACTTGGTGGTATAGTGAAGGTTCGCGTTCATTTTTTTAGTTGTACGTGAATTACGGCGTTGATTCACGGAAATATACTGGCTGTAGTGCCTATAAGCGGCATAATATCGGCATTTTCATTCATTTATTTGTTGTTGTTTTTTTTTTTTTTTTTTTTGAAGATATATTTAACAAAAACATGAACATTGTGAACAGCAAGAGAATGAGATGGAAATATCATAAATTTATTGAGCTGTCAATAGACACAAAAAGCATATTCCACTAACAACAAACAATAAATAAAAAGTGTTAAAAGAATGTGCTTTCATGTTTCCTTTTTTTTTTTTGTATTATTTTTATCCTTTAACAGTTTGACGAGGATTATTGGGATACATTTTTTTTTCAACAATAATAAAGGAAGAGATATAAATAAAAAAAAAAAAAAAAACATGGGCAATGTGAAAATTTTTTCAAGTGATGATTAAGCTGTTTTTCAGACCTAGATTAATGAAAAAAGGATGTTTTGTTGTAATCATGCTGCGTGAGCATTTAATGATGCGTAATTCAATATTTTTTCTCAATATTTTTGTATTTCATTTAAACAGCAAAGTAGAGAGTTTTCAATTTATTGGTTGTGGGTTATCTGAGTAATAGCATCAGCTTTCTTCAAAAAAAAAATGTATGCCCGTTAGCAAGTTAGCATTTTCACTTTTAAATGTCAAAAAACTAATGATTCAATTAAGTGTCGTAAATTTGTCATAAAAGAAACAAATTTGTCGCCTCTCATTAAAAAAAAAAACAAAATTCTGTCTTATTTGATACAGAAGTTAGACCGGTTTTATTTACTATCGCTCAGCTTGAGGCAAACTCTCAAGTTGACCAACTTGAGAGTTGAACTCAACTCGAGAGTTAAAATTGAAGTAGAAATTTCTCTTTTTATTTAATTTGTTTCTCAACTCCCAAGTTGAAAATCTAAAGTTGGTAAACTTCTGATTTGAAAAATATCCCTGTCATTTTAAAAATTGAACTCGAATAAATTTGAATCCGTCAAATTGATTTTTTTTTAAGTTTTGTGTTATATTTTGTGTAAAATAGTGCTTTGTGAACATTAAATAAAATAAAAAATAAAGCTGAAAAAATAGAGATACAAAACTTTTAACAGTTACATTTTTATTTGCTGAAGTTTTTATTTGCTTTGAAAGACGGAAACCATAAACAAATTAACGTTCATCCCACTTTGCTAATCCGATTTCAGGGAATATCACTGTATTGTCTTTTGTTAATTTATTAGCTAGTAAGAAGCATCATCCAGTATCTTCACTCTCAGTGCCTGAAGAATTTGATGACTTTTTTCTAAAAATAATTGCTTTGAAACAGTAAACCATTATTTTTTAGAATATTTTTCTTGCAAATAAAGAAAACCATTTTCTAAAACAGATGTCAACTCTCAAGTTTGGTATTTAACTTTTATTTTTTCTGGAAGTTGAGAGAAAATAAAGTTGGTCAACTTGAAAGTTGAAAATCAAAAATTGAAAACGTCAACTTTGAGTGAATAAAAACAAATTCATAAGTTGAAAATCAAAATACTCAAGTTATGTTCAATTTTGAGTTAAAAACACCGTCCTATAAGTATACTACCGCCCCTTAAAAAAATGTTCAAATAAGTTTAAAATTAAAAATAAGCATAAGAGTACCTACGTCAGTAATTATTATTGTCGTGATCTTGTCATCTATCTAAAAATTCTGCCAAATTCTGTCAACACCCATATATTGGTTAATAAGGCCCACCTCAACTGAATTACCTTAGAAAAACACTGTCAAACACTTTCATATCTCTAAGATGTTGTCTTCTATTACGTTTTCTCGAAAAAAATCATTGGAAGATGATGAAATTTTCAGTTACCTACTTTTCAGATAAAAATGAAATTTGTATAGGAAATTAATATTTTCCTTTCCAAGGGTATTTACTTCTATCACTGCCAATTACTCCAAAACAGTTGAATCCTGTTGTGACATTGATTCTCTGTTCGTTTATCACTAAAAGTTGTCTCTCCAAGAAACAAGTGACGTTCTGCTGGCGTTTTTGTTAATTTTGTCGCTATCATCTACTTTCTTTGCTATGAAAGAAGGTCTTGAATGGTCAGACACTATCTAATTACTCGTGTGTTTCAGTAATATCTGCTCATGACATCTATCCAGCTCCGTTTCCAACTACCAGCCTGATTTAACTAAAAAGAGCTATTGGCTACAGATTCTTTTAGTCCAGTAATCTTGTCGTTTTGTAGGAAGGAAACCTTGCGTCATATCCGATAGTTTTGATTTTTTGCTGAGTTGCTTATAATGTTAACCTGGTGTTAAATCCAATTTTTCGGCCTCGAGCGCCGAACAAAATTTTTGTGCGATCTTCTCAGTTAATGATATTTTTAGCTTTTAACTATAAACTATGTTTTGTTCCTTACAAAATGTTCCTTAACCTGAAACGACCAGGTGCGAAAAAGTCTTTTAGTTTTTGAGAAAACTGAAATACTAGATTAGTATTTACAGGTTTTCAGTATTGGACTACAAATTGACAGGAACAATTGAAAATTAAAACAAAAATTGTACGAGACTACGTAGAATCTTTGTAAATAATAGCCTAAATCGCTAAAAAAAAAATGTTTTTTTTTTCAAAATGCAGAGTTTGAAAATAAGTTGTTCACAAAATATCGGCTAACATAACTTAATTTGAAAATATAATTGAATACTAGGTTTCTCGCTCTAAGATAAGCTTTAGGTGTTTTTTTTTTGTAGTTGTTACAATTGTCTTTGAATAGTTACTTTAACATATTAAGTCAATTTTTTTTAGAAAATTGTCCCTCCTGTCTGAACAATTTTTTTCTTTTTTTTACCTAATAAACATGTTCTAATAGTTTAATTATTTTTTTTAATGTTTTTCTAACTTCTACTATTTTCTGTTATAAATTTTTTAAAGATATATTTTGAAAAACTGCATCTTGGAAACTGTTGAGTCTACAGAAAGATACTGGACTCAAATTAAAAAAAAAACTAGCCCTTTCAGCCAGCTGAAATGCCATTTACTGAAAAAAAAGCAAACGAATCGCGTTTTTTTTTTTTTTGCATTTTTACTATTTTTGCGTTCGGCGCTTGAGGTCTAAAAATTGAATCCAACATGGTCTGCTGTATATAGTAACTGTATTATCTTGCAAATATTTATCCTTTTTACTTGAATATTCAATTAATAATTTTGGGTAGTAAAAAAAAAATTACGGATTTTTTTTAATTTTCTTTGATGATGAGACCCCAGCTAATTTCTTATCTATAAGATCAAACAAAGGTGAGCAGAAATTTTGATTAAGGACCATTCATTTGAAGGAGTTCAAAAAACTTGTGTATTCTCCACTTATTCATAAAGAAAGCCAAATCTGTTTTTAGCTGATTTTTTCAGTTTCATGCTAACTAATCGTGGTTAGGAACTGCTAAGTACTTGATTTTCCTTTTTTTGCACATTTCCGAAGAAGCAAAGTGACTTCTGCATGAAGTTCTAAATTAGAACATTTACCAAAACCCACAATTTGGTCGTATTAAAATTAATTAATACGTTTTTCAAGAACATTCTCAATAGGAACATAGATACTCTTGAATTATTAGATATACTAATTAATAATGCATTAAATGGAATTACTCCAATAATAAGGTATACATTTACCTTGTTATAATAATCAAACAACAAAATGTAACACACATTTATATAAGTACTTAATTGTAAATTATATAAATATACCTTTTATACCGTTCTAATACATATTAACAATGAAATAATGTACATTATGTAAATACATACATATACTTCCAAATTAATAAATATTTGTTTGTGTGGTTGTAGAAGATGTGTGTGCTTTTATAGCATATCTCATTAGGCAACATAATAGAATCACTGCCTTTGGCATTATAATTAACAAGATGTACCTAACATTTTCATTCACATACATTTTTTGTGTTATGTATACATCCGAAATAATGTATTTATGTAGCTTCAATGATAACATTGAATGTTTTTCTTTGATGTTGACAAAACTTCTAAGGCTAAGAAAATTTTTGTCAAACTTTGACAGCTATAACAAAAAAGTCAAAAGATTTAAAACTGAAGAAATTAATGAGAATCTAAGATGTATAAAATTCAATAAACTTAAGGTTTGCTTTCAGCAATAACATTTTGTGGAAAAAAAATTGAATATAAATATTTTACTATGGACCTACCAAGCGTTGCAAGGTTTGTTAAACATAATGTACCTGCAAAACTGAATTTAAGGATTTTCTCTATTTTTTTTGTAGAGACGAAAATGTTAACTTGATAGCAGTAGTGAGTACCTTATGATATGAGAAACTTTTAACTACTCATTTATATTTCACATAATTAACTGTTTTAATAGAAACCGATTTTCATAACCATATTTGAGTCGTTATATGTGAAAGCGGTACAAGTCCATGCCCGAGAAAAAATCATTAAGTTAATATTAAAATTAAAGGCAGTTTAACTGTATTACAATATTTTCCAAAATATTTAAACCGACATGTGTGTTGATGTCTCCTATTTTATTCTTGATCAAACTTTATTTTAAAATTGTTGTTTTTGTTTTGTTAAAATGATTTCATCTGAAAATAATGTCAAATGTGACTTATACTACTCAATTATTAGTTTTCGACTTTTGAAAATAATGACCATTGTGGCGCTCCACAATATTAGATTTGCATTAATTTTTTGTTGCAACAATTTTACTATTGTTTATAATTTTCAAGAACGAAAAATTGATTGTTCAATAGTAAAATTGTGTCTCCTAAGATCAAAAGCAACGTATTCCACTTTTCTAAAAAAAAAGAGCTAACGACGCAGTTTACTTAATTTTTTTGAAATCTATCATTCAATATTATTGACATTGCAAAAAGGATTGAAGATCTAAGCTGAAACATAAAAACAAATCAATTTCTACATTCTCTAAGGCCTCGTCTCAAAAAACGTTTTTTTTTTTTTATATCTCAAAACTAGAAAAAGTGGAATACGTTGTTTTTGAATCTAGGAGACACAATTGTTGTATCATGTATTTTTCATGTACATACATATATCAAAAACGGAAGGATTCATCCAAAAATTCGTTCTTGAAATATCACCAATCACTATCATAAGAATAAAAATAGTTAACATATGAATTAGTTTTTGGGGCCAAGACAAAAAATTTTAAAATATAAGAAGCCATATTTAAAAATGAACGAAATGTCGAATTAACACTTTGAGTAATACCATCACTTGGGAAAATATGATATTGTATTAAGAAAATTTCAAAAACTAGTAATTTATTTATTGTATTATACTTTCCTGCTTGCTTTTTAATTTTGTTTGTACATTTTCTTGATTTTTTGTGAGAACTGACAACAACAATCATTTCGATACTTTCGTTCTTGAGACAACAATTTCAATATGAGGCTTTGGCATTTAGCCTTCTACGCGGTCTAGAATTTTAGATGACTGGGTTCATTTTAACCTACGGAAGTTGTTGGGCCAATGAATGTACAAAAAAATAAGCTGAGATAACAATCAAACATGACATTACGATGATAGAGAACTAGAAAAAAGTAGGTCCGACAATTCTGTCTGTCTGTCTCTCTTTCTGTATGTATCAGAGACCACAGCCTAAACGGATGGGTCGATTTACTTCTAACTTGGTACGTGTCGTTTTTTGGAAACTATCAACAGACCATTTTTGAATTATTTTTTTTTACCAAAAATATCCGGTTTTAGAAAAACTCATTTTTCTCAAAAATGGTTCCTACGATTTTGATTTAAAAATCATGGTCATTTCTTGGATAAGGTTCATCTTTAAATGAAAACCATTTTTTTCAAAAACCGTTATTAACGGTACCGGCCATAGAACCGTTTTTTTTCATTCTGATTTTCTCCTTTACGACTCAATCAATTTCTGCTAAAGTTGTTTTAGTCTTTTGAAAATCGAATTTTAAGCTTGTTTTTAATTTCTTAACATTTACAATTTTTTAATTAAAAAGGCATAATAGTAACTTTATCTATAAGAGCAGTCATGTAATTTATTTTTCTGAGTGGAGGAAAGAAAAAACTTTTTTTTGAAAAATTTTCAAAAAACATTAGTTGAATTTTAAAATTGTTAAATAGGTTTCTGTCTTCAAGAAGCTAAAGGTGATACCGTTGTCTTTGAATAGTTGTAATTTTCATTATGTTCAGTCATTTTTTTGTTGAACCTACAATTTTTGTTTGACCCAAATCAGAACGTTTTATTATGGGAAAGCTTTTAAATACATTTCTTATTTCTGTATTTTGAAAACTGTGGAATTACTATAAATAGTGCTGGACTCACATTAACGAAAATTTTGTAAGGGTAAAACCGCCAATTTTTGAAAAAAAACAAAATTTCTGAAATTTTTTAATTTAATTTTACATTCGGCGCTTTAGGTCGAAAAATTGGATTTCACATCAGTTTAACATCATAAACAACACTTAGAGAAAAACTACCTGATTTACCGCAAGGTCTTCTTCCTCTTTAAAAAGTTACTGTTTTACTATGGCCCGAAAGAATAGAGAGTAAACTTTTGTTCATATTTTGATATGAACAACATTTTCGAAGCTCTAAAATTTTTTTTTCAAGCAAACAATTTGTTAAAATATAATTTTTTTTATTTTGTAAAAACAGAATTTCTTCTTCAGATTTATTCAATTCAAGACCTGTTAACTAATTTCAATTTTTAATAACATTATTATTAAATTTTGAAGTACCCATGTCTAATTGGTTAAAAATAGTGATATTATAATTTTGTTTTAAAATCTAAGAAAGCCAAGAATGTTAATTCAATTTTATAAATGCACTTTGATTCATTTTTTCATTTCATTGCATTTTTATATTTTTTATTGCAATTTTTTTTTTTTTCAAAAAATGTCTTCCAAAACGGAAACTCACTATTACCAACCGATTTGAGTTTTATTAAAAATTTACCAAAGACTCGCCATCATCGTCAGTTGTATGTGTGTCGTCTATTTGTCAACTTAAATTCATAACTATACATCCTTATCCCCACCACTCGGCTGGACTGGACATATTTCCATGGAAACATCAAATGAAATGTCATGGAATGCATTTTTTATGGTCACTGTTTTTCCGGTTCCCTGATGTACATTATTGTCTATATGCGTTGTCATCGTTAAAAGCAAGGACACTAGAGGGAGAAAAAAAATATAAAAAAAATAAAGAAACTGGACGCCCTCGCCACTAGTCACTCAAGCAAGTCCTCTGGATGCAAGATTTGTTCATATTATTTTTTTTTTTCTTAATTTCAGCCCCACTTCTTTTGAGTTTTTTTTTTATTTTTTTATATTTTAAATCAAACGTGAGGAATCCTGGCATGCATACAACTTTCCATTCATTCATTTATTAAAGGGGACAGACAGAGGAAGAGGGGTATTTGTTAAATAAAATTTTTATTTCATGACAGATATATGTACATCGTACATCGTTTAAGGAGAGTGAAATGTTTTTGACCTTAAATGCTTGAGCTTGGCTCCTGGACAAATGCTGAATGTTATTGAAAAATGAGAACGCCACTCCACATTCGTCCTCTTCCTGTTCAAATCGAGGACTAGTGAATAGAAAAAAAAATAATAAATTAAAAAAAAAAAAGAAGAAAACAATCTAAAATGTTTGAAGGCTAAACGTGATCTTATATTCGAATAATGCCGTTATCTCCGGTCAAAGTTGTGACATAATTTTATTATCCTGAATTCCCTTACTTCACGTATTTAAGATATTATTCATTTTTTTCGTTTTTTTTTTTTTTTTTTTGTTTTTAATTCCTTTTGTGTTTCAAATGTTTCGAGAGGAATCACGATGACAGAAAAGCAGAAGGATACACCACTTTTAGTATCTAAATAATTTTACATTTTGAAAAGAAAAGGGGGAAGGTTGGAAAATAAAAATGGAAAAAAAAAACAAAAAAAAAAAGGAAAAAGTTTTTCAATTTGCAACACGCCCTTCGCTCGACTTGTTTTTCAACGTAAACGATGACCTTTTGTTAAAAATTATTGTTGTTGTTATTCCTTCTTCCTCTAAAATCTACCAATTCCATCCAACAACGAATTTGTATCTTCCTGTTTGCTTCATAGGACTCAAGAATGGATGCCTTCCTTTATTCACTTTGTTGTGTATATATTTTTTTTTCTTTTTTATCTCGCATGACATGTTTTGTTTCTTTTGTTTTTCGTCGTCGAATTAATAAACAGAAAAGACAGAAGAGAAAGATATTTTTGGTTTTGTTTCCGGAAACTGGCGGAAACAGGGAGGAATTTCGTTCATCATGGCGGATTTGTTAACATACAGAAAACACGTTCAAAATATAGAGATGTACATTATGTATGTGTGTTAGTGTGTTTGTGTGGTTTAGGAAGTTGTACAACTATAAGAGTTTGAATACAAAATGTCGTCCTCTTTTGTTCTTGTGCTTCCTGCAATTGTATGGAAATGAAAAATTAATAGAGAGATCATCATCATTGAAATTATGAAGTGTATGACTGTTTACATTATTTTGGCGGAGAAGGGAGACTGACAAAATTGATAAAAAAGCACCAACATAATATTCTTTTGTCCTTCTTTTGGTTTGATGAGGGTAGGCAGGCAGATTCAATTGAATTAAAGTTAATAGCCAATGTCAGGATTGTTTATTTTTTGGTTTATTGAATATAAAACGTGTTATTAAGTTGAAACTAAAAAGATATCTTGGTTGGTAGTTTTTGGGAGTAAAAATTTTTACATTGGTGATGCAATGAATTTGTAATCAAAATACTCGTAATTATGGAAAATTTTGTAATGATTTGAATTCTTTTACATTTTATGATTTTCAGGCGGGGTGGTGAATCCGAATATGAGGTTTTCCAACAAAATTTCAGAACATGGTCAAAAATCCTGAAATTTTCAATGTTTTAGCAGTTTTGGGAAAATTTCACCATAATTAGTTTGTGGTTACAACTACTATGTACAAATGATTTTAGAGGTCTCCAGAAGCTGATAAAGTTTGAAGAGGCGTATTTCAAAAATAATTACGGCTATACGTACAAAATTTTGGGTTCAAATTGTGGAAAATTCTGTTTTCTTATGAACACTTACATAGGTACACAGAGCTGTAACCAAAAACTAATAGGTACTTTTTAGTAAAATTTTCTAAAAAATGCAAAAGCGTTGAAAATTTATGGTTGTTTTTTTTTTTTCATTTTTGACCATGTTGCGTCCCAAAATTTTGTAAGCAAACCTGAGATTCGGGTTCAATATCCCAAAAACATGAATTATGAAAGAAATCAAAACTATACTTAAACATTCATGGTAATAATAAAATTTTACTGGATAATGGACAAGGTAGGTACAATGATTTTTAGTTTTTTTAAGAATTTTGTTTTGTTGTTTTTCAAGGATTAAGATATTGTGTAGTTTTTTTTTTCAAACACAAGATTTTAATTTTTGTTTTTTTAATTTAAGTATTAATATTGCCAAAAAAAAAGTCAAAAATATGAACAAATTTAAAAATTAAGCTAAGACTAGTGATGTGCCTCGTTTTTTACCCACACGGTAGGTATTTATTGATGGGTAAATACCGGGTATTTACCAGGCATATTCCCATGGTAGTGTATAAATTAAATAGTGGCTAGACTTAAGGTACAATGTAGGTTTCGGATACACATACTTAAGTTGCCTAGCAACACATTGGGGTGGGTGGGAGAAAAAGTGGGATGGATGTCAGAAAAACGTGACTTTTAACAATTTTTATCAAGAGTTGACGAATTTAGCAATTAAAAAAGTTGACGAACAAGTTTTGAGTTTTGAAGATTTTGAGATAAATTCTTTTTGGTTAAATCCTGTTTTTTAAATATTAAGTAAAAAAGCAACACAGTTATTGTGTGAAAATTGTCAAAAATTGAGATACATTTTTAAAATATTTTTTTCCGTAAATCACAGTAATATCAGCCAATATTTCCCAATATTTTTGAAGTTATATTGACAAATCATCTGAGTAAAAGTTGTAGATCTTTACCAATTCCATTTCTCGCAATAACTTTTTTTTTTTGTATAGGTGGTCTACTTTTGATAGAAATCTTTTAAAAGACGTTCACTCTTATCTTTATCTATTATCCGATTCTAGAGTTGGGTATTTATCCAAAAATGGTATATACCGGGTACTTGCCCATTACTAGTTAAGACCTTAAAGCTCAGAATGCGGTAACTCTGTTCAACTAAAACACAAACTCTAATGATTTGTATTTAAACAAAATAGTATACATTTTGGTGGAGTTAAAGGCTTAAATGTGAAGAAAATTTTAACTTCAACTTTTTTTTATCTAAAAAATTTTAGGTGCAAACTCTAAAATAGGTAAAAGTATACCAAAAACACTAATTTTCAGCTAATTTTCAGTTTAACATTTTAAAAAATTATTATTGAAATACAAAGAAGATAGTTAGACAGAAAATTTTTTTTGTCCACATTTTAAATCAAGAAAATCCAATTAATAGTTTAAAAAAAAATGGGTTTCGAACTCAGAATTTTGAAAAAAATTTTAGCTGATTTTTTTTTTTAAAACTTCCGTTACAACATATAATTTTGTATTCCAAAATTCAATAGAATAATTTGTTAGCAACCAAATACAGAAAATTAAAATGTCTTATGTATTAAAGTTTCTTTAAAAAAAAAGTTACTCAATTCTTAAGAAAAAAATTCAATAAAAATTACATTCGGTTTTGTATTTTTTTTTAAATTCCTGTAAAACTAGAAGATATATTTGCATTAACCTTCCGGTATTCAACTTATTTGGTATTTTTTTTTTTAACAGAACACTTTTTGAAAAATTATTTTTTTTCAATATCGGGTCATTGAATTTTTTTCAAAATTTAGTATTTAAATGTTGATAAATGGTTATATTTTAATAATATTTCAGTTTTTGGCAAATCCTTTGAAAAAATTTTAATTAAATTAACAAAAGGCTTTTTTTTAAATTAATCCTTATAGAAGAAATCAGATCAAAAAGTTTAATCAAAATCGGTACAGCCGTTTTCCAGAAAACTCGAATAACTCAAAAATCTGGTGTGGGAGTTACTCGTACTCGCTCTAGATGAGATATTCAAAAATAAAAAATAAAAATAACTTTCTAAATTACATGAACACACATCATAGTAATGTTGGCTATGATTAAAACCTCAATTTTGTTTTTTGACACGAAACAAGTAGAAAAATTATTGAAATTATTTCCTAAAATTAGTAATCACATAATTTCTCTCTCAGATAAAAGTTTGTTGAACTTAATAATTTTTAAGTTTCGTATCAGAAAGTTGGTCCTTATCCATTGGCTTATATTATCTCAAACCTTTTTATTATCTCACTAAAAATAAGTAAACTTGTTGCATGTGTTCGCCTATTTGACGGTCATATTCTACCGACCTCATTTCTATCTCAAATCGCAGAATAAAAATCTTAACAGGCTCGTATATTCCTGAACCATGTGAAATCTCAAAATGATTAAGGACTCAAGTTTAAGGAAAAAGCAACATTCAGAGGAGTAGGTTAAGTAGGTAGGTACATGCGAGCAAAAAGCTCAATAGAAGCTCACCATGTCGTCCCTAAGGCTAATAAATTTTGAAAAATTCTCAAATACGGCCTTGTCTGGGAGCCATCAGAACAACCCGGGAAACGAACACAAAGATGTGCTATGCATGAGTGTTAGTGTGTGTTTGTATATATGATTCAAGGGATTCCTCCTATACCTCTTTAGGTAGGCACCTTATAAAGCTACTCTCGTTTCAGTGATGGATTTTATGGATGCTAATAAAACCTATGCTATTTTGATGGTTAAAGCAGAAATTTACCTTTTGAGGTTACCTTTTTACCCATCAGGCAGCAGGCACCACCAATACTCGTTTATTTTGAAGGCAGGAACAGAGTGTAAGGTGCGAATGAAGTGATTTATTATAGAAATTCTTCCCTTTTAACCTCAGGTTTTTTGGGATGAACCACCGCATGTGCTGTGCACGTTGGTTGCCTCAGACAAAAGTTATTATGTTGCCAATGGCGCTGTTGCTTGCGGCTTATACTTCCATTTACGCACCTCTTTGCACCAACAAACATCACAAACCGCGCCAAAGTCAGCATCCAGCAACACCAGTAGGTACACGTTGGTAAAGGTATCCAAGTAACATTCACATATTTTGTAATTTATTTGCAGACTTTTGACCCATCCGGCGTTAAATGAAGTACGTAGGTAAAATTAATCTTGAAAGTGGCTTTTATGAGATGAAATTT
Organism: Meliscaeva auricollis; assembly: GCA_948107695.1. NCBI lineage: Eukaryota > Metazoa > Arthropoda > Insecta > Diptera > Syrphidae > Meliscaeva > Meliscaeva auricollis. The sequence goes on from OX403618.1 coordinate 78,515,562, forward strand.
ACATTTTTATGTGAGCTCGTATGTATGTTTTAGCTTAGGAAGCTGAGAGGTGTTGAAAGAATAATTCCCATATACACACACTTCACATTATACTGTTACTGTGGTGTCTATAATGATGGTATCAGAAATGTATACTGGATGCTGGATCCTTTATTCGAGAGGAATGGGGCCAACCAACATTGCAATGTTAATTTAATCGAAGTGAAGGCTGTAAATTGTATAAAAACATGTCCGCCTGCCATTTGCCATCAGTTATACACAAATGTAATCAACATTTTGACTGTCAATATAATGGCAAAACGGCAACAACAACAATAACACACACAAAAAAAAAACTGCCATTTATACGTGTTAATGGGATTTAAAATGGCGTGTTTTTGGCACGTTCCGTCGACAAGTTATATATTTTATGAGGGGATATTTGGAAATGTAGCTAGCGGTAAAGGTAGCTATCCGTATCGTATCTATATAATTCTGCAAAGACTGACCTGACCAGTTGGTTAATAGTCACTTTTATTTCAATTTGTGTGATGGGGACGGACGGTAAGCTAAAAGCGGTTAACACTCTGAATCGTTTCTTACATCTAATTTGCGTTGAAACATGTTTAACCATAAACAGGAGTTAAAGGGGTTTATTTTATGACTTGAACAATAAACCATCATTTGCTATAATACTTGTGGTTGAAAAGGAGAACTGTATAAGCAGAAGAACTGCAAAGCTTTAAAGGCAATATGTGTGACGTATACTCGCATATTTGTGAATTTTCATTGGGTAAAGCATTTAAGAGGTTATGACCAACTACAAAATGGAATCAATAAAATTGGAACGAGTTTTTGGATATTCTTGTTAAAATTGCTGAAAGACGCGTATAACCTTTTACCATAAAATTATTGAAATGCTTGCCAATATATTTTGAACTTACTTTTGGGATTTGAGCTTAAAGGTTTAAAACATACAAAGAGACAGCAGTCCAGCGCACAGGTTTGAAAAATATCTGGAAGTGATTAAATATTTTTGGAGTTATATTTTCTTTACTGGCAATTTTTTTTAAACTGATTTTTTCAGCCCTTATTAAATAAGCTTTTTCAGCCTATTTATACAATTTTTTTTTTATTTTTAATTGCAAAATAGCTAGGTTAACTTTTGGGCAAGTTTAGAATTTGTAAAAAAGATCGAAGTCGATCACATATGAAATTACGATGATAGAGACTGCAAAAAAACTTGGTCTCGCAATTCTGGTATACCTAAGCCCTAGGCCTAAGCCCATGAAGCGATTTTCTTCAAAATTTAAAGTACCTGCCACATAATGAAATTGGTTAGTTTTCGTTAAAACGGCTCCAACGAAATGAATAAATGAAAACCATTTTTTTTTTTTCAAAAACCGCTATTAACGGTATTAACGGTATAGAACCGTTTTTTAAAATTCTGATTTTCTCCTTCACGACTCAGTAAATTTCAATCATTTTTTTTTTTTCTTACATAAAGTTTTTAAGTTTATTTTTTTGGATTTGAAAACGCAAAATTAAATTTTTTTTTTTTGAAAATCATTTTTTTTTTTGAAAACTGCTCAATATTTTTTTTCAAAATTTAGTTTTTAGATGATGATAAATAATATCTTAAAAATGGCGTACCATTTTTTTTTTTTAAAGTCCTTAAAAAAACGGCTCTAACGATTTTCAATTTTTTTTCTCAAAAGATTTTGCTTAACATTAGACATCGCTGGAAAACTATGAGTAAGGAAGATGAAAAAGTATAAATGGTGAAATAACCTCAAAAAATATGTTTTACCGTTTATTCGATTTCTTTTTATTTAATTCAATTAATCAATTTCGAGAAAAACTAAAATTTCTTAAAAAAACTAAACAAAATTTGCTTTGTAGATACGTGGTTCGCGCAGAAACGAGACAATATGTACCTCGTTTTGAGGTTAAATTCATTTAAGAAGCTGTTTTAAGCTTTTTTAATTTTTTTTTTTTAACTGCATTTACAAATTTTTAATTAATAAAGCCTAGCATGTATAGTAACTTTATCTATAAGAGCAAGTACGTGCGATCCAGTTTTGCAATTTCTTTTATATACCTCTGATTGGGTAACTTTATTGTGTGGCAACCCTTTGCCTTGACAGTACCTATATTGCTAGGCAGCCCATGTGCAAACTATTTATTTAGACACTAGATTTTCGACTATTAGAACTCTTTTATTCATTTTACGAGAGTTCTTACGCAGAGGGTAAATTCATCAATTCAATTATTCAATTCAATTCAATTATTACATCCCTAGTTAGTATTTTCTCAGAATTTCTACAAATTGTAGAACTTATTATTGAAACAACAAAGAAAAACGAACAATACTAGACTTACATAATTTTTTATTTGGTACAATACTCCAAACATAAACCTTCTGATGTTCATCAATGAACTGCCAATTATTGAAGAGAATAGAACATCACTAAAGCAAAAGCTAACGAACGTCCAATCCTTCTTCTTGAAAAATCAAAAAAATTCTTATAACAGGGTGATTCTAATGAAAAGTTTTTGTTGAATTATTGAATGTTTTTGAATGAAGAGAATACTAAATTGTAAATGCAAAAAAAAATCATTACAGAAAATATGTATGTAGTTGGAAAATTAAGAAATTTTTCATTGTTTGGAATTATAATTAAGCTTCAATCTCCTATCCGCGCATCAACCATTTGATCCAGTAAACCAATGTAACACACTTCAATCATTAAAATTAATTTCTCTTAACTCACCATACACACTCTTTTCAATACATCTAGGAGATAGCATCGGTAAAATGGAAAGAAGATATTTATAAGTATACCAGTTTTTCTGTAAAATTATAATTCACACCTAGTTGTTACACACAAGGATTTAGGCTCAAGAATCAACAATGAATTCCCATACTCAACCAGTAGTCAGAATTGATAGTGATCAAATTGTAGTTCCCATTAAATCAAGCTAAATGATTTTGCAAGAAATTTGATTTTATTTTCCATACAAAAGAAATACTGTTAATTATTGAAATATAGAACTTGTATTTTGAATCACCCTGTAAAATAAAAGCCATAAAAGTATCCCAAAACTGTTTACAAAACAAAACACGAACATAAACTGTATATATTTTTTTTTTGTTATTCTTGTTTTGTCCTTTTTTTTTTCATCTTGTTGAAAGTTATGTAATAAGTTATTCGATTGGAAAATCTGCTTTCATCATATTTTCGACCAGCAAAACCAAATTGGCCAATAAATACCAGTGAATCTACAATTCTCTTCCTTTAAAGATTCCAAATAAAAAAAAAAAAAAATATTCACAAAAACAAAACATAAAACACCCACCAATACACACCCCATCATTGACTTATAGAAACAAAAACGAAAAAAACATATAAACATTTTTTTTTCTTTGCAAAAGTCAGAATATAATCTGCAATCGATTTGGTGTTGTTGTTGTTTTTGTTTTGTTCTTGCTGCCTGATTCAGAAAAGAACTTTTATTTTTCCATATTATTCTACTTCTTCTGTTCATGGCAAAAGGTCCTGCCTGACTGGCATGCGATGATGGTCTTGGTCTTGTAAATATGGAATGAGAATCACAATAGCCCATTCCTTAGAATTGTTAATTCGAAAAGGCTCACCATTGATTGCAACATGCCACATTTTTCGATCTGAATTCAAAAAGCAAAAAACAATCTCTCCAGATGGTGAACATTTGAACCAATATTCCCAAGGAACAGCCCGCAAAATATTAAAAATAAAATCACTCGTAAATTATAGCGATAGTCTTCTTTTGTTTGTTTTTTTTTGTTCGTTTTATTTCTTTTATGGTCTTTTTCAATAAAAATAACTTTCAGCAGGACGACGAAGGAGAAACACTTTTCTTTTTTTTTTTGTTAAAATTTTGTAGGTCTTGTTGCAGGCACGTTTCATTCGGACGAGTCCTGCCTTCATCCAAACTAAAGACACCCTGTGTCTGCCGAGTGGAAATGTGTCAAAAATTTAATTCAAAACTGTAGAAAGAGAAAGACACACTGTGTAATGTCCAAAGTAGTAGTGGTGGCGCTTTAAAAGGATTAAAGGAAGCAATTAATGTAGAGACAGCAGCCATATTGCTGTGTGATTGTGTTGATGATAGTCGAATTCGGGTTCATCTTTTATACAAAAAAAAAGATGTTATTTTTGTTCGTTATTTGAGCTTAACTCTTATTCTGGATGGTGTCATGTCGTAGCTATGACAGACAAAGTTTTTCAATGTTGTAAATTGCAAATTTATTTAAAAATTTCTGCAAGAAGGACAGAATTCCAAAAAAAAAGAAGAAAAATAGTTGAAATTGCAATTTTGATAAACTTTTTTTGTTTGTAAAGTGAATTCTAAACTGATCTGAGTTTATCTTTTACTTTGTCATAAAGATTTTTGCAATTTCAAAAATTATACAAGTCGTCTTCAAAAATAAATATTTTGCATCAATTTATAATGAGATTGGTTTAATTTCAAAGCCAATGCGAAATTTTGACAACAAAGTTTTAAACATCGAAAGTTTATTAATTATACTAACCATTGAGCATGAGTATAGATTATCAAGGTGCGAGAGGATAGGTAGAGGAAATAAAGTTATTTTCGAATGCTTAGGATGTCTCATTTAAAATTGGAAAAGTTAAATTTATACAATTTAATGAAGAAGTTTGTTGGTAGGCAACGTGCATTGCTTTGCTCCAATGGAAAGTATTTATCGATCGGAGTCTCGAATCTCCGTACAAATTTGTTCTTCTATACGAAAAATACAACGGTACTTTGGGGTCAAAAACAATTAGTTTTTTTTGTAAACCGGCTTTACGATCAATTAATAATAATTAATTGCTAAGATCATTATTGTCAGCTATAAAAGTATTATACGAGTATTCACAGTTTATAATTACCTTTAAAAAATGGTACGTATACGCCACAGTGACCCACATAATAAAAATTCTTCGTTTACTTATTGGTTTATTTTATGTGCATAATTTCGTTGTTATCCATTGAAAGCTATCAAATGAAACATTAGGCCCAAGAGAAAATGTGGCCAAACAAATGAAGAGAATTGTAACAAATCAAGATATTGTTATACAGTTACAAGTACTTTCTTACTAGTCACTAAAAGTGGTCCTTTTTGTAAATTTCAGCGAGGAAAATTACTTCCGTGGTCAATCATTGACAAAAATTTAGGAAATTTGGTTAACGAATAAGAAATTGTCTATACAAAATATATAAATTCTTCAAACTTTTTGATTACAAATTAAAGCTAGATACATCCTTTTTTTTTAATAAATGTTAATAAAAATTAGGTCTTGTTTATATTAACTATTATTTTAATTTTTGTTACTTATAACTACTAGATTTTTTCTTATAATTTTCATAAAAATAAAATGTACGAATGGATCACACACTTATAGATAAAGTTATTATAATTGTTAAGCCTTTTCAAATTAAGTTTTTTATTTAAATGCTTTAAAAAAATGAAAAAAAAAAAACATAAAATTCGATTTTCACTGAAAATGACTTCTTAAATGAATTTTAAATCTAAACGAGACATGGAATTAGATTTTTTTTTTTTTTAATAATTTAAAAAAAAGGGCTTGTGTTGTTTAAATAAAAAAATCTTTCTGTTACCCAAAATCTTTTTCAAAATAAAATGATATGCCATTTTAAGTATATAATTACATATTACATTTAAAAACTAAGTTTTGAGAAAAATTATTTAATCGTTTTCGAAATTGAATTAACAATAAACAATCTTTTTTTTTTTTAATTCAAAATACCACTCTTATAAAATTTTATTGGGTACTAATGTCGGCAAATTAAAAGTTTATATATGTAAAAAAAGTATTGAAATTGAGTGAGTCAAGAAGGAAAAAATTAGAATTAAAAAAAAAAAAACGTTTCTATGACATGTACCGTTAATGTCAGTTTAAAAAAAATGGTTTTCATAAAAGAAATACCAAAACCAAAAAAAAATACCATAATTGTTTTATTGAAATCGTAGGAGCCATTTAAAAAAAAAAACAAATAAAACTTTTCTAAAACCAATTTTATAACTGTTTCTTTGCTTAAAACAATATTTTTTGGAATGAAAGCTGACAGATGCTCATTTCTGGGTCAAAATAAATACAAACGTGTTTGAAATCAACTGAAAGGTGGGGTTATGCTTCTTATATTTTTGGAATATTTTTTTCAAATTGTAAAGAATCCAGAAGTCGTACAAAAAATTGGTTGAGACATAAATTACTTGTTATTTTCTCTGCTTTTATTCTGCACCTATACAACAAAAATATCAAAAAAAAACAAGTATTTTATAAGTTTTTTGATGATTTCTCATGTTTTCCGTGATAAAATTGTATGGATAACTTCAAATTCGTGCTCAGCGGCCTAAAATACATAAAGTTAGCTATTGAAAATTATTTCTTCAGAACTTTTCACCGCTAAATATACTTTAACTGGACTATAGATAATATTTCGGACAGATAATAAATTTCAATTTGCAATATCTTTGCGTGGAAAACGAATTTAAAAAAAAAATTAGAAAGATGAAATGCAGTTCTTTCAAATCTCGTTGACATTTTTGTAAAAAAGCATTTACCAGTGAAGAAATTCGACGGTAAATGTACCAACAAATCGGGATTTTGACATATTTATATAACCATATCTCAAAAAGATGATGCCCTACAGTAGTTTTGACTTCACATTCGGATTCAGCGTGTCAAAATCCTTTAGAAAAGTATTTTGGTTTGAAGGCAATTTTCGCTGCAGACCAGTGTAATTATTCAAACTCATAGCTTCTGAAATACATATATGACGTAGACAAATGACTTTGGTAACATTTTTTTCTTTTTCTTTAAAAAAGTGTCAAAAGTACCTGTATAACAACTTCTTTATCTCAAATCATATCGGCTTACGAAAAATACTTTTTTTTTATTTAAATGACCAAAAAAGAAGTTTTCATTTTAAACCAATATTATTTTTCTTCTGAAGTCTTTGTTTTGAGATTGGCAACTTCAAACTCAAATATCTTGACTTTTCCATGAATGATTTGAAAAATATTCCAGAAACATAAAAAAATCAACTTCATCTTCCAAGCAAGTTTGTGTTTTTCACTCCGGGCCAACAATTCATAGTAAATGAACATTCCCTTTGGTCCAAAATTTCAGATGAGAATCATTTTCAATCTATAATAGCAATTTCTATTGGTATTTACAAACTCTAATCTTCCTTCGCTTCATGTTTGGTACCAAAAATTTGGCATCCACCATTAGTAGAAATTTTACGAGTATTCAGTATTCAGAGACACCCAGTTTATCAGTAAGATTTTTTACAGAATACAAACTGAGTTTTTTTTTTCTAAACAGCATTGTCTTCAGTACTAGGTTCAAATTTCTTAGAGGCTGCTATTGTGACAATACATCAATTAAAACTAAACTTCTGTGATAGCCTACCTGTCAAGTCTCATAAAGCTGTGCAAGTAGACTATTTTTCGTTTCGGATGTGATTTTACTTAAGTAGAGTCTACTCTTCGGTGGGTTTTGCTGAAGGCTGTACCTCAGGTAAATACAAACAGATAGACTTTTTTAATCTTAATTTTGTTTTTATGAAAAAAAAAACAATATTTCATATTATTTAAGCTAAGAAAAATTTAACTCGAAAAAAACACCCCTGCATGCTCTTATTACATTCATTGTTGAAATTCTTAGATTCCAATCAATGGTTATTATTTTGAGCGCTTTTTCTCATTAAAATCAGAAAATAAATATTTCTGCTTAATAACTGACAGAAATTCCTAGGCAATTGAAAGAGGCATCCAATCGCAATGAATTTTTAATTTATTACTCCTTGCCGAAGGAACATGGATGAAGGAATTTCAATGGAAATAATTATTACATTGTTTACATACTCTGGTGACTGACTGACTCACTCACTGACTCGCTGACACTTTTTTTTTATTTTAATTTCCTATTTTTTTGAGAAAAATAAAATACAATCAAACACACACACACACATAGAAACATAGATCCATCCAAATTATTGTTGGTATCAATGTAATAATCAGGAAAATAAAATCCAATGATAAAAGCAATAAGTAGAAAAAGAAAACGAAAACGAGCACAGCTATAGAGAAAGAAACAAAACGAAGCCATATCCATCGAGATAAACAATATTGCCTCAAGCTATGGCATTATTACTATCCTATCTTTGCTTATATTTTGGTCCTTGAGAGAGCGTACAGAGGTACAAGGACTTGATTCTACTCGTAGTTTTTGAGAATCATTTCAACCTTTTACTTGTTTTTTTTTCTGTGTACAAAATTCGACAGACAAGACATTATGCGCTGAAGAAGAAACGAAGAAAACCTTCATTTATTGTACAATATAGACTCTTGTCGTCGTGTCTTACCATGAGTTTTCTTTATTTTATTCTATTTTCTTCTTCTTCGTTTTTTTGATCATTTTTACTTTTATTATTATTTTGAGTATTTTACTTGTCATTATTGTGTGCGTGTTTGTGTTTTTGTTTCCGTCTTTTATTGTGTTTATTCAAAAGTTTGATTTTCGATTAGCGATAGGCAAAGAATATAAAGATATCAGTATACGGTATACCGGAGAGCCAAAACCTTTAACTAGATCATAAAGCTTTTCTTTATCACACAACATAAAGCATTAAGTGCGTTCACAATTGAAGATTTATTTGCCCCAGAGTGAAAATGAAAACAATCCTAAACAACTCATATCGTTTTTAAGGCGGGACTACAAAATACATAGGATAGGAGTTTGGTGTAATTTATGGCGAAAATAGCATAAACGTGCCGAAGAAGAAGGTATGGGCCCATTAAGTTGTCTTTTTCTGCAGAATAATCAGGCTATTTAAAGTATTTTGTGTATAGGGATAATTTATCAAAGCGATAATAGACATAAAATGCTTTTGATATTTCCTTAATCTCTTTTTAAGTGCTCGCAAAACAACTTTTATAGAACTTTTAAATTGAAGACTGTAGAATGGGTACCTTTAAAAAAAAACAGAAAGTGTCAAGAGGTTGTGTCACATGGAAATATACTGGCAAATTAGAATTAAAGAATATACATTTCACTTTAATTAGTTTAGAATTATGATTTAGGGTTTTTTTGATCTTGGTGTTTATACTGATAAAAAAGCCACCGAAATTATTACTTCCTAAGTCTTTATAGTCAGAAATATTCAAATTTATTAAAAATGTTGTCATTTGATGTTTCAAAAGTGGTGTTAAGGACAAATGAGATTATCCATCAGAGAGGATTCTTTGTTACTCGAGTAATGAATTTTTTCAAAGACAAACTCAATCAGTCTAGAGAATCTGAGAAGTGCTAACTTTTGTGTGTCACGTTAGCACTACCAAGGGTTAGTTTTTTTTTTTAAACGAGGAGCGACAATTTTTTTCTTTCACGACATATTTACGACAAATTCACGACACTTATTTGCATCATTACTTTTTTTGAAATTTGAAAGTGGTAGTACTAACTATTGATAGGCATGATTCCCAGCCTATGCCTCCTTGATTTTTTTCAAGAATTGAGAAGAGTACTGCTTGTCACGAAAAGGGCATCTCAACTAGGCGTTGTCAAGAAAAGGACATTTAACTAGTAGTTCGGAACCGGTTGAAAATTGTAGGTCCCCTCAATTCCTACTATTTGAAATGGAAATGGTTGAGAGAGTCAGTCACTATAGGCATTGGTTCTCTCTGATGAGTAAGTCATTTTACAAAACTTATTTATATTATAGTTCTTATTTATAGCAACTTGGGAATAAGCTCTAACACCTGGGTCCTGATGTATAGTGCAGAGGCATATGTTATCTCTCAGCCTAATATATGCTTTCCTGGTTTTTTGAAACCTTACTTCACGATTAATTGTCCCCTCAAAGTCAACAACTAGATAACATTTTTCGAAGAATATACAATCACGGTATTTACTAGGGCTGTTCAATTCCGCAGTGTAATTAGTCATGAAGTTATGTTTGGAACGCTTGGAATAGCTGGGACATGCAGAGCACATAAAAGTTGAGGCTCCAGTCCGTAAACTATCTCAATGAGATTAAAAGACACAAAAGTAGATCTCATTTCCGATGAAGTGATATCAAACAAAGTTTATCTGAAGCTAAACATCTGAATGGAAGATGTTAAATGCGGCATTGGAGTGTTAAAATCTAACCTGTATCATCTTTTATCTCAGAGGTAGAACACTTTTTGCAAGATATTAAAAAGTGCATCTCAATAAGCTTTGAACTCAACAGAGAACCTGTGGGTTCCTTACATTCCTGCTAGAAATAGAGGATAGAACTGAGGTCAGTCTCTTGGCCTTTTCGTCGAACCACAATTTTTTGTATGGATTTTTAAATTCTTTGAGTAATAGGCACCAGAGACTCTGCCCGTTTCATTCCAATCGATGTGCTTACAAATTTTTGTAAAAAAAGTCTGCAGTTTCTTAGATTTAGAAGCTCATTTTGTAAGCTTTGTTTGAATACTTAAAAACACGTTTGAGTTACAAAACTGAAAAATGGGGTAACAAAATTGAAATTTTCGCTACAAATGTTATTTTAAAAGCTCACAATTTTAAACTTAAAAAAGAAATAAAAATTAACAAATACACATAATTGCATATAATTAGCATTTGAAAAACTACAATTTCGGACTTGAAAACCTATTTGTTTTAATACTGAAGTAATAACAAATCTTATTTTATTTTTAATAAAAAATGTATTATAAAACGAAGTTTTTGACACTTAAAAGACTACTGACATCAACCAACCAAACCGTTTACATAAATCCTTAACTTTTAGCGTGAAATTTTAATAATTCAAATAGCGTGCATGGATTAAAAATGTTTGCTTTGCACAACAAATTAGCATAAATGACCATCTGCAATTTCTTATTTCCGCCCACAAAGTGTCCACCAAAGTATAAGAGGCGTAATTTGTTCTTTGAATAAAGTTTTGCAGTTTCTATAATCATGGTATAAAAAATTACTACACAAGTTTAAGGTCAAACCAAAATAAAATAAAAACTCAATTCAAAACCTAGTGTACCTATAATAACTTCCTAATGCAATTAAGTTCATTCACAATCTATCACTGAAATTATGTCATTTTCATCTATCGTATTGAAAACAAAAAAATAGAATCAAAGTTTTCCACTCTCATACTCCTAAGAATAGAAATTTATACACAAAAAATAGATATACTTTCTTTGAATAGCTATTTTGGTAAGTGACTTAACTAAATTGATGGAAATCAATGGAAGTTCATAAAATATTGACAGAAATCCACACTTCATTACACAGTCGCATTCCTAAAAGAAAAGAAAAAAACAAAACAAAACGAAAAAAAACAAAAATGACTTTAGCTGACTGAAATAAACTGTAATCTGTGTGGCTATTCAAAAGAAAATCTTGCACATTCTAAAAATAAAATGAGATCATTGTTAGGGGAAAAGTCATCAAAAGTAATAGATCCATTATTTAACATGGATTTGTTGAAATCTATTGTCAATGGCTTGGTGTTTTTTTTTTTTGTTTGTTTCTTTTTTTGTTTACAGAAATTGTGTCCTTTTCAAATTTAGATAGGTATTAAATGTCATAAAAAATAATTGATAGGGTTACCCTACCATATTATTTACGTGTGTATGTTTTTATGATAATGACGTTTTTTAAGCTCATATAATGCAAATCAATGTCTATAATATCTTTGACATTATTATAATGAAAGAAAGAAAAAACATGTTCGAAAGACTATAATACCAGTGATAGATAATGGGGAAAATAAAAATCCTTTTTTTAAGGATATATGAGTGTTATAAAACATAAAAGAAATATTACGTTGAACGTTAAAATAACCATACTTTTTAATTTTTCAGTTAAAATCAAAAAAAAAATTCTTAAATTCAGAAGTGGAATATTTATAGCCAAACAAAAAAACTTTTTAATATTTCTTGGGTTGCATATGCATAGGTCCACACCAGAAATTTAAAAATAATAATAATAATAAAAAAAAGGTACTATAGGGCAAGTTTAGGATTCGTAAAAAAATCGAATTCCAGCCAACAATCAAACATGACATTACGATGATAAAAATGCAAAAAAAGTGGGTCTTTGAAATTCTGTCTGTCTGTTTGTGTATACCTCCAGCTACAGCCTAAACTGCTAAAGGTAATTTCTTCAAAATTTGGCAGTTAAAGGCTTTGGTTATTCCCTAGAGGGTCAATTAAAATTTGTTTATAGTTCCAAAATTAACTGTAGGTACCAGCCATATAAAGAATATGGAAAAATTGATTTTTTTCAAAAATGGCTAAAACGATTTTGATAAAAAAAATATTTATATAATTTTGTTAGTAGGGTTGTTTTTTTGAAATGAAAGAAAATTTTTTAGAAATGTTAATAAAGGTCCCTACCTTAAAACCGTTTTTTTCAATTTTTAGTTTCTTTTAAACGACTCAATCGATTTTGATGAAATTTCTTGTACGGAAGCTTCTTAATAATATCAAAATTATTTAATATCAAAAATTAAAAAAAAATAAGTTTTTTTTTGAAAAATCATGTTTGTATGTTTTTTTTTTAAACTCTGGTTTTAGATGTGCATTAATATTTTCTTGAAAACGGCATACTCTTTTTTTAAACAGGATTTGGAATTTTTATAATTTTTAAAAATATTATTCGTATAGAATTATTTATTTTTAAAAACTTTATGTAAGAAAATTTGCGTACCCTTCAACTTTAACCCTTAGAGCAAGTACGTGCCACCCAACCGTGCATTTTATTTTAATCGATATTGTAGGAATAATTTTTGAAAAAAATGAGTTTCTTTAAAACCAATATATGGCAGGTACCGATATTTTTGATCCAAAAAAATTAATTCCGAAATCATCTCGGGATAATTGCGGAAAAACTTCAAAACGTCACTAAGTTTAGAATAAATTGACCCAATGCATCGGTTAGGCAGCGTCAAAAAACATACAGACAAATAGTCAGAATTGTCTGACCCACTTTTTTGCATTCAATATTTTTGGCATACAGTATTTTGGCAAACAATAATTTGGCACATACACTATTTCAATCCTTACCCGGATAAATCATCAATACCACACTTTGGACTCAAAGGCATTTGATTAAGTTATTTGAAGAACTGATTGTATATCGCTCATTTACCTACTTGAAGACTGTCATTATTCAAAAATCAATTTTGTAAAAAACGTGCTTAAAGTTTTTAAACTGGTATAAAATCAATCAAATCAAATCAAATCAAAAGGTAGAGTAGATTATCACTTGAAATCTTTTGTTTTCTTATTTGCATGCCAATTTGAAAAGTCTGTGCCATAAAAACCATTTTGTCTTTTTTTTTAATATAAGAAGGAATTTTCTACAAAGTCTTTGGGATATTTTATAATTCCCTCTCCGATTACTGTTTATGTGCAAAAAATTACATTCAAAGTCCCATAAGTGCACATTCATGGTTAAAGAAAATGTTTGTTACTAACAAGGTTCCTCAAAAGCGTTAATTCCGTGTTTGTATAATTTTTGTTTCCTTCTTTTATCATCTCCTTTGGCTGGCATCTATCGTGTCTTTAGTGAATATGAACAGTTATAATAAAAACCACATTCGAGTATGTAGGTAACTCGCATAAAACACAAACCAAAATAGAAGTGAAAGGCTCTGGCTCTATGCAAGGCAGTAACAAAAGATTAGTTAATCTGTTTTAATCTCGAAAGGAAATCATTGCGACTTCCTCTCGGTTTGTGGTCTCTATTCTTTTTGTCTTCCCATCAAAACCCTACCAGGCCCTACCACACTCTCTTAAATGATGAATTCAACCCCCTCTCCCTCAAGGAATTCAAATACCGCAAAGAGCGAGAGTGAGATAAACGAAACATTTTTCGCGTTCTAATTATGTTTTTTTTCCTCTTTTTCTTGCTGTGTTGCTCCTTTTATTTTTTTCCTTTTACCGCCATTGTTTGGAGATTCGCTCTGGCGGATGTGGTGGCGTGCCAATGTGCGGTAGTACCTATAATACTTCGTCTATACTAACTTTTCCTTAAATGCCCATGTAGATAAGAAAGAAAACAAAGAAAAAAAAAAAACTACTTAAGAAAATTCTCTGCCTATCTATCCTTCAGGCGAAACGAATTCTATTTGCCAAAGAATGCGTATATGTGTGTTGGCTATAATCAAATTCAGGATATAAGAGTCATTTAAGCTGCGGGAAATTTCGTTTTCGTATATTTGGTCATTAAGATTTTACGTCAAAATTGTATTTTTTTTTTTTTTTTTGCTTCCATTATTCCATTTAGCCATAAATAGAATTGGTTTGCCATTAAGTTAAGGCCAAAAAGATGGAGAATTATATTATTCTTTATTAGAGGGTCCTAAAAGTCGAGTGCCATTTGAAAAGTTGTAGGTATATGCCGCGTCGGCTCTTAACAATGCCAGGAAAATATAATATACCCAAGTACGAATATTTACATACCTATTGTGTTCGATTATGTATTCTTTGGTATTTTTTGGCCATCTCATTAATTGGACTATTAAGAAACTGAATACATTAAGTTCGAGTTATAGAAATGTGATGGTAGCAAATGAAGTTTAATAGGAGGTACGAGTTTAGGTATTACCCACAACAACTAGAAGAGAAGTTTTTCAATACAACCTCAGGCTAAATAAAGATGCCAGATATGATAACATGTGTTTGTCACCGACAATCTTTTTTGGTATTTTGAGAAAGAAGCTATAAAAAAAGACGAGAGAATGAACAAAGTTTTTATATAAATTTTATGTTAAATATCAAAGAGGGAATATTTTGAACATTTAAAATCTTAGAAAAAAAAAAAATACTAAAAATGGTTGAGGAATTGAGGATGTAGATTGAACACAGGTAGGAGTAGGCAAGGCTACGTTCTTGTTTTACATCTTTAAGCTTAGACAGGTTCATAAAGAGATTTGAGTAATGAATGGATACTCATGAAATTTTGTTTTAATTTAAGGCTAATGGAAATTAAGGGGTATAATAGCACCTTATGTTCAGATAATTCACCGTCATTTTCTTGTTTCAAACAAATGTAATGATATTTACCATTTTTTTATTTTCTTGTTATAAATTGTTTTTCGATGTACCACATAGCGTAGCATTATTTTTTAGACCCCAAAACTGATAACTGAGCTTTGTCAGTGATATCTAATAACGATAAAAATAGCGACCATGGTAAAAGTTCAAAGTTCAAAATTCAAATTATAAATTCAAAATTTTCGCTGATGTTCCAATTTTTTCGTAACTGACAGCAATTCTTCGTTCAATTAGATTTAAAAGACAAACTGATCCACAAAATTTTGTGAAATAGACTTATAATTTAAATTAAAAGTACTGTTGGTAGTTTTTTTAAGAATTTTAGAGGAGCAACGTTTGACATGCGGAATTCTGTCTGCAAGGAGTACTCCAAAAAATCTTTCCGCTCGGGATTTATTACAAAATATAAAACAGACCTGAGCGGCAACGCTCTGGTCTGCTCAGATCCACCACTTGCAGCTCAGAGTCTACGTGGCCGGTCCCATACAATTTCATATGTTTTAATTTTATTTTGCCGGTTGGAATCTTGCCGTTCTGCCGCTCGCTGCTCTGCCGTTCACATTTCCATAATTTCGACAGTTTTTCATATTGTAGTGAATCTAACTATAATATATTTTGGTGCACAGAATAAAAATATATGTAGGTTGACCAAAATATTTCAAAAAGATCATCATTTTGTTCGGGTCTTCTAAAAATATTCTCTATATTCGGTAACCTAAAAAGTAATCAGAAAGCAATTGCAACTCTGCAACGATAGCCACACGTGTTTCTACCGTAATTTCGCTAGTTTTGGGCGTTTTTAATAACTTTTTTTAAAAATTCAGATGATGTTTGACCACTCAAAACTACAACTTACATCACTTTACGTTAAAAGATAGACCATTTTCTTATGAGACTGCCTCCAAGACCGTAAATTGTTGTTGTGCAAATAATTTTGATAGCTATTTTTACTGTAACAAAAGCCACTTTAATTTTGCTGTACTTTACGGTGATCTTTCAAATTTCATTAATGTTTTTTTGATTAGAGAAAATGTTAAAGATTGATAATAAACCATCCATTGAGTCATTCATTAATTTTTATAAAAGTATAACACAAAAAATAATAAGATGCAGTCTGAAAACAATATTCTGCAAATAATTTTGCCTACGAACGTATATATTCTTTATCCTGTTCGATATTCAAATATTAAAAGCAGCCTTAAGAAAATCGTTGCAAGCACTTTAAAGAAAAAAACTTTTACATTGGACATTATTTGAAAACTATGAATACTAATACATACATATATACAACTAATATATACATTTTCTAATAATCACAAATAGCTTCAAAATAGGTTTTTTTACTATAAATTATTTATTATCAACATCCAAACCCATAATTATTGATTCTAAAAATTACCTACACATATTGTTGATGTTATTGCTTATAATATGGTATTAAATAGGTGTACCTGTACATACTCGTAACTTATTATTAATTCTTATAAATATTTAATACTGTTTCACAGTTATTGTGTCAGCAACGTTATTGCGTGAATAGCTTAAAAGCTCAAAACACTATAACCTTTTCATTTAACCAAGGCTTTGTGGATCAAAATGATTCCATTGTTATGCCAATTATTTCATTTAATGTCAAAGAGATACATTTTTTTTGTTTAATCTTTTTCAGATTAGGAAGTTATTTATTAAAATAATATTTAACATTCATAAATAAAAATACACAGGTTAACTTTTTTTTTTTTGATAATGTTCTGTTTTGTTTTATATTTGTAAAAAAAATACACACTTTATGAGATTAACAAATCAATTAAGTATACGCGTTTAATTAGTATGAACAATAAATAGAAAATAAAAAAAAAAAAACATTTTATTTGAAAATTTAATATTATTTGAGATCAGTAACATTCCAAAGCTTTATTTAAGGATTAAAATTTTATTTCTGTTTACTTGATTATTTATTAAAATATCTAAAAACAAAATACAAAAAATCCATAAACATATGATAGAAAATTATATTTAAAAAAAAACGTGCTTAATTTACTAGCTTAATTGACGTACCTATATTGTTTTTTTTTTTTGGAGTGTGTAGTTAATTTTAATCAAAAAACGCCGAAATACTGTTGCATTTTTTGTGTTGGCTAAGAGGATTTACTATAAGTCGCATTAATTTACCTAAGCGCAAAATTTATTTTGTTTATTTTTGTATTTTATTTATTTAATTTTTAAATCGCATAATGATATAACTGTGACTTTTGAAATTATGTTAATAGTTATCATGGATATCGATAAACAAACAACTTTTTTTAATAAAAAAATATAAAACAAAACCCTCCTCCTACTATTTTGTTTTTAACTCTCGTCAGATTAATACATTTGTATTCCGGTCACTAGGGCGTATGCGTATTTTTTTATATTTTTTTTTTTTTCAAGAATTTGATCGAAAGCGAGAGTAATGGGTAATTGAACGTATTTTTCAATAACATTCAAGTTAAAATGATGGAATGTTTTTGACAGTTCAATCACATAAATAAGTAATCCGCAGATTTAACAAAACTTGAAGTTAAATGCAAAGTTAAACTTCTTTTTACCAGACCATAATGTGCTTTAGATTTGGGCCTCAAACAACATGTAAAAGACAATCTTTGGAACAATTGAACACAACTTGACTTTTTGAGAGTAAAAATATATCTAAAACCGAAAAGAAGCTTAAAAAATATTACAAATTTCAATGGGAAAGAAATAATAAATAGAATTTTGTAAGCATTATTTATAAGAACACGAATGGCAAACATTGGATGTAGACTTGAGCTATAAGAAGGACGAACGACATAAAATAAGAAGATATTGTCTTATTGAGTGTTTTACATAGAAATCTTATTAAAATGAGTGAATGAGTATGACATGTATTTCCATATAATTAATAAAATTCTTGATTTTATGTAGAAAATTTTATTTAAATTTTAATTATATTATATTTAATTTATTTTTGTATTCCAGTAGGGTAAACAAGGGTAAACAAGCTATTTTCTTAACTTAAATTGATAGAGTCATTTGAAAATCATGCATACAAATAAAAAGTGTGAAAAATCTACAACAAGAGAGTACAGGGTATAATGTTTTTAAAACAAATTTTATGTTATTGATAAGTAAATCAAAAATTATTTATCATATATCTGCAAAATTTTTCATTTAAACTTTAATTTTGAGTCAAAGAAGAAAAAAAAGTCTTTCCAACAACATAAAAATTATTTAAAAAAAAATTGTAACCAGCTTTATAAAATATACCTATATGTTCACCATTTTGTTCTAAAAAAAACTGCAAAAAGTCCCCGTCGATATGAGCACCGCTTACGGTTCAATGGGGGCTCAAAGGCCCTCCAAATCAACTTTTCCGTTAAAATCTCGTAACATTTAGAGAAAAAACATTTAAGGCAATTTTTCACTCTGAAAATTTCCTACACAAAACGTTTTATGGCTTTTTTATAAAATAAACTGTTTTCAAAATAAATCAATCATCATAAGAATTAAGGAAATTTTCGATTTTTAAGAATCGTCTTTAACGTTTTTTCTCTTAATGTTTACCTAGTTAGAAAAATGTTCACAGAAAACTGTTAAAGGGGGCATTTGACCCTCCGTGACAACGTGATTTCTTCAGTGATGAACATCCCTAAAATATGAGTGACTAAAAAGAAGCTACATTGTCTGACACATTGTCTAAGCAAAAAATAAATGAAAAAATTAGAGTTAGAAATTCTTGGCACTATCACACCACTTATCCCTAAAATATTTTCTAATAACTAATAATAATTCTTCGCCATAATTTTTGTTAAGAAATGTGCAACACATCATTAATGTTTAAAAAAACAAATAAAAAACTTATTTTATGTAAAAATAAAAATAAAATGTAAGCAAAACTTTCTTTTGAGAACAATTTTCAACACATGTTGCTTTATAATTTCAGAAATCAAGCTTCACAAACTTTTTCATCCTCAATAAATTTGCAAAAAAAAATTTGACCTATAAAATAACACCCAACACCTTATTATGTGTTTAAATTTAAAATTTAAACATCCCACAATATTGTGAGAATGCATATCAAAAATATTAAAAAGGTAAAAATATTAAATTAATATTTCCAGCACCCATAATTTCATAAATAAACTTAAATTTTTAGGATAGAAATAATACCTACAAATTTCTCAATACCAACAACTTCCTTCAAAAAAGTTTTTTTTATCAGAACCCTTTGGTCTGGCAAACTTTCCCACCTCCTTCTTAAAATAATCCCTTAAGATTAAAGAAAGATTATTATTTATGTATGTCTTCTCATTTCAAAAAAAAAAATACGTAGGTATCCCAAAACTTTCCACACTCCATTCGAATTGAGTTGCTGTTGATGTGTATTATTATTATGAAAACAAAAAAAAGGAAAAAAAAAATATTAGTCCCTCCCTAATTTTAATAATTAAAATAAATCCCTAAGCTTAAGCACATAATTCTTTATTAAATATTAAAAAAATAAAAAATTAAGCAAACAAAAGGATTATACTCACACTTGTTATCAAATTTGATTAATCCACACCACCATCCCTGATAATTTGGCGAAGGTAATGTAAAGTTTATATTCCACTATAAATTTTCTGCGTCATTTAAAATTTTTACACCCCAAGTGTATATAATTTTCCATTTTATTTCTTTAAAACAAGAAATTATTACACAAAAACAAAGACAAAAAAAAAAAAAAAGTAAACACAAAAATTTACTTTCTTTATGTGGAGAAATTGCTTTTGTCAATATGATGTGACAGAAATTTATATTTTTTATGCACACATAAAGGACAAACAACGAATAAGGACCTTCTTAGTATACATCACCATAAAATGAGACAAAATTTTAGTAAACACTTAATATGCACTGGTTTTTATTTTTTTATGGGATTTTTCTTTCTTTTTTTTTTTATTTTACGACACCAATGTGATAACTGTGTAGTATAAAATTGCAGGATATGAAATCACAGCAGTTATAATAAGCTCTCACTCTCCCACAGTGTGACGGTGATGACAAAAAATAATATGAAAATGACACAAAACACTTTTTTGTCGTTGTTGTATGTATTTACTTTTATTTCCAAATCAATAGTAGTAAGGATCTACTTGACAAATAAACCGTGTCAACTTTCTCTATTTTTCTAATTTCTCACACACTCCTTAAACCCCTAATCATAGATGTGTCGAGAAAGGACATTTTTTAAACACAAACATGGGTACTTTAAAAAATATTCAGACACATCATCAAACTTCATCCTTTTAACCAACTCATTTCGTCGGCGGCGTCGTTGGTCGTCGTAATCACTGTAATCAGGACGCATAAATATTATGATCACAACGGCATCATCGGTCTTGTGGGTCTTGGGCCTGTATACCCTTATATTGCTGCGATGTGTAATTTTTCTTTGGTATCCTCTGTCTCTTATTTTTTTTTTTTTTTTTTCAAAACAAACAGAGACTCATAGACATAAAATAATAGCCAACAAGGCACACGACTCTCATGACATGACAAATGATGTTCGAAGGATGTTGTGCACTTGACAGAGATCTACGCCACACCGTTTATCGTTATACCGTTATAGGTGGATGTACCCCAAGAGTTTTGTAGGCGCATTTATTTTTTATCTTTTGCTTTGTTGTTGTTGTCAGAATTGGATGCTAGCAACACGAGGGACAGGAATATGAGTAAGAAAAAAAAAAATTATATCTAATACACACACACACACACGCAAAAAACACGACGCTATGGCGGTGGCGGCAGTGAAAACGGCGGCGACGACAGTGGCGGCGTTAACGATGATGAAGTTATCGCGCTGTTTTAAGGATGTTTACATATCACAAGGGTGATTAAAAGATAAAAGAATTTTTGATGTGTGTTGAGCGTAAATTAACGGCCCAAGAGGCGCATAATGGTCCTTCAAAGAATAGGCAGCGAGTGAAAAACCCTTTTCAAGAGCTTGGTACTCGAAAAGTAAGTTAATTTTCAGAATCTGACGTCGTCAACGTCGTCGTCGTGTCGTGATGACACCTTCAAGATGAATCCTTAATTTATTTTTATTTTATTTTCTTTTTTCTTCTATCCTTGCACACACAAAAATACACACATTTAATATTTATTTAATATATTATATAGAGGCAGATAGCTATGTTATCCTTTTGCGATATTTCTTTCACAATAATTGTGTTGCCATTTTGATTTGATTCTTTTTGTTGTTGTTGTATTTTTCTTTTAAAACATTCGTCTTGGTACACAAACACACATCATGATGATGCCCCAGTGTCGTAGGTCATACGCGGATTTAGGTTAACGATATACAGCAGCGGAACTATATTACCGAAAAAAAAGGACGATTTATTTCACTTTCAAATATACCAAGCGACACACACAAGGCAAGCAGCGAGGGCTATTCAATTTGATATATGTACGTTAGAATGTGCCGTTAACGCTTTATTTATATCTTTTCCGTTATTTTTTATTTTCAATTTTTATTCCATTTGCAACACAAAAAAAAAAAATAAATAAATACTAAACAGTAATCATTTCCATAGAAAGTGTACACAGAAAATAATACGAAGTTCTAACGGTATCTCGCGGTAATTTAGCCAGCTTTCGACGAGTATTCGCTAAGGACTGGTATACGCCCGTAACCCGACCAAGTGAAGTTTACATGGTAGCCTGTGTTTGGCGCATGTGATGTGATGTTATTTTGTTGATGGGAGCTTTTTGTTTTGAGCTTTTGAGCCAAAAGTTCCAATCAACGGAATCCTGTAAATTTTTGTTAACCTTCTCAACAAAAAAAAAAGGATACCTACTTAATATAATTTGGGCAACTTTATTTTTGGCAATAGGGGAATGAGTTTTGTGTTGAGCCCGTGAAGAGCTTTTAATTTCAATAAAAAAAAGCTTTTACAGCTTCTCTCATTCTCTGGACAAACAGAGAGTAAAACAGAGAGAGAGAAAGAGAGATAGTATCAAAGGATTACAAAAAAAGGAGGAAGAAAAAAAATTATAATTTTGTGCATGGACTCTGGACATGGACAGATTTTTTGAGTGTGTTTTTTTTTCCTTTTTTGCATATTGGAATTGATATTGCTTTGGAATAGAGCTGATATGTCAAAAGTATCTAATGAATTTCACAACTTGTCCGATGGCGGTGTGGTGGTATGATGATGGCAGGCAGAGCATTGTTGTATAGCTTTAAGTTTTGTTTCCCATCATCATAGTGACAAGTTGGTACCCCTATTATACCTACTTTGACTTCTGTCCTGTCAGAGACATCAGTGAGAGAAGAGGTACCTTCCTACCACTCTTGAACAGTTAATGGGGTGGGCTTGAAATTACCATTATGGTAATTAAAATAAGTTTTGTTTATTTACACATTGACATGATTTAGTCATAATCTGGCAAGGACGAGAGGCAAACGACAGATGTTTTTTTATTTTTATTTTAGGTAGCTTTTTTTTTTGCTGTTTTTGTTGTTGTTTAATTTATTTTTTGTACCTTATTCCATGTTCAGTATAATGTTGCAGAATTTTTTTTTAATGGAATATTGTGGTTTGAAATTTTTGTCCCTGCGTGTAAGGGAATTTCATGTTTGACCTTTGTTTGATTAAAAGCAAAGGAGACAAGGGGGTGGAGTTGTGGGTTGTGTGGACTATGGTAGGTATTTAAATATTCATTGATGGTTATGAGAGGTATTTTTTGTTTTGTTTTTAAGCTATTGTTGTGAAAAATAATGAGGAATTGAGATGAATTTGTGGGACTCTTGAAAGTGATGTGTTTATTTTTTTTATATAGGGTTAACCTTAAATAAAATAAAGAAAGAACATTTGTTGCCTTTTTTATTAATAATAATTTTAAGTAAGGAAGGACTTTATAAGTGGAATTGACTTACTTTTAGATGTAAGTTTGATTTTGGTTAGAAAGTTGTGTTTACATAAGTTTTTCTGTGTTTTTTTTTTTTTTGTTTGTTTTCTGTATTAATTTAGCTTATTATGTTTATTAAACCTTTAGGGAAGGGTGAAAAATAAAATATGTAGGTATATGGGGGGTAATGCTTTTAGTCTATTGAAAGTTTTCAAGATCACATTATATTCAAATGACTGGAGTGGAGGACTCCAAAACTAATTAATAAATATCCTAAAACATCAGTGTAATCTGGGAGGCTGGAATTTGTAAGCCGGAATTTGTAGTTTGTAGGTATGAAAGCAAAGTTTTTGGGAACAGATACGGTCGGCTGCAGAACGCGCATCCAAAGAGACAGCATCCTTGGCCAGATTGATGGCAAACACAGGTGGACCATCCGCGAGTAAACGGAGACTCCTGATGACGACAACACACGCCATTCTGATTTACGGAAGCAAAATTTGGGCGGATGTACTGAAAATAGAAACGTACTGGAAGCAGATGGCATTAGTACAGAGACGTGGTGCCTTACGGAAAAAAATGCGCGAGTAGTCCCGAGGTGGGAGATCATCGAGGCACTTTTGGAGGTTTAGCTGGAATGCCAAGGTTGAAACCCCTAGGAGAGCCCGGCATACGGGGAGGAATGGATACCTCCTTATATTGCGTAACGCATTCCTCCTGCTATTAAACCTAACATAACATTCCATTACAAAGCAATATCAAAGCAGGGTACTAACCAAGCTAGGTTTATCACCAACAGTGTAACTTGGCTAATTGGGCTTTCTGACAGGGTTTTATTGAAGCCACCATTTCCTTACAATTTTACACTAAGAGAACTAATCTATTACGGCAAACGACAACAATTTCCCAAAAGAATTTTTCGTTTGCTGGACATTTTTCAGCTTCGTTTGCAGCAAATTGATAAATTCGTTTAGAATAAACACTTTCTGCGAACAATAAAAAAAAAGAAAGCGTACCACCTGTGATTAAACCGGCCACCTCTAGCTCAGGAAGTGAATATCTTGTTATTCCGCTACGGACTGTATAATTTATGATTGGCATAGAATGCATATAAACAAAATGAGAGAACGATTCGTTTGCTGCATACGACTTTTCGTTTGTTGGATAGTAATTTTTCGACTTCGTTTCGGTTAAGCAATTTATGCGAAGGAATAAATAAAAAAAAAAGTTTAACGACACCGGTTTCTTGATTTCGAACAGAGGCTGTTGCTATTGCGCCTCGAACGTGATAACTTTCATGTAGTATAGAATTCATATCAACACTACAAACATAGAGTCAATTATTGAGAAAATTCGTTTTCGGTAAATAAATTGTGTACTTCACCAAACGAGAAGTTCTTTGCAACAAACTACTTTGCTGCAAACAATAGAATTTCTTAGTAAACGAAAATGTGTTTAGATGTGGGAAGCATTTTCGTTTGATGCAATCAACTCATAAAAAAGAGCTTCAAAATGAGCTTGTCTTGTAAAAAAGTTGCTACAAATGAAAATCTTTTGCAGGGATTGTCTTAACTTTTGAACAAATGATTTTCATTTAATTCAAAAGATATTGAAACAAAAACGAAAATATTATTTCTAAGAGTGTATATTTACTTGATGATTTTTCATTATTTTTTTGCGAAAACTCAATGTGAACTATAAATCAAACGAAAAACAGAAAAAAAACGAAAAACTTTCAGTGAGCGATGAATTGGCGTTTTACACTTTTTTTTTTGAAAATCACCATGTTCTCAAACTATCTTTTGTCGGATTTCCGGTTATTCCAATAGTTGGTATTTGAAATGCAAATACGAGTATCTCTTGACATTTTTGTTTTCGATATGAGCCCTCCAATCCTCCATATCCCTCATACTATGTTTAACATAAATTCCATAAAGCTATTTAAACAATTCCAATAATTGTTTGTAGTACCTACATTCTGTTCAAGAGTTTTTCTCTTGAAGTTTATTAATCCAAAACATAGAGAAAAAAAAGTTACTCATACGCCACAGTGTACAAATAGAAAAAAAATGTATTTGGCTATCAATACAAAATACTTCCATGTAACTAATAAAAATTTATGAAAAGAAATTAAATTAAAAATAATTTAAATATTAATACTGACCATTAATTATTTATTAAAAGTTTTTTTTTATTATTTTAGACGTGTATAGTAAAATTGGAAATAGGAAACATGAGTAAAAATTTTTAATTTAGATTTATTTAAAAAGTTAAACATAATGTTTGGTTGAATAATTTATTTAAATGTGAAAAAATAGAGCTTGAATTTACTTGCAAAGTTTTCAGAGTTTCTTGGCATATGAACTTTGCTATTTTTATGTGAAAAAATATAGTATTTAAATGCTACAAAATTTTCAACCAAAGAAAGTTCTTAGTAAAAAATAAAAACATTAAACAAAACTAGGCAAGACTTACATACATGATACTGATGCATTTTCAATTCAAAAATCTTTTCATTTGTCTTCATTTTAAATCAAGTTTTTTACCAAAAGAAAGATAGAATTTTAATTACATCGAAATACAAGAAGGCTATTTTTCTCAAAAAAATTGCCTCCATCAATGAGAAAACGCAAAGTTTTCAACATTTTGAAATAAAAATTAAACGTATTTCTTCCATCAGTATCACAGATTGTTTTGAATAAATATCACGGATTGCCTCTTTTGTATGAATGTCAGTTTCACGGATCGCTCACATATGTATAACGGTTTACTTTGTTCAGTATCACAAATTGCTGCAGAAAGTATCGCGGACTGCTTCGCGTTAGTATCTCGCATTGCTTAAGTTAGTATAACGGATTGCTGCAAGTATTGATTTCTCTTTAAGCATGGATTTGGGTTGCTTTTATGCATCACAAATTTCTCCAGTATATATCATGAATTCTTCCAAAGAGTACCACGATTTCACAAATATCACAGATTTTCTCAGTAAATATATCAGCGACTGTTGTGATAAGTTCAATGTGTTCCTTCAGTTTTGTCAATGGATGGTGATTGGTTTGTGTCACGGATTGTCTTGGATTTTCTTTAACAGATTTTTTGGATAAGTATCACAGACTATAAGAGTAAGTATCACAGATTATTGCGTTCTAAAATGTTCCATTTCCATTTGTAGGAAACATGATTTTCACTCACCATGTATCACAGTTATTGCTTGTACCTTGTTCTCCAGTGGAGATCTTTTGTGATAAAAAGTATTCAATAAACCTAAATGATATAGGTATGTAAGTATTTAATATTTTTTTTAATTTTTGATGTCCATCGTTCTGGGCAATTTCGCGTCTCTCCACTCATTACCTTTGCCTAATACAACTTATGACTTAGGTAGGTACTCGATTTTGTTTTTTTAACACACAACAGATTGGAATGTTGAAATTTTTCAGAAATTTTCTATAGCACTTTAGGTACCTATATGAATATTTATTTTCAATATCAACTAACCCAAAGTCTCATTTAAAATTTATTTTCAAATTTCTTTTGAAACATTCTAAAACTGTTTGTCCATAAAACTTTTAGAGTAGGTACCAATATCAACAAATCCTCCACTCAATTTATTTTCCACTCAAAAAAAAAAAAAAAAAATATGTAACATTGTAATCGCCCTGATTTTTGTTCAAAAGAAAAATCCTTTTGTTTTTTTTTTTTTTTATTACATATTTTTGAATTTTGTTTCTTCTTTATTTTTATTTTCGTTGTAACTGAGCTCTCAAAAAAAAAAAAAAAAAAATAAAGCGGATCCCCGTGCCGAGCCAAACACATAAATTCGATAAACCATCATCGTATCAGAGCTGGGCAATCATTCATTCTCTCTTCAAATATATTATTTAGCAACGGTAAATTGAATGTCGTTACCGATGCCATCTGTCATGATAGTGTGTACCATGTTGTGATGTGCTTTTAAGGACTCTCCTTATTCTGTCGATATGGTGTATTTTTTTTTTCTCGTATTTTTGTATTTTAGTATACCCCACCATCCTTGTAACCAAAACAATTTGGCATAAAGTCCATGTTGTTCCTATATGTTGCTTTTCAGGCTTGATCCTTATGGAAGTGAGGCACTCACTCGCTCTGAAAAAAAAAAAAAAAAAAAAAAAACTTGCTTTTGCGCAAAAAAAGCTCTTTTATCATCTGTCATTCCGTTATGGTCCACTTAAATTTATTCGAACATGTTGTCAACCATCATCCCGCTCTTTGTAGACAACGAACGGTCGCTTATTAATGCCGGACTCAATATCAAACCAAAAACGGATTCCCATTACTCAACCTTCTCCATCACATGTATTGATGATATAAAAGAAAAACATATTTCAGTTGGTCGCCCTTAAAATTTCTACAGAGAAAGGGAAGGGCTATAGAGAGGAAATTAAAATGAAGTCGAAGAGGAATGGGATGGGAGCAGAGGGGGGCAGGACAACCCATTTACACCGTCACCGACGACGTCATGGAGAATGGATGTGAGAGTTAAAAGCGTTCACTCAGCTGGGCCAACAGAAAATAAATAATTCGTTCCTTCCCATTCGAAGAATGAGCAGTTGTAGGCCAACAAAGAATAATAGGGACGTGATTTCTATATTCAAGGTCTGTTTCCGTTGTAAGAGAAACCTTGCCAAAACACTCTTGCCCATATCCAAAGGTAGGTAGGTATGGGTTAGCACAAAAAAGGAAATCCTAACTCATTATAGTGTCTAAGATTAATTGATACACAAAATAGTCTTCAAAAGGATCCTTCGTTCTCTAAAAAAAAAGGACGAAAAACTGAGAAGAAAAAGAGCAAAAAGAGAAAAAAACAAGAGAAATGTCTCTCCTCGTTGTCTAGGGGATGACGACGACGACGTCAACGACGACGACGTGACGATATGACGAGAACGACTTTGAACCATGGCAAGGGAGTGGGAGTCTGCTGGACTTGAAGTTAAAAATGAAGGAACTGTTATCCTTTTTTGTGGTTAACTTTTTGCTATTCCAACTTTTCGTGTTGGTAAGAGGAATGAACGAACAGACGGACGGGTGGTGGTCGGGTCGGTCGGCAGTGTAATGCTAGTGCCTTTTTTTTGCGAGTCTTTTAAACAAAAAAAACCCAGTTGGTAGGTACTTTCTAATTTCTTGTTCTAGAGCCCTTTTTTACTCTTCCTCAGTGGTGATAGTAGCATAGTCCTCTTACCATGAAAAAGGATATTTTTTTGGTGTGTCTTTAGAAGGATCTATTTTTTTTTTTTTCAATCTCTCATTTTACCACAGCTGGGCGACCAAAAACGACAACGACGACGTAGAAAAATAAAAATATCATAAAGAAGAAAAAAAAAATTCTCGGAGCTGTTTCACACTTAGTTTGTTTTGTGCTCTCAGTTTTTTTTTTGTTGCTCAACGCGCATTTGTTTTTATAATACAAAAGCTTTAATGAAGCTTTTATTTCAGATTGATTAAGAGCACAATTGTGGGAGGACTGGCTGTGTGTTGTGGCCTGTGAACGCAAGCGGATGAGTTTTTTCGATAGACTCACAGAAGAGGAGGCAAACGCAACGCAAAAAAAAACGTCCCTTTTCGAGTAACAACATTTGTGTAGTTGTGTGTGTGGATGAGTGTAATGGATGTTTGTATATTTGACAATGTTTTTCGTTTTCATTTCATTCAAGTGGCACTTCTGGTGGCTACGATTTTTTTTTTCTGGCTTTCTTGCTGTCCTCTTGTGAATTTTTTTTTTTTTATCTAGAGAAGAGAGTAAAGGTCGACTTTGATGGTTTTAGTCCTTTTTTTTGTATCCTTTCATATAAATTTATGTGTCGATTTTGAAGGTTTTGTGTGTGTCTACCATAACGTCGTGTCGTGTGTCTTTACATATATATACTTCGACTTTGGGTTAGTGGGTTTTGGTATATTGTCCTAGAAGCAATGTCAAAGTTCGAATTAAGCTATTATCAAAATTTTAAGAGGGTAAAATTGGGCTTAAATTGTATTATTATCTCTTTCTCACTTGGGTATTGGCTTGGGTTTTGGAGAATGAGAATAGATATAAAGGATTTTATTTTTTTAAATCATCACTATGCACATAATCCTTTTGTTGGTGTTCAATAAAATATTTATCAAAATTCTTGCACATGAAAATCTAAAGGAATATAGGTTGGTAGGTAAGGTAGGTTCCTATATTATAAAATATAGAAAGAGAAACATCTGTTTTGTAGGTAGGAAAGGATTTTTATTATTGTGGTCCGCATATTTATTTTATTGTTGTCTGTGGTTATGTGATGAAAGGTATTTTTGCTGGGCATAAATTTGGTTTTATTTTGAGTTATTAAACGTTTTTTTTTTTTTTTTTGTTGTTATTTAAAGTGGTGAGATTGATTATTGGTGTTGATTAAGAAATAAATTGCATATAGGTATTTCATTGTTAATATTTGACCATGGATCATAACCTACCTTTTTATTTGTTTTGTTGGGGTTTTTTATAAATGAAATGAATATATATTTTTTTTTTTAATTAAATGGCATTCATCTGTAAATAAATATGAATATTTAATTGATCAAAGGTATAATTGCGATAAATAATAGCTAAAGATCAATAAAAAAAAAATACCCGTCTGGGTTTTCATTGCATAAATTAAGAGGTCAGTTGATTTTAAGTCAACAAAATGTTACATATTCAGAGGAGAATTTTCTTTTTTTTATCAAACATAAAAATTGGAATTTTTGTAAAAAAAATTAAATTGAGTTGCATTGAATTTTCAAGGATTGAAAACCAGTGAAGGAGTGGACTACTCTATACATTATTTCATATCAAACTAGTATAAAACTAGACGGTAGTACCTAGGTAGGTAAGAAACTTCTGCAGTGATTGACGAACGTTAAAAAAACTGAGGGCAGTAATTGTAGTTGCTCATTTAGCATCCGAGGGAAACGAGGAAGAGCGTGATACGCGTAACCGCATCAATGTAGGTGCCTTCTTGCAAAAATTAGGTAAGTATCGCAAACAGACGCACTAGGAATGGAAAAAATTAAATAATCACCACTAATACAGAATCCGACGAATGGGTTGCGACAGTATTCGCACTTATTTCAACCATATTTTCTCTTGAAGAGTTCGCAGGTGAGGAAGTGTGTTAGTGGAAATGGTAAGGTTGTTCCTGGTAGTGATAATATAGTTCAACTGGCAACCGGGAGTAAGGAATTGCGAGGTTAATAATAGGCATGAATATCTTTTCTGGTGAATTCAATCAACAGGTAACTTGCATGACTACGGTTTTATTAGAAAAAAAGAATTTTTTCAAAAGGAACCTGTTTTCGTGATCAAGATTTTTCGCCAATAGAAAAAAAATCTTAAAACATCAGTTAGGCAACTGAAAAGTCGTGGAAATATATGCACGGCAAAAAGCGTGGAATATTGTGTATAAATGTGCGGAATACTGATGAAGTGGTGAAAGAACTTTTGAGTACCACATGTATGATCGCGAAATACCGGAAATACCTACTGGAAAGTCGTAAAAAACAGCACTTCTTACCGCTACAAAAAGTATAAAATACTGTGGAAAAAACTAAAAAGGTCACAGAAAAAAGCGTGGAATTGCGGTAAAGAATATAAAAACTTGCGGAAAAATATGAGACATACCGTGATTAAAATTGCGGAATACCATGGATGAAAGCGCGGAATACTGATGAATTTGCTGGGACAGTTAGTATTTCATAAGAAATTGGACAAACTACCAAACAAAACAATATTTCTATACAATTCTTATAAAGTAATTTAATTTTAAAAACTTTATACATAAGAGATTCTAACGTTCACAGCAACTTTGATCATAAGAGCGAATACGTGCGACCCAGCAGTGCATTTTATTTATATCTGTAGGACTTGCCATGTGTTATGTGTTGAAAAAAAAAAGGGCAAAGACAATAATTATTATTTTTTTTTTCGAGATATAATTCACACTTACTTACGTTACTTTTTTGAAGATCCAAATAGAGAAAGAAAAAACAAAGTTTGGTGAATAATAATCGGTATTTGCAAGTTATTGAGTGTACATAAATTTATAGTTTTTGGGAAAAGCTAAGTGATTTCCTTTGGAAACGACTGGGAAGCAGTTCCAAAGCAGAAAGCACAAATCAGGCTTTTATGAGAATTAATAATGCATATAATTTTGTAGGGTTATAAGATTAAACATTAAAATCAAACATGACAGTCAAATAGTTCTAATTAATATTTTTGTCAGTTTATTTACGCTAAAGGACTATTTTTCACCACAGACTGTTGTGATAATTTATTGAAGTTTGGACGTTTTTCCATAAACTAAGAGTTGTTCATTGCCTTAAAGTATCTCTCTATAAGTATTAGGTATATATACATGCTTTTATCAGGAAGTTTGTAATAGCTTTATTAATTCGGCAAAGGATGTGGGTCATGTGAAAAGGTTTTTTTTTTTTTTTTATTTAACTTGCTCCTTCGTCAATTTTGTTTTTTCTTTTTTTTCAAACTTTTCACTCTAACTCTTTTTCGTCCAAGAGGTTTTGTTGGGTTATTTTTGATAAAGTTTCCTCAATTCCTATCATAAGAAGACCAGCTGCGAGAGAAAGTGACAATAAGAAGAAAAAAACAAAAATATAAGAAAAAAGAGGAAACTTCATCCAAGCAGAGGGGATTTTGACATAACAACAACAACAAAAAAAAAATGAAGAAAAAAAATGACTTTGGCCATGCTTGATTGTGTGATTTATGCTTTGTTGGCTGTTTACTTTTTTTTTGTCGTGTTCGCAACGGGAAGGTTTACCTCTATTATTTTTTTTTTTTCTTTAAAAAGGACTTTTTTTTTGTTGATTATCACCAAATCAGAGGAAGGAAAATTGTTGTTCTCATTTTTGTTTTGTATTCATTTTTTTTTTGGAAAATTTTGAACAAGATTGAATAAATGGTAAGACGATACTCTTTGCATAAGGATTTTCAAGGCCAATCGAATTGAATGGAATCAAAGTTTGTTTATGCCTATGTGCTTGAATAAAATGAATAGATTAAATGATGTGTCTATCCTTTTTTGATGTTTGATTAGAGAATTTTGAGTTTTATATGAGTGTTTTATAGAAAGAAGCTAATTTATTAGTTTCCTTTTGAGAGCACATAATGAGACAAGTTTAACTATCACCCTTAATTTCAAGAACTGTTTTATTTCCAAAAAAAAAAAATACATTTTTCTGCTATTCGAAAATAACTACGAAATACTTAATTTTTTCTACTTCTCACAATTTTCTCACTAATTTAATGATAAGACACCATATTCAAGCCATATTTGCATTGATTTTAAATTTCAATACCAAAAATATTCAAATTTGTTTCGAGAATACTATTTAACTTATTCATAGCCTAAAATCGTACCCAGAAATGATGTTCCCGAAAATGAGTTTTGATTATTATTATCGTTTTTTTTCTAACAAAATCAAACGAAGTATATTTGAGGTTTTGTTGTATTGGTCTCGATCTTTCATCATAATATTGTGACAAAATTATAATTTCAGTCTTAATTCATCCCAAAACAGGCGTTCCCGGAATGACGCTTAATCGAAGTAAGCTCCTTATATATCAAATTGAACTTCAATTACCACTTTAATTTAATTTATTCATGCAAAAACATATTTGTGGAACAATAAATCAATTCTATAACACTCCGGAAATCCCATTTGTAACTCCATCTGAACGTTAATTGAATACAAATTTCATATTTTTTTACTGCAACTACAAACATTGAGACATATTTCTTCGAACAAACTTTCATTTAAATAGAAATTACTATTCTTCTCGTTTTTTTTTTACTAAGGCACTTGAGAATTCTGTAAAAGAAGAATACAGGCAGCTAAATTTTATTCATTTTAGTGTGTTTTTTTTGCCACTAGAATTTCAGGCTTTGAGTTATGGAAGCGTTCCCAGAATGATTTTTCGGGTATGTTAAATCGAATAAACCAAAAACTAACTCTGTTTCAAACCAAGTTAATAAATTCGGAAATTTATCTCTAATTATTATTCATCGGTACGTCAGAAGCGAATTTCAATTTAATATAATTTTGATTTAAAAAAAAACTTGGACATATTTGTCTGTTTTATTTGTTTTAAGAGTATTTACTTGTACCTTATTGACCAACCAAAGATGAAAGTCCTTTAAAGAGGAAAATTTTGTTTCTATTCGTCCAAGAATTCCAAAGATATCAATCCTGTCTACCATAAAACTAATTAAAAATCGGTTTCTGAACATGGCCTTTTCTCACTTTCAGCTCATTTATACTTATAAAAAAAGGATTCCCTATAGTTGTAGGGTTTATCAAAACTAACCAATTAATGACTTGAAGTCATAAAAGATAAATCACTTAAAAGCTATCATTTTAAATTTGAATCATTCCAAAGGGAAAGATTCACCTAAACTTAATTTCTTATGTCCTTAAAAGTGTTATAAAGTAACTAAAAAGGTAACATTTTTATCGATACTTTTTAGATCCTCCTTGTGCTCATAAATTGTCCTTCTCTTTCCTTATAAGAATCTAGGACAGCAAATATGTTTAGGTATCTATTCTATATACACCGTCAACCTACTTTACTGCCAACTTTCTTGTCTCTTGTCTACCTATATCCTTGGTTGTTGTGTAGGCGGGAGAGGGGGAGGACGAGAGGTAGCCTTAGAAGGATGTTTATATATGAAGAAGCAAGAATCCTTGTTCGGTTTTCATTTTCCAGATAATGATTCACTATTGGGATGTTTAACGTTTATCACGTTCCTTGGCGTACCACATAAAATCACAAAATATGCACCCAGCCACCGCTGCTGCCGCCGACAACGTCGCGTCGCCGCCGATGATGTGCGGTGGGTGCCATCTGTTCTTTTGCTTTTCTCTCCTCAATTTTTTTTTTTTTTTTACAATGAAGCTATACTCGTTTGGTATAGGTTTGCCCTTGGTATCTGAAATAAAAATAAAAAAAAAAAAAATAAAACAGAATCGATGCCGCGCCGCCGGAGGTCATTGTGTTCGTGTTAAAAGAGCTGTGACCGAGTGCAGGCAGATTCAGCATTAACAATCGGTGTTTCGTGCCGGAAACGGTTAAATGCGCGGGAGACATGCTAGCTGAACACACGTCACCTCTCTCGGATTCGAAGTGCTGCAATTGATTCACGATTACCGAGAACAATTTTTTTTCTCTTTTCTTTTTTTTTTTCTTGTCATGTGATCTGAATTTTCACTTTTTTAGTGAGTTTTTTTTTATTTTTTGGAATTTTTTTTTTATTTGAATCACGTACCGTTATCGATAGGATTTTTACAGGATGCTGCAATGCATTGGTATCATTATGAAAATGTATATTTTTTGTTATATTAAAAACCCAAAAAAAAAAAAAAAAACAGCTCAACAGTGATGGAGGAGAACCAAATTGAATGAAATTTTAAGTGGGTCTTTGGTAAGTGAGAATCAAAGCGGCACGTGATAACAACAACTACTGACTGGTCTGGTTGGATATATACCCAGATGAGTTCGTATTAATTTAATGCAATTTTCTGATTTATGAAATAAGTTCAAAATATTGTATTTCTGACAAGAATATATTATTCGGAGTGCCAATAAAGGATGGAATTAAACGAATGTGGTCATTTATTTCTTTTGGCAATATTATTTTAGCGTGGAAAGGATAGGTCGTAACTCCGAAAGAATTATTTCTATTATTTACTTAAAGAAAACAACTTGGAACTTTTAGGAAAAACCCTTTAATAATCTTCAAAGGAACACTAATGTCCTTGGATCCGCTTATTGTCGAGAATAATAATATTTCTAAAGAAAGAATTTTGAATAAATCCCTAATGATCCTGGTTTGTAATGTTTAATGTTTAACAACTCACTAATGTTCAGAAAACTTTAGAATTCTTTGAAGGAACCTAAATATTTCTGACTTACAATCCAGATATGGAAGAACTACATTTTGAACTGAAACTGAGAACAGAAACGCTTTTCAAAAGGGTAATATTGAAACATTGTACCTTTTTATCTTAATTTAAAAAGTTTATGTTTCAAATTTTGTCGACTTTCTATTTGCACTATTTTGGAAAAAAGTAAATTGGGAGAAGGGAAGTTCAAAATCATAAATAGAATTTAAATTTTTCTTGTGGATATTAAGGATATTTTCGGACAAAAACACTTTTACTAAAACATTGTATTTATTTTTTTATGGAAACGTGAAAAATTAGACTGGTCAGCAACTAAAATTGCCTTCAAACTAAGCTAGCTCACGTTTTCGAGACATGTTAATGTGAACATGTCAAAACCCCGTTTTTTTTTGGTACATTTAACGTCAAATTTCTTTATTGGTAAATATTTTATTACAAAACTATTAATGGGATGAGAATTAAACGCATTTCATCTGTCTAAATCATTTTAAATCATTTAAAAATTCGCTTTCGGTGCAAAGATATACCAAAGTAAAATTTATGATTTGTCCAAAATACTCTCTTTAGTCCAATTATATCGTTTGTAGAGGATGTAAGTTCTGAAGCTTGATGCTGAAGTTGGGATGCTGAGTACGAGCACGGTTTTTCCGATTAAAATCACTGGTTATCTCTTAAAATCACGGATTATCCCGGTAAAATCATTAGTTGCCTTGCATGACAATTCCAGATAAATTGAGGTTAGTCGACTGAAAAAAACGAGCTACATCGGTAAAATCAAAGATATCTCCATAAAATTACGAGTTGCCCACATAAAATCACGTGTTCTTCTGAGAAAATCACGTGTAACCTCCGACAAATTTGTATTCTGGTAAAATCACGGTTTAAAAAAATTTAGATCCACTACTCTGATTTATAAAATTAAAAAAGTTTCTTTGTCGCTGGTGGGTAACAATGGGTAACAACGTTTTTTTAATAGCTCTTGCATTTTTATGCACTCATTGCACATCTTGGCAGACCTTACATTCCTTACCGTCTTTGTATTCTTTTGTATCTTTTTCATTTTTTTGCAGTCTTTGCATTTTCTTGCAGTTTTTAGATTTTTTTATTCATTACATTCATGGGAATTCATTGCATTCTTTGGCATACTTTACATTGTTTTGCAGTCTTTGTTTTTTTGAGCATTTTTTGTGCATTAATTTGCAATTTTTTTTTGCATTTTCTTCCATTACTACAGAAATTTCATAATTCAAGTTCCTTCTGCATTATTTCGTTTGCCATAAAAATGTTACCAAAAATAATTTTCATAACTTCATAACCTCAAAAATGTTTAACACAAAAATTATCTCCATTTAGAGAAACTAAAAACGATTACTGAAATTTTCATTAAAATAAACAAAAGCAATGTCTTAAATGTATAATTCACAAATTCATACAAGTACAAGTACCTACAACACCCACAAATTAATTTCCTCTACAACAATAGGTTAGGTACATGCCTATACTCGTACCCAACTCGTAATTCAACCCTCTTAAATTTATTTAATTATACCCTCTTCAAGAATAACCACAAATATAAAGTTAATTATATTAATGCACAATTTGACAAGCAACACTCATTTGATTGCATAAATGTTAACGTTGGTAACACCACCAATGACATTTTCTCTAATATAACATTCGCTTGTGGGTTATTGTTCCCTACTTCTCGTTCTCATCGTGTCGGTCGTTTCCTTTACCCAGAATCCAGGATATCCATCTGTGAAATACGTCACCTGCTCTTGTTGGTATGTGAATGTAAGCACATTCTTTTCTCCATTTTGGAGTATCTGTCGAGTGAAGATATATACATTCAGCATTACAAACACAAAGTACGTACCTCTTGATGACACAAGGACAACTTGCTCTTATGAAATGCATGCTGAATAGGTGTTTACGGTTATTACATTGGGAATATAGGTTTGAGGTATCATACACATGCATATCTCTACTGCTGGTAGGAAGGACTCAGTGGTTTGGTTGACGTGTCGTTTTTACAGGGACAGAGAAAGAGAACCCATGGGTAACATTTCAGAAATGGGATGAACTCTGATGGTTTTCAACGAGGTTACGAGATGTCAATTTGAAGCTTATTTCGGACAAGTGTTGGCTTACAAAGTGTTAAGGAGCTTTGTCAGAGGTGTCCGTATAGAGGTTTCAAGTTTCACTGATTTCAAAATTTTAAAAGTTAAATCCTGTGTAATCTTCTTCCCCACCTTTTCAAGACCGCAAAACATAATTAAATTTATTTGATAGCTCAGGTTTATTTCACATAAATTTTATTGCAACCTGGGAGTTGCTTTCACTCCTGTTCCTCTCCTTATCCTTCCTAGCATACAAGAAATATAATAATTTTTCATAAAAAAAAAAAAAAAAAAAAAATTGTATTATATGATTGTTCTCCTTTCTATATTTCCATGCATTTCCGTGTCCTTGTGTTCATGCCCAATGCCCATCAGGATATTTCGAATCCTTGATTTCTCCATTGTAATTGAATTTAACATAGCTTGGAGATGTGCCACTGACCGAAAGATATTTCCACCGTTCGCTCCTTTTATTTTATAGTTGGTTCCTTTCATTTTTGTTTGCCTCCTTAAAATATAAATAAAAATGCTTCGTTGTCGTTGTTGGTCGTCCTTGTCGTCCGTTGAGTGTTCTTTGAGGTGGAACATAAAAACCCAACCTAGGATTTTCCAAAGTGAAAGTATAAAGCGGAAATTTTTGCGGCACTCTGTGTAGTAGCTTATATCGCATTCATTCGCGGCAACTACTACCACTCACTAGGACTAGGTATATCCTTACAAACATATATAAGTATCAAGCTATATAATCTTAAATCCAAGA
This sequence comes from Meliscaeva auricollis, assembly GCA_948107695.1. Taxonomy (NCBI): domain Eukaryota; kingdom Metazoa; phylum Arthropoda; class Insecta; order Diptera; family Syrphidae; genus Meliscaeva; species Meliscaeva auricollis. The sequence goes on from OX403618.1 coordinate 78,553,417, forward strand.
ACAAAAAAAAAAAAACTCGTACACTGATGAAAACTTATTCAGAAAATGTCCCAAAAGAGCAATAAAATAAGGACAATTTAATTATTTCTATTGTCTTCAACATTTTCTGTTTATTTCCGTCCTGGAGGCTCTCTCGATGTTTCATTGGTTTTTACAGTTAACTCGCTCTTATACTTTTGCTTTTCCCCAATGGCTGTGATATATAATTTTTTTTTTTTTTAAATTTTTTTCTGTGTGCTTCCAGAAAAAAGGGTAAACAGTTTTTTGGCTTGGATATGAAATATATTTTTTTTTTTTTTTATTTGCTGATTTTTAGTCCTTCCGTAGCCGAGAAAATGAATTAAGACGTACATTTCTGCCTCTGTTCGTGATTCAGTTAAGGATTTGAATAATATATTTTTTCTTACTACTTTTTTTGGATTTTTTTTTTATTTTTTTGTGAGTCGACCTAGTTGAATATATGAGTTCCTTTATTTTGTACCTTTTAATTTAATTATTTAATTATATCGCTGTGTTCATATTAATGGTAAATTAATGTTCTGTTCGAAAAGTGCGTCCAGCAATTGTCTGTCTGTCTCCCGTATCCATTTCTCAAGCTACAGCTTAAATCACTGAAGCAATTGTTTTTCAAACTTGATAGTTTAGAGTTTTGAGTGGGTCTGGTTAGATTGAAATTTTTTTTTAAGGACCTGCCTGACCTGATGAAAATGGAAAACTTATTTTTTTTTTTTAAACGACTCTAACGATTTTGATTAAAAATTTGTATGAGTACCTACTATAACCATGTTGCGGTAAAATTTACCACAACAAGTTTCATCCACGCATTCTTATTCCTTTAGCGATTTTTACCCCTTTTTATGGAGCCGCAACGCTCCGTAAGCTTGAATAGTTTAAAGAATATTGTTCCATCAGCCAGAGTCTTGCTCTTTGAGTTTCTTGGAAATGCAACCCAAACAGGTTATCAAACAACATTGTGATGTTATGGGCTGTTCACACTGAACACACTGGACAGACGGTGTATGAATTAGTCGAACCAAAAATAGATGACCCACACAGGAGTAAAAGACATGAAGAATCAACCCATGTCCAACAATGTGTGAATTATATTTGCAGAATCACACAAACATAAAATTAGTATAGCCGAGTGTCCATCACCATAAGTGTCAGGACATTAAAGTAAAACCACTTTGCGATGACCAAAACCATCCACTCCCCTAATAATCTGATCGAAGGTCTATGGGTTTTAACTTGTTAAATTGTCGCAGTTGACACCGAATCCTTCCTCAGGATTTCAATTAAGAAAATGGTAGAGAACCCGTTTAAACGAAATGATTTCTTCAAATATAATAGTTAGGGCCGGTGTGGACTGGAGACGTTAAATAGCCTTTGAGTAGTTTTTCGCTTCTTCTTTTTTTTTTTAAATTGTAATAGACGGAAAAGGGCTGAACTCATTCATTTAGCCACTCTTGGTGAGAATATCACCAAAGCATAAGATCGCATGCGATGGTATGTTCGACATCGGTGCACACCTCAGCCAAGGAAAGTTTAAGTGAAAAGCTACGAATGTTATTTTTTTTTTTTTAAATTAAGGAAACGCAAATTTATGTTGGAAGTTTGTGATATTGTGGCAAAAATTTCAAGAAAATATTTCTTGGGAGGAGGTCTCAGGATATTATCTGCCTGGAAGATTTATTGAGGCAATTAAAGAGCAAGAGACATGATTTAGTGTCAAGTTAAATATTTCATTTATTGTTATTTTTGTATTACAATTTGTAAATTTCAAATTCGTTTGTTGTGGTCTTTAATTAGTGGCAAAATCTTTGGCCGTTTAGCGCTTCGCTATGACCCTCAGTTCTACTTCCCGGTATTGCGAGACTCACAACCGTTTTAAAGTGTTTTTTTGAGTTTTAGGAAAATTCCCCAAAGTAGTTTTTTTTTTCTGTCTTTGCAATACAAAACATTGTTTAATAGCGGACTTTGCTTATTTTACATTTTTAAATAAATACTTATTTTATTGCTTCTTAGATTGAGAATCAGCCCTCTGCTCTTCTTTGTTGTTTACAAGTTTCTGAGTTTTTCTCCGGACTCTGCCCCGGTTTCCCCAGGCACATTAGTTTGACATCTATAAATAAAACTTTAAATTTCCGCTTTGGAAACTTAACCCTCGTATTTTCCTTAAATTTTGAAGATTTATTTTCAGGTACTGTTAAAACAAACTACCATTAAAAGTTTCCTGACGCCCATTTCTTTCAGGTAAAAATAGAACCAAAAACCATGTAAAAATTATGATACACTCGTGAAATTCTATGTTTAACATCTCTTACAAAATTGGTACTAAAAGTAAATTAAAATCTGGTAAAAATGTTTACATTTGGGCCTAGGAACCACAAAAATACTTTTGTCAAAAGGGTGTTTTTTTTTTGCAGGAGGTACGAAAGGCACAAGTACAAAAACTTTGCCAAAATAAATGCCAAATAAATACATTTTCCATAAGAATAACAAATTCAAACAAATTCATTAAATAATGAAAACATTTCCCAACTAAAACCTTAACTGAATATACCTACCTTGGGATCTAAGATAAGAAGGAATTCTTCAGTATTCACACTGAATAGGCTTCAAAAAGTAATTACGAGAATTAAAACAAAAACAAATAATTTTCTTTAACTTTCTAAACTTCTTTGTACCATAAGTCCATCCATAAGGATTTATTTAACTAAAAATCAAAATCTCAAGATCTTTGATAAAATAACTTTGCCATTAAAATGCTAAGCTGCTTTTATATTTTCCTCTGAAGAAGTAGTAGATAAAGTACTTTTGTAAATAATTTCAATTGAAAAACTCAAAATAATAAAGGAACATCTTCAATTTGAATACACCTACAACGTACTGCACTTAACACATACTTACCTATGTCTTTTCGAAAAACCAAGCACACCTACTCGTACTTCTTGAGAAATTTTCTTTAGAAGTTTCCAAAATTTTGTTCTACAAAAACACGCACACACATCATAATGAGAAAAACTAAGCTTTCTTACTCCAAGTTCATGTGGGTTCGGGTATAAGATGCAATTATATTGCAGAGTGCTTAGATTTTGTATATATATTCTTCTAGCTCACGTTTGTGGTGCAACTGAAACACACAGCCATTGGGGCACGTTAACTTTGGCCAAGAAAATATACAATACATACAAGAGAAGATTAAAAGGATACGCTGTTGAGATAAATAAAAATAAATACTTTAGATTTGAAAACAAAAACAAAATAAAAAACAAAAAATGCCTACAAATTAGGACAAACTAGTTAAAAAGTGCAAAAATACCAGAGATAGTAGAGGAGCGATCTAGTCTAGAGCTATTACGATAAGTTCAAGTCTCCAAGTGCAAATAGAGCAACTTTGTGTGAGGAAATAAACTTCTTGGCACCTTTAATAGTGGTAACCATCAAGGAATGATTTTAAATGAGCAAAGTTTTTCAACAAAACAGTCAGCAAAATTGCACCCAACACCAACACCACCACCACCACCAAAACTACCATTCCATTTCTAACAGAGTGTGGCGGCAGCTGATGTAGGTATAAAAGAAATATAACACACCCCAAGCTGCCGACACTAACATAAACACAAATCTACGAGATAGAAGTTGTTTTGTGGTGCTTTGCCTGGCATATTATACGCTTCTAGAAAATGGAAATCGGATTAAATGCGGTTTACTAATGAAGTTTTGCCTTCTTTTCTCAATTTTTTTTTTTTTTTTTTAATTTTTTTTCTTCTATTTGGCTGGACATGGAATTAAATCTCTTTGTCGTCTAACACAGATTTGAAGGTCTTTCTTCATTAAGAAAAAGGACTATTGTGCGTCGTCCTGATGGGCATAGCGAGTATTACAGAGGGAGGAGAGAGAGGGAGCGCGATAGATAAATTTCTAATTACATTTAAATGAGCCGCAAAATTGTCTAATTCTCAAAGAAAACCAACTTACTATCTCTTCAATGGCAAATGCTTGATATTCCCTCATCAGACGCATGTACACATTTGAGAAGCTTACATGAAAACTCAAATTAGGTGAAATTAAATTCAAGGACATTAGGCTTTTGTCGTCTAGAAGATGCAAACAAAGATTTTCTTTCTTTTTTTTTTTTATTACAAAACATCAACAAAAAAAAAACACAAAGAATATATTAAATTGGATTAATTAGAAAATTTAATTTACTTGAGAAGAATATACTTGCGGTTAAATTAGGCCGATTTCTGTGATACAAAAATCTAGATTAGTACGAACATTATTTAAGTATGATGGCCTGACCATCACACACTTGGCAGTGTTTGAAAAAGAAATTCAATTTAATGATAATAAGGTTTATCCCTTATTTAAGAGTTTTGCATACGGTTTTCTGGTTAAAACAATGACCATGAGGGCTAGTTTGTTCACAAAAGGTTAGGTTTTTAGCATCATTTTCAGAAGTTCAAGTAAAATGTCGATTAGCAAGGAGTAAGTTTGATACAAGTCTTGGATAAGGATTATCTAAATTTTGACAAACCTCGCAAAATTAAATTCTACGATATTTACTAAGGGGAATGCTACAAGGGACGGATGCAGCGACTGTTCGGATATGATTATGTGATAAGAGGCTGACTAAGGCTATAAGTCATGAACTTTAAATGATGTAATGGACCAATCAACATCTTTAATGGACTCCGACAAGGGGATGGTTTGGCATGCCTCCTCTTCAACCTGGCGTTGGAGAAAGCAATCCGTGACTCTGGCACGGCAACAAGAGGGACCATCGTCAACAGGTCAAGCCAGATACTGGCTTACGCAGACGACATCGACATCATCGGAAGAACCGAACAAGCTGTACACGATTCCTTCATCCAGATCGAGCAGGCGGCACAAAATCTGGGGCTGCACATTAGTGAAGGTAAAACAAAGTACATGGTGTCGTCGAATGCGAGAAGAACAGTTGGTCAAACAATCAAGGTAGCGGAGCACGAATTTGAAGTGGTACAATCCTTTAAATACCTTGGGTCAACAGTAGCAGCCGATAACAACATAGAAGAAGAAATACGCGGGCGGCTTCTCAAATCCAACAGAGCCTACTACAGTCTGTCAAAGCTTTTCAAATCCAGAAATCTAACCATAACTTCAAAACTACTGCTGTACAGGACCATGGTCCTGCCAGTACTCATGTATGGATCCGAGACTTGGGTGCTTAGCAAAAGGCACTGTGACCTCTTAGCCGCGTTCGAGAGAAAAGTCTTACGGAGAATTGTTGGCCCAATATGTGAGGAAGGACGATTCCGGAGACGGTACAATCATGAGTTGTACGCAATCTACCTTGAAGCAGACATAGTGACAAAAATTAAGCTCGGTAGACTCCGGTGGGGAGGGCACCTAGCTCGTATGAGCGAAGAGGAACCTGCTCGGAAAGTCTTTTGAGGTACATTCTATGGTAGACGGCAGCGTAGTAGACCATGCTTGCGCTGGAGAGATGGCGTAGACCAGGACGTCCGAAGCCTTGGGGTGCGCAACTGGATGGCGTCGTCGGCTCGAGACCGGGATAGGTGGAGAGACTTGTTGAAAGAGGCCAGGACCGGACCCCGGTTGTCGAGCCGATGATGATGATGATGATGATGAATGGAACACGTTGTCACAATACGCATTAGGGCTAAATTTAGGAACATATCACGCAGAGCGGGATGAAATAAGATTCTAACAAAATGTCAATTTTAAAAGAGATCGACAATGCTTGATATTGTCAAAAAACAATCTCAATATAACAGTTCATAAGCCATACAAATTAAATTATTGATTTTGTACAAACTGTTCTTCTGCTCTTCGTTTTTAGAGGCCTAAGATTAATTTAAAATTTTAAGCAAAATGACTATTTCTTCAATCTATTGATACCTACTTTTTATTTTTCTTAATGAAAATTAATGGGTCTTATTTAGTTTATGTTCTTATTTATCAAAAGTGCAATTACTAACAGTAATCCAACTTAATACCATTAAAAAAAAAAACTTTGAAAAAAGACAAAAGATTTTCAGTTTGTTTTGAAAATCACTATTAATTTTCATTGGAACATTAAAACTAAAAATCCAAATTTGTTTTATTTGAATACAAGAAGATTTTATTGGAAATCATGTAAACTTGAATTTAATCCTATTTTTTCTGAACCAACACTTCCTGCAGTTACTGATTCAATTATCTCTTGAACCTAACAGAAGTGACCATGTTAAAAATTTCCAAAGGGAAATGTCTAAGAAAAACTGTTTTTTTTTGCAATATAAAAAAAAAATATAGTTTGTACATCCTTTTATCATTTTTGTAATTTTTATCTAGGATCAAAAATATTCAATGTAAATATTCGTACTGTTTCGTTCAGATAAAATTCTGAAAATACAACAAGCTGGAAATTCATTTTGTTCCTTGAAGAGCTATCCACACCCTTTATAGAACAACAAACCACGCATTGCATAAGTTTTGAGTACGTTATGAATGGAATGAATACAGCACGTGGACACTAGATACATAATATAGAATAGGGTTTGAGGATGCTTTGCTTCATACATTTCTAAGAGGTCCTTGCTAACAAAAACCTTCAGTTGGAAATTCATTCGCATAAATATGTTATCGTAAGCAAATTCAACTATATTATCCGAATATGGTGGAAACGGATATATCTAACTAAATATTTATGGTTTCCAACTGAGGTAATCTAAAAGTACAAAAAACAGGTGTTAACAAATCAGCACATCATGTCTAACCTGACCTGAATTTGCCTACAGTCTTGCCATTATAATGCGATCCTCCGCAAAGTCGGTATGGTTGCAATTAATACTACATTCTTTTAGCTATCGATTAATCGTAAAATCTTTGAAAAATATCTCATAATTGTCTCAAAAATGCTATAAGCCATACATTTAAATAATTTAAGCCATGATAAAATGTTAACGCGCATTCTGGCATCCATTGTCCTGTGAAATTTTGTATTTACTTTATCAGTGTGTGTGTGTGTATGTTGAGTGTGTATAGTGTATGCATACAAATGTGCGGTGTGTGTAATCGGCACTCTCCCTACATGCCATCATGGAAAATCATTTCCGTTTCCTCATGCATAATTTGCACAATGTATTTGAAAATTCACTCGAGGATGAATAGAGTATAGGTAGAACGCGTATATTGAAATAGGAACATGTTATATCATACTGTTCATACTATTCATACAATATACTTGTAGTTCATAGAATTATGAGATACATTTTCCACGATGCAAAAAGATATAAAGTAGAATGATTTACCCGCCGCGGTCTACAAGTACGATGCAAGCGGCGATCATGGCCGACAGTGCCCAAAAGCAGACAAATGTTTAAAATGTTGCACGTCCGATGCGAAAGCGAATATAATTTTAAACTCGTTAGAATAGTGACATCCGGCGAATCTGCAAATGAAATATTGCAGAGCTAGAAGAATTATTGTTTTTTTTTTTTTTTTTTTTTTAATGAAATGATGATAATTTTCTTCAAAAATAGATACCCTCTCTACCTACATAGAATAAGTATATGTATTGGAATGTATTTTTGAAGTACCATGAGTACCAATTTGTTTGAATTGAAACTAAAATTATGTTTTATAGTTTTGAAACGGATTTTATCATCTGACAATATTTTGTAGTCTAGTTTAGGATAGATATAAACAAATTGGGTTTCCAGTAAGTTCTAGTAAAGAAGTAAAGTGTGTTACTTCTCAAGACATTTCACTCCTATTCATTAAGGATTTCCCTGGCCCTATCTGCAGTTAGGGCCAACTGTCTTTCACAGTATTTTCTTTTGGACATTTTAAGTATTTTGCGTGTTGTTTCATTCAGCTTTCTCAGTAATTTAAAAAAAAAATACCTCTCTTATCCTTGAAAACGGCATACTTAAGCTGCCTTAAGAAATCTCTGTCCCAATTTCTACCAGCCGAGTATTGTGCGGTGACATTAAATAACGCCCCACGAAATAAGGTCACATAGAAATAGGATCCCTACCATCATGTATGGAAACAAGGCCATATTTACAATAAAATAATGTCACGAGAATTTTAATAATTTTTGAGCCCGATTTTTCAAATCACCTGATTTTTTTTAATTTTTTTTAAATTTTTTGCACTACATTTTAGGTCTAATTGTTTAATCATAACTTTAGACTTGTCCGAGTTCCGTTACATCAGCAGCAAACAAAAGGGCTTTAATTTGCAGTCCCGCAAATTTTATGCCACCAGGTTATGAAAAGTCTATAAAAAGTGCAAATAGATCAGGGCTTAATGAGCAGTCTTGTTGGTCCCCTGTTTCGGTTGCAAACCACTCAGATTTATCTGAACCATTCCATACTGACGTTCTCATTTCTCGATACATATACTTTGCCAAAATATGCCCAAATATGCAGGACATCTCAAGCCCGTACACTTTGTACTAGGGTTGAGCTAAGTCGTGAAATTTAGTTCACACGTATAATTGTGAATGCGATTTGAAATTCACTGCGATTTTAAACAGTGAACGTGAATTGTGATTTTTCACAAAAGAAAGACTTGCTTTCTTTCGGTCAAAGTTTTTTATTTCTTGCAAGGAATGAATCAGCAATTCTTTTCAAAACAAAAATGTGGTCGATAGTAGAGTAACCCGATCTGAAACCAGCTTGAAATTCACGTATTAGATTTTTAGATGCAATCAACATTTTGAGGCGATTCTGCATTGCTGCGGTGAAAAATTTGTAGGTTTAAGAGCTTTATATTAAAAAAAAATGGTAAGGGCAACCAAGAATCGAATGAGTCCATGAATTTATTGTTTTTGTTGAAAGAGTGTTTTTCAGGTAGCGGGGAATAGAACCACAGATGTTTTATATTTTTTTTTGATATTGTAGCTTCTAAGTTTCAAAAATTATAGATCTTAATAATTTTTTTTGTGATTTTTCGTGATAAAAATTTTGGTTATAAAATTTGTATCCCAATTTTTTTTCTGTCTTTAAAAAAATAATAGGGGTATTCATGCAACCTTATAAACTCTTGGTAAACCTGATATAGTTCAATATCTGGTAAATGAACTGTCATTTGCATACAAATTTTGACATAATTACCACATTTACCAGTTTTACCATGGTTGCATGAATACCCCTAATGTAAAAATTTTACATTTTCTAAAAAAAATTGCAATTTTGATTATGGGCTTCTAAGTTTTGGGTATTTTTTATTGTTTTGATTTTTTGACTTTTGTGTTTCGGAATTAATAAATTTTGAGAAGTTGGATTTTAAGAAATTTCGTGGTTTCGTGAATTCAGTTTTGAAATACAGAAAATCTAAGTGGTTTTCTATCTAATAATGGTGTTTATTTTCAATTCCAAGCTTATTGTCATCTTGATTTTTTGTTTCAGGGGTACAAACTAGCCGTTTGGAACTGACAAATAAGTGTAGGTTCTTTCTATTCCTGCTAATTACATGCACACAGGAAATATTCGAGAGTATCAATAACTAGAGGCCTTTGTTATTCGTGAGGTAGCCTAGCCACGCCACAAAATTTATTTAACATATTTATATTTTTAAGATTTAATATAAGCTCTGTGCTCTCATGTGGGTCTTAAGTCAAAATTCGTAAAATTCAAGAATCTACAATCACACAAATATGTAGGAAAAAAAATCCTTTAAGCGTGTAAGTAGCCAAATAAAATGTTATATTTAGCATTTACCTGTTTACTCGTGCTGACATAATTTAACATAACTTGACGATATCCTCTTATGTATATAAACTCAAAACAGATTCATAACATTTACAATGACAATATTTTTGTTATTTCTAAGCACAAACACCACCTTGAGGAGAGAAAATATCCTCAGTGGAGCTTGAAATTAAATTCAATGTAAGCAATTAAACTCGCAATCGTGTGACTTTTGTTCATTTTCATATCCACTTCAGCTGACAGCAGACAGCAGACATATACATAATATATCTACAATGTGACACTGCATTATTTCCCTCGAGGAATTTTCAGACAATATTAAATACGTCAAACAGATATACACTACACATGCAACACCACACATCAAAGGTGTCCCCGCAAAATAATGCGCCCACTCTCTCCCCACCCCGTTTCTTGCCAATCCAATAAAATGACATTATCCACCATTCATCATGGATCAGGCACACGACACACATATTTTTTATCAATTCTACTTCTTCACACAGCACACAGAAGGACGATGACTTCCATTTGCCCCATTGCAACGAGAAGGATATAGAAGGTGCATTCCATTGCATGCATCATCATCCAAAGCCACGAGCAAGAACATGTCATCACGTAAAATTATCCTTATGGCTTCTTTTGTGTGGTGAATGGTGATAGTGTGTTGGCCGATATTAGTGTCCTTCCCGGTGCGTGCCTCTAGTGTTTTGCACTTTAAAATGATTGGCTTACGACACTCGCATATCATACCATCTTCTCGTCGTCCTCGGTCGTCCTTGCGCAATAAGTTAACCATATAAACGAATGAATAGAAGCCTTATTATCTTGAAACTGAAAAGCCAACGATATGAATAGTTCCATGGCATACAAAAAAAAATTAAATGATTATCTTAATGCCAAAGAAAGAAAGGACTTTACAAAGGTATCTGACGGTATTTTTTAAGCTACGTAAAAACAACACCTCTCTTACACTCACTTTAATTGAATACGACTGAAAATTCAGAGATGAAAATTACAGAAATAAGCATCAGCACAAACAAAAACAAGAGTATAAGCTTGTGTTGTTTTTTTTTTTTTGTTTTGCTTTAAATTAAGTCCTCGTCATTTACCATCACGGTCCTTGTCCTCTTCAAAAGTGTTATTTTGCAATAGTAGGTGTTTCTCATATATGAAAAGGATACAGATACTCAACTCATATAGGTTCTGAAAAGTCTCGTGTGGTGCTGCTGTATTCGTATGTGTTCGTCCTTTCTCACATTATAATAAATGACACATTGCGTTAAATCAACTGAAAATTAATGGAACCGTGAAAGAGGGTGCCAGTTGTTTTGTGAAAAATCCTTCACATGTTTTTGACTTCGATAATGTCACATACACACACAAACAAACACAAAGTCACACCATTCACATTTTTTTTCGTTTGTCTGTCTTTGTGTTTCGTCTTTTGTTTTTGTATAACAAGAAATAATTTGCTGTTGCAATTTCAGAGGCTTGATAAAAAGGTTCCTTTAATGTCCTTTACAAATCTATGTAAATGTATTTTTCAAATTTCTGATGACTTAGCTGTTGGTTTATGTATTGGTTGAATAAAAAAAAAAATCCCACGGACAGTATCTGTTTGATTTTCAATGTAAGCAAACGTTAAAACTCAAATATTTTTGTAGAATAAATATCAGCTAAAGAGAAATACATTTGTTCTGAAATTATAATATCACTTTTTTAAATTAATCTTATTATTAATATAAAACGGCTTATCTGCTTTCCATTGATACCTTGATCTTCAATATCGAAAGATAATTACTGAAGATACAGCTTATTTCATAATAGATTATCGAAATGGGTCACTGTGGCGTATACGTAACATTTTTTTTTTTCTATTGAAAAACACTCATTTTTCTTTCACTGCATTTGTTGAACTTAAAAATAATTTAATTGATTATTTCATAAATGGAAGCTTTTGGGATAATACTTAAATGACAACCGACAGTTGGTCCACATACTAATACAAGTTCAACGTTTACAATCTTCTAAAAAAATGGAGTGTGTGGTTTAAATTAAAAAAATCATTGATATTTTTTATCTCACCTACAATGAACATACTTGGTATGAAGATATATTTGAAGACCTTACTCTAATATGAAGTAGGGTGGCCTTAACTATAATTAAAAAAAATATGACGAAAGTTCAAAAAACTTTCTAAGTCTAAGGCATATATAAGAAAAGAATCGTTATGTTGTTGCTTTGTGGAAACCAAAAACTATTTGTGGTTCAGACGATTTGTGTATTTTTTGGCAAAAACACAAATTTAATTTGTGTATAGCCAACCACAAATGTGGCATACACAAATATATTTGTGCGTTAGAATTTGTGGCTCAAATGATTTGTGTATTCTTATACACAAATTGAATTTGGGAACATATTTGTGTTTATGTCAGATAAGTTTTTATTTAATCGTGTGCTGACATAAATGTATCTAATATTATTGAATGAAATAAAAGAATTTAAAGAAATAAAAATAATCGTTCATTCCCTCGGTTTTGGTTTAAAGTCATTGTTCACCGTGAGGTGCAGGAATTTTTCTCAAAATAGTTTTTAGAATTGCGAGTCGAGGAGCTGGTATCACAATTTCGTTCGAATGTCAGCCGCTCAGTTCGATAATTTGCTTTTCGGTAATTTTTACTCTGGCGGGCCATGTCCCACTACCATCTTCGCTCATCGACTGCCACTGCCAGTTGCATAATTTCATCGTGAGACCATTCATGCTCTACTTTTTAAACCTTATTTTTTTTTCTTTTTGGTTTCTTTTCACTTATTTTAGTCATTTTGCTTCAATTACTGAATGTGAGCTGCGAAGTATTGAGTATCTTGTTCGCATTCTTTACAATATTAACTCCAACATTATTCCAGAAGGGCTAAATGCAATCACATAAGTTCATGTTGAGTAAACAAAGGTCACTACTGCCGTTAAACTTGTTTATGCATTTATTTATGTTAAAAGGTGAGGTTTTTTAGTTGACGCATTGTATCCGCTACAGTTGGTTGCCACAAGAACGGAGACCATAATCGATAATTCATATAGAATTTGATGCCAATCAATTTAATCACCATAAATACTTGCAAACCTTTAAATGTTGGATATTCAACTGAATTTTCAAAATCATTTGCTTATCTGCGCCGTATTTTAAAATTTTTAAGTTGAATATTTTTTAATAAAATATTTTGTTTATATCTGCAAGGCTTGTCATAAAGGTAAGTCAGTTAATTGGAAAAGAAATATAGTTTAAAACCTTAAAGTGTGGCAAGTGGCAACCCTAACGCATATTGTTTGTTTTTTAACACTACATAAGTAATTGTGTGCCTCTTATGAGGTTTTTCGATGGATGGTTAGGTTACTCTAAGGCCATATCTTAGACTATAATAATAAATGTGCAGTTTTTAAAAAATCTGTTAATCAAAAACCAAAATTTGAAAATTTTTAAAAACATAAAATTACTTTAAAAAGAACAAGATTTTGAGAGAAGCACCTATTTCGCAAACATTACCTTCGCCTTTAAAAAAAAAATGTGTTAATTTTATAAATACATTAGATACATATTTTATATTTTTGAGAAAAATTTTCATTCTTCTGGGGTTAGAGATTTTATTACAATCTAACTTATGTTTTGAACTTTCTTAATAATCAGTATCCGGTGATCCATTTTCCACTGATCCAGAATTTGTTTCCTTACAACGACAATAATTCAGCAAAAATATAAAAATTCTTTCCAAAAATGAGCAACACCCTTGCACTAAAAATACTTCCTTAAATTTTCTTTACATATTTTTAGTATTTTTTTATTTTGTAATTTTTTTTCACACATTGCGACACAACACTCATGAAAAGAGTCGTTTATCGTTATTAGATAAAGCGCGTATCCTGTGCGTTGCTTGGCGTCTCAATGTTGTTAAGTGGGTGAAAGTTTTTGTATCTCTTTATTTTTCATATATTTTTTTTTTTTTCGTTTTGAAGATTTCAGGAATATCCTCTTTAGTATAACAAATCATGTAAGTTATTTGAAATGCTACACGAATATGCATGACAAATAAATTTGTTTAGATTTGAATTTATTTCTTCTTCGTTTTTGACTGAGAATTTATTTTGTATGTGATTTTGTTTTCCATTCCTCAAGTGACAAGATTAATGTTTTACACTTTAACGTTTTGTTTTGAGATGATTTTTTTTTTTATTTTACACAGGGAATTGGAATGAGCGCGTGGGTTGCTTCGGAAAACAGTTGAAAAATATTCTTAGGCTGTGATTTTTTTTTAAATCTTATAAGGATACACTTTCTTGCTCGAGTGAGATGACACTTGTATGATGATCTTTTTGGAATGAGTATCTAATGGAACAATGGTTTATTGATCGATTATAGTCTTGCCTTTATTTAGTGTTTTTTTTTTTTTTTTTTTTTTTCTTCTTTGTAAGTTAAACATTCATGAGAATTTTTGTTTATACAATTTGGAACTTTATTTTTTATTTGTTTGAAAAATTGTTCCTTTTAATGGTTATTTTAAAATACAAAGATATTCATGTCTTGTGACAAAAGTGATTCACTGCGCATTTCATTTCCATGTAAATCTTTTATCTGTCAACTGTGATTTATGTTTGTGATGATTTTTAGGCGGAAATAAAAAAAAAAAAAAAAAGAAGGAAGAAGATTGTATAATGTTGATATTATTTAAGATGTTTTATACTTGAATGATAATTTTTTTAACTACAAGAACGTCAGTTAGGTAAGCTTAAATTTTGTTTCGCGTTTCGTCACTAAGATTTGATTAATTAGAAAAAACGTCTAAAGGTTAACAAATGACAAAATATGGATCAGATAGCCAAAACAACGCACATAAATAAGATCATTTGCTTAAAACACATCTTTTTTGTACAAAATTTTTATTGAAATCCGTTGAGTGATTAACAACAAAGTCAGAAATATAAAAAGAAATGTTTAAAAAACTCGGTAGGTGCACCGTTAATAACACAAATTAAATTAATTGTTGGTATTCGAAAATACTTTAATTTGTATGGATTTAAAATTGACGTTGTGAGATACTTTTTTCTTGTTAACTAACATTTTTTTATTGAATCATCTGAAAATTTTAGGCTGAATTTTAAATCTCATTTCTTATAAAACGATTTAATGAATTCAATTGAAAATTGTTTTTCCTAAGCTACCAAACTACTGAACAACATACATATAAGTACAAAGTTTCAGTTCGATACGATATTTGGAAGTGAGTCATAATTGAATTCTAAGATTTTTTTAACTTCTTAGTTAGTTTGTCAGATGCATGTATTAAAATCTACTAAAAGTGGTTAAAAAATATAATTAACTCGAAACTAAATATTTGTTGCATTATTTTCTTCATTCAAAATTTGTTTCCAACCAAATTCAATGCATTCAAGGTAGCTACCCTAATTTTTGTGAATTATTTATCAAACATCAAAATTTTTATATTTTTTTTACTCTTAAGCGTCCATATTTCAAGTTTGTAGATTTTTTTGCTTGAAATTAATATATTTTTTTAGTCTATCGGTTCCAATATTATAAATTTATGTCCTTACCACTTTTACTTACTTGAGATAACAGCTTTTTGATCTTTTTCAAAGTTAGCCCTAATTTACCCTACCTAATGGAGTTCTAAATTTCCAGAAATCCAGAATATTTAAATTTTACGTGTGGCTTGCCAGGTAATCCATTTTATTTTAGGCCCCGCAAAATTAGGCCCGAGGAAATATATAAAATAAGGCCCCAAAAAAATAAATAAAGCCACAAAAAAGCACACAACAACAACGAGATTTTTCAAGTTTTGGGGTGTTATTTTATGCTTTGGTACCTTATTTCATTTTATTTTAGGCATAATTTCATTAATTCGTTTAAATATTCAATGAAGATAGCCAACAGCTGTTTGAAACATCCTTGAGGAACAATTTTAAAATAGAAATAATTATGCAGGATGCAGTAGAAGTATTTCTTAAACAGTTTATGTGAAAATTGGGCATTTATTTAATTTTTCCAAATAAAAGTCAAAATAAATTAAGGCCTTATTCCATTTATTTTTGGGTCTCTTTTTTCATTTTCCTGATGCCTTTTTTTACTGAGGCATAATTGCATTATTGAAAAAAAACCCACCTATTGAATTGCATTTTTAGCGAAAAATTTATTTTTGACAATAAAGTTAAAAGTTATCTCAATTTTAATATTTGATATTGAGTTTCAAAAAAAAACGAAACAAGATAAACAACAATATTGGCCTAAATAATTAATTAATGTGTCCAACCTTTGCAGGTAAAATAAATCCAAAAGAACAGGTCTCCGGCATGACTCGCATCAGTTGTTTATAAATTATATCATTTGCCTTAATCATTAACAACATAACCTTCCTTAGCCCAAAGGCTTATTAACTTCTGCTTCTTGTTTCATTAACACCCGCCACCGACCACCGTGCAACCAAAAATACTTCCGCGTATACAAAAATTATGATTTAAGCCAAATTTATTTGCATTTTTCATGAGATGACCATTTTCTCTATCTTCTCTGTCATGCCCACACAATCTACTACATCCAAAAAAGGTTTTGTATTCTTTTTTGTTGGCATTTATGTTCATTTTGAATCCTTGTCCAAAATTTTTCTTTGTTTGAATATCAAAATAAAACCTAAATACCACTGCGACGGAACGGACGACAATCGGTATGAATAAACAACAACAACAGCAAAAAAAAATCACGAACAACTCAATAACGATGGGCAACGTCATGCGTGTTCTATGTGATGTCCTTAAATTAGGATCAAGGATACGCCACCAGCATAAATATGCTGTCTGAATGTGCGTTTGTGGTTAAGATGAAGCCAAAACTCAAGTACACATACAATACTCCTACTCTTTGGTACTTGTTTTGTTTTGTTTTTTTTTTTTTTCTTGGTCCAAACGATACAGTTCCACGTATCATTGAATTGACTTGACTGGAGATCTAATAATTTTCGGTCTCATTTTGGTGGTATTTTTATCCTGTGTACAGAAATGGTGAGCTTCATTTATACACTCTTCCTGATTTCCGAGTTCTTTCGAAAGGAAAAAGATACTTTTACAACATGACCCAGAAGGACACATTGACTGTGATGCTATATTTATACAAAATCTCCCATTATATTGCAGAGCTGTATGTGCGTCACTATTTTTAGTGAAAGGACGAGGACGAGGACGATAGTGAATGAACTACGGACGATGGACGAACGAACGAAATGGACGACCAAATGAGCGACGATGACGACGGAAGGAAAATCCTTCTTCTTTTTTTTTTTTTTTTTTGTGAAATTTACTGCCGGGCAAAGAAGAAATCAGTGTGCCTCGACTGGAAATGTGAATATAAAGTGAATTCGTGACTTGCATGCAAGTATTATAATGGATGGATAAATTTCTGCACACAATTTTTTTTTTTTTTTTGTATGTCAGAAAAGTACATTTCATCGCAAAAATATATAGGAAGTGACTGAAAATACTTATACACTCAAACGAAGAGGTAGGTATAGGTATGTGTACTGAATGCGACCTAATAGTAGCTTGAGCGGATTTTGAACGAGAGAATGTTTCGAAAACGGGGAATGTTTTGTAAGTTGGTTTTCCTGCTATTCCTTTTTCTTTTTTTTTTTAAGTTATCTTTTCTTTATTTTTTTTATTATTTAAATTTACATATTTTTCTTATTCAATTTTGTTTTTTTTTTTTTTTGTATTTGTTATTTTGTTAAGAACTTAAGAGAAAGTTCATGACGAGCATCAGTTTTATTTACTTGACGGAGAATAGGTACTTGAAAATCGTCGAGATCACATAACTATATAGCATTAGTTTTCTGTATTTCGAAGCTAAATTTATTTGGTTTAGTTATTTTTTTAAATTTTATTTCATCGAAATTTGTTTGTTTGAAAATAAATTATATGATTCTCACATAAATGATTTTTATAAATGTTAGTCTTCTAAATTTTTTTAAAAATTAGTCTTCTAAAAATAAATAAAATAAAATATTGAATTTTAATGCATATAATGCAAACTTTAAAAAAGTAAAACAGCATATTACTGGGCATACTGCAAATATTCATTTTTAAGGAAATGACAGCAATTTCTTGTCTATAATTTCAAATTGTATTTTTGTCAAACTATTTTTATGATTTTACGTTCAACTGCAACTGACGAACTTAATGCATGGCGGTATGTGAAGATTATCCAAAAAGGATTAACACACGAGTATTTTCGCAAAAAATGGGACAGTTGTAGATGTGTTTTCAAAGAAGTTATTGAGGTCCCCCCGGGATTGATCACAATAGCAAAAGAGCAACTGTGTGGCACTCAAAATATACGCGAGCGGAGACCTATCAGGTTTTGTAGAGCTCGTTGCACTGATCAAAAAACGGTATGTACAAATTTCGAAACGCCCCAAAAATCTGTAGTTAGGGGCAAACAACGGTTTTTTATGCCTTCATCTATTGTAAATAAAATGCACGTACTGTGGACATTAAAGCTTCTAATATAAAGTTTTTAGTCATAAATAATTTAATAAGAAATGTTAAAACAGTAAAATTCGTTTCTAAAATGACTCAAACAACTTCTTAAATTGTTTTGAACAAAGTGTGAAAAACTATCAAAATTCGTTCAGTCGTTTGAGAGAAAGTATAAATTAAAAAAAATATGATTGGGATATGATATATGAGAGGTACCGTTAATATAATTTTTACAAACATTTCTTTCATTTCAAAAGTATCACACTATTAACAAAAGTAGACAAAAATTTTAATCAAAATCGTTAGAGCCGTTTTTGAAAAAAAAAATCACTTACCCTTAATTGTTACATGGCAGGTAAGTACCGTTAGTTTTCGTCATAAAAATAAAATCTATTTCCCCTCTAGGGAAGCGCCAAATGTCCTTAACTATTAAATTTGAAAATCACTTCAGCGGTTTTGACTGTAACTCGAGGTATACACAGACAGCATTAAAAAATACTCTTCATTCTTCTTTAACCAAATTGTATAAAAAAACCTTCACACCCAACACTCACTCCCTCTCTTTAAATGCAGTTTAAAAAAAGCCAATAAGGAAATTTTGGGAGACTTTGGATCAGCTTTAGAGGGTAGCATTCTGCATCGATACCAATTCATCAAAGAATTTTTTGAACTTCTCCATACTAAATACATTATCGGTTTTCCGTCTGGATCCTTCATATTTATTTAGTACGATTATTTTTTTTTTTTTTTCAAAAAACAACAATTTTAAACTGATATCATCTACAAAATTTTAATACAAACAATTTTAGCGCTAAAACAAACCATAACAACCTTAACCTTAAAAAATTTCCCTAAACAAAAATATCATGTTCACCCCAATCACTGCACTGCGCAGAGTGTTGTACAAGTTGTATGCAAAACATTTTTCAAAAAAAAAAAAAAAATTAACACAAACGACGACAACGTGTGTCCTTCCTGTGCGAAAATAATTGGACAAAGTGAAAACATGTTAAATGAAATTGAGCTCAAACCAATGGCATGTAAAGTTTGTTAGCTTAAATAGTGAAGAGGGAGTGGTTGCTATATTTTTGGCGAAAGTATGTATGCTAGTATTTGTGTGAGTGTGAATGTTTTGCGTTGGAATCAGTGGCATGTTTTACTGAGGATAGCTCTGAAATTACGCTGGAAATTTTAATAGACATTATGTATGCAAACAAGTGAACTAGAAGAAATTTAACAAAATTTTGAATAAAATTTAAAATAAGGAATGTTATTTGTGCACAAACATGTGAGCCACAGTAAGATTTTTTTCATTTTTTATTTTTAATATTTTACGCAAAATTATTTTGTTTCCATAAATGAAGGGAAGGGTAGTGAGGACCGATTTCGAAGACTCAAATAGTGTGTGTAGTGATTATAAAATATATTTATTGTAAAACAATTCAAAAACAAGCACCTAAGGCTATTTGCATGAACGTGAATTAATTTAACTACCGATACCTAAATTTTTGTGTAACTTTCACAAATCGTTTTCAGTAAAGAAACAAAGGTAATTGACATCACAAAATTAAGAAAACATGCGGTAACTCACGTTACAAGTAAATTTGTGTATACTGTGATTCTTTACTTGAAAAATTAAGGACACAAGCTTATGTAAATTAATTTAGCGTTCAGTGATACGTTAAATTCTTCAGGAATTTTCAATCTGCATACTCAAAAGTCATGTTATGCGAAGTTATTTTGTCCACTTTAACCTTGTAGGAATGGATACTGAAATGTCAAAGAAGGGAAAAACATTGTAACAGGCTGATTTTTAGTATAAAGGTTGGTATTGAGGCGATATATACACTGAACCAAAAAGTTACATGATATAAAGGAAAAACTTTATTTTTTTAATGAAAAAAATCATTAAAAGCGGTCCAAGAATCGAGTTCATCAAAAGAAAGAAAACCTAAACATACGATTATAAAATTATGAAATTTTAATGTTGACTGTCAAAATGAACGGCAGTCATTGAAAACTTCTTGTTATAATTCACAAAATATGCAGGTAAGTAAAAATTGAAATTCAAATTTATTTTCTTTAATTTCATGTATTTTTTCATAGAATCCATGATGTTTTTCATTAATTCTATGACTTCAGTCTTTGATTTTATGATTTTATAAATTTTTTTTAGAAATTTTAACAATAATTCGAGGAATAATTCCATTTTTTTTAATGAAACAACTCACTAATTTTATGAAACTTTTTTTATGTTTGTAAGATTTTGTTTTTCAATTATTGTTTTTCAAGCGCGAATTACTTTGCTTTCTTTTTGTGAGATTTGCAATGCAATAAATGCAGTTTCATACATTCAATGAATAGTTTTTAATCATTTAAATTAGTTTTTTTTTATAAAATATCACTTGCTCATTTGTACGAATGCGGATTCATATAATCAATCATTTTATTCCTACAACAAAAGATAATGATTTGATCATAAAACAAATATAGAATTTTATGAATTATTGCATTATTCGTATGAATATTCGTTAAAAATTAATGGTTCAGGTGTATGATTTCCATTCATTAAAAGTATGAACCATTCATAAAAAGTATGAACCGTAATTTTTTCAGTGTAACCTGAGAAAAGTTCTGGACTTCCCGATTACGGCTAGGTCCATAAAAAAGGGTTTAAGGTCACAAAATGTGTGTGTTTTTATTGCTTTTAGTTTTAAATAAATTGGCTTTTGAGAGTTTGAAGATATCACTTACCGTTTGTTAAAGTACTTCAAAATATAATACAATACAAATAATAATAATTCAATAAATAATAATATAATAAAAACCTCAAAGTTAGCAATTTTTTTGTTGCTTCATAGCTTAAATTATACATCAAATTACTACAATCTGTAAAGCTAATTAATAAAAAATAAAGTAAACAAAAACAACTGCATATTTTGAGGATCTATAAAAAATTTTACATTGCTGTAACTTCTAAACGGTATGTGATATCTACAAATTTTCAAAAACGAATTTTTGTAAAAATAACTCAGGTATTAAATTAAAAAAACTTCACATATTTTTAGAATCACCTTTCATTTTTTTAATATTTACGCGATTGGTCACAAAAATAAGCTTTACG
Source organism: Meliscaeva auricollis (assembly GCA_948107695.1). Classification (NCBI taxonomy): domain Eukaryota; kingdom Metazoa; phylum Arthropoda; class Insecta; order Diptera; family Syrphidae; genus Meliscaeva; species Meliscaeva auricollis. Next base: position 78,574,787 of record OX403618.1, read on the forward strand.
CTTATATCTAAAGAACGGTATATTTTGGTAAGAAATATTGTTGTTTTTCAAATCTTATAGTCTGAGTCTATTAATATAAATTTGTTATTTGTCTTCAGATATGACTTACCTTTTAAAAGTTATAGTACTTCAAAATATCATATATAGATTGATCCCAAAAGTATGCAATTTCGTTTCCTTTTTTTTTGTTTTTGCTTGATAACTAAAATTTACACGAAATAATTGAAATTTCTTCAGGCCTATTACTATAAGTAGGAGTGTTTAAAATTTGGTTAACGAAAAAAGTGCATATTTTTAGGATACATATAAAATTTTAAGTTTTGTAACTTCTTAACGGTAAGTTATATCTAGAAACTTCTAAGCACATTGGTGTGTTAAATAAACTCAGCTATTAGATTGCGGTCAATGGTGAGTTCAGGATTTTTCTCTAATTATAAACTATCCTAATACCAACTTGTATACCGAAAACCAGCCCGTTAAAATTTGTTTCCTTGAAAAAATCTATTCTTCCTGGGCTATATTGAGCCGTTTAACTTAGAAATTTAATTCAAATTAATGAATAAGATATTTGCATATAGAGAAATCTTATTGATTTTGAAATTTCAATAAGATTTTTTTTATATTTTTACACTTCTTGTTAGTGTAACGAGAGGGAAGGTTCTGGTTTAGTAGTTTTGGCATTCAAGTTCGGCCTCCGCATGTACCAATTTTTTTTCTTCCATTTTAAACTTTACAAGGTAATAAAACGAATTTAAAGCGAATAACGAACTTTGCAAAACCGAAAACCAAAAACCGAAATTTACGTATTTTTTCTCTTCATTCATGCGAGAAAAAAGAAAAAGAAAAGTTGCTTAAATTATTGAAAAACTCCATAAATACTCCATAAGTTTTTTTATGACAAATTTTTGTTATAACAAAGTTGAATGTGAAAAAACTATATTTTTATCATTTGAAAGAAATTTGAAGGGCAACGAAATATAATACTTATGAGTCGTATATTACTTCATTTCATCGGTCAGGGCTTAAATATATTTTGTCACTAAAAATACATTTTGTTCACTCAAAACCAACACCACTTGCCCTTTGGAGTAAATTAAAATTCCCTTCGACTTCAAGTGCAACTGAATTTTTTTTTTCTCCCCGAAGTAAAAACCAAACACAAAGTTAAAATTAAGTTAAGTGAATGCTATTAAATTCTATCAAAGCCAAACCAATAGAGGATGCGATGCAAGAGAGTATATCACATTCCCCTAGTGCGCTATTTATGGCAGCCCCATGGTGATTTTCTAACTTTCAAGTGTAAACTTCACACCAGCACTGGCACTTGTGTGAGTGGTACCTACTGCTGCTGCAACAGAGAGAGAGGAGTCAGGCACGAGTTGCAGAGAATACAACATAGTTTGAAAAATGATTGTAAGTGATGCTGTGTGTAGCTATGAAACGCTTAAAACATTACCACAACCGCAATTTGTGTGAGCCAACAAAATTCAGCTTATTTAGGAAATAATTAAACCATATTTAATTCGGATGCGACAACCACAGCTGGCACTACCGTCGTCGTCGGCGGTGCGGCGCGGCGCACGTGTGGCAAAGGAGGCGGTTCAGCAGCAACCCGGCCCAGTGCGGAAGCGACACGGGTGGTGGTGGATGTGGCGTTTGTGTGTGTCTATTCCGTTTCATTTTGACAGTAATAGTGCACTTATTTTGCGGTCACTACTATTATAATGCACTTTCGAAGTCATAAATTCCATCGGAAGGCAAAATACCAACGCGAGCGAGTGTGTGGTTGCAATTACATTATTGCACTTAATTAAATTCATGGCAATCTAGTATATGCCACCGTTCAGTATAGCAGAGTACCAACAGCAGCAACAACGACGAGGGCACCTCAACATCAGGGTCATAACATAAAGCTCATTCTCTGGAGCTGCTGGTGTATTACAGCAAAAGGTGTATCAAGGCATATAGAAGGTATGCGGTGTGGTGTCTATACCCGCACTATTCCCTTTGTGTGAAGTCATCTTACAGGAGCGATCGTGGTTTTAAGGGCGGCCATGATAATGCTATTTACAAGCGCACAACATGCTGTTACATGTGGTTTCATAGATTTATATTCAACATTACAACTTAAGGTCACAGCCATTAGAAGTTATTGTCATCAGGTAACTTGCATCTATGCATAAGTACACCATTATTATTTTACAAAATACATTATGATTGTCTAATTTTCAATGATACAGTTTTGCTTTTCAACCTAAGTCTAAAGAAAGAAAAGAACACATTAAGTCCCTTTCCCAGAAAAAAAAAAAAGAATTTTTTCTTGTAAAAATGATTTTTTGTAAGCCTATAAAAAAGGATGGAAAATTTTGAAATTTCATCCTATTTCATCCTTTTTAGTTCGGTGCAAATGCAATCGCAATTTTTATTCAGGGAAAACTTCCACAACAATGCCCCCACTTGTAACAAAAAATTATAACAGCAATAGTTAATTTAAATAATTTTACAATATTTACAATTATAATTGGAATTTTTTTACAACAACTGTAATTGTGAACAAAATTCCAACTACAATTATAATTGTAATTGTAGTAATAATAATTTCTTTAATTACGTTTACAATTGTACTAATTTTTACAATTACAATTGTTGTTATATTTTATTTTACAATTTCAACTGTATTTTTTTTTTGTCTTCAAACTTGATACCGATGATTTTTATGTAATTCCGAAAGTGAATTTTTGCGAAAACGGCTTTTGCGATTTTGATTAAACCGTTTCTTAGGATTTCTTCTATGAACATATATTTTAAGATTTATTTTTTCATTAATCATTCTAGTTGTTACAAAAAAAAGTTCACTCATCAGATAAGCAAAAGCTAAAATTTTCAAGCTTAAATAATACATAATAGCTTAAGGCTACATGAGGAAGTTCGTACGATTCAGTCGTACATTGTACTAACATTTACAATTATTGTAAGTGTAAGCAAAATTACATACAAGAAAAAAATACAATTACAATTTTGATAGAACAAAATTAAAATTACAATTATAATTCTAAAAAAACGCAATAGCAATAGTAGAAAACATAATTACAACTGCAAAAATACATTTTTGCACAATTACAATTAAAACTGTAAAAAAATGTTTAACAACTGTAAAATGTAGAAAAAAAACTTCAATTTATTGTTGAACAAATTAAAATTACCAGTACCACGGAGCAGTAAAAATTTTACCGCAGAATCATGAATTGTAGCAGGAAAATTATTAAAATCAGTTGCCGGTAAATTAGTTACAAAAGAAGAAACATAAATAGTGTTTTAATTCTAATTTTCTTCTTTATGATTCACTAGATTTCAACGATTTTTTATTACATAAAAGCTTTTAAGTTGCCGTAGTACAGTTCCGGTAACAAAAGTTTTCAAAAATTTGAAAAAAAAAAAATTAAATTCTACTTAATATTTTTTCCAAAATTTAGTTTTTAGATGTTGATAAATATTATCTTTAGAATGGCGTACCAAAATTTCATATAGGAAAATAATCTTTTTTAAAACACGGATCTAACAATTTACAAAATTTTGTTATTTAAAAATGTATAATTATAGAAAAAATCAAATTGCATACTTCGTTTTGAGGTGACATTCATTTAAGAAGCTGCTTAAGTCATTTGAAAATCGAATTTTATGCTTTTGTATTTTTTTTTTTCTAAAACTGCACATACAAATTTTCAATTTAACTTTTTTCATTACCACTGACAATTTTTCGGGTTGTTGCTATAATCTTGTAGGATAGCTCGGCACATAGTTTTTTTTTTTTAATGTCAAATTGACGAGTTGCGACTCATCACATGTCAGAAAATTTCAAACTACGTAAAATAAGACCTTTGACATACTAAAATAAACTCTCTGTGCATGAAAATCTCCCAAAATTTACCAATACAAGGAAAAGTTCAGAAAAAATTGCATATAAGATCAGTGTAATTGAAAAAAGCACCCATTCACCCATAATTTTTTAATGTGGCCTTATTTTATTCTTTCTTCTAAACCGACCGTTTTTTTTTAATACTTCTGTTGCACAAAGTTCATTTTGTTTCTATAAAAAAATAAACATTTTTGCCCGAACTATTTCGTTGAACTCTTTTGATTCTTAATTCTTATTGCAATTGACAAGTGCATGCCAAATCTATCGTTGTTTCATTCATGGAAGTTTAATTTCAGTTTTTTCAAGATGGTGGCTTCACAACTGAGATTCGTTAGGACTTTCAAGGTATGAGAGTTGAATAAAGTACTTGCTTTCAAGAATTATCACCATATTTTTTCATAATTGCCCTCAACTAGTTGTAAAGTAAAAACAATAATTACAAATATTTTTGTCGTAAGCTGTTACTACATATTTTAAAACCTATAAATCCTCATATTTTTTACTGGCGTCACCAAAATAAAATTCAAAAAAAAAAATGACTGAATATTTTTTTTCAAAGTTGTTCAACAACCTTTTTTTTCAATTTATTTGTCCCCCAATAATTATAGTTCACTCAAATATATATCCTCTGACATACAATAAATTTATTTTTAAATATATTTTTGTTTTTATGTCCCTAGGCACTCTTTGTTAAGGAATACACATCCTATACATGAATGTACCTTCTACATATTTACATAAGCAATTAGGCACAAACTCTCAAATGGATAAACCAAAAAAAAAAAAAAAAAAATCCACCAAAAATATAAAATAAAAAAAAAACCCTTTATGCCAGAGCCCATCATTAAATTGCTTTTGAATGCGAATGGATATATGGTCTGCTGTAAAATAGCTCAATTTGATATCGTTTCTGTATTTATTAAAAAATGGGTAAAAATAAATTAAACAAACAAAGTGAACGAGATATTTCCATCATTTCCATAGTAACATTTTGTTGCAACTGCAAAAAGAGGCTTCCAGGTTGAGATCAAGAGGAAAAAAAACCACACTTCCTGGTTGCCACAGGTAAATAACTTCCAACTCAACTGTCAACCATTTTGACGACAAAAAAAAAATGCAATTTGTTCACTTGGTGGTTGTTTTCTTTTTTTTTTTTTGAATATTTTTTTAAAATTTGTGTGCTCCTTTAGTTATAACAGAATATCCTTGGCGTAGTATTCTATATACGAGTATGTTGGCGGCACACATACATGCATATCACTGTATCAGGAGGCATCATACGTGATAGCTGATGGTTGGCTGTTTTGGGGGACAAAATGAAGAACGCCATGACACGTTGGAGGACAATAATTTATATCACAGAATTAATTAAATGTTGCAGAGAGTGGAGAGAGAATGAAATCAAAAGAGAGAAAAATAAAAATGAACAGTGGGGCTGGGTGGGATGTCTGTCACCGGAAAGTCCTGCTGCATATGAAGCATACCCCGTCTCGTCCAAAGTTTAAAATCTGCACCGGCAGCATCGTCGTCGTTGACGTCGACGAAGGTGTGACACGTGAAATATTTCACACCCCATTTGCTTCACTATGCATTTTTAACCATTCCACTCAAAAAGTTTTAAATGTCTTCTTTGTATGTGTGTTTGTCATTGTAGCTCGTCGTCGTCGTCCTCACAACTATCGTCGGTCGTTTGTGAATTCGCACCAAGGAGCCAGGCATACCTACAGATTAATGATGTGCATCCTTGCAATCTTACACTTTCTTGCTTTCTCTATGCTCTATCGTTGGTTCTCTTTGGTGAATGAACATTCGTGTTCCCTATCAACCTACCAACGCTATAGTGACAAATTTAAATACAAAAAAAAAAAAACCATTCCGTTAAATAAAATACTGAATCAAATATGTACATACAAATACTCACCTAGGATTGGGGTCACATATTGAACGTTCACGTTGTTCCTTACTTCGACTCTAAAGCAACATACCTACACCCAAGGACTTACACTCAGTCTTATAGTAAAGGATCGGCACTTGATTCGCGTACAAATGTCGAATATGTATAACACACTTTTAGTTTTTTTTTTTTTTTCGCTTCGTTATGGAAGAGTCTTATCTTCCCAAAAAAAATGAAAAAAAAAGTAAGAAAACCTTGTAAACTTACATCAGGGAGGACACTTAAATATTTCAGGACACGTTTAAATTGCACAACTTAAATGAATGCCTCCCTCAATGGTCCTCTTTGGTTTGAAGGTCATCCCTTGGGTGTGGAAGTGGGAGACATTGGAGCTGGAGGATTCTGTTTGTTCCGGCGGGCTACACAAAAATCGATGAGAACTTTCATTTATGTATTTTTATATTTTTTTTTTATATGTATTATTTTTTGAGTGAGTATAAATATTATTCTGTGTGTGGGCATAAATATTTTACTTGCTTTTCGATTCTTCGAGAATAAGGACTACAAGGCTGTGGGGATAAATAATATAGATACATATTTGAACATCGCGGGTATCGGTTTTTGTGTGTCGAAAAAATGATTTTAGCTTGCTAGTGATAACTGATAGCGATAAAGAGCAATGAACTTTGTTACAAAGGAATCAATGTTAGTCATTATTTGCCCACTTGAAAATTTATTTTTTTGTTTCTTTTCTTTATTGATTCTCAAGATTTCGACCAAAACTGTTGATACATTAATGAACGCTTAAAGCTTTAAAAAAATATAATTCGAAATATCACTGATAGTAGTACTCTAGATAAGCCTGCAAAACTTTACTTAACATTTATCTATGGAGATAACGTTTCATCTATGTAATCTATTTTAAATTCTGAAAATTAACAAGTTAAATTTATGGTGAAATTTGGAATGATGTAATAACAAACTGTATCTTCAACGCCGAGGTTAGTATTTTAGATCTATTTCACGCGATACTGCAACCCGATTATAAGACTCATTCACTTAAAGAAGTACTTGTATCTCAATTTATTTTGAAAAAAAAAATGCACGAATGGGTCGCACGCACTTGCTCTAAGGTTAAAAGTTGCTGTTGATGCTAAAGTTTTTTTTTATGTAAAATTAAATAATTTTATAAAAAGTTAAAAAAAAAACATAAATTTTCTTTACTAAAATGACTTAAACAACTTCTAAAATGTTTTTGAGCTCCAAGCTAAGTATGCCATTTTTTTTTTTTTTGAAAAAGGTTAATTTTTAGAAACAAAAGTTGAAAATCGTTAAAGCCGTTTTTTTTTTTAAACTAATTTCTTATACAATACATACATAAAAATTCTCAAAAAATGTTAAAAATAAAAGTTGGAAGGTGTGCCATTTTTAAGAAAATATTATTTAACTTCTAAAACCGAGATTTCAGAAAAAATTATTGACCTGGTTTCCAAAAATCGATTTTTGAAAAAAAAAAATTCTTTAAAATGCCAAAAAAATTGTATTGAACATTTTGTGATAAAGTAATTTGAAAATCGCTATTAACTTTTTGTGTAAAAATTTAAATCCCTTGAGTTGAATGAAAAAATGAAAAACGGGTCTGCTATACCTTAAAAAAAAAGGTGTGTTTACTCATGTACGTGAGCCAGAAGTTATACCTCCTATCATTATTTATGTTTGTATAGTTTGTTTTGTAAAATTATCTAAGAAATGTAGTGAAAAGTTCAAGAAGGGAAATTTTTTTTTCAAATATGTATTTCATTATTGATATTTTATTGACCTGTAATTTGGTTTATTTTGAGTTCGGCAAAATTTAAATGATCTTTTTAAGGCTTGCAGCTGACCCACATTGATTTCTGATACTTTAAAATGGCCGCTGATCACTCTGATATGATAATAAATTTAAATCAAAATAATAAACGAGCATAAAAAGTGCATTTTGTTCGATGTTTTTTCTATAATACCCAATTATATCATTTACAGTCTTTGGTTTTAATTTAATCAATACATTTTGTAACGCATTGTTTGAAAAAACAGAAACATCTTGGCATTGAGCTAAAAATGTATATTAGAAATTATAAAATCTCTCATAAAATTTTGTAATTTTAACACATTTATTAAAAAACATATTTTCACTTAACGACCTCGGTGGCAATGTTTATAGCAGTATAATTTTCCAATATTTGTATGCAAGAATATAGTCTAACATTTTATCTAATAGAATCTGTTCAATTTATTAAAATCCTGCTTCTAAAACTAAAGTTACAGATTTTAATATCCAGTGAAACTCCAAACTTTTTATGTTTTTTTTTTTTTTTTTTTTATTGTTTTCTTTAAATTCTGTTGATATGCATTTATAAGATTAAAAATCAAAGACAATATTGTTGTACATCTTTTTATGAAATTCAAACAAATTTGATACCATTTCGCAAATAGAATAAGAAAACAAAAATTGATTTTGCTCCTTATCAGCTGTTACTCAATATTTTTGCTAAATTTAAACATCTAATTCTTAAAAATCCGACAATAAAAAAAAAAAGTTACAAATTTTATAAACGAACCATCTATAATCCATTTGTGAGCCATCGGTACCGTTCACGACCAATGTAGACAAATTTGTTGAATTTTGATGAAACTCTTTTCAAGTTTGTAAAGCTTTTGAAGCTAAGTGCCTTGTGAAAAAAAAAACAGTAATAATGGCCTAAAAAATATCTACGTGTTATTTCTGGTTGAATATTTTTATAAACGCCGGTAAAGAAGTATAACTTCAAAAGACATATCTCGAAAACGTATCCATGAACATTTTTTCGATGCGATTTCAGAGTTCTACTAATCTAAAATTTAAGTTTTCTATACTATTTATTATTAAAAAAAAATGATACTAAACAACTAAATAAAAACATAAAACTTGACACCTAAACAAATTTTTCCAAAGATACAACCTTTTATTTCTGATATTATCGAAGTGGGTCACTGTGGCGAATGAGTAACTTTTTTTTTTAAATTCTGCATAATAATATTTAAGCAGCTGATGCTTATTAAACCAACTGACCCATAATACAAATGTTCTAACCTTTGTAATGAGTTTTTGTTTTTATACATTTGAGGTGCTTGCATAATTTGAATGTCAAATGAAGTAGTTCATCGCAAATGAAAACAATCTCAATTTCTATGTAATAGATGAGTGCCAATAAATTATTAGCAGAATATGGGATGAAGGAAAAAATTAGGAAAAATTTGTATATGAAAGGGGAAATATAAATTTCCCACCAACATATTAGGATTCGGGCGAAAATCGTGTTTTTACGATTTCTATCTAAAGTAGATCTCGTATTTGCTCAAATAATTTTTCTATATAACTAAAACGATTTTGTTTTGTTTTTATTTTTATCTTTATCTTTCTCAAAAATAGTTACATAGTCTATTTTAGAGAGTAAAAAAAAAAAATTGTGAGTAATAAATATAGCAATTTACCTACGTGGCAACCAAGTTTCATCAAAATCTAACTATTTTTGAAAAAGATTAAAATAAAAAAAAAAACAAAAAAAAACATTGTTTTTGGTTTTTTTAATATTTTTGAGGTTATATAGAAAAATTATCTGAAAAGAAGTTGTAGATCTTTTTACCACCTACAATTATTCTTAGTTTAATTTTTTTTTTTTTTGGAAGGAGGACTACTTTAGATTGATATCGTAAAAACCACTATTTTTGACACCCATCCCCCTTTTTCGCCAACCACAATTTTTTTTCCAATCTATTGGTGGGCAATTTATGTTTCCCCCTTCATATACCATTTATCCCAAATTTATCCAACTTTTGCCCTCTGAAAACAGGATTGGCACTGGTCTAAAATGGTACTTTTCAAAAAAAAAGAAATGGCTCCAACGGTTTTTTGTGGTAGATATGAATTATTTTGATGTTTACTTAGACACATTTCCATTTTAAGCTAATATACAAGTAAGTATACATTATGGACCTTTGTACGTGTCACCCAATCTTGCAGAATTAACTTCTTCAATGTGAAAATGTATGCAAAAATATGAATAGTAAATAATCCAATCGATAGTAATAAAGTATTTATTCATCATTCATTACAGTCGATAAATTTATAAAACATCTTTGTCCAAATGAAAGCATATCCATATTAATTATGTCTGCTTGGTCAGCTCATATTCCAATGACAAACACAAACTGTCATGTTCATTTAACCAAAATTTAATCTTTCACACAGATGATGTCAGCATAGCATTGAAACCAAAAAATCATGCAAAATAATTCGAACCCAACCCAAAATATCAAATCATACAAAATCAAACAAAAAAAAATCTTTTGAACTTCTCTGTACAATTTTAATACCCATCATCATTTTTGTAACAGATGCATGCCTTGGAACGTCTTGACATGCAAAGGCATCTCTCGCATGGTCCCTCTGTAACATAAAACCATAATGTAAGTTGGCATTATTTAAACTTCTTGCTGAATCATATCGTCGAATTGGATAACCACAGGGGAAACATGATGTTCAAGCTCATGGCTCTATACAGCAACAGCAAAATGCGGTGACATACAGTTTTGTGCAATGCCACATAATTCAGTGTGAGCAAACCTTAAATCTGGTGTATCATCCCTTTTGCATAATTAAATCTCCAAAAATACCCTTCAATGTGTGTCATTCAACAGAGAGAGAGAGAGCGAGAGAAGGGAAGAACTATTGTATTTGAAAATTCATTCTGCTGCTCGATTTGCAGTTGCAGTGGTAGTTGGAGACTTCTGGAATATTGTGACTCTGTGTGAGCATGAGAAGCCAAGTCCAAGGACATCGAACAACAAACGACAAAACGTAAAACGATCGTACATATTCTATGGAGTGATGGTGAAATATCTCCAAGACGATGACACCTAACATACCAAAATCGGAACCCTATACTACAAAGCATGTTGTTCTGATGTGTTTGCCTTGGCTGAGCTGAGCACTGAGCAGAGCACATCTACTATATGGAAGTGTGTCCGCAATTCAGTTAACACGGGCGGGAAGTTGTTACATTACGATTCAAGTGTCGGTCAGGCATTATGAATGCACATGTACAGTACAACAGTCAGTATGTCCTGATGGTCTGGTGCTTCTTTGGTGCTCGGTTTTTCTATTGGGACACACTCTCAGGCTCAACCATAACAAGCTACCAGGGCCATTTACTAAAGCACTGTTTCCATAATGGCTCGTTCGTCGTCGTCGTAGTCGTCGTAGTCATCGTCATCGTCATCGTCATCGTCATCGTCGTTGTCGTGCACTTGGGTGCAATTCATGAATAAAGAATTGTAACTTTTACTACAGTGAGCTTGAGAGTCTGGCTGGCTATATCACGAAGGCATCTTTTAGAACATAGACAGTAGACACCCGCACCCACATATCGAAATGGCCAAGTGGCACATCTATTCCAGAGTGAGTTGCATCATTTTGCATGTTAAAAAGGTTTTTGTCTTCCCTGTATCTCCGGCTCACAATGCAGTGTGTGTTCCTGGACGTTTGCTAGATTGTTCGTCTACACGTATGTCGTTTCCTTCCTTCCGTTTCCGACTGTCAGTGTAAAAGATGATAGTCAAACGACAAAATTGTCATTTTACACTGAAAATAATTTCAGCCATATGAACCAAAAGAAAAAAATTAAATCTAGTTTTGTTACTGTATTTTCTATTAAAACTCAATTTTCCCAAAAAAAATAACTTAAGCTGTTCTAGCTAGTTTCGCCAGGTCTAAGGTTCTTATCTACCATTTTGAATGTTTTGTGACGTTCTTTACTGTGTACTGTGTACTGTGTACTGTGTACTGTGTACTGTGTACTGTGTACTGTGTACTGTGTACTGTGTACTGTGTACTGTGTACTGTGTACTGTGTACTGTGTACTGTGTACTGTGTACTGTGTACTGTGTACTCTGTACTCTGTACTCTGTACTCTGTACTGTGTACTCTGTACTGTGTACTGTGTACTGTGTACTCTGTACTCAGTGTTCTGTACTCTTTACTCTGTACTATGTACTCTTTACTCTGTACTATGTACTCTATTCTACTGATTTAGTCAAATCCCAGCTCCTATTACACACAAAAAATAAATAAACCACTGATATTACAAACCATTAATCAATTCATGGTCATTCCTTTAACAAATTCTTATGCAGCGTGAATTGTTGTAAGTGTAAATTCATTCCAAGAAGTACTCCTTCTTTGAGTACAAAATTACCAACTTTGAATGAATAGAAATGCTTAAAAGTAATGTTTCCTGAGATGATAGCCATCATCAAGTTCCTCTCAATTTAAGAAAATGTAGGCTCACCGTGCTCATCTATTCATTGAGTTGATGTGTAGGAAGACCTTTAATTAGTTCCAAGAGGACCTTCAGTACACTTAAAATGAAACCATTTCAATTCCGTCAGTCTCCTTTAGTGTCATTTTGGTATTTAATTATTATTTTTTTTTTTTTTCATTCTTTTTTAAAATGACTCTTGGGACGCAATTTTTTCTTCCTGTTGAAATAATCATTACTAATTAATATTTTTGTCTTATTTTTAAAATTAAATCTTTACTTTCAGTGCAGGTACACTGTACTGGGTTACAAAATTTGAATGTAATGTGGAAACATAAGAATGACATGAACATTCGGCAATGGCACTGATGACTGACTAACACACACAGTGCACAATAGCATATACAGGAGGACAGTCACATTGTGGCAGCAGGACCTTCAGAAGGACATTTTGAAAAATTATTACTTTTTCACATCCCCCCCCATGATGGTCGGATGAACTGACAAGATTTAGGTCTGCATCCTTGGTTCTCTTTCAATTTTATATCGTTCGTTTCATGATACTAGAACTAGCCCACCCTCATCCAACCAAATGTGTCAGTTCAGTCCTCAAATGAAACAAAAAAAAAAAAAAAAAGATATCCACAAAAAAATCAGGAAAACAGCAAAAACCGAAAAAAGGACATGCAACATGAAGCAAATGTAGATGATGTGCTTGCGTATATTCTCCTTCAGAATTTATCTGTAAAATTGCATTTTAATTCCTTCGTCTTCCAAGTCTCGACTCGACTTGAGTATGATAGGGTTATTATTTGGAACTACCGAGTTGTCATTTTGTTGCCCAACTGCGGTTGCATTCGGTGCAATATGGTGGTGATGGTCACACAGGCCAGGAACAGGATGAGCATATAAGGACGACAAGCATGGCAATGGACAAGGAGTATATAGCTAGTTCAGGCTACCTAGCTGCTGATGTTATATAGAATTCATTCAGATTCAACATAAGACATAAAATAAAAGCTTGCCCCAATGCAATTTATTTGCCAATGTGATGTGGGAATCCAATTACTGCAAAACATTCTCTGCAATTGTTTAATTCGTTCTGCTAAAGTTCTCTCCAACGACTAATACATAGAAATAGAATTATACATATAAAACGTGTATTCGCCTTCTAGTTATAGTGATGTCATTTTTCTATTTGGCCATTGTTTGGTGTCATTGTTGTTGTTGTTGCTGACAGCCGGACAAATTGCTTTGGCTGTTATTTATTTGGTCCATTTAAAATGCACCATTCTATCCCTATATATAGCTCCTAGGCGTTCGGTCGGTGGTGGTGGTGGCGAGTAATAAAAAAGAATTAGAAAACAGAATAAAATGAAAGAAACAGAGTTGAAAAAAAACAAAATAAGGAATAAAACGTTGGACAATTGGATGGAAAAAAAGGATGCATAAAACAGGAGAAGCAGCAAAACACAAGGAAGAACAAAAAAAAAACACAAAACATCACATTCAAAATAAAAATATGGGATGGGACTCTGAAAAACTGAAACTGCAACTGGGATTGTTTTTTTTTTTTTTATGTCGCTCCTCGCTATACGCTCAAACAATATATCCCCACAAGGATACGCTTTTGGGGGCAGAGTGCATTTTTTCGAGAGAACACTAAATCTAAATGATATGTGCGGGAGCAGTGTCTGTCTTTGGGCCAGCAAAAAGTGACGGACTGCAAATTGCCATGTGATTGTACAAATTTGTTTGAGGACAGTTGGTCATGAAATATACTCCTCGCACTCGTCCGGTTCAATTTTGGCTTGGTTCAACGCTAGCGTCCATAGCGCTCTGGATACAAGGTTTTTTGTTTGCTGAATTTAATTTGAATTTTGTTTATGAGATTTTTGTTATATACATTTTTTTTTTTGTATTTTTAATTTTATTTTTAAGGTAAACACACAAAATAAATAAATAAAACAAATGGAGATGAGATAAAAATAAAAATAAATGTTTTTAGGAATAACCGTAAATACACGAGATTTTTTTGTCAATTTATTGCTGTCATCTTATGATCAACGAAATAGAAAATTACGGTACCACTATTCGTAAAATATTTAAAGGTAACAGGGCTTATTTTATTTTTTATCCTCTTACAGGTGTTTCATTTCCGTTATGTCATTTTTTTTAATATTTGATAAATTAATCACAATAATTTAGTATACGGTTAGTACCGTAAGTATATTTGTGATCTAAGATCGCTGCAGTAATTACACTGGTACGAAAATCGTCTTCAAACCAAACTATACTTTTCTAAATGATTTTGACCCGTTGAACCCGAACCTTTAGTCAAAACTAACCTAACACGTCACATTTTCGAAATATGCTAATATGAACATGTCAAAAACCCCGTTTTCTTGGTCCATTTAACGTCAAATTTATTTACTGGTAAAAACTTTATTCCAAAACTATCAATGGGTTGGGAATGAAGTGCATCTTATCTGTCTAAATTATTTTAAAACATTTAAAAATTCGTTTTTCGCGTAAAGATATTGCAAATAAAATGTATGATATGTCAAAAATACTCTCTTTTAAGCGTTTTTAGAGGTGGAGAGTTCTGAAATAATAATTTTTAATGGCTAACTTTATGGTTTTTGGGATGCTGAGCACGAATCCGAAGTAATACAACAAAATATATGACGGAAAATATGAGAAATCATTGAAAAACTTACAGAAAATTGTTTTTTTTTTTGTTGTTGTTTTTTGGTGCATAATTCAAAATATGAAAATTTTTCGCTAAAACTGTTTATTTAGAACAAATGTAGGCAAAATTACCTAATTTATGTTTTGACCTATGTTTTTGATAAAACCATAAAAATCAGTCCTTTTGAATAGCACAAAATATTAAATACATTCCAAAAACTACGGAATTTTGAAATTTATGGTAGTTTTTCAAAATAACGGTTAAAATTTAAATTTTTTTAAATTTCACGGGTTTCCCGCCCGGTAAGAAATTATTGCAACAAAGTGCCTGTATCACGGTTGGCGCTGCCGCCAGTTAGTGGCACGAATTTCTACAGTACGTATTAATAAATTCTGTGGTTCTTGTCACAAATTTTCTAGTAAGTAACATTTATTTCTCCGGTAAGTATCAGAGATTTTTTCGGTAAATACTATGAATTTCTTCGAAAATATCAAAAAATTTCCTCAAAGTAGAATTGATTTTTCCGATGTGTATTACAATTTTTCCAGTTAATATCACGGATTTTTCCGTTAAGTAACAAGGATTTCTCCAAGAAGTATTACAGATTTTCCGGTATACATTACGGAAAATATCATGAATTGCTCCATTAAGCATCACAGATCTCGTTTTTAAGTTTCACGATATTATTTTGGAGGTGTCACTAATTTTTTCGGTATGTATCACGGTTTTTTACAGTAATTATCACCGATTTTTCCAGTTAGCATCACAGACTTCTAAGGTAAGTATCAAGGATGTCTCATTGTAAGTATCATTGATTTTTCTAGTTAAGATTTCTCTTTTTTGTGTCATGATTTTTTTCAGTAAATACTAGGGAATTCTCGGAAAATACCACGAATTGCTCCAGTAAGAATCACGGATTCCCCCGTTAAGTATCTCAAGATTATCCTTCAGATGTTATTTATTTCTCCGGTATGCTTCACGGATTTTTAAAGTTATTATCACTGATTTTTCTACTTCTGTGGTAAGTATCACGAATATTTCTCGCAAGTATCAGGGATTATTCTAGTAAGTGTTATGGATTTTTACGATAAGTTCCATGGATTATATAATATGTATTGTGGATTTCTCCGGTTATATCAGGCATTTCTCTAGTTAGTAAAACGAATTTTTCTGGTACTTAAAACTGATTTCTCAGGGAAACATAACCAATTTTTGGAGTTAATACAACGGATTTCTCAGAAAATATCACAAATTGCTCGAGTAAGTACCACGGATTTCTTCGTTAATTATCACGAAAATATATATATTTATCACGGAATCCTACAGTTGTAATTATCACGGATTTTTATAGTAAGTAGGTATCATATATTTTACTAGCAAGTATCACGGACTCCTGTTGTATGTATCATGGAAAACTCGGTCAGTATCATGGAATTTTCGAGTATAAATTTTTCTGATATGTAAGTAATATGAATTTTCCCAGTGAGTAATATGGATTTTTTTCGGTTGAAACATACATAGATCAATCCGGAAAGCATTACGCTTTTACTGGTAAGTAATAGAGATTTCTCCAAAAATAGATATGATAGATTTTTTCGTTAAGTCTCACGAATTTCTCATTGAGGTATCACTGATTTCATTCATTCATTTCCTACAACATTTTTGCAAAGTTTTTGAACTGGTACTGGTTTTCAATACTTGGAAAAGGTATCATTCAAAGTGTTTCAGATAGATAGAATACTGCTCGAATATTTATTAAGCTTAAACGAAATAAGCAAACCAATTTTTTTGTTATGAGTATTGTCAGTTAAAATTTTGTATTAAGTTTTTCGCTAAGCTCATAATAAGTCAGCGAAGAACACCTATTAAAATGGCTTCAGGCGAATTGAAGCAAGTTTTATATTTTATCTTCCCATTTTTATCAGTCTCATTTTAATTGGTGATAGGTACAATTCGCTAAGTTCATAAGTATTTAGCGACTCGGTTCCTTTAAATTCAATACTGTAGGTATGGCCGGGCCATGGTCTATCCAAACATAAATTTTAATTTGTTGCATTGCTAGTTTCTTGTGATTAGCTAAGTTCATAACAAGTTAACGAAATACGTCCTAGAACTGTTACTAAACTTTTCAAAGTGAGTGCAGTTATTTTTTTTTATTTTTATTTTTACGATGCGCCATTCTCAAAAACAAATTTTGCCAAATCAAAAACAATAAGTCTTTTTATTGCATTATATTACCCAACCTTTCAAAATTAGGTATACCTACCCATTATGGAGTATTAAGCAAAAACAAAACAAAGTTCAATTTTAATTAATGCAATCATTAGTTTAAGTTCTTCGACAAGTAAAGTGTGTTCTTATCGTATTTTAGGAATACAGAGTAAACGACTCTTAATCCTTGGAAAATATTTTCACTTTGCATTTTGGTATTATGACGTAATTCTACGTAAATTCTGAACAAATGTTCGAGTTCAACCTAATTAATCGTTCGTTGCATTTAACAATTCACCTTCAGCCCGCAAAGTTTCAATTTCAAGTCGTAATGCATTTAAAATGCTCCACAACTTCAAATAGCTATCGTTTCCTCCTTCGAGTCATCAGAGAGGAATACGACAACAGCTGCTGCTGCTGCTGCTGCTGCTGGGTGTGCTGAAGTCGAAGCCGATGTCATCCTATAAGTAAGGCATTTGTGTGTACGAGTATATCTTGGATCCTTGTGACTTTGGGGTTCAAAAGTGGAAACTTAATTGAAATTCCTCACTATACGACCGACGCGGCGACGACGACGAGGGGTGTATGTAGGAGTATTCTTGTAATCGCTTAGAATTTCAGCTCTGATTGCGTTTCATTTTCACGTGGAAGTTTATTCAAACAGGTGAGCAGTGTGTGTGTAGAATTGAGAGAGAGAGAGAAAGTCACATTACGCTGTGCCGCGTACTTAAGCACATCCGCACAATGTTTGTGCGAGAAATTTCATCGCATTTTCTGCAAGACCAAGCCGCTCGACTTACGAATTTTCATTTTCTTACTGCGGTGCATCCCATAAAACATAAAAGTATAGTGAATCTATGGCAAGTAGAGGGCTCCTTTGCCTTTGGTAGTTTTGTATAAAAACACACACATACACGCTCACATTCATATAGGAAAATGGAACCATGAAGCTGAAGCTTGAAGGTGAGGTGAACTCATGCGTTATCATCAGAATCGGAAGTCGGATATGAAATGAGAGAGCTTACGGGTTGGCTTTGGTGTGGGTGTCCTTGGTTCTTGATGTGCGTCAGCGTCGTTGTCGTCGACTTGACTTGGCATTCTTATTCTCAATTTCGATTTAACTTTGTGCACTTATTAAATTAACAAATTTGAATAACAAACGGAAATCAGGTGAACTTTTCCATTCACCAAGGTAGAGATTTTTTTTTTTGTTTGTCTCAGTTGATCGAGGAAGCGAGCAGTCTGTTGCCGTCAGAAAGGAGAATGTTTTTTTTTCTATCTTTTTCATTTGCAATTTAACATACTTTGCGTATTAAATTGCAAAGATGCAAATCTGTAAAAGGATATGCATGCATTAGAGGTTATAAAGCTGCAGCATACATGAGCTAGAGGAATACAAAAAAAAAAGTCAAAGTAGATTGACATGTTGTTTTTGCTAGGAATTATTGTATTTCAAAATTTTAAGGTACCTTTGCCATTTAAGTTATTCAAAATAAAAACTGGTGCAAGTGACATTTCATCAGTATATTGTTTGAGGGGTGTATGTGATGACAAATTTTAAAACGGATTTACTTTATAATGAATGAAGTAGGTAGGTTGATATAGAAAAGTCAGAAATACTTGATTAGACATCATCATATTCTTGACAGAGTGTTTTTGACTTAATTTTCCAAAATGGCCGACACCGAGATTTTTGTGTAAATTTCTGCTAATGCGTAAGACAATAGACGATGACTTAGATTACTTAAAGACATCAGATTTGGCAGTAAATTCTTGATAGGCTAGCAAAATTTCGTCTTTGAGTCTATACTCTGAGCAACAAATGGAGGGTAAAGTTTTTACCCATAAAGTTCTCAGTTAGAGTGGAGACTACCAATAGGAACAACAGTGGTGTTTCTCTATAGTCACTCCCTTAGCAGAATGCATATTAGCTTAGCAATAGGTGATAATACTGTACACTGTCTTATAGTTAAACACGCTATAAGACTAGAAGTCTTGTCTGCAGAAGCTGTATGGCAGAGGAGGAAGAAGAAATCATCCCACAACTTCTTTGTTCATGCCCTGCTCTTTTCTAAAGACTTAAAATTCACCAAAGACAGTTTTTTCTTCGAAGACGAAGTGGTTTAATGAAGACTGACATTCTCTCCATCGGTTTATCAAAAAAAAAAAAAAAAAATGGTTTAATTAGAGGAACTCAAACAACGACATCAGCCAATCGCTGTTTGTTCGGGCTGAGGAGACATTTTAGTAGTTAAGCCCTCTTTCATAGAACTAAGGAAATGCTATAAAAGACCTTATTCATCCCGGTGCTGCTGTGTGAGGCAGAAGCATGGGCGTTCAAAGATTTAGCTTGGTTGCTTTGGGAGAAAGATTCTTCGAGTGATTTTTGGTCCTGTGTGTATCGAAGGAGTAAGGACCTGGTCAAGAAGCTGGATATACAGCGGCTGAGATGGCTGGCACTCGTGGAGCGTAAGGACATCAACGCACCAGCCCGACGAGTCTTCGAAGGAAACCCCGATGGTGTACGCAGTAGAGGGAAGCAGTGTAACAGGTGGCGCACACAAGTGGAGAACGACCGTCGAAGTCGTCTTCGAGTTTTTGATAAGGTACCTAGCGTTTGCGATCCTGAAGTTGCACCATGATGGTAACACCTATTATTTCTTATCGTGCGGTTACTTGACACAAAAGAACCGATCTTGAAAGAAACGGGGACTGGAAAAACATATGTAGGTAATAGGGAAAGAGGGCTTATTTTCAGATCCCTAGAATCAAACTTCATTGACTTTTCAGGAGTACCATGATAACTTTGTGAAAAACTACAAATTACAACAACTTAATAGTTAAAAGATAATGGGTAGACCACACTAAAAGAAAACACCATCCAATGGAACACAGACGGATAGAGAACATCGAAAGATACAGTAGAAGGAATTGTTGGACCTAGTACCAAACTAACCGTACTTAACGCCGAAGGTAATCACCGGAATATGACACCTGGAATGCTACAAGGACGAAGAAGAACAGCTACAGTCTATGAAATACCTCCAAATACTGAATTTGTTGAAACGGAATTTAGTTAGAGAAGGAGCTTTAAACCGTGGAAGCAAGTCACTCAGCTAAAATGGAGAGGCACAATAGATTATACAGGTCATACTCACAGTGCAGTTCTATACCCCCTAAAAAACTCACTTAATCAATATCAAGAGTAAAGGTACCCAAGTATGGCGGAGAAAAAGTATTCGATATGACAGAATTTTAACCTTCTGCAGAAAAGCATATAAAGGCAGATTGTTTCTGTAAATAGTTTTTGTAATACGCAATAATAAATATTGAAATGAAGAAAAAAAAAATGTCATTGTGCGATCCTTTTAATGCATATGAATGCAATTCAGGACTCTATCTGGCTACTCTACTTTTTAAAAGAGGCACGCTGAATGCAAATCAACTAAATATACAAAGCACGTTCCTGTTATCATGCAGGAATTCATAAAACGTTATAACCCTTGAGCTGGATTATACAACCCAAAGCTATAATGGCAAACTGTTATGTCTAAGTGTTTACCCGCCCCGGTACTATTAACAAATTCTTCTTCTCCAAACAGTAATGGCCTTCTAACTGACTTCCACAAAGCTAAGCTTCAGCCTGCAAATTATTTCCGGATACAAAAGAGCCTGTATCGTCTGAGAAATAGGGTAGCGCCTCTGTTTCTCAGATAACAAATCACAGATATCACTGAAGCGCTTTTTTCCCGATTTTGTTGTGATCAAATTCGAAAAATTTCGGTTTGATTGCATAACTTGACAGAGTAATACCACTTACAGTAGCCGACATTATTCTACGTACGATGAATTTTTTTTAACCATTCTATAAAACCAATTTTTTTTTTATATTGAAATAATGATGCACTATTTTTGTACAATTCCATTCTAATAGTATACTAAGCATACTCACAAAGTTCATTCGTTTTTGTTTTTGATTTTTTCAACGGATCAACACTGCAAAAAAAGTTGTCGTACATCTTTCACCCACTGTATATCGTGATTTTTGCTAAAAGTTATTTATCAATTATTATCATGCTTAAATTTAAGGTAAACTTGACCCTTTTTTTATAATTCTAAGCGCGTCATTCCATCACAAGAAAAAAATATAAAAATCACGTATACCTATACCTACTCCATTAAAACGATTATTATTAACGGAAAACACATTCGGTGTTATAACTCTTAAACATACGTTTTTGTGCCTTAATCGAGTCACTTTTCCATTAAGATAAAAAATACGAATGTATAATATGCACTTTTAACCATAAATACCTTAATCTTCATTATTTTCCTCTTTCCTAATACCTTCTCCATGCTATTTATAACCATTAAATTTCCCTTGAAATAAGCCAGTAAATCTCTTCTCGTACACATTTTACGTATATATGAACAGAGAGGCTACCTATTAAAGCCCAAACAAAAAAGAACACACAGAAAAAAAAAGAGAAATAAAAATAATTCAAATGAGTATTCATTCTAACCACACGTTTTATACACTTAAATATTCCACAATCCACACATATTCATACAATTTTTTCCCATCCCCAATAAAACTCAGTCACAGAAAAATAAATCTTCTTTTTCTTTTTTTTCCTCATCAGTCATCATAACTCATATCATAATCCTGAAACAGAATTTTCACACTCAGAAATGAAAATAAAAAAGCAAAAAAAAAATCCATCATATATTTCACATTCCCAAATGACATTCCGCCCACCAATTAGGCGGCTTTCAGACCGAATCCTCGTATAATCTCACAGCCATAATTCCGACTCTGTGCCTTCAAGGCTATCACAGAAAATATGCAAAAAAAAAAAAGGGGTAACTAATTTTGTTCACTCGTTTATTCTGACAATAGATCCTCCATTTTCATTTTATGGCAAAGCCATACACCCCTAATCTTTTTGCCTAACAAAATAAGATAAATTCGATAGAGTAATTTTGTTTTGTTCATTCGGGAATTTTTTGTATGGTTTTTATATTTTAGGATTTTGAACTTATGAACACATAGCCTGGTTGAAGTGTACACCTGCCAGTCCCAAACTACGTTGGCTGTCAAAATGACATTTACTATAGGTTTTTTTAAAGTTCACTCCAATATTTGAGTCAGTTTAAAGAAAATAGAACAGGATCGACATAAAAACGAAAAAACAAATATTACCAACCACGTTAAAAAATTGAACTGCTGCAGGGTTTACTAAGAAAGATATTTTAGGAGAAAAGAAATACCATAATATTTTTTGAGGTTTGTGATGAAAATTTCTGAAGAAGAAGAAAAGATTCTTCTTTGCACTACTATCAGGTCCTCTATTTCATAATCAGTTCTCACTTTTTTTATTGATTGATCTTAATGGCCTCTTTACAAAAGGGAACCTAACTCTTCTTGGGGTAAGAGTTGATTTTACGGAAGTAAGAGAGGAGGGCATCCTTCTTCTTCCAAGTTTAAATTTGAAGAATGCTAAGAAATGAAGAGATCCAATGTTCAATAATTTACTTATTTACCAACTCATGGAGGGTTCTTCCCTTAAACATGGTGACTTTCCATCGATCACGATCCTTAGGGTACCTATTATAACCAATCGTTGAAACCAAGCGGTTGCATCCGCTTTCGTCTGATGGTTCATAAAGAAGAGGTTCGGTCTTCCTTGTCTTCTTGAGCCAAATCTTTGAGGGTTTTTTCCTGAGACACGCTGACTTTCGGTCGCACACGATCCTTGGGATACTACCACCAATCGTCGAGACCAAGAGCTTTTACATCCGCTATGGCCTCGTACTTGAAGAGGCGGTTCGATCTTCCTTGTTTTCTTAAGCCTGAGGGTTTTGATTAGAAGAACTTCTTGGTCGGGTAGGCTCTTTGTAGAGCACATATTAAAGTTTTCGGATATTTTTCTTCTTTTCATCTTCATCTTCACACACTCAACCGAATATTCGTCAAAAAATGTATTCTTTAAAAAAGTTCAAATAAAGCAAAACTGGTAGAATAAGCATTTTGAAGAGAAAGCACTTCGTCTTCCAAAATTGAGGGTTAGTGTGGCTTGGGGCTTGTTTGGATGTTAGCCTCGATAAAATCCTGACTCCGTGTCAACATAGAATATAATAACTGATATTTTTCCAATCTGGTGTTATATTTAAGCTTCATCGTAGAGTCCTTGTTTTGGTTGCCGTAATGTTTCTGCTGCTGTGGAAAAAAAGAACGGTGCAGATTCTTCGAATTTCTCTTTCGATTAGTTGAAACACATTCATTGGTTTCTTAGAGATGATTTAACACACTAAAAAGCTGTATAATCTATGGCTGGTCTCACAAGCTGATTGATAATTAGGAGTTGCATTTAATACTTTTTTTGCTACCCTTGCTTGCCTTCTGCTAAACTTGTGTTTGATTATCATCTGCGATGACTTTTCAGGGCCTATCTTTGTTAAAAACTTCGAAAAATCATTTTGAAGATAGAAATTGTATTAATTAATGAGCTTCCCAAACAGGCACACTTCTCTCTCTCTCTCTGATGTTTGCATGCTCTCCATTTCTCTAGGGTTTCATATAGCTGAAAGAAAACAAATTCAAAAATCAAATTTTTGTCAAAAAATTTCGGTAATCCCGTACATATCCATAACTGACTCAAAAACTTACACGAAGCAATATGAAATATGTTTTGAAGAATATCTAACAAAAAAAACAAGCAAACAACTGTATGCTAACAAGAGAACTGCACACAACAAAAAAAAAAAAAACGTGAAAGGTGTACAAAAAGCAAACAGCAAAAAGGACAACAAAATAAAAACTAACCGTAATTTTTTTGTTTGTAACGTGATAACGAAGCAAACAGCAAAATAGTATATGAAAAAGCTGTCAACGCTGCACGAAACCGCGCTGCCACCATTAAAATGTCGCTGCCGATAGCTTTTGAAACTCCTTTTCTCCTACTAGTTCATTCCGTTTACCGCCAAACTAGATAGGTGATACAGCAAAGAAGAGTGAGTGGTCTTTCGTGTTGCTTGCTGATGGTGTTGGTGGGTGTCTTTATTGCCAGCCAGTCAGCCAGCCAAACAACAAACGAAAATAAACTGCCCTACATGTGTGTGGCATGGCATGGCATATTCTATTCTAGACCAGTGGAACGTTTGGTGGCTTGCAGCAAAGCCGATAACCATGGCAAAACATTTGGTTATGAGCACACGAGAGATAGGAATAATAGTCTCCTAGGTACCTACTACTCTATCCATACGGACTAGAAGCTGACGATGATGGTGCTGCCGGTGCGCGCATAACATTGTTAAAAGTAACATAAAGGAATCTGACTGTTATTGTTTTTTTCCTACATTTTTGTTTTTTTACCAGAGTCCTTTTGATTTATGAGCCGTCAAAAGGAGCAACGTTATTTTTATGAACTCTCAAACTCACCGCGTTACAAACAAGTTAGGAATTTTGTATTTTTTTTTTGTTTGTTTTTACTGTTAGAAGCTTGTCGCTGTCATACCAGTCGTACAGGACCTGTCGTAGTCCTATTCGCATTTTATGTTTACTTTGTCGTTATCACAGAATGCGCGGTATTGTTGTTGTTGCTGTTGGTCTAATCCCAGATTGCGGTAGCGATTTGAAAGTTGTTGCGGACTTCTCTTGAAAAACTCTTCTGTGTGGTTACGTGATTTGAGTATTGTATCCACAAGGATTAGGTACCTCTGACAGAATGTTATAATCATATATGAGCTCTACACACACAGCATGCGGATTTAAGGGACATTTTTCTTGGAACAAGATTTTTTTGGATTAAATCCAGAAAAAGATTGTAAAAGTTTGTCAATGTCAGAACCTTAAGAACCAAAAGAATGACAGAGAAAGAGAGGAAAAAAGAGTCGGAAGAGTACCTATATGCTAAACCTTCTTGCAGTTGGGGGTTAAATAGAATTACTTTTGTGCCTGACCCTAATTGAATTTGAAAAAAAAAAATTAAATTGAAATAGCCAACATTTTTAACATTGACCAACTAAAAGCCACATGCAGAAATATACATTTTTTTGTTGTCACTTGAAACAACATTTAAATTTGTCTTTGGTCAATGAGGTTTATAAGTTTGGTCGCCTTTGTTTTTCTTGGAGTTCTTCCAAATTTTAGCTTTGTATACAAATTTCATGATGTCTTGTCAACTTTTCTATTCACAGAAAATGTGGGAAAAACATTTGGAGACAGCCTTCTTGAAAAACTAGAATTGTATATAAAGTTTAAGTGTTTTAGATATTAAGAGGTCATTTAATAGAAGTAGGTTGCAAAGGACAATTATTATACTTAAATTTTATTATTAAGACTGAGTGAAGCAAAACAATAACAACAATTTTCTCTTGAAAACATTTTTTTTGTTGTTTTAATTCAAACTGCGTGAAGATTATTAGTGAGCTTACAACATTCAAAATACTTTTTTGTAATATTCAGAATAAAAAACTTTTCAAATGCTTTACTGGTAAGCCATGTTTAATTCTAATTCATAACTTATTTACAGTCAATTGTGTGCTTAGGAAGAAAATATAATCGATACGACACCTATTTTTGCGACAGAAGTACATACAAGCCAAACATAGGACAGATTTGCGTTGAGGAACACGGCTCAGCAATAACGTAAAAACCATGCCTTGGATAGGGCCAAATCCCTGGCAAACGTTAGCAAAGAAGCGTTTCTTAAAAGTTTTTAGACTTTGGGTTAACTATTTCAAATTAGTCGCATTCTAACGCCCTGTATTAATGGGTACATTTGTAAAAAAGAAATCACGGCCTACAGGATGCGACATATTAAGTGATTACCGTCACTAAATGGTGCTTTTGATGCACTTTTTCTCAACAACGCTACCAATACATGCAGGCAGACTAAGATATTCCCCATTACCATGACCGAGACTACTTTTAATATTCATATGAATCAATTGTTCTCATACAAAAAACTGCATCTGACTCATAGACTAGGTATTGCCTTAACCATTTCATGTAAAACTTTACGACGCACTACGGAAGACATGAAATGTGACTTAACTTTTGGCAACAACTTTTATTGATTCCTTTTTAATATTTTTTCCGAATTTCAGTATTTTTACTTGAGTAATGCTTAAATAAAAAAGTCTCGAAAAAATATGCGAAATTCCACGAATTAGAGTAGAATACCGTGGATAAAACCACAAAATACTGTTAAAAGAAATTAAATTTAAGACATCGCACTCTTGTCTGGTGTATCCAATGCATTTATTAAAGACCTATAATACCTACATTTCTTTCTGACATATCACACCATTTTTGCGACCATTAAAGTTTTTTGTCCTTAAATTTCTACACTTTTTTAACGATATTACTTCCCATAACTTCAGCGACGAAGATGTAGAGGATGTTTTGCAGGTCGCTGAAGCATATAAAGAAGACCCCCCTTGTTTTTTTAGCTTTAAAGGGAGAGCTAGAAAGTTGGCAACAGATGATAGAAAATATCTCAGTTTCTCCAGCAGATGTTAATTGCTGAGCAGGTTTTCAGTGACTACTAGCACTGCTGAGCGATCTTTCTCTACCTAACATCGATTAAAATCATTTCTTCGCAACAGGATGATAGAAGAGCGTTTGAATGGATTGGTTTTTGAGCATATCCATCAAGAACTTGCGGCCAAAATGGACGCTAATGAAGTGCTTTAAATCTTTGGTAGGAAATATAAATGCAAACTGTTTTTGATAAACAATTAATTTTTCTATTGGACCTTCCTTTACATACCTTAATAAACTTAACTTGAAGTATGATACTTCACTTTATTTCTAACTGTTATTGCTAATAATTTTGACAATCCGCCCCCTTGTGCCCCCACCCAGAAAAAAATCCTGAATCCCCCCTTGTACCAGTTTTTGTATATTTATTTTCCCAGAAATGTTCGAAGTTTTTTAAGGAATATATGAGTTCCAGTAACACTGCTTGTAAATCATCAAGTCAAATTAGAAACTAGAAATTTGCCATTCCTTTAAAAGTGACTTATTTTCATTGAACTCATTGCTATCGCTCTGAAATTTTCAGCCAAGTGTGTTTTATTGAATACACGCTACAGTTTTCGCACGGGTAACCTATAGTTATTCCTTAATGAGCTTGATATCCAAATCTTCTATCAATTGCATGGAAATATTGATTTGAAGTCATGGAATCTTTTCTACTTCACTACCAAAAAATGTTATTGCCCCTACGCCTTTTCAAAAAAAAAAAAAAAAGGTGAAATAAAGAAAACAATTCATCATTAGTCTCTCTGAAGTATACCAACCGAACATTTTTATTGTCCCTATTATGTGTGTGTGTGCATGTATGTGAATTTTATGTTATGCTTGTAATAAAACACGGTATTAGGTGTTTTCTGGGAAATCGCACTCGTACCTCAATCAGTATCAAAAGAATTTTGACAAGCCCGAGAGTGAGACATCCTAACGGGATATGAAGGATAATATATTTATTATTTTTTTGTTGTTGTTGTTGTTATACCTACCTACTACACCATAATGTACCTTCGAAGTGTAGATGTACCTGCCTTGAAGGCTAAAACGGAAGAATAAAATAAATGACATTGGCAGCTTTCTTTTAAAAAGCATCTTTCTCTGCACAGAGAAAAAAAAATATTCGAGTTTAAGTGCTTTCTTCATTCCCTTTTCGTCCATTTGCCGCCGCCGACGACCTTGAGTTTTATTATTTGCTAATTTTGACAAGTCCTCGAACAATTGATGGTTGCAGATATAGATGCCTACATATATTTATAGAGGACACATGATATTTTCTGTGCTTCCCGCACAAATTCCTGGAAGACGAAAAAAAAGAAGGAAGCACAAAGAAATAAAAACCCAAAATGGCAGATTGCTGGGAGGTACATATCCTATAACGTTACGTACAATATCCGATCCATATATAGTATAGAAGTACAGACTCATACCTATGCAAGTGCTCAAATGTACTTTGAAACTCCTTTGTGCTTTCCTCCGCTTCCGGCTAATGGTGGAGCAATTGTTTTTTATATGGCCCATATCCTATTCAGCCATTATTTAATATTATCCTGGGGAGATTTATCGGCAATATAACGTCTCCTCATTTGGTGGTGAGATGGAGTGTGGTGTGGTATGGTGTGGTGTGGTGAGTGCGCGAAGATTCTTCTGGCCCTGTCTTTATTCTTATTTCAATACACATTTTGCTCTAAGGAGAGTGTCTGTGTGTACATATATGCAGCGACATGTGGGTTTGTTATGTTTTTTCTTCATCTTATTTTTATGGCTCGAGGATATGTTGAAACAACTTTTTATGTTTCTTTTCTCCTAAATCAGATTTTATTTGGTTAAATTTGTCGGGTGACATTCGTATTATGTGTTTTGTTTTTTTTTTTTTTTGTCAAATTATTTTGAAGTGCATTGCAATATATTTTGAAAAGTTAAGAGCAAATCAGTATTTTTATGATAAACATTTTAGGAATCATATAAAAATTGATTGGTTTTAATATTTTCCTGTTTCATCAAATCCAACAAAATTACAAATACAAAAATTTTGATGCGAATAAGATATGTTGCTTTACCTTTTTTAGGAGAGTCCCCGTGCATATCCTCAGGATGGGTTAATTTGAAAAATTAGTGCTTCTGGTTTGGCTATTTTTCAGCTGCCTTACCACATAGAAAAACTGTAGTTAATGATTAATCTGAGTAACTGCTAAATAAAAAGTTTTTTTTTGGTTGACTTGGCCATTTGCTTGAGTAAGGAAAGGACACCACGGTTTGTTTTCTCCCGAACAGTTCATTGAGAATGACCCCAAGGTATCTACTCCTTGTTATTTTTGGCTGCTATTGTTGATCTTTCTGAAACACTTTGATCAGATTTCTGCACTGCTGCAAAAGAAGTTGATTGAATTTTGTTAATCTGGAAGCATCGCTATTTTCTAAAGTTAAAAAGTCAAGTATTCCCTGGGTTGCTAAGGCTACGGATTGCAGTTTACTTGTGACAGTTGTTAAGCTTATAGCAATTTCTTTATCTATTATCTCCATATTTTGGACAGCATTCCAAAAGTAGACTTTGCCTTTTGATACGGCTATCGACTTTTTGTTCGGTTCCGTTTTTGGTAGAGTCAAAGTCCCAAGATATTGAAAATCTTCTACTTTCTCCAGCGGTTGTGCAGAAATATTGACTTGAATGGATGAGTTACTTCTGAGGCCGTATTAATTTTTATCCCCACGATTTCTGCTTCTCCCTCCACTCTTGTTGTCATTTGATGGAGATCCATGATCCTATCAGAGAGCGTGCATACGGCGTCCATTGAATTCCACCATTTCCGTTTAACGAACTGCACGCAGCACATCACTTGTCACTAACAGGAAAAGTATTGGCGATAGTATGCAACCCTGTGTGACTCCACATTGGACTTTGAATTCATCCGACAACCTTCCTTTATGCAGAGCGTGATGCTTGTATCCATCGTAAGTTGCTTTAATAATAGCCTCTCCTGCGTAATGCAATTCAAATAAATTCGCTCTTGACACTATCAAACGTTTTTTTCAAAATCAATGAGCAGCAGATGAAGTGGTGATCAATATTCTTGTAAGAGCTCTGTAGGAATGCCGTCTAGTCCTACCGCCTTGTTGTTCTTCAGTGTTTTAATTGCGCCAATGATCTCTTCTCTCCTAGGAGGTGTGGTGCGAATTCGGGCATATTTTGCTTCAGTAATTTTCTAGTAAAATTTAAGTATTTTGAATCTTTTTGTTCAAGTGCTTTTGGATATGGAAAGGATTTTTTTCTCAAAATTCTGAATTTTAAAAATCATATTTTTGTCTTCCCATCTATTTTCCTGCCTGGTTCCCCGGCTGTTTTCTTACCTGTTTTCCAGTCCGTTTTCCCGCCTATTTTCCCGTTTGATTTCCAAAATTTGAATGTATAACTAAAAATGTTTGAATGTAGTTTAGTTTTAAAAATTGCAAGCCAAAACTTTCTTGTGTGGCAGCTGATTTAACATTCAGAAGCATACACAAGTCACCGAAATAACGAAAATATCATATAATTATGCTGAAAATATTATAAGTAGTAAAATATTGATACTATTTATGAAGTTCTTAAAATAGATTTTCAATGAAAAACGTTTTATCTAGAATTTAATTTAACTTTGACAGTTTCATATCAAATTATTATGTATATTTCCAATTTTCTAACTAAAAACCCATGCAATTTCCATACAAAGAACTTTTAATTCTTTGAATTCTCTATTTAAATATATGCATGCAGCACATTGTCGCTTAGTTCGCATATTCTCACCTCCTTGCATATCAGAGTCCTTATGGAAGATTAAAAACGCATTTCATTTAAGGCACCCCTTTGATACCATAGCTTGGATTTTCTCATTTCAATTTTCTCAAAAATTCATTATTAAAACCCAAAAACTATGGCGCACAAACCACTTTGGAGAAAACGAGAGAATGAATTATAAAAACCTGCTGCCAGGTGCCCACCACACACACCTCATCAAGTTCCCTAAACATGTTTTGCATTAAAGTGCATTTAATTTAGCCACAGAGCCACTTTGTCGCTTTTCTCTCTGAAAAACAGAATGGAGCACAGTTGCAGAAGCAGGAGCAGCAGCAGCAGCTTTGCATCACAAATGATAAGTCACCTCAGCCAGCATCGTCAAACAGGGAGTAATCTTTCAGAAAACTTAGACTCGTTTGGGGTCCCATGTATATGCCTCGATGATGGCAACCTCAACCGCAGGAGTTCATAAAACATCAATTTTAGCATAGAGATGAGAGGAAGACAAAAAAAAATCCTCGATGGCAACGTGTTTACTCACTTTCTTTTAAGGATTGACGAGGGGTGGAGGGTTTATACTTTGCTATGTGAGAGGATAAGAACACCACCAAAGGAAGGAAGTGCAGCATCGGAAAGAGCATAGCTGCCATAATTCTTACAACAAGAACAACAACAAAAAAAAAAACGAAACGTCAAAAGAAAAAGTTATGGAACCGTTCGCAATACCTACCACACCACCATTTTCCGTCATCACCGTGGAAATATAACTTTTCATTAAAGCAATTTTTCGCGCCACTCCCGAGTCCTTCAGCTCATACAAGATGGAATATATACCCAAACCCGGTTACCATTTGTGGGTATACTATGCATCTGGCACCATTGCTGTATCTGGTTCCTGTTCAGTATGCAAGAGCAATCTAGCAATGAAAAAATATCGTCTTGCCCCATGCCCAACATTATGTCCTTCAAGACCAAGACCAAGAGTTAAAGTTTTAGTTATTGTTAGTGAGTCAGTTGATGGTCATCAGATTGGTAGTGAGTTAAGTTATTTTGTGCGGAGGGCTGCTTCAGGGGGGAATATAATGTGAGAATAAGTGAGTTTTATCCTTTGGCGTTGGTATTAGGTTTACATTATGCATCATGTTGTGGTCAGCTGGATTTTTAATAAATGTTGTTCATATTTTTTTTTTCGTCTTGTTCTTCTTCTGCGTCAGAAATCTGGAACATGTTTTGTTTCACGTCAAATAAAAAAAAAAAAACACATAAATGCAATCATAGTTGATGGGATAAGTTGATGGGAGAAAGTAGGTAAATGTGGTGTTACTTTGCATGAGATCTACCTTAAAACATTTCTTTTTAATTTTTAATGTGCAGAGTACAGCATACAGAGTACAGAGTACAGAGTACAGAGTACAGAGTACAGAGTACAGAGTACAGAGTACAGAGTACAGAGTACAGAGTACAGAGTACAGAGTACAGAGTACAGAGTACAGAGTACAGAGTACAGAGTACAGAGTACAGAGTACAGAGTACAGAGTACAGAGTACAGAGTACAGAGTACAGAGTACAGAGTACAGAGTACAGAGTAAAGGGTACAGAAAGCCTTTACTCATGTGCAATGTGGAGGAAATAACAGAGATCATCAATTCACCAAAAAAATAAAGTTTCCAACAGCAAACTGTTTCGAAAGTTAAATCCTCAACATTTTGATATCTCAGCTTACCATCATCTGTCAAAATTATGCAGCCAGCTGTTTCGTTGCAACAAAATGGCAATTTCTTGTCAATTGTTTCCAATAAACCTTCAGAATCTAATATTTAATAAATCATTGCCAATGGGTTAGGACAGGCACTGGCACCGAGAGAAATCGTGCACTCTTTTGGCGAGCGATGTACCCAGGCAAGAAATTGCATATATGGCTACGAGTCAGTATACACTACCCACCCGCTTCCAAAGTGCACCAAAATGTTCGTGTTAAACATGCTGTCAAGAACACCAAGGAAATATTTATTATTTATTCATAAACAAACGAACACCCACAATAGCAATGGTGGCAAAGACATAGAGCTTAGAGGGTGGAAGAAAAGGTTATGACACAGACACGGACACCCACTTGCTACTCTTGCCGCAGAGAAACAGTGTTGGGCGGCCAGTGAACTTCCCTTAAGTTTTGATGAGCAATGTAAAAGTTTTGCCATCTAATATAAGTTAACAACTTTTTGATACTTTTTTGTTTTTTTTTTTTTTTTGTTTCTCTTCCATTTTGCTGTTGTTTTTGTTTCGACTGTGATGTGGCAAGAATATTGGTTGCATGGATTTTTCATATTCAGTTTTGTGTGCCAGTGATGACATGTGGGTGATGGGTGGAAAAATGATGGGGGCGTGGTGGTTTCTGTCATATTCATTTACAATCTTACCAGTTGTTGGGTGCTGGTTTGCGTTTCACCTATTTAGTATATAAAAAAAAACTTCTAACTGATAATATTCGAAAAGTTAAAGCTGCACGAGAGGAGAGAAGGTTGCGATGCTCAAGCAACAACACAACTCTGGATATCTTTGTTTGATGGGGTGTGCAAGAAACTTCTACAACAAAACTAAGGGGTTGCATATTGAGCTCTATTATCACGCTATATTTACATCGTCTCGTTACAACTAATGGACGTTAAGCAAAGCACTTATTCTTTGATAGTTGAATGTGTTAGTATGCTCGTACCTTCTCTTAGGGAATGTTCGATGAGGATGAAAAAGATGTTCTGTTCATACTCGTTTGCAAATATGCAATGTGAACGTGAGCTTGTGTTCATTCAAGGGAAAAATATTATGAATTTTCTTAGAATCTTTGTAAGTTACGTTTCTATAGATTTCTTGTATGTTTGTTTAAATGCAAACATAAGTTCCATTCAAGGGGCTTTTGTATTTTTGTGTGTGTGTCAGATCATAAGAAGGAGTGTTTTTTTTTTTTTTGTACACTTTTATGAATTAAGGATTATTGTTGCTCTCTCTTCAGTAGAGTTTCATCTATATTGGGCATAAATATAACATTGGTATTTTTCTCAAAAACAAAATTGCTTTTTTATTTAATCTGTACTCTCTGTACTCTGTACTCTGTACTCTGTACTCTGTACTCTGTACTCTGTACTCTGTACTCTGTACTCTGTACTCTGTACTCTGTACTCTATACTCTATACTCTGTACTCTGTACTCTATACTCTGTACTCTGTACTCTGTACTCTGTACTCTGTACTCTGTACTCTGTACTCTGTACTCTGTACTCTATACTCTATACTCTATACTCTGTACTCTGTACTCTGTACTCTGTACTCTGTACTCTATACTCTGTACTCTGTACTCTATACTCTATACTCTATACTCTGTACTCTGTACTCTGTACTCTGTACTCTATACTCTG
The DNA here is from genome assembly GCA_948107695.1 of Meliscaeva auricollis. Taxonomy (NCBI): domain Eukaryota; kingdom Metazoa; phylum Arthropoda; class Insecta; order Diptera; family Syrphidae; genus Meliscaeva; species Meliscaeva auricollis. Next base: position 78,608,554 of record OX403618.1, read on the forward strand.
TACTCTGTACTCTGTACTCTGTTCTTATCTTTCTAAAGAGTACCATGCAAGTTGCATGATGTCTTACAGGCACACTGTTAAAGTTATTGTTTTTATTGCTTGGGATAAGCAGAGTAACGCTTTTTGAAAGAAAGAAAAGTGATGACTATTGCATCAACGTTAAGCACTTAAGATGTTATAAAGTTTTTTCCTATTCTTTATTAGATAACAAAAAGGCCACAAAAATAGAAATAATTATTATTCATAAAATGTTTTTAAAAACACTCAGTGTAGGTATATGCTTGTTGTTTTTTTTATGTCAGAGTCATTTTGTAATTTCTAAGCGACCCGCATTTGGTCTTAAAAAGTCTTCTAAATTTTATTCATACTATAACTACTTTGCTATGTATAATGTATGTCATGTCCCATCAAAGAATTTCATCAGTCCTGAGACAAAAAGCAACAAAAAAAAATAAATAAATAAAAAACTTTACTTAACATAAGGCCAACCTTAAAATATATTCCACGCAATAAAACAGATAGATGCTCCTTTTATCCTCGAGTAGCACATGATTGAAGGTTTTACAGTTTTCAAAATTGCCCTATGCAAGTTTATGGGCTTTTTACTGCTGATAGTTTTAAATAAAACGTATTGGCTTAGTTTTATCAGAGGGTTTGGCATATTGAGTCTTTGCCTCTCTATCATGCTTAAAGACCTTAATAGTCATTTTCATTTGGCATCATATTTGAAGGAAGTCTTTTAAGGAAGTTTTAACAATTAAAAAAAAACTGGAAGTTTGTCAAATGAATTAAAAACAGGAGAGGTTTAAGAGAGACATGAATCCTTATCAGATTTACCCCTCTTGAAAGCTCTTGAAGGATTCAAGGAAGAAAAATTTATTTTTATATTTAGGGTCTATCAATCAATTAAAGCAATGGATGGTCAGGAAACCTGGATTTAGTCACTAGAACAACAAAAAACAACCAAGATTTTGCTTACCCTTTTATGTGAATGCCAGACAATTATTATTTCCCCTTTTCAATAAACTAGAAAAGTAATGAAAGAAACAGGATTGCCACGTTGATGATTTATACTTCATTCTTATAAACGCGGCAAAATATGAACTTTTTTTAAAATTTAAATTTAAATTTCCGAAATTTCCCATTAATGTTGATAAAACTTGAATTCAAATTGATGGTGTTGAATTATGATAATCAAATTCAAATACAATTTCATGTGTCAAACTGTTATTTTCTTAACATCATGAAGCAAGAAAACAAATCACTCCTTCAACATTCAAAATATAATTCCAACTTACCATCCAAACAAAAATAAGGTGAACCAACATAAATTATGTTCACTTGTGACGTTAATGTTGATGAGAATGACGCACGGATGCCAGTTTCCCGGAAACGAACATCTAAGCTGAAAAGAGTTTCTCATACTCTTTTATCCTTCCTAATCCTTAGATATAGCGATTAAGATAAAACTTCCATTATCTTTTGTGTGCTTTAATTTTTGTTTCTCATTCCGTCTGCGTTGACGTGCGTTGTAGGGATTCTGCGAAGACAGACTCACTGTGCAGGCTGCAGACGATGAAACAAACTCACACCCACATGTATGTTCTTTGGTGGGTCTTATTACTTTTCTACTTATCGTGTCTTAATCAGTGCGTAACGAATTTCCTTTGTGATTATAATTTCCTTAGAATAGCACCCAGCACACAGCATCCACTAGAATCCAGACAGGTCCAAATATTCGTGTATGGTGGTATTATTTTATTTTGGCGAAAACGGAAATTTGATTGTAAACATTTTGACAAATGAAATGCGCTGTTGGAATCACACACATGTTGTGTGACACTCTCACCACACAGGATATTTATTTAACATCATTTGAGTCTGTACGTATACGAGTATAATGTGGTTTTCTTGCATGTAGATATTTTTCAAGCCCACACGCCACACATAGAATCCATTTTACAAAAATTACGACCGCTTTAATGGCCATAATTAGAATAGACATGTAATTATGGTAATAAGGTAATTAGAGGACTATTTTGGGTTGATTTTCTTTGAATGATTAAATTCAAGGACAATAAACGTTTTTAACATGTTTAGAAAAACAAAAGATGACGTAAATATTTAGCAATTGAAAAGTTGGTAAGAACTTTTATTTAACGTTGGAATTTTTAATAATAATTAGCACCTGGCAGTTGAATTAAAATTATTTTTTTAATAGAATTGAATAAGGTTTTAAATTCTCCATAAATTAAAAGATACAATAGGAGTCAAGTGAAAGCATTTGTTTAGGGTTTTTTTTTATGATATTATAGTTCACATCCAGTTTAAACGAAAATATGTATCATTTGTTAGCAAAAACGAATATTTGGATTATTTTTTAGATCATTTTCGATATGGAGTGCAGTTATTTAACAGTTAGTTAGGGCAAAGCAATTGCTTACCAAGAAGCTTATAAAGCCTATTATCAGGTACCAGCTTCCTCATTTAGTTCAGAGTATTTAAAACTTACATGAGTATCAAGTTCGAGAGAAAGATCCGTTGAAAATAATGCATTGTAATAAAATACAACATCAAATTTACTTAATTACTAGAGTCCTGAAACCTTAAAAAGTTCGTTGTGATCCTTTTAAGGGGCGCAGGACATCCACTACTTCAACGCGCCATTGTATACGGTTTCTGGAAACGTACTTTCTTCTTCTTCTCTTCTCCTTCTTTAGGTCCTCACATTTTGTTCAGTCCATTGTCATCTTCTTAAGAGGCATAGGGCTTCCACTGTTCCTACGTGCTATTGTTTACGGTTTCTAAAGATATTTAATCTTAGCTCTCTTCAACTCTTCCTGAGCTTTCAACTGTCCTGCTTTGCCTTCATAATATGGCTTTCGATGTCTTGTTCAGTTCTGCTTTTGGTAGAAAACTACTTTCTCGATCGGTTTTCCAGAAATTTTAATTAAATCCAACATTACGATGTTGGAATAAAAGCCCAAAAAAGTGCTGACGGTCGCAGTCTGTGCACCTCTGCGTCTGTACGTCTGTGCGTCCACCTGTACACATCTCCATTGCCCAATTGCGTGGATGGATTTTCTTCAAATTTGGTACAGATGATATAAACGTGATTTCGGAAGTTGGTTTTTCCAGATCCTCAGCACTAACTGTGTATCTAGAACTATAAACCCCTCTTCATCTCCGCTGACTTTCGTTCTGGCCTTACCCTTTGGTAGAATTATTGAACACCCCCTGCCAGTACAGGCACGTACATCAGTAGATGCAACCGCTGCGCTGGCTGCTCTCTTACCGGCTCTAATTCTTGTTTGCAGCATAACCAACCGGCATTCTTTGTCGTAACATTTTTCAATATTTTTGAAGCCATGTTATAAATTAAGGTAGTGACCCATTACAGTACAAATTGAAATGGATTATGAAAGAACTTCTTATTTATTCAGTTCAAATCATTTCGATAACTCTTTTTTTCTCCGATAAATCTTAAGTTGAAATCTAATATCTTTAACTATCAATCAAACGAAAATAGCTATGTGAACAGATTTGCCTAGGGGTCTAGTTTTGTCATTTAAATAGTTCTTACGACTGGTGCAATGCAGGGGAATTCATTTGTATCTCTGGTGTTCCATAAGGAAGCATCATAGGACCTATACTATACTGGTATCTTTTTTTTAAATGGTTCAAATGCTTTAATTTTAACTTAAACATGTGAATATAATTTGCTTTCATCTACATTTAACCATTTAAATTATGTGTTTTCTAAATGAAAAGTTGAATAACCTTTTTTATTTAAGTACAATCATAAATTATAAGGAATTACAAATTTAGCTCAACATCAACACTATCAGCATTAAAAATAATAGAAATAAATTAAAATTCAATTACAACTAGAAAATCCTTTTTTTTTCACACACACACGCATATATAAGTTTTAATTGTATAATTAAATCTTATCATAGCCCATTACTTGTGGCTTAGAAGCTATAAAGCAAACGAAATAAGAGTAAAAAGGACGCACGACTTGAAATTATCTGCAAAGCTATCCACAAGATACATATATCCGACTGAGGAAATAATTATTAAAATGCCTCCAGGAAACTAAATCAATTAGGGTGAACTGTAACGACTGTAGAAAGACCGACGACGACGACGACGGTGACGACCGACAACCGACAACCGACGACCGACCGAACGACGCGACGATGTAAACATGAAAGAGTGTTGAACACGCACACATGAAGCTCATCAAATCAAACAAAAAACATGTAAATACATTTTGTGGAAAAGAAAGGGAAATCCATGTGGTATAAGTTCGAATTATCCCCATCAGGCATTCACTGCTGAAACAACAAAAATGTTTTTTTTGGCCATTTTGTTCCGTTGCCATTCCTTTTGCTTCGCATAATTATATTTGTTGGAGAATAAACAAAAAATGGCAGGCAAATAGGAATACAAAAGAAAAAGGAGTCTTCTTCGTCCCTGCGACCCTACTCTAGAAACTAAACATGAATTCCATGAAACCAGGACCAAAAAAAAAAATTTTTTTCATCCTGTGTCAGACTTGTAATTGAGTAAATAAAATATACGGTCAAATAGGCCCATCACATAATAAATGAAAGAAAGGGATTTTATGTTATGTACAGAGATGGTGTAATGACTTTAACACTATGGGTAGGTACATTGCGATAGAAGATAACCTCAAACAAAAATTTAAGTTTATTAATCAACGCCAGGGTTAAGTTCCTAGCAACGAATACAAAGCGAACCAATGTTTAAATTACCTTACATTTATTTAAATAAAAAATGGGGGAAGATAATGAAGAATCTCGCAGTCTGAGCTGTTAAATCAATTTAATTATTTACCAAAACCACTATTATTTGTGGAGGCTTAACCGATTTTAATGAAATTTACAGTCTGGTAATTTGTTTGAAAGCAAGAAAAAGGTTGTGTTAAATTGACCTGCAACTTCTTTGATTGGTTGGTTTTTTTTTTTCATTTGTTAAAGGGGTGTAAGATGTACTGCCACCTAACTGACTTCGAGTTTATTGTAGATGACATTTGTACTTTTAGGGCAGTTTGAGCGTCAGAAATAATGAAGATGCTTCTGATTCGAAGAGTCTATATTGCAAGTAACCTTAAAATAAATTTACCAGTTTGTAATTAGCCAATGTTTTTGAAGTATTCGCCTAAACTTCAGGAACAGAAGAGGGCAGATATTGGGATGGCTCGAGACCTACATTTTTTGATGATAGCTACCGTAAAACTGTGAACAGGTGCAGTTCGGAGATCCCAAGCAAACACCCGAATGAGCAGTGCACCAACAACTTGGGGAACATCTGTCCCAAGGACTGAGATCAATCAGCAGCATTGAACCTACCTCCACCAAAGACCACATGGTGCACTGTTCAAAATGTTTTAATAACAGTTGCTGAAAGAATAGTCGGGCGGGCAGGTATAAGTCTGCAGAAACCTGTGCTAAGATCGACGAATAACTCAAAGCTCACATCGAAGCTACGACAGAGAGAAACGAGATAGAGTTTAGAGTATGAAAATGAGAAAAGTTTATCACAGCACAGCGTCCGACGAAGTCTGACGAAGCAGGATAGGCTGCTATTCGATGCGACAGCAGAAAGGGGCTTAGGATCACTACGGAGCTCACAGGTGTACAAAGTTCTAAACAACATCCGATCCGGTGAAAGATGTAGATGGTTCTCTAGTTCATTCTGATGACAATCAACTCAGAAGGTGGAAGCAATACTTCGCTTCGGTCTAAACCGTTTGTTCACCAGCGATACGCACCCGATACTTACTTACTCATCTGACGCAACAAATTATGGGGTACGAACTCGCAGTAGAGAAGATATGGGGATTAAAACACTGAAGAACAACAAAGACTTGACGCTATTGTATGCAGCAAACGAATGAATTATTTGGCAGGTACTGTTATTTTTTATAAAAAAAAAAAAAATATTCAAAAAACGTCTAGGGAAGGGGTGAAAAAAAACGCTATATACGAAGTTTGAAGTAAATCGACCCATCCATTTAAGCTGTGGCTTCTGATACATCCGGACAGACAGACAGAATTGTCCGACCCACTTTTGTTCGCATTCTTTACGAAAAGTACGACCTTTATGGTTGTAGTACCTACACATACAAATTTTTATCAGATTTTTGAAAAAAAATAAGTTTTTTCTTATTTTCGTCATATATAGCTGGTTTACTGAGGGAAAAAACGACGTAGAGGTCCAAACACGGAAAATTTTATAAACAAAACTGTTTCCACTTTAAATACGCAAAAGTGAAAAAAAAACATGGCCACCACCATTATACGAACCAGCGCTGCCTGAGTTACCAGCTTACTTTTTTACATATTGTGCAAGCGTTCTACATTTTACGTTGCGTTTTTTCCCTGAGGATACATTTTGTTCGCATACTTCATCATGGTAATGTCATGTTTGATTGTTATCTCGAGTATCATTTTCAAAAAAAAAAAAAAAACAAAAAACAAAATTAAAACACTCATCAATTTAATCATTTTGAATTTAAAACAACTTAAAACTAATACCAATTTATTTGATAGTTGAATTAATTTTTAGGGAAAAAGTTTTTAAAAACACAAAAAATTGTTCCAAAAAAATCATACTTTCAAACAACAAGAAAACTTTAAAAATACGAGAATATCCATGATATGTTTGAGAATTTGAAAATGTTTAATGAATCCAAATAAATTATTCTCAATCGTTTTTCTGCAGAAAATACTCGCACATAGAAATATTTACTCACATTCTATGTAAATAATATTTTGTAAAATTTATTTAAACAAGAAAACCCGAAACTGAAATTTTACTTAAACAAAAAACTCCATTAGCAGCCGCATGAAAAACCTTTCTACGTATTCAAATAACAATTCCATATTTAATTTCGTAGGGATATGATGATGATGATGATGATGATGATGATGATACCTATGGAAGAAGTTCATCAACCTACATTGAAATTATTACTCAAAAATTCAACCATTTTACTGGGGTTTCTGGATGCCGTAATGGTTTCCTGTAAAAATTATTCATTCCTCCTCCACTCAGTACAAAAAAAAAACAAAAAGCAATATGAAATTAATTTATGAATAACTTGTTCATGTGGTGTCTGGGCCACAGAATAATAATAATTCTCCAACTATAGCCCTAAAGTTTTTATTCCTGCACCATCATCATTATCATGATCATCATCATCAGCTAACAACTACTGTTATTCAAGACAAAACCAAAAAAAGTTGAATGAATTCAGGCCAAACGTTCGTAGAATTATGGTCTCGGTTCGTAATAACATTCGATGCTTTTTAAAGCCTTTCTCGGTCAACCACACTCTGGAAGCTTGGTTCCCACCATTTCATACAACTGTGCGTCACGTCGCTCGTCGTCGTTGGTCGCACCACCAACATCGAGAATCGCCTTTCATTTCGATTGCCACTCAAACTTTTAATACAACACCATTTCCATTTTCACGAAAAACCCACAATGAACCGTAAACCAAAGTTAAATAAAAAAAACCAACCAACGACACACGGGTCAGAGTGCTGTAAGCAGGCCTGCCTGCCTGCCTGCTGTTTATTCGCAACACCATGTCCCACGTAAAAATCGCAAAGGACCCTCTCTCAATGTAAGTCCTCGAATCAACCCTCGCTGATACTTATTTATCCTTTTCGATGATAATGAATGTGCATCTGAAAACGGACACCACTTATATGCATTTTTGTGCCCTGCCCTGCCCCCTTGTCACAGTCGAAAGGGAATATTTCAGTGGAAAAGTTACTCGTATGTGTGCTCTATTTGTGTGTGTGTTTGTGTGTTTTATAAAATGTTTAAATTGATGATTAAAGGTTCAGGGCCATTTTAGTGTGGTAGTGCTTTTCAGAGTCCGGATCTGGACCACTAGCGAGAGATTTTGGGTCAGGGAATTCAAAGTATAAATATTAAATTGATGCGTTGATGTAAATGGAGGAAATGGTAGTGGTAGGATCCGACGTGGACGACGTGCCATTCATGCTATAGGCCGTGTGCTGTTGCTTGCCCACACATTACGTTGGCGACTTAATTCAGTCTCATATTTCTGGATTAACGGCATTGCATTGCTCGCTCAAAAATGGCAATAATTGTTATTGGACTTTTAGGATTGATTATGGTCAGCAAAAAAAAATATAAAAAATTATTCCCACACATCGATACACATACAAAGAAAAGCCTACACTCATACACATATTACTCACACGCATCTAAATGGATATGGACGTGGAAAATGTGTTTACTCTTATCGCTACGAATCACTTTTATCTACTCTTTATTAATTACAATTTGATATTGCCAGTAATTGAAAAAAATAAACTTTAATATTCTCCTCCGGGCATACACGGCCGCGGCGTATGTGCAACTTTTTTTTCACATTTTTTTTCCCTCGTGGTATTTAAAATGTTATTTTATTAATGAAAATTTGTATGAACATTAATGCGTTATATTAATTGAGGAAATAAGTGGAGACATAAATTAATTAACTTAATTTTTTTTTTTGTTACTGAAATTTATTTCAGAGAAAACAGAGGTAGGTATGTAAAATGGTAATTATCTTCAAAAGTAGAATTTTATTTCTGTGGGCTGGTACACTGGTACTGAAAAACAAAGTGTTGGAAGAAAAAATGACAAATAAAAAGGCCTATGTAATTCAGTGCATTTTTTTTTTAATTTATACTTCTATACCAGCGGCTTTTATTAAAATATTCAACCAGACTAGACTTTTTCAGTCCATTATTAGGTACTGTTTTCACACAGATACTATAAGTAGGTTAACAGTAACAACACACTTACATTTTATACTAAGTTTATTTTTTTTTATTTTGCACACACATTTGACACGTTCTGTTTCATTTTCTATACTATAAGGGACAGAAAAAAACTAAATACGAAAAATGACAGGTGGTACAATGTGAAATTTCGAAAAAATGCCATATTTCGAAATTCCATCGGGAAGTTAGGGTAAAGTGGGGTAATGTTGAAAAAAAAGGTTTTGTACATCTCGAAAAGTGTGAATCGAAATGAAGAATATTTTTGGTTAAGCATGAGATATGACTTTTTGTTAAAAATAAAATATTATGAAAGACCTTTGAAATGGATGTCATTGTGAGTAAAGTAGAAATAATGGCGAAAAACTAATTATACAGGTCGATAAATAATGAAAAAAAATTAGGCGATTAGTAGGTACATTTTTTTTTAACTTATTTAATGTTTTTTTTTTTTTGTGGGTTAGAAAATTATATACCTACGTTTTAATAGTTTGCATGATTGGCTTTTTGATTTTAAAAATCGGGGAGTAAGGCGAAAGATATTTTGTCAAAACTTTTAGATTTATGACTTTTCAAAACTATGTGCGAAGAAACTGGATTTTTAAATTTGTTTTGAATTAGTAAAAGTAAAAACAAGATTTCTTGTCCAAGTTTTTTGAGCGTTTCAAATCATTTTTTATTTCTGATATTTTATTTTTTGATTTTGGAATTTAAAATTAATACTGCCATTAGATAGTATGCAAATACATAAGATTTCAGATACCGGTAAAAAGAGTTTTTTTTATACGGCGCGTCATTAATTAATTCCACAATCTTAAATTGTGTTTTATCAAAATCTAGCAAGAATGTCTGTTTTGGTCGATGGAATCCGAACAGCCAGTGGAGAACGGTACCGCAATCTCAAAAAAGGTTCAATGTGGATCACTTAAACAAATTAAATCTTTTTTATTTACTGTCGGATTTTAATGCTAAGGTTTCTAGAACTTATCTGAAATATTAGGCTACAACATGGAGTAAAAGGTGATGAAGAGCAAAATCAATTTTTATTTTCTTATACTACTTTTGCAAAATGGTTTGACATTTGTTTGAATTTCACTAAAAAATTTGTAGGACATTTTTTATTGTTGGAAAAAGTGCATTTTTAAAGATTTTAGAAAGGAAATTTTTATGAAATTCTACGTTAAGTGTACCAAAAAACGGGTTTTTGAAATGTTCATATCGAAAACGTGACGTGCTAGCTAGTTTTGAAAAGTATAGTTTGGTTTGAAAAACAAAAGAATGCTAAGTATTCAAATTTGTTTTTGTTTTGCGAATAAAATAAAACACTGAGTAACTAGTGAGATTTGTCCACTCTCATCCTGCACCCCCGGGCGAGACTGGCAGGTATACCGAGATATGGCAGGGCTTTGTTTGAATATTGCTGTTCTAACTTCTTCTTGGTCGGATGGATGGATTTATTTTGAAGAAAATTTTGCCCTTAACAGCGGATTGTTGACTTTCATCAACGTTTAGCAGTTTGAAAAGTTTTATTTCCAGATCCTCAACACCGATTGCTTGTCTCTTACGGTATTTCTGATGTTACTCTGGATAGATAGTTTTACTCTTTGAGAGAACTTTCGAGCATTACACTTTCCGTAACATCCATCAATAGATTTATCCGCTTGCTTATCGTGCTCCCTCTTCTACCTTCTTTGAAGTCAGTGTTACGCTGCAAAGTCGATCAGTCTGAGTCCATTTTGGATGTTTAGTCGTGCAGGCTGTGTCCTCCGACTGTCAACCAAAAAATGTCCTCCTATTCGATCTGGGCGTTAAAGTTGCCAAAAATAATCTTGACGTCGTACTTTGGTCGCCTATCATACGTCTTCTCGAGAAGTCCGTAGAATGGTTCCTTTTTCACATCATGTTTTTTCCCTTGTGGGGGCAAAATAATACGTTCAGAAAAACGGCGAATCTTTGCAACTTAGTTGCTTTAAAAAGTGATGTTAACGACTTTTGAAAATGATATGTCTCTCCTTAAAGTCTCTCCTTGCTGTCGTCATCATCCTTTGCCAATAGAATTTTTCATCTTGCCCTTGTCTTCACCCGAAATGGGACAATTTAATTTAATAGAAAATGTAAGAAGGGCGTCTTCGTCGTTGTCGTTGTCATAGTCGAAGGAGACTTAGTCGCGCCGATAAAATACTTCAATTTCAACAACATCATCCAACCTCCCCCACCCACAAACCCACACGCCCCATCAAAATGCGCATACATTTTGCAAAGGCGAATGAAGTTAGTTTGCCTCTTCTGCCTGCCCCAACCAACGCCACCGTACCGCATCGATGTGTAAGAGAACAAGCCAAGCCATAGCCACCACACCCTTGCCTTGTACTCGTGTATACATAATAGTGCGACTTTTTAACCATCTCCACATCCGGTGGCGCTGCTGCCGCTGCTCGAGGCAAAGTGTGATTCGAGTACACACGATGAGCTATCCTTAATTGAAAATTGAGTACTCAACTTTGATTTGGTTAGGCTGCAGCTGTCGTTGCGGCACCAAAGGCGCGTGTAAGTGCCACCTCCTCCGGCTTAAGCCTCCCCCCAATCATATATTATCGGGCGAAGCGAACGAGGCGAGAGGGTGAGGGCGAATTTATGCAAACTTAACCCCACTTTTTCTGTGTTCTTTATAAGTGTTTGCGTGTTGATACGCTTTTTTCCCGCTAGCTAATATGCCAACAGCCCCTAACCCTAATGGGCGAAGGACTCGGGCTGGGTCTGGCTAAATCACTGTGTTCACTCGCTGGCACGTTTTTATTCTGCCATTTGCACCCCCGCGCACTTTTTATAGCGCAGCACTCTGTGTCGTTAGTCTTTCTGTTTATTTTTTTTTTTCGTCTGTCAGAACTCCAGCACTTGACTCATCGTGTGATGGCTGTGTGCAGGGAGGGGGAGGGGGCGGGGGGAGTGGCATCATCAGTGGGATAATGAGAAAGCGATTATAAACTTAGATGAAGGGATTTTTTTTTTTTAAATTTTTCATTCGTTCGTTCGTCCTTTTTGTTGTTGTTGTTTTGGAGAACTCAACTGTGGGTCGTGGGTGAACTTAAAAGTTGGCAAATGGTGGGCAAATAAATTTGTAAATCTGTGGAAATCAATTTATTTCTTCATTTTGCGTTTTGTTTAGGGGAGATGTCGTTGTCCTGGGCTTCCTGATTTTGCTTCTCCTCTTTTAGGTATGGGAAACTTGGAAAAAAACTAGATGGGCTCGGTGTCGGTGTTGTTTTGGGTAACCGTCAAAAAATATCAATTTGTTGCGCTCACTGGTTGGCCAGGAGGGTAGGAGCGGAGGGAGTGAGAGTAAGGTTTGATGGGATGTTGGATGTTGCTATACTATTTGGAAAAATTACTTTGCTTCTTTTTGTGCTCGGATGGCTCTCCAATTCCTAAGGTTATTTGTTGACTTGGAGATTAAGTTCAATCCAAATCAGACCCTTCCACCTGAGAGGTGTTGTGGAAAACTCTGTGTTCTCTTAGGTATATGGTGGCAGAGTGAGTGATGTTGTCAAAGAGACTTTTGGTTTTGTGTGCGGCGAAATTGCTATTGGTTGGATGTATAGATAATAAATAATTATTGTGATGCGGTTGTGTTGTTGTCGTAGTCGTCGTCGTCGACAGATCATTCAAATGGAAAATGAAAAGGATTTGAATTAATTAAATAATTTATGTACTTAAGCAGTTTGAAGGCATTTTATTATGTTTTTTTTTTCCTTCTTTTTTCCTTTCAACAAAAAAGAAATGGTATGAAGTAAAATCGCGGTTTTTATTTTTTGTATTTTTTGGGAAAAAGGAAAACTTAATGAATTAGATTTGTATGGGCTTAGAGAAAATTTATTTCATTAAATTTGTCAATGTTGAGAGGGATAATGGATTTGTTGGGAAATGTCAATTTTTGGTCACATCAAAGAAGTTTTTTTTTTTTTGAAAAAATACATGAAGGGATTTAAAATATTTAATTTCATTTTTAATGAGAATTACTAACTAGTTGAAGGAAACTTTTTAATTTCAAGATTTAATGAATTTTATGAAGGAGCATCGTAAGAAAAAAAATAAAATTTCGAAAAACTAGCTTACAGAACAAGTATAAGGTTTTCAATTTGTAAAGCAATGAGGCAGTACATTTTGGTTTGGGTTCGACATCCCACTTTCCGTAATCCCATCTTTTTTAATCCTATTTTTTTACAGTCCCTCTTTTAGAATAAAAACTAGTTGTTTTGCTTTAAAAAATAAGACAATAATTATAGGTACATTGTGTTGATTCCAAAAACGGGACAAAAGAAACGGGATTTTAAGTAATTGGGATTTAAGAAAACAGGATCTAAGAAACGGAATTTTCGAAGTGGGGAATTTTTGTACGGAATCTTACAAAACGAAATATTTCGTACCTATCAGGAAAACAAATTGTAAATTGTTTTTTAACAAAAGTTTCTATGAGTCAATGAAAAGAATATAAAAATAAATTCGAAAAAAATTTCCTAATTCGATTTCCTGATCGTAAGACAATTAATTTTTTTCTGCACAATTACTTTTCTGTATAAATGCTTACTTCAATGCCTTAAAAGGCAATAATTAATCTCAAATACAAAATATTTGAAAAAAAAAATAAAATTTGTGAAAATCATCAATCAGAGTTCTTGAAGCGATTTTTCAAAAAAATCAAATGTGAAAAATTTTGTTAAATTAAAGTTTTTTTTACTGCAACTTAAAAGGTTTCATTAAAAAAAAATCGTTGAAATCGTGGGAGTCATTAATGAAAGATGAATTTTTTGAAACGAAGTCATAGGGCCACTTTAAAAAAAAAAGAAGTATGTATAATGGCAGGTACCGTTAAAAAAAATAAAAAAAGAATTGAAAAAAACGGCAACGCTGTTTCACCGATTTTCGAGTTTTTTTGATAAAAACTAAAAATGCAGTTTTGTTGTAATCACTTAACATAATACATACACAAATTTTTAACAAAATCGTTTGAGCCGTTTTCGAAAAACCTAATAACTCAAAACTGTTATATGGGAGGTATTAGCTCTAGACGAGATATTCAAAAACAAAAAAAAAAATTACGTAAAAATCATCTGTACCAAATTCGAAAAAATCCGTTCATGCGTTTAGACAATGGAGAAGTGTACAGATAAACGCATAAACAGACAGACGCACAGAAGCACAGACCGACGGACGGCATGAGGAAAACCACTTTTTCGGACTTCGCCATAATCGTAATGTTGATTTTTATTAAAAGCTCAATTTTTTTTTGACACGAAAGCAATACTTGCCAAGAGCAAGTAAAAATGAGCACCTACTCAAATCTCCAATTTTCGAAGCAGGTGCTCCACTTGGCATGAATAAAATTCTTCAACACATACATTTTCATGAGCTCCTACTCACTTTATTACGCTCAGTACCTACTCTGAGCAAGTGCTCCGTTTTATTCATATCACCCATTATGTTTAGTATGGTAGGTTATTAACGTTTACCAAGAAGTTTGAAGAAAAAAATATTACTTCTTTAATAATATAAACAACAAATGCTAGCGTCCGTATATAAAAAAACATTAGTTAAGAAATATCTGAAGGAGACTGATAATAAATCTTTAAGAGCAAGTTTGTAAACATCACCAGCCATCAAAACTATCTCCATTGAAAACAAATGAACCGATATATTCTCAAAAATATGTTGAGATCAACAATTTTAATTGTTTTGTTTTTTTTTCTTTGAAGGAAATAAATTACTCCTCCGTAGACGATATTCTTTATTTCCAATCAACAATAATAATTAGAAAAATTTATTTTTCTATAATTAAAGTGTGTTCTGTATCAATAATAATCATAATTACTGATGTACATAATCTATCATCAATATACTCAACTCATAGAATCATTTTCGAACATACCTATTCGTTTCTAAGATTATTTTGAAGAAACTTAGTTCTTTCTATATTGTGTATGATTCCATTATTTCTGCATGATAAGCTGCCTTTTCTTAATTTTTCTTGATGTTTTCTTAAATGTCTTCTTTATTTTTGTAGTTTATCAAAACAAGCAAGACAAAAATTACAAAAAAAAAAAAAAGCAAAGAAAAACTTCTACTTCTTCCATCACACAAATAATAAAATGCATTGATGTGAAAAGATCAAAATCAGCAAAGGAAAACAACTTTTTTTTGTTGTTGTTATGAAGTTTCTCTAATAATTTTGCTAAACTTCGAAAATTCTCAACACCCAAAATGATGAAGGAAGGGGGGGGGGCATAACTCCCACGCTTCTGTCTGTAAGCACCACTCCATTATATAGCAATTTATGGAGTAGGTTTTTAAGTGTATGGTGTAATATATGTAAGTTGAAATCATATATCACATTATCATGCCCTTACAGCAAAGAGAATATCTTCATATTTTTATAGCGTCATGTCATCGTACGTTTAATCCTTCAAACAAGGTCTTTAGATAGAATTATTATTCGCTGTCTTTGAGTTTGATTTTTGTTTATTATTTTATTTTTTTTTTTCAGTTGATACTCTTTCAATTTGCCTTTGAGCCATTATAATAGAAAAACCTTGTCAACTTCTAAAAATCTCAAAAAAAAAAAAAATAAAACAATGATTAAATTGTGTAAGAGTGAATTTCTTTGAAGCAAAATTTTGATACAGATTCATTTTAGTACAGGGCTTTAACGTACAACAACTTCGGGAGTGTTTCACAAACTGGTGTAAATAAGATCAATGATTTTTTATAGGTGCTGAATTGAAACAATGAATTATTATCTGCATTGAAAAACACTAAATACGGTTGGAATACCAAATGCACTTTATCATTTATGAAAAGTGGATTTGTGACTGGGTGAATAATGTTTAGGTTTTACCACATAAATCTTAGCAGATGGAAGAATACTAAGAAAAATTGAAATATTGAACTTCTGAATTTGTAATGAACATCAAACTGAACCGCAAAAGACAAATACATATTGGATTACGTTTTTTTTTAGCAAGAATAACGATTACAGAAGTGTTGAATTTTAAAAACGTCATATTTTTTAAACATAATTCATCTTGCTTTGTCGTATTGTTTGAGAATACTGTGTCAAACATAATATAGATCGTTAGGAGATATCTTTAATGACCAACTAACATAAAGTTGACCTGAGTAGGTTTTTTTTAAATACAGTTTTAATGGTCTACGAGTCCTGATTATAAATTTGTAAGTCTGGCAAGTTTATTTTTCAGCCTTCTATGTATTTCAGAGGGTTTACGAACGCAATTGTTCCAATTTATCTGAGAAATCCAAATTAAAAAAAACTGATGCTCTATCATTTTTCTTTACTTTGGAGACGTAACTGAAACGTCTTGATGGAATTGAGAACAATAAGTGATCAATACAGATTTGACGTCAGCTTGGCACATAATACCTTTCAAAAGAAAAGCAACCTACTTAAAATTTAAGACTTTTATTATTTGCTCATGGATGCCATTGTCAGAACTGAACCAAATTAAAATGGGATCCTATGGGGACCACCAGCTTTCCAATACAAAACAAATCATCAAAATCGATCCACCCAGTCAAAAGTTCTGATGTTACAATATTCAAAAAATTTAAAAATATATGAATGCCGCAAAGAAATTTTGATTTTCTGTTTCAGAATAATCGTTTTTGTATGCACTTTATTCAGGTGCCTTATCCTTTTACCGTTTTAGTACCTGTTGTTCTCACAAGTTGTGTTCGATATCTAGCACTTAGTTTTTGAAAAGTGAATTTGATTTGCAAACGAGTTAATTTGATTGTCAAAAGTGTGAAATTAAATTTCAAAAGTATGCATTTGATTTGCCAAGGAGTGATTAAAAAGGGAAAAAAGGGGATATACTATTTTAGCGATGCTTTTATATTACCATTAAGAATTTTAGATTATTTGATAAATTTTCTTTTAGTCGAATAATTTTATTTTTTTTTTTAATTTATAAAATAATAACAAATCGAATATTCTAACTTCTTTTGTTATTAAGTTTGATAACCATTTTTTGTAAAAAAAAACCGGATTTGCGGGATTTGACTGAATTCTAAAAAACAGGATTATACAAGGCTGGTATTTTTTTTTGTGTACTTTTTTTTAGGATTTTCGAAAAACGGGGTTCCCCGTTCTCAACATTTATAGACATTAATATTATAATATCATTCATACTGAGATGTGTACTTCATCAAATTATAAAAATTCACCAAAAGGTTAAGTAGTAAATTATATCAAGTGTTGAAATATTCTTTTTGTTTATGAATGTATTTTTGTAATTTTAATTTAATACTTCATCTAAAAAAACTTACTTAAAATAGGTGTCATACAAATTTATTGTTATTTTACAATAAAATTGTTATAAGACAAAAAAAAAAAAAAAACAAAAACAAAAATAGACTCATACATAAATCCAGTGACTAAAAGAACATAAAACTTTTGTAATAAAATTTATATTGCATTTTTTTTATATAATTTAACGAAAAAATTACTCAACACATAGTTTGAAGTAATAATGTTTTTTTTTATTTACTTCGTTTAAAATTTATATTTTTTTTTTTTTTTGATTTTAATGACACATCATAAATTGATGAATAATAATAAAGTGACTGACACTTTTATACCGACTCTTTCTCGTGGCGGTGCACAATAAAATTTACTTCCAACTCCGATAAACAGTTTTTCTTTGAATTTTTGATGGAACATTCATCCGACTTTAATTCAGATAAAAATAGTTTCGGAGAGTAGAGTGTTAATAAGTGTTACACCCATGATGTATCAAGATAAAGGGTGCAGTGTAAGTGATTCTTCAGAGGTAAAATTGATTTTTTTTAAAGACCAAAACTAACGGTACCTGTCTTTTAACCATTGGCTAAAAACCTCAATTGTTTCAACAAAAAAAAAACGTTCTAAGAATTTTCATTTAATTTCATTATGTAACATAAAAAAAAATTTTTTTATAGTTTTTTTTGAAATAAGAAAATAGTTTTTTATCGATCAATAACGGTTGCCCTCATAGAATCGTTTTACTTTTTTTCTTTCTTTCTCATAAGCGACTAAACGGATGTTGTCAAAAAACTTTATACCAATTTTTTTTTAATAATATCATAACTAGATTTTTCAGGAAAAAAAATTATAATTTTAATAATAATAATAATTAACAATTATAATAAACTAATAAATTATTATTAGTTTAAAAAAAAACGTTTCAAAATCTTTTTTTCAATTTTTTTTTCTAAAAAGAGTAAAAAAAATGTTTTCTTTAAAGTTTTATATTTACAATTTACTTAATATTACAGAAGTTTAAAAAAATTGTACAGAGGAGTTTTTCGAATAATTTTTTTTTTATTAAAATTAACGGTAACTGTCATGTATACATTTAAGTAAAACATTTTTGTAAATAAAAGGACTTATATCTTAACAAAACCATCTTTTCAACATCTCTTAGAATTAATGCTTTAAGGTAGCCTCTATATATTTTTGTAAAAAAAAATTCGTCGTTTATATCTTTTTTTTCATTCCCAATACCCATGCGTGATTCAGAAATTTAATTTGAATAATTTTTGAAATTCCTATCATTGTCACGAATAATATGGACGTGAGTGATTGTGTTACATCCATCACAGGCAGTTTCCAGAAATATGCCAATTGCCTACTGAAAAAAGCGTACAATTGTTGCGTTCTTTTTTTTGGATTTTTACAATTATTTCGTTCTCAGCAAAAAAATCAGACCTATACGATTTGACACAAAGTCTCCTTCCTACGAAACTATAAGTTTATACTGTAGAGAATCAACCAAAAACTTAAAGAAAATTGAGCAAAATATTACAACTTATCGGAGCCTTTATATCGAAGCACTCAACTTGTATTGTAGGTACAATGTAGGTACTTGTACACGCACGACAAGGTAAACACAATTTCAACCTAGTTTGTGTTTACATAGTGTTTAAGTAGGTAATTTTCTTTTTGTTTTTTCTTTTATTTACAAGACTATCAGTCTCCATAGCAGCAGTGGATGGCGGCGGCGGCGCTAGGAAATCAACAATCAGCGTCACGATCAAGTTTTTTTTCTCATTAAATTTTCTTATTTTGCAACAAACCATACAGCTAAACCGTCACCTCATCTCTAATTTTATTTATTTTTTCTGCGCCAGAATACAACAACTGAGCTACTGAGCTTTTGAAAAAAAAATGTGGAACCCCCTCAATGCGCATGTTGCAGCTGCTGCTGCTGCAAAAAAAGAAAATCATCACACCCAAGAGTAGGTATACACAGAAACGACTCTCCCATCCCCGTCAAAGATTCAAGTGATCTCCCCAAAACACGATCGTTTCGCTATGCCTCTCCAATGTTAGTGGATTGTAATCATCTCGACGTTGAACACGCTCAAGGAGGCCGCACAGCTCGGAACGAATTTTCCCTTACTCTCAGTGTGAATGTCATAAATATTTCAAATATATTTTTTGACAGCTATTTTTATTTCTTTTTTTTTTTTGGTTTTCAAAGCCATTTGATAAAAAAAACGAAACGAAAAAAAATCAGCACTGAACTGATCGGCGGCAGCGTGGTTAGGTTAGGCTGCACTGCACGTTCGCTCTTATCAGTGGGAAACAAAATAAAACCGCCTCTACTGATAAGCACAAAAGGCTTTGTGGTTTGTGTCGCGATCACAATCGCAACCATGACATGACAGCTGCGGTTGGCAGTCGGTTCTCGGTTGGTGCGAAAACGAATACTTGTTGGACATTTTTCAGTGTGCCTCCACAATTACGGTAGCAGTTGCAAACGTATTGCCGTTTCGATTGGGCATCAGAAGGCCTCGTTGATTCCTTCGCAAACACGATTATGACGTGAGAGAGATCATTGTTCGCGATATTTCATTATTTTCCAAAAAAAAAAAAAAAACAACAGCAACAACTGTGTGTGTGTGGGAGTACCCACGAGTATCTTGTTTCTTGTTTCGTGGTCGCTGAAAAAACAATAGAATCCAACAAATTGAGGTCCAATGTCCGAATACTATCTAGACAATAAGAGCTACGCTTCCGATGAAGATCTCTTGTCGCTCACCACAACAGCCAGTGCCGGAGGTGATGATGATTCCCGCAAAACTGTAAAAACTAGCAAAACTACCTCCATGATGATGATGATGATGACGAATGGCATCAACAGCAAAAACAATAATCAACATTATTGCCTCGACGATGACGGAGTTGGGGGAACGGAGGACAGCACTATGGAGATTCCACTTCTTGTTGACAATGCTGCAAGTATCTTTTTATTACTATTTTTTTTTTTTTGTTTGTCTCTAACAACAAGTTGTTCAGGTCGTTTGGTGTCGTTGTCGTCAGTTTCAGTACTCATATCGGTTTCTGTTTTGGTTTCGCTTTTCAGGTTTATTTCAAGTCTCGAGTGCGATTTAGTAAACACTAAAATAAAAATAAATAATAAAACAGCTTTCAAAAGGGGGACACTATACTTGGAGTAAATTACAAAATTCAATTGATGACCAATTAGTGGCAATAATATCTTTAATAATAATAATTGACATTTAGGTAGATTCGAATATAGATGTGTTTTTTTTTTTTCTTTTTTTTTGTTGTATTTAATTAATAAAAACTGTGTTTTTGTAGTGTGGAAAAATTGTTCAAATGGAATTCTTTTAATTAGTAGAAAATATATAAAAAAAACGAAAAAATGTTTGTTTTATCGGAGAATGTAGTTGGAAGTGAAAAAGTGAGACTTTAGATAAATAAAAAGTAGAGATAAGACATTTGAGCAAATAGAGGCTTATCGGCTTAAGGGACTTTCAAAAGCATAGTAATAAATGATACGTGCTGAAGTAAAAAAAATGATTGTTTAATGTTATAAAAATATTTGATAAGCGTTTAAAAAAAATATTAATACTTAATTAGAATTTCAATTTTTAAAATTACCTTATAGAAAAGCTTTATGCTTAAGTTTATTATTTTGCTGTATTTGGAAGGTCTTTTCTATAACAAATTAATTATACTTAAGGAAATCCATTGTTGTACAATTCCAGAAAGTATTTTCTTCTACGACAACTAGAGAAAAATTAAAAAAAAAAAACATAAAACTGAAGGTGAAGTAACTAAAGCAAATAAGCTCGGATAAGGGCAAATCAGCTCCGATTTTGATGATTTTCTTTTCCAAATGTCTCGTCTCATCGGATTTTTTTTTTTTACTTAACAGTAAGATTTTTGTCAACAAACATTTTTTTATCAAGTTTTAAAAAGAGTTGGTGTTAAAAATCTTGATTTTCTTGCAATTTCTGTCAAAATTTGATTTCGATCATCGAAAAAATCACCACAGTTTACAAATATACAGTCATAATTGGATTTTTGACGAATTCAATTGAGGAAAAAAAAACAAATTTTCAATGAAATAAAAAAATAATGCCAAAATATTTGATTTTAAAAAGCTTATAGACTTCATTTGAACATCCCTGATTTGTTAGTCAAAATAAGGCAATTTGACAATCAAAAACCCCATTGATGTCAATTTCCCGAAATTTCCCATGTTATAGATAAGACCTGCAAAAATCGAATGTTAAATCAGTAGAAATATATAAAATTGGTGTTTTGTGGTGTTTTCTTATTCTTGATTCTAATGAGCATCGGAATATCTACCATTTTTTTTTAATCTATTAATAATTTCACAGGGTGTTTTGGTACTCATTACACAACGTTCTTTCTTCCTTAAAAAAAAAAAAAAAACATTTAAACTAAAATGCTTCTGTGCACTCTTTTGTTTATTATTTGTCATAACAAATTAAACGTTCATGTCAAATTTTATCACTGTAGCACAATTGAAAGGGGGTTTTCTCAAAAATTGTCCCTGTTGCACATAAAATAGGAATTTATATAAATAGGCATTTCAGTAGTCGTATTACCATGGTTTCGATCAGTTTAATAGATATATCCTAAGCAAAAAGAGCATGCATTGATGCAGTTTTTTTTTCAAGATAGTGGCCAAACCTCAAAAGGGATTTGTTGGGACTTTTGAGATTCGATTGAGGACATCACTCGCACCAATTTCCACCAATAAAAATGCTATAAAGTATTTTGTCCGGGTTCCATTTTGTTTAATTCCCCGGTCTATTATGATACCTGTGTTTGTTTATCTTTTAATTAAGATTGTGTAAAAAACAACTATACAATATTATTCGGAAAAATATTGTCAAAAATTTTAAAAATTAAAAGAAGATTGACTCTTCCGTAAATGGCATTAGGTAATACTAGTCAACCAATTTTTTCAATTTTTTAACTCTCATATTTGACAACTTACAAGTCAATTGAAAATTAGGCTATTTTTTTCAAAACAAATTCGTCAAAAACCAATATTTTGCTAAAAAAAAATTTAGAGATCTTTTTACCACCTGCAACTGTTATCTTAAAATTTTTTAGCTACGAGGTTAACTTTAGATAGAAATCGTAAAAAACACGATTTTCGACACCCACCTCACTTTTTCGGCCACCCACCTCCTTTCTCCCAATCTGTTGGTGGGCAATTTATGTTTCAATTTCATATACCATTTATCCTAAATTTTCCAACCGCCCTCTGAAAACTGGATTGACACTGGTTTGTAGGTTATCAGGCTAAAGAGTTTTAATATAACAGTGACTTTCGTTAGCAGTGGTATTAGTTATTTTAATAATTATTTAAAAAATACGCAGCTATACGTGAGCTTAGATATCATTTTTTTTTTTTTGTTTAAACTCAGACCAAAGCTGAATAGGTAAACGACTTTAAAAGAATAAATTAGCGATAAATATATTTTTGTTCATCGATAAAATTTTTGTTTTATCTCTTAACTTCGATATTTAATAGCATACCTTCACAGATGATAATTCGTTCAATATTAAAAAAAAAAAAATAATAATTTAATGAACAATAAAATTAACTACATATGACGTGTATGTATTATTTTATTATTGTTGACATTAATGTCTAAATGTGTATTGTGTATGGTCAATTTAATAGGATAATTGGTGTTTGCAATAAAATTCATTTGTAAAAATGATTTAAAAAAAAAGTCACAAACAATAATAATTTAATTAGAATAAAAACGAATTAGCTTAATTTATTTTAACAATAATAATTACCTTGGTTGTTTTTTTGTTTTATTTCTATTTACATTTTCATAGCAAAGGAATATTGTGTAGGTAACACTCATTAATGACTAATAAACAAAATGTTCATAGAATTTCTCTATATTTAGAGTTTGAATATCAATTGATATTATTTTGTGAATGAACAAATAGGTTATACATATTCATTTGAAAATTTGGCTGTTTATTATAAATTCTATGACACGCGTTGTTTACTTTATACAAAAGAAATTCTATAAATAGAAGAAGACCATTTTGCCTGAATTAAGTGTTATAAAATTAAACGCAAAGCATTAAGTTCAAAAACAAAATTCAAAACATGGTGAGTTGTAGTGTTTGGGGATAAAGTTTAATAGGCTGAGAGAAGTACACTACATTGTCTAGGCCAAATTGTATCGTGAACGGTGGAATGATCAGAATTAAAAACAAATTTTTGAAGACTGACATTCCACTGTATTGAACTTTTGTAAGGCGCATGTTTTTCAATGTATTCTAAAGACATTAAGCAGGTACCTCGAAAAAAAAATATGAAACAAAAAAGTACTAGGTTGTTGAAATAATTAACTAAAAAAGTTCCCGATATAAAAAAATTTTAAATTAAAATATGATAAAGTTAACCTTATTAAACGATATCAATTTATTTTTTCTCTTTGTTTTTTTTGCTGTTGTTTTATTGTTATATGGTTGTGGTCTTACCCACAATTAAAATTGTTGGGCAAACATTGTGCTTTCTTTATTAATTCTAATTTATTCAAGGTAAAGCTTTAAGTATCAAATTTTCCACCAGTATGTTGTAAAACAAATCATTACAAAAGAAAACCATGATTATTACTTCTTTATTCTTGGATAGAAGAATTTTAAAGTAATTGTAAGTTGTTGTAAACTAAAAGAATCACATTTACACAAAAGACCTTTTGACAAAACCTGCATTATTTGTTATCATAATGAAATTTCCTGTATTAATTGACAATAACGCTAACTCTAACCTCATTTTATTATAAATTTTATTTTTTTTTATTCCAAAGCAAATTGGGGAAAAAAATCCATTCCTAAAAAAACACAATTTTGTCATACAACTTATTTTCTTTTTTTTTTGTATTATTTTTTTTAGGATGGCGGCGACATATTTTATAACAACTGCAAACACAATCAACCGGGTTTTGCAGTCAACTCGAAAAGTAAAAGTGACCATGATGCAAAAATCAAAATATTCCTAGCCATCACATTATGCTGCTTGTTCATGGTAAATTGGTAAATATTTTGTTTAGAATGCTTTTAACTTCAAAACTTATATGTTCTTTAATAGCCCAGTCATACAAAGACTTTATTTTAAGGCCACAGAAAGAATTGTAGTGCACTCATTTCACTTAAATCAGTACGGTACATTTAATCATGTTAGGATAGATAGAAATATTGGTGCACTAAAATCATTAATATTTTCAGACTATTTTTGTATTTTAGCTTATAACTTTTTAAAAAAAAACTCGCAAGATACCAGTTAAAGGAGACACAACAAATTGTTGTAATTTCAGTAAAACCGCAGCTCTTACAGGTTGAATAGGTCTTAAAGTTGGTACAGCACTTTGACTAAAATACTCAAAATCCAGTAAAAAAAAACATAATTCACACATGATTTAGAACACTGGTCAACAAGATTTTTGTTGCCCAGACTTTCATAACGGTTTTCAAAGGTTTTCGTCGTGCTGAACTCGATTTGGCTGTAAAATCAGAAGTAAAGCATTTTTCAATATTTTTGAAGTGATGTTATAACGTGAGGTAACCTCTTACATATTTCATATAAATTGTTTCAAAAGAAACCAATTTTTGTGACCTTAATTACAAGCTTCCACAGCAGCACTTTGTTTCTCCTTGGTTGACAATGACAACATAATACTTTGTTTTTTTTTTTGAATGATTTCAGAACCAAGCAAGTTATAGGTAAACGGACTTCTGACAAATGTCTCTGGTGCTTATTTTTGAGTTCTGGTCGACTTTGACGACGGACGCTGCGAGATTTCTTCACTATGAGTTGGGCAGATCTATTGAGATATGAAATGGATCTGCTAGCTCTTATTTATTTACGCTATCATGGATGGCGGTTCTTAAGTCGATGGTGCAATTTAATACTCTTTGCTTTTTCCACGATCTATTAGTAGAATTTTTTTTACGACTGGACTGCTAATGGCATAAACATATTAATCAATCAACCTAAATAGCCGACAACATTGTATAACTCTTTGATTTTGAAAAAGATTCACGACTTTTGCATCAACGTGTAGTGTAATCGCTGACTAAGCAGTTTTGAAAATAATTTATTCTAGACCCGAGACACCGATTGTGAATTTTGTTCGTCACAGACTTTCGCTGCAGGCTTTCTCCATTTTGATTTTGAACAATACTCCAGCCATAGGAAACATCAATAAAAGCAACAGACCGTTTCAGTTTCGCTGTCGTAAGCTACTTTATAGCTCTTACCAGCTCTGGAACTCTTCTGCCATATTGACTAAACCTTGCTCTTTGCTGCATGTTTTGTTTTCGTTTTGATTATCTTGTGAAAGATATTACATCAGTGGTAGTACGGTAAATCAGTGATAGCAAATTGTCACTGATTCAACAGCTTGCTACTACCAGCTAATAATCAAATCAGAGGTTTTGTTGGCTCTCTAGGAACGTTGAACCGTTCTTGTGAAAGTCTTCCTTTTATAAAAAAAAAACCCCAAAGCTTTGCTTCCTTGTCTTCCGTATCCGTACACTATCTTCATTTTATCACACTTTTTTGATGGCTGTAATATCCACTTTGATCTTGTTCAAGATCTTCAGTATTTCGTCTGTTTGATCTTGTCTAGGATCTTCAGTATTTTTTTGCCAGCACTTGTCTGTTTAAAGTCCGGAAATTCAACAAACCGAACCGGATATAAAATTTCATTAAATTGTTCCTTTATACTTTAAAATTCACATCGTCTTTTGCATCGACATGGAATTTTGATTAGTTGAGCAGTTGATACTAATGGAAGGAGTAAGAACCTACCCCATATCCATGAAGCATAGCTGTGTGCCCACAAGCATTTCATAGCCTCTTCCATGGTAAGACATTCCCCTGTAGAAACCTGACTAATGACCATATCACCTCGGGGCTCCTTATTATGTCATAACTTAATGTTAAGACTGTAATAATTCTTCGAAAAATCTTATGAATATTGTACAATATTTTTAAAAACATAAGAGCATTACTAAAAATATAAATTATTTCAAACTCATTTCAAGTGCTAGATGTCCGGGAATGTACATATACTATAATAAATTCAGCTAAAAATAAATAACATTTAACAAATTCATATCAATTTATATTTTAAATTCATCGAAAACAATTTCCTCCTTTCAAATCTCAATATATTGTCAAGTCTCTTCTACTTATTTATTAAATAACTTAACCGCATAAGACTGTTGCTCCTTTTCCGATACCTATACCAACATGCGTTACATGGTTATTGGTTAGTTAGGTTATCCAATTTCCGGTCTTTTGAAAATTTCTTCTAGATTAGACGTAAGTGATTTGGGTTGCTTCGATAATGTATCAATAAAGGTTGAAATCCTTGAGCATAAAACTTGTCATTCATTTTCTTAAAGGTACAAAATATATCCTCCATTAAGTTCACTTCTGTACAGAAGTAGGTATATGGACAACTTTTCGGGTATATTCGAAAGCCCATTATCAAAGCCGCACCTCTCAAGAACCCAAAATATTCATATAATATAGGTCTGGTCTGTCGTTTCGACTAAAAACAAACACGCATTCTCCCTAGTGTACAATTGGAATATCTAAATCCTTGTCAACATAGTTAAACAAACGAGTCCTTGTGGAATTAGAAAGCAAATCTATTTTCAAATACAAAATTGAAAGCATACCCAGGCCCTCTCTCTCTCTCTCTCTCTCTCAGTCTTTTTATGCTGTTCATCTACAATCTATATAGTATAGAGAAGAGCCTATAATAACTATTTATATCCCATTCAGATTATAGAATTCCTTGGAGGATACATGGCCGGAAGCCTGGCGATAATGACAGATGCTGCCCATTTAGCATCTGATTGTGTTAGCTTTGTGATTGGTCTCTTGGCGATTTGGATATCGAGTCGGACGCCTGATCAAAACATGTCATTCGGATACAAACGCATCGGTAAATAAATGAATTATTTTTGTTTGTGTACACAAAATCCTGGTCCTGCAAACCCTCACCCATCCCACAAAATCAAAACCTCAAATTATATCCAAAATGTCACAAACAAAAAAGAGAAAAGCAAAAACAAATAATAATAATAATGAATTTGTGAATAGCCTCAAATCAAATTTGAATAAGATTTTGTATTTTCCATTTAGAGGTCATCGGAGCACTGGTATCAATATTGGGCATCTGGATCCTTACAGCCTTCCTAGCAATTGTGGCATGCCAGAGATTATTTTCAGATGACTTCGACTTGAATGCGGATACCATGATGATAATCGCTGGAATTGGGATTTTAATTAACATTGCGTAAGGACTCTCCTTTGTATTATGTATAGAACTTTCTAAGAGGAGGATGGCTGTGTGTCCTTTGTGTGTGTCGTCCTTCTCCATCAGCATGTACATTCGAATTTTATGAAGTTTTGATTTTTTTTTTCTTCTCTTTTTCTTATTTTGTATGTTTTTTGGGAACATCCTTGTAGCATGGCATTCATTTTGCATGGATCGTCGCTTTTCCCCGGCTCCCATGGTCACTCTCATGGTGGTGGTGGTGGTGGAGGACACCATCATTCGCACTCGCATGTGCATTCTACTGCAAGGAGGAGTGATGCTGCATCTACTCATGGCCATCATAGTCATTTGCCGGATGGTAGAGATGGCGGTGGTGTTGGAAATCCATTGCCAGCAGACGTCTCAGTTTGCACATCTGCGGATATTGTCAAACAACAACATGCGAGGTATCAAGGATGCGGTTCCGATCTGAAAACTCATTAATTTCATGACCAGAAATTCCTTCTTTTATTTTTTCTGTTCGTTTAATTTTATTTGATGTGTTGCCGGGTTGTGTTTTTTTTTTGTCTCTCTCTTTTTTCATGTTGATGGACGTAAAAATGTTTTTTTTTTTTTTTTGATTTTTTATTTGCAGAAACAACGCAATGCCAGCATGCGGTCAGGAACAAAATCTGAATTTGCGAGCTGCAGTCATTCATGTATTTGGTGATCTGGTGCAGAGTGTAGGCGTATTTGTTGCCTCAATTATTATTAAATTTTATGTGAGTATTTATGTTATTCAAAAGGATATGTGTTATTTATTTTATTTTTGGAAACAAAAACAATTTTTGCATAATATCATTGTCAAAGTGCAGACTCTTTAGCAAAGAGTTGAAGGTTCTATAGCAGATTCAGTCGCGGAATTTGTGTGTTTTTTACTAGTTTAATGACAGGTTTTGTATAGAACACTAGGCTAGTCCTAGTGTGGGGGAATATCAAACTACCGCTGGTTGAGAGTCATAGTTTATTTTTCAGAGCAGTATTGTTGTGAAAAGTGCATCTAACCTTAGCCCCTTGGAGTCGGCAGAACATTTTAAGCCCCCTAAACCTCTTGGCGCAGGTAATGGTTCATGCGATGGACGTGATAGTCCAGAGATATGGGTTCGATTCCCAACTTATACCACCCTGATTTTGTTTGAAAAGTACTGCCCTTTGGCGAGAAATTGACAAACCTCAAATAGTACTGTTCAGTGTTGCCGAAAGTACTACTATAGTAGTATTTATACTACGCTCGGCTGCTCTGTACTACCGTAATGCTCCTTTCACATTTGTACTACTATTTTTTTTTACGGAAGTTAATCAAAAAAAATTTAGTGTCAGGCTCCTTACCTGGGTTGTCAAACCTCCATATTTTAATTTGAAGTAGTAAAATTAAAACGATAAGAGAAATTTTATTTAGCTTTTTACTGACAAACTGTGGTTCAAAATACCACCCACTTTTTGTCTTCTGTACTACACTATTGGAAAAAATGGAAGGATAATGATTTTCGAGAGTCAAAAATAAATATATTTTTTATTTTAGACAAGATCATTATGAAAAACAAAATAAGTACCTTAAAGTTACAAAAGTGTCTTATAGGAAATTTGCTCTAGTTTTCAAAACTGTCTTTAAATTTTATTAACAGTTATTGGTTGCAGAGGTATTGATATCTGAAAACAGAAACGTCATTTTCTACTCAAAGACCAATAAATGGTTTGAAATAAATCGTATCAAAATTTTAAAAACATAAGGAATTGAAGCTGAATACTCAAGCTTTCCAGACATTATAAGGATTAAATGCAAATTCTATTTATTTCGTCTCAATACGACCATTTTTCACTTAAATACAGCCTCTCAACAATCATTAAAAAAAATTAATATTTTTTTTTTTTTCATTCTTCCACTTTTTCCACTATTTTACTTTTCAAGAAAGGTCTCCGGCAACACTGGTACTGTTTACGTCGAAAAGTGCATCTAAGCTAGTCGTACAAAAATATACGTGGGAGAAGATCGTTTGAAATCCTAAAAATTATATTTCTTAGCCAATTTTAACCGATTTTTTTAAAAATATACCTCATTTGGTTTGGAAATAAATACAATTGGGTATATCTTTTTATTCTTGGAACATCCTCTGTGCCGGTACAACCCTCAATAGACTTGACTGCCCGGTTCTTGTACTCCTTGTTTTTCTTTCTGAGAAGTCGGCACGGGCGCGGTGTTCCTCTCCTTATTTTTTCCCACAAAGCTCTTGTGCTGCCCTCTCAGCGGCTCGAGTTCTTGTTTACAATATTTTTTTAAATTCTTATGATTTGTGCGAATTTTTTTTTTCACTAAAGCCAATTTTCGTACAAATATGGTGTTATTTCATTATTATTTTTAAGTGCTACCTTTTCTTCACGAGTGCCACTCTTTTTGCGACTTTTCGAAAATATCCAACGGTGACACTGGCCTGGTGGGCCTCTCTCTGAAAAAAAAAATTATTTAACCCGAAAAAAATACCACAAACTGTTCTTAAGAAAGTAAAAATTTGAAAAAAACAAAAATTTCGTCGACCTATTGAAAAAAAATAAACATCAAAAAGTTCCTAACCAATAACATTTTTGCAACCATCTCACCAAGATCAACTATAAACTTCCTGTGCAATCATTAAAAGTATCAAATTTTAATCTATATCCTTCCGTTATCGCCCACAGCCCAATGCAAAAGTTGCTGATCCGTTATGTACGCTTCTGTTCTCGGTGATTGTCATTTTTACGACAGTCAATTTATTCAAGGAGTCCGTTTGTATTCTCCTTGACTCCGTGCCAAAGCTGGTGCCTCTGTTAAAGCTGCAAAGTGATTTGTCCAGCATAAGTGGAGTTAAGTAAGTTTCTCCTATTTTCATCCTTTCTCTATCTCACACTCTATTTCCGGAAGCGAATGCCCTTCCGCTCATACACATCAGTGCTACTCTAATAAAATGATTGTAATTATTCATTCGACACAGATCCGTTCACCATCTGAATGTGTGGAATCACACGGTCAATCACAGCATAATGATGGTCCATTTGGTTGTTGGTATGTATATATGATAATACGGGGTAGTCATAGGGGGGACACTGCTGCTGATGGCTGTAGTTTTGTTAACCTATTTCCATTTCACTTAATGTATCATTTCAGATATCCTGGCAGATAGTGATGCTATCCTGACGGAGGCTACCTCAATGGCGCACGACAAATATCACATTCAGCATAGTACAATTCAAATTGAACGTGTATGAGTAAGTGAATGAGAGTGGGGATACTGCTGCATGGCTACACGTTCGAGAGTTTAACAGAAATGCTTGGACAAATGGACGGGCGAGAAGACAACGACAAAGCGACGACGACGGAAGCCTGCTTTCAAAAAGACTGTGTAGAGGTGTGTGTGTTTGTGTGTGTATTAGGGATAAGGATTGAGAAATAACATAATTTTCGAAAGCCATTTCGGAGCAAGTGAAGTAGCAGCAGGAATGTGAGTTCGAACATTCGAAGATTGCTGTGTAGTGTATAGAGTATATCTAGTACTACCAAATAATAATGTTTTCCTTAGTAATACGAGTATGTGTGTTGCTGTTTTATATTAAGTTGTATTTTCTTAGTGATAAGTTGATTCCAATTGTGTGTTTTGTAATACGAGTATGTGTTGAGGAAAAAAAAAATAAACAAAATAACCATTTGTTTCACTACATTGCTGTGCTATTTAAGAAGTTGTTTTAGAATTAGGTACATTTATATATTTTTAAATAAAGTGAAGTCATTTTTAATATAAAATTTGTTTAGTTTCTATGCACAACTTGAGAGTCTACAATAATATTAGTACCTTACCTACGTTACATTTTTAGTAAGAAGAACATTTAAAAAATTGCTTTGGCAGGTGCGACGTGAAATTAGCAACGCCATAACAGAAATTTAAACATTAGATTTGTTACCACAATCTAGAATTTGTTGCTTAAGGTTTTGAACTTGAATTGCAACCTAACGGTTTCATAGAAAAACTTAGTCGCTCAAAATACCAGATAAAATGGCTACCAAATACTGAATGAAAGGGCTTCTCCTCACCTTCTCAAAATAGTGCACATCTAATTTTTAGCCGAACTCCTTCATGGTCAAGATGCATTGTGGATCTTGTGTATCTTGTACTACAGGCCTAGTAGACACAAAATAAAAAAAAACTCAATGAATTGACAAAAAAAGAAATGCTTTGAGCACAAATAAATTGTATACATAAATTCTGTTCACATTGATTTATGCAAATCAAATCCTTTTTAATAGGGGTAATAAAAACACCTTGGTAAGTAAAAGTGCCAATTTATTGCGTTGACAATGTTTTTCTTTTCATATTTCTACAATCAAAAAATCAATTTAGAGTTTTTGAATTACCAAGCCTCTGGCTCCAGGCATTTCAATTGAATTGCAATTTTATTAAAGAAACAGAATATAAATTGTCCAATTGCAGCATATCATAGTTTGCAAAAGTCAAAATGGGGTTTGGTTATGAATGATGCTATAGTTTGAACATTCCAAGAGTTGCTATCGTGATGAGAAGCCTAACAAAGTATTCCGGATAAGATATTTTCTTATAAAATATACTTCATGAAATAAAATTGGGATAGGTAAGTGTAGCTAGAGACAAATTGTTGCCAGATGTCATCAAAATTGAATGAGATCTTGTAAAACAAAAGAAAGATTGTTGGATTGGAATTATATCCGAAGGTATGAACTATGAAGTGCAGCTTGCCAGATAAGAAAAATACTGGCAAATGTTCAAATTGAAGCAAAAAAAAAACGATAAAACGCTAACTTTTTGAAGATATTGCTGATCTGCAGAAAAACTTACAGACACCTACATTTATAAAGGTACGCGAAGTTAGAACCACAATAAAAAAAAACCACTTTAACAACTTCATAAAAAAAAAACAAGTCGGTTAAAAAAGATCACATACATAATTAGTTAAATTATTAGTATTAAACTAAAGGAATAATGGTCGCCTTCTCAAAAATATGCACATCAAATTTCTAGCCTGACTCCTTCATAACCAAAACTTATTGTGGATCCTGTGGAACGTATTTCTGTCAACTATCCCTAAGGGAATTTTTCACATACTCAGATTTTTGAAATTGTTGAGTTTTTAACTGTATTTGAGAGATTTTTTTTTTTTGGATTTTGGGGGTAAAAAAATTTCCCATCACTAATTTTTAGTTTATATCTTATAACTTTTAAAATGTACATTTTATAGAAAATGGCATCAAAATGCAAAATACAATTACAAATTTTCATTTGTGTTTTATTTAACAAATTTGTAACTTTTTGTATAAATTTCAAATTTGGTGAAACAAAATTCACTATTTAAAAAAAAAAAATATCGATAAGGTCTATCCCTAAATGAAAACCATTTTTATCAAAAACCGGTACTACCGGTACCGGTAATTCTGATTTTCTCTTTCATGACTCAATCAAGCTTTTAAAATCGAAAACTATTTTTTTGGATTTAAAAAATTTTTTTTTTTTTTTTTGAAAAATAATTTTTTTGAAAACTACTCAATATTTTTTTCAAAATTTATCTTTTAGATGTTCATAAATAATATCTTAAAAAAGGCTCTAACGATTTTCAATTTTTTTTCTACAAATGTAGCATTATAGAAAAATTCAAATTGCATACTTCGTTTTGAGGTTTATTTCATTTAAGAAGCTGTTTTAGTCGTTTAAAAAATTTTATAGTTTGTAAATTGTTTTATCTAAATTTTTAATTAAAAAGGCTTAGCATATATAGTAACTTTATCTATAAGAGCAAGTACGTTCGATCCAGTCGTGCAATTAATTTTTGTTTTTTGTAAAAGGTTCTAACAATTTAAATTTTTTTTGGCATTCTTATTTATGGGCTCAAACAATTTAAGAAATTGTTTAGGCATGTCATTTCTGTAATAAAATAATAATTTTTAATTATTTTTTTATAAAATTATTTATTTTTAAAAACTTTATATAAGCCTCAATGTTCACAACAACTTTTACCGAGAGCAGGTACTTGCAGGTCGTACATTTTATTTTTGTTTTGTTTTAAAAGGTGTCTTCTTAATTTTGTTGCTGCTTAAAATTTTGAAGAAAAAAAGTAAATTTAAAAAGGATTTTTCCAGCCCCTATATGTTTAAAAATAAAAAAAAAACTATTATTTCTTATTATTTCTTTTTTTTTTTTTTAATATTTTGTAATTTTTACTGTCTGATTCAGCAAAATTTCTTCAAACGACCCACATGCATATGCCAGCAGAAAATAATAATAATTATAAAGCAACTGCACACAACAAGCGTTAAAATAGCTTGCACAGCAATTAAACATTTAAGCCATTATAATAAAGGGAAAACATTGAAAATTAATTAATAACCTCGTAACCTCCCCCTCTTTAGGGGTTCGTTGGTTTGCATGTCATAGCACAAAACACACCGTTTTGCCATTGCAGCAGGTCGTTCTGTATTCTCTGATCTGATGGCCTACAGAGAGTGTGTGTGTGAGAGAGAGAGAGAATGGGTTTTCTGCCTTTTTTAACACTGAAAAATGTAAATTGCCACTGAAGCCTCGTTGAGTTATAAAAAGCTTATACTTAACTGGTGGGCTATGTCGGTATAGGAAAATGTGGGTGTAAGTAAGAGGTTTTTGGACAGCGAATGCGTTACATTATATTGAATTGATAACAATTAAATTTATGCTGAGCTCTTTAATTGAGCACACAGCTTTAAATAATCATTTGCACCATATAAAGGGTGCAGATAAATCCCGCATTGTTTTTTTTTTTTTTTTTTTTATTAAAATGATATCAAGCTGCAAAAATTAATTTTGTTTATTTTTTTTTTGTTTTTATTGTTGTTGTCTTCAGTAAACAAAACGCATTTCAATAATGCACGGTTCGATGCACTTGATATTGCACAAATATGTTTTAATTAAAGATCTTTTATCCTATGATATAGCCAGAGGCACTCATATTCGTGATATTTTTAAATTAAACTCAATAAAAATGCACGATTTGGTGTTTTTGTATGAATTTTGAGGGCCAGTTGTACATTATCTTGATCCAAGGATCAAGTGTTTTCGCATCAAAAAATTTGATAATCAAAATTAATGCAGCCAAAAGCCTTGAAAAAAACATTTTTTACATAACATGAAACATTAATCCATGAATAGAAAGTTATATTGTTTAAATTTGTACCTAAATACCATTCTTATGCTTGAATAAAATTTCAACTCAACTGAAAAAAAAGAGGAAAGCCAATCCGACAAAGACAATGACACTTTTTTTTCTTGCTTCCTTTTTCTGCCATTTGTTATCCATGTTAAGTTGCAAAATACTTTTAGCTACTTTTGGTATAAAAGTTAGACTTCAACAAAATAAGTTTTCTTCAGAAATCTACCAGTAAGTATATGATGTGCGACATACGAGCAGATAATCTAATTTGTAATAAACTCCTTTC
Source organism: Meliscaeva auricollis (assembly GCA_948107695.1). Lineage (NCBI taxonomy): Eukaryota > Metazoa > Arthropoda > Insecta > Diptera > Syrphidae > Meliscaeva > Meliscaeva auricollis. The sequence continues at coordinate 78,643,555 of OX403618.1, forward strand.
CCTATCTTCTTGAATGTATTTACTTGAACATACTTATGACAATAAGAAAAGCTTTTCAATTTGTTTTTTTTTTTCTGAGAGACTTAGATAGAACTCATCAATAAGTAAGAAGCATTATTATCTTCATTCATACCTAGAAGTATAAATATAGCGTTGTTTTGTATGTGTTTAAAAATAAAAATACAAACACAGGGTAATTCGTAGAAGAAGAGACAAGACAAACTTATATAAATCGCAGGTTAAAAATAATTTTGAAACGTTAAAGTTGATTATATACTTTTAAAATAAATTAAAAATTATCTTCAGCACAACAAAAAAATAAAACAACCAAATATTTCAAGACAGATTAAATACTACTAAACTTCATATTCATACCTAAACTACCTATATACCTCTTCTTATAAAAAAAAAACAAGTGCTTACTTACCACTAAGAAGAAGTTATCAAGAACTAACCTGAGAAAATATGAATTACAATTATTGTAATTCAAATTCTTTTCTGTACCGTTTGTTTTCCAAAAAACTGTAATAATTGATTTTTACCAATTTTTTTGAGAATAAATTAGTATACCGGTTTTTGAAATACGCCATTATTTTGAAAATCAGTAGATACGATTGTTCATTAGAAAATTTAAATAAAATGCAAATGTCTGGTATTCCACATACAACAGTAACATTTTAAAAGGGTTTTTGTATCAAAAGTAGAAGAAAGTTTTATGAAAAATTAAAACTTTTTCTGTATGTCACATTAAGGATTTGAGCTATTTTCGAAGAAAATTAAAAAAATAGCACGGGCAGGACAAATGAAACACTTTTGAGTGTTAATATCTTAGCAACCAAAAAAGATATAAAAATTATTTAAACGCAGTTTCGAAATGTTGTATTTCTTCTAGAAGCAAAAGTCCTTAAGAATTTTTTGTTGCCATTAGTATTAGCAGAGGAATTATCTTTAACATGAACAAGGTAGGTATACAAAAATATGTAAGTGCTTTCTTAAATCATTGATAAGTGATATAAAGTTTGAAGATAAACATTTACTGTAAAACAATTTTATCTTAGAATGTACCCAAGAGTAACCCCTAAATTTCACATAACTAATTACGGGACGGCCTGTATACAAAAAACGAAAAAAAGCACATGGAATACAAGGTGGCTTCATTCACAAAGTGCACAATTTAAGCATATAGAATTTTATAGTATTGAGTCAGCTAAATGTGACCTTAAAAGATCAACTACGCATAATATGCGACTCATTCATTTTAAAAACATAAAATTTCTTTTCTTACATTTTTTTTATTTTCATTAATTAAATATCCATTAAATTTTTTGTGGAGCAGCAACATCTCAGTAGTTAACAAAATAACCCATATTTAAATTATCAAAAGAAAATGCTTGCATTTGAGAATAAACCCTCGAAAACAGATTATGCATTTCGAAAACGGAGTCTTGAAAAAAATTTGTTTTCAACTTACGTAAGGATCTGCGTTTTTTTTTTTATTTTACACTATATCAGTTCTTACTAACTCGGTTTTAAGCTTTTATTTCACAGAAGCTCTTGAGAAGTAGTTTTTTTTCAACCACAAGGCCTAAACTCTTTAAAATTATTTTTACAAGTCTATATGAAATTAAAAACAAAATCTTTATTATTATATTTTGTACCTAGCTTGAAAGATACTATACTATGTCTCTATAAAACAGTACCATGTTAAATACATTAAAACTTATTCAAAATAGTGAATAGAAGATTGAATTTTCTGGACACTATTTTTATCAATGATGATTTTTTGTTCGTTTTCTGTAGAAAAAAAATTACAGAGCTGAACAACTATAAGTAAAGCGGACGTGAATTTAAGAAAATATTTTAATATTATCTTGTTTAATATTATTATGTCTAAATACATAATATGTAATAGCTATATGTACCATACTCAATTTTGAGAAAATTGAATTGAAATTCGTTGCGATTGAACCTGTAAACCTACACACCTGTCCCCATTTTCCATTGAGTTAGCTCATAAATTCAATTTTCCAAACGTGTCGTTGGTGTTCAATTCAATTAAAAGTTTAACTTGAGAGATTAAATCCATGATATTATGCTATTTTGAAGACGACTATGATGATGACATCATTGGCCCGTCATACTTGTCATAAATGGTTCAAAATGCTTCAAACTTTTAAGAGTTTTGATTTGAATTAATCAACAAAAGTTAAATTTGTCTAAATTTTTAATAGAAGTTATCGTTTAAAATGTATTTGTTTCTTTTTTTTGTGTCTTTAGACCATTGCGATATCACCTAATATCTTAGTTTCATCCTCTGCTGGGCTGACTCCAAATCAAATACAAAATTCTCTGAATTGTTAATTTTTTCGTAACGAAGAAAACATCGATTTTTGCAATAGGTTACCCTCAGAAACAGCTACAAGAGTTTTTGATATCTTCATGATTGAATGGTTAAATTCATATCGTTTGGTTACCTTTTACCGCAAAAAATCAATTCCGGGATCTAAATCCAATATAAAATCAAAACTCGAGACAAAAAAAAAGATAAGAGCTGTTGAATGAAGGGACTTAGATAAAAACACCTTATGTCCTCTTTTGGTCAAAATTAAATTAATTTTAAGGCATGTATGTATCGAAGTATTTATTAAGTACTTTTTGAAGATATTTTTACTTTTAGAAAAACATTTTAATGGTTTCTAAAAAAAAATTAAATAAATTTACTTTTCTTTAGTCAGTTGACTTCAAATAAGGCCATTTTGAAAAAAATCTAATATCTTATAACGTAAAATTTTGAAAAAAAAAATCAGTAAAAAATGTTTAATGAATTTTTTTTTTCTCCAAATTCTGAGTTCGAAATCATTTTTTCTTAAGCTATTTAATGGATAAACTTTATTTAAATTTTTAATAAAAGAAGGCTATCAAAAAACATGTAATTTGATCTTGTATGTAACTCCGTTGCTTACCAATAATTTTTTTTCTGCTTTAAGTCAACCTTTGAAAATATTCTCCCTTCCATCTAAAGGTGTGAAAATAAACCCCTATATTTTCCTTAAACAGACTTGGGAATTTTTTTTTTTTTTTTTTTTTGATAAAAACAATGTACACAAAAATCTTATTGTTAAGTTTGAAATAAAATCCGATTAGAGTGGCAATTTTAAACGAGTATAACTATTAAAGTATTTTTGAATACTAACATTTGAAATTAAAATCAATCGAATCGGAGCGGTTTTTCCCTGTGCCGAGATAATTAAATGTAGTTACTCCACTAATCTTAATAAAATTTAATTGTAAATGCGTTTTAGAAAACTGAAAAAAAAAAATTGAATTTATTTTTAAAAAGGCTACAATGGCTTTTTAAATTATTTTTTGATCTCAAAATGTAGTATGCAATTTGATTTCTTTTATAAAGACAAATATTTAGAAAAATAAATTTGTTGCTCGTTATATCGGTTTTTAAAACAAGCTTTTTTTATTTATAACATTTTTAAAAGATTTTTCCAAAAAATAATTAGATAGGTACTATAGTTGGATTGTTTGCTCAACAAGTTTAGTTTTCTAGTAAAGTATAACTTGGTATAATTATGTATTAAGTAGATATATCAAAAAGCATATCGCATATAAAAATACTCTCAAAAAAAGAGTTAGTTTTAAAAAGATTGCAAATCATATTTATAACAATTGCAAATTATAGATTCAAATCAATTGCAAATAAATTTTAAAAATATTGCAAATTAGTTTCAAATCAATTAATAAAAAAATCAGTTTAAAGTCAAACACGCATAGTTTACAAATAGAAAGCAAATTAATTCTAAATGATTCCAAATGCTTTCAATAACAAATCAACACAAAATTGATTCGAAATTAATTAGTTTTAAATGGATAGCAAATAAGTTCTTAAAAAATTGCATAAAAAGTATCAAATTAGTTGCAAAACAAAATAAAATTAATTGCAATGCAATGAGAACTATATTTTCATTAATCTCTGAGCTATTTTAATGTTTCAAATCTTTATCTCATAAGTCTAGTTTAAAATTATATTTTGCAAAATTCTACAAACCCACTCTCACTTTAAAGTTCTGATGTCCTTACTTACTTAACAACACAATGTTAACATGCTATAAAATTCCCCACATTCTTTTTCCAGAGTGGTTATAATATTCTGATGTAGGTACCAGACAACAGCAAAAAAAAAAAAAAGACAATCGCTATAATTTCCTGTCTGATATGAACTCCTCTCCTTTTGCGGTCTTGGTCTTGGCCACTCGCACATTGAAATTATATTTTGTTGGAAATGTACAAAAGTTATTTTATTTTGATTTAACTTTACAACCAAAGAAAAGAAAATAACAAAAAAAGTTTCAATTATGATAAAAACTAAAAGTGACAGCAATTTTACAGTTAAATTCTACAGAAATACAGAAACATACAATTATGCAGCGCAGCGGTGCATGGAGAAAATGCAAGAATTCTACCCACAGCTTCGTTCGTTTTGACTCGACTGGACTGGACTGGACTCGGTCAGCATTATAATTAATCATTTGGGAATAATTCGGCTGGGAAACATCTGTTACCGGATTTCGCGCTGGAATTTTGTCCTTTAACATAATCCCAGAATCTGTGAGAAAAATGTCCCAAAAATGTGCATATTATGTTTGCATACAAGGATATATAATATTTTATGCAATAAGCGTGGTGAACATCCTTTAACAATAATATTCGCTACACACACAGATAAACTAACAAAAATAGACAATGGATCTCGTGAAACCATGTGAATAATTTCAATTTTCCAGCTCTTTATGGTCGAAATATTCTAAACTTCAGACCCAGTTTCAGGCCACTGCGTATCCATATAGGATACAACATTTTAACTGTATCTCTAATGTTTTTGTATTGGATTTTATTCAGGATATACATTCATTGATGGTGGGTCAGTCAATACCCATACCCAATGGATTTGTAGATTTAGTATAGGTATGAGTGAGGGTGGTTAATTCCAGTAAATTGAATTTATTGATATAATTCACGTTATAGTAATTTGTTTTTCAAGCGAAGAAGGGAACATAGAGAAAATAATTTGAAAATAATAGACCGGGACAGGCGGATCTCATTATAATATACTGAAGCTTCCACACACACACACAACAGGTATCCTCTCTATGAGTGTATATCCTGTTGTCGTCGTCGTTCGTGTCCGTTCCGTTCATTCATTTATTCAAGATATGGAATAGAGAGAATGGAAGCAGACAATAATCGACGTCTATTGGCAGGAAAGCGCAATCATTGTGATGATTTGACATTTAATTGCGTATTCAGGTCGATGTGCTGTTGAAATGGTTGACAAGTGAGCACTCGTAAACAGTGTTTCTGACCTTTGACAGCACGATGGACAGCAGCAATTGTAATTCTCTGTGTGTGCGTCGACAGGATTGTTTCTGTTTCTGTTTCTGTTTCTGTGTTTTTGGTTGTAGTGCGTTTCTGGTTCTGGTTTCCATTTAATGAGAGCCTTCTGATGTGGATTTCAAATATGAATCTCAAAAATAAATGTTGGTGGTAGAAATGAAAATACAAAAAAAAAAAAAAAATAAAAGTGAATAATGTGTATTATTTGTGTTATTGAATTTGATGCGATGCGATGGAAGCGATTGCTCTCGGAACTTGTTAAACATGAATCTGATTATGTAGGTATGTTGCCCGCATGGAATAATGATAAACGCCAGCATAATTATCATAATTGGGTCGGATGTTGTTGGATGATATGAACGATTCGTTGAATATTTGGAGCTTCATTACAGGAAATACATTTTAAGTACGAAAAGTTAAATTTAATGTAATGTTTAATGTTAAATTAAGATATATATTCAATTTGTAGCTTGTTTTAAGTAATAATTAATTAGTTGTATTCTGAAAAGTGTTATTTCTGATATTATTGTAAAACATATGGGGGTAAGGGGGGCGTATACGTAACCTTTTCAAAGGTTTTTTTTTATTCATTTAGTTTTAAAAGTTTTAATTTGCTCTCGACTTTAAAAAAAAAAAAATAATATAAACTGAATGAAATAAAAGGTGTCAAGTATTCGAAACCCTACGAAGAAACAATGAAGTAATTTAAGTGGGTGGGTCGTTGCCCGGATGCATGTTATTTTCTAATGTTCCGAGTTGAGGTTGATTGATGTAAGGCAACATGATCATGACTCTGTTACTACTCTAAGTTGCAATTTGTGAATTGCTTATCCAGGAAAATAAAGCGAATTCAAAAATTATGGGATAAAATACTTCTTAAAGGAAGACAACTGCCCCGTTATGGAATTTTGAATGGTCTCGTTAAGTTGATTGAACAGCGATAATTGCACAGCTCTCGTGTCTCGTTGTTTGTATTCGTAGCATTTTTCTTTGTTATTTCATGTATCACTCAAGTGGCTTAAACGTCTGGGGCCTAATGATTTGAGGTCTGTGTGTCACCAAGATGTCTTCAAAAATTAAACTTATTTTAAAACTGGGGTTTGTTAATGCTATATAAGAACAGTTTGTGATTAGACACTGGACATTTGCTTTTTTCGATTCCATTCGGATTTTGTGAATGCTTTTTTTCGGGGTTCGTAGCGGAATAATCCATTCAGGGATTTTCCACGATGGAATTTGTGAAAAACCTGAATAGTATTTAAAATTTCGGTGGAAGCAACAAATTTCACCTGAAAGGTTTTCCGGGCAAAACTCACAATAGGGCTGATTATTGGTATCGTATAAAATATGCAGAGAAATTTATCTGTCATTTCATATACAATATTTTTTTGTTTCCCTAGAAAAAAATTACAACGAAGATTCACGATCGCTGAAAAAAATTCCGACGGAATAAAATATTTTGAGGGAAGTAAAATTCCCTTGGAGATTAAATTTCTTTTAGCCAGAAATGTGGAATTTATGGAGAACTAAATTCCTTCATTCTCTAAAAAAAACTATTTCGGCATGTGGCTCATGATTTTACAGTAATTTCTTATTCTAAATCAAATGAAAATCAAAACGTTACAAAAACAGTAATTTTTCTTGTTAGTTGCCTTGTGGTCTAATAACATCTTTTTATAAACTCATAAAAAATATAATTTCATACAGCCCTATTCTAAACAAAAATTCCCGGGGAAATGTTTTCGGGAGAAGGGCTCCAAATCGAAATATTCCCGGAGTTTCATTATGTTTTCGCTTGTTATTTGTTCCCCTTGTGTTCAGAATAACGTAAAAGTGAAAAAATAACGAAATTGGTTGCAACTTTTCGATTGTGAGCTCTTCTCCCAAAAACATTTCCCCGGGAGTATTCATTCAGAATAGGGCTGATAATGAAATGCAAAATGGTGTTTTCAGGGGAGAAGATGCAGTGTAAAAAAAATAGCATTAAAATTTTTAACAACCAAAATGTGATATGTTGGTATTTACAACAAAAAGCGGAATAATATTGATTGATGTTAACATAATATGGTAATGCAGGTTCAATGTACTTAACAATGCAATTTTAATTGTTTAACTATTTGTTCTAAAATGTGAGACTATTTAGTTAACATTATGTTTTGTTTTAATTTTTTTTTTTCAATTTTTTAATGCTCACTATTTTCAAAATACTTTTGTTTTTAAGTAAGTACCATAAGTAACGTGAAAGGAATTAACTTAACAAAAATTAACTACATAATTCACTTTTGTTTTATTAAATTTAAACTTAAATCTTGTATAGAGAAAAAAAGAAATAAAATAACTCTTTCATAAAACTAAAAAATAAAAAAAAAACCCTATTGTCTTACTCTTAACTATACGTCATTTTTTTTTTATATTTTCTACATAATTTTACTACCAAGTACAAACTAAAACCAAACGAGTAACTTCATTCTATATACCAGAGTCAGAGAGAGCAAAAGGTTTGTTGTTTAAATACAAATCGCTCGACTGGAAAGATAATTTAACGCTTGCGAACTGAAAATGTACATTTTCATTAATTCCAATATTCTGCACTCGCAAGTGTGTTCTCGAGTTGAGTTAATTTCTTTTTTTTTTTTGTGTTGTTTTGTTTCAAGATATTATTTATGACATCCAGAGTGTTTGAAACAGTAATTTTCTAGAATCTTTCTAGACTGTGAGTGGGTGTGCAAGGTGGAGGATGGAGGTTTTCTAATAGGAATGGGAACGTTCCTTGTCTGGGAAGTAGGTTTTGTTGCTGTTTTAAATTTTTGATTTATCACAATTAAAACTCAATCAGAGGATTTTCTTCTTCATTTTTTTTTGCTGTTTTGTTTTGATATTTTTGTTTATTTTTTTTTTATTTTTTTAAGAAAACAATAGACAAACTGATAAGTATTCATTTATCTCTCAGCAGGATTCGACGACTACGACAGGACGACAACGACGACGATGAGCAGTCATTTCGAATGATGTCAATTACAACGGTCACTGGGTTATTTTTTTCGTTTCTTGCCTCTCAAAAAAAAAAAAATATCCTAGATCCTTCCATCTTCAATTTTACTTCTATTTCTTATGATTTTTGTTGTTTTGCTTTTTCATATTATATAATTGCGTAGGTATACAGTTTTTGTAGTAATTGTTAGATTTTATGTGTCACTTGAGAGAATTACAGTGATTGGGATAAATTATTCGGGCGAATACTGGAATCGGATGAATCTATTGCTCCAGAAACTCATCCAATGGAAAATAATCGTATTGTTATTGTGAGTTATTTATGTTTTTAGGGATTACCAGGACGAATGGAATGAAATGAAATGAAAAGAAAAAGAAAATAAAGGAGTACCAGTTCAGAATTTAACTGTATACTGAAATTGTACAGATTAGTGAATGAGCTTGTGTGTGTATAAAAGTATATTTGTATTTTATAAAAGTAAATTTGCTGAATGTAATAGGACAAGTCGACTGAAATGGGATCATATTCATTGATGGGAACCGGATGTGAAAAGTATTTTTAATTAAGTCAATCCTCTGGACCAGACTTATATACAAAGAGAATTATCAATGAGATATTATAATATGTTTTGTGAATGTGGGTCCTTTGAGAGCTACTTGGCAGAAAATTTTGTTAATTCAAATTGATGTCTTGTCTATTATTTTATTTTTCTGAAAAAGAAAGTAACATTTGGTTCTATAGGAATAATCTAAGATATTTTGAAGATTTCTTTCTCTGTTTTTGGGTTTAATTGTGATTATTAATTAATGCTACATGCTGCCTCACTTTTTTTTTTAAATTTAAAGTGCTCAAGAATTTTTGTACCATAAGTACCTATTAGTAGATACAAATAGAGAACTTTCGCTAATTTAAAAGCTCGCATTATGGCGAAAGTTCGCTCATCATAATGAGGGCCTAAATTAATTTCTTTTTTAGAATATTACCCCTCTCATCAACTAAACGGAGGAAAATAGACCACTACCTTGAAACATTCCTTTTCTTAAACTGGTCTAGAGAAAACAACACAATACACTAGTTCCAAGGTTTTATTTTGGGCTACAGTGGTTTTTTTATATAAAAAAAAAAGTAATAATAGTTTTCTTTCTGAGTGTTTAAAATTGTTATCAATCACAGTCATTCCAAATTATTAAACCTCATTTAAAAAAAATATCATTTATTAAACAAAAAACCATATAAAATGAATAATCTTGTTATTTTCTGACCAAATACTTAAAATTTACTTATTCTATATTTTGACATACTTTTTTTTAACCAATGACTCTTACATTTATTTAAATTTATTTTTATTAATTTATTTTTTTTTACTAAACTTAACCTAAGAGACATGAAACGAAAGTAATAGTAACTTAAAATTATTCAATCTACAATAATATGCATTTATGAACAGTTTGTCAAGAAAAACAAAAAAAAAATAATAATAATAATATTGAAATCATAATACAAAAACAAAAACAAAAAAAATAAAGAGTACATCAAGTTAAAAATTTAAGTTATTTACAAAAATATGCTTTCATTCTTGATAGGGTTTTACAGAGTTTCCAATTTTCGTCTTAAAGTCTTTGAAGTGGCAACAAACAAAATTAACCCCATCAAGACGAGAACATAAATAAATTATTTAGATGCCCATACTTTTGTACAAAAGTCTTAGAACAGTCCAAAAAATATAAATCGCTCATTTGCTACAGCAATGCCATATCTCAAAAACGTTCAATCACAGGAAAATGAGTTTGAAGATTTGTATTCACATATAAGCTCCATAGAAGAAAGTTACAGACATGAAATTTATGCAGTTTGAAGATTTTGAACTTTCTGGTAATATCAACAACTCAAATTTGATGGTTTTTGAGATATGGCGTTGCTGTAGCAAATGAGGGAAATATATATTTCTTATTCTTAGGAACAGTACATGTGTGTTGTTGTTGGCTGAGAATAAATAATCTTAAATATAACGTCGATTTATTCGTTTTTGTGGTGATATCAAAGTGGTGTCTCCATAAACTGGTGATTCATTTCCAGGCGATAAACCATGAGGGACATTTCGAGATTCACCTGCAAGCAAAAAAACGGAATATTAATTGATAACATAAAAACAATAAAAAAAAAATTGAGAGGCAAAAACTGACATAAGAAAATTAAAAGGGGACAGACATTTAAAAAAAAAATGTACAAAATTAACAACACCGATTACCTACGTTAATTACATGAGCATGAAATTTATTTACCATAGTACGACGACAAATTGGGATAAATCTGGTCCGTTGCTGTCCGGTGAGCGAAGGCTGATCCTGGGCTACCGGAGGAGGCGCCACCGCCGCCGCTGCCTGGGCTGCTGCTATTCAGAGATTTATTCTTTGCAGAAGTTGAAAACACTGAAAATGAAACACCAAAGTTAATTTTATTAAATTATTCAGGCGAAATTAATTTCATTCAATTATTTTAAATGGACGACAATTAATAAGCAAGCGAAACAGGGAAGATTTTTTTTTTTTTTTTTTTTTTTCATTTTTCGTTTTTCGTTCCATTTTTTGTGTTTGTATTGTTAACAGTTTTCAAAATTATCCGTGGGCTTGGGCTCTGTTGTAGTTATCAAGATTAAAATTCTGGAATTTACAGATACAGTCTTTGGTAGAGGGAGAACAAAGCGGAAAAAAAGTAGGAGGAGAGAAAATGGCATTAATAAATTATTAATACACTCAAATAAATAATAAAAGGATAGCAAATGGCTGAGTCAATATCATCAGTTTTTCGTGGCGTTTGTGTTTTTTTTTCGTTTTTTTCTGCAAGGATTAACAACTCTAGCGTACGATGGGAATTGTTGCACAAAAGGATAACACCCGAGGTGGAATAATTTTAAACAATATGAAAAGAAACAAGGAAAAGCTCTTAATGCGTTTTATATAATTTTGCAACACAGAATCAACGAATCAACATAAATGAGGTTAAATTACCCTTTTATAGGTGGCATCGGGAGCGAAAAGCAAAAAATCAGTGATTCGGTCACAATATTGATGAGAGAGTGCATACGTGCATTGATGGAAGCGCTTGCACAGCACTTTATGTATCAATATGGAATCTTCTTATTTTGGATATGGGTTCAAGGGAAATTCGCATAATAGGCTCTTTTTATTTTAAGTTTATAGGTAAGTAGGTTCATTATTGAATGGAAATTAACTTTTTGGATAAGTGATGAAGTGACGATTAAAATTATTATATAACGTCATTTTATCGAGAACCTATTAATATACATTTTAAGTGAGAGACGCAGTTACTCCTTGTCGTAATGGTTAATGCGATGGCTATAACGACAAGGGTCTGGGTCCAAATCGGGTGTTCAGCTAAGCCTTCAAGAGTTCATTGGTTACAAAAAGTGCATCCCCTGCATCTCACTCGTTTGTCATAGGCAAACATTTTACGTCCCCTTTATTTCTGCCAACTAACTACACCCACACAGGAACGCTTAAGAGTGTCAGTCATTAGGTCTTGGTTTATAGTGCCTGGATTTCTGATTAGTCTTGCAAACATCGATTTTCCATATTTGAGAACGTAAATAAATTTATGTTTAAAGTTTCTGTTTGAATTCATCAGTATTGGGAATACATTTTTTAGGAGAATTTTTCTGTAATTTAAAAAAAAAAAATTAATTTCCGGTAAACTATTTTCAGGGGAAATTCACGATAATCAAAAAAGATTCCCTTATATGGCCCATTGGCTCTTAACCGGCTTATTAGTGGATATTAATTTGTTTTTAATGGGATTCTTTATAAAGGTTTTTTTTTGTTTGTTTTCTGTACGATTTTTTTGTCGGTCCGATATTTTTCTTCAAATAAAAAACAACAATTTTGTCTTTATACCCTGAAAGCTCAGTAACCATTAAAAAAAAAATAGTCCCGGCATTTCGGCATAGTTACGCTATAATGGAAACTCAAAAAAATGAATTCTGTGCAGAGATTCAAAAACTTAAAGAAGAAGCCTTTTAAATGCTTTTTTTAATTTAACCCGATGCGACCATTTTTTGCTGAGGTACAGTCTATCGAAAATCACCAAAAAAAATCCGAAAAAAGTCTTATTCTTTTAATTTGTTTATGGGGGAAATCCGAAAATCTCATAAAACCGAACATTTTTTAATTTTTTTCAGGTTTATGTACAAAAAGTCATAAAATTATGCACTTTTTGCTTTAATATGGTTTATTTAAGGGTTGAAATTTCAAAGATATTGTCATATAGTTAAAGTTAATTTAAGGGTTGAAATTTCAAAGATATTGTCATATAGTTAAAGTTAATTTATTATACCTTTTGGAAATTGTGATGTTTTAACTCATGAAAATCTTCGTATCTGATTTTGGCTTCCTCAATATAGCAAACAAAAATAAAATCGCTTTAAAATTGACGAAAATTATAAAAAAAAAAAATCGTTTTATGACCTTAATCTAGATTTTGAAGTGTAATAACTTTATATACCAACTGCGTGTGGAAATAACTTTATTTGATGCCTTTTAAATAATTCAGAACATCTGTGTCCAATTCTGAATGCATCATGCACCTCTATTCCGCTTTATTTAACTCTTTTATTTACCTGCACTTCTATTCCATTGCAAAACTTTGGAATTATTCTGAATAAATAAAAACAAAAAAAAAACCTACATAGAATATAGAAATCTATTCCCATAAATATCAACAATTCCGGAGAACTACAACATTGCGCTCGAACTACAATTAATTTAAATTTTCAATATTCCCAATATCCCAAAGATGTATCGAAAGCAATTTCCGAAACAAACGAAGCCTGAAATCAATTCTATAGTAGGTAAAACTCTAACCCCTTCTACCACCCCAAAACCAAAACCAACCCAAAAAGTCACATTTAAGCTCTAAATCAACATCGTCTAACCTTTGTATGAGTTTGAAAATGAGAATTGGGTAAACTACACCAACAATTATATTCAAATGTAATGTAGAAGGTTGATAGTAAGTAAGTATTCTTGACTAAAAAGTTTATCCATCCGAAAACCTTGCTGGATTAAGATTCCTTATCGGACTTATTCCATTGCAACCCAACAAGAAAAAGAAAGAAAAAAAAATTAAAGAGAGAGGGGGGAGGGAGATAAAAACTCCTGTAAGTAAACACCTCGCTTCTTGCTTAAAACTTCATCAATCATTCTCATCTGTCTCCGTACCAATTAGTATTCATTTTGAGTTTCAGCATATCAAAGTAGGTACAACTTCCCCAACACCACCATAGCCGCCCGTACCATCACAGCAGACAGAGGAACAATGCAAATAGCAGTAACCTCTCCCCCCCCCCCCCATCATCACCGCCAACAGCAGCAGCAGCAATAGTCCCATAAACCTATTCACCAAAAACTTAACTCCTGACTCGCCGACAAATTTACACTGAAAATCTTCATGTTGTTGGGTTGGTGTTAGAAGAGCTGCTGGAGGTGTCATTTGGCAAAGGGCGCTGGAGCTGCTGGCCCAACAAAAACACACTTCATACTCCTTCAAGTTGTCTCTAATAGCATTCCCCGGGTGCTGTTAGCTGCTACCTAGTCCAAAATATTAAATGAACTTAAATTTAATCTCCTCCAGCAACCATCAAAAAAGTAAAACGAGGAGGATCCAGATCCAGCTGAACCACGACTCGTTGGGAGCAGCTACAATGTATAGTATATTCGTATAGCGAGTGTCGCCGAAGGAAATTAATCACAGAGATAAGTGACACAGTTTTACGAAATTTGGCTTCCATGATGAACCTCTTGGCCTTACCCTCACCATCCGCCACCGCCAACACAACCCCCTCTCTTCAGACACCATGTCAACCAACAAACCTAAAGGATCTTGAATAAATAGAGAGACGGTAGGTATATGTATAAGGAAAACCAACCAGCCGTGGCCAAAACTTTGAGGCGAATATCTTGGGATGTGATATGGAAATTGTTAATTAAACTCACCTTCAGAGTTGATATCCGTTCTGTAGCTGGTGCCTCTCCGTTGCGGGGAACAAACTATAAGCACTGTAAAATAGAATACAAAATGCAATTAATCAACCTTATAACTCAACGAAGAACAAGAAGGAGGGTAGCAGCAGCAACAGAGAGCGCAACTACCCTGCCAGCAAATGCATTTTAAGGATATATACGAGTATGTACCGACTATACACCGAGTATACGAAAATTAAGCCAAACATTGTTTCTATTTCTGCCAGTGTTCGTCGTCATCGTATATAGTCGTCCTAAATATATCCTTCTTCTTAAAATTGCTAGAAGACTTACGAGCGCATAGCAGAAGGAGGCGATCTGGGAGGAGGTTTTATTATAGAAGAGTGAAACAGGAACTCGCATATAATACGACAAGAGAAGCGCTAGATATTTTGTTATATTTGTTTATGTTCTTGAACTACATAAAGCTAACACGCTTCCAGCAGCGCAATAATAGGGCAAACATGTGTGTTGTAGCACATTTGATATTATTTAGATGAACCAACGCCGCCACCGACCGAAGACCAAAGCAACCACTATAAATATCGGTGAATTTCTCTAGTTTCTTGAAATTTTATTCCAAAAAGGATAAATTGTAAGGTCCTGTTTAGTCCATCGTGTTGGTCTCGAGGTCGTTTTGTCCTTGAGCTATATTTTTGAGTTGTTATAGTTTTAAAATATTTTTTGAATAAATTTCAGTAATCTTCCGCCCAAGCGGAATAAACAAGCATCATTGGGTGGACATTTGAATACTAAATACACAAATTCAACGAAATTTCAGGGATGTATACTTGACCGTTTGTTATGGGGATGAAGGAGCCAACAAATATGACTTTAAAAATAATATTCTTGGAACAGATAATATGCTCTGGAATATTGCGTTAAAAGATAGGGAATGAGATTTAGTTTATGATTTTTAGATAGGATTTTCAAATTGATTAAAATCATGCACATAAAATGCTACATTTTGATTTGATAATTTTTTTTAAAGTGTTGCCAATTTTTACGACCTATACATACAAACATAGGTACTAAAGGATTCGTAAGAAAATTGAACTCGACATAACAATAAAACATGACATTACATTATTTTTATAGAGAATGCGAAAAAACTTGGTAGTTAAGGATTTTTAGTGATTCCGTAAAGGGGAATTTTTTTTCGCCAAAATAAACGCTATGGGAACACGGGGCGGAATAAAGGACGGGGCAGAATGGGTTTTTGCCGTTATTTTCTCACCGGTTATCTGATGATATGTGGATAAATGTTTCAAGTTTCAGTAGTCTGCTAGCTTTCGTGTGCAAGACCTGCCACGAGTGAATCTCTAGTAGTTTGAATGAAATGATTTTTTTTCTTTTTTGCAGATTGTTTTTAAAAAAACAGCTCTATTCTAAACAAAAATTGCAGGGGAAATGTTTTCGGGAGAACTATTCCCGGAATTTGATTCCGTTTTCGCTTGTAATTCGTTCCTCTTGTGTTTGGAATGATATAAAAGTGAAAAAGAAACGAAATTGCTTGCAAGTTTTTTATTAGGAGCGTTTCTGCCAAAAACATTTCCAGGGTAGTCTTTGTTTAGAATAGGGCTGAAAATGATAAATGGGAAATGATGATGCAACTCTACGTTGCGAGTTTAGCAAAGTTTAAAAAAAAAAAAAATATCATTCTGCCCCGGGAATGGGGGTGGAACAGAAAAAGTCAGACTGTTATCTTAAATGAAATCGTCTCTAATTTTGTATTAAAATCTTAGTTTTTGTAGTGCAAAAATATAAATAAAAGGTTTAACTATAATATAAAAGTTATTTGCAGTTTTAATTTTTAAAATTACAGAAGATATGAACTTCTAAGTAAAAACTACCCCATTCTATCCCGTGCTTCCCTACTTGCCAAATTACAAAAATGAAAAATAAGTAATTTTTTTTTTTTTCAAAAACGATTTTTATAAAAAAATATTATGATTATGTAGGTCGTAATTTTGAAATAAAAGAGAATTATTTTTTCACCTTTTAATAACGGTACCGTCGATAGACCAGTTTTTCGTTATAACAGACTTCAAATCGAATGCCCGACTAGATCGCACGTACTTGCTCTTACAAATAAAGTTTTTTCAACAAAAAAATTTCAAAACATTTTTTTAAAAATCCAAAAAAAAAAAAAATTTTTTGAGGCAACCTAATAACTTTTATATTTATAAAAATCGTTGAGATCTAGAGTCATAAAGGAGAAAATCAGAATTTAAAATAAACGTTTCTATGGCAGGTACAAAATTGTTTAAAAAAAAAATCCGACACCATTTTCAAATATTCTGTCCAAAAGTCATTTTAAAATTGAATTTAATGTTTAAAAAAAAAAGTTTTTTCGGTTATTAAAAAAACATTTGTTGAAATTTTCTGCATTGCAAGCCATTTAGGCAAGTATACATGCGATCCATTCGTGATTTTTTTTTTAAATTTGAGTTTGAAAATTATTTTTTTCAAAAACTATTGGCTTACAATTCCAATGGAACGGATTTTGGACACCAATTTTTAAATTACAGTATTTGTATATTTCCAGGATGCAATTTTTAAAAGAAAATGAGCCTATGTTTATAATATAGGATTCAATTTCGAAGTTTTAGTGTTAATTGAAATCGATGAATGGAAACTAAAGTGTGCAGCAAAGATATTACCCACAATTTGATGTAATTTCTTTGATGCTGGTACAAGTTTCGTTATTAAATGTTATCATAGCATATTTCCTTATAAAATAAAGCCTTAATTAAATAAAACCTTAACAATAGTTTTGGGCTTTAATTTCATTTTATTTTGAAAACAATTTGGGAGCCTTATTTGATTTTTCATAATTTACATGAAAATCTTATAAATATTAGAATAACATTGTCACAAAAAGTTTTGTGAACAGCGGTGTCGTTGAAAAAATCAAAATGTGTCCCAAAAAGGGATCCGAGTCAAAAAAGTGTCCCACCATAAAACTCTATGTAAACAAAATTTTTAACATTTATTCGTGAGGCAAAGTAAAAACAAACAAATTAAAGTTATTCCTTTTTTTCAGAATATTTTATTTATATTTTTGTAAATTTGTGCACGATTTTTGAATTTGGCACCCAAATTTTAATATTTTGCTTAGTTTTTATTTGAGTAAAGGACAGATTTTATAGAATTACAAGACGTTTTTGCTAAGATAAAGGAGCCATTTTGTTCTTTTTTGAAAAGGTTAGGGCCAGGGGTCCCTAACAAGGGGGCCAAACCGCAACGCTGGACCCAGCAATCATGTTTCAATGTTAAACCGATGTGATTTTTTCCATTACTTAATATGCTTTTCAGTGTAAAGCTCGTGCTGCAAACCAACAGCGAGCTACACAAAAGCTGCAAAAAAATCACACAGGGAAATTATGCAGGATACAATTCCAGTTTTTCTTTAAGAGTTTGAGGGTGTTATCGCATTTTCTAAAATAAAATTTGATCTGAAGAAAATGGGGTTTTTATTTCATTTTTCTAAAAAAAAAAAAAAGGCAAAACTAGTTGGGAACCTTATTTCATTTATTTTTGGGACATTTTGTTTTCAATGTCGGTAGGGCCTTATTTTATTGGTGCATAATATTATTATGAAAAAATACGCCATAGGGCCCCCATTTTTTTTTGTCTATTTTCTAGAGCCCAATTTTCCGAAGCTAAAAAAGCAGTTTTTAAACCACTTTTTTGTATGAAGTTATAATGTTTCTACCAAGTACCTCAGTTTTAAAATAGTTTAATAATTTTTTCAATAAATAAAATATTTTTGGGGAATTTTGTATGTGACTAAAAAAAAAAAAACCTCAACTAGCGAAATTCACCTTTGCTGTAAAATAATATTTGGCATGGTTTGGCTTAAGAGGATAATATTTTCTGGAATGTTACATGCTTCAGCATTCGAGCAGAACGAAGTGACATTCCTTATTATTATTGCGTCCGGGTGGAGGGTTCTTGAAAAATGGTTGAATGCTTGCTGCAATATTATAGTACATTACATCCCATCCCTTCTCTTCTCATTCATGTTTGTGGTTTCGTATACACTCGTATATAGTAAGTTGATATATATTTAGTAGATATGCATGACGCTTGAAGGATAACTTACCCCAAATTGTTGCTGCAAGGATAATCAATGCGGAGATAATAAGTCCCACATTTGATACTATCTTAATTAGGAACGTTGATGAATTACTGAAGGGCTGATTGGAGCATTTTTGTTCAAGAGCATTTGATCCAAGTATTGGTATCTGAAAATTGAAAATGAGAATCAAAATAAATATGTTTTATTGGATAAGAATTTATGCAAAGAAATAGACACACACAAAGAGAAAGAGAGAGAGAGAGAAAAGGATATAACATTTAAAATTGTATGTTTGGCCGATTGTGTGAGTTGAAATTGGACTTGCCCAATTATTTCGAGTGGCATTTACAAAGCACTTAGGTTTTTGACTTTTACATTAAAATGATGGTTCGTTCATTCGTTCGGTTCAAGGATGAGGAAATGAAAAACCACTACCGAACAATGATCAGCACGCGATTTAATGAAATCCAAACTGACTCGACATAGAATAACCAAAGAAAATTGTAGAACGTTAAAAAAAAAAAATACCTTCTTTAGGGAAAATAATGTATGGGTAAGTAGATATCTTTAGTATAGATTTCGGGAAAGAATTTAATTAATTTTCCGGCATTTGAAGGACCTAGGCCCTTGAAGAGTTTTCAAAAGAGGTTGAGTGCTTGCTGCTAACGTTTATACAAATTATATGATTGAATGTTGCGGCTTGGATTATGATAGTAAAAGAAATTAAAAAAAAAACTGTTATTCTAAAAAGAGAGCATTTAATGGTGTCGAAGAGGAACTGTTAGAACGACTAAAGAAGTTGTTCGGAGAAAGGAGGACTTTTAGATGAAAGAAATGTAGAAAATGTAAGAGAAATTTGTCGAAATGATTAAAATTCCAATAGAAAATTGCTGTAGATATTGTCTAGAACACTAAAAAAAAATTGTTTTTCTTTTTCTTTCTTAAGTGGGTACAGTTTGTTTAGATGTCTGGTAATTTGTTCTTTGGTAGTTGACATAATTATAATCAGATCCAAATAATAAAATGGAAAAATTCAAGCAATTTTAAATGTATCACGTTGACAAAAGGTAAGAACAACGATAACAGTGGAAGAAAATTATTAGACGGATCTATTTGTTTCCTTTAAATAATAGGAAGATTTAGAATTAACAAAAATAATTAATAAGTCCTACGTTGAAAAGATCTTAGCGCTTATCACAGATACCTGCCAGATAACCACCTCGAAAAATTGTAGAAGCATGCAATTTGGCGTGAACTGATAATAGAAACTACATAAAAAGAGTAGTCGAACTACTCTCGTTTTAAATTCAACAGATTCAATATACAAATAGCTTGTTTTGACATTGAAAACAGATATAGTCAATCCTAAAATTGCAATATTTATACTTTTTTTTCAAGATGGTGGTTTAGTCCCAAATGGGATTCATTGTAACTTCTAGAATAAGAGTATGTGCATTTCAGCCAAGCAATTCTCATCAATAAAAATGCTATAAAATATTGTTTACGGCCCAAAACCTAGAATTAAGTTGTATTGCATATTTATTTGACTAAATAAAGCATTATAGCACTTTTTCCCCACCAGATACAAACTTGTGCCCATAGAAAACAATTAAGTACTAGTTGAGACCTTTTCAACAATATAGGTCATAATGTGGTACAACACCAGGGACGAAATCCCGAAGGAATAGTGAAAACATTTCTTTTCTTTTCCTTGGGGAGAGGGGGTGATAGGACATCGATTGCAATTCTTCCTAATGATCACCTAGTATGTTCAACTTGAATTTATTATCATTTTTAAGTTTTTGACCATCAACAAATTATTTAATTGCATTTTTATTTTAGCAGAGAGGGCGCAATAACTTTTTTCTCCCACGAGATCCGGACTTATGTCGTGTCCATACAAAAAATTGATGAACTAATTGAGACCTTTCCGACGATATACATAGGTGTTACACCGGTGGGAGCGAACCGCCCGTTCTCCTCTGGATCCGCGAAACTAGGCCCCAGGAAATAAGACCCCAAAAAAAATTAAATACGGCTGTGTTTCATATTTTTTTTAAGGCATAATTTTATTATGAGATCAGACCCCAATGAATGAAATAAATAAATGAAATGAAATGAATCAAATAAATAAGTGAAATAAAACCCCAACTCTAGTTTTGGGGCTTAGTTTCTTTCTATTATTATGAGAACCATTTGGGGGCCTCATTTAATTTTTTTATAATTTACATGAAAATGTTAAAATCGCGAGAATTTTTGCAGCTATTCTGGTGAATTCCAGCAGTGAATTTGCAGCACGATCGCTATTATGACTTTTCAATGTAAGCACTTTTCAGGAACAATTTAAAAAGGGAACTTTTGAAGGATACAATTCAAGTATTTGTTTAACAGTTTGGGTTAATGATGTGTTTTCCAAAATAAAGTTCAATATAAAAATGAAAAAATGGGGAATAATTTCACTCTTCCAAAAGAATCACAATATCAATTTCTCAGACCTCTAAAATGTTTAATAGAAGGTATTTATTAATATTTATAAGTTCAGTGCAACTTCATTACTTTGACGAGAAACATTTTTCGGAAACTTTTCCTAAAATGTTTCAAACAATTTCCATACTAATATCTGAAAAGCACCAACAACAAATATTTCCCATGTGTGGTCCAGCATTTTGAATCCTTCAGTATTTGTTGACCATTTTGCGTATCGAAATTTTTGTTGGCAACTCCAAAAAACAAAGTATGAAAGAAATGAAAATAACCTCAAACCTTCTTGATAAAAAATAAAACACAAAAAAAATAGACTGGGTTAAGAATCAAAAACTAACTTTTAGTTTCATTAAAAATGAAGAAAAAAAATCTAGAATACACAAAGTTATATTCACCTTTGACCTTTCTTTAGATCTTTTTAACCCCTTAAGCAACAAATAAGTGAAATTAAATCATATAACACTGTGAGGGTCTATACAAATAGAAACTTTTATCTGAACTTTCTCTCGTTTTAATATTAAAATTTAATCAAAGTAAGAAATAAAAACAAAAAAGCAAAAAAAAAAAAAAAACAAATTAAAAACTCTATCTACAAGTCAAACACGTTAACTGCTTCTTCATTTAACCAAAGTCGATGCACTTTCTTAAGGGAAACAACATAAACAAAAACTACAACTAGTACCTCGAAATGTTTTTTTGAAAACAAAATACACACCATCATGGTAAGAAAAAGAAAAGATGTAAAAAAAAAACTAAAAAAAAAAAATAAGAAAATACTAATTTTCTTTTGGAAAACTGAGAAAGTTTTCTAAAGTTTCATGTAAAAGAGAACCATCCATTCATTCACTTTATACCTATAGTACAGCATGCATACCACATATACACACACACTTAGTACATCCACATATATCGTCATGTGAAAATGTTTCTTATCTTTAAAAAAAAGGACACACAAGAACGATGCTAAGAAAGCTAAGAGAAACTTTATAATACTCCAATATATGTTGTTCTTACTCCGTATATTGCAAAAAACATTGGATTGTTAGTTTCTGCTTTTTTTTAATTTTTTTTTTTTATTTTGTCAAACGACCGCCTGGAGATGGAAATAGAGAAGCTTTACTATTATACCCAACATATAACCAATTTGAGGAAAGCCAAGTACAGCAATGTATAAGGAACCCTCTCCTTTCTGCTTGGCAAAAAAAAATGGAAACACGAAATTCAATGGAATGGATAAACTACTTAAAAGGAGTTAAAAAGATACAGTACGAGTATTTCATACAATTATATTGGGAAAATTAATCTAAGATTTTGGTAAATGTGTTTACAAACTTCAAATAATAGCACGATTCTACATAATATGTGAATTTACTAGCAAAGTCGAAGAAATGTACAAGTGAGATCACTTGAATCAATGCAATATATCAACGCAAAAGAGAAATTAAGAAGTAGAAATGTTTGTTGAAGATACTTTTGTAGTTTAAACTGACGCGGATATGTAACAACAATCAGCTTATATGATTCAAAAAAGATTTATTTAACTAAGTTTATCTATAACCTACAAAACCCATTCGCGGTTTGGTCACCCTCTTGAAAAAAAATGCATTAATATTGCAATTTCAGGTTTCGCTATACCTATGTATTAAACTTAAAACACTGTTTTTTTTTATTCTACTAAACTAAAAACACTATTTTTGGGAAGTTGAAAATACGATATCTCAAATACTTTGCATGGTAGAGTAAAAATTTAATTTAGTTCCCATGACCACCCTTCACTGGCTGATATTACTCATTTACGGAAAAATCGATCTTAAAAATGAGTTTTTTGTTGTTTTTTTTTTTAAATGTTTTCTACAATAACTGCGTTGTTTTCTTACTTATTTCATTTTATTTCATACTTAACCCAAGTATACAGTTTTTCGCAAAAAAATCCTATGCATTTCTTATGGGGGCAATTTTTGAGGAACAAAAATATTTTTGATTTCACCAAATCTATCCGAGCTGAAACCCATAACCGAAAAAGAATATTCTGTATTCTACACGTTTTTTTTCGCACAAAACAATGGCATTGCTTTGGCGGAAAAAAACGAACGATTGCCACCTGGCTGTTACCTATATTGAGTTGTTCACTGCTGTAAACTGGCACTGAATAAAAAAAAAAACAATTGCACACAATAGATATTTTTTTCTGCAAAAATAATTTTTTGTTTTAACACTGATTTTTTTCAAAAGAACTGTTATTTGTAATTTTCAAAAATCAAACATGTTTTCGTCAACTTTTTTGGTTAAAAATTATTATTATTATTCATCAAAACACACAAAAAATAATATTTTGTGAAAGAAAAAATTGTATGAGTTAAAAATATAGCAATGAACGTTAAAACTAAGATTTCTCAAAATCTAACTGTTTTTGAAAAAGATAAAAATAAAAAACAAAAAAATATGTTTTGGCATTTTTGAGGTTATATAGAAATAATTATGTGAACAAAAGTTGTAGATCTTTTTACCACCTACAACTCTTGCATTAAATTTTGTTCGCTACGAGATCTACCTTAGATATAAATCGTTAAAATCAGACGATTTTCGACACCCACAACACTTTTTAGCCCACTTACCCACTTTCCACCATTCTGTTGGTGGACAATTTATTTTTCCTCTTTCATACCTTTTTTCTAATTTTGTACAAATAATGATTGGCAGTGGTCTATAAGTACTGCCTTTTTTTATTTTTCTTGTATATTTGCCTTTTTTCATTATTTTTCCGCTTTTAAGTCTCAAAGATGCAAGAAAAAAATTACTACAACAACACACAAATTTCTAAACAATACGTCGATTTACTTTTGAAATAGATTTTTTAGAATGTTGGCCTGAGATTTAATCACTTTTCTTGGCAAACCGATTGATCTTTGTGTGCAATTGTATGGCAGCCAAATTTCTGCATAAAAAAAAGAGCACTTTAAGATTATTATATAAGATTCTTAAAAGCATTAAATGGCCCAGCTAGAAGAAGCGTTTTTAGTTTTGAAAAAAGAAGATGAGATTCTATACCTGATTTTAGTTTTCTGATGAATGTTTTTTTTTTTCAATAAGCATAGAAATGACCTTAAAGGAGTCGGAGAAGAGATTGTATGCGTTTACCTATTGTAGTTTATTATTTATTTATTTCTTTTATTTTTTTACTGAAAACAGCTTCGTTAAAATTAACAACCTTTGTTTTATCTTTCGCATGAGTTTTTCACTGCACAATCCACCATAAAGTTTGAGGTACATCGTAAAGGACACTTTCTTCCCAGGATGGAAATAGTAAACATTTATTGTAAGTACATATCTATCAAACATAATACGTATGTGTATGTGTGCAGGTCGATAGATAAATAGATAGAAAATCGCACACACAATCTATATACAAACTCGTACCTACATATATCCATTACACACGTTTTTAAAATAAGTTGTACTCACCTCAATGTCTTCCAGGGTTAATGGTGAGTGCACATAGATAAACAATTGCTCCTCTGTTGGTAGTTGGTTCAACTGTTTCACCTTGTATTGCAATGAGCCGTGTACTTTTGCTTGAGGAATCACTTCTAGAATAGATGTATCTGATGGTTTTACCTGTGTACGAAAAAATAAGAAAAACAAAAAAAAAAGTTGAAGTTTAAATTGAATTTTTTGTTTCTCTCAGTAGATATTTTCTTCTCACACATAAAATATATAGAAACAGAAAGGTGAAATAAAGGAGAATGCATAAAGAGGAATGGATGGCTGGATGAATATATAGAAAAACTTAAAGACTTTTCTATATTATAGAGGAGAGTTGATTTTAACTATGTATATGTGTGTGCTGTCAAACATGCAATTCGAGTGGATTTGTATGTTCTTTGCTGACTTTTTTTTTGTTTGTATTTAACTTTAACGAATCCGTTGTCATAATGGGGATAAGTTCCCTGTTAACAAGTTTAATATATTAATTCGATATTTTTGTTGCAGAACATTGAATGCCCTGATTAAAAAATATATATATAAACTCTTAATGCAAGTATATTTTCACATATTAAATAAAAAAAATCAACCACAGCAACCAAACTTAAGCTTTTACGGTTTGTAACTGTAAATTTTTTTTTTACTTTTTTAGTTTTTTCACTGATGAAGCGATTTAAAATAAATGACTTTTTAAGCTCTTAAAAGCGCATATATTTATTAAAACTAAATGTTTTGTGGTAATTTTCGTTAGTTTTGATTTTTTCTGATGATTTTTCGTATTCAGAAATGACGGACAAAATCCCTTTATAAATATGACATACAAAAATTGACATATAGTATATATAATAATTTTGTTTTTATTGCAATTTTTTGTTGATAGATAGTAATAAGAGTTAAAACAGTTAAGAGCTCTTGATTTGTTGAAGATATTGGTATGTTGGTTTGTCCTTTCTAGAACTAGGTTATAAACATCAATATTCTTTAATGACACTTTCGGAAGAAAAAAGTTAAAAGAATGTGTTTCGAATAATTGCTTTTAGAGATTAACTTGAGTTCTATGCTAAAGGTAGGTCTCAATAAGAGAGAAGGCTGAGCTTTCAAAATGTGCAGTTGTTGGAAGCCATCACTATTGGCCACTATGTTCAACTTTAGTGCCAACCCGTAACAGCTTCAGTGCAAAAAGAACAAAATATGGTGACACCGCAGGAGGTTTGTTCCACACTCGGTTTGAGATTGCCGAATGTAATCTTATTTGGTAATTTTTAGTCTGGTTTCTATTCCCAACTTTCAAACTTGTGCTATTTTTTTTTTTTTTTTTTTTGTAGAAAAGAGCGCTCCCAGGAGAGTAAAAAATTTTCCCACCCAGTTGCATTTAGTCCCAAGAATTTCATTTAGCAGAAATATGAGCTCGGCCAGATGATAAGTTGACATACAAATAAATTAAAAAAAATATTTTAATTGTTTTAGTAAATCGCATTTTCCTGAAATTTGCATTGAAAAATAGTGTTTTATTCGAATTAAAAGTTAATTAAAAGGAATCACAAATCATCGCAATGCACGGTGTAATGTTTTTCTCCCCACTACAAGAAACTTGACAGTCTTCCTAATTAAGTGCAAGAAAAGTGTGGAACAGACCTACGAGCAAGAGTATCCAGTACGACAATGAGCGATACTTTTCAACACTTAAGACATTTACTAAAATTTTTCATTGTCATTTACCATTAAAGGCAGGAGTAGTGTGTTATGACGGAAAAATCCATGTTCTCGACACACAGGACCGGAATTTGTTTGCTCCCATCACTACCCCCGTACATTCTTTCTCATAATACATTCTTTCTCGGTCGAACATATTGTAGTTTCTTTGGGAAGCATTCATATTTCTGTCAGAAGTACGCTACCTGCAGCTCTCGTTCGCGTTATGTTTCTGAACAGCATCTCGTCGATTTCAACCCGTTAAGAATAGTCGAGGTGAAGGACTAGAACCGTCACCCATATCGTTAAGGATTTTTCAATTATTCGAAAACTAATTTGCCTTCTTTTTTTAGAGTGTCCGTTAGGAGAGCTACAAAAAAAACTTAAAAATCAAAGCTTGTATTGCGTTTTTCGGCAGAATAAAATCGACGAAGGCCTCTATCTTCGCCGGAACGGTCTTTAATTTCCCACCACCAACGATTGAGCCCAAATATTTTAGCTCCCTGGACCTGAACAAAAAAAAAAAAACTTAAAACCCATATCCTATCTCTAAGCCATTATTCAAAAGTACAATGAGAGTGTTCCACCATTAAATTAACAAAATTTCAACTAATCACTCAGAAAAACGAAAACCTTATTCAAAGCAATATGGCCAATTGTATTCCAAGACCACACTATGCGTCCATTATATTCGATTTATCGTTCGACACTGCTCTACCCCCTTCCAAAATCCATTGTCCCTCTTAACTTTCTCTCGTTGTTGTATATTTATAACCAACCCATCTAGACCCATTGAAATCGGCAAGGCCTCGAGCCCAGAGAGAATCTCTCTCCTATTCTAGATATTCTTCACATATTTACTATACACACCAACATCAGCATCAGCATCCCAGCAGCAGCAGCCAGTAGAATATTGTGAAACTTCAAGACCATTATGCTTAAACACAATGGGAGCGTTTAAGTGATTATCCACTCTTAAAGGGAACTCTTTTGCTATTGAATGAAGGAAACTCCCTTGTGTGTGAGTAGAGTATGAAACTGCACACCGTTGCGTCCGTCGTCGTCGTTGTCGTCCTTCCGTTCCGTTTTCGTACCATGTGTTGTTATTGTTGGTTACTTGGACATGGATGGCAATGGTGATTGTTTGATTTTGTTCGGTTTGGTCCTTTGGTCATCCCATTCTTTGTGACTCTCAACTCAATGCATCCAGTTAAAAAGTTACCTAATGGAATTTCCTCGAGTGGTTTCTTCCCTTACTCCCTGTCATTCCTATACTCTTTTTCTATTTCTCTCTCTCTTTCACTCTTAATAGCACTTAAGTGTGAATATTATCGATTTTGATGTGCATTCGATGGCTTCCTGGCTGAATAAGAAGGAGTCAAGTCCGCAATGCATGCCGCCGCCGCCGCCGCCGCCTACTCAATCCCTTTAAATCTCTCGCTCAAGGACTTTCCACAATGTTGCCTTCTGGTGCCAAGTCCTTTTCCAAGTTATGTGTACATGGAATTATTGTTTCCGATTATAACTGTTAACTTTATTTTTTATTTTCCATTTTTTTTTTTTTTCTCAAATTGAACGTAGCATAGCTTTTTCCGGTCCAGTGTGTAAGTTGAGTGTATTTTTTATTATTTAAAAAAAAATCGTTATAGACATTTTAATGTTGGAAGGACATGTCAGATAGGATACGCATTGGCATAGTTTTTTGTTTTTTTGTATTTAATTTTTTTTATAATGAAATTGGTTAATGGATGGATATGCGGAAACTAAAATGAATCAAATTTTATTGAACAAACAAAATGCCAAATATGCATGCATAAATTAATAATTAAATTTGTTGAGTTTGTTGTTTTTTTTGTCCTTCTGTTATTTTTTTTTTTTTTAATGTACAAGTCCACCCTCAACACTTGCAACAAAAGTGCTACAGTAGTTTGTTTCCCTTGTTGATGATAAAAATATGACACATTTTTTAATTGAAAATAAAAAAATATAAAAAAAGAGGATCAGAAATGAAATTATAATAATAAAATGCTATTATACGTAATTTTAAATAAGTTGCTGTGAAACCAAGTGTGACGAGTATTGCATTATTCAAAATTTAACAATTTAAAAATTTTGTTGCAACCAAAAAAATAAAAGGATTTCCTTTATAAAATTTTATGTTTTGTGTGCATGAATAAATTTTACCAAAACACCAATATGTCTATTTAGCAGCGGCCTGGCAAACAGCATTGATGGATTTTTGTTGTTGTTGTTGTTGTTGTGTTTGTTATAAAACAAGAGAATTGCAAGCGAATATAAGTTTATTCCAAGTATTTAGTTAAATTGAAAAGCTTTTAGGCATTGGAAAAAAATAAGCCATACAATTACGACATTCTTATAAATCATTCATGACATGATTAATGGCTAACACATAGAAATTCAGCAAACGAAAAAGTATACTGATAACATGATAACTAAATTGCTATCGAAACGAAAGTCCAATAAAATGTCTATTCTGCCGGATACTAAGAGATTATTCTTGTACTTAAGACAGACTATTGTATTCTTTATTTGGGTCCTATCCTTTAAGCATAATTGTTTTACAAAGGATCCATAATGTACATAAGTCAGAATATTTTGTTTTTAAATTGTTTGGTTTTAATTGCGTAATTTGGCTAAAATCGTTTTTTACAAGCCATTGCAAATCATAGATCAGACATATAACCAAATTGTTCTGGCAATCCACATCATCGAAAGCGGCCCAGTGTGGCGCCTTTTCGCAAAAGTGCTTGCAAAATTTAATTTATGTGTGAGCTTAAATATCAAAACTAACTTATTTAGCCAAAATAAATTTTAAAATCGGTCGAAGGATTCGGGTGATACAGGTAGTCAAGTTTCCTTATTTTTAAAATCATTTTTTTGTTTTTAAATGGCTTCTAGAATTTCGATCAAGAAAGTCATGGTCATTTTTTTAGATAAGCTTATATATAGCGTGTTATTGCCAAGGATTCCCTATTTCCTTCTATTAACTTTCTATGGAGGTGTTGTTTTTCTTTAGAGAAAGCTAAAGGGTAATTATAACTCCATGAAGTACTATATAATCCTTCAGCAGTTTGATAGGTATTTTGTTCCGTTTCTGAAATATTTAATTAATTACATCTGTTTAATTTTGTCGGTATCGTAGAGATAATCATTCAGAAAAGGTGAAAACAGAAACCCTATTGCTCTATTTAGCACCCGTTGTCATATGAAACCAAATTTGAACAATCACTTCTGTCTTGCTCAATATCAAAAATCTGTATTGTAGGAGTCCGCTTAAATATTTGAGGTAACTGCTACCTGTTTCTGTTCTAATGAAGTGGGTGATATAAATAAAACAGGAAACTAGATAAGAGCAGTCATTAAAATGCAAAAGCTCAAGATTTTTGAAAAGCGATGCTTTGAGCAGCTGATTTAGTTCATTGACACTGCTCCTCAGTATACTTTAACTCTTATTACCATATTTCAATTAAAAAAAAAAAATAAAAAATAACTGCAGTACACCATAAATCCAGTGACGAAAATTCCGAAATAAATATTCAAATCCCCAAATAATTAAGGAACACTATTCAAAAAACACCAAACCACCACGGTTGCTGAATAATTTTAATAGTTTAAAGAACTATAAATTATGCATTACTTTTCTAGACAGAAAATTGACATAAAATATCCGTTCTTTTTTTCTATTCCCAATGGTTGGAGTAGTAAGTATGTATTTAGATTCTGTGGCTTTGTTTTCATTCTCTAAACTATTTCTTTTTTTTTTTGCCAGAGGCTTCCCTAAACTATTTCTTTTTACCAAAGGCACAGATAAAAAAAAAGAATCAACCCATCCCCCGTTCGTTGGTTCAAAAACTAAAATTAAAATTCTTTATCGTCATCCTTTCTAGATCCTTCTTCTTTTGCACAAAATGATAAACGTTTCTATTTAATTCAAACAGAGACTAAGGAGAATACTTCAATCGCACTGCTGCGCTCTCTATTTCAATGGAAATCTATTCCGAATGTCGTCTAAGAAAAACATAAAAGAGAATCATGTTTTCAACATTTGTCGTCGTCCACGTCTCCATTCAATTTAAACTGATAGTTAAATCAATTTCTTACATGGCATTTACTAGTCGCTCGGTCGGTCGGTCGTTCGTATTGAAGATATACAAGAGTAGGTATGTTTATGTGGATATACCATATTCAATCCACAACGAATGCGATGCGTCATGTCGTCCGTCATTGAGTCAAACGACAAATAGCAAAAGGAATCTATCTGTCTATGTAGTGTGTCGTATCTATCTATCTATCCATCAGAGAGAAGACGACAACGATGAATTGTTGTAATTAGAAAAAAAATTCCACTTACACTTCCTATTCCTATTTCCAATTATTGTACTCTAGAGTCTAGAAACTAACCCCAACCCCAACCCCACCTCCATACTTGTTCTTACCTCAATCTTTTGCAGAACTTTATCCAGTCCTGTGATTATAATGTCTTGTTGGCCAATATCAGAGACGAACATTTGTCCTGGAGTCACTCGTATGCCAGGAACAAACTTGAGCGTTATCGCATCTGTCAGGCCGTTTGGCAAGCGAGCCTGAAAAAGCAAAATATATTGAAATGGTTGCAGTTGTAACAATAGACTCTATCTATCTACTCACCTCAAGCTCAAAGTTAACTTCATTCGTTTTAACAATGTTGAGAACATCATTAAAAGTTGTCGTCAAGTCGATTTGGCATGCATATGTTCCCAGTTCGGCATCGAAATAGGGCATTACCTTGTAATGGTCCAACAACAAGGCGCCCAATTGTTGTTGCTTCGATGTTAGATGACACGTGAAGAACTTTATGGGAACTTTATCAATTAAGTTTGAACATTTGGATATATTCTTGGCAATCTATGCGAAGATGAGTAAAAAAAAAAAGAGGTTATGTAGTAGAAGTTGTTTACACAATGTCATCGTTCTTCAAAAGATTCAAACAAAAAAAAAGAGATTGAAATCAATTTCAGTTGAAACTTACCAAATTGGCGAACTTATCCACTTGAAGATGATTGCGTACGATTAGATGTCCTTGATACGAAGTGCCACTAAATATGTCGAATGACTTGAAGAACTCAATCTGTGGGATAAGTTGTTAGAAAGTGATTTATCTATTTTCTTATATTTTTTTTTTAACAAAATGCACACACTCTCGTCGCTGTTTTTTTTTTTTTTCTTACCTTATCGGCATCACGAACTTCAACATCGTACTTCAGGAAACTACCAGTTTTATCGCCATTTGTGACTACGACCTTTTCGCCCAACTTGAATCGATTGCCCAAGACTTTGCCGACTCCTGTGGAAAAGATAAATGAAAAAATTGTTGAATTAGAGGGCGGGGGGATTAAGTAAAACTAAAAATAAAAAGTATAGATGGTGTTTCAAATAAAGAGTTTTAGGTTAGGTTACTCTCTGCACATTGCATCAACAACGAGCTTGTACTTTATTATCTATAAAGTCGTTGAGGAAAGGAGGGTGGCGAATTATGAGGAAAAATGAGATTTATGCAAAATAAATAGAATGGCAAATCAGGGACACATAATTCATTGCATTAAATCCGCATCCATAAATATTGGAATCGTTGTTGTGAAGCGTGTGCTAGCTTGCTTGCTTGTTTGTGAATCTGTTTTATTATTATTTGTGTGTGTGTGTGTTTGTGAATGTTTATGTGTAACACAGCCATCATAAAAATCGATTAGTATTATTATCCTTTGAGTCATTTCATTTCCTCCTTTGCTGATTCAACAAGAGCGCAGTGTGCCTTTAACGGTGTGCGGTGCGGTTTCAATTGATGGGGTTTGCGTTCTTTGTATATTGCTAAAGTTTTATTTTGGTTTCGGTGTATAGTATGCATGGGATTTGGTAGTGACATTCATCAATGAATGAAATATTGATGACATAATTTGGTCAATAAAAAGGGATTTGACTTTTAGGAATTGAGAGAGAAAAAGGGATCAATTTTTGTTGGAAAGGCAAGGCGAGATCGTTAAAACAAAAATTCTGACCTTGGTTTCAGATTTATACTAATATTTGAGTTATAAGTTTGCTTTTAATGATAAACTTAGAAGGGCGGCAGGCAAAAATCCATGAAATATGTTATATTCGTAGTGAATTTATCTGGCGTTGAACATTTTTCTGGTTTGACAATTGTAGTTATTGTACATTTTGTGAGTTTACAGCTGTGCCCAGGTAAAAAAAAATCTGGATGTAATGCTTGTCAATAGTAACATTCTGACCAATTCTATGTTGCAAATTGACTTTTAACAATTTCTGCGACTGTTTAAAGCGTACACTTGGAGTAATGGAACGTGTAATGAACTATTACGACTCTTCCGAGAATTGAAAGACCTCGAGGATAATAGGTACTCGTGTCATAAAAAAGTTAGTTTTACAGTTTAAAAAAAAGCATTAGTAATAACACTGGTCTCCAAAAATAAAGTTTTTTTTTTGTACTTCATATAGTTTTTTTTGAAATTATTATTAAGATTGGACATTTCTGAATCTAATTTACTTGATCTGGTATATATTGGAAGCAGTAATTTGGAGAACCAGATTTGTGTTTTATTCATCAATATATAGTCACATGGTTAACCCATTACTTTAAAAAAAATCACCATAAATTTAAAAATTGCGTAGTTTTTGCAAAAAAACTTCTAATTTAGTATGGAATCTCTATACTCTATGTCTATATAGTATTTTCAGGTCGTTTATAGAGAACCAATATCATGAAATTCTTGTAACCGTTCTCTACGTGTTTCGGGGATCAAGGTTAGGAACTGCATTTGACACCCGTTTCACGATGCTATGCACTGTTTACATACTTACGTAAATAAAATCAGCAATGACCAACTGAATTGACCCGAGTGCATATTACCTCAGTACAAGCAATAATTGGATAATTGGTAGTTATGCGCGAATATTGTTTGCTTTGAAATAACAAAATCGGTAGATAAAATCCAGTTTTTGGATCATCTTTGCTTCCAGAAACAGACTTTCGCAATAATAAATTTTCTCGGAATATTTTATTTTCAAAATATTTATATTCAAACTGAGAATAATTTATGACAGAAGATACAACAAAAAGAATTACAAAATTGAATTTGACAGATAACTCTCAATTTTTCTCTCTCAACTTCTACTATTTTCGGAAATTGGGAAAAGCAGAAGTTGATCAACCCGAGAGTTGAAAATCGACAGTTAAAACTTTCAACTTTGAGTGAAGAAAAACAAAATTACAAGTTGAGAATAAAAATAATCAACTTGAGTTCAACTTGTAATGAAGAAAATGGCTCTAATCCATATCCCCTTCAAGTCATGATTCCAGCTTCAGATGCTATGCCTGCAGCCTAAACTATTACAAGGCCACAGTTGTATTTAAAAGTTCAACGATCATGGTTGAATTTGTCTCTTTGTTCAACTTTTTTTGATTCCCCTATCTGATACATCAACAAGCAAATGGATATTAAAAAAGAAAGTTTTCAAAAAAATCACGTCTTTACTTCGAGTTTCTAGAAATTCTCACTTAACTGGGACAGAAAATACCTTTATTTTATTATATTTATTATCGGTGGACACGATTATTACAATTTACAAATTTTGCAACAAGAAAAAACTAACCCCATTCTAACCATTCATTTGAAAAGTAGTTTATAATATTAAAAATAAAAAAAGAAAAAAAAATACTCTTTAGAAAATGAAATGCAAAGTATTCCAGTCAAAGAAATAAAGAAATTCTCATGCCTTTTTAAAATATATGATCCATCATTCAAATTAAATATTTGTGGCACTTAACACTCGCAAACACTTCAATTCGAAATAAATAATCCTCAAAGAGTATACAAGGTACTTCTAACTTGTATGCATATTTCTATGTGTTATGCGAAAAATAAAAAAAAAAAACACTTTTCTTTTTTGTATTTTCTCGCCATAAAAGCGAATAAAAGCTCCACACAAAGTGAACAACAAAACAAGAAGATGTGCGTGTTATTGGCTTATAAAATATTTAAAATAAAACAAGACAAAACCTAAAGTTCCATCAAAGCATTACTTGACACTTTGTCATTCATGACTAAATGCAGAATTTTTTATCGAATTTCATTCACATCAATAGACAAGAAGTAAATTCCAAATCAATTGACATACTGGAAAACAACCTACCAGCCCCCATCAGCAACCATCAGCTTCATCCTCCATTCTCCATCCACCCATTTACTCGTCCACATCAATGGGCACTTAAATTCAACTTCAAGCAATTACATAAAATACATCGCAACAGAAGATTTTTTGGTCCACGACATGCGGCAATGGTGTTTGTTCGACTTTGTGAGAATACAGGGTGATTCAAGAATGTATAGTGTTCAACATCAAGAGAAGTAATAGAGTAGAAATTAAATTTTCAATGTTGCCGTTGTTTTTTAAATTATTATTTATTTTTTTGTTTTATATCATTTAATTTGTTTTCTTATTTTGACTATTCAGACCTTTAGCATTTTCCATTGCGTATAGCGTAAGGGGGAAGGACGTAGGAATTTTGCTAAGGGTGACAACTTGCGAAACTATAATGTCATTGGTGTACATTATCTATGTTCTTATTTCCATAGAATTAGTTCAAAGCATTCCATCGGTAACACTATTTATTAGCAGACAATTACAAGACTTATTAGCTAAGAGTTTTTTAGTGTATTATAAGTTTTGTGTTGGTCTAAAAATGCAAAAACCGTAGTCCATGTACTTCGAACCTTACGTACTTCGAATCTTACTTATTTTTTTCACGACTTTCCACGCTTTCTGTGACTTTTTTGCTCATAATTTAATACTAAATATAAACCACTCATATAGTACTAAAAGGCATTTAATGATGAAAAAATTTAATTTGTTATTTTTTTTCAATTGTATTTTATTTGTATCTCTACAAATTGATACATAAATTGTATCCCTGACCAAATAACGGAAGCAGCCCTTTCCAAATCGCACTTAAAGGTATCTAGCATCTTGCAGCCACATAATGGTTACTAATCCGAATATTCAACTTAAATTATTTATGGAAGCACTAAATTTCAAATACAAATTTACTCAACATGAACCTTATGAGCCCGGTATTTGCATATTTAAAATCATCCTCAACTTTGTATCAATTATATTAGTCGAAGTTAAAAAAAAAAAAAATATTGCTGCAATTTATCTGAACCACGCTGTATTTAGTTTTGAAAAAGACAATTTGATTTCCGCTAAATCGACAACAGTTTGAAAAATATTTCCGTCACAAGCAAAGGAAGTAGAGGAAAATAAATTATAGAGAAATAGAAAGCAACAGTAGCAGCAGCATCTAACTTACCAGTGTTCCTGTCAATCGAAACGATTCGTTCATCAGAACTCGACCAATACGAGGACACAGTTAGAGGTGAATCGAAGCAGATAATGTCACCAACTGAGAAGATTGTCTATTTCAGATGAAATAGCACATAACAACCATGAGGATGATGACAACAAAAGCACCACCAGCAGCAGCAGCAACCCGATAAATAAAAAAAATAAAGGAAAAATAAATTAAAAATAAAAATATGTACCATGTTCATGTTATTTTTTATAGTTCGCGTTCTATCTCATTGGACAACACAAAAAAAAAATAAATAAAAATTACAAAAAAAAGAGGAAACAAATAACAGCAGCAAATGAGAACCACAAGCTAATAAAAGCTAGGTGCAAAAAATATATGTACTACACTTTGATTTGACACTATCAGGAATCCCGCAGAACTTTTGCAAGGTACGGGTACCTTACAACAACAAAATCAAAAATTACAAGAAAAAAAAGATATTTGATTCTGATTTTTTTTTTATTTTGCTGCTGCTGTTTCCAAAGAGATACAAGAACACCTTCTTACAACATAACCTACTTCTTAGTCTGTTTGGGAATATATAAAGTTTGGTTTGGCATAACCTTACCTTAGTTGGGAAGATGTTTTCAGATTCTAAAACCGACAGTTTGATGTAATCCTCAGCATGCTTAACTCCGGTTGTGTCCTTCAGACTAATGGCAATCATGTTGGTTGTTTCTCTTGGAAGATTTATCTACAAAAAAGTAAAATAAACAAAAAATTGTAAAAAGAAAAAAATAAATAAACTTACAAACTATTTTTTTTTTTTTTTCTCAAGTCAACTAAAAATAAGAAGTGCAATATACCTTGGGAGTTCATGGCGGACATATATCCGCTTAGGGAAGGACTTTTCACAGTAACTTAGATTTCTTTTTAGTGAACACAAAAAAAAATATAAAAAAACTAACAAACTGCACTGAAAACACGTAAGGGTGGAGATTAGTTCACACTAAGGGCGGACATTGGTGTTTCTGGTACACACTAAGCAGATTACATGTACAGCAGCGGTAGTGACCGAGAACTAAGGTGCAACTTGCTGCAAAGTAATTGGAAAAAGAACCTTATTTTACTTTCTTTTTTTTTCATTTAATTTTTGTACTGTTTCTTCTTCTTCCATTTCTTTCTTTTGGCCCTGTGTTGGAATTTCTCTGGGGAACAAGATAAAATACCATGGAATATTAATCTAGGACGAATTATGTTCGTTGAGGACGTGTTGAAATTGACATCATCCGTTATCTCGTTGGGTACACCTTAAAGTGGTAATTTAAGATGTGCTTTATGTTTTTTTCTTTTTGTTTTCAAAGATATCATGATGTGCCGAGGTGGTGGTGATGACGACGCGACGCGACATCGTCGTATCACGCGATGGTACGAGGTCAAAGCATAACGCTGTGAAATATTTAACGAGAGAACAATTAGGTTTTAGTTGTTTTTTATGTCAACTTTTTTTTTTTTTTTTGTTTGTTTTATTATTAATAAGGGTGAGTTGGATGGAGCTGGTTTAATTCAATTTGTTTGATAAGACGGAAGGATGTGACTTGTAAAAGGAGGTTGACCTTTTTGTTTCCAAAGTTTAAATTGAGTGAATATTTTTTTTTTAATCTTAACCCTTTTCTTTTGGTAATATGGCTAAAATATATGAGAAATTTTAGCTTCATAATGTAATACGATTATTTTATCGCTCTTTTGTACAAATGTCTTTAAATTCAAGATTCTAACTGCAAAACTCTTTTGAAATGTTCGACCGTAATACTCGCAGACAAACAAAATGTTACAATCTTTCAGAGCTAACATGATTTGCTCTATCACAAAGGCATGCGCTTCACTTGGGAGAGTTCATCGACAATCAGAAACATGGCATCTTTCAATTCATCAGAAGCTCTAAGCTAACGTTTACTAGAAAAGTAGCCTTAGACAGGACAGGCAATCTCAAAATCATGCCAATGATAAATAAAATTAGCATGTATTGGTAAAACAAGTGCCATAAGGACTACACCAACTGCAGTCCTAGAAACATTCGATCTTTTCACAAAGGATATGGTAGTGAATTTCTAAAATCATTTCAGGCACTTCAAATCTTCCAAATATAACCCAACAAAGAATTTGGCATGACTAGAGCTTTTAAAATTTCGTCTGTTGCGGAGTGGTGAAGAAGCGTCCAGAGTCAATTGAAACCCTAAAAAGATAACTTCTCCGGACCTGGAACACCATACCTGCATCCACATCGAAAAATATGTCAGAGTCAATCTCTTGCTGATGTGCAGCTGTAATAAAAGCAAGAGGAGGTCCAACAAAGTATTGATTAGTTAGAGAATGATTCTGAGAAGCAATACAAAAAACCAAAACACAGCATTTTTTTTTTTTAATCCTTAAAAATGAGGCAAGTACCTTTAAACCCATTTTTCGATGAAACAACTTTTTGTTCCCGTGACCTATTACTTGTATTATGAATTGATTGGAACCGCATACGAAAACAAATCCTCATTAAAAAATATGCAGTTTTTAACAAGTTTGACAATATTCGAAAAATAAGTTTGACCAATATTTTTCAAACAGCACTGTATACTCATAAAAAATATCATATAATTTCTTATTGCCTCATGTTTCAGCTATTGGTTACCTTAACTTAACTTTTATTTTCGAATCTCAACTAATTTCAGTTAATAACTTAAAAAATCTCCCTTAAAATAGATTAAACATCACGAATAACAAAATTCATTCCAGTAAATAAAAATGTTTCAGCAAGAGTATAAAATTGAAAAAGTCAATTTTCTAAAATGAGAAACTCCAAAACCAAAAGCTCTATAAAATTATGAAATCACAATTTTCCATTTCACTTAGCCATTACATCTAAAATTTTGATTTGCTAAAATTGACTTAAAAACTTCATTTCTTTCGTCCCAAAATTCAATCTTCTACCCATCAGTATTTATCTTTTTTCGTGTCCTGTTTTCACCTAATTTCAAAATGAATTAATCATGTTTTTTTCTTACATCCACTCGTTAAAGTTATTTACAAAAAATGGAGAAAAATAGAAAAGTTTATACGATTCGATTTATTGGTATAAATTATTTCCTACAACACACTTACCGCAACTGTCAAATTATTTCCAATCTGTACATCAACAATATCCTTGTGCGACAAATCGTATTTAATTCCATTGACATCTTCGATATTGTGAGAGAATTCATTGCCCAGATTATCGTGAAGCGAAACCTTCAGCACAAAATTCATTCCACGAGGGATTTTCTCTTCCGTTTGTTTCAATTTAATCGAAGGATATTGCAGTGAGGCTAGAATGTATTGAACGTTTTTAACTTCGATGCCAATTGGCAAAGTTTGTTCGTAGGTGCGGGCCTGAAAGAAGAAAAGAGAAAAACACCATCTCCGATTAAACAAAACAAAAAAAAAAAAAAAATAAGAAGAAAGAAAAAGAAAAAACAACTCAAAAGTAATTTTGCTGTGCTGTGCTGTAATAGAAAGATGTTTCTCCAGAGATAAATGGATGCACAGTACTGCACTGCACAGTGCATACAGATACAGAGAATATAGTAAAAAGTAGAGTGAATAACATACAATTATCAAATCTCGTCCTAGGGTATCACCACTACGGACAATGCCATCCGATGATACTCGGACAATTCCATTGGCAGCATCCGAATCCGGTTTGTAGACAACGTCATCGAGATTAGCTTTCAATTGTATTGTGCTACGTGGCGCAATGAGGATCGAGTCCATAGTTATCCGTTTGGGTGAATCCAGTTCAAGCATTTTAAAAACTTTAATAGAAATGAAAACGAAGCAATGGAAGGAAGAGGGTTAAATATTTTTATTATTTTTGAATCAGATGCGACTTACCCACAACTTCGACGCTGGCAGTCAGCCTTTGTCCAGATGGTAGTACGACTGTTGCTTGCACTTTGGCTTTACCCGGGTTAAGGGCTTTGATGCGTACCGAGATTAAATCTTTGTCAGAGTATTCGATTCCTGGCAACGATAGGAGGATGAAATAAATACAAAAATCAATTGAATTATTTTTTTTTTTCTTTTTTTTTTTGTAATTTGAAGAATAAGGAAGAATTGCAATTTTGTATTTAATGTTAGTTCCGTATCTGTTCTTGAGTCGAAGCTCAACTCTTCAAGATCAT
Source organism: Meliscaeva auricollis (assembly GCA_948107695.1). Taxonomy (NCBI): domain Eukaryota; kingdom Metazoa; phylum Arthropoda; class Insecta; order Diptera; family Syrphidae; genus Meliscaeva; species Meliscaeva auricollis. Next base: position 78,683,300 of record OX403618.1, read on the forward strand.
CGAAGAACTGTTTGTTCTGTGGATAATTGTGAGCTTGTACGTAGATTTGTACGTACAGTCTGTATCGTATATCCACTTGTTGTATTCAACGAATTTTGCATTACTTACCAGCATCTGAGAAAACGTTGTAAATATCAAGAACATCAGGTTGATTGCTGGACCAAATAACACGCATATTTTCTAGCGTACCCAAAACCATCGGAGATAGATCAGGAAGTCCTTTAAACAAAACCGAAAATAGGTATTTGAATGAGGAGAATTAAATCACATGTCAACTAATTTACCCCAAATAAATGCAGGCATAACTGAACCGCTCTTAATTCGAATAAGAGGTGTCCTAATTTGAATATTCAATAGAGGCACAACATGAATCTCAACTGTGTCTTCTGAAATTATGACTTCCTTGCCATTGCTAGGGCTTTGGCTGACACATTTTCCTGTGATTTTTGTATGACCCAGCTTTCTTGCTAGGACTAGAGCCGATTCCATTGCTATACAAATGGACAAAAAGATAAACTTGAGACAAAAATAACAAGAAAATCTGAGTTTAACATACAAATGACACTTTGATCGTGAACAGAATAAACAATATTAATGTCCGGCTGTGGCCCTCCAAGATAATATATTTGAACACTGGAACCGATGACTAGAGTTGAATTTCTTGGATAAAGCCTCAATGGTGGGAAGACCTTTAAAATACTTTCTTAAAGATTTTCAGTTTTTTAACCTTTTTTTATGATTTACTTACTTGAATGTTCGCGGCTATGCTTGATACCAAAAATTCTCCATGTCCAGTGTTGAAGACTATTTTCGATTCACCAAGTGAAAGTCCTGTAACAGTATATCTAGAAAACGTGAAAATTATTTATGTTTAATAGTAATTTCGAGGATGTCTAATGAACTTCTTACCTTATTTCTCCTAATTCGAGATCTAATTGATCACCAAGTTTAACACTCAAAATATTAGGATTGAAAATGTCTTCGGTTAGCTCATAGATTTGCAAATTGTATGGATCGATGAGAAGAAGATTATCATTTGAATCGTATAACTTGACAATGGCATCAATAGACTTTGTTCTTTCAACTCGGTCGGGAACTTCCACTTTAATTGAACCAATTGAAACGACAGAAACTGATAAATGTGCTGGTTCTGTCATCAGGCAGAGATCAGTTAGTTCAATGCGAACCTGCAAATACGAAAAATGAAGGCAAAGATTATGAACAAATAAGAAAAAAAAAAAATACATTAAACGAGAGTTTCCGTCCAAATGTACATTTAAAGATTGTAAGTTAATCATGCTTAATTATTATTATTATTGTACTATTCGTACTAGAATGTCAGCTTATTAGACTTGACTATTCTTTATTCCGTCAATTTCATTGAATTTTTAAACAACAACAACTTAAAGGCGCTACCACTCTTGTTTGGCTGGAGATATAGCTATTTCGTGCTTTGCCACTTATGCTTAAGTTTAGCTTCAGTAAACGGCTCTTTGTTACATACGAGCTTGGAGCTTTTAGTTAATTAAATTTAATGTAATTTACAACGCTAGGAGTTTTCAAATGATCTCTCCTTAACATACGTTAGACCAAGAACTACTTAAAAATTTTCAATTTCACGCTGTAGGTGGCTGGTTTTCTACTTACATGTCCAATACGATGTGGCGTTATAATCAATTCCCTTCTTTTGACATCAAAATCAATTGTAACAATTCCATTTTCAGAAACCTGAAAATCATAATGTCCGCTTCCTTGTTGAATTGGCACTTTATGAGGTCGATTCTTCGATATAAATATCGAAATATGTTCAGATGAGAACATTGTACTATTCACTGCCATAAATTTGATTTCATTTTCAATAATTGGTGTTGTGAGTTTCTCTGACTTTGCCTTAAAAAAATAAAGAAAAACTTTAATTTTTAGAAACAATTTTTATCAAAAACAAAACAAACCTTTTTGATTCCAAAAGCTGGACTTTCTGGCTTGATCCCGTGTTTAGCCAATACAGCTCCATCATAATTCGTTACTATTCCCTTCACTTTAAAACTGCTGGTAACTTCCTTGATAGTACTAATGAGAACTTCTTTGCCTGGAAGTCTGACTCCTTCGACAATTTCTTCATCACTTTCACGGAAGTAAAATATTTCCTTGTGATAGTTCTCGCCTTCCTGGGCAAATTGCCATTCAATCAGCAACGAAGAAATATTCATCAATCTCCTGTTTTTAGCATCTTGGATTTCAATTTCAATCTCAAACTTATCTTCTTTGTCCTTCAAATGCATCAGAGAGTTCTTCATTTCCATGGGGCAACTTTGTCTAAGCTTTTCTGTGGCATATAGATTTAAAAATCTCGGCTTTACACAATAAATAGTTGTAATGTAGTTTGAGATGTAGGGTTGGAAATTCTTTGCTTGCATTTGATTGAACACATCAAAGTTCAAAGTTGTCTGTCCCACCTTGCGACAAAGCACTGTAAAAGCAGTTATTTCTCTAGGAGAGTCAAATTCAATGCCTGTCACTTCAGCAATTTCCTTGTCATATTGAAGATTCTTTGTCAGCTCGGCTGCTAATGTGAAGATCTTTTGTGGTCCATTTGCGTACAAAAGATTCCGAGAAGATCCAATCGGAAGAATAATCTCATTCTCAATCGGATTTAGAATGTTGAGCTTTTCGAAAACCATCAGTGTGGCCTCATCTTTGAGAAGTTTATCCATGAATTTATACGACACACTGAATTGAGTTGTTCCAATGCTGGTACTGCGTAGGTAAATTATATGACAAGCACTTGGTGCCAGAGGATCTAGCTCTTCTCGCATAGAATCGATTTGGAAGATTTGATTGGTGAACTCAAGATTGAAATTGAGATTCTCACACTTTGTAAAGGGAACATAGGTGTTATTCACGTAGGCATACACAGCCAAGTGAAGTTTCACATAATCCCGTAAAGCTGTCTCAAAGTTGTACTGAACAATTTCTAGTTTAACCGGTGGCAGGAAGTATACCTCGGATGTGCGTGAGATTTTGATATTTCTCGCAAGAGCAACTCGCACATTTGCATGATTTGTTAGGATTGCTTTGCTGCGTTCATCAAAAGTATCTGATGGCAATTTCAAATCACTGTCAATGCGAGTGGTTGCTACGCCAGTTTGTGAAATTTGCAATAGAGAAGGATGTTGAGATGTCCATATGTAGGAGCCATCGCCACCAGTGGCACGAAATTGTAGTTTTTGTGATTTTGGTGCATTTGGATCGAATGGAAGGATTACTTTTGAAGGAGCCAGAAGGAGTTCTTTGAAAATTTGTAATTCTGCTTTGGCAGTTAGCTAAAACAAAAAACAAAAAAAAAATAAATAATTTGTTTCACTCGCATTCAAAGAAAAAGTATGCTTACGTCTTTAAAAGCGGCATGTACTGGACTAGTTCCCTCTTTAACAGCTTCTCCGTAAATTCGACTACCGTTTTGCGACTTTTTCAATACGTAAAAAAGTGATTCGTCTAGTTGAGATGTGACAGCATACTTCGGTCCAAGAGTAATTTTTTGATTACCACTGAAAAGTGTTTTTGTACATATAAGTAAATGTCATTTGGAAGATATAACCGAAAAAACCATACATGGAATGTAGAACAAAAAGGTTGTAGAAGCAAATTAAATGAAACTACCATGTTATTAGACTTTATAATGATGCATTACAAATCTGTCTTTCGTCCTACGTAACTTAATCAACAAAACATTAATAATTCACAAACCAACTGCAAACAGGAAGATAAGCTCACTGCACACCAATGCAACGCCTTAGACACTTATCACACAGAAATAATTGACTTTAGTGAGAGGGAAAGTTTCTTCATTTTTGGAGATTTCCTTCGATTTCCATTTTTATTCTGACGGAAGATTTGGACCCAACGATGTTTTTCCAATTATATTCAATGAAGTCACTTCTCCAGACTTAATAATGAACTATACAACATCTTTATGTCTATGGATTATTAATTAAGTGAATGATAAAAGTTGGAAATGTCACGAACTTGTCACTTGTGTTTAACCTTGACATAGGTCAGTTGCAATGCAATCCCGGCTTTTCTTAAATGCAAAGACTGTAAGTAGGTTGGATGCAAAATTCCAATGGACTTCGTTTTTGGATTGGTTATGTGTTGAGTTATTTTGTCTGGTTAAGTTGTTGCTGTCCTAGCTGTTATTTTCGTAGTTGTTGGTTTCGCCACCACACTTTTGGCGTGCCTAGTGCACCGTCGGGTACATTCAGTTAGGTCTCTGTGATGAATCAAGATTACTCAGTTCGACGGCAAAATTTTGTAAATTGTTTGGAAACTCGAGAAAGGCGAGAAGCCCTTAACAATTAAGCCCTAGCAAACCGAAAAAAGGATAAAGACGCAAAAATACGTACAGCTGAACAAAAAATCTATAAAGGAGAGATTGCGGCCATCCAGGAAATTGAATGCAATGGACCTCTAGAGTAATGAAGAAGAAACAGCGTCTAATTTACTTGGGAGCTTCTATAGCATAAAAATTCCAGGAACATAACTTAGAAAATAGAAAAACTTCGCCAATAAACAATTATGAACTTACTTTGTGTAAATATCGACGGCGATTTCATGTTTCTCTCCTTCAACCGTCATCCAGTTGTAGTGCGGCAATAAGTTTACAGTCAATTTTTTAGGCTCACTAACTGTGAGTGTTGCTCGAGGAACTGGCGACTTAGGGGCATTACTATCGGCCGTGTAACTACCCTCAGATGGAACATTTCTATCTCTTAACACGACGAATGTCCTTCCTAACTTTGCACCAGTCGCCTTGCTGCCACTAATTGTGGCAACATTTGTATCCTCAATCTGCAAAAAGTACTGATTGTTTAGCGAGATTTCTTGTAACTTTCCAAGCTTCAATTGTAGAATGCGGAATTTGACAGTGTCTCCGGCTAAAATGTGGACATCGGAAGGGTCAAGAATGATGTTGGCCAAGACATTAATGTAGACTTCGTTGATTGGCACCATTGAGTACTCTGGATATGGAATCCGGACGGTGACCTAGGACATAAATTAGTGATTATATAAAAATATTCAGGACGAGATGATATACGACATACCTTAGCAGTACCCGTGTTAATGCCTTCCAACAGAACCATATAGCCCTTCATGTGAAGCGCCTCAAACTTCTCCAGGGACTTTGGCACTTCATGGTAAGTGCTTTCTGTAAAAGTTAAAAATCTCAGAGCTGCCTGCCAGTCATTGCTCAAGACGGCATCCTGTCCCACGGGAGATATCTTCCAATCGAATTCGACACCTTCAAGTGTGGTAAAAGCATTTCCTTGTGAATCCTGAGCCCATAATTCGAACGTCTCTGGAGCTTCCTCCAAATACAGTTCTCTGGTTGTAGTCAGCACTCGCAGTTGATCAATTACATCCAAAATCACATCACAACGTAGAACTTCAGTGGTAGCTGTATCTTCAGCCAGCACAATGGCGGTGTTTCGGCGTCGTTCTCGCGACAAAACTGTGACCACAGCTTTGGAGGAGCACTCACTTTCAAAATCATCATATTGCGGTGTAATAAGAATCAGATCTTGCCGTGATGACATCCTTTAAAATAATTTATTGAATAAATTAAAAGATTGAACTTGAAATACCCCGGTGAAATTGAGGTTAAGTTGCCCCTGTCTATGCTTACCATTTAAAACAGCCTTTTTCAATTACTTCCAATGTGAAATTAATAGAAATTTTGTCAAATATTGGTAAAAGAACACGTGGGTAATTTAATTTTGTTGCTTTAATTGTTGATGTTGTGTTAAATATGCAAAAAATTAAAATAAATATTTTAAATTTGTCCATGGCGCGAACTTTACACTACAATGTGCAAAATGCCAAAAAAAAGAGTGACAGTTTTTTTTTCGAACAGCTGCTACAAAACAAGCGTTTATTTTGTATTTTTTTTTTGTTAGGTTGGTGTTCCTGACTGGAAAGCTAACAAGGGTGGTGTATGAGCTTCTTTTTTGGAGCCAGTTGCCGTTGTCATGTCGCACTGTCACCAAAATTTATTAACACAGCGTCATATGAGAGTACCCAAACCAAATGCGAATAATCGCAAAACTTTTTCATATAAAAATGGAGTCGCACATGTCGTGACGCACTGTTGCACTTTGGTTTGGGCAAGCCTTTAGTGTGGGTATTTCCATATGACGCTGTGTAAATAAATTTTGCGGCACTGTCGTATCGCACTGTCCTACTATGGTTTGGGCAAGCCTTAAAAGTTCTTGTTGCACTATCGTGTAGCAATTTGATTCCAAAATCTTACGTTTTTGACGCATTTTTGAAAATTTTCCTTGAATAGTCAGGAAAAATGAGTCTGAAAATTTTTACTCCTGCACTTTTTGCAAAAAGTGACTGTTGTAGGCCCTTAAATTTTAATTGGACTCTCATGATAGATATCGCATAAGACTACCGTATATCTTTACCCATCTAGGCCGGAGTTATTCAAAATGACACTTGGAAGTATTAGCTTTCCAGTAATTTTGACATATATATTTTTCCATGTTTATCATGTATTTTTCTGTCAGAAAAAAAAATCTTGAAAAGTAGTAATTTTTTAAAAATTCATTAAAAAATCAATTTAATTTATTAAAATAATGGCTAGTGAAACAGAAGAAACCAAAAGTAACAAATCTTCAAAGCATAAATCAAAGAAATCATCTAAATTTATTGTGAAAACGGTGAAATATCTACGAAATAATTGCACTCATGGCGAAGTTTATTCTTATATTGATGGTTTGCATGATCAACTTAAGAAACAACAAAAGAAAATTAAAAAATATAAAGATAAAATAAAGAAATTGGTATGAAATTCTAATAATACAAATTATTATTTATCAAATTATATATATTTTAACATTTTTTGCAGACAAAGAAAATACAGAATTTGAAAATTGAGAAAAAGGATTCTCCCCGGGATGAGAAGAAAAATTTAGTGCCGCCTGTGGTCGAAACAATAACCGAGAAAAAAGAGCCTGATGGTAAGTGAATTGTTTATTGAATTGTTTTTGTAGAAGCGTTTTCAGTTTAGCGGCGGCTTTTATTGTATTTTATAAATAAACACGAACATTTTTCGTTCCAAACAAAAACGTACTATTCAACAAATATGACCCAAGCTACCGGCTAGGTTTTTGGAATATTCCATCAGGAGGCCAAAACATGGGTAACACTGACTTATTTGAACCATGCCAAAATGTTTATTCTCTTAAAAACTATAATCTGCACTCGCCTGCATAAAAACTTACAAACTTACTTACTTAAGATGGCGCATACAATCTTAAACAAATCTCAGCCCCAAACAACAAGACCGTCAAACAGACCGGTCCCCAACTAGCTGCATAAAGTTGATTGATGTGATAGCTCTTAAATTGTGCGGGCACTTCAGTTTATATCTTTCTTTTCCAAGTTTTCCATTGGACTTAGATTCGATGACTCGTCGGGCCGGTGCGTCGCTGTCTATGCGCTACCATCTCATCCTCTTTATTTTCAGCTTTTTCACCAAATCGTTGTCGCTGTTAGGCCTGTATGTGTATATTTCTTTGTTGAATCTTCTCCTCCACTCTCCACGGATACTCGCTAGACTGAACATCATTCAAAAAATCATTCTCTTAAAGAAATCTCGCTGCTTTTCATAAAGATGGAATAATTAAGGCCATATACAGCATCTCCTTCTTTGTCCTCAGACGGAGTCTTACTGTTGGCAATGTTGATTTTTTGTTTAGTCTCTGAAAGCCTCTGACTATTTCTCGTCCATCAAATGAAGTTTTGTCCTAGCCGAAAGTATCAGGCCTATTTTCTCGATGACAGCATATATTTTGTATACACCCCGACTCCAAAAGCAATTTTTCGTATCGCGACTCCGCGAGAGATTCATGTATGGTTTCTTTTGCGCAGACATAAGATATTGCAGTCACTTTGTCTATAAACTCTTTGTTGTTCCATTTTACTTGTTATTTCAGATTTACGTTTTACCTATTTAATAATTAATCTTTGGTACCAGATCAAATATAAAATATTGAAACTAATCCATTTTATTTAAAGAAAAATATTTAAAAATATTTTCATTATTGACTTCCACTACTATTACATAACCAGAGTGTTAATAAAATTATATATTTTCACAAAATTGTTATGCAATTCTCTATAATGTACATAGATTGTCTTTGGGATCATCACTTAACCTTTACTTCTTATCAACGATACAATAAATCCGTCTTATCAATTCGTTCTTCTCAAAAATTGTTCAAAGGTATACACTACAGGATCATGACCGAACTTAACATGCTGTCTAACAGAGAAAAAAAAAACTAAAAAACTGATATAGAAATTAGCAATTAAAGTACTGTTGCAATTTCTTTTGATTTGATTAATAGCTGAGATGTTTCTCTCCAATAGCAGACAGCTCGGCTCTACATTTCTAAAAGATTGCATAACCGTTTATGAAAACATTCCAAATCGAATTAAAAGATACCAATTTTTATAATTATTTCTATATATTTCTTGAAACACTTGCAAGTACATACAATTTTACTAAACTAAAGCACAAAATTTAATTTATTTATAAACAAAATAAAAAAAAAAAATAATGTCAACCAGTAACTGTGGCAGCAACTAGAGCAGCACCACGTCCAGATCCATCCTCGGAAAGCATCAAATTAAATCCAATATTCGGATTGACCAATTCCTTCATTTTCTCTTCCATGTATTCATTGAATCTTGGATGAAGCCTGAACACTGTCCCATCAACACCCACAGTCGTGTGACCTTCATCGATTTTATTTATCATTGTTGCCTGGCTGCATGCAACTAGATGGGCGGCTCTCTGCGATACGCACTCACAAATGTATCTCACTTCGGCGCAGTCCTCATTGCTGGGTTTTGCAAAACCAAAATCAGTGAAGATTTTTTTACAGTTTGTATATTCTCCCTCATTGTCTGCTTCAATCTCAGAAACGAATCTTGTCTCAAAGCTTTCCGCCTTCGAAAGGCTTTGGATTTGTTTGCCACACTTGGGAAAGATAAGTTTCTGTTCGATAGCTTTCAGAAGAACCAATCGAACAATCTCACCCATATACATGCCAGATATCATTTTCTCGTAGATTTGTTTTCCAGGATTCATGGATGCTCTGTCAATAATCCGATCGTACTCAGTTCGGACAAAGTCCAGCGAACCACTTTCTCCAAATGCGCCCATCTCGGCATTGACAATTACATAAGGCTTTCCCGGTGGACTGTCAAAGAGTTCGACATTCTCAACTCGTTCCAGATAGCATGCATTGCATCCAGTACCAATGATCACTCCGATGTGGCAATTTTTATTTCTATGAGCACACGACATCAAAGTGCCTGTTGTATCGTTGAGAATCGCCACCACCGATATGGTTATATCTCCACGTCGTTTAATGGCATCTCTCAGCAGCTGCACAACATCTTCATTCTCCACGCCAGGACAATTGAATCCTTTTGTCCAGCGAATCAAATATCCCTTCGTGAGTCCGACTTGTTTACATGGAAATGAAAATGTAAAACCAAGATGCAAATGTTCGTTCAACAAGTCCTGCTCCTTCATGAAAGTGGCCAAACATTCGGCTATATGATCGAATAGGTCCACACCTGGACCTGTCATAATTTGCTGAGAAATGGCATAGGTCTTTGACTGTATATCAGCTTCGTGGTGTGCCTTCAAGGTCACTAGCAGTACACGGAAATTGGTGCCACCCAGGTCCAAGGCCATGTATCGGCCAATTTCTTCACCCGTGGGCAAGTCCTGCACGTAAGTAACAAAACACTTTACATCTGCTTGGTCGTGTGTGCCTTTACATAAGCCGCGATTCAATTCATTTAGGAATCTTCGATTAATCTCAAGTAGTTGGGTATTGTCGAGTATAAACTCCTCCATGAGAGCCCGACATTTGCGCTTAATATTATTTGACATGTTGGCTTGTCCGATTCTTAAAAACAACTGCCGATTACTTCAAATCGTTCAAGCAGCTAAGCACTAATTACGAAACTATCTTCTAGACAACCGATTTGCTTAGTCGACTTAGTATAATCTAACTTAGTAGCTGCTGTTTGATAATAATTAAATTGATGGTTTTAGAGCTGAGAAAGTGGCATAACATTTTTTGAGTTTTATGAATTGTTTTCAAAGTGGTGCACTCTGTGTTATGGCCTGGACATCAATATAAAGCTATAAGACTGATAAGAGCTTCGCGTATCTCTGCATTTATGATATTTGCTATTGCATGGGTGGTTTTATGTTCATATTGATGGTCATGGTGACAAAATAAAAAAAAAAAGTACACTAAAACTTTGTTAACTTGAGGATTAGGGGTGAAGGTTAAAAAGATTACACTCACAATATTTTTGTTAGCCGAGGTTATCTAATAGCGATAAGATCGAAAATTGACACATGGAATTTGGTAAATTGATTCAGTTTTTGTCTTGTGTTCAACGAGAGAGAGCATCGTATGAGTCTTTGTCTATCAACCTAAGCAAATTTCACATCTTGCATAAGAGCTTAATTTTGAGAATTTATTATATTTTTGCGTCTTATTAAGAATAGAATTTAATCTCATAAATAAAATCTATTAAAAAGAAAACTGTTTTTAGTTGATTTTATAGAAGTACAATAACTGACCTTCGTTCTCTTTTCATTTTCTATTCTAAACAATCTATAAGCATCGGAGCTTTTGGGATGGGCATCTATCCTAGCAGTTAAAACGAATCTAATAACTTTACAAGATGACTTTTTCATATGTGGTTAGACTAAATTAAGTATGTAATATATATTTTCTATCGTAAGGTGTGTTTTTTTGGACTGCCAGTTTTCCATTACAAAACGTTATATGAGAACATATCATTCTTTTTAGAAGAAAATATTTGCGTTACAATTTAATTCAATTAATCAGTGTAGCCGACTGGACATACTAACAGAATGTATGATTTTGTTTTGTGCCTACAGTGCATGTATTGATGTTACACAATCATCAGTGTACTACAATGTAACTGATTTAGTAGATGAGAAACAAGCCCTAGGTTCCACTGAATTCGAGAATGAATGGAATGTAAAATTGTTTTTCATTAAAAATGGATAAATTTTGTTGAAGAATCCTGTAAAGATTACTGGGATTTCTGAACTCCCAAAAACCTAAACTGGCAAATAAGACCGCTTTTATATCATTAATCATTCTGCCATTCAAATCATTCACAATTTTGTCTAGAATTTATCAAATCATGAAATCTTGACAGACAATTTGTAAATATTTTGTCTTATCAAGTATTTTGATGGTCCAGGGCAAACAAGAAGTTATGCTTTAAACGTGTGCGCTGATAACGTTTGTACAAAAAATAAAATATTTAATTTAATAATATTAACATACATACATTATTTTATATATAATAAAACAAATATTAACTGAACGTAAAAAAAATGTTATAAAATAAAAATACAAACGAACTGACGCAGTTTATTTGTTCCTATAACTGATAAGATAAGTTTTAGTACTATTACTATAAAATATAAATAAAATGATGATACTTTTCTAAGAGAAATCTTATTTATTTATAAATGTATACATATGATTGACAGCTTTTTTTGTCAGAAAATTTGTTTATTTTTTTTATTAGATCTTATCTTTACAAAAACGAAACTGTGTTTAATTTAATCAAAGTAAAAATGCTTATGTCGTTTTCGGTTGGAAATCCAGAAGAGTCCAGAATCCTCCAGAAGTCTTATGAAACTGTTTTACTAGTGCAAAAATGACAGATATGACACAATAAAACAGTTTCAGAAGACTTCTGGATGATTCCGGACTCTTCTGGATTTCCAATCGAAAACGACATTAAATTCAAAAGAATGTAATACTTGTTCCAGTAGAATTCTTTGAATTTTTTTAAAAAGTTTTGAAGTATTTTCAATAGATTCAATTTATTGATTTCATATTTTAATCCTTAAAATCTTCTGTCTCATGAAGCTTTTAACTTGCATTGCATTTAAAATGTTGGACTCTTTTTAATGCTTTGTTACCAGAGCTCAAATCGTACTAATACCGCGCAAGTACTAAAAAACGAATTAAAGCAAAACACCACATCGTCCCCCTGAGGCCAGAAGCATGAATGTGCAAATTTTCGAACTTCCAGTTTATTGGTTAATTGGATTACCTTTTAAATGATCTATACTGAGGGTAACCTTTCGGATACTTTAGTGTTAATTTGGCACTTTTTCAGTCAGTGAGATACCAGGACACTTCTTTTTAAAAATAACAAAGAACAAGTTTTTTTATGCGACCTTAAGTGCACCGATATACGAGTATGAAAAATTTCAATGACTTAATAATATCAGTGTGTATGAACTCTTTCCGGGCCGGTGTGGTATAAAAATCGTAGGTACCACTTACCTTAGTATTTAGTAAATAAATTCTTTTCTTGCAAACATTTCGTTCAATTTCCTTTTTTTCTGTAGTGCCCCGGAAAGAGTTGAGTTAAGTTTTAAGTTGATGATTCAGATTGATTTATGACCTCAAAAACTAATCTAATCAATCAATGTAATAAAAATAATATCGTGTTGCGTCACAAAAGATAAATTTTCCTTAAACTTTTAGATTCATTCAAAAATTGATGTTAAATCTCATAAAAAAGTGCAAAATTATATTGATAAGAAATTATCATAAAATAATTAGTTTGCAAAACTAGAAAGACCCATAAACCGTTTATATCTGAAATAAAAATTTGCGTTTTCTGTTTTACCAGTCCAATAATCGTAAAGTTCAAATAAGTTTTTTCCATTCATAAATGATTATATTTCCTTTTTTTTATAACAACCTTCTTTCCAAAAAAAATTTGTAATGTTATTCATTCAATTAAACTAAATACATATCAGCAATCGCAAGGATGAACTATGTATTTTTTTTTTTTTTTATTTAACTTATCGTTTAAGAACAATTTCCAGCAAATATATGTACCTCCCATTCAAGAATTAATATTGACTGTCAAATAAAATAAAAACATTCTTTTGATATTGATAAGAAGCGATCATAAGATTGCGGTTTGTAAAAGAGCAATGTGAAATTGCAAAAAAAAAATAAAAATACAACCAAAAAAATAATAAAACAATAAATCGAAATGTCAAACAATTTTACCTTAAATGAATTATTGGTATTGTCTGTGTTACCAGTTCATTCGTCCAATTGATAATGCCGTTTTTGGGAAGAAGCAATAAATAATTCAAAAATTTCCAAAAAAGTTTACTTTTATGATCTTTTTTGTTTAAAAGATAACAAAATATCAGTCTTGTTAATGAATGGTTACTAAAAAAAAGCACACATACTCGTTCCTACAAATGTCGAGATAATGGATTTTTAAAATTCGAGTGGACTAGGGTTTCAAAGTTCAATATTCATTGCCAAAAACTGGGGTGACTTTGTGACATCCAGGATATTTTGTACCAGTCCTGTTTCTGACACAAAGTATCCCGGATTTTTAATTCTTTCAAGCGGCAGATATATACGAAGGCCGGCTTCATTTTCTTCTTACTTCGATCACATCATAAATCAACAAAAAAAAACAGATAGTTCTTCATCCCTAAAACAAACACTCTGTAAAATCTATTAGCTTTAGCATCTGTGGATGGGACCTCCCACAGATAACTTACTAGACCTTTAAGCTATGATAAGGCTGTCTTCGCTTGCAAGAATCAGCCCCTCTTAAGGTGGCATAGGCTGTGAATTGAACCCAGGCTTCCGGCGTGATACTCCATCGTACTCATTATTACGCCAAAGGTACCCCATGGGAGTCTAAACCTGGACCAATCTGAGTTGGATCTATCACAACTCAGGAAAACCAGAATAACTAAGCTATACAAATATCATTAACGCCGAACATCGACGGACCATTTCCTAGGTGGTTCCAATAACCCTTTGCAAGCACCCTATTAAAATGAAAAAAAAAAAAAAACGCTAAGCTCTCAAAGCCTCTGCAGTACCTACTCTGTAAATGCGAGAACAAATCATCCGGAATTATACTTCTTTCCTCAAAAAAAGGTATTGGATCAGTTTTTTTTAATCTTTATTTACATTTACTATTTTTTTTTTATTTATTTTTCATATAGATAACAATAACAACAATTCTTAGACTTAAACATCGAGAATATAAAAATTCTAATCAACGACTGTGGCTGCGACCAGCGCAGCACCACGACCCGATCCATCCTCGGACAGCATCAAATCAAATTCTATGTCTGGTTTAACTAATTGCCTCATCTTCTCAAACATGTAACTTTTGAATTTGGGATGCAGTCTGTACACCGTGCCATCCACACCCACCGTCACAAACGGCTCATCGATTTTATTTATTAACATTGCCAGCCCACACGCCACAAGATGTGCAGCTCGCTTCGAAACACACTCACATATATACCTCACCTCGGCACAGTCATCGTCTGTCGCATTGCGAATACCCAGTCCAGCGAGAATAGCTTTGCAATTAGTAAAATCTCCATCAGCATCCGATTCAATATCCGATACGAATTTAGTCTCAAAACTTCCCACAATCTGAAGACGTTGTGGTTTGCGTCCATTCTCAGTGAACAGAAGCTTCTTATCGATTGCCTTTAGCAATACCAATCGAGCGATCTCGCCCATATACATTCCCGAGATCATTTTCTCATAGATTTGCCTGCCGGGATTCATTGAAGTTTGATCAACAAAGCGATCGTACTCTGAGCGTACAAAGTCCAACATTCCACTCTCACCAAAAGCACCAAATTCTGTGTTAATGATGACATGAGATTTGTTTGGAGGGCCATCGTAGAGATCAACGTTCTCAACACGTTCTAAGTAGCAAGCGTTGCATCCGGTGCCAATGATCACACCGATTTTGCAATGTTTGTTTCTGTGCGCACAGGACATGAGTGTTCCTGTGGTATCGTTGAGTATAGCTACCACAGATATATCAACTTGACGACGTTTGAGAGCATCCTTCAGCAGCTGCACAACATCTTCGTTTTCTACACCCGCACACTTGAATCCCTTTGTCCAGCGAACTAGAATTCCCTTAGTCAAACCCAACTGCTGACATGGAAACGAAAATGTGAATCCCAAATGTAGATGTTGGTCGAGCAAATTCTGTTCACTCATAAATGTGGAAAGGCATTCAGCAATATGATCAAAAAGCTGCACACCAGGACCGGTCATGATCTCCTTGGGTGTGGCAAAGATCTTTGATTCCATATCCACTTCATGGTGTCCCTTCAGAGTGATGAGCAGTATTCGGAAATTGGTTCCACCCAGATCCAAAGCCAAGTATTTTCCAACTTCATCTCCTGTTGGCAGATCTTGAACATAGGTTACGAAGCACTTTACGTCGGCATTATCATGGGTCTGGCCACACAAACCACGATTAACTTCATTCAGAAACCGACGACTGACCTCAGCCAGCTGAGAATTATTGAGAGTAAACTCCTCCATTAAGGCACGAACTCTGGGTGTTTTAGCAGACATGTTGATGTGTGAAATTCTAAAAGACAACTGAAGTGCTTAGCTCAATCACTTTACTAATTACTCCAAAGTATCTAGATAACAAACGATACCTACTTTTCTTTCTTTCTTTTATAGATTTATTAGATTTTGTTGAGGGGTTTTAATTGTTTTGTGATTACTGATTGCCTACGTTTGGTATTATCGCTGGACAAGTACCGGATCGGTGTTAGTGAAACTGGATTCGTAGTAAATTTCAAGATATATACAAACATTGTCAAGTCGTCTTTAGATAACAAATTCTTTATAAGATACTCGTAGGAAGTGGTTAGTATTTTGCAGTCTTTTTTTTTTTTATTTCTTTTTTTTCGTTGCATTTTCCCGCTAAATGGTATGACACCAGGTTTGGGTAGTTCCCCTTACAGAAAATAGTTTCGCTTTTATTATCAATATTTTTTAAATGAATTTATTCAAAAAAAAAAAAAAAAGCTTTTAAAAAACTACTTCACAAGGTTAACGACTTTAAGGAGGGAAAATCGTTCGGTGTTTGCTTTTTTTGTTGTAAAGAAACAACGTGTTGGCGCATACATTTTTTGAACAATTCACATTAAGTTTGTATATGCACTTAAATTCTTAAAATTGTTAAGTAGTGGGTACTTGTCATAATGATTTGAAGAGACACACTATGATTTAAAGAGTAATAATAACCAGGCACGCGCGCAAAATTAACTTCATGGAAATCAAGCCCCAATGAATTATGTTTCCGGATTGTGCTTAGTTTCTAATATCCAATAACCAAGAACAGTATAATATTCGAGGCATAACCATATTTTATTTGAAAATTTTTTAGTGTAATTTCTTGATAATATTAGGCCTTAATATTGAAGAATGAAATTATTACAAACAAATAATTGTAGCACCTAATTTCTTTCTATTTATTTTTTACAAGCTGCAAGAAGGAATTTGTAAATTAAAAGTCCCCACTGAATCGTTGAGGTGCTTAGCGTATGTGAAGCTGTCTGGCAGGCAGCTATGTGAATAGTTTTCTTAATCATCAGTGTTTGAATAGACCGACTTTACTACTATTAACACGGGTTTTCAGTCTTGGAGGTTTATTTTGTCAATTCTTGGCAAGCGGCATAGGCTGAAAATGGAACCCAGAGTTTAAGCGACAAAATTCATTTCCGTGGCCATTTCTTGAAGAAACTTCATGAAATTTGGTATTCACTTCGAGATTTTATTTATGGAAAGTACAAAAAAGGCTATCAAATTTTTATTGACAAAATGGCATTTTCTAGTGTAGAATTTTGCCTATATTGATGAAAAATAGGTCATTTTCATTTCATATTAACTGCGACGTAATTATGCATATTTCAGTAATAAAAAGGATACAAAAATTACCAGTTCACAAAAACAAGTGCATTTTGACCTGCAGTGTACACAGACTTTATATAGCCTACAACCTAAGAGCTATTTCTGAACTATTCGAGAGTAAAGCTTCTTATAGTTTTTTAAAAATAAATAATTTTATAAGAAAAATCTTAAAAAAAGTGTAAAAAAAAATGAGGTCCAAACTTATTATGCCATTTTATTGATTAAGAAAGATACATTTTTAGAAAAAAAAATTGAAAATCGTTGGAGCCGTTTGTTTTTTTTTACATACAACATCAAGAAAATATTAATGAGCATCTTAAACCAAAATTTCAAAAAAATACAGTCAGCCGTTTTCGAAAAATTGATTTTTCATTTTTTTAATCCAAAAATTATTTTTGATATCAAATAATTTTAAAGCTGTTAAGACTTCCGTATAAAAAAATTTCATCAAAATCGGTTGAGTCGTTTAAGAGTTGTAATGTCGCATGTCTGATTCTTAACTCGAGTTTTTTTTTTCCGAATCATAAACTTGCCCTATAGTACCTTTATCGAAAGTAAAAATTTATAATTTGGAAGTTATAGCCAACTAACTTTTAAGTCAACGACTCAAAAACGCGAAATAATATAAAATAGCAATGTTAGAACTGAGTACCTATAGTTTTTTTTCGATATACCAAAATATTTTGCAGAATTTGAATCTGAAGTCAGAAAAAATCTATGACGTCACGTTTTTGAGATAATTTTACACGTAAATAACACCTTATCTCAAAAACATAAGTTCATAATTTTTTTGGCTATAACTTCCTGCAAATCTGGACCACTATTTACAGGCAAGGCCTATAATTTTAAAAAACAACAAAGTTGTTGTCCTGTAAATAGTTATCTAGATCAAAAATTCAAGAATATGTTTCTGGCTCTAAGATATCTTATAGCCTTTGAATTTTAATTCTTTACATGTGAAAGCATTTACAAAACTAGCCCTTCATAACTAAAATAGCTAATTATCGAAAAAAATTTTACAAAAAAAATCGGAACCACCGGATTTGACTCAAGGTTAAGTGTATATAGTTGTACTAGTAATCTTATGTATTTTTTTAAATTTAAATAACTACATTTTGCAATTTTTATCGTTTTGTCTTATCCCGTTAAATTTTTAAAGAATCAGATGTTGCCCGTAGACTCAAAATCTTCCTAAGATCGTCCCATTTACAATGATGATTTAAGCAAAACTTAACATTTCATCAGATGATGGATTCTTATAGTAAAGAGCAAAACAAAATTAATTAAAACAAAAGCACATTTCTTATGAGCTTATGACATGGTGTTAAAACCGCTTTGGTAATAAAAACGCAACATTTTATAGCACGTTTTAATTACTGCGAAATGTTAATGAATTTATTTTTAACTAAATAATAATTTAAAAAAATTTTTCGACATTTTTCCACAACATAGAACAAATAAAATAATTAAAAACGGATACGCAAACTTGAAGTTTTTTTTTTTTCTTTTGATTATAATCTAATCATTGTTATTGTGTTCTGTTGTGGCGGTTTATAATTATATTGTTAGCTAAAATTTTCTTGTATTCATTCACTCACTGGGTGATATATAATTTTATTTTATAAAATTTCTCACCTGTTATCTTGGCTATAATTCATAATTCGTGTTAACGCAGACAAATATTTGTTAAAGTTAATAAATTGTTGTAAATAATATGCAGTATAAGCAAACATGCATGTGAGGGATAAGATAGTTGTTGGATTAATTCCGTTATGCAATTTGATCAGGGAGACCAATAAAATCATGTAAGGTTAAGTGGCAACGGATTGTGTTGTTAAGACCGTTTATATCTTTTTAGGGTATGATAAAACTTCAAGTCTAATCCATTGCAGTTACGTCGGCATAATTGAAATATAAGTTTTATTTAACTTTGAACGAAATAACAAAACAAAACAAAGTTCTGAATGTTACGAGTAGGTGTTGTTACGAGTATTGTTTTAAATATTTTTTTTTTAAGTTTTACTCTAACTGTTAATGTGTGCAAACAAAAAAAAATAACTTGTTAGGAACTTGAGTAGGGAATACCGATTCTCTCAACACGATCATTAGAAAAAAAATGTGAAATTTCGACTAGAATTATTAGAAAATGATTATTGACCGAAATCATAATCCAGCCATCACTCTAAGAAGAAGATTTCTGTTGAATCGATCAAGTCATGATTTACTCATTTATTAAGGCTTCCCCCCGAAAGCATTCAAAAACTTTTTGAGAGAGTTTTTTTTTTTTTTGGTAAAAATAATAATTCAGAAGATTCTGAAAAGGGAAATTTGCTTATCGATTTCAAATCTGGATGCACTGAAAGGAACAATATTTACAGTTCTGTCAATTGTCTGACAATGTACTCACAATTAGTAACTATTTTACAAAGCCTTATTAGATCACACGATTTGTGTAAACATCAAAATTTGTGTATTTTGGTCATAAAAATGCACAAAACAATCTGAACGACTAATTGGATGACAGCAAATGGCATATAAACACGATTTGTGTATCATTTGGTGTCTTCCGAATTGTGGTTCAGATGGTATTGTATGTTTTTATATCAAAAATACACAAAACTTTGTGTATACACAAGTCGCTTTAGTTTACACGTTTGGCAAAGAAGACAATTTCCTTACAATTTTTTTTTTGTTCACAACTTTTTCAGATTGAAATTGTGTCAGTTTATTGTTTGATGCATTTTTTGCCAAAAATGAAATAAAATTTAGCTGGCATTGTCATACAAAATGTAAATTTGTGAATGTGCTGAATTAAATATTGAATAAGTTGTGAAAAAAGAACAATGAAGGAAAAATGTTGTGATTTAAATGTTCATATAAGAGTAAGCTTCACTCCAAGGTTTCTTTTTTTTTCTTTCTGTCTTTGAAAAAAAGACGTCCAACTATTCAAAATGAGTCCGACAATGTCCTACGAGTCTGCAAATTGGCGCGTCCCACCGATTTTGTTTTCATAAAACCACCACCATCATCATTTGGTCAACTAATTTTTTTCAAAACATTTCCAACATTTCCAAAACATTTACATTTGACCTCCTGACAATTTGAACACTTGTTGTGTAACTGGTATAAATCACACCGATTTGTAATTTCCTGCGAATTCAAAGGGATAAATTAAACTGTATTAAAATTAAAATTGTCTCATATTCAACCAATTTAGCCTAACTAAAACATGTAGAATACCAAGTGTGTGCCAGTAATAATAGAAAACATCAAAACATTTGGTTTGACAGGCTTCAATTCTAAATTATGTTATAACTGCAAATGTATGATAAAAAAAGCCTAAGTACTAACATTTTGAACTTTTTCAAATGCAATGCATGTACTTATCTAAAAAAAAACACCCTTTAACATTTCGAGTAACTTGAACTTGATAGCTTATCGTACTATCAACTGTTTTATTTTTTATCGTATCTTGTAGGTGGGCCTGTAGAAGGCGTGTGTATTCTAAAAATAGAAACCACTTTATTTAATTGATGATACAATTCGAAACACGCGTAATTTTTGTAAGATTAAAGTTTTATCAACAAAAAACACTTGATGAAGATAAATATTTTATTGATGTCAACATTATGTATTCAAATATAGAAATCTTCTTTGAATAATAACATCCTCTTCTAGGAAAGTCAAATAAAGGTCAATAGTTTTAAAAAATGCTTGCGCGTTAATAATAATCAATAAAAACAGTCTAATTTATTTATCCAACTTTGATAAAATACAATAAAATAATAATATATCATAAAAGTTTAATGGTGAAAGTCCAAAAAGAGGAAATGTTTTGTAGTAATAAACCAGAAAAATCGATTTCTTTTAGATAAAAGTTTATAATTATTCAAAATACAAAAGTTACCTACGTGACTGCTAAGATGACTTAAGCCGAGTTGAGCTGCTTTAAAACAATGCCCTCAGTCAAATACCCGCTTTCAAAAGCGCCCATCACTTAACTGTGTACCCGATTTAGAAAATATTACAGAAATTAGTTCTTCAGCCGCACTAGAAATACGTAAAATGCTCTACCTGACTCATTTTTTATATTTCAGAACCAAAACCTCCTCTAAGTTTGGCAGATGAGATTCGAGAAGCGGCTGAAGCAGCTCAAAACGATACCGGATTTGTGTATGAGCCCACATCAGGCCTTTATTACGATCAGCGAACGGGCTACTACTACAATGCAGTAAGTTAAAAAAAAAAAAAAAAACATTTCAAAGATTACATTTTCTTATAAATACTTTTTTTCTTTCCTTTTTGAATAGGAATACGGCCTCTATTACGATGACAGTAATGGCTGCTATTACAAATACGACCAAGAAGATAACAAATTTGAATTCCATTCGCAAGTCGAAGTTCAATCATCCGAAGTAGCTGAGAAGGTAACACCATACCCTAACCCAATCAATTCGTTTTCATGATTTTCAAACAAAATAAAATCATTAACCACATTATAAAATATTCGATTTATCTCTTTTTTCTTCTTCTTTTTTTTAGGTTTATGACAAATACGTAATTAGTAAACTCTTAGATAATTTCTCAAATCTAAAAATTGACCAGATGCGTTCACTCGCATCAGGTAAGATCTCTGGCCAGAATTAAGGATGAAAACGCGGATTTCTTTTTTTACGTTACAGGCTGAAGATGAAGATCTAAATGGAGATCATGAAAGTCGTCCAAGGGAATCCAAGAGAAGAGCAAAGAAGAGAAAACGCCAACAAGAGAGAGAAGAGAAAAAAGTCTTGAAGGAAGATGAAGAATTAAAAGACTCTAAAGAACGTGAAGATGGTGAATTGAATTCCAGTGCCAGTAGCGAAAGTGATGAGTCGTTGGAGGAGCTTAAAGAAAATGACCAGTATCAAGGTATGTGTTTTTGGAATTCGAAAACAGTTGAAAGAAATCCGCGTTTTTGGTCCACAATTATCTCTTTCTTACTCCTAAATGTATAATTACAAATGTCAATGTTTTTGTTTTAGATATTGCACGAAAGTATCCACCCTCGCTGAGGATAATCATTCAAGAAACCAATTTGGAAAAACTTCAGGAAGGAGCTTTAAGTCTCATAACATTCAAGGGAGGAACTCTTGGTAGAGAAGGCGATCATGATGTGATTATTCCCGATCTCAACATCTCCAAGGTAATTTTTGTTAAACATCAATCCTACTTAGAATCAATTATATCTTTGTCGTTAGTTTCACTTACAATTTACATACGACGAAAAAAGAGAAGTCTACACCTGTGTTGATCTTGGTTCGAGAAATGGGACCATTTTAAATGGAAAACGCATGTCAAGTTCGAAACAAGAGAGCGATCCTATTGACTTGGTTCATGGCAGTGTGGTTCAACTGTCCCAGACGAAACTTTTATGCCATGTTCATCCGGGTAATAGTACATGCGGTCAATGTGAGCCGGGTTTGTTGATGGAATCCAAAGAAGGAGCTTCAAAAAGTGTCACACTGTCACATAAGCAACAACTGAAGAAGCTGCAACAGAAATACGGACTTGAAAATGAAAGTAAGTTTGAAGAGTTTGATTTTTTCTCTTCAGGTTTTCAATAAATTTGTTTGTTTGTTCTTAGAATTTGTAGAGAATCGAAAAGCAGCGGGTTACAATGATCGAGCAGCGACTCGTCGTGTAAAAGTCGGTAGCTCTACAGATAAGGAAAAGACTGAAATGGCCTCTATTGACACGTAAGGGTTATGATTTTCTTTTTTACAACATCCATTTCCATTACAATAATTATGTCCCTCTTATAGTGAAATCTCGAGTGAAAATAAAGGTTTTAAAATGCTATCTAAACTTGGTTGGAGTAAAGGCAACGCATTGGGTAAAGCTGATTCTGGTGGTCTTCTAGAACCGGTAATGAGTTTTTAAATTAATAAAACAAATAATGTTAATCATATAATTTTAATACTTTTCAAAGATTTCTGTGAACTCCAATGAAGGTCACAAGGGATTAGGATGTGAAGATCATAAACCAAGTTTGGTTCCAACAAAGTTGAACAAAAAGAAAATGGAAACATGGAAGAAAACCCAAGAACGTTACAATAAAGTATCAGAAGTCAAAGTGTTCAGTAGTAGTGATGATGATGATTTACTTAGTTAATTTATTTTTTTAATTCAAATGCATTAAACGAATTATAAACTAATGCGTTACCAGAATACGTACTGTTTTTTTTTTTTACTAGCTGGAGTTAATTCATTTGATTGGAAAATTATTTTTTTATGGAAAGATAAATATAATTTAGAGTAATAACAAG
Source organism: Meliscaeva auricollis (assembly GCA_948107695.1). Lineage (NCBI taxonomy): Eukaryota > Metazoa > Arthropoda > Insecta > Diptera > Syrphidae > Meliscaeva > Meliscaeva auricollis. The sequence continues at coordinate 78,706,494 of OX403618.1, forward strand.
GCCCTTGAAGATTTCTGGGAACTAGAGTTTTTCTCTAAGATGAAACTTTTTTGTAGAAAGGAAGAAAAACTATGGAAACTTTACAAAGGAGCACCTCAAATAAGATATATGAAAAAATGTTTACCTTTTTTGTAAACCGTAGGAAATTTTCGTTTCACGTTGGCACCGTGCAAGACTTCACCGCAAAAAGAACATATTCAAGCGAAAAGAAATAAAAATTCTTTGGATTTTTCGATTCGGATGTTTTCCTCCAGAAACATTTCATAAGAAATTAAGATGTGTACCTTCCAAGCGCTAAAACGAAAAGAAATTTTAGACCAAATTGAACTGAAAACAAACAACGAGGAAATTATGTTCTTAACTGTTCCAGACACTCTCATTAAACACAAAAGAAATTTGTTAACAGTAATTTACAGTAATAAAAATGTTCCGTATACGCCACAGTGACCTTTTCAGTTTAAACTTTAAAAATTTATGAACAAATTTCTATGGCTGAACAATTTATGAAATTATTTGACCTTTGCATTCCAAGGCCTTATTTAAGATATCGGGTGATAAAATGAAGATTTTTCGGTTAGTACTCCTTGGATTGGTGTTTATTCCGGTGCATTATCACGCTAAGGGACTGAGTTTTTATATCCCAAAATAAAAAATTGTTATTCTCTGATTCAGTCTCCAGAAAAGTACATTAGGTTTTCGGACTCGGCAGAAAATTGTAGTTCCCTCTATTTCCTCGATTTAATTACACCCACACAGAATGGATTGAGCTTGTCTGGATTAAAAATTAACCTTGAGAGGTTTTGGTTTAAGAAGCTGACAAAAATCAGATAATGACAGATATACCCGGTAAAACCCCAAAAATGGCCATTGGCCACTTGAACTCATACTTTGTATCACATTGCGAAGAGATGGAATCAAGTAAACTATCTTGAAACCTAGATCTAGGGGCGAAATAAATAGATTTTTTTTACCGAACAAAAAAACCATAACTGTCTTGAGCACTTTCTACAACAAATGGATTTTGTGATTTATTTTAGAATTTTCTCGATTACGATAAAAACTGTGAAAGGGCTGGGCTATAGAAATAAGAGTGACCCCAAATAGATGTTCTGAGGAACAACTGTGGTGGCAAACGTTCGATTCTCTATGAGAAATTTCGATGAAAAATTATTGGAAACTACTAGTTAAAAGATAATAATTTGGTAACAGACGTTTAAATTCTTTACTAAACACATGTTTCCTTCGTCCATAGGTTGACCTTTCCTTTAAATAATGCCGGAATCAAAATGAAAAAACTATTGATTTTCTGAAGAAGAGCTTGTGTGTTTATTTTAAAAGGAACGACACCAGCATGGTTTCTTTTTTTAGAATATGGAAATATCCGCAAAAATTGCTTACAAATCTGGAAAGTTAATTTTTTGTATTGTTTTTTTTTTTCCTTGCAATATATGTAGGCTTTGAGATCTTAGCACCCCATATCTAAACCAATAGCTTTAATTTCAAAAATTCAGTTCATGCTCAAAAATGTAAAGTTTTTCATTATTTGGTCAACGATAGACATTTTTTTTAATTGTGTTTCTAACCACTGTGACCATTAAAATTATTGATCAATGTGGCGTATGTGTAACTTTTTTTATCTCTTGAAATTTTTAAATTAATTAAAATTTAAATTAATCGGAAAATAAAAATAAATATTTAAATGAAAGACCCGAAAATGCATTTATTTAATTTTTTTTATGTTTTATTTGCATAATTAATTTGTATATCACTACACAATTTATATTAATATTTTTTTTTTGTTTTTTTAATTTTAAAATTTTCAATCAAATTCAATTCTATTTAAATACGAATAACAGAGTTTACTAAGTTGTTAATCTATCAGTCAATAAAACACTATTAATATTAAGATGTATACATAAATTAATTACATTTTTTTTAACAATTAATAATTATAAATTCAAATAATAGTAATAATATAATAATAATAATAATAATAGAGATTTATTTTATCACCAATATTCTGTCTGATTTGATAAGTTAGATAAATACAAATATACCATGAAACATCATAAATTGTTTAAATATTAAAAATTATTATTTAAATAAATTCATATTTCTTTTTTAAATTTATTTTTTGTTTTAATAATTATATTTAAGCAAGAATCGGACGAGATTATTTTTGTTTTTTTTTTTTTTTGTTTTAATGAACTACTTCCTAAATTACATTTATATTTAATGATTATGTGATTTTCTTATTTGAAAAATTGTATTTTGTTTAATACTTTTATAATTGTTTTATACTTGGACATTTTAATTTAATTTTGGTGCCATTATTATTAATTACCAAGCTTGTACCGAAAAAAATAAATATGTGGACATGTTGCGGAGATGATATTTGATAAAAACGAAAAATAACTAATAAAATTAAGTATCTTAACCATTTCTAAGTACATACTTGAAATTAAGTCCAATGGAGGGGATTGTTATTAGGATTAGGATAAGCCTCTAGTCAAATAAATATTCTTTTTTTATTACAAAACTTATAAAAGACTCTTAAATTTAAATAAATAATGATTTTTTTTTTTTATTTTACAAATTATTAATTCGGGTTGTTTTTTTCAAACTTTTTTTTTAATGATTAGTTAAGAGGAACGTTAATTTAATGAAAATAAATTATAATAATAATATATATTATTTTTAATGTAGAATTATAGAGACTTCACTTGGCATACATCAGAGAGTGCGATTTTGTTTAAATGGATTCGGTAATTAATTTACGTTATGTATCTTTTTTTTGTATTTATGGTTTACATTCACCAATTGATTTTATATCAATAAAGAGACCAGTTTGACATGAATCCTTTTTCATTTCACACCATGAGTTATAAGTACGATTATTATTTCCGCAAAGTTTTCCTTCTTCATAGCGAATGTTCTGAAAGTAAGACAAAAATGTTTTTGATTACGAATTAGAAAAAAAAGATGTAACTAACAATTTTACACTTCTTATTGAATAAATAGTAATTCAGCTTTCTAGAGATAAAGGTACATAAATGGGAACAAGATTAAAATAATTTCAGTTGAAAGTTTTCTAGGACGTATTAAAAAAGAACTTAAGTTCTATGTTCTATGTCATAGTACAGAGTATAGTTCGTAGGGACAGAAAACGACAATGAGAAATTCTCTAAAATGAAGAATTTCTGTTGAACATTGAAAGTTTGTATTTCGACAGTAGAAAAGACAAGGCATTGGTTGATGAAATCGAGGCAAACGATTCTATAGAGTTACCAAAGTAAGGAGATTTTTCGCTGCTCAAACAAGTCATTAATTCCCTGGAAAACAGAAAACAATAGTGGATTGCATTATTTCCTTCCTTGCGGACAGAGAACCGGGGCCGCGATATCTATCCATATTTGTCTCTTCAGATATACCAAAGATAGCTATAGTCAAAACGATATCGTTTGGCGATAATCGAATTAGGGGATGAACCCCTGGATTAAAGTAAATTATGTGCTGATCGATTTTTTAGGAAATTGAATTGTCTTTCTTTAGTATGATTTATACTTTTGGAGTTACAGGGTCGACAAAAAAAGATACATTTTTGCTCATTTCTCAATTTGTTAGAGGGCTAAGAATTTTTCTTTTTTTATTTTTTCGTATAGATAATCTAACAAGGCAACTCTTTAAAGCTATTCCTTGCAAATTCCCTTTTTATAAATCCTTAAAAATTGTGCGAATTCTTGATTTTTTGTTAATGATTCGATGTTAACTAAATTAAGACTAACTGCTTTATTAGTCACTGAATATTTGTTAATAGTAGTCAAATTGATCTTACCGCTGGTCGACGTTTCCGCGAACACTTAAATTTACACGAAACACATCTTGGTCGATGAGTCAACAAATCCGCTAAGCATGTCATTTTGGGTCCACAGCTTATATCACTACAACTTGAGGAGCGTTCTTCTGTAAACAAAAACAAAGTAAAAAAATCAATTATTATTATGTTGTTTCAGAAAATAAATTACAAAGTAAAATTGAAAAGTGTAGGTCAGTTAAAAACTGCATTCAAAAAAAGATTGCACCAGAAACAGGAGCTTCGCAGTCGCAGTATATAGAAGACGAAAAATGCATTTTCAGATTCTCACCAAAATTTAAAGAACGGATGGATGGATGCAAAATTGCTCAGCGGGCTGCAAAAAAATTTATATAACGAAAACCAAAAACAAAACAAGAAAAACGAACTAACAAAAACAACAACAACAGAAGAAGAAAAAAAAAACAAGACAAACACAGGAAACTTATTTGAGAAATTTTAGACCTCAGGTTTGGCATTGGGATGTTGTTTGTTATACATATGCACTCGCTCGCGCGTCATCTACCAAAAAACTAAAACCGCAGACACAGATAAGAAAAAATGCATCTCACAAAACCTGCACTGGCAAACAGCAATATAATACAAACAAACATAAGAAGACCGAACGAACATGGAGGACGACAAGGCTTCAGGACAGGGATAAAGTTGCCAATATTCATTCCTGCAGCTTCAGTCTTCCTCTCTCTAATTTTATTGTTTTCGATTACTTTCGTTAATAGAAGAACGAAGACGTGAACATGCAGCAGTACCACAGACCCAGACGTACGACACATGACAGAGCAGAGAGTAAACTATATAGGTATATATGGCAGACAGACAGGATGCTCTGCTGCTGCTGCTGCCTTGGCTTGATGAGAGCGGGGGACCTGGAATGAGGCATGATTTGGTCTTCCCAGTGCCAGCAGAGTTGTTTATTTCGTCCTTTCGTCAATGTGTTCGCATCGCATATATTGCAATGCAACTTGCTGGCTTTGCCTGCTGGATGCATATTTGAGCCTTGATCTGTGAAATTTGAACACACGTTGCACACGTTTTGGATGCCTTTGAGAGTAAACAAAAAAATCTTAGCTATACTGCCGAAGCGAAGTGTATCTCCTGTTATACATTTTACCTACCTACCTAATTTGATGGTTGGTCATCTCATGGAGGTTAAAGAAAATCAAATGCATTTTTAATGAGCTTCTCTTGTGTTATCACAGTGTTGCCATATTACAAAAAACCAAAAAAATTACCTTATTTAGAGCTTGCATTAATTAAAAACTAAAAAGTGGAGAGTTGTGGAAAACCTTGATATGTGTGGGTAGAAATTTAAGTGTAATAAGCTCATCTAAATTAATATGTGGAATACTGTAATAGTCTTATTTATGAAAGCATAAAAGAGACTGCATAAAGTTATAATACCTCTAAACTCGAAAATGGTATTTATAAACGTTATGTAGGTAGTGTTTAATTAACGCATAAATGATGATTAGAGGTTGATTAGAGGATTTAACACAAAGGTATTGCAACTATAATGTATTGGAAAAAGTGTGATTATAGATAATAAATTACGCAACGTTCAATAGAGTCTAAATATATGCTTATGCACTGCGTAAATATTCATCCATTAAGAGGTGTTTTAGAGAATTCTTATAAAACGGTATATGTATTGAAAAATAATAGTACTAAATTTTTGCATCTGGCATTGCTGTGTATATGGATCAACGAAAAATTTTAAAGCCGAAATATGTAAGTATTCTCCTGAACCTTGATATTTATTTTTTTGTTGCACGTGCATCTTTGATGCAAAATTGTTGCTCAATATGAGATAAATTAAAATACTGTAAAAAATTTGGTCCTATATACTTCTATAGTGAATGGTAGATAGGTACGTTTAGTGATCACCACATCTTCAAATTTTTATATTTTTTATTTTTTTATTTCATAAATACACGAAATGAGTCCTGTTTGGCATCAATGCACCTGCAGTTTTTGGGAGATTTAAATTGTGTGTTGGTTGATGATGGCATGTCTTGAAAAATCTCAAAACTTTAACCAAGTCCTGATGACACACCACCGCACCAGTTCAGCAAGGTGCGGAATGGGACTTTGGGGCAGAAACGAAGGATGATGTGTTTGGGGTTTTTTTTATAGGTACATATAAGATTTGCGTGAGAATTTAAGCAGGTGCAACAGGATATTCTTTTGGTATAAATATTGTTACAATTTGTGAGCAGGTGAAAGGTTAAAAATAAAAGTGAAACCATGCAAGCAAAAACATTCATATACAAGTTATTTTCAAATTTCTCATCACATGCCCTTGAATTGATGATTTTTAGATTTTATTATTCGTGGTTTCAAAAAGGAAGACAAACAAAAACAAAAAACAATAGAAAATTGGTAACTTGATTCAACTATACTGTGATAGTGGCAACAAATTTCTATAAAACGTTTTAGAAAAACTAAAAACGCAATATTGTTGCAATCATTTTGAACACAAAATAAACAAAATTCAAAATTCTTGGATAGTAATTTTTCAACCTCAACTTCGTTTGCAGCAAACTCTTAAATTTGTTTCGGTGAAACAATTTATGCGAAAGAATAAATAAACAACACCAGTGATTGAACCTGTAACCTCTCGATTTGAAACAAAGGCCGTTGCTATTGTGCCACGAACTAGATAACTTTCGTGTTGCATAGAATGCATATGAACACCACAAACATAGAGTCAATTATTAAAAAAATTTTTTACCTGCAGTCACATTTGCTGTAAATGAATTGTATATTTACACCAAAAGTGAAGTTCTTTGCAACAAACTACTTTCTGGAGAGGTTCTTCGCAAACTATTCATTCGTTTGCTGCAAACAATGGAATTTTCTAGTAAAAAAGAGACGTGCAATTAACTCATAAAAATGTGATCCAAAAGAATGGGTTGTTTTGCATTATATTTGCTGTAATAGAATTACAATTTGGGTCAAATGTAATATTTATAGGGCATTGTATTAACTTTCAAGCAAATGATTTTTATGCAATTGCTCTAGCATCTGGTTGTCTTAACAATTTAGCAAGCAACATTTCTACTGCTCGTCTATACATGGTGCTGCTGGTGAATTATCTAGGTTTATGGAGGGAGAAGCGTTCAGCTAAAATCCTGGTTTTTTTTTTTTGCAATAAAAGTTTGTCGAAGTCGTACTGTCCCATAATATCCCAGTCTTCACTGTTGGGCCATGGACATCTTTATCCGATTTCTAGCTAGCTAGAAAGTTCAGATATCGAGGATACTAGTTGGGTTACAGAGTTAGTTGATTTGGAGACCACCAATTCCCGTTTTGAATATTTAGTAGCGATAGAAAAGTTCAGTCTGTTTTCAGAAGATTCATCGCGTATAAGCGATTTTTTACTGCCTAATAAAATTACCTTCATTTTAAAGTCGCTGGTTCTGAGATTGTACTGAAAATGACAAAAATCTGACCTAACCTCTTTGTACTCAACGGCAAAGAAATAAATAGTATGTGTTAGAGTTAGCCAACATGAGTGTGTGATGTTCCAATCTACCTACGTGATAAAATCAATCAAGAGCATATTTCTGCTGACAAAGCCATCCTTCCTCAAAACAATCATGTTTTTCCCATTAACTTAAAAATTGAACATCATCCTCTTCAATTTGATTCTGGCTCTGCCATTGCATTTCCAAAAGTAATAAATGTTCTTTGGCTCATTAAAAAAAAAAAAAAAACCAACAACAACAACAAAAAAAACTGTTCTACCAGATGTCTGCGGAAGCAGTATTTCGACAAACTTTTTCATTTTTTTTTTGTTTTCTTCAGTTTTCGAATCTTCCTTTGCCATTATGGGCTAAGAGATTATATATATTTTATTTCATTTGCAGTTTTATTTGCTACTTCCTCGATATATCTACCTGAAGTCTCAAGACTCTCAATAAAGAGGCACCAGCACCACCTTACACGCGAAACGAAAGGTGTACTGAAATTCCTTTTGCAGTGGCAGCAGTAGCAGCTACTGGTGTTAAGAGGTGACGTCGACTTTAGCAGACGATAAAAATAATAAAATAAAATGCAAAAGCATCTTTTAGCTTAGTGGAATGGCTGGTATAACGACAACGAACGACAAGCAAACGTTGAAGACGCGACAGACGCGTGAAAGCCATCGCAATTGAGGGCTCCTGTCTTGGTCTTGGCCACTATAGGGTCTGATGGGTCTTGTGTGTAACATACGATATGCCCTTCTTCTTGTACACGACAACGGGGTCGATGTTGCAATCACAATTATACTCCACAATGAGGTGTCGTCTCCTGTTCAATTGGATTAATATGTGCAATAAAATTCCAAAAAGGAGCACACACAACATGGCCATGGCCAAGGCGAAGGCGAAGGCGAAGGCACCCCATTAGTCCGCACAGTCTGCGAGGATTGAACTTGTTTTATTTGCAGGCACTGTATTGTAGGGCGCATATATACGTATATTGCGAGGCACCACAACCCGTTCTCTTTCCGTATATGCGTCCGGTTTGATCAGACATTGAAAAGTCTGGTTATCCAGTTGCACGTTGGTGGTTCTTACGTCGCGTCGTCGTCGTCCTCTTCGGTTGGTCATCGTCTTTCCTGTCTCACCTGCCATTGTTGCCACAGTGAGGACTGTCTCATTTTTTTCCAAAAAGAACTTTTATCATGCATCTCCAGCAAAAAATGCACCTGGCATCTCTAAGACTTGCAACATTGTACGGCAGCAAGCACATATAGAGGTAATATTACATAAACATGGAAACAAATTTTGGATCCTTGTCTCTCCCAAGACCCCCCTTTCACTGGTCCGTTTCAAATGTTGTTTAGGATAGGTAGGACTCTTGGCTTGGTGGTGCAGCATTGCATGATGATGTTGCAAAAGTGCAAATGCAAACTTGTGCTGCATTACCAGTGCTGTGGTATGGTTGATGATGATGGTGGTTCCCTTTCGTGCTGGGCAAGTAGTTTGTTGGGCTTTTACCGGAATGCAAAACACGATTCTTGAATTAAATTGAATTTATTTGGGGCTTGGCAGGGCTCCTTTTTATGTGTGTTTTTTTTTTTTTTTTTGCATTGATAAAGTATATTTCACAGTTAACTCCAAGAAGAAGGGGGGGGGGAATGATCGTCTGGGTCTGGATCTGGACTGCAGACTGGAGAGGAGCTCTCTAGCTACTCAAGCCAGTGCACTTCAGGTAGTGCGATTGCGTTTCGTGATAGGAACGATGATAATTTGTTTTCCACTCGAAGAGAAATGGATTTTTGTTCGCCAATTGAATGGATCATTTATTCTGGATCTTTTGGACCGTTCGTTGTCTGGGAGGCTTTTTTTTTTCTTTTCTTTCATTTTTTTTTTTTTGTATGAAACATGATTTCAAGCTGAGTAAATAAAATGAAGGGCTGGATGTTTTAGTGAAAAATGAAATATAATCATTGCACTTATAGTTTTATTTATTTTGTTATTATTTTAGAAAAGAGTGATACATTGGGACAAGAAATTTAAGTGATTTCTAATCGTTCTATTCTATATTTATTATACCAATAAATCTTTTAACTTTATTTTTGGCATTCTAAATACAAAGCTCCACTTGAGTAACAACAAACCACAATCATTCTCATATGTATTCAACCCTCTATTTTATTGTTTCAGTACAGTTCACACTCATTTGAGCAGAAAAGCCCAATACAGAGGATTGCAAGCATGGACATTGTCAACATGGATAGCCCTCACATTTGAAATGTGGAGGAGATAGCAGGAATCATTAATAAACCGAAGCCAGGAAGTCGTCTACACCAGATGGAGTTTTCAACCTTGCCCCAGCTAGATAGTGGCAATTTCTGGCACAAGCAACAACATCAGAAATTTTTGAGGAAGTATTACTCATAAGGCTAAAGAAGTCTTGTAGCGAAATAGCAATCATCTCACAGGTATGAAACTAACCCTTCGGGAAGTTCCAATCTGACGTTTCTATAGCACTTAACAGTCCTTGTGTCACGGATAGATGTATTCTGGATTTATCCACAGACTTCGATACTTGGAATTCCTTCACTAATAGGTTCTTAAAATTTTTTCATTCTTTAGAGAACATTTATCGTCTGGATCAGAAATTTCAAATCTAGAGTGAAAATAATCAAAGCTAGAGTTGCTCAAGGCTCAAAGCTAGAACCATTGCTTTACAACAACATCCTATGACATGTGTGAGAACCTACTCATTAACAATGTTTCACTGACCTATTCTTCATCGAAAACACTAATCATAGACTCTTCGAGTACTAAAAAAAAGGGTACCCGAATCAACGCATCCAAGTACCTGTGAACACATTTGGGTGGCATTTGAACAGCAAACTGCAGAAAACTGATCCGGAAGTTTCCTGATGGATCCTTCATCGCAGCCAAAACTGGTGTAAAGTGTCTTGGAGTCCAGAATTGCTGTTATTCAACCCGCAAAAAGAGAACCATACTGAGTCAGCCATTGAAACTTCTAATTTACAAGCAGCTTCTAAGACGGCTTAAGCTTTTCAGTGTAGCACACTTTCTCTAAAACAGCCATGAAATAATTTAAACTGTTCAAAAGGAAAATTCTAAGAACTATTTTTTGACCGTGAGTATCAAAAACATTACTGAAGCTGACATACCATCATTGGAAAATAATATCTTCAACTTTCAGTGAGGAAAATTATAGGAAAAATTGCCAAACACCCCTTTTAACCCCTTTTTTTCTCATAGTTTTATGAATCTTTAATAAAAAATACTTAATTGTTTTAAACATAAACATTTTGGAAGACCATAAAATTCAAAAATCTGAGGCTTGATTTTAATATTTGAGCAAATCATAAGCCATACGAAGTTATTTCTCGTATATTTCTAATTGAACGAAAAATTCTTGGTGGTGTTCTTACCCGCTTATTCTCATTACAATGTAAAACAATTTTATAACACGTATTTGGTTGTTACAATGGCAATGTTTTAAGACCGTAAACTTGAAAATCTAATCCTTACTTTTTTAATTACAGGCATATCAGTGCAACAAGATCAAAACTTTTTCTTTCATTTTTCTAAAACCTTGGTGAATTAATGCTCTTGTTCTTTATTTTTTACTATGCCAACATATCTTGTTATAATATTTTAATAATAGTATTTTAAAAATAAAGTTTCACTGGGAGGGGGAAAAAGAGGGGGGAGGGCAATTGATTGGAGAAATATTGTTCAATAAATGTCAATATTGAATGTTTTCAATAACTTTTTTTTTTTTTTTAAATAGAGAATATAATAATTAAACAAAGATAAATTGTATTAAACGCATTTTTCGCAATTTATGTTTAAATTCTTTTCCATAACAATTCACAACATTCAACTTTCTCAAATGAACAATTTAAATTATGCAAATCTTTATCGAAGACTGGCTAGTAGGTAGTACAACTGCAATGTGCAACATTGTTGCACAGTGTCTGAATTTGAACGACCTGCCTTCGATATTGTTAATTTACATCCAGGCATGCCAAGCAAATATATCGTCATGCTGCACATGCGCAACAGCCATCTTCCAGACACAACAATAAAGTATTTCCACGTTGCATTTTAACTTTCTGTTCATCTTTAACGCGCAACGTAAGAGAGGGACACTAACTCATACTCATGCCAACAAAAAAAAATAAGACTTGGCGCAAAGATCGGTGATAGCAGATACGCACATAGATTTCATGGTATCCGACATCATCGGAGAGTGATCATCGGTGAATCAAGATTCAAGCCACTGAACAGTAGTCCCCGAATCCAACTGATGGCAATATACATTGTTATTCTTCCGTCTCTGATGGCTGAGCAAAAAATAAAAACAACAAAATAACATTCACTCCACACGGAACTCCCCTGAGACGAAGACAAAGCGAGTCCCTGGAGAGTCAGACATCAGACGGAACAAAATCCCTACGACCGACAAAAACGAACCAGAGCCAGAGGAGACACGCAAAAAGCCATCCACCACAACCAGTGTATACAACAACAAAAGCAACAACAAAAAAGGGGCGCGCAATAATTCTGAATGAATAAATCGTCCGCCACGCAAATCACTTTGCAACATAAACAAAGTTTTTGTTTTTTGTTTTTATTTTAGTTTTTTTTTTCTATCGCTTTGTCTGCTAGTCGATCTTAAAGGCAGACACTTTGATATCGAAGAATCCAAGCTGCTTCTGTGGCACACTCATAAGGGCTTCTGTGCAGCAGCAACAGATGGCATGACGTCGATGATGACGATCCCGATGATAAGTTGCAAATCATTATCGTCAGAGAATTTATGTTGAATTCCTGCAACTCATGACGCGCGAACGTATAACAAACATGTTATCGTCTAGTGAGAGGCAATCTTACGGCCGCACAAATCATCATCAGGGACAAACAATATTTATTATGATAACAAAGATGGAAAGGACACCGGGGCCAGAACTGCGAACCAAGGGTCTGATGGCACTCACGCGCAGTTGATGATGGGCTTGTCTTAATGTTGTTGTTTTTGTTTGTTTGGTATCATTTGCAATTAATTGATTGCAGAAGTTCTTTGGATTGAATGGTGTCAAAGAGCAAAAAAATGATTTTTTATTAGAAAAATTAAACAACAACAATTTTATACAAAAAATCCCTATTGTTCCATGGGTGCAAGAAATTGATTCGAGTCAATGATCAGCAAATGGGATCATTTCCTGGGTAATGGATGACGTATGTTTCAGACTAACTTTTAAAACTTAAGACAAACAAAGTCACAGAACACAGCGTGAAAAGTCGTGGAAAAAGTGTAAAAAGTAGCGCAAAAATATGTGAAATAAAACGGCCTGCCACGCTAAAAAGTGCGGAATACCATGGAAAAAATCGTCGCATACTGGTGAAAGATCGTGGAATACCTCGGAAAATAGCAAGATTAGCAAGATTGGTCACGAAAAAGGAGTTAATACCCCGAAAAAATAGAAAAGTCTGGAAAGTATCGGAAAAAAACCTGAACAATAGTGGAAAAATATGCACGGCAAAAAGCGCGGAATTACGTTGACAAATGTGTGGAATACTGGAGAAGTGGTGAAAGAGCTTTTAAACACAATGTAAATTATCGCAAAATGGCGCATGGGAAGTTTAAAAAAAAAGCGCTACTGCGGAAAAAAGCGTTAAATACTGCGGAAACAACAAACAAAGACACAGAGAAATGCATGAATTCACCAAAAACGGTGTGAAAAGTACGCTTAGTACCACCAAGCGTAAAATACCGCACAGAAAAGCGAAAAAAGTCATAGAGAGAAAAGTTTGAAAAAGTTGAAAAAAGGCGTAAAACTTCAACGAAGAATACTCTTTCGCATAACCACAGACTAACACAGTAAAAAGAGCGGAATGCCGTGGATAAAAGCGTAACTAGTGAATGAATTTTTAAAAACCACGCCATTTTCATGATCTGAAATGTTTCTTTCTTAGGTAGATATTCCACACTATTTTCTCGACTTTTCACTTATGACTTTTTTAAACGTTTTTTCTTTGGTATTCCGCATTGTTTTATGTTTCTCACATGAACATGGAAAAATGTATTATTTAGGCCTATTTGCTGATATGATACTTAAAATATTTATATTGAACATAAGCGATTACCGGCTACTTCTTTTTCTGCGTAAACTGTCACATAAGACTTCATGTTGAACATAATTACATAAATGATTAAGTTTCGTTTCAGCCGAGACGGCTCTTAGGCTGCTTACGCGTCGGAAAAATTTCAAACTAATTTTTCTATGGTCCAAGCGGAAAAATCTAAACCTGGATCAGTTATAGTACGAGTATAACATAAAAATAATTTAGATTTTCTGAATATTTCGGACTAGAGTCTAAATTCTTTTCGATTCTTCGTACCCACAAATTTGTAGTACCATCAAAAAAGGAGATTAATGAGTTTCAAATGGTTTAGAATTGCTCTTAACCCTAAAAAATATTATTCATCGATACAATCTTAGATTGAAAAACATCACTTACGTTTGGTTTTCCTTGGAAAATCTATAATTAGTACTTATTGGTGTGAATATTAGAATAGAATCTGCTGTCAATAGTGTTTCACATGTTCAATTACAAATCAAATGCCATGACATGCATATTGTTTACCACAAGAACATTTTTTCGCTACATAAATGCATCTCGAATGCAAGACTAAGTTATCAATATCAAAATATGTTAACAGATTTAAACAACAAATGCGAAATATAATCCTTTGTCAGAAAAAAAAACACAAAACAAACAACACCACACTAACATGACGATTGACGACTAACAAGTAATTTTATATCAATCAGTCTATTAATCCGCAGTAACTGTGGTTGAAATCAAGTTACATAGAGATTTAATAATGAAAAAAAAAAAAAAAAACAAACCCACGACAGTCTGCTTATTCTTGAGCTGCAAAAGATTTCCTTGACAAAGCCACATTTAGATGTACAAAATCTACTAGCTGATGGTAACTGGTGAGTGGTAATTCCCTTAATTCACTAACATTATGTTCAACAAATGCATCTTGGCACTAGTCTCAATGCAACTTTAGTTTGCGGTCGCATTCGTTAAGGTCTGCCAATTTTTAGCCAGATTTCATCTCGATCACGCAACTTGGCTAACAAAGTAATTAACGTGAATGTGTGCAAGTTCATTCTGACACGAGTTCTTTTATTTTTTTCAATCTCTGGCTATAGCCCTAGAGCCTAGACTAACCTCCGTATAAGGTTTCTTTGGAGCTGTCTGATATGTTGGTTTGTGTTATCGGTTTTCTCACATGGGCTCGATTATACAGCCATCATAACAACAAGTGATGTCTTGTCTAGTGGTTGTGGTGATATGGCGTCAACCAGCCAACATCTAGAGAAATAAACATTACATTGTTTCTTTATAGACTCTAAAGTTAAATGACTTTTGCATACGCAGATAAAAAGATTTGTATCATTCAACAAAACATATATCCAACTTGACCTCTGACTTGTCGAGACGTTGGAATCTGGGACGCAATATGGCGCCATATCAAATCGGCTAGGAAATAGCAATCGTGATAGTGTTATTATGGAGGAAATGTCATAGACTTTAGCCATAGCAAAAACAAACCAAGGTATACAGAGGCGGGTGTATAGTGTCTCTCTTGACTTATGACGGAGACTTACCTTGGAATGTGGAATGACGTGGGAATATGGAAGAGGTGTGATCTTTAGCATCTTACTATTAAGTAGGACACTCACGAACAAAGTGTTTGATAGGGTAAAATATGAGAAGCTATATTGTCTATGAAAAGGTCAAGTCGAAATGGAGAGATTAATCATAAGTTAGGAAAGTGCAAGCGTAACTTGGTTGCAAAAGCCTCATATTTGATTTAATTTATGTTTTTTATTGAACAATATTTATGGTGACATTTGAATAACCTTTTTACTGCTGTCATAATGAATTTAATATTATCATTAAAAAATAAATAAAAACACAGGTTATTTATGTTAAAACAAATAGAAAAACATTTTTCAAATGCGACACTGTGGCGTATGCGTACTTTTTTTGTGTGCAAAAAAAATACTTGTATAGAAATGTATCTAATTTTTACAAACAAGAACAGTTTAAAACGAAACTGGAACTAAATCATTAAAATAAATTATAGAGTTGAATGAAATAACAACAATTAGATCGCACTTGCCCTTAATAACTCAGGAATAATAGGAAATTTGGTATGAGGTATGTCAAAAAATTAATTCATGAATTTTTTTGATTGGTATCAACGCAGAAAGTCACCCTGTGCATTTCATTTAACTCTACAATATATTTTAATAATTTAGTTTCAGTTTCGTTTTAAACTGTTCTTGTTTGTAAAAATTAGGTACATTTCTATACAAGTATTTTTTTTTGCACACAAAAAAAGTACGCATACGCCACAGTGTCCCATTTGAAAAATGTTTTTCTATTTGTTTTAACATAAATAACGTTTGTTTTTATTTATTTTTTAATGATAATATTACCTTCCTTATATAAGCAGTAAAAGGTTATTCAAATGTCACTATAGTGACATTACTAAAATTACTAAGGCGAACTAATATAGTAGTTTTCTAGAAAAAATACCTAATTTTCTTCATCAGAGATAAACCTAATTGTGCAATTGCTAAATTGATTTTTTTGTGGGAGACCGTCAAAACTTTTGCTGACAGTGTTTCTCTTAATCCTTCGGCCTCCAGCATTAGGCACAGACGGCCAGTGGAGACGTTGTCAACAAGCCATTAGAAGTGCAGTCACTGATATGCTGGGTTTCAATAAGCGACTTAAACAAAACTCCTGATTTGACGAAGAATGCCAGTTAGTGCATGCAGCTGAGAACGTAGTAAACAAGAACCAGAGCCACTCAGAGACCAGTCAGAAAGATCTACGAGCAAAAAATAAGAGAGGAACGATGACTTCTCAGGAAGAAAAAGAGGGTTCAACGTTCAAGCTAATAATAATTTTAATTTGATTCACCGAAAATAAATTAATCAGTGCATAAAAATGATTACTGATAAAAACCTTCTATTCAGAATAAAAAAAAAAAACAAAAAAACCTTAAAAACCTACGCAGCGCTACAACCTGCGTAGTCAGTCTAAAGCTTATCAATAATAAAATTTCAACATCAGTTTCCCGGTGACCACGCACAATGTAATTTGTTGCGAAACGTTTGGGGTGAGTACAATACTGCACTCTGTAATAATTTTATAACGCGGTTTAATCCGAAATTTATTTTTATCATGTCTAGTGCAACATGTTTTTCAATGACTGAGAAAATGGATTCTGCATTCAACGAACGTATGAGTATATCTCTTTCGTCTTCACCATCAAAACCAACGAAATTTTGTTAAACGTTTCAAATTTTAATAAAAAACTATTTCATTGGCGAACTTAAGATACTTTTTAAAAAGTTGACTTTGATAGCCATTTCAAATGGAAGAAACACCAAACTATTCTGTTTTTTTTTTTTTTTGTTCTTCCATAATTAACTTAACGAATCGAACTGCTACATCTGGCAATTGCTATATACATTATTCTCATTGATACATGATATAATTTCATATCATTATACATCGATAGCTTCCTGCAAGAATTATCTCCTCCTAATTTCAAATCCATCGGATATCGTAATGATCGGTTTTCGTGTTGCCACTGCATCGACCAGCCTCCAGATTAATTGCCCCAAAATTACCATTTTCATATATCATTCAATCCATTCGTATAATGATAAACTATACAAATCTATATATAGCCCAGTTCGTATATAGTATTTGCCCCCAAAGAACTCATTTGCAGAGATCAACGATGATCCGAGAAACTGCTGCAGTTTGACTTTACACTAGGTATATGTATCTCTCAAGGAGTCTCGTGAGTCTCGCTCGACTACGATCTATCCCCATCCCCAACATCCGAGTGTCTATTTAAAATTTATCGATTTGCACAGACTTCTGCATTCGTATAATATAAGTATACGTTTGTTTGGAGCGAGTAGTATTTGCATTTTGCCAGCGTTAACTTTATGGGCAGTAAGTTGTTGCTTTTTCGTAACTATACATTCTATATTATAGTATCATGAGAGAAGCGTGTTTTATGTATATTTGCTGCGCGCGCGATTATTAATGCTAAATTAATGCGTGATGGCAGTAATAGGATATCAGTTTATGACCAGCAATAAACTAAAGTGCTTCCACAGATCGTGTATATTTATGCCCTGCACTATGATTAATTACAAGCGGTCCGGTACGAGTGGTATTAATTGCAGGGGGATCACTGCATAGATGAATATTGGTGTAATCTGTATCTGGATAATAATATATTGCTTCGGATGCATCTTTCAAGCGGAAATATAATTTTTATATGTTCTGATTTATGGAATTCAGAAGAAAAGAAAAGGTTGTATAGGACTGCAATTACAGTTGCATTCTAATTTAACGTTAGGTTCATATGTCTTAAAATTAATTGTTAAAATCGTTCAATGTCGTTCAAAATGTTCAAATTTTAATCGAAGGACTAGGCTTGATTTAGTGTTATTTTAATAGAAAATTAAATATTGATCAATAAACTAATATTTAGCAAAATTACACCACTGAAATATCTTTATTAGTGATAAATTTGGAAGTACCAACCCTTTATTCAAAAATTTTGGTCTTTTTGACAAATCTTATCAGAGTTTCAGTTTTTTCGATACCCAAGGCCCTCTTAAAAATATCTCGTCCCAAACAATTCCACCATATATACACCAGAAAGGAAGTTTAGGTTACCATTTTGCCCCCCCTCCTTCTCCCCTCCAATCATAAATATTGTGGCATGACTAGCAGGGTGTATCAAGCAAGAATGCAGGCAACCTCCTTTTTTCTGATGGTTCCGAACGGCTAGCTAAGATGCACTTTTGGCGACAAGCAGTACTTTTGGAGTTCTTATTAATTCATCGCAATAGGCAGTACCCCGAAAAAAAAATCAAAGCATAAGCTGGGAAAGCCTTATTAGATCACGGAAGAAAATTATGACGTCTTAAAAGACTTTCTGACTTCCTTGCCAAAACCTATAAGCAATGTCCTAAGAACGCTATTAAGATACTTCTTGGTGATTTCAATGTCAAAATCGGAAAGGAAGATCTCTTTGGTTTGACATTCGGTAAACATTGCAACTATCACTCTCGGAGTTATGAACTATTATCTAGAAAATAAACTGAAATCTTTTTGCTTTAAAATAGGCAACTTTTAGCTCAAATATTTTATTTTTCTCCTAAACGATTTAAATGACATTTCATTTTGATAACAAGGTAAACGTCATCTTTTATTTGAATTCCGAACTCGTTCGTATGTACTCATGACTCGATAGTTATTTTGGCATTGTCCTTGAACAAACATAATTTAATGTTACAGTCAAATTATACCGCTAAAAGTTTTAGCAAGATCATGTCATGCTTTTTGTAACTTATTTAATTAAAATAGACGCATGTCTGCATACTCAACGAGTGATTTCTTTTATTTTTCCACATTTTTCAAAATTGTAGTAGGTACAAGTTTAATCTATTTATTTTGATTGATATCAGAAAAATATTCAATACCAATTAGTGCAATCAACCTTAGCTCTTACACTGACCGATTTATATCACCTGCTTAGTAATTTTTTTCTGATTGATTATCTGATGCAAAAACATACCACAAATGCAAATGTCATCTTTAATTATAAACACGCAGTCCTCTATATGAACTAGATGGTGTACATATACGGACGTGTCGGACATCTACTCTTTAAAATGCAAATGCATAGAAAAAATACACTATGCACCGACAATCGGTCTTTGCCAACAAACATCAAATCATCTAACGTCTATCGGTCTGTACGTCTTTGCGACTACGTTTCCCGTCATTGCACTTAAAAACTATGTAAAATCTGAAAAATCGTTGTTGGAACAAGATTTCTCCACACCTGACGCTGACTGACAGCAATAATAACAACGAACTGGCGCGTGGTGTCAGTTGTTATTAGGTATATTATTTTGCATTTCGCGTGTTGTCTGGAATAATTGCCCTATTTGTCTCCCACCTGTATTTTTTTTTTTTTTTTGTATTGTTGTTGTCGTTGTACTTAGCTGTTTGAAACAGATTAGAACTGGTTCTCATGTTTCAATCTATAATTACTATTTAATTATCGATCAATTGTAATTAATGTGAGGGAACTAGCTTATATATCAGATAGCAAAGCAATAACTTACATTAGTTTTGCGGTACATCTTTTTTTTTTTAATTTAATTATTCAATTTAAGGGTTGTGTACTGGTTTGTGGAGACTACGAACATTTTTGCAATAATATAATTACTCCATTTAAAACGCAATCCCGATATATCGATTTATATGATGTTATTAATTAATAAATGAAATTATAGTGCATATCAAAAACAAGGCCTTGATTTCTATAAAATGTGTGCTTGGTGATGTTCCACAAACTACGAATATATCTACGCCGAATAGACCCTCGTAAGATGCATTCCATTAAGAACTTGAACGAGAACCGCAATACTATTGAAATGCTTTGAGTCAATAAATATCAAAAAAGTTCCCACTTTTGAATTAGCTGCAGAAACACCCGTACGACACATAATTGAGGAGCGATTTGGAAAAACTTAACAAACGACAAAAGACAAAATACCGGAAATGAAATATGGGCATCAAAATGGTGGGTTTTACCACACACACAAGTTTTGGAATAAAAATAGTAAAAAAAATAACAAAAGTTTATTTATAGTCCAATCAAAATTCAGCGCAATATTTCTCTCTTCATATTGGAAAAAAATGTCTTTTGTGTTGGAAAAAGGGTAATTTTTTATGCGAAAACATCTTTTTCCACAATGCACCTATCGGAACTTGCAAAACATTCAAAATTTTATTAATAATAACTTTTATTCACGTACAAAATCAAAAGTCTCCAAACGAGGATTGGAGACTTTTGATCAAATGTTAAAAAAATATATTCGCAATGATAAGGATCTCATCGGGGGTAGAGTAAAATTAAAGGCCAGCTATAGATATGCCAGTAATGACCACCCGTGAACTTCACCTACATGAAAGCCACTCATACAAATAAAAATATGAAAAATCCTAAATTCGAGATATGACCATCTGAAAGTGAAAAATGGCTTAATAGATGTTTGAGAAATTTAAGAAGGGGAACTTGAATTCCAAATTTCTAAAAATGCAGAATATACAAGTTTTTAAATTAATTAAATTAACCCAAAAATGTATCTTCAATGCGTGGTAACTTATGCCTTGACAGGATATTGCCAAGCAACTTATGTGCTTTTGGATCAAATATCTTGAGAATCAATTAATTCCGCACAGAATAAAACTTTATAGACCAAATTTTGAGTTCTTACATACTATAGTTGATGCGGGTCTGAGCAATGCTGCTTAAAAAATGTGATTTTAAATGAATATGGGGGTCCAATACCTTTTGTGTTGGGGTTTTTGCCTGCGAGACACGATCAAAAATTGCAAAAACTCACCTTTCTATTTATTTGTGATTGCAAGATAGTTCTTCATTCCAAAGATAGAGCAGAACAATAACGAGTGTTTGTTTTAAATGGAGTCGTTTACTTGCAAGGGATGTTATATTATTAATTTCTATTGATCTTATGAGTTTTTACATCTTCTGCTTTTTTTTTTTTCTTATGTCAGTCTATACCATTTCTGAACTTAACCTTGCGCAAGTTTGGGAATAAAACAAAGAAAAACAAAAAGTGGCCTGAGAGCTGAGTATTTAAGTTGAAAACAAAACATTGTTTATAATTTCGGAGTGATATCAGACGAGTATGACGAGTGTGTATAAACTGTATCAGGAAATTTTGTGCACTACGGCGTATAAGTACTTTTTATTTTGTACATTTTATTTTTTGTTACAAAATAATTTTAAAAATATGCCAGCACGTACTTTTTGTGTACATTACATTTTAAAAAGAAAACTATTCATCTTTTTTAGTCCAGTAAAGTTATGAATCACACCTATCTGGTTGTTCTGCTTTTGTATGAGTTGTTGATAATGTGGCCAAGTGAATAATATCAGGTTTTTATGTCTTAGTGTTTGATCATTTAAGCCATTAAACACTATAGTTATCGATTAAAATCTTAAACTCTGCTCTTGAAATCTAAGCAGCCAATTTATAATTTTCATGAACTTCAAAATCAGTACAAAATTAGCCTTCTGGTTTCGAGAAATGCTACATCCCGTCTGAATTGGTCGATGAAGAGGTTTAAGAAAAATTCACTGTTAGAGTCTTATGTGAAAGTTTTCGTGACTTTGTTTTGCAGTTTTGACAATGTTGCGTTCGATAACTCAGCCAAAAGTCAAAACTATCGAATTTGACGCACGGGTCTTCCTCTCAGAAATAATCTTCCTGAGAATTTTTAATATTTATTTAGTTTTATGGGGCACATTTTTAATGATGCCATTATTTTTTTGAATAAAATCTATTTGTTTTGAGTTTTTTTGTATTGAAAGTTTAGATATTGATGCTTCCAATAAATTTCTAGAAAACCTATAACGAAATTTGTAATCACTTGGAAGCCTTTGGTTTTTCTGTAACTAACCTCAATCCATGCATCGTCTTCTTCGATTTATCGATTCAGTGTTACATTGTTGCTGGGATTTTGATTTTTTGAACGTCTACTAGTAATAAGGAAATTTTTATTATCATTCAAAGACATAATTAACTTTCATTGCAGACAAATTAACCCAAAGACACAAGAAAACTGCATTCTTCTGGTAGAATTGAACTATAAGTGTATAGAGGTTCCAATAATAAAAGATATATAAATAAACATTTTTTTTTTTTATATTAACTTGGGATTGATCGTCTCAATATTCACGTATCACGTTAAAAGCAAAACCACAACGACAAACCCCTACAGTTTGTTCGATACAATGTATGCTCGAAGCTTGTAACTTTGGTTAAGGTATTAAGTCCCCATCAGCTTAAGCTGGAGGCTGGGTTATGCGTCTGATGATGTATCTATCTCTGTGGCTTTGGAGACTTTGTTGCCAAGCAGTTTTATAAGTCAATTGCATTGTAATAAAATAAATATTCTACAACGAGAGATCTTACAGGGTTCCCTTTCCGAGTGCATGCGGTAATTCGATCTAATTTGCAGATCAATCAGTGTAATTGCGGTTTCATCTCCTTACGTGCATGAGTTGCAATCAATGCACATCACTGATGGCCTGAGCCAGAACCTATACTCTGACTGTCTGTCTGTTTGTTGCAGCATGCTACACACACCTACATGTTATGTATATGCTGGCATGTAAGTTTGTTTCAATTAACAAGATTGATTTGTACGCAACCCGGGCAGCTAATCAAGACGACATGATTACAATGGAAATACCGCTGCGGTTATGTGTGTTGCCGGTTGGTAGATATTATACATACATGAATTGCCTCTGCCACTTCCACATCACAGCGCGTGCAACAAAAAAAAAAAAAAAAAAACAGCAGCAGATCACTTTACTGCCCAATGAACTCCACTTAATGCAAAAAGCAATAACAATCACAATAACAATCATAATAATATAACATTCATAGCCAATTTGGGTCTGCGAGTTGGTATAACTTACCGCGGCACGGCCCAGGGTAGGCAACTGCAATCGAACGTCCGATCTTGCAGACCATGCGATTTATATCGCATGTGTTCTTGTACGTATTTCCATCCACGCCACAGACGGCTCGTGTCGGGTCAATCTTCTTGGTACTGTCGTCAGCTGGACACTGAATTGCACACACGATGCAGTGTGGTATTGCATAATGATCTTCGACGCATTGCAATCCGTTCATGCAGTTGACCTTTTTACAGGACGCTAAAAATACAAAAAAAATTGATGAGTATATTAATAAAATTTTATAATTACATTGTAAAGTTTGTATTATGGGTAGCAAATATTGTAGAACAAAAAGTAATTGCTGTTGAAATCAATCTTTTATAGCGAAATTTTTAGATAGATAGTAATTACGTTAACGACCTTTTGTAACTTGTTCGTTATTTTATTTTTAATTTGATTAAGACTTGCAAAAGGCAATAGCTTGCATTCGGGACCGTAGAAATAGTTTTAATCAGTAGGTACCAGTAGAATATGAAAACGACATTTGTCATTGCTTCGATTTGGATGATTCTTTTTTTCAAATGTTGGTATTTAAAAATACTTTAACAGATTTGTTTTTAAAGTTAACAATAACATTTTTGTGAAAAAAATATTTCTTTGCTCAAAAATTTTATAAACTAAATTATGCCAAAAAATTTAAAGGTCAGTAGAACTAGTAATTCCTATTCAGATGGGAGGAAGAATTTTCCAAAAACTAGAATTGAGTGAAATTTAAGATCTCAAATTTATATTTTAAATCAAGAACTGTTTAAAAAAACAATAATTTTCAAACTCAGAATTTTGCAAGGAAAAAAAATCTATCAAAATTTTTAGGTAGACATTTTTATTTTCTCCATTTGCCGAAAAAATAAGGCCATTGATGAAATTATATTTCATAAGGTAAAATTTTGAAAACAAAAATAAGCTAAAACTTTTGATAGAATTTTTTTCTTATTCCAAATTCTGAGTTTGAAAATAATTTGTTCTTAAACTATTTATTGGATTAACTTAATTTAAAATGTTAATAAAAGATAGACAGAAAGGCTAGATCGAAAAACATATAATTTAATGTAGTTAACTCCGTTCGATTTTAATACTTTTTTGTAAAAATTTCACCTCCCATCTGAGCGGGTTAAAATAGACTAGTTGTTTCCCTTAACCCTTTGTGGTATAAGAATCGTTCTACTTATTTTGATATTTTTGTAACCTTTTTTTTCCTTATGTTTTTAAAATATTCCAAATTATGGTAGAAAATATTTTTCAAAAATTTTTTTAGTATTTCTGTCAAACTTATACTTGTTTTTTTCTTTAAAATTAAATTTGGAATTTTACGGTTCTTACATTAAAGAATAGATTCAATTAAAGAATATTATTCTGAAAAAAATGAAAATTAGCAGTGATTTACTTTTTCAAATGAGGGGATACAGACACCACAAACCCTCACAATTTTTTCTAATAGTTTGAATAATGTTATGGGTTACATTCAGAATCTCTTAATATACTTTAAATTTCTACTACTTTCTGGTAATCATTTTTTGTTGCTGTATTTTGAAAAGCTGTTTCATAAAAACCCTTGAATATACAGAAATGGTATTTGAAGACAGTTTATACTCAGTTAATAGTACTATACATTTTTATTCATGTAGCGTTCGGCACTCGAGGTCGAAAAATTGGATTTAACATCGGTTTTGACATCATAAAAAACTCAGCAAAAAATCAGAACTACCGGATTTGACGCAAGGTCTTCTGCCTACGAAACGACAATAGGTTACTGGACTAATGCTTAAAACTTTAATGATTTTTTCTTAGAAAATAGAATAAAATATAAAAAAAAACAGTTTCCAGGGTCTATAGACTTTTTTCAATAAAACGTCAATCTAGTTTAAAACTTGTACTTCGGTTACACAGTTTTGGACATCATTTAAGATATGATAAAAAAAAATCAATTGCTTCGATTCATTGATCTGCGAAAAAAAAATTATCTTAGCTGTTTAAGTTTTTGTATAGACACAAATATTACGCATACGCCACAGTGACCCAATTTGATAATAATAAGATGTAGTTGAAAATTCTTTTTCCATCTGTTAGAATTTAGCATTAAATACAAGAGAGTAATCGTAAGTACGATGGAATATCACGTTGGAGGTTTGGGATTATGAGACCTTGAATTTTTCAGGGCTTACAGCCTCTTGCAAGCGATTGAAAAAATTCTTCATGATTTCTAGTTGTCATAAAAATTGCATCTTAGCTAAGCCATTCAGAATATTGTAGGTCTTCTCCAACTCTGGAGACGTAAAACATGCACAGGCACACGCATGAAAATGGTTGTAGTGTCAGTCACTAGTATCCTTGGTTTTTTGTCGGTTTCATACAAAAGAAAACAACATTTTTTCCCATGGTATACTTGTGATCTTTTATATTCTTGATACTAATTACTATTGAAATATTTTATAACTAATTTTGGTTAATCTTAAATTTTATCAATTCGTGGTTTTGGTACTTGTGGCGTTCTTTGAACGGTAAAAAACACAAATTTTTTTCCAAACAATTAAGTCATGTCAATTCCTTAAGCTTTAAGTCGAGTATTAATGCTATGGTTGGCATAAAGTAAAGTTTTTGTACTTGAATTATTGAATAAAGCTTAAAATACATAGTTGTAATATTTGAAAAAAAAATTGCTTTACATTGCCACAAAAACTACAATTAAATCATTAAATCAAACATAACTTAAAGTTGTGAGATAAATAAATTTAATGTTGTTTTTTTTTTTTGCGTCAAAACTAAAATGAAATATGTGATTAAAATCAAAATTAAAAATGCGTCTTCCTGACTCATGAAATATTTCCAAAGCAACTCTATTTTTGTAGCTGTCATATTAATAATTTCAAAATAACGGATATAATCTTTCTAACTGGCCTTCATTTCCTGTCATTTCAAATGCACTCAAGTGCATAATTACTACCGACGACGAGACAAACAGGTATTTTATTCGCAGCCAGCTTGTTCATATTTAAATGCATTAGAATCACAATTTGACATCTTGAATAAATGTCCCACCTTCATTTTGTATTGCAATCCTGCTTTAATGAATCTTTATTATATACAACTCCACCTTACATAACTGCATGTCATGGACACGAAAAATAGAAAAAATAAGACGAAAAAAAGACTAGAAAAACCAAAACAAAATAAACTTCATCATCATTTTATCGATTTGAATGTTAAATTTACGCATATTACTGGAAAAATTAATTTACTATGGCGCCTAAGTGTCAATATCTTTGGCGCCGCCATTACACAAATTAACACCGCAACCATTTGCAGGTATGTTCTGTCAAAATATTTTCATCAGCTTTATTAAGTATATTGGTTGTGGCATATACGCTGGGGCATGGCGCATGGCGCATTAGCGACATCAGACAAAAAACCCGTGTTTTTGGTATGATCATTGCGGCGCTGCTGCTGCTGTGCCGCAATAATATAATAATTTTTATTAATTTACACCTTGAACACATCGCACATGTGGCAGCGTGGGTTTCTGTCAAAACCACTAACACATTCGATTAATTTTTTTTTTTTTTTCATTTACCTACCTCGACAAGTCTTGACCTAGGATTAAGTCTTCTTAGCTATCTTTAGACGCTGCATAGACAGAGCGGAGCGGTGGTGGTTTGAGTTCAAGAAAAACACACAAAATAACACAAAACTTGTTTTTTTTTTTTTTTTCCTTTGAGTTTTAAATACAAGAAGCTACGGAACAACTGACAGTTATCTCGTTCCCGGATCATTGAAATATGCTCCCCCGATGGGACACTCCCTCTATCCCAACTGTAGAATCTGAAAATAGAAAACCTGATTCCAGAGAGTCCACACGACCGACCGACGGACAGACGGGTGATGGTGGCGCTGCTGGCTGGTGGACTTCGGCGGTGCCACTCCGGGGAAATCAAATGATTTTGTCAGCTTGCAATGCAAATATCAAGACTCTATTCTTATAGCCCGGTGCATGTTAGACTTCATCCTAGGGAACGATTACATCTATGTTTTTCCCTGTCGTCTTCTGTTTAAAGTGATGGGAATTTTTGCTCGTTTAACCGTTTAGCAGCAAAGTTCTCTTCAAAACACACTCGTCGTAGATGTCGACAAAAGTAGAAGTTGCATTGCACATTTTATATTCCCACGCAACAATGACATAAGTGCCAAAATATCCCAGAGTCAGAGTCTCTCTTGACACTATAAACCTAGTACCTACTTCTACCTCTACCTACCTATACTCCGGCACTCGCTTATTGCTTATAATGAAGATACCGTTCTTTGAAAATAAATCCTACTCCTACCCCACGATACATCTTTCAGTGTCTGCGATGGTCTGTGCATTCAACATTCAGTTCTATATACAAAAAAAAAAAAAAAAAAAAAATATCAGTCGGGAGCATGTTGGCTCACATGTTGTGGTATTTATCATGCAAATCACATCTCATTTAAATGAGGAGCAGCGTGAACATTTTCATCCTGGCAATTAATTAGCCGAGAACAAGATCACAACAAGATCCGACCGATGTTGAACACAGCCACTAAAAGATCTTTCCACTTACGAGTATATACATATTGTATAGAGCTGAATGCGGTGCCCGAGATGCGGGGAATTCGATGCTGCGCAAGTGAATTGGCAAATATTTTTTTTGTATACGAATTCACAATTTCAATTGAAGACCAGATACGGTGGTTAGGGGGGCTCTTGTTTTGATGGGTGGGTGGATTGGTATGTGTTTGATAAATGCATTTAATATTTTATGTATAGTTGCTTGGACAGGAGGAGGTGTTACCAACCATTAGCTCAAACCAAAGTGAAAAGTAAGTACTGAAGTGGATTAAATTTTTTGTTAAACAACGTTTGGGTGAACTGGTATAAATTGGTCATATTCAAACTAAGGGCATCTGCCTACGATGCACGTCAATTGTTTAGAAAAAAAAAAACACATTTCTAAGAAATACTCGATGGATTAAGTTCTTAGACCAATTTTTGAAATACATTGAAATTTTTCATATCCATTTTAAATAGGGTGGTAATCGAACCAAGACCGAGACCATTTGATCAGATTTGTGAATTGTCAAGGATCAAAGTATTATTTTCCGTAAATGTATGGTGTTTCCATTGGAAATTGAAAAATATAAGAATTTAGCAGTTTGAACATTAGAATTTATTGATAAAACTGCCATTATAATAGTGCTACTACAAATTAGCAGATTAGCACTCAAAATTTCAAAAAGTATGTAAGTCGATGTAAATTTAATGCTTATTTAATGTTCAATAATCGGGTACTTATGTACACAATTCAAAATACTGACTACTAGCAACACATTTGAGAGCAAAGAATTCCATTTCTTATAATAATTTTAAAATAAAAAAACAAAAAATCCAAATTTGTGGTACACCCAATACAAAAGTGTAATTTTTCTTGTTTTTTTATAAGAAAAATACAAAAAGGTTTAATTGAAAATGGCTGAAATTTGAGCTTTATCGAAGTTTTGCTAATCCTACACTTCTTTGCGTTTACGTTATTCAATTATTGTCTTTACTCTAACAAACGATAACGATGACGCCAGTGCACGAACAGGAAAATGTCTTAAAAGTGGTTTCTTTGCGTTTCATTACTTTTTATATCAAAAACGACTAACTCAAAAAAAATAATTATTTTTTTGGCCACTCAATAGGTCTGTTTTACACTTATTGTGCACTAAATTAGGAAGATTATCAGGAGTAGGGAGAAAATTCTCTCAAAATAGAACAACACCTGACTGATGATTTGCGGTTCCTTTTTTTTTGTTTTTGCTTTTAAAGGTTTGCCCAAACCAAAGCGTCGCTTGACGCCTTGTGCTTTCATATGACTCTGTGTGAATAAATTTTGTCGTTGTCGTTGTCATGTCACACTGTCGCAACGCCGAGCGACACTTTGGTTTGGGCAAGCCTTAATTCTAGTAAAACATTTTTTTTTTGTCAATGCAAAATACTCTCTTAAGAGAGCGCTCTTTTTCTTTTTTGTGAAAAAAAATATGTATAGCACATTTGTTAATTGTAAGTTGGGAACAGAAATCAAACTTAAAATAACCCAATCGAACTAAATTCGGCAGTTTCAGGCCGAATGTGAAACAAACTTAATAAATTACTATTGATCTAAACATTTTCGGTATGATTATGATTGTCGTGCTCTTAAATTATAAAATGGCGTCATGTTAAGTTTATTAAATTTACTGCTCAAAAAAGTCTTGCATTAGAACTGATAGCTCTGTTATGTTTAGTTTACTACGTTAGCCCAATAAATAAATCCAAGTTTTCGAACAAAAAAAGTTCTGAATGCATTGTTCGAAATTCCCAATATTTCTTCAATTCTCAATAAACATTTAAAATACGTTTTTGAAGAAGCAAACCTAATTTGCTAAAATTTATGCCTATCTTTTCCAAAAATATCAATTTGTTTCAAATGTGGAAGTTTTTATCCAATTATTTTTTGTTGTTTTTATGGGAATTTCTACCCAAATCACCTAAACATATTTTACTAACATCCAATACTTCACTGTAAGAAGTGTTTAATTTCTACTACTAGAGCCAATAGTCAGATTAAGCTCAGTTAAGCTTTTTAGAATAATAAACTCTATATAAAAAAAACTATTATTCTAAAATCTAATTTTAAACCTTGGCAACCCTATGTCTTGAAGGAATACTACTTGGCAACTCTAACGCAAAAAATTTATTTAGACACTATCTAAAAAATTGCATACAAGGCTTGTGCTTTTTCTCTGAGGAAAGATCATTCTGTGGCCAAACTTTATACAAACTTTTTTATGATAGTTCAAATGGCAATACATGTATGTAGTAAATATGCTTGTTATTTAAAGTAGAAAGACAAGCACTTGACTGGTAATTAAAGCAACCGTAGTTCGAATCCCAATCAATACAGATTTTTACTGTTGAACTGAAAAAGTATTTCTTTTTAAAATGAATTACTTCTTGGTTCAATTTTATTTTTAAGGACAAAAATTTATCTTCGAAGCATAAATCATTCTTGAAAAAAGTTTGATATACCATTGCATTATTCTATATCTAAGTGTAGAACTTCAAGTACTCAAACTAAAACCCAGTTTTTTTAAACATTTTCAAATAATTAAAATATACAATAAGTCTTAAGTGATTGATAGATAACCTTTGATATTTGCTCCTGAAAGTGTAAACAAATATTTTTCTATTTTATTGCTGCTTGCCCACTCTAAAGAATTATTCCGAAATATATCAATCATCAAAATCAATAGTCATCACCTTCATCATCAACATCAGCATCACCATTAACGTCATCGCCAGCGTGCATCACACACTCTATAATATCGTTTAAATTTGATCAAGCATATGTATATGAATTCTAAATGCCAAACACTAAGAGGCAATTTGCCAAATGCAAACAATTTTCACAGGAAATGCGTTTTCTTATAGTGCAAATGAATTAGACAAGGATGTTTTTATTATTTTTCATTTCATATAAAGAAACGATTTAAATCAATTCAATTTTATGATCAACAAAGTTTAGTGGATTTTTGTTTCCAATGATGCAATCTTTCGCCCTTATTCTTATACAATTTCAAGAACTATTAAATTGTAATAAAATTAGTGTAAAATCAAAATGATAAGCATTTTTTGATGTTAAATATTAAACTTTGCAACGTTTAGCATGCAAATATTATTTATAGACATTTCTTTCAGCTAACAAAATCCATATGACTCTTAAGCCTACACTTGAAATTGTGGGACTTCAACCATCCCTTTAACCAGCTGCGTTTGTTACAGACAACTTAATTGGATTTTATTTATCCTTCCAATTATACTAAACATGTGGAACAAGTCAAAAGTACAAGTCACAATAGTGTGGCAACAAATCGTTTACAATTTCGTACAAATTTATCATATAGAAGCTGTTAGCTGGTGCGGTGCACGCCTTTTATATGTATTTATCTATCGACCGGTCAAACGGACAAGAAAAGAAACGCTCAGTCTCATAAACAACACAAAAATATGCGAATTCAGTGAAGCGTCAACTTATGTTGATTGGATTTTAACGGCGGCAACGGCGGCAGCAGTACCAACATATATGTTACATTTATAATATTCAAACTAACAACAATTTTAACTGCGGGGCTTACACGTGGTTCTTTTATAAAAAAACAAAAACAACAACAAAAAAAAACACACACTGTCTGCAACCAACCAATGAGTGTTTGTATGTAAATAATTAAGTGTGTATGTCTGTCTGTCAAGCAGTCTGGGTTGTTAAGCTTGATAGAAAAACTTTCTGTATGTTGTGTATTTTTTGTTGTTTGTTTGTAGCCTTATTTTGCATAATTTTATGGTCAGAATGTTACCAAATATAGAAAAAACATTGTAACAGAATCAGATTTATCGATTAACGATAATAATCAAAAAAACTTGTTGTTTTTTTTGTATTTTTTTTTGTATAACATGTCAAGCCTGGAGGGATTGACTCCTATATAGTAAATTGTCTATTTCGAACGAAGGTGTGGCGATAGAGTTTTCAATTAAAATTTGCAATTAGCCAAGAAAAATGTCAACAAGTTATTTTGATTACCTACAATATTTTGTTGTCGGCGGATATCTGTTGCAGAACATTCACTTTGGACTGGAATTTAACAACAAACAAAACACATCATATAATATGTGGGCTTTCATATTACCACTCGATTTGGTAATAAAATGTAAATTCATCCTTTTTTTTAAGGAAAAATGTTTTGTATTTTATAGCCAAGGAAAAAATTAAACCATTCAATGGATGTATTTTATACATAGGCTTAAATAGATTTCTAAAAGCTTGCAAGATTCACTCAAAATATGCTAAATATCCAATTTATTGTCTTACAAATTGTACGTTAACATTTCAAAAATATGAAGCAAATACTAAGCAAAAAGATATCAGTATTTGAAAGCTTTTCCTACAAGATCTGCACATCTCAATATAAACAAATCATCTGGCTGTTTGATTGGAACAAATTCAGTTTGAATTATGATTTAATTTTACTTGGCTCATTCTATTTTGGGAAGGGATTCTTTTTGGCTTTATTTTTTAGTCTTTTTTTTTTAGGGAAAATTAAAGGTTTAGGATGAACCAAACAATATTTTCCCATCCATTTTTTTGTTAAATATAATTTTTGTTAAAAAATAATAAATACATTTTTATATAGTACAGGTAAAATAGGTATTTGATAAAAAAAAAATTGTTACTCTCATGGAACTTGGGGCAAAAACATTACATTGGCAATAAAATTGAAGAATCAAAAGAGCCCATAAACATATTTTGGGTGGGAGTGTATTTTTGAGGGAGGAGGTGAAGACTAAAATAATAAATTAAAAGGGTGGGAAAGTTCTCGGTGAAAAAGCTACCCCAGCATCTGACTGAAAAATGATACATTTATGAAACTTCGTTAAAATATTACATTTAACATAGAAAGTAAGAGTACAAGGAATCCATAAAAATATTTTGAGTGAAAGGGTGTTTTTTTTAAGAAGAACGAAAATATGGGATAAGCAGCGATAAAAACTATTAAAATTAGTAAAAATATTTTATTTGCCATTAAAACCAAAAATCTAAAGAGTATATAGAAATATTTTAGGTGAAAGGGTGTTTTTTTGAAGAGTAATACAAATTTGTGTTTAGTCCCAAGTAACCAAAAATTTAAATGGTTCTTTCACAAAAATCAGTGTAAACATTTGCTTTGTCATGGTAACTAAGGATCCAATGAGTCTATTACATTGTTTTCAATGAAGGGGTGTTTTGTTTTCTCTTAAAAAATTGCTACCAATTTGAAATCTGGTAAAAATGTTATATTTGGCCTAGGAACAAGGAATCTTAAGAGTCCATAAAATTATTTTGGGTGGTTTTTTCGAGGAGGAACAAAAGGCACGAGTACGATAACTTTGCGTCTATTATTTATTTTTGTTTTGTTTTTGAATATCTCGTCTAGAACCAATACCTCCCATAGTAGGGTTTTAAGTTATTGGATTTTTCTTGAAAACGGCTCCAACGATTTTGTTTAAAATTTGTGTATTGTGTATTGTGTTAAGTGATTGCAACAAAACTGCATTTTTGTTTTTTCTCAAACTCAAATAACAGCGTTGCCGTTTTTTTGCAAAAATGTTCTTTTGTTTGATATCAAGATCAAAAAATGTGCATAGATATTTCATATAACCTCAAATAATCTTATTGAATTTTCAAAAGAAAAGAAAAAAAATTGAATGTATTAATTAAAAAAATAAAAAAAAAATTTGTTTCATACTTTTTTGACCTGTTTCTACTTTTCTTATAACTTAACCAAAACCATACATTTTTTACATTTCTAACATCATTATTTATTTTTATAAGCTTTTAATAAGAGGCTTTAACATAATACATTAAATTTGAACCATAGAGTAAGTACATGCGACCCAGTTGTGCATTTTATTTAGATTAATTTTGGGTCTCTGAACAAGAAAACAGTTTAATTGGAGAAGTCTACACACATTTTCACATACTTTTTTCATTTGTTTCATTTTTTGTTGATTGGTATAAACTGGTCTAACAAATAAAAATGAATAAGTTGTATGAATTGTTCGTTCTTATCCTTATTTTAATTGGGTTTATATGAAAACTATTCTTTTTCTTGAGTGGCATTTCTGACTGGTATAAATACAACAAACACACGCCGTAAAGTTTTTAGGAGCGTAAACTCCTACAAGTTCATAAGAAATTTCATTTCCATAACCAGTATTTTTACAAAATGAAAATAATTTTTTACGAAGTAATCGTCAAAACACTCTAACAACAAAGGTTCGGAAATTTCAACTGATTGGTATAAATTGGTATAATACACAAAGTCAAATATTTTCTAAGTCCTTAATAGAAAAAGAAAATCACGAAAGCAAAATAACAATATTGGTAGATTTTACGATTCATCGATCCATGAAGCGGAAGCATTCTAAAATAAATATTTATCCAACAAAGGCATCTCTAACGAAGCAATGACATTTCGAGTGTCAACCCATAAGGCCTCTTCCACAACTAAAGTAGTGACTATAGTCGATTATATTCTTGGACTTTGAAGAGGTCATACAATAACAACAAAAAAACGTTCTCTTCGTCAAAAAATGCAAATTTTGTATTCTTCAGAGATGCAATAGGTACTTACTTTGGCAATGTCCACGATAGGCAACGACCAGAGCTGAATTGTCTGTCCGGCAGGCACGTTTCTTCAGCTGACACTCGGTGTTGTAGGTTCGTCCATCGCTGCCACATACCGGATGAGTATAACGACCTTCGTCTGTCTATTATCCAACCTCCCCCCCACATTACAACGCACACAAAAAACGCACATTGCAATGACCATAAATTCCAATTTCAAAGAGAGAGATGGATCGTTTGTGGTGTGGTGTGGTGTGTCGAAGAGAAGAAGAAGAAGAAGATTGGTTGGAATCCAAGGGCGGGTGGTGTAGTTCGGGATGCACATGCAAATTAGATAAAGAGGGAAAGCCTGCAAGTTAGATGCGCACGCGCAACATACGGTCTCTAATCAAATGGATAAATGAGCTAGTTAGGCATTGGACGCGCTTTGTGACCACGAGCAATTGATGGACATAAATAACGAGACTCGGCGAGTCACAGACGCGTGTGCATTGCCAACTAACGCGCCCCAACTATAAACTTCTTCTAATCTAGAACTTACCGACAGCTCCTGATGCGGATACGGGAAGCCATTGCTGAAGAATCCATTGTGGATTTTATCATCGAATGTCAGATCATCAGCGTTATCCTGATGCCCAAGGTGAAGATCTGTATTCTTGTTGTTGTTGTTGTTGTTGTTGTTATAGTTATTGGATGGCTGTAGTACTGGCATCGGCTTCCTGTGCTTAAATCCCTGATCCAGCGCTGATGAAGCGAATGCTGCAGCACCAAATCCATCGTAAGACGACGATGGCGGACGATGGCGCAGCCGATCTGCTATTTTCATTTCGTTACGGTACCTGCTTGTTGAGGTGGTAGTAGTCGTCATCATTGTGGTCGCCTTGATGGCTGTGCCATTGTGGAAGGAGTTATGCGTTGCTCCATTTTTATCGCTGATTTTGCGTTTCGGTTTGGCATGCTTCTTGAAATGATGCCTGCCATCCTGATGATGGGTGTCCGCGGCCACAGCACTGCCAATGCCGACGCTGGAACTAGTTCGGATTCTTAATGAATTGCTTTCGGCCAAGTCATTATCGCGCTCCGTACTGGGACGCACCAAATCATCGGCTGTTATAATCAGTTGATCGCCTTTGGAGCGATCGGTTTTGGTATGACGGCGCTGAGGCAGCTTTGCTGTGTGATGCTCATGCTCTTGATCTTCATCCTGCTGCTGTTGATGTTGGCCCCTATGATGTTTGTGGTTATGGTGATGATGCAGTCGATGATGTTGGTGCTTTTTGGTTGTGGTTGTGATAGGATTCGTTGATAGGATGATGGGTGTTCTTTGGTTTTTTCTTCGGCTATTCAATTGGGAGATGTGATCTCCTGGACTTGTCAGTTCCATGGCGGTCATTGCCGCTGTGGAGGAGAAGGACGAGGACAAAGTGGAGGATGAGGACGGATTGCTATTATTAATTTCACTACTTAAACTACGTATATCTCTAATGGTTATTGGACTATGAAAATTAACTAATGAAACGTGCTCCTTGCTGCGGCTTATGTCGATGACATGGGGTGGCTTCAAGGAGCCATTCTGTTGGTGTAATTGCTGTTGTTTGCGCTTGTGGGATTTTTTGTGCTTTTTACCAGAACCACATTGCGGCGAACAGACGCATTTGGGTCGACCTTTGCGTTTGACGCAACGTTTATTTGGACCACAAGTGACGTCCTTGCAACTTTCTGAAAGAAATAAAAAGAAAATTGTTTTTCAAAGTAAAGTTAATAAAATGAAAGAAACGAAACAAATAAAATATGATGGAAAATGTGGGTCCGGCAATTATATCCGTACCACAACATTTTAAAACGCTGAATCAATTTTCAATTCTTTGGGTAGAAATGAACTGTCAAAATTTGTATGAGAAAAATATTCTGCAATACAAAGAATTTTATCTTACAAATTTGCAGCAGAAACCGTAGAAAAAACCTGATACACTTTTTGAAGTACGCTGATACGCTTTGACGTTTAACAAACAGCTGTTTGTTTCCCAAGTTTACGCAAATATTTCTAATGGGGTGCTCATGTAAACCTTTTGCAGAAATTTATATTTTTCTGCAAAGTGGAAAATTATATCGTTACATTAGTTTTTTATAAAAAATATGCTTCCTTGAATACGGAAATAAAGAGAAGATATCAATCAAACATTTTGTGATGAGCAACTTTGAGCATTAAGGTTCATGCGAACACAGCAAAGTGACATGTTTTAGAATGACAGGAGTGACAAACAAATCAAGGATCTATTAGAAAATACCCAATTGATTTCTTTTATGAAAGTATACTACTTATTTCAACAAACAAAAATTAAAATTTAAAGCAGAAGTAGAAAAAAATATCTTAACAGAAAACATTAATTATTATCTTACCCAAGCATGGTACACACTCAGTACCGCCACCTAGTGCCAATGCAAAAAAGTACTCCACATTCGATAGATTCTTCTCAGTGTAAGAAAACATTTGATTCTTGCCACAGCACTGAGCCTTCGTCATGTTCTTCGAGTACACGGTTTCACACTTTCCATTATCCATGCGCTCCATCCAGCATGTTCCGGCTGCAGAATTGAGAAAAGATAAAAATAAATTGTATAAGAAACACTTCGATAAAAATCCAGGTCAGCATAATTAAAGTAATCAATTAGTTGAAGTAGGTTTAGGTACACTACAAGAAAACAAAAACAACAATAGCAACAACGAAAAAGAACAGAAGAAATACAACAACAACAAAAAAAAACACTCAAGAGTGACATAATTGCAGTAGCAAGTCGCACGCGACTTAAAGTGAAAGGCCTTGCTGTGCCTTTATCGTTGTTGTTTGGTGCTGCACTTGGTCTTATTTAAAAGTGGCATGGAACTCCATGTCTACAACGACAACAACGACAACGACGACCGACGACGACGTTAAGTACATTTATAGACAAAAAGGTACTCCGGCTACTTGGCAGATAGCTGAGGCATTCTTAAGACAAATTGTTTTATGGTAGGAAATGTGAACGACGTGTTGCGTCGGAAACTATATGCCAACTGCTGCAGCAGCAAGAAACTACCTTACCCGACACAACACAATAAAGCCGCACAATTTATGGGTTTTACGCTCCCGTGAACGCGTTCGGAATCGAAGACAAGGTCGCCTTCGCCTTCGTCTGCTGGAGCTTGTTGGGCCTGCGCCTGCGCCAGTGCTTGGCCATAATTACACCGAACATGAATAAAGCGTCCGGACAATGCAATAAATTTATCTCGGCTACTGTGTTGTGACTTGAGGGACTGTTCATTTATTTTTCGATTATCGTTTCTCTGTCTGTCTGTCAGCTTTGTGTCGGTGGTTTTGAGAACCCGATGGTGAGTGATTAAAAAAAATCTAGGTCCAACATGCTGCATAGTAGTCGTAGTTCGCGTTGCATAGATAGGTGATCTTTTGAATGATTTTCGTTTTACACTACAATGACGGTTTTGCAATTAATGTGTTTTTGCTACCGTTAGTATCTGCTGCTGCTGCTGCTGATGTTGGGATTGGGATTGTGCAAAAACTAGGTATGCAGTTTCGATGAATCATAGTGAATTATGCTGTGTTGGGAAAGGTCAGACTTGGTACAGATTTTCTGTGATTTTAGTTGTAAAAAAAACTCAGCACTTCCGAACTGTAGACTATTAAAAATATTGATTATTGAGTGTTTTGAGTGAAAATTTACAAATGGTTGAGAAGTCTACAATGTAACTCTCCACGGTTTATTTGAACAAGCTTACGATTTCGTTGTTTGACTTTTGTATGATATTTTTCGTTTCACTTCAGTTGCGATATCAGTTATTCAAATTTGGCTATCAAATCACTTCTTGTTTATGAAATTATTTACAAAATTGGAGCCAGCACAGTTATCCAAAAAAAATTATCACCAGAAACGTGAGAAATCGTTGAAAAACTTACAAAATATTGTTTTTTTGTATTTTTTTTTTTGTATGCATAATCCAAAGTATTAACATTTTTTCACTAAAACCGTTCATGTAGAACAAATGTAGATAAAATTTCCAAATTTATGTCTTGACCAATTTTTGTTACGACTTCTGGATTCTTCACCAAAAAATTGTTCAAAAACCCATAAAAATGAGTCTTTGAAAGGCACAAAATATCCTTTTTTTATTGGCTTCTTCTAATTACTGCCTTCTTTATACGATATTAACTTGAGTATAGAAATTTCTTACTATTATTTCAGTTAGTTTTTTAATTGTGATTTTTTTTTAAATAACGGTTTAAAATGTGACTATACATTATTGAATACAAGCAAATCTGGTTTCAGATCTTAACTTATGCTTTGTGAAATAAGTCCTTCAAATTTCAGCCGAATAGGCTTAATAGTTTTGAATGTATACCAAGTAAACCGAATCTAAGAAAGCTCTTTTCTACAAAACCATCACATTTTTTTTTTAAATCACAAGACCACTTTTTAAATTCTTTAATATTAGGTATCAATTTTAAGTGTAAAGATTGTTTCTACTACTGTTTTTTTTAATAATACAAAAAAGTCCTTCAAATAAATACAATGTTGCTGCAACATTGTATCTCGTTGATTCATTAATTTATTTCTTAGTTTTTCTCAAACAATATTATTAAATAATATTCGTTCTCTATTCTCTTCTCTGTTTATTATGTAATTTTAAATCCCACATGCCACATGTTGTGTATCAAAGCTGATCGATGAGGTTAGGTCACTTCACTTGAAAGATACATTCTTAATTCGATGAGTAAACCTCATACAAAATTTAAAAAAAAAATAAATAAATTAAACAAAAAAATACCCAGACGGAATTTAAAAATAACTTTTCTCAGAGATAAACAAACAAAAAAGAAAAAAAAACTCCTAATGAGCACTAAACTGTCCTAACGTCTGAAAGACTAAGCGCACTTCATTAATCACGTCTATTCGTCCGTCGTCGTCCGTCGTCTTGTCTGTGTGTCTTAATGTGCTGCAGTGTTTTATGCGATGACAATTGGAATTCAATTTTCTACCCAAAATTAGTCAGCCATGCCCAGACGATTGGGTCTCAAAACATGTTCTTATAGCCTGCTATTTCAATTGAATTACGCCCCATTGATCCACCATCACGCCAAATAATGTCTGATTGTGTTGGATCAAAACAAATTAAATACCAAAAAAAAATCGACAAAACAAACAGCAAAAAATCAAACGAACATAAAACGTTAAACAAGCGAGACGAATTCTCATTAAATGTCGATAAATTTATTAAATTACTGTGAAGATCGACTTTGTGGGGGCGGAAATGGTGCGATTCTAATCGAAAATGAGTGAAAAAGTTAAAAAAAAAATATAACACCCACCCTCGCTGCGAATGCAAGCACTTAATACTTGAAACGAGTGAATTTATGATCGGTTTAGATATGAGGTGAATTTCACCAAGATGTTATTTGTTTAAAATAAAAAATGGGTTCCTCAGTTATAGACTCAGTGTAATAATGAGGCATGTGATTGGAATAAGCAGGAATTAATGTATTTTAGAAAACAGCAGCTCAGGTATTGGTCTGACAGCAATGCTAGAAATACGAACTGTAATTGATTCTATTCTTCAAGCTAAGACGCCTTACCGCTGGTCTTGTCTCCCGTCTACTGATACTGACCCTTAACAACCAACTGATGGCCAAATCTAAGCTACCGAATACTTAAAAATAATTTTATCGCAAGGTATTTCCTGATGGATATAGTTCTAGACTTAAAATATTGGATTATAAGTGACTGTGAATCGTATGACAGAAAAAAATAATGTAATTGTAACTCCTTTTCAAATCTTCGACTTTTCTCTACTATTATGTAGGTATAGGTACTTATTTGTGATGAAGTGAAAAGAATACAAAATGTAGGATCTTTACAAACTGGACAGCAAAAACTTAGGAGTTCCTTAGCTCACTGTTGAAAGATGTTTCGTAGGTACTTTTTTACGAACGTTTGCAACTCTTTTGTTACAATCGATGTGATTTTCCACGTGCTTCAAGCATGAGAAACCTTGATTTTTAAGTCGAAAAAAATGTTTTATCATATTTTGGAAGACAAATTGGCGACAATATGCAGCCCTGTTTGACTCCACGTTGGACTTAAAATTCATCTGAAAACCTTCCTCTATGCAAAACGTGACAATTGCACGCATAGTAAGTTCATTTGATAATATCAATTATATTATCTTCACTGCGCCTCCTGTGAACTTCAAGTTAAACAATTCTCTGTTTCAAAACCAATTAAAACTAGGTGGATTGGTAATCGATCGATACTCAACTCAATGATCAATAATGTTCGCCATTGAGTGTGTTTTATAGGTATTTCGTATATTCACTCAAAAACTATTTTTCGTTATCTTGGTGAACACAGGTAGCATGAAAATTCTTCTCCAGTACCTATTGACATTACATCAAATTTCCTTTTGTTCGAAAGCTAAGCGATCATTGCCATTTTCTACTCCTCGTCCTGCCTTGCTGATGGAGAATGTAACCGAATTTTTACTTTCATCGACAACAGAATTGTTGACGGAACGCACTCGATGGACTCTATTCGTTGGGCCCTTTACACTGTATAATGGTGACACGACGAACTCTAGTCCAAAACAATCCACGAGAAGGGTATTCATATTCCAGAAACCAATCTTTGTCTGGATACCTGTACTAGAAACGTAGACGCTTTTTTATTCAACACCGCGCTTATAAATTTAGCAAGTCAATTCCGGTTAGACGAGACTAATATCCCGTTGTTAATATGGGGATGTGTAAGAAGAGTTGGGTGTCAACAAATTGACCCCGATCAGTGCATACCGACCCCATCATTACTAAACACACCCAATCATTACTTGCACATGCAATACACAAATCAATAAGTAACTTACTGAAGAAATTCACCTTCTTACATAGAAACTGGACGATGAACATTTATATCTTTCTGAAAATAGCCCCAAAGCAAGTGGAAAAATAGTGCAGCGATCGATCTGTATCATGCAGTATAAGTGCATTGGGCGCCAGCTATTGCGCTAGGGCTGGCTATTCCAAGTTCGATGTAAATTGCGAATATAAACGAAACGTTGTTGTTGTTGTTGTTTGTGATCTTAAACGATCAACGACCCGTCAATATAATGTTTCTAGCGTTCACGCTAGTGAACGGATAATTTTTGAGAGCAACTAGAGATCATAATCATCCGCAAGCTAAGACTTTTAGAAGACATCCACATCATGCAATATGCCAAGATCGGAGGCAACATTGCACATTGCACAGTGTATGCACAGCACAGCACATCAGGCACAAGTGCAAGGCGAGTTCCTCTTGTAATTTAATGGACGATTATTTTTAAGCGGCACCTTGGCATTGATTGCCAACAGGTTCAATATTGGTGCAGTCATCCTCTACCTCTCTTGGTTATCTATACCTACAAATACTGCAACAGGGGTGTGTGATTCCTTTGGCAGTCTTCTTCAAGGTTCACTTAGATATTTCTATCTTCTGCTGTTGCTGTTGCATCGTCATGTTGTCGGTGGTCGTCGTCACGCGCCTTATTCTATCCACTCTCGAAGTCTTCTGTTAAGCCGTTTTGACTCTTAAATTTTTGAAGAAAAAATTATTAATTTCAACTCAACTTAATCCAAGGGAAATAGTTGGACTTGCTGTCGGACACATCCACATCATCATATGCACAATGTAAAGCAGCCACTTGTAACCCATGGAAACGGGCCAAGAAATATTTTTCATTTATGTCATCGTGCTGTGCTGCTGATGTTATTTCTAATGGTTTATGAGGTAGCTCGTTGATTTATTGTTCATCATACAAAAACTACGGATAGTGGATGGATGGGCTGTGTGACACACGAAAGACGCTCTCCTTTGATGTAGTTTATTTTTCTCTGCTTACTCATTTCGTTTTTTTTTACTTTTTGAAAAGAAGATACATTTTTTATTTATTTAGCTGTGGCAGCCAAAATGTCTGATTTGCCTGACAAGTTGCCATTAGTTAGGTGGTTGGTTGCATTTTGGGTGGCGGATAGTTGATTTTTTTGATTAAAGTTTTTATTAAGCGTCAAAAAGTTGTACATTCAAGGTTGTATTGTATTTTGAGGAGATATAGAAAGAATCTTCAGAGTACCTTCTGTGTGAAGAAACAATATCAAAAAAAAAAAAAAAAAAACTCCCTTCTCCCCTACACATTTTATTATGAATATATTATTATTTACCTCTCAAACACACTTGTCCCTTTGTTGTTTTCGATTTGTTATTTAAAAACCAATTAAAACCAAAAGGTACTTCACTTACCTTCTAATATTTAGTTAACAGTTTAACTCAGTGAGAGTCTTGAAATAATAACAAAATCCTGCTACGCCACTTTAGCGGTTAACTGCATTTCATTATGTGACTGCAAATGCATTTCAAATTTTCGCACGTCATTGCAGTGAAGCAAAGTAAAAATTTAATTGCTGAGTAAATATTTTTCATCGCATATTTTTACTATGGACTGTTGCACTGCTGCGAGAGGAATTTGCTGCTTGAACACTTTTTAGCAGCTGAAGTTTTGTTTTTTTGTTTTTCTTTATTTGCAAGATTAATTTGTTTTATTTTATTTTTGGTTTTAGACTGGA
Organism: Meliscaeva auricollis; assembly: GCA_948107695.1. Classification (NCBI taxonomy): domain Eukaryota; kingdom Metazoa; phylum Arthropoda; class Insecta; order Diptera; family Syrphidae; genus Meliscaeva; species Meliscaeva auricollis. The sequence continues at coordinate 78,749,378 of OX403618.1, forward strand.
ATAAGTTGTAAGCTAAAAAAAATCAAAACACAACCTTTGTTGGATTGCGTATGAAACTTCACTTTAATGAGAGGTAATTGTTTTTTGAATGTTTCAAAGGCCTTTTCAGTATACTTTAGAACAATGCGTAAAAGGTACATATTATGTATTTCAAAAATCTAAATTTTGTTTGATTTTCAAGTCGAGATTTTATGAAATATCTACTTTTGCAATAAATAAAAGCATTTAGTATTTAAGTCAAAAAGGAGAAATGCCTAAAAGGTATGTGATTTTGTACAAATTCACCGCGAAGGAGAATTATAACTATTTTTATTTTTTGTTAAATGTAAAGCGAAAACAAACTTGTACCGACTTAAGTTAAGTTAATATGGCATTTTTAATTAAAAATTAATTTTAAAAAAGAGCTATGTTGTTGGATATGTCTCAAAATATGGGTATTTTTAAATCCAATTTCCTTAATGATTTCATGTCTTTTATAAATATAACATACCACAAAAAAATTAAAAATAATTCAAAAACTTAGCCGAATTTGAGAATTTAACCCAAAAAACATTTTGTAAGAAATTAGATTTTTTATCTGTACCGTTGTAAGAATTTTTTTTATACACAACATTTGTAGGACGTTGTTATAAACAAAAAAAAATTTAAATAGATCAAACCGGGAATCGAACCTGAATGTTTAAGTTTATTGGGTTAACACCTTACGATTTAGCCACAAAAATATTCCATTCCATGATTTTAGTATTTATGATTTTATTCATTTTTTTTTTAGACGGAAAATTAAAATTTTTAAGACCAGCATAAATAATACAACCAATGTGTAAAAAACTTTTTTTATTCAAAAACGGCTTTTATTAATTAAAATTTGATTTTTTTTTTTGTATTATTTCATAAAAATAAATTTTTTAGATAAAAAAAAAATGTTAAGGTAATTTTTTTTTTGAATAATCAATTTTTCGAAAACGGATCAGTGATTTTTTTTTTGAATTTTAGATTTTCTAAACAATTTTTTTCTAAACAATGTATGAGCATTTTTATATAAAAATAAAAAATATTTATTCAAAAAGGGCTCCAACGATTTTAAAATTTTATAATATTTCTATGATATTAAATTGCTTAAAAACTTTATATAAAAGGCTCCAAAGTATGTACACAACAACTTTTACCATAAGAGCAACAACGTGCGACTCAGTCGTGGATTTTTTTTTTAGAAAATGGCTTTTTTCACTGAAACGGCGCTACACCTTCTCTCTTTTACAAAGAAATCCTTCTTTTAGAATTCCTTCATCCATTCAGTGACAGTTTTTATAGTAAATAATTTCTTTGCTGGGTCACTGTGTCGTATACGCAACTTTTTTTTATATATTTTCATCAAAATAACTCAAATGCAATAACCTTTGTTCCAACGCAAAGCATTTTAATACAAATGGTCGTGATAATTTCGTCAATCAGCATTTATTTCAAGCATATAGATAGAACCAATCTTATTCAGGACAATAAGTCATCATCGTGTTGATATAATGCTAGCTCTGATGATAGAGTTATCTACCGAAAAATTGACCACCAAATACAAAAGCCGTTTGGGCAATTTTTTCGTTTGCCGCAAACAATTTCTTCTCTCAGTGTATTTAAGTGAAACATATTTTACAAAATTGTGTCAAGAGTTTTGGAGGCAACTTAAGTAATAATTGGAATTCGCTCTAGGTAATTTTTCGCAAAAAATTCAAAATGAAAACCTATTTGAGCGTGTACATAGCTTAACAAAAAAATATCGATATCAAATTAAAAAGTCCTAAGGATTTAACTATAAATTCTCTATGCATAACAGCTATTTGAAACCAGAGTATTAATCTAAGACTCTAGATCAGTAAATTCGCTTTTATTTGGTAAATTCATAGAGAATATATCCAAAAAGAATTTTGTATAAGTCTTTGAATGTAAATTTTAATCACTATTTTCTTTCAAACATCACAGATATCATGCAGGTAATCACGAACCCAATAATATTATTAGAAAATATTGGCATCAAATTAAAATGACCTCATTTAAACCATAAAACAACTGTTAATTTGAAGTGAACATATTAAAGTCAAATTGCGGATACACAACTTCAATGAAACTGCCATATACAGTTTTGTAAATTTCACAACCTCTCAGCTCTCATCACTTAAAGTGCATTAAGACAATTAAATCAATAAATTACTCATCACATCAAGTCAACCATCAACCACATATCATAGCATTAACACACACTTACCTTCTACTTCGTAAGCTGTCATCCAGAGTGCAATAAAAAGTGTCAAGTAAATTAACTTGAAACTCGCACTGACATACTCCAAGCCAAATGACTTGCTCCAGCTCACTGCCGCTGTCATACCATATCGCCATCTGCTGCTGCCGTAGCTGCCGCTTCCACTACCACTGCTCCTGCCAACCGAATCTGATGTGAATCTTTTCACCTCACCACCAACTACAGCAACCAACATCTCACTTAGCCGACAAAACAATTTATTGCTATTTTTACACCACACCCGCGACTCACGTACAACGCGTCTACAGAGACTCAACAAAATATCACGAAAAACAATAACGACGGCGCTCACAATAAGCCCGACTGCGACAACTTTAAAATAACTATCACTTGGCGGCGGCGGCGGCATTAGATGATGCCGAAAACGTTCCACTTCCACTTGCTCCGACATCGACACGGCGACGGACAACTGCCGTGGTGGCGCTGTCATCGGAGTTATTATTTGTGCGGTTGCGCGTCCCGCCAATGAGCACACCTGATTCGGCATTCTTCTTTTGTACTTGTAATTTGACTTAAGAAACGGAACCATGTTCTTCCGGTTTCGGTTGTCATGAATGTCAACCCGATTCGCTGCATTAATCCCACCACCACCGCCATTGCTGTCAAGTAGCAGCGAAGTAGTGTCAAACGGTTGTTGTCCCGATTCAGAGTCACTAGCATCATCGGTGGACAGCAGCTGTAGCAGGTCCATGTCTATGATTAGAGGTGTTCTTCGGTGAAATATGTTGGTGCATTATATCATGGACAAGTAGTTGTTGTTGTTGTAACGTCTAGATTCTGGAAATGAAAAGAAAAGCCAAAGGAATTTTTATTGATAGGTGAAATGGCATTCGATTTTGTGAAGAAATTTCTTAAAATAAGTATACCGCTTAGCCGACCTGGAGAAATTTCCTTCTAATGTAGACAAAACAAAAATGGCGACAACGCAAGCTAACTGGCACCAACTGTGCACCGATCACCGCTATATACAGAAGCAGCACAAATCGTCGCCAGAGCTGTCATCAAAAGAACTAAATCAAAACAAAAAATATGAAGCACCCGCACTTGTTTATGGACTGCATCTAAAACCTGGAGGTAGAGCGTGTGCCAGAGTGTGCTGGAGGGTGAATGGCAAAGTGGAATCGAGGCGCCATACGGCGGCGAACGCATAATTTGCCTTCCATCCGGGTTGAGGGATTCATCGTCAGTAATATTTGGCAAGAGTGCAATGCGTGTAGAAATGGCTAGCAGCAACCGCTGCCGCCGACACTCCACTCCAACTACACAACACCATGCAGACAACGTGAAGCTCGATAAGCGATCTGGAATTTTGGGGAATTTTAATTGACAATAAATTCTCTCGATGTATTAATGAACAAATATTTTTTCTTCATAAGTGGGATTTCTATTTTGGATTTTGCATTGCATTTTTATAATTTATGGTAATTATGGCTGTTCTACTTTTATGCATGAGAGTGTGATTTGTTGTGGAATTAATATAACAACTGCAGATTGAAGTTTAGAGAGTTTTTGACAGATGAAAAATAATTAGTGGTAGAAGGAGGAAGGAGAATATGACTTATTATTCCAAAACAGTATACATAACAAAGTTTTGTTATAGTTTCTGATTGAATTTGAGAATTTTGAAATTATGTGAAATTAGGCATTTCTGAATCTAAATCTGGTTTAAAAAAAATTCTATTACGTACACTTTTTTAATTGATTTTAGATTCGGTTGACCTGCTATATATTCAAAACTATTGAGTCGATTCGTCTGAAATTTGGAGAACTTATTCCCCATAGCATAAACTAAAACTCGAAACTAGATTTGTTTTAACACACCAATGTATAGTCACATTTTAAACTGTAATTTAAAAAAAAATCACCATAAATTTTAAAATTCCGTAGTTTTTGGGGTGAACACAGTAAAATAACCTCTTATTTAGAAGATAGTATGGAATTTTGATGCTCTTGATACTTGTCAAGTTAGTTATGCTGTTAAAAAGCCAGTAATCAAAAGAAACCAATGAAAAGAACATTTTGTGCTTTTCAAAAGGACTGATTTTTATGGATTTTTCAACATTTTCCTGCGAAGAATCCAGAAGTCGTACGAAAAATTGTTCAACACATAAATTTGGTAATTTTGTGTTTATTTGTTCTGCATAAATGACTTTAAGGAAAAATGTTCATATTTTGTATTATGCCCCAAAAACAATTTAAAAAAAAAAAACATTTTTAGGTAAGTTTATCAATGATTTCTCATATTTTCCGTGATAAATTTTGTTGGAGGATTTGTATGGTGTAAATTATATGCTCTTTTCAGCAACAGATGTCACTGGTGTATTTTTTTTTCACTTTTTGCAAAAATTTCCGATTGTAGTTTTTTATTAGGATTTTTTATTATGGATTTGAAATTTTGTGTTTTCAACCAAAAAACGAAAAAGTCAATGGAAATATTTTGGTTCAAATGATTTCTTCTTTAAGGGATAACGTTGTGCCAAAAATTTTCAAAATACCCAGTAAACATAATGGTAGATTTAAATTAAAATAGTGGTAAATATTTATTTAAGTTCAAACAATAGGATATACTTTACTTGTATTAAAATTTACGATTTTTTTTTTTACTATATATGAGTGCTTGAAAACAAAATATCTAATTTTACTTGCCAATTAATTTCATTCAAAAATATTTAAACTGTAAAAAAAAAAACAAAAAAAACAGAATAAAAATAACTCACCATAGCCCAAACGGCCTTCCCCTTCATTCGAAAGGAAATATGTTAGAATTTGTTTTAAAAACAATTCAAAAATATAACGCATGCCTCTGTCTCTGCAGTCGCATCTAAATTTAGGCAAAACATTTATGGAATTTAATTTTTCATTTGTAGCTTGCTATAAATTTTGAAGCACAGATGAACTAATTTTACGGAATACAAAACATTGAACAGAAAAAAAAAATTAAAAATAATAAATGAAATGCTATCAGAGTGGTAATTATAAAAATTGAAGAACATGAATGCGCCGCGACTGACGATGATGACGAAGACCGACGACGACGACGACGACGTCGATGTCGATGTCGAAGTCGTCCGTTGTCGTTGTCATTAAGTGAAACGAAACGAACGGTTTTAGATATACTTGCAGAGGGAAACAAAAATGGGCGAACAAAAATCTTTTGCGAATCTTGAGTCACGTACATGGGGCGAAAGCATTTTACATCAGACTCGACCCTTCTTCATGTCTGATGGTTTTTTTTTTTTGCTGTTGATGTTGTTTTGTATTTTACTTTGTTGTTGTTGTTGTTTTTGTATTATAAGAAGACCATCAAGAGATAACAAACAATCATTTTATTGAAAGGAGAGGAGCCACAGCCCAGAGCCACATCGAGAAGTGGCCCAGAACCAGAATCAGAACCAGGGCCAGAAACAGAATCCAGGCATCACTCTCAAGAAGACACTTTTCAATGCAACAGGTAGGTACTCCATCCACCATCATGTTGATGTTGATGATGATGGGGTAGGTTTTAAGTGAAATGTGTTCTGCTTCCATCTGAAGTACATTATCTGCTGTGTTCAGAGATACTTTCAGCAACTTATGTCTGCTCAAATGAAGATGATTACCAATAAAGACTCAAGTGTCCCATATATACATTCGTTCTCTCTTGTTATCCCTTTTGGGTTAACATTGCACACACACACGTGCTTGCATTTATATTTGTTGTAATATTCTTCATTTTTAATGGCGCTTTCGGTTGCGGTGGGAATGTTAAGTTAATGGCATGGTTGTGGTGGCATACTGAGATTTTTTGAGTGTTTTGTAAAATTATTTTGAGCAATGATTTTTTTTTTTTGGTCTGCTAAGAGAATATTACATCATTTTAATGGGAAAGGTCAGTAACATGGTCTTATCTTCTACTATATAGAGGTTATTTACTTAACAACAAAAAGTTTCGGCATTCATTGTTTCCCTATTGTAGTTTTTAAAGGACACTTAGGACATCTTGAAGAAGCTAATATAAATTATTGTAACAACAATTAACTACTGAAAACGTGCTCAATTCTGAGAAATGAAATTTTGGGAAAACATCTTGAGTAGTAAAGTGGACCTTTTACCGTTAGAGAAGATTCAAAGATGATTTGTTTAAAATTTAGTTAACTATACACAAAGTAACTCCAAGACGTAGCATACCTCGATCAGAATTTGCAATTTGGTTTAAGGAAGAACTAATTTATAATCTTGTTGACCTGGAGGATTTACAAAGACGGAACCAATTCCCAAATTGATGATCTATTTAAATTTTAGTTTTAATTGAACAAAAAAAAAAAAAACATAAATTTTGAAAGTATAATTCATCATACGAATTGGTAGATTGCAGAGGTATTAAAATTTTGGAAGAATTTCAAAAACAATGAAATTTGAAATAAACAAAATCAAAGTTAATAGTTTCACACGCGAAAAACAAATTCTCGTCCCCCATAAAAATAATCAAATCACAGAGAAACCGACAAGACATTCTTTTAAATCTAAATGCACAAGCACATGTGTGAAACCAAAAATATTTGCAAAACAATCAGCTACTTGAGGAACAAGACGTAAACAAAAAACTAAAATTTCAAAGAAAAAATTAGAGTGTATCTATTGTTTTTTTTTTACTGTTAATTTTTTTTTAATTTAAAGTAAAAAAAACATATAAATATAGTTTACTAGGTATTTAAAATTTAAATACAAAATTATAGAACGTGACAGAAAAGTGTTTTGAGTTTTTTTTTTTACAAAAACAAAAAAACAGCACTTTTTTCTGGCCTTTGCGGCATTTGTATCTCTGAAATCACCACTTTTATGAATGAAACAGCCATGTTTTAAATTGTTTTATAATTAGAAAAAAGTAATTAATTGTTTGTTTTTCAAAGGATGCCAACAAATTCTAGTAGATAAATGGGATGAGTGCTGTTTTTCTTCTTTTTGGTTTAAAGCATGAAGACAGGAAATTGATAAACTAAAAGGAAATAATCATATATTTCTTTCTACTTTGTAGTTAGACATCTCTAAGAAAAGAACTGTCACCGCTTCCAAATAGTTTTTTTTTTTTTTTTGTTCTTTAATAAATTAATTATACTGTTTTTGTTATTACACAATATGGACACAAATACTTTTCAATGCCTCATTCAAGCAGTGTTTTAGATGTTTCAGTAAATGGGGCAGTATTACAAGACGCTTTTAGTCGGAAAAAATTAAACATCAGTGTAAGACCAAGTTTGCCAAATTTTCGTAAATATTTCAGTTTTATGTTATAATTTCTAAAATAAGCTACCAATTTGATTGCGTAGTAAGCGCAACTCTTTACGTCCAACAGGTCTTGAAATACAGCTCTTCAAAAATGTATAAATTTTTTTTTGAGCAGAGTTTTAACTTGAAAACAACTCATTTTGGCGTAACATTAACATAATGACACATGATTTGAAGTATTTTTAGTGCAAAATTCAATATCAAGACAATACGACTACAAAAACGTGAGTTATAGCATTTTTTATATATTATTGAATTGTTTGTACATGAAAAAGTGCCATTACGTTCGTTTGTCTAGTTATAAGTCCCTTTGAATTGTGCATTAAAAAATACATTCATGTGATGGACGGTAAATTTTTTTTTTCTTTAAAATGCACATTTTAAAAAGTTATATGAAAAGAACTGAAAATGTCAAAAAAGACAAGTTTTGTGATACTCCATGCGCAGTCGAAATTTTTTGTCACCTAGCGCGTGTCTTGTATGACTGGCCTAAAATTCTATAAAAAACTTTTGTTTGTAGTGATGTACCTATTTAATATCAGCGGTAATTTAAAACTAGTTTGCTATACAATATTGTATACTGTACTGATTCTTTTACCGGACTATGAATATTTGAGTTGTTGTTCTGTTCCAAAATTCGGCTAAAACCACAATTTCGATTTCGTATATTTCACTACTGGCTCTGCTGATTTCGTTCGAAACTTGACACCAGGTTGTTCTCATCCGTTTTAAAAAAGTATTGTGTGTTTAGTTCTTTCTAAAAAAAAAAGTTTGGAAAAAAATTAATTTTCTTCGATATTTTTTCTGTCAATTTACAAATGAAGATCCACTAGAAATAATGATCATATTCTAGTTTTGACGAAAATGAGATTATTATGCCATCTTATAGACACAATCTTATATAGCAAATACGAATCACCTCGCAAAAAAATGAAAGAGGAAAAGGCCAACAAAGTGAGAAAAAGTTCATAAGTGTCACACAACCTCAAGCAAAACCAGCTAAAAACAACCAGAGTCCAAAAATTTTAACCCAGATGTGTACATTTAACGAGGAACAAAGATCAAAATCCATTGCTTTTTTTTTAATAAAACACTATATTTTCTGCTCTTCTACATTTTCTGTTTGTTTAATTTTTAGAAAATGTTTTTAATTATGTACCCTGAGCCCAATTTTTCAGACTTGGAAGCTTTAAATTGAAATTACAGAGAATTGAGAAAATGTGACTCTGATCGTTCTTTCTCGTGGCCCTTCAAATAAACATAATAACTTTGAACTACAAGAGCAAGTTCATGCGATGCAGTTGTGCTTCTTATTTTTGAAGGAATGCATTTTGAATTTACTTCGGTTAACTTTGGACTTGAAATGATCTTCTAAATCATTCTGAAAAACATTTAAATCAGAGTGGGTTTCTTTGATTTTACGTTGCTTTTCCTCTGAGTGCATCTACCTTGGTTTCAGCGATATTTTATATAAACATTATTTCATGTTCTATTTTTAATTCAATGCCTTTGGCAAGAAGTTAATTTTGCGTGAGCTTAATTATGACTACAAAATTATCAGTCTCTAGTCTTTATATTTATAGGTCGTCAACCTATTCTATCCAATTCATGCCTCAAACAAAATTTTATAAAACTGTATAATTTGACTAGTTATATGTTTCCAAACCAGTCTATTTATTTATTTTAACATTTTCTTTTCGTTTTAATTTAATTTCTAATTTTCTAATTGAGATTGCTATAAATTAATCAGTCAATGCCCTGCAAGCCAGTAAATTCAGGAAATGTGAATTTCATTCCTCCAGATTCGAATCAAACGAATCAAAAGTAAAACAACAAAAAAATGTCAACTTCATCGAAATAGCCTTTGGTAGCCAAGTATTCCCACTCCTACTCTTACCGAAGTAGGTATTCCTCATAAATAGCATTCTCCTCTAAAATAACTAAAAAAAAAATACTCCTTTCCAGAGCTGAGCAGCTGAATCAAAGACGACTATACGAGCTAAAATGACGACGACGAAGCCATCGAAGACGACATCGACCAAAACGACGCACGTCGACAATTTCTTGAAACATTTCCTCGTAAACAATTAACGATCTATGTAGGCAGGTATACTGGAAAATACCGAAAATTGTTGTTAATGTATGCAGCGGCGGCGAGCGATATGACGATCTCAACGAAGACGACGACAACGTGGATGAAGTTGGAGCTGGAGCTAAAGGATGAAGACGAAGACGCAAGTGACGACGCACCATGAAGCTTTCCCGCCCCGTCAATGTGGCCAGCAAAAAGTCTGTTCGATTTATTTTCTGGTCAATCTGGTGATCGCGTGGCTATTTTTATCGCACTGCCACACTCAAAGCGGGCCGGCTCGACTTGCACACATTTTTGCCGTCTCTTATGTGCCTTGCATCGTGATGGTCATCGTGTCGCGTCGCCATCATCATCATCATCATCATCATCATCAAAATCATCAACGCTGATACAGAGACTCAGACCTAAGCCTGAGAGAGCTGCTGAGACCAACCAACAAAGATTCTGATTCTGAATCTCAACTTTAAAACCACAACTGGCACAACTGCATTTCCTTCCATATTCCATTCCATGCCAATTCCATGTTGCACTTGTTGCACATGCTAAACAGGTATTTTGAACGTCTTCAAAAAAATATAAAAAATAAAACAAAACAAAAAAAAATAAATGAAAAAACATCTGAATGTGGCAAGCGAAACAAAAAAAAAAAAAAAAAAAAACCAAACCAAAAACAACAAAAAACCGCCCAAAGAGAGACGAAAGCAAAACGTTAAAAAACAAAAACAAAAACATGTTGTTGTTGTTATTCTGTGTCGTTATTTTTTGTTTTTTTTTCGTTTTTTGTTTACTGACTGCGCAATATGTCCTCCACGGTGTGGTGGTTGTGGTGGCAAGGCTGAGGACGGTTGAATTGCATCTTCTGACGCGGTGCATTCCAGCTTGCCACAACAATCAGTCCTCCTCTGTGTGCCCTGAAAAATAACAGCAATAGCGCATGAAAAATGCAACGTGCAACGAATGGAACACGAAAAGAGCCAAAACGCAGACCATGTGACCGACTGCGTAGCGTATCCCCTTTTTCATCCCCATCATTGCGGGGAGAAAGGATAATTTCGCCAATAAATTAATCGTTCAATACAACATTTTACATTTTTTTTCAAAAAGTTACAGAATGCTAATAACGAAGTTAAAAGTAAAAGTGCGAAGTAAAAATATGAAGCAATTGCTCAAAACTGTAACTGATTTTGAAGTTTTGTCATGTCAATGCAAATGATAAAAGAGAACTACATTGCACTTTGCTTTAGCTTAATGGAGAAATATATTAGCCAAGACTACTAAACTATTAACAGAATTTTGTATACAATCTTGAAAAGGGTTACCACACTTAAACTGATGAGTCTCCCTTCACTTGGCATTTTTTCCTTTGACCAAACTCAAGATATGAGTTGGTGTATGTTTCTGGTCATCTTTTTTGCACTGCAAAATAACAACCGATTCTTATAGAGGGAATAAATACAAGCATTTATATTTTAAAACAAAGGCAACACCTACAATTTACAACTGTATTTTTTATGAAAGCTAGAGTATTGTTCTTAATTTTTTATGTTTAAATCAAGTTATTTGATTTAGTAGTTTTTGAAAAAAATAAGTTTTAAACTCAAAATTTAGAAAAAAAAATAAATAAATTTAATTCAATACTATTTTTTTATAAATAACGAAGAGAAAATTTTCTTTAATTCTTAGAATCAATTGTCTGTATAAATTTTTAATACAAAATTGACATTTTTGGAAGGTTTTTATATAAAAAGTACAAGTTTTTTTCAAAATGGCTGCATTCCGAACTTAACCTAAGTTTAGGTAAACATTTTTTGGCGTTTACAGATTCCAATTATATTGATTCTATCAAAAGTTATCGTATTTACAAATTTCCAACGACAAAGCCAACGACGACGACGATGACACTGACAACGGAACATGCACATAAAGATAATAATTTTTAGTCGAAATCGTAGAAGCATTTTTTAAGAAAAATTAGTTTTTCTTAAATTGATAATATGGCAGGCAACGTTATTTTTGGTCCAAGAAAATTTATTAAAAAAACGTCTGGGGATGGGCCTCAAAAAACGCTATAACGGCCTTAAGCCCATACAAAAATTTGGCTTTTCGTCCAGGTGGGTCTCACTAGGACTCATCCGTTGGCACTATTAGTGAGGCACCTTGTCAATACGCAAATTTTGTTTATATCCGGTTCAGCTTACATAAATTTTTTAGCAAAAGTCTAATGTGAACTATATCAACTATATTACGAAATTTAATCTACAATTACTGGCAAAAAAAAAAACAAATTTCAAAAAAGTCATTTATTTAAATTTTATTCAGCGGACCGGAAGTACCATTTAAAAATTAAAAAGTAGAATAGAATGACCCATGTGAGCTACAAAATTAATTTTTGCGCAACAAATTTTGTTTTGAAAAGTTTCAATTTCTGAAATGAAAACATTTTGACCGTTACAGATCTTATTTTAGCGAAATCTTCAATAACAAAAAAAACTAGTTGAGCTACAAAATCGGTGGGTTCAAATTTCTGCAAGCATTTTTTTTTTTAATTTGTCATTTTTTTTAGAGTTTGTAAGGTCACTTTTGAGCTAACTTTTTTCAACAAAAACATAAATACTTCACAACAAATTTTGGGTCGAAAAGCTACTGGAATTACTGTCAAAAAAATAAATTTTAGAAATTTTTTTTTAAATCTCTCCACTAGCTGCACATCCCGGAAGTATCCTTTTGAAATTGAAAATTGGAATAGAAAATGACCCATTGGATGTACAAAATTTAAATTAGAATTTAAAAAGCTACAATTTTAGACATAAAAAAGATAATAATTTTCTTACTTTCGTCCGCTAATTTCAGTCTTATTTTAGCTGAATTTTAAATAACTAAAAAACTATTGTAGCTACCAAAACGAAGTTTATGCTACTTAAAAGCATTTAAAAAGCTAAAAATATGGATGCCAACCAAAATAATTTTTTTTAATTATTTTAGATTTTGTCTGCTAACTTCAGACTTATTTTAGCGAAAAATTCAATAATTCAGAAATCAAACGAGCTACAAGTTGTTGGTTTGCGTAACAAATTAGCATTTAATTAGCTACAATTACTAACATTAAAATTTGTTGATTCCGCCACAAAGTGTCCGCCAAAAAAAGGAACGTTCCGCAGTGGTTTTCTCAGCGTGGAAGAACACCTCTTCAGCTGATTTGAATTTGTTTAGAACATTCAGACCTATATCATTGTACAAGTGCGAAAGGAGATTCGTCTCATTGAATCATTTACGCTCTCAACTATGGGAGGAGTCATGATAATAACTGTCTAAAGAAGGCTAAGGATTAAAATCAAAGACGAAGTGGTGTTTCGAATGTTTTTTTTTTACAAATGAAAAAAAATGTTTAATGTTTAAGGGAGAAATTGTAGTATTTTTGACTTAAATTTTGGTCATGAAAAATTTGGTTCGTCAATTATGGGAATTGAGGTACTTGAAGTCTGTAAACAATAAAAGTTTTAGATTACTAGCAGTTGCGTTTTGTTTAAACCTCTGTAATGTCAGCTACATGTAAACATTAAGCCTGCCAACTTAAGTTTTTTTCATTTTAGAGCTTTTTTTGAAAAAAATAAACCTTCAAACAATAATAAATCTTGGTGAAATTCAACTAACTCATAAAGGCTTGAGAGACCCATTAATTTCTAAGTAAGTTCTTGGCGGAAGTTTGTCTTGTGCCATTGCCATATCTGGCTCTGGTCGCTTAAACGGAGTGTAAGACCGTGTGTGGGGCGTGTGATGGAGGGTTTAGTGTCTACACACGAATATATGGGCGCTGCAAGGGAAGACGTCTCGAAAGACTTAGACATTGCTGAATTTTTGAGAATCTTATTCACTTCTATTTTTTTTTTTTTGTTTTCTTTATTTTTTTTTTTAACGTCGGGATATAACAGCCAGTTTTTCCTTTAATTTATTTTTAGTTATTTTTTTTTTGTTTTCATTTCGTTTTTGGTGTTATTTATTTTTGTTGTCAAAGTTTTCTCCAGCCGAATACTGCCGCTGCCGCTGCCGCTGCCACCACCGAAGGAACCTAGTATTTATGTAGGTTTTCCTGTTGTTGCAAGAGTAGAACCATGCAGAACCATCCATCCTATAAAACTACTACTACTACTACAACTACTACTAGGTTCTTCTGACTGCAAGTTCTGGCTCAACAAGTGTAGCGAGTTATGTTTGTGTATGCACGTTGCACAATAATGTGCAACGTTTGGGTTTTATTTTGTTTTTGTTGTTGTTTTTGGTGTGGATGTGATGAACGTCTGTGACTCCTCTGGGGTATTACGACCTTTGGAAAATGTTCACACTCAGCTTAAGTTAACCTCACAGACGGTGATTCGCCTCCGCATTCTTTGACTATATAAGTAGGTATTGGTAGGTATATTGGTTTGATAAAAATAAAATAATTTTAACATCAAACAGTTTTCTTTTTTTTTTATTTTTGTTTTTTAGAGAGGAGATTTACTATTCAGTTGAACTTGCCATTAAAATTGTAAATACAAATTTGGACTGGGTTGATTGACTGTTGTAGAGTGTACATAAATATCAGCGATAGACACTAGGTACAAGCATCTTGGAAGAATTGGACATGGTTTGAAAAAAAAATAGGCATCTGCCTATGTAAGCCTTAGGTACAAACTAATGGGATGATGAAGACAAATTCATAGCAATGACATTTGCTCTTAGAGGACCTCTGCAGCTTAATTATTGCAAACCATAACAGCAGATATGAATGGTAATTTCAAAGCTCTTTTTCATGCCATTGATAAACGTTTTGGAGAAAGTAACATGTAAGAAGTCTTCTGAGCTCAACTTAATACTCGTGTCCAAAAAAAGAAGAGTAACTTTAATGTAAATCCAAGCAGAAATCAAAAGGCTTGGTTATCTGGCATATAAAATTTAATCAATCAGTTCGTTCGACATTGACCCTAAGAAATCAATGGAAACTGCTGGAAAACGAACGCCTTCTGAAGCAATAGCTTTCACTCTGACAATAGGAGCATTAGAACAGGCTTCTCTTGGAGTGAATTGGGTAAGAAGAGTTGAAGTTAAAGAATGCTCGTGTTACGGAATTGATTTCGAAATAAGCCAGCAATGCATATCCTGCACGGTTCTGCAGTTTCCTGTCAAGAAGAGTTGTGGAAGCAGAAAGACATTCCCAGGACAGAGTAACAATAACACAAATGCTATTTCTTGATTTTGGGATTGGCTGTTAATGTAGAAAAAACAACGAGAAGGGAATCAGCGTAACGACCTCAACTAACTTGGCGTGCGTAACTGGAGGCGGCTGGCTAAGGTCAGAGCTGGCTGGAGACGCATGTTGGTTGAAGCCGTAATACATCCTAAATTGTAGGTGCCATCTTAAGTAAGTATGTAAGTATTTCTTTATTTTTCTGAACCAACCTTTAGGAGCAATAACCGGTTGTAGTTTAAGGGTGCATTTGGAAGCCATCCATACCTATTAGTGGAAGCAGGCTTTGATCAATCTTCTCTAAACAACATCGCTGGGAAGAAACTTGTAGCACTAATAAACAGAATGGTCCTTGCATAAATAACCATGTTTGAAGTCAAGCTGAAGAAGGGATAAAACGCCGGATTCTGCCAATCAGAAAATAGAAAACAGTTAGATTAAATTCTTCTAACCAATATCAACTGAAGTTCGCTGGTAATCTTCTCCAATAAATTGCTCATTTATTTTCTTCACCAAACGGATAATGTGAACAAATGTGCACCATCGAAAAGACCACAGGCATGCAATACCAGTTCTTCAACCTGCAACACGTCTCCCACTGGTGTGTGAGAGTGGTTAAGGAAATGATAACGAGTATAAAGTTAGACGGTTTAACCGAATATTCGAAAAGTCCTTGGGGGTCCGGGTCACCAGTGATTCTCGTGAAAAAAAAATAGAAGCAACCGGAAATTATGGTCATCGCACTTTGTAACGCTTCAGCAACATTTGATCTTTTGTGTTAGATTTCGGCAGGTCTATAAGTCAAAAGCTTATCTCTGAATTCTATTTCGAGGTTCGAGCTCAATAAGAAAACTTTACAGACATTTCTAAGCAGCCAAGGTTTGTTAAGGTGTTCAAGTGAAAACCATAACAATAAAAACTTCTCAAGCTTTAACCCTCCAACACCTACTAACGAGTATTCCAAATCTTAGGTTTTATTGTGTTGGCATGAAAGTAGTTAATGTTTTTTTTCCTTATTGCGACTTCAATTGATTTGAAGAAATATCAACTGCAAACGAAAACACAACAACCATTTTTGCAAGAACTCCAGAATTAAATAGAAGGCTTAACACTTCAACAAAAACAACATTCCCATCACAACATAACACAGAATCTCACCACAAAAGATAAATATTTCTGAAAAGTATTTTATTTTAATTCAATTTACCTATCATTCGATACCTAGGCCAGGCTAAGCTCTACTATCATGTCCAAAAGGAAGTAGTAACTTCAGCTTTCATTCACATTTTATGCTGTGCGGAGTATATTTATAGGGTCTCTTCTCTAAACATCAACATTGACAAAAATAAAAACAAAAAAGTGGCGGAGTATAAGTATAGGATGCCCCATCAGTCGCCATTACAATTCGCCAGGAAGTAATCTATTCGGCTGTAGAAGTAGCCAAAGACTCTTTCGTATTTCTTATTTTTTTTTTTACTTTTTTTTTTTGTTGTTGTTGCTTCTGCGATCCCAATCTTGATGGCAAATCTTTACAAACTCTCAAAGTTGACTAAGAAAGAAGACACTTTTTCGTTTTGGGTCTGAGTCATCTTTTTGCCATTGCCACAAAGTGTTTCCTCTTTAATGGCCATACACAACGACATTGCGGATTGGGTTGGGATTGGGGCTTCCACTATATAAGACTAACTCTCAACAACAACCAACCACATCCTTTTAGCCTTTACTACTCCATGGCAGACCATCAAGGTCTCTTGTTCCTCATATCGCGGTTGTGTTTTCAGTTTTCAGTGTTATTTTTTTTTTTTCTTCTCTTTGTCCATTTGTAGTGATAATAGCAGTTGATGCAGTTGGTGGAAGGAAGTCTCATCATCGCGGATGCACACGACCAACACGGTCGGTGGTGGTGACGGGCGGGCGGTGACAACAACGGAGGGACGCGTCAACGCGGGCGAGACCGCATAGAAGAGTATCTTCCATCTGGACCAGGTTATAGTATCGTTTTTTCAGTTTTTTAGTGTTCTTATGTTTCTTTGCTGCCTTGACGCCAGACATAGACAACCTTCGCTTCGCATTAATGGACGAGGAATAATAAAATAATAATAAGGTATCAAAAAAAAAAAGAGAACAGAACAAAACCGCGACAAAGACCACGGGAGTCTGGAATCGGGATCGGCTTAGAATGACATAATCAAGTCCTCCTCTTCGATGTTGTCGGTGGCTCTAGCTTGGCACGCTGCGTCCGTCCCCTCGCGTCATCATCGTTGTCGGTTGTTTAGTATAGAAATCGCTTGTCGTGGTGTGTTCCTTTTGTGTTTGTCTTGATTTCTTTTTCCTACAAAGATTGTCTGTTGTTGTGCTGCTTGTTTAGGAGTGCGGTTAGGTAACACCAAGCAGCGAACAGAGCATCTGGGAAGATGAAGATTCTATACTTTGGTGTTCACTTCCTGCTTTGGGATGAATCAAAATAGTTTTGATTTCTTTTTTTTTATCATTTTCATTTTGTGGCTAGCAACGTTAGTAATCGTTTTTGGGGAGAGCAAAAATAATATTTCGGTGCTACCGAAATTCCAGAAGAAATTGGTACTATAGTCTTTTGTTTTGGGCACACATAAATTAAGGTATTAAATTTCATACAAAGTTGGCTGTCGCAGCTAGGAATTTGTGTGAATTTTTCAAAAGTGAATCATATCGATAGTATTTTTGTGAATGAATTTTTAATCGGGTTCTTTTCTAATTGGTCGACGCGCCGCGCCGCTTTGGTTCACGTCATGACATGAAGATTTATGGTTAGTGGAGGTGGTTGTGGATTCCAAATGCGGCGCTAAGAGAATTTTGTGAATTGTGACTTTTGTGGAATTTGAAAAAGATGAGTCTGCCCACTGACCTATTCACAATATTTGGGTATTTTTGTTGGTTTTTATTTCGTTCGTACCGCAAACTACCTGCTTCGTAGAATTTATTTTTAAAATTCTTAGGATGTGATTCAAGTTTTTTTTTTGTTGAATGGGGGATTTGATATTTTATTTATTGAAATTGACATTTTTGGAAGATTACTAGCTATTAAATATAACAATCGTTAATTTTTGTTCGAGTTATTTTGGATTTTACCAAAGGACTCCTGTTTCGGCAAACATGTAAGTAGGTTCACTAGCAGTCCATTCTTAATCCAACGATTTTTGGACCTCTTTTGTATGATTATAATTTATAAGGTAACTTTTAGTGAGCGACAAGACAACACTACTATTGCTCAAATTTGTTGAAGTTCTAAAAGTTAACGGTAATTTCTAGGATAATTTTGTTTGAAGTCACTAAAATAACCATTTTGTTTGCAACGCATTAGAAGAATTTGATTATATTTATTTTAAGAAAGCAATTGTTATGTATTTTTTTCAAACAAATAAATTAATGCAAGCCCTTTAAGCCCCACTCTTATTTTGAATTACCTCAAAAAAAAAACGAATGATAAAGAAGTTCCAATAGGTCTAAATATACTTTGTTCCAAGTGTCCCAGGCGACTGTTATGGTTTCAGCTGAACCCTTTCCACTTGCATACTTCTTCCTTCCTTTGATAGCTTGGCGTTTCAAACCCAGGCATTTTCTTCAACGTTTAGACATAAAAGATCTTGGAAACCACCATAGTTGTTAAAAAATTGGCTTTCCAAATACATTTTCGTTGGAACGCCAAGTTATGGAATGGCTACCCTGATTCCAAGTTCCATCAGCTATTGATCAAATTATATGGATTTGATTTTACGCTGAGCTAACAAATGCTTGAAGCCGTATGCAAGTGAAAAGAATTCAGCTGAAAAAGTACTATCGCCTGAAACAACGTTTGCCAAGACCTTTTGAAACTTCTAAGCAATTCCTTATTTTTGAGGTATTAAGTAGTAAGAAATAAGAGGTGTGCTAATAGCACCCATATTTTTTACATATTAGTTTATCAAATACGGTGAGACTATTCTAATGGAAGAAAAAAAAGGATTATTTAAGTGAACTGAACCAAAATTATAGTAGAAAATACGGTTAATCGTTAAGCAAAAATTACCTAATAACCATGCCAAAGAGGTACAAAAAATGATTATTTAAGAATGTCCCATAAGTGAGGTTATTCAATTGTTACGGACTGCGGACTGTTTGTCTCAAGAGATTTCTTTTTTCTTATATAATCTGCACATTGTTCTAGTTTGAATGTTAAAATATTTTCATATGCAATTCAAGAGGTTAATCTTAGACATTAGATTGTTATCTTTTAAGATTCTTGTTATCAATTATTCAATATTAATATACGAAAAAGATTAAAATTACTTCGTGCTATTTTGATTGTCTTTGCTTATATGTCATGCGCTATTCCGCATTTGTGACTATTTTTATTTTTTTTTTTTTTCAAATGCCATAACTTCTGGAGAAGCAAAATTTTAGTGCGATCTGTGGGTCCTACTCCCAAAAAACTACAAGTATTTGGTAAAAATAAAATCATATATTTTCTTATACTTATAGTTTTTTGATTATAATCAAAATGAAAACTAGAAAAATTGCCCCAAAAAGGATTGAGCATTACCAAGTTACTGAAAGGGCAATATTTGATACTAACAATTTGTTGAAAAAAAAACGGATTTAAAATTTTTTCTTAATTCTTTTTGTGTTGTAAATTAGAAACATATGACAAAATAAGCTTTTTTATATGCAGAATCTATAAAAATTATAGGTGACTAAAATATAGTCCTTATGTAAATTCCCATTTTCAGTGAAACTTCTTAAACTCAAAATATTTTAAATGCACTCTTTTGGTTCTTGGTTTTTAAGGTAAATAAAATATTCATGGCGATTTTTTTTTGAGATTTTTTTAAAAAAATATTTTTACACTGAAAATTGGAAATCACATAAATATGATTATTTAAGTCACGTAGGCCTAATTTATTCATTCTCCATTATTTTTAAAAGCGGCATTAAAAATGAGAAATTTGTAAAATCACGTAAAAATTTTGGAGTCTCCTTTTCATTTAATTTAAAGTCGTCATGACTTTAAATTTAATAAAGATTGAGTAAGTTGGTTGCATTTTTATGAAAGCGATTAAGTTGAAAAGTGACTTTTACACTTTTTAATTTTAGCACATATATGGTTCTGTCATGAAGGGAACGATGTATTATTATCAAATTATTTAAAACTGATGATAAATTTTCTAAGAAAAGAATAAAACTGATGCAATTTCACTTTTACAAATTATTCTCTGAGGTGAAGAAAATACACAGAGAGTGTATGACAATTTGTTGCTGAAATATTCATGACTCAGAACAAAATAATCTTTTTTTTATTTTTTTAAATTTAATTTTCATCTTGCAGCTTGAATTTGTATCAATTTTTGCACACTAACATTCAAACCAAACGTTTGTTGGTTATTCTCCACAGGGTTTATATGAGTTTTTAAGGATCAAAAAATAACTTCTTTCGCTATTGCTGTGAAATAAGTCGTTAAAAAGATGATTTATTTCCCATAATCGTCAAAATCAATTTTGAACCAAATTTTAGCGTTCACAGAACGAAACTAATGTTATTTGTATACTTTATTTTATTATTGAGTTTGTCAAATTTTATATTAAAGGTTTCATACAACAACTTGGCAAATTTTCCCAAAAATTTTAAAATTGTAGTTTTCAGCAATCTTTCGAGCAGAATATTAACAAAAATAATGAAAGTTAAATGAAGAAATATTAATGTAGAGTTAAAATTACACATGGTAATTTTTTTTTTTTTTTAATGGAAAATTTAATGTTTGGCAAATGAATATTAAAATTGGCAGTGATTTTTATAAGACATCAACCAAAATTTCCTGCTTACCACAATGTTATTACAGAATCTAACTTATGAGCCCTACTATCTGAAGTTAAGGTCACTTAAAAACGCAACCAATGTTCATCTTTAAAACCATAAGTTCGTTTCTCAATTTCTTGGGGAAAATTCGAGTGGCTAGAAATATGTTTTTTATTTCACATTAAACTACAAATTTGAAAGTTAAAGAAGTTTTTTTAAAAATATGTACAAAAATCTGAAGATAACCTATAAACATTCGAAAAAAATTAACAAATTGAATTTAGTACAAGATCTGAAACTTCTTTACATAAATTCCCAGGAACTAAACGTCCTTGAGATAAATGTCAACTCAATCTATCTTATTTCCAAATAACATGCAATTTATCACTGTATGTCTTGGATTATTTTCCCATAAACCATTTCAAATAAATTATACTATCCGTATATATCCAATCTGCTTGCACACACAAAATTTAAAATTAAAAAAAAAAAAAAGAAAAACCAAAAGATCACCACTTCTTCTATAAGTTGGTTGATCTACATCGTGTCTTCAGGCAGACGACATGAACATCAACCTAATAATTATTCATCTAAATCACGATTTTCATTTTTTTTTTCTTTTATTTTGGCAAGACTTAATAATAAAACAAACAAAAAATAAATATCTTAAGTGGAATGAGAAGAGAAACAGCAACATAATAATAAATATTTTTTTTTTTTGTTTTTGTTGTATTTACCTTTATAGCTGTCGAATTGCAGCAGAATAGCATAAGCCATACAAATAAATTTCCAAAAACTCGTAACCATTTAAAAATGTGCAGCACGATTTACAAATCAATCAACATAATTTTTTTTTTTTTTGTTTAATTTTTTGTTTTCAAGTCCCGATCCCGAACGAAGAAGACGACAAAAAAAATCCAAACACGATTAGGTATCTTTACTCCCGGCTCTGTTTGTTTCACTTTTTTTGTTGTTTTTTTTTTTTTTTTGCATACAAAAATGTACGATTTGACTTAAAAATTGTTATTGATATTTATTTAACTTAAAATTTCAATAAAAACATCATTATGCTGACGGAAGATGGTTTTTTTTTTTTTTTGTATAGATACTTTTTTCCCCACCTTTTTGAGTTCACTTATATTGCCGCCAAAACGTCACAAGAGAGTGCGTGCCTTTTTTTTTTTTGAGAAAAAAAAAATAAAAATAATAAAACTGCACGTAATCGTCACTGCTGTCTCAAGACACCACCGGCAAGTTCAACTTTATGAAGTGCGTTTCTCCACACGCATACACATCATCATACGCCAGTGACGAAAAAAATTATGAATGGACGTTTTATGAGGGACACAAGATACTCGCTGTATAATATATCGATAAAATGTATCTGAGAGTATCTGAAATATCGAATGATTTTTTGTAGCTTTAACGGTGCAATTTATTAGATACAAAAAAAAATGCAGCACACGAGTAAATATTTTCCATAAAAAAAAAAACTCTAAATTTTCCTCCCGAGAGAGAGAAAGATCATCAAAGTATTTCAAAGATCGCTAAGTTTTTTTTTATCTTTTTTTTATTGTTTTAAAGCAAATATGCATTAAATTTACTGATTCACTTTTCAGTGGAAAAAAAAGACAACAAAAAAATACTCCAAGTAACAGACAACTAAAGAAAAAAAAAGAAAAAAACGAATTTCACGTGTTCTTATACCGTAAATGCAGGTGCAATGGAAGTGCACCGAACGCACGACTATACCAAAATTTTTCCGTTGCTGTTGCCGCACTTGCAAAATTCGTTCGAAATTTATGCAGACACTGTCATATTCTTTAAAAATTCAAAACGAAAAAAAAATTGAGAAACACAAAATAACAACAACAAAAAGAAAACATCAAAGAAGTATCTTTAGTTTTTTTTTTTTTTTCTAAATTTTAAAATGCAATAGATACAAATAATAAATTAGTTTATTTATTTTATTTTTAGTTTAAATATTTATTTTTGCGCCACAATAATCGTTTTTATTTTTTTTTTTTTATTTTTTTATTCTTCTTTTTATTTCAAAACAACGAAGATATGAGGAGCCAATTGCGTTCACTACATTTGATGATCGAAAACGAACTGAATCCAAACTCGACGACGGACAGACGAATAAATTTCATCGCGGCGGCGGCGATACTTTTTCAGCAGCACACCACTGACACTGGCGACTGGCTCCATCCATGAGCCCCAGATACATTTTACATACTCAGACACTCAGAATATATCAACAAAATCGGTTGTGGCAAGCAACATGCAAAGTGCATTTCAACAAAGTATCTTTGGGGTGTATCTTGTTCTTTTTTTCTTCTTCTGTGTATCTGTGGATGCCTGCAATATCTGTTCTGTTTATATACCATCGTGAATTGGGGGCAAATGTATCTAAACATTGAGCAGTTAATGTTAAATGTTTCAGGAACATATTTATCCATCCACCCCCAAAATGATTGATGATGGGGGTTGCAATGCAACATGTTTACAAGGTTAATTTGTGTGCAGCAGCGAGTGCAGCGACACAGTGTGGCAAGTGAGTGGCTATAGGGAGGGAATGTGTGTGCAGTGTGCAATATGTTACTACGATAAAGTAAATATACATCTACTTGGGGATGGTGGTCTGAGAGTGGGTGTTGTTGATTGTTGCGAGGAGTGGGGTACGAAGTATTTTTGGGGGAGTTAGTTGGGTTGGTTGGGCCGCGAAGAAGAAATGTCAGATGTTAAGTGCAGAAGTAGTTTTTAGATGATGTCGGAGGAATATTTATTTTTAATTGGAATGTATTCTTTCAGGATGTTTTTTTTTTCTTAAATTTTTTTTTTTTTTTTTTATATTTGTTTTGAATGACATTTAGATCAACGGAAATGAGGTCAGCTAGCACTTGTAGTAATGGGACATGGAACTAAGGTAAAATGTAGATCTGATGAATGAATAATTAAAAACAAAAAAAAAAGTTTGCTAGAGTGCACAGGATATCCGTTGTGTCGTGGGCAGAAAGTGGAAGAAAATAACACACGATTTAACCATAATGGATTTTAGTTTCTGTTTTTTTTTTTTCTCTTTTTTTGATTTTGCGGATTACAGGTGCAAGGGTGTACATGAATAAATTTGCGTGCTTAGATGAAATTGAGCTTGAATGTTTTTATAATTGATTTAAGAAAAATGAAAAAAAAACATAATGTAGTGTAGGGATGTGCTTTTAATTTTAGTTTTTGTATTAAAGAAAATATGAAACGATCATTTCATGCTGCAAAGTATGAATAGAATGCACATTTGGGTCATACATAATGTAGGTTTAATGGTTAAGCTATAGTTTAAGGTTCTGGTTAACTATTTTATAGTATTAAGTATTTTCAGAAAAAAAAGTGATAAGGAATGTTATACAAACTGTTAATAATCATTATGGGAGCGTAACAAAATCCCACCGACCAAAATTGAGCTGGTTATAGATTTTTTTTTTTTTGAAAATTTTTGCAGTAAGAAAATTGGAACAATCTATAAAAAAAGTGTTTTTTTAGTTCTGAAAAGAGCTTTTCCCCGATGAAATTTTGTTTCTATTTCTTCAATATTTAATTCTAAAACGAACTGTGATATCTGCCACTGTAGGGTGATAATTTTAGATTTCTCACTCGCATAAGTTCTTTTTTTGAATGACGAGTTTGGTTTTCGTACAAACTTCGTTCTTGTTGATTCTCATAAATCAGTATGACCAAAATTATTAAAAATTAATTTATATCAGAAATGACACATTACCTATCTCTCAAACTATCCATTTTATAGCCATAATATGTTCCCCAAATATGTTGCAGACATAATTGATCCCTTTTATTTTAAGTTCACCAACCACTTATGTATGTTAAGTTTTTTATACTATATTTTTGAAAGTTAAGACACAAGCTGCTTCAAATGAGAAAATACTGGTGGACAGACCAAATTATAAAGCAAAATATAAAGCAATATTTTAAGACCTTATACTTGAACATCTATGCAAAGAATTGTAAGTTATTAACATTTTAATCGTACAATCTTGAATTCTTTTTGTGCTTTTTTAGTTGATAGAAATTCTTGTTTAGGTATTTGAATATTCTTGTTTATTTTTGTAGTTTATAAGTAAGAACCATTAGAGTAGAGTTATTTTTTTTTTTTCATATTGCCAAGAAAACACCATAGCGTTATAGAATCCGTGAGTGATTGATAAAAGTAATATGCAAATTTACTACTTAAAACACCAAAAACACGAATATAGTCATAAATTAACACTTACCTATTTTATAAAGAAGAAAACGGAACAGTGTTATAGAGACAGCGAGTCAATGTCCCTTAATAAATTATTGTATGAATAAAAGTCAAATCTCTCTAATAACAAAATAAAATTCTAAGAAGAGCAGATAATTTCAAAAGTCCGATTTTCTTCGACGAAATCTTAAACGAAACTAAAAAAAATCCAAAAATATCAAAAGTTTATATACTTTCATTTGAACGACGAATTTTATTGCTTCTTTCTAACTGATTCTCATCGATTCGAGTCATTGAAATTAGTAGTCGATGAGGGAAGGTGGATATATTATGACTGAACTTTGAATAACGCCTTTAGCATTGAAAAATCCAAAACCAAATATGGAAATAGGTTTATCTCCTGATTTTTTTTTTAAATATGCTTGCCACTATTTCAAAAAAATATATTGATTAGTCTAAAACAGTGTTTTTCAAACTGTAGGTCGCGTACCTCTGGGAGTGGCCAAGAATTACTAGGGGAGTCGCGGTTGCATGCCGGTGAGAAAAATTAAAACAATATATTTTAGAGCAAAGGATTTAATTTTGTATTTTAAAACACAAAAACAAAGTATATTTTGGGTCACTTCCCCTCTTGTATTTATCCCAAGTCACAAAATTCGTTAAAAAAAAATTTAGTATAAAAAAAAATTGAGACAAGGCGTAAGTTTCGAAAAATTCTATCACGTTCGTTTGTTTTTAAGCTGATTTTAAAAAAATGTGATTATTTTGTAGAAAAGAGCTCTCTTAGATTCGGTTGACCTGGTATATATTCAAAACTAATGAGCCAATTCGGCTGAAATTTGGAGGACTTAATCCAAATTACATATACTAAGACTTGAAACCAGATTTTTATTCATCAATGTATAGTCTTCTAATTTAGAAGATAGTATGGAATTTCTATACTCTTTATACTGGTCAATTTAGTAATAGTGTAAAAAAGCCAGTAATCAGAGGAAAACCGATAAAAAGAATATTTTGTGATTGAATTTTCTGGATATTTCAACATTTTCTTATGAAGAATCCACAAGTTGTACAAAAAATTGGTCTAGACATAAATTTGATACTTTTGTCTACATTTTTCCTACGTAAACGTTTTTTGCGAAAAATGTTTACATTTTGAATTATGCACCAAAAAAATAAAAAAAAACTATTTTTTGTAAGTTTTTCAATGATTTCTTATGTTTCCCGTGATAAATTTTGTTGGATAACTTCAGATTCTTGCTCAACATTCCAAAACAAAATAAAGTTATCCATTGAAAGTTATTACTTTCCACCTCTTAAAACTTTTTTGGACTAAAGAGAGAATTTTGGACTAATCATAAATTTCACTTTGCAATTTCTTTGCGACGAAATAGAATTTTTAAATGATAGAAAATGATTTAGACAGATAAAATGCACTTCATTCACATATCATTAATAGTTTTTTACTAAAGTTCTAACAGTAATAAAATTCGACGTTAAATGTAAAAAAAACGGGTTTTTGACTTGCATATAGCATATCTCGAAATCGTGACATTCTACGATAGTTTTGACTTTATATTCGGGCTCAGCGTGCCAAAATCCTTCAAAAAAGTATAGTTTGGTTTGAAGGCTATTATCGTTGCAAACCAGTGTTATTTAAACACATAGTTTTGGCCCATAGTGTAACTCACGAACTATTTTAGTACTAAAAAAAAAATCTAAAAACGAAGGTATTTTATTTTACTATTTTCCATTTATATATTTCTTGTGCTCTGGGCTGCACATGCATAATTTTAAATTATAAAACCTGTAAAGAGGAAGAGTTTTGAAATTAAAAAAAAAACACTTTCGCAATTGTCTTCCTTTGGCATGTAGTGTAACTCACATTTACTATTCATCAAATATATCATATTTTATAAAAACAGAACGCCGGTCGTGTCAAATGTAGTCTAACTCAGGTATGGAATTGCCGTGTAAATATTATTTAAACCTTTTTTCAACCAAAAAAAAAAATGATATACTTACAACGGGACCATTTTTAATTTTCTGTTTTTTTTTTTTCAATGGCCGCTTCATCGATTGTTTTTAAGTCGTCCTTCTCAAGTGTTAACATCAACACAAAATTTAATTATTCGTCAATACATGACCGCTGCACTTGTAAGCTGCCTCATTTATGTAAATAAGCTTCAAGTACCTATACGCTATACCTACTTACTCTTAGAAAAAAAAAAACATAGCCAGCACAACTCAACCAAATGCATTTTAAATTAAAATGGCACATAAGATCACACACGTAAAACACATATCTTACAAAGACTGAATCCAGCTTACACAAAAAAAAAAACACAAAAAAAAAAATACAAAAAGTCCATTGGAACCGCCAATAGTCGTCCAACACCCATATCATCGCAATACTCGCACTCGGACGAAGCCTATTCAAATCCAATTATCTACTAGCCAAGTACAATTACATGCAAACCAATAAAGCCACAAAGAACAGCCAGCTTGCCATATTTGACAAAGACAACACGACAAAAAAAGAAACGCTGGCTGTGAAGCTGTGTGTTATGCGGGGGACTTATAAGCTTTTATACGAACGCACAGACAGATTAACCAGGCAAAGCCTTGTTTGAACTAAATCTTTGTTGATTGCCAAAGACATATATTTTATCACCATCATCGATGAGTGCGGTGCTTTGTTACCAATATGCCACCGGTGAGTTGAAAATCTGCAGTAAAATCAGGGTGACAAACCTCGTTGTAGGTTAAAGTGTTATCATGGAAAAAAAACTTACGCGTGTCTGCTATTCTAGATGTACAAAACAAAAATCTTGTTGTAAAAGAATAAGCGCGAAAACAATACTACGAAACGCGCACTGCCGCGCCGCGACGGGCTTGGTAGGGCTGGGCCAGCCGCGATATGAACAAGAAGCCGTATTTCCTTGAAATGCATTCATTCATAGAAATTCCAATTGCAAAGCAAGCAACATCAACAAAAAGCAAAAACATTAAACACATCCACACCCGATGGATGGATGCACTTCCCTGTTGTAACCGCTTAGCCATTGTGTCTGCGATTGTAACGATAGAAAGGTGAATTTCAACAGGAAGAAAGGACACACAGGAATTTTCTGTAGGTATTCAGTCATTTTAATTTTGCATTATTTTTTTGAGATTTAATTAATGGGTCACTGCCATGCGTAACTTTTTGATTCTATCAAACATTTTTAATGGTTAATACAATTTACCATAGCCCTGATCAATTAAATTATCATGTTGTTCGTCATTCTATAAATTTTCAAATGCTATTATCTGTCATGTGAAGTTTTTCATAGTCGAGTCAAGGAAATGATTTTTGTGGGAGGAGAAAATAAAGTGTAATATGTATTTAGAATTAAAATAGTTTTAAGGCCAAAAGGCGTTAGTATGAAGAAAATGGATTTATTTATTTAGATGAAAGGGAAAAAAAGTTATTTAAAAATTATTGGATAATTTTTTTTTGTATTTGAAGGAAAAAACGAGCACTTCTGAAATAAATTTTTTCTCCAAAACGGCTTCTACACTTTTAAATGAAACAAAAATATTTTTTGTCAGATTAGACCTTATTTTTAATAAAAAAATGTTTTAATAGCTGCATTTTTTCTACAAGACTAACTTTACACTCAGAAAAAAACTATTGTTATCCCAAGAACATTCCATTGTTGTAAAATTGTGAATTAAAAATTGTAGACCCAACAAAAACTTCTTGGAACAACAACAACTATTTTTTAATTTTTAAGGAGTCAGTTTAACAATCAAGTTCTTAATAGAATAATTTTTACACAATTTTCAAGAACGGAAATTTGTTAGCCAAACAATGATATTGTTGTGTCAACTATTTTTAATGTCAAACAAATTCATTCAAGGAAATTTAATACATGTTGAAGTTAAATTGATAAAAAATAATTCGAAACTGCATTATTTTTAAAGCTCTTCCTATTTTTGCGAGGTAAAATTTGTTATTTAGTAGATAAAATTTTAATCGCAGTATTTTGCTTTTTGCGCAGTAAATTTCTTTATTCAACCTCTAATTGGTATAAACTGGTCAGAAACATAAAAAAAATATTGATTGAAGAAAAAAAAACCCTTTCGGAGGGCGTTTTCTGTCATTTTATAGAAAATTCAGTTAAATGCACAATAAAACATCGCTAATAAATGTACCTTCTCAACATTCCTCCCTGGTGAAATAGCTAATAGTTACACTTAGACCCCACATAGCATGTAAAAAGACACATCAAAAAAAATGCTCGTCGGTTGTGGATTGTGACCATCTGAGTTTCAAGACGCTTGCCATTATGCATTGCATGAGGTGCACTAAGTCGATTAGAGGCATACACTATACCTTGGCACAGAGATGGTGGTGCAGGTTTAGAAGATCAAAGGTGCACTTTTCTGACATTTATAGCAAAGGCCAATACCGATATAGGTACCAACAGCGACGACGACGAAGAACACGGCTGACATATGGCTTGTGTCGGAAGAGCTCTCATTAAAAGTGAATTTAATACACTTCGGCTGGACGATGACGATGACTATACGCTAGTCGAGTTCGAGTAGGTTGTACATAGGAATAGGATTGGATCAAAAGAGAGCGAGCGGTGGTTTCTCCTGAAGGTAAGATTGCAACGGCTGAGGCGGCAATGATTCCGGATGACATCATTCAATGGCAAACGAATGGGGCAGAGTTCTCTGTCGTTTTTCCACATGGCATGCGATATTTTCACCAAGACTTTGAGATAAATGGTTTTCTTT
Source organism: Meliscaeva auricollis (assembly GCA_948107695.1). NCBI lineage: Eukaryota > Metazoa > Arthropoda > Insecta > Diptera > Syrphidae > Meliscaeva > Meliscaeva auricollis. The sequence continues at coordinate 78,779,128 of OX403618.1, forward strand.
GGAAAATTTGAAAATCTCATTAGATCAAGAAAACGACGACGGTTCTTGAAGTCTATGCGAAGGAGACGGAGAGGCATATAACAAGCAACCGGCACGCAAACGGTCAATAAAACTCTATTTACTGGCCGCAACTTGCAGTTTTAGGAAATTATTGCATCGCGCTGTGACTGAAGTGCATGCGGTCTCTACAAAGTTGCATTCAACCGAAAGGAGACGCGTTCCATGGATGCCTGTATACCTTTTTGTATCGGATAATTAGATCTGAATTATGACTCAGAGTTAGGTCTAGAAGCGCGCACACTTGAAACGTATGGGTATACATCAGGGAATCAATATAACTAAGTAACTGTGGCATGATGTCAGCTGCGGTCTGGTTGCAAGTTGCTTCTAAGCTTCTTCAACACAAAAAAATGAAAATAAAAATCACCACAAAATGTTTCGACAAGTAACGAATTGTATATATGCCTGCCTGCTTCCATAAGAATTTACTTTTCATTCGTGAGCTAAAAGAATAAACAAGAACTTATAGTTAGGTTTTATAGCTACCAAACAACAGCAACGCAGTTAGCCTTGCATTTTGCAGTTAGAGAGACTTTGGTCAGATAAAAAACAAAAAATAAAATTATGGCACCGAGCGCAAGAACAAAAGGTAATTGAATTCAATTTATGTGGCAATATACTTTGTTGCACGCTGTGCTGATCATCATAAAATAGTTTAAAGTTCCATGGCACCAAAAATGTCATAAAGCATGGTATTGGCTATTGGATGCATTGACCAAATGGGGAGATGCTTTATCACGGGATATCAGAGGAGATCTTGTTAGAAATGAAACCGTGGGATTTGACTTTGAGAGAATTTGAAATTGTTTTATTTTTTAGAGTTAACGGATTACTCTGAAGGAAGAAGTGTGGATGGATGGAAAAAAACCAATTTAGATAGGCTTTGCACTGAAGGAACAAACCGTTTGCCGTCCAACAACTTTTTATCAAATAATTTTCGAATTCAATTTTGTTTGCAGCAAACTTTAAAATTTGGTTAACACCTGTTAAAAGATTAAACGACGAAACGATGCCAATGACTAAATAACAAAATAAACACTAAGCGTAACACCGGTAATTGAACCTGTGAGAGAAGATATTTTCAGCAAACAACTTTCTGAAAAGGTTCTTAGCTAACTATTCATTCGTTTAATGCAAACAAAAGAATTTGCTTGCTAACGAAAAGTTGTTTAGATGTGGGAAGCAACTCATGATAATGAGCTTCTAACGAATGAGTTGTTTAGTAGCACAGTTGCTACGAATCGGGGGCACTGTTTCTTTTAATTAAAAGGATTTTTATCAGCCGCAAACGAAAAATAAAATATTTGAATGGACTCAGGAATGTTATGGAAAAACGTGGATTTGGCAGATTTCGAGACAATAGTGAACGGTTTGTCGATTTTTAGAATCTTAACCGTCTTGGAATTGGTGGTATCATGTTTGAACACCAGAAGTGCCATAAATCGAGCTGAGTGCCGACATAAAGGCAATAACCTCCAACGAAATTGATAACTTAAAGATGAGCGAATATGGAGATGGTTTGGGACCGTTTGATAGTAACTTCCGTAAGATTACGTTAAACTGCAATTCGGAGATACCAAATTCTAAATAAGTAACCGAATGCCAAGGTTTAATACCGAAAGACTAAAGTTTATCTTCCAGAGCACTCTAGGAACTACAGTACCACCTTTCTGAGAAATACATAAATATATCACATTAAGTTCATGCCTAAAAATTTATCATTCTGGCCTAACGGTTGTTATGGATATAATAAATACTTAAGATTTGAAAGGGACAACAATTTCTTCAGTGTCTTATTGGTTCTAGGAACAAACGTGCCATATCAATCTCGCGAGGTTAAATAGCAAAATTATTTCTATATTTCAAATGGAAAAAGTATGAGTGAGTGCCTCACTTTATCCATATAGAATTGAAAGCTACGATGGGCACTACTTTCAAGATTGTTGTGGAGATCTTATCTAGATACTTATTTTACTGTGATATTAATGTAAGGAGCGCAACAATTTAAAATCAGTATTCCCAGAGGTACGAATAAAGTCAAGAAACATGTTCGATTCCATTCTAATATAATGACCTTCACCAGGAACTTTCTTCGATGCAATCCGGGAACCATCTCGTGTGAAGTGTTTTAGGTCATTTGAACCATCCGACATCTTTGATTTGATGATTGGTATTAACTTGTACTTAATTCACCTAAATATTGTCAAAACCCGATAAAAGCTAAAGCATTCTCTCAAACATTATATCGACATTCCCATGTCACTTTTATAGTTTTTTAACCAGCTCAAGTCACATTAAGCCCCCCACCTTCACAAACTTGTCGCCAGCTGTATAATACTAAACCACAGTAATCAAACCACCCTAATATGCATTTTTAAAAGCTCATTCCTATATTCGATATGCAAATGATCCATTTAATTATTTTATCATCGCATCCATCCAAAGTGTATAAGTGATTCTGATTGATTGTTTCTGCTGCGGCGATAACTCTTATTAATTGGTTTCGGGCACAATCACACGAACAGCAAGTTCACACAACCCATCATAGCCGCATGTTGTTGTGTTTGTTGTGGCTATTTAATGTGAACTCAACCCGATCGACCGGACGTCATTTTTGTGAGGCTGTTGCTGATGTGCGAGCCAGCAAATTAATTCGAATGGTCAAAGCGTACAACTTAATAACAATTAGTAATCCAGTATCTCATAGTGCTGTGACGCGACGCAACGCAATGGCCGACAAATATAGTAGCGGCCAGCCAGTAAGCATGCATTAAGCCAGCTAGCAAGTTCCATCAGCAGCACCCTGACTGGCAATATAGTATAGTATAGACGTATAGATTGCAGTTTTTTTTTTATTTTTGTTGCAGCAAGTTTGACTGCAATGATTTATGTGCCCGCTCATAAGCAGTGAAGAAGTCTGCCTCCAGTTTGCCATATGCGACGTCTGAGAGGAGACTAGACTATGAATTTATAATAAACCCGCCATATAGCCATCGCCAGTCGAGCCGCCAAACACCCTAGCGCTTTAGGTTAAAACCGAGATTGTTGGTTTGGATCCGCGGTTCGGTGCTGGCAGCGGCGCACGGGTGGCAGGGTCTACCATCAGCGTGCACATCAGTAGACCAGAATGCTTTTGGTATTTCTCTCATGATATATAGGCGAATTATTTATTAATTTGTCTGACTAAGTGAGACATTATACGAGTGTATTATGAAACAGTAGACTTAACGTCGTCATTAATTATCATGCAACAAAGTATGGTTAGAATTATACATTATGCGTTCAATGCAAGCTATAACGATTCTGAGACACGCTCTAGCTAAAATTTACTAATCTATGTTCATTCAATGTTTTCAATTTATGATTTTTTCTACGATTTTATTTATATTCACGGTTTTCGCACACAAACAGGTCGAAGCTAGTTTTAAGCTATTTATTCGCATGCCTTTGATAACTTGCAGTTGATTTCTCACTATAAGGTCACTATTTTTTGGCCAAAACTTAGGTCAGCTAACAGAATTCGATAAAAAAAAAAAAAACAATTATAGAGAATTGAGGTTTTACTGCGGGTTCTTGCTGAGGTTGCATTTAGGTTTCCCTCAAGTTTCACCGATATTTTCTAAATATTAAAAACAACGACCACTCCTACATATTTTTGACAGCATTCCAAACATAGCCTTTGCCTTTTTAATACGTCTGTCAATGTTTTGTTCAGTTCTACTTTCCTTACCTATTTCTTGCCGAGGCTGATTATTTATGTTTTTGCTGTGTTATTTTCAGCCCCACGTTTTTTGCTTCCATCCTTTTTGTCATTTGATGAAGATCCATGTTCCTGTGAGCTGTGGGATCATTGAACGCCTCAATTTACATGCATCAGGGCTGCGCGTAGCACTAGATAATAGTATTGGAGACAGTATACAACCCTGCCTGACTCCACTTATTGGCTTAAGGTTCATCTCACAACTTTCTTCTTCCGGAATGCAACACCCCCCCCCCCCTGTGTAAGGCTCAGTAATAATTCACAAGGTGTTGATGTGTTCAACACAGGAGGTTCAAATGCAAAAACCTGATGCGTGTTCAGAGTCGATTGAGTGAACTGCACGATCATTCCCATTTTTCCACTTCTTATTGGGTACTCAGAGTTTCAAGCTTTCTTTATGAATGCATGCAACAGCTTGTTGGATGTCATTGGCGTGCCTTATAAGAGTTCTGCGGGAATGCCGTGCAGTTCTAGTGCCTTGTTTTCTGCAGTATTTTATTCATCGCAGTGATTTCTTCTATACTGGGAGGTCAAGGACCAGGTATTGGTGCGCATTGCTGGCGAACACAAGGTTTAAGACCGAATCAAAGTGTTCCTTCCGTCTTCTAATCTGGTCCTCATCCGAATGGAGCAGAGAACTATCTTAATTTTTCAATGGGTGTTGTTTGCGATATCATCCGATTCGTATAGACTGAATAGTGCGGATTTAGCTGTGCACGATGCAGGTCATGGAGGATGAACGTTCGTCGAAGTGAAAGTACAACAACAATTGGAGGTTAAGTCTGTGGTTGCGTATTTTTATTCAGTAGGTAATTTTGGAATACAACCACTAACCGGTACCTTTTATCAGAATAAAGCTCCCCCACAAGTCCTGTACTGACAATTTGTGTTGGACAGAGTATACAATTTTTTTTTTTTATTTAGAAAATGAGTTTTTCAATTCTTATACTAGTACATTCAAATAAGCATTTGAGATTACAAAAATTATTAACAGGGTTTTGTTTGCATTTTTTTGTTCCTTGAAGTCTTGAAAATCTTCAAAAATAGTCAATAATATGGCTGATATTTAAAAAAAAAACATTTGAATTCTTTTCGGAAAACCATTTTTTTCGTAAACGACTTTTTGGAGAAAAAAAAATGTGAAAAAATTAAACTATTTATCTTTCTTTATGATTTTATTTCCACATGTGAAGCACCACTACCTTGTGTTAAATAAAAGTAACCGAAGTCATTTTCACGCAATTAATGTTATATTAGTATGTAAATATAAACAGGCTTAAAGTAGTATAGTGAAGACTGAATAACTTATAAATCAAATCAAAATGAAAAATAAAATAAACTACAAAATTTCAATTTCAATTATTATGTAACGTTATCATTAGACCGAATAAGAGTGAAAACGTCTAATTAAAAAAATATCAAATATAATGTTCGTGACGTTAGCAATCATCAGCTTGAGCACACGCAAAGGATAGTGTTTCATTCGAATACGTTTCTAGATTAATTACTACTCAGCGACTAATAACCGCACATTGACTTGATTATACTCGAATGACACAAGTATTCTTGCACTCAGTTAGACATCATTAATGCAATCACATTTGTGTATAGGAAATTCATCCACAAAAGAGAGGGTACGAGGGATAGCCTATATAAAGAGGGATACACTGGATGACTACCCTCTAATATCGGCTTACATTTCCTCTTAGCCCCAATAATTCATTTTCCCATGTATCACTTACACGTTGTCGTAGAATAGATGATGATGATGATGGCTCGCCTCTGATGTGTGTTCTCCTCTATTTCGATTCTCGAATACAAATCAAACATCTCCACTTTATTTCGGTTCCGTTCGGTTCGATTAGATTTTCTATTTTTGCATTCAAAGTGCATTCGGAAAGTGATTTAATGAATGCACTGCACCATAATCCATCACGGCATGGCCGCGGCCGGCTTGCCAACCGGTCGGCTCTCACCCACTCCCACATCAGTCATTCGGCCATATCACCATCAGACCAAAAGCCATTGCGTCACTGAGTTTTGTTTTTTTTTTTTTGCTTCGTCACTTGAAATCGGAAACGGAATAATTTAATCATCTCTATTCTAATTTCCGGTGATTGTTGGAATAATTCCCACCGTTCTCGTTCGGTTAGTTCGTTGCGTTATAGCCGGAAGATGGATGGTGGAGATTTTCTCCTGGCCCAGTCATATCCATATCGAACAAAAAAATATGTAAAACTTCTAGTTTCTGCTATATTCTGGGAATTGCTTGATGAATCAAAATGAAAAAAAAAGTAAGAGCTCTCTGTACTGATGGGAGTGATTTTTGACAGAATTTTCTGGAATTCAAGTGCAATGCCATCAGGCTGATCCATTTTTGGTAAATCAATCAGTTAGTGGAATGGAGAGGTGGTCGGCCGGCAATGGAATAAATAAATATAATTTCTTAACCCAGTTACAACGGGTTAGTACATGATGATATTAAAATTAGATTTAAAAACAAAGCTGCTTTACAGGGTGTTTCTATTCGATTGTATCAACTTTTACCAAATATGGCTACTTGCGCAGTTACATATTTTAGAAGAAACTACAATTTTGCCATATATGGCATCATTATCAGCGTAATGAAGACATTCTTTTATTTCTACGGAACACCTACATGGCATGGTCTCATAAATAAAAGCCTGTTCCAGTTGAGTAAGTAAACTTAGTAAGTCCTTGTTAAGACTTTCAATACCTTCTTGTAGAAGGCAATTTGATGAGGGACGTGAATTAAGAAATACGGTCGAATTGCACTTCGAATAATGCGATCTTGAAATATTCTCTGTTGGATTCCTTAGAAATCATGTCAAATAGTTCTACATCTAAATTAAAAGAAAACCAAAGAAAAGAAGTCAGCAGGAGTCTCTAATCCTCCGATTCAAGGAATTTATACTCACTCGGCATTGCAATCATTTTGGTTATGATGAGATGGTTATTTTTTCATTCGAAAAACAATGAAAAGTTTAAATATCAATTGATTGTAAATGCACAAGCAGTCATATATGGCATCTTTTAATATTTTGTAAATGGATAAGGAGTCATATATGGGCGTTCCTAAAAACATTTGGTGTCTTGAAAGCTTCATACATGATTGAAAATTTAACAATTATGCTATACAAGACAAAATGGCCGACTTCGGTTAGATCTCAAATGATTTTGATATTTGACAAATGACAGAGCTGTCAGTTGGTCGTCCGGCAAGTTAGTCAATGTGAACCCTCTATTCTAGAAAGAACCCCAAGTTATTCTAGAAAGTCCTGGCTGGGCGTGTGCGGGTTATACAAAATTTTGATGCTATAAGTTCTCTGATGCGTTAGTGCATGCTGTGCAGATCTGCAAGATCTTCCTCTCGAACATCGCAACCTTTTTAAGTTGAGGTTTTTTATAACAACTTGTTACTACATTCAAATTTCAGGACTAACCTTTTTCTAAATAATTTTTTCACCGAAACACCCTTTAGATTAAAATTATTTTGATTCTTTATGAGGCAAAGCCAATATAAGGCTACAGAATTTTTTTTTAATAGTTTTTATTTGCCTGGCCGCGTGTTTTATTTTCTAACACATCAACCGCAACAAAACACGAATCAGCCGTCAACTCCAATCACTGTAACATCAACGTGAGTTATATAGACGAAACGACGCGGCATGGAGTGGTTGAGAGAGCGGACGTAGGTAAGCCAAAGTACTTTTGCCGGATACAACCGGATCTCTAATGGTTGGTGGAGAAGTCAATGCCGTAGCTAGAGAAATATTTCAGAGGGGGCTACAAGAGTTACTTTACAGAAGAATTTCATCAATTCTTTTCCAGCTTTTGAATTTGTGCAGTGGAGTAGATAAAATCCATAAAACTAGTGTCCTTGAGAACTTTTCAGAGTCAATTTCTTTGGAGCTTCAAATATGGTTGATATCATTTAAAGGCGACTACACCTCATCAGCAATCCTCCCTCACTACGGCCATGATGGTAATTTCGGTTACCTTCTGATGGCCGTATCTATGGCGTGCATTGCTTCTGCTGGTCGCCGCAATCATCGAAATATAAATCCAATTTCAGATTGGTAATTAGTGAACGTGGAGTGGCGTGGCCTGCTATACGTTGTAGTAGTTGTTGTTGTTGCTGTTATTGGTATAGGTCCTATATAAGTACTCAGGCTCTGATTCTCTGAGCCTGATTCATTTTTAATCAAACTGTAATAATCATTTTCAGTGCAACGTGCAATTACATATCTCTCTGCTCTGGCTATATAATCGTATAAGTTGGTTTCGCCACATGACTTGCATTGCAGACAGCCTGACTGCAACAGCAGCAGTGCATCAAAAAAAAAATGGAGGGAGAAACGGCCCACTTTTTAGCTTTTGGTTAAGCGGCTTTGATAGATTGAAATTTTCTGTTTTGACGTGGGCTTACTTAAGTCTGATGGTACTTATACTTACCTACAATATGAAATGTATAGCAAATTAACTTTGTTGTAGGTCCGCAGGCCTTAAACTGTTATAGTTGCCTTTATACAGTATTTTTGTTTGATAGTGGATTAGTAAATGGAATGGAATTAAGTTTTTTTGCAGTAATGAGAAGAAAGTTTTAGTAATAAATTGATGAAAAATTTAGTTTGAAATAAAAATACACCTAAGAGATATCGATGAAATGAACTCATCGTTCAATTAAACTAATCAAGAAATAAACGTTCGTTCTTGTTGATTCTCATAAATTCGAATGACCAAAATAAATCAATTTTGATTGGCAAATATCGGTGATTATTTCTTAAGTCATTGATGCCAGAAAATTGATTCAGTGCTCACCATACATGTATTTTGAAGTTCTTTTAATACTATTTTAGCATTTTGTTAAAAAATGCTTTCTTACTCAATAAAATAAGAGTTTTTTTTCAAATTTTTAAACAAATGTTACATTTTGTTTTGTAACCGGAAGAGAAAAATATTTTTAAATGTACAATAATTTTAAGACCACAAATTCATCGTTTTTGAGTTTTACACATTTTATTTGAACCATTTTTAAAATATCTTGTTATTATTTCAATTTATAAGTAAAAAGTATTTCAATAACGCATAGAAATGTAAATGGAGACCCAAAGGGATAGTGCGCACCACCCGCGCTCGTACTTGACAGCAGCATTTTATTTAATGCAAAATGCAGCCCCACATAGTTAGCATTCTCCACCGATCTGCTTTCTTGAGTGTTTATTAAACAAACCAGTCGTGCATTTTATTTTATTAAGTCGTTCGCATAAATTGTTTCACCAAAACGAATTTAAGAGTTTGCTGAAAACGAAGTTGAAGTTGAAAAACTATTGTCCAGCAAACGAAAAGTCATTTGACGCAAACGATTCGCTATCTCATTTTATTAATATGCATTCTACGCTAACCATTAAGTAAACAGTTCGAAGTGGAATGATAAGATACTCGCTTCGTAAGCGAGAGGTCGCAGCTTCATCACCGGTATTACGCTGATTTTTTTTTTTTTTTTTTTTTTTATCGTTAGCAAAGGTGTTTAACCCAAACCAAATTACTTTTTACGAATTACGAAACGAAATCAAAAAGTCGTCTAGAAAACGATTTGTTCTCTATAAGTGCAATTAAATTTTGTGTGTGTGAGTCCTTCTGGTTTCGATTATGAATTTAAATCCAGAAAAAGAACTGTCATCCGACGTCAATAAAACACTTTCAGAATCGTTCTGAAGCATACCGGATTACCAATCGAAAATTACATAAAAGAATTTTGCTGTCATACAGACTCCAAGATATTGCAGGTCCTAACTTTTGTACCCTTTTTTAATTTATAATTTGTTTAGTAATAATAACTTTAACATCGTTCCACAATCCTATTATTCAATATGTGCTTTTCCTGTATTTTTTTTATTTGTTAACCCTCATGAGCAAATAAAAAGAAACAAATTTTGTGTAGAGGTAGGTCCGGAAACAGACAAATTTGCAAATCCAACCGACCAGAGCCCACCAACACACAGAGACGCATACTTAACAATATATATGGGGAGGAATAACCCTAAACAAATTGATTCCCACAAATCCAATTGATCCCTTAGTATAGCTACAATAGCTCCCTCTGGCTTTATGTCTGAGCGACCTTCCATCAGCCTTTTGACTGCTGGGATTTAGCCTTTTTTGTTGTTTCTTCCTTTACCGTCATTGTCATATAGGAATAGGTTTCAAATTTCGATGTCAACAGACGGGAAAGTGTCATTAGATAAGTTGACACGGGAAGACGGGTGCACACACAGGTTATAGTGTAATTGAGTTGAAGCAAGACCATGATGGGGTGGACAAACAGAAAAAAAAAACAGAGGAAGGGTTTTCCCTTGAGGGATGCCGCCACAAAGTTGACAATCGCGTGGGTCGTTGACAACAAATAACAAAAATACAACAAGAAAAAACATTTATTTTCCAATGTGTTATTGTTTCTTTATGGGCTTTCAGCTTTTCTTTGACTTGAATGTTATACCTGATGGCTGGATTGGCTGGGATATATTAGACGAAGACCCCTTTGAAGTCAAAAAGAATTGGATTTGTTTGGTCATCTGTTTTATTTGATACCCGATCGAATTACACGTTAATCTCTTTGTTGATTCAGAATTAATACGCCCTTTTTCAGCCAGTTCTATACTGTTCACAGTTGTATGCCTACCATCATGTGGGCACCTTTAGATGACATATCGGGTATAAAGTGGAAGTAAACGTATATAGGGAGTATGGAGGGAGAGCAACGGTTAAATGGTATTAAATAATAGAAAAGACAAAGTCAGGGATTGTCTGCCAATATGATTAAGCATAGGTAAGTTAGTCCTATTGTTGTGTAAATTAAGGATGTCTGGGGTTTTCAGACCATGAGATTATAGGCATATACAATTCTAAAAAGCAGATAGTCTACAAAGTTTTCCTTTGATGCTTTATAGTATAAGAAGGCTCAGATTGACCTCCTTCCCTTCAACTGTAGCGCCACCTGGTGAAGTTAAAGCCCACGATAAACCGACGACCGACGATGGACGATTGTGAAAGCAAATTGTTATACTGCGAGACGGTAAACGGCATAATGTAAAAAGAAATTGATTTTTTATTGTAAAAAAAAAAAATAAAATCAACGATTAAACTTCAATTAAGGTTTATTATTGATATAAAAATTTAAGATTCAACAAAATATGAAACTAATTGATTTTTATGGGCAGATAAAATTATTTTTATATATTTTTTTTTTTATTAAAATTATTATTGACTTCTTTCAAGTTATTCACGATTATTGAGTATTTATGAAGTTTTGTTTTATTTAATTGATTAGTTAATCAGCTGCAGATAGTTGCGGCCCTTGTAGTTACGACTCACATATATCATGCACTCCAACATATAGGAAAAGTTGTTATCGTTAGAACTGAATATAAAGGGAACCTCGTTATTCGTGAACCATATTTTGGGAAATGATTTGTGACTATATTTAAAGAAAAATGTATGGGAGAAGGGCTCTATCTCCCCTAGTTTTGGAGCCTTCTTTACGAAATTAATTACTTATTATAAAAAAAAGTTAAAAAATAAACGAAAAGATTTTCAGTACTGTGCCATAATTTTTTTTTAAAGCAAACACTTCATTCTTTAATTTAATTTTTGAATCAATTTGTTTTTAAAAATCAGACTTCAGATTTCGAAATAAATTTTTTTGTTTTTCAAAATTACATTAGAGAAACAAATATTTCATGGTAAAAGTATAACATAATTGATTGTGAAATATTAACTTTATACCTACAAAATTTCATGTCAATAACTTGAAAAACAAAAAAGTTATAGATTTTTGATCAGCAAGTGCCTCCATAGTGCGACGGACGGCATGACGAAAACCACTTTTTATAAACTCTTCATCATCGTAATATTGGGTTTGATTGAAACGTCAAACTTCTTTTTCTATACATAACCAATACTTGCCCAATAGAGTAAATAAAAATATTAAAAATTAAAATGTGTATAGAAAAAGTACGTATACGCCATAGTGCACACATTTTCCTAATACAGTTTATTTTTTTTGCATTTTTCAAGTGCATCTTCTATTTAAAACGAAGATGATTTTCATACCAATTATCTTGAGTGTCCAAAAATAGCATTTTAAATGCATCGTTGTTTAGAAACCCTCCAGCTTCAGTATGCAAGAAGTCGATATTTGATTATAGAAAGTAAGGATTTATGCTATGACTCACACCTAAAAATTGCTTTGGGATCTTAGTCTAATATTATTATAGCAAAAATTGAAAACGTCTGAAGTACCCATTATAAATTTAACAAAAAAATATTTAAAATTTTTGTTAAACAAAACATCAGTTTTTCTTTTTATTTGAATTTGGAAAAAAATAATTTAAACAAAAAAGTAAAAAAAAATCACTGGAAAGCGAAAAGTATCTTTTTATCTAATAGCTGCAAAAAGAAAACAAAATCTATGCAATCAGCACTAAGCAATTTTTTTTATCTATTAGTTAAACAATACTGATTTGGGAGATTAAATGACGAACACATGTTATTGCAACACTTCAAGGAAATATGCCTACTTAACTTTAAATGCGCGTTTGTAAAAAAAAAGACAATTTTTAAACAAACGAATTACGTTTAGGAAGTCTTTTTAAGTTTTGAATTAAATCGTTAAGGTACAAATTTAAAACTGACCAAATAAAAACAAAGTTCAATGAAAAGTCTACACACAAATAAGTATGGTGAATTTTTATTGGAAAAAATGCTTAAGTAAATACACAAACCATAAAAACAATCACCATACCGTAGGTTACGATATAATCAAATGTTTAAACCACTTTATACTGTATTTGGTAGCAAGGTAGGAAGATTGGCTATCATACAGTAAATGCGAAAAAGTATTCGTACCAATTCGAATCATTTAAAATTAAACAAGTATGATTTATTGTGAGTATGAGTTTTCTCAGTGAAGGAAGGAAGGAATAAATGCTAACGGAATGAATGATAACGGTCAACTTTATTTGTCAATACCTTTGTTTGGACATACTATAGCTTAGCTCAAAAGTTTTTAAAAATAAATAATTTTATAAGAAATAATAAAACATTAAATTCATTGCTAAAATGAAATAAAAAACGTCTTAAATTGTTTTGAGCTCCAAATTATGCCAGTTAATTTGATTAAAAAAGATAAACTTTAAGAAAATCGTTAAAGCTGTTTTCAAAAAAAATATTTTTTTATATATAAAAATTCTCATAGCTTGTTTAAAAATTAAGTTGGAATGTCATTTTTAAGATTATATTATTGCAAAATGCACATAATGAAAAAATATTAGTCTAGTGTTCCTTTACCAACATTTTTTTTAGAAGTTTACGAAGTATGAAAACCTTATCAGTTGTTGGATATTTCTTTTTATGTTGAATAAATAAAAAGTGCAACAAAATTCAATTTCTTAATAGATATTTTGTTGTTTTGCTTTTTTGTAGTTTCTTGCTAAAAAAATTAAACCGAGTACCTATCTTGTCCTCATTGGAAATTTAGACCAATTTGTACCAATCTTTGAAAAAAGTACTAAAAATGTTTGGTTTTTCCAATTGTTCACTAAATAGGTCAGATAACGTAATGTGTCAATCAAAACCGGTACTCGCATCCTTTTATACCAATAAATATGATAGTGAGATTTTATTCGTCTAGTTTCCATTGAATAATTAAACAATTGGTCGGTATTATTGAATGTGTATATAAATGGTTGGTATAATTCACATACAAACTATTGGTATTTATATAATCAATAAATAAATCAATAATTTTCAAGGATACAACTAACGACTAATCCTAATTAAAAACACTTACATAGGCCGCAAGCAATAAACTTTACATTTTAATAGTTAATACCAATTAAAATTTTATGATGTCCTAAAAAATGATTTTTTGTCCAATCTCAGTTTAATAGTTAAAGTATTAATAACAAAAAAAAACAAACTACCCATAAAACTTAACAATAATTATCTACAAAACATAAACCACAAAAATAAAAGAATACAAGCCAAGCGCAAGCTGTCACAAAAACATGAAAAAAAAACATCATCCCGCATCAAATCAATGAATGGCGTCTATGACCTTGATGCATTCAAGTTGACTGGCATTCTCGTAATCATAATTAACTTTAATCTGTCTCTGGTGTACTTATATGGTTTCAAAAGGAAGCTGTCAATGTTGATACCAAACTGACCTATCGCAATGCGAATACAGCAAAACACAACTCGGCTTTCTATTTTTGATGTCAATTACCAGTACAAAGATAATAATTATTATAAAATTTAGTATTCATCCGCTTAAACAAAACAAAACAAAAAACAAAAACAAAAAACCCAACAACTCCAACTTCAACCCTTACATGGTAGCAATTGACAGCACGTTAATAATAATAATTGAGTCTGATTGCAACTGAATGTGTAACCATTTGATCCCATTGATCATGATCATGCCAGAGAGGCAGCAAGCAACCATTAACACAGAAGCCAGAAGCAAGAAGCAACCCGCAGGTTCATTGATTACATTTATGGTTTAATTAAATTGAATAATAGTATGCCCGGTTTATGGAACGTGCAAGGAATTTATTATTACGAATTCATCCAATTTTGGGCAACCCACGATTTCATGACGACGACGACGACGGGAAGACACCTGCGCCCGAGGATATGACAGTTTTGACACTTTAAAAATGAATAATGTCAAACAATACGTAAATCACAATAAGTGTTAAGAAACAAAAAATACATACATAAAAAAGGTAAAAAAAAGTTTTTACCTAAAAGAGAAATTGCCAACTTCTAACACTTTTACTTTTTCGAGACTTGCCACTTTAGGTTGCGGTAGATAGTAGATTTATTGTTAAAAAGTGACTAATCTCGGAGTATAACAGTGGGATACAAATGTTAAAAAAATGGAAAACAATCAGAAAAAGCAAACTTGACTAAATAAAAGGTATGGCAAATATTATAAGTTCCAGTATTTTTTTCACAAAAGATGCCGCTCTCAAGAGAATTCAATATTACCGTTGCTTGAATTTTTGATCAAAAAACTATTTTTAGCAAATAATCACTTGTTTCATCTTTTTCTTGCTGGACAACGATTTCTAAAAGTACCTACTGTAATGAATGAACGAGCAAGCACACCCAAGGCAAATATAACAGATGTTAACAGACCCTAAAACCCTTTAATGACTGCAGCGCCACTTTCCACGAACATATTTAATGAAAAAATTTAACGAAAGTTTTCAACGAACGGAACGAAATAGAATGAAACTTATCTGGAACACGTTCTTTCTTATCGAAACTAGAAACTCTGGGAGCTTTCGTAAAGCACTGGTTTGTGAATAAATACGAGGTCGTAGAGGGAGATCGCTTCATTTTAATTTTGAAAGTGCTTAAGAATAGTGGTTGTGAAGTTGTAAATTGGATGTGCTGCATTTTGTAAATTATAAAGAGTAGGTAAAAGTAATACAGCTTGTTTTAAATAAATGTTTTTTTGTTGATTTAGTAAGTAAATAGAAGTGAAGTAATAAAAGTGAGCTTAAGTTTTTATTGAACTTTAGAAAAATATTATATTATACTCTACCCACATTACACGACACAATACCTATTATTGCTCAATAATAATGTCCGAAAACATTATTCCAAGTAGTTTGTCAATTTTATTCCATTTACGTCACATAAGTTGTCCCACTGTTAGTTTATTCTAGATTTGCAATA
Organism: Meliscaeva auricollis; assembly: GCA_948107695.1. Lineage (NCBI taxonomy): Eukaryota > Metazoa > Arthropoda > Insecta > Diptera > Syrphidae > Meliscaeva > Meliscaeva auricollis. Next base: position 78,794,720 of record OX403618.1, read on the forward strand.
AATTACAAATAATCTCTTTGACCAGAAGAAAGGTGTGTGTTTTTTTTAATAAAGAAAAAAAAAATAAAATTCAATTTAAATCCGAACCACATCTTAAAAAAAAAATTCAGGTCGAGTCTTTTTTGATGGCACAATGGTGAATTAAAAATTGTGTAAAAAAGATTCGCAATTGCTCTTTAAATTTATTGTTATGTCCATAAGAAATTTTTGAACATACAAATGACGTCATCCAATCAAAAATAAATTAAAAACAAAAAAAATTAATAAATGCGAAAACTATTAAGTGGCAGGAGAATAATTAAACATAGATTAGCATTTTAGTGAATGAAAGCTAAAGAAAAAAAAGTATTTTAAAAAATGATAACATACAGAGCAGTAAGGTCAAGAAGAAAAATGGTACATATTTTATTTTTACTCAAAAACAATAGTCCAAATTCAAAAATCAAAACTAAATGTGCTTTAAACTGAAATTTTACCAGTATTATTATTATTATTATTATTATAAATTCTTTATTTAAGTTCTCGATATTTTTAACAATTGTGGTAGATCTAAGAATAATTGCATGGCATATATTGCCGTCTGCCTTGATTGACTTATTTCGAGTTTTTTTTTCCAAAATGAACAAAGTTGAAGTTAAAAGATTAAAGAAAAAACATTATATTTTTGTTTACATAATACAATAGAAATTTTATAATTAACAGATTTAATTTCATTTCTTTATACAAAATCTATAAAACTGTTGCGGTAACCTAAGGCATGATTTATATATTGACAAAGAATTTTCCAACCTAAATTACCATTCAAAACCTGTCTAGGTACAGACTACATCTCTTATAAAAACCAACACTATTTTTGGTGCCGGATATTTTTACATAGTCTAATTTGCTGAGTTCAAAACTCTTAAATTTTTTGCATCAGTTCTAGTTTTAAAGAGACCTTCGAGGAAATTCTCATAAAAACACTGCTTTATGAAAAAAGTGAAGAAAAAAATGCACAGTTGCGGAAGATAGCATCAAAAATCGCGGAAAAGCGGGCTGCCGCAGTAGTCCAGTCATTTTGTAGTTTTACCTGAAAAGTTTTGGTGCAGTTTTATTATTGGTCTATCTTATAGTTCTTGAATTTTCACTTTGCCACCTCGTATCTCTCCGGCGTAACTCACCATTTAAAAAAATGCGGTTAGAAACTGTTCTCCGGGAAAATCGCACTTCTATTATTTTTTAAAACTAAAACTGCATTCAGAAAACTAACTTCATAAGCTTTTGGTCCCATTTTGTTAAACACATCCATTTTGTTAACTGCACGAATTGTAAAAGAAATCATTACAGTAAATTTCCGCCCTCTGCCACGCCTACCTTTTAAAATAGTTGTCTTAACACAAAATTTTGTAAAAAAATTACTGCGTTATTAATAAAACTTGTAAATTATGTGCTTTCTAATAATTTGTCTCAATTTTGCCACGCCTTTCTTTTAGAGGCGTTTTTTACTTTAATGTTGTTTGTTTGTATTCGATTTAATTGAATACCGATTGAAGAACGCAAAATACCGCATGGTAGGTCATGAAAAAAGAGATCACTACCGCGGGAAAAGTGTAAATACTGCTAACAACAAAGAAATTCACAGAAGGTGCGTGGCATTTCGTCTGAAAAAAATTTGAAAATTGCGGAAAAATATGCGAAATATCGAGGACTTTCGCGATATGCGAAACACCGCAACCAGAGTGCTGCGTACTTAGGTACTTGGAAAGAAAAAAAAGCGAAACAATAGTGCTGCTGTGAAAAGCGAGGAAAAACGTGAAAAAAGAATCATAATATGTACTACAGAAAGAACTTTGAAACACCACGACTGTCCAATCTTTTTTCTCGAGACCAATGACCTATCAGTTATACCAGTCTCTCTCCAATAGCTTCTCCATTCAAACATAGACGCCTTCAAAGCTTTTTACAATTTTTCCCTGTTCAACTCAGTAATGCATGTACTAAGTAAAAATATTCACTGGCACCCTTTAATTTTGACTGTTCTCCCATTTCATATAATTAATTCACTAGAAAAATTCATAAAATGGCGCCCAACGCAATTATATTCTCTCATACTCAATTTTTCCTTTTCGTGAAAAACAAATTCTGATCTACATAACGTTTCTGTGACACATTATGTGTTCTTCCCGAACGATTCTCTACGTATTCCAGACCCGATGGCTTTAGTAAAAATGTTTTCGTTGTAACATATGCCACGCAATCTCTACAATGTTATGTGCACTTAACTACCTGTTATTATTTTTGATTACGTCTTTTTTTTAACTTCCAGCATAATACACACTTGATTACCACGTTTAGTCTGGAATTTCAACCCCTTCTTTCAAAGAATTCGAACTCAAGTCTTAGAAAAAAATTACATAAAATTGCGCGCCCCCTCTAATCAACTCGAACTCAACATCACAATAAACATGATAGAAAACAACAACAAAACGGTAAACCAACTAAGCCGGTGTAAGCGCGGTGACGCTGAGTGAGTTGCTTACCACAAATTAGTCCCATATCCGTAATTGAAAAACATCATCCACTTGTGCGTGCTGCTGCCCTATATGGTTGCATTGTAATCATAAGTGCAACTAACAGCAACGACAAAACCGCACTAATTTCCGATGGCGCTGGAATGGCGGTAGCCCCGGCAACGAAAACGACGACGTACCGTACATTTTCCCTTCAGTTTGCCTCATCCATCGCCCACAGCAGTCCGTGTGATGTCTCTTTTTCATTTGAAAAAGTTCAAGTGCTTAAGGGCATGACCTGCTATCAACATTAGCTCCATATGAGCCGATAAAAATGAACACAGCAATGAGACAGATTACTATAATATGCCGAAGAAGCCGGAGACACAACACAAAATTGATAGGACAAGTAGCCCGTATCGGTATGGTGCAGCCATTATACGCACAGTTTAGCTTTGATTTTTTTTTTTCAAGTTCTAATCTGAAATATAAATTACACACAACGATACAATTAATATAATATACTACTGCGACTGAAACTGAAACTGGGATGGATGCATTAGCTGTATAAAAGTGGGAGAGATTTTGTTGTTGTTGTTTGTTTATTTAGTTTTGTTAATTTATTTAAAGAAAAAATAATTTCAGTTTTATATTTCTGTTTTTGTTATTTTTATTGGAAAAAGAACAACATTTACCGCGGACAATGACATATTGCCTGATACTGTATCGTTTGTAATGAGATATGTCGATATTTGTGTAGCCACCATATAACATCGAGATGGGTCTTATATATATTTTATTTACCTGCACCGTGTATGAAATAAAGTCTTTGTTCGGACTTGGAAGCCTCTTACAGTCATCACTTTGGAATGTGCGATGTAAGACCGAAATACCGAAGTATTCCCCAAACGTTATGGCCGCCCCCCTATCAAGTTGAAGGTTTTAGTAATGAACTGTCTTTTAGGTATGCACATCTACACTGAAAAAAAAATTACAATAGCTATGTTTTATTGGTAGATGGTTAGAAAGCACAGCAATCGAATGCCAAGGAAATGATTTTACTCGTTTGAATGTCAGTACCATACCATATTGATGTTTTTTGGGTGTGTTCGAACATTTTATCGAATGTCATTTTCGATTTGCAACATGAAAACATCTAGATTTGCCCTTCTGTCTTTCTTAAATAAAATACGAATAAGAAAAAATTTATTCTTAATCTGCGCGATGGTTAAGATATAAATTATCTTCTTAATTAAATCAAATTTAGAGTAATTTTCGTTATTTTATTTTTTTTTTCTAGTCAAAACTTTTTTATAAAAAAAAAAAAAAAAAAAAATCAACGAACGCATCCTTTGCATGTGAAACTGCCAACCTTCAAACAAAAAAATATTTCTTAAATACGACTTTGCGCCCTCTTTATTTCAATATTTCAAATCGTAACTGAGAAGTTATCTTGTGCAATAATATTGACCGCGTAAGGGCTGTATTGCGCAAACCGAAAATATTGTGCAATACAGTCCTTACACGGTCAAAATTGCATAATACTTAGTATTGCGCAATAATATTGTGTTATGTAAGGCCGGCATTACACGAAACAATATTATTGCGCAATACTAAGTATTGTGCCATAATATTGACCACCTAAGGGCTTACACAATGTTTTCGGTTTGCACAATATATTGAGTGATATTAAAAAAGTTTAATATTTTCTGAATTTTTACTCAATATTTTTCGTTTCCATATACAGAATAAGCAAAGAGACATAGAAATATTGCGCAGTAATATTGAGTCGTGTAAGGACGCCCCTTTTTCGCACAATATTTTTTTGACAATATTATTGCGCAATAATATTTTGTCATTTAAGGCGAGCATTAGCTATGACCGGGTAAGGCTGCTCCTTATAAGGAATGAGTCCCGAATGTGTCGCTAGCTGGAACTGTAGACGCCACACACAGTTACTTCCATCTGAAAGTGCTATCATCTTGATGAAAGGAAAAGTGCCTTTAGTCGGTACACCTCCCAGTTTAATTTTATTGTTTTCTTTGAAATTGAATGTATAAATTCTATTTTAAAAGCGGTTTCATTCGATAGTCTAATAAAATAGAGAATTTTGAAAAAAATCCCTAAACATTTTTATTTCTTTCGGTGTAGCTTAATACGAACAATAAACTACAGCTCCGATTCTGCTTAAGATGCGTTGGCCCATTGCAACTTTACCCGCTATGATTCATTCAAGTCATGTATAAGTCGTTCCAATCCCATCATCATCAAAAATAAAACATAAAAAGAAAAAACCAGAGCTCACTAGGGACAAGAGAAGTTTTCTTATAAATGTATGATGACAAAAAAAAAAAACTATATCGTGCGTTTTTTACCGAGAAAAATCATTTCAATTCGCCGAATTCCAGCTAAATCATTCAAAGTTGTCGTTGTCCAAGTCGAACATTGCGCACTCGTCTCGCCTTCAATATAAAAATTTGATGATGCTTAGTTCAGCTAAGCAGCCTTCTTGTCTTTGTAAAGTATTTTATTCACTACTCTACGTGACTACGTACGCTCCACTCCCTTATCGTACGTTCTTCTTTTATTTCTTTGCTTTCAATTCAATGTTGAGGCAATGTTATTAAGGCAAAGCTAAGCAAAAACAAAATGTATCTGAAAGATATTTTCCTCGCAACTATGCGAGATAGGTACTCGCACTTACTTACTCAGTCTACGAGAGAATTTCAACGTGAACACACCAAAAAAACGAAAAAGAGTGTGTCCAGTGGCAGTAATGTGCGTACGGTATTGCTGACGGATGACGGTTTAAAATTATTATTTTTTTTATTTGTATTTATTTATTGTTATTAATTTAATTTTAAGTGCTTAAGTGGATTTTTTTTTTGTTGAAGTAAGAAGAGGAAAGAAAAAATTAAGTAATTGTATCATTTTTGTGGATTGATGCGGTATTTTCTGTTTATTGTGTGAAAAATTGTCTTAATTTATTCCGTACCTGTATAGTTTTGTGATTTTTTTTAAAACATATAAAATAATTTTTAACATATTTTTTTAAATAAAAATAGAAATTTCAACAAAGAATTCAAAAAAAAAAAAACACACAAAAAAAATGGTGCAAAATAATTGTGTTGTGAAAATTGTAGTAGTTTTGACATTTGTCTTCTACTCAACAAACGGATTTAATTTCTCACCAAAACCCAACTTAAGTTTCAAGGAACCAAATTTGAAATTCTTCATGCAAAAGAACAGGAGTTCATATTTTGGATACACAATCAATTTGAGGGGCTCAAGGTAAAAGACAAAGATATTTAAAGCTTCCTTATCTACTGACTGACGGTAGTGAGTCACTTATCACTTTCACTTAGATCTTGAACGTATCTTTATAAAAGCTGGCACTATTGTATGACCTTATAAAGGCTTTAAGTTTTTTTTTTTTATTTTGAAATCACAGAGGAGTCATCATTTACAAAAAAAACAAAGAGATATTCTGATGATACATTTATAGCAATAAAAATTGAGAAGAGATTTCTACGATGTTTATTTAAGTGACTTTAAAATTGGATCTTGATGGGTTTGCTGGTTTTAAGCCGGTATAAGATGAAAATTTAACATTAATTTATCTGAAAAAGCTGTGTCAATAAAAATTTAAACAAATATTCATTCATTAAAATTTTGTACAACAATTTGTTGTTTTGAAACTTATTTGTTGGTTTATTTTACAAAACCAAAAAATTGTTTTTATGTATACAAAGAATTTTAGAAACGCTACCGTTTAGTTAAGCCAATTATGGGTACTTTTATTTATTTAAAACAGAGGAAAGAAACGTTTCGTTCTTTTTTGAAAGTTGATACCGTTAGCTTTTGTATTATAGTTGGGCCTTAATTAAACGAACAGGGTACGGTGCGAATCGTACAAAACTAACCGAAAACAAGTGACTTACATAATGCTATTATGGCAACCCTCCTCCATTTTACAGAAAGTAAAAAAAAAATACCGAAAAATGTTTAGATCGTCTGTATTTTAATATGTGGCCCAAAAAGCAAATGTTACTTTTTAATGAAATGCAGATAAAACACGTATTTTAGACATTTTCTTTTGGAAATTTGTAACATGATCACTTCTGTTACGCTCAAGATAATTGGATCAGTAAATGCAGAAAGTTTAGGTTCAGGAATACGAATGTTAAGTCTAACTTTACACCATTTCCAATTAAATTTTCTTATACTTCTCATATAAAAAAACACTAATAATCACACTTTTTTATGGAGGATTCCACAAATTTGGATTCAAAACATTGGCTAATAAATTCCGTTATGGAGCATTAAATAAGCATCAAATTCACATCAATTTTCTAACAGTGGCGTATTAAGGGGGAGGAATCAGGGGGCTCAAGCTTCAAAGTTTCATGTAACTAAGAACTATTTGTGTCTTGTCTTACATAACAGACTACCATATTTTTGTCTTTAATTTGTTAAATTTTGAAAAAAAAATCACTTCGAAAATATATTTGTTCATTTATTTTCAAAAATAATACTATATTTTTGATTTTATTGATCGATTACTCAACTGAACTAAACTGCCCAAGCCTAATTCAAACTATCTAATTTAATTTTCTCTGAAATCTTTTTTTAACACTTCTAGGACTTATCATGTCCTCGGGTAGTTAAAAAATCCCCCAATACAACTAACTAGACAGGATATCACATGTTTCTTTCGACACTTATGTGATAACGAAGCAATCTACACAATCAACAATGGAATTCGTTTGGTATTTTGTAGCTATTATTTGCCAATTAATAATAAGTTTCATTTTGTTGCTCTTGTACTAACAGTTATATAGGATGCTTCGCTAACTTCATATGAACTTAACGAAGCACTTCCTACCAATTTTTCCAAATACTTAATTGATAATTAATAATTCCATTCTATTATTAGCTAAGTCATTGCACCTTTCTATCAGACTGAACACCTTTTGCATCGAATGTTATATTTTTTATATACCTACGCATGATTTTATTTGCTTTATTTAACATAAATTTACTGGGAAATATATAGACAATGTGATCGTCTAATTGAGTGATAAGCAACGTTAAATGACAGTTGGAGCACGAACCAACTGGGTAGAGGCTTCGATAATAATAAATTGTAAACGTTCTTCTATGTGTTCCACACTGTATCGACTGGCAAAACATATTCAATAATAATTTTAATATTCCAAAGACACGTCCAATTTGAATGAAGCACGACTTTTTTTTATTATTTATAGGCGCTGTCACTCATTCACTCGCAGTCACTTAAATTGTTTTTTTCAATTAATGAGTTCTTTTTTTTCTGTGTGCACATCTCATTTCCTTCGAAGAATTTTGTATTCTTATGATTGGTACTTTTTTTCAAACTATTTCTAGAAATCTTAGTATAAGTTGATTGTTTTCTTCAAACAATATAAAAGGCGGCCACTGTAAGAATGCTTTTTCTTACGCTTTTTCACGTGGTATTAAACGCCTTTTTTGTTACCTATCTTGCTATTCTCCGAGGTACTCCATGATCTTCTGCCAGTATTTCACGATTATTTCCATGGTATTCCACGTTTTTTTTTTTAACGCGGTAGGCCGCTTTATTTCACATATTTTCACGCAACTTTTCACACTTTTTCCACGACTTTTTCCGCTTTTTTCTGAGACTTTCTTTGTTTTTTGCGCTGTATTTTATGCTTTTCTCGGTATTTCACGATTTTTAACCGGTATTCATTTAAATTGTATTCAAATGAAGTAACTTTCGAAAACTCTAAAATAAATGCTGATAAATAGTCCGAAATTTTCCGAAGTTTTAAAAATTATTCTGTTATTCGGAAGAAAGACAAGTCCAACTAACCAGATATTATTAAAATCGGTCTAGTAGTTCTTCACATATAAATGGTGTTACTAACCCGACTTTGTTTGCAATGTTATTGCACTTTAACTCACAGCCACAATTAAAAGACCCAAAAATACCGATCATTTTATGATATCATCAAAACACTAACACAAAAAATCTGTGCTGCGGCCTCTTAGACTATCAACCTAACCAGCTAATCTAGCTCAATCAAACACCATAATTTTATTATTTATTTTGTGTTTTTAGAAGTTCCTTTAAAATTCGGTATATATTTTTTTATCTAACCGGAAAACAATCTTGACACACTTTGTATGAACATAATATTTTTATAGATACATTAAAAACGGTAGATACAAAATTCCACTTGAACCATTGATCAATATTAATGATAACAAAATATTTTACGATTAACTTCCTTTTTGGGGGATATCGTGATCTGAAACATAAAGATATGACAGATCGATATAGATTCTTTTATTAAAAGAAGCGTTAAAGTTTCCTCTGAATCCCTTTGTTAGTATTTTAAAGTCTTCCTTTTGTTTCATGTTCTTGCAAATGATGATAAGTTGACATAAAAATACTCAAACCAGTTGTTTGCTTTGTTGATATTCTTTTTTTTTGGTTTGTTAAAGGTCAATGAAATTTACAAGATCGTATCGCTCTTGTGGGAGGCCGAAGTCGAAATGGTCATTGACATTCTGAAAATCACCAAAATTATATGAAGTTTTATTGTTGATAGGAGTAATCTAGTGCATAAACAGTGAAAAACAATAGAGGTTTGTTTTATTCTATATATTTTATATTTTTTGTAGTTTTGTGGTATTAGAAAGTGCTGATAATAATCATGTTTTGACAATAAAACCAAGTATTTAAGAATAGAAAAGAATCATACACACATAATATATGTGTAGAATATAATTTGTCCACAATCTATATATCATTTTTTGTGTATCACAAAAAAAATACTTCACCAGTATCAAAACAAATCGTTCTTATCTCACTTAATTTTTTGTTTCGAAAATGTTTATTTGGCCTTGGCCATTGATTCAACTCTCAACGTTATCATATCGGCAAACATTTCATTTCACATTTAAATACTAGTATGTATCGCTAATTGGTCAAAATTTTCTAGGTACTAAAAACTAAATTTTAGTAGGAAAATGGCTTGGAGACGTAAATGCAGTTTTAGAAGAAAAACTAAAAAAGCTTAGAATTCGGTTTTCAAATGACTAAAACAGCTTCTTATGAATTTAACCTAAAAACGAAGAAAAAAATTGAAAATCGTTATAGCCATTTTTTAAAAAAACTATTTTTTCTATACAAAATTTTGCAAAATCTAAATTTTGAAATAAAATGAAATAAAATAAGTAAGTAGTTTAAAAACAAATTTTTTTTTTCAAAAATCCAAAAAAAATAATTTTTGCAAATTTTTTTTTACTAAACATTTATACGCAAATTAAAAGTTTTCATGTAAAAAAAAGGGTCAAAATTGATTGAGTCATGAAGGAGAAAATCAGAATTAGAAAAAAACTGTAATACCGGTAATAACGGTTTAAAAAAAATTGTTTTCATTTAGAGAAAAACCTTATCCAAAAAACTACCCATGATTTTCTTAATCAAAATCGTATGAACCAATTTTGGGAAAAAGAAGTTTTTCTACCGGTATGCCGGAATATGACAAATACCGTTATTTTTGGTAGAAAAAAAATAATTCGAACAACGTCTAAGGATAGTCTCTAAAAAACGCCACATACCAATTTTGAAATAAATCGACCCATCCGTTTAGGCTGTGGCTTCTGATACATACAGACAGACAGACAGATAGACCGATAGACAGACAGAATTGCGAGACCCACTCTCTTTTTTTTACGAATCCTAAACTTGCCCTACTCAGATTTTCGTCATCCTCATTTCATCATCATACATTTTGACATAAAATTGAGTGTGTTTCTGCATTCAATTAGGGTTGCCGTCTAATAGCCCCCATTTTACAGATAGCAGCCAATATGTTTTGGATAAAACGGATTGAAGCCAATTATATATTTTAACTCTGTCCCTCTGGATTGAAAGCGAGTATTTTAAGTATTTTTCCATACAAGTAGGGTTGCTTCGACCAAGACATTTCACCAAAAAATTTTTTAGATAAAAAAGTTAGTTCAGGCTAAGATTTAGTGTTTATTTTAGCTTTTAATTCCGCCAAAGTTGATACTTTTCTTGTTTTAAAGAATTATAATAGTTTTTTCAATGTTAGCAGGGCAGCCGATAGTAAGATTTTCAAAATTGCAGCATTATTCCCTAAACTATGCGTAAAAAACAATTATTAAATTGCTAATGAACAGATTAGTATCTAGTTCCAATAATGACCGCGAGACAAGAAGGAAAAGTGAATCTCCATATTTGGATTTCATAATAATTGCATCCAGTTTGAATATACTCGTACAACTCGATACTGATAAATAAATCAATATATGTACAAAATAAACAAGAATCTTATTGCTTACATGATGACAGAAGTTGTTGCACAAGGTCATTATCAGACAGTCAACTCAATTCGCCTCAGTTGATTGTTGCAAATTCTTACTTTGACTCATGATAATTTACGTGCAAACTAATAATAATGGATGTTCCCTATTAGTCATTTCTCAGATTCTACAACCCCACCGCCCTATTTTTACAAATCAGAGTAGAATATAAATTAGAACATCTACAAACTATTGAAGATGATGTGTGTCATTTGAAATGATATTTTCCTTGATGCTATTCCTCGAATTAATGACAACTAGATTTTCATTCATTGAATTTCACTTTAAAATGAATAAATTAATGATAAGTTGAAGTAAGAAAATCTTGTTAATTTTTTTTTTTTATAAGCCGCCCAGAGTTCTATTTAATGGTTTTCCGGCAATTTCCTTGATAATTCACATCAATTATATTCTTGTATTACTCCATTCTATTGTAATTTTAGTCTAATTTCATTGTAGTTTTTATGGTGAACCAGATAAATCATTAAATTGTAGATTGCCAAAAATTATTATGAAATAACCAACACCAAAAAAAAAACCTAAAACAAACTAAATTAAGTTGCAAATTGTCTTTAATTGAATTTGTGTATACTGATTCAAGTCATCATCATCATGTTGTATTCTCAAGGCATCAAGGTCTCAATCTCAAGACGATATGATGTCATTTGGAAGTATAAATTTTAATGATTCTCTTCAATATTGAAGAATTCTTTTTATCTTTATTTTGTTTGTATGCTTTTATGACATTGATTTCAGTTAAGATCGCATTGATATTGTATAAAATAATGTTAATAGTGGAGTAAATAAATTATAATTATTATCTATTCAACGGAAGAGGATTGATAAAATACTTATGGAACATAAGACATGTTTGATGAAAGGGAAATTCAACATTGCAAATGAAATTTATCCTTTTGCAAATTAATTTCAGTTTTTACAAAATTTTGTCTAGTTTAAAGGGTAATTGAGTAAAAATCAAAATGAAAAATAAAAAGCACGACTGGTAAGCAAATATTTTCTGTTAATGTTGAGACTTTTTATATAAAACATTTTAAAATTATATGAAATATTGTGAGAAATATAAGAAGAAAAACAAAAAATTGTTTAATAAAACGATTATTATTTGTGGCGTGGCAACCATGAAACTCGATTATTTCCGACTTATCTTTTAAAAATCTCTTTTTTAACAACTAACAAATTCCTAGCAACATGAATCTTACACCTGCACATGCTGTAAACATTATTTTATCCACTCTTCATTTCGTTCTAGTTCTACTCTACGCACTCGTCAGCCTACTTTCCAAATTCCTACTCACCCTATAAACAACACACAAAATTAAAGCAACAACAAAGTAAACCGAAATGTGCGGGGTTTTAAAATTTCTCGAATGACAGAACTAATTTGTTTCCTTTCCTCTTTTGTTCAATACACGCTTTCTTATGGAAGAAAATAACACTATTTGAAATAAAGAATCAGTTTATTTATAGAATGAACAAAATAAAAAATAACCCGATTTCCTCCGACTTATTTAATAAATTTGTATGTATCTCTCTATTGGGCTGCTGTTTCAAGAGAAGCAAACCAATTACTATAAAGCTCATTATTTTTTTTTTATTTTTCTTTTGAAGTTACAATAAAATTATTTAAGATATAAAAGTAGCATTTGCCTCTACGAAAGAAGTTTCTTTCGAAGGCACTTTTAGTATGCGTTGATCTCATTGGTACTTTCAACTTTTATGACTTAAGGTAGATAGGTATAACAAAGACTTGAATTGCTTAACTTATAGGTATGGCTTTGCAATTATTGACTTTTCTAGTGAATTATTCTTCGACTTACCATTCATATTATTCACGCCACGCCATTGGTTCTTAGCCCAAAAGTGCTTTGGAAATATGGTGCACAACAAATTTATAGCGTGGAACTCGATGTGTTTTTTTTGTGCCAAGCAATGATTAAAAACTTAATTATTTTTATATTTTGACAATGACAATGAATAAAATTTTAGATTAAATGAAATACAGCACAAAAGTATTTGTATTTAAAAAGAAACAACAATATATTATGAACTTAGTTCTATTCTTAAATGAAGTATTTAATAATCATATTGAACATATTTCCCTTCATTTGATTTCTGAAACAAAAACGCATATCTTTTAATATTTAGTGTCAATGTCAATCAATCAACTGTCAAAACAATAAATATCACTTAAAGTGACTATTTTGTTTTAATGCTATAGAAATGATTTTGGCATTGAAATTAAAAAAAATTGTTTACTGAAAATAAACCATGGAAGTGGAGAATTTGATTTCCACGCTTTTTTACTTGGGCAAGTATTGGTTTCGTGTCAATAAAAAAATTTGAGGTTTTAATCAAAACCAACATTACGATGATGGAGAAGTCCGAAAAAGTGGTTTTCGTCATGCCGTCCGTCGGTCTGTACACTTCTCCACTGCCCAAACGCGTTGACGGATTTTCTTTTCTTAAAACTTACTCCTGACGTACCGGTTAAAATAAATGAGATGAATCTCCAAGTGTATTAACTTTGTTTCTTAACAGAATTAGTTTTTGTTTTAATCCATCTAACATAGCCGAAAAAATCATTCTGGGAACGCTTCTAAAACTCAAAATACTGGAATTCAATTTACAAAAAAATACACATAAATCAATTAAATTAAGCTACCTGTAGTCTTAATATTATTAAGTCTAAATTTTCTTCAAGAATTCTTACGTTCCTTACAAAAAAATGAGAACATTCATTATTTCTATTTAATTAAAAGTTGTCCGAAGGAATATGTGTGACTGTAGTTAAAGTGACAAAATATCAATTTTTGATCTATCTAAAGTGCAGATGGCGCTACAAATGGTCTTTCCGTTATGTCATGGAATTGGTTAATCATTGCATAAAAAGTGTTCTGCATGAATAAATTAAATTGAAGTTATAATTGAAATCAAATTTGATATATAAGAAGCGTATATAATAAGCTTCATTTCGGGAACGCCTGTTTTGGTATGAAAAGATTAAAATTATAATTTGTTAACGATGCTATGACTGAAAATCAACACCACTACAAAAAAAAAACATCAAAAATATTTCTTTTTCTTTTGTAATACAAAAAATAAACGATAATAATGATAAAAACGTCATTCCCGGCGAACGCTTTTGGGCTATGAATGAGTTATAGAGTATATTCGAATAAAATCTGCAAGTTTTTTTGTATTTTAAGTCAGAATCTAATACAAATATGCCTTGAATATGAGGCTTTATCATAATTTTTTTTTTTTAAATAACTGAAAAAAGTAACTTATTTCCTATTGTAGGTAATCTTAAATAGTAAAAAAACGGATTTTTTTAAGGAATATAATATATATATATATATATATAAGTTATATAATAATATATATTTCAGACTGACATAGTTTTTAGAAAACCACAGTTATTTTGGAAACAAACATCAGTATCTGCTGGCTTCGTCATTTCTGGGAACGCTATTTAATATCTTTTTAAAAGCAAAATCTTATATTTTTATGAAGTAATTCAACATTTTATCAATATGCCAGTGTTATGCCACTGTTATGAAATAAATAATATAAAAATTGAAATATCTTTAATGAATACAATTTTTTAAAGAAATTCAAGAAATTGAGGGTCAGGGACACCAAAACCGCAAAAACGGAATTTAATAAAAATTTTTGATAACGAAATTCTTCAGCGAAATCCATTTATGCAATAGGAAACCTCCCAACAAAATAAACAAAATAATATCAGCCAACTAAAGTTTTACAAAACGATAACATAAACAATATCCTCTGAAAATTGTGCAACTTTATTTGAGATATCCCATGCATGTGTGTATAGACAAATTTGTTTAAGTACCTATCCGATAAAACTTCATTCCTGAATCAAATATTTAATTTGAATATATTTCCACATTTTTTTTTTTATTAAACTCTTAATACAATCCAAATCTACACTTTTCGATATCGTGCAAGAGTGTCAATGAGTCACAGTTTCACTTCAATAAGCAAGAACAAAGTGTCTTTACAAAAATATTGATTGACATAAAATTACAACTTTGACGTGTTGGTTTGCATGACATTGTTAGAAAAATGAGTTTTCCAGACAAAACAAAAAAGTAAAATTAAAACATTTGTTGTCTAGACTTATCAGAATGTATGCTAGCTTACTAATAGGGATTTTCTTATTAAGGGACCTATTTTTCTGTTGGTATGAAGGTGGTTCCTCTATCCGACATTTTGATGTATTTGGAAGTCATGTCATACCAATAGAATCAAAGTTATGATTACAAGAAGCTACATTTAGAAACAAATTTTAGATATCTGTGTTCCGAATTATACCTAATTGCAGTGCTGACTAGAAGCAATATTTTTTCATGACTATTTATAGCATATATAATATATGTTTGCCTAATTTATACCAGTTTATACCAATAAACAACAATTTTTGAATAATTGTTAGTTTATACCAAAAGTACATAGGTATAATGTGGGGACCAGTTTACACACGTTTTCTTTTTGATATCTTATGAATGGTATAAACTGGTCGAATAAACATAAAATAACCCTTTTCAAGGTATCTCCATGCTAATTTAACTTTATTTTCCCAATTTCAGTGTTATTATTGGTGCTCCACGTGCTCAATCCACACTCGAATCACAACGAAAAATCAACGAAACTGGTGCCATCTATAAATGTGCCATTGCAACTGGTATTTGTGCACCTTTCATTTTCGACGATAAAGGCAACGTAAATGCCGAACAAAATGAATTTACTTATGACTCAACAAAAAAGGACTTTCAATGGTTGGGTGGTTCGATGGATGGTGGTACAAAAGATACAGATAAATTGGTAGTTTGTGCTCCAAGACTTGTAGCTGATATTTTTACTGATTATCTTATGAATGGCATTTGTTACTGGACACCAGATACTTTAAGTGATAGTCCATTAAGGGTCCAACAGATAGCACCACTTAAATTGATAGGTGAGTTTTAAGCAACTTTCTCACTAAGAAAAAATTAATATCCTCCCCCTTTAAACATTTTAGATAAACAATCGAAAATGAAATACGGAAGTTTCGTTCCCTATTACATTTATGGTGAACAAGGCCTGAGTGTCCATGTAACAAGTAATAATGAAGAAATCATTATTGGAGCTCCTGGTGTCAGCAAATGGAAAGGTTCGGTTGTTCGATACCGTCGCGAAAGCGAAGATCAAAGTATCGGTATGAGTCGAAGAGATTTGGATTCACATCGTGTTGCACGACAAATTCAAAAAATCAAATACAAATCGGATGTTCCGAATCCAGATACATGGCAAATAGATATTGATTCATACTTTGGTTACTCAGTTGGATCGGGTAATTTTGATAGTGCTATGCCAAATAAGGTTTTATATGTGGCCTCAGCACCTCAAGCCAACCGTCAATCGGGAGAGGTAAAACAGTCAAATTTATTATTAAACAACAATCTCTGGTAATGGTGTATATCTTAGGTCTATATTTTTGACATTGTCAAAACTCCCAATGGGGATCACGATACGATCAAGAAGTTTTTCACATTCCGTGGCTCACAATTCGGAGAGTATTTTGGGTATGCTGTGTTAGCTGAAGACCTCAATGGTGATGGACTAACAGACCTTATTGTAACTGCCCCTCAATATACTTCAGATGATCATGTCGAACAGGGAGCGATGTATGTCTTTATCAACAAAGGAAAGGTAAACATCACATCTGCAGAAACGCAATTAAAATTGTATTAAACGTTTATTTTTCTATTTGATTTAGTTGGTTTTTGAGCTTCAAAAGCTTATCAAATCGCCAGTAGAGGGCATTGGTCGCTTTGGATCTACAATTTCAAAATTGGGTGACATCAATCATGACGGATTCAATGGTATGACAGTTTTCTCTTAATTTCTTCCCATCTTCATTATACAAACGTACTTAATCTTTTCTTACAGACATCGCCGTCGGAGCTCCATTTGCTGGAAATGGTACCGTTTTCATTTACCTAGGCAGTTCTAAGGGTCTTCGCGAAGTTGCCAGTCAACAACTGATTGCTCCTCCCATTGCAACTTCCTACGGTTCACAAATGTTCGGACATGGTATATCAAAAGGATCCGACATCGATAACAATGGCTTCAATGACTTTGCCATTGGAGCTCCCAATGCCGAATCAGTTTTTGTATATCGTGCTTATCCAGTTGTGAAAGTTCACGCCACCATCAATTCTCTGAGTCGTGAAATAACACCTGATCAGACAAAATTCCAAATTAAAATTTGTTACAAAATTTCGACGACATCACAAAAAATCCAAAGTCAAGAAATCGCCATACGTGTGAATGTGGATCCGCAAGTTAAGCGTGTTACATTGCTGCAATCTAAATCGGCCGAGTTGAGTTTTAATGCATCGGCCGTTGAAGAGAATCAATGTCGTATGCTTGATGCAAATGTCAAATTCAATACCGCAGATATATTTAAGCCGATTGAGCTGGAAATGCATTATGATCTCATCAAAGAAATTCCAAATTCAGAAGGTAAATAAATTGGGCTGAGTGAGGATAACAAAAAAAGGCATAATTAACTGACTGGTATAAATGTGAAACTTATCAAATGTGGAAGTAAATATTAACATGTCACGTGGTGCATTAGACTTGTTTAAACCAATCGGCGATGTAGTCAAGAAACGAACTTTGTATCACCTGGCATTTCTTGGGTTTTTTTTTAACGAGATAAAAACTCGTTACGAAAGATTTATACCAATTAAAGACATAGGCCTTTATTTTGATAAGCGAGTCAAAAATTTAACTAAACTAGCAAATATTGACATATCACATATACATTCATTAGATTACTTTATACCAATCAGCTCATCGGTATATTCAACAAACGAACTGTTTACAATACACCCTTAGTTACATGACTTTTCTATTTTTTTCAAACACATAAAGACTCGTTAGAAAAGTTTACCACAAGTTTTGAGTATAAATATTATTAAATGCCATCTTCTTGGACATTTTATCGAATATTTTTAAGGTAAGACTCGCTATATAAGTTTTATACCAATCAAAGAAATGGGCCTTTATTTTGATTAGCAAATCAAACGTTTGACTAAACAAAAAATGTTAGATTAGCGAATAGTCGATAGACGAATATATCGTCTACTCTACAAATATAACTTTTATGACTTGTAAATAAGTGCCATTAGACCAGTTGATGCAAATCACATACTTTAACATTCATGCAACCTGGTAAAATCTTGGTGAAAGTGGTAAAGTTGTAAATGTGATAAAAGAACTGTTAATTCCATACAAATTTTGAAACGTTTTCCACATTTAACAATGTTTACCAAGAGTTTACCAGGTTGCATGAATACCTTTGATAAACCTTACAGCAAAACAGTATTTAATTTTTGAGGACTTGCTCTTGGCATTGTTATAATTATTTGTTTGTTTGTTTTCAGACTTTTGTGATACTTGTGCTGTCGTTGATCCAGCAGAGCCAAAAGTTAATGTGGAAAAAATCATTTTTAGCACCGGTTGTAAAACTGATATATGTACTGCTGATTTAAAAATTACTAGCTCTGGGTTGAGGTGAGATACCAGCTTTGAAAACTGTGTTTTCATTGCCATTAAACTATAATTTTTCAACATTCCACAGTCCAACATACATCCTTGGAAGTAGTAAAACAATTTCCGTTACCTACTATGTTACAAATTCCGGTGAAACAGCATATCTACCTCAAATCAACATCACATCATCAAATAGAATGCCATTCAATAAAATACCTGCATCGTGTAATCAACAGGACGATGGACTTTTGTGTGATCTTAATCGAGGACAGCCAATGTTAAATGGCAAACAGAGTATTACGATAGTTTACGATGTCACACAAATTGAAGGAACATCAATTATTTTAACCGCTGCTGTCTTCAGTACGGGAAAAGAACAAAATCCATCCGATAATGTAATAAGAGACGTTATAGCTTTGAAAGAATTCACTGAAATCGAAGCTACTGGGTATGTTTGTCTTCTCTCCATCACCTTAAGTCGGTCTTTTAAATTTTTTTATTTCTTCAAATAGGAAACCATACACAAACCATATCAATTTGGAACAAGTTTTTAATTCAGCCGAAATTATTAATAATTATGATGTAAAAAGTAGCGGTCCAAGTAAGATTCAAGAACTTGAAATCGCCTTTGAAATACCAATTGCTCACAAATTTTACGGATCAAGTCAACCAATTCCTGTTGTTGATGTTAATAACATCACAATACAAGGTGTCTACAATAGTCAGGTTCTGTATGTTGAACTTTATCAGGATAAAACATTATTACTGGTGAATCCAACGGAAATTTCTATGTCATCAACACGAACAATAGTTACACATAACGGAAATAAAATTATCTACCAACCGCAAAAGATAAATTCACTTGAAATTGGAGAAGTAAATGATAGTAAGTTAATAAACTTTCCCGTAAACTGTGCGTTAAGTTGTAAAAGTGATAAACTTACTGTCAAAAAATTGATTTCTCACACAAATTATGACATTTGTTTTCCATTTTTACCGCTTCTATGTTGAATTCAGAGGAACACCGTTAGTTAACTCAATATCGACTAATATTTAGGTCGATCGGTTGTTCAGATGGTGTCCTCAATAGTGTTTTCCTCAGTTGATGAGGTAATATTTACGACACCTACATATTATAATAGCATTATCTGATTTCATTTTCATGTTTTTAGTACATCTGCCAAACAGAACTAACGCTACAATTTTTACTTTCAGAACTCTTCTTAGGGGCAAATTATAGAAGGCGTCGCAGTACTGAACAAATGGCTCCCAACAATGAGCAAATCAGAGCAGGCCAAAAGAAATCACATGAACTCCTGAGCGAGGAACTTATGGGATCTCTACCAATTAACCGCACAATAGTCTTCAGTTGTCTTGATCCAGAGACGACAACTTGCGCAAGAGCTGTCATGAAAGTAAATAATTTCATTCCTGATACTCCAGTTACCATATCACTTAAATATCATGTTGATTTGAATGAAGTTAACAAAATTTTAATAGAACCATGGGAGTTCTTTGTGATAGTCACAAAACTGGACATAATTAAAGTTGGTGATTTAGATGGGTAATTTTGTTTTTTTGGAATATTTTGACATTAAAATTGAAATTTAATTTTTTTTTAATCAGTACATCCACACATATCACAAGAAAAATGGAATACAATGTGATATCGAAACATCAATTGTACGGCACACCATTATGGGTGATTATTCTTGCAATATTGAGCGGACTTCTAGTTCTTGCAGCGATAGCTTATGTTATGCACAAGGTATAGTTTAATATCTTATTTTTTTCCCAAAATGATCCATAATTTTATATTCTTTTTTTTCTTAGGCTGGTTTCTTCAGAAGAAAAACGAAAGAGGAAATGGACAAACTTGTTCAGGAACGACAAGAAGCCGAAGAAACCGAAGATGAAGGTTAAATATAGAAACGTTTACTCAATTATTGGTGTCTTTTCTGCACATTGTCCTGCATTATGTCTTTGATTTTACTCAAATATGATGAAACATATTGTAAAAATTAATTAAAAATACCAAATATTTATGCATATAATGAAACAATTAAGATAAAAGTTAAGCTATTTTTAAATTAAGTTTGTAAGTTAAAGCTGCCATGTAAATTATTATCATATACCTCCTTTTGAATGTCCATCCATAAGAAAACATAAGAAAGAGGACAAAGTAATTACTAATTTTATTATAAGAGTGATACTATTTTTCTTTCCAAAATAACTGTAAGGATGTTTTTTTTGCAAAAGTATACAAATTTGTAAAAATTAAAAATGTAACTATTTTTCAAGTTAGAACTAAGTTCTATAAAATAATTTATCTTTTAGAAAGTCATACTGTGTTTAAGTATTTTTATTTTTATGTAAGTATAAATATAAAAAAACGTTATTTTTATAAATTATTTTCATAAATCATTGGTTTTTCTTGTTTTTTTTTTTTTTTTTTTTTGAACGTTTAGTTAATTTCAGTAAAATGTAGTATAACATCCCTGACTAAGTCAGTCAGTACCCTATTAGCCACATACTAGGATCTGTACAGTTTTGTAAGGGCTTACACCTAATACCCATCAATCCAAATTTTCCTGTACTTTTCTAAAAACTAAAGAGGCTTCTAGTCTCCTTTAAAATTATAGTGTTCCAATTTCAATAACTCCCTTTCCTTGCCGCAGTTTACGTCCGAAAATCTGACTGCTGATTTCAGTGTTTGGTATGCACAAAAAATTGGTTTTATTTAGAAGTAATAACATTTGTTTGCTTCCATCTAGTATAGTTGGGCCTTTACGTTTTTCTACGTTTCGTGCAGTTTTCGATAAGTTTTATTATGGGAAGGAGCTCATCGACCACTACCTACGGAACAAGCAGCTAATTGCACTCACATTTATTATAGGAAACGTGTGTGTTTAGGGGGGTTCACACTGGCCAACTGTCATTTTGACAGCTCGTCGTAAGGTAAGTTAGTCACTGTGAACCCCGCTTTTGTCGCGTCGGAGAGCTTATTATCGTGCGTTTTTGACACTTGCTTGCGTACACGTCCGTCTATCATAGTTCTAACTGGAATGAAAGCGTTCGCTACTCATTGCAAGGTGCCGTTGCAGCTATTAAGGCTCCCGTCACATTTGTTTTATGTTATGTTGAGTGTGATGCACCTATATATTTGTTACAATACTGTTGATGAAAGAGAGATACCGCATTCGTCCTCTGCATCAACAAATTAACAATAAGGATTTAAAAAAAAAACTTATTTAGTTCTATTATCAGCTTTTCTGGCTTATAGACTCGCCTGGCAGGCAACCACACTGTGATTTGTCAACATTACTAGTCTGAAATTAACTAAACACAAATTTTAAGCCTTATGTCTAGCAGTTTAATTAAAGTGGTAACTTTAATAGCTCTTCTATATTATTATAGCAAAGTTCAAACCCCTATTATAGATAATAGTTTCAAATCTACAATTCTTTAACTAGCCTCCATAATATACTCTTTGCTTTTGCAAGTTATGTAATAATAAATGGCGCCACTAACATTTTCCCACGGTTTTTTTTTCTAACGATAACAATTATACGGCGCCAACTTTCCAATCATTTGTTAGAAACTATCTTAGACGTAAATGTGCATAAGCGAGGGGGTATATTATTTCACATCAAACAAAATTACACCAATTATGACTAACAAACGATTGCAGTTGTAAGTAAATGGTGTTGTGCTTCTCGCTAACTTCGATAATAATTTGAATCATAACATATAGAAGAGTTGGCGCCCGCTATGACTAACGTACCAGATACTAGAATAAATATTTGTGTTTCATTTCTTTTTTAAGATTATTCAAATGAGTCGTTGCGTTGGTTTGTCTGGGTTGCAGCAAAATTAAACAATGGCAACCCTGTCAGATTTTAGTCAATGTTAGTTTGCTCTCTCTCTGATCTGTGACGACAGCCTTGGGCGTACGCAAGGGGGGCTGAATGCTCATACATTTTTTTTATATTTGTTATATAAAATTCGTTTTTGAATGGGGACTATTTCACCACCCACTTTTCACTTTTCACTTTTCACTTTGCAACTTTTCACTTTTACTTTGCAAATTTCGTTACACGAAATGCCAACTGAAAAGAGGATATTTATAAAAATGAAAAGTTTTCCTCTTTACAAAATAAGTTTCGCAATACACAAATTTGCAAAGTGAAAAGTTCTTTTTTGCAAAGTATTTGTACTTTATGTTTCACCAAACACATAAAAACTTTGCAAATTATATTAATAATTTAGAAAAGCTTTTCAATAATATGCAAAGAGAAATTTTTGTTTGCAAATAAGGTTTTGTTGAGGAAAGATGTCGAAAAAAGAGTAGTTTGGTTAGGAAGGTGCCGCGTGCCGCTTTGCCGCTCAAATCTTATCTATATTTTTAGCGGCAAGATACCGTGCTTTTTGGTTTCGAGTCGTACTCTACGATTTTCATGATTTTTAAATGGCCTCTCAAATATATTACTTTGCTACTTTCCACAATACGAATTCAAATGCAAAGTTCTATTATAAATTGGTAAAACGCTTTTACTTTTCACTTTTCAAAAAATAGTTTGAAAAATTGAAAAGTAAAAAGTCTTTTCACTCTACAAATTTTGTGAAACACTTAGCACATTTACTTTGCAGGAAATTATTTATTTGCAAAGATGCAAAGTAAAAAGTTAAAAAATGTTTTGATGAAATAGGCTCCATCTTTAATAAAGCATCAAATCTCATAGCTTTAGAAATGTATCAAATCTCATTTGTTCGTTCATTCGCTTATTCGTTGGTAGCTTTTATATGCACCGTGCTTAAGGCTTATTTCACACGAAGCCAGTGACCGGCTAATCAGCCCGGTTGATCTTTTTTTGCAATAGGTAAGAGCATTCGTACAAACGAAAAAACAACCGATTGACGTAAAAGATTAGTTGCTACCGATTTATTGTTGTCCTTGTGATGGTGTGGAAGTGAGTTTCGTCACCAAATTGAAGTGTAAGAGTATACCTACAGACTATGTGGCGCTCTACGTTGAATCTACTCATCTTAAGGAGAAAACATCAAGACGTAAAAAGGAGGACGTTTTACCAAGATAAGACTTCTGTGATGCCTTGGAATCAATACGAAAAAAATCTATAGTGGCTTTCTGAAATGAAAACAAACTTTACATATCCATTTGCATAAATAAACAAAATACAAGTTTCTTCGTTTACACAAAACTGATTCATCCGAACAAAATTTACATAAATTAGCATAAGTTGATGATAACGTTCCGAAAATAACTTCATTTCTACAGTGATGTTAATTGTATTTTTTATCATTTGCAGAAATGCTGAGCTGATTAAAAATGTTTAAAATGATTTAAATTTAGTTGCGGAATAAATAATGATTTTTTAGTTCTAATATTACTTCTTAACTGTGTGGAATCATTTTAAAATCCGCTACTCTTTTGTTTTTTTGTTATTTTCTTAGAGTTTTATAACTACATAATATCTAGATTGTTAAACTTCCGTATTGAGCCAACTTTCCATAAGCGAATTACCTACCAACTCATTAATCGTGTCACGTATAAATACCAACGGACAACACTCAACTACCATGTCAAAGTGATTTAATTTATGTTTCCAAAGCAAACACTAAAAGCGAGAAGCCTATGAAAATCAAAGTTTTAACCCACACTTAACAAACAACAACAAAAAAAACTCACTCCACCGATTTGACCAACAACAACAACTGTCACCGCATGACTCACAAAACGAATCACGATCCAACACAAAACACAATGGATCGTCATTAAGAAGAACTCTCTCATCGTATCGTGACGTGAAAAACCAAAAAAAAAAAAACAAGCTTTAAAACACACTCAAAAGATACTTAGATACTCTTTAAAAGACATAGCTATTAAATTTTTGTTCAAATTATTATTCTCTTGAATAAACATTAACCTTAACAAAAAAAAAAAAAAAAGTTAACTGCTAACTGGTTGTCACTGGCCATATTCTACAGATACACCTCAGTTGGTTATTCTACACCTGACAGGTGAGACGCGCGCATTCCACTAAGCGATCCGATTGAAGTTTAAAAATATAATAAAAATCGATACTTTGTATACACCGCGTTCGTTGCAACGATCGCATATTTGACACGAAACAATCGAATAATGTCTAATTACCGGAATACGGTCCTAATAAGTGTGACCTTAATTTTACTTATTGTTACCATTTTCTCGACTAGTGTTTTAGGTTATAACTTATCACCGAAACCGAATAAGGTTATTCGAGAACCAAAACAATTTACTAACATACCAAAGGTTGAGTCATCGTATTTTGGATTTACATTAAACTTAAGACCTTCTGGGTAAGCTGCCGTTTAAATAAAAAAAAAAATAAAATTATTAAACAAAATTATGTGTATAATTCGCGGAATTATTATGCTTTTTCTGTGAAAAATTGTAAAATTAGTCGATGAAGTCATAACAGTGAGTGAGTTGGTTCTATTTCTCATTATTAAGTGTCGCTATCAGTGAAACTTTCAATTCGATATAGATAAATATCCGAGGGTATTTTTTTTTCACCTCATTTGCAGTGATAAAAAAGTTTATTTTTTGAAAAGTTAAGGGAGTTTCTTATTTTTACACTCAATACAAGATAAGATTGGATTTAAAATTAGATTGAAATAAATGAAAGAAACGATGAAAGAAGAATCGGAACAATCAATATGAATGAAGTCACTGTTTGAGTTAGAATATTTGCTTCCATAAAGTATATCCACCTAATACTTTTTTGAACTTGATCGATAACACTCATTGATGAATCGTTTTCTTCCCGGTTACTGGTATAATGATAATTGTATTGGTCATTGCGTTTAAATAGAATTCTGGCGACAAAAAAAATAGAAAAACTTAATACAATTTCAATGTGAATTTAATAGGTGCCTCCTTTGGTACATAAATAAAGCAACGTAGTACCTCTACTAACCTGTATAAAATGTAGTTTGAAATTATTAATAGAAAAAAATATTATATCTGTGATTCAAAAAATTGCTTTACAACGAAGAGTGTGTGGGTGTCACAAAAGTGGGATTCGCAATTTTAGATATTTTTCACTTTCTTCTTTTTGCTGTCAAAAAATAAATGATTGGCTAAAAACAAAAATTCGCGGATTACCAATTGTTTTACAATTTAAAAGTCTGCGAAAAAGTGAAGCGTAACTTTCGCTTTTCTTCCGTTGTGATGTGACGCGTTGTTATGAATCAGGTTGGGCCAGGGATTGTTTCATAATCTCTGACTTAAGTTTCATGTAAGATACACAAACTACAGCGCCAATCAATTAACAACTCATTTAACTTCTTTTTACAACATCAAAATACAAATAGTTCAAAAAAACAATTAAAGATCTTAGGGCTATTTTACAGCAAACGTGTTTGGTGTTTGTAAAATCATTGGGGTAAGTACTCGTAATAGTCAGGAATAGGATTTTGCTCACTTTGCCTATCTTTGCGCAGTCGTAAAACGATATAGATCAAAGGGCACGGTAGTGCCCAGCCAAGTTCTAGCAACTTTGGCACTACACCCTTATTTACAGGAACACACTCAGGCCATTTTCGACCCCCCTTTAACTTCTAAACAAATTAGACCAGGAATTTTTAATTTTTAATGTTTGTTGAGGTAGTCAAGAACACTCAGCTCAGCAAATTTCATCCACTAAGCATGAGTGGTTTATGAGATACAGGACTTCAACAATTTCAAAAACCGTAATTGACTGACTCACTCACTCACTGACTTACTGACAGAAAAAATCGAAAATTTGAAAATTTTCATTCAAGGGGCGTGGCATTCGCCCATACTTACTGAATTGGTATACAATTTATGGATCATTTTTAATCATCGTAGAGTCTTGAAATTTTGCACAATGGTAGACTTGGCGGTGAAAATTTGAGAGTTTCCATTCAGGGGGCGTGTTATATCCGCCCATAATTCCCTAAATAAATCTAAAATCATCGTATAGTTTTGAAATTTTGCACAATGGTTGGTTTTGAGATGCATATGAACAAGTTAATCGAAAATTTTAGATTTTGCATTCAGAGGGCGTGGTATCTACCCATCGTCTGCAATATAATCAAATGCCTATATGATGCATTGTAGAAACTTATAATTTGACAGATAGACCAAAAGTTTGAAATTTTCCAATAAGAGATCGTTGTATCCTCCACTATTATCAATTTGGTATTGAAAATTTAAAACTTTACACAGTGGAAATATTTAATGTTGCACGCGTTTCTTGATCGCTAAAGTAGAGGGTCTGGAATCTGCATGATTTTTCAATAGAGGCAGCGTTAAGTCAACTTAACACCCAAAAAGTTATTATGTATTTGAAATATTGTTGTCAAAATACGTACGTGCTTTGCAAAATGTAATGAAATCACAACAAAAACACAAGTGTAAAAAGAAAGCCAAGTTCTCCTATAAAAACAATTGTATCCATTAAGTCTTCCACAAAAATGAGCAAGATATAAAAGGATACCAATTTCGTAGTTCCCTGAAAGTTCATTAATTTTGCTTGACGGGAGCCAAATTACTGTAAAAAAAATAAAAACCTTGTAAAAAATAACAAAAAACAAATGCTTACTTAAAATGTAAGACACATTGGTGTTTCCGTGTGCAAATAGGTGTTCTTTCACGAAAATCAAGATTTGAAAACATTGATCTTGAATCAAAACAAAAATTATGTCTGGTGACAACTAGAATCTCAGACTATATGAATAAAGTAAAATGAGTAACCGAAGGTAACGCAAATCGTGAGATATCTGAAAATATTAAAATTGACTATATAGAAATTTTCAATTGGGCGCCACTCGCTTCTGCTGAAGTAGAGAAATTCTAAAATTTTTGCCTTCTTTCAAATTTGTAGGTCAACAAAATCCCATTCTTGGTAATTTGCATTTCCTAGTGCTTTACTGCTAACTCAGATTGAAGCCCCTTTCTGGGCAGCATTTTTTTTCCTTTATTCCCAAGTATTGACTGGACTGTCTAGATCTCAATGTAGTGTGCCAGCAAAATTTTTTCCTATAATTTTATTATTTGTAACTAGTGTCGTGCAAGTTGCATTTAAAAGACCTAAGGTCTTACAGGAATACATAGTTAAAATAAAATAATATAAAATCAGACAGCGCAGCTTCTGAATTAACAGCCTCTACTTAAGACCGATTTAATGTTGTTCTTAAAGTATTGGCACCTTTCGGAAAACAATGTATAGGGCCTGTTTATATTGGGCAGTTTCAAGAAACATTTTGGGTTAATTAGTTAGTCAATTTCGGGCCTGTGATTGGTAAGCTGTCAATTTGAATTCGATTTTTATAATGTGAATACTTATTAGACGGAGCGCAGTGGGCCACAGTGTCTGGTAAGCTTATTGGTTTAAAAGAAAATCCATAGTTTGTGGTAGAACTATCAAGTTCGATAACACGCACACATGACAGTTAAGTTTATCCTTGGGCAGGTTAAAAAAACATTAGGGACTAAATATTTAGTCAATTGTCGGGTCTGTGATTGGTCAGCTGTCAAAGAAAATTATTCCAATTTGACAGCTGACAAATTAGAGATCCGAAAAGTCAACTAAATATTCAGTCCCTAACGTTTCCTGGACCTGCATTTTTTATGATTGAGTTGCAAAAGTTAATAAATTAGACCCTTTCTACCGAGAAAAAATGCCACTCAAAAATGAATCCGAAATACCTACATATATCTTTTGTCTCAGAAATATTTGCAAAATACATGAAGCTGACAGCAGCTAAAATTTGTCCTGCTTAAAAAAAAACTCGTAGTTCTCAGCGATCTCCTTTTTTGTGGGGCGCGCCTATTAACACAATAACACACAATAAATTACGAGGACCGCAACATTACTCCACTGCAAATATTTTAAATTTGCATAAAATGTAAATACTCGGTACAACTTCCTCCCTTAATCAAATATTTTGTTTCTATAGTTTTTTGCATAACAAAGGCAATGATTGTGATGCACCTTTTAACAACACTCATAACTCTATATACTTTTCGATGTCGTGCAAAAGTGTCATTGAGTCACCGCTTCACATCAACCATCAACAAATCCCCCTTCACAATTTCTTTGATTGACATAAAATAACAACTTTGACGTGTGTTACTTTGCAATGTTTTTCATGACATTGCAAGAAACTATGCAAGCAATCCAGACAATACAAAAAGTCACAAGGCAATAGAACTAAAACAATTCTTGGCTAGACTGATTATGTATGCATGCAAGCTGGCAATAGGGATTTTCCAATTAAATGTCCTTTTAGTTTTTGTTGGTCTGTATGTAGTGTCGCTCTGTCTGACATTTTGATGTATTTAGCTGTCATGTGATACCAATGGAATCAAAGTTATGTTTACAAGAGACTACACTTAGAAAAAAAACGTAGATAACTAGGTTAACACGATTGTAGTCCTTTTATCATGATTATTTCTTGTTCATATCACTTTACATCAACATTAGACCAGTTTATACCAATTACATCATTATGATTTAATTAAAGTAAGGTACACATTTAGTTTTATACTAATACTATATAGAATGATGGGAAGCAATTTACAAACATTTTTGTATCTAATGAATGGTATAAACTGGTCGAATGCACAGAAAATAACCCTATTCAAGTAATCTCCATGCTAATTTAATTTATTTTGCCAATTTCAGTGTTATTGTTGGTGCTCCACGTGCTCAATCCACACTCGAATCACAACGATACGTTAACGAAAGTGGTGCCATCTATAAATGTGCTATTGCAACTGGTACTTGTGCACCTTTCATATTCGACGATAAAGGCAACGTAAATGCCGAACAAAATGAATTCACTTATGACTCAATGAAAAAAGACTTCCAATGGTTGGGTGGTTCAATGGATGGTGGTACAAAAGACACAGACAAACTGGTAGTTTGTGCTCCAAGACTTATAGCAAATTTGGCTAGTGATTATCTTATGAATGGTATTTGCTACTGGACGCCAGATACTCTTAGTGATAGTCCATTAAAGGTCCAACAGATTGCCCCACTTCGTTTAAAAGGTTTGTTCAATGTTATTTTGGCTCAACAAAAGTTGTTTTAAGACTTTTTTTTAAACATTTTAGATAACCAAGTAAAAGAAAAATACGGAATGCGATATTTCTATCATATATTTGGTGAACAAGGTTTAAGTGCTCATGTAACAAGTAATAATGAAGAGATCATTATTGGAGCACCTGGAATCAACACATGGAAAGGTTCGGTTGTCCGATACCATCCCAAAACCGAAGACGACACTATTGGTATGAGTCGAAGAGATTTGGACTTACATCGCGGAATCCGACAAACTCAACAAATAAAATATACAACAGAAGTTCCAAATCCAGATAAATGGAACCAAGACAATGATTCATACTTTGGTTACTCAGTTGGATCGGGGTATTTTGATAGTGCTAATCCAAATAAGATCTTATATGTTGCCTCAGCACCTCAAGCCAACCGTCAGTCGGGAGAGGTAAAACTATCAATTTTGTATTAAATATACATACGTAAGCGACAATTTCTGACCATATTTTAGGTGTATATTTTCGACATTGTCAAAACTCCCAATGGAGAGTTCCATTCGATCAAGAAGTTTTTCACATTCCGTGGTACACAGTTTGGCGAGTATTTCGGCTATGCTGTGTTAGCTGAAGACTTTAATGGCGATGGACTAGCAGACCTTATTATCACTGCCCCACAATACAGTTCAGATGGTCATGTTGAACAGGGAGCTATGTATGTCTTCATCAATAAAGGAAGGGTAAGTGTTACAACTGCAGAAACAAACAAAATTATATTATACGTTTGTTTATTTGGTTTAGTTTGTTTTCGAGCTTCAAAAGCTTATCAAATCCCCAGTCGAGGGTATTGGTCGCTTTGGATCTACAATTTCTAAATTGGGTGACATCAATCGTGATGGATTCAATGGTATGCCAGTTTGACCTTTATTCCGAAACATCTTCACTATACGTACAAAGTCTTTTCTTACAGACATCGCCGTTGGAGCTCCATTTGCTGGAAATGGAACCGTTTTTATTTATCTCGGTGGTTCTAAGGGTCTTCGGGAAGTCCCCAGCCAACAACTCAGTGCACCTTCCATTGCAACTTCCTACGGTTCACAAATGTTCGGACATGGTCTATCAAAAGGATCCGACATCGATAACAATGGCTTCAATGACTTTGCCATTGGTGCTCCCAATGCCGAATCAGTTTTCGTCTACCGAGCTTATCCAGTTGTGAAAATTCACGCCACCATCAATTCTCTGAGTCGTGAAATCAAACCCGATCAGACAAAATTCCAAATCAAGATTTGTTATAGAATTTCGACGACATCAAAAAAAATCCAAAGTCAAGATATCGCCATACGTGTGAATGTGGATCCCCAAGTTAAGCGTGTTACATTGCAACAATCCACTTCGGGTGAAATGAAATTCAATGCAGCGGCTGTTGAAGAGAATCAATGTCGTTTGCTTGATGCAAATGTCAAATTCAGTACCGCAGATATATTTAAACCGATTGAATTGGAAATGCATTATGATCTCATCAAAGGAATACCGAATTCAGAAGGTAAATAAAATACGGTTTTGTTAGAATTATGAGAATATACTAATAAAACTACTCGAAACTGCCCATATATATGTTCCTGGTGCGTATATTAAACCACTTTATACCAATAAGTGGTATAATCAATAGACGAGCTATCTTCACCACCAAGTGTTGAAAAAAATTAACCATATCTTGGGCTGAGGTTTTTTTCAGATATCAAGGCTCGTGGGAAGATAACTCTTTTTCGGTATTTTTCCCAACTATTTTGACAAAACATGTACGCCAGCCTAGTTTATACGAATCAAAAGAATTATAAACTAACTAAACTAAGTACTACTAATGGTTTTAACTAGTAGAGAACTTTTTGTTCACTATAGTTTGTGGTATCACAATGGACCTCTATTGGTCTTAGTGTGTCAGATAGCTTTAATGACAGCCATTTTAACCTAACCTAACCTAACCTAAGTACTACTTTTATTATATACATCATACAATCTGTTCGTTTCGGTATTCAACGGTATTGTAAAGAAAATAATTGGACATTTAATATGGTGTTTTCATTAACCAAAGAAGTTGAAACTATTATACCAATTGAAGATGGACTCACTTACTATGCATAGAAAGTCGATAACGTTCAACTAAATGCAAGCAGTTAAACTAGCGAGTATTCAATTCGTTATTTTGTGATACATAATAAAAATTGCTAAGTTCATACCAATTCGCGAAGTGAGGAATAAACTAACAACTATATACTGAATATTCGGCTCATCATAAATTCCAGATTTCTTACGAATTCCATTTTAATTAATTAACAAAAGACCAGTTTATACCAATCAGCGGTAAATTTAAAAACAACTGTCAAATTAACTACTTATTTTCACCTATTAAGCGTTAGACCAGTTTTTTCTTATCAGTGATTCATAGTTGTTTAAAATTATATGATTTTTTTTATTATTTCAGACTTTTGTGATACTTGTGCTGCAGTTGATCCTACGGATCCAAAAGTGAATGTGGAAAAAATCATCTTTAGTACCGGTTGCAAAACTGATATATGCATTGCTGATTTAAAAATTACTAGCTCCGGATTAAGGTGAGAAAACAGACAAAAGACGGGATTCACGAAGAGCTCATAACTTAAGAGGCTCTTAATTAAAGTATTCGGAGTTTTGTTTTTGAATTCAGTAATCAATACTTAAGAGAACTCGAGAAAATTATAAAAGACACTATTATTCCTTAGAGAATATGTTTATGAGGGATCTTAAGTTATAAGTGCTCGGTGAATACCACCTTAAAAAACTGTTTGCATGGTCATTAAACTTTACTCTTCAAATATTTCACAGTCCAACATACATTCTTGGAAGTAGTAAAACAATTTCCGTTACCTATGATGTTACAAATTCCGGTGAAACAGCATATCTACCTCAAATTAACATAACATCATCAAATAGAATGCCATTCAATAAAATACCGGCATCGTGTAATCAACATGATAATGTCCTTTTGTGTGATCTTAATCGAGGACAGCCAATGCTAAATGACAAACAGAGTATTACGATAGTTTACGATGCAACTCAAATTGAAGGATCGTCAATTACTTTAACCGCTGCTGTCTTCAGTACGGGAAAAGAACAAAATCCTTCGGATAATGTAGTTCGAGATTTTATAAACTTGCGAGAATTCACAGAAATCGAAGTTACTGGGTAAGTTTTTATTTTTTGCGATCCCTGCAAATCGGAATTTTAATTTGTATTTTGTTGATCAAATAGAAAACCATTCACATCACACATCAATCTGGAAAAAGTTTTCAATTCAGCCGAAATTATTAATAATTATGATGTAAAAAGTAGCGGTCCAAGTAAGATTCAAGAACTTGAAATCGCCTTTGAAATACCAATTGCTCACAAATTTTATGGATCTAGTCAACCAGTTCCTGTGATTGATGTTAATAATATCACAATACAAGGTGTCTACAACAGCCAGATTCTATATGTTGAACTTTATCAGGATAAAAAATTATTACTTATGAATCCAACGGAAATTTCTACGTCATCAGTTCGAACAATAGTCACAGAGAATGGTACTCAAATTACCTACCAACCACCGAAGATAAATTCAATTGATCTTGGAATGGATGATGATAGTAAGTTAACGCCTTTTAATTTGAATATTTTTTATATGCAATTGTTTGCTTTGATATCAATTGTGTTTCAACAAAGGATTTGTCCTTTTTCAATGTCCCGTAAGTAAGTCTCTTAGGACCCGATTGTTTTTGAGAAGAATTTACCTATTCAATGTCATGACCTGTAAGGTGCAATAAGCTGGAATTTAACCCTGAACTCCGGCATGATAGTCTATCGAACTAATTATTACGCTGGACTAATTTACAATTTGTACTTTCAGAGCTCTACTCAGCAGGAGTTCATAGAAGACGTCGCAGTGCTGAACAAATGGTGCCCAATCATGAGCACATAAGAGCAGTTCAGAAGAAATCACATGCACTCCTCAGTGAAGAACTTATGGGATCTCTACCAATTAACCGGACAATAGTCTTCAGTTGTCATGATCAAGAGACGACAACTTGTGTAAGAGCTGTCATGAAAGTGAATAATTTCATTCCAGACACTCCAGTTACCGTAACACTTAAGTATCATGTCGATTTGAATGAAGTTAACAAAATTTTAATAGAACCATGGGAGTTTTTTGTGATAATCACAAAACTGGATATAACTAAAGTTGGTGATTTAGATGGGTAAGATTGTTTTTTTTCATATTCTCCAGAATGTTTTGACCATGGATATTTTATTTGTTTTAAAAATCAGTAAAACCACACATATCACAAGAAAAATGGAATACAATGTGATATCGAAACATCAATTGTACGGCACTCCATTATGGGTGATAATTCTTGCAATATTGGGTGGACTTCTAGTTCTTGCGGCGATAGCTTATGGAATGCACAAGGTAAAGTTAAATAAATCTAAATTTATTCCTACAATTTCATTAACTGTTTGATTTTATATTTTTTCTTTTCTTAGGCTGGTTTCTTTAGAAGAAAAACGAAAGAAGAAATGGACAAACTTGTCCAGGAACAACAACAAGAAGCTGAAGAAACCGAAGATGAAGGTTAATATAGAAATGCTAGCTGAATTTATTGGTCCCTTTTTGGCATATTGCATCTATGCCCAAGTTTTTACTTAAAACTAGTGTAAAAGTGCACAAATTAGTTAAAAAAAATACCAAATGTTTATAAGATGAAACAGTTAAGATATGTAAGAAAGGTTTTTTCTGTTTTTAAATTAAGTTTGTAAGTTAAAGCTGCCATGTAAATTATTATAATATACCTCCTTCAAAATGTCCTTGTCCTTGCATTAGAAAACAAAAAAAAATTGTTTTAAATAAGTGATGCTATTTCTTTCCAAAATGACTGTATGGCTTAAGGTTTGTTTGAAAAAGTATTCAAAATTGTAAAAATTCATAATGTAAATGTATTTTAAAAGATAGAACTAAGTTCTATTAAAAGTGTCTTGTAGAAAGTCATACTGTGTTTAAGTATTTTTATTTTTATATTTAATAAATTGTTATTTTTATAAATTATTTTCTTAAATCTGTGTTTTTGTATATTCTTTTTTAAATCAGGCAATCAGGTATGTTCTTACCGTTATCGTCATCAATATTTTTCCTTTTATAACTGGAGCAAAACGGAACTGTATTTAGAATTTCCGTAACACCCTAACCTGAACATAAATGGTCTAGAATTCAAATATTGCAAAAAATGTATGTTTCTATTAAATCCTAGTTTATAGTAAGAGTAAAGCTGGATATAATAGCTACGTTTTATTATCCTCATGACCGACCATGAAAATAAACCGATGTGAATAAAAATGGAACCATCGTTGCATATCTATCTCTTTCTTTCTAGTGTTTGTTTATTTTGCAAAAATCGTTCGTTTCTTATTTTTTTCCTTATCACCCTTCAAAAAATTGGAACCGTCATTCAGTATATCATTTTTTTTTAAATCATCTCGTTTTCAAATCCACGAAATCTTAACATGGAACCATAACCTAGATTTTGTCCGAAAGTACGATGAATGTGAAACCTCATCAAAATCTACTAAATTTTCCATACATTTTTTCAGTTTTCAATCTTGTTTGTAGATTAAAACGAAATCTCCTACAAAATCTCCTTGATATTGTAAGTGGAGACATAACACAATGTTTTCTTTTGTATAACAGTTATAACATGCCTTAGCAGCGAGACAAAGGAAAATGTCAAACAAAATCTAGTTTATATGCGGTGTGGACGGTTCAACTGGATTTCACAATCTTTTTGCGAAATCTGTTTGGTGTTCCTTGGTGAATAGGTTTATAAGCACTCTAAACTTATGGCCGCTCGATGAATACCGGCCCTAGTCTCAGATTCCTTGTAAGCCTAGTACGCGGCTGAAGCGGAACGAAATTTATCTGTAGTGTCTCCACGTCCACAGCGAAATTCTAAATAAGGCATAAAAGCAAAAAAGTATTCAAAGAGTATTCTGTGAAATTTCAAATCAAAATAAATCACAAACGAAATGGAAAAAAATTAGAAAACAATATAAAATCTATTCTTTCTGGTGGAAAATAATGTTTCAGGCAGTAAAAATTGTGGAGAGTTCTCCAAATTAATTTCGCTGGTCGAACTGCGCATGAAAAACAGAATGACATTTTTCGTTTTTTGAATCGTCGTGCCATTTTTGTATGGAATTTATCGTTTCGCTCCAACAGCGTACTGGGCTTTAAGTCTTCGGGTGTTTTTTTTATTCAATTTAGCAACGACTTAAAAAAAACAAACCTTTTTCTATAAAATTTATCGATATTTAACAAAATTATCTATAAATTCAAAGAGTTTATACCGGATTATTAAGCTAAGCTGATATCACACTAAGCTGAGACAGTAAAATTTGACGTACAACCCTACAACCGAGACTTACTTCGGATAAATGCTTTAGTACAATTTTAAACTATGGAAGGAATATACATACAAAAAAAGAGTATCAATTTAATTGAACTATCTCAGTTTTGTTGCCAACCAGCTAAATGTGACCGGTGCCTAAGAAACTTTTAGTGCTACTGAAAACTACATTACAATGAACACGCCTAATATTCAACGAGTGCTTTCATCTCTAGCCAAATGTCAGAAATGTCATTTCGTATGAGCGCCGTTTTTTTTATGTCATGTAAACGTCAGATATATATAAAAAAAATAATTTTCGGTAGAATTTATTTTTTCCTAGCTCCGCTGCTGGTCTGAATTTTTCCGAATTTTCTATAAGAAAACACTTAAAATGTTAAAATAAAGTGCAATAATTGAAAAGTTTAATTTGGAATTGCAAAGATATTAAAAGTATTTTCCTAACAAAAATACTCAAATACCTCCAGGATTCGCTTTTGCCGCTCTCGAAAAGTCCCAAATCTCGTGTATACTTTATATTTTTCGTTTTTCGTATACACAACACGTTTGCTCTTCTTTCTTTCATTCGATAAAATGCGAAAATCTATTTGATAGTTTCTTCTTTTCTTTTAATTGTTTATGCTTTTAAATATTAATAAATTATCGTGATTTAATTTAAATCGTCGAGTGTTTGTAGTGAGAGGAAGCCGCATCTCACTTTATTAACACAAAATCATTGCCGGGGAATCATGAATTTCGCATGGAATTATCTATTTGTTTTGATTTGGATTGCTTATCTGATTGGATCGGGTGTCTTCCTATTTTCCCGGGGATTCTTATTGTCAAGAGTCTCCAAAATAGATGTCAGTACGTGCAGACAGCTCTCAAATAATCCGGAAGAGGTAATTATCAAAAAAATTTTGGTTGACGTAATCGAAACGAACTTGGTTGGTTGGTTGGTGGACAACTAGATAATTAATAGTTTTTTTTTGTCGACCTACGTCATGGTTTAGCCCTAATTTGTCACAAAAAGAAAACATCAGATTGACCATCATATTCATTCTTTGAAAGATAAAAAATTTCTTTCATAAAAAAATGAGATAAGTTTATTCGAGGTAGAGAAACTAACTAGAGTGTTTATGAAGCAGCGTGCGTTCTTAATAGTCATCCTACGCTAACACCCGAGTTTGAATGAGGCGCTAATCGACAGCAAGGGATATGCATACAGCTTTGTGTCGAATTAAAGCAGTTAGGACTAGATAATCTTATAAGAAAAGTGATTCTTCTAACCAGCGTCTCCATAATCTTGAAAAGAAGGATCGTTCAATAATATGGAGGGTGACAAAGTTGCAGTGACAAATTAAAGTTTCTGAAGGTGCCAACCCATAGAATCCGTCGCGTGCGTTCCGTTGACGTTTTTAACTGACAGCTTGATAAAATACACACGTTCATATGAGAAGCGACCCAACCCATAACAACGGACACGACGGGAAAAGTAGCCGAACTTTTAACTTTCCCGACAACGGATTCGTTGAAGGAACGGACACGACGGATTCTATGGGTTGGCCCCTTGAAGAATCTATTGATACCGTCCGTTGGTTTTCTGGTACTGCCAAACATTTCTCGTGGGAATTTTCTATTTAACTGCATTTTATTGGCAGATATGAATCAATCGTCTGATGTGCCTAGGCCATAATGCTGTACTTTTCAAGGTTAGAGGTAAGGAACAAGACTGTTAACTTCTGAAATTCGAATCGGATTGTGAAGAAGTTGAGCAAGGTTTTTGAACTTAGCCTTACATAGCGACGAACGTACATAGCTTTGAGAGTTTAATAGCTAGAAAAGGGAACCCAAGAAGAATTGTATACATTGATTTTCCACGTAGTGACCATTTCATTTTGAGGATACTAAGAGACCATTCTGATGGAGTGAATTCCCGAAAAGTTGAGTTTATGGTATTCATTCATTTGCAGAGGTATTCAAAAATGTAAACTATGTAAAATAAAAATTCACTGGACGACAAAGTGCACTTATTTTGAGAAACCTTTAAGATAGCGCCTTTATATTGTTTTACGCCGTTTCAGGATTATCCTATTTTCAGTGCAATTTTTCAGAAAATCCCCTTCAACAAGTGGTACAGCGTTAAAATTTAACATGGACATTTCATTTACAATGGCGCCAAGAACAAAAAGAGTACATCGAAATAGTTTGTTGTAAAGTATGTTTTTTTTTTTAAGAGAAAAGGAACGTTGTGCATTGAGTACCAAAACACCCTGTAAAAACAATTGTAGTTTAAAAAAATGTTAGATATATTCCGATGTTCATTAGAACTAAGAATACAAAAACAACGTTTCATTGGTAATGGGGTACTTTTTTCAATTATACTGGCATTACGTTCAATTATTTTAGGTATTAGCTATAACGTGGGAAATTTTGGAAAATTGCCATAGACGTTTTTTTTTAGTGTCATATAACGCAATCCCTAAGTAGTCTACCGTGACTGGAACTGTAGACGCCATCGTTGTTATAATTTGGGAAATTTTTTAACTGAAGCCTGGACCAAAAAATAAACCTTCGCGAACATTTTTATCAACCTTAGGTAGCTTGTATCTTCTTAAAAACACGTATCCATCATTTGAGCATCTAGAAAACTCATCAATAATTCTTTTTAAATACATTTTGTATGACTTGTTTGTTCTTTGTTTCTTTGCAGGAATATTATTTAAGTGAAGAAATCGTTGAGGAAATCTTTAAAGATGTGAACGCATCATCGAATCTATGTCTTCCAGCTAAATCAAAAGTTATTATTCTACTCATCGATGCCTTAAAGTATGAGTTTGGCATATTCAAGCCAAACTTATCCGACCCATTACCATACGAAAATAAGTTAACAATCATGAATGATCTCCTTAAATCCGATCCGGAGCGTAGCCGCATATTGCGTTTCCATGCCGATCCACCAACAACCACACTACAGCGACTCAAAGGCCTTACAACTGGCAGTCTGCCAACATTTATCGATATTGGTTCAAATTTTGCATCGCCCGAAATTAACGAAGATAATATAATCGATCAAATGGTACACAATAATTTGCCAGTTGTATTTATGGGCGATAGTACGTGGACAGATTTGTATCCGAAACGATTTATGCGCTCCTATTCGTATCCGAGTTTTGATATTTTCGATTTGGATACTGTCGATACAAAAATTAAGAAACATTTGCCACATGAATTGCGAAAAGATGATTGGAGCGTTTTGATTGCACATTTCTTGGGTGTGGATCATTGCGGTCATAAACATGGACCATTGCATGAAGAGATGTCAAGGAAGTTGAGAGAAATGGACGACGTCATAAAGTAATGCTTATTTTTCTATTTTTAAATTCAACAGAGAAGTAATTGTAAACTGTTTTAGATCTGTAATTGAGCAAATGGACAATGAGACAACACTGTTGGTTATGGGCGATCATGGAATGACCATTTCTGGTGACCATGGCGGGGACTCTGATGACGAAACGAACGCTTTGCTATTTGCTTACACAAAACACAAGAAATTCGTGCCCAATGAGTATGGATCAGATAACAATTCTCTTCAACAGGTATGAAGATCTTAAAGTATGCATCCATAAGTTTTGCTATAAAACAATTTTCTCCCATTGCAGATCGACCTCGTGCCGACGTTAGCCACAATCCTAGGCATACCGATACCCTATTCGAATTTGGGTTTAATCAATTTTAACATAGTGCCTGATGTTGCTGTGCCTTTTATGTCGAGATATCAAGTTCTGTTGCTCCATGCGTGGCAGAATGCTCAACAAATCTACAAATACTTCTATAATTATGCTTTGGAAAACAAACGGACATTCAGCTTCGACGACATGGATTCCATGGAGAGTCGATTTCTCCTACTAACCCATAGAGTCAAGACAATCTACACAGAAGTCGCATTTAAAAACTTCATCCTTGATCTCAATGCCCATTTGCGAGATGTCCTCAATGTTTGTCGTGAGATTTGGGTGAAATTCGATGCTACCCAAATGTCCCAAGGACTATTGATAACCTTCTTGCCGATATTTTTCTCCTTCTTGTTGATCAATAATTCTCGTGCCATGGATTTTCCAAAAATCTTCACAATCAGAGTGGTACTGTATGCGTATCTGTTGAATATGGCCTGTGGAGTCTTTGGCTATCGCTATTTCAAGAAGTTTTCCTTCAAAACCGAAGAGCATGCCATTATATTCTCCACCAGTATTGTGAGTACATTGATTTTGGTATTTTTGACGTTGAAAAATTGGGGATCGATTGCAACACATTGGAGCGGCACAAAGCGTTTCGGCAACATGACCACTCGCATCATATGTTTCATCCTCATTTCAGTATTCTTCTCCAATAGTTTCATCATTCAGGAACCGAAAATTATTTCGTATTTACTCACTGCCGTGATTTTGCTGTTGATTTATGAGATTCTGCAGCAGAGTCTGAAAGTAGATTTTAAGACAAAATTTCGAGTAGGAGTCTTCTTGAAGTCGATATCATTTCGATTGGTATTGGCTGGTATTTTGGCGATTATTCTCCTGCGTTCGGCTTACTCGTTGTTTCGATGTCGGGAAGAGCAGGGAGATTGTGGAGATTTTTCGAATAACGCCAGTGGTTTCACGTTTAAACGACCAGCAAACACCAAGACCTATCTGATTGCAGTTGTAGTTGTTGTTTTGTACACAACACTGACTCGATTATACCTGCGATCGTGTGGTAATTTGACAGGATCATCGGTAAATGTGCTCCTGGCACGTTATGGGCCAACTATTGCTTCGATATGCGCCGGTGGACATATTCTGCTGACCAATAGTGCTATTAAGAACATCAAACGGAATCATATTGATTCGATGGCTTTGGTGATCTACGCTTTGCTGCTTATACAAATCATTGTTGTGTCAGTGTCGCCATTGATGACATACGTCTTGCCACCCAGAAGTAATATGATCTCTGTGAAAACACAGGAGGGAGTTGTACCGGAGATCTTTAAAAAAATGAAACAACAATATGATGGCGGGAGTGTTGACGATACCGAAAAGAATTACGAAATCCCTGTGGTTTATGGTCTTGCGACAGTGTATTCGTCGATTTTGATATCATTTGGAGTTTTCTTGGCGATGGTTCTTATTATTCTACTCGAACCCAAGTCATCAATTGGACTTGTTATTTGCATCGCTGTAGCAGCGGTGATTTTGATAGTACATTCGATTCTGAGATATCGCACTGCCACTAGTTTTGGTAAGTTTTTTTTTTTTTGTGCACATTTTTTATTTAATTTTTTTTTTTTTAGAAACATGCATCCAACCAACATTTACTGCAATTGTCGGATGGTTTTTGTTGGCAAATTTCTGTTTCTTTGCTACCTCACATCAGACAACTCTGTCCCAGATCGACTGGCGAGCAGCGTTTGTCGGCCGAACCTCGTACATTCGCAATTCGAATTTTATCTCTGGAATCCTAGTTATTCTCAATACATTCTGTGGACAAATATTCTTCATGTGCATGTATGGATTGTTAAGTTCGGAGACATTTTCAATCTTTGCCCTCTTCCCAACACTCATTCGTTCGAATTGCAAAGAAAAAATCAAAGACACCGATCCTCGAGCAAGCAATGCGATGAAAACAAATAACGAAATCTCACAGCAAAGTGTTGGCTTCGACATGACACGCGGCGAATTAATACTCTTTGAAAATGAGATCGTTTATTTGGGAACACTTTTTAAACTTGCTACACAATTCTTTATGCTTCAAGGAGTTAAGGTTTGTTTGATGATTTGATGAATCACTCGGCATCACATTTCAATTTTTTTTTTTTGCATTGCAGATATTCTGTGCGATGATGGCGTGTACGATACATTGCCGCCATTTAATGGTATGGAAGATATTCGCTCCTCGATTCATCTATGAGGGACTTGCAACGTATGTCTCCTTCCCCGCCATCATTATTGGTTACTTAATTGTCGTTCGAGTACACTGGTCGGTTGATAGATTAATTAATAGGATAAATAAAATTAAATGAAAGACATCAAAAGTATATTGAACAAAAAAAAAGAACAAATCTGGTCAAATTGTATTAAAAATTATTTATTTTAATTTTTTTTTTGTTTTTTTTTGTATTTTTCTATTTATAAATAAAAAAATCGCTCCAAAACCAGTAAAATGGTTTCGTCCAAAGACTCAACTTAAAGCAATATCAATAGAGTATCGTTTTGTTTTTTGTTTTAAATTAAATAAGAAAAGAAAAATAAACATTGTTAAAATCTTAAAACCACGTCATACAAAAAAAAAAAGAAAAAAAAGGTTGTTTAGAAAAAAAAAAGAAATTGTTTTTGTTTTAAGTTGTTTTTACATAATTATCACACGCAATAAATTTAAATACACGTTTGTTTTTAATTTATAAGTAAAAAAATGTGTTTTGTTTTTTACTTAGGTTTGTGAATTTAATAAGATAAAATCCTAAATTGGATCCAGATAAGGCCTACTATAAGCTTGTGGTAAGTTTGAAATAAGATTCGGCCTTATCATGAATTCCATTCGTATCATAGATTTGTAATGTTACCGATTCGTTATAAATCGACGATGCGAAGATTAATTAGTGATAAAGTGTAAAAGTAAAATGCACTTTTGGATCGCACGTACTTTTGCACTTACAATTAAAGTTGCTAGATTGTTTGAAAAAAAAACACAAAATTTTAGTTTAAAATGACTAAAACAACGTCTTTACTGAATGAAAATGTCTAAGAAAAATGTTACGTATACGCCACAGTGACCCAACTGGATAAAACTAATGAATAAGTAGTTTTTTTTTTGGTTTGTGGAGATGAAAGACAGATAACGTTAATTATGGTAAAAATAATATTCCAAAAACCAAGTTTAAAGTAAATCGACCCATTGCTTTGGTTTGTATAGACAGACAGACAAAATTATCGGACTCACTTTGACTGTTATCTCAATTTTGTTTTGCTGTACGAATGCATGCCTTAATTTTTTTGTGTATTCAACCGTTTGTTATTTTTAGATAAGATTCGAAAAAAATACCCTAATTTATTCAGATCTTTATTTTGGTCCCTGATACCTCCTGTAGGCGCTTAAAGTTTCTTATGGGATATACATAGAATTTTTTTGTATCTTAGCAGTCGATTTCAGTTGTCGAGTGTATGTTTCTGGTAGAATGCAGCAATCAAACTCACTTGCACCAAACTTTTTGATATCAGAAAGAGAAGTTCTATTGTAGTGAAATTTTTTTTTTTTGAACATAATTATATAAGAAAATGCATTGTTTACAGAATCCGACGAATGCATTGCGGCGGGATTTAGCCTTATTTTCTATTGTGGAACTCGCAGGTGAGGAAGTGTGTTAGTGGAAATGGTAATAAGGTAGGTCCTCATAGTGATAATATAGTTCACCCGGCAAGCTCATAATCACTTTAAATACGATTGAGAACCCTGCGAATAACGCTGACGATGGAAGTAAATTATTGCGAATTCCATAATAGGCGTGATTATTTTAAGTTATCTAACAAGAAGCTGCAAAATATTTTTCTTAAAGTCCAGCTTACCACTTTGTGTTCCATTCATTTTATTCCTTAAAATAAAAAAAAAATATTCTCTGTTCAATTAAAATTCAAATTTTGAGGTTGGGTGAGAGTACACTCACATATACATATCTATTTTGTTTTTTATTTGATTTGTTTATTTTTAACAATAAAGTTCATGATTTATCACCTAACATCTTTGCTTAAAGTTCTCATGTTGCTTTAAAATTAATATTCTTTTTGTTTTTCTTTTTTTTTTTAAGTTTCATCTCTCTCTTTGGTAGCAAATCGCAATAAAAAAAAATACAAATAAAAAAATTTAAATAAAAATTAAAAAAATAAAATGAAGAAATTATGGTTTTGCATCTTGTTTTTGCTAGTTTCTTTTCCTCTGCACACATGATGTTTTATTTTTGTTTATTATT
The DNA here is from genome assembly GCA_948107695.1 of Meliscaeva auricollis. NCBI lineage: Eukaryota > Metazoa > Arthropoda > Insecta > Diptera > Syrphidae > Meliscaeva > Meliscaeva auricollis. Next base: position 78,838,721 of record OX403618.1, read on the forward strand.
TTATTCTTAAAAACAATATATAATATTTGACTAAAAATGTCTAATTATTTTTATTTATTTTTAAATGTTTATTATTTATTTAGTTTATTGTATACAGTAAGTAGGTAATATAAATAATACAAGAGAATAAGTAGTTATCTTCTCATTATAATAATTATAAATTTAATTAATTTAATTAAAAATGATTGCAATATACAATAATTTCTGTTCTTGTATTAATTAAGTACTCAAATAATCATAAGTTTAGTCGTGTAGTATAATAGTATGTTTATTTATCAAGGACAATAATTAAGTTCAATTTCGAGAGAGCAATCACAATTATTAGAAATTTGTTTTTTTTTTTTTTTTTTTTTTTTTAATAAGTACTTCAGTTAAATAGTTAGCAGAAAAATAATAAAACAAAACCAGCAAAAAAGCTTTAGAATCCTGTTTTTTAACAAACGCATTTATTCGGTCTAAATAATAATTATAATTTAGAAAAAAATATAAATCAGCCAAGAAAATTCAGTTAACCTTTGAAATGTTACTACATTTTTGAGTTTTTTATTTTTTATTTCCTTTTTTATGAAGGTAATCATTTATGCTAACAATAAATTTAAGATGTTGTTTTCATTATTATTAGATCATATATTTAGTGTTTATTTTGTTTTTTGCATTTCACTAAAGAAGTTTACTACGTATAATAATTTTAATAATAATAATTATAATCATAGTAAAATATACATATACATAATATTATTAATTAAAATTAACCCTTTGCATGACCGTTAACTATCAATTGTGTATTCGATACTCCATTTGTTTTTTTAGTTTTTCTAGAAGCTTCCGTGCCTTGGTCTATAAATAAAATAAATGCAATAAAATATATATATTTTTGTTTGTAGGATTTTCTTTTGTTTGTTTGATGTTTAAATTTGTTTTAAACAAAAAATCATTCCTACATTCAAAAGAAATGTATGCCAATACAAAAAAAAAAAAAAGAAATTTAAGTAAGATTAAAAGAAAAAAAAGATGATTAGAATTAAATGTGATAGAAAGTTAACATTATTATAGTTTTATGCTCGTAAACTACCACCAGTATCATCAGTATAGTTTCTGATTAATATAAAATAGAATTTTTGAATTTAAATAAGGTTTAGGTAGGACTAAAGGGGTTTCAAGTCAAATTACATTCAAAAGTCAGGGTCTGATAATATATTTTATTCATCGAGAATTTTCTGGACATGCTTTAACGAAACTTTTTGAATAAAAATGCATATAAAGACATTCAAAATAAACAAATATAAAAAAAACAACCTTTAAATTTTTGTTTGGTCTGATCAATGGACATGGAGTTCGAGCATAACAGACCGGTGGCAGAAAAGAACATTGCCTTAAGAAACGTCAGAGCAAGGTACGTATGTATGACAGAATACAAGATCAACAAATAGTATCAAACCTACTCTTCACAAATCTATTCTTAACAGTTTTGACTCAACTGAACAAAATTCAGCTCTTAAATATTTTAAAAAACGCCATTGCATAGCAATCTCAAGCTAATTGCAACAAATTCTTCATAATCTGAGTGAATTCTTGAGTGAAACCAATAAAAAACGAAAGTTGATAAATGTTGAAATTTGGCACTTGTTTAAAGTGCTAGTTCATTAAAAAATTGAACAACTAAACAATTCAGAGGTCCCGGGTCAAAGTGTAACAGTTTCACCACAATGGTTGTTTTAAAGTTAGATACGATTTACGCAAGTTATTCTTTAAATTCTCGTGTATTGTGTGTTTCTCAAGAAGTTATGAAACAATGCAATTTATAAATATATAATTTTTTTAGGTGACAGCTTGACAGATTATTTAGAAAGAACCAAAGTTTGTTCAAAATTATCAACAAAACAGGAAAATTCGAAAAGAGGTAGCCTGTGGATTAGTATAAATCATCGAGTTAAGGAATGAAATTGGTGTCAAATTAAAGGTTGAAATATCTTCTTCTGAAATTCAAAGGTCTTCCAAGGCAAAGCTACAAAGTTCTTAGAAGCAGTTTCACACAAAAGCCGAAGTCGCTTTTATTATTTCTAACGTAAATTCAGGCTGTGTGACTAAACGGCCAAGCTTCCGAATTTTATGAAACTTCTCAAAATAATCATACTAATCCCCAGCTTCATTTCGAGACTAGTCTTGTTAATGTACGTTCATGGCCCAAGCCCCATTTAATTTTGCCCCTTCTCCTTTGTATCATATGGGTATTGAAAAATCAACATTATTTTATGAAAGAGTACATATATGAAACTCATTTCAATTATCATCTTTTTTTTGTTAAAATCATTTCAATAATAAAAGAGCATTTTAAATTTTATCACATTTAATTTTAATCAAATTTTCAAGCAACATTCATTAGTAAACAAACAAAAAATAACTCTTAGAATTATAGGAAGAAGCATCTAATTGGCAAAAATAAAATTTAAGCAAACAAATGAAGTATGAACTACATATTGATGATGGTAATGGAACTTATGAATTTTCATTTTGAATTTTACATTTTAGATCTTGAAATTACAAAATAAAGATGTCTTGTTTTTTTCAGTTGAAATTCTTTATTTTAAACATTCCTAAAATAAAACAAATAAATACTTTATTTTTGTTATTGGATTAAATTCTTAATCATTCAAGAGGCAAAGGAAATCTGTACTCTTGGGGAACGATATCGCGTTCATCCCAGAAGTGGAGATGATATTTTGCAAAAGCCTAAAACCTAATCAACAACGGCGGATGACAACTTAAAATGCTTTTCATTCTTTAAAGTTAAGAACTTGCAGAGAAAATGTGGTGCACTAATTTAAAAGACAAGTTTTCCTAAAATGATGTTTTTTAAAAAAGCCTATCCCGAAATATCGAAAGACAGAACTTCGAATTAAAAAAATCTAGAAAATAAAATATCGAATTCCTATTTCCTTATTACGATTGTCGTTTTGACTAAAAAGACAAAAAAATGTCTCGCTATGGACGTGACATTTGATTTTTCAGTAAATCACCAGTAGTTTCAATAAGTAGAAATTTGACGAGCGGATAAAACGGTGGAGTCAGAGTTTTAATAAAATGGCAATTGTCGCTTCAAAATGATTTCGTTTTACTGGCGTTTTAGTGAAAATTACAATCGTAATAGGGGTGATTATCTTAATTTTAAAATAGCGAGAACCTAAAAACACGAAATCTCGAATTTGTATCAAAAATGAATCAATGTTTGAGATTTTTGTCAATCGTGATGTTTTAAACTTTTTCAATTTTAAAATTATAATGCATTCAAACTTCAAGTCTAGAAGAAATTGTTTCAAAGAAGAAAATGGTATTCTTCTATTTGCATAACAAAGTCAAAAGATTAATGCCAGAAATGTATTGATTTATCTACAAACCTAAGTTTAAACGTTTTTCTCATTGATTGAAGTTTAAAATTCTCTTATTGTTTTTTGGTCCACCCTCTACAATTTATTAGAATAATGATTCGTTGTTACAAAAGTGAATAATAAATCAGATAAAACAGAATATAAATGCCTATTTAATGACTGAATGATAACAAGCTACATCTACGTTGTTTAATCGCTAGCTAAACAACACAATAATTTTATTATCTTATATACCTTAGCCTCCATGGACACAATTTGCTTTTAAAATTGTATGTTTGAATAATAATATTTTTTTTTTAGGAATCCTTAAGGTTAAAAGATTAGGTATAGGGATAATTCTTATGTAAGTTTATCCCATAATAATGATTCTTTTTGCTAGAATTTAGAAGAAAAATAAATAAATTTTCTAATAATATGTTTACACTTTTATGTTTGTTTTTCATCATTTTTATAAGAAATAAAATGTTTGATGATGAATTATAATGTTTTGAAAAATTATTAAGATTACTTTGACTTATTATTAAAAATAGAAGAATATGTGCGTGCATATTATAGAGAGAAAGATATATGTATATGGTGTATTTTTTATGTACATATGTACCTACATGCAATACAATTCTTATATTCTAATTTGATTCACAATAAACAAAAAAAAAAAGTAAAAAAGAAAGAACCAAAACCAGAAATGTTAGACAAAAATCAATTGAGAAAAAATAAAACAAAATTCAAAACTAATTCTAAGTCAAAGTCAAAGAGTTATTTTGTGTTTAAACACGCAATCTTTTGATCTATTATCTAAGGTTTTTATTGTTATTTCGTTCTCTAGCAAGCATCTATCATTCATCGGCGACATCGTCCTCCACCTCATTGAGGTAATGTTTACACTTTTCCTTACCATGCAATGAATGACAAAATTTCTTGGTAACGCTCCAATCCTCTTTAAGCGATAAATTAAACATGGAGTAGTCTGGATCGCCGGTAACCTCTTTGACTATATTTAAGAATTTTGGCATGCAGTTCTTTAGAGCATCACCCGACAATGATGAGTAGGTTTCCAAAAGGACAAGTCCTTTGCACCTTTCAAAAAAAAAAAAAAAAAAAAAAAAAAAAACAATTATTATCGATTAAATAAAAAAAAATATAAAAAATAAAAATATTAAAATGATGACTCTAACCTTGGATGACTTGGCTCTCTGTAAATGTCCAGTTGAAAGTACTGATTGTTGATTAGAAAACAACGGCGCTTCTTGTAGATTGTAAAATGAGTGTAGTCACGCTGAGCCAATAAATTCATGTAGTCTCGATGGGTTAGTTGGGTTTTTACCTCAACAGCCTGCCCGTGGAGGTGTGGCCGACGAATGGTATGGATGTAGCTCCAGTGGTTCTTTTGGCCACGTTTACGTAACCTTGCTTGTACTTTTGGTCCTGAGGATTGTAGATAATGATGTACGACATCAAAGTCTTGATACGGTGGAAATTCGGAATCAGGTGGTAAGCTTCCGACTAAACAACAACAGCAAATGTCAAATATATTATGTTTCGTTTTAATAATAAAATTTATTTATAGCTACTTTACCTAGAAGTTTGAGTTTTCTTGAGCTGGTCTTTAGACGATCACCAATATCGATACCGAGTTTTTGGCATACAGCTTCAATAGAGCGATTCATTTTTGATTCAAAGTCCGTAGAGTTATCGATAACATCGAAATATGGGTGCCCGACCCATGCGGCTGCCGATTTATAGTCCAATTCTCTGGCCATTTCAACACCTTCCGAACGGCAAGCATGATCCTAGAGAGAAAACACAATGTATTCCAATTTTTGTTACAAAAACCTTCGATCAAATACTCACTTCTGTGGTATAAAATTCTTCAGCACCATTAGCAGCTGATACTAAATGAAGAATTTGATTATAACGATTATCTCGAAGTTCAATTGAATTCCAGTTGTTAGCGGCCATCATTTTTTCCCATTTTTCCTTTGAGATATCTAAAGAGAAATTTTAGTCAGTCATTGGTTAATTTTGTGATAGTTTGAATAGTTTTTTTTTTTTAACTTACATGCGCTTGCATCCATAACACCACGATCACATATGATCAAACAGTTTCGATTGCATGAATTGCCAACTTCAAAGTAAGTATTTTCAATCTGTATCATGGTACGGATAAGGTTCTCTTGAAACTTATAGGCTAAAAAATTAAGAGGTTGTTTTGTTTTTTTTGTTTAATATTTTAATGAAAGAATTTATGCAAATTCCATGCGCTGGAATTGTACAGTGGGTCCTAGATTGCAAAATAAAATAACAAAGGATCTTTTTTGTGCAAAGAGAAATTTGATTTTTTTTCTCCGATCGTTTAAAAAAATATTAAGCAAAAAAATTGAGAACAAGAACTGCAAAAGACAATACGAACAAATCATGACGCGGAAATCATTTAAAAAACCAAATATGATGCCAAGGAAAAGATTCAGACAAATCAGGAAAAAATGTTGGTTGAGGCCGTAATCCATCCTGGATTGTAAGCGCTATCTAAAGTAAGTAAGTAAGATGAAAATTCATGTTAAGGTTCTCCCAAAATTTATCATCCTACAAATGCTACAGCTCTTGCCAGGGTTGATTGGCATTGACCATGTGTGCTATTTCTGATAATTGCTTTGATGGAATTCTTTTTCAGTGATTTTGGCGCAACGTTTAGCGGCGCAGATTTCCCAACCTACGCCAACTGCGCAATCATTAAAGTCAGTCGCATGGAAGAGATTGTTCTCACAAAAATATCACGGCTGGTTCTGATGATATAGTGAGTAGGTTTAAGAAAATCTAGCAGATACAAGAACCAAATTAAGTCATAACAACGAAATACAGGGTCAATCCAATGAAGTGTTATCTTTTTAAAAAACGTGAAAATGGTCAGAAATGCAGAATTCTTGAATTTTGTTTCATGTTTACACCTATTACCTTGACTATGACTCTAAGACGGTCAAAAACGAATAGTAAGCTGCAAGAAAATTGTCAATTTTGAACATTGGGTTCTCCGATGAGAAAAATTTCCCGATTCAGCAATTCGTTAATTACCAAAATGTTTACTTAAGCGAAGGTTTTGTAAAATGACTTGAATCAAAAAGAGAGATCTCTAAAGGCTGATATGTGTTTTCAGCGGGACACAAAATTTCAAGTATTTTGCAGATCTGAATGACTTCATTTAAATAAATAAACTTTAAAAAATCGACCAATGAAGAAATGATGACAAACAATGTGTGCATCAGGTGAATAAATAGTTACGAAATTTTAGTAATCTGACTGAAGAAAGCTAATTCAACTATATTCTGAGAAAAGATACATTTGAAACCAAATATTTAGAATTTCATAAGAATTTTTTTTTTCAATTTAATAAAAAACCAACCAAGCTTATGTAAGTATAAACAGTTAATATGAGTTTATTTGTATAATTGCAAACGTAACCAGATACACGCGACAGTGCAAGCACTTTTTTTGAATAAATGAAAACAGATTTGATACAAAACACACATTTGTGTTCGAGTACATGAGAATATACAATAATTATTATGCATCATCAAACAAATAAAAATTATGAAACAAAAACGAAAAATAGTTCATAAGAAAAACAATCAAATTTGACTTCCAAACAAATTTCAAACTTAATCAAAAAGCTTGGCTGCTCCCAGCGTACAGCGGGGCACAGTCATTCAACAGATGGTAATTTTCCGGAATACACTTTAGTACAATTACAATTGTTTAACAAGCATTTTCGATTTGTGATGTGGAAGAGCTCCCATTTCCCGGGCGTCACTTAAAAAGCAAAGCACAATTTGATTGATTCTAAAGCTTTGCTATCTCGGCGAAAGTGAGTTAGTAAAGAATTGATTTAACTCCAACCAAACTTTCCTTAGCATCGGTTTTTGCCTTTTGAAAAAAAGTTCAAAAATTATTTTGGCCACTATTGTTTTCCCGGCCTGATATTATCTATATTTAGTTATGTTTGTATGAGTGCTACTTTTTTCGAACCTGATTTCAAATCCAGAAGAGAATTGTCATCTGAGACCAATAAAACAATTTCTGAAGCGTTTACACGAGCAATAACAGATATTGGAGTTCATGTAGATACTTTTTTAACTTTTCTAAGTACCAAATTTTTAACTGCATAAGTCAATTTTTTACCAACTTTGGTATCATTCTCTCCCACTGTATGTGTCGCCGTGAATATACCATAAGAAATTAGAATGAATACTTTACTTGTGTCTGAGAATTAGCAATTTATTTAAGAATTTTCGTAAAGTTAAAAACAGTCGCGCACCAGACTTTGATAAACTAGTGCGCATTATATTTTTAGATTTTTTTCTGACAAAGACATGTGCGAGATGCGAGCATTTTAATAAAATAAAAAAACACAAATACAGGTGGTGGTTAGACTTTAGACACTTTTAGACACTCTACTCTAGTGTGTGTCAGAGGAAGAAAAAAAAAAACAAAATCAGGTCAACATATAAACGAAAAGGCACATGATGTCCCATGAGAAACCTTGCAATTTGTTGCTAAGTTATTCACCTCAACAGACAGTGTCATCAAGATTTCAAACAACCAACAAAAATAGGGGTGTGCACATCTCGATTGTCACAAATTAATTTGTCAATGTCATTCAAGGGGCAAAAACACATGTCTATAAAGAAACGTCATGCAGAGGGTGTCCGGTGTGTGTTTGACAGGAAACGGAAATAAATTGTGCTTCAAATTTTGTGTTGTTGTTTTCTTTTAAAATTAGAAAACTACAATAAAATCTTGCATCACATTTTATTAATGGAGAATGTATTGGAAGAAAAAAAATCGAAATTGCATTTTACTTAAACAATAACATATTTCTATAAAACTAACAAAGCTATAATAAGTGTTTTGAATTTCATTTAAATTCTCTGAATTTTGGTATGTATTTTTTTTTTTTTTTGTTCATTTATTTTTAACATCATCACTAGAAGTCTGACCAAATATATAAATCTTGGCATCTTGAATGAACATTTTCTGCCAGAAATCGTTTTAGAGAAAATTATCTTGACTACAATTTTATGCTTTGACTGGTGACTGACTGTGGCGTGCACCGCGAAACGTATTTGTATTTTTCTTTAAAAAAAAATTAAATAAAATAAAATAAAAAGAAACAGAAACAGACAACTGTCTTAATATTTTGAAACAACAAAATGTTGCTTTTATTTGAATAAGATATATATTATCTTTCGAATCAAAATCTTTTATCTTGATTTTGAAAATGTATTCTATTTTTCTGTTTTTTTTTTTTTTTTTTTTTTTTTTGTGAGTTTGAAATTTCGCGGGCATTTACGTATTACTTATTCAAAAACGCCCACAAATTTCGTCAAAATTGTAGGTGTGTTATCTTTTCAATAACAAAAACAAAATTTAAATTGGCATCGTTTAGTGTTTTTATGTGTAATGGAGGAGAAAGATTTGGCTGATAAATTTGCCATCATGAATTTAGGGCATTTCTATAATAAAAAAAGTCAACTAAGAAAAACCCATACAAATAAAATACACAAAACTTAGAAATTTCAAGGAAACTGAAAAAGTTGAATGAAATTGAATGAATTTTTGTTATTTTTTGAATAAAATATATTTGAGTATGGTTAGGATTTCTGTGTAAAAGAATTATTGTACTTTGTACTCAAGATATGAGGACACATAGTGTGTTACCGTGTTCGATAACTTTTATTCTACAATATATTTTAGAACTATGTAAATCCAAAACCATGAGTTTTCAAGCTGTTTATACATAGGCTCCACCCTGCCAATTGAACATACCATGGAGCCACGAAATTGCGTGAGCGAGAGCGAAGAGGGAGTTAAAATCCTATTATCTTACGATTCGTGTCACTTAAGAGCAAAGCCACTTGTTTAAAATTAAATAAGGAGGATTTTAGTTTGATTTTAGTATCGACTTACCGGTATGCAGTCCGTAATTTATGTTAGCATCACGTTAATAAGAAATATTCAATTGATAGCACTACAATTGCAGTTGTAGTGTAGCTCACAAAATAAACAGAATTGTTTCTCTAACTTTAGCGAACGTTCTACTAGAGCTTGGAAAAATTTACTTTGCTAATTCTGTGCTCAAAAGGTAAAAGCTCTTAAGTCTATTTTCATAGTTTTTCAGAAAGTGAATTCTTAACTTTGAATCTGTGTTTAAACCTTAACTTAAGATATTTTACAAACGGTCATAACTTTCTTCTTTTTAATTATTTATCAACAGGGGTAAGAGGGAAATACAGGTTGTGGACAAAATATTTAAGAAAGCGATAAATAGCTAAAACCACTTAAGTCGACTTAAGAGCTTTTACCTTTTGAGCACAGAATTAATAGAATTAATTACATATATGATGTCGACCTCCAAAATTTAGGATCTAAATTAATAATTTTAAAATTGCCTTAAACATTGTTGTAGTGTAACTCACAAAGAAGAGCCGGCCATTAAAAACATATTCAATCATGGCCTGTAATGGTTTTTTTGTGTTTTTTTCTTAGATATGGGTAAAACATTTGCAAAAAAAAAGCAAATCTAAATAGAGCAGCTAGAATTGATTAAATTTTTTGAAGAATTTTAGGGAAAAACTAAATAAAAATAATAGCATCGATTGATTCGCATCAATTTTAATGAAAAACTTCCGTTAGACTTGATTAAGTCAGAGATGGTGTTAGTCGCAGAAGTCCAACCATCAAACAAACAGAAATCTCTTACATTTTTCAAGTGAAAGGGAATTTATTTTTTGTTTTGTTAAGAGTCAAGGTAATATCTACTTCATATGAATATGTTTACAACGTCTCAACGCTTTCTGCGACTAGAAAGAAGTTTCCATTTCACATTTCTAACAGCTTTTCCATGAAAGATTTTTATTTAGTTTTTTTCTTGTATCTTCTCTGTATCTCTACCATCGTAATGTTATATTTTATAAGTTATGAACCGGTGAACTAATGTCATCTGCTTTCATTATTAAATGGTCACTGTGGCGTATGAGTAATATTTTCTTCTATTGAAAAAAAAAATTAATAATTAGCCATTTTTTTATTTTTTAACAGTTAATTAAACCATTTGAACTTCGTTGACCATTCACAAACCTTTTATGGAGCCTGAAGCAAGGCCTAATTCAAAGAAAAAAATATAATGGACCGTATTCATAGATGTTGTTTAAGCCGTTACTAAGAAACACTCGGGTTTGTCCTGTGTTATTTGCATAGGATAAACTCGGGTCTTTCTTAGTAACGGCTTAGATATACATCTTTGGATATGGCCTAATATTTGGGGAGGGATTTTCAATATCGTGCCCCTCGTGCCTCAAGCATAAATATAAAAAAAATTATTTTCAAACCTTATAGCTATCAAAAATTTTAATTGAAATCAACATCCACCAGTTGGAAACAGTAAGCAGGAGGCCAAAGAAAAATCAGTTTGCTCTTTAAATAAAAAACAAATCTTATCAGAATTCATTTCGATGACAAATATTTAGTTTCCAATGCTATTTATATTATTGTGTTTTATTTGAATAACTTTTAACCCCGCTACAAATATACCTAATCAGCTGCGAATATCGAACAAGCCCCCAGACAAATTGCCTTGAACAAGTTTAATGGAAAAATTTGTTTTAATTTTTTTTTTATTTATTCATTCGATCATCGACTTTACTCTGAGCAAAAAAAGAAAAAAACAAAAATCTTAATAAATATAAAAAAAAGAAAAAACAAACTGAAACTCCCAGAAATATCTTATGCCAGCCGGCACAAACTCGCATTGCATTTATTATTATTTATTATATAAAATGAATGACATTATAATGTGTGTAGTTAATAGTTAATACTTGATTACTCGGTTGCACGTGATTTTTGTTTTGTTGACGGATGGTGGAACAATAATTACAAGAGAAATCATGAATGCACAATCAATGTCAGATAAACTTCCTCATCGCTAAGAGCACGCGGTAAAAAATGAATCATTTTTCAATAAAACCTCAAGATTTCATGTGACATGAGCGAGGGAGTACAATAGCGGTGTGTTTTTTTTATTTTATTTATGTAATAAAAATAAACAACGAAAAATAACAACAAATGTAAACCACTCAAGTGTGTACTTTTGTTCTATAAGCTCATATAATTCTTTTTTTTTTTTTTCATAAAACCCCGTTCGAATAGTCTTAATCCCAAACACTTCCGGGCACTTAACATTTTGTTGACAGATAGTCGAATCAAACTATTGATTTTGGCATATGTTTTAAAGTGAAGGTATAAACAAAAAGTTCTGATAAAAAAAATAATATAGGGATATTTTGTAAAACTTTCAAGCCAAAAAGTTACCCCTTTTTTATTTAGTGAACTTAAAACCTGTTTAATTCAATAGATAATAATTTTTGACACTAATGTGGTGAAAATAATAAAAGGTATCAAAAATTTGCGCAATCCAGAAACCATCCAACAATTAAACGAAATTGACCACTGTCAATTGAAAATCCTAAATGATTTTGATTTTTTTGTCTTAGTATATTTTTAAAGATAAATATTTTAATGTCAAATTGTCATATTATCCTTTCGTTCAATAAAAACACTTTTGATCAACTGTATCAGCGCAAAATTCCTATGTGAGTCAATTTAAATGTCATATGACAAATTTTTATCACACCTCAGGTTGCTTTATCCCATAAATCATCTGAAAAGCCAGCCACATGCGATGTATTTTGTGTTATCTCATCAAGCCTACTTTATAGGTATTATGTACAGTCTGGGTCATTTGATTGAATACGATTATTAAAAATAAACTTAGTATTATATTGATCGTTTTATTATTATTTTTGTTAATGTTTTACTTATGTTGGAAAAATATACGTTTCGTCTACTAGTCTTTAACAACATTCAATAGTTGTTGTGTTTAATTTGGGAAACAAAAACAAAAAGCCAGTACTGACAATATTTTGATGAGTCAAAGTGCTGTTGATTGAGCTTTCGTGTGGTGAACGACAGAGGGCGCAAACTCTATTTTCTTATGAATATGCACGAAGACTGTTTTTTTCTTATAACACTGAATTTATATAAAGCCATAAATTGTTTCTAAGTGGTGTATTTAATAGTAATAAAAATGACATACAAAAGAAATTGTTTAGCGATTTATTTGTTGCTGAGTGCAGATTTTACAAATAAAACAAGGTTGATATTGACATTAAACGCTTATTTCACCACCAAGGACAGTAAGTAGTGTGATATGTGAGTTTAATTTGTCAACGTTTTATTAACACTTATTTCACTTAAGTCAATAAAGAGCGTGTTGAGTTGTTTAGATCATTTGTTTTGCAACGTTTTATTTGTCGCTGAGTTTAAAAAACGGCTAGCAACTTCAATTAGGTAAATATAAAAAAAACTGTTGTATCGTTGCATTTTTAGTATTTGCCACTTCACAAATGGAGTGTCAAAGGGAGAGCGTTAAAAAAAAATATTATTCCGTTTATATTTTCAAAAACTAATTGAATGTTCAAGAACTTATTTTATGTGTTCGTATAACTATTGAAAGACTTGAGCTACGAGTTGTCTCAGTTCTGTTCGTTTATTTTTGTGAAAAACAAAGTGGAATAGTCTTTTATACAAGACGTCTTTTCTCGTTTGAAACATTTTTGAAATTGATCAAATTTTTCGTTTGTATATTTGAACTCTCGAATAAAATTGCTAAAATTCCATAATATCATGAGGTGGGAGCAAAACATAAGGAAACAAAATTTATTTTTAAATAAATTGAATCCAAATTGAATCAAGTGAACCGGACTGTATGTTACGTGTGAGTAAGCTTAAGTACTTTTTGTTATTTAATTGATCAAAACAAATTGATTTTAATGAATTTGCTTTTAAAATTGATTTGATTGTAAAATAATAAAATTAATTATACAAAAATTAACTGCATATTGTTATCATTTTGGCCATTTTTTTTTATAGGTACGTACCTATGTGAATTTTACATATTGTTATGCCAGACAAAAATAAAAAACATTTAGCACGCTTGCTTTTGAATTAAGAATGGTATATTGAGCAATAAAATAACGTGCTGGTTTTGTTTAAATAAATTAAATAAATTAATAGAAAATATTCAAGTGTAAAATTTATCGTTGAGATGTTTATTTATTTTTTTCTTTTTTGTTTAGAAACCAGAGTAACGTAAGAGAGAGAGACATAGAACTTGATGTTTATTTTATTTATTAGGAATTCAACAATAAAGAACTCAAGTTATTATTAATTTTATTTATTTTTTGAAATTTTGAAATTTCACATTGTACGTTTAGAGGGGAGAAAGTCAATTTTGTTTATAAAAACACAATACGTTCCAGTCCTTGTGACTGCAAAAAAAAAAAAAAAAAACCTTGACACATCACGAGTTTCGTACGTAATAGAAAAGTCAAAAATAATTCTTTTTTTTTTTTCTTTGAATAGAATATTTTATTTTTAAGTTCATTTTATCGACGTTTATGATTTTTTTCAATTTAAAATATTATTATTCTCGAAAATGGTAAGATGTGAAATGCTTTAATCGCCAAATCAGCAAGGAACTGGGGGTTGGTTGGCTTAAACAAGATTTGTATAGGAAATAAAAAAATATTTTATGATGGACCTAACCCCTCACCCGAGGAAATTGTCAATTTCGAAAATTTTTCGAAAACGACTTTAGTGCAAAAAACTATAACAGAAACAATAAGACTGTTAAAATCTGCTATTATAGACTGTTAAGAGTAGAAGTTTTCACTCTTTAATTTTAAATGAAAGTGATCTATTTTTTCGCTGAACAAACTCACTTTTATCAGTTTTCAACAGATTTTTAAAATTTCTACAACTCAAATACATTTTTAATTTCGAACTAAAATTTTTCATGCGTTTAATTATATCAAACTAAAATTTCACAAAAAAAACAAGCTGAATGAATTGACTGAAGCAAAATGATTAGCTTTAAGGGAATTTTTGCTCAAAACAAAGCGAATGACTGTGGTACGACAAAAAAAAACAAGCACGAATGATAACGAGTATTGGTATAGAAAAAATTCTTGTGCAGAAAATTTCAGAAAAGTGGTGTCCACAAACATTTCATCGTGGTATCATCACACTCACCTTCGCTTCCATCAGGTTTGTCTACAGCCGAAGCCAAACATCTTGGACATGAAGCGGTTAAATCGATTTGGCTATGCTCGGGGGAACCGAATGGAAATTGTTGATATTTGAAAGTGGTTGGTTTGGCGGGTGCTATATTATATTTACAAAATAAAAATATTTAAAAAGAAAATAAAAATAAAAAAAAAATAAACGAAAATGTAAATAAAAAAGTTATGAAAAAGATTTTAGATGGCACAAAAGTCATCACCATCCAGGACGTACATACAAACATGGTGTCTTTTTGTCATCTTGGATTTTTTGTACGGAATTACAAAATTTGGATTCATTGTGTAAATAGTTTTGACAAAATATACAAAAATTGATCGTTTGTTTTAACATTACACCACCGACATGGCATCAAATTAGACAAGCACTTTTAAAGGTCCTGTAAAGTTCCGACGAGAGTGCCTAAGCCAAAGACAGTGACAGATTTTAAAATTAGAAATGTTGGTAAGAAATTCACCATCACTCTCACCACATTTGAAAACCCACCACATTAAATAATCGTATAAAAAGAAATTTTGCAATAGAAATTATATTTTTAAATATGTAACATTGTTTGAAATGACAATCAATCATAATTTCTTAAACTATTAGTTATAGCTGATATTGCCAGACAGTTGAGAATTCAAACATTGTAAGTTTATTTAAACATTCATGCACGAATACCACATTAGCTGCGTTCAGTGTGGCGTACTTTAAAGTGTTTTAAACTACTTTTTATAAACATAGAGTTGGAGTAGTTGAATTACTAAGGAGTAGAAGAAACTCACAAATTGTGATTAAGTTAAACCAAAGCGTTGTTATTCGAGTTAAAATTGCTTGCGGCCATTGACAAAATAGTTAAAAATATTGCCTTACTTGACCATTCCGTTTTTACGATGCAGTGCAAGTGAGACGTCAAAATAATACAGAAAGTGAACACGTCTTTTATTCAAAAATGTGAATTAGAATGTGAAGGAGAATTAGATGGAGAATATTCTCAAATAAAATTTTAGCCATGAATTTCAAATGTTCACACTAGACCCGTTCCATTAACAAAAAATCTCACTGAGAAAAAATTTCTTAAAATGTTTGTATCAGAATTTTCAGCAAAATACGTGAAGCTGTCAGCTGAGATTGTGTATCCCACTTAATGAATCGTTGAGTGCTCAGATCTCTTTTTTTGGGACTCGACAATTTTTCACCACAATTAATCAGATGAGTTCGTTTGACAATATCAAAACGAGCATAATATGGTGAACAGAATTAGGATCTATTGAGCTTTTTACGCATTTGTTTTTGTGGCTTCTTTTTCACACAAAAATAGGAAGAAAAAAAAGAAAACGCTAAACAAACAACGCAAGCCAAATTCAGTATTTTCGCAAAAAAATGTATGTTTTCGTTACATTACGGTTTTAATTTGTTAATATGTTAATTTTTAGTTGATAGCCAACTGATTCTTAAATTTCTATTTTTAAGCTACTGACTTGCTTCGAACTAGAGAGCTGCCATTTTTTGCCATAATTTTTTTTTTTATTTTTGCCTTTGAAGCCCAATTGTTTGCTAAGATCTGTTTGTTAACTTTATTGACAAATTATGTAACAAGATATAGAATTCTATTTTGAATCCACCTTAAGAATCTACTTTTTGAATGGAAAATTGCAAATTAGGTGATAAAAACTATAAAGTCATTTTGGAATTCATTAGACAATTTTTAGTGAAATTATCTAATTCGCAATAATGAAAAGACGCTATCACAATGTACGCAGTAAATTTTCCGTTTTTTCCAGAACATCATTCAAATCATCCTCTTAAACAATTAAAAAAATATATTTTTTGGATGGAAAAATGTTTTCATAACATTTTAATAGTCTTAGATAAAAACTGTTATAAATGTTGCTTCTTGTGTCTCACAACATTTTAATAGACTCATTAATCAAATAAGTTTGCAATCAAAACCGAAATAGCTCCAAGGAAACAAAACTTAAATAAACTCAAGACTCTCAACTATGCATTAAATTCTGTTTTCTTATTGTCATTCAACTTGTAGTCGTTTTGTTTTTTTATTTTTTTTTTTTTTTTTATTTTGTATCGTTTGTTTTTAAGTTAATTGAAGGAAATCATTTCAAATAAACATAATTGGAGTATAAAAGTAGTGTATATTCGTTTGACACGCAATGTCATTTACATCAACCGCATTCATTACTCTTTCAAGGAAGTGTGGATCTCTTCGGAGGACTTGGGCACAAGGGAGGATGTAAGAAATAACAAAGTTCCAACAAAATTTCCACGACAATGTTTCTGTATTTAATGAGAAAAAAAAGTCGTTTACTTCTCTCATCAAGCTAAAGAATACGAAACACAGTATCAATTACGATCGTTTTTTTATGCAACAACTGGGTTATTTGACTCTTCATTCCTATCCAACTGTACATACATAGGTAGTTGTACCTTGTACCCGTACTAACACCCCAGCCCAGGAGAAGCAGCAACCATACCAACCAAGAACAATATCAATTTGCTATGTCTTGAATATTGATTGCCAAGGGGCAAATTAAAAAAAAAAAAAAAGAATGATAAAGAAAATAAAAATACAAAAATACAAAATACAGAAAAAAAAGTCACCAAGGAAAAAACGTAGTTTCCATTGCCATTGACATAATAATGTAGCAGCTCAGCCCACAAATCGCAATGCTAAACTATTTTTAAGTACCGCGGACGATAATAGGATTAGAATACATCATGAAAAAATAACAAATAATACAACAACAACAAAAAAACGCCTTCGTAACAAAAACAAACAGAACCACAAAGAAGACAGTCTACATGCCACTTCTTGCCATCTAATTGAATTTATTTACTTAAAAATGATGAAATAACAAAATCGATGAATCCTTGAACTTGATACTAGACCATCGACCAAAGACACCTACATAAATAGAGGACCATGCATGGTGCGGACCGAGGGTGAGGGATACCTAATAGGTGCATCGATCACAGAGAGAGAGAAAAAGATACATAGAAATAAAGAATGATGGATATTTTGATGTATGCATAAATTTAAAGCTTAGCGCCCAATGAGCCTGTCATGCATTTTTACCCCAGTATTATTTAAATTTTGACGTAAACACAGATTTACATTGAGGTATATTAAATTGAGGAGCAAGCAAACATAATCGGATAAATTCAATTCATGCTAGCTTTCCACTTATCAATTTTTTTAAAAAAATAGCAGAACATGTTGACTAAAAAGAAGAAAAATCTACTCTCTTTTTTTGGAATAAGACATAAGGGGAGTTTTATAATCTTCTAGCGGAATCGGCATCTGGTTCTAATACAGGTAAAACAAAAACAATTTTGGAAATTTCCTATTATTTTGATTTTGTTTTACATGTTAAATTGATGCAGATACAGACCCGTACCGATAAAAACACACCTATACTCTGTTCCGTCATAATCGTATTGTTAGTCACAAACTGACTTATTTCCAGGAGAGCCAACAAAAATGAATAAAACATAAAATGACAGCATAATTCAAACCAGTTTTTGGATAATGTTGCTTATAAGCATTAAACTAATTTTGTGGGACAATTAACTTAACTGTTCTTCGATTGTTTTGAAATACTAAGTTGGAAACTGTCAAATGTGTTGACTTTTATTTTAAACTGTTACACCTTTAAGTCACTGTGAAATATAATATAATACATAACATACATATACATAAGGGTATGCATGCAACGGCGGGCGTAAACTCTGCGTAAAAGCGGTAAAGTGGTAAATGACCTATCAAAAATTAAATTTTGACAACTGTTTTACCGTATTTACGCAGAGTTTACAGTTGAGCATATTTAAAAACCCAGAACAAGGAAAATTACGAACAAAATCTAGTTTATGTGCGGTGATCCGTTGGACCGTTGATATTTCGTTGGTATTTCGTAATCCTGTTAAGAAATCTGGTTGGTGTAAAAAGGCTATTTCAAAAAACTCAAGGTAAGTAAACGCACCGAATGCTAAGTGTTATATTTAGTTCTGTTCGTTTATTTTCTTTAACAAAAACTGACATCATCTTTTATAACACCAAATATCTTTCGCAGTTAAGTTCGAATTGACATGATTTGAATGTATTTGTATGGGAAATTGCTCAATTTGAGTTAAGCTTAAGGTGGGTATAGTTTACCAGAGCACTTCCATGTTAATTTTAGAAGATATTTTTTGTTGCTTAACTTGCCATATATCTATGATGATAATGTAATTTCTCCATAAGAAAGATTACTAAAAACCTAAACAAATGATTTCCTCCGACATCTACGGAGAATCACACTCTCTCTCTACAGTATATCCAAAATCCTTTAAAATGTGCTTAGTGTTTTTTTGTATAAAGGCTTTTAAAGAAGGGGAGACTTATAAAATTCTTTAATGCTAAAATTTAAGCCAATGACGCATTACTTAAGGGTATTTTTTTTAAGTTAAATAAAAAAAAAATAACCTAAAACAAGACTTAAGATAATAATTATAGTCCAATATTATGAGAATATTAACAATTGAAACCAAAAAAAAATGGTACACTTGTGAAATTTGGCACGAAAGATTCATTTGTAATAGAATTCTTGATTCAAGAGACTACGCCAGTGTATCATTCCAGTAAGGGTAAGAAGGTGATTTTTTGAGGCGACCAAGAAGTCTGAAATAAATGGCACAAAATCTATTATAGAAATAGATGTTTTATTTAATTTGATGAAAATATATTATTTGTTAAGGGAACCAAGAATATGAAGAGTATAATTAAGGGTAAAAGGGTATTTGTTAATACAAAATGAAATATATCACAACGCTATTTGCCAGCTTAAGTATATTTTAATCATACATATCTCTCACTTGTGTGCTTTTATAGGCGAAACGTTTGAGATATGTTAGATTATTTTTAAAGTACAACAGAAAGCGCCCTAACCTTCCACTGACAATTATGAGAAAGAGAGATATCCAAAATATATTTTATATTTAGGTAGACTGTTATATTTTTTAAATAAATCAAAAATATTTACCTTCTTTATCTGTTAGGTCCGAGAATTTGACGCCGCCACTGAAATATACAAGAAAATTGCAGAAAGGCATTTTGAGAAAAATTAATGAGCTGATTTTAATAATCCATTTTTTGTTTCTTTTTTTTTTATGTATCAAGTAATTATCTTCCAAAACATTCAATTTTTTTTTAGTTTTAAAATTAAATATTATTTTTTTTTTTTCAAGTTTAAAATTTTACTATGGTTAATTTTTTTTTTTTTTTTTTTTTTTTTTTTTAATTTGAACTATTTTCATTATTATTTAAGAGTGAGAGAGAGATAAAAACAAATTTAATGTATATGCCAACATTTTAAAACATGGGGCATTTACCTGAGAAGCACAGTAGCCGTTTCAGGCACACGGAATACCTGAAAATATTGATATAAACGAGAATATGCTCATTTTGAGGCCTTACTTAGGCATTTATTTTGTTGTTGTTTTTTTTTTATAATGTAATTAAATTTTGAAAACAATTAAACAAATTTGTATTTATTTATTTTTTTTTTTTTCGTCGAGAACTAGAATCATTGTATTGGATTTTAGTCCCAATTTGTTTTTTGTTAATTTTTAATGTTAAAAGAGAAATAGACAAATATAATATTGTGACTGTGATGCAGTATTTTATGTTTACTTTTAAATGATTATTATTATTTTTTTTAAGTACGAGTACTTTATACATTTCACAAACTTTTATTCAAAAATATTTAAGAAAGAAAAGTGTATTTTAATAAAGTCGATTTAGTTCATTGAGACTTTTTTCTGACGTTAATACAAAATAACAAATAAAATTTGTGAAATGTCATGTATGTACTTGTTGGACACAAATTAAAGGCTGGTTATCTTATAGTAACGTTGTTTGTTTATTTTTTTTTTTTTTTAAGAAAAATTAACAATTTTGGTTGTTGCATTGAATTTAATATCTTTTTAAATTATATTATTTGAATTAAAAATTGGGGATCATAAAAAGAAAATTTGGCTAAGGGCCAGTCGAAAAAATGTTTTCTTTTTTTTTGTTCCGAACAGAACGTGAACTGCCGAAACAAAAATTGTGTATTATTCGTTCAGTGGGTTCAGAGCTTTAATTTTGTTTTTCTTTTTTCGTTCAGAGAATTTTCTGAACATGTTCAGAGCTCAATGTGCTCGGGATAAAATGACCGAGCAAAAAGAGAAAAATGCTGAAAACAAATAATAAGGGGAAAACAAGAAAACAAAAATGGTAAAAAATTAAAATTAATCAGAATGCTCCGAATGCGTTCTGTTCAGAGGATTTTCAGAACATTTTCGACGTGCTCGAGCTCTGTTCAGAGCTTTTTTTCTGAATGAAAAAAGAAAAACGCCTATTGAAGACGGAGAATCGAAGAACCAAATTCGACGTCAAACATCGATGTCAATAGTCGGTGCATCGAAAACCATTATGAACAAGTAGGGCAGGAATTTTGTTTTGTTTAACAAAAGATGCAAATTGCACCAGAATATCTGTGCTTGTGTAAACCCCCACAGTAATTAAAAAAGCTTTGATGTTGTTCCGTTTTCTTTTTTTTTATTATAATTATTTAAATTTAATTTAAGCTCGCGTGATTTAATTGACTGATTGCTGTCAGATAAATTTACGATAAATCATATAGAAGTCGGCTAAATTTGTTTGAAAAAAAGAGACATTCTTTGATAGGAACCAATGGCCTGCATGAAATATCAATGCGAAGGTAGTTTATTTGATAAATTTAGTATTTTTTTTTTTAAATATTTAGTGGTTGTTTTTAATTTAGAAAATTAAAAATCAGATTTATTCTGCTATTTAAGCCAGTTTAAATGTTTCACATTATTGTGTTTTTGGGTATAAAACTCAGCACTTTGCATTTCAAAAATTCTCAATTTTATTCAAGTATCATTTTATTTTATTTAAGAGCAATTATTTATTATTTTTCACTAACTTATAGCAAAATAAAAAAGGTTCACAAACAAAAAAAAATAGCAGAATAAAGCTGACATAGAAGTTGTAATTGTTATAAAAAAAAAATATAAATAAAAGAATAAACCAACCCTTAATTCATAACTTAAAATAAAACAAAATAAATTATATTCAAAATATTAATGATTTAACTATGATATTTGTTTTGTTTTTATATTATACAACAAATGATATAAATGACAAATTTTACTAACCTTCCATCCCAGGTTTTCGAAGAATGTGCATAGCCTTGACTGTCCGGTAGTTTTTCCTCCACATGGTCCTTAAATAGAATATAGAAATAATTGATATCAAAATAAAAATATAACACACTATTTTTGTTCAAACGCAAAGCAAATATATGTATAATAATAATAAAGCTTAGATCACATTCTTGTGAAATACGGCCACAAAAAAAGCATACAAAACAACAACAACCGAATTTCTCAAATTTTGAGGTGTTTTTTTTAATTTTTTAGGGCTGCATTTATTTTTTTAGGCATTATTTCATTATGAAATCAGACCCTAATGAAATAAAACCCCAACTCTAGATTTGGGGATTAATTTCTTTCTTTTTTAAAAACAATTTGGGGCCTCGTTTAATTTTTTTTATAATTTACATGAAAATGCTAAAATCGCGAGATTTTTTGCAGCTATTCTGTTACATCCAGATGGTTTGCAGCTGGATAGCTATTATGACTTTTCAATGTAAGCACCCTTGAGGAACAATTTTAAAAGGGAACTTGCGAAGGATACAATTCAAGTATTTGTTTAACAGTTTGGGGTAATGTTTCATATTCTAAAATAAAGTTTATATTAAAATGAAAAATTGGGGCTTTATTTCATTTTTCCAAAAGAAATCACAACAATTTGGGGACTCATTTCATTTATTTTTGGATTTTGGTGGGGACTTTTTTTGATTGGGGCATAATTTTATTATAAAAAAATACCTGAATCTGGTAACCCAACTGTCGTTTCCATATAAATTTTCACATTTAATAGGCTTTACCACTTTTACCACGGTTGCATGCATACCCGTTGTAATAAGCTAACGACTATTGAATTGTGTTGAAACTGAACAGAAAACTTCAGACGCTTACTAAAGCAAGCCTTTTTCAAGCTAATTGAATTAATTTGTGGTTGCCATTAGACTTCCTATGACAATACTTCCGTACATACCGCCAATAATGACAAAAAAAAATAAACGAAATTCCTTAACTTAATAAATTTCATAATAAGATTTTCCCATTAAAAAAAGGATACGCAGGAGAAATCACAAAATGTTCATTGAATAAAAACACTGTATTTGAACAAATGAAACGCAGTGTATAGTATCAAAACTAATCAGTCACACGAAAAATGCAAGTCAATTGCTTTTTTTTAATCACTAAAATCTGTCTCGTTATTATTGAAGCAATTGCATGTAAGATATTAAAAAAAATATTATTTAATACCGAATGTTATCTTATCGATATAATAATAATTTGAATTTTTAAAGGCAGGGTCTAGGCAAAAACGGCATAAGTCTTATCAAATCCATTCCGAGAAAGAAACGCAATTTAAAATTTTGTTTTTCATACAACTAAGTACTAAAGGCACAACTTTTTTTAAAAAATTTTTAAGGAAGAATTATTTTGGTTTTCCAAAACTTATGATACCCTCAGACAGTATTAAATAAATGATTTGACAAAAAGTGAGCATGTGCCGTTTATCCCCTTTACCCTTCAAATATTGAAAACAAAATTACCAATCTCATCATGGTATTCTTAATTTTTTGAACTCATGTTTTGTATTACCAAATCCGAAACGACCGAATAGGTAATCTGGCTCAGGCAGTTGATTATGAATGCCGTATGGTTCAAAGGTTCAGTTTATCAGAATTCTATTGCCAGCGCGATTTCGACGAAATTCAGCGATGTTGAGTTGACAGGTTTTTGAAAATCGACTTTCAGCAATCATTTTAGGGAATAAATATCTGGTAAATTGAGCTGGTGAGCTGTCAAAAAAAAAATCTTTCCAATTTGACAGCTGACTAATCACAGAACCGAAAATTTAATAAATATTTAGTCCTTTACGATTCCTGAACCATTCCATTGCTGCAAAGTTCCACCACTTGTGTTAAAATGTTCATACGGCTTTCACACCGAACCATAACTTAGATTTCGTGCAAAAATTGCGAAATCTTCTAGATTTCCAATACATTTTCAGTTTTCAAAATCTTGTACGAAATCTAGATTACGACGAAATCTTCTAAAAATCAACTTGATTATATTAGAGCGGACACATTTATAACAAATTGTTTCCTTTTGTATAACAGTTAGAGCATCTTTTAGTACCGAGATTGTTGATATGAAAAGGCTATAAAATATGTTTTTTTTGATTAATTCGTCTATCTTCTACTATTCTATGTAATAATTTTATTACTGATACAGTAGTGAAGTTTCTCTTGTCGTACAATAAGCTTTTTGCCTTCAAAGACAATAATATGCATTTGTAAGAATTCTCACATGGAGTGAAAATACATTTCAATAAAAAGATTTTTGTTCGTGTCTGTTTAGCTCACCTTATTAAACTCAGAGTTACTTTTGAATTAAAATTTCGCATTTGGAAAATTAATCACACCTCAATGAAGACAAAATGAAAGATCTATATTGACAAAATCTCGTTATGTTTGAATTTTAAAGGAAACAGATAGATATTATAAGTTTCTACGTCAATGATCGTTTTCGTTAGTTGATTTATCAACGAACTGTGACGCACTTTCGAGATAAAGTTTGTGTGGGGTGTTTTTTTTTTTCAATTTACATATTTAATGATAGTTTTTTTTTTTTTTTTTTTAATACGTATATTTCAACAACTCATCCAGATCATGAAGAGACATATTTTGAAAATATGGTTTGTATGGAATTTACTAAAAATAATAATATTTTGACTATCTGTTAAAAATTATTCTCAGAAGTAGGCCAATAACCTTAAGCGATTAGATTTAACACGTCGCGATTTATTATTAGGATCAGAATATGAAGTGATGTTGATTTCATTTTTCAACTTAAAAATATGTTCTGCTCAAAACAAAAAACACCCTTCATGAATTTGTTTATTAAAATAAAATTGCCAACAAGAAATGTCTGCTTTAAACTATCTATTGTTGACTTTTTAAGTTATCTCCATGTAATTAAAAAAAAAATTTGCGTAGATTGCTTGATTACTTCGTTCAATGATCTCAGAAACTAGGAAAAGCTCAAATTGTGACGAGAATGAGTTTGCATAGTACTTACTATTATAACGCTTATAATTTTACATATACATAGATAATTAAAAGAAAACAATGACTATTATTATTGTTATACAAAATTGAAAATGGATAAGATAAAATCACATTTCAAGTTTATATCCACCACTACAAATTACTTGGTGTTTCTGATGAAAACTTAACATTTTAAAAGTAAAGTGGAGTGTGCAAAATAATTTTTCTTATCATTTCATTTAGGAAGTTAAATTTTTGCGTCATATAAATATTTTGTTGTGCAGTAAGAAGTTCGAAAAGTTAGATTGAGAAGTAAACTAGATTATTTGTAGAAGTGTCCACTTTTTTTCGCTAAAAACTAACTACCGTTTTGTGTTTTTGTTTGGTTTATTTAAACTGAGATTAGCTTTGTACAGTTTTATAACTAAACCATGGTTCAAGTATTTGACAAGGTTAACCAATGTTGTGTCAAATAATTCTTTTTTGTTTTTCAGAATGCTACTTTTAAATTGAAGTAAAAACAGTTATTCACCATTCACGAAATGGTTAAAGTAATCAAAATTATTTTAATAAATAAAACTTACTCAATTATTAACGAATGTTTAAGTGCAAAAATTGTTAAAATCAAAAAATTATTTCTGAGACGTTATCATTAGGGATTTTACCATTTTCAGTTTGAACTATTACTTTTGGAATACCCTGTACCTATGTATATATTTTCTTTTTCTAACTATTAATTGTTTGTGTTAAATTGACCAAAAACAAATAAAGTATGTACCTATAGGTAAATAGATTTACCATTGTTGATATACATATATGTATGCTAGTATCTATATTCAAAAAGAACAAAAACAAAACATGTTTTGCTAATTGCTCGAAAACGCTTCTTTCGAAAAATAAACAAAAATTCTTATAAGTTAGTTTTAAGCTTGAATCGAAACACAAAAATTAGTGTTGACTTCATTTATAACTTCCCCATTGGAAGTTATTGTATAAGTATTGTGATTGGTGCGATTCCCCGGGAAAGTTCATTTCCCATAGGGGTGAATGATTTATTATGTACCTTACCTACACAGGTTAAGTATTTGTATTTTGTTCTGCAAGGCGACTTTTGAATTCACATCTTTAAACCAAAGATTACAATAACAGAGAACAAGATAAAAGACGAAACACCATTCTGTCTGTACCTCGACCAAAGCATTACCAGCCAAACAATTCATTAGCTGATTGATAAATGCACCATTCATAGTCACAATCACAAGAGGCATTTGCACATCCTGTTGATTTTTAGTCCAGGTAGCAAGTTTCGAGTAGAAGACACGATATGATTCAATTAGCTTCTTGTTTATTATCGTTTTCACATGATAACTGAATGGAATAACCTACTCACAACAAAAAAAAATACTTAAATTGCGCATCAGGTTTTGTTAATTTTTAATAGCTTATTTTCTTTTCTCTCCCTATATACAAAAATACAAAAAAATAAACTATAGTATGGATAACATTATCGTAATGATAAGTGGTGAATCATTTTAGTGCCATTCAGTCCGAGTAGAACCTACTAATGGAAGTTGAAATGAATTAATTTCAAATTCTCAATGTTTATTTCCTAAAAGATGGAAAACACCTCAACTCGATAGAGATATTCGCCGGTCCGGTAGGTAGGTATCCCAAATCCTAATATTTCATCAACTTTGCGCACTACTCTCTCCCGCTAGCTTACACCGACCGCCACATTATGCATGCAAATTATTTTCTTGAGAAAACAAAAATAAAACTCGAATCACATGGCGATGGCTAACTACACTTAGCTCGACACAAAAGTCTCTTCGAACGTGTACGTCGTCGTCGTCGTCGTCGTTGTCAACGATACCGCCACCATCGCCACATGGTTGTTTTTTTCTGTTCTGGCCCCAAAAAAAGCAATGTGATTCAATCGAATGAAAGAAAACTAGGTATCGTGCTTTAATTGCATCTTTTATTAAATCACGAGATGAACTAGGTACATATTATGAAATGCAGTGCATTTTCAAAGATTAGACATACTTTTTTATTGATTGATTGATTTGATTGATAACTTACCACCAGTGAGAACAATTTTATAAACACGTTTTTTGACCGCCGATTCCATGGTTTTAATTCAAAATGCCGATCCTTCCGGGGGGTGCTAGCAAAATTCCAATTTCCTTTTTCGAACTCTCGGTGTTTGCTATTTGGAAAAGGTCAGGTTCTAGGCTTTTTCTTTTTTTCTTCAATTTATTTTATTTATTACAAAATTCATTACAACAAAATTGAATGAATAGAAAAACACACAAAATAGGAATAATAATTTAACAGAAAAAAAATATTATAAATATTAGAAAAAAATCACTTATCACAGGCGACGACAACAAAATCTAAATAAAAAAGATTTGGTACGTAAAAAGAACGAAATATAGAATAAATTTATTGGACGACGACGATACAAAAAAAAAGGACTTGGTGGTCGATTTGAGATGTCGGCGATGTGTATTTCTCAAAAAACTTTTGTTGAATTTTATTTCAAGTTAAAAATTAATAATTATCAAATTTTACTGAGACGACACATTTTCTAAATGTTTTGAAGAAAGTGTTGAATTGATTTTTATAAACACTGGCAGACATCGATAATGGAGGTTTATTTTGTTGGAGGAACAACTAACGAATGTGAAAGCGAAATTGAAAATTTCTTGATTTCATGATTATTTTTTTGATGGCTGGAAGAAGGAATTGAAAAACTTTGCAAATTCTCACATTTTCTTTTGTTCTTTCGTTTGTTCTTTTACCTGCGGGAAAAAAAGCATGGTCGAAAAAAGAAATGCGAGTGAGGTGAGTTTTAGAGCTGTCAAAAGTGGTGAGAATTGTAAAATGTCAAACATGTCGCTGCCAGATTAAAATATTTGAAGTAGAATTTTTATGTCGGCATTTACATTCAACGATTTTTGCTCTGACGATTTTCATTCCATTGGAAAACTCTTAAGAGCTGAATAGAATGCATTGCTCATCGCTGAGCAACGTCGCTGAGATATGAGAGATTCGTAGGGCGAAAAATTTAAAAACATTTGAACTTATGGGCGATTCGCTGAGCGATGAGCGACGTCATTCTGTTGCGGATGGGCGATGTCCATACAAATTTCATCTGTCAGCGACGAGCGATGCATTCTGCTCAGCTCTTTATTCTTGTAACCGATTTCACGAACATTTTACGTTTTTTAATGACATTTTTTGTATGGAACAAACGTTATATTAAGGATTAAAAGCCAATTTTAAAAGGGTCTTGTTGAATTCGGCGATTAGTCTGCTATTACACAGCATGCCTCTTTTCCAATTTTCCTTTTCAACTCTTATCCCGGTAGGCAAGCGCTATTACACGTTGACTCATTCGTCAATGTATCGAATTCGGTATTTCACTATTATGTTGAATTTCCGTAATCTTAAACTACCACCAGAAAGTTTTCCATCTTGTTCTAGCCCATCATCTTTCCCTTATGCATTTATGTGAGGCATGCCTCACGCTGCACTGTGTAATAGTGGACTTATTCTAAATCCACTGCAAAACTATTTCTTTCTTAAGGGATTGCCCAAACCAAAGTGCTACAGCACGGCAGTGCGGCACGACAACGCCAAATTTTTTTTTACACAGCGTCATATGAGAGTACCCACACCAAATGCGATTAAACGCAAAACGTTTTTCATATAAAAATCGCGTCGCCTTTATGTCGTGATGACTGTCACACTTTGGTTTGGGCAAGCCTTTATTCTATTATTAGTATCTGCAATCTTTTATTTAAAAGGGGTATTCATGAAAACTGGTAAACTTATTTCCATCTGGTAAAATTGGAAAGTTTACCACGCATATGTTTCATGAACGCCCCTTAAATCAACTTGGGTAAATGGGTGTGAATTATGTATTGGATACTTCTTGAATTTTTTAGACTAAATTATGGTTCTTTCCTTTTCTTCGTCAATAAGCTACATGTTTGTGGCTGGTTATATCTAAACTGGCCAAAATCAAACGTTAAAAGTTTTCCACAATTAACATTTCCAGATGGTAAACAAAATTGTGTGGAAAAGTTAACCATACTCTGGTAAAGATTTTCTATAGAACATTTTGATAACCAGAATTATGATTTCACTATACGCGTATTCATGCAACCTAGTAAAGTGCAAAATCTGGTGAACGAACTGGCATTTCCATACAAATTTTGATATGTTTTCGCACTGTCGCACTTTGGTTTGGCCAAGCCTTTTAATCGCAATGATAATTTGTTTACAACACATATCAATTCGTTAGTAACTTTACTTAGTTGTCTTTTTAATTTACACCAAATGCTAAGAATTGGAGCCCATTACATTATCAAACTTATCTGTGCACTAAGTTTTTGGAAAAAGCACTGATATCATTTCCTATGCTGCATGTCAAAACATCCGCACTTTACTCTACGGTAAACGTCTTAACGATGCCTTAGCCAATAAAACTGTAAATAAATGAGATAATGGAATGGTAAAAAGCCAACGTGTGAAGTACTGTCTCGTATTCATTAAAAAAAGTATACGGGAAAAATATTGAATCGAATATACTTCGTGGGAACCTAGCCTAGGCCTTACCAGAGTGTTTTAATACAGGAACATGGCTTTTGGTATTAAAACAAAACTCCACACTCCCCTAAATTCATATTCACCTCTTCTATGGCAGACATTTTTTTTTGTATTCATTATCTAGCAGTTGCCAGCTCTTAATCTGTCACTGGTCTTTGTTTTTGTATTCTCCTGTCAAAAATTAACAAAATTTTAAAGAATTAAGTAATTTTTTTAATATGCCTTACGTTTGTGGTTGATTTCTATAATTTTTGGAATTTTCTACTCTCGGACAAGGCAAAAAATAGAAAAAATCACACAAAACATAGTGACAGTGTTATAAAGCCCATCGCTCACTGTGCGCTGGCTAATCAGCACCAATTTTTCATCTAGCTCAAGCATCCACGCGAGCAGATGTCAAAAGACAAAAATAAAATAAAAAATGACGACTATTTCCACAAGGTCGTCGAGTTATAACACTTAAATAAACTTAACAACAACACTTTACCTTCTCTCATGCACTTTTGTGTGAATTTCAAAACAAATTGATAAATTAATAAAAAAAACAAAAAAAAAGTGCCACTAACCTTGCAGTAATTGCAGATTAAGCGACAGCAAAGTCAGCTCATGAAATTCCAACACACAAAAATTTATTAGAGAAGATCAAGAATTATTGCCTTTATTTCACAATTCAAGAAAAAACTTCTGCAAATCGACAAAAAAAGGAGAAGACGAAAAAAATCAAAATTACAGCTGCAACATTTTGTGATGAAAAGAAAAAATATATTTTTTACGACATTGAATACAATCTATTGGAATATTTTTATATTTTTCGAAACTTGCCTTAATTTTATTCTTCGTAATTTCATTTGCCCTGCTTTGTCAGTTAATTACGACATGGATTGGGATAATCTAGATGAGAATGAAGACCAAAACGAGTCCAGCGAGAGCGAGTTGGATAGCCGATATACAAGCAGCAGCAGCAGTAATAGCAGTGACGATGACATGGACATGGATCGGCATCAGGATCGGGATGAGTACGTGTTTAGGGCGTACGACTTAGTTAAGATCAACTATAAGATTCACAAGTCTGACGAATTTCCGGTGTCGCGAAGTGGCCATCGAATAATTGCATCCGATAGTCATCTTTATTCGCTTGGGGGCTATAATCCGAGGTCGGCTAGATCGGCTGAGAGACATGGTAGATGTTTGCTATTCCAGGAGCTGTGGTCGTATAACTTTGCGACGAGAAAATGGAATTTGCTGATGGACAGCAAGACGACGAATATGCCGCAGGAATTGGCATCCAATGCGCTGGCGATACACAATAATCTTTTAATTGTAAGTAGAATTTGGTATCTCAACA
The DNA here is from genome assembly GCA_948107695.1 of Meliscaeva auricollis. Lineage (NCBI taxonomy): Eukaryota > Metazoa > Arthropoda > Insecta > Diptera > Syrphidae > Meliscaeva > Meliscaeva auricollis. The sequence continues at coordinate 78,869,491 of OX403618.1, forward strand.
AGTTTTCTTTTTGAAATCATGTTTAACTAGAACTTATAAAAACCTTTCAGTCTGCTTATATTTGTGGAGAATGTAGTTGGATCTAAATAAACGAAAGACAGTTGGGGTAGGTGGTTTATTGACTTTTCCTTTCCTGGGCCAAAACTAAACCGACTTAGTTGTGGTTGGCTGTTAGCTTCTTTCGCTCGGATTTTTTATGTCCGGTTGTCATCGGTGCCCGATCGATCTCCGAAATCAAGCATCATTGAGTTCTGTTGGTAGGAAGATAGGGGACCATCAAATATCATCTGCGTGCTGTGTTAATGTATTCTTTCTGTTGTCGTTCTTTCTAGTTTGTATTATTGTCTTGTGTTGTATTACCAAATGGTCTTAGCTTCTAGTGCTGCAGTGTTTCTATTTCCTAAGATTTATCTTCGGAGTAGATTTGATGTAAATGTAATTGATTGGAGAGAGTGAGGATTGAAGTCGCCGTAGTCCCAGGGTCTGCAAAGAATCGGATGTCCTCTTGTCCTAATCTAGTAGATCCTAGGCATGAAGAATCGGGATGTGTTGACCTGCTTATTGTACTTTAAAAATTGGGTTGGGGTGGTTTTCCAGATTTTCTAGACATCATCTTCCGGTTTGGAGAAGTGACAATATATCCTTCAATTTGAAAGAGTTTAACCTCTTCGTAGTGTCTCCTGTTGCTGGGGTATCCTGTCGTATTCTATTCCTGTGCGGATCGGCAAGATGTTTCTTGCGAAGATTGCCAGCTTGCTTATGTGTGTCCCAGTAGCCGTGAATAATATTGGGAAGGTAAAGGTGATTAAAGGCCAGCTGAATGTACAACTGATTTTTTCACAATTTTCGAATGCTCGGGTTGGTACTTTTCCTTAAGTTGGGTTTCTATTCGAGCGTAAATATGCTGCGGACCTCAAGCTTCCCGAGTGTTGAATGATAATAATTCAAGTCTTAATGAGATTGAAGACTGACTATATTAACGTTCGAATGGACATCAAAGACCCGGTGGACTTTGTTCCCCTTTTCCAGTCGCCGAACAATTGTGTGGAAAGTTGTGGAAAAAACGCGAAAAGTCGGAGAAAATGTGTGGAATATCTCAAAAAAAAACATGTGAAGGCGGAAATAACTGCGCGGATTATCGCCAAAAAAAAGCATGGAAAGTCTTGAAAAAAGCTTCTATTTCAACCATAATCGAAAAAATTCTAAACTATATTTTGCTAATTTAATTGTTTTTTTTTTTGTAAACCTAACGCCAATAATCCGGATAGGACTGCACTTGATCCTCAATATAAGCCTACTTTCTCAAAGAATCCTTGATTGGCGGGTAGATAACGTTGGAAATGGTTTTCATAACGTCAATGTTTGTGGTTGTTACGGTTTCCGGCATAGAAGCTATGTCAATATTCTTGAAAGAGTGTGGCCCTGCTTTGAGAGAGTCTCTTCTCGTATTGATTTGGTATTCTTGGGTTTTCCCAATACTTGACTTTCCTAGCCTCATCCGAACGGCTATCCGAACTAGCAGCCTTATGCGACTAAAGCTTGGATATCCCTTTGATTTTGTTCTTTCCAGATCCTCATCACCGATTGCATGTCTCCTAATGTACTCTCATTCTTATCACGGCCAGCTTCTGTTCTGAACTGATATCCTTGGTTAGCTCACACTGACTACGTTATCAGAAGTTTTGCCGTGCAGACTGTCGAACCGAAGGTGTCCTGCATTCCGATCTGGGCTTTAATGTCATCAAGAACGATCTTGACTTCGAACTGTCATACGTCTTTTCGAGAAGTACCTAAAATGCTTCCTAGGTCGGGTCATCTTTGTCTTTTGTCCGGGTGTGAGAATAGATGAGCGTGATGTTCTTAAATTTGGCGCTGATGCGAACTGCGACAAGGTGGCTCGCTTGCATGACTTCTTGTCTAAATCCAACTTAATCCTTAAATCGCTGTTCTAGACAATATTTCAGTTTAAAATTGTATATTTAAACAGAAATTTTGACATTTTATACTTAATCTCTTTAATTTTGTCTCCCACAGTCACACGGCGGCACTGGTTATCCTTTTGGTGAATGCTGTTCAAATGATTGCCATATCTTTGCAACTGGCCAACACAGACGTGTGTTTCGTCTAACCGTCGAAGGTGACCTCCCCACAGCTCAATACGGTCCCGGTATAGTCATTCACGATAATTACCTCTACACAATTGGTGGCACAACAGGCTTTGATTATTCCTGCGATGTCTATCGTCTTAATTTAAAAACCAAAGTATGGGAAAACGTTTACATATGTCGGCCCGAAATGCGTGACGATCCCGAAGGCAGATACCGCCACGAAGTAGTCTACGATGGCAATCACATATTCATCCTGGGTGGTGGAACATCAATGTTAGTTTACGATCTGCAAACAATTCCTGCATTCAATTTGAAATCAAATACATGGGATTATTTCGAAACCAAACCAGACCCAACAATTCGCGATGGAATGCCAAAGCCGCGCAAGTGCTTTTCATGTGTACAGCTAGACACACCCAATGGTGTTGAGGCATTCATCACAGGTGGACTGCAAAGCGATTTCACAACCTACTTTGCCGATGTTTGGAAAATCAATTTCCGAACAATGCAATGGTCTTTGGTGAAGACGGCTGTGCTGATGCGTCCATTGTATTTCCATTCGGCTACAACACCAGGCAATGGCTGCATGTATATATTCGGAGGCATTGAATATAATAAAACAACGATGCGACGCCGCAACGATCTCTATAAAATGTGGATGACAATACCAAAACTTAGCGAAATGTGTTGGGATGCAATAACCTATTACAATCCGAATCTAGATAAATATAAAAGGAATCACCTCCTGAAAATTGGTATTCCCGAACGGTTTGTGGATCGCGTAATGGAACCAATGTCTCCTACGAGTAGTTCGAGTTCGAGTTCGGCTAGTCCCTCCTTATCGAAACGTGTTCGGCCGCTATCGGAGTGAGGTTTTAACTTCTGTTAATAAAATTTCTTTATAGTTGAATATTTTTGCTGAAATTCTTTATTTTTTTCCTAGTTTTAAGAATAATAATTTTGCCATGTAGTCGATGGATGTCGTTGTGCTCGTTATAAAACGTTGAAAGCAATCAAGAGATGTTTATTACCTAGAGAAACGGATTAAATCAGACCTATTCTGAATAAAAAACTGCCGAGGAAATGTTTTTGGGAGAAAGGCTTTCAATCGAAAAATGTCTAAGGATTTTGTTCTCATTTCGTTATTGTTAATCGGCCTTATCATAAATTGTATTCGTATCCTAGATTTGTTACGAATTTTGAAAAATCAATCATAGAATTCGTTCGTAATACCAATTTGTATGTGATTTTCCAATACAATGGAATCTGTGATATTTTTTTCGGGACTCGTAGCATATCTACAATACGAATGTAATTCATGCTAAGGCAGAATAAAAAAGAAAAAAAGTTCCATCCAAAAAGGGAAACCATTTTGATTGAGACCCGAAAACATTTCCCTGGTAGTTTTAATTTTCAAATCGGGTTGAATGTGTGTTTCTCTTCTTCAATCCTTCAAATTTTCAAATTCAGATCATTTGCTGTCTAGTGACTTTAATATGACAAAATTGGAATAGTAATTTGTTTTTTAAGGACATGAGCCGTTTCTCTATGCGAGTAATATATTTACTTACTTTATGAACGTTAATAGACATTTGAGAAACGACAACGCCGAAGTCTTTATTTGTATGATCTTTAGAAAATATATATTTAGTTTCTATTATTATGTCGTAGATTTTATAAAATCTACGCTAGTTGAGGCTTGTATGCTAAGAGTAAAATGAAATGCAGCAATTTTTTTTTGAAAATAAAAATGAAAATACATATATTACAAAAAATGCTAAAGTATTTTGTATGAAATTAGATAAGATAGGAGATACAAGCGGATTTCAAAACATATGATAGTCAAAGTCAATTGCATATACAAAGATGGGGGTGTCACGCCTTGTCAATCTACTTTGATATTTGACACTTGAGTTCCATCCATCGAGTTTCATTTATCGTGAATAAAGAAATTCCTTGTGAATGTTTCCCTCGTAATAAATTTGGTAACGTAAATACCAAAGGAATGTTTCACTCGGAATTCATTGGTATCGGGATCATAATTTCCAGGGAAATTCATCTATCATTGAAAAAATTCCGGGGGAAATCCCGATAGCGCCTATAGATACTAACATAGCTCACACTGGCTCCTTCAGTACACGAGATACATGACAAGATAGTGTAGGATGGGGATGTAAGCATCATAAGCAAGCTAGCCCAAAACACTTAAACTGCAGATTGTGAGAAATTCGATAGAATATTATCCAAAGTTTAAGTATTGTTGAAAATCAATGATTGCATTTAATTCTATATAAAAGGAGAAAATAAAACTTATAACTTCACTTCTAATTGTGGAATCGTTCGGAGTCAACTGATGAGTCAAAGTAAGTCCCACCGGGACGAAAGGCCCAATATTTTGTATGGACCGTAAAAAGCTATATTAAATCAATAATTTTACAAGCCCTCTTACACACCGCTAAATCTTCTACATGGCTGAATTACTGGAAAATCTGATACAAATTGTAATTACAAAAGGATGCTTATTATTTTTGTTTTGTGTATTCGTAACAAATCTTCGATACGAATAGAATTCATGATAAAGTCGGATGAGGCCCGTCAAGATAGCGCTCAGTATGCTAATTTTGAATTTATTGCTCGATGCTTTCACCTTAAAATGCACTTTGAAAGTTTTAGTAACAAACAGCAGACTTTTTATAAAAGGATTTCCATTAATTCCCGTAAGAATCAATCACAGAATACTTCGTAATGGGCTTTTCAAAAACGAAGACGAAAACTGCTATATGATGATTATTGAGATCTACTAATCAAAACTTAACTAAATGTTACAAAAATTACGTTTCCAAATGTAGACTTAATGATTTATGGTGATAGGATCAAAAACAATTTTTGATAGAATGAAAGTCGGGTTATGTGCATTGCATCAGGATGTTAAGTTTGGCACAGTGTACACTACTATTTATTGTAAGTGTCCAAAAGCTCATCCTTCAACTGGTTGACAAATTAACGAAGAAGAAGAGGACATAGAAGAATAGAAGAACTATTTAATGAGCAAAAACTATATTTCAAATTAGAAGCAAATACTGGTTATATTACTTTCGATAATATCAAGATTTTGATCCATGCTACCATTATTGCTATTATTATAAGTAAACCTTACACGTAGGTACGTTATAACGTAGGTATGTACTTCAAAAGTATATTAGGTTTGCTTTAAGCTATGCGTCCTGTCTAAATTCTTGCTTCAAGATGTTATGGTACCTCGTATAATATGTTCGGATGGCTAACCTTAAAATTTTAAAGGTCCACAAAGGTCCACAAAGGTCAACTGTTTTCATTATTTGGTCTGCGATAGAAAATTTTCATTGTAGATGAAAAAATGTTGCACAACGCCATAGTGACCTTTGAACTTTGCAACATTGATTCTGATCCATAATTAAGGAAAAACAGTGTTAACTTTAAATTTGACTAAAACTATATTTACAACATTTAAATTATGCTAAAATTTAAGATTTAACTTATTTTTTGTTTGTTTTTGTTTTCATTTTTACACATCAGATTCATTATAATTAGCACGATTTGGCTATATCCTGAGTTTCGTATATAGCAGCATTCTTTTCTTTCCAATAAACGACTTTTTTGTCTAATTATTATTATTGGTTCCATTTGTAGTTTCATCCTCTGACGATACATCTATCATGGTTTCTACACGTGATGGTGACATCACATACATGAAATGTTCTGAATTCTCATTACCATTGTTTGTTAATTGACCCACACCCGATGCAGCTTGTGAATTACTATCGTTGTTTGCATTATCCATATTGTCTGTATTCTTCGATGCACCATTGCCGTTTTGTTGTTGTTGTTGTTTCGATACAAAGCCACCAGTCTCATCACACTCAAAATTCGATTCGATTTCCACTTCAGCATCATTGATGATTTGCATGCAACGCATTTTGACCATTGCCTGATATCGTTTTGGCATTGTTCGTACTGACTTGGCCAGGCTCAAAAAGAACAAACACGTAGAGTCCATCTCACGATTGGCACGCAATATCGATGTTACATCAAAGTTTTCAACATTACTCGTCGTAATTGCATTGTTGTTTTGTGGCGCAATTTTACGGATTTTTGGTGGTGGTGCGGTTATTTCGGGGAATGCTAAATTATTATTATTGAAGAACGGGGCAGGATTATTTATGGCACGTATTTTAGCAACTATGGGAGATGTTAAAGTTGGTGTTGTATTACATGCCAAATCCAAGGGGGTCGTAGGTATTTGTGTGATAAAACCGTTGGAAATATTTTTGGCCAAAATGAATGATGGTTGTATGTGTACTTTGGCAGGGGTAGATGGAGCAATTGTTGTTGTTGTAATTAGTGGCAATGGCATTGGCAATGGTGGCGGAGGTGGTGGTGCTAATACACTGTCCTCGGCTATGGTGACTTTCTTGAGAACTTGAAAGCCGATATCAGAGTCGTTTTCGTCAATTTCTTCTTGTTTTAGAGGCCTGAGAAAGTAAAGAAATTAGTGTTAGGGAGGAGAGAAGATTATGAAAATTTTTTGGATAGCCTACCTTCCAGGGCCTTGATGTGGTTTTAAGAATTCCATATGATCTGCATGTGCCCAGAATTGATATTTCTTTGAAGTTTTTGTACCTATTCGAAAAGATCGAAGGTATTTTGTGTAGCTATCTCGGAGATTTTTCCATTTTCGTTTGGCTGCATCTAAAAAAACAAAGAAATGTTAGTTAGAAATGCAAGTACATTAAAGTACATTTCCTACAATAATTTTTAATATACTCAGTATAACTTTATTGACAAATTGTTGCATTACAATTTAAAAAAAAAGTCACTTTAGGTAATTCAAAACGAAACCCTAGTAATAGTCTCAGTTCATAAGCAGATTAGATTTAATAATTTCCTTAAATATGTTTAGGTATGAACTCAATTGGAATCATAGAACAAATATGGGATGTATCGAGATTTTACCACTTCTTGTGTAAAATTTCGAATATGACCAACTTTAGTTTTGGAGGTCAGTTAATGATTAACTGGATTCATTATTTGGTGAGCAATAGAAGAAATTGTATTAATTGCTAAAATTTTTCAATTGAAAAAATGTTGCACATACGCCACAGTGACCGTTCAGTTAATAAAAAAAATTAAACTGATATAAATATTATTTTAGATGATTAAATAATGATAATTGATGAATTTTGTTCACAATTCTCTGATATTACACACTTTAGTGATTATTGGTCATGTGGTCAAAAATTGATTGCGATAGAGGCATTTCGATTCATTTAGCAGAAAGTACAGAAAGTTTTAACTTTACCGGAAGTTTGAACTTCACCGTTTAAACTGACTGCTTAAAGAATCAACAGATATTTTTGAAATTAATGCTTTTAGACCAAAAATAACGGTACCTGTCCTACTGACTGTTATTTCACTTTAAAAGGGCTATACTAGGATTTTGATTAAATAAAATATTTTGGTTTAATGTGGACTGTTTTCTCCTTAATGACACTCGGTTTTTACGATTTTTCTTACATGAAAACTTTTAAGTGACCGTAATAAATCTTAGACCGGATTTACATGGCGCATGTTAAGCCTTGCGCTTGCATGTATGAAATGCAAAAGAGAAAAATAGTAAAACATTCATACTGTTTTATAATATTTCCCTTTTGCACTTCATCATTAGCCTCGCATAAACATGTACCGTGTATGGTATACGGGAAGAATATCTCCGTCTGAAAGAGGCCTAACATAACCTTGAAGAAAGTTTTGTTTTATTTTAAACTGGGAATATGTCAACAATATGATGTAGTCGAATATTTATAACTTCGTAATCTATTTTCCAAAACCTCCAAAAAACATTCGGAAAAGTATAGTTTGATATCTGTACGAAAAAAAAACCTGACCAGTATTATCAATTTGCCTTAAAAAGTTGAGCTGCACAGTGAAAATAAAATAATTTTCATTACAGCTTTAAATGAAAACAAACCGCAACAGATGAAAAACACAGTTTGAGAGCCACTGAATGTAAACTTACAATCCACTTTAACACACATCTACAAAACTTTTCTCTCTCTCTCTCTGCTCTCTCAAATCTCAATCGGAATTTTCAAACTCAATTCACAAATCACAAAAACAAATTCCCCTCTCACTCTCTCCTCTATATTGCAATTTTCCATATCCACTGCACAGTTAGAGAAACAAAACAAAAAGAAAACAAAAAAAGAAGAAAATATGAAGAAGAATAATCAAATCATGATATCACACTTTACTTTTCAAGTCCACTTCCTATCAAAATCAAAGAATAAATAATAGAAAAGTATACAAATAAAGATCCTTCTTACCAACTGTTATTCCTAACTCATCTGCTATTTGCCCCCAAGCTCGAAGTTTCTCCAGGAAATTCTTGTAGTTTGGATTTCGGGGGTTGTAAACAATGTCATATTGCTTGACCACATCTATGAATTGGGTTGTTATATCTACCATCGTTAACGACAAGTGTATAGGTACTTTTAGCTTAAAGCAAGCTTAGGGCTATATCTTGATAAAATTTGCAGAACTGCTCTTGCAAATCTAGACTCTTGAGTTAAATAGTCTTTTATAGGAAGGTTAGGTATAGGTATATACAACTTTTCTGTAGGAGAATAAACTGTTATTCCGTTGCCACTGTGCTGTTGCGACTGATGCAAGGCGAGTGTTGTGACTGTGGCGCGTACTGATGGAAAATAACAACAACACGTCTATAACTTGTTTCTACCGCCAGCGGTATGAAGAACCGCCGCCGCGCCGTCACTCTTCTTTAAAAAAAAAAAAAAACAAAACCAACACCTCCACTTCACGACGTTACCCGCTGAACGACTGATACTGAACACGACGACGACTACGACGATGATGATGACGGTCGGTCGCAGTGAATCTCACGGTTGCTTTGAATAAATCGATAAAAGAGATAGAAAGCGGCGATACACCATCAGCAGCAGGCACAGGCAGCACTAGAAGCAGCAGTCGACAACGACACTCACCAAAGACCACGATGACGATGACGACGACAAACGGGCGGCAACGACAACGACAACGACAACGTTCACCGTTTCGTACCTCTCTGCCATGCATCGAACGAGCACATTCTGGAGAATATATTCCATTCGAACGACGACGACGCAGGCGGGATACCGCCGCCGCATATTCGCGTCAGCAATAGCAATCCATACAAAAACGACCCAACCAACCACCATCGGTATAGCAAGCCACCCTGACCCCCTTCTCGTTCTCGCAGCCTTCTTTCGCGTACATAGTGGTGGTGTGGTGGCAGCAGCAGCAAATACCTCTTCATCCCGTCCGCATGGACTTTCGTGGAGCAGTTTCGCTACTGTGATTCAATTTCGTGCTACGCGCTGAGCTGGAGTTGCTGCTCGTGCTCGAGGGGGCGAGCAACTGGCGCGGTGGGCGAACCTCCAGAGGAGGCAAAGGATTTTTTTTTTATTCCAAACCACCTCTGCTCTGGTGCCCCAGCCTCCCCCTTTATCGTAATATCAGTCCGCTGCTGGTGGTGCTGCTGATGCAGCACCAGTCTTATACACAGTGATGGTGCCTGGTGGTGATGGCAAGTTTTTTAGGCTTTTTGTCATCATTTTTATTTTTATACAATAAAAATGCTTTTGTCGTTGTTGTTGCTATTGGTGATGGCGCTGCTGTTCGTTGGGCTTCTGATTCTGACTGACTGACAAACGGACAGACGGATAAACGGACGGTCGAACATCAGAGTGGAGAAGAGGTTTGGACAATCAACAGCAGAGTGCTCAGTGCTCAATGCTGCACCATAGCGTCCATGGCGATGGCAGCCGCGACGCGATAGCACTATAGCAGCATTTATTTATTTTCTACAGAAAGATACATTTTTATATCTATATACATTTATATGTAAATGTACATATATACTTACAATACATACTTATATAATATATCTTTACTGCTATGTGTGTACACCTGCAACATTGTTTGGAGCGAAAAAAAAAATTAAACAACAACAACAACGACTACATCATGAAAATCAATACCCAGCAGGTAGTTTGGGGAGACACATTGGACACAAAGTGGAGTAGGGTGTATAGTATAGTGGGTGGTTGAGCGGTAGAGACTTGCCTTTGCCTGAGTATAGTTACTAGTTAGTTAATTAAATTTTCGGAGAGATTTCCTGTTACATAACTTATATACATATTCTCGAACGGGAAGCTTCTAGAGTGAACTAATACAGAAAAAAGCAAGAGAAATTTATTATTTTTATTATTTATTGAAACATTTAAACTCTTATAGATGTTTTAACTAAAATGATTTGTGTGTATGTGTGTACAATACATACATATATGCAATGTACCTATTAACATTAATTTAATTTAAGATAGGTACCTACCGCTATATCCTTTAAATTTCAAATTTCATTATTTACATCGGTTACCTATAGTTTATCTTAAAAAAAGATAATTACTGCAACTTAATGTGACAAAAAGCCTAGTCTTACTATGACATAAAGAGCGAATGAATGAACGGTAACACGAAGTACCTTCCTTACCATCATATTTCATATTTGCAAAACCAAAAACCTAAAAATTAGTTTTCCTTTAGTACACAGGTATAGGTAGGTACATGGAAACTTACAGAATAGGTACCTACCGTTCTCATAAACCAAGTTCATTGAATTTATCCGCAGGTTTTAATTGTCAAAAAATCTAAATTTAAGATTACCGGACTTAAAGAAAAAAACTTTTAAAACCTTAAATGAAGAATGGGAAGAATATTCAGATGCTTGAACAGGGGCATATACATATACTTGGCCGCATACGATGTTTGTTACACATAATCCTTATTGCACGTTTCTCAAGTTTTATTAATGGTTCTATTTTATTAAAATGAGTACCACCCCAACAAATAACACCATACTGTAATTTTGACTGAAAAATTATAGACAATGCTTAATAGTTTCTTAGAACCCATTTTTTTTTTTGGAAATAATAGAAGTTTCTTACAGTTGATCTAAAATACTTACAAAGCGAATAAGTGTGATACAGAAAGGACATTTTAAAATCAATTATTAACCCAAGGTATTTAAATTGGTTCACTACTTCGACCTCAAAACATTTAGTACTGCAGTCAAGATTATAGCAAACGATGAAACACATGGGCAAGTATATTGCTGACATTCCAGGTGCGTGAAAGTAAATCTTTATATCAGGATTTGATTGAAGTTACTGACTGAAGAAAATAATTTTTGTTTTAGAATTAATCACTATTTTAATGGTTTATAGTCGATAAACCACAGTCTTAATAAGTCTAAATGATAATTTATGTCACTGATAACATCCAAACGACTATCTGAACCATATATGTACGGTAAGCACCCAACATCATCAGCCAAAGCATTCAACATACCTTCAAATCTTAATAGAAATACAAAATTTACGTAAATCAAGAACAGAGTAGTTCCTAATACTGAGCCCTGGGGAACACCAAAATTGTTGCATTGCAATTCACTTCTGACATTGTCAATTTTAACTATTTGACATCTGTTTTTTTAGATTAGAACGAAACCAATCAAGCATAAAATCATGAAAGCCAGCATATTGTAATTTTGTTAACAATAAATCATGAACATGATCAACCATATCAAACGCTTTAGTAATATCAACGAACAAAGCTGCAGTATTCTTTTTCATAATATCTAAATTCGAATATATTACGGAACAAAAATCTATGAGCGCATCTTCTGTCGATCTAGTTTTTTTTTTCCAAAAACTTTAACATTCTAGATTTTACAAAAACAATTGGGCAGTGGTCTACAACTACCTACAAAAAAAAAGATCTCAAATATAATTCTAGAGTGTCTAATCAAGTGAATCGTACTGTATATAAGTGAATATGTATATGTATACAGGATGTCCGGTAAGGAATGAATAGCCTTTGCCTTTATAGTTGACCTTAATTGTTGTTAAATTGTTTTTCTAAAAGTTAAGATTCCCTCAAATAGTACGAAAAAAGGCAAAAGTGGTCTCAAGCTCCCCTTGACCCGCTTCAAATATAAGGACAAAATTTTTCATTAATTATTGGAATTCAAACTTTTTAAATTAACTTTATAAAAATTGGTCTTTAAGCAGTAAAAAAAAAATCATTGTATGCTCTGCCGTATTTTTGGATAAAACAGGCATTTAAATTTCCTCCATGATTTTGGCTCTTATGCCTACAATTTTTACCAATGTAAACTTTACACTGCGTTTGAGAAAAATACACGTTTTAGAGTTGTAGCGGTTTTCAAACACTAACAATATGTTTGAAATGTGTAAAGGTTTCTCTAAACAAAAGTCCTGATAAGTATCTTAGTTTTTCCAAGAGTTTCTGCTTATTTCGTATAAGTAATTATTACTAGGATAAAGTTATTCTGGAAAGTTCCTATAACTTTAAATAACTGAAACTTTAAAAGATTGATGTATCACTAGATTATATCTAGGTACTTCTATCACCCGAAAATAAAAGCACAATAATTTATGTACCATATTTGCATACAGTTATAAGACAGGCAAAAAATGGCTCGTAAAGTTTTAATAACAACAACAACAACAAAAAACAGTAACAAAAAAACTTTGAGCATCTCTCTTCAATACAGTCCACAAACCACAATGAATTCTCCTTTACGATGATGACGAGTAGGAGTAGGTATTCATTCTTTAATTTTTCTGTTCTCCATCTCAAAAAGAATAACAATTTCTATCACAGAAAAAAAAGGAAAACAAAGAACGATGAAAAAACGGACATAGAAAACTTAAACTTACCCACAGAAACTCCAACTTCCTCCGCAACTGCTTGCCACGCACGTCCCTTGGCTTCGAAATTCTTGTATTCCGGGGTGCCAACATTGTATATTGCATCGTAACGCTTGACCACACTAATAAACTCCACTGTGTTGTCCATTCCGAAATGAATAATAAATTGTATCTTTATTTTTTTTGTTTGTTGTATCTTTTATATTGAAGTTTCCAAAACAACACCAGAACACACTATTGCCACACACTCACGAAGAACAGAGGGAGCACACCGGAAAGAGCAGGATTTTTTTTTGTTTTTTTTTTGCAATCAGTTTATGCAGAGACGGAGAGCAGCAGGACCAACTGGAACTAATATTAACAACCAACGAACGACACTGACGTCCGCCCGGAACTGTGGACTGCTGTCGGAGTCGTGGCCGTCATAGACCGCTGGCGGTACATTCGCGTATGCCAGCGCAATGTAGCTCAATCGATATAAGGGATGATGATGAGAGCAAAACATAGTTGTTAGGGTAATGGAATGAGGAGGAGGCGGTGGGAGAGAGGGTGGGGAGATTGGGAGTGCTGTTGATGAGGACGATGACGACGGTGATATGGGACCAGGAATAAGGAATGGGAGGGAAGTTGAGGGTTTAACGAACGACGACGACGACGACGCCCCAGGACAATGACAACGGCCACCATCGAGCGATACCAAGCGTCTCGGAGTCGAATTGAAACATGACGCAGGCGGGATACCGCTTTCATATTTTTCCAGCGAGCTCTCTTGATGTTCTGCTTGTGATACCGTTGCCTTGTCGTGCTGTGCCGTTGAATGTGAACGGATCACCACCGACCAGAAAGCGTATACAAGGTTTTCCCTGGATTGAATGGACGTGGGGCATGAAGTAGAGGGGTTGGGTACTTGGGCGGTTTGGTGTTTTTTTTTTTATTTTTTTTTTTTTTGTATTTATGTAATTTGTGTATATTTTCTGCTGAGGCCTACATATTGCAGAGAGTTTCTGTGGTGGGCGGTAGGAAAATAGTATTGTATTTTTTTTTTTTTTGACACAAAATAAAATATATAATACATATACTTATATATAGCATGTACATTTGTACATATCCATATATAAAAGATTCAGTATTGATACAGCAATAAAATAATTGCGCTTTTTTGTTTGAGTAATTAAAGTGGATATGCATGTCCGAATTCAGGTATATTCTGATTGAAGTACTTACTAGGATTATTTGTTTTTTTTTTATGAGGAGCCAGCTTGTTAGGAGCTCAACCTTTTGCAACGGAACTTGATCCAAAACATCCTCATCAATTTATCCAATTTCTACCTACATATATAACGGGGTCAATGAAACTTACAGAAAAAGAACTCATTTAAATTTACATTTTTCAATTTGGAAACATTTATTCACAAACTTTTTGCTTAAATTGCTTAAATACATAAATACACATAATTAGCTCTTACCCCCATTTCTATAAGTACATGTATTTATGTACATACGTCCTGGGTAGATATAGTATTGAAAAAGCTAAAACCTTTTGAAATGTTGTTCAAAATAAAATAAAACAGTTTATAGTTTTATTCTTTAACTTCCTTTTACTTGTTAAAAATACAAAAAACTACATTTTGTCGACTAGATTACGCAGAACTAAGACCTAGTGACTGCTGGTTCCTAAGGACGGCTAGCTATAAAAGCAGTTTCTGAAGACTTTCTGGATGCTTCCGGGCTCCTCAAAGACGTCCATTCGAAAACGACATTACAAAGGATGCACTTTTCTGGATAAGCACAAGCAGTACCTACTCTTGGAGGTTTTTTTCAATTCCTCGCAGAATGCAATCAAGGCAATTAAACCCAGACCTGCGGCGTGATAGATCGCACTTACCATTACAATCATAATAACTTTAATAAAACAATCAGAAATGATGAAGAAGAAAGGGTTCCTCGTTGCTCGTTTAATATCTACAACACAACTAATAAACATAAAGTATGTATATTGCTTTTTTGTGTTAAGCCTTTAATTAACGATTACATTTTTATCTGACTGTTAAGAAATTATTGACAACTTAATTAAATCAAAAAAGGAAGTGTACCAGAATCACCACCGCAGACAAAGGCCAAGGGTTTGAGATAATTTTTATACGTAAAATTCATAGTAGATAATTTTCTCATTTTCGATTTTTAGTCCCTGTTAAAAATGCGCCATTTTTGCAAACTCTCTCTGCAATAAAATATTGTTTTACAGTTTTTTTTTTTTTTAAATTCGCCCTTTTGCAAATAAAATTCATCTATTTGCAAATTAAATTTACCTTTTTGCAAATCAATTTCAGTTTTTCAAGATTGAGAAGGTATAGGTACTTTTACATATATTTAATTTAAGAAAACAAAATATCAACAAATTCTCACTCGATGGCACGAAATCTATTTTTTTTTTTAATTTTTGTATAGCAAAAGGTGAACTTGATTTGCAAGAGAATGAATTCGGTTTGCAAAAGGCTGAATATAATTAAGGATGAATTTTATTTACAAAAGGGTGGATTTAAAGTTAAAACCCTGTAAAATTTAAGCCTTGATTTACTCGTATAATCAGAAACACTCCCCATTAATTTTAAGGGCTTAAAAATAGGAAATTTGAGAAATTTCTTACAAATTTTAAATAGCGTTTTTTAATTTAATGGGGAATAAATTAATTGGGTCTAAGTGTGTTTTGGCTTCTTCTTCTGTTAGTCTTATCCCTTTATTATACTAAGCAATATTATATTAATATATTAAGTAATATAAGTAGATACCGATTTTCAGCTTCTGCACTCATGTTTGTTTTTCACTTATATTTCTGCTACTGAGTTTTTCCCCATTGAATTTTTAATATAAAACTATTTATTCCACCCGAATTGGGTTTTTTATTCCTTGTCTTTTCATTATATCTTACAAATTGTGAATTCTGTCGTAGCACTTAATTCAATTCTAGAGTTCGATGATTTTCTTTTTGCCTAACCAATCTATTGAGGAACGAAGTTGTTATTAATTCTTAAATTGACAAACATTTTCTCGTCACCCTATTGTTATATTCCCTGTATCAGTTTTTTTTTTGTACTAGGTTAATTCTCTTATCTCTAGTCTCATCATTATTCATTAAGAGTTTTCAACTACGTTGTTTTGGCCTGTTCGGAACAGAAAAGTACAACTTTTTCTTGTTCAATGAGGTTTTTCTGTTCCAGACTGTTCTAGTTTGCTGTTCAATGACGCTGTCTAGAACAGTTTAGAACAGGATTTTCTGTACTCGCTTGAGTGAGAACTGTCAAATGTGTTTGTGGTTGTTTTCTGTTCTGACGTTTCTCACGAAATTGTTCTGATCCGTCCTATTCTGATCTAACTATTTCCTCGTTAAACACAGCTATTAAATCATATGCATTGTTTTTTTTTTTGTAGGTATTCATTGTTAATGCATGCCTACATAAAACCGTTCGTTATTGTAAAAAACAATTTACTGCAATTTTAATGCAGAACATTTTACCAATCATTCTTAAACATTTTACCAATCATCATTAAAACGACTAACCTGGACAGTTCCAAAATTTGTAATGAAATATTTTACTACAATTTGCTCGTTGTTGTAACAAAGAATAATGATACGAATCTTGAAAAAGCAATCACAGAATTCATCCTAATGGAAAATCTCATACAAATTTCCATTACGAACGGATTCTATGATATGATTAGAATTTATGGTAAGACGGAAAACTTTTGCATTTAATATAAAGTAGAATCTCGAAAACCTGAACTGTTCTATAACAGGAACATTTTTAAAAGATGAAGGTTTTTTCAAACCCGGTTTTTAGAAAAATATTAGATTAATGGCCGATTTCACGAACATTTAAAAGCCTTTTAAATTTTTAAATGACGTTTTTGTATGGAACAAACTTCATTTTATGTGTAAAAAGCCTGTTAAAATTTTAAAAGGGCTCAGAGAAATCGGCGATGTCTGTTTTTTTTAAATTTTGTATGAACAACTTTTTTATTCCTGTTATGATTTGATTATTTTTTTTAATTGTTATTTTAATAGGTGCAATGTTGTTATGTTAATCTATATATTTTTATTAAAAGAATTCTCGAAAGATGAACAATTTGAAAAGATGAACGGGGTCTGTTTTATATCTGTTCATATTTTCGAGGTTCTTCTGTATGTATGTTCCTAACCCCATGTGTTTATGTTGGCATTTATTTATATTGAATTGCGACCAACTTTTAGTATCTAAATATTTTTTCTTCAATTTGTTCGAACTTGGCAACAATTAATTAGATTTTCCAAAAATAAAACCGAAACCGCAGTTGTTTCGCACAAATATAAATTAAAACTTTGCAAGAATATTATTTTAGCCTAACAATATATGTATTTTGTTACATATCGGCAGTTGGGACACACCCACTAAGCGGGCGGGAAATACACGGGCCGACAAAATTCTTTGTACGACGACTTTCCTATAAAAGCAATTTTATATTCATTTTAAAATATTGATGCACTATTTTTGTTTAGTTTAATTTGTTTACTTTATATACTTACAAAGTTAATTAATTATGTTCTTGATTCTTACATAAAGTATCCACACTACAAAAAACAGTTGTACGGAGTATTTTGTCGGCCACTGCAGCTTTTTTTTAAACAACCTGTTTGATTTTGAAGCAAATTTAATGAAATTTACATGGAAGAGACCGTATAGTGCTCGTTCATTACAAAATGGCTGATCAAAGAAACAAATGAAAAGTGGGATCTGTACCGTTTCTGTTGGTCTTAGAGAAAAAATATTAAGATACAAAATTATTAAAATGCCATTTTACATCATATTATATAGACATTAACATTTTGTTTTATTATTTTGCTAAGAAAGATATTTCAAAGGGTTTCAAATTTCAATCTACTGGTACTAAAAATTTCGAACTTTGACCTGTTTTCTGCAATGAATGACTCTACATTTTCACATTCTAGTAATCATCGAAATTTTCTGTGTTAAAATTTACACTATCTTACCATCTCTTTTCATGACTGTGAAACTCACAATAAAACACGAAAATTTAACTTACCTTAATTTGAAAACTAACAGATGCTAGATGATGGAAGTTGCCAAAATTACTTCAAATGTATTTGCATTTATGTTTTTTTATAAAGTTTTTTTTTCAGCATTGGCCCACTG
This sequence comes from Meliscaeva auricollis, assembly GCA_948107695.1. Classification (NCBI taxonomy): domain Eukaryota; kingdom Metazoa; phylum Arthropoda; class Insecta; order Diptera; family Syrphidae; genus Meliscaeva; species Meliscaeva auricollis. The sequence continues at coordinate 78,887,617 of OX403618.1, forward strand.
AATTCACTGTGAGGGACTTTTATGTAACATACATATTGTCCTGTTTTTGCGTAAACCTCTTTTTTTCAAAGATTTTGTTTAAAATTAAACATTGTTGGAAAAGTTTTCCAGTAAAGTAAGAGTAACGAAGATGAAAAAGGATAAATTGTGAATTAAACTCAATTAATATGTTTTACAGTGAATTAGATTTCTTTTTATTCAATCCAAACTTTTAATTTCGAGAGAAAAACTAAAATTTCTTAAGAAAACTAAACAAAATTTGCTTTGCAGATACGTGGTTCAAGCAGAAACGGGACCATATGTACATATATTTACATGCTTTTATTTTTGGGCCTAATCATGCCTCTTATGGAATTCACGATACTTTACTCCGGGGGAGTAAGCGTGATTCGCAGGGTTCGCATTTGCATTTAAAGCAATTATGAACTTTCCGGGTGAATTATATTATCACGAGGAGCTACCTTACCATTTCCACGAAGACATTTCTTCACCTGCGAGTTCCACAGTAGAAAATATGACTGAAACTTAGCACTTAGCAAATCCCGTCATATCAAGTTCTACAAGTTGAAGAGGCTTCACCAATTGAGATCTTAAGACTGAAAATAACAGTCTTTATAATTTCCTTTCTTTTAGCGTTTACAAGGAGTGAAATAGTGCAGTTCGTTCGATAAAACAAATTGCAATCAATTGTTGTATACCCTTAACTTGAACGGTCACTGTGGCGTATGAGTAACATTTTTTTCTTAAAGCACTTTCTTTTTGAGCACAACAATTTCGTAGACATATTAGTTTCCAAAACTGTTTTTTTTTTTTCAAAATTTATCAATTGCTGAGACCTCTAAAATTTTTCTGAACGTTTTCCATGTGTACACCATCTTGGAAAAACCGCCGCATGCTTAGAGAAATTTCTGTTGACAAACCTCAGTTTTTTATTTAAATTTCGTATGTTTCCTCAGTTTGCATTCAGCATTCCCAACAACTTTCAAGTTTGTATTATCAAATAAATCAAAACTACTCCAAAACTATCCCTCTAGGAAGATTTTTGATCACAAATTTACCATATTTTGATGGATTAGGAAAAAATACAGTAAACGTGTTGTCTGGGAAAATTCAAAAAAGCTTGCTTCTAAATCATAACCAAAATGAATTGATAGCACAGTTTTGAAATTAATTTTTTTGCGCGTTGAACTGTAAACTAGGCTCTAGCAAAAAAAAAAAACTGCTGTTAACTATTCAAGGAATAAATAAATTTCTGTGACTAAGTTTTAAATTAAATTTTTTTATAACTTTTGTAGCTTTTGAAATTCAGTGTTATAATATTAAACATTCTCGTACATTTTTGTATTTGCTTGAAGGACGTTTAAAAAACTACTAAAAATAAAAAAACATTTTTTTGCCTGTTAAAATTTTGCAAAATTGGTTTGTTTGTAGTTCCAAGCTTGCTAGAGCTTTTGAAGAAGAAAACTGAGTAGAACTTTCCTATCAAAATGAAAACGAGAGACAACAAACACTTAAAAAAATAAACAAACAAAACCAAAAATTATTAAAAAGTATGTATTTATTGCAATATTTTTTTTTTAAACATGCTCTCTTTTTTAAAGATAACATTTTACAGCTTTGTCAGCTAGTTCTTGAAGCACAGTATAAGTTCCAATCCAGTTATGTTGCTCCTAAATCAATAAAAATATAAATTCATATTTTAAAATTTAAATAAAAGTATATAATAATTATTTGCTAAGAAGAAGTAAATACAAAAATCAATGCTTAAACTTTATTTATTTGATTTTATAAACCATATCACAGTCATAACTTAATTTTTCAGTCTTATAATTGTACTTTCTGTTTTCTGTTTGTTTTTTTAAATCTATATTTTACCCTGAGTAAGATTTATTGTTGATTTCTTCTATTTTTTTTTTTTAAATTTTTTTCAAAACAAATAAACAAGTAAAAATGAATAAATTATAAGAGAAAATAATAATAATGTATAAAAATTATTATTAAGTAAGGAAAATAAATTGTTAAAAATTATTATTAATAATACTCACACTTTGTAAATTATAAAACTGAAAATATAACCAAGTTATAAAAAAATATTTTGTTTTGTTTTAGTACTCAATGTATTTACAACAATAAAGCTTAACGAAAAATGTTAAAAAAAAAACTAATAACAAATAAACAAAAATATTGTATGTTGATCGTTTTAAAAACAAAAACGACTCGGTGATGAGATTTTTTTTTATATAAAAACATATTTATAACTATTGTTTTTACACAAAACAATAATAACTAGCTCTCCTGAAAGTAAAAAAAAGAAACAAATGTATAGTTATATAAAAATTATTAACAAATCAATAAGAATATCAAAAAGTATATTGTTAATAATTATTGTTTGTTTTAAAAATAAATATATTCAATTGGGTATACTAGCAGAAGATAAAATTACAATTAAACCAAAACAAATATGATATAATCGTAATTTAGCACTTCTACAAAATTAAAATATATAATCGAAATATTATTGTTAATATACAACAATCAAATAAATAAAAACAATAATTTTACTTACCGAAAACATATTTTTTTTTTATTTATATATATACTGAAAATATTATTGTTTTTTTTTTTCTCAACAAAAGAATTAAAAATGAAAAAATTAAAACGCAACAACACTAAAAAAATTATTATTGTTATTTTTGTTAAGACAGAAAAATAAAACTAAAAGAAATCAAAGCACTTAGTAAAGACAAATTAAATTATTATTTTTTTGTTTAGTTTTTTTTGCACAGAAATTACACACAACTTAAAATGTTGATTTAAACAACTTAGACACTAAAAGAGGCACAAATCTATAACCAGATGAAGTAGACTCTAAAATAATTAAGAAAAGACCTTATTGTTTTACAATCTAAGAGCTCACACTAAATCATTTTTTAAAGTGTACTTATTTGGCTATGATTTAGCACCGGGCATTAATTTAGGGAATACGGTTTTTGTTTTGTGACGCGATAATGAAACAAGGAAAGAAACTATTAAATTTTTATTGCTGTATAGCAACTTTGAAAGACTATATGCCATTTCTTTTGTTTTTCTTAAAGCTTGCAACAAAATAAGGTTAAGGTAGACTACACTGGATGGAAACATTTAGTTCTATACCTGAAATCTTACAAAACATACCTGAAATGATAAGAGTTTAAAGCTCAACAAATCACAAAAGTAATGATATCAGATTTATACAATCTAAAATAATTTTCATTATTTTTCTTTGTTATTTAATTAGCTTCATTATTTAAATGGTTCTAATTTTTATTAAGCAGTTGTTTTCGTGTACTATTAAATATAAATATTGATTTCAATTCCACTGGACTGTAATTTGCCTTCTGAGGCCGGTTCCTGACTTGTCTGTTAGGTATATGCACTAGTTAATTTTTGCTACGCCGAAAGAATGCCAAAGTCGCCTTCATGTTATTACTTGAATGTAAATTGACTGCAAATAATTATGCTAAACCGTTTAATTTGAAGTTTCACTGAAAGTTGAAATCGGAATCTGAAACCCGGCTTTCAAACGAAATTCACAAGTTCGCTTTTCTGAGGTATGACTGAAAGTCTTTATTATCTCTTGAGAACTCACTCCTTAAATAAAATTCGAGTTTGTTTGTACCTACACAGCGAATTGATTCCCTTTGTCTTTTTGCCAATTGCCAGGAGCCATATCATTTATTTCTCGCTTGCTTCACGTACCACAGAAAGGGATTATGTGTTTGTGTATACATAATTTTATTTCGATTCTTAAAGCTCTAAATACTCCAGCTTGAGTCACAATAAAACTTTAGCAAAAGACCTAAACGAAAACGATAGCTAAATGTCTGTCGTAAGGAAAAACGAATATCGTTCAACTTAAACGATTCTAGTTTAACGTAATCGTAATTGAACGACAACGATATTATTTCAACATTAAATCGTTTTAAAAAATAGGGCCCAGTTAATTTAAATAATTGATTTAATTGAATAATTCTCTGATGAATGGGTTATCCGTTTTATTCAAAAACAACTAAATATTTAAATTCTCTTAATTTGTTTACTGATAGTTTTAAAAATGTACTGAGAAAGGTGTTTTCACTAGATTAGCTGCTGCGAGAAAATTGGCTATCATTATTTTTTCATCCAGCGGAGAGTCACGCGTCGCTGAAAAAATTTCGGGAAAACTAAAACATCAACCATTTTATGCTATTTTAATAATTTAAAATGACATTCACTTTATTCTTTGCAACTATGAGAACAATGTAGGGAAAAAAAACTTTAAAAGTTTGATTGCATTCAAAAGAATTAGAATGACAAGCATCATTAGACTTTCAGCCCTATTATGAGTTTCACCGTACAATATTTTCACATGAAATATTTTTGTTCGCCAAGAATATAAGAAGTTAAGCCTTAACTACAACGGCAATTTTTTGCAAAAAGTTCAAAAGTGAAAATTTTCAAACTCATTTTTCCTGACTTGGAAAAAATTCAAAAATGTGTCAAAAACCTTTAGACTTTGGATTCTAAACCAATTGGCGTACTTTTTTCCGTAAAAAAATTGACCTAGTATCAGAAGTTTTACCTAAACGAAATTAACATTTTTCGTAAACTTCCTGTTCGTGTTCAAAATTTACTTAAGTAGAAAAAATAGCTAACAAAAAAATATTCAAAAAACAAGGGGAATTCTCGAAAAGTGAACAACTTTTCCAACGGAATTCACAATAGAGAAAAAGTGAGTTGCAAGTTGCATGGAATCTAACTAAATTACAAAAAAATATTATGATTGGTGTTAGTTAATGTAGACCAAATAATCAGCTAACATATTTTTTATCCCAAAAACCTTAGAGCCTCTACTCTTTTCTTATGCTATCGAGGTTGCTTGTACCAAACACCGATTATAGTTGGCAAGAATGGTTATGAATAACCGTTAGTTTTATTTAGGAGTTAAGTGATCTGACAAAATCGAGTAGGAATAACTAACTGAACATTCGGTTGAGTTAGATCTGAACTGTTTTGATAATATTAGCTAATGTTTTGTCATTTAAAACGAACTTAATTTTAGCGAATTGCTATTTCTGATACTCGCAAAGTTTGTTCCTTTATTGATTGAGATTGAGTCGAAAGCATTTAGAAAGTATTTATAAAGAAGTTTTTGCTAATCACTCCTAATATATTACTGGAAAAAATAATTCATATCCCTAGAAATATTATAACATTACAAGATAGTCCTAAATGTACTGGGTTTAATTTAACCATATGTCGACTTTTAAAAAAAAGGAAAATTACTTCTGAGTCCTAATTGTATGGCATATAGTCTTTAGATACAATATATAGTACAAAAATTTAACAACCCAAAACGTCGAGAAACAAAAAAAAATATTCGAATACACCCAAGGATTTAATATTGGGAGTATTAAAAAACGGGGCACAAATTGCACATGCTTCAGCATTATTTTTTGAAGTCTTTTTTTTCTTTTCTTAATACGTCCACCATTAAACAAATATAAAAAATAAAAAGAGTTGATCATTATTAATAAATAAATCTTAATATTAATAAAAACAGAAAAAAAACTAAAACCTTTTCCTGACGAAGTAAAAAAAAAACAAATTCAACTAAAAGTTTTCTTTGGCTTTCAAAAATCATAAATAAATCAGAAGCTTATTAAAATTTAGCGACAATTAATATTTCTCTTATAGTAGTAAAAAAATGAATTAAAAAAAAAATCAAATAAACAAACATTTAAAAATTATTATTTATGCCAAATAAAATGAATTATTATGAAACACAACGAAACGGAAACGGAAACGAAAACGAAAACGGAAAAGAAACGAAACGAAAGAAAAATCAAAGTTTTTCAAAAAGGGACAAAATTGAAACATGTGCGGAATCACGTATATAATTTTATACAAAATACACAAAACTTATTTTTTTTTTGTTTACCAAATAGAAAAGAAGGAAATTACTGAAACGAATCCATATGTTTTTTTTTACATTACATAAACGAAATAAAGAAAACTCATAAATTATTTTTCGTAAATTTTTTTGTCAATCAATACATATTGTTTGTTTATATAATATATATGAGAAATATTCGATAGGTTAAAATATTTTTTAATTTTTCTTTTTTGTTTAAACAGAGAATTTTTTTGTTGAAGTATAAATATGCTAAATGAAATAATTTTTTTTTAAATTTATAAATTGTAGATAATTTATTTTTTTTTGTTGTTGTTTTTTTTATTAACTTATGTTCTAGTTTATCCTTGGAATGTATAGTCTGTAATAATAAATATCTTTTCTTTTTTTTATTTTTCTTTTTTGTTGTTATTTGTGTTAAAATACAATATCAGCATTTTTTGCATTTCGGTTATTGTTGCAAATAATATCATTTGAACTCATGTGGAACATGGAAAATAGTTTTTTTTTATTAATTTATATAACATTAATAAGTGTGTGTGGTATGTGTTGGTAAATAAATAAAAAAGCTAACACAAAACAAGAAGAAGAATAAAACTAGGACACACTTAAATATTTTCCTTAACTAGAAGTTCAGATAAGAAAGAATATTAAAAAAAAATAATTAAGAAGTTAAACTGACTAACCCGTTTAATAATAAACAAAGTGACGATTAACACTGTAATAGTGCACACCATAAAATAACTGTGTGCTTACATTATGTACACATTTTTTTTATTTTTTTTATCCTTACGTAAAAATAATATTTGTTTTTTTTTTTATTTTTCTTTAGGATCGAAAAAGGAGTATCATGTTTTCCTGACTAGAATAAACTTTGGTTTTACTTTTTTTCTGACTAGATTTTGATTAAAATGTTCGCCATTTTAAATTTTAATAAAACAAAAAATGACAAACATTTATTATCAAACAAACTTCGGGGGCCAAACTGAAAAATATAAATCTCAGTCTTGCATTATTATTTTTTTTTTATCTAAACTATATTAAAAAATGAAGCGATTTTTTTTTAGCAAAGAACAAGTATTTTAACCAAATTAAAAAAGAAAAAAAATAATTGTGATGATGGAAGAAAAAAGACGATCGCAGGGTGGTGGGATATCAAGATTGTTATGAAGAACATACTCTCTAAAATGATGAAAAACTAAAAAAAACGAAACATGAATGAAATGGAAACTAAAAACGAAAAAGAAAAAAATGAAAATAAAAAAAAGGAAAAATAAAAAACACAAACAGAAAAATAAATGTAAAAAAATAAATAAACAATGATTAATTTTTTTGTTTTAATTCATTTTTATTTAATACACAATAAAAAGACACAAAATCAAATAAAATAAAAATTAAAAATAAGAAGTGATGGTAGTATAAAACTAAAGACAAATAAAAAAAAATATATTAAAAACCATTCTAAAGAGACCCACTAAAAATAAACTAAAATAAAAAAAAAGTTATACATAAAAATAATAAGAAATAAAAAAATAAACAAAATTAAACCCATAGTAGGGTTTGTTAAGGTCGATTATATGGACACGACAGGGGCGACAAAAGCAACTAATTTTTGTCCAGCTACACATTAGATACAAGGGATCCAGCACGTAACTTGAATCAATCGAGATGAGTCGATCCAACCGAGCATTGGCATCATCTGATTTAGTTCAATCGACTGTTTTAAGGATGTTCTTCCTTAACCGTAGATCCAATTGTTAGGGTTTATCATAACTTGCGAACCTAAGAATCTCCTCTTAAAAATATATGCACGGAATTCATTGGTATCGAGAATTAAACTTCAAGTGAAATTTGGCTGTCATTGCATTTGTTTCCTGATAACAAACAAATTCCACGCTGCCAGGGCCCTGCAGATTCCTGATAGGGTCAGTTAATTCCATAGAATTACGGGTAAGGGGAACACATAGAATTATACGTTAGCAATCCTTAGCATACGTTAGGAATCCATATAATTATAGGAAAGTCGAAAAAAACGTGGCGTAGAATATCGAAAGAACCAAAATGTTTTCCAGAAACCGAATAAGCTAGGGCATAATCTATCTCGACGTTCAAGAGGAACCGCGCGAATGTCTTAGAATCTAAGTAAGCTCAATATAAGCTGAAGTATTGATAAAATTTACTTGTTTTCAAATTGACTTCAAAAAAAAATTGGCACCAGAGAAGCTACTAATTATCTAACAAATACCTAGAGCAAATATTAGCTACTTTTGTCTATCGTGTTCACATACATTTTCATCTCAGCAGACCCTACTACCAAATAAAATAAAAAAATTATAAAACTAAAATTAAAAATAATAATAAAATAAATCAAGTTACAAAATTAAACGACGATGTGTTTCTCTTTTTCTCTTTTTTGTCTCGAATTAAACAAAATTATTTTCGAATTATTTTATAATAAATTGGTGAGAGAGAGAGAATCTTCTCTTTTTTTTCTTTTTTTAAGTGAATTTTTTTTTGTGTGTGTTTGCTTTAAAATATTCGGGATACATAAATAAAAATCTATTGCACGCAATTACAATTCTAAAAAAAATTTCCTAAAAAATATAAATACGTTAATAAATAGTTTAAATATTATTATAATGTTTATAAGTTTTTTGTTTTTTTTTTGTTTTCTTGTAAAGATTGAAAATATAGTGCAAAATAAAATAAAATTATTATTGTTATTATTATTTAAGGTTTAAAATAAAAATTAAAAAAAAAAACTACACAGTATGTTATTCTTTTCTTTTTGTTTTGTTTCTCTCATTGGACAATTACATATATAAGAAATACATATATCGTACATTTACATATATAATGTGTGTGTGTATATAATATTGTAATTTTAGACAATTAAAATAAAAACTTTAAACATTAAGTTATGTATATTATTAATTAGTCTATAAAACATAGCATCGTATCTGTGGTTATTTTTCTTTCTTTTTTTTTGTTGTAATATTGCTTAAGATAAATAAATTATATTTGCCTTTTTTTGTTGTTGTTATTATACAAGGGAAATCAAATCAAAATCAAAATTATAAAGTCAAAAATAAAATTGAAAACAAAAGTAAGAAGTGCTGGTGTGGCATTCGATAATTAAAAAAAAAAAACTTTCAATTGTAAAATATAAAGATCATTTCTGTCTGCAACTACAAATACCAACCAGTTTTTTTTTTATTGTTAACTCGAAATAAAAATCAATTAATTAAAAAAAAATAAAATATTTAATTAAAAAAAAAACTGCACTGATTACTGTTTGAATTTTTGTTTTTTCCATTTTTTTTGTTTGTTTAGTTTTAGATAATTCTTGACTAGAAATTTCTTAATTAGTTTTTTTTTTGTTTGTTTAAATACATAGAATTGAATTTGCTTGTATGTAACTACACTAAATATACATATATTGTATGTATATATATATTATATAATATATATAAATATTTTTACAATAAATATTTGAAATTAAAAATTGTAGATATAAAAAAAACACATTCTTAAATAGTTAATTAAATAAATTAAATTTAAAAAAATTAAGAGCGAATATTCATAGATGTTGCCAATTTTTGTTTTTTTTGTGTTTTTGTATAAAAAAAAGACAACTAAAGAAATCAACTAAATATTTTTTTTTTATTTCTGCCATCCTTTCTATGTATCCCACCGTGTAATAGTTCATTCCAATTTTAGGGTGCAGTTTTATTTATTACATATATTAAAATTTGCCTATGATTTGAGTTTTTTTTTTTTTTTTTTTTTAAACTTAAATATTTAATACTGGAGCAGCCTCAATTGGTGTTTTATATTAGTTTAATATAATATATTTTGTTTTCTTTTTAAATTATTTTTAATAGTTGTGTACTGACAGGAAAACAAAAAAATTAAAATAATTTATTTATACAACATTGTCAGTAGCGCGGTAATTTTTTTTTTGTTTTCGTCCGAGGAAAGCAAATAATATTTTTTATACAAAAAAAAATGTTTGTATTTTTGTTGTTGTTATAAAAGAAAATCCTTTACTGGCTGAACACAATTGTCAAGTTGAAGCTTGTGATAGCACTACAATGCGGAGCAGAAACTGAAGCGAAAGCTGAAGCAAAAGTTGAGTCAACTTTAACTACGTACCACATGCTGGGCTTCATTTTGACATTCCGCATGAGATTTTTCGAATCAATTACTATTTTCATTCTATTCTTTATGCATAGTCGTCATTTAGATTGAATCGTTTTACCATTGTTAACCACTTTGCCAACATAATGAGCGTTTTTAATGACGTCTTCAATCCATTGTTTTCAAGCAGAGATATTCAGCACTACTTTGCAAATCTTTACAAGGAGCGGATATATCGCAGTTGAAGTAATGTTTTATGTAAAGCAAATAAAAAAAGTTCTCATCATAAAGATGCGAAACGTATCTCGAGTTTTTGAAGGTAAAAGTTACTTTCGTCGTGTTTTCTTGAAAAGTTTGTAAGTCAGAAAAAAACAACAAAAAACAAAAGAAATTCATTTGGTAAAGAACTTGTGTTTCCAGTAACTTTTTAGTAGTGTTAGATTTTGTTTTCTGATTGAACTTCGACATTGTGGCTTGTGTCGCATTGTACATTTTATAAGTATAAATTATTCAGAATTTTTTTGTTATCCCACTAACATTATGCTGTTTGCAATGTCTTGAAAAATTCATACCGAATTGAAAACAGAATTGTGAACATTTGTGGGGAATTCGTCTGCTGAATTCCACAATTCTTCACTTTTACAATTACACATCAAAAAAACGAAATTTTGAACTTTTTTCTAGTATCAAGAAAACCTCCAAATTTTATTTCAATAACAGTTCCGAAAGAATTCATCACGGAAATAATAACAAATGATTTTGTTTTTTTGTATGTTGAATTAAGGTTAGAAGTAACGGACTTCTAATTACCTTTGTAACGGAATTTATAGGACCTGCCTTTGAATCTTCTTGGTCTTTTTTTATTTGTTAAAAATATTGATATTAGTTTTATTTTTTATTCAAAGCTATTAATAGCCGTGTTTTATTCAGTACTGAGTTGAGTAGCTACTCAGTGTTTCATTTTCTACGCAAATCAAAAACAAAAAAAATTGCTGTGTAGTCTAATTTGGTTTGAAACACTGAGTAGCTACTGAGTGTTAAATAAAACAAGGCTAATGTTTTATCATTATTATTTGTCTCCTTAATAAGTTTGTTCAATGTTATCCGTACATTTGACTCGCACTGAAGTGTTCCTTGTCACCCTTTTTGCCTAGTGCAGTGTCCACCAGTAGACGCACCTAGTTAATCCTGAACTCCCCAACGTTTTTTTTTCGTGGAAAGAAAACAGTCGAACCTAAGATTAAGAAATATCTTCTTATTCTTTGAGTGGAAAATTTTAAATCAGTTGTTGGCAAGTGAGTTAATTTCAAAAGAAAAAACTGATCTGTTCGACGAAACCCCGAGCAGTGTAAATGTGCATTTGTACATATTACATCTCACCCATTTGAAGATCGAATCCTGTCCCAATTTAGGTTTTAATTATACATTTTTGAATATGATTCGTATCACACCGATTAAAAATATTAAATTTCTGCTTCAATAAAATGATAAAAATTTCAATTTTTTTCATCACTTAGTCCCCCAATCAAATTATTCTTCGTTTATATAAAAAATATCATTTTTGCTTAACCAACGACGATCATAAAAAATAACTGATCTACAGAATTAGTAACATGATTGCGCAAGTAAAATCGATATTCATTTACTCTTATTGTTGAACAATTTATGCTTTATCATTTTTTTCAAAAAAAAAAAAAAAAAATTGTAAATGTGGAAGAGATTAATATTTTTAATAAAACCATTACTAATTTTTTTTTCTTTTTTTTTATACAAATTTCTTATCTAATTTTTGTTTTTTTCTAGTCTTTGAACAAAATATTTCGACTATTATTTTGTTGATTTCTTTAGTTTGTTTTTTTCTTTCTTTTCTCTTAATAATTATATTATTAAAATTGTTTAATTTTTTGTTGTTATTTTATCAAATCAAAAGAAATAGAACGGAAACAAGTGCCCATAGTATCTATTAATTTTTTTCAACACTTCAATAATGGTTGTTCTACGAGATTTAAAAAAATTCTTTTTTGTTCAACAAAACCAATAAAAATGTACGTTTTTCATAGTTTTCACTTTTTTTTTGTCAAAAATTTGGTCTATTTAAAAAAAAAATGTTTAAAAATTATTAAAATTTAGCCCAACATTTTTTATTAATTATGTATACCTATACAAATAGAGCTGCTTACTTCCGAAAAACACAATGTGTAATTTTATATTATTTATCTTTTTTAACTAAATAAAATAATTTATTTTATATTATATTATATTATTATTTCTATATATAAATTTTATATATTTAATATATATATATATATATATGAGAGAAGATACTACAAATGAGATACTTCCTGTGTGGATCCTGTGTGTCTGTGTGTTGGTTGTGTGTGAGAGAGAGAGATAAAGGGAGAGGACTGGGATATTTATTTTGTATCATCCCTTCTACCTAGTTGCTTAGACAGCATTCATACTAAAAAGGGGAGAGAACAATAGGAAAGAAAAAAAAGAATTTATAAATATCTCATTTTATAATAAAAATTCATCGATATAAAACACAAAAATAAATTAATGAAATGTTAAATGTTCAAAAGATTTGTATTTATTATATACTTACTTTGCCTTATTGGTCTTAAAGCTCACTTGCAGCACTCGATTGCCCATGGTATAGCCATTGAGTGCTCGTATTGCCATAGCTGCCTCATCATAATTTGTCATCGATACAAATCCGTATCCTTTGCATTGATTTGTTGTGGGATCCTTGACGATTTTGACACTTTGGACAGCTCCAAAGGGTCCAAATAGTTGCCACAGAGCACTTTCTTCACTCTCGGGTGCGAGATTATAGATGAAAATTGGATACGCCCCACCGGGTCCAGTGGCTAGTGTGGTGGCAGCGGCCGCAGCTGCTGCACCTAAGCCATTTGGAATCATAACATCAAGCATATCACCGGCCATAGGCGAGAAGCGAGCCAAACCCTTATTGACGGGTGTGTGCATAGCACCCCCAATCCGACGCACCAATTGTGGATTCAAAAAGGCTGGGATTTGTGGCTGAATTATTTTGCTTGTACTGCCGGGTGTGTTGGAGAATTTCACAACAATTGGATCTGTGCAATTTTTGGGGGTGGTTCCATTGAGGGCAATTATAGCGCGGGTGGCTTCTTCGCGTTTGTCAAAACGTATGAATCCAACGCCCTTTGTCTGATTATCGCTGCCGGCATTTTGTAAAATTCGTGATGTAATTATGGTGCCGAAGGGTGAGAAGACGCCTTCCAATTCTGGTTGGGTCATTGATTTGGGCAAACCGGAAACATAGAGATTTGCTCCTTTAATAGCATCTGAACTAGGACGAGCAAAAGATACTTTTATCGTTTTATTTTGTAATCTCAGTCCATTGAGGACATTCACAGCCTGTTCGGCGTCCTGCGCACGCAAGTAATTCACAAATCCATAGCCCAAACTTTGTCCTTTGGGGGAGTTTTGTGGATTTATCGGATCGATATACGCCTGCGATTTATCGCGAATCAATTTAACGCTCTCAATTTCACCAATGCTGGAAAATAGTGCGCGAATCTCATCTTCGGTCATTGTTTGGGGCAAATAGTTCACTATAAGATTTGTCCTGGTTTCATTGCTTTCCATTTTACCATTTTGACTGAGTGGCGATTTGGGTTGTTGGAGTTGTTGCGTGACTGCAGCGGCCGCAGCAGCAACTGCCTGCTGGTTTTGTTGTTGCTGGACTTGCATTATTACCTGCTGGACTTGCTGCTGCTGTTGTTGTTGAATTTGCTGTTGGAGCTGAATTTGCTGCTGAGCTTGAGTAGCGGCTTGTTGGTTTGCTCCTTGAATTATAGCTTGCGCTTCGACACCAGGAGCGTTTGTCATCATGAAAGCGGCGGTGATTGGTATAGATACTTTTGTCGAATTAGAAAAAAAAACTCTGTCAAAGTAGTGGTAAACGTGTGTTTGTTCCTTTTTCTCGGGTTGCACACACACAGACAAACACTCACACTATGTATATTTTATTTTAAATGGTGGTGTTTTTTTTTTTGTATTTTATTTTAGATACTTGAATTTGTATGTTGCAGTAGTGTTGGTGGAAAACTATACACAAAACACGCGAGACAGCAAATGTAACGTGAGTGTAACAGGGAAAGACAGAAAGAGACGAAACAAATGATGGCTGCCGATCAATTTATTGATTTTTCCTTTTCGTTTTATTCTCCCAAGCGAGCATACAAGCTAGAGATACACAATTTTTCCTTTTTTTTTTTTGGATGAAAAAATATTATATCTTAGTTGCACAATGCAATTAATTAATTTTTCTTTTCGGCGTTTTTTTCTTGATCTTTAAATTTCTATTTCAATCTAAAACTCTGCTCACAAAAATTGAATAAGTGATGAGATTATAATTTTTTTTCTTCTTCGCACTTTGGGTATATATATATAGTAGAGAGAAATAGGTAATATCTTTTTTTTATTTTATTTTAATTTGTAGGAAGATATTCTTTTTTTGTATTTTATAAAACTTTTATAACAATTAATTGGAGACTGCACTTGTTTGTAATTTTTTTTTAATAATTTACTATATAATGAATAAAAAGATTAACAAATTAACATTAAAAATTATTTGGAACTCAACTCGCAGACAACATTACACTATGAAGTTTTCCACACGAATGAGAGTTTCCGCAAGAACGAAGGTACATCACACGACACAGGCGCGGATATGGCATTTTCTTCTAACGGGGGGTGGTTGTTTTTTGTTACATTGTTTTGTTATGGAAACGGAGGGAAATGGAATTTTCTCCGGAACCGGGATGGTTGATTTTATAGGGGAAGTTTAGTTTTGATAATTTATTCATTTTTTTTTTGTATGTTTTTAGAAAAAATCAGTTTTTACAATGGGAAGGTGAAAGATTTGTTTGTTGTTGTTTAACTGTTAAAATAGAGATGTCATTTTTATTAAGTTGTATCTGAGTTGTAGTTTTTAAGTTATTGTGAGATTGTAGATCCTTGAATATGAGAAGGAAATCCTGTACCTACCTTTACCGATATTTTCCCAAATATTGTTTAGACAATAAAAAAACGGAACATGTTTTCAGTATATTGGACAATGAAATACCCTTTCATTCATGATATGCATGTGATCTTTTGCAATCTTGGTTGGTTTTAATAAACATCTAATTATTTTTAAGATTTTTTTTAATCTACCAGATCAACGTGCGTAAAAATCTTATTTTCAGAACAGTTTCATGTCTTTCCGTCCATCGTTTCTTACAAACTTTTTCGACTTATCCCAGACGTATTTAACATGCTTTTTCCCTAATCAGTCCATTTGGCTTTGAATGCAAAAACAACTAAATTGCATTTTTAACCTCCTGCACTAGATTATAACAATCTAATTAGAAAAACAGTCTTAAAAGATAATAGCAAACTTCAATTATACTCGGGGGTATTTTACTACACCAAATATTTTATTCTGATATGGGACTGCTTCAACCAAATATTTTAATTGTGTGCCTTTGGGTGTGTGTGTGTGTGAGAGGGGAAGGTGACGTTTTTATGACGCTTTGTTCGCATTCCGCTGTGTTCCTATGTTCCATTTTGTTTCGTCTAACATCTTTATAGTGGTGATGGTAGATGTGGTGTATGGTGTATGGTGGTGGTTCATTGAGAAAAAAAATTGACAAAAAATAATAAAATACAAAATATAATATAGATACTGTTGTCTTTGCTTTGCTTGTGCCTACTGCACGCACAACAGTACAATGTGCAAAAAAAATATACAAACAATCGGCAGTCTCTTTCTGTTCATCGTGTTTTTGTTAACTTTAAGGTGTATTTTGGTAGATTAGCTCAGAGCAATGTAGTTGCATGGTGCTAGGGAAAAATTCTAAAGCATCCCATACACTGATTTATTGTTTCTTTTTTTATAAGAATAGGTAATAGTATATTGTTTTAGGTATTTGGGATAGGTAGGTATAATTTATCTATTGTTTTCAAAACATGTCAAGTCCTTTAAGCAAAAAGAGCTTTCTCTTAAATTGTTTGTTTTAATTATTATAATTTTCGTGCTCAACTTTAAACTGAAATATTGTAGGTAGGTACACAACAAGGTGGGTAGTAGAGTTGTAAGAACTGCAGTCTTTTTGGTACTGCAGTTAATTGACCAAGAAGATTTAACTTCTTAAGTCTTTTAACATAACCTACTTTGTCTATAAAACTGCAGTCAGCAGTCAGTAATAAAATACTCACTGAACGGAAGAAGTTAATTAACTATAAGTTAATAAACTGCAGTACTTCTGACTGGTATAAGTCTTCTAGTCAATAGAAAGTTTTTGTAAAAAATTTAGTCTGGCGTACTGCCTCACTTCCATAATAAAGAGCTCTAAAAGTAACTTTAAGTTTAATGTCAATTGGTAATGCAGTCAACTGACCACATGAACACATGTACCTATACCGTCCTTGATGTTCGAGTAAAAATCCTTGTTTAAACTTTATGACTTATCATATTTAAAAAAATTAGGTAAAGGCTGAAATAAATATCAAATCTTAGCAAAGACTACCTTCAATCTAAAAACTACCACTGCAACTTTTTATAAATGTTAGATCCTTAACTCAATAAATAAAGAAGAATATTCCCTTTAGCTGAAAACGAATGGATTCTTGGATTCAAACAGGATTGTTAGGCTTTGTTTAAGAGATGTCAAGTTGTTTGAAAGCTTTAGTGTTTTATATTTTGATTTAAACAGAGTTTGCTAACAATATAGCTTTGCGTTCTTGATTTTCAAACCATTTTATTATTTTTTGCATCTTCTTAGCTTTTGTTTGGGATAATTAATTTTTCTTCAATCGACCAATATGAAACTTTAAAATTATGAGTTAAGATAATCTGATAGCAATTTGTTTCTTTAAACAGGGTTGCCATTTGTCAAATTTAAGGTCCCATTTGATCACTAGATTTTTCATTTGACACCAATTAAACTTCTAACCTTATAAGCTAAGTATCCTGACGGTGGGATATAACCCTTAACAGCAACTACATACGACCCATATTCACATATTCCTACCTATTTACCAAGTTCTCAAGCTTGTGACAGGTCCCTTTAACAATTTCAATTCCACATGGACCTGACGGGACGGTAACTTACCAATAAACGATCAATCTGCACGCAACTACTCCTATAAAAATTTTACCCCCATGGTGTACTTTCACAAAGGATATCATTTTCAAGAAGTTTAACACGAATCTACGGAAAAACAATATAAAATAACATGAGGGTGAAAAAACCCTCGCAACATACACTCATGTGCTATAGTGCTGTGTATATGGTTACAATACAACATGCTTATCGACTTCCTTCAACCCCTAGTTCCGGCCGGTTTTTATGTACATGCGCTTGCACTTGCGCATAGGTACGGTATGGGGTACCCTCCTTATGTATCTATACATTCTATAATTCAGTGTTGCCTCAATAATATTATACAAAAAATACAAGTTCTATGCTCTTAAATTACAATATCAACCCCCAACCCTTATTTATTATACAGGAATCATTGTAATTCAAAGAAAGTTTTTACAAAAATTCGGAATCCCATAGTTTTAGAGACTCACTCTACAGAAGTTGTCCAAATGGTCAACTTTCATTATTTTTATTTCCATTCCTATTGTTAAGAATTATTTAAATAAATGCACGGTCGAGGGTCTAAGGCAGAAAAAATCCTTTTATAACAGCTGCAGGGTTACAAACACGAATGGTATCGGTAGGTAGGTACCAATACCTAGTTCGAATATTGTCGGCGTTTGGTACGTTACTTTTTCGATGAAGTCGTTGAAGTTGGAAATTTTTTTAGGGGACACTTGCATGTAGATGCACGAAAGATATAAGTTGAATATTAATATTTATTGGGTCAGAAAAAATTGACTCCGAAATTTTAAACTATGTATCTACAATTCTACATTATTTAGAGTTTAGTTGAAGGCGGCATCACTATTTAGTATGGAGTTTAAAAAACAAAAAAAAAAATATATGTACCCATGTATTTCACGGAAAAAGGACTTTCACCATTACAATATTTAGGGAGTGGTCGCCCTTGGATGTAAAAAGAAAGGGCATTGAACCTTTATAACCGACACAGAATCCTTCGAAAGTAGAGTTTTGTTGTTGGGTTGGTTTGATGTTGACAAACATAATATAATCGAGGAAATGGAATTATGCACAAGCACATTGCTACTTAACTTATGTTATTAGTATTTTTTTGTTCGATTTGTTTTGTTATTTTCTCGTACCATACGACTAGCGGCACGATAGGTTTTAGGTTACAAGGGTATTTAGGATTTATTCGTTTTATTTTTCCGAAACGAATAAGTACCGGTGGTGTAGAAAATATATGTATGCATTTGTCAAAGATGTAGGAATTGGATAATTTATTATAATTTCCAGACAATAATATTACATTTTGTAAAGCAAATTAAGTTGGTATTCGTAAAGGCATACATAATTGATTTTATTTTAATATTATAGAGAAAAGAATATATAGCATATTTATAAAACGCAAGTAAAAAATCGAAACCAATTTAAAAAACTTGATACTGTAGGTACCTACCTACCTACATATATATCGTCGGCTAACAATTGGTTTGGCGTAGGTACCTTTGTCTTATGGAAAAACCACACCAATACCTCAAACCAGTATAGTCAACCGATAATATGTAGG
The DNA here is from genome assembly GCA_948107695.1 of Meliscaeva auricollis. Taxonomy (NCBI): domain Eukaryota; kingdom Metazoa; phylum Arthropoda; class Insecta; order Diptera; family Syrphidae; genus Meliscaeva; species Meliscaeva auricollis. The sequence goes on from OX403618.1 coordinate 78,906,401, forward strand.
TCCCAAAGGTTGATAGGATTGTATATCCTTTACCTATGAGTAGACTTCAAATATTGCTTGGCAATATTTTAATTGCAGCTAGTTTGATAGTTATAGTTGGAGAGCTAGCGACGAAAAATCAACGTCATAAGGTGCAAAGAAAAATGTTTTGAGAATCGACAGCCCTATATTGCTAGGTAAGAAAAAAATCCCACTAGCGGAAGTCGAAAGGTTGGGCGGAGGGAATGGGCGGGAGTTTAAACATACAAATTTGGCTGAAAATTTGGGATAACATAGTTTTTATGATTCTGAGTTTTAGGGTTGCCAAAGTAGATAAAACATCTGGCAGTACTAAAACTAAATCTCGCTAGAGCTCTTCGACCATTATAAAGCAGCGAAAACATACATATGATGTTTTTCAGAATTTTAGAGTTTGAAAGTCCTTTGTAGTTTGAAAAAAAAAAAATCTATCGACCGAGGTACCAGTTACCTTGTTGATACTTAAAATAAGCTTCTAACACAAGTATGATGGAACAATATTTTAACGGCACAAGAACAACGGTACGTTATATACTATTGTACTTTAAATACAGATCAAAACACTGGAGATTGTGCAACACATATGGTATTGGATTTTTTAATCATACAATTTTGTATTCTGTTTACGAGAGCGCTCTAAAGTAATGAGCGTTATACCGCTCTAAGTTAGTTAGAATTAGAAAAAAATATCTTTCAGTCGATAAATCCTCCAATATCCAACCTATGCACTAGCGATTGCGATAGTGATTGATGGAAAGCTTTTCAAAATTAATGTGTTAGGGATTGCCGATGATGTCTACCATCTCCTCCAGATAGGATACCCCAATAACTTTCCTTAGACTGCCTTCCAAGGTGCTCTTTGGAGATAAGTGCGAGATCCGCAAGGTTCTTCTCTGGGTATTGTCCAGAGACATTTAGGTTTTCGCCAAGATTCTTAAAAAACATTCCTTAGAGTTCCTCTTCCAGGTTTCTTTGGACATTGGTGAGTTCCACAAGGTTCTTCCTCTGGTTTGTGTGCCAAGGCAAGGAACCTAAGTTGAGTTCCAATAGGTTCATTTTCTGAGAATTGTCCAGAGACCACCAGGGTTTCCGTATCGAATCCCAGAGGCCATTGGTTTTGCCTTATGGTGGAGACCAACGAAAAGTTTAGTTTCGCATCAACAGCGTACTGGGCTTAAATACAAAAGGTAGCATACTTCTTTCAAACCCCATTTGTATTGATCCCGTTTTTTTGGTCTGGTCAACATTTATTTGAATACTTCAACTATCTGTGACAGTAAATGTCCATCAATACACACACTTTCAAAGGAATAGTTCATTCAACTTCTGATCTTCATTTTAAACCTCGTGTAGTGCATTGTACTATTAAATACTATCATCATCCCCCTTCTAAATTTGATTTCTTTCCCTTGAGGGAACATCAGAAACATCTGCGAGCTATATATGAGCTATGACTATGGTATAGAGGTGTACACATATGTCCTCTAGAATGCAGCGATGCATTTTGTTATGGTTTTATAAAATCTAACTCGTTCTTTGTCTTTTCTAGCTCTCGTGCTAAAAGGACAATGCATTTAGAGAAAGTTATGGATTCTATACATATTTATAAGCTGGCTATAACATAAATTAAAATAGAGGGGGAATGGATGTTGATGTTGGTTTTATGTTGGGTAAAATCTTGTCGATCCTCAAAATGGTCGTGCTTACAAATTTGATCATAAATAAGGGTAGTTCCGTTTAGTTATTACTGCATACCCAGTGTTAATAAAATGAACAGATATTATTTTTCTATGGCAAGGAATATAGGGAGGTATAAATTAAGTGGGTTACAAATGCTTTGGCTGTAAATGTGTTTATATTTACGTATATTTAACAATACTAAGCCATGTAGAATGATAAAACGAAAAAACATAGGTCAAGTTGAACCTGAAAAATATAAAAAAGATTATCATTTAGTCCAGAAAGTGCATTAATAGCCTTAGAACCAGTTTATCAGTGCGGATATTTAATCCGAGTTAACTCACCGAAATGAGTAATTTAACTCTGGACCAACTGAACAGATGCTTTTTATTCTGAATCTTGCATCCTTATGCTTGTGCGTCACCTTCTAAAAAACTGATTGTCTCGGTGCTAAAAGCTGCTATATAACTGTTATAAAAAAAGTAACAATGTGTTATAAATGTGTCTCCGCTAATAAAATCAAGTAGATTTCGTCGTAATCTAGATTAAAAACGAGATTTTGAAAACTGAGAATTTTTGCATGAAATCTAGATTATGGTTCAGTGTTAAAGCCATATAACGCTATCACGGATGTGAAGCACTTTGCCTATGGGTCATTCCCTATAAGAATACAAATTTTAATCGAGCTATCAGTTGTTTGCGTTATATGCTTTTTACACCGAACCGTAATCTAGATTTCGGGCAAAAAGTACGAAATCTCATCGAAATCTAATACATTTGTAGTTTTTAAAATCTTTTTCGTAATCTAGATAACGAAGAAATCTTCTACAAAATCTACTTGATTTTGTTAGCGGAGACAAATTAACAACACATTGTTCTCTTTTGTATAACAACATAAAGGAAATGTCAAACAAAATCTAGGTTATGTACGGTGGGAACGGTTCAACGAGATTTCGTAATCTTGTTGCGAAAAGGTTATTAAAGTCAAATGTATGACCGAGCCATTGGGCCATAGGCTTTAGTTTGGAGCTCAAAACAATGTAATAAGCAACTTTGACCCAAGAGCAAGTACCGTGTGACCCAGTCGTGGATTTTATTTCTTTAACTTCCATTTTATTCAAGATATTATTTACTATCCAACATTATTTGTCGTTTTTTTTTACAATTTACACAACAGTAAGTATATGTTAATGACCAAAACCCTGAATAATTGTGTTACAAAATAACGAATTAAATTGTTTTTCAACTACACATTTCCAATTCAATACTTTCATCGCTTTTGCACATTTCATAATGAAATGTTCTTTAAAATCCCTAAACCATGTTAAGGATATCTTTTTTATTTACCTATACAGTTCTTCTTGAGCAAATATCTGAGTTTTTTAAATAACATAAATGAGTATATGCAGAATATGCAACTCTTTTGTTTGAAAATCAATGAATTGCAATTTCCATATTTCATAAACTAGGTAGGTATACAATAATGAATATTCGTAAAGTATAACTTTCATTGCGTATGCAACACACTTGCCAGAGAGGGTGGTTTTTGAAATTAACATTTCCACGAGAAATCTCATTCAAACAAATAGAGGAAACTGGGGTAAACAGGCTGTAAAATATTTATATTTTGATATTTTGAAAAAAATCCTAATTAAATTGAATACAAAACAAGTCCGGACGTGATATTAGATCTATTCACCAAGGTAATAATACTGACTTATAAGTGGTCTCGACCACTCTTAAAGTTTAGATTCTTGACTCCAAAAACTCCAAAAAGATCCACTTAAGCTAAGAGCTCTTGGTAAATGACGTTCTTAGTCCGGTATGCACAGAGCGCTCATAACTTTAGGTGTTTTTTTTCGAGGTTTTTTCGGAGTCAGTGCTCACAACCTAAGAATGAGCCAGTATATTTAGTTTGGGATATGATATGACAATACATCAAGAATTGTAATGAATCTTCAACAGCTCTAGCGTTTTTTTTTGAGAATATAACAAACAAAGGTTCAATTGCAGATTATATCAGTAAATCATAAATTTGTATACCTCTTCGCAAATCGTAATTATAAGTTTTGTATCTTATTTGGTTTCTTATAAAATATAACATAAATTATTATTTTTAATAAATAGCAATTTACATAATGGTATTTTGGGAATCATTACCTTCTATTACCCTATGTACTGTACAACCAGATCTTTAACAAACATTACAGCATCCACATAACGCAGACAGATAGATATTTGAATTTTCAAGCAAAAAATCAGCCTTCCATAGTTACCTACTTTTGTATTCCCAAGTATCCCCTGATACAAAAAATCGGAGTTATGGTAGAACCAAATGAAACCCTCTTCTATTTTCATTCATGTGTAGACATAATTTATTAACACAATCCTCTCTCAGCAGCTGAAAAGCTGGTCGAAAAAAACCATTTTTGATCGCACGAACTTTATTGTGAGTGAGACCAATTACAAGGGATGTGATTTTTCGTTTTCATAAAATCCAATGATGCTTGTGCTCGCGTGTTGTAATGTTCAATAGGGGAAAATACACTCATATTGATTCCCTTGGCCTTGCGAATTCATACAAATTCGTTCAAGTCAAAAGGATTTGAAAATAATGTAAAAGAATTAAAATAAATATAAAGGTCCAGAAAATTTTGAGGTTTTATAATTGTAAAGTCAAAAAAATATATCAACAAGATTAAAGGCTTAACTACAACGGCCATTTTTTGCAAATGCATATTGCAAAAGTAAAAATTTACAAACTCATTTTTTTGGACTATTAAACTTCGGAAAAAATTAAAAAAAAATGTGTCAAAAACATTAGATTTTGGATTCCTAAACAATTGGTGAACTTTTTACCGGAAAAAAATGGACATAGTAAGAACAAAAAAATCATTTTACGTTTGTAGTTTTGCAAAAAGTGGCCATTGTAGACAAGCCTCAAGTCTTAAGTCTTAACTACAACGGCCACTTTTTGCAAAAAGTTCAAAAGCGAAAATTTGGTTTATTTTCCTCTCCTAAAAAACACTGATAGGTTGGCAAAAGTTGTTGGCAAAAGATTCTAGGCGGACACACAAAATACTCGAAGAGGACCGAAACCTCTTCAGTTGGCGATTTCCGCCTAGCTCTTTGCAGGGGCGCTGGGAATATCCGCAGGTAGTAATCTGAGTGTATGTTATAACCCTCAGAACGTTCCGACATCCAGGATATTGGATGCATGCCTGGCGTCTATCGCAACCTGATAACTTTGGTTAACAGTAAATTGATCTGAAGCCCGCCAAGTCTCCTTTGTCAATCTTAAGACTTAGTATTAATCTAGTGGTTAATATTATGATGATTTTTTTCCCTATTGCAAAAAAACGATCAGTCTCAGCCTATTTTCGAATTGAATTTGGTCGGGATGATGTTCTTAAATTCGGCCCTAATGCGGATTGTGTCAAGGCGCTCGCTTAAGTCTACCTCTTATCAAAAAACGACAACACACAGCCACTGCCTCCGTTCCCTGCAGCACTTCTCGTAGTAGATATCGTAGAATTTTATTTTTCATTTTCATTTCATTTCAAATGAAATAAAATGAAATGAAATGAGAGCCCCGGTATCCTTCTCGTACTTTTTTAAATGGGTGTATGAGCCCTTCAAAGAACTTCATGCCAGCCGGCCGGGACCCTCGCTTTAAAGCTATACCTAACCGAACGAAACCTTTTAAAAGAACAAAAAAAAAAACATAATCAACTTGGATATGATATTTTATCGAAAAGTGCCTTCATAGAGAAGACCTCATAGGCGTTGTTCCTAGATCTCAAAAGAGATCATTGACTTTTAAACAAATATATACTTTAGCTTCTTGTGGGCACCTTCGACCTATCTAATCTCACTTAACTATTCTTTATGACACCACGATCAACATCTTTGTTTACCCAAATCTTTGTATATTTTAACCGACAAAAAAATATAAAAAGAAAAAGACAAAAATATACCTGGGACAGTGAAACGATGATACCCATATTTTCTAAATCCTATCCAAACCAGCTGATTAATTCCTGCCTCGATCAATACTTTTTATCATATTTCCCACTAACCATGACACACCTGACGTGTCTCCTAATAAAAGAACACAAAACATCGATTCATGATAACCATATCGGCTGCGTTGTCACTCTCTTGGTGTCTCCCCTCAATAAATATTTTATGTACCTTCGTTATAGAAAATATTAATCGAAAACGTGTTGATAGGGTGCATTGTATTAAAACACATATGGCACATATATTTTTGAGTTTAACAATACAATGAGTGCTCCTGGTCGGCAACTGCAATACTGAATTACTCGTCTCGTAGATATTTATGTACATAAGTATAAATCAGGGAAAGGTCCTTTTTTGTTTCACGGCTGTGGATTTTTTTTTTAAACATTACCTTTGAATGTACTGTCGGTCGTATCATGTCCCTTAACCGAAATAATCGTAACAACGGAAATGTGTTATTTAAACTGAGGGTGGTTGGTTTCATTTCCTGTAAGTTCCTTTAATCAGTAGAACAAAAGAGGGCGCATGCCCAAGTGTGTAAATGTAAAATGTCACACACGCACACTCACTCATACATTCTTGTAGCACATTTCATTGAGAATTCGTGCTTGAGCCTGGGTTACTGACATTGTCAGGACACTTCCCCTTTAAAATGGTATTGATATCGTAAGTTAAACCATACCAGTCGGCAATATGTAGGTTAAGCCTTTAACAATTTCAAAACCAAAACAGCTACTCAGTGACGGTGAGTATGTCGGTGGTTATATTTGAGACAATCCATTCTGGGGGTCCAGCACGTAGTTTCAAATAATCGAGTTGAGTCGATACGATCGAGCATTGGCAGCAAATAACTTGAATCAAGTCAGATGCTTCCAATGTTAGATTGTATCTTATCAACTAGATTGTTTCAAGTTACGTTCTGAACCCCTCGGCTTATTTCTAGCGTCTAGAGACAATAGGTGTATTTTTTTGTACGCCCGGGATAAGATGAACCAAAAAATCTCCTCGCAGCTCAATGTAAAGACTTGGCAGCATTGCGAATGAAATGACATTCCTCGCGTTCAATGCAACGAATCTGAAATTATGTTCTGAATTTTTCGATTGTCTGATTGGCCAACTATTAGAAGCCATCTTGATTTAAATAACCGATATTCTTGAGTCTATACAAAATTCAGACCTAGTTAAAGATTTCGTGCATTGACGCGGGGATTAATCAGCTGACATAGAAAAAAAATAAGCAAGTAGAAAAGTTATCTGTCGTCTTCTTATCCGGGCTCTCCATTGAACATTTCAGATGACAGGACTATCATCAGCCTGTCATCAGATAATAGGGATTTTTACCCATGATAAACAGAAAACAAGGTATGCTTATTATAAACGCCATGTCGTCATTTTGGAAAACTGATGACGTAGTAGTCATCTCCGATGCTGACAATCGAGTTTTTTTCAGTTTAAATTGTGCCAAAGTGTCAATTTGACTTTTAAAATCTAAAAGCTATGAGACAGAATGAGACAGAGATGTATTGCTTTTTTCTAAAAAGCCCTATCCTATGGAGACTAACAATTCAACATCCAATCCATCATCCGGTCATTGCAGTCTGGCTTTTTCGCATGGATCAAAATCCTGTCATCGGATGTCTTATGCGTTGAAGATTCTATTGATTCCATAGACTATGAACTAAATGACAAAACATATTTTGTCCAGTAAAAAAAACACTAAATTCTGGATACTGGATGAGATTGCGAAAGAAACGTTGGATTGGATTTTACTTTTGTGGAGACGCTGAGTAATTTGTTTAATTGTTTGGATTTTGCAATTTTAACAAATTCAATAATATATTTATTAAGGAATATTTTTGACGTTTTCATACAAATTATCGAAAATTATATTAACAAGTAAATGATTTGGCAGCGCAGATCTTCACCCCTTCAAAGAGTTTAGCCCCGAGAATTCTGTGGGGCTTAGCACCTAACCCCGAGGAGCTTACTTTTAATTTGTTAATTTAACAAGTTAATTGTTATTCTATGCTCTCTTCTTTAACTTTATATTCAATTTGTAACGACGAACTGGATGATAAAGTTGATAGTCTTGAGTTTGGACGACTTTCCGTGTTCTGATTTTCTGTCTCGTACCCCTTGCGATGATAATCTGACAACATAGGAACTTTTTCGTTAAGTATTGTCCCTGATAGATTTATTATTCCAACTTTAAAACGCCTTTTTTGATCGAGATTCATTTGCCTCATATCCGGAAGCATGCTTTTCAAAAAACACAAATCTAGATCCTCTTCATTCGGATCTATTTTCTTCTTTTTGTTAAAAGCTCTATCGACATCTGTTAAATCGGTCCAACGCCTTTTATTCTTACCACTAGGCTTTGCCAAAGAAGCAGACAAGAATCGTTGATCAGGTGGGTTAAAATTTGTATCTGACGAGTCCTGAATATTTGTGTCATTCACTTCATCTGTGTAATCATTATTATCTATTTCATTTTCCGATAAATAATTATCTGCAAGTTCTTCTTTTTCGCGGGATCCATTTTTTAATGATGACAGTTTATATGTGTAACCTATACAAAAATAAAAACTGTTTAATGAAGTACAGCATGAACAAAAAATAATATAATGGCATACAAACCAATTTGATTACGAGACTTCGTGAAAGGTACGAGAAAGTTTAAATGATTCGCTAAATAATATGGCTTTTTGTGAATGGCAGACGATCCAGGTACCACTTGAGCTTTTAAATGTCTTGAAAAGCAAGCTCTTAAGTTCTTCCATCTTTCTTTGCATTCAAACACTATTTATAAAAGAAAATTATACTTTAGTGTTATTAAAAAAAAACCTCGAGGAGCTAAAGCTTTCTTTACATGTTAAATACAAGTAATAAGCCCCTCGGACTTATGTAGGTGTTAAGCTCAATTCTCTAAAGGGGTTAAGATCTGTGCTACCGTACCAACTAATTTATCTGTTAAATTATCGATAATTTGTATAAAAACATCAAAATTATCGATTGTATGAAAACCCAAAGATGTTAATTGGTGTATTGGCCATTCAGACCCTACAAAAATTTCAGAACATAATTTCAGATTCCTTGCATTGAACGCGAGGAATATCATTTCATTCGATGCCAAGAGTGTTTTGGTTTAGCTCCCAAGCGATTTCTTACAATTTAGCCCGTGTGTTAAAAAAAAAAACAGATCTTACGTCAAAGTTTACACACTACTTGGCTCTTTTACACCCTTTTAAAGTTGTACACAAGTTACCTATACATCGTGGCCGGAAAGCAAAATTTTTCTAACTCCATAGGATTTACTAAGGACTTAGAAAAATTTTGCTTTCTGCCGTCGCATCGACATGTGCACAAACGAGAAACAAAAATGAAATGCGAGTGGCAAATAATGAACAAGGAGAGAGAGAAACGTCAAAAAGGTCGTCGATTTTATTTCATCCTTTTTCCCTATTGCACACTTTATGTTTGAAAACAACTAAGACTCTTGAGGCTTCGTGTAATAGCTGATCCAACTATAACTATATTTTAAAACTGATACAAACTACACAACCAGTTAACATATGACCTAGGTTTGCCATCCACTGGTAAGTCACAAGTGTCATGAATTTTAGCGCAATTATGACATACCAGTGACATAATGTTTCACTAAAAAAAAATTAACGAAAATTTGTTTTTATCATACTGATAAGATCACAAAATCATATTCTAACCTACATTTGACGTAGAAATGATGTCATTATCTACATATTCATTACAATGTCATTAATTTGACGCCAGTATTTGATGTAAGTTAGTTCGAAATTATGAGTCCAGTTATGAGTCACTTCTGTGTCACATCTTATGTTAATCATGATATTGAATGATATCACGTTGACATCCACATCATCGTGATATCAATAGAGAGTGTGTCAAAAACACACAGAATATTAAAAAAAAATAATATGCCTATTTTCTGATATTTTTTTAATCACAAAATCCACAAAAACATTCATTTGCAGGTATATTCAAAAAAAAAATGAAACTATTTTACCTGTAGCATCAAACTGATACTACTATCATACTGATAAGATCACAAAATCATATTCTAACCTACATTTGACGTAGAAATGATGTCATTATCTACATATTCAATAAAGAAGATAAATATCAGACGGATATCATTACAATGTCATTAATTTGACGTCAGTATTTGATGTAAGTTATTTCGAAATTATGAGTTCAGTTATGAGTCACTTCTGTGTCACATCTAATTTTAATCATGATATTGAGTGATATCAAGTTAACATCCACATCATCTTGATATCAATAGGAAGTGTGTCAAAAACACACAGAATATTAAAAAAAATTAATATGCCTATTTTCTGATATTTTTTTAATCACAAAATCTACAAAAACATTCATTTGCAGGCATATTCAAAAAAAAAAAAATTAAACTATTTTACCTGTAGCATCAAACTTCTTTCCAATCTCTCTCCATGCTTCTTCTTGTTTTGTTTTGTTGGAATATTCTGTAGATTGGCGATTATAGATACAAGGGTAATTTTCAATTGTTTGCACGAATTGTACATTGGTGTCTGGATCATCCTTCATTATAATAACCGGAAGATAAACCTACTTACTTTTCTTTATTGTAATTAACAAAATTATATTTAAGTAAACTTTTCACAATTAAATATTTTAAATAACATCACGTGCTAGCGTGCATACACTGCTGCTAAAAATTTCCAAATGATTCTTTCTCAGAGCTCTATCGGCCAAAGTCACACATGAATCGTGATATGACGACTGACGAGTGACGCACCACAAATACTTTTTTGTAGTCACCTCACCACGACATCACCAGCACCATACCAGAGATACGTATATATATACGTATACGTATCTCTGCACCATACGCTTTACATCTAGTATAGTGTGTTTAAAGGGAGCTAGAGCTACGAGAGAGACTAGAGAATTAATATCGCATATGGAAGTGAGTATATGAGTTGAGTAGGTAAGGTAGAGAAAACACATTTTTTCTTTTGTAAATGTTCGATTTGAAGAGTAATAAATATAAAGCTATATAGGCAGAGATCATCAATGATGAGATACGACAACTTCGTGCATTTCACCCCCCAAAACCACTTTGTTTACATTGTTGTATTTGTAACTCGATTTCCTGTCTGTGAATAGATGTGAAAAATTCAAAATAAAAATTAGGCTATTCACCACAGAAACCACGCACACTAATAAGTATTGAGGCGATTCACCACAGCTCGGAGCATGCAGGCAAAATCGATTTGACAGCCTGGTTTTGGATCTCCTTAATGAATCATCTCACTCTGGCTATAGGTTAACGAGCATTGGTGTTTTAGGGCGTTTGTGAAATGCGTTAAAATGTGTTATTCACTAGAGTGGTGAATAAAATGGTTTTACATTTAGCCTGCTGTGAAGAAGGCTTAAATGAGTTAAAATTTGACGTTTCTCAAGATGGGGAGCAAATTGTTTTTGCTTGTTGGAGGTGATGCAAACTTCTGCAAAAAAGGCTAGAAATGCTGGAAAACCTTATAACAAATGTGAATTAGAATTTATTTAATTGAGAAATATATTTATTGAATATAATTCTTGTTTTTTTTTTTTTTTTTTGCTTCGACATTGTTGTCAGAAGCGAAAACAAGTGTTCATAGTTATCCATGATGCGAGGGAGGGAATTTCAGACAAACAAGTGTATTAAAAAAATCCTCTTTAAACCAATTCACACAGCAAAAAGCTGAGTTTGATCCCTTTGTAAACCAATTTTAACCAACATTTTAATGCAATTCACACACGGCCTTAAGTACATTCTGAATAGGGCACAAATTTGTTCTTATCAAACTACATTGCAGGTGAGTTGTGCGAGAATAAAGAGTCAGATATAGAAAAACACCAAAAGAGAGTATTAGCCTGTTTCGACTAGGACAAACGAGGATTGCGATCAAATTTCACAAATTTTGTTTCTTTGTCTAATCTCTTTCACACAGTTTTTCATTAAAGACAATAACAATGCTGTTGTTTTTGTTGTATTTAGCACTGAAAAAAATTGTTTGTTTACCTTTTCACCAAACTATATTGATCAATGGGAAAGCACGCGAACTGTCCTATAGGAGATAATGAAACAAACTTCATCGCAGATACAAAGAGATGCGAAGTTCTTTCTTACATGATATAGAAAATAGCAAATGAGGTGTCAAACGAAATGATATAATTTTTAGTGAAAACACTTTATCAAAATGGCTTAATTATCTCATTTGGGCTCTAGTCGAAACAAGCTTTATTATATCTAACTTGACCTTTCAATAATGTTAACATAGTAAATGTGAACATCCCTCAGGGTATTGTTTTTTGAACACAGCCCTAATAGACTTAATTAATATTTTTGTTGGTATTTTTCGGAGTCATATTGTGAATGTATCACAAATAATATAAGCAAAAAACGGTGAATACCCGAAGTACAAAACAAAACAGCTTTTCTAGGAAATGCAAATCAAAGGGATTGCGTCTTGTTGTGTTGTGACCGGCAAAGCGGCATATTAAAAATTATTATTCAACAAGTTCAAGTGCAACTATCAACCTTGAGTAATTTATCAAAAGTGCATGTTGTTTGGCATTTTCTCTTATATTTTTGGCTCAACTTTATAGATTTGTATACATATGTATGTACATATTTTGTTTGTGTTTTTGTTTGAAGCTTGAGAAAAAATAACGAAATTTAAAAAGGGTAAGTGAAATTAATATTTTTCAAGCAATTCCCTAAAAGAATGATAGTAGAAATGCATTTATATTTTTAAACTTGCTATTCTATTATCTGGTAACTATGTAAGTATGTATTATAATAATAATAATCTAGCGATAACTTATATATTAGTACATATATATTTTATTTAGGTAGTATGGTTTTAGGTTTGTATGCAAAATGAACAAAGTAATATAAAAATATTAACTTGCATTTTCACTTAAATCAGGAACAAATTTGAATGTGTCGCGGTTGTTAAACCGTAAACCAATTACTTTAGTTTTTTATAATAATGAAACAAAGTTAAACCTTAAACCAATTACCTTATTTTTACTTGCTCTATAGGGCAAGTACCTATTGATTTCGTGTCAAACAAAAATTTCGAGGTTGATGATGGAGAAGACTAAAAAAGTGGTTTTCGTCATCCCGTCCGTCGCGTCAGTCTGTGCGTCCGTGCGGTTATCTGTACACATTTTCACTGCAAAAACTTGTGAACGGATTTTCTTAAAATTTGGTTTATTAAATATTTTTTACACGATTTGTCAAAAAAAAATTTGGTAGGTATGCCATTTTTAAGATACCTATTATTTATCATCATCTAAAAATTTAATTTTGAAAAACCAAAAGTCATTGGCCCAAAATAAAAAAAAATATAATTTTTCAAAAAAAAAGTGTTCTCGTTTAAATAAAGAATTAAGTAATATCGTTTTCGTTTTTTTTTTTTCAAGTGTACTAAATAGCAATAGTTTTTTAACAGTTTTTCGTATCAAGTAATTAGTTTCTAATATTTAACGTTTTGTCATTTAAGGGACCAACCCATAGAATCTGTTCCGTCAACGAATCCGTTGTCGATGAAGTTAAAAGTTCGGCCACTTTTTCCGTCGCGTCCGTTATGGGTCGCTTCTCACAAGAACGTGTGTATTTTATAGAGTTGTCAGTTGAAATCGTCGACGTAACGCACGCAACGGATTCTATGGGTTGGTACCTTTACCCCATTAGAATAAATGTAGGGCGTAGATTAAAACATGAATATGGGGTAAATGAAAACAGATTTCTTATATCAAATTCCTCACTTTCAACTGACATTAAGTAATTATTTTTTCGATGACCTGATTGGTCAGATGTCAGTGAAATTTCAGATTATCTGAAAATTCAGGGACCAATCACGGTCCCCAAAAAGTTAGTACTAACAGTCACAATTTGGTCCATTGAATGCAAGGAATGATTTTAAAGTCAAAAATAACTGATGTTTCCATTTCCCCCCAACTATGACTCTATATGAAAATTCAAAAAGTGAACTTTAACAAACCAAAAAAAAAAACACAAATTTCGAAATTTAGCCTACCTTCTTTGCTTCATTTTAAAAATAAAATGGACGACTGGATCGCACGAATTGGATGATGTAGTCCAAAAAGCTATTATGTATTAACTGAGCTTGAAAATTTTAGCTTTTTGTAATCTGATGTGTGTATTGACTATTGAGACATGCACAATATAAGCAAAAATAAATATTTTGTTGTTAAACTGACAATAAAACAATAATATTTAAAGACATAGGTAATTCAGTTTCAGAAATTTTCATTAAAAAACTGAAAGAAAAAAATTCAAAATGTACAATTTCTTTTAAATTTAAATATTCCTCACGTACGTTCAACGGACATTAAGTACTAACTTTTTCGATGCCCTGATTGGACAGATGTCACTGAAATTTCAGATTATCTAAAAATTGATTGATCAAAATCACCAATCAGCGTCACCATAAATGAATGCATGTGTTATCACTCCAAGCTAAAAGCAGCGCCAACCTGAATTTACGGTTGGGAAGCTTATAATTTAATCTGTGCTTAGTGAAATTATAAAAAATCTATTTCAATTCCTAAAATCTAATTGAATAATTTATTCCGTTAATTTTTTAAAGCATTATTTGATAATTCGAATAAAATCTGTTGCTGTTGTAAATATGATACTAAATTATTTGCTGATGACAAAACTAAACAAAAGATCGAACACAACACAGTCCTCTAGTTTATTAAGATAATGAAAATATTAAGATGGTCAAAGTTGCTTGCGCAGCAGTGTAGGAGTCATAAATACCCAAACAGCGCCGGCGGTGGTTTGAAACATGGGCGGCCCATACTTGGCAGGAAATTCTTATAGGACATGTGCTTTCGGTCCATAAACTGAACTAGTAAGATTATTTGATAACGATTAATTTCATCTATTTGTACTCTTTGTAATAGATTTGGGGTCCCTGGATTGCACATTCCCACCTTGCGCTTACGCATAAAGTTGTTAAAGAGTACAAACAAAAGCTGAAATTATTTGAGGTTAGATCAGAACAGTTTCGTGAGAGACGTCAGAACAGAAAGCAACAACAAACTAATTTGACAGCTCTTATGCATCTGTTCTGATTTGTTCTGACTAAAAAGCAGGTACAGAATCCTGTTCAATGACAGCGTCATTGAACATTAAACTAGAACAGTCTAGAAAAGAAAAACCTAATTGAACAGCAAAAAGTTGTACTTTCATGTTCCGAACAGCCCAGAACAACGTCATTGAACACACTTATTAAATTCAGATTTCAGCTTTGAGGGTCCTTGGCCTCCACACCTAAGAACTGGCACTTGGAAGACTTCCAAAATTTTACTCAGAAGTTGATAGCACAGAAAGCTAAAATAAATCGTTATCAAATCGTACCTTAATTCAGTTTTTTTTTTTGCGCCTTTAGGGGTCCTGGCAATCACAACCATACATGGCACTTACCAAACTTTTGGAATTTTACTCACAAGCTTTAAGAGAACGCAAAAACTAATCATTTTCAATATCAAATAAATTTCTTAAGTTATAGTTTCTTTTATTCTCCATTTGGAAGTCCCTCGCCCCCACATACATACACCAGCCGAGGTTTGGCAGACTTGCATATTTTTTATAGTCAGGAGGAGAGCATTAATGAGTGCAAATAGTATAAAAATGTTCGTAATAAAATCATGTAACTTCACTCACCTCTTTGGTCAGTGTCGTACATAACTATATTATTTTTTTTTTGTTAGACAGTGTCGGCGAATTTTTGTTCTTCCGAGTAAAAGTAACATAACGGTTTTTACATATTTCCACTCAATCTAGTAATTTATTTGAATAAATCCATATACATACATGAAAGCCGATAAATATTTTCCCTCAATCATTGAAAGGCAATTTTTTTGTCTGCCCCACAGGGATACAGGGTCATTTAAATCCGGCACTGTAAATGTATGAATCTCTTATCCGAGCGATAATAATAATTAATGAAATTGAAACCCAATACGTACGTATATCTGCCTCGTCGTTAGATCTAAGTGAATCGCTTGTATTGCTTCTTTTTTGTTTACAGTGGAGTTTTTTTTAGAAGCCCATAGGAACTTATAGTAGTCTCCGTCGCCACACACAATGATGTTATTGTTAAGATTAGTTTTAAGATTTGTACAAATGTATACCATAAAATATATATTAGATTCTACTTTGTTCATCCTTTTTTTTAGATGTCTTACTTTGAAGAATCCATAATTCGAGTTGATAATGATATTTCCATTAAAAGGGAAGATCGTCAAATTTACACAAAGGACTTTGATGTGATAAGGAAATATCTTTTGGATATAATGGAAGCGACGGATCCGGTGTTTAAAAAGATTTATGCTGGACCAAGCTTGTTCGGTAAGTTTGAAGTCAAACACTATCATCCCATAAGTTTTTCTTAAAGTCGAAAATCTACACTTATGTTTTTAATCAAATTGAAAATGAAAAATCTCTAAACTAAAAATATTTTGAATGACTTCCAATACCACTTTTCAATAATATCAAAATGCATCTAGCCAATTTAGGCCAAAAGTTTGGCATCTGATGTATGCCTATTTGTTGTTGGTACTCATTAAGCCGCCTCGTTACAAATAGAATTGAAGATTATTAATTAAAATTTTCTTTTAACATCTTTTCGTTTCAAAGTTTTATAACTTGCTCAACTTTTTCTTATATTTTTAGGAAGTTATCTGGAAAATATAAAAATTGATATTCCAGATGAATTTGATGTGCATTTTTTACTTAAACTTCCGTTTTACGAGGATATTCAGGTTAAACAAGACCATATGCGACCGGGATTTGTCAAGCTCTTACTGTCCAAGCCATTGATTCGAATGAAAGATGATCCAAATTTTCGATTCGTCTATGAAAAATTTGAGAAATTCGTAACACCTTCAAAATTTCTATTGCGTTGTGAAATACAGCATTGGCTTGAAAGAATTATAAAGAAAGCCTTAATTGATTATGGCAATACAGTGCCTAATGCAGCTGGCACAGATGAATATGAATTAATTTATTTTAAAAGAGGCACAGCTCACACAATTAAGGCTTCGTCCACTGAAGGTCGTGAAATTTCCATTGACTTTGTACCAGCTTTTCGATTCAACGCTAATTGCGATTGGTTTGCTGAAAGACCATTTCCCAAAGACGTTAAGGAAAAGCTTTGGTTTGCTGTACCAAAGCCAAGTGTTGGCCCTAAGAGGGGTCGCAAATTAACTTTCTCGATTTGCGTGCCTCAAATTGAAAAGCACTTGCTAATGGGAAAATATAACCTGAAGCCAACGTTGAGACTTTTAAAGAGCATGCGTGACAGAATCTTCGAAGGGGATTTTATGAAAAGCTATTTTATCAAAAGCATTTATTTGCTTGAGAATGATAAGCAAGATGATAACTTTTGGATGCAATCACCAGGAATATTATTGTTACATGTAAGAGATTTTTGATTTTTTTTTTAATAATTCTTAACCTTTTTTTTTCAAATTTTAGATGCTTGAAAGACTCTTGTTTTATTTGGACATTAAATATATACCCTTCTATTGGTGTCCGTCGATGAATTTGCTGGCGAGTTTGGATGAAAGACAAGTATTATATTTGAAGCAGAGCTTTCAAGGTGTTATAGACAAGTTGGTCAATTTTTCACAACAGCCGAAAGTTGATTATTATAAAATAAGGCGTTTGTTTGGTAAGAAGGGTTTGCATTTTTTTAAATTTATAATCTGCTATAATTTTTACTGTTTACTTTTTTTAGGTAACGCAACTAAACCTCTTAAAAAGGATTACGTATAAAATATAACGCTTGTGTGCTTTTTATTTCATTTCATTTTTTTTTTTTTGAAATATTTGTATTTTTTCTGTTCTTTACTTATCTTTTAATACAAAAAAAGTGATTTTTTTTAAATATTTGTTTTTAATGAAATTTTTAATAAAGGAAAAATACTATCACAGAATGCATCGTAATGGAAAATCTCATACAAATTGCTGTTATGAACGGATTCTGTGATCGTTTTTTTTCGGTTCGTAACAAATGGAATTCATTATAAGGGGTTATAGCGATCAGAAAAAGTTGTAACTGTATGAAATTGAATATTTTTGCTGATGGTCGACCTAGAAAATTGTATCAGGAAAAAGAGCCAGCCCCCCTCTTTTCCTGATTGAAATGGGCTCGAAAAAGTTTTTCGTGTGCAAGCATGTCAGTGGAACAAAGGAATTTGAAATCAAATCATTGGATCGATTTGCTTGTAATGTCAGTCAGCTGGCACAAAAAAAGAATTTGCGTCAGGAAAATAAATAAATAATTTTTTTACAATTAATATTTATTCCATAGTTCTGGGGGGCTGGTTCACATGGGCAAGCATGACTCGACAACAAAAATTATGCTCGTCCATATGAACGAAAAAACAACATCATGTTGGCAAGAAATCAAAACATTTTGCTTCAATTAAGTCTGTTTGGGTACTTCCGAAAATAACAAAGTACTGACAGAACTTGGATTTAAACAGACTTCTTATTTCATAACAGAAATAATAATAATAAAATAAAACCAATGTCCCTCTTTTCCTTACATGATTAAAACAAAAAAGAAAAATCATTGAATGTAAATCCCGAAATTTGCCCCGTTTACATGCACTGGAAGCGAGCTCTAACTATGCTTCAACCCCTTTGTAAACCTGGATCGAGTTCAAATGGGTTTGATTCGATTCGATCCCACTCGCTCTGGAGTCGAGTCCAAATCTTGCTATCTCTGTCTTCAAATTCCAACTCGATTACTGGATATTTAATGAAAACGGGGTAATTGATGTAAAGTTGAAGCTTTTTTCCACGCAACATATAAACGGGGTAAATGTATGCAATTATTTTCTATTCTAGTTTTTTGAACATAGCTCCAATATTTGCATTGCATCACTCCGATTTCGGAGTCCTATTGTGAATGCATCACAAGCAACAAAAACCAATAAAAAAACGGTCATTCGTTGAACTTTCTGGAAGAACAAAATCTACCGAACTCGTTACCGGCGTAGCAAGCATATTTGAGTTTAAAAATTAGATTCAGTTTGATATCGTTTGTGAGAGGAGTAAGTAAAAAACAGCCATCATAAATTTATTAATTAATTGCAATAATCAAACATTTGCTTTTAAAATATAACTATTTTCGTTTAATTGTATCGTTTCGAATTTGAGTGAATAAAGAAAAGGTAAGTGCACAAAGCATATTCGCAAGAAAAAAATACAAATTAATTTGTTAGGTAGGTAGGTACTGCGTAGAACTATATACTGTTCGTGACTTGATCGAGCTACGAGAGCTATAATATAGTGGCCTAACTGATTTTTCACTTATTTTTGTGAGGTCCAAAACTAATATTTATTTTATCAGTATTCAGCTCTTTTTGAAAAAGTTGTGCTCATTAATATTTCAATAAAATAAGTGTTTCAAAAGAAACAAATTTTCGTGACAAGTTTTCGCCCTTTTCTCATCTCATGCACGGCCTGATATAATCTACATAATGTACGACGTACGTAGTTACGTCCCTACTTTAGTACTCTCACTAAGAGCAACCCTACAAGCTTTTGATGTATTTTTGTTATAATTTGATATCTGCATTAAGAACTAAAGAAATGCATTTGGCATATTTCTGGATACATTTTTAATTAAAAAAAATATTTTTTATCAACGCGCCACTTTGTTTTTTTTTTTATTTGAATGCAGATAATTATTATAGGTTTGTATGGATGTGTAGGGCCCACACACGATGAATCACATACTTACAACTATTTCCCGGGGATTTTTTGGCTCTTAATCGAAACATTGGTGGAAACATTGAATTCGATATCTCTTTTTTGATTCGCTTCGAATTGCTATATCATCGAATTCGAAGCGAGTCCAAAATATTATTAACAAATGGAATCACTTCCGCTGTTGGCATGTTGTTTATTTTTGTACACCTAAATTATTGTTTAACATTTTATTTTAATTTTTTTGTTTTTGTTTCAAATTAATAATATTAATCAAATAATTCCATTCTCATGTTTTATTTCAATTAACATCCACAAAAAAAATATATCTTCCCTATCGAAAGTTCAATCCGCCAAATAAAAGCCGTCGAATATAAATCCGCAAAAAAAATTACATTTCCATTTAGCTTTCGATTTGGATAATTGGTCGATTTAAAAACGATAGAGGCAAAAGCGAAAACAGTAATAACAAACTGTTTTCTGTTCGCCAGCCAATACGATTCGCTTCGTATTCCATAATCCGGCCACAGAAGAACAAATTACAAGCGAAAACGAAAAAAAAAATGCCTGGAATATTTAGATAGGGAGCCTTTTCCCTAAAAAACTTCACCGGGAAATTTTGTTCCCGATAGGGGTAAATGTTCCATAAGATTTGTTTTGGCTCAACTTTCCTTTAAGGAAGCACGAATTTCCACACGCGGATAGGTACTTTTATTCGGTAGATTAGTACTTTTTATTAACAAATATCACAATTTTAAAGTGAGGAAACAATTGTAAATATTTTTAATTAATTTTTAAAGTTCTGAAATTTGCATACAAAATGCTCACAAACATGGCTGCATTTCACTGAACAACATTTTTTTTCTTATTTTTTTGATATTTCTCTTTTGTAATTGATACTAGAGTAGGTAATTTTTGTAAATTATCGCTTTTTTTTGTTGATTTTGAAGGGAATTATTTTGTTTACTATAAATTCTGAACCTTCTTGTTTTCTTGAAGTTTTTAAAGAGGGAGTTAAATCCTGAGTGAGGAATCTCAAATAATGATTTTCTACTTTGAAACCTTCCTGGATTATCGCACAAACCACCCAATTGCTGGTGTTTCTGCTTGTACGTAAGCGTAGTTAAGAAGTATTTTTATTCAACACATGTATTTAGCAAATATAAGTTAATTGAAATTTTGAAAAACTGATAAAATAATAATTAAAAAATCGCGCGATTTTTTAATTATTATTTTATCAGTTTTTCAAAATTTCAATTAACTTAACTAAATACATGTGTTGAATAAAAATGCTTCTTAACTACGCTTACGTACAAGCAGAAGCACCAGCAATTGGGTGGTTTGTGCGATAATCCAGGAGGGTTTCAAAATAGAGTAAACTTTATAAAAATCGAGTATTAAAATCCTGAGAACATGCGAACTGAGCCAGACAAGGTACTGGTATTATCCACCAGAAAAACTTGCCCAGAGACCTAGTACAGTGAGTCAAAACTAATTTTTATAGAAGAAGTTGGGTTAAAACCGAAGAAGAAAATATTTTTTTTTTAACATTTAACGGTGTTTCCTCACTTTCCTCAACTCTAAATTCGTGCTTCCTTAAAGGAAAGTCGCCCCTTTGTTTTTTAATTGCGATATGGGTACCATATTATGTCAAGTTATGCATTCGTGCAAAAAAGTTGAGATAACAATCAGACATGATATTGCGATGATAAAGAATGCAAACAAAGTGGGTATAACGGGTGTGACACAGTTACATTTCTTGTTCATATTTTATTTTTACTATTCTCTTAATTAAATATTTTAAAGCCGTAACACCTAATATTAATAGTTGTTTATTATATTTCTTAAGTGAAATTTCTTGAACCTATATTATTACGTCTTAATACATATTAGGTGTAACGGGTCTGAAATTTGGCTCAAACTCGTTCGGATACTAAGAATCCATATTGTAAATTCTTGAAAGAAACATAATGGATTTCGTATTTAATATAAAAGAAGATTTTATTACGATTTCAGTAAGCCTTTTAATTGAACTAAATTAATAAAAAGATTTGATTGTGCAACATTTCAAAAATGTAATGGGTGTGACATACTTTTGTAACGGGTTTGACATTGTATTAAAAACTGTGTGTATAATATAGAAAAATTGAAAAACAAAGACGAAATTAATTCAAATTTCAAAAAGTTAAGTACATACTATTACGCAGTAATTAATTAATTTCGGTCGGAATATGAGTATACATCTAGTATGGACACAAATATGAGCCCATCAACAAGACAGTTGTATCCAGGGCCTTTTAAATAATGTTAACTTTGAAGTATTAATATTTTATTCAAAGATTTCTTATTTTTATTTTATTTCAGCACATAAATAGTTTAAATTTCTTCGAAGTTTTTAATACTCATTACAAATCGTAGAATTCGATTACAGAATTGGTTAAATGGTTACAATAGTCGAGATTTTATTATTACCCATAAACTCTTTTCATCACCGCTTCTATGCGACCTACTGCCCCTTTTCAATTAACAGCGCGGGAAAGCTCCAAAATCCTTTGGAGCAATGCATATGTACATTTAGTAAGTTAAGCCAAATTTTGAATTGTGCAGCACATACACATGAAAACACATCCACAATGTGATCAGTATTTATCTGTGCCTTCAATTGTTCAAAAACAATTTTCAAAAATTACCACATAGAAGCTTTGCTATGGCTATGGCTAAGGTCGCTACTTATAATTACATACTATTTGCAACTTATAACGTTTTCGTGCTTCATCCAAGCATATGCCGTGAAAAAATGAATGAACCCAGTGAGCACTTTGAATTTTGTCTTCAAAGACACAATACAAACTTTTTCGGCAAAGTTGATTTTTATCAATACCTTAGTGATATCAGTCAAGTGTTTCTTCATTTATATAGAATGCTTGGGTTACCTAATTGTCTTGAATTGAGCCTACACAATTTTTTTTACAAAAGTAAGTGGTAAAATGAAGAACAAAATTATTTTAATACCCGATTTGTAACGGGCGTGACATTTCTTTAAACAAAAAAATAGCATTAAATTATGATTTTTCCATGTTTAAATTGAACTTATAAAAAATTAGAGCCAGCTTCTTAACTTGTCTGAGTCTTAAATACTTAAAGCAAATTATAAAAAAAAAAACAGTCAAAAAATTTTGTTTTTTGTAACGGGTGTAATTCTTAAAAAGTCCTTGTTGCAAAGTGCCAAGATAAACGGACTGTGCTTACTTATCACAGTTCACAAAATAACTGATGGTCGATGTTAATGTTAAGTTTAGTATTAATTAAGTTGTTTCAGTGAGAGGTTTGAAATACACAGAAAAAACCTGTTAGTTTCCCGTTACGAAAATACAAACGGCTGGAGGTGGAAAATTTTGTCGGCTTTGCAGTTTTATGAATATAAGAAATATACAGAAACAAATTAAACTGATATGGGATTATATGTAAGTTTAAGAACTGTAAGGATTTAAGTATCATCATTTAATATCCTTAACGGTCACTTTAATTTTTGTCAAAAAAGTGGTCAACTTATGTAAAAATTATTTTTTTTTTTAAATCGTTTTTTCGAAAACTACCTACTCAATAAATTTTTTCAAAATTAAGTTTTTAGATGTAAATATGTAATATCTTAAAAATGGCGTACCAATTTTTTTTTTAAAGTACTTTCAATTTATCATTTTCATATAAAATTGAAATATTTTGTCCAACAGATAAAAACCATAGAGAAATATTGTTATTTTATGTGGTCCATTTTTCTTTGTTGCACAAAATACTGCAATTTCACATGAAAATGATAGCAAAATAACTGTCACCAGTAGAAGTCACAAAAATATGATAGTCAAATATGACAATCATTTTGACTATCAACTACCAAAAATCATCTTACACGGTACCACCCCAGTTTTTTTTTTTATATAATAAATTTTTTTTTTTGTTTCCACATTTTAGATGCCTAATTTTGAGGAAACCATAACTAAAATTGAGCAGGAAATTTCTGTTCATCAAAAAGACCGACAACCTTATACCAAGGACTTTGATGTTATCATAAAGTATCTTATGGATATAATGCAAAAAACGGATCCGGTGTTCAAACAGATATACAATGGACCTAGTCTTTTTGGTAAGCTTAAAAAAAATGTTTTGTAGTGCAAAAAAAAAGGAAAACTTTTGCATCACAGAGAAAAAGTAATTAGCCAGTTCAGGTTTCCTGAGATCTCAGAAAAATCTTTCTTCACAGAAGCTGAAAAACGAACCAAAAATTTTGTCTGCTATTTTTGACAGGCAATTAACTAATGAATCCTGTTCAGGTTGCTGAGATTACTAAGCATTCAGAGATTTCAGAAACGTGAACTGGCTATATAACATTATACTATGGAGTCATCTATCGTTTATTTCTATCAAAAATTTTACAACTGAACTGAAAAAAAATTTCCAAACGAAATACAAGGCTTCAATTAAACTGTACATGTACAAGAAACATTAGCTAAGTTAAACGAGAAAAAATGGGTAGAACAAAACAGAGCAGAGCTTAACAGTTTCATGAAAAACGTCAGGGTACGTATTACGAATTACGATATTCGTTCAAAATCCCTCGTTTTTCGTTAAATTGCGTTTACGATTAATAATAATCGTTTTTAAAAAACGATACTCGTTTTCTTTCACGACTTGGATGTCACTTGTTTTGTACTTTTTGTGTTTGTATATCGGTCTTGGTTTGGTTTGTTGAAGAAAGAAAAAAATATGAATAAATTCAAAAGAATTCATACATTCGTAATTCATGATCGGTTTAAGTCATTACTATCTTTTTGTTGAATTTTGTTTCCTTATTCGGGCCCAAGCCATTCGGGCACAGAAAACAACAACAAACACATTTAAAAGTTTTCACAAATTTGCTTTTAAGTTAAGTTTAAGTTACATAAATGCATAAATATGCATAGATAAAATATTTATAACTTTTTATTTCTAGGAAGTTACTTGGATAACATCAAAGTCGTTGCGCCTGACGAATTTGATGTTCATTTTTTGCTTAAACTTCCTTATCAGGAGTCAATTGCTGTAGAAAAGGATTATCAACATCCGGGCTGTGTGAAAATCAAACTTACTGATGCATTGTTTCGAATGAGAGCTGATTATCATTTTGTCTGGACAGAATTTTCGAAACTTGTTGATCCATCAAAATATTTATATAATAAGCAATTACAGGATTGGGTCGGTAATATTTTAAACCAAGCTCTCAAATTGAATGGTAATTTTGTGCCTAACGCTATTGGTACAAATAAATATGAACTAAAGTATATAAAAAAAGGAACTGCACATACAGTTAAAGCAAAGGATATTTCGAACGGACGTGAAATATCAATGGATTTAGTTCCAGCATTGAAATTCAATATAGACTCCAGCAATTGGTTTGCTGAGAGAACAATTCCGTATAACGTACGTCATAGATATTGGTTTGCTGTACCAAAACCCTGTGGGCTTCCTGAAAAGGATCGTGATGTGGCATTCTCTATTTGTGTACCTCAAATGGAAAAAGATTTGCTGAATGACAAATTCAATATGAAGCCAACGTTGAGACTTTTTAAGAGCATTCGTGATGAAATCAAAGATGGATACAGGCTATCGAGTTATTTCATCAAAACGCTATACCTTTACGAGAATGATAAACAAAATGACATGTTTTGGCAACAGCCTCAAGGAAAACTATTGATTCAGGTATTATTTAATTTTTTTTTTTGTAAAATTGCAAATTATTTTGTTTTTATTATTTTATTTTAGATGCTCGATCGACTTTTAGTTTGCTTGGATAAGAAATCGATACAATGCTATTGGAATCCATCAAAGAACTTGATGTCAAATCTCCGTCACGACCAAATATTATACTTGAAGAACAGTTTTGAATATGTGAGAGTTCGTTTGGATAGATATTCCAAACAATCTTATGTTGATTACCAAGATATGAGGCGTTTGTTTGGTAAGATTTTTTAGTAATATATTAGTTGGAAAAAATAACACACAAAAAAGGTCCAATTTTTTAGTGCTGGAAATAAATCAGGGTTCGAGTCTTTGAAAATCACAGATTTCGATAGTGTATAAAAAACTTGGCCTTAGGCAACGTTTTTTTAGTGGGAGATCATCCTGTTATCAGGGTTAACCCTGAGTTAATGTCTCAAATTTGTTTTTCAGTCAAATTTTATTTTACTGAACAAGTGGTTTCACTAGGGAAATTCCCTTGTCCATGTTATAGTCGTCTGTATGTTCGAAGCGATTTCGACGTTCAAAGGTGATTTCCCAAGACACGCACCCCGATTTTTTACAAAAAAAATAAAGTTAATCCTTCACTGAAAAACTGCTTCAGAAATAACTCCGGTTTTAATAATTTTCCCGAATTAACTCGGAGTTAATTCAGTACTAAAAAACTGGGCTTTAGTGTATCTTTTTTGAGACTTACCGTTTTCATTTGGTAATTCGAAGAACTGTTTGGAATTCTTCCATCTGTAATGCGTAACGAAAAAAATTCAAAACTTTTAAAATTTGTTTCTTTGTGTATCACCGGTTAATATGAATTTACAAAGAATTTTATTGAAGTCTTATCTCACTTTATTAAAATACTTTTATTTATTGTTTTCTCTTTTTTATTTACTGCAAAATCCTATAACCCGAAAATGATTTTCTCTTCTCAATTGTTCAATTTTTATAAGTTCTAGGGTTTTCAATCTTCGGTTTTTTTTATTCAATTTATAATTTTATTTATGCTTATATTTTTCTTTTTCAGGTACCGCAACTAAACGAGTTTAAAGAATAACTCAAGAATAGTGAGTTATTCTCAATAAATCAAAAAATTAAGTTTGTTTTTGCTTTCTTTTTTTTAACTCTGAAAATATTAATACATACTTGAGTTATGCCTTTACTTTTACTTTAATAAAATAAAGTTGATTTTAAATATTTATTTTTGTTTTTAATAAAAAAGACAAAATGAAGGTAAACTGGTTAAAAATTTAGATTCGTTTTTAAATCCGCAAATTATACAAAACTTAAACGAGAGAAGTTTTTAATGGCGAACAGACGATTAAACTAAATAAGGTACTGCCAATATTGGGCGCTATCATGAATTTCCAGGGGAATTTTGTTGCCCTGGAAATATTTTTTTGCCATGGATTTTTTTTAGCGATCGTGAATTTTCCCTGGGATTATTTTCCAGGTAACAAAAAAATGTATTAAATGACAGATAAATTTCCCTGTTTCATGAAAAGATAATCCTTACCCAAAAACAAAACCGAAATTATCAATTTTAAATACCTAAGTTATTCTAAAATGTAAAAGTAAACAATGCATGCGTTTTTATTTAAAATTCGAAATTCTGGTAGGTTTATTTCGAGTCATTTTATGGTTTCCGGGTGTCTAGGGTACGAGTTTGCGAGGTTTGCGAGTGTCTATTTTAAGTAGAATTGATGTGGAATAGAACAAAATCTATTAACGGTTCAATAGAACTGGAAGAAGTCGAATAGACTTTGCGAACTGATGCTGTTATTTTGCCTAAATTTGGTAAAATTCAATATTATAAGATTCTTAAGCGAACTAGTTGAATCTATTTTTAGACAGTTTTTATCTATACAAAAAAATAGATAACAAATCTTTGCATAAGAGGTCCGTTTAAATAGCGTATATCTAAATTGAGTTCTGTTAATCGGATCGTCAAGATTGAGGACTTTAGAATTAGGATTCTTGAATGGAACATGGAACCACGTTTTCCAAAAAAAAAAGTCTTTTAATTAGATTTCCTTGTTCAAGGGAACAGTACTTGCCTTATCCCATTGCTCTCAAATATTTATAGATATTTTCAATAAAATGTATTGTTAAGATCTAATGGATAACCAAAAGCACTGACCGTTTTTAAAGCTTCAATTCTACAAATAAGTCGGAAAAATTGTATATTTGTTTACGATGCACCGATGCACCGATGCACTACTATTATTTTGAACGACAAAATTAGCAGCTTCAGTTAATAATGGTTGATAATTTGTCCTTTGTACAAAGGAACACAAAAAAGGAAAAAGGAGCTTTTCAAATATGTATTTTACTTCCATTACTATTTTTATTTATACTTGCAGTTAATTTAATGATAATGTCTTGCCAATTCTAAAGCAATGATTAAGGCATTATGAATAAGGCAGAAGATGCTTACACAATCTGACTTACACCGGAATCCAGTAATATGTAGAGTTATTAGCCAGCTAAAACTTTACCTTGAAACAAAGTAATTGCTGCATTAGGATCTGATATCAAGCATAAACAAAGAGAATAGCCCCTTCTAAGCTGAGGCATGATCAATTCATTACTGTGGCTAAAAGCCTCATTACCCCCATCGGGAACGAAATTTTGTTTGTATTACTTCTACGGCAGCAAAAGATTCTTACCTTTCTTTCAATACAAAGCTTTTAGAGAATTCTTAGTTTAAGCTAGTGAAATCTATTTTCTTCAAATAAAATGTAATCGCAATTTTGGTAACGATTTGTATTAGGTATACCTAGATTGAAGAATAAAATAAACAGTAGTTATAATTTTAAAGACATAAAACAAATCAAAAATTACATGAAAAAGAGTTTCTAGTATCTTTTGTAATTGAAGCAAAAACAAGCCGAATAAATTATTCGTCTAATACAATTCCGATAATAATATTTATATAAACAAAATAATAAAAAAACTTTATTAATTTCGCAACATTTGTAATATTTATTTTTTTCAACAAAACGAATGTTTTTATTTTTTGTCAACAAAAAGCAAACGTCAAAATCAAAACAGGAATGACACTTAACAGTGATGCCAGATAATTTACATTAGACAAAAATTTAAAGGCTACTCTACATCGGTGATGTTACCCGTGTTTAAATTTGTTTTAGGTTGAAAAGTACTTATGTGTATAAAGACTGGTATTCATTTAGCGCTGACTCGGAAAACTCCGATATGAGCGCTGATAACTTATGAGCGCTTGATGAATACGGCTCTAAGAGATTACTCATAAGTCACTCATATTCCGCGAGTGTCTCAAGGTTTGACAGTTAAAACGGGGAATTGAATAAGAGACATATGCCTGACACTGCACTTTGTAATAGCGAACTTATGAGCATTCATATCGTAGTTTTCGGAGTCAGCACTCTCAACTTTGCGAGTTGTCGAGACCAATCATAAGTCACTAATATTCCTTAGTGAATAGGTTTATGAGACTTATGAGCGCTTGGTGAATATTGGCCCTAGATTTAGAGCTACATCTTGAGTTAAAAATTAGCGATCTAAACAAAAGAATCAACAGACAACAGCCGAATGAAGGTAGGCCGAGATCTTTGTTGAGATATGAGTTATGATATGAGTTATAACCATCTAACTCAACTTGATGACGAGCCGACTCAAATTTCGGACTTTAATGTACAATCCAAAAATACTCTAGACTTGTTTATTATCTGTAATAGCCTGTTTCGACCAGAGCCCCAATGAGATAATTTAGCAAATCTGATAAAAAGTGTTTTCATTACAAAATATCTCATTTCGTTTGACAGCTTATTTGCTGTTTTCTATAACTGACTCTTCCTTCTTACAAACGTCTTTGTATCTGCAATGCAGTTTGTTTCCTTCTCTCCTATACAGAACATAATTGTAACTAATTCACAATGCAAAACTTGCAGAAATATCTCATTTCAGATTTAAAATTTGTATAGGAAATTATCTCATTTGGAAGCTCACTTGGCAAATTTGATCGAAATCATCTCATTTCCCCTGGGCGAAACAAGCTATACCTAAACCTGATAAGTACAACATCCAGTGTACAATTACCTCTAGGCACATCACACCAATGTATGATTTCGCGAATTTCTCGTGTCAAAAAAATCCATATAAAGAGAAAAACTCTACAGAGAATTGTTTGGCATTACGAGAAAGCCAACTGGGATGGTCTCAATGCTTTCTTCAAAAACTTTAACTGGTCACTATATACTTCCTCGATAGTGACGTAGAGACAGTGAAGTTATGTTTATAAATTATAAATTATGACGAATAAATACTTGATCTGATCTGCTGTAGGACTGTTAGCATTTATAAATTAAATACAAAATTATAAATAAAAAAAAAAAAAAAACTTTTCTGCAAATTAATTCTTAATTTTATTATTGACTTATAAACAAAAAATATTCCCTCTCTTCTTTTAGCCTTTCTCCTTTCTTGTAGACTTGATAGCTTCCAAAATACGTGGATATTGATTGAATACACAACATCCACAGTATGAAAAGGGAATAACTGCACTTCCTTCCAATCTTACATGAGTTCGGTCCTTCTTAAAGAATATCCAATGCCATGCATCGACTCCAAGAATGATGAAGATTTGTTCAAACAGCACATTGTCCAATGTAAAAAGATTCTTGTCACCGGAAAATATCCTCCATTCTCGAATGCTTAATCTTATTGGCCAATCACTCTGGTTAAGTGCATTTACTTCTTTTGTAAAAGTTCGTCTATACTACGATTTTGAAATGAAAAAAATTAGCAACCAGGGATGTTATACATATTTAATTATTATTTGTTTAACTTACCCAATCTTTGACTTGTGACAAACTACTACTTGGCTTATCCCGCCTTCGAGTCATCATTAGAGGTTTATCTCTGGCACTCCTAGAAAAAAATAATAAAAAAAAACGTTGTTATAAAATGGCAAACTTATTAATTTTTATTTGAAAAATTGTATAAAAATATCTAACTTACGCATAAATCATGTGAATGACAACAAACTCGGCATATTCTGGGACCATGTTTTCAAAAGCTCGAAAAATAATTTTTTCTTGTGTTTTTTAATTTTATTTAATTTTAAGTAGCTTGCTCAGTATGCCATGGTCTTGTGTTGTCTGATGCATGATCAATGTATGCCTTCACCTTATGTACCCAACCCATTGATCCTATCATGTTACCTGGTAAATCACAGGTAAAATAATGATTATAATTAACCCCCTTAATAGCTTAGGGATGACGAATAATAACAAGGATATTCCCATCATGGAGGTGTTTCAAGGATTATAAAATCACTCAAACACTCACACAAGTCAATTATTGCAAAAAAAATTTTTCTTGGTATAAAAACAGATTAGCATGCAAAACAATTTGACATAATTCAAGAGAAGATTGATATTCATTATGTCATAATGTGGGTGGATAGAAAACTAAATATTACATAAATTGTTTTCAATAATTGTTGATTGGTAATTAAAAAAAAAAAACTCTTATCAAGTCTAAGGATTAACACATCAGGACTTAACACATCGAATTATATGGCTTCATCATTAATAAATAAATCAATGGGTGTACTCATGCAACCGTGGTAAACGTGGTAAACTAGGTAAATGTGGTAAACATGTCAAAATTGGTATGGAAATGACAATTAGTTTACCAGATACTGTTACCACGTTTACCAAGAGTTTACCAGGTTGTATAAATTTTTATTTTCATGAACTACTTACTGTTAGGTTCATGCAAGACGCTAAGAAGAACTTAGAATTGTAACTAATTTTATCTCTCATTTAATTTTTGTATTTGTGTCAGCAAACGGACCTATTGGTTTTTTTAAGGCGAAAAACATACAAAAAAAAAAATATTAGAATATTTAGGGAATATTTTACTATTTCGAAATTTGGGAACGTATATTCGTAAAAATGACGAGGCAATGTTTTCACCCGAAATTCATTGGTATCGATAATATAATTTCCTGGGAAATTTATCTGACATTTCATAAATTTTTTTGTTTCATTGAAAAAAATTCCAGGATAGATTTACGATCCCTAAAAAAATATTACCAGGTAAAAAAAAAATTCCCCTAAAAATTCGCGATACTACCCGATATTGCATTTTCATAAGGTTAATCCATGTTTACTCAATTTTAACCTATTTGAGCCCTCACGAGATGTGGTTTAAAATTAATTTGCAAGTTTTGATCTCAAGAAATTATATATTTACATAATATTATACATATACATCAATATTTATGGTACAAGTAAGAGATTTTTATAGAAGCAAATGAGAAATGCTTGTTTTTCGAGAATTTGCATTTATGGTAAACCTAAAATGACAAAATTTTGTGCTTCATTATCTATGAGTTATATGAGTATCAGACTTGTTGATCAGCATTTCCCAAAAAAATGAAAAAAATTATCTGTGAAATATAACAAGCATGCCTATTATAGAATTCACAATACTTAATCCCGCGGAGTCAGCGTGATTCGCAGGATTCGCGTTCGTATTTAAAGCAATTATGAATTTTCCGGCTGAACTTTATCAATACGAGGAACTGCCTTATCATTTCCATTAACACACTTCTGCCAAAAAATGCCAAAATAATAGGTAGAGTAAAATTTTGTTTTTTTTCAGCACTCTGCTTCGGTGGTAAACCTCAGATGGCAACAATGTGCTGCGGTATACGATTGACTTTCTGTTTTTAATTCATCTATAAGGGTAATCAATGTTAGCTTCGTTGATAAAAATTTTACGACAAAAAATCTCGGTAAACTCTATTTTCTCGCTCCTCCATGAACTTTTCATATTTTGAGTCTATCTGAGTGGTAATACTGTTAGCAGTCAGTCTTATTCCGGTGACACATTTATGAATTTTTTTTTTGTTTGTTAACTATTTTCATAGTTTATGCTCCATAAGCTATATCATAGAAAAAAAAATAGTTTTATTGTGATAACTACTTAAAAACTGTCGTTGTCCCTCATGTAAATCCTTCGCTCTTCGTGATCTATAGTGCTTCAAAATGTTTTTATTTATTTACTGACTTTGAAAATTGGAATATTTCGAAATATCAGCAAATTGTAATTAAATTAAGACTTTAGTAGTAATTAAAAACAAGATATACAATATTTTTATTTTTTGCAAATTATTAGTTTTACAATTTATTTTAGGAACATTTCAATTTTTTTTAATGACTAACAAAATGCAAATTTTCCCCTTTTGGAACTAAGTTTGTGTTATTAAGTTTGCCATTACAACCAATTCCATTTGCCAATCCACCAGAACCGCACACGGCCAATGGTTTGGCTGCACATAATACCATTGCAATGGCTGCCACCAGCAGCGTGAGTAACAATAGTTTTAATAATGGAAACATTTCAGTACCTACACTTTTTTAATTGTAATTCTTCTAAGAAAATTTTAAAACTATAGAATTTGCCAGAGATGTTGAGGCACTTAAACAAACAGTAAATTAATTTGTCTTTGTACAAATTTCAACGTATTCATTTACTTGTACGTGTAGTGTCGATACATTTTGTTCAATTCAATTGGGTTAAAATTTTGTCTGTGAGAGTCACTGTTTCAATAATTACTGTGAACATCAACAAATTAAAAACGATTAAAATATATTTTTTCACTATAATAAAAACAAACATGTTTATTATTCTTCTTCTATTTGTTTGGTAATAGCTACAAACGATGAAAGGGCATTTTCATGTGATAAACAATAGACGGAGTCATGCAACGAGCGTTACCTCTGCGTAAGAGAGGTAAAGTAGTTAATGTGCTAAACAACTATCAAAATTTGTATGGAAAATGAAATTTTTTGCAGTTCGTTAACCACATTTTAGCTTTTACCACGATTACACAGTTTATATGATTTCTGTGAACAATCAAATACAAGACACTAAGGATACAGCACCAAAGAGAAAAGTTTCTATAATCATTATCCACAAAAAAAAAGCCTTTAAATTTCATGGATACTCATTATAAACAAGTCAAGACTCATCATTCATTAAGTTTGTGAATTAAGCATTTTATTGTGGTATACCTCAAGGCAGGATATTCTAACATTGATTCTCTTCTCTTAATTTGTATCAACAATGCTCATGATAATGTAGTTATGCATTACACAATTACCATACTATCACTGTTAATGAATACAATTTGAGCTAACCCGTCTGCTAACAATTTTCGCTCTTAGTAGTATTCTACATGCAAAATAAATTAATATGGCTGATCGGTGATCACTTTTGTTGGTCACTTGACTTATTTCGTAGCTGATTGCTAGGCTGATAGCTTGACTAATCACTTGGCTGATCGCTTGGCAGACTGATTAAGTGATTGCTTGGATGAAAGCTCTATTAATCAATCGGCTAGTCGCTTGGCTCATCGCTAGGATTGATCACTTTTGGCTAATTGATTTAATGATCATTTGGTTGATCATTTGGCTGGTCGCTTGGCTGATCGTTTGGCTTGTCGATTGGCATATCGCTAAACTGATCATATCTAAAATCAATTGGTATGGGTGGTCACTTGTCTGATCGCTTGATTTTAATTTTAACTACCCACATTAGGTACTTTCTCAACTCAGGTGACACCTGTATTACTTTTTTGTGAGACCTTCTACGTCAGCTAACACAATATAAAATACAAAATAAAAGAATTTATATTTTAAATAAGCCACAAATAATTAAATTTGAAGTTGAGAATCGTCAAAAACTGATATGATGGGCTCAAAATGATAAAAATGGTGTCTAAAATTGATTGATTACTGTTTTTCAAGACAACCAGTGAGTACTCGGTGAATACCGGCCTTAAATTTAGGTTCATTTTAGAGTATTTTTTGTTTTTAACACAGCAAGCACAAAACCAACAAAGTTCTCAGGGAAATTTTTTGTTTGCAGAATTAACTCTTAAGAATAGAAGTTAATCTTCCAAAATAACTGAGCTAACTTTATTAAATGAGAAAAAAGAAAGAACAGATCAGTGAAGAAGTAAAACAGTTTCGTGAGAAAGTTTATTCCAAGATTGAACAGAAATTTAAAAATGACTTATTTAACATTTTTCACTAATATATAAAAATTGTCTAAAATCTTCTACTAAAATGTTACAGACTGACTCATTAGATACCAATGTAGTCTGTTTAAATCGATATTTTCTCATTAAAAACCCAAAAGACTTCTATTGGAAGTAGTTTATATTGTTTTGATCCTGAGTTAACTTATTGAATTTGTTGAGTTAACACAGTATCAGGTTTGAGCTAAAAACTTTTTGTGGAAGAGTTATTTCAAGGTTGTACCATGGCTGCTGTAATCAGCGTTGATTAATAAGTCTGTGTTTTGGGATCTGTTTATGAACAATATTATGTATGTTTTGTCATCAGATGTGCTCTATCAAAAGATCACAACAACACATTTAAAATACAGAACAAAGCTTTTCAGATAACCTTTATGTAAAAATCTTAACCCATTCACAATTCCATTGCATTTACAATGCAGCCAAGTTTATGGTTAAGTCTTATAAATCGCACAACTAAAAACAATTTTTTTTCCATTACTTATATAATGCTTTAATAAAACTACAAATAATTCAAGGCGAAAAATATTATAAACTTTATTTAAATGCGTACAACTTTCTTAAAGAAAATGTTTCAAGTATACGAGTAGTGTATGATTATAGTGTTGATTATAAAAATTTTAATTTATGTTCAATATAGAATATAACAAAACTCTACACAAATTTGTTAATGTCCTTTAAGGCTTCTTCATAGATTGTAAATTTTTGTTTAAGCTTTCCTTGCAGATCTTGTTTTATTCCGTGCCCATGGCATCACCCATCTACCGGTTAAAAATGGACTACGAGCAACACGAGATGAGCGAGGTTCCTTCTTCAAATCAGTATCAACTGCTGTTCTAGATGTGACATTACCAATAGCAATAGCCATCAAAACAACGAAGACTAGGAATGAAATTTTGAATGATAACATAATTTTAATTCACTTTGTATCTTTTGGATAATATTATAACAAGCTTTGTAAGGTTGAAAAAAGAAACTGATATTTGCCGCTGAAGATCTGTAAGCTTTTATACTTAAAATATTGTTATTATTTATTTTTTTTTTAAATTCAATAGATCAAAGACAATTTTAAATTTAAACATGAATTCAATGTGTGCTAATCAGGGTATAGTGAATGAATAGAAACAATTTGGCTAATTGTCGACAATTGTTTAAATATTTTTATATTCGATACCAGTTTATTGATACATTAATACGCATAAGCACAGTATTTTACGGATATATGGAGCTTTCGTAATTCTTGTGCAAAAAATTCGGTGAAATAAAAGTCAAAGAAATCGTATCTTTTTCGTTTTGGATTATTGGCACAAAAATTGCAATTTTTTAAAGTATGTATGCTGCTAAGAAACAATGTTTTCTATTTCTTTATTTCTTTTTAAACGAGTTCTAAATTTCGAATACCGGTTTTTATATATATAAACTGATAAGCCCTTTTGCAGAAATAAAAATAATAAGAATGGTAACCTCAATTTTTTTTACAATCCCAAGCTTATTCGTTCCGTTGCCAGAAATGTTCTAGACAAAAGTGCAATTTTTTCTATGTTCTTAAAGAAGAAGTTTTTTTTTGTTAACCTAGAAGTTCGCAATAAATGCCGATATCAAATGCGTACGGAATACTATGCTTAAAATGTTGTTTAAACCTTCTTGCACACAGTTGTCAAGTTGGATATTATTATTTTACTTTGATGAATGCATTCATTTTTTTGGACAGAGTTAATAAGTCGTTTTCTATTTCTGTTTAAAAGTCAAATATAAATTTCAGCACCCCCCATTTCACACCTACAATTTTTAAAATCGATCTATTTCAATTCCTTTTGGTCGGAGAAAAAAGGTTTGTGAGAAACAAACAAAACAAGCTTGACAAAAAAAAACTATGGCAACCTTTGATCTAATATATCATAAAACTCTGATTAAACTAGACATGTACGAAGTAGGTACATACGGAGTTTAAGCTATTAAAGAATATGATAAGCTTTCTTATAATAAAAAAAAACATTAGGCTCGTCTGGCAAGAACTTTGACCCACTACAGGGTTGTTAGTCTGTATTTTTTGTATTTAACTAGTACCAAAGAAACATTAGAAAGTACATAAATAAGAAAGCATATATAAACACTACAGCCCAGTGAAAGTACGGTTCATAAAGTAATTTATGCATATTTAAAATTTAATAAAAAAAAAATATGGCAACCATAGAACAGCGGCAACCCTAACATATCATAAAACTCTGATTAACATTGCATTAAAAAATCTACACCAAGTCAAAGCAATTAATCTAGCCAATTTCTAAAACTAAAACATTATGAACTTTCTTATATAAACGCCTTTAGCAAGAACTTGCGTCCATGGCAACCCTGTCAGACTGTCTTTTTTTGTTTGCTTAAATAGTACCAAAAAAACACAACAAAGTGTTGCAGAAATTAGTTCCTACTCTGAAATGCAGATGGCTTTTAAAGGTCGATACGGAGAAAAATAAGAGATGCAAGATTATTTCAAAATAAATAAATGCTAGGAAAAAAAAGCCTGGATTTTGACCCGTATCGTTTTATTTTCATGATCTAATCCAGATCAGATAATGAGGATAATAAAAAGTTGCTATTAGCAATACAGAATTGTGAAAGTACGCCAATCTCGGGATTTATATTTATTTTAAAATTAATTAAAAAACTATTGCAATCCTAGAACTGCAGGAACCCTAATGTAATGTAAAACTCTGATTAAACAGTTTAAGCAATAACAAACTAGAGTAAGTTTGTTTTCACATTTTTTTCGCATTTTGAAAAATCCAGCCTTAGGTTGTTTTTTTTTTTATCAAAACAACTATAAACTTAAGTTTAGGCTTGCAACAAGTAATTCAAAGTACTGCTGTTTTTTCCAACTGATATCTGTTGTGTACTGTTTTAAGTTTTTGTGAAAAATATTATAACTTTAACTTATTTTCAACTCTGCAGTTATATTATTTCAAGTTTAAGTTACAAATATAATTTATTATTTATTTCAATAAAGTTTTTATATTTTATTTTTCATGTCGAAAAACTTAATTTTGTAAATTTACTTATCTACTAATATTTCAGTTAGAGTACCTATTGAAACTTTTTAATATTTAAAATAAGTAATTTAGGGCAGACTGGGACAAATTGGTACAAAATGTAGATACTTTTTTTTAACTTCTATTACTTTTGAACTAAACTGTATTTAAAAACGCTGATCTAGTCGAATAATAATAATAAATCAATCAACTTTTAAGGGACACATTATCGACTCTGCTCTAACTAATGTACAATTAATAACTAATTGAAAGCTTATGAAAATTATGGAGCATAAGGTCCTTGCATTTTTGGAAGTTATAACTATCCTCCCATCAAATATCCAATTCTGGCTTGCAAGTTATCATTCATTCAAATATGTTTACTTAAACATACACATTTTAGCTTGCATGCAGGTTTTGAAACCAGTTGACTTGCAAGTTGAGACGCAAGTAAGTTGACAGCTTTTATAAAAATATTCAAATACAAAAACAATACCGTTCGGAAATTTTAACTTGCAGACAGGTCACTTGCCTACGTCACGTCAACATGAAGGCTACTTGCAAGCCAGTACTTGCATGTGTGGCCGCAGGGTTACTACAGGGTTGATTTCAATGCCTTTTTCTATATAAAAATGTTGTTGAATGCACTCAGAAATACAAAAAAGTCCTTAACAGTATGTATTTGCTGAAGCCAAAAAAAAACAAAGATAGTGTAACAAGGTGTTATAAATGTTAATTTAAAGGCAACTTGCTTTACAGTTTTGTTCTATTACTTTGCTCTATTACAATAAAAAAAAATAGACATGATCTGGTAAAAACGGAATTCTTTAAGTGATTTCGTAAAAATTAAAGTTATTTAAAAATTGCTTCTGAAATTAGAAAATTACAGCGAAGCTTTCACTTATAAATTGAAAGATGACAAAACGTAAGGGCGATAATCAAATAACGCCCCAGCTGATAAGTCCCGACTCTCATCCCCAGAACGCGTCACAGTTACGAAACCAAGGGGGCAGAAGCCGTCGTCGTACCACGTTCGATTCCCGAAAATCCATGGCTTCTAACATTTCAAAACTTGCCTTAGTTAAACATGCGTTCATTCATTCATTCAAACCCGCGTAACTTGTAAACAAATAGTCCGATTGGCATGAAATTTTGACAGGTGTCATTAAAATGGTCGTAACTTCGTTTGTAATCGTAGCGTTGTGTAATATAGGGGTGAGATCTGACGATCAGCCGATGTGTTACTTACCTAATTTTTAGGTACTTTTAATTTACAGCCAGGCATACTAGGGGTATGAAGGCAACCCCTGGTAAACCTGGCAAACGTGGTAAAATGGTAATCAAACTGTCAAACTTTTTATAGGAAATCTTACTCGAATATGGTAAACTTTTCCACACAAATTTGTTTGGTAAAAGTTTAACATCAGCAAATGGTAATTGTGGAAAACTTTTAACGTTTAACTTTGACCAGTTTAGATATAACCAGCCGCAAATATGTAGGTAGTTGACGAAAACAACGTTAATTTTCTCCAAATAATTCATGTAACACTACATAATTTACACACATTTACCCAAGTTGATTTTAGGGGTGTTCATAAAACATGCGTGGTAAACTTTCCCATTTTACCAGATTGAAAAGCTTACCAGGTTTCATGAATACCCCTACTAAATAATAAATACCACATAAACACATTTGTTTCTTATCTCCCCTTCATTATACTAGCAGATATATTCATTAGGTTTTATTAGTCATTTTAAAGCCATAAGATCAAATATAACGGCAATCCGTTTGATGGAAAAATTTGTATTTGCAAAAAATAAATTAATATCATAATATTTCTATATTTAGAGCTTACCTTATTCAATAATAAAAATAGGATAAAGACTCAGCTGAAAACACACAAATATTGCATACAAAAAAAGAACTAAACTAACTAAACTACTCATTAAATTCTTTTTTTCGAACAATGATGGAAGTATTTAAAAATAAATTTTATGTAAAATAATAGAAAATATAATAGAATTAAATTTCTATTATTAATGGCAGAACGTTTCACCTAATTATCAACAAGTAACTGTGCGCATGATGAAGTACAATGCATAATTTAATGAAAACATCTCATTATATCCATTGTTTGAAACATTTTAAAGCAACAGACTTTATGTTTACACATTCGTATTAACTTTTCCATACTAGGAGGCAAGTATTGCATTCGTAAAATTTTTCGAAATCGTAGTAACCAAAAAAGGCATTAAAATGATAGAGAACATAGAAAAAAAGTAAATTTCAAAAAATCTGCTAGATTTTTGAACACTCTACATCTGAAATTTAATTTTTAGGTCGGAGTTCATAAGCTTAGATCACACGACTTGTGTATACACAAAAATTTGTGTATATTTGCAATGAAAATACACAATATCATTTGAACCATAATTCGGATGACACCAAATGATATACAAGTCGTGTTTAAAATGTCATTTTCTGTCATTCAATTTGTGGTTTATTTGATTATGTGCATATTTATGTCAAAATACACAAATTTTTACATAAATTTTGTTTTTTTACACAACTCGTGTGATACTAGCTATAGTCTTTATTCAAGTCGAGATTTTTCTCAACTTCCGTAAGTTGAGAAAACTCTTAGGCATTTGCTCAGTCAGCTGAAGTGAGTATTCAAAAACAAAATGGAGGCTACTGAAGTAATCCTGAATTGAAACTACTGAAGTAATCCTGAAGTAAATGCTAAAGAACTCCTTCACAGTCTCGATTATGAATAGCTTAAGTGGCCAAAAATCACCTAAGTGTTCACTTAAATGTTTCGACTTGACGACTATAAATTCCATTCTAACCCAAAAATAATAAAAATTCAACAAATATTTTTTATGTTTGAAACAGAAAATAATATTTAAAAGTTAAATGTTATTTTTTGTATTAAAAAAATTAAAAAAAAAATTTTCTTCCCTATTTTTGGAAAAGACGAGAAATAGTACTATTTATTTTATCAGTATTAAGTTCTTTTTGAAAAGTGTGTACTTATTGAAATGTCATATAAAAAATATTTAAAAAAAAAACGATTTTTGTAACTATATCTATAAGTTTTCGCCTTTTAAAAAGAAGTGCATGAATCAGCTAGGCCACTATGGCTCTCACGGCCTGATTTGTATTGTTAATTTTACTACTTCAAACAATTTATTATTTTAAGCAGCTTGAATATTAGCGAGAAAGTATAAACATGCGACACCGTCGTGCATTTCTATTGAATTTTTTTTTTATATTTTGAGACTAAATTCCTTGTTATTCAATTTAATTGTTTATAACAACATTTGAGTCTTCTTTGATTAAAGAAATAAAATGCGCCGAAAGTACTTAAAATATTCCATACAAAATAGCTTAAGTGCGACTAATTTTAAGAAAAGCATAATTAAAGAGAGTTAATTAGAAAAAAATAATAACAAAAATAGTTTAAAACTCATTAAATTAAGATTTTTTGTTATTGTTTTTTTTTTTTTAATTATTATTAAGAAAGAAGTAAATTTTAGTACAAATGGCATTAAATAATTGTATTGTTAAACTAAATTATAAGAACCCAAGTCCTCACTGATCGTTTGAATAAAATATCATTAACTTTCACATCTTCGTCTTTAAAAAACAAAAAAAAAAACAAATCAAATGATAATTATATATTTTTTAGTTACGTATACGCCGTAGTGAACGTAAAGTAAAAATGATAAAATAAATCCAATTACAATTGTGTAGCTTGGGTTAATGTTAAAAGTGGTATGTATAACGTACTAACACTATGAGGATTATAAGGTTCAGAGGGTACAAAGGTCTTCCACCTTGTATTTTTGTTTTGTAAAAAAAATTAAAACTAAACGTAAATACTTTCTACAAAAAGAAAGCTAGTGAAATATTATTAAAAATATATACTTATTTTGTTTTCGTCTGCCCGGATGGCACCCATACTGATTAATTATATGGAACAAGTACCTTACCGATTCATCAGCACCATACAGCAGTTTTATGATTGGAAATCATGGTGGGTAAAGTGTTTACTTATACTCAAATGTGCCCAGTAAATCTCGTTGGGGTTTAAGCACCATCTACAAGAAACTGCTGAAATACTGCATAGATTGGACAAAAAAAATCCAAAACGCAAAATATTAAAACATGGAAGATCACAGCAGTTACTAAACTGTCATACAGAGACAAAGAGATGAAGAGAATCTACGTCTTCTCAATCAATATTGCGTACTTTAAGTAAGGTGCTGATGAATCGGTAAGGTACTTGTTCCATATAATTAATCAGTATGGGTGCCATCCGGGCAGACAGATTATCAAGAGACCAAATCCTTGCACTCGCAGGTGATCACTGTTACTTCAAAATGCTATGTTGTAAAATAAACTGTGCTAAGTTAGTTAAGAGCTACATATATGAACAAATTGTGCAGTGCGGGTACAGATATAATAAAAAAAACATTGAAATTGTCTACACTTAGCAAGAATCATTGTTGAAAGAATTTTTTGATGGTAAAAATAGTTGACACAACAATTTTAGTGTTGGGCTAACAATTTTATGTTTTTGAAAATGCTTAACATTGTAAACATCGTTCTTGATTGTAAAACTGACAATTTGGTTCCTTAAAAAATAAGAATTAGTTGTTGCTCCAAGAACAACAATTTACAATATTACACCAATGAAAAGTTCTTGGGACAGCAATGATTTTTTTCCTGAGTGTAAAGCTTTTTGTATGCTCAATTTAGTTGGTACACTGGAATCCGGTGAGCTTAACCACCTTTGATAACAAAGACCCTGAAAAATTTAATTTTTGATTTTATTTTCAAATTCTGTAGGCTTAAAATTTACACTCAAAAAATATAATTGCACTTAGTGTGAATTGAATTGACTGCTAGATAATCTTTTAAATTTTTTGTCATATCTCATTCAAAAAACCCCACACATTATTACCTACTGTTTGTTTTAAATTTGAAAACTTTTAATTATTCTTATTCATACATAAATGTCTCTTATTTTTATAAATTTATATAAGATTGTAAACCAGAATTCTATTCCTTGATCCCTTTAATTCAATACACAAAACCAAAACCATTTGCTAACTCACCAAGTTTTCTACGAATTACAGAAAACTATAGGTACACCTCCCACATAGCTGATTGCAGGTTCACCATAAAACATAGTTGATTATACCTTTTCTATCATATAAATGTGTCTAAATGATGACATTTTACACCGAGCATTTGAGTATAGTCCCAGAACTCTTCAAAATATGTTCTTCTTTGAAGTTCTGACCTCTCTTCCTATACCTTTCTCATCCTTGATATTGACAAAATCTCATGTTTGTGGTTTTGCTATAAGGTCTTTCATCCCATTAAAGTGAAAGCGATACACCACTCTGAGACAATTTATTCAAATTTTATCGAAAATCTAGATACTCATATCTTAAATTCACACACATTTCAAGACCAGAGTTCATGTGGGCGTAAAGACTTTATTCAGAAGTCTTTTTTGAAAAAAACGAAAAAAATACATGAACAAAAATCACTTTAATTTGTTCTTTCAGTTAACAATGGATTCCCTTATTGAGTAAAAATGGAAAAAGCTATATCCATGCATATGTAAAAAAAACATACAACAAAACACATCTTAATCCTGTGACCCAGATAAAACAGATTTTACCTTGCGCTCATCATGTTAAATCATCCATTTAATTGTTCTCAAACCCCATCATTTTTTTCTTTTCATTTCAGACAGCTTTAACTATAGTTATAGAGTAAGCAACAAGAGAAATATAATAATGAATGAAAAGCTCTACATAATTCATGGGAGTGTATGTCATGTAGTGTATGTGTATGGAGTTGAATACACATACACTACACACCCACATGCGTGCACAACACGAATAGGTTTCGTCCTTAAAAGCTTTTTCGAAATTGTTTTGTAGTTTCCTTGACTCGAACAGGAAAATCATGGGAAAAAATCATTTAATGTCTTGCCAACTGTGCGTCGCCCAACAGGTGATTGACCCACAACAATTCTGTTTCGGTTTCGTCAATATTTTGTCGTGAATAAGTGTTGCGATGTTTCAAAGTTA
Organism: Meliscaeva auricollis; assembly: GCA_948107695.1. Taxonomy (NCBI): domain Eukaryota; kingdom Metazoa; phylum Arthropoda; class Insecta; order Diptera; family Syrphidae; genus Meliscaeva; species Meliscaeva auricollis. Next base: position 78,949,950 of record OX403618.1, read on the forward strand.
TACTCGAACTTGATTTTAATTTATTTTTGTTTGTTGTCTGTGTGCAAACGACACGGAAGCAGATTCGAAATTTCATTCCGGTTTGAATGCGGTTTCAATTCCGGTTTCAATGCGGAAATACTAAAGAGTCCTAGTGCATGATACAAAAAGAAATAATTCAATAACGGTTCATTTTTGTTCAAAAGAATATTAATTGATATAAATTTGTCTTGTGTTGCTTAACGATGCAAACATGTGACGCCATCACATGCGAGTGACAATAAATGGATATAAATTTTCGAGATAGAAATTCCGAGCATGAGGATTAAATAGATTTGCTCTATACAATATTGACTCTGACACATTGACATCAATCACAGGCAAAAGGTGAGATTCATGTTCAATTTTAAAATTAAATTAAAAGTCACATAAAACTGAGACGAAACAATAAACCAACTTAAAAAGATGAAACATGAATGATTAAAGCTTTTTTTATAAACAATCTGAACTGATTTCTTGTGGTAATTTTTTTACCACCAGAAATTGAGCTTCAAAAAATAAATCTTGATATTTGATAAAAAAGTTAAGAAATGAAATATTGAATAAATCAAAAAAGAATGACAAATTTATGGAAATAGGCTTACTCCGTCGGTAAAATTTTCAATTGGCTGGAGATTTTACATACTAAAAGGCAAAAAAGAATTGTATTAGGTAAATTTCTGTTTTTATTTGTTTGATTTTTGGTTTAATTAAAATTTATTTATTCATACAAAGCTGAAAGGAATGTGATTGAATTTAAATTTTATTTAATCTGTATTTTTTCATTATTTTCAAGTGACATGATGCTTTTTTTATTACAAAGGAATCATAATAAAAGCTATTGTCAGGCATTGCGAAGGGAATTTCATTTCTTTTAGAAGTTGAAAAAGTGTTCCTTTGGGGGATAAAAAAAAATAAGTAAAAGCAAATGACAGTCACGTAATTTTGTGTGATATGAAAAGTTTTAATGGAAAAGAACAAAAAAAAAAATAAGATTTCCTATAAACACATATGCAAAATTCTGAATGAATGAATTCTTGCTGAAACTTTTGCTAAAATAAAGAAATTATTTAAGGAAACTTTTACTTGAGGGTTACCTTCTCAGTATGCTCCATTTTGTTTTTGAATCGACTTGAGTAACGATTATGAATTACGCACTTAGTTTCATAAAGGTTTATATTTATTTCATCTTGGGTCGAGTGGTTTTTGGCCGATATGACAACCTTGAGCAAGGAGAACTCTTAACTCTTGGTCTTTCTTAATTGTTGCAACCGCAGCTTATTGCTTTTGTATTATTGGCATGGACCTTCCTGTTATAGAAAACAATGTTTGATCTCACGATGTTTGTGGTCAGTTTGTATTTAATTAACGAAAGGTAAACATTGCCTCAACACTGCTGTATGAGGTTGTGTTGTGACGCATCAAGGGATGTCCTTTTTAGGCATCGTGCGAATTGGCATCGTATTGGATTCGTGTCAAAAAAAAATTTGAGGTTTTAATCCAAACCAACATTACGATGATGGCGAATCCCAAAAAAGTGGGTTTCGTCATGCCGTCCGTTGGTCTGTGCGTCTGTACGTCTATGCGTCCATCTATACACCTTTCCACTGCCCAAACGCGTGAACGGATTTTCATAATATTTGGTACAAATGATTTTTACGTAATTTCGAAATTCGATTTTTTTTTTGTTTTTGAATATCTCTTCTAAAACTTTTGAGTTATTTGATTTTTCGAGAAAACGGCTCTAACGATTTTGTTTTAAATTTGTGTATGTATTATGTTCAGTGAGTGCAACAAAACTGCATTTTTAGTTTTTCTCAAAAAACTCGAACAGCGGAGAGACAGCGTTGCCGTTTTTTGGAAAATGTTTTTTTTTTAGAATATCTCGTAAGCCGTTTAAGCGAATTAGACTTAAACTAGTGCAAAGATATTTCATATAACCTTAAACAATCTTATTAAGTTTTCAAAAAAATTAATAATTAATTAATTAAAAAAACTAAAAAAAAAATAAAAAAGTTAAAATTAGTTTTATTCTTTTTAAACATGTTCCACTTTTCTTTTAAATAGATATACAACCTTAGCAAACCCCTTTATTTTTTAATTTCTAACATAATTATTAATTTTTATAAATTTTATATAAAAGGCTTTAACGTCTATAGCAACTTTAAAAGAATAAGCAAGTACGTGCGACCCAGTCGTGCATTTTATTTTTCTTCCACGAATGTATAACTTGATATTTGGTACCAATATTGCAAGTAGAAACAACTTTCATGTATTCTATGTCAACTATGCTTCTATCACTTTTCGTTATAAAACTAGGTTTCCAACCTTTCTCTAAAATCACCCCAATTTACCCTACTTAACGAATATCTCATAATCCTGTAATTTTAAATTTTTGAATTGGATATTCTTTAATATAAATTTATTTTATATCTGTAAAGCCTGCCATATATGTAAGTATGTAGGTGGGGCGGTTATTGAATAAAAAACAAATTTTGAACTTTGAGGCTTGGTAACCCTATGCCTTGACAGGATATTGCTAGGCAACCCAAGTGCAAATTGTTTCGTTAGACACTACCTTAATGAATATATCGGTCTACAAAATACAAAATAGCGATGAGGGTAGGTCGTCCTATGGCAGGATCTTATACTCTGAGAATCTATAGTATCAGAAGAGTCTATTAAAATATCTTGGGTAAAAATAACAAACCAAATGTTAAGCAAACGAAATTTGAAATTAACAATTTCTTTATATACTTTCTTAAGATTTTTTGTTTCCATTTTCCATTAAAAATTTGAAACAATTTATACGCAGCAGTTATTCCAAAGCTTCCTTTAACGAAATTAAAAAAAAAAATGGAATTTCATTTCCAGTGAAATTGGAAAGTAATTTAATTTCGATTTCAATCGAAATGCATTGGTATTGGGTATATATATTAGATTTACATAAAAGTAAAAGGTATTTTTCAATACCGAATTTCATGACAGCCATTCAATGTTAGCCCTTATATTGAATTCAGCATTAAAAAATACATTTAAATAATGAATATTCTATATAAAATACATACCTTTATTGTTTCATAAAAAAAAAAACAATATATTCCATTATGCTAAAAAAATACACCATTCCACCTTTTAAATTTGTATTTTCATGGAATTTTTTGTTTGTTTGGTTCTTGGTTGTAATGCCAAATGCTACATTTCCAAGGAATTTCATATAATGTAAATTTTAACGTTTTGGCACTAGTATCACATTTTGTTTCCATCTTAACAAAAAAAAAAAAAATGATTGATGGAATGTCATGACTCTATATTTTCATGATGAAATGAAATCAAATCATCATACAACATGTTTTTTTTGGGTGTCATCATTTTGAAGACGGTTTTGCTAATATTGCACCGTTTTACTGAATACAATTCATCACTACATAAAAGAAATATATTAAGCTTCTATAAAGATGCGCGAATATTGTTTAAATTTTGGGAAACAGCTACAGGAAGCTATTACGCGTTAAGAAAATGGCTGATGCATAGAGGGACTATGAGCTAGTTTGCTCATAGCGAGTTAAGTTCTTAGCATAATTTTCAGAGGATCTAATTTAATGGCGTTAATAAAACAAAATTAGTTAAGTCCATGATGAACAACTCAAATTATGAGTTCTGTTGGGGATTTATTACGACTTCCAACAAATTGGCTCTAAATACAAGTATTTCTTACACCTCCCATTCTCCCTTCCCTTCAGTCATAAAGAATCTTAAGTTTTAGATTTTATCTTTTATATACACCTCAAAACCAACCATTGTGCAAAATTTTTAAGAGTCTATAATAATTTAATTCAAATTTAGTGAACATGGGCGAATACCACGCCCACTTAATGGAAAATATTAACTTTTCGATGTTGTCCTTTATATGCACTGCAAAATCTATCATTGTGCAAAATTTAGAGTCTTGCTCTACGATGATTTGAAGTGCTCCACACATTTGATACGAATTCAGTGAATATGGGTGGATGTAATGCCCCTTGAATGGAAATTTTCAAATTTTCGATTTTCCCCTTATATTCTATCATTGTGCAAAATTACAAGTTTCTAGGGTGATGGAAAGTGCTCCATAATTTTGATGATTTGTCAGTGAGTGAGCGAGTTAGTCAGTCAGTTACAGTTTTTGCAATTTTTGAAGCCCTGTATCTCATAAACTACTCATGAAAATGGATGAATTTCGCTGAGCTGGGTGTTCTTGACAAACTCAACAAATATTAAAAATTTCTGGCTTTAAATGTACAGAAGTAAGAGGGGGTCGAAAATGGTCTGAGTTTGTTCCTGTAATAAGGGTGTTGTGCCAAAGTTGCTAGTGAACTTGGCTGGACACTACTGATTTAATCGCATGATTCACTACTTAATGTTTATTCAAAATAAGTAAAAAAAAATCGAACAAAAAAGAACTCCTTTGAATAATTCAAACAAAACAAAAATAAATGTTTTATTTATAATATATTGCAAAGTATTACCTATATACAAAATAATAATGCAAAATTAATAATTTAACAAAGAGTTGAGTGATGCTATTCCTTTCAAAAATTAGTTTTGATACATTTTTTCTTTGTTGTAATAATATTTTTTTTTTGTTCAGAAACATAATCGTTATTATGGTACAAGAATATCAGGCACACGCCGCAAGACAAACGGTTTTAGTAGACGTACCTAAACATTGGGAATTTGGAGATTTCGTGGAGATTTCGGCAACAAAATTTATTTCTTGGGGAATTTTTTCCATGGATATTTTTTCTTGGAGATATTAGCAAGTTGGATTATTGTTTTGATCTTTGAAAATATTCAATCAATTAAAAGAACATGATATTGTTTTTCGTGTTCAATTTGAAGAGAATGTAATTTGGAAATTGATTAAAAGCCAAAGAGATAGCAAAGAATATAAACTTATGCGGAAGGTACTGCAATGATTAAAAAATTATTTTAACATTACCCATACCCAGAATCATGTATGATTACACTTTCTTGGAATATAACACCTCATAGCAAACCTTTGAACTTCAAAAAAAAGAAGAGATATTTTAAGGGGAATATACTTCAAAATGACGAAACAAAACTAAAGTATGTAAATCCATTTTGTTAGCCATTTAATAATACGACACAAATGGAAGTAAATCCATTTTGTTATCCAATTAATAATGTAATACGAACAAAATATTTTTGATTCATAGACAGAATTTTTTTTGTTGTTTCCTCATATAATCCAAATCAATTATTTCTTTTATCAAAAATAAATATATAGTATTTGAAGAAAAAATGTACACAAAAAATAAAGAGCAAGCTTATTGAGTTAGATATACATTATAATGTACCTTTACCTTTTATGAAACTTATAGAAATGACAAACAATAAACGTTATTATGGTACCTATAACAACTGAACGTATGTATGTGTGTATAAACTCCATTTGACATCTTGAAGTAGATACATTATACTTATTCCAAATTTAAGGAAGATTTTATTTTTTTTTTTTTTAGATAACTACTTAAGTTGGAATGATATTTACAATAATAGTCCAGATAAAATAGACATACAAAGATGCAAACCCAGAAATAATTCGCATAAAGCTCACAGGGATTGAAACATCGATAGAAGTTAAATATTAAAAAAATCCCTAAAAGTACCATGTGTGCATAAAAAGTTATTCAAGTTTAAATGTCGAAAATTTTGGTTTTCCGTATTTAACTTTGAAACGGGAGAAGCTATCAAAAGTATGCCTGAGACTTGTAGGTATTTTAATTCCTTAAAAACGTGTTATAACATTTTTTCTACGAGCAATCGTTTAGTAGATATCGAGATTTAAAAATGTGTTAATTTGTCGAAAATAACGGTTTTTTGCGTATTACTCTTAAAATCACGATATCTTCTAAACGATTTGTTGTAGAAAAAAATTTTATAACATGATTTTAGGGAATCACAATACCTACAAGTCTCAGGAATACTTTATTTTGATAGCTTCTCCCGTTTCACAGTTAAATACGGAAAACCAACATTTTCGACAACTTAATTTTGAATAACTTTTTATGCATACATGGGACTTTTGGGGACTTTTGACATTTTACTTCTATCGATGTTTAAATGCCCTGTACAAACCCTTTCTGGGTTGGATGTCTGTTTTGCCCGGACTATTGTGTGGGATATCAGAAGGTCAAAACTTACTCAAGGTAAAGAAAAAAATCAGCATCATTATAGGTAACATATATGCCCCACTTCATTTTAATACTGAAATAAGAATGAGGATTATTATTATTAATAAAGATTATTTAAGATTTATTTATTTATTGTATTTTGTTTGTACAAAAAGTTCATCTCGAACACTGTCACACCAACAAGCCATCCTATTTAATTTGACCCATTTAAAATGGATTAATATTTCTGAGATTTTTTTGAAATGATTTTTTATCGAAATCTCAATAGATTCGGATGAATTCTTGGAATGGAATTATAAAAAAACATTCGTAGTAGTTAGGTTTGAAGTCAGTCGTGCAGGTATAATACTAAAAAAAAAACAAATGGAAAGTATGACTTCTGTTGTAAAAAAATGTCCCTACGTTGTTTTAGCCTCACTTGAATAAGAACAGTAGGCAAAACTTTATCATATTTTAAATCAAATAAATATATTTTAAGAGTATAAAGGAAAATCTGCGGTTTTGGCTAGTATTAATTTTGAATTTAAGTTTCCGAAGAACATAATAATTTTATCTATTCCATAGCACGTTGGGTTGCGTGCATTTGTCCTTGTCACGTTTTAGTCACCGCACTGTTGACCTTAGAACTTTTTAATACCCTTGTAACGTTTGGTTGCCGAATCACAGAACTGCATGCATTTACTATGCTTTTGGCTACTCGATTTTCTGAGAATTAAAGAACCAAAGTTTCAAACTACTCATTGATTTAAGAAGACTTTCCTGTAGATATTGATTACTCAATCAATGAATGAACGAAACACAAAACGAATTCGACGTTGAATAACAATATTTAGTTTGGTGTTTTTTTTTTTTAATTGGGTAATTGGGTACCTAAAAATTTAAACAGAAAGAAGCTTTATTCGACATCGATTTAGCAACATGAGTGATTTTGTAGACCCTCAAGCATTGAAATGCCTACAATTGAAAAAGTACACAACTGATTTTGAAAATTATAGTCTTAAAATGTTGCCCCTAGAATGACAAAACTTGTGTTATATTTTTGTTTTACATAGTCATGAAAATAAACGAGTAAAAAGGGTGACATGAATTCGTCGTTCAATTAGAAATAATTGAGAAATCGTCCACATGGATTTATGACATGTTCTAATATCGGAACTACGTCAAATGCTTTTAACTTTATGATCTGGTCACTCTGATATTGAAAAAAATTAAGTATATTTAATAAAAAATATATATAAAATTAAGAGAAAATTCAAGAAAAAAAAAACAAAACAAAAAACAGTTGGTACTATTTTATGACTATAAAACAGTATTCATCTTCTATAACCTTCTAACATAGCTATTACAATTTGATGACATGAAAATGAAAAATGATAATAATTCAAAAAGGATGTGTTTCGGGTGCTACACGAAATTACATGTTCAATTTTGATTTTTTCACTTCTGATTCAAAGTTTCCCGAATATTTGAGGCGGGATATATGTATAGTCCGAGCGGCCACTACACAAATACAAAAAACATAATATCGTTTCGGGTGTCACACAATTTTTCGTTTCGGGTGTAACGAGTATTAAATTAGAAAGCACTTTGGACAGCAAATAGTAAAAAAATAAATATGTTAAGAGAAAAGCATAACTTCAATTAAAATCCAATGTGCAACTGTCCCATTGTTTATACCCCCATTACCTAGTTTGGTAAACATTAAACATCAGAGTGAATAAAAAATCTGTTCATTTAATTTAATTAAAACAAATCTAGTATACAAGGGATAGGAGCGCATTTTATAATCCTACGAGCATGACAAGATAATCTCAAAGATTTTCAAAAAGAATTTTGTACTCCTGGTCTAAACGAAGAAAAATCATTTTCTCTTTTCCATTTTAAAGAGAATTTATGATAACAGCAATTAAGAAAACGATTTATTCTGTACACTGTGCGTCGCGTCAACATTTAATTTCCTTCAAAAATCACAAAACGATTATAACTTAAATACATAAGATACTTATGTGTTTCATTTTTAAATATTTCATTCGGTTTAATTGCGACGCCGCCACCGACTGACCTTCAAATCAATGTTTTCGTAGTTAAATGAAATCAAGCTTCTCCGTTGATTAATTTATAATAAATCCTTTGATTGAGTGTATGGATATTGTGTATGCATAATTTAAACATCAACACATGAAAGAAATTTTCAATCAATTTTATCCTCTGTGATCGAAGCTTCAAATTTATTTAATAACTTTTTTTCAGTTTTTATTCATTAACTTGACATAATCATTTAAAAAGCTCAAATACTACACAGTCTTAGGAGATTTTTGATTTAGAAAAAATATGCGTTTGATTTGCAAAAGAGTAAATTCGATTTGCAAAAGGGTGAATCCGATTTGCAAAAGGGTGAATTTGATTTGCAAAAGGATGAAATTATATTGAAAAATGATGCATTTGATTTGCAAAGGAGTGAATTTAAAGTGAAAAACCTGTAGTAAATATTCTGAAAAACCAGTCGAGTAATTTTAATTTTTTTAAATTCGTAAAAAATATCTTTTGTTATTTAGTTTGATAACCATGTTTTGGTAAAAAAAACGGGATTTAAAAAAGCGGGATTATAAGGGATTATAATAGATCGGGATTTTTGAAGAACCAAACCAAACGGTATTCCGATACGCTCCGATTTTATCCTATTGCCAGTTTGATTCTTAAGTGTTTTTTTATAAGTTTTCTTAAAGACTCGTTGCAATTGAAAAATGTTAAGAATTATTTAGTACTTGAAGAAAATTTCAAGTAATTTTTGTAAGAATAATAGTTTTGACGTTTCTATGTTATGTTATGTGTAGTTATTGATTTTAGGTTTTCTTTGAAATAACGGTATGATTCTACAGTTGAAAGTGACTGTAGTGTAGCTCACGTTTCGTCCTGAAATTTAACTCACGAACTATATTTTTAATAAAACAAAAAAAGTGATGCGGCAAAGCCTACATAGTGGGGATTGTTTGCCATGGGGTGGGGGAGGTATTGCCAGGTGCCCAAATATCAAATCCAATACAAATAAGAACTCTCAACATTAAGAAATAGTAAAAAAACGAATTAATACATTTAACTTAATACAAAAAATATCTTAAAATTATATAAGTCAGACTTTGACATTGGCAAAAGTTATCCATAGGTGGTTTTACCACTGCCAGGCAAAGCATCTCCACGTAAGATAATAATTAAATAAGAATTTTTTCAATTATTGATAACTTTTTTCTTTAAACTAAATAAAAATCAATTGTAGGTACGTAGGAAATATAATTTATAAACGATTATAGTAAAGAAGTGTTATTTTAAAAGAAAAACGCTACACATTTACGACAATTTTGTACCTTGCTATTTTAGATAACGGTATAAAAAAAAAAAAACAAAATACATGTCCGACTCGGTTGTTGAATGGCGGAGAACTGTCAAACATTTGCAAATGGAGATGTGTAAGCAAAATAATTTTTTTGATATTTTACAATGAGTTGGTTTGACCTCAAAAATTGATTGCCAAATTTACCCCATTGGAAAATTATCCCCCTTCTACCATACTTTGTCTGCAGATACAATTTTAAATTATAAAGTCTGTACAAAAGTAAAAAAAAAAACACATTCGCAACTGACTTCCTTTGGCATGTAGTGTAGCTCACATATACTTTTCATTAAATATATCATATTTTATAACATTGCAAGAGGGCATCTTTACAACATTTGCATAATTTTAAAATCTTATGTACTTAAAATGAAACTGCAAACATGCTAAGTAGTAACATAAGAAATTGCTCTACTGTATTTAATCTACTGTCACACTCTATTTAAATTGAGGCAAAGTAATCTTTTTTTTTTCAACCATTAATTTCAGAAATATCAACAAAATATATCTACAACATTAACCCTTACCTAGCAAATAATTAAGTTTGAAAATTTTCATGGCCAAGAACTTTTTATTGAATTGTCTCCAGCTTATTAATATTGATAAAAAAACTCTTTTCAAGACAAATTACTACATTTTTTTTTATTGAATTATTGCCTTAGTCCAATCACTTAGAACTTTTTTAATTAGAAGCTTCTTCCATGATGTAATTGGACAAATCGTCCTACCTAAAAAAAATAAATTAAAACTTAATAAAAAGCCTTTTAAAGAAGTTTTTTTTTGTGTATATATCTTATTTCTTTTGAACTATTTGGGTTGATTAAAACAACAATGCCTATAAATCGAAACCCTGCTAAACTGTAGAGAGGGTGTATTAACCTTTTAAATATAATATGCCTATCAGTGGTGGATTTAAGAAGGAGGGGGAGGGGAAGGTTTCAGGATCAACAGATGAGCAGAAGTAGTCCTTTTTAAAATATGTAATTAAAATTAAGTTACGATATACTTTACTGTCTAAAATAAAGAGAAAAATAAAGTGCACGACTTGCTCTCGCAGAGATAAAGTAACTGAGGTTGTTAAGCCTTTTTATTAATTAAAGTTTTGTAAATGCCAATTTTAGAAAAAATGAAAACTAGCATAAAATTTGATTTTCTAAACGACTAAAACATCTTTTTAAATGAATTTAACCTCAAAACGAAGTATGCAGTTTGATTTCTTCTGTAAATATGAATTTTTAGAATAAAAAAAAAATTGAAAATCATTAGAACTGTTTAAAAAAAATTATTTCTTGTATGGATATTTTTTTGTAAAATGTCTTTAAATGCAAGTAAAATAACTTGCATTTAAAGACATTTTACAGAGACTAAAATTAAATTTGGGGGTTGGATAAAAACTTTTTTCGACGAATTTAATAACACTGGTCTGCAACTAAAATTGCCTTCAAACAAAAGTATGCTTTTCTAAAGGAGACACACTGACTCTGAATCATAAGTCAAAACTACTCTAGCACATCACGTTTTTGAGATATGGTCCAGTATGGCACTAAATCAGCATTCAGTTAAATATAAATATGGAAAGGGTAATACGAGTATTAGATCACTTGCATATTTTATTATTTTTGGATATTCAATTTAATTTTTCTTACAAACCATGTCTTGATTTACTCAAAATTTTGCATTTCTGTGATATTTTTTTAAGAACTTATGGTTGGATTCCTAAATGCGAGTAATTGTACTTATTTCCAACACAGCTTTTTTATATGGAAACGCTTCCTTATGGGCAGGTTACAGCGCTCAGGAAAACGAATCCGATAAAATATCGAATGGATTTTTAATGACGATGCCTGATTGCTATAATCGGCCTCTTCCCTGCAAATCATAAGGTCTTTGCATCAAATTTGTTTTTGATGCAAGGCACAGCATTAAGGGAGTCAGTCTATATTAGCAAAATCAGAAAGATTCACTAACATTGTTTTGTATCATCCAAGTTGGGAAATCAATCTTTTTCATATCAGCAGAATTTGAAATTGCCCCCCCATAAAAACAAAATGGCGCTGGGAAACAGTGATTTAAATAATAACTTTTTAGTTAAGTGTTTTACCATTCATGCTTACGGAAAAACTCCCAACCACTTACCAGCAAGGCTGTCCACATGCAAATCCAGGGGATGGAGAATTGAAGGCTTAAATACATAGATATATCCAAAAATTAGCATTTAGAAAATGAATTTTTTTTTCAACGCCGTCGTACTTATAAATAACAGATCCAGATGGGGATATAATTTATTCAACTTCAAAAAGTACCACTGTAAAATTTGCTTAACGATTTAATTTTTCAATATCTTAAATTTGTATTTCTGAGAAATCATTGGTTGTAATAAGTTTGATTCCCAACGAAGCACGACACTGATCAAAAGAATTAGTGATTTTAACACTCTATTATCCAAAATAGAAAGTAACTTATGTTCTGGGAATTATTGATTTGAGTTACTTTTTCAATTATCGTTTACATATTTTGTTCTCCCATTCGGAAGTAAATGTTATTTTTTCCGTGGGGTAGGTGTCAAAACCTTCAAATGGCTTAATGAGGACAGGAAAAAACGTGCTGATAGAAGAGTGAGATTCTTAGATTCTGAAAATTAGGGTAAAGTGGGGTAATGGCTTTTTGAACACATCGAAAAGTAAAAAATGAATACATTTTTTTTTGTAAAATTAAATTTTAGGTGTGAAATTTAGGTGAAATTTTTGAGCTTTGAAAAATACCGAACGTTTTTACAAGTGATTTGACTGATTTTTTTTACTCGAGTGATTATTTTGATTTTAAATATCGATGAGTGACGTGAAAAACAAAAAAATTTAGAATATTTGTAGTCTGTGAGCGGAGATAAGGGTAAAAAGAGTTTACAAATGCTATAAAAGATTCACAATCTTCAATTGAGTTTGATCAAAATCTAGCAAGGATGTCTGCTTTGGTCATTCATCGGAACTAGAACAGCCACCAGTGCAGTGGAGGCAGGTACCGTAATCTCGCAAAAAGGTTCAAACCAAACCTGAATTAATCGAATATAAAGTCAGTGTAATGGAAATAAAACACCCTTTTTAATCATGATTCGCATGTAATCTTGATTCTAATGAACATCAAATTATTTTTAGAAGTTTTTTATTAATCGACCAATTGTGTTTTGGCTCTTGTTGCAGAAAGTTCTTTACCACTAAGAAAAACACCCTTTCACCTAAAATATTTGAATGGACTTTTTTTGCTCCTGAATTCTTATGACAATCGAAAGCTGCCAATACCCAATACCCAATTTTATTAATATAAATATAGGATAAGTACAACGATTTTTTTTCAGAATTAGTCTATTTCATTGTGAAACACCATGAAACGTATAGAAAACACGTTTTCGAGACATTTTTATGTGCGTGCGCCGCTTAGGTGTAATTCGAAATTCAGCCATTTTGAATAAAAAATCTAAAAACAACAATATTGTATGGACAATACCACAAATTTGCATTTTTTTAAATATTTCAATCAACAATGGCTATGATTTTTAAAATAAACCGGAATACTTACTTCCCAAAAGTTTTGGTAAAATTCCGAAATCCGAAATCTGAACAATTTTAATCAAGAATATGTTTTACTGTATCAGATTGTTTACACTCCCAGTAGCTAAAATGCTTAATGCAAGTACCTAAAATCTTCATTAATAGCAAAATTTTATGATTTTCCAATATCTCTAGCTGTTTTCAGATACAAAGATTTGTTTTTTTAATATTCTTCAATCAAAATCAGTTTGTTTCATTAAAATTGTTCCCACGGCATAGCCATATGGAATTGTGTAACAAACTCTTTGGTTCTTACAGTACATCATATTTATATAACTGTTTGCTTGATAATTTTGCTTATTATTCTACATAGATTTTTTAATTTACTTCCTTTTTCTATCAGTCAACTGAGTTATTAAATGAAAATCACAAAAGTGAACTAATCTATCTCTATTGCTATCTAATTATTAAAGAAATACAAAGAGGAAGGCTTGTGTTTTAGCTTTTTAAAAAATATGTATTAGATAACTAAAAAAAATTGTGCAAGCTACAATTATTTTTTCGAAGAGGTAGGTACATGTCCTAAATCCAATTAATGTCGGTTGATGATGCGTGGATTCATAAATGTCATTAATTTGTGTGCCTCAAAGGCAAATCGATCAATAGTTGTTTGATTACCTCCTCTTTGATTGGTCATCAGAAAAATGTATTACAAAATATTTGGTTTCTATATCATACTGACAAGTTTTTTTTCCAAAGATTTTTATTTATATGATCCTTTTAGATTTTTGCTTTAGGAAGGTAAAAATTAATTATTTGCTGTACGTTCGAACTGAACTTTGTTTTTTTTTTTATGTGTTTTTTATAATTTTGTGTTTTAAATTCTTTTTGCTCCGAATACAAAATGTAATTCATAGTTAAAAATTGTATAAGCAAGAAGGGAATGTTCTATTGCAAAAGTTCGTTTTTTATTCTTTGTGTGTGCAGGTTCATAAATGGATAAACGAAATAAACAAGACATATGAGGAAAATAAAAGTTCAAAGAAAAATAATTAAGTAAAATTAAAAACCAAAGTATAAATTATGAGTCCCAATACATATTTTTTAACAAAAATACCTTCTCAAGTGAACTCAATGGAAATTTTAATAAATATTTTCGTTTTAACAATCAATAGATTCATTTTGTATAGCTTTGAAAAATAAAAGTTCTATTTCAAACACAGTACAATGTAAATGCAAGAAAGTAGATGCTTTAAAATATTTCAACTGAAATGTCAAATTATTTTCCGTTCAAAGACCAACTGAACTGAACTTAAGTTCAGTTGGTTTGTCTTGAACCCGGCCATTATGAAGAATATTACGTAATAACATCTTGACATATTATTATGACCGCTCAAACTTAGTTACCTAAATAAATAATTAGATTATGCCATTTAAGAATATTAAGACTTCTAATTTTTTTTTTTGGTAGAAAAATTATACTATGAAAGATTTCCACTGTCTGACAAAAGATTTGTTTTAATTAATTGAAAAAATGTAACTGATATCACAACTTGAACACTTAACCAATTAGTTGCGTTAATCATGCATGTTTCAGCTGTCAACCAATTCTAATGTGGGAAAAATTAACTGTGAGAAAAATACTAGTATACCTTATTTATGTAACAAAAATGAGTATGTAAGGATTTGTATAGACATATAAGTGTAAGTCTTGGACAAAAGAAACTTCGTATATCTTAAGCAAATTCCACTAACAAAACAAGGACTAGGCTTTTGTTAATGATTGATAACACTAACACCGTTGACGACTTTTAGCTATTTGATTTTTTATATTATACCCGGACAAAAATTGGTTTTTGGAATGTTAAAACCCTTCTTGACAATTGCAGAAAGGACACCGTAAGTTCATGCGATACAATTTGAACAACTTAGGATTAAGTGAAGTTCGGTGGCTGGGCTCAGGTAAATATAAATCCCCAACGCGTAACACTATAATACACTACTATGGGAAAGAACCGCTGCAAGTGACCAAAATTTAGGTAATGATCTGCTGTTTACCAAAACTGCATTTAATAGCTTGATTACGTGGGACCTCTAGGAGTCTTGTAATAAGTTTTACCATATTTGAATACAAAACATAAAATCAGCTGGATTTTTACAGATAGGCAAGCAACTTCCAGCCCAATTAACCATTTACGGTCCCTCGTTGTTTTGGAAGTAGTCTACCGAACGTCAGTAACTGAAAAGGGACACACATCCGAATGTCCTGATTTAATACCGGCTAAAATGAAACTAGTTTGGGAAGAAGTTTTGGATCACTCAAAGTTATTTGAAAAAGTTTGTATTGAAATTTTATAAACGAAATATTGTGTTAAACAGTTACAAGTAAATAGTTAGACAACAGACCTACAGTTTTATTCAGAACCCTTTACTTGAAAATGTACCAACTCTTTATGCGTATATCTTAGAGTTGTAGCTCTGTGAACAGATGGACTCACAGGCGTATGGACCGACGACGGATGGCATTATGAAAACCATTTTCTTTGAATTATCCATCATCGTAATTTATTGTTCCCCAATTTTTTTTTGACATGAAGACCATTCAAAACAAACATTTTCCTTATAATTGAAGTTAATTACGTGTAAATTTCTCAGTATGCACTAACAATCACACATTAAGAGTTAGGCATTAAATCAATAAGAAAATATATATTTTTAGATTTAGCCACATAATTTCCCACACACTTTCGTTTGTTAATGAGATTGGACTAAATTCGGAGGAATAATGAATCGATTTAACTTAAGTACTTAATCTCAGTGTACTTAGGTAATTGTATTTAATTGATGATTATAATAATTATAATCTTCCAGGTTATTATGGTTACCACTCCCCTTTAATTTGTAATTGTATTTAAGTATTTCGTATAATTAGTTTTGACACTTAACCTATTTGATGGTGGGGCAGGAGAATTTATAGCTTCCGTTGACTTAATACAGAATGAGTGTTGGATAGAGATTACATAATTTCACAAAGTTTACACCACTACGTGTCCTTAATCAATAATTAACATTTTTCTAATTCTGAGGAGGACTAATTTATTATTGCTTTTTAATCTTGATGTTACAGTAAAGTTACAAAGTACTGTAGCAGTATATCAAACTGATGAAGCATTGAAACTTAAAGAAAAAGAAATAAGCGAAGGTACAAATAACACGCGAAAAGCGGAAGGTAATCCTGATACATATTCAAATAAAATCAGTAAAGCTCTAAGACCTAAAAAAAAAACGCGTTGGATACATCAAATAAAAAAGTGAATGATGTCCTAGCGGATTCGTAATTTTACTGTAAAAGCCAACGAAAAAAGTGCATTTTCTCTTCAATTATCATCTCAGGATTGCCTGTCTTTTTCGTTCGACGATTCTAACAAAATAATAGAGACATGCACTAAAAAAGCTTGTTAAAATATGCCTCTCTTGCTTCGAATAGTTTTCCATTTTCATACTTGAATGTGTTGGGACCCATTGGTTCTAATAGTCCGGTCTGTTAGCTCCGAATTTGGGGTTTATGTCAACCTGCCGCACAAAAGCACCAAATTTATGTCAGAGACTGTTAACCTGCTTATCTTATAATTTTTGATAGGAGCCAACCCATCTAGCGGCCATCTTAGAACTAAAGCCGCCATATAGAAACATAGGTATATTAGCAATATCTCGGCATTTAGATCACTTAGGACCACAAACTTTGTGTTTAAGAATACATTTTTTGGGTCAAGAAATACAACTAGATATTTTTCAACTGTATCAAAGAAAAAGCTTAAAACACGTGGGGCCAGTCTAACCGACGACAAACTTGGTGTATTATTGTACAAATTTCGGATCAAGGAATAACATTGCATAGTTTCCAAATGTATCAGGGGGTATGGGCGTCATAAAACCCCTCAGAACTATAAGGACTAAGCTTAAACACGTGGGATCAGTTAGCTACCACGATTTTTAAAACGTATTATTTTACTTGGTTTGTGCAAGTCCAAAGAATGAGGGGCTCTTACCCCCAGACAAAAAAGCTATAGCTAAGCCAATGACATTCGTGCTATAAAGTACCTACAACCTGAGTAATTCCGACGATGATGAATGATGATCAATTTATCATTTTTCTCTTGAGATGAAAAGGTTTCCTCAGGGAAGCAAATGAGTAAGCAATGACAATATACCTAATGATTGTTTTCCTTTACAAAATTCTCAAAACATTGTTTATATGTACGTACCCTTACCCTACCTACTTATTGGGAAGTCCTTCGAAGTATTTTATTTTTGTTTTTCTTTTCTTTTCTCTTTCTCTAATTATGCTACTGAGTTTCCTTGAAAAGTATTTGAAAAAAAATAATTTTAACATTTTCTTTGAAAAATATTTGTATGTCTTGACTATTGGAAGACAATTCAGGCAAATTGTGTCAAAGTAATTTATCTTCTTGTTTGTCAGATGATAATTGCAAGGCATTTACATTTATTTAAAGCTTCAAAATCTTAACATTCTTTATTGTTAGAAGAAAAAGTCATTAATCAGATGTTAATTAGCGTTAATATTAAATGACTTTCAATAAAATTCACTAAGAATATTTCTAAATCCTGAGATAAACAATGTAGGTATACCTGTACCTACCAAGTATACAAACATTGAACCACTTTATAGAAGGACACTATGAAGTTGCGCTGTGTTACTTTCAAACTTTATTAAAGAGGATTTTATATTAGATGAATAATAATGTTCTTGGTCTTGGTAGAGATGGAGATATATTTTTATATATTTCGCATCTACCTAAAGAAAGAATAATTCTTGTTGATTTTTTATTTGCAAAATTTTCCAATCCACTTGATGGGTGCGGTAAAAGCACTCGAGAAAAACTCATCAAACATGATACGAATATTTAAAGAGGTTTTTAATGTTAAGTGATATACGGGTGGTAGATTTATCACTTTGCGTTATGTACTATTTAGAACTGAAATATAGATTCATTGCGCTCCATCGCGAAAGTTGCGGCACTAATGTTTGTTTACACAAGATTGAAATATATAAGGATTTTTTTTTTATTTTTCATTTGAACACAGAAAAAAACTCATTTTTCTAATACTACTTTGAAGTAAGATACTTTTTGTCCCTAGAAAACGTCTGTGTGGCACCAAGCTTAAAAGTTTTGTTAAGGCTAAAAAATAAGCCTTACAAAAATGATCTCTTAAAATTAATGTTTAGAACGCGCTCATTGCACTTTTCGTTTTTTCATAAATTGCACTGAGCAGTGAGTAAAATATCGTCCCACATTTCGAGTGCTATGCATTGATTTCGAAAAGACGTTCGAAAGTTTCAACAAAGAATTTATTTGGTTATTCAATCAACACGTAGTACATTTTTACTGAAAATATTAAAATACGATTTATGCACTTTCCTTATAATTCAAATACAGAAAAACTTAACAAAAACATTAATGTTTTTGTTTTTATTAAAAATACAACATCAATTTAAAATAAAAAAACATGAAAATGATTTTATTCGTATAAAATAAATAAACACCCAGTGCAATAAAACAAACAATGGACTAATACAGAATATTGTGAACTTACAACAATTCACGTGCCACAATGAATTCACGTCCACATGCAGAATAGCAAAGTGCACAATGCACATGCAGCTTAATTTCCCTGAACGTAAGTGCACGAGTAACAGTTATTTCAAACAATAGCCAGCCAATTCGTTGTTGATATTGGATTTTTAATTAAGTTTTCCACAGTAAATCAAATCATATTATAATAGAATTTACTTCTAACCTCAATAGGAAAGCTATAAATTTGATAAGTTATAGCCATTTAATGTCCTTACAAAAACCAAAATTTTATTCCTCTATACTCTAAACAACAGAAATTTTAATTAGAAATGGACGATTTGAACAGAGATGAATTTTGAACAGAAATGATTTCATTAAATTTGTCTACAGCAACATGAGGAACAAATATAACAGAAATATAACAGATGTAAACGGACCCTTAATAACTCTTATAACTCTGACTGCAGCGCCATCTCCTACGAAAGTTTTAAGAAGAACAGAAAAACCTTAAGAAAATAAGCTTGTTGACTTTGAAAGAATTTCATGTCTCTTTACGAACGTGTTCAAAAATAACTCTCGCTGATGGACATGAAGCTCAAGCACTTCAACGAGCGTATCTTTTTTGTTAACATTTTTTAATGAAAATCGTTACATGAATTTTGTTTGTGATTTCTAGATCTATTTGCATTCTTGATTCTTATATGACCATCGAAATATTTTCACCATTTATTCTTAATTCTGGTAATTTTGACATGGCATTTTGGTGCCTGCTTGTTGCACGTGCACTCTTTTGGTTCTTAATTCTAAAGTACAAACAAAATGTCCATGACAATTTTTTCACTATACAATTGGTTTAGTTTTCAGATATATTTGAAAATTTTAATAAATTAACTTTGTTGGTCTGTTCAAAGAGAAAATATAAATTTATATATTTTTTGTACAAAAAATTTTGTTGTATGATAGCAAAAACTAAAATCCAAGGTGAATTTCGCAAATCCGAAACATTTATGATTTTCTATTTGGAAAAACACAAAATTTGGGTGCAAAGTGCTTAGTCAAATTATAAGCCCACTGGTATAAAACTATTATAATTTTTCGACATTTAATGCATTTGAATGAATTTTTTTTGTTCTGTTCCGAGAAAAAAGTGTTTGACTCTAGTCTTGCACTAACTGACGCTTCTGGCTTCATTTATACCATATATAGTGAAAGGTTATAGAAAACAATTGAAACGAAAATTGACATTTAGAAAATAACTTTGTAAATTATTGTTTAACCATTCAAGCTCACACCAGCAAGACTGTCAACATGCAAATCCAGGGGGTAAAGGACGGAAGGCTAAAATACATATATCCTAAAATTAGCATTTAGAAAATGAATGTTTAATCAACGTTGCAAGCTCTCGTATACCTATAACTAACAGATCCAGATGGGGATATAATTTATTCAATTCAAAAATAAACCATTGTATTATTTGCTTAGCGATTTAATTTTTCCATAACTTTAATTTGTATTTCTGAGAAATCATTGGTTGTAATAATTTTGATTCTCAACGAAGCACGACACTGTTCTAAAGAATTAGTGATTTTAACACTCTATTATCCAAAATTGAAAGTATACATAGCTTATGTTCTGGGAATTATTGATTTGAATTACATACTTTTTTAACCACCGTTTACATATTTTGTTCTCCCATTCAGAAGTAAAAGTTATTTTTTCCGGTAGAGTGGGTGTTGAACGGAAATCACGTGCTGATAGAACAGTGAGATTCTTACTATAAAAATACCTCAAGTGGCTTTCGTTTACCGCACTAAGTCGGGGTGATTTAAGGATTCCTTTGTTTTGCTTCCCGAATATTAAGTAACCGCAATACTGAAAGGAAAAACTAAATAGCTAACAAGTTTTGTGCAGAACATAAAAAATATTGTTTTCCTTAAACTAATAAAGATAACATTTCATGTTTACAGTAGAGCAATTGGCACTTAAATATATGTTAGAAAGTTATGTGGTGGAATTTTAAGCGTGTTTATTTCGATTAAATGGTTTGTATACTGGTGGATGCCATCATTTTTGGTTTCTTTTTACGCTTTTTGCGTATTCATTTTTCATTTATAGCAACACAAAATGTTCATGTCCGTATATAATGTACCTACATTGTCGTATTAAGATGCTAGAAACTGAAAAACTCTGAATCGATGTTTCAAGCTTATGGTCTTCAAATGTTACCATTAAAATAATGAAATAAATGTTTTAATCTTTTTGTGCATAAGAACAGAAATGAGCGCGCAAGAATGCTTACACCAATTCGTCGTTCAATTGCAAATAAATGAGAAATTGCTCCATGGAGCAATTTAATGGCAACACTTTCATACTTTAGGTTTTTGGGGATGCTGAATCCGAATTTGAGGTTTGCCAAAGGAAGCAACATGGTCAAAAATGTAAACAAAAACTTGAAATTTTCAACAATTTTTCAATTTTAATAAAAATTTTACCATTAATTTACAAGAAAACTTGTTTGAAATCCTTAAATTTTAGCTTTGTATGACAAATTAAACACACTCTTGTCAAACTTCATAAGTGTATCATTATTTTTGAAGATGTTTCTGTAATATTTTAGCTGTTGTACTGAAATTATAGTTCTAGACATAAAAATTTACTGTTGATAGCTGATATATCTTATTTTTTTTTGTGTGTTATGATAAGCAGTTACAACATATTAATTTGACACCAAAACATCATCTTTAGCATAAAAACCTACCAAGTTGTAGCTAAAATGCGAAAAATCTAGATAATTTTGGGTTAAAATTTAGGCGAATTCAGTTTTCTTGAACTGTTATGTCCTAGCTGTAACCAAAAACTAATCCTTCATGAAAAAAATTTCCAAAAACTGCAAAATCGTTGCAAATATCGCAATTTTTTGCTTTTTTGACCATGTAACTTCCCGAAATTTTGTTGGCAAACCTCAAATTTGGAATCAGCACTTCCAAAAACATAAAATATGCAAGAAATCAAAACTACCCGAAAACTTTCCCTGCAGGAACCTTTTTGATCACAAATTTACTGTATTAATTGTTATTTGAAAATTTTAAATTTGAAAATAATTTTTTGCAAAAAAAAAAGTTATAGTATGATATAGTTGTTAGTTTTGCCGTATTCTTGTTTCATATTTTTTTTTTAAGTGCCCATTTGTTTGAGTTTCTTTCGGTTTTGACTCAGTCTACAAGTCAATAGAAACTAAAATGTGTCGATTTTCTATTACTTCGATCTCTTTTTACGTTGAAGTTTTTTATTTTCTTTTTGAAATAAAAAAATGTTTTTTTTTTCTAGATTTTTTGTTCGTTGCATATTACGGCATTATCCCATGTAAAACCTATCAACAAGGAGATGGTGATGCATTCCTTTCTATTTTAACTTTAAATTAAATTCTTTGTTCTCAACAATACGAGTATAAGCTCATACTATTCTACAAGGTTCAAAAGAGTTCTCAGTTATTAAATACCCTTGTATTTTTAAAATGCAAATTGGCTTTTATCTCTTCCACACGCATAACATTTTATAAAATAACATGATCAAAATAATATTTTAAATACTTATCCAAGCACACAATTCATTCAGGATAACAAAGGATATAAGAACTAACAATCAATAAATTCCTTGATTCAATATCAATATAATATGTAATTAATAAATCTTTTATCGTAACCCTACCAAAATATTTACTCAAAAACAGTTTTGCATTAAAACCAATAATAAATTTCAAGTTTTATGATATAATATGGTGAGTTGAACAAATATTATGCAACTACCTATTCTAACTTTCTAACCTCTTATAAATCAATACTCAAAATCTCCAAATGCCTACACAGAGCGAAAAGAGCTGTTTTACTGAGAAATGAATAATAAGACATTTCCAGAGAAAAATCATATTGATGTCTTGAACAAAATCTTATTAAAATTTCAATAACATTTCCTTATATTTGTGCACGTAAATAATAAATTGAAGCATCTCGTGCAGGACCAAATAACTCTTCATTTTCAAATTTCATTAAAATCAATAAAGTAAACTATTGGTATTGTATGTTGCAAACTATTGGTATGTAAGTATGTCTTGGTAGGTGTGGCCGTGAGAGGGCCTTCAACTTGTTAATATGAAGTCATTTCGTGACTGCTTAAACTTTTACAGCACGTTCCTTACATCCCACATGTTTCAAAAACACTAGTTAGCTGTAAATCCAGTGGTGGAATCATCGTCAGCTGGCACCATAAAGTTCGGGGGCACACATGGAATATTAGGCTCTCACAATTCAAGTTAATGTCTTAATGACGATCATAACACCACTTTGTGGTAAGTTTATGACTGCTTTTCTATAGTAAATACTTGAAGCTACCCGTAGATATTAACAAGAGGGTAGATAAAATCAGTTGAAGGTAAGATTTTAGATTCAAAAGTACCCGTTTACACATACTCAGTGTTGGTCTTTTTTTAAACTTTCGTAACTGATGATCCTTTCACCACAATCTTTTTATTTTATGATTATTTTTTTTTTTTTTATTAAATACACTCTAAGCTACTCGAATGCATCACAAATATTTCGATAAAATATCAGTTTTGAGGGTCAAAAGTATTTTTGTACTACTTTTCACATATTGAGTCGGTCTTTTTTAAAACCGGCCTATCTGACGATCATTCCACCGCCACCTTTTGATCTACTGATTTTTTTAATTTTTTTTTACTCGAAAACACCATTATTATTTGGGATAAAATCAGTGTTCCCTAAATCCTTAGGCTAAAAAGTACCATTTTACTACTTTTCATATATTGAGTATTGGTATTTGAAATATATTAACGCAGCTGATGACCATTTACCATTACTTTTTGATGTCATAATTATTTCAATTTTATGTGCACTCAAAGCTACTCGTAGATACCAACAATATTTGGCTTTTTTCTAAGTTTTTAGCCTTAAAAGTACTTATTTAGTACTTTCCATATGCTCATGGCCACGCCCACCACTACTTTAGCAGCTGACTAGCAGATTCTTAAATGACGCCTGGAAAACTATTATATGTGTTATGTGCATCGCCCACAGTTATTTTATTATTATTTCTATTCTGATGAATTGACACTTTGTCAATTCATAAATCGTATTGTATATCATTTTGCTTATCTCTAAATATGCTGAGTAACAGCATTCAATCATTGTATTTGTATATCTCTTATTATGCTGCATCAACAGATTTTCAATCTTGTGTATCATTTTATGAGACGCTAATTCTTTGGCGTCTCCATCATTAAGTTAGTCGGAAATAAATATCAGAACTGAATAGTCGTTTCTCTTTTAACTCTTTAACGCATAACATATGCATCACAAATGAATCGTCACGAAATGATTAAATAAAATTAACGCTGGCCCCCGGGCTATAGGGGAGATATTAAAATCTCTCTTGAAATATATTTGATATTTAATCCATATTTAATTGGGTTTTGGTTTTGGTGTTGGATTTGTAATTTTGTTTTTTGAGTATAGTCAACGTGATTAGTTCTTACTGCAAATCAAACAATTGAATGAAAATAGAATCATGTGTAGTATGTGCAGTTTTGTTTTATATATGAACCATTCCTATTGGAAGTTATAGATGATTTTGATTTTGATTCACAACAAAGATAAACCATAAATATTGATCAGGTTTCTTATCTTCTCACTCATTTCTAATAGCTAAATGTGGTTTGTAATTTGATCTTAAGAAATAAGCCTACATATATAAAGATTGCTTGAATATGAGGAAATTTATAGCAACAATTGAGACGATACTTCCGTCTACCATGTTTGCCAGATTAATTTAAAAATCAATTTATTTCGATTCTTATATTAATCGTAGAACTAATTTTGTTACAGACTTCACATTTACTATAGTGAAATTAGGAAATCAAATTGGATTTTTCTAGGGACAATTTTGTTTTTTCATGAAATGTGTTTGGATACGTTTTATGATAACGACATATCATCATAAAACTCATTTTGTTGGGACGATAGAGGGATGGGAGCAGCCGCCATCTTTAAAAAATACACGACTGGATCGCAGGAACTTGCTCTTTTAGTTCAAAGTAATAATAAATTTGGGTTGGTGACAATTTCCCCCAAGACATAATCCCCAAAATCCATAATCCCCAAAACCCATAATCCCCAAACTGAAATCTCCAAAGAGAGAATTTCCATGGCAACAATATCCATGCCAAAATATCCAAAACAAATATGTTCGAGTCTTTTGGAATTTTTTTCCATGGAGTTTTTCTCTTGGAGATATTGACAAGTTGGATTATTTTTTTTTTTTTGAGATTTTGTCCAATGGTGATTTTTTGGGGGATTTTGTTCGACGCCCATTATATTTGTTAGGCGTTGAAAATTTCAGTTTTTGGTAGGAACATTTTTATTGAAATAAAAATATCAAGAAAATGATTTTTTGTTCAATTTTTTTTCTACTAAATAAGTACACAATACTTTTCAAAATTATAAGAAGAACCTAGTGACAAGTTTTGAACGAAATCGGTTGAGCCAGTTATGATACATTAAGTAAATTACTAAAAACTATGGAAAATTTCTCGAAAAACGTGTTATTGCCGCTATTCGATTTTTTTGAGAAAAACTAATAACGCAGAATTTTTACAATTACTCAATACATAATATTAACCAGGTTTAATCGAAATCGTTAGAACCTATTTTTAGAAAAATCAAATAGCTCGAAACGGTAATCTGTAATCTGTGATTTTTTTTTTTTTTGTTTTTGAATATCTCGACTAGAAAAAATATCTCCCATATAACAGTTTTTACTTATCGGATTTTTATCGAAAACGGCTCTAACGATTTCAATTAAACTTTGTGTATTTTACATTATGAGTGATTTTAACAATACTGCATTTTTGGTTTATCTAAAAAAATACTAATAACGAAAAAATGTTGAACACGTTTCTGG
The DNA here is from genome assembly GCA_948107695.1 of Meliscaeva auricollis. Lineage (NCBI taxonomy): Eukaryota > Metazoa > Arthropoda > Insecta > Diptera > Syrphidae > Meliscaeva > Meliscaeva auricollis. Next base: position 78,975,667 of record OX403618.1, read on the forward strand.
GGAAATTTTTCATATTAGTTATTTTCTGCCTTACTAGCTCAACCAATTTTGTTCAAAACTTGTCAACAGGTTCTTTTTATATGATTATATAAAAGAATTTCATGAGTTTTTTACATTTTTATAAGCTTATAATTAAAAAAAAATTTAAAAAAAATTTAAAAAAAAAAATACTTTAACATTTAAGGAAACCTTTACTGTAAAACCAAGTAGGTATGTGCCACCCAGTTGTGCATTCTATTGAATTAAATAACATGTACTTTACTTTCAAGGTTGAAAAAGTGAGTACAGATAATAAATAAATTCAATCCTCTTACTCCTTGTCTTATCTATCTAATGTACATTTACAATTCTGTACATTCTAACTTTCTCTTCGGAACTTGATGAGTTTATATTTCCAGAAGTTTCAAACATCACAAAACATAACATTGTTAAATTTATATATATTTTCATTTTTTCTTCCCAGTCATTCTTAATTTGGATGAGATAACTTTTCTTTCTATATAATAATGCCTACAGTCTATAAGAAACAAAAAAGTAAGTACTAACTTAGTAACAACACCCCCGGTTTTTAATATCCGATTTCGATGATTATAGGTTGCAAGAAAAAGTTAGTGGCTGACATTTGAAACTTGAAAAATTCCATTTTAATTTATTGGATGATAAAGTTTTTCTCTGACCACAATGCTTTTGTATACAAATGCCCAAGTCGTTACGTGATTAAAGCTCTTGGCTTTTTGGGTTCCATTTACAGTAGTATTATGTAAGCTTATAGAAAATTCATAACTGACATTGTACAATTTAATTAACATCACAGAAAAGTTGCTTTCAAGGCTTTTCAAAATATCACACCACTCATGTAATGTCTTCTGAGTCGTCAGTAAATAAATAAATAATCTTTCTCGTGAAACTAACTAATTAAAAATAACAAAACAAAGGATTTGATTTTTAATTCCTCAAGGATATTATAATTTAAATACTAGGAGACATGTGTATATGAGATCAGAACGATTTCACATAAGTTATTTATTTTATTTAAATATCTTTTGCAAAGGAGGAACATATATTCTGTAAATTTTTCAACGTTTGAACACTTTGAAAAATTTAACAAAGAATTAGGAGTAGTATTCTATGTTTATCCACAGTCTTGAATCAAGGGAATATGTGACTCATAATGTCAAAAGAAACATCAAAAGCTTTCCATAACCAACCGTACTCTTGCTGACACTAATAAGAAATTATGAGCACCGGAAAGGTAACGATAGGATAGGAGTAAACAGGAGAAAGTACGAGTAACAACAACACCATCAACAACATAAAATGAGATTGGTATTTATCCTTTGCATACAAAACTCTTGAATTTTCATTTACATTCTACATAATATATCGTAGGAAGAGATAATAAGAACTTGTTGTAAAATATAAAATATTTTACTAAAGTTTTAGATAAAACATATTCTAATAATTAAAATGCACGGGGGTGTCGTACGCATTTGATCTAAAGGTTAGGATTGATAAGACAAATTTTATTAATGCGTAAAAATAGGTTAGCATAATATTGTATAATGTTGCTGTTGCTTTTTATTTTTTTGTTTTCGTCAGTTTAAGTATTTTCTTGAATTCTCGATTAAGTGGGAAGAAATAGACCACCAATTGTATAATGTACACGACCAGAAAACCAATTTCAAAAGGTCTTTTTGAAGCTTGTAGCTGATCCACATTAATGTTTGATACTTTAAAATGACCGCTGATTACTCGGTTAAATTTTAAATGAAAATAATAAACTCAACAATTACGGTATATAATGTGAAAATTGATTAATTTTCCCTTGTGGAGCTTATATTTATTTACCCAATTTAATGAACAATTGTACAGAATTTTATTTTTGGCTTCAATCTTTCCATTGGTACCTCAACTTTAAAAATCGATTAGGTTTTACTAAAGTTAAAAAGTTAAAAGTTAAGTTAACGTGAAGAGTATATTTTGAATTTTTTAAAAGAAATCGAATGTATACTATTTTTGATATAATTTATTGATGTTGCGAAGCTTGTGAGTGTCTTATTGAAAAAAATTGTGTATCAAAATAATAATTGACATTTTAGGTGTATGTAGTTTTATAGAAATTTAAAATTGTTTATGTAGACATAGTCAGAAGTTATGAATGGTATAATTGGTCAAACGAGCATAAAAAATGCATTTTAATCGATATATTCGAGAATTGAGCTAAAAATATATTCAAAATTATAATTTTTTTTCATTAAATTTTGTAATTTTAACGCATTAATTCAAAATATATTTTTATTTAACGACCTCTGTGGCAATGTCTTATAGAATAATTGTCCAATATTTTTATGCAGAATTATAGTCCAAAATTTGATCTAATAGAATCTGTTCAATTTATTAAAATCCTGCAACTAAAGTTAAAGATTTTAATATCCAATGAAATCAACTTTTTATGTATTTTTTTAAAAAATTTTCTTAATTTCTCTTTAAAATCTGTAATTATGCATTTATATGTTTAAAAAATTATTGCCTATCAAGAACACTTGTACCAACAATATTGTAGTGCATGGTATTATGAAATTCAGACAAATTTCATACCATTTTGCAAAAAAAAAACAAAATTAATTTTGCTTTTCAAAATTCTGAAATTTTGTACAAATCTAATGGTTGTGTATATTTCAAGTTTAAAAATGTAAAAATGAAGAAGATAAAAATAAAATACCGTTGGAAACGGTCAAAAAAACTTGTGCTACAAAAATCTTGTTTTTGCTGTTATTCATTGAAAAAAATGTTTAAAAATCTAATATCATCACACATGCATAGACAACACATAAATCTAAAATTCATTTTGACAAATTAACAACTGTTTTATTTTTTTTTACCTCCAAACTAAGTAAGCCATTTGGTTTCGTTGAAAAAGATAAATTTTTATAAGAAACAGTTAAAAATTGTTAGAACCATTTACAAAAAAAAATATGTTCTCATCTATAAAATGCTCAAACCTTGTTAAAAAAAAATTGATATGCCATCTTTAAGAAAATATTATTGGAAATCTAAGTCCAAAATATCAAAAAACTATCACTGATCCGTTCTTCGATTTTTCAAAATAAAATTTTAAACTTTTTTTTTTTTTAAATCAAAGTATAAAAATTGCTATAAACTTTTTGTGTAAAATTGTGATCGAAATCTGTTCAATCGCTTGCGAAAAAAATTGGGTGTATCCTCCCAACTGTTTAATCGAATTTAATATTATATAATATATTTTGACAATATAACTAAGCACACGCGAAAAATATAAAAATATTGTTTGCAATGGATTTTAAATAAAATTTTCCCACAGTGCCAAATATGACTGAAAGTACAGTTTAAATATTTTAGCGTTAAAAATTTAGTTCATTTATTCCCATTAAAAAAAAAAACAGCTTCCCTAGCTGTGTTACTTTTTAAATCGCAGAGACGTCCAATTTTAAAATGCTGAACCCTACTCTGTCCCACATATGTAGATTGGCAGTACAGATCTTATAGGAGAGTTTACTTCTTACGTTAGTAACAATCTTTGTGGGAGAGAGTATTACACGTGTGACAATATTTCATCAAAATTACCTCACTGCATGTCATCATAATCTTTAACCTTTTTAAAAACAAATTCCCTGATAAACCTTTAAAATTTCAAGCTCAATCATATCATTGATTAATAAAATTTTAACTAAAGTGTATAGGTATAGTTTACATATTTCATTGATTGCATTAACAAAAATAAATAAAAACAAATAATATCAGAAATTAAACAATAATTCAAGTTATCACCATCCAATACACACCGCCTTAGACATGCGCAAACCTGTTTCTAGCTGAGTCAACAGTTATGGATGTTCGCACGATATCGAAAGGGCATTGGCTCATACCAATGCATGTGCCGGATATCTGACTCCCCATTTCATCATAATAACGGGTCAGCAATATTGCATGGGAACGAATGCGGTACCACCGATATTGCCGGGTCAGCAGAATGACAGCAAAGCTGTCTATAGGTTTAAATAATTATTGTCACTGTTATTCCGACCCCCGAACGAGCAAGTCATATTAAATATTTATTATAACGTTTAACAACGGTGTTTTATTTTAGTTCTCCAAATAGTAAGTCGAACCGTTGGGCCAGCCCTCTGGGCTGGCGTTCGTGTATTTTTTTGGAGTCCTCTTCAAGGACATCCTTAACTGGCGCCCGAGCAGGGACAGGTCTAAAAATCCTATCCTCTCTAAAAGTGCGAATTGTCGTGTCCTTTCATACAGGACTAGAAGTCAGTACACTCTATAGAGTGAGTATTGTGGTACCCATGGGAACACAGCAATCATATTGACCATCTAGCGACAAATACTATATACCCACGGGAACATATAGTCATCGTCGAGTTGAGAGGAGTGGATGTGAAGATAATCGTGCCATTAGTAGGTTGCTTGCAATTATAAACGCTTGCGACTAAAAAGGAACAACACGACTCTTCCATAGACCTGTTCCTAACGAACTGACTAAATCGTTTTTTTTTTTTTCTCTCTGTTTAGCTTTCTACAAGCAACTGCAACCAGATGCATATTCTCCTGGTCCTGACGTGAGTGGAATAGATAGAAAATATAAATCAGTTTATCAGTTGATTTCCTTTTTTTGTTAAAAAGAAGAAGTGAATAAAACAAAAATTCACATAATATCTTATATCGAAGTGAATCGATTTCCTTTTTAAATAAAAAAGCGAATAAGAAAAAAATCTAATAAAAAATCAAGAGGAAAAATTCCTTGACAAAAATAAATCGAAATTATCGAAATTAAAAAGTTTTTGAAAAAAAAGAAGTGAATTAAACAAAAATTCAAAAATTCACATACATGTTATACAAAAGTGAATCGATTTCCTTTTAAAAAAAAAAAAAAAAGTGAATAAAAAAAAAAGATCAGGAAGAAAAATTCCTTGATAAAAAATTGTTATTATTGAAATTAAAAGTTTTGTGTAAAAAAAAAAAAAAAAAGAAAGAAGTTTCCCTAGTAAGAAAATTGAAAAAAAATTATTTAATCTAAAAGTTTTGTGTGACATAAGAAAAATTGTAAAGTAAGAGAAAGATTTGATCGAGAAAAATTGAAGTTAATAAAATATAAATTTGAAAGTGTGTGAAATCCCAAAAAGAAGGTAAGGTGCATTGATATATGTAATATATTTTTTTTTTTTTTTTGTGTTAAGTGCATTTATACACCCCGCTTCTAAAAAAAAAAAAAAAAACAAAAAAAAGGAAAATGGATCAATTAACTAAGCAAGTAAATGATCTAAATGGGGCTCTGAACTTAATTTTGGCCCAGTTAAAGGAGTTAGATAGTAGGATGAAGGTGATTGAAAAAATTCCCACACCGACAACCGCAACAAACGCGAATTCTCTTAGTGAGCCCAAAACGGAGGCAGACTTGAAAGAGATAAGTCGTCTCCCGGATTGCGTTAAAGAGCTGCAAGCCTTTGACGGAAACCCAACACAGTATGTATCCTGGATACATAATGTGGAGAGTATCCTAAAGGACTTCAGCATAATTAAAAGCAAACCAATGTACCGGGCTATACTAAGACATATCAGACAAAAGATACGTGGTGTTGCGGATTCAGCTCTGATTTCTTACAACATCTTCGATGATGATTGGGAAGAAATAAAAAGAATTTTATCATTGCACTACGCGGACAAGAGAGATATTCGAACGTTAGAACATCAACTTAACCAAATTACCCAGAAGGGAACCCGTTTGGATGAGTTTTACGCTACCGTAAACCACCAATTCTCCTTAATTATTAATAAAATCAAAACTGAGTCCTACACGCAAGAAACCGTCTGTGCGCTGGTGGAAACGTATCGAAACCGGGCGTTAGACGTTTTCATTAGAGGCCTTAGTGGTGATTTATCGCGGTTGTTAATCGTCCAGCGGCCAAAAACCCTGCCAGAAGCATATGCTTCTTGCTTAGAGATGCAGAACTTAAATTTTCGAAATCAGGCCATACATAATCCGAATCTCTCTAATACTATTACGGCTCCCTACAATCAATCATTTAATATAGATAATGTTAGACAAATTCCTCCCCAGAGGAATTATAATTCAAATCCTCCACCAAGACCAACTGGCCCTAAACCGCATCAGAAAATGGATGTTGACCAGTCAGTCCAGACAAAGCAGGTTAATTACATGAATAGACCTCAGGGTAATCCTTTCAAGAGGAGGGCACGATCTGAGAACTATTCACGCTCCCAAGCTCGAAAACAACAAAGATTATACAACCTTCAACCGGTGGAAGAAATACTACCTGAAACCTACGATGAGGTAGTTAATGAAAATTATGAGGACGAGGTGAATTTTATGATGGGCGCCTCTCCAGCGTACCATACATAAAATATATACTCGAAAATGGAAAAGTGTTGAGCTTCCTTGTTGACACTGGGGCAAATAAGAATTTCATTGCCCCACACGTGTCACAAAATACGACCCGGTTAGCTCAACCTTTCGCCGTTAATTCGGCAGCAGGTAATTTAAGGATTACCGACAAAATAACAGGAAAATTCTTTGCTAAAGTCGGAAATGATACTCCATTGACGTTTTACGTACTCCCTGGTCTCAAGAGTTTTGACGGTATCATTGGCGACGATACCTTAAAACAGTTAGAAGCCATTATTGATCGCAAGATGAATATTCTAACGTTGGCGAAAGGGATTGTAATACCTCTGGAAGATAAATTTTCCTCACAAATTAATACCATTCTTGGCAAAGAAATTCCTGAGAGCGTCCGAAAAAAACTGTCTCAAATAATAAAAAAACATGATAAGCTGTTCACACCCCTTGATGCGAATGAGTTGGTAAGAACTACAGTCAGGGCAGAAATAAGGACTAGCACAGACGAACCAGTCTATACTAAAAGCTATCCTTACCCTCCCTGTATGAGAGAAGTGGTTGAGAAAGAGATTAAGGAGCTCTTAGCTGAAGGCATAATACGTCCTTCTAGGAGCCCTTATAACTCACCAATCTGGGTTGTCCCAAAAAAACCAAAACCCTCAGGTGAGAAGCAATATCGCATGGTAATAGACTTTAAACGTCTTAACCTTGTGACTATTGCAGATGCCTACCCTATCCCAGACATCAATTCCACACTTGCGAGTTTGGGGAATGCTAAGCTTTTTACTACCCTAGATTTGACCTCTGGTTTTCATCAAATACCGATGTTAGAATCAGATATACCAAAAACAGCTTTTTCCACGATGAATGGAAAATACGAGTGGCTGAGACTTCCATTCGGTCTTAAAAATGCCCCCGCTATCTTCCAAAGAATGATTGATGACGTCTTGAAAGAATTCATCGGCAAGATATGCTATGTCTACATCGACGACATAGTCATTTTTGGAGGAAGTGTTGAGGAAATGCTCAACAACATCGAGACTATACTTTCGAGGCTGCGTGAGGTAAATCTAAAGGTTAATTTAGAAAAGACATCTTTTCTCAAAACCGAGGTAGAATTTTTGGGCTACATAATAACACCCGATGGTATAAGGGCTGATCCTAAAAAGATCGATGCAATTCAAAAAATTATCCCTCCAGAAAATCTTAAAGAATTAAAAAGTTTTCTGGGTCTCACCTCATACTACAGAAAGTTTATTCGCGATTATGCGAAAATAGCGAAACCTCTCACAAACTTAACTAGGGGAAATAATGCACAGGTAAAGGCTAATCAGTCGAAGCGCGTTTCTATTGAATTAGACCAAGAAGCGTTGAGAGCGTTTCAAGACCTTAAAGATCTGCTCACTTCATCTGAGATTTTGGCTTTCCCAGACTTTGGGAAAACATTCAACCTAACGACAGACGCTTCAGATTACGCGATCGGGGCTGTATTGTCACAAGAATATTCGGGTCTCGATAAGCCAATTGCTTTCATCTCTAGGTCTCTAAACAAGACAGAAGAAAGTTTCGCTACAAACGAAAAAGAGATGCTGGCTATCGTGTGGGCCCTTGATAACCTTCGCTCTTATGTTTATGGGGCAAAAAAGATACGCATCCATACTGACCATCAACCACTGACATTTGCATTGGGAAATCGTAATTTTAATGCAAAACTTAAAAGGTGGAAGTCACGAATAGAAGAGTACAACTATGAACTGGTTTACAAACCTGGAAAATCTAACATAGTTGCAGATGCTCTATCAAGACTTAAAACCGAAGTCAATCACTTGTCTGACTCAATGAATATTGAGACAGCACACAGTTCTAACGCCGGTAGACAAGGGTCCGTGACGGATTCTGCTAGTGAAGGTCATGAAGGCGAAGAAAACAGGTCTATGACAGAAACAGCAAGCGAAGAACGATCGTCTGTAGTAGGTACCATGCATAGCGCTGAACAAGACAGCACTGACATGATTCCCCATGTAGAGGCACCATTGAATGTGTTTCGTAATCAAATAATAATCAAAATAGGGAAGGGACTAGAAGCCCACGAACAACCTCATCCTGGTTATTTTCGTCACTATGTGGCAGCACAAAATCCTACGAAGCAAGATCTCGTTAGGATCCTTAAAGCAAGATTAAGACCTAATATTTTGAATGGAATAAAAATTCCTGAATCACAATTAGCTCTTCTTCAAGAAATTTATCTAGAAAATTTTGTGACCTACAAACTTCGGATTACGCAAAGGATCGTTGAGGATGTAAAAAATCCAAATCGTGTTGTTACATTGATTATGGACGAGCACAAAAGGGCACACCGCAATGCGAGGGAAAATAAAGAACAACTTTTAGAAAGATATTATTTTCCTAGGATGTATAGTCTGATTAAAAAATATACCGCCAACTGTGAGGTGTGCAAGCTCAACAAATACGATAGACATCCTGTTAGCCCCGAATTTCAAGCAACACCTATCCCCAAATACCCTTGTGAAATTTTACATTTAGATATTGTGGAAATTCAAAACGAGAAGTTCATAAGTTGCATAGATAAATTCTCGAAATTTGCTAAATTGTTCCACATAAAAAATCGATCAGTCCTTCACCTGAGAGATAAAATTACGAAAATTTTACATTACTTCACTGTTCCGAAAATCTTGGTAACTGACAATGAAAGGAGCTTCCTGAGCCCAATAGTGCTCAATTTCATAAACATGCTAGGTATAAAATTGTACCGTACCCCTGTTCATCGTAGTGAAGTGAATGGACAAGTGGAAAGACTCCATTCCACAATATTGGAAATTTTTAGATGTCTCAAAGTAGAGTACAAGGGTTTACGACTCAAGGAGCTAATAAATATAGCCGTAGACAGATATAATAACTCTATCCATTCAGTTACCGGAAAGAAACCATCTGATATATTTTTCAACAGATATCAGAGAATCAATTACCAAAATCTAGTTGACTTCCGTGGTAGAGTAAATAGGGAATTGAAAGGGGAAATCATGAGAAAGCAGAAAACCGCTAACGACAGAAGAAATGAAAAACGATCCAAACCCAAAAAGTACAAAAAGGGTGATATCGTTTACGTGAGAGTTAAGGGTATCCAAGCCAAAAACAAACCTATCTTTAAAAGAGAGGTTGTTGAAAGAGACAACAAGGTGACAATCACCACACCAGGTGGACGAAAAATCCACAAAACTCATTTAAAAAATGTTTAAAACACAAAATAAAAATTATTAAAAATGAGTTTTCAAAAAAGGGGGGGGTGTATGCACAGCACGTTCACAATGCACCTACCATTATTCGTTCTATAAGAAAACACACAAAATAACTTACTATACATTTGAATTTGCTTCTTAAGTTAATTAGAATTATATAACTATAACATACAGGGGAAACATAAAAAAATATATATTTTTATTTGTTAATCATTTTAATCTAAAATTAAAACTAATCATATTATAAAAATCTCATTTTGTACTGTTAGAATATAAATATATTCCTTTTTCGTTCTATACAATATTTAGATAGTAATTAAAGTAATATGAAACAATAACTTGCTTCTTTTTCATTTACTGATAAATTTCCGCTCTTGCATCACCATACCTTAGTTTAAGCTTACACTGGGGTCCCAGTTACCGCAGGAAAAGCAAAAAAGAGAATATTTTTTTATTTTTATACATATCCCCAGATTAACCTTCCTAGCTGCGGCCCAAGCACTACAAATTTTTGACTATAAGGCACCCATAGTCTCCTTGAAAGAAGGAAAAGGGTGGATTGTGGATGGTAGTTTCAAACTAGTACATACTATTGATCTAGCGGAATTCCAGAATCTTGTGGAAGGTGTGAGCGACGCCATAAAAGAAAACATAAAAGACGAAGACAGAAAACGTGTCATAGAATTTCATTTGCGACAAATAAAAGAACGCCTCAACTTACTTAAGGGTAAATCACAGAGGAAGACAAGGTCCATCGACTGGATTGGAACAGCCTGGAAGTGGGTAGCTGGAAATCCCGACGCCACCGACTGGAATAAAATCCTACAAAGTCAAGAGGCAATCATAGAAAATAACAACCACCAATACAGAGTTAATGAGAAACTCTTTGGAATCACTAAAGAAATAACACGAAAAATAAACCTTGTGATTGAAAGATACGAACAAAATATCAAAGACACCATTTCTGGAAAATTCGAACAAGACACATTAGATGAAATCATAGCCGTCAAAGGCGAGATAAATGAGATCGTTCGAGCTTGCCAAATGGCTAAAAGTGGCTTGATCAATACGAATCTTCTTGATACCGAAGAAATCAATTCGATTATCAATGAAATAGAGACACTACCTTACGCTAACGAGATAGAAGCCGTTGAGTATGGTACACCATCTATTTTTACCAATGGATCAATGCTGCTGTATATCATTTCAATGCCAAAAGTGGGAAAAGAAGAATATAACCTGCTTATAACAAGACCATCGGTTATTGAAGGAAAACAGATTGATCTGAAATTCAAAAGGATGCTGATCAACCATGAAGTAACATACGGTATAGTAGCCAACTGCCTATCGATTAATAACTCAACGATCTGTGAGGACAAGGCGCTTGAAAAAGTTCCTGAAGATACCTGCGTAGCTCGATTACTGAAAGGAGGACACACGGCTTGTACCTTCCAAACGAACACTGAAGAGGTCATCGAACTTATAAAAGAGGATACAATTTTTGTCACCAATTTCAAGGGCGATTTAACCTCTAATAATAATATTTCAAGATCTCTTTCAGGCACATATATAATCCAGCTAGTTAACGAGACGATCAAATTGAAGGGCAGGACATTTTCCAGTTCTGTGGCTACATCTCTGCAAGCGCTACCCCCAGTGTTAATGAACATCACCAATCGCGATCGACAGATCGACTTGGGATTCGTGCATGACCTCAGCGTTAAAAACATAGAACGCCTAGGTAACTTAACCCAAGAATTTAAAATTTCTATACTTACAGAAGTCTTCGTCCTTGTTTCGGTGATGTTTGTCGTTGCAACCATTTGGCGGAAGATCTATGCCAAACCCCACATCCCAACGATGTTATCTCCTAACCTAAGGGTAACAGCCTAACCATGACGTCACTCAGGATCTACGGGTCGTAGATTTTCAAAGGGGGAGGAGTTATCACCATCCAATACACACCGCCTTAGACATGCGCAAACCTGTTTCTAGCTGAGTCAACAGTTATGGATGTTCGCACGATATCGAAAGGGCATTGGCTCATACCAATGCATGTGCCGGATATCTGACTCCCCATTTCATCATAATAACGGGTCAGCAATATTGCATGGGAACGAATGCGGTACCACCGATATTGCCGGGTCAGCAGAATGACAGCAAAGCTGTCTATAGGTTTAAATAATTATTGTCACTGTTATTCCGACCCCCGAACGAGCAAGTCATATTAAATATTTATTATAACGTTTAACAACGGTGTTTTATTTTAGTTCTCCAAATAGTAAGTCGAACCGTTGGGCCAGCCCTCTGGGCTGGCGTTCGTGTATTTTTTTGGAGTCCTCTTCAAGGACATCCTTAACTTTCATTTCATTTTATATATGTATGTAAATATTTTTATCTCCTCACGAATAATGTAAACAAATATCAATAATAAATAACCCAAACAAAATACAATTTTTAAAGACAAATAAAAAAAAAAAAAACTAAAAACATTGTAACAAATACAATAAACATTATATGCCAACATGCTGGGACGTATTGTTCCAATTCCAATTCCAAATCAAATCATTGAATTAATTAAATTTCGAATAGAATTTAAATATTTTATTTTGTTTTGTCTCGCCATAATACCTATATCACCAGTGTGTTTTATTCTTTTCCATTCCAGGTGTATCGGATCAACGTTTGGTGGACGCAACGCCAATATGTGTCCGATTGTAGTTGCCCTCGGTGGAAGTCGCAAATAAGCCTTTATCAGCAGCAGCAACACGCAGCTCTCAGTGTCCATTCAGCTAACTGAGTGCATTACAGTTATTTCGGGAACTACGATTTTTATTCGAAATTGCAACAACAAAAAAGTCAAACTACATTGGAACGTGCGGATTCAATATAACAAATCGGAAAAAATGCAAAAAACAAACAGAGATATTAAAAGCCTACACACTTGCTACGCGTCCGCATGCATGAAAAATTAGAACCAAACCAAAAAAAAATCTTTACAAAAAATCAACAGTTTTCTAATTTATTTTTTATTTTTAATTTGTTTTGTATTTTTTAATTTAACAAAAGTGAATTTTAAATGACTATCGGATTGGAAATAGTTCAAAAAACCTTAAATCGGTCTCTGATTTCCAGTGTGATTTAAAATAAACGAAAAGTAAAAAAAAAAAACACAAATGAAACGCAAGTGTGATTTTTTCCAAAACAAAATTTTAAATTTTTGATGAAAGTCTAAAGTTTCTATATTATACCAAAGTGTGTTTAGTGTTTAGTTTTGTTGTTGTTGTTTTTTTTTTGTTTTTGTTTAAAACTATTTAAAAAATAAAAAAAGTCTCTCTATACGTAAAATGTTAATTTTATTCGCCAAATATACATTATTTATGTGCTTATCAATTATCAGTGACAATTCAAATTGTGACAAAAAATTATACGAAGCTAGCACTGGCGGTGGGGTTTACTGGAAGGCAGCATGTACAGCTAAGTGTTTATTAAATGACAAAAACAAAGTAAGGTTATACAAATGTTTTGGTAATATTTTATTTAAAAAACCTTGATTTATCTATTAAAAAAAAAGAAAAGAGTCAAAAATAAAGAAATTAGACAAATCGTAGAAAAGGTTATTGGCTTAGGGAAATTTGATTTTTATTTGGACAAGATGCTTTAAAGCATTTTTATTGGTTGAATTTTTGGACAGCAATGCCCTTACTCATATCCCAAGTGTCCCAATGAATCCCATTTTGAGTTTTGGCTCTCATTTGCAATGAGAACAACGAACCAAAGAGTACATCGATATATTTTGGATGAAAGGGTGTTTTTTGTACAAGAGAATAATGTGAAATAGGTACCAAAACACCTTGTTAAAATAATGGTAGATTTAAAACAAATAGTAACAATTCTCCAATATGCATTAGAATCAAAAATAAAATAAAGTACAATACTGGGTCACACGTACTTGCTATTATAGTCAAAGTTGCTGTGGACTTTAAAGCTTCTTGTACAATTTTTTTTTAAAAATACATAATTTTATAAGAAAAATATAAAATTCATTACTAAAATGTAAATGTAAAATTCCAAACTAGGAATACCATTTGATTTCGTTAAAAAATATACATTTTTAGAAAACAAAAAAAAAAATGAAAATAGTTAAAGCCGTTAAAAAAAAACAATTTATTGTATTAAAATACTCAAATCTTTTTTAAGAACAAAATTGGCATGCCATTTTCAAGAAAATATTAATGCACTTCTAAAAACAAAATCTCCATTGAAATTACCAACACGTTTTTGAAAAAAAATTAATTTTTCAAAAATATATTTTAAAACTTTTTTCCAAAAAATTTATTTTATTTTTTTAAATTTTGATTTGAAGTAATTTTTTAATTGTTAATAACCTTTTGTGTAAAAATTGTCATCGAAGTCCATCGAGTCGTTTACAAGAAAATCATTAAAAAATATAATACACTGAAATACCATTCTTGTAGCAGCTTATTTAAAAGAAAAAAAGAAAAATTGAAGAATTAATTTTGGCATTAAAAAAAATTGTACGATAGTATTGATTTTTTTTTCATTTCAATTATTTTTTTCTTGTTTCAACCTAGCCTTAAATGAATGTAATCATATGTGATTCATTATAAATTGTTGTTTTTGTCATGTCTCGATTTGTCAAAACAAATAATTTTGAATCAAAATAATCAAGAATTTTAAATCAAAGATTATATTACCCACAACTTCCCTATTGACCTCATTATCACAATTAAACATTTTCTTTTTAATTTTATGAGCTCTATTGACGTCAGATAATAAATCGAATTAATTTGAAATTTTACAATCGATTACTAGTATATGTATTGGGTTCATTAAACTAGGGTTTAATATTTTCTGTCGTATTTCAACACTATGCACTTGTTTGGTATTCTACTGTTCCCTTTTAAACATACATATTATATGCAATTGATTTTAATAATTTTGGTCTTACCCATTTGAAAAAAAAAATCTTACTATCTAAATTGAATCCTTTTCATAGTGTTTTTGTTAAGCCTCTAATCTAAACACAATTAAGATGGAAAACATAACAACGTAATCTTTATTTTGGCAACACAAAATTTATATTAAATAATCCTTTTCCTTTGGGATTTGAAATTCACTTATAGGCCATTCCAAAGTAACGGAGAGGAAAAAATAAAAAAACGTTTATCTCATTATAAAGCAAAAATAATTATTCTTCAAACTTTATGGGCGTTAAGGGCACTTTAAAAAGTTATCGTCTTAGAAGTCTCATCAAAAACTAATAACTGCGAGTAAAGTTATTCAGTAGAAAGACGGTAACGGAGAAGACGGAGTACGCGTCTTTCTTTCTCCATAACTTTACTGGCAGGCATGAGTTTTTGATGAAACTTCTTAGACAGTAACTGGCTGTTATAATCTCGAAAGTAATTTTGCGGTTTTAATATAATGTACATTTTGAATAATATAAAATTATTATTACAAATTCTGGACTTATATTCAATTAAACACAAAGAAATCAAACAAAACCACTACAACCGACCCCACCGAAAAAAAGTAAAAATTAAATTGAAAATAAAAAAAAATGTTTACGTTTAAATTTTTTCTCTTATAAACTCAATAATTTATCGGATATCGAACTTCCGCAGAGTGATGGTGGTGGTCTTTGGTCGTGTTGGTCATGGTAAACATCAAATAATGTTGATGTTGAATTTATGACGTCATACCTAACTTTTGTTTGCTATTAGAAACTTTTAACATGTGATGATGAAATATTATTAATTTTTAATGCAAATATTAGAAACTATTTGGTTTGTGCACTCTCCTCATTCCAGATACATCACATTTGCAGTAGGCTGAACTACAACTGAGTTTTTACTGCAATATAGGTACAAACTGTATATCCAGTCATGCATTTGTACACAAACATTTTGAGATAATAACCAAACATGATATTACAATGATAGAGAATGCAAAAAAAGTGTGCCTGGCAATTCTGTCTGTCTGTATCAGAAGCCACAGGCTTCAAACTTTGTATTTAGCGTTATTTTGGGAGATTGTCCAAAAGGGGTTTTGGAATTAATATTCTTGGACCAAAAAACAACGGTGCCTGCAATATGCCGGTTTTAGAAGAACTTAGTTTTATCAAAAATGGCTCCTACGATTTCGATTTGAAAGTCTTGGTCATTTTGTTAGATAAGGTCTATTTTTATAAGAACATTTTTTTAACTGATATTAACGGTACCTGACAAAAAATCGAAAAAAGTAAAGTGTAGTCAGATCTTTTAACTTAGGTGAACCAAAACAGAAAACGAGACATTCCAAGAAAATTGTTGTTCCATTTCAAAATTTCAACACATATTCATATTGTTCATGAACCGGGCATCGTTCATGCCCTGTGGAGGCGGCCTGTAACTTACCGGCCGACTAGCTTAGAAATGGCCGAATTGACATCGATCGGATGGTGTTCAAATGATTTTGATATTGGCCAAGGGAGAGAGCTGTCATTTGGTCGTCCGGTGAGTAAGTTAGTTTTAGTTAGTTAGACCCGGCAATGCGGTTTTTTTTTTCGGCTAGTTTGTAGATAAAACTACCCTCTTTAACTCAACGTACCATAAGTCGTTTTTAGATTAAGAAACTTCGAAATAAAAAAAAAAGCAATCTCAATCGTTCAAGTCTGCAGGAATGGAAAGGACCTATACAATTTAGGTAAGTCCAAACAGTCGTGAGATGCATTTTTTAATTTCATAAGTACTTTTGAAGATTTCTCACAAGAAGAAGTTCCCTTTGAAAGAATTAAGTTGACAGTACATTGCGTAAACCATGACACCAAGGGTACTACCTTAAGAAACTTAGGTATACTTAAAAATATGACTGAAATGAACCATAAATTATGTACATAGGTAGTAGATATAAATAATTTACAAAAATAAACTAAATAATGTAAACACCCATAAAATGTTATATAGGTTCGTAATCTCTCTATCTTATGTTTTGATGGATTTGGTAACAAATCACTGTTGCTAAAATAATAAAAGTCCCAACTTTTAAAAAGCAAAAAATCACTTACCACCAGCTCATTAACTTTGTCAAAAAACACTTCCAATGTCAGCCCACAAACAAAATAGAATTAATGTGGCATTCACTCCCATATTGTGGGCAAGCCACTTCATCTGAATGATAGTGTTCACATCTACAAAATTCAGCCCACGACTTACATTGAAGCAAACGATTTGTTATTCAAACGAAGTGGAATGGTGGATGTTAAATTTTGTAATTTGTGCGGCTTAGCTACCTCGAGCATAGAGATATAAGTAAATTTAATCTTTTTCAGTGTTTTACTATGGCTTAATCTCTCTTTATTTTTCCTAAAGCAAATGTTTTATAATCATCTTCTAGTTTTTCATTAGAATTTAAGATAGGGGTAGAATTAATGAGAAATCCTGAAGATGAGTTTTTGGTTTTGAAGGGTGTTCAGGGAGAAAAGAAAAGAAATATATTTGTTACCTTTATTTAAAAAAAAAAAAACAGATAAGCTCATGACAAATGATAATGAATTTTAAACATTAAAAAAGTTATAAAGCATCATCGTTCTTTTGTTCATAATTTTGCTTAATTAAAGAGGATTTATCATTCTCACAAAAAACTTTCATTTCTTCTTTTAAATTCGAAATCAACTGACTTCATTATTGCGACGCAGCATTAAATGTTTTAACTGGTAAAGAAAAAAAGTTACTCATACGCCATAGTGACCGTTTAATTTAAAACTCTATATTTTGTGGGCAAAATGATGTGACATGCTCATTCGAGTTTTTAATGCATAAGGTATTTGTATCACTTAACGGATTTGAACAAAAATGATAAAAAAAGCAAGAAAGTATACAATCTACAGTGTGTCTAAAAATATGGTTAGGGGCTATACTTAAAATGTACACCCTTTAAGAAATGGTTTTGCATTAAATTACTTTAGAAGTGTTTTACCTTTTTCTCTTGATTCCTCAACGTCCATCCTTTTAAAGCTGGAATTTTTCTTCAAGTCATACTCATAATTAGTTCCCAACCCAAGAAAAAATTAATCGTATTTTGCAAAAAATTCCGGGCCAAAAGACTTCAAGGGAATGTATCGTCAAATTAAATGCAAGACTGGTTGCTTAACAGATAAAGTGATTGATGTTGCTAAGACTTTTTAATTCATTTTTTTTTTATCTAAATCGTTAGAGATAAAAAAAAAAACTTTTATAAATGTATAAAATTTTCATATGACTTTTCAAAATAAAATTTGTATGCCTATTATCTATTATCTATCTAAACTAAATTTTGAAACAAAAATATTGAGAAAAAACAACTTAATTTGACATAAAAAAATCAATTTGTTTTAAAAAAATTAAAAGAAAGGCGATGAGTGGCCCTATATCAATTTCGGAAGCAACCCACAAAGGTTTATACGAGTTATGTTATCAAAAAAGCGCAACGCAGCGCTATTGGTGTCATGAGCCAGGTCCTCGTGACTTTTATTTCAAAAAAATAATAACCCGTTTTCGAAGAATTGATTTTTAAATAAAATCATTGAAACTTTTTTTAAAAATTTAATTTTTTTTTTTTTGAAAATTTTGATACCAAATAATATTAAATTTATAAATAAGCTTCCGTATAAAAAAATCATCAAAATCGGTCAGATCATTTAAGAGAAAGTCAAAAGTAAATTTAAAAAAAATGGTTCTACCGCAGATACCGTTAGAAACATTATTAAAAATATTTCTTTCATTTCAGAAGTAAGGTCTTGCTAACAGAAGTACACACAAAATTTTTAACAAAATCGTTGTAGCCGTTTATGATGAAACTTAACTTTTCCCTGTTGGCATGTATTGTTAGTTTTGGTTCAAAACTTACGATAATTATTTATTGCGTTCACGTATTTTAATTGTTAGATATGTTTGAGTGAGATCTAGGCATCCTTAAAACCCAACATTCTTAAATTTCGGCACATATTCAAATAGCCTAAACTTAAGACTAATTTTTGACTCTTTATTTTTGTTGCTTAAATATGTAAACTAGACTAAAGTTTAAAAATGAAACTGATACATATGTATTTCTTCCACTCACCAAACCCACAGAGTTTTGCGAATTGCTTTGATTTGTGTCAATCAATCGAAACTTTAAATTCTGATGTTGTATTGAAGAAAATAAATGAAAACCATGACCTTATGCTGCTGTGTCGTGACGATCGCAGTATAACCCTCAAAGTTATCGAACCAATCCAAGGATATAATCTCCATCGTCAACATCCTCGTTTGGCTGGAAATTCAAAATTATCCTCATTGAACCGAAAAACCATCACTAACTGGACGACAAACAATAATACTCAGGAAATTTACATAGTCAACATTTCTCCGGCACACGAAGCAAAAGATATTTCTGTGTATTTCGTAAGTTTGTTTGAAAAATATATATTTTAGTCCAAAAAATTTATCCAAAAAAATGTACATTATAATAATTCAATAATGCTATCAATAGTAATTTATGTGCTTTCAATTTTTGGTTTCAACAAAAAAAAAAAAAAAAAACAAAACAAAAAAACAAGTCAGATGAAAAAGTGATTACAATTGGAAATTTAAGCCAGAACACAACTTACAACATATCTGTGACTGTTGTGTACTCGAGTGAGGAATATTCAATTATTGCAAAGGCAGGGCAATTTACAACCCTGAGACGAGGCTATAAACCAAGAGAGATCCAAGAAATATCATTGCTGGGATTTGCGGCTGACGAGTCTGATGCGATGCTTGTAACTGCTATGATTTCATGGAAGCCATCATATGGTGAGTTATTTTCAGTTTCTTCTATCGAAAGGCTGACGACCGGTCGGTCGGTGGCGCACATTTGTTGTCATCGTCGATGGTCGTAGGCTCTGCATCGAACGAATAACTAATTTTCTGAATATAATTCAATTCCTTTTTTGTTTCTTTTATTTTGGTACTGTTTTTGAGAAGATATGACGTGCGGGTACGACCTTATCTGTTATTCACCAGAAAGTAAGGACATGGAAGTGACGCAAATTCGAAATGTAAGTTTTGATTTGTCAGAATTTATAATTTTTGCTTTTGATATACTAGGTACCCGTTTTATACCAGCTTATTGTTCGATAGTTGTTTCGTATATAATTTGTATTTTGAATGAATCCATACTTATCTGTGTTCTGGGGGTTTACAATTTTAAACTGATAATAAGAATTTGTATGCTTGTGGCATAATGTTCATGATTCTCGGATTTGTAAAACTTGTGGGTAATAAGAGAGAAATTCACAAAATAAATGAATGTTTGTTTTTGCTAAATGGACACGAAAACCGTTATTCAGATAATAATACAAAGTTATAAAAATTGACGTAGCAAAAGGTCCCTGCGTTAAACAAAATGGGAATAGGTTGTACTATTGTCAAGTTATATGCAAATTTTAAATAAAGTTCTGTTCGACCGACGCCAAGAGCGTAAGGCTTACCGAAAAAATAATAATTAAATGAACAAAATAGAGGATAGAATTTCTTCGATTATAGTTGAAGTATAAGCACGCAGAAAGAACTATGGAATACCGCGGAATACAAATGAAAAAATGTTGATCATCGCGAAATACAGCCAAAAATAGGCTGCAAAGTCATGACAAAAGCGCTAAATACCACGAGACGCAAATAGCGGAAAAAACGTGAAATACTGGTGAAAGATTGCAGAATACTGATACTTCACCGGAAAAAAGTATATGCTTAATACTGCGGAAAAAAAAAGTGGAAATCAGCGGAAAAAACGTAAACGATCACGAATACCTTAGAAAATAGCAAATGAAGTTATAAAAAAGCATTTGGTACCGTAAATTTGGCAAAGGTAAATACCGCGGGAAAAAAGGGAAGTAAAGCGTGGAAAGTCACAAAATAAAGCTTAAAAATTTAAGAGAAATATGCTCGGAATACTAGTGAAATATCGTAGAAATAGTAGAAAATAGAAGTTATAAATAAAACACTAAGTTTCGCGAAAGAAAATGCAAGGAAAGTAACCTAGAAAAGCGTGGATATTCGTGAAATTAAGAACAATGCTGTAAAATACGTTTGCAACTTTTATCACCTACCGTGAAAACCACATATTTCTCATATATAAGTTGTTAAAATCGAATTAGTTTCATTGTTCCAGACTTAATATGTATTAAAGTAACAAAAGAAACCCATAAATTTAAATCTATAGACAATTGCCACAAATGCAACTGCACAGTACTAGAAATAATGAATTTGGCTATGCAAAACACTTGCAATGGACAAACATGATCAATTTTAAAAACTGTTAAATTGATTCATAACCTGTCATATACCAGTTTTAGTTAAATTCATTTTAGAAGCTGTATTAGTCATTTGAAAATCGAATTTTATGCTTTATTTATTTTTTTTTCTCTAAAACTGCATTTACAATTTTTTAACTAAAAAAAGCTAAGCATATATGGTAACTATATCTATAAGAGCAAGTCGTGCAAATTATTTTCCGAGGTATTCCACACTATTGAGCGATTTTTCACGATTTATACACTTTTCCCGCGGTATTCTGCGATGTTCCATGATTCTTGCCCAGATAACAAATTAATTTTTCTATGCTACAAATGGAAGATCAACAAATATTACACATACATATGTCCAAGAACATTTGAATAAATTGATTAACGTCTGCCGATGAAGAAGCATTTAGGTACATTGCAAAATCGCATATATTTGTAATATCAATTTTTTATTACATAACCGTTAAGCGGAGAGTTAAAAAAATTGTAGCACCATAAGATCCAAGAATTTTTCTCATATTGTCATTTTGATACAAAAGAACTTAGTTTTCTTCTTGAATATAAATATTCCATATTTATTTTTTATATCGATCAGGAGATTGAAAAAATATAATTATTATCCATAAAACAAAAAATTGTGTTTTATGTGTTGATTTATGCAACATCGTTCTGACTTTCCACTTCCAAGATCTCATCCAAAATATATTCCTGCAGCATCCGATTTCACATTTTGAAAATGAAAGCCATAGCATCAGCTTTTGTTTAACATCATTCAATCAAAGCACGTATTGAAGTGTTAATATTCGGCTTCAAGGTTATTCTCATTCCATTGTTTTTTTTTATCTTTTAATTAAAGTCTTAATAAAGTAGGTTTATCATCTGCATTCGAACCGAATATTGGATAAAGGGTGGCATAATTAGAGTATCATATCTATAGAACAACAGAGAAGCATCTCAAATGTGAGATGTTTTCGTATTCTACTCCAAAAAATAATATTCTTTGAATTTTTTGCACAAATGTGACTTGCATGTTTGCTGATATTAAGTACATTTTCCATATAGTCTAAAGATTCAGATTTTGAGTGTGAGTGAGAGTGTAACACTATTGATACTAGTATCGGCAAGTGGTCAGAATTTGACCAACCACTAAAACCTTAATTGTATCATTAATTTTTTTAATAATTTTAGCAAATTATTTTTTGTAAGGTGCGCTCTTGGTTGCATTTGAACGCTTGCAAATTAAAAACGACAGAACAAAATTTTGAGTTTACAGTTTTAAAATGTTGTCTTTATAATAATAAAAAAATGAGTTTTATTCTTGTTTGCACAGCTATACAAATTAGCAAGTAATAACGTTGACAAGAATTCGTCGTTCAATGAAAAATAATGGTGAAATTGATGCACGTGATTTTGTAAAATGCGAAATAACAAAAATATGCCCAAATATGTCTGATTTTATGGTTTGAGAAAGATGTTTTGCGATTTTATTTTACTGTCAGTTTTTTTTATATAAATAGTATTAAAGATGGCTTGGTTCTCGGATTCTCAAGATTTTGACTCTCAATTTTCCTCAACGGCCGGCGCGCCGGTAAGTACATGTTGTTTTTAATGATTTTTTTCCAGTTTAAGTAATATTTTTGGAGAATTGCCCTTCCCACTTCGTTTACAAAGAGAAATAGAACCCCAATCTTATCTGCTTTTTTTCAGCTTTTGATACAAGCTACACGCTCTAGCATTTTGTTTAAAAGATGGACAGAATCCCAAAATCCAAAATCCAGAAAGCCCCAAATCCAGAGAGCCCAAAATCCGGAAAACTCAAAATTCCGAAAACCTAAAATCTAGAAAACCCAGAATCCCGAAAACCCTTTTGTTTAACTAGTTTTTAGTAATTGCAAATTTTTCCGCTCCGTTGCCGTTTTTTGAAGACTACTATTACTAGGAATTAAATTCTAGTCGTCATTAAAAAAATTAAAAAAAAAAAATGCAATACGGAAAAATTGTATGAGCTTACTTACGACGAACTCTCCACAGGTTGTTTAGATTATTTGAAATTCTTGCGTGTTCTCATTAAATTACATGAAACATAAGCTGCGAAACAGTAGGTACCTATTTTTTGTACATAATAATTATACTAACAAGATTGTTAATAGGTTCTAAGAACGACCGTTATCTCTTCATTATAAAAAAAAGTAAACAAAAATGGGTAAACATGTTTTGTTAACATTTTATTTACATTTTACCTATAAAACACAATTTATTTGGGGTAACATTCATACTGTGATTGTATCAATCATTGGGTTCCGAGATTAAACTCCCTGGGGCACTCCACTAATTATGTTCTTGCAACTTTTGTTTACTATGTAATATTAGTCATGTTTCCTCCCAGCTGTGTTATTGATCCCTCACTTTTACATTTTTTTTCGAAAAACAGATATAAACAAGTGATAAGCAAAATAATTTGTTTTTGTTTTGCAATAATTCCAGAAGTGAGTGATTATCTTTAATGGAAGAAAATAGTTTCTTCTTGAAATAATTTATTCCATTTTCACAGTTTATGTATCAACTAGAAGGCTACTAGCATAATTTTTTCCATTTAACCGATTTGGGTTTTGTTTGAAGCCTTTCCCACAAACCTCAATTTCGCATTTTCAAAAACAAAACCATACAAATGAAAACCTCAACATTAAAGATGATCTTTAAGTTTAACATTCATCCCTTTCCAAACTTTTAATAATAGCACGTTACGAACAACGAATGTTAATAATATGCTTCAATCTAATCCTCATACCTCCTCAATCTTTTAATTAAAGTGTAAATTTATCATTTGCATTCGAACCGAATTGCATAAAAAACAGCAATAGTGTTGTAGAAGTCGTGTAATTAGAGCAATATATCTATAGAAGAACAGAAGAATCAATCAAATCTGAGATGTTTTCGTATATCCTACTAAAAAACAACAAAAAATAATAAACACAAACATGATTTGAAAAAGCAACCTCAATAAATGACAAGGACCTCTGCGAATATTTCCTATCTGTACCTGCTCCACAATAAAAAAATTAACACATTTCCTACAAAAAATGTCTCTCTATTGTTTGCAATTAGCAATTAATAACAGAAACCATAACCACTCTGAATTAATTAATCTCAATGGTATGACTTCTTGAATAAGCACTTCAAAACACAAACGAAAATGCATCGATTTTGAAAGTGATTCTCAACGTCATTAGTGGTTAGCAACGACTTAAAAGACTTTACTTATTATATTCGTAATATTCAGTATTTGGAATTTGGAACATTTTAAGTCTTAACCCTAATTTAATGTTTTTGTTTCATAAACTTTTTTTTTCGGAAACGCTGCTGATTTATGGACACAAAGAAATGTTTGCTGAAAGTTAATAAATTTTGTCAAATTCATAGAAATTATTTCGTTTGTATTTCCTTCCTACATTTCCGTGCTGTTAATCTGAGAAAAAGACAGAAACAACCAACTAATTCCAGTCATATACATTTTCAGCATGCATCAAAATCACGCAAACAAACTGTTCCATGAAGAAGATTCACATTAATCAGGGGCAAGGTCTGTTTACTCTTAAGCAAATGTTCCGGCCTTGCTCACCAACAACGCTCACTTGCGAATGTGAATTAACAGCTGGCTTCAGAAATCAAAACTTATCACACTAGTAGAGCTATTGCATTGAACAAACAATATATTTCCGTGGTAGTCAGGTAGTCTTCCAGAAGTTTTGTTTCCCTTATAGAATTTGTGCGAATGTATGTTGATTTTGTGACTAGTTTGTTTTTGTTTTTTTTTTTATGTATTTTATTGCCAAAATAATATTCGTCTTATTTTTTTACTCTTATAACTTTATTTGAAGAAAATAGTCACAGCACAGCACAACTTTTTATTGGCAACTAAATATTTGTACCTCACATAGAACCGTTCTTTTTTTTTCATTTTTACTTTCTGTTAAACGACTGAAGCAATTTTGATGAATTTTTATACGGAAGCTTCTTAATAATTTCAAAATTATTAAATATCAAATTATTAAACAAAAAAATTCATCAAAATTAGTTGAGTTATTGTTTGAGAGAAAGTCAAAAATGAAGAAAACGGTTCTATGGGAGGTACCGTTAGCAGAATTTTTACAAACAAAAGACCCTACTTACAAAAGCATACACAAAAATTTTAATCAGCGGTTTTTGAATAAAGTTAACTTTTCCTTAATTGTTATATGGCAGGTACCGTTAGTTGTAGTTCTGAAAAAAAACACCAAGTTTCAAGAAAATCAAGGCTGAAGCACGAGGTACACAGACAGACAGACAGACAGATGGACAGATACAATTGCGAGACATGTCTGATTGTTATCTCGAGTTCGATTTTTTTTACGAATCCGAATTTTGCCCTATAGTACCTACAATCGCAAGTAAAAATCCAAGCATTTTATTGTGAAATTATAAAAATTTCATCACATTTAATCCTTCGTTGCACAAACTTCCAATAAAATCCTATAATTAAAGGATAAAACTGTAAAATTTAGTGCTCATTTAATACTTTGCAGATACATTATATCGTGAGTGCGACCAACAATAAAGTTTATTTTTAATTCCTAATAATGAATTACATAATGAACAGACTTGTTTTCTGTCAAATCACAATTATTTGCCTGAATAATTTACCATTTTGTGTGCCAATTATAACATTTGTTTGGCACTTTCCTAGAATTTTCATTTTAAATGTAAAATGTTTTTTATATCTTTGTTCTCCTTTTTGCAGTGAAGCCTTTTTGTGAAGTAAACATTATTCCTACTTAGCTCGTTAATTTTATTGATGATCCAACGTGGTGCACAAAATTTATTATATTGTAGCTGTGGTCGGTTTTGTTGTCCGTTGTTTAAAATAGAAAACCTTGAATACCATTATGACAAAACAAGAATTCAACGGAAATAATTACCAATACGAGTAAATATTTTCCAGGATTCGTTTTGCACTTTGGTTTGTGAAGCAGTAGATGGAAATTCTTCTTCTATAGCTGTGAGTTATGAATTTTATAAAGAGGGAGGGACATCATTCTGTATGACATAAAATTGTTTTCATTTTTTGTAGTTTCTACGTTCTTCATTTTAAGATATGTGGCATCCTTTTGAAATTAGAAAATATTTCACTTGAGATTAATGTATCTCTAAAATAGAGTAGTTCGTTTTTTGAATTTTTTTGAAATAACATTTCTGACTTCATAAAAGAATTCTTATAGAGTTTTTTTTTTTAATGGAATGCAGTTTTTGCCATCTTTAATTTAATTGAATTTTTCGTAAGAGGTAGCATTTAAATCGAAGAAAATATTATAGTAAACCATTCGGTTTTTATTTTATTTTTTGCATTATGGCACAAATGGAGCTGAGATATTCGCAATAATAAACAATATGAACACAAATGTATTATTGTGCATAAAAGAGAGTTGTTGTCAGAGGTGGTGCAAATTTGGTTTTAAGCTTTTCAAATGAAATTTTATCGATCTGTGAAAAAAGGTGTATGTAATGTATTTCGTTAAAAAAAATTTACACTTTGTTGTAGACTAATATTTCAGATAGGTACATTGACACCTCAATCTTCAAAATCCGACAAAAAATTTACAAATTTTATAAGCGAAAAACAGATAAATCTCAAAGTCATCTTGACAAAATATTTTTACCGTTATTCCATGATTTTTAAAATAAATTAAACCACCCATATAAACTTTCAAAAACGTACGTTTTTTAGAGCTAAAAAAACCGTTATGGAGCATTTTGAATATAATCTATACCTTTTATAGGCGTAATTTTTTCACCATCTATCAATGTGCTTCATTAGTTTTTTAATTAAAAATCATTTTTACCCAATTTCAAAGGTCTAAAAAATATTTTGTGATAGAAAATAGTTTTTAATTTGAAAAGTTGATTTTTTAGATTTTTTTTCAACCAAACCTCATCATCATTTTAGTTTTTCTATTCAATAAAATTTATTTCATAATTCTTACCGTAAAATTTTCGATATGTTCAAAAAATTTGTTTTGTCTTTTACTCCATTTTACCCTAACTTCCCGGCGGAATCTATTGGTGTACTAATTTTTTTCCTCACCGTCACTTATAGTGTAGAAAATGAACCAGTCAAATTATGAATAACAATGGCCGACTATTGTAATTTAATAAATTTATTGTGTTGCACACAAAATGCAAAATAAAAAAAAATAAACCCAGTATAAAATGTAAGTATTTAAAACAGTAATAATCTGCTAAAAAAGTCTGTGTTATTACTGGTTGAATGTATTTATAAACGCCGGTAAAGACGTATAACTTCAAAAACCTGACAGTACTTCTGCGCGCGCAAAGTTAGGCACTTTATCACGACTGACGGAAGTATTATAATAAACTTGTTTAAATCTAATAAATAAGTTTTGTATCTTAAATCAAACATATCAATTGAGGTTATTCTACAATTTATATGTGTTTAATGTTAAACAAAATCCTTCAAGACAAAAATAGCTTCTAGGTTTAGGCAGAAATGGGATGAAATAGTCAATTTAAAATCCATTCAACAGGAAAAATTTATTTTGAGTTACAACAGTATTATAATGTTAGTGCGATATGGTACGACTTTTTATTTCAAGAGGAATTACATGTGAGAGATGAGATACCCATTCATGCATTTATTATGTTGTCTCCTGTAAAATTCATTCATGACAAATACTGTGTGTGTGTAAGTGTAAGTATTGTTTTGATTGTCCCAGAAAATACTCTATTTTCTCATAAAATATTGATTTGATTTTTATATTCAGCAGTCAGCACTTCTATAATGTTTTTTTATTCCCTTTGAAATTGTGTCTAAAATTCTTTGACTTTATGTACATTTTGTTCACTTGTGTGGTATTAGATTCTTAGGCAAAATATATTCATAGCAAGAGTGAGCTAAAGGAAAATCCCTTTTTTTAGAATTTTTTTCAAAATGAATGTTACATTCACAGAGAATAAAAAATATACAAGTTTGTGAAGTATTTTATGTAGAATTGCGCTCTTTGAAGAGGGAGAAGTGGAGGGGGACAGGAAATATTTTAAGCATTAAGTTTTGGAACTGGTCTAAGCTTAGAAATAAAAAAAAATATATATTCTTAATAACTAAAACAAATGTAATGTATTTTAGAATATCTAAAAATAACTGAATAAGAAAAATAATAAGCAAATGGTATGATTACTCCTGTACTTTACTTATTCAGAAAAAAAGCATTTAAGCCGTATTGGCAGTGGCAATTCAAACAACCGTAGAAAAGCTATGCACCTACAAAAATTTGATGGCATTCCGGGAACGCCATTTTTTTTTTGTAAATGTCTTTTTAATTTGAATTAAATTTGTTGATGATGATGTGATAAGCAATCAAGACCTCTGCAACATATTGCAAAAATTATTATTTTAATATTTTTATCAGAAAAATAAAAGAACGCTATGAATTTATTAATGATGTTGTATTCTCTACATGGTTATGTTTATTTTTTAATTATTATGTCTGTGGTTTGACTGTATCGTACCCATTTCAAATAGATAATTTTAAATTTGAAATAACAAAAATATATTAAATTTGTTGCACAAAATGCACATTTTTTTGTTTTTCGTAAAAATAAGCAAATACATGGACTTTTAAATTACTTGTTTATATAAAATGGAAATTTGGTTAACATTAATAATAAGGATTCAATATAATTATGCGAGTAGATAAAACAACAAAAATAAAACCTTTTATAAATTTAATGCACAGATAACTTAATTAAATTGAAAACAAAGTATAAAATTTAGTTGAAGAAATTAAAAAAAATTCTTTATTTTTCGATTTTATTACCAAACATTATAGATTAATATAATTATCAAAATATTTATTTAGGACAAACATTTCTCTCTAAACCATTTCTCTCTTACCTATCTTACTCGAATTTTGTTAATGCAGCATCTTCGAAAAGTAATGTTCCATTATCATGAGACCTTTCCAAATCTAAAAACTTTTTTTTTTTGTTTCAATTTATAAAACATTATCGGTTTTCGATTCACTGCATATTTGTTGTAGGTTTGAAAAATTATTGATTTTTGTTTTTCATAAATTTTGCATTTAATTATCAGTTAGTACACTGGTCTGCAATAATAAAGTTTTTTTTGTCCTTCATTATGTAATATTGAACTTTTCTTAATCAAAATCTGGTTTCTGAAAAATTCTGTAATTGTGCTGAAATTTAGAGCACATTTGGACGTAGCTTAGCTAAGACCAGAAACTAGATTTGTTTTTATTCATCAATGTGTAGTCACATTTTAAACCTTTATTTAAAAAAAAAAATTACCATAAATTTCAAAATTCCGTAGTTTTTGGAATGTACACTTTAAAAATTACTTATTTTTATAGAAGATTCTCAATTTTTTCAATTTTGGGTAACGCCACTACTGCTATCAATACCACATGTTAAACCACCTTGTTTGTTTTAAAAGATTACTTCAAAAAAAAGCTTACAATATTTTTTTTTCTACAGGGAAAAAAATAACAAATAAATATTTTGTATTTCAGCGCGAAGGATTATTTACATACAATTTGGACAATTTAACATTTGCTAGAGTTTATAAAATTGGTATACGTGCAACAAACACAAATGATATCTCAAAGGAGAGTAATTTGATGTGGGAGGAAATAACAACACCATCGTGCGCTGAATGGCATAATATGAATTTTAATATTTGTGGTAAGTGATATCGCATGATGCAAAATTTAATTAATTAATTAATAAGAACAGCATAACGTTATTATAAAAATATCTATCACATTAAATTTTGAAACCAAATTGATTGCAAATTAGAATAAAAATATATCAGCTTACGCAATCGTAAGGCAAAATAAAATATTTGTGTTTTAGGTTAGATACTATGTATATGTCATTTATTAACAGTCAAACCCAATTATTTGAAAACTTTTGTTCATGTTATGTGAACAAACATCTTTATTTTTTCCCTAAGTATTTGTTTAAAAAATTCATTTTAATTTTTCCGTTAAAACTATGACCAGAAAATTGCATAGAAAACATATTTTGTTTTAATAACACAGATACACTTGTACCTAACTTAAATACTGCAATTTTTCAATTGAAGTTAGAGGGAAAACACACGTACATTGATTTTGAAAATATTAAATATTGAATTAAAATATTGAATATTGAATAATTGAATTTTTCTTCTTATATCATATATATGGGTTTTACTGTCTGAAACTGTTCCGTGTGTATAAGTTGCTCAAAATATTTAATCTTTCCATGAAATGTCCCTTTCATTGTGTAGGGAATTTGAACCTCAAAACCGAACTTCCATGGTTAAACAAATAAACAATTTTCTGTGGCTTAATTATAATGCAAACAAAAACTAATAATAAAACTATTGCTTTTTCAATATTTTGGTAAAATTTTGAAAACCACCATAACCCAATCAAAATAGACAATTTTAGATAATTGTTGGATTTAATCCAAACTTTTGGTGAACAAAATGCAACTCATCATGTGCTACCTGTGCTACATACTTGAATGAGTTGCTTCGTATTTCCAATTAGACCAGGAAGGATAGAAAATTTATTATGGAGAAGGAAATATCAATTAATTCATGAATATTTTTGATTGGTATCGATGCAAAATGTCTCCCCCCAAAGTCCCTTAAAGTAGTGGAGGATGTGAAGGTATATCAATTTTAAGACTTTATGTTTTAATACTATCTGAATACATTTTCGACCCCCCTCTAACTTCTAAACAAATTAGGCAAGGAACTTCAGATTTTCAATATTTGTTGAACACCCAGCTCAGCAAATTTCACCTACTAAGCATGAGTTGTTTATGAGATACAGGGCATCAAAAACTGCAAAAACCGTAACTGACTTACTGGCTACCTCACTGATAGATCATCAAAATTATGGAACACTGCCCGTCAACCTAGAACCTTGAAATTTTGCACAATAACAGATTTTTCGGTGTATATAACAGAAAAAAATTGAAAATTTGCATTCAGGGGGAGTGGAATCCGCCCATATTCACTGAAATGGGGGCGTGGCATTCGCCCATACTCACTGAATTGGTATACAATTTATGGAGCATTTTCAACCATCGTAGAGTCTTGAAATTTTGCAAAATGGTAGTCTTGGCAGTACATATAAGGGAAATAATCGAAATTTGAGAGTTTCTATTCAGGGGGTGTGGTATCCGCCCATATTCCCTAAATAAGTCTAAAATCATAGTATAGTTTTGAAATTTCGCACAATGGTTGCTTTTTCGATGCATATGAACAAATTCATCGAAAATTTTACATTTTGAATTCAGGAGGCGTGGTATACGCCCTAGTTTGCAATATAATCGATTGTCTTTATGATGGACTTTTAAGCATCGTAGAAACTTTTAATTTGACATATAGACCAAAAGTTTAAAATTTTCCAATAAAGGGGCGTGGTATCCTCCACTATTATCAATTCGGTATTGAAAATTGAAAACTTTATCAGTGAAATATTTAAGGTGGCACGCTTTTCTTCATCGCCAAAATAGAGGGTGTTGAATCTAACTGATTTTCCAATAAAGGGAGCCATAAGTCAATATTGTTGTCAAAATATGCATGTGCTCTGCAAAAAGTCGATGAAATCAGAACAAAAAGAAAGCCAAGTTCTCCTATAAAAACAACTGTATCCATTAAGTCTCTTCCACCAAAAGAGGTGAGGTATAAAAGGATACCAAATTCGTAGTTCTCTTAAAGTTGATTTATTTAGCTTGGCAACTTTTCAAACAACTTTACAAATGTATGGTGCTAAGTATATGGAAAAATTGACAAACTCAATATATGATCTTTAAGTGAACAATGAATTTGGTATCCTTTTATACCTCACTCCTTTTTTTATAGGGGAACCTGACTTTCTTTTTACACTTGTGTTTTTGTTGTGATGGATGACTTGAAGAAGAGCAAAATTTACTTCCTTTTGCCTCAATTTGCATTTTATCATATCTTTCAAATTTTTTTTGTTGTTGTTCTTCGTAACAAAATCAATAAACACTTAACATAGCACTTAATTTTAGAATCTCGGTCCAATAACTGATTTCAATTGGTACTGGGTCTTCTCTCATAATATAAGGGTTTGAAAGTACCAATTTGCAATGCAGATATATTGGTGTAGCAAGTTGTATATATTTATCCATTTTAAAAACAGATTCATCGCTTTAATTTTTCTCGACTGGAGAGTTTGCACTCGCCGTATACGCCGTTTGTTTCAGGTATACATTAGAGCTGTTAAAGACTGCAGTCAATCAATTGATAATGCAGTCAATTAAGTCACAGTTAATTTTATTTCAACTGCAAGTTAGTACTGCTACTCTAAGTACCTTAATTACAAAATGAGCAGTTAGCAGTTTTTACAACTATGGTATAGGTACATATACCTGAAACTGTATGCAAGAAGTGTGCAACAATTTAGCGTCATTCCGGGAACGTCTGTTGTGAGATATAGACTAAAATTATATTTTTAACTTATATTATGATACAAAATCGAGACCATTACAATATAAGCTCAAAAATATTTCATTTGACATTGTTAGAAAGAACAATGGTCAAATTTTCATTTTCAGAAACTTTTTTTTCCGGAAACGCTAACATTTTTATGTAGTTCCTTTATATATGCATACTTTTTCTATTAAGTCCATAATTCTGGTTAATAGCTAAGTCTAATTACCTTGGAGTGATTTTTGACACTAAACTTACTTTTGATTGTCATATAAATAGGCTAATATTATTAAAAGCACTCAATCTTCTAGCCATCAACAAAAATATTTGTGTCAAAGTCACTCGTCACGACTCACGACACGTGACGCCATCACCCCCTTCTTTATTAAATACGCCCCAGCCCTTAGTAATTCTGCATTTATAATACCCACCCCACATAGTTAACAAAACCCCTACAGCACCTCTATAAACTATAATAAGGAAAGAGTGGCGTTATTTTGTTGGAATGAAGCCCTAAAGGTTATGCTTTATGTAATATTTATTTGCGGATGTTTGTTATGTGCAATTCCCATATTCATCTTTCCATATTGTTATTATTGGGTCTTAAAACGACCTTTCATTGCCAACACACATATTCACATTCATGTTTAAAATAACAAAATACTTTTATGTTTTTGTTTTCATAAAAGTACAAATAAATTATTCTAGGTATTTGATTCTTTAATGTGTCATGACGATGGGTATTAAGTATCTAGGCTCTAGGAATTTATTTTACAGATATATTCTTTTCAATTAAATAGGAATGAGAAGTGACCAATTTCCGACATTAACATTAAAAAAATATATAAAATATAAAGTTGTTTTTCTGAGGAAGAACAACATTGTTGAAAAGCAATATTCAAACTCTATATACGGGTACAGGGTGGATTGCATTAAACTTGAGATAGGGCCGGAGGGTGAAAAAGAATTCAAAAAAATTGGAAAACAAAAAGTCATTTGAATATGATTTGAAGATAGAAACAATAAAAAATCGGAAAAATTGAAAAAAAACCACTACCCAATTAAAAAAAAAACGCAACTTAAAAAGTAAATAGCTCCAAATAAATTCGTCAGAGTTTTTTTTTCAAGTTGAGTTATAATCTTGGTTCAAATACAAATCATTTCCAACAGAGAGTATAGCTCGCTTCCAGACTGTCGACTGGAATTCAAGCACCACTGGTTCGTATACTGGTGGTTGCCATCATTTTTTTTTCGTATTCAAAGTAAGAACGTTTTTGATTTTTGAAATTCCGTGTATGGACGTAAATTGTTAACGTTTTTCTTTGATTTAAGGATTTTTTTTTAATCTACGTCGTTTTTATCCCTTAGTGTAGTATCTTAGCAAATACAAAAATAATGAAAAGCATTTCTTCTATTTCCAATTGATTTAAAGATAAAAATAAAAACAAATATCGCCAAAATGTTTCCTTATAAACACTAGAGACACAAGAAGAATATGAAACCAATCGTAAACGGATCCCTAAAATAAAAGAATTTATCCTTAATAGTAGTAGTTGGTGTGAAGTGTTAGAAACAATTTTCTCAACAAGTATATCTTTAACTTTTATCCTCATCTTGTACTCCATTAAAACCATTAAATTCGAGTCAATGATAGAAAACTTTTAAAGTTTCTTTATTTTTCCCCACAAATATAAGATAGATACTATATAGGTACTCTATAACATCAATTTGCTTTCAATAGAAATCTTTTAATGTGTGTTGTTGTCGTGTTTTTCTTTTGCTTTTTTAAAGAACTTAGTCTTGAATGGTGTTCTTATAATTTAATGAAAAGCCAATGTCACAAGGGACGAGAAAATTAATTTTATTTTTTTACAGAAAATCAAATAAATAGGCTCCACGTGTTCAAACTAAGCCCATTGTATTAAGTTATTACACAATATATGTTTGGTACAAATACAAATCAATGAAGTTTTTTAGCTTTAAGGTTCTTAAATGATAAAAAAGAAATGCACGACCGGATTGGACATATTTGCTTTAGTAGTTAATGTTACTTTTTAATTAAAGTTTTTTTTTATTTAAATAAATTTTTATATTTTTTTTTTTTTTTATCGTATGAGCGGTTTTAAAAAATAAATATTTTTTTAATAAAAGTTTTTTAGTTTTAGAAAAATGAAAACAAAAAAATTAATAAAAACTAAAAATGAAAATTAGTTTTATTCTTTTTTGACATGTTTCCACTTTCCATACACAACTTTATTAAAACTATATATTTTAAAATTTATAAAATTTTTAAGAGGCTTTAAAGTCTACAGCAAATTTGACCCAAAGAGCAAGTACATGCGATCCAGTTGTGCGTTTTATTTTTTATCGAAATCGTACCGTTATTGTTGGCCCAGAAAAAAATAATTATAAGAACATCTCGGGGATCGTCTTCAAAAAACGAAATAAAGCTCAAGATAGAAACAGACATACTGACAGACGACAGACTGACAGACAGACAGACAGACAGAATTGCGGAAACCACTTTTTTCGCTTTCTCTATCATCGTTAATGTCATGTCTGATTGTTATCTCGAATTCGATATTTTACGATTCCTAATCTTGTCGTGTAGTACCAATATCGCAAGTAAAAAGGAGCACTTGCAAAACACCTTGGGTGAAAGTGAAAAGGTGCGTCTTTCAATTTGTTCCCTCCT
Source organism: Meliscaeva auricollis (assembly GCA_948107695.1). NCBI lineage: Eukaryota > Metazoa > Arthropoda > Insecta > Diptera > Syrphidae > Meliscaeva > Meliscaeva auricollis. The sequence goes on from OX403618.1 coordinate 79,010,857, forward strand.
AAATATTTCTCTAATGGAAATTTCAAGAAATTGCCATATACAATTTATTTAAGTGTTAAATTGATGAATTTAAACTTAGATATCAAGGAAGTATACGAATGTTAGTAAACAGAAAATTAAAAAAGGAGCGCCACTTCGTGTCTGTACAATCATGCTGTTTACTTTTCTCTCGAGCATTTGAAGTTGTTTCAATTTTTCTTCATCTCAAAAATAAGGTTTCAACTAACCTATAACTGCTATACCTCAAAAATTTTATTTACATTGTTGTATAAATTCCTAATAAAGGAAACTTTCCTTGTAATTTTGGTTATGTTGAAATTAATGCAAAATCTTTTGATGTTTACTTTTTTTTTTTTGTAAATTAAGGAAGTACCATGGAAAAATAAATAAGTGATATTTTGCATGAAATTTATTTGTGTGAATAAAATAGCTCCCAGCCTCAACATTACCGAATAATTTTTTTATTTTTCGTGTTTACCTACTTGCACACACACCTTTGTCGTTATCTTCTTTTTTATTATCTGCTCACAGCAATTATTTTTACAAAATGGTATCAGCCTAAATTCAAAGTGAGATTACTTGTTTATTTGTTAATTTACGAGATTTGAAAAAAAATATTTATTAGTCATTTTGGTACACTCAGTCTCACTTGATTACGAACAGAAATTTTATATTTTTAATTTTTAGATATTTTTGAAACCCTTTGGAAATCCTAGGAAAAAGCCAAATGCTAAATGAAAGAGGGATTTATGTTAGTGTTTTAAAATAAAAACTAATGAATAACTTAATAAATCAATACTTTATGATGCTTTTCGCAAAAAAAGGTCATAAAATGTAGTTCTTTTGTTGTCTAATTTGGTTACCAGGCAAAATAGTTTATATTATGTACTCATCAATTTTTACCATTCATCGTACTCAAAGTTGAAGTGCTTTCTTTTCTTAAATAGCTTTAAAACGCTCAGGACAAATTTATGAATCCTTCATAGTAAAAACCATTTTTTTTACATTTTCGATTATCAATGACAGGCATTAAAGTATCAAAAGAAAATAATTTTCTTTCGTGAAACATTAAAAATCTCCTTTGATTTCAAGATGTGTACAAAATAAGCGAATTAAATTTCCGGGTCAAGATTAAAATATAGACCAGTGCCAATATTTTTTTTTGAAAAAAACTAAATTAGCAGGATATGGATAGCGGGGGAAATAAAGAAAAATGGTATATGAAAGGGGAAAAATAAATTGCCCATCACCGGATTGGGGGAGAAGGGGTTGGTAGTAGGTTTTGAAAATTATGTTTTTTTAACGAATTTTAGTTTGACGTGATTGTTATAATTTTCTCATAGGTACACATTTTTTTCAGCAAAATATTAAATATTGTGTTTTTGACAAATTTATTATAAAAAAATATGAATTACATTGGTAGTCCCAAACGTTTCCGTATCGTTCTAAGAATTTTTTTTACAAAGAAGTGTAAGATATTGATTTTTGCCAAAACTTTTGAGAATTAACTTTTGGAATTAAGTTCCTGTTTATTTTGAAAATCAGAACGATTGTTCATTGGAACATTTAAACAAATATAAATTTGTGGAACTCCTTACAAAATTGACATTTGTTAAGGGTTTTTGTAGGAACAAGAAGGTTTTATTCAAAATGGCTGAATTTCGAACCACACCAAAGTTTAGCTAATTCTGATTCTAACAAAATTAATCGTTTTAACAAATTTCCAACGACACGACGACAACAGCTCATGCATATAAAAATGTCTCAAAAACGTGTTTTCTTTACGTTTAATGATGTTTCATGATGAAAAAGAAGGTTGCTTTGTCCTAAAAAAGAGAATTTAACAAAAAAGAATTATTCATTTCAAAATTTTCAAAAACCATAAATTTCTCGTCAACTTTAAACTTGCGATATACATAGGTACTTTATGTCAAGTTATGCATTCGTACAAAAAAAGAAGTTGAGATAACAATCAAACATGATATTACGATGATAGAGAATAAGAAAAAAGTGGGTCCGACAATTCTGTCTGTCTGCCTGCCTATCTATCTGTCTGTCCGTCCATCTGTCTTTCTGTATCAGAAGACACAGCCTAAACGTATGGGTCGATTTCCTTCAAAATTGGTACGTGGCGTACTTTTTAATTATTTTTTTTGGAAAAACTCATTTTTCTCAAAAATGGTTCCTACGATTTTCATTAAGAAAATCATAATCATTTTTTTTGGATAAAGTCTATCTTTGAATGAAAACTATTTTTTTTTTTTTTCAAAAACCGGTATTAATGGTACCTGCCATAGAACGGTTTTTTTTTTTAATTCTGATTTTCTCCTTCATGACTCAATCAATTTTAACCATTTTTTTTACATGAAAGCTTTTAGGTTGCAGTAATAATGTTTTGTAAAAAGATTTTAAAAATTATTGTTTTGTATTAAAAAAAAAAAATTAAATATTTTTGCTTGAAAAATCATTTTTTCAAAAACTACTCAATATTTTTTTTTTTTCAAAATTTGGTTTTTAATAATATCTTAATTTTCGTATCAATTTTTTTATAAAAGTCCTTGCTAAATTTTGGATAAAAAAAATATTTTTTTTTTAAACGGCTCAAAATGTATCGATATAGAAGAAATCAAATTGCATACTACATTTTGAGGTTAAATTCATTTAAGTAGCTGTTTTAGTGATTTGAAAATCGAATTTTATACCTTTTTAATTTTTTTTTTTTTTCTAAAACAGCATTTACAATTGTTTAATTAAAAAGGCTTAGCATTTATAGTAATCTTATCTATAAGAGTAAGTACGTGCGAATCAGTATTGCAATTTATTTGATTGAAAATTAGGCTCTGTTTACAAAATAAATTTGACACAAACACAAAAATTAATATTTTGCTGAAAAAAAAAATGTATTAGTAAAAAATATAGCAATGTACGGCAAAACCAAGTTTCATCAAAAATTTAACAATTTTTGAATGAGATAAAAATAAAAAACAAAAAAAATCGTTTCCGGCATTTTCAATATTATCTAAACAAAAGTTGTAGATCTTTTTACAACTTAAATTCTTGTTTTGAACTTTTTTTCTATAGAAGGTCTATTCTTTATAGAAATCGTAAGAAAAAACACGATTTTTAATACTCACCCCACTTTTTCGCCCACCCACCCACTTTATATACCATTTATCGTAAATTTTCCCACCCTTATCCTGCTAAAAAAATTTCAACGTTTGCCCTCTGAAAACTGGATTGGCACTGGTCTAAAAGCCCGACTCACGTAAATTAAGAATCATGACTAATAAAGCTTTGCATACACCCAACCTCGCACTTACCCCAAATCCTATAGTAATCCCAAAGGGAATCGAGTCGTGAGTCAGGCTACACCCACCCCAAACAACTCCACCGTATTTATAGAAGCGAATAAATTGTTTCGCATACTTGTCGAATCAATTTTGTTTCACTTATTGTTTTGAACTCAAATCAAATGAAACTGAACTGTGACTAACTTATTTTTTACTATCCATTAATTAAATACCAACTCACACACTCTAGTTTTGTTTTTTTTTCAGCTCCTTTTATACCAGAAGAACTTTCCGTCAAAGAGGACTTTCTAATACCAAATATCTTTTCTCTAAACATAAGTTGGGAGCTTCCTAAGTACAAACCAGATTATTACACATTGCGATTGCTTGACTTGGATCAGATACACACGCACAAGGTGAAACAGTACAATTATAATGTATCAAAGGTAATTCAAAGTATTAGATGGCATAGTATAAATAAAAAAAAAATATATTACAAAATTTAATAAAAAAAAAAAATCAATCACTCTTAACTTATAAAAGGTTTTGAAAATTTGCTGTCTATTTTATCATGATTATTCATCCAAGACATTAAATAAATCTTCTGGAATGTACAGCAAATCAATCTAGATTTTTTTTTGATTTAAATTGGAAATAAAATACCTTTCTGTAATACATCTTACATAGCGTAGGTATTTACCTCTCTTAATAAATTCTTTTGAAATAGAATCATGGTCTTTGCATTTCCTTCTATATGATAAAAAAAAGGAACCTGAATCTGATAGTCTTTGAGTGTAGATATCCAGAGGACATTTTGCATCATAGATGGCTGGGTTAAAAATGATTGAAATTGTGTTGTTATAATGTCAACAATACAAATTCAATATGTTTAAAAAGTTTAACTTGGTTTTTACCATGCAGTTTATTTATAGAAAGTTAACCCGGAAAAAAGTTAACCCTGAAAAAAAAATACTATAACTGTGTTTGATTGCATATTTCATATAGTGAGTTGCTTTGTTGTCAAAAGATTGATGTTTTGCTCGTCAGATATTATGATGTACTAACTAAAGTAAGAACCTAACCTTTAGTCAGAACACTGAGAGAACAAATCGATTGCGACAAACGAAAAAATTGCCCAAACAACTTTTTCATTTGCTGAATCATTTTTCGGCTTCATTTGCCGCAAATAGGTAAATTCGTTTGGTTTAAACACTTTCTGCCATTATTAAAAAAATGTAATTGAACCGGTAACCTCTCGCTTACGAAGCGAGTATCTTGTCATTTTTCTACGGACTGTATAATTGGCGTAGAGTGCATATAAACAAAATGAGAGAACGAATCGTTTGTGTCAAACGACTTTTCGTTTGTTGGACACTAATATTGCGACTTAAACTTTGTTTGCAGCAAATTCTTAAATTCGTTTCGTAGAAACAATTTATGCGAACAGTTTTTTCCGTATCCTCTAGATTTGACTAGACATGGGTTTCCTTGTGAAACTACGAATTTTCTCAGATAAAACGCTGATTATTTTCATAAAATCACCTATAACTTCGGTAAAATCACAGACTGGTTGCCTCGCAAAATCACGAGCTTTTAATGCAAAATCACGAATTGATTCAGTAAAATCACAATATCATCCAACTTAAGTCTATTGTCACTCTCCAAATGGACACAGTTCCTTAATATAAGTTTGGGAAACTAAAATCAAAATTGTTTGGATGGTCACGTGTCGTCGTGACGACGTGACGTGGGTTGCAAACCATTTTCCATATTATTGTATCGATTTGTTGATTAATTTACTCAGCGTCAAAAGATGGATGCTTTAAATAAATGAATAATAAGATATCAATGAAATTGTACACAAATCATTTTAAATCACTTCTCATCAACTCCTAATTTCCTTCGGCAACGTTCAATTTGATGCATTGTACGAAAAGAATACAATACAGTTATTTAATTAAAATTGAATAAATAACCACTCACAGACAAATGACGTATAATAAATATTATTATTGAAAAATTAATTTTCTATTTCAGGATGAAAATTCATATTTCATTCCGAATCTGACCCTGAATGGAATATTATTCGAGATCCATCTAACTGCCTACACACCAGGTGGAAATTCGACAGCATTTATAACAAAATCAACATACAAACCCCATTTATTATCTGGTATAAAAATCATTCTTTCATTAGAAACAAAAAATTAATCCTGATATCCTTTTTTCTATTTCATTTTTCTCTCTTGCAGTATCACCTGACAGAAATTATATACTAAAACTTGGCGTAGCAATTTTTGCTCCATTATTTTGTATTGCAATTTCGTCCTTAACTGTTTTTATTGTGTGTCATCGGAGAGCCAAGTTAAAACGCTTTCAAGAACGTTGCAAGTATTTCGAGGTAAAACAGAGTCATTTTTTAGAACCATCCAAAACATTTTAATTTATTATTATTTATTTTGTATATAAAAATAAAAACAGGAATTGGAGAAAAAGGCACCAATTGATCCAAAGTCAACATTTGAATTTACAAAAACTCTAACCTTACCACAATCTCAAGATGACATGTATCAATTTCAATTGGATTTGGAGGATAAGTTGTTTTTTAATGATGACATGGAAGTCAATAGAGAAGATGTCAAGTTGTATGAGATTTTGGGAGAAGGTGCCTTTGGACTTGTGAGAAGGGGAATTTTTAATAATAGCAGACAGAATGCTAAGAGTGAAGTAGATAACAGCAGTGATATAACAAAAGAAGTAGCTGTAAAAATGCTCAAAGGTACCCTTACAGGAAAATTTAACTTATTGATATAATAATCCTACAGAAAAGAGAGATTGCCCCTGCCCCATTAAATTTTTTCTAGAAATTCTTTTTCTTTTTTAAATTGTGCAGAAATTTTTTTTTTTTTTTCTAATTGAATGTCAAGGATGCTGAGATTGATGTATTGACATCAGATTAAAAATTAAATAATATCTACTTTGGAAAAAAGTATAATATCATAAGAAAAATAAGAAGATTGCTAAATTCTCAGTATATGTATTTATTGAAAATATACAAGTTCGTTAATAAGATTGTAGATTATTTTCTGAAGGGGAATACAAATATTATTTTGTAGCAACCGCCTCCTTGGCAGTAGCAACGTGCAAGTGCTTAACTAGGTTGATGTTGCCAACATTGGGCACTAATCGATGTAATAATTTCGTGAGAATTGGTTTAGCGTATGTATGTCTTATGAAAAATACATACAATACTCAGTAGACTTGAGTGCAATGATTTAAAATTGATAAGTCTTCAGAATAATAAGCTACTGTAGTTAATTTGTGGTGCAATAACTACTTAATTTTATAAGCGATCGTATTAAGACAACAAAATAAAAATCACTCTTGAGAGCAGGACAACTACAACTAGCTGGGTCAGCTAGTGTTTTCAATAAAAACAGCATTCAGTTTGTATTTTTTTTAAATTTCTCCAAAACTAGAAGGCATATTAACGGGCTGGCTACATTTTACCGATTTACGTTCGCCTGAATCACGTTTGACCAAATTACATTTGACCGAATAACGATTGGCCGAAAAATCATACTTTTCCTGACGCCCCTGGATTACAACTTTTTAATTTTCGTAGCCATCCCTGGATTGCTTTTTATTTTGGAGACACGATTCCATGAAAATCAATGGAATCAAGCAAAAATAGAATTTGTCCTTAAAATAAATGTATAAAAGCTAGTGTTTTTTGTTTAATTTTTTAGTTTCATTTTAGAAGCCGACGAAGGAAGTCAATGCGACATTTTTTGTTTGATAACAAAAAAAAAAAAAAAAAATAATATGATTGGCTATAAACGCTTCTAGCTTAAGATTACGTGAGTGAATTTTTATGTTTATAGTCATAAAATATAGCTTACAACTTTACAAAAGTTTTAATAATTTAAAAAATTTTAGATCAACAATTTACTTTCTCGAAATACCAGATATAGTTGGCTTTAAAAGCTTGTAACTTAAGAACAAACCAATGGAATTTTAAGTTTATAGTTATAAAATGTTGCCATTGTAACAACAAAAATTTCGATTTATTTTTGTACATATTGCTATAAAATCAAACGAGTAAGAACGCTGATAAGAATTCGTCGTTCAATTAGAAATAAATGTAAAACTTGTCCATTAAAAAAAAAAAAGAGGGGTATTTTATTCCTACCCAAAAATCGCGTTTAATGACAAAAATTGTTTTTTTTTTTTTTGTGTCAACTCCAAGATAAAGAATAACTCTCTAATTTGCCTAGTTTAGCCAGAATTCACGATTGAAAAAAATTGCATGCAACAACGGAGCAAAAAAGGAACTGGCTCATTTGAAACATCTTTAATTGAACTAGTGTCGTTTTGTCTGTCTTTTTACTATAAATTTTTTTATTTTACATTTTCCAAAGGGTTAAGGAATAATAAATAAACTTAAAACTGAATTCTGCAATGCTTCAATAAAATATTATTATTTCGAAAAAGGAAGTTAAGTTAAGAATAAAATTTTTATTAAAACATTAAATTCAACCAATCAAAAATATTTATAGTCACAGCGATTCAAAATGTCATGAGTAATTACCTTTTTACTATTGATCCATTCTTTTATTTATAAATTCCACTTGTACTCTTTAATATTCACATAATTAAACTTACCAAATTAAATTTTTGAATACATTTTTCATTAATTTGGTTTTTATTTGTATTCTTTATTCATTGACAGATCAGCCATCGGCGGATGATGTTCGAGCTTTCAGGCGTGAAATTGAAGTAATGAAATCAGTTGGTCGTCATCCGAATATTGTTGGAATTATTGGACACTGTACAAGAAAGTGCAATGAAATGCTGCTGCTCACTGAATATTGCAGTTTTGGAAATTTACTTATATTCTTAAGGTAAGTTTGAATATTTATTTAATTTGTTATTATTTCACTGAAATTTAATTTTCAAAAACCACAATCTCAATTTATTTTTATTACCATGAATTGAATTAGTATGAACTACCAAACTAATTTCTTAGAATTCCGGACAATTGTGAAATATTTTGATTTTTGTTTGTCTTTCTTTTTTATCGATTTGACTTTTCTGTTTTGTATTTGACAGCTTGACTAAATCAAAGCAAAACTTCAACAAAATAAAATTCCTTAAGTTATGTTCAATGTCTATTTTAGTTAACCTGAATATAATGTAACGTCAAAAGAATATTCAGTTGGCAAAAAAAAATCTTTTTTCTTCCATTAAATGGATTTGATTGATATGAACTCAAAGGATATCACATGCTGTGAAATCGATTACTTAGTATTCAATCAAATCAAGAAAAAGGTTTTTCAGATGAAGTATTGGTTTTCTATTTTGATTAGGGACAACATTCGTGTAACAATATTTTATTAACGTTCCTTCAATAAAGGAATATAATTGGATGAAATGGATGAAATGGATGAAATAGATGAATTGGATGAAATGGATAAATTTTTATTGTTAATTTGTATTTTCTTTTTTTGCTACAGAAGGCTAAAAATCGCTTGCATTAAAAACTTTAATATTAAATTCAATTCATCGAAAAATAAACCATTAGCAAATATTATAAAGGAGAATGCGTATTTTGGACGTTCAGCGGCCATTAATGAAATTGGTGTCGAATGAAAGATCTGCTACTTTAGATGAATTTTTGATAAGGCGTTTTATTGCATATCACCGGTGCAAAAAGTTATAGTGCAAGAATAATGCAGTTTTGTGGATAATTATGATACCAACGAAAATTGTTGGAAGTAAGATAGATCTTCCTTGTATGTTGCCAAAAAGTTTGTTTGAAGACAATTTTCTTGTATCCAACTGCCCGCAATATCCACACAAAGATAAGTTTTTGAGTGCTTCTGGCCTATGAAAACAATTAAACTGTCTTAAAACAAATTTTTTGGCAACCTACAATATATGGGACTCCAAATCCCATACATAAAATCAAAAGGTCTATCCAAAAATGTACCCCTGACTTGATGCTATCACCCATGCCTAATATCTGTAGCGGACTCTTGTTCTAGATACAACATAAATGGTATTTTTTATATTTTAATAGTTCAGTATGTGATAAATAACTTTGAAGCGATCAATATCATACTTGATAGGATAAGACCGAAATAATGAAAGAAATCTACATAGAATGTTGAAAACAATAGTGTATTTTATTCGTTTATGACGTATGTTATAGTAATAAAACTGCACAATGTTTGAAGGGCTAAACCATAAAAAAAAATAACAACATTTCTTGGCCGCGGCACGTCCACATTTTATACAAAATTGCTCCCTCTCCTTTTGTCATTGCTTACGTTCTGTTCTTTTGATTGAAAGATTTTAATTAATTAATAACAAAAAATGCATACCATATCTAAGGAGTGGCCCATACATATTTACATAGGGCTTCAAATCTATTGAGGCCATGAAGACCACCTCAAGAGATATTAGTCCAACGATTTTCCTTCAATTCTGCCAGTCGTAATATAGATCATCGATCCATTTATTCCTTACTCGATTTAAGTACCTCGTATTTAAAATTTTCAATGACCAATCATATTATTTTTAAGTTCAGAAAATGGCAATGTAATATCAGTGGGTTTGATTAATTTTATTTGTAAGCAATAGAGAGCTTTAATTACAATTTGTATTTCGTCAAAAAAAAGTTACTCATACGCCACAGTGACCTATTCGATAGTAGTGGTTATAATAAGCTGTATTGTGAACAATTTTCTTGCGATTTTTAAAGTTGAGATACCAAATGAAAACAGAAACATTAACCAATATTTTGAAGTAACAATGCATTTCATTTAATAATGTCACTAACACTAGAACCCTTCCCAGAGTGCTGGCAAGAAATAAATTTAAAAATTTCGATTTTTAATTCTTATCCGAAAGTTAGATTTACTTATCACTTATAAAAGAATCTTAATTGAAAAAAAGCATTTGTCATAGCCATGAATATTTAAAAATAATCACTTGTGACGATTTTATCTTAAGAATACAATTTAATACTTCACTTTTTTCATGACGTTGTTTGTTCTTGAACTATGCATGACAATAATCAAAAAATTTCACCACACTTCTTAATAGTTTTGAATCATTCTAACTTTCAGTTACCTGGAAAAGTTAGTCTTCTTGTATTCTCAATAAAAAACATAATTACCTCTTGTAAGAAAAAAGATTAAAAGTACTTAATCTTTTCAACTACCACGCTGTCTTGTATATTCATCATATGGATTCTCGAGAGAATAAACCTAATGAAAACAGGATTAAAACTTTATTGATCCAATTCCTATCATCTAATACAGTTTGATAAAATCTATATGCAAACCAACTTCGTTATGTAACTTTTCCTACTCTTTGCTCTTGGAATCTTTTTAAAATTCAAATAATCCGATTAGGTTTCATCAATTAACTAAAAATATAAACTTTCTCATTTTATTTTTTTCTTCGAAATGTTTTTAGGGTTTCCTATGGTTTTGTGATTTTGTGGGGGTGTATCTATTGTATTTTCAAAAGAATGTTTGCAGCTAAAAATAATGAATTTATGTATAAAAAGTATTTTTTTTTTTTGTATGCTCAAATAAATTCGGGGAAATATTTATTGAAATCGGATAAGCCACTGACCGTAATAAAACGGGTGATAATCTTTTTTTATTTTATTTTATTTTATCATCATACTTTATATGGTGCATATATCTAAGAAAATCGTTTATTCTACGAAACTTTCGTGGTGCAAAACCACAAATCTTTTTCGTACACTGTACGAAGTGATTTCGTAAATTGCACGAATATTAAAGCGAAAAAAAAAATAGATATGTATAAAATATAAATATAATATGTTACGAAAGTTTTGTTTTCTTGTAAAATATTGTGAAAAAAAGATAGAATGGGGTACAACGAGAACTTTTTGAATATTTTGTGCATCTACTAAATTTAATCGTGATTTTCATTGTTTGTTAAAGTTTTTTTCTATTTTTGTTGTTGTTTGTTCCACATCATTTCTCTCTAACAATCAAAAATGACATAACGATGGTAGAGATGGAATAAAAATTAATTCCGTAATTCTATTTCTGTTTGTCTGATTTACATCAAGCTACAGTTTAAACTTTAAACCACTCACAAGATTTTCCTCACACTTAAAATATTTTAACTGTCTTTACTTTTCGTAGAACGGTTTTTCTTGCATCTGACTTTATCTTAAACGACCAAATCGTTTCTTGTTCCGAAAAATGTTTACAGACTCTTCAATATTATTACATAGAAAAATTTAAAACATTCATTTATATAACATAAACTGTTGAACAATTTCTAATAAAAAATTAATTACAATTTTAAATCAAAAAGAGTTTTCATCTAAAATATCTTGTTTTTGACAGTAAAAAATGAATTTTAAAGATTCTTACATTTTTAATAAAATTTGTACTTTACAAAAATTCAAGTAGGTACGCGTGACTGAGTCGTGTGCATTATTTGTTTTGATTTTACAATTGACTGTTTTTTTTTGTGATATTTTTTTCAAATGTGTTGTAAAAATTTCTTCGATAACTACGGAAGCCAGATGTTATACTTCCTATTATTAATAATTTTTGTACATTTTTTTTTTATGTTTTTAATTATTTAAGAAATGTAGAGAAAAATTCTAGAAGGAATATTTTGTCAAAGTAGCCTAGTGTCCTTTTTTGTGAAATTAATTTAAAAAAAAATCAAAATGACCTCTGATCACTCTGTTATTATAATAAATTTAAATCAAAATAATAAATTTAAAAAATGTAAAAATTACGGTAGATAGGGTGAAAATTGATAATTTTGTCCCTTGTATTGGATTTATTGAGATTTCAATCTTGCTATAGGTACCTCAACTTTAAAAATCGGTTTAGTTTTACTAAAGATAAAAGCTGCTTTGTTATCGTGAAAAGGATAATTTAAATTTAACAGATTTGTGAGAAATCGAATTTATACTATTTTGTATATTATTTAATGATATTACGAAGCTTGTGATTGTCCTATTGAAACAAATTGTATATCAAAATAATTGCTAACATTTTAGGTGTAGTTTTATAGAAATTATATTCAAAATTATCTAATTCTTCATTAAATTTTGTAATTTTAACGCATTCGTTAAAAAACATATTATCACTTAACGACCTCTGTAGCAATGTTAAATAAAATAATTGCCCAATTTTTTGTATGCAGAAATATAGTAAAACATATTATCTTATAGAATATTTTCATGTAATTAAAATCTTGCTTCTAAAACTAATGTTACAGATTTAAATATCCAATGAAATCAACTCTCTAAAATCTGTAAATATGCATAAATATGTTTGAAAACGGTTATGACCTATCAAGAACAATTGTACCAACAATATTGTAGTACATGGTCCTTTGAAATATTTGCATATGTAACTGTATAAAAAATTACAAATATACCATGTTGTAGCCTAATATTTCAGCTAAATTTAAACACCTCATTCGTTAAAATCGGACAATAAACAAAAAAGTGACACATTTTATGAGCGCACCATCTCGAATCTATTTGTAAGCCAACGGTACCATTCTCCACTGGTGATTGGTCAAATCCGACGACCAAAGCAGACAATTTTGTTGAATTTTGATGAAACTCTTTTGAAGTTTGTGAAGTTTTGATACACATAACTGTGTATCTTGATTGTGATGCTCAATAAAGTTGAATCATTGTTTTATGATGCTTGAGTATATATTAATTACGCACCACGTGAGAAAAACTCTTTTGGACTACATAAAAATAATGAAATTTAGTTAATTTTAATTATAAGAATGTAAAAATAAAAAAGATAAAAATAAAATAAGTTAAAAACACTCAAAAAACTTGGACTGACTGGACTGTTTTTGCTGTTATTCATTGAAAAAAATGTTTAAATTCACACGTGTTGTATAGACAACAAAAAAATCTATAAGTTTTTTTTGAAGAAATATTTTTCCCGTTAATTCCTGATTTTTAAATTTAATCAAACCACTCAAATAAACTTTCAAAAATTTTTGTGCTTTTTAAAGCTCAAAAAAAACCGTTATGGAGCATTTTGAATATAATCCGTAATTTATATAGTTTTTTTATTTTCTATAAATATGCATAATAAGTTTTTCAATAAAACAAGAACTTTACCCACACCAACATCATTTTCAAAGGTCTAAAAAAATATTTTATTTTTGAAAATATTTTTTAACTTGAAAAGTTGATTTTAATAATTTTTTTTTTTTTAACAAAAACTTATCATCATTTCAATTTATCTATTCAATAAAATTTATTCCATAATTCTATCCCTTATACTGTTTGATACACAAAAAGTTTTTTTTCTTTTGCCCCATTTTACCCTAACTTTCTGGAGAAATTAAAAAAAAAACTCATTCTATCGAAATCTAACATATTACCTATGTATCTTTTAGTGTATTTATTTCTATCACTTATAGTACGAAAATAAGATATATGAAATTATTTCGTAGCGATTTTGTGAAATTATTTTCTTAGTGTGGGAGCCAGAAAATAAGGTTTTAATCTAGAGTACGTCATGTACCGTTTATACAATGCTAAGTCACAACAAATTTTTTTCTGGTGATGAAAATGAGAATTATCTTACCAGAAGCAGTCTGTTGCAGATTTCCCGGAACCACCATGTGATATGGTGGTTTCCATAAAAATACGTACGCCTTCTGTGATCACTCGACTTTTTTTTCGCAGAGCTCTTAAGGAGCACGAAGGCCATCAAGTGAACAGATACTCATATCCACTGGCAAAAAAAAACTGTGATTTTCAAAAAATAAAAGTACTATGCATACAAACTTATCTTTGTTTGATATTGTGAAAACACACACACAAAAACACAAGTGTAAAAGAAATTCAAAAGTTTTCCTATGTGACAACAGCCTGTTTGCATTAAGTCTGACATAAATAGGAATAAGAAGTATGAGGGTAAAAAAGTTCATAGTTCGTTTAAAATTTGTTTATTTTCCTGGGGGAAATTTTCCAATAACTCTGAAAATGTAGATAATGTACCTATTTACCGAAAAATGTCAAACAAAATTTATGAGTTCTAAGCGACCTATACGAACTTGTGTATCCTTTTATATATCAGTCATTTTTGTGACATATGTACATACATACAGTTTTATTCATAAGAAAATTTGAATTTTATTTAATACATTAATATTATCGTTTTGTGATTTAAGTTAATCCTCAAAAAGACAAAGAAAAACCAACTGCAGCTCAAGACAAATTCAATTCTTTTGTTTTGTTTTTATTTCATTTTATTCTTGAATAATTTTCATATTTGTGTATTCTTTTATCTTCGTGAATTTGTGTGCATTCTTAAAATAAACATCAAAGTTTAAATATTTCCAAACTTTCAATGTACCTTTACCTGAAGTAAACACATTTCCTTAGTAGGTACAGGATACTATCCGTGGGATGCGTTTTGGTTTTTCAACTTTTTCTCATATAAAAGCTGTATAAGGATAACAGATGAAATTCCACGAAAAATATTATTCAAAATATGTACATATGGAAATAAAGTTTGAAATTAATAATCTCACAAATCAAAAGGTCTCTTAAATACATACATACCCTCAGAATAATATACCAACTTAAATTAAAATGTTCATTAAAAAATACAAAAAAAAAACAAAGCACACACACTTCCTGAATTTCAAAGTTCTTATTAATTTTCATATCCTGTCTTTCCATACACTCTCATTATTAAAATTCTGTAGCATAATGCGTGTGTGTTCATTATTTCATTTTAATAATTTATTTCTTCAAAGAATTTCAAAAGTTAAATATGATTGAAATTTTAGTTTATATATTTGAAACTAAACAAAAACCACAAGACTGAGTGTACATTACTACCACAAGCTAATGTATTGAATTTGTTTGTAATTTCGTTAAATGAGTGGGTACCTATGTTTACTTTCTTTATAGGATAATCCTTAAAAGTCACTTTGATGACTTTTTAAAAGGACAAGAAATGCGATTCTTAAATATTAATTAAATTTTATTTTATTATAGGACTAGTCAAACACGTTCTCGGAAATTTGTTGAAGTAGAAAATCCTGTAATTATTCTTATGGTTAACTTTATGATTTTTAGGGTGTTGAACGCGAATCTAAAGTTGTCCAACAAAATTTCTCACGTTAACATGACAAATTATCAAAAAAAAAAAAAAAACAGGTACTTCAAAGCCTAACCTTGTGCTTGGAGGCATTAATTGCGACTTTACACCTTTTTTTACTTGTTTACTTTGTGGAGTATTCATAGCAATACCTTTTGACGGTGACATAAGATCACCTCCAATATTATATTGAAATGTTAAAAATGTTTATTTTTACTTTTTGTCATAGAAACAACTAAGAAAAATGCAAAAACTTAAACATTATTATTTTCTTGAAAATGCCATACCACTTTAAACACGGTTTGAGAATTTTTATACAAAAAAAATTTATGGCTCTAACGATTTTCAATTTGTTTTTTTATAAACAATTTAAATGTATTTTGAAAATTTCTCATAAAATTATTTATTTAAAAAAAAATTATGTAACAAGCAAGTACGTACGACCCACTCGTGCATTTCAATTTTTACTTGCTCTATAGGGCAATTATTAGTTTTGTGTCAAAAAAATAGTTCGAGGTTTTTATCAAAACCAACATTACGATGATGGAGAAGTCCAAAAAAGTGGTTTTCGTTATGCCTTCCGTCGGTCTGTGCGTCCGTGCGTCCATCTGTACACATTTCCACTGCCTAAACGGATTTCGTGTGCCATTCTTAAGATACCTATTATTTATCAACATCTAAAAATTAAATTTTGAAAACAAAAAATGACCCAACATCAAAAGACAAATAATTTTTCAAAAAAAAATCCGAAAAGTGTTTAAAAAAAAAACTATTTATTTTTGCTTATTTGTGCATTCCTCTCAATACTTTCACACATCAGATAACCAAAAGCTAAATTTTTCAGGGTAATTCAATACATATAATAGCTTTATTCTACATGAGCAAGTTCGTGCGATTCAATCGTGCATTTTATTTTTTTACCATTGATGAAAATAACACTTCAAAATAAAAGCCAGATTTTTGGTTTCCGTTTAGTCGCTGTATTATGAAACGTTGTTATTTTGTGGTGCAAAACTTATCATATTGTGCCTTTTGTTTCTCCTCGAAAACTTATTTTATGGACTCTTTTGATTAGCTTCTATGTTGAATGTAACATTTCTGCCATATTTCAATTGGGTGCCATTTTCAGTAGACATTTTATGCAATAAGTCCGCATATTGCATTCAGCTTAAGAAAACAAATTAATTCTGGGTTCCCATGAGATCACAAATGAGACGTATACTAAAGGTCTAAAACGTACCATTCAAATCATTTATTTCTTTTGAAACTTCCACCCGAGATATCTTTATGGGCCCTTTGGATTCTTCATTCTTTCTGCAAATGCAAGTTTCATGAGAGTAACATTTTTTTTTTTTAAATATCTATTTTACCTGTAAAAATACTAAAGTTTGAAACCCTAAACCATAAAAAAAAGTCCAGTCCATGCCCATTATTTAAGTTTGCCCTGTTTTTTTCAACAAGAGACTTTGTGTCTCTTCGTTACCTTTTTTGGACCTATAATTTTTTTTTTAACTATGACTTATTAATTGTTAATAATCATTTATCCTCTTTTTATTTTGTTGTTGTAATAGAAACGAATGGAAATACCTACACGAACTATCATTTAGCACTACAGACCATGCATTAACAAAATCCAAATGGTTCCCAAAACAACACCATCTTCCACAATATCCAATGTCAACAGTTTCAGTGTCATCAATAACACCACACCAATTCAGTGAGAATGAATTCAATTTTGATGCGACAGCGGTCAAACAATTAAAATCAAAATGCACAAACGTCAATTCAATATCGAGCAATGCATCAACTGCGTACGTTGGATCGGAAGCCAATCCAACTACTCCTGAACACTCTCCTCAGCCACCAATGCCACCATCACCACCACCACAGCCACAAGCATCTTTTTCATTGCCTGCCTCAGCACCATCTCCTCCGCCTTTACCACCAGCAATGGCTGTTAATGGTTCTAACGCCAGCAGCCTTTCAATTTTAAAACAACCATCACAGCAGCAGCACCAGCACCGCCTGGCAAAGTTCAATAAGTCTTATGGCTACGAAGAAATATGCACGAATGCCTGCAAGTGCCGTGTGGATATACTTGCGTCGTCGTCGGCATCGCCTTCAACGTTTGATACAAATCAGCCCGGGGATATCATCAACAGTGAAGCCCAAAACCGTGGGCAGATCAAAATTAGCAGAAAATGCGAATGCAAACTTAAAAGGAACACAGTTTTTTCGGTTTACAATGAAGGCTACTACAAAAATGTTGCTTCACAAGCAGCGACCACAATTGCAAAGGAAAGAGACAAAGAACAACATCAATCAACGGCGAATTCAGAAGAGAATGACGCGGAAAGTAACCTTTTAGCCAAACGGGAGCCCTTAAGAACTACAGACTTATTGGAAATAGCCAAACAGGTTGCTATGGGAATGGTAAGCCCTTACATAAGATATATGTCTCTATGTATGTAACAAATATTACTTGTTAAACTTTCAACACATTGAGGTTGTATTGATTTAGGTCCGAAGGGCAATTATTTAAAGGCGAGTACCTGTGAAATTTTCCTCACACTTCTAGTTTTTTTCAAAGGGTACGTTAGTTTTCAGAAGTGCAAACTTTGATTTTTCTTCCAAAGAAAAATGTATGTGCTCCTATTTCTCGAATTTATAGGTCACTGGTAGTTTTAACAGAATTGTTTTTTTTCTTATTCTACTTCGAAATAGTTTTAGGAATTCATCGTTTTCTTTCTTTTTAATTTCTACAGAGATTTCCAGAGATGGAAAAAACAATCTGATGAACAATTTTGTCGAATAATATGCAGTCGATGTAAATTCAAGGATTTTTCTTTCGTGTTAACATATTTTACATTTTGAGCATTTTGAAATAAATTTGATTTTATGGTCTTACTTGCGATATACAGAGCAATTTTACGTTTCGAAATAAAAATTGAACTCGAGATAACAATCCTCAACGGATTAGGATACACAATTTTACTCAAAAGGCCTTTAGCAAGGTTTATATTAGTTGTGTTTTAATATCCCCCAAATCTGGATTGCATTTGCTTTCAAAACTACATATCGCTCAACTATTTGAAGACTGTCATAACTCTAAAAACGAGATTTTTAATTAATGATGCAGAATTATTTGTTTTATTATCCATCATATTGTGAAAAAGATTCCAAGTTATAATCTTGTCTACCTTCCCCGTTAAAAGCGAATATATGTCGTTATTTCATTGATTTTGTACCAATTTGAAAACATTTTTACAGAATCGAGTTTTTTTAATTATTATTTTTTTATATTTTTCGAAATGTTGTCTTTAGATGTCCGTTAATATTTTATTAGCAACGGCTGACCATCTTTTTTTTAATACGTTTTGTAGCTATTAAAAAATTTTTATTTCTTTTTTTTACTAAAACAACGCACCTTTTTAACTCAAATGCAATATATATATTTTTGAGCTCAAAACAATGAATTTTATGTTTTTGAAATATTTTTATAACAAATTAAATATTCGTATAAATCAAATTCAAATGAAATAATTATCGAAAACTCAAAAAAAAAGGCTGATAAATCTTTGTGCGTTTTGTTTTATTAAATCCTTCACATTTTATGAACTCAAAACTTCAAACTTCTGAAAATGAAGATATACTTAAGAAAATAACTTTAAAAAAACATTCTTTAAAATGTTAAAAGGATAAAGACAAGAGTTAGTAAATAGCTTTATAAAGTTATTAAATTTGTTCTTGATAGAATAGAGAAATTGAGATTATTGAATTACAAAACTGTTAAATTTTCAAAAAGTTAAGATGAAATATCTGAGTAACATATATGACCAACTTGGTCACATGAAATTCAATTAAAATGAATTACGTATACGCCCAAGTGACCAGAAACACATATGTCATAAATGTATTATTAAATAGTGAATCGTTGGTGTTGTGCTTGTGTGTGTACCTTCCTCTTAAGTTGAAGTTGAAATTTACGTTGAAGATGGCAGAGTCAATTAAGCATAGGAGATGTTTACTCTGTCACTTGATTTTCTTCTTATTAAAATGTTTATCCTGTAATCTATTGATGTCGAAAACAATTTGTATGGTATATGGTTTATGTACTATATTAAGTTGTATTCACTAGACTGCTTTCACAGAATAAGTGGAACGATTGCTTCGCAATTGCCTTCAGGTTAAAGAGAAGCTATTCACTACTTCAACAACATAATAATTTAATGCTTAAGTTTTCAAGAAAAAATAAACCTACACAAACACAACACTTATGCTTCAATAAATACTAAACATGGTGGCTACTTATTCAACTGTTAGATGTACCTATCTTTTGGTAAAACAAAAAATAGATATGGAACAACTGCGTTCAACAGAACTCACCGCAAAGTTGATCAGCAAAAACTAAATTTATTTCATGTTATTCGAAAATACAAAAAGAGCTGCTGAAAAACCTCCGTATCTTGCATTCGCCTACACACAGAGGTCACAGTAATCATCAAGTTAATATTCATAGCTACCGTAGGCTATTATAGCTATCTAAGTTATTTGGAATCAGCAGAAAATTGTAAATCCCATCATAGGAATGATTATGAATGGAGAGTGTCATTATTTGCTTCGTGAGCTATTTGCATTCAAAATGTATTTGTACATTTTTTTTATGAAAAATTAACAAGATTATATAAAAAAAAGAGCAGACAACACAAAATCCGAAAGTTTAAAAGATCGTAACGTAAGGTTTTCGAAACATCAAAAGCAACCTAGTCATACCGATACACCGAGAATTATTATAGATGCATTTCCAGCAGTTGATTAAAAAGCATTCATGAAGAGAGAAACATATTGGATAAGAAGAGAACTATAATACCGCCGCATAGTATAAAAGAAGCTATACAAAATTACTGAAGCTTATTTCTGCTTAATTTTTCATAAGATCCTACTCAAAGTACCTACTGCATAAGACCATACTGCAGCACTTTGCAGAGTGGCTTCCTGCCAAATTTTCACGCTGAGTCAAATTTTCAAAAAGACTAAAGAATTCCAGGTGAACCCCTACAATTATTTCAACGACTTCAAAGCTATTTGCAGCTTTGTCATTGGATATTGTCAAGAGCTTTTTATGGAGATTTGATTTATTCCAACTATGCATGGAATTTCAGAAAAGAAATACGCTATTATGTGATTTTTCTACCGTCATCTAGATATAGCAGATACTGCAACGAGCAGGATGCTATAACACAACGTGACAAGTTCATATAGGATAAGTACGACATTTTTGCAACACAAAGCGACAAGTCTCTGAACGATTTCATTTGTCGGACAATCGACATCATGTGAAACATATTAGACTCGTTTTGACGATTCATGCACAGACACAAATTAATTATTGTAATCTTGAATTGAATGTGGTCACAAATATGTTATAATACTCATATGCTATTAAGTATCAATATTCAACACCATATTGATAGCAGATAGCAGGTTTTTTCATACCTTGAAGACAATATCAATCCCACGAATGACACTTTAGCAGAAATAAAGCGAAGAATTTCACTAGAAAACTGCTGCTGCTTCAATTTTGGCAAATAAACAAAAATGGGATCAAAACTCCTTACTCGGAAGTCGAAGGGATTGCAATATAAAATCCTTATCTTACCATCATATCAAATGATACTGAACTCCTTCGCAAAAAAAAAAATCAGTGATACATTATATTTGGTACTGTGTGCAAAGAGAGCAAGTGAAGAAAAGCTCCCGAGCTCCCGCCTGGAAGATATTCGAATTCCAATCACCATCAACAAAAACAAAGAACTACCACTTCAAGGACCAAACGATATCGGATGCCATAGAGCACTTGGTCTTGTAACTTTGATATAGTAGTTTTAATAGTTATTAAAAAAAAAAAAAGTTGAAACAATGTGTCCAGCAATGCTTGGAATTTATTCATATAGTGGCGGCAACTGAATTACCATTAGACTCTTTTCTCCCTTCTAAATATGTACATATGTTGTTTGAGTAAGAACCATTGAAAATATTTTAGTTTTTATTTCAAAGAGTGGGTGATATGTTTTTAATTACATCCAACATTTCAAAATGAAAAAAAAATGAAAATTAAAAGTGATAACCAAGCTACTAACTTTCTTCGAACTAGAGAGCTGCCATTTTTTTTTCTGCCATCAATTTATTTTTTGTATTTTTGCCTGACGTCTGGGGTAAAAGCTCAATACTGTAACTCCCACCTTAATGTTTTAATTTTTGTTCAAGTCTCTTCATTTGTTATTTGTTTCTTTTGTCTCCACGACAAAAGTAACATGACATCCTTGAGGGAAAAAAAGTATTATTTACAAAAGAATTTGAATTGAACTTTTGTGTCTTTAAGTGTTATTATTAAAACTTTGAAACGTTGTTTTTAATTAAGACTTCACTTATTAAATTTTTGAAAATTTTTAAAAGAAAACATTAAAAAAAAAGTTATAAAACACCAAGAATGTTCCTCAAATTCAATAAATTAGTCCGCAAGAAAAGTATAACCACACTCAACGTTGACAAATAAATAACTTTTTTTTCAAAGAAAACTTAATGCCCACACAGGAGTTCAGGCTACAGCCAAAACGGATGGATTGATTTGCTTTAAACTTGGTATATTGTGTTTTTTTGGGGCTGTCCATATAGAAAAAGTTTCTTGGAAATTATTTTGCTGTACGAAAAATAGCGCTACTATAAGGATAAGGCTACCTTCTTTTGCGACTATTATGTCCATTTACTTTTCAAAATTCAGTTGAAAACACCCAACAAATCATTTTTCAAAACTTTAGTCCAACAAAATTTTGCATTAAGCTGCTTATTTTCTACAATTTTGTTTTAGAGTATTTTCATTTCCTAATAAATCATAAAAAAATTCAAAAGATTTACAATTACTTAAAAAGTTTTTTTGAGCTAAATCCTTAAAAAGTTCGGAAAGCTTGTGTATTTAGTTTTTTTAATTTCTTATAATTAAAATTTTGATACTTTTTTTTCAACCGATTTATTGGTCGTTGAGTAGAATATGACGTTTCTGTTTTCAAACAAGCAATGAAACTTTTGCAACACAATTAAAGGTCTCATTTTATTTCATTTAAATTATGGAACAAAAATACATATTTATAAATGGTTTTTATTAGTTTTTTTTTCACTAAGGTCGGGTTGCCACCTGCATTCTTTATGCAGTGCATAAGTTTTGAAAAATTAATTAAAATTAGAAACAAAATGAAAATGCAAAAGTTATGGATGATCATTATGGAAAATGTACATAAAATGGAACATTTTTCGATTTTTTTTGGAATTAAACAAAAAAAAATGTGTGTAAAAATTTAATGGGTCGTGAAGAAATGAAAATATTTTGGAACACAATTGTACAAACAATTAACTATCAGATGCGTTTCCAGTTTTTGAAAGTTTCGAGGTCGGGCGGCTAACTGCCACTTTATTTTTTGAAGTGGGTATATGTAAAATAACAGTGAGTGATATCAAGGAATGCAACCAGAGTGTACTTTTTATGGTGAAGGGAATATTCGATGGTGTTTAACAAGGACTGCAGGGCAGTATCTACCGATTTTCCTTTACAATAAGTGTGTTAGGGGGAGATAGACCTCCCCCTCCTATGGTAAAAAATGTTTGTATTTGATCCTTCTACAAAATTCTGTTATCGATTTTCGGCGCCCAAGTAATCGTACTTGTGCCTGAAGGGTAAATGGTAGTTAAAGGACCTTGGTTAGCACCAAAGATGTTATTTTTTTATTCCTATGTTTCAATCACTTTTTTTAATTTTTTTTGCAGGAATTTCTTTCTAAAAATAAGGTTGTTCATCGGGACTTGGCTGCCCGTAACGTATTAGTATCAGCAGATCGAACTGTTAAAATAGCCGATTTTGGGTAAATTCATAGCTATATTCATTACGAGAATATTTTCATTGAATGGCGTTTTCATTTTATTTCACAGTCTTAGCCGTGATGTGTATCAGGAGAATGTTTATAAAAAAACTGGCAATGGTAAGCTACCTATCAAATGGCTGGCATTGGAATCAATGACTCATCAGGTTTACACTTCCCAGAGTGATGTGTGAGTATTATTTTATCTACATCTAAATCAAATCTTAAAATAACAGTCTCAGAGTGAAAGTATAAAGCTTAGATCAGACGACTTTTGTATACACAAACATTTGTGTATTTTTGATACATAAAAAAGAAACAATACCTACTATCTGAACCACAATTCGAAAGACACCAAATGATACGCAAATTGTATTTGTATGTTATTTGATGTCATGCAATTTTTCGTTCAGATTGTTTTGTCCAGTTTTATGACCAAACTACAGAATTTTTACACAAATTTTTGTGTTAACACAAATCGTGTGATCTAAGCTTCATTTGAATAATGATTTCCTGTAGTAACACTGTAAAACAGGGGTTATTAGGAGGCTATAATCAAACATAAAAACAAATAAATAAATACATTTCGTTTTTTTTTCAAACAGATGGTCCTTTGGTATACTGCTGTATGAAATAATAACTCTAGGTGGAATTCCATATCCTTCAATACCAACGAATCGATTAATTCATCTTCTTAAGACTGGCTACCGCATGGAAAAGCCGAAAAACTGTGGCCAAGGGCTGTAAGTATAAAAACAAAAAAAAATTC
This sequence comes from Meliscaeva auricollis, assembly GCA_948107695.1. NCBI lineage: Eukaryota > Metazoa > Arthropoda > Insecta > Diptera > Syrphidae > Meliscaeva > Meliscaeva auricollis. The sequence goes on from OX403618.1 coordinate 79,034,990, forward strand.
CAATCGTCAACTTTAATTATTCCTGTTTGGTGACCTTTGAATCAAAAAGTTTTAACTCCTGAGTGGGTTTTAGGAGTTAAAACTTTTTTTTCAACAAATTTATATTGATTGTTATGTTGATTGTTATTTGTTTTTATTTGGGTAGCTATAATCTTATGATGGCGTGTTGGAATTTCAATCCAGCCGAACGACCAAATTTTACAGAAATAATAAACATCCTTGACTCCTTGTCGAGTGAATCACCGCAGCTGCCGATTGAAAATATAACTTCTACACCAACACTTAAAGAAAAAATTAGGTATAAAGGTTTTCTTTATTCTATTTTTAATAGTGAGGATTGGATATGAATGTGTTTTTTTTTTCTTTAAGCCCTGAAACACCATCATCAGATGAATCGTATTTAAAACCTCTTTAAGGAAAACTGCAAGTTTGAAATTTATCAGACGTCAAACTTATTATAACTAACGAAAAATAAATAAGCATCAACTGTGACCAACGAAATTGGATTTAGCTACATAAGACTTTTCATTCAAATTAAGGTTTCTTTTTTTCATATTGTTTTTTTTTTTTTGTAATTAATAAATAATTCAAATGTTATTTTTAACATTCTTTAGAGTTTTGCAATTCTGTAATAAATAAATATTAAATGTAAGTACATAAGTAAGCAAATGTGTGACATTAAACAAATTTTATAAAAATCTATATTGTTGTTTGTTAAATAAAAATAAATAAATAATAATTAAATTAAATTAAGATATTTGTAAAAGCGTAGTTTAAAAAAACAACTAGGTTTCTTTGAATGTTTGCAAATATATATTCACATAAATAGGTATATGGACAACTCTTGGATAGCTTCACTTACTATAACTCTTTTTGTAATTTTATTGTCTCTGGACCAATAAATAAAATCAACCGAGATATTTACAATGAAAAAAAAGTCAGTAAAGAACAATAGTCCATAAAGAAGGATTTAACTTCGAAATTATGCTAATTCTATAATAGGCAATTTTATTTACGTTTAAAATCAGAAACAATCACTTATTCGAGAGTCGTTGTTTTAGAGGCTAAACCGGGAGATGAAGAATAATAAAAGAAAATAATTTGGTAACAAAAAAGTTATAGTATACGTATAAATGTTAAGAGAGTATTTTTTGATACTGAGTATAAAAAGATGAAGATCCCACAACCCAGGAAAATATATTACGACAATTGAAAGTTGTGGGATCATGTATTTCTTTGTTTTTATTATTTAATTTTGTTAACCGACATCTCCCACATTAACCTCGAAAACCATAACTCACGGACTTGAGATTTTCGAGGTTATTTGAATTTATTTCGAAAAAAAGTAAATAAAACAAAATAGAGATACATATGTATCAATATAGTGAAAAAATCATAAGAAAAAAAGTACGTATACGCCATAGTGACCCATTTATTTATAATGTCGTTATATTCGATATCCTTTTTATATAAATCAATATTTTACGAAATAAACTTACTTTATAATTAATGTTAATTGGTCATCTACCCAAAGGAAAGAATCTTTTACTTCCCAAAATATTTAAAACCATAATCTTCTTATAGTAAGATGATAAATGGTGATGAAAAATAACAAATTTCTTACATTTAAAATGAAAGAAATGAAGGTAAAAACAATTGCCAATTCAATTTTAAAATTAATACAGTTATCAATAATTTACATTTTATTAATAAATATGTTTCGACAAAAAAATTAAATTAAAACAGCTGCTTTTGTGTTTTGAGCTATATCGCCAACTTCTGGATTGTTGTATTCTATACAAAAGGATGATGGGCAAAAATGTATGGGATTCAGTCCAAATGTTCACCACGAACAAGACCTATGTTGTTGGATAAGTCACTAAATATGGATGTTTATGTACTTCATGGCGTTAGAGCCAAAAGTAAATATAAGAAAACGGTACCTACAAAGAAGTAAAATCGTATTAAAAATATGTTTTTAATAATTAGATCAAATAAAAAGTTTTACTCATTTTCGTCAAAAATGGTGTTAAAGGATTGAGCAGGGGATATATGAATGTATAAGCAAATATGGATGTGTTATGGGAAGATGGACTTATAAAAATCGATAGGTTATATTTATTTTTCTCCTTTTGGTTTTTTGAATCCTATTTTTTTTTTTTTTCTTGACGCTTTATTAAAAAAGACCCTAAATATGGAACAACATAAGTCTCGTTTGTCCTACGAAAAATGAGGTTTTGGCACTAAGAAACATTCTCCTTTAACTTGTTTCTATCTGTCCGCAATATTCACATATAATATGAGTTTGCGAGTGCATCTGTGGCGAGATTTCTTGGAAACATACAAAATAAGTCTATATTTTTTGTAGTATAAACAATTTAATTTGTCCCGAGTTCACCGAAGCCCGATGAAATTTAATTGTTTGGAATATAGGAAAATTTGTGCCAAGGTCAAAATAGAATACATTTCATCCAAAAGACTCCCATGAGAGAATTTTATCAATTCAACTGACTTATCAATTGATTCGATAACTCTGTGGTCTGAAATCAATCCGATCTAAAAAAAAAAAAACCTGAAACGAGTCAAGATAGCCCGACTAAGGACAACTCGACTCAGGAGAGCATACATTACGAATTATGAGAGATAAGACTTTGCATACACTCAATCAAGCATTTGGGTTGCAGGGGGTCAGCATGCTCCCCCAAACATATCTCAACTTTGTACCAGAGTCCAGTTGTCTTGAGTCGGGCTATACCCAACCACACCTGAAATGTTTTCTTTTATGATGTCAAACAATAAAGCGAAAGTCGGACCATCGTGCTCATCAAAAATCATTTTAAAATGATAGACAACCTTCCAAATATACAAAATTATCCAGAATACTTGAAAGATATATCGCTACTGGAACTAATCATGATGTTACAAACGACAAAAGGAACTTCACCAGGTCAAGACAGGCAAACAAAACAGCGTAGTTGTTTCACTCGAGATCTCGAGAAAGCTTTGGACTGCATTATCTCAACCCCAGTCCTCCGCCAGCTTCATAATTGGGGAATTCCAATTCATATTAATAGTATAATTAGATCCGGTCATAGTGATGATGAAACCGTTAGTCTGCTTGCATGTATGTGGGGCATTCTCAAATAATAATGCTAAAAAAAAAATTGTAGTCACTACAATAAAACTTCTTTTTCTGATATCAAAAAGTTTGGTGCAAGTGAGTTTGACTGCTGCATTCAACCGGAAATATGCACTCAAAAAATCATTTTTCTCCCGGCTCTCGGTCTATATGCATACACAAAAAAAAAAACCAAAACAAAAAACAATTGCTGAAAAAAATGTACGCTATTAGCCAGAAATGTTGCCAATTATTTGCTATATTTTCAAAAAATCATCGTTTGAGGTCCATTACTTGTATATTTTTTAGAAACGTTTCACATAAATCTTTGATGCATGTTTTCCTTATCCAGGATTTTAATATTTTCAGTTTGTGTACAAAATACTGACTCAAGTTTTCAACAAAATATGCAAAAATAGCATACAATTTGCAGTTTATTTTCAGTATATGTATGTAGGTACATTGTAAAGAAGTTTCAATAAACATTCCCAATAATTTAAGCATTTTTTTGGTTTCTTCCATTTTTCGAATCTAACATTAACATAATTATAATTAAAAATAGTTCCTCCTTTTAAGATGGGTGGGTAGGTATTTTGTTTTCATTTTATTTTATATACTGGATTTAAGTGTAGTGGCTTTTAGTTTCTTTTGGTTGTATATTTTGTTTGTCCGTTGCTAAGACAGTGTTGTTGCTTTGTTTCACTCTATCCATTTATCGGCGATTATAATTAAGTCCTAAGATATTTCGTGCCTAAGAAATAGAAAACTTTTTAGTTAACATTTTTATATTTAATAAAAAGAAAATCAACTCACTGTGACAAAGGCAGAATTAAAGGACCTTTGGAAATTATGAGTCATATCGCCGGTCTGTGCAAGTACCATTTGAATTTGAGCAGCTTCTTCCATTCGATTTTTCAAAAATGTCCACGTCTCTTGGTGTTCGGGCGATGAGTCTTGCAACATGAACACTTCAACCATTTTGAAAATTGTCGCTAATCCTACACGCCTGGTATACCAACCAAACTGAAATAAATAAGAGACAGTAAGGAATGTGATTACTTTAAGTTTCCAGATTTACTTACATCAACTGATCTATCACCAGAATAATAGCACATATCATCGACCATTGTCAGAACTTGGGCCAGTGATGTTGGTACATTTGGAGGAAGAGCTATCAATGCCATCGCTTGTGGCCAATGACTTTTGTAAGGTTCTATCATCTGTAGACGGAATTTCACCGAGCGAATAAGGAAATCTAATGGATCTGCCACTTCTTTCTGGCCATTGTTTGTTTCAGCCTGCATATGCTTTAAGAGAGCATCATTACACTTCCCCACAAAATGTGAGACCAGCTCATAACCACCACTAGGAAACATTCCATGCACCTCACTAGGAAGGCCAGCCTCTTGGGCGCCTAGAACTATCGCCTGACGTGACCAACCTTCCACAGGGACATGTTTCAAGGCGGCATCGAGTATTTGAATACGAACACCATCGCTTTTGGCTCTACGAGCATCCTCCTGTTCTTTTTCGTCGGGAGGTGTTTCACTTTGTTGTTTGTTGAATTCTTCTTCGCGTTTCTCTTCTCGAGCCCGAAACTCATCGAGATTTGTCGATTTCGATGTGTTCTGATGGCCAGTAGTAAAGCTTCTACTTAGAGAGTTTAATTGAGTGCAATATGGCTTTGTTAACTTGTGACTAGACGGCTGTTGTTGTTGTTGCTTCTGATGCTGCTGCTGCTGCGTGTGTTGTTGTGTGTGTAAGAAAGCATTCAAGGCTGTATTGATAGCAACTGCTGATGTAGGCTGGAGACAATTATTTAAATCTGGAAAATAAAACAAGCTTATGTCAAAAACAGTCCTTTATCCTTTATAAACATTATTTGAAAGCAAAAAATGTGGCTTGAGAGCCCCGAGACACTACAGACATGCTGTCGGCCTATAGTTTCGTTTTGTGTGCCTTTACAGTGGACTCTTAAATATATCATAAACTCTTAAACTATAAAACAGAAAAACACTACTTAGCATATATAAACTATTATTAAGTGATTGCATATTAATTTGGTAGTCACCTGAAAAGCATATCAATTAGAACTTAAATGCAAAACATTTTCGTCACAAGTCTTGATAGTAATTAGATAACACAGTTAACGCCCTATTACCCTTTTGGAAAGATTAAACTCATCTCAATTATATCGATGCTTGAACAAAACCATAACCGATCATAATGATACTTTGTTGTTTAAAGATTCATTTATTATTTATAATCGCAAAGAAGATTATAATGCTGTTTGGCATAATAATCAAGAATCAAGTCACTGAACAGTACACTTGATTGACTAAGCGGCTTGTATAGAAGATAAAATATGTTAAACTAGGCTAATCACGTTTTGATGTCATAAACAGGTGGTTGGTTGAGTTTATAAAGAAGACGATGCTGTTTTTAGATCAAATTGATTAATCACATAGGTTTGCGAAACAAAAAATAATGTAATGCATAATTATTATAACAAAGATTAACGGTTTTTTTTTTTAATAAAATCCACTTTGGTCGAAAAAGTTAAACATTTTCTCTGACCGAAAAACCAAACCATGTAGGTATGTTTATGCTAGGGAATTTGGATGCCTAGTTTGAATTTGAATCCAATATCCAAGATCGAGTTTTTGAGATATGATATAACAAAAACACGGAAAAACACGGTTCATCAGTAAGTTTAGTAAATTTTGTATGAGAGATTTTTTCAATAGTCGTACTACGCGCAAATGTGCATTGGTTTCTCCTCTTGGTCTATATTGAGTTTCATAAAAATGCACAACAAAACAACAAAAAACAATCAGAAGTTTATTATATTTTCCAAATTTTCATTTTTTTTTATTGGAATCTTTCGAAGTATTTCAAAGGCTAGAACTAAAGTCGCATTTTCGAGTTACTTTTTAAACACTCGCTCTATTATTTGTTTTATGTTTTATTTTAAAAATTGGAGTTGTCTAACATTTTTCCATTTTTTTTTTCCAACCCATGAACTAAAAATCTGGTGAGTTTCATAATAGTATCTACACAAATAAAGTCACAGTGAACCAAAATGTTAATAAATAAAAATAGACGATTGTTGGCTGAAGTAACAGTGACGAACTTTCTTAGCCTCTCAGAGCCACAAACGAAAATAAAATAAAGAAAATGAACAAAAACTGTATTCTCCCACTAATAATCGCCTATCAAATACGGCAGGAAAAACAAAAAAGAAATTGGGGTTTTCCTCATTTATTATTTTTGTTTCTGCTAAAGACCGAGCTTTGAGGTTTGTTCTTCAGCAAAGTTTCAACTCTAGGTGATTTGCTGCCGCATAATTTGTAATGGTTCTCCCAGATTTAGTCTAAATCATTCTGATTCCAGATTTAAGTTCAGCATACCAAAAACCTTTAGAAAAGTATTTTTTTTTTTTTGTTTTTGGAACAAAGATCAAACTAATTTTTGTTGAACTGTGTAATACAAAGGGGTTGGTTACGTTTGCCCGCTAAACAAAATCCCGCCAAATACTACCTCTCGTTAGCGCTGTATTTCATATGAAATAGGTGACTCGATTTCATGAGAATCAACAAGAACGAATTTTCCTACAATTTTGTTTTTTGAGAATCCGTTGGAACGAAGTAATAAAATTCGTCGTTCAAATAAAAGTATATAAGCTTTTGAATTTTTTGAAATTTCTTCAGAATTGATTTGGATTTCTTTCAAGTAAGTTGATTTCTTAATATTTTTTTTGTATGAACAGAATTCGTCGTTAAATTAGGAAAAAAAAACTTTTATATTAAAGAATAATTTCTTATTTGAAGCAGTTTTTGTCTTTAATTCCAATAATAGTATTAAAAACTTAACATAAGTGGTTGGTAAACTTTAAAAAAAAGGGTCACTTATTTCTGCAACATATTTGGGAAACATATTATGGCTATAAAATGGAAAGATCAAGAGATAATGTGTAAATAAATTATTTATAATTTTAGGCATACTGATTCATGAGAATCAACAAGAACGAAGATTGTATGAAAACTAAACTCGTCGTTCAAATAAAGGACTTAAGCGAGTGCAAAATTTTAAATTATCGCCCCACAGTGGCGTGTGGGGCAGATATGAATATTCTCTTAAGAATTTTATATTGAAGAAATAGAAAAATTTCGTGAAAAGTTCTTTTCAGAACTAAAAAAACTTTTTTTGAGAGATTTTACCCATTTTCACTTTTTTTCAAAATTTATTGAGAAACCCAACATTTTCCAAAATTTTCAAAAAAAAAAATATCTAGTACTATCTAGTACGGTACTAAAAATCCCGCCAGAATACCGCCAGCTCAATTTCTGTCTGGCGGGATTTCGTTACGCTCCCATACAAAGCGTGAACACGTATTTAAAAGCTAAAGCTGTAATTAGAAACAGAAGCAAACAGAAACTGAATTTCAGAGTTAATTGAAAGTGAATGAATAAAAACAAAACTTCAATTAGATTTCCTTCCTTCTTAAAGCCACATTAACAGTAAAGTTTGTAGGGATGCAATTCTTCTACATTTCTTCTTTTTTTCAAAAAAACGATCCGTCTTATTGTCGAATGTCATTTAATTGAAAAAAAAACTTCCGTTTTTCTTGGAAAGGGTTAAAAAAAATGTAAATGAATATGACCCAATAACTTTTGATTCATTAAGTCTAGATAATTGTAAACGCCAAAAGATTTTTTTAGCAGAACTTAATTTTGTATTATTTTAAAAGTAGAATGGCCGAAAATATGTTTGTGATAATATCACAAAAATGTTGAATTCATTTTTTTTACTTCATCAGTAACTTAGTTACTCACTCAACTACATTTTTAGTCATCTTTGGGACTACACCAATAATACATGTAATACCATTCTTTTGTCAATCAATGAGTCAATGCGTCCCAGTTATGTAACGATCAAATAAACAAAAGGAATTTTAAGTAAAAAAGTGATTCATTTTGGTGTTTAAAAATTAGAATTTACCTATGAATCAATATTCCAACAGATTACACTTTATGTTAAGTTAAATACCATAAAAGAAATGTTTTGTGTAAAACAATTTTTTAGCAAGAATAAGGGAACCACATTCTATCTTTGAATAACCATTTGAAGTCAATCGGGCATCAAGATTCGCAATAATAACAGAGAACGTGTTCTGTCGTCTCCCAAACAACAACATTCTTACTAATTAAAAAGAACACTGCAAACAAGATGTCCCACTCGCGCAAGGTAATTCCCCATTAATCTAAATAAAATGTGCAAATTCCAAAATCAACGAATGTGCAAATCGATGCTATAAACACCTTTCCAACTTAATCTAAGCATCAATTGTTGAAATGAAGACAAAATCATTTGTATCATCACCTAGACGTCAGTCCCTGAGATGAAAAAAAATTAAACAAATTAACACTTCAATCGGTCCAAAATAAATATAAGAAAGAAAAACCAACAACAAAATTGCATTACAAAAATAAAATATTGATTTTTTTTATTTGAATTTTCATTTCTTTTTGTGTCGCTTCTCAATGCATTCGGTGGCACGTGCCAGGAGACATTTCAACAAATCCAATGACGTCAATCCCTGATCTAATATTTCCACCTGTTTGCCCGGTTCCATAGCCAACGAAGCATCGGATCCATTCAAAGCCGAAATACTAAACATCTCTGCCATGCGTTTGTAGTCCTCATTTCCCCCCTTATTCCCCTTCACTGTGTTCTTCTCCAATTCATAGTGAGCCACTGACATGTTGATGGCCATTCGCAGCGGATCCAAGAACTCCTTTTCGATTTTCTTGCTCAAATCCCAGAATCCAGTCAAGTTTTTGTCATCGGTGATGGCAAAGAATCGAATTGAATTAAGTGCTGGGATAATTCGATCTGAATTCTCAATGAGATCTGTTTCGACTCCTTTCGGAAGGACACAAATTTGTTTCATGAAGAACTCGGCAAATTCTTCACCTGAATGGCATGCTGGAAGTTTACTATCCAATTCACTGCTTTTGGCTAGTTTCTCGGCCACAAGGTCTTTGTACATCGTTCCGAGATAACCCTGTAGTCCGGCATGCTTCACACTCAGTAGGAGAGATTTGATGGTGACGCATTTGGATTCATCACCAAATCGGAGGATATACTTCTTGAGAAGCTGTACCGCAGACTGCCGGAAGCTCTTATTTGCCGAGAATCCTATTATCTGGGCAAGGACACGCGTAAAATTCTGATGAATCGGTTCAAAGAGGCTTTTGTCGGGTATCTGGAAGTCTCCCATGTTGTCGATGGTTTTATGGCAGAGCAGAAGTCCACGCTTTTGGAGGGTCGGTGCCTTGCGTGAGAGGAAATCAGTGACAAGGTACAGACACGACTCGAAGATGTACACTGGACAGTAGACCTTGGGAGCTGATTCGAAGCCGATTTCCTCAACGAGAAGCAGATAGTAGAAGATCCCCATGGATTCAATAGGCAGCTTCTCTTCCATCTTGAAGATGTTTTCCATCGCAGTCAAGTCGGTTGATTCATCGTGGTCTTGTGGTGGTTGAGACTTGTTCTTGGCCTTCTCCTCCACTAAGCTGAGTAGATAGAAGGGATCTTCGAGAATTCTTGTGGCAGCTTTGACCAGAGACGCGGCACACTGCATGGTGTAGGTGTTGGTCAGTTTTTCATTCTTTGTCAGATCGAGATAACACAAAGGTTTCCCAAGAAGCTGAAAGAAGAAGCAACACAGGACGTTCCTGCGGTTGGTTTTCTTCGAATCATCGTCCGTGTCCTTGAGAACATCCTCCAGCAGGGGTTCATAGAACAGAGCCAGAGTTATATAGTTTGCCAAGACCTTCAGCACATTATCATCTTGTTCGAGGAGTTCACCTTGGCGCTGACTATACCCACTCACCACATAACTGGGAAGCTTCAATTCTGTGATACGATTGACAATCGAATTGAGAGTCCATTCCAGAGCTCGGGATTTGTCAGACTTCAAACGCAGCAAACAAATCTGGAGACACTTCAGGGCTGTGGTGAAGACATTCTCCGATGGACTTTCCTCGACAATTTGCAGCAATTCAAAGAGCACTTCCTCGGCCTGCGAGTGTGTTGCCGCCAATTTCATAACCTCCTCACAACAAGTATACAAATCAAGGTTATTCTTGTAGTTCTCATCGTTTAGGTGCACCAAAAGGATTTCCAGCAAGTCTGCAGTGATGAGTTTCATCATTTCAAGGTTCTCAACCTGTTCGGCATGGAATAGACCAAGAACTTTGTCGTATTCTTTGTTTGGTAAACATTTTTTCACATTTTCCAAAAGTTTTTCTCCTTTTGCGGCCATTTTTTGTTGTTAATGAATCACTCGATTGGCAATGATTATATCACTGGATGAATGATGGAGTGGTTTTTAAACGATAAATGTGAATGGAAAATAGATAAAAAGCACAAATAATTCGACTTTTCTCCTTGAGATTTCTAAAATTAATAAAAAATTGAGATGACACACACCGGCGCAGCACAGCAGCTGTCAGATTTTTTTTTTTTGGGATTTCTGACAGCCAAAAAGGAGAACCTACTTGCGGGAGAGAGAAAAATGACGAAAGAAACGACGGGAAAAGTGTAGCGGAGGAAGACCACTTTTTTTTGCATTTCATATTTCATTTTCCAAAAGTGGTGTAATAGGTTTTCGGGTTTTTTTTTTTTTTTGTTAAGGATTTTTGCGCGACGGAGGCTTTATATGTTTTGTCTTGTGAACAAATAGTTTATGATGAATTTAATTAAACTTACTTGATAGCAGAAGGATTTTTTGTAATTTTGTTATTCGATTAAATGCGCTTAGATTTGCCATTTTCTTGTAGAATGGTCGAGGATAAACTTGCGCACACTTTTTTTGAATTAACTTTGCTTTTTTTTTACTTTCGTTTTTCTTTGAGCGAAGTGTCACCGATGACAGCCGTTGGAGAACTGCTGAGCCGAACAGGGATGGTGATTGATTTTGTAGGGGAAAAAATTGTGGGCAGTGTTCGTGAGGAATGACATTGAAATTCTGGTGGGCATTGTTTTAATTCCATGACTATGGTGAATAAGGATTTTAAATTGTTGTATTTTCAAATATGCTAACACAAAAAACTAAAGATAATTAATAAAATGGGAATTTATTAGATGGAGAGAGTATAAACAATTGATTATAAACAATTGCACAAATAAACGTGATTCATAATAGGGGTACTCATGCAAACGTGGTAAACCTGGTATATGTGGTATACATGTCAAAATTTGTATGAAAATGACAGTTAGGTTGCCAAATACTGTACTTTACCACCTTTACCAAGAGTTTACCAGGTTGCATGAATACCCCTAATATTACATCTTCTGAAATGGGTGATTTAGAAGAGTTTTTTTTTATTCTGGATCTAGGGTCTATGCAAAAATAAACAAATATATTCTTGAATCAGAGCTAAGCCACAGCTTATCGAACGAAAGCAATGAATTAAATTTGTGAACCAAGGCTGCACCACGAAGAAATGACACTAATCTGTTCTCTGGAACACTGTTTTAATTTCTCAAAACAAATAAAATTTTAGTACCACAATGATATATAAGAGTAGTAGTTTAGGTTTGAGGCCGTCCCAAGCTCTGTAAAAAAGCTGTTGAGAGCATGAAAACATTTTCAAAGCAGCGACAGTATTGAGATTAACAGTCAAATTTTATTCACATACCAACACGACAAAAATATTTTTCATATGAGATCCCTTGTTGTTGTGTCAATTTTACGTGTGGTATTGGTTTGTATTGGTGTATTGGTGTAAATAAATTTTGCTGCACTGTCACACTTTGGGTTGGGCAAGCCTAAATGCTGGTGATACCATTAACCAAAGTGTCGCACTGTCTCTTATATGAAACACGCTTTGATGTCACTTATCACATTAGATGTGGATACCCTCATATGACGCCGTGTAAATAAATGTTGTCGTGTAGAACTGTTGCGCGGCGGAGTGACACTTAGGTTTGGGCAAGCCTTTGAAGCTTGCTATCTTTAACTTCTTCCAACTATCGTCGAAAAGTCAGGCTCTATATCGCTGTTTATAAAAACGAACGAACGTTAAGGTATTGGTGATTGCTGTCCTTATATTATCTGAATCGATGATTGTTTAAAACAACATAAGTTAATTTTTTATTTTTTACAAAAAAAACACTATATTTTAAAGGACGCGACCGCAATATCAATTTCAAATCTAAAATCGCCTACGTCATCGAAGTGATAAATTGATTTTATTGTTAAAATTACCCGCGCCATTTAAAATGAAGCAGTTTTTGTCCGATCATTAAAAAACACTAATGTTGTTTTAACAATCATCGATTCATGTATAATCTGTACAAAAGACAGATTTTAATTATCCATCAAAAATATAACACACGACCACAATAAAATGTATTTATAAACCTCTTTAACATATCTGCCTAGAAATCAATACAAAAATCTTACCAGCTATCTTCAAACTTCAATGAACCACTACTCCTCAAACCTAACCCTGATTTACTACACTTTCTCCAATTATTCTTCGTCAACAATTCCTTGCAAAAGAAGAAAAAAAAAAAAACAAAAATAAAAACACCAGAATCAACCAACAAAACATAATTCCGTTCGTTCAATCAAATCGAGATGAAAAGAAAATCCGAAAATTCTCGTTTGATTTTCAATTTTTCTTCAGTCAACTTTAAACTTTCTCCGAGGCTTGGCTGTATAAATTGATTACGTTGCGTGTTTTTCCATCTACCACACATCCAGATAGTGTACACTTGATGCAATTTGCATATTGTCGGCGGCGGAATTACAAATCAAATCAAAAATCCCATTCCCAAATGATTGATGAATTGAAAATTTTGCATTAAATCATTCAGATTAAGCAAGTGGAACATCAATTATCAAGTGAAAATCCTTCGTGTAGCTCTAAAATCCAGTTGAAAATGCTGTGAAAAAAAGGGTGGAAACCCAGTGTGTGAAGCAAAAGTGTGAATGTTAAATTGAATACAACAAAAAAAAAGTGCGAAAATGCACAAACAAATTTTGTGGTGAAAAAAAGAAAAATAAATAAATAAACTATACAAAGAAAGGATGAAAAAATAATTATTTGTATATTTTTTTCCAATTCAATTTTATATGTGTGGTTCTCTTGTGGTGTTTTATTCGAAAACAAAATAGGATATTCCTCCCTCTCTCTCTTTCTCTCGTCTTTAACAAAAAGTGAATTAAATTATTGCAGAATTCATAAAGGAAATACAAAAAGAAAAAAAAAGATTCACTTTTTTTTTGTTGATGATTTAATTCATCTTCAATCGGTCTTTGTCTTTTGTAATTTAAATTTTTTTTCCAAATTGGATTTTCCGGGACTAGAATTGAGAATCGGCAGAAGGAGCAGAGAAATTCGCAACAAAATGTCGACGCGGTCTCAGTTGACAAAGGATTTGAACGGTGAGATGAAGAAAAGTGTTGACACTTTATCAGAATTTTAATTACTTTTTTGTTTTTGTTTGTATAAATAAATAAAATAAAATAAAATGTTTAAAATTTGTTTAAATTCTGTTTTAAATTACTAAGGTCCAACCGGAAATAAAATTGTCACTTTTTAATAAACAAATAGGTATCACAATTTCAAAGTGAAAGAACATTTTTAATACATTTTTGCATAAAACAACAAGAAATATTGATTTATTTTTTTAAATTTTGTAAGGGTTATGTTAGGTTAGGAGAACATTGAATATAATGAGTAATGACAAACTAGATCGCTGGGTTCGTTTTAGTTGAAGTCTCCCAGATAGAGCAGGACATGTGCAGAGCGCTTCTGATCTATTTCTGGCTAGATCTGCTATGCCGCCAAGCATGTACCTACTAATATTATTCCACCTAAAGTTTGTTTTACGTTAAGTTTACACGTAGCGATGGGAATACCTATGTTTACCTTATTTGGTAACTTAGGTATTAGTGTTAAACTTTTGTTGAGTTCGTCAGCTCTACATTTTTAGAAAATGTCCCTATTTTTTCGATATCACATTTTCTTTGAGCCAAGAGGGAATCACATAATAATTTGTTGATTATAAAGGCGATTCTGAACCTTCTTCTTCTTTAATTTTATATGAAGTAAACAATTGCTTAGAATTAAAACTATTGACATATGAGCCTGCCTGGCAAATCTACATATCAAAAGTAGATTAAGAAAGTTGCGTGAGCGGGCTAACACGAGAAGTAGACAACATTATAAATAAGGCCAATTTGACTCTTGGATTTATCAAGCGATGGTCAAGAGAATTCTCTAATCCTTATGTCACAAAATCCCTGTATATTACTTTTATCACACCACTTCTTGAATACTTATCACAGGTTCGGTCTCCATACTATCAAGTCCATATTAATAGAATTGAAGCTATCCAGCGAAGATTCTAACGTTTTGCCCTACAAGGTTTAGGTTGAGACGGCCCTTTTAATCTTAACTTCAATGCCTTACTTAAACTCCTAAGCTTACAAACTCGCCAAAATAATTCTAACATTCTTTTTGTACATCAATTATTAACTGGTAATATTGACTGTCCTTGTTTGCTGGAAAAGATTCATTTTAATACCAACCCGCATAGCTTAAGCCAAGTTGCCCTCTTTCGACTCCCTTACAATCGAACAAGGGATGTTAAACAAGAATGTTAAACTTTTGCAATAACTCGAACAACTTCTATCTACAGTAGTGATAAAAAAAATGGTATGGTCTTGTCTTAGTTCAGAACTTAGCTATTTTAAGTGGTAATGACTTGAAATTTTGCATACATTTGTGGAATTTATCGTTTTTATTTAAACCGAGTCGATTTGTACCGAACCTTGCTCCAAAAAAATAATAATATTAAAATTAGTGCAAAAGGTAAGTTTGAAGCCGAGCAAAAAAAATTTAAATACGTGAAAAACCTTAAAAACTAATGGATCACTTCATTTCTTTGAACAAAATATTGTATTTAAACAAACTCATGTCTTCGAGCCAATTAAAGACAAAAATCCTTTGGAGACATTTAGTGATATTCTTTCCCTATTTGTTCCATTAGCTTAGTAATTTGAAAGTTTCAGCTTACTAATCTCCCTTTGTACAAGCTCATTTTCTACACGAAGCAGATCAGAATATTGGATTAGCCACCCCAAAAAAATGAAGATTATCCTCTTCTAAGAAGTTTTCTACCAGCCGTCTGGTGTTTTCTGAGTCATGATTGTGTTGTAATAAACTGCTGTCAGGGCTATTAGACCCCAAATGTGGATTCACATGGTTTCTTAAAAAAAATACAGTCTTATCGATCCTTCCTCATGTTTAACTGTTGCAGAAGGTTGTACCTTTGTGCCACGAACTTTTTCACACATCAAATGAAGCCTGGTATTAATTTTAAAAACTTGATGGAATCAAATCGGTATTAAGGATTTTTTAATTCTTCACTCACCCGTCAACAAGTTCCTTAAGTTATTCAAGTAAGCACCCGGATTATTGCTCATTTTGTGTAGGCATACTTTTAAGAAACCATATGAATCCACATTTAGGGTCTAATATCCCTAAAAGCAGTTTATTACAACTCGATCATGACTTAGAAAACACTAGACGGTTGGTAGCCGTCTGGTGTTTTATCATTTTTAGCTCGATGAATAAAGCAGTGAATTGCAGTTGTCACCAGGTTTATTTCTGTGTGTGCATACAATTTGTTGAAATTAAAAAGTCATCTTGTTCAAACTTTTTGATGGATCAAAATTCTTACGAAGTTACACAACTAATTTGACTTAAAAAATTAACAAAAAAATCTCTAAAGTGGCAACACTGTTCGCTTAAATAAAGGTACCGAAAGTAAGTTTCTACCAACAAAAAGCAGAAACAGGATGAGAATAACAGTAATTAATGGAGAAATCAATTTTGATTTATTATAAATTGAAGAATATATAGTATAGGTATAGTCACCAAATAAGGGTGCAGTATTATCATTATTTGTTAGTCCAATATACCTACAAGCTTAATTAACACCCTAATTAGGAATTATTACAAATTCTCTTGGGTATAATATTGAGTTGTTGGTTTGTGGAAAAAAAAAACCATTGATGTAACCAACCAGCATAATTATTTATTCTTGCTCCCTGAAATGTCGATTATTATGATCCATAATATCCATTTTATTTTATTTTTTTTTTTTCACAAGTTGTTGTGTATTAAAATCCAGAATTAAGAGGGCCACAGCGCATGACAAATTTGATGGTCTCCTGTTTTCTCCCGAATTCTCCGGTTACATATAATATTTTTGATTGTTTTTGCTGGTTTACTGGTTTTTATTTTTTTTTTCGACAATGATGATGGGAGATTTTGCCTTTCTATTTAATTTTTCTTCCTTCTTATTATTTTATCGTTTCTTTTGTTATTGTTGTTGGTGTTGTCCTGGGCCCGTCCGTTCGTCATGATGGAAAAAGAAAGAAGGAATAAAAACCGGCATTTTCATCTTCATAATCGTTATTTCACTTTGTTCTGCATCTTCATCCATGTTTATATTGTTGTTGTTGTTGGCTTTAAAAATAATTTCTGCTCGCATAAAGAGGTTGATGATTTTTTCTTTGAGAGTTTAGATTCCTGACTCTGGTTTTCTGGTTCCAGGTTCAGGCCAGAAATCATTGAGTCAAATGACACATTGCGCTTCACCCATCGGGAGAGTCCTTTTTTTTCATTTCTTTTTTTTTTTAGTCCTGCCACCTGTGCATGATGTGTACCTTCCTACCTCTATAATATTGTCTTGACTGGTTGGCTCTTGATGAATTATTTCAGTTTTTTTTTTTTTTTTGTATTCCTTGCTCCCCTTTTGTTGTACATCTCCACTCCACTCTACTCCCCGGGTTTCAGGTGTTGAAACAAATTATAAATTCTTAAATCTCTCCGAGATGGATCCTTTTGAAAACCTTGACGATGAAACGATGACGGTGACGACTCTATACATTTCAAGTTAATGGATGTCTCGTGGAGTACCTATGGCCAATTGTTTATTTATAAATGCTTAAGGATGCGCCTTGATGATGGGTGGATTCTCTGTATATTTATATACATTTTTAAGTAGACATACAAAAAATAATAAAATTCTGTTCTCTGGTTGGAAAAGTGGATGAATTTTGAAAAGAATCATTTTCCTCAATGTTCCGTTTGTTTAAAAGAAAAAAAAAAAAAAAAAAAACCCAAAATGAGAAATGAAAACGGGACGATATATGTATGGCAGCCTTCATTATGTTAAAACGGAGAGATGTTTTATTTACCTAATGGGAATTGTTTGTTTGGATAAAAATGTGATATCTACACCATATTGTGTGGATTCCAGGGTGAATCGTTATCGTTAAGAGAATAAGATACTCTCCATATTGTTGTGTTGTCAAGACGTTGGTTGATGTGAGCATTGTTGGGGTACCTATATTTCTTGGTTACAATTTGACCTTGGTAAGAAAAACGTTTTTCTCTTTCTTTTTTTGGGATGAAGAATATAATTTGAAACTTTGTAAAGAATCAGTAATATAATTTTTTGGCTTTTTTGTGATGAGAAAGTTTGTAAGAATATAATCGCATTTGTTTAATTTGGCGAGGTTTTATTTCCAAAATACCTACCTACAAAAAATTGCTGAAAAATGGGTTTTCTCTCAAATATTTCAGAAATCAATAGAGATATCGGTTCCACAATTAAAAATTGGTGAGGTTTTTAAAAAAAATTGTTCCAAACTCAAATGTAAAGTACCTATACCTACCTATATCGTAAGTAAACAAATGTTAAATAACTATTTTTTGAATTGATGGACAAACGAAATTAGTTGTTGAACAAACGTGGAAAATGATAGACTGATAGACAATCAAAATATTCCCGGTTAAAAATTCACGGAGCTTACACCTGTATTTTGTAATTGTCAACAATCTAATAGACCTTTAAAATCCAAAAATAAAAAATTCTTAAAATTAAGGTTTTTTCCATAGTTGCATGAAACTTAACTCATTGGTCTAAGGCAACAAAAAAAAAAAAAGAGATTCAATTCGCAAACCTTCCTGCTTACATTTCTCTATTATTTTTAACATCAAGTTAAGTCAAAGAATATTAAATTTTTTTTTTTTTTGACAGAGAGACAGATCATATAGAAAAGTCTACTCTTCATAGCGTTATAGCGCAAGAGTTAAATACAATTCTTGTTATGACAAAAGACAAATAAAATTAAGACTCCCAGCAGCAATTTAAACCCAAATTGTTAAATCTTCAATTAAACAAGTTTTTGACATTATCTGCGAGATGGAGTCTTACAATTTGATGCAAGATATTTATCTTTTAATTAAATTTAAACTGAACCCACACTCAGCCTTGTTTGTTTTTTTCTTCTTCTTTTTTTTAATTAAAAAAATTCAAATTCATTTGTTCTTATTCCAGAGAATTTGAATAAAAAATAATTAATATAAATATTTTTTTTTTTAATATGCACTCAATGAATTATTCATTTGAATATTCACTTTCTTGATCTTAATTTGTCTTCAAGACACATACAAAAAAAAAAAGAAAAGAAGAACAAAATAACTGCCAGATAACGTCACCATCAGGGAAGGATTTTATTTATCGATTTTTTTTTAACACACGTGCTATGCAACATAATGCTGTTGGTTGGTGGTCCATTATCTTCTTTTATATCGTTTTTTTTTCGTTGTTTATATCGTATGCCGAGGGCAAAGTATAAATGTGTTTCACGTTCCCGAGTATGACATTATCTGATGGCTTATCAACTAACAATAATGTCTGGATAGAGAGCAATGTTTTTCTCATTCATGACTCCTTTGGGATTGATTTCTTTAAATTTAATATTTTAGCCAATTTAATTTAAAAATAAACAAAAACAAATGAAAGAAATTATTAGCAAGTGATAAGTCCCTTGCTGTAAGAATATACAAAATCGACTTTTAACTTGAAATTGATAGATGAAAAAACTAATTTAAAAAATAATTTCATCGAAATTGTGTCATTTATTCGAAACTTTTCGCGATTGTTCAATCAATGGTATAACTGTGACTGTGAATTGTCATTCACAGTGATTTAAACCTGGTATTTTTAACCGTGAATTTGAAAAAAATATATGAACTCCCAAAAAAACAAAAAAAAAAATAATTTCCCCTAACAAACTTTGCCGTTCCTTATTTTTTTCAATTCCCGTTTTTAACGACTTTTCAAGTATCGATGGCTTAGCATAACGTTGAAGTTTATTTCACAGCTTAAAACGGTAGTTTATTAAAGCGATTATTTACAATATCGTTTGAAAATGTTTTCGACTTAAATTTCTCCCCCAGCCTCAACCATTATTTTTCAGATAGACATTGACTTAAGAAAGAGGAGCGATCCGTGATTTTTTCAGGATAATCGAATGCCTATAAAAAGATTTTGCTCGTTCGAACATTCAATGTTTAAATGTTGGGACCATATTGATGTTTTTTGGTGCAATTTATGGCAAAACCAAACCAGCTTAGGGATGTGTTCGCAAACTTTATCGAATCTTATTTTCGATTTGCAATATGGAGTGTTCTCGATTTGCAATCCTAAAAAAAAAAAAACAAAAAAATACGAATAAGCAAATATTTTTTTCTTATTGTGCGCGAGGGTAAAGATATAAATTAACTTCTTAATAATATAAAGCAAATTTAGAGTAATTTTCGTTTTTTTATTTTTTTTTTTCTAGTCAAATTGTGTTTTGTTTAAAACAAAAATCAACGAACGCATCCTTCACACTTGAAACTGACAACCTTCAAACAAAAAAATATATTTTCTTAAACGGCTCTGCGCCCTCTTCATTTCAATACTTCAAAGCTCTATATCCAGCATCGCCATCTTGATTTTTACTGCCTTATTTTTCGGCAGCATTCGTTTTGTTTTTGTTTTCCATAGACAGTTTTACTGCGCTGCTTACCAAACAACCAATAAAACACGGTTATTGAGATTCACAGCGAAATTAAAAACAAATTTATTCGATTTCAATTTTGTAGAACTACTATAGATTAATGGCATAAAGCTATCAGTTTTTTGACAGTTGAATAAAATTCTACGATATAAGCGAACGAACCTTAAAGTCAAAAATTTAGTTAAAAGAAACTTTAATAAGGTTTCGTAACAAAGCCAGAAAAAAAAGTGTAGGTTGATCCACCTTCCCTTCTCACCAACAACAAACGTAAATTTATTACGACATTACGTAATTTTCCCTTTTTTTTTTTTTGACTATTCAAAAATCTGATTTTCTAGCAGAGAGGAAGTATTAAAATATGTAAATAACATTTTAATGTTTACCCATGCATGTGAAACACTTTGACAACGTTGTTTACTTCAAAATTTATTCATGCATGCATGCAAGGCGTCTTATTAAAAAAAAAAAAACAACAATACAACAACAACGACGACAACGATAACAAAATACCTCGTATCTACGACAAGGTGGGAGAGAATAAAAATAATGTTTGCTTATGCTAATTGCCAAGTCAAAATCAATTTTACTCGCTTTCAATCTGAAAGATGGTGAACAAAAAATAAAAAACGAAAACTTCACATCAAATTGCATAAAGCACAACAAAATTCAATCTGTTGTTTTTATTTTTCTTTTTTTTCGATTATTAAATGTCAACAACACAGCGGAGGCATCTCGAGAGTGACGAAGGCAAGTTGGACGACGGAGAAGGCTTTAATGTTAACAGTCCCGGCACAGTGTGTCATTGATTGAAATCGAATTAAATTTATTTTCTAGAATTTCTAGACACACAGGTGCATGCAAATGTTGATTAATTTTGAAGTACATTGTTTAACATCAGCTAAATAACACGTAATAGAGTCTATTGAATGAATGAAACGATAACAATGACAACCTCCAGGAAAATTAGACAACTTACAATTATTAAAGTGTGCGTGAAAGATGCAAGACTGCGATATCAGTTGACTCAATGAATATGAAGTCAGAAAAGGACATTATTTTTTTTTAGATTGAAATGTGATTAGGTGGGTTATTTGCCGCGATAAAAAAGTGAACTTTTATATTCAAATTATCGGTAAGAAGGTACTAGGTTTACTTTGATTACAAATGTTCGTTTAAACGAGTGATCCAAATAAAATAATAACATGAAATAATAAAAATACCCCTTTCAAGATGTGATTTAAACTTTATTCTCAAAATATGTTAGTTAGTTAAAAAATGGAGACTATTTCTGAAGAATTTTCTGTTGCTACAAATGTTGTTTGGGAGAAATTGATCAATAATTCCATTCGACATTCGATAAACTGCTCTGCTCTGAACAAAGGCCATTCGTTTGTCCACCTTGAGTTTTTGGCACTCACCAAAAATGGGTCCATTTTTTAACTTCTCGATAACGGAGGGTGGACAAACGACCATTTTTAGTGGGTGCCAAGAACTCGAAGTTAACAAAGGAATTCCGTTTCTTTCGTTTCGATAAGTTAAGATTTGGATGGCTGAACGATTTTTTTAATTTTTCAGACTTCCTGTAAAAAAAAAGAATGTTGAATTTTTTTTTAACTGAGAGTGGACAAACGATTAAAACCATTTCCGGTCAAAAATATTGACTTGGCGGTCCTGGCTTCACGGAGCTTCCTTATTCTATGCGTAGATGCATGGTGCCGTTTAAATCGAAATGGGCCTCGTCAGACATGATAACACACTTCAACATGTTTCCGTATTTTTCCACCATTTGAAACATCTTCTGGAAAAATCAACCATAATTGATTTATGTTCGATATTTTTAAAATCAAACCATGAATTTTGGACACATTTTTCGCTAGTTTTAGGGGACAGCATGACAGCTTTTTTTCAATATTTTGTCTTTAGATGCTGATTAATAATATCTGAAAAATGGCATACCAAATGTACATATAAAAATATAAAAAAAAAAAAAAAAACAGTTCTAACGATTTTCAAAATTTGAGGTCAAAGTCAAATTTTAGGCATTTGAACGGAGTGAGAGCAAACAAACCAAACCAACATTTAACCGATTCTCGGTAAAAAAAAAATTGTGTTTGCGGTTCTGGCTTCACGGAGCTGGTAAAAATGCTTTAAAATAAAATCCAACGATCTAAAAATCCAAATTTACAAGTTTTTAACATATTAAATACACCCTCTTGCTGATTAAATAAATTCTTTTGCTACGCCAATTCACTTTTTGCAATTCTTACACAACTAAAACTTAAAAAAAAAAAAAAACACAACAGAGTCAAAAATTTGGTTTGTACATTGCGTTTCAAAAAGTTCAATGTTAAAATGTATTGCTTGAGAAAATAATTTTGCAATTGATTCCCTATACATACATCCTGATTTCGAATAAAAAAAAATTCAATTTTAGTTCCTCGCTTTCAACTTTTTTTCAACTTTCTGACAATACAAACTCCAACAAAAGCCAACATCTTTTGAAAAAATAACTCTGCCGCATTGGCATCAAAATATATCTCTATCGCACTATATACCATTCTTAATTGTTGACTATTCTTCTCCTTTAAACAACAATAAAGATAAAAACAAAACAAAAACATTCGTTGATTACAAAAAAACGCCCCTTAAAAATAATATTTTTTTTTTCTGTTTTGTTTTGTTTTCCCTCTACAGAAACAACAACAACAAAAAACCCAGTTGATTCAGTTGGATTTTAATATGTAGAAGAAAAGTTCAATGAGAATATAAAAATTATATTGGCTTGAAGGAGGAATTGCTCACATTGTGTCTGCATGTAAACAGACAAAAAAAAAAAAATATAAATCAATTGATATGCACAAGAGGAACCCGCGTCTGTCTGTTATTCAATGGTGACTCATCAATTGTAGAGTTCCTCCAAGTAAACGAAAAACGACTACAAAAAAAAAAATGTTGCCCCAACTGAATCGAACCCATTAAAAATCAGCTAGCGACATTTTGCTTTTATATTTTACAATTTTTTTTTTAATTTTCATTTTGATTTTTTTTTTATAGATATAATTATAAAATTTAAATAGTCGTTTTTTTGTTCTCCTTTTTAAAGCAATGGTTGGTTGAAATTAATTGTTATTTGTTTCAATTTTATTAGTGTAGCACAGTTACTCTGGAATTAACTCCCCACAATTATTATTCCTGTTGTGTGTGTGGAGATGAGATAATGTTCATATCTCTGGCCAATTGTCGACTCCCCAAGTTTGTCCCAAATGACATCTCTTTCATGGATTTCAAGATTTCCCTATGCTATCCAATTGATGTAAGCAATCATAAAGATGACAAACGAATGCCAGTGCCTGTGGTGGACGATGATGGAGAATGAATAGTGATCATTCATTTCTGCAATTGACGTCAATTTAATAACAATTGAGACTTTATTTCCATTTTAATTTGTTTGATAAAAAAAAAAAAAAAACTTTAAAATATGAAATGAACGAGGGTCGCACGATTTTGTGGAATAGATTTGGAAATTTAAACTTATAAATTTTTTTTAATGCATACTTAAGTCGTCAAGTAATTCATTTAAGTAGTTCTCTGTACTAAGCGAAATTCGCAGTTTGATTCTTAAGTGTAATAGAAACTATTATACATTTTCTAAAAGTGTAATTGAAAAATGTTAAGAATTATTCAGTACAATAACAGTATATGATTCTGCAATAGAAAGTGACGATAGTGTGGCTCAAGTTTCGGCATGTAGTGTTACTCACGCTCAATATAAATAATAAAACAAAACTCTAAAACCCAAAGTGTTTTATTTTACAATTTTCCATTAATGGCTGCAGATACAATTAAAAATTAAAAAGCCTGTAAAAAGAAAGATTTTTGAAGTTAAAAAAACACCTTCGCAACTGATTTCCTTTGGCATGTAGTGTAGGTCACAGTTATCATTATATATATCACGTTTTCAACAACATTACAAGAGCGCATGTGTATACAACATGTGTTTACTTAAAAGGGTTGTCAGATGTCAGAAATCATGTATCGAAAGTGAACAATTTGAAAAAAAAACTTGATTAACTACAATTTAAATGTATATTGAAGCTGAAAAAATCGTTATGCTACAAAAGCTAGAGTCTGGAATTGCATATATAAAAAAAAATGATTTCAAAAACAAAAATCCTGATAGTTACGGTTCAAATATTTCTTTATAAAACTGCAATACCTATATATTTGACATACCATTAATATTTTTTTTCTGTTTTGAAACTTCTAGGCTGTACCCCAGTTCGCAAATCGAAAAAACCTTACCTAAAAAACTTTGATGCTACAGAAATCTCTACTTACTTGATCTATACACTCCAAAATGAAAAAAGGGCGAAAAAAAAGAACAATTTCAAATCTTTATTGGCGTTTTGATAATTTTTTTGTGCTGAAAAAGAAAACAATTCATTAAATTCAAGGGCGTACAAAATTTTATATGCGCATACAATTTTTTTTATGTTTGTTCTATTAAATTCGTTTTTCCTCTTCATTCAAAATTCTGCGTACGCCCTTGATTAAACTTAATAAACATAAATAAGTTTTAATTTGTGAACAATTAAGAACAAATAGTATTAAGGATAATTCTGCAATTAGTTTTTGTTTACTTTTCATCATCCAAACTCAGGTGTTAGAATTCAAAGAAAAATTGTATCACAAATGAAGGAGTGGTAGCTTCATTTATAGTTGGTTCAATATCGAAACGATACTCTCCAGTCGGCAACATGACACTAAGTTTGCTAAGATCCAATTCAAAATCTTTAAATATTAACCAGCCCTACAAGAATAGAATTTTGTTCAAATTTAAAATCAGTATAGCATGATTATATATACATAAATGTATAGTTCAATCCAATTAGGTTCATAACTATAATTACTTCAAAATTTCCACAGCGTTTTATTATAAAAACAATAGCGACTTAAATGTTTTTTAATGACAAAAAGAATGATAGTTAGTCCAATTATTACTTTTTTTATAACTCAAAGTGACAATACTTATGTATGTATATGAAAAGATAAATATGACTGAATTACCTCATAAGGACAAGTGTGATTTAGATTCGTAAATCTTTCTCCCAAACTGTGTAAAATATTTAGATACGGTGCGCTTGTTTTCTTCTCAAATCTTAGGCAAAAGTCTTCTGTTACATTTATCAAAAAAGGGCGATATACAACATTAAATTTTTTGAACATTTGAAGATGCAACTTAAGATAACAAAAAAACAGAAACAAAAAAAAGATACAAACAAATTATTCAAATTGATTATTATGTCCAGAATTAGGTATATCACCGTCATTTTGTCCAGTCTTCTCGTA
Source organism: Meliscaeva auricollis (assembly GCA_948107695.1). Lineage (NCBI taxonomy): Eukaryota > Metazoa > Arthropoda > Insecta > Diptera > Syrphidae > Meliscaeva > Meliscaeva auricollis. The sequence continues at coordinate 79,060,405 of OX403618.1, forward strand.
AGATGACCATAGATATTTACAACTGTCTTATGTCGACTTAATGCTTTTGCCACACATGAAACATTCGTTAAAATAGTTTTGTCTCTAAATATACAGACGGTTTTTTTGAAGTTCGCTGCATTTTCGACCTAAAAGTTCATACAAAATATTATATTATATAAGATTTTTTTTTTTAACTAGGCTTATTTTTTATTTCCACACACATACATCAATTATTAATAATGTAAAACTAAAAAGAATTAATATAGCTATGATCGGAAGTTTCATTGCTTCCCCAATAATATAGTAATTTTGAATACCCGTTTGTTTAAACTTGAAGATTCAAGTTCAATTAAATGTACATACGCACTAGATTAAAAATTTAACTTAAGTATTAAAATTTTGATTCAGCAAATGGCGTTAATATTTTTTTAATGTTAAAATAATTAGTTTTTTTAAATTTAGGATTTTGAACTTGGATAGTAAAATCTGCTGATAATTATAATAACTTATTCAAATATTTATCATTTTATACTAATTGATTAAGTAGGTTTTTCTGTTTAGGGCATTTGTAGAGAAAATTTATTCAATTATTTATTTTCATATTGAAACACAATTTGGTTAAAATGGGTATTTTATTTAATTTTCAACAGAATGGTATAACATGATCGCTGGACTGGTAACTCAAAAAACGCTAGTTCGTATATGCTGTTTGATACCATCATTCCCTTTTTGCGTATGCCAAGTGGAACGTTTTTTTGATTTTAAAATGTTTTTGTTTAGTCTCAAATTGTTCCGATTTTACTTTGATTTAAATTGTGTGCTTAACCTAATTATTATAAGTAAACTTTAACAATTGAATTCTTTAATGAGTTTCAAAGTAAATGAGGATTAAATTTTAGAATATGGAAAAAATAATAGGCACCAACTTGCTGGAAAACCTGTTTCCGAAATGTTTTAAAAGAAGAATTGAAATAGTCTTTATAATGGCTCAATTTGATATCAAAACTTACGATGAGAGTATATTTCGAAACGAAAAACATTTCAAATATAATCTTTGTGTTGTATATCTAAAAAAAATTCAAATCTAAAGCGATTCGTGGTGAACTCTAACACCCACGGATATGAGTTCGTCACGAAAATCTCAAAGAACTTCGAAATTAATTTTTTTGCCTAAAAGTCACAAAGCTCAAAAGAAAACAACGTCATATCTCAAAAACCATCACATTTGAGTTATTGATACTACCAAATTGCATAATTTTAATTTTTCTAATTTCAAAATTGTACTCATAAATCACTACACAGACAACTAGTTCTTCTGGACTTTTCGATTTAGAAAAATTCTACAAAAATCATGCCCTAACTATTTTGATTTTTTTTTTTCATTGTTCATTGTTTATTTTATTGTAGATAAAGGTACAAAAGTCTTACATTTAACAAATATTCTTAAGAGTTTTAGAACTTAACATTTTGTTCTTTTCAGCTTTAATTTATGTCTATATAATATAGAAAATAAGTGAAGTTACATAATATTAAATTAAGGTAAACTTCTACAAAAAAAAAACCCTTATGTAATACTTATGATCTAAATTGCACATAGGTCTTTCATTAGACTATTGTCCGAGAATTGATATTTTTACATAAAATCTGATACATATTTTATAGATAGGGTCGTAACAAGGTTGACATTAGCTCTTTCATGTAATTTTAGTGTTGAAAATCGTTAAGGTAATTTTAGGATTATTTTAAGTACTTTGTTTTGCATGATTTGGAATTTCTTTTTATGACAGTCTGCGCAATCGTAAGAGCCAAGAGGAAATAACATTTTTTTCGACTTTTGAGCAACTTGCTTAAATAATTTTTTCTTTTTTATAAGAAATGTTAACGGTGATTTTTGAAAAATTATAAGCCACAAAAACTATTATCAAATTTACGGTTCATGAGTTCTATGCAAAACAAACTTTTATACGACATTTTAGTGGAAGTATAACCAAAATCTGAATGTGCAGTTTTATAGGTACACGCGTCCTGATTTTTTAAAGATCTGATTATTAGAACTCTAGAAATAAGCTTTTAAAGCCACCTATATCAGGTCTTTGTTTTTGAGAGTTTTCAGATAATAATAACATACAAGTATAAATTACACTAGTTTACAAATTTTCGGTTCATAGCGAGGAGGTACCTGAAGAAAAACGTACTTTTTAGATTAATTTTTGGTGGCAGAACAAGAAAATGACATTCAGTTATTTTTCCATTTCTATTTCATATATTAGCATAAATCTCAAAAACGGTAATTTTATTAATTTTTCATAATAAAACAGGGTCGTCAAATCGGAGAAAAGTAGATTAGATTAGATTAGATTAGATTAGATTTATTGGTTCACATTTTTTTAGAGATTGTATACAATACATTAGTTACATAAAATCATTTGAGCATGGCTCTATGCCGTCTGCCAGATTGACAATCCAATTTATACTCTATATAAGTTTATTGCAGTTACATTTTTGATTTAGTATTTTAAACATTGTTTTATGTTTGGAATAAATTTACAGTTTTATATTTTGTTGTTGCTTTTTTTTTATTTTTTGGGTGGTTTTTTGTACTCGTACTTATTTAAAAATCACCATTTATAATTCTGTACCTATATCTAAGAGCAATATTTAGAAATTCATACAATTTTTTTACATTAATTTGATTTAATAAAAATATGCAATATTCTTCTGTTAAAGTATCGTTTCCCAATACGTTTCTTCTTATTTCTCGAAAAACTGGACAGCACCCCAAGAAATGAATGATATCTTCCCGTTCCCTTCTGTTGCATAAATCGCATATAATTGGTAAATCACTTCTATGTGGTATGTAGTTGAGTTGCAGCAACTCGCCTCGTACACGAAATATCATTGAAATCGCGTTTACACTGTTTTCGTCTTTGAAGTAGTTGTTTTCGTTGAGAGAGTAATCCAGGCGGTTATAAATCGATCGGTGAAGTGATCTTGTAGCTTCTTCCTCATGTTTTGCTCTATATTTTAGGTCAACTTGTTTGATTAGATCGTACAATAAATGTCTCCAGGTACTTGGATCATCTAAATTTATGTTTATGTCTATCCCACACTCTTCAGCTATATCTTCCCATTCCTTGAAGTATCCTCTCTTGCTTCGCACCATTTGAATGGCCACCCTTTTAGGAAGCCGGTGATCTGGCATTTGCATGACATGGAGAACATAGTCTATTTGTAGTTTGAGTGTCTTTATAAACAAGGGAGACAATCCAGTTTCAATCATAAGCATATAGTTCGGCGAGTTGGAAGGAAGATGAAATGCTCTTTTGAGGTAGTACCTTAAAAGTTTTTCAACCGTTTCATATTTTGAACCTCCCCATACTTGTGCAGCGTAAAAGAGGATTGATTCCGCAACAGCTTCAAAGACACGGTATTTGCTGCTGTGACTTATGTATTTGTTGTTAAAGCAATTTTTCCAAGTAGAGTTTAATGCGGTTTTTGCTTTAGATAGTTTTTCATTTAAATGTTTATCCATTTTCATATTTTGTGTGAACAGTACACCAAGATATTTATATTCTTTTACAACTTCAACAGCATTCCCATCATAAACCCATTTCTCGTTCACGCTCGTTCTGCCTCCTCTCTTTTTTATAATCATAACTTTAGACTTGTCCGAATTAACCACAAGATTCCACAACTTACAGAACTCATGAAGCTTATTTATCATTAGCTGCAGAGTTTCAGGTGAGTATGCCATCATCACAACATCATCCGCAAACAAAAGGGCTTTAATTTGAAGTCCCGCAAATTCTATGCCACCAGGTAGATAATTGACCAGGTCATCTATAAAAAGTGCAAATAGATCAGGGCTTAATGAGCAACCTTGTCGGACCCCTGTTTTGGTTTCAAACCACTCAGATTTATCTGCACCATTCCATACTGACGATCTCGTTTCTCGATATATATTTTTAATAAGTTGCCCAAATTTGCAGGACATCCCAAGCCCGTACAGTTTGTACATTAGGGCATCGCGGTCAACCGTGTCAAACGCTGCTCTAAAATCCACGAAGATGACATAAAGTTTTTTACTTCTTGCAAGAAATGAATCAGCTATACTTTTCAAAACAAAAATGTGGTCGATAGTAGAGTATCCCGATCTGAAGCCCGCTTGAAATTCACTTATCAGGTTTTTAGATGCAATCCACATTTTGAGGCGATTCTGCAGTACTGCGGTGAAAATTTTGTAGCTGGCGTTGAGGAAGGAGATACCTCTGTAATTCGCAGGATTCGTTGTACAACCTTTCTTATATATAGGGAACACCAAAGCTTCCTTAAACTGTTCAGGTATTATACCATCTTCCATAACATTATTCATTAGGCCGGTCAGCGTTTGAATGAGATTATTCGTTCCATACTTGTAGAACTCTACAGGTATCCTGTCCGACCCAGCTGCTTTGCCATCACTTAATTTATTGACTATAAGAGACACCTCCTGGAACGTGAGCGGCGAATCTAAAATAGCATCGTAAAAGCAAGGTGGTGCGTAAAGAAACTTGGAGATCTCGTTTGAGGTTGGGTTTAAAAGTTGCTGGAAATGGTCCTTCATGACTTGGGGACTTAGGTTGATGTCAATTGTATATTTTTTACCATTTAGATTGTGAGCTAAGGTCCAAAATTCTGAAGAGCTCATAACCAGACTAAGCTTACTCGCTTCAGATTCAAAATACAACTTCTTTTTTTCTTTACATAGTGTCTTGTACCTCTGATTTGCCTTTAAATATAATTCTTTTGTAAACCGGCTACTGATTTTGCGAAAGAGTTTTAGCCAGGCATACGACACATCTCTTGCTTTTTTGCAGCTTTCATCGAACCAGCGCTCCTTAAATGCTAAGCGTTTTGTTTTCAACATGCTGTGAGGATATGCCAGCTTTATTATTCCTTCTAAGTCGTTGAAATTCACTACTTCTTGATTTTGTAGGGCCTCATCTAATTTCGTTTTATAGGCGTGTTCTTTGCTACTATTCCAAACAATTTTAGGAAGGAGCTTCATGTTTGCAGTGTCGGTATTAACTACCTCAGCTTGACTGAAAGTTACAACAATTGGCATGTGATCTGAATAGGGCTCGTTTAACACCTCGAAGTCAACAAAATGATTGTTCCATTCACGTCCTATAAAACAATAGTCAATGACAGAAGAACCTTGACCTCCAACAAATGTCAATTCTCCATTTGGGTCACCTTGGCTAGTCCCGTTTAGCAGTTTTAAACCAAATGAGTTACAGAGTTCCATGAGCTTATACCCATTGGAGTTTTTAACCTTATCTTTAGATTTTCTCTCGATCCCAGCTAGATTGTTCTCAGCACCTTTTTCATCCCCTACTCTTGCATTGAAATCACCTATTAGGAGTAAGTTTGAGTTATCCCCTCCACAAGCCATGAATTCTTGTAAGTTCTCGAAATCGATATTCCAATTATTGCAGTTCAAATAAAATGGTAGTAGACGTACATTTTTCCTATCAATTTTCATTGTTATAGATAACAAGGAATGGTGTGTCTCGATTTTGCAGTCATGAATGCTTAGAGAAAAGTACAATTTGTACTTTCGAAGCCTTTTTTTGTGAAGAATCTGAAGTAGTCTGCCTTCACTCAATGTCTTATAACTTTTACAGTAAAGCTTTATAATTTTGTAAAATCATTTTCTTTATCCTGAAAACCTTATAAGTATTTTAAATATTTTTGTTTCTCTCCAAAAAGTTAAATAACTTTATCTTTTATATAAGAGCTGTTATAAAAAATATTAGCGGTGTCTTATGGAGAATTATATAAACTAAAAATCGGCAAAAAAACTTTTTTTTTCGATATTTCACCCCTCTAAATTATAGCAATTAAACTACTAGCGTTAAAAAAAAATGACAATTGTTTTTTTTTAGACAATATTACAATCTATAAAGTAAGCATAAGATCGTATAAGTATTCAAAGCAATTATAAACTTGCCGAGTGAACTATATTATCACTACGAGGAACTACCTTACCATTTCCTCTAAGACGCTTCTCACCTGAAAGTTCCACAATAGAAAATATGGCTGAAATAAGTACGAATCCGGCCGTAACGCATTCGTCGAATTCTGTATATAGGGTGATGGTTTCTTATAGATGATTAGGTTTGCACATTGTAAAAACTTGGCTTACAAATGTTTTTTATTAAATTTCCAATGTTCAAGTCATTTTCGTCATTTTACGTTTTTTTGAATGACGATATTTTCTAAAATCTAAACCATCATTCGGAGAAAAAAAATGTTATTGTTTTTTGTAAGGAACTACATTATGATCTACAACTTTTGTATAAAATACTTTTTAATAGATCTCATCGTTAAAAAGTAACTTAAATTTACTCATACAAATAAAAACAAAAGCATATACTTTTTATAAACAATTAAGAACAAATAGTATTAAAAATAATTCTGCAATAAGTTTTTGTTTACATTTTATCATCCAAATTCAGGTGTTAGAATTCAAAGAAAAATTGTATCACAAATGAAGGAGTGAGAGCTTCATTTATAATTGGTTCAATATCGAAACGATACTCTCCAGTCGGCAACATGACCCTAAGTTTGCTAAGATCCAATTCAAAATCTTTAAATATTAACCAGCCCTACAAGAATAGAGTTTTGTTCAAATTTAAAATCAGTATAGCATGATTATATGTATATACATACATAAATGTATAGTTCAATCCAATTAGGTTCATAACTATAATCACTTCAAAATTTCCACAGCGTTTTATTATCAAAACAATAGCGACTTAAATGTTTTTTAATGACAAAAAGAATGATAGTTAGTCCAATTATTACTTTTTTTATAACTCAAAGTGACAATACTTATGTATGTATATGAAAAGATAAATATGACTGAATTACCTCATAAGGACAGCTGTGATTTAGATTCGTAAATCTTTCTCCCAAACTGTGTAAAATATTTAGATACGGTGCGCTTGTTTTCTTCTCAAATCTTAGGCAAAAGTCTTCTGTTACATTTACCAAAAAAGGGCGATAAACAACATTAAATTTTTTGAACATTTGAAGATGCACCTTAAGATAACAAAAAAATAGAAGATACAAACAAATTATTCAAATTGATTATTATGTCCAGAATTAAATATATCACCGTCATTTTGTCTAGTCTTCTCGTAAGATGACCATAGATATTTACAACTGTCTTATGTCGACTTATTGCTCTTGCCACACATGAAGTATTCGTTAAAATAGTTTTGTCTCGAATTATACAGACGGTTTTTTTGAAGTTCGCTGCATTTTCGACCTAAAAGTTCATACAAAATATTACATTTTTTAGTTTAAAAATTCTGATACGATTTTCTTTTTTTTTTTTAAACCAGGCTTATTTTTTATTTCCACACACATACATCAATTATTAATAATGTAAAATTAAAAAGAATTAATATAGCTATGATCGGAAGTTTCATTGCTTCCCCAATAATATAGTAATTTTGAATACCCGTTTGTTTAAACTTGAAGATTCAAGTTCAATTTAATGTACATATCAATCAAGTGATTGAAAAATTGAACTTAAGTATTAAAATTTTGATTCAGCAAATGGCGTTAATATTTTTTTAATGTAAAAATAATTATTTTTTTTAAATTTAGGATTTTGAACTTGGATAGTAAAATCAGCTGATAATTATAATAACTTATTCAAATATTTATCATTTTATACTAATTGATTAAGTAGGTTTTTCTGTTTAGGGCATTTGTAGAGAAAATTTATTCAATTATTTATTTTCATATTGAAGCACAATTTGGTTAAAATGGGTATTTTATTTAATTTTCAACAGAATGGTATAACATGATCGCTGGACTGGTAACTCAAAAAACGCTAGTTCGTATATGCTGTTTGATGCCATCATTCGCTTTTTGCGTATGCCAAGTGGAACGTTTTTTTGATTTTAAAATGTTTTTGTTTGGTCCCAAATTGTTCGGATTTTACTTGGATTTAAATTGTGTGCTTAACCTAATTATTATAAGTAAACTTTAACAATTGAATTCTTTAATGAGTTTCAAAGTAAATGAGGATTAAATTTGAGAATATGGAAAAAATAATAGGCACCAACTTGCTGGAAAACCTGTTTCCGAAATGTTTTAAAAGAAGAATTGAAATAGTCTTTATAATGGCTCAATTTGATATCAAAACTTACGATGAGAGTATATTTCGAAACGAAAAACATTTCAAATATAATCTTTGTGTTTTATATCTAAAAAAAATTCAAATCTAAATCGATTCGTGGTGAACTCTAACACCCACGGATATGAGTTCGTCACGAAAATCTCAAAGAAATTAATTTTGTTGCCTAAAAGTCAAAAAGCTCAAAAGAAAACAACGTCATATCTCAAAAACCATCACATTTGAGTTATTGATACTACCAAATTGCATAATTTGCATTTTTCTAACTTCAAAATTGTACTCATAAATCACTACACAGACAACTAGTTCTTCTGGACTTTTCGATTTAGAAAAATTCTACAAAAATCATGCCCTAACTATTTTGCTTTGTTGGTTTAAACGTTTGGTCACCAGAGAACGCTGAAAAAATCTCCTACTTTGTTGAAAACATAGTTTGCAGAACAATATTTCAGGTGGTATTTCCAATAAGAGTTGTGATGACACTTTTTTCGATGTAAGCTATAAGTTAGAAGATTATGTGACTTTAAAAATTGTAAAAATTTAATGTACTGGGTTTCTTATTCATAGTAGGCAAGACAATTTTTAAAGTCACTGTATCTTTTAACTGTTAGCTCGCATCGAAAAAATTGTCATGACTACTCTTATGGGAAATACTAATATCTATAAAAGGAGCATTATCTGTAAAAAACTTCCGTCATTTAAGAGCCAAGAGCAAATAATATGTTTTTTCGACTTTTGAACAACTTGCTTAAATAATTTTATTTTTTTTATAAGAGGTTTTATTAAAAATGTTAATGGTGATTTTTGAATAATACAAAAGCATATACATTTTATAAATTTACTTCTGCAAAAAACATGAAACCTACAAAATATTTTAAAATTTTAAATTTCATCCGAATTTAGTTAGAAACTCGAAAAAAAATTGCATTGCAAATGCCGGTAATGGATCTTTATTGATGATTGGTTCAATGTCAAAACGATATTCTCCATCCGGCAGCAAGAATTTAACACCACTCAAATCCAATTCAAAATCCTTAAATATTAACCAGCCCTGAAATAAAAACAAATAGTGATTTAAGATAAAAGTAAAACATCATTGCTGCCATGAAACATTGTTTCAATACAATTTAAGTAGAGTGTAGTATTTACTCAAAATTTGAATTTTGGAACGTTTATCTTAAAAGTTTACAATTCTCTTTTAATTTTCAACTTATTTTCCATTGAAAAATCTTTCATGGCAGCAATAGTCGAATGTTTCTTATTTACTTCGTAAGGACAAGTGTGATTTAAATTCGAAAATCTTTCACCAACACTATGTAAAATATTTAAATATGGTGCGTTTGTTTTCTTTGCAAATCTTTGGCAAAAATCTTCCGTTACATTTATTAAAAATGGCCGATAGATAACATTTATCTTTTTAAACAATTGTAGATGCAACTTTAAATAGAAAAAAAAAAAATATATGAAAAAAATTTGTGTTTGATTTAATTTTTTTCTAAATTTTATGAAAGAAATCTCTTACCGACATTTCATCCACTCTTTTCGAAAGATGACCATAAATATTTATAACTGTCCTGTGGCGACCTACTGCTTTTGCACTACATGAATAATTTGTAAAAACTGTTTTATCCCGAATTATACAGGCGGTTTTTTTGAAATTTGATCCACTGTCCCCCTAAAAGGAAAAAAAGTTGATTCAATTTATACAAATTTTTATACTGTTTTTAGTTCTTTTTTAGTTAAAATTTTAATTTTTATGAAAACTAAACTAAGTTTAGAATTAACAGACACGTACTTGAGAAATAAGTGTTAGTAAAGCAAATAAAATTCCTGAAGCTATGAGCGGAAGCCTCATTGTTCTATTTCCAAAATCAAATTTGTTTTATTGTTTTTCATGAAGTTTTTTTTCCAAACAATTACGCTAGTTAACAAAAAAATGACTTGCGAATTTTGTACCAACGCATTTTTAGTGTCTCTTGAGCTTTAAAGGTCAAATTTAACTTAATTTTTCAAGATTTGTTTATAGATTTGAAAGTAGTGAGTTAAAGTAGGTTGGTGTTTTTGCAAATTCAAAGTATGGGTAATAATGAAATTAATTTGAAATTTATGCCTGTAAAACCTTAGGTCTTTTAAATGCAACGTGCACAAAATTAGTTAAAAAGAATAAAAAAAAGCACAGAAAATTGTGCTTGTGATGATTTTTTTTTTGTATGGATTGGTATTTTTTAACTCGAGATATAACCCAAATATTAATAATGCTTTTAAAGAACGGCAGTTTTCCAGTTTCGCGGATTAAAATCTTTACTCAAAATATAGCTGCACTTAGTATCCAATTTGTTTGTGTTTTTTTTTTCGTTAAAAAGTGTAATTTATTGATTGAGTTTTATTAACAAACATCCGTTTATTGACATGAAATTTAAAGAAAAATAACCAAAACAAATGTTCAAGTTGAACTGACAATTTACTTACGTTTCATTACAACAAATATATGAATAAATGTTTTTTTTTTAATGTTTAAATAATTACTTTGTTATTCAGGATTTTGAACTTGGATAGCAGAAATCATACATTATTTTGATAATGATAATCACTTCTTCAAACACTATAGTTAATTTATATAAATTTTATCTCATATTGGAGATGAAATCCATTAAAATAAAATTATAATTACTATATTTCCATTTTACTTTACCTTTATTTTAAGGTCTATTTATATTTATTTAATTTGTTTGAACTTTATCTAATCATTGGGTCTATTGACTAAGAATTAGTTAAAAACTAAACAATATTAATTGCCCTAAAAAAACATGTTTTTAAAATTGTTTTAACCACTTATAAAATGTTTTGAATTTTCGAAGCAGACGTGATATTAGCTTAGTTTGATATTTTGAACGGTATAACCAAATTGGGAAACCATAAAAGTACATTTTTTAATTTTATTATCTTTATTCTTTTGATTTATTTGGCAACTTCGCATTTATTACAAAATAGAAAACAAAAAATATAAATAATTTAAAAGGTTTTGAAATAAAAAGACTGAATCTAATTGGCTTGTGCAGATTTAAGGTTATCACTCTATTCAGAAAGTAAACATTTATTTTTTTGAGCCATATTTTTAAAAGATATTTTTTTTTATAACAAAAAAAAAACATTAGAAAATGACGAAATAAAATAAATTAAGCAAGGAGAGACTTTTTCAACAGTGAAAAAGGTGAATTATAAAATTTCAGCTTGACTGACCTACTCTTAGGAATTATTTTTTTTTTGTATGTTTGTCCTGCCAGCTTAAAAAAAATGCAAACTGTTCTCATTGAAGGACTACCATGGCAGAAAAAACGAAATAAACGAGAAGAGAGAAAACAAAAACCAGAGCTTTAATAAATGTAATGACAAAAATTTTACTCCACTAGGTTAGATATACTTAACTGTTGCTGGTCGAAATCGAAATGACTAAGAACTTTAGTATAAGAAAACTGTATATTTATGCTTTTGTACTAATTTCACCTGCTAGTTTATAGTTTAAAATGAAATAATTTTAAAACTGATCGAAGGAATTATGTGATAGATAATATAGTCAATTATAATTGTTAGGTTATATGATCAAAAATTGGTCAATTATAACTAAAATTAATTGCAAATTAATGAATTTAATTCAAAGAGATATCAGAGATTTCATCATTGACATTTTTGTTTGTCCTAAGTATTTTTTACGTATATATGTTTTTACGTATATGCTTTTACATATTTCAAAAACCATACATATTATTTAAACACTCTAATTCTGCACTTAAAAAATGACCTGCACTTTTGTTCTCTTAAAGCATAAGTATTTACAAGTACTATTAGTTAGAACTTAAAAATTTTTGATTAAAAGAACAATAAAATTCTTTGCAGTGAGAGAACAAATCGATTGCGGCAAACGAAAATAATGCCCAAACGACTTTTTCGTTTGCTGGATAACTTTTTGGTTTCGTTTGCAGTAAATTGGTAAATTCGTTTGGGTTAAACAATTTCTGCGAACAATTAAAAAAAAAGTTAAGCGTATCACCTGTGATTGAATCGGCGAGCTCTATCTTACGAAGCGAGTATCTTGTTATTTCGCTACGGACTGTATAATTTATCATTGGCGTACAATGCACATAAACAAAATGAGAGAACGAATCGTTTGGGTAAAGTGACTATTCGTTTGTTGGATAGTAATTTTTACGACTTCAACTTCGTTTGCAGCAAACTCTTAAATTCTTTTTGGTGAAAAATTTTATGCGAACGAATATATAAAAAAAAATGGGTAAACATTTCACGAAGCTAGATTTTTTTCAATGAATGAAGGTAAAAAAACCCGTTTTTTTTTGCCATAACTCCAGATTTTGGGGGTTTTACGACATTTGTACATACCATTTTGTAATCAGTGAAATCAGCTCAACAAATCAGCTCAACAAGTAATTATATAAACTTAACAACAAAATTATCTTTTATTTGAAGGAAAAAAAAGTGGTCTAACTCTTTTCACACAATTTCATGACTGATGAATCATAAGTTAAACTTATGCATAACTTTCCAAAGTCACGCCCGTTAGGGCGACCAAGCCGTTTTCTCTCTGGCACAGCCACATATACACAATGAGCAATTTAGACTCAATTTTTTGCACCAAACTTGTTATTGCCTGTCTACTAGGGTGAGAGTTACGAGCAAAAATTGGAGTTAACGCTCTCAAAGTCGTGGTCACCGACTCCAAATTTCGGTAGAAAATTTCCATAATTTGCAGACGTTGCTCAATCGTGTACTTTACCATGGTAAAAATGTTGAGTTTACTGAATAAATTGATAACAACAGTTCGATGATTAGTGAAAAAGTACGTTCACAAATTAAATTTAAAGTTTTCAAGTCCCCATTGGAAACCCCTTGAACTCTTTATTTTATATATTATGGTCTTGTATTTTATGCCGTTGTATTTCAAACATTTATTTTTCAGTTTGTTTCTGTCAACTATTGAGAAATTTTCCCTTCCCAAGTAATCGTTGGAAAATTGATCACTCCCGTTATTAATTATTGTTTTCCTTAAACAGATATGGAAAATTTTTGCCGTGGTTTCTTTTATAAAATAAAAAAAAATTGTTCACAAAAACCAATGTTATTAAAAAAGTGGTCGGAAAATGGTCAATCCACAAAATTAATCTTATGTTTTAGATTAGACAATAATATTGTCGAATATTTTTCCATGCACTAAGCAAAAAAAAAATCATATCTTAGGTTCTACTTCCGATAGGTTTTGTTTTTATTTTAGCTTTTTTTTTAGCTAGAACTTTCATTCCATTCTTTACTATCCTGTGTAAAAATTTAGCAAAATTTAGGCAAATTTCCAAAAATTTTACAGTAAATGCGTGTGTAGGTATTTTTTTTAGCCATTTTATCACTTGTAAAAAAAAAAAATATTTTTCTCTATTACATTTTTGTATAATTTATTTCCGCACACGTTGGCAATGATTTTGGACTTTTTATAGATTTATTTGTGCTTTAAAAAATTGAATCCTTATTTTTCTTTTTTGGTAATTTCAACCCAACCTAGCTACAAATTCAAGGAAAAATTGCATTACAAATGCAGGAGATGGAGCTTTATTAATAATTGGCTCAATGTCAAAACGATATTCTCCATCCGGCAATAAAATCTTGAGACTGCTTAAATCCAATTCCAAATCCTTAAACATAAGCCAGCCCTATACAATAAATAATAAAAATATTTTGGATTAAACATCAATTTTATATGAAATATTGTTCAATGCAAATTATGTACAAAAACTATAGCATTTTAAATTCTATGAACTCAAAATTACAACTTTCAATAATAATTATTTCGCTGTAATTACAAAAAAAATCCTATATAGTTTTTTTTTCACTTAATTTGCATTAAAAATTCTTTCATTTATCACTTAAAAACATAATTTATTTGGCTTACATCGTAAGGGCATGTGTGATTAAGATTCGAATATCTTTGTCCAATGCTTAGTAAAATATTCAAATACGTTGATTTGCCTTTCTTTTCAAATCTTTGACAAAAGTCCTCTGTAACATTTATCAGAAATGGACGATAAACAACATTAAATTTTTTAAACATTTGAAGATGCAACTTGAAAATTAAAACAGAAATTAAAATAATTAATACATGATTGTTGCTTTTCAGTATTTTGTAAAGAGGCCTCTTACCGTCATTGTGTCCACTCGTCTCGTAAGAAGACCATAAATATTTAAAATTGTCTTATGGCGACCTACTGCTTTAGCTGTACATGAATAATTTGAAAAAATAGTTTTGTCATATATTATACATTGGGTCCTTTTGAAGTTTTGTAAATTTTCTCCCTAAAACAAACAGAAAATATTAAAATTAATTAAAAATGTTATATTTCTTGTTAAGTTTTTTTAGTTAAATTTTTCTCAAATTAAACTATTCAGATTAAAAAAGTTAAAATTTTAATTCACACACACATCAGCTATTATAATTGTTAATGTTAACTTCAATACAATGCCCGCTACTATGAGTGGTAGATTAAGCCTCATTGTTTTATTTGCAAGACAAAATCTTTTAACGTTTATTTATAAAGCTTTTACTTTACAACTATTATTTTAAATGTGTTTTAATTATTAACTAAATGTTTTTTTAATGGGGAAATAATTAGATTTGTATTCAAGATTTTTTTTTTTAGTTGGATAACAAATAGCAGATGTTGATAATTATAATTACTTATTTAAAAATTAATAATTTAATAACAGTTTTATCAAATTTAGAGATTTATTTAAAAAAAAAAAAAAAAAGGAATTACAATTTTTCCACAAAAATGTCCCGATATTTGCAAAAGCAAATGAACTATAATTTTTCTTTATGCTAAGCAGCGACGGACATAGGTGTATTAAACCCAAAAAGATTATCAAAAGTCCAAAATAAAAACCTCTTTTCACAGTTCTTTGAAATTTTTTTAATATTAATTAAAAATCATAAAATTCGATTGGGAAAATGGTATAACAACGAGTTTTTATTACTTCCTATAAACTCCTATGCCATCTACTGCCACTTTTCATTGAACAGTGGGGAAAAAGACCAAGTGACAATAACTCCAAAATCTTTTGAAGCAGTGCATGCATTAAGTAATTTAAACCGGCTTTTGAACTG
The DNA here is from genome assembly GCA_948107695.1 of Meliscaeva auricollis. Lineage (NCBI taxonomy): Eukaryota > Metazoa > Arthropoda > Insecta > Diptera > Syrphidae > Meliscaeva > Meliscaeva auricollis. The sequence continues at coordinate 79,075,743 of OX403618.1, forward strand.
TGCAGCACATACTCTTGAAAACAATGTGATCAATATTTATCTTTGCCTTCAACAGTTTTCAAAAATTTTCATTTAGAAGCTATGGCTATGGCTAAAGTCGTCGCTTATAATTACACACGATTTGCAACTTGAAACGTTTTCGTGCTTCATTCAAGCACGTGCCTTAAAAATAGTAGGCTTTGAATGACACCTGTGGGCACTTTGGATCTTGTCCAAAAGTCTTAAAAGACACAATAGCAAAGTTTTCGGCAAAGTTGATTTTAAACACTTGGAGTTACCTATTTGAAAAACAAACCTGTTTTAAATGTCTTGAATTGAGTCTCTTAAAAATGTTAACAAAAGTAAGTGGTAAAACAAAGCAAAACATAATATCATCCAATGTAATTCAAAAATGTACTTATTTTGAGAACCTTTGAGGTAGCGCCTTTTTATTTCGTGTTTCAGAGCAGTCATAAAGTAGGCTTTACGCTTTACTTTAAAAAAAATCTATTAAAAAAAAACTCATATTTTTTTCGTTGAAGAATAAGAAATAATCAGAAATATTAACAAGCAATTTTTGTAGAACTTGGTTAACTAAAAAAAAATCCGATTACAGGGCCAACATCGTTTGTACCTAGATCTTCCTTTTTAATTTCCCATTTAAACTCTCGCTAAGTAGTTTTTCTCCCAAAACACTTCTTCGACACCTGATCGGAATTAATTTGTCATCTGCTTTATTATCCTGAACATCATTTTGCCTAACAGAAATTTTTCTCGCTTGTTTTCGTATACTAGGTTCGTTAAAAGGGTAAACACAATTATTCATTCAATTTGTCAGTGAACAGCTGGCTACAGCCATTTCCATTAGTGTCAGAACTCATTAAAGACGAAGAAAAAAAAAATCCATCTACCACGGCACGGGCTACGGCTCACAAATCGATATCACTTTTCAATTTGATTCATCTGTCAAAATTGACTTCCTCTCCTTCCAATGTTGTAGGTGACGGACACTGATACCACCACTTTCCGATGATGGTCATATTGACCAAATCCCACAAATCAATCTAAAGGTGCTACCATCACGACACGTGATGAACTGAATACTTCTTTAATGAGCTTCTCTGCTTCTGCTGCTAAACTGCTACGTGATTACTTTTTTTAATAGTTCAGAAGAGCTAACTTCTTCAGGAACGGAACCGTTCGTTGGTTGGTGGTGGTGGATCAAAAAAAGCTCATATAGCTTAAAGATTATTACATTTCCAGCACAACCATTGGAGTATGGTTTCACGAGACAGACACTTCGGCTCCAGGTGCAGCTATACGTAACATTGAACAATCTTTTTTTCATCAGTGGTTTTGTTGTTGTTGTGGTTTTTAATAAATTATTCTTATATTTTTCTTCTTCTTCTCTCAGTTCGTGAATTGTAAAAGAAAGAAAGAATGTGAACAATATAAATACAGAAAAAACCCCTTTGGCTCCAGAGGAATATGGCAATAACCGCTCTGAGCTGTAAGAATGAAAAATTCTCATGTTCTGACCTAGATTTTTTTTTATGTTCTTTTCATTTTTTTTTTGTCGTTGTAGTTGGTAGAACTGCTAATATTATTTCGAGTAGATTGGGCGGTAGGATTTTCAGCGGAACTAAAGAGGAGAAAAGTTAAATAATTTTACATCATAAAAAAAAAAAAAATATGAAAAAGCGTGTCCTTTGTGTGATGTGAAAAAAAGGGGCCACCATCAAGGATATATTATGTAAGGTATGCCCGTTCACTGTTTTACATTTAATGCGCGAGGTTTTACATTTTAAACGAGATGAAAAGTTTGCTATGTCGTCGTTCGCCTCAAGGTTCACAATAATGAAGTGGGGTAGTTTTTTTTTGTTTTTCTTCTTGTTTTTCTACAGTAAGTGACAGTTGATTAAGATCGCACTCCTTATTTATCCTTTATCCTGAATCGGAGTCATAAAATTTCAAAATGTAGATTATCTTGTCTAGTGAATGGGAATGGGAACACACATCTGGAAAATAAGGTTCTTAAATTAAATGGATGTGGAAAAGATGAGAAATTTTGTTGGGAATTTTAAACATCATCAAAGTAGGTACAAATGTTTTTTTGCTTTTTTATATTTGCATCTGCAGTACTCATTTTAGGTGAAGGCAAAACTTGTTTAATTTAAACAATTCTATTAAAAATTAAATATTAAAAAAAAAATCAATTGATCTGGAGTGTATAAAACATACATAATATATCCTACTTTTTTACGCATCGAAAAACAATTTTCGAAAAGAGTTTTTTTTTGTATGTGAAAGTTTAAAATTTTTAGCTATTCATACGAAAAATGCTACGTAATTCGAAGATAACCTACTATATACTCTTACGGATAAAAGGCAACGATCATATTTGATTTAAAGATGAAATATAATTTGATTGAAACAAATACATGTTATTTCCAACAAAAAGGAATCACGACGGGTGAGGCACTCAGATGAGAAGTCAAACAACGCATCAAGTTCAACCATGGTTGTTGGAAATGTTTTTTTTGGTGCTTTTGATTTTAAAGTTCCACATGATTCAATGATTTCCAACGTTAGAACCAAATCATTTATGTTTTTTTTAGTAGATATTTATTAATGTACCTATACCTATAAAGATTTTGACTCTCTTAACTCGAATCTAGTTTTAGAATTGTTCTACCATGGAATGTTTTTGAGATACCGAATTTTAAACTTTCCCAAAACACTGTCTTTGTGATGTTTTGGGTATAAAGAGATTTCATTTTCAGAAACAAAAACATGTTTCGATTACATTTAAAAAAAAAAAAACAGTTTCCCGGTGACCACGCACAATGTAATTTGTTGCGAAACGTTCTTAATAATTGACTCCATGTTTGTTGTGTTATGAATTTTACGCTAAACAAAAGTAATCTAGATTGTTCGATAGCAAGGGGTCGTAGGTTTAATGACTGGTGTTACGCTGTAAATTTTTTATTTAGTTGTTCGCATAAAGTTAGCCCAAAAGAATTTAAGAGTTTGCTGCAAACGAAGTTGAAATCGAAAAATCTTTCCAACAAACGAAAAGCCGTGTGACGCAAACGATTCGTTATCACATTTTGTTAATTTATGATTAGCGTACTCTTGTAACTTTAACTTTGATGCATAAAATTCCACGCAAATCATAAATTATACAGTTTGTAGCAGAATGACAAGATACTTCGCTTCGTTCCCAAAAAGTGTTAAACCCAAACGAATTTACCAGTTTGCTGCAAACGATGTCGAAATATTGTCCTGCAAACGAAAAAGTCGCTTGTACAATTTTTTCGTTTGCCGCAAACGATTTGTTTTCTCAGTGTAAATAGGCTCACAAAATTACTTTACAGTTTCAAGTCGATCTAACAAACCGTTTTTGTTATAAGCAATCAAACTTTTGAAACAAAATTAAAGAGTCTCATTGTTTTGGTTTCATGATCATGATTAGAATGAAAAAAAAAGTTTTTACTTCTTTTCATGTTTTTACCGCTTACAACATTTAAATTCATGAAATAAATAGGAATTATAAAAATTTTAAATATTTTTTCTTCATCAATTTAAATGTTGTAAAAAGATATGAGAACAAGAACATCAGAGATTTAAAATTCTTTTTGTTTTTTTTTTTCAATACGACCGTTTTTACTTAAATACAGTTTTTCCAAAATCATTTAATAAATAAATTATTTTTTTGTTGACCATTACATTTTTTTCACGTGTATTGAAAGAAGATGAATTCTTAATTCCGTTGTTTGAATAATACTTCACTTCAGCATATTGTGTAGGGTCCTTAAAGTTCTACATAGTCTAATGAAAGAAATTATGGCTACAAAGATGTATTTTGTTGCATTGTCTCCTTAATTTTTAAATAAACCGAACCAAAAAGCAAGATAAATTACTAATGTTCAACAAAATTTATTCAATAATGCATTGAGAACTGTTTCCATATTTTTCACTTTTAACTTAAATCTTGTGAAATGAACAAAAACATGTTTTAGTGAAGGGAAAATTCCATCGATGACGGTGGTTGAACTATCTTCTTCTGGAATGCCACTTAACTTGTTATTTTTATGTGCATAAATCTGCTTTTCTATACCTTTCTATCAATCAGTCATTAATCACTAACGATCCATTAATAAGCAATTAAAAAAATATAAAACTCACAGAGAAAACACACCTAAATCAATCTTTCCAACTATAACAACAGACAAACACTTCACGAGCCTTATCTGTCCCTAATTTTATGATTCCATTAAAAAAATAAAACCAAAACACCCAAATAATCTCCCAACACCAACTGTTCATATAAAAATATCTAAACACGAACTGAAAAAAAAACTGTCAACTTCGTAAGCTACTTTTTGAAAGATAAATTCCACATTATAGATAAAAAGAACCACATAAGAAAAATAAAACGAAAACTCTGAAATAACATTGAATAGTTTTGAAAAAAAAAGAAAAATATAGTTCCAAAACTAGGTCACTTCCAGAAATAAACCAAACAAAACCACTTGTAGATTTCTGGAATTTTAATGCACTTCAAGTCGACCTAAGTGGATTATTTTTATGCCTGCATGATGTCTTATGCCAAAAAAGCAAATTCTAACTATAAATTATCAGTTGGAGATTGAAGAAGAAATTTATTGGTAAATATAGGTCAGCCACACAAAAAAGTTTCACTTTGAATCACCATCATCATCATCATCTGTATTTGCCAATTATTTTTCTACAACACAGATCTCAAGCTCCAGCGGAGGCGAGCGAGCAAAATCAGAAGCACCTACAACAAAACCAAAAAAAGGGGGATGTGCAATGGTAACGAATTTGGAAATTGTGTGCTTCTTTTCTTAAAGTAGATGTTTACCTACATCGCATCGCATCGCAATCGTATGAGGCATCCAATCTGATATACACTCGTACAAAGATAGAAGAACTTGCAGCTACATAACTATCGTTTGAAGATTTTCATTTGCGATTAATGGTGCACCCAAAGCTGCACACGATTCTGTGTCAATTTGAAAAATAAAAGTTTCTTTTTTTAAAGTGGCAGGTCACGAACAAATGTTTGGAGTACCTAAGAGGCTTGCAACGGACACGTGTCATAGCCGAAGAATGAAAGATTTAGCAGATTTCATGAATGAATGAAAGCAAATTACCACCATACCGACCGCAGATAAAAGGTGTGAATGACAATAACCTCGACATGAAACTTTATGTTATATGATACCGTAAGAAGCAACAATCCATTTCCTTTTTATCCAACATGAAGGTGTGGTATTGACACTTGATTGTGGTTAAGGGTTTAAAGAATTAAATTTCATTTTGAAACAAGTGTTTACCTCTTAAAGATATAAGACTGCACCAATACTTAAAATCACCAATTTTGTTTTGTTTTTAGAAGAAGACAAATGAGAAAAATGTGAAGAGGGGGAAGAAGAGAAAGTACAAGTGAAAGAAGCAGAAAAAAGATAAGAAGATGCTCAAAAAGAAGCAGAAGAAAGAGACGAAAAAAAAGCAGAAGAAATAGACGAAGAAGAAGCAGAAGAAAGAGAAAAATTAGAAGAAGAAGCAGTAGTAGAAGAAGTAGAAGAAATAAAAAGAGTAAAAGAAGCAGAAGAAAAAGAAGAAGTAGTAGAAGAAGTAGCAGTAGCAGTAGCAGTAGCAGTAGCAGTAGAATGAGTAGAAGAAGTAGAAGAAGTAAAAGAAGTAGAAGAAGTAGAAGAAGTAGAAGAAGTAGAAAAAGTGAAGAAGTAGAAAAAGTAGAAGAAGTAGAAGAAGTAGAAGAAGTAGAAGAAGCTGAAGAAGTAGAAGAAGAAGAAGGAGTAGAAGAAGTAGACAAAATTAGAGAAGTAGAAAAAGGAGTATTAAAAGTAGCAGAAGTTTGATAGTAAAGTAAAAATTAAGAAAATAAGGACATAAGAAGTCAGAAGGAAGAAGTAATAAGCACTAATATTGGTAGATTGGATATTTTGCTTTGTGCAAGTTTAGAAAAGTTTATATAATTTCGCATGTATCCATACTTGTAATTTTTTCCTTAACTGGATTTCAGATTATTTACAGAATTCTCTCGAAGAAGGAAACAAAAAATGGTTCTAGAAAGTGAAATATTTTTATTAACTGGCACAAAATAAGTTTTTTCAGGATATTATTTGTAGAAAATAAAAAAAAAATAAACATAATTTCAACTAGGGTTCAGGAAAGGGTCACTTGCAATCAATTATTATTGTTTATTTTGAATTCTCTCAAACTTGTAAAAGTTTAATTTTTGTCACAGTTATGCACACATTAAAATTGATATTACAATATTATATTTGTATGTAAACTTAAAAATGTAATTCTCTTTACAAACACAAAATATCCAATAAATTCTAATACTTTCTGCTCAAACTCCTATCTATTTTTGCAAGCTACGCCAATTTTTTTTCCATAATTTCCTTTTACGCCTAAAGTTTATTTCCTTATAAAAATAAATAAACATTCCCTTAGGTCCGTACTTCGATTTAATATTCAGCTATCCAAAACAAACAAAACAATCTGTTTTATCATATCTTATCTTATCAGCATAGCTGAATAATTTCAAGAAAAAAAAGCTCATTTGTTTGTTGAACGCAGAGGCCAACAATCGAACAGTGGGGTACTTTATCGAAAAAAGTGACATAAAATTCCAATTGATTTTGAAAGAAAAGTAGAAGACTTGCAACTTAACACGATTTTTGTTTTTAAGCTTCAATAAGGGGCTAAAAACTTAATTATACCATAAAAAAGAAATGAAACAAAAATTAACAAATAAATAAAACAAATACAAACTAAATAATTAATAAAAAATAAAAAAAGTAATTTATTCATTACATTGAAAAACCTTTAAAAATACGTTTAAAAGTTAAGTGTTTCCAGAGTTTTTAAATTGTTTCATCCCTTATGAACTATTTTTAGGTTTTTTGGTATGTTTTTTGTTGTCTTTGTTTTATCTTAAAGTACCCAACTGTACGATATGGACAACCGATAAGAAAACATTTGTAAAATACTCAGAAAAAAAAGCTGATAAAATATTTGTTCCTTTAGTCTGAATGACTGTCATTCAATTCTACTTACTACCAGTTATTTTTTAACGTTTAATGAACTAAGTTGAAATCTAAAAAAAGTGGTTAGTTTTGTGTGAAACTTTATTAAAAAAAAAATACAAACACAAAAAACAACAGCTGACAAACAAAATGTATACAAAAGAGCTGATGAATCATGTAATTGATTACATAAAAAATATAATTGAGATACAAATTGTCGATGGTAGTCGAAGCAAACAAGACGAAGGTAAGAAAAGAAGAACAAAAAAACAACAACACAATACTTTGTAATTGTAACGCCTTTTTACTTCAATTATAATACAAAAAACATGTTAATCCGATTTTGAATAAATTTGTTATTAAACAAAGTACCTATGTATGTGAGAGCTAAAAAAAAATAACAATAAAAACAACAACAATGCAATCGATATGTAATAAAAAAACGCACTCACACGAACTCATCATGTGTTTCACACATTTTATTAACGTTTTGTTTATTAAGTTTTATTTTCTTTGAAACAATAAAAAAAAAATGAAAGCTCGTAATTCGTGCGAAGAGAAACTTTTTAAATTGTAAAACACGCAAATTCTGTGTAGGCAACGGAAAAAGAAAAGGCAAAAGGAAAGGATGGGGCACAAGTATAATTCATTTATTGTTTTATTAGTTTTTAATTCGATGACACAGATGAAATAAAGATTAAGTTATAGTAAATATTTTCGATTATTATTCAGTCGATTTAACATTATTTTAAAAATTCAAACACAAATATTTGAATAACTGATAAAATTTCTGACAATTTAGGCCTAAGAAGTATGGTAAGGCATCAGCACTGATAAATTCAAAATGTCACAATTAACCGAGAACTTAATTAATCAAGACGATTTGTCAACACCACTTGAGTTTTCCAAAAAAAGAGAAATTCAAGTTTGTTTGCAGCAAAGAACATAATCACTCGGATTATAGAATCCAAAAATTATGATCCGCCAATTTTCAATTTTTATATAGCAGGGTTAGGATTGATAAATGTCAACAATGCGATATGCAGTGAGGCTGTTTCAGTAAGTGGCAGTGTTGCTTCTTGGATCGATAATGCAGTTCATCTACCGATTCACTGATTGGAATTTGATATGGACAGAGTAGATTGTAATATATTTTTAAGCTTATATTGTTTTTTGTTCTTGAGAAAGAATTGTTAATTTTTTTTTTATAAAAGAGGTATATTTTAGATAACCAGAATTAGCAGAATTTTCTTTCATAAATATAAACTTACACAATTTTGAAAAACAGAATTTTTTCATTGGCAGAATTTTGACCCCAACCCTTAATTTAGTGCCCGACTAAATTTGACTTAAGTGCTCCATTTTCAAAAGATTTTTCCGACATTTTCAGAAAAAAAAATTAGACAGACAGAGCATAGTTTTCGCTTGATATGGTATCTTTCAAAATGTGTACAAATATTATTAAAAATAGTTCACAAATATCAGACATTTGTTATTTTGTACAGCAATCTGAAAGGGTAGGTCTGATTTGGTTGTTGACAAAAAAAAATGAGTCAAAATGTTGCATCCGCGATAATGGAATCGCGCTTAAACAACACACAATAAACTAGAATTCAACAAAAAAAAAACTTGCTTTCATCGCTTCTAACCTGCAAATAGACTTTGTGATGAAGCTGTTAACTTTTTGACGCAGAATTTTTAATTGGACGTCATTATCTTTAATTTGACTGCAATTTTATCTATACTTCAAAAATTTCACTAATTGGAACTTAACACGCCAATTGTGCCGGAATGTAGACGGGAAGACAAGTGTTTGTTTTGCCTACTAATGATCATCTTTCACTAAAAACTTGAAATTTTCTTTAGCTCGATGAGTAAAGCAATCTTGCAGTGGCCGTTCAGACTTAAAACGTATCCAAACCTTAAAAAAATGTGTATTTTAATTTGTGGGACTTATTTTCTCATAATAAATTAAGCTATCAAATAATCAAATATCATCCCAAGTTATTCGTTTTCTATCGATTACTTTTGTCTCATATACAACTCTTATCATAATATTCCTTACAAATCATGACACCCTTCATTAATTAAAGGAAATGATTCTGCAAACTCGAAGAATAATCTATTTTTATCTTAAACTAGGTATAAAGTAGTTCAAGGTTTCAAACAAGCAATTAAACTGTTAAACTGTTAACAGAACTTCATTACACTTTATAATAATTAAATTTGATCTTTAATTTGTTTTGTCCTTAGTTCTACTTACACCATTAAAATATTTATTTGTTTCTTATTTTTGTTTTAATTACCCTCATGTACCTACTTATAATCAAATAATTAAATATCCTTTTTCTTTTCCTTTCAGGTAATTGAAACACAACCTAATACCTACACATGCTGTAATTATTATACTAACTCAACAACCAAATTATCTTGGAATTAAAATAAAACACAAAACTAACTGTAGTGAAATGCTCTAATTCCCCTGAAATGATTTCATGAATTAGATACATAAAATATGTATGTTTATAAATATATGCAGCATCACTATGTCATATCTTATTGCTATGACAGTAATGTCTATAGGCAAATCAAACAGGGTGATCCAAATTTAAATATTACAACAATTTTTTTTTTCTGTTATCATAAAATTCGTATTCTATTAATATATTCATCAAACAATATTATATTCTTATTTTAAATATTTTTAAAATCAATTTAGAATTGCAAATATTAAAAAAAAATTTACATATATATTAGCAGGGCAGGATATGGATGGTGGGGAAAATAATAGATAATTTTATAAATAAAAAAGGAAAAAATAAATTGCTCACTATTAGATTGATGGAAAGGGGTTGGGTGGGCGAAAAAGTGCCTGGTTTCGTAGGATTTCTATCAAAAGTATCGAAAAAAGTTTAATGCAAGAATTGTAGGTGCTAAAAAGATCTACAACTTTTGTTCAGTTAATTTTTCTATATAACCCCAAATATTGTAAAAAAATGACGAAAACAAATAGTTTTAGTTTTTTTTATTTTTTTTTTTCAAAAAAATTGTTCGATTCCGATGAAACTTGGTCTTAAAGTTCATTACTATGTTTTTTAATTCAACATTTTTTTGTTGTTGTGTTTTTGGCGAATTTATTTTGAAAAAATAACCTAAATTTCAATCCAATCAAATTTTGAGATATATTCTTTTTGGTTTGGTACTTAGTAAGATAACATTACCGTTAATATGGAAAACCTTGCCAAAAATGAAAAAAAAAAAAAACATAAATAAAACTTTGACTTTCCGATCTCGAATCCAGTATCAGAATTGCTCAATCATGCATAGTTTTTGAGTTATCGAATGTAGAACTTCTCAAAAAAACACTGTTTTTATGATGTTATGTCAGAAACAAGAACATGTTTTTTGCAATATTTGTTAAGCCCGAATAATTAATTAGGGCTTTAAACAAATTCAGCCTAATATTCAGCGCATCGAAGGTTTTCCCAAAAATATGGTCTTGTTTCAGACAATGAAATCTCACTTTACCCATAAAACAGTGGTTTTTGGTTTCTAAATTCAAAATTCAATTTCTCAAAAACGTTCCATTATTGAGCAATTCTTATATTAGATTCGAGTTCACAAAGTCAAAATCTATTGCAAAAGTTTAATTTGGCTTTTACGACCACCAACCCCACTTTCCGAAATCTGTTGGTGGGCAATTAATGTTTCTTTAATATACCATTTATCCTAAATTGTCCCACCGCCCTTTGCTTGCTAATAATTTTTTCAACTTTTGCCTTATAAAAACTAGTCTAATATTATAGATAGTAAAAGAAAAAAATATTTTGAATTTCAGTAAATATCGAGAAACTCTTGAAATGATTTGAGTTTATTAAGCTTCTACTTAAGTTGTTAGTTTTTTGCAAAAAAAAATATAAATTAAAAAAAAATCCTCCAAACTTAAAATAACAATAAGAAAAAATAACGATAAGGTAACCCCATCTTTTGCTAAAAATTGACTACACAAAAGCGTATTTTTGTCAGGCTCTTATGTACAAAAATTTAAAAAAAAAGACTTTTGTTATTATTCTTTATTTTGAAAATCAATAGCCGTCTTCATTGATGAACAAAAATATCAAATTTGTACTACCTACCATCATACATAGGTGTCTTTTTTATTAACCAAAAAGTCTACTTTATAAAATTAATTTTTTTTCGAAACACCCTGTTAAAAATAAAACATTATGAACACAAAACCACAAACAATTTAAAACCTGACATAATTCTGCAGAGATAACGAATTAATCCCTCCCGGCTGACGCCCAAAAATAATTTAAAGACATGGAAACATTTTTTTTTCTGTTTTGCGATAGACTCTTAATTACGTCAGTCCTGTGGCTGTGGTGGGTAGCTGATATTCCTCCTTCTATATTCTCATGGGAACTCAAATTGCTTGCTGCGATGGCAACGTTAATTATTTTTGACCTTTACTGCACTGTCACTCTGGGCTTGGGTCAAGGTTATTGGAGATGTTCTTTTATGCGAAATTCTAATGACAACATCTGTTTTGTTATTATTTTTTTGTTTTATTCGACAAAAATGTGTTTTACGTCCCCGTTCAGTCCACTGTGGCCAAGTGTAAAAATGGGGTCTAATCCCAATGGAATGGACAATGTTTACTTTTTATCTAGAACACCAGAATTATTATCGCCTTGTGCTTCTTCTTTTTTTATTGGTTTATTTTTTGCTGTTTGCCAAAATCTCTGCGAGTTCGCAACCGTTTTCATTGTGGCCATTTTTTATGTAATGAATTTTAATGGATTTTATAATTAACTCTTGAATTCTTGAATTATGAAAATGAAAGACTCTATTGGATTTTTTTTTACATAATAAAAAAACATTTTACCAACAGGGAAAACAAAGTTTTACAATTAAATTGGAGAGTGATTAATTAAATTTAGCAGAAAATCGTTGATAACTCACTTGTGTGTTTACATTTGTTTTTAAGTTAATAACGTCAGACTGTTTCTGTTTGGGAATGTAACTTTATAAAGAGGTCAAGGAGTTTATATTTGTTGGTCAGAATGAGTGAGTGATGGATGAGTTGAGTAGGTAGGTTTGTTATTATAGTGTTGAATAGCCAGTGTGCTATGTGTTTTATGAACTCAATTATTGTGCAATTTCACGATGAGTTTTCAGCTAAATCATCATGAAACTTTGGCATTTGAAAAAGTTACCAGACTGCAGATTCGTTAAAAAAAGAAAGAAAGCATCAACAATAGAACAAGCACTTACTTTTTTATTGTTTCAAAGACTTATTTGTTCGAAGTTGTAAAAAAAACTTAAAATCCGAAAGCATGAAGTTAGCATAAGAGCGGCTTGTAGATTTATGATGTGAAACAATACAAAATAAATATGATTGCTTTCAAAAAGTCAATCAATTTGCCGCAATTCATATTTATTCGTCAGGTTCCAGAGTTTGACTAAACTATTTAATAGATAATTTCCAGGGAAATTTATCTGTCATTTCAAACATTTTTTGTTCCCTCCAACATACTTTCATTAAAGATTCACGATTGCTGAAAAAAATCCGGGAGAAAAATATTTCTAGAGAAACAATATTTCCCTGGAGATCCCCGATAGGGCCCAGTAAATATCTGATAAGAATTTTAAAAAAATCAACTGCAATTTTTTTTTTCATATGTAAAAAAACAAAAAATTGTTAAATAAAAGGTTTCTATCAAATATTTTGAGATCGGGCAAGTATATTTACTTTAAACAATTGATATACTTCACAAAATCTCTCTTAGATTTGGTAGGCCTGTAAAACTTTTTAACGGCTAAGGCGATTCGGCTCAAATTTGGATTACTTATTTTACATAATAAAAACTAAGACCAGAAATCAGATTTTTGTTTATTCATGAATGCATTTCAAAATTCCGTTTTATTGCACACTAAAAAAAAACTCTAATTTGAAGGACATTGGAATTTGTATACTCTTGGTATTGGACAGGTTGATTGTGATGTAAAGAGAGCATAAATCACAGGAAAATCTATATAAAAAAAAAAAAAACAATTTTTCTGTTTTTCAAAAAGGATTGATTTTTATGGATTTTTCATTCTTTTGTGAAGAATCCAGAAGTCGTACAATAAAATTGGTTAGGATATAAATTACTTCTGATTTTCTCTATACTTACACTGCATTAATTGTTTTAGAGAAAACTGATCACACTTTCGACTATACGCCAAAAAAAAACATAAAAAAACAAGTATTTTGAAGTTTTTTGATGATTTCTCATATTTCCCGTGATAAAATCGTATGTATTACTTCAAATTCGTGCTCGGCGCCTCAAAAAACATAAGGTTAGCCATTGAAAATTATTTCTTATTATTATATATTTCACATCTCATTAATAGTTTTTTAACAAAGTATTTATCAGTGAAGAAATTCGACGTTAAATGTACCAAAAAATGTGGTTTTGACATGTTTATACTACCTTATCTCAAAAACGTGATCTGCTAGAGAATCTGTAAAAGACTTTAGTCAATTGGTAATGCAGTCAATTCGATCGCAGTTAATTGATTTTAATTTTAACTGCAAGTTAGTACTACTACTAAGTTCTTTAACTGCAGTTAGCAGTAAGATCTAAAATACTGACTGTACCGTTAATGGAAGCAGTTAATTGACTAAAAGTTAATTAACTGCAGTACTTTTTGTCTGGATTCATAGTTTTCTACTCAGTAGAAAGTTTTTTGTACTGTTCTTTTTTTTTTGTATTTTTTAAACATAAAGTTAATTTCAGAACGGTATATTCCTACAAGAAAGTGTCATATGGGCCTGACTTAAATTTTAAACACAACAGTACACAAACTTTCTACTGACAATTAGACTAAAGCCAGTCAAAAAATACAGCAGTTTAACAACTTTTAGTCAATTAACTGCTTTCATTAACTATTCAGTCAGTATTTTAGTACTACCTAACTGTTGACTGTAGTTTTACAGTCAAAGTATTTTTGTAAGTTAAAAGACTAAAGAAAATTTAGTGTTTTTAGTCAATTAACTGCAGTACCGAAAAGTTTGCAGTTTTTACAACTCTGGTAAAGATTCATTCTTTATTGCCTCTGTCTTAATCTAACAACAAACTCCCTAAATGCGGTCACTTACCTGGCAATTTTTAAGCACAAAACCATAAACACAAAACAGGTATATTTGTTAGTCATTTTGTCTTAAAAAATACTTTGTTTTATTCTTAAACTTTTTGTGGTATTTTATTTACTCTAACCAATTTGCGTGGAAAGCCAAATGAATAAAACAAAGGACACGAGAATGACGTGGCCCTTTAATGATTCGTCATTAGTATATATTTTTAGTACCTATCGGAAGTAGGTCTCATATATTAGTAAACATCTAAGAATTTACCAAGAGCTAAACTAGTATGAATTAATGATTTTTTACACCAATTTATCTCATTTTACAACGACTTATTTTTTGCTTAATAAATACAATCCATCATACATTCTAACAACGGTAAAATATAAAAGTAATCTAAAAGTCCCAATTAATCATCTTTTAACATCAATAATCTTTTAATAAACTTGCTGAGTATCTTCATATTGAAAAAAAAGAAGACAACAAACAACAAAGAAAAAAGTAACAAACAACCATTTGAAATTTTTTACCGACTTAACCCACTTAAAAGATAGACTATAATAGTCCAGTTTGTCCATTTATGCAAAAAAAAAAGAAGAGGGGAGACTTACAAATAAATATTTGCTGCTGCATCGGATTTTGTCACAATCACTGATACAATTGAGCAAAACATAGCCTTAAAAGTTAGCTTATTCAATTTGTTTTCCGCACGCTAAACAAATACGTTTTCAATTGAGCAATATTGTTGCTTTTTTTTGTATACCCGTACTCGTAGTCGTACTCTCTTGTCCGTCATCCATATAAAGATGTTGGCTGTTGGCCGACATTATTGATTCCACGTAATCCAATGACAAATTAAGAACAACAAGTACACATTGTAGCGGTGTTGGTTTGCGGCGGCGAATGACCTCAATTGTATACAAAAGCAGATCAAATTATATATTTGGATGTTGTGATGACACATTGAAAGTATCTACATACAAAGAGAGTTAAAGCAAAGTACTGACTTAATAATAAAATTTACAATTTCTTATGGGACAAGTTTCGGATTCAAAAATAAAAATCAAAGGAAAAAATCGAAAATCTGATTTTTGTTTTTAAGACCCCTCCGCAAGAAATTTCGAACACAATTTCGAAGATCAAGAATTTGGAAAAAAAATTATTTCTCTCAGCAATCTGATATTCAGTTTTCGAAAAAAACCCATTTGGCAAAAAAGGTGAACTTAGCATTCAAATTACACTGAAATAACTATTTTTTGTGAACAAGATTTTGATAAAATGAGATATTTTACAAAAAATCTTTGTTTAATTTTGAGTAATTTTTATGGCACTTGATTTCTAACTAAACATAAAAAAAGCTTCCGAAAATAATAAATTTGTAATATTTTTTTTTAAATATTTATGTACATATTTCAAAATATGGTCGAAATTTAAAAATCCGCTTCGTACAAATTGAAGGACTGTCTTTAATCTTTAAAATTACCCACAGATAATATGCTGGTTCTCCTCTGGAAACTTCTATTTTTTTTTAAGAGTCCTCAAAGCTGTTTTCTTCTAATTTAACAAAACAAGTTGCCAGACTATTTAAAATGAAAAACCAAAAAAGTTTTTAAAAAAGTTTCAATTTTTTTTTTTGAAATATCAATTTTTCGAAAACTGTTGTGTTTTTTTTTTTAATTTTTAATTTTGGGTTTACATGTGCATTAATATTATATAAAAATGTTTTTGTTTTTTTGACTACAAAATTCAAAACACCTGTAAAAATCCTTAAAAAAGCATAGTCTGAAAACAGCCACAAACTTAATGAACCAATTTATTTTCAATATTTACCTACTTTTCTTTCTTATTTTACGCTGTCTGACGCATCCTTAAATAAAATGAAAGAATAAAACTAAACGAGAACTCCACTATTATGATAGAGTAAAATTTCAACTTATACGAAGTTATAATCCTTCATGTGTCATTTACTCAGAACACATTTAAAAAAAAAAACTGTATCTTCCAAATAGTAAGCTATGAGCTTCAACAGTAAAAGAATACAAAATGACAAAGTCAACATTTCCATAAATCCCTGGCGAAATAGAAATAAAATACGAATATGCAGAAACTCCACTAACATTACTGTTATAGTCTGAGAGTTACGAGCAAAAAACGAATTGAGTGTTTTGTCATAACATCTAATGCGATCATTCACGTGGTGTTTAAAATTTCTTTCACCACTTCACCAGTATTCCGCGCTTTTGTCCACGTGATTCCACGCTTTTTGCCGTGCAATTTTTTCCACGACTTTTAACTTTTTTTTGCCCACGACTTTCCTTTTATTTTTCTGTGACTTTCTTCGCTTTTCTCAGCGATATTTTACGCTTTTTTGCTCGTGGTATTAAACGCCTTTTTCGTGACTTGCTATCTTGCTATTCTACGAGATATTCCTCGATCTTCCACCAGTATTCCGCGATTTTTTCAATTTATTCCGCGCCTTTAACGCAATAGGCCACGGTATTTCACATATTTTTCAGCGACTTTTCACACGTTTTCCACGACTTTTCACGTTTTTTTCTGTGACAAACAATCTGACTAAATTGTCTGACTCAATTGGTGATACAAATAAAATTAAGCATCTGCTCAAATCTACGCTTTTCTGATCATTTACTTGATTTGGATGAATAAAATTCTTGAAACAATACATGTTCATGAGCACCTGCTCTGAGCATGTGCTCTGTTTTATTCATACCACCCAATATGTCAAGTTCATATAGTTAGCTCATATATTTACCTTTTTTTGTAAAAAAAACCTTTAGCAACCCTTTAGCCAAGACTATTTGCATAATGAATCAAGTTTTTTTTCCATTCCAAAGCCCATATGCAATGCGGCCTAGGCATTTCCGTTACTCTCATCGAGATCCTACATTATACAAACAAAAAATAAGCCGTTACCCGTCACAATCTCTGTCGCTCATCCATCCATCGCATCGCCATCGCCATCGTTCAAATTCAAACCTCGACTCTGGTTACAAATCTGTGTCATTGGACATTGTGTCACTGGCATGTTGTACAACACTCTGGCACAACCGGAGATAAAGAGTTTGTTCCTCTTAATGCCTACCACACAGCTCATTTGGAGAGAATTTGCAAAATAAACTCTGATGGCGTACATTTGGGTTTTTTCTTCGTCCTTCCGGTTGATTCTTACATTTTTTTTCCAGCTCCTCTTTGGATCTACAAAGTCGTTAGTAATGCATCTGTTGTAGGTTTTATTATAATGCTGATGTGATGTAACTGTAGTTAAAATCCTTACATGACCTCGTCTATATATATTTTTGTGTGACACAACCGAGCCGAGGAGATTTTGGAGCTATAAATTGTTAAGCATAAGAGTTTTGTGTGTTTGCGTTTTTTTTTTCTGAAGATTTTCACGGAAATCCGGTTTTTGTCAGCTGGGGGTTAAAATGAGGTAAATATTAATACAAATAAATAAAAACAACTTGTGGCAATATTTTTCCGCTGTCATTGTGTTTTTGTTGTGTGTTGGAGGGATTCAAGTTAAGGCTTATGATTGTGTTAAGGTGAAGCTGTTGTTGTTGTTGTTGTTGTTTTTGTTATAGAAGAGGAGACAGTATATACTGAATATTATTCTGCCTTTGTTTGCTGTATATACCACCAACATCAGATGAAGAGGAAATTAGGTCGACATTGTTAGTTTATAAACTTCTTTGTCTGATACAAAAATAAAAATAAATCTAAATTTGAGTGACAGGTTTGTTTCCTCATCGTCATTGTCCTGTTTTTTTTAAGAGCAACAAATGAAAATGACAACTTTGCATAGGTTTCTTTTTTTTTTCATTCGACTAGAAAAGTTTTGTATCTGTTTATGTGCATCGCAAGAGGAAATCGGTTATTGAACTTTCTTGTTCGTTTGAGGCATTTTTATTTTATATATTTTTTTAATAAAAATAAAGTTTTTTTTTAATGCAGGACATACTAAAGCATTTTTGGTTTAATATGGAAAAGAAGTGATAAGGTATTTTTGTGGTGACAGGATAAAAATTAAGACCTAAAATAAGTTTTTTTTTATAAGTCAACATTCGTGTTGTGCCGGTATTAAAAGAGGTGTTGTTTGAATTATCAGATTTATGTGAAAGTGCTTTTTCAACCCTTCGTCTTTATTGACCAAAAAAACTGGATTATGTTGTTCGATTTGCTGAAAATAAAGAATGATTAAGAAGAAATAATAGGAATTATTCCGAATGATATTTCTCTAGAAATATTTCCCAGTTTCGGTTTTTTTTAATTTTTTTATCATTCTGTAAAAATGTCGACAATGTACTTGTACATCATATTTTCCTGCAAATGTAGTTTTTGTTTTCTCATTTTCTTTTCTTTTTGTCACTTTTTCAATAATCCACAAACCCATACACACAAACATTCACTTTAAGAATATTCTTGCCTAAACGGGGAAATAAGGAATAAAAATCGTAGTAAGCTTGGTTTTCAAATGGGATATTTTTTAAGTGGAAGGGAAATTCGATGTGAAGAGAAATACGTTATAAAGAAGTTTGACTGTATTCCAATGGAAGAAAGCTATTCTAACTATATTCTAAAATAATATTTATTTTAAAAGCAAACGAGGTATTTTTTTTTCTGATAACCAATTAAAAATTGGCTGAGAAAAAAAAAATATTACGATTTCAACCCAGCTACAGTAATTTGAACTTTTTTCTTAGCCAATTTTCAACCGAATTTAATAAAAAAAATATCTCCTTTGGTTTAGAAGTAAACATAATTTTAGAATATATTTTTAAAACATCATATTGTTTTTTAAAACATATGCAATACAATTTAAAATTGATTTCGAAATTTATAGTCTTTACTTTTTTGGAAAGAATATATTTAGACCTTTTCATGTCTGACTGTTAACATAAGGTTTGGTTAAACCTTAAACCACAACCACATGTTGACAGTCAGACATTAAAAGGTCTGCATTGTCTTCTTTCCAAAACAGTAAAAAAAATCCGAAATTGGTGAAAACTTTGCTAGAATTTTTTGCAATTGATAAGTCCAGATTTAGGGAGTGTTAGGTACGATTATGATCGTGCATTAGAGTCACTATCCATTGTAATAGTTACATTTCCCTAAGCTTCATAATAAATGCTTGCACTCCATATTTAGCGGACTATTTACGTCATTTGTCTTGACATAAATTGAACTAGATTCAGACTCAGAAAAAAAATCAAATCTTTCATAATTTCAAACGATATATAAGAAGGAAAAGTGTAATTTTACTTGGCCCTGTATGTATTATATTTATAATTTTGTAAAATAATAAGACAAATATAAATTTATAGAAAGAAAAAACGCATTTTCACATCAAAGTTTTATAAAAGATCTTCATCCACTATCATTAGCCTGGGTATTAACATAATGACAACCTACACAATCTTTACTTGACAACGCATTTATCATCATGCATCAATATCAATGCAAGAGATGCAGTCAACTAAAATATTCCGACAGCCGCAGTCACCTTATTCCTATCAATGATTTCCGGTCATTATATCAGCAACAGCGGAAGTGCAATCAGTCCACAGTCCGCCGCACTGAATCCATTAAACAAAAAAAAAAGTGAAAAAGAAAATCAAATGCTGCACCTATAAGCAGTTCTCAAATTAATATTACTATCGTTTTCCCCCTCTCTGTGTGTGAAAGCTTAAAGCAATGAGCAGAGAAGTATCATATTTTCATATTAGCGTCAAATTACACCTTTTTTTTGTCGATTTCACCTTTTTTTCTATTTTTGTTTTATCAAAAAATGAAAGGGTCAGTCACTCATTTCAAATCATAAATAACCACCCGTTACGTCAATCATCATGCTGACACAACAAATGACGACGATGATGAGACGCAGTCGACGCCATAATACCAAATTTGCCGGCGCGGCGTTAACATTGAACTTGAAACCCTGTTAAGAGCTATCAGTCTCTTTCGTTTCTCATCTCTGTTTTGTGCGTTCCCCTTTTTGTGTTTAGAAAATTTCAATTTCCCCCCATAAATAAATATTTATACAACAACAACCAAAATACCAACACGTCCGTAAAGTGTTCTTCGTACGTCACGTTTAAGTACCTACCTTAGCTATTACACGTCTATCGTCGTCATCGTCTATCCTTTGTCTAGCCAAAAAAATAATGGGCTAGCATAAAATTTCAAATGACTCACTTGTTCCGCGTGTGGAAGTGAATGTGTGAAGGTGGAACAAAAGGCCGTGCTTCGTTCGATTTGTGTGTAAACATAAAATCATTCATTCATTCAAATTATACCTAGTTCCGTTCAAGTGTTGCTAATTAACAACATGCTTATGAAATAGAAGAGAGCAAGAACTCAAGTACTTACTTGTGTGTAGAGAAGGGAAAAGTGAACCGTTATAAAACCCAAATAGCGTACATAAAACTACTACTTGATAGTGGATTGTGGTGTAAACATTCCATTATGCTCTTACTTTGAACTTTGAAATAGAACCACTCACTCGCTACTGCATGGTTGTGGAATGCTAAGCAAGTCGAACAAGGGGGGCCCTAAGTATCGGCTCTATTTTTAGTCTCGAAAACGAAATGCAGGCCAAATGTTTAACCCAGTTTCGATTTGCAATTATTATTCACCTTCTTCTTCCCTTTCTCACCCTCTCTCTCTCTCTCTCTTGCTCTCCTGGTTATGGGTTAGTTGGGTTAATATAATCTGGAAAAATGTGAGTGAATCGTGCTGATGCTTACTTGGTTTAGTAGTGCGCTACTAGGCTTTAGCCTTTAAAAGCTATAAAACTCTAAGAGAAGTCTTTAGTATTTGCAAAAGGAGGCGGTAGCAGTAGTAATAGCAGCAGTAGCAGTAGAAGCAGCAGCATAACCGAAGAAGGGAAGGGGGAAATTTTGTGTTTATATACCATTAATGGCTCTTTGCCACATTTTTATGCCCCGGTCAGTGGTTTCTCAAGAGAGAAAACACATTCATTGCTCTTGCTTTCAATCGGATGAGATCGCATTTGTGAAGTGAAGTGTTCTTGAGCTTCACTGGGTTTCGCTTTTGTTTTCATTTAATTTTTTTTTTTTTGTTATGATGAATTACGAGTACATTGGGAAATGAAAAAGTATGTATGTGTTGTAAAAATGCTGATTTAGTTGTTTTTTGTATTCTTTAAGGACCCCCTTGAAAATATAAGTCAATAAACTTTGCCGTATAAAATACAAAAATCCAGACAATAAATTAAACAAAAAAAAAATAAAAATGAAACCTCAGATAGAAAAATTGTATATAGCGCAGCGGGTGGATATCGTAAATCATGATTTTTTTTTTCTATAGAAGAGGGTGAATAAATTCTTAGAATGAGACTATTGAGTGTCCTTTATGTGTTTTAGATGGTAAAATTCAATTAAATGAGCTTTATATCATTATTTAGTGCAGTTACCATTTCAGAGCAAAGGAATAAACAAAACTGTAATGCTGTTGAGTGCGAGAGTCGAGTTCAGAAAAAAAAAACATTTTAAAAAATTAAATATCCACAGAGCTCCCTGTGGCTTGGTAATTTTGAAGATTTTTTTGGTTCGGTTTAAACAAACTGCCATTTAAAAACTGTAAACTGTAAAGCAACACGAAATGAACTAGAATTTAAACTTGCGTTTATTGCATATAACTTTAAAATAAGCTTTGTAATGAAACTGTTATTCCTTCTAACGTAGCCGAAAAATTATTCCGAGAACGCTTCCGTAACTCAAAAACTGAAATTCAAGTGAGAAAAAATACAATAAAATAAATAAAATTGAGCTTCCTGATCTATTTTTGTTTGTTATTTCAATATTGCATAATTTGAAGATTTTCGGAAAGCTGTCTTTGACCCAATTTGTTGATTTTGAGTTCAGTTACAAAATTTTCCATGGAAGTCAACTGATTTTTAGTCTTTGACTATTTCTTAAACATTAACTAAGAAAATCAGCTGCCACGTTTTGAATATTTGAGTTTTAGAGAGATTTTTATTAAAGAAGGTCATTTTTTTTTTCATTTATGGCTTAAACTTAATTATTTTTTTTTATTGTATCCAAAAATGTAATTTGTGTATTTGTGGCCTTGAGAAGCATAGTGGCCTAACTAATTTTTGAACTTTTTTATTTCTTAAGGCTAATACTTGTAACTGTTGTCACAAAAATTGGTTTCTTTTGAAACAGTTATTTACATATGTATATGATTTATCGATAAGTTCAACTTTTTCAAAAAGAACCGATTACTTTTAGCAGTAATCGGTTCTTTTTGAAAAAGTTGAACTTATCGTAAACATTAGTTTTTGGACCTTACAAAAAAATTGAAAAAAATCAGTTAGGCCACTATAGCTCTAACGACCTGATATGTAGGTACTATAATAGACAAACCAGTACTTTTGAGATAAAAAATATGTTATTATCGGTCAATAACGGTATTTCACATAAAAACGTTTTCCTTTTTTCTGTTTTTCTCTGAAGCCACCAAACGGATTTAGATGAGAAGTTTGACACGAAAGGTTCTTAACAATTTTAAAATTATCTCATATTAAAATTTAAAAAAAAAAATGTTTGGGTTTTTAAAAAAGATTTCAATTTCGGTTTTAGATGTTCATTAATATTTTATTGAAAAAGACAAACCAACTTCTTTTAAATACAGTTTCAGAATTTTTATAAATACAAATTAATTTTTTAAACGGCTCTAACGATTTTAAATATTTTTTTTCTTAAAACTCATCTGTTTGAAAAAAAAAAACAAAATGGCATACTTATTTTGCAGTTCAAAAGCATTTAAGAAGTTGTGTAAGTCATTTTAGTAATGAGTTTTATGTGTTTTTACATTTCTTATAATTTTGCTTAAATGTCTTTTTGATATTTCGATTAGTTGACTTTTTCCATACTGTCATCAAAAGTTATGAATTTCGCAACGAAAAATGAAAATCTGGCCCAATGTTCGACGTTTAAGCTATTAGTTGAATGCTTTCTCATACCTTTCTATTGAAAATTACCAACTTTAAATTTAAATTTTTTGAAAACTACAACTTACAGAGGTAACCCTTTCTCATAAATGACACTACTAATATAGCATATCGTAGGTTTCAGGAAGGACCTCGTAAGAAGAAAAAATCAATTTTTTGATTTCGGGCTTATTAAAAGCAGAAGAATCCGATCTATCCTTTTTGCTTTTTTGGTTAAATATGTTTGTTCAAAAACTAAACAGAAAACTTGAGGAAGAAAACCGCGAAAACCGATTTTTGGTGCAATATTTCAGATTTCGTTTTTTCTTGTTGATCGATTCTACAAAAAAAAAATATCCCAAAAGTTCTTACACTAGGTAATGTCGAAAATAGGTGTGTTCTATTTAATAAAATTTGTTTCTTAAATCAACTTTCGCTTTCATTACAGTTGGCACAATTTTTATTTCTTTTTTTTTTAATTATAGGGAAGGAACACAGAAAAATATGGCAAACTTAGTAATTATCTACTAATTTACCCTATTTCTGCTCTACATTTAGTGTTAAAAAAAATGTTTAAATAATCAAATGAAGTACAAAATTATCATGACATATTTTTTCGTTAAAATTTTAATTACACCTACATATACAGACACCCAGGATTTATACATCACATTCTCGAATGAAATAGCAGCATATCTTTCTGAATAAAATGTATCATTCTTTCAACGATATGTGTCGAAATAATTATGATGTGATGGTACGCCACATAAAATGTAGTTTCTAATCCCATTTCTTTTTTTTATTTTAACTTTTTTTTTTAAATAAAAAGAAAAAAAGAAAAAAAATAATGACATCTAGTGTGTTAGAAAACCTCTTTCAATTTCTCCAACATTTATCAAAGGTTTTCCTTTTTTTTTTCTTTTATTTTGTAACAACTCACATAGCCTTAGGATTTCCTCTATTTTTTCTTGTTTTTACACACTCGGTTTGTTTGTTTCAATTTTATATTTTTTTTTTTATTGTGAGCTTCCTCAAAAGATGTCACTGTCGTCGTTGTTGTTTTGTATAGACACAGCAACATTTTGCTACTATGGTGCTGGTGGTGTCCCAATTCGAAGTGCCTACAGAAAAAAAAATCACAAGTGCAATTGATGTTGTGTTCTACTACAACGAGCGACCACGATATGGCTCAACACAAGGCGCACATATGCTGGCTGAGCTGGCCTGTTGGGTGACACAATTTCTCCTATATGGCTTCGTTTTCTTCGTTTTTTTTTTTTTTGTTCGTTCTACTCCTCGTTACTCTGCACTTTATGTTGTACGACCATATAGCCATCATCGTGGCTAAGAGGTTGCATATACTATCAACTGTATCTATGAGGCTTTGAGGTGCCTATATACTCTTAACCAGTCTTTAATTCAACTAGATGACAACCGGCATAGAGATACACGACAAACATGAAAAAAAAAGAAGTTTGTTTCTTTTTTTTTTTATTATTTTATTCAACTGTGGTGACCATCTTTAGTTGTTACTCTAAAGGACATGTATTGGTTTGGGGCTAAATTGAAATTTTGTATTAAACAAAACGTGCAGTGACGGAGAAGTTGACAATCCAAAAGCATGAATTTTCTCCAAATTTCAAAAGTAACTTGATTCATAGAAAAAATTTGTCGAATTACAACATTCAGTAAGTAAGTACATACGACCCAGTCGTGTTTGTTTATTTTATTTAAGTGTTGCGGTTCTGCTGCTGCTGCTGTTGATGTTGCAGTTTGGTGCATGATGTTGGATTTGATGGCATGCGGTTTTTTTAGCACTTGTCCATCATAAATAGTGACATGGTATCTTGAGGCTTGCACAACCACAGCCCCCTGTTGTAAGATCAAAGTAAATTAAGCTTTGAATTATGATATACTTTGGTACCTACTACAGAAATAAAATAAACGCCAACGGAATTACTTAAAGAGGGCACGTTAGGTTATGCATTTTATTTTTTTTTTTTTTTTTTTTGTCTTGTTTAGAGTATCTGACCCCATCATAATTAAAAGAAGGGTTTTAATGCTGCAGATGCATTTTTTTTTCTTTAGCAGCATTTATAATGTTGGTACAATTGCAAGACTTCTTGTGACTTTTGAAAATTTACATCTTTTTTGGCGGCTTGTTTTGTGTGTCTTTAAGAAATGGGCACTTGACGTAGCCGACGACAGTCAGTGGTATACCACTTAGAACATAATAATGTAACAGGTTGCGCAAATGTGTCTCAATTTTATATAAGCTTTGTACCTTTTTAGCCTTTCTTGGTTTCTTTGATGTAAATGGTGTGGAATTATTTATGCGGCGACAAAAATGAAGTGTTTAGAAGGGTGAAGTGTCAGTACAAAGTGTTGTTAGAAGGAATTTAGTCAGTATGAAGTTAAGCTTTTGTAAAATGTTGTTTTATAAAATAAAAAGTTTTAATAAACCTTTTAAACACATCCCTTATTTTGGCGGACACTTTGTGGCAGAATCAAAAAAAAATTAATATCAAAAATTGTAGCTAATAAAATGCTAATTTATTGCTCAAACCAAAAATTTGTACCTCGTAATGTTTTTGAGTTATTGAATTTTCCGTTAAAATAAGTCTGAATATAGGGGACAAAATCTTAAAAGACTAAAAAAACTATAAAAAATAATTTTGGTTAGCATCCAAATTTGTAAACTTTTTAAGTGCTTTTAAGTAGCATAAACTTCGTTTTTGTAGCTACAATAGTTTTTTTTAGTTATTTAAAATTCCGCTAAAATAAGACCGAATTTTCGGACTGAAGGCGGACGAAAGTAAGAAAATTATAATTTTTTTTTTTTGAGGTCCAAAATTGTAGCTTTTTTAATTTCTTGTTCAAAAATCAATTTTGTAGCTCCCATGGGTCATTTTCTATTCCAATTTTAAGAAAGTACTTCCGGTCCGCTGAAGCCAATGGAGAAAATTTATAAAAAAATACCATTTTGATTTTGTTTTCTGCCAGTAATTGTTGCGTTTCAAACCAAAATTTGTTGCGCAAGCCTTAATTTTACAGCTCAAACACTTTTTTGAAATATTAAATTTTTTTCTGAAAACAAGTTAGCTCAAAAGTGCTGTCTTTAACGTCTTTAAAAGAATTTGTAAATTGTTCATCGAATGGTAAATCCTAAAGTTACCAAAGCAGTAGTTTATTTGGGTCATTATTACAATATTCGTTAAATATTGCAAGCATCAAACAATGTAGAAGGAAAATAATATTGTTTGTTTGAATAGATAATATAAAACAGTAAAAACAAGAAAAAAGGAAAATCATTAAATGGATACCTACTCCTTTTCCAAACAAGAAAAAAAAAAAATAAAAACAAATCCCAAATGACAACGTTCATGATTTTGTGTGGGAGAAAAACAAACAGTTTAATTTCGCTCGATAAATAATAAAATCATTTCCATGCTCGTTTCAAAACTTCCTATAGCTTTTAATATGTATTTCTAGACCGATTCGGTATATACAAAAAATGTTGAATCATTCACAACTCACGCATCATTTCCACTTGAATTTGAAAAGCTACTTCTAAAACTTTGCATGACAGTAAAACAAAGATAATATAAATTCTGTTGTTTTTATTTTTTTTTTCCTTCGAGCTAAATATTTAATGAGGTATATATTTCATGAATTATCATATCAAAAAAAGAAGGAGAAAGTAATACTTTTATTGTTTTAGTTTAGTCATTGAAGAAATTATTTTTACTGAAATTTGTTTTCTTTTTGAATGAAATATTTTGTTTGATTTTTTACAATTTAAAATTAATTTTTTTATATTAATTTATAATTGTTAATAAATTTTGGCTTTAAATTTAATTACAGAAAGCGTCAAATCCATTTTGGGACGACATACAAAAATTTTAGTGAAGTACATGGTCAAATTGGAAACAAAAGGGGACAAAACAGAAAACCGTGTTTTGGTAAGTGAAAAACAATTAAAAAAAATTTATATTTTATTTGATTCTTTAAATGGGATAATAATCTCAACACTTTGGTATGAATTGAAATTAGTTTTACGAATAAAACTGAAAACATGCAAATTAAATGCTATAGTTGCCTATTCGACGAAGTTTTGCAAAATAAACAAATTGAAAAAAATTTTAAAATATTTTTAAGAGAAAAGTCGAGCTTTAGGAATGCGCAAACAAAATTTGTTTCTGCTGAAGTTATTATATATAATTTTTTTGTAACTGTAGACTAGCCTATTACCTTTAAAAATATAAATTTTTAAATCATACAAATAATCGAATATCTGCAAAATTTAAAAAATTTTGAATGGTGGGTTCTCAAATTAAATCATTTTGGTAAAATGTAAATTGAATTACAACAAAATGCACGAGTGTAAAAAGAAAGCAAATTTCTCTTTGTACAAAACAGGAACAATAATAATGAAAACAATCAACGCAATTGTTCCTTACTTAAAAGATTACGTATTCATTAGCTTGAAAAATAACCTGAACAATAAAATAAATAATAAATTCATTAAAATTCGTTTTTGTATATCATTTAATTCAGATTAGCGTATAGTCATCACTTTTAAATAATAGCTGGCAATAATCCTTCTCTATCGGTGTCATTTTTTCTGAACGACTCATCAAAACAAATAATCGAAAATTATACTCTTATTAAATTATTCAAACAAAATAAATCAAAATGTCAACATGATTATCTGGTGAGCCTCTCTCAACGCTCGATTTCAAGTTATTTTTTTTTGTTTTGCAAATATAACCTCGAAGCGTCTCATCGTAATTTTACGCGTTTGCTAATTGATAATCAACACGAAATCAAACGTGGTACCTACGGGAAGAATTTATTTTCACTTTCTATAGATAAACTATTTACCTATAAATGAATTGAAGAATACTAATTAACCTTCATCTAATAATAAATCACTGAGAAATTAAATGAAAACATAAATTTCACACTTGGAGAACTTCCCTACCATCATCTTCATCGCTAGTAGATTTTATCAAAACAATAAAAACAAGAAACGAGAATCTAAATCTTGGAAACTGACACGATAACAGACACAGAGGGTAGTTTGGTTGTGTTTAATAAGAAATCGTGCGACACGGCGGCGCAGGGGGCAAAGTAGTATTATTTTTTTTTGTATTATTGCTCATCCCTCTTCAAGTTCTATGAAAAGTTCAAACCCCTCTTAACACTTTCGATTTTCTCACCCAGAAAAGAAAACCCTCTTAACTAGTGGCTCTTTGTTAAAATATAAATTCTTTAGAAAATATTTATCATTCCTCATAGAGCATCATCATCGTCGCCTTTTGACAAACCAACAACCAAACAAATAAAAAAAGATGACTCGAAGGATCAAGGGACAAGTTAGAGAATAATCCTTCCATGTTGTTGTTTTTTTTTTCTTTTTTTTTTCTACTCTATGATAAAAGTTTTTCAAAAAAGTTTTCTCAACTTATTGCAATTGAAATTGTTGAAAATGTATTTAAATTAAATTAAATTGAATTTCATTTCAATGCACTTAAACTTAAATTGAAAATTGGAAAAAAAAACAGAAATCAAGCAGATAGCAGAAATATCAGTTACAATTTAATTCAATTTAAATTTAAAAGTCCCTTTGCTATTTCATTTAATGAAATTGTTGATTTTTATACAATTTTTAAAACAGCAACCCCTTTACGTGTTCACAAAAAAATGAAAACTCCTTCTTTAACGGTAATTCGAAACGATTTTTGAGCTTCCTCCATTTCCCCGACAAAACGCTTATTTAAGTGCAATTTTTCACCTTTTTTCACCAATAAATATTATGTAGGTATCGTCGACGACGACGAGCCTTAAATGAAAGGACTCCTTTCAAGGATTATGCTTTTACGAAAACATTTTCCATTTGAATGCTCTGTGCGAGCAAGGAACAGGAACTATGCCTATACACATTACAAACAGTGGTATATCACAGAAAGTATTGGTTTTTATTTTTTAGGGGACGTTGCGACGACGCGACGTAACGCAACGCTATACGATGAAAGTTGTTTCTTCTTCAAATTTCATCATAAGAGTCTGAGTGAAGGAATGTATACCAGAAAAATAACTCGCAAGGTATTTGTAAGTTTTGAGAGATTTTCTGCCTCCACGAACAAATAAACTTAACTCCAATGGAAAATTGTTTTAACATTTCACCTGGTTTTGTGTATTAAGAGTTAATGCGGATTTATTGAAGGAGATGAAAACTAATACTCGAATTGAGGGTTTAGTCTAGGTTTGTACTTACATACATATAGAGTTGGCTTTTATAAAAGGAAACTAATTATACTCGTAGGTCGTAGTTATTTATGGGGGAGGTAGATAAAACACAGTCTCTTTATTTTTATGAAGTGGTATTTCAGTGATAAAAGTCTTAGAGAAGTTTGAAAGCTTTTAGGAGTCTTTTGCACACATAAAATAAAATAAATCACTGGACGATGGGAAGGTTTTTCCATTGACACGCCCACATCTTGAAGACATTTTCAAGAGTACAGACAATTAAATTATTAATAATTATTTAAACAAAAAGTTACACTTGCCTATTATTATAGAATTCGCAATACTTTACCCCCGGGGAGTCCGCGTGATTCGCAGGGTTCGCATTTGCATTTAAAGCAATTATGAACTTTCCGGGTGAACTATATTATCAATACGAGGAACTACCTTACCATCTCCACTAACACACTTCCTCACCTGTGAGTTCTACAGGAAAAAATATGGCTGAAATAAATGCGAATCCCGCCTTAACGCATTCGTCGGATTCTGTCCCCTAGGTGATAGTGTTACCCATTTCTGAATTTGAACGAGTATAATCTAGCTTTCGCTTAACTTATTTTAAGTATTAACTAATAAAATAAAGGAAGAACTCTAAAAAGAAGACAAGCAGTAACCATTAAAAAAAGAAGTTATTATAACAATGGAGCACATGCTTAGAGCAGATACTCATCATAAAAGTCAAAGCTCAGAAAATGCTACTATTTTTAGCAGTATTTTATTTTGAACAAATCACATCAGTTGTGCTGATCAAAGCAAGGACCGTTCGTTGTTAATAAAGTAGGGTTTGCTACGTTTGCCTGCAATACCCAAATTAAGATTTAACGTCAAAACAATATTCCTTAGATTATATTTGCACATTTGTTCCTGTAACGTTTAGTCGAGAAATTCAACACTTTATAAAAAACTGCATTGGTTTTCATTTAATATGAAAAAAAAAAACACTTTTAGGGTTTGTCGCTCGAAAAGTGCTTTTATTGTCCTTTTTAAAAATATTCTATACCTACCAGTGGCGCACAGTGGTTTGGTTTGTATAGGAGAGTGGAAAGAAGTCTGTTAAAACTGAACTATTTAACGGATTTTGATGAAATATGGCACACGTGTTTGTATTAGCCTTCTACATATTTGGACATGCCATGGCGTGGAGTGAATAATTTGGAATGGTAAGGCGAAGAAAAATTATTCACTGGAAAAGTCAATTGCAAAACCAACCTCAATGTGGCATTACTTAGCTCAGCCTCAAACCTCAATCCGTTCCACTGATCCGTTTAGGGTTTGTTATGTATCCAGGGAAGCTGTACCTCTTCTTCACCATCGTGAGCTTGTGACAGTACCGCACCAATTCTAACTTTACTCGCGTCATTGCACTGATCAAGGGCCTTAGCTGATGTCAAAAAGTGACCGGTTCACACACTCACGTGAACCCTTCAACTGCTTCCCCTTTTCACTTTTCGTAATAAACTATACTTTAAGTAGTCCGCTTGGTGGGGTCTTATTATTTGCAGTCCATCATTTCGACAAATTTTCAAAAAAACAAAAGCTCGTTCTTTAATTTCCCGAGATCGCCTGTTTACTTCCGATTAACTGACTTGCCGAATCACTTGTTCGACTGTTGATATAGTAGATTCGTTAAAACATGCAAGTTAATAAATACCAAATAACAATGTTTCTTTAAAATATAAAAATTGATGATAAATAATATACCGTTGCTAGCGATAAATCGTTTACATAAATTGTATTTTTTTTTAGTAAATTGGCAAGTGTTTAACAGCGACCACCCATAAAACATTGTTTTACATTCCGAACGCATCGGATTACGCAATTTTCTATTATTAACTTCCGGAAAAAGAAAACCTTGCACAAACAATATTTACCAATTCATTAATATTAGACAAGCATATGTACATTAAATTTCTCTATAATTCGGTTTTAATTCAAAGTAAAACAAAATTAACATACCTACAGAAAAAACAATACCCCAGGTCAAGTATAGGGGAAATTTGTATAGCTATTACTCACGTACTCAAAAACCGACCTATACCAAAGAGAATATAATCGCAATAGCAATATAAAGAGGTTCGCCCTCCCTCACATATTTTTTTTTTTTTTTGGTATCAATATCAATTTGAATCAATTTGAAATCTATTGAAAGAAAGAAAAAAAATACCAACACTACAATATACAATTTGCAGGATTATTAAAAACCAAATAAGTCACGTTCCGTTTTAATATTTTTTTTTTTTTTTATTCACTATACAGAATGCTTAGTCACGTTTCCTTGGCAGTTTTTAATATTCAAATGGTGCTTCGTTATGCACCCAGCCATCAGTGTCTGTCTATCTGTCTAATCACAAATAAAATAATAATAAACAAAGGTGTACTGAATAATGAAAAAATATAAAACAGAAGGGTTTGTTTCATATTCGAAGAAGGAAATTAAAAAAAAAAAAAAACAAAAACATTTTGTCAATAAAGTTTGGCATAAACTATGAAAGTGAAACTTTTTATACATTTCTCTGATATAATTAAACGATGATTGATGAGATGCTCCTCCACCAGTGATTGGACGTGGGTCATCCATTTTTTTGTATTCAATTGCAATAAAGCTCGCTGCAATAACTCGAAAACTCTTTTTGAGTGCATATTGTGGGCAGATGGCTCCTAGAAAACTTCTATAAAACAGACTTTGTGGTATAACGTATGGAAAAGTTTTCGTGCGCCTAAAAAATTTTTTTACAATATTTTTTTTTTTTAAATAAATACACAATTTTTTTGAAATGACATGTATACTCAAAAATTTTTGTATTTTTGTTATAAAACTACACAATATTATTTGAACCACAACTTTAAATCCCGAAAAAAAGTTTTTAAATCCGTCTTCTCAAAAACTTTTGCAGAAATAGTATTAAACAAAAAATCTACCTCGTGTTACTGGTTTTTCAGAAAAGCAGGTTTTTTTTCTTTAAATTCACCCCTTTGCAAATCAAATGCATCGTTTTGCAATTTAATTTCACACTTTTGCAAATTAAATTCATTGTTTTGCAAATCAAATTAATCTTTTTGAAAACAAAATTCACCCTTTTGCTAATTGAATTCACTCTTTTGCAAATCAAATTAACACTTTTGATAATCAAATTAACGTTTCAAAAACTAAGTTTACTTTTACATATTATTTATCAAAACAAAACATCAACAAATTCTAACTCAATAGCACGAAATCTAAAATATATATTTTTTTCATAGGAAAAGGTGAATTTGATTTGTAAAAGAATGTTTTTGATTTTCAAAAAACTAAGTTAAAAACTAACTAAGTAAGCAAAACTAGTTGTTTTTTTTTTTAAATAAATCAACTGATTTTGAAAAAAAAATCAGTTTTCTTTTATTGTGTTTTCTTACAAAATCTTTTTGTAATCTTCATACTTTTGTTGTATTTCGAGAGCAATTTAACTTGTTTAAATAGTTTGAAATGATGTAAGATGATTTAATTTTTTAGAGATACTGGACTTCCTGGGAAACTCAATCACTATAAACATAGGCATCACATTTATTGATAAAATTAAATGAATGAATGAATACTACGAATTCAGATATTTCAATAAGATTTGATTTGTTTTCGAATAATATTGATATTCCTTACAAAAAAAAAAAGAGGAAATTTCCCTAAATATCTTTTCCAGTTTGAGCTCTTTTTCCATAACTTTCATAGGAAAATTGCCAATATGGGATCCTATTGTTCACTGAAGCTGATTTGTAAAGGTTAACTCACTTTGAAAAATTCTTAGAACTTAAAAGTTGAAGTTATACCTATAAAAGTATTTGATTGAATCACGTTTTTTTTTTTTTTAAAGTGCTGAACAAGTAGAAAAAACATTCCAAATTCTGATACAATTAATGTTGCTTCAAATTTATTAACAAAAAAAAAAAAAATTCCCTCACGCAATAAAAGAGGCCAACGAACCCTACGCTATGCCTTACCACACACGCAGAATCAACAAGTGCCGTGCCTCCCTTTTATTTGAATTACTCACTGATGCAAGTGATGACCCAAGCGACAAAGGAAAATACAACCATAGGGGAATTTTGTTGTGTGTTCTGCTAATAAAACAAAACAACAAAAAAAAGGGTAGCTCACCCACCTTAAGTAGTGTCACTTTATCAATAGCCAATTATTCACAGGGACTACCACTCAATGTTTCTCGCTGTTTCGCCATCAAATTAACAAACTTCCAAAAAAAAAAAAACTTTGTCTACTGGGAACGGGAAAGTCTTTGGGCTGCTTAAAGTAAAACAGAAAACCAAAAACCAACAGAAAAAAAAAATGAAACAAAAGGACGAAGGACATGGGACGGAAATTGAATTCAATGCCACAGCCCGCCTTGAACACATACTCCTATAGAAAGTAATCAACAAGAAACGTGTTTAATGTTTTTTTTCTTCTTCTTAATCCTTTAGGGACGAGTGTGTCGTGTGAATAGGGGATTATGTATCAAAACCAGACAAAATGCGGGACAAGCGCACATATTGAATTACCTTCATCCACATTGTCATCAAGTTTTTCATTGCATAATGCCACACCAATGAATATATAAGTTTTTAGGGGGTTGACGTGGAGGGAGAAGACCAACAACAGAAACAAAAGGATATGTAATTTTGAGAGAAAAAATAACAAGTTAGAAACCAATATAGCCCTTTTAGTTTCTCCATTAACTAAGTTTTGAAACTATCAGTGGATCACAGTGAAGGTTTCGAGAAACTTTAACAATACTCTTATACATATATGGGGATAAAGTTAACTTACCTATTATTCTGTAATGCGCTTTCTATCACCTCCCTTAATTTCTTTTGTTTTGCAACAAGCGTATCAAATTTCAATTTGGATTTGAACAAGTTTGGAGAGGGAAATGAAACTGTCTGCGAGCAAATTTTGGTATTCTAACAAAACATTGGTTTATTTATTATAAAACAAAACTGTACATAATTCTAATAGAAAAATAGCTTTTTGTGTATGGTATTCATCGAAGCATTATGGATGAAGTGGCATATTACATTTCTTATAGGAAAAAACGGTTTGGCTGAAACACTTTCGACACCGAAGACGCTTTTTGTTTTGATAATTGTGTGCTTCACGTCCTCAAAACGAATTACTTTATTGGGGTTTCCTTCTATTTGAAGCTCATGTTGAAAATTTGATACCGACCGCAACAAAGAATCTACAACAAACGTTCGGAATTCCAGTTGTGATATCGGTGTTTCTTTTGCAAATTTTTTGCAATTGCAATGAATCTTTCATACAGCATCGATTCCATTTGACAAAAGTGGACAGTACCACTTTTTTATTCTTATTCGAATGAGGTTGTTGCTTGTAGCGTTGTCAAACAAATCAATTCTACCTATAGGGATCTTGTACTCGCGAATGGCATTTGATGCTGATGTGTTTCGTTTTCGATACAACCGTTTTGCTTGTTTGACTGATTGATATGACAAAACTTTAACAACAGAATTGTCATTCCAACGAAAAGCTGCAATTTCATTTTTCTTGATCGATGGAATCTCGAAATTTCTTCTTCATTTCTTCTTCTTCTTCTTCTTTTTTTCATACGCTCACGCGTTGCGTTTCCGCAACGTTAGCCGGGAATGGGTTATGAATCTGCTCATCATTTATTCTCTGCTTGTCGTTTAGGAGTTTTTCTTATATTATCTGTTTTGAAACCTCGTTTTAAAACAAGCAGCCTATTGCTTGACCTCCGGGACATGTTATAAATTACGGAATTCTTCGATCTTCTTCTTTTCGTTGATGCTCTTCCTTTTCTATTCTTCTATTACCATACAACTTTTTAACACGTTGTTCATCTACTGTTATCTTTTTCTGTATACGTCCACCATACGCGACGTAACGCGTATGGTGATGGTTTCTCTGAGTTGGTTGGTAGCCAACAGTAGATAAGGTGACTTCTTTAGTGATAGCGGAATACTGGGACCACTGTTTGTTGACATTTCTACGAGGTGAACGCACATCATTTTTAGAAAATCTTCATATGATTTAAATTCACATTTTCAATTAACATGAGAAATTTTTTTCAGTGCATCATTTTCATAGAGCTTCATCTTCACTGTAATATTTTCTTTTTTTTTTATTTTCCATCTACATTAAGTGAAAGCGCATCTTTGTCACCAAGTCAATTAGATTTTAATGCTCAGTGAATTCGAAGTGGAGAAACATGGAAGAAGTGTTTGTTTTTTTTATTTTATGTTTGTAATATTGCTGCTACCCAGCAGCGGGCACCACAGAAATCGTTCGAGTGGACATGGACACCC
This sequence comes from Meliscaeva auricollis, assembly GCA_948107695.1. Taxonomy (NCBI): domain Eukaryota; kingdom Metazoa; phylum Arthropoda; class Insecta; order Diptera; family Syrphidae; genus Meliscaeva; species Meliscaeva auricollis. The sequence continues at coordinate 79,111,534 of OX403618.1, forward strand.
CCGGTTTTTAAAGTGGGCCGCATAAAAAGTGAACGACAACAAAAAAAAAAAAAGAAAGAAAAGAAAAACAAGTCAGGCAAGCAAACTTAGACTTTTTCTATATGATGATGATGAAATTTTGCTAGAGCTGCAATGCAAACTGAATAAATTTTATATCACCCGAGCCGAGACCGAGACCCGACACATCAAGCAATTGATACATATATTGTATGTTGTCCACCACCACGATTCAATGCGGGACACACATTGTATAGAGAAGCTTGTTATTATACTGGGTTATGTCATCTATATATTTTGAAGAAACAGAGGGGATGTGTCCCGCTCCCGTGAACACCATCATAATATCCATCGCAAAGCTCGACTAGATTCAGAAATTAAATATGAAATTCTTCCACAATTTGATAGATCAAATAGAGTTGAAAGAGTCCAATGAACAATTTTCTAGCACAACATTTATGTACATATATATCACATATGGAAGGGATGGGGGTCCGTTGCGATCCGAGGGTTACCAATTTATGAGTATCTATGTACAGTACTTCGGTCTCTGGGTGGTTTCTAGTATAGTGTGGCGCAGTAGCAATAAGGCCACTATTTGATTCGTGAGTTTTATGTTTTTTTATAATGTACTTGGATATGAATAATTTGTTGTTATTTGATTATAATGAATTACTTAGCGTGTATATTGCACTTGCCACAGCCATATCCATAGCCACCCTGGTGTGTTTTTTTTTTGAGGAAAACAGATTCATAAAAATCAGCGATGCGCAGCGTACTTGTAAAGCCATGTAGCCATTCAGGAACTCCTAGGTACATGTTATTGTCATTAAGAATGTATATTTTTTCGTATCTATCATTCTACGTAGTAAGGTTTGTCTGCTGGATATAATATTTAGAAAATTATGATTTATTGGGCGCATGAAAAAGCAGACAGCGTGAAGTTTAAAAACAAACAAAAAATAGCAGGAAGCACGCTTTTGAAATTGAAATGGATATAGTCGTAGATATTCGTTAGGATATTTAAGTTTACAGAGTAAAAGTACTAAATTATTTATAAGAAAAGAGCTTTTATTTTCTTATTTTTAGGTAGTTACCGTGTTAAGCCGGAGTTTGACAAGACATCATTTATAAGTTTCACGAGAAAATTTTATCAAGGTACTATTACCGTGTTAAGCGGGAGTTTGACAGGACATCTACTAAAAGTTTTATGAGAAAATTGTATTTAGGTACTAGTTGTGATGTTATTTTTAACTATCAGCAAACGGGGTTACCCACTAATGTCAAATAGACGAATTTTTAAATAGGAATTGAAAAATTGTTACTTTCGACGGTGAGAAATTTTTAAAGTTGCAATATCTTGTAACTGATCACTCGTATCGGAAAACTTGTTATGACATCTCTTTTGAGGAATACTTTTATCTACAAAATGAGCATAAAATATTTTTGGAAAACTCTAATATTTAAGAGCAGAAAGCAAAGAAACAGTTTTTTTTCTCGACTTTTTACATATTTTTGAAACCATTTGTATCTATTATATCAATTGACCGTTTAAGATTTATATGCGAAAACCTTGATTTTTTGACAATTCACCTTTTAGAAGTTGCACCCAGAGAAAAAACAACGTAAAATCAAAAAAAAAACACTGAGAATTAACTATTTTTCGAAATGATTTTACTTCTAAGATGAAAATTTTAAAATCAAAGCTGAAAGAAGTGAATTTAAAGTACCTACTTTTCCTTAAAAAAAACGAAATTTTCGTCATTTAACGTTGTTTTTTTTTTTTTTTTTTTTTGAAAAGCGATATTTTCTGAGTGTTCAGTCGGAAGAAAAGAGTGTAAAAGCTTATTTGTAGAAAATCGTATGATCAACCTACAAGTTTTGCCTAAAATACTTTTCAATAGTTAGAATATTTTTGACATTTGACCTTGAATAACTTTTGACTCGAAGCCAAAAAGCGGCCATTAAAAATGCAAGTCTATGAGAATTTCCTGAAAAAAAAATTTTAAAACTGCTGCTAATAAGGGACTTAACTATAAAAACACTCATAGATGTTTACACTTTTTTTTTTGTTAATCCTTAAGAAAAGAACTTGAATTAGTTTATTTCAAAAAGTTCTCATGTTTTTAATTAAGTGGAAGTTTTTCATTTCTTCTTTGTTGTTGGGTAGTGTTTAATTCTCAATTATAATGATTCATGTTTCAAATCCTTCGGGTCAATAGTCTTTTCCTTTTCTTCCAAGAATTTTTTCTCGTTTATTCATTAAGTCCTCTTCAGTTATTTGAACTTGACATTTATTTGCATAACGATTGCATTTCAAATTAGCACAGCATTCATTTGTTGAAACGCACTAAAAATTTAAGTATTAAATAGAAGTTTATTAAAGTTTTTTTTTAGATATATTGCATAAATAATTATTATGTTTAGTCACTTACAGGATCTCCATGTCTCCCACAACTACTCGATGCTGCATTTAATTTCTGTACAGCCAATATTGTTATCAAGGCAAAAAGGGCAATATGTGATAATTTTGACATTTTAACAATTTTTCTAAATTTTTTCTTCTTTCCTTTAAAAAAGCTTGAATTGAGACAGCAGTTTATTCAATACTAAATAGAAACCTTGATTGACTAGAAACAATAAGCTGGCGTTAATAAATATAATCACTTGAGGTTATTAAAAAAAAAATTATTATATAACCAAAACTTGTCATTAAACAAGCTAAACACTTGAATTAATAATGTTTCTAGATCGATCAATAAATATATACAATCTCTGAGAGCCAACAAATATTTTCAGAGCTTGGAGAACCTTTACGATCGCACTAGGCTTACAATTGTAGCAATGCATAATGCATATATACTATTGCGCGTTATTGTTTTCAAAATAAGTTGCTTGTAATTGTTTACAAAATAAGCAATCGCATGTCTTAAACAAATAAAATGAACAGCTGGATTGCAATCTATTCTTTATAATTTCGTATTAAAGGTTATTGCTGTTAAAAAAACAATTACGAAATTCTGAAAAATAGAGTAGGTATGATACACGTGTGTTTGCAAAATTATAATATATTAGAGCGCATTATGAAGGTACAAACTCCAAATTGAAATCCAAGAATATAAGGTCAGTTCGATAAAAAAAATAACCATTTATGATCTATGGAATATTATCAATTTTTGTTAAAATCAACTATTATTGTCACAAGTTATTTTGGTAATTTTTCCACAAAATTCTTTCCCGCTTCAAAAAAAAAAATCACCCTCACCCATAATATCGAAATGTACCTACTCTTTTGGCACTTGGTTCTCATTGCAAATGAGACATTCATGCCAAATTAATCACTGACCCATTAGTGAAAGGAAGTTCGGCCATTCCAAAGTAACGATGACAAAAATACGCCTGCAATATCGTTTATCTCATTGAAGAAGTAATATTTGTTTCTTGAAACTTTGTGGGTGTTGAGAGCATTTCATAAAGTTATCGTCCTAGAAGTTTCATAGAAAAGTAATGCCTGCCAGTAAAGTTATTGAGATAGAAAGACGGTAACGGAAAAGTCGAATTACGCGTTTTCTTCGTTAACGTCTTTCTACTGAATAACTTTACTGGCATTTATTAGTTTTTGATGAGACTTGTAGGACGATAACTTTATCAAGTGCCCCCAGCACCCACAAAGTTTCAAGAAAAAATATTACTTCTTCAATGAGATAAACGACATTGAAAGTGATTTTTGTCCTCTTCAATACTTTGGAATGGCCGAATTTTCTGAAAAAAAAGGGTAGCCCACGTTTTTATCGCTAGCCCAACCTTACTTTTGAAGTTATAACGAAAAATATTTAATTCATCACAAAAATCTAAAAAAAAAAAAAAATTCATTCAAATGTAAAAATTGATAGTTTTACATTAAAGTTCGTTTGCCCAAGGTTAGCCTTTGATACCCAACATTTATTTTCCCTAGTTCAAAAGTTATGCGACGACAATCTTTTTCACCTCAGAATATATTTAAATTTAGTTTTTTTTTCAGCGTAAAATTCGCAATTTAAAATTCTTTTTTTCAGTGTAAATTTTGTCTTATTTTTTTTTTTTTTTGTGTTCTGCAAATGATTTTTTGTTCCAAGTTTTAAGTGGTTGTTGTTCTGAATAAAGTTTTCTTGGACTTTTAGGATAATGTTGTAAAGACATTATACTGACAAAATTTTCAACTAATAAAAATGTTGAAAAGTATTTTATGTGGCTCTAAATCTTTCGTGGAAATCACGGTATTGCCTCAGAGCTCAGAATACCGTGATTTCCACGAAAATTTCCCAAATTTCTTTATTTCATTTGACTTTTGAGTTGATTTGAAGACAATTTGGGATATGTTGGGCACTCCAGTCATTCTCTTGTGGATAACTTAAGCTTTTACTTGTGCTTATTAAAAGGGAATTGCTTTATTTATGACTCAGAATGTACACGAAAAGAAACAAATTCAAAAAACTAATTTAATTTTTACCTTTTAGAATGGGCAACTTCGTGCTCAAATATCTTCACTTTCCCATAAACAATTTTGAAAATATTCCATTCATAGTAACAAGCTAAACGTCATTTTGATATACCTACAACTTGTTTGTATACACTATGGGCCAAGGCACGATAGTAAAATAGTATTCCCTTGAACTACCTATCAATAGGCAAATCGATCGCTGATGGAGCATGACTGTTTTGTCTCCCTTTTAGTAAAAAAAAAAAGAAGTAGGAACATAAAATTTAGTATACCTGATAAAAAACGGATAAAAGTCCAGTCAATAAATCGAAAAAATCAGCTAAACTCCGCCAAAACTAGGAGAAAGCTAGATTTTGGTGTATAGTTTCCTCGTGGAGATGTTAAAAAAAAACATTACAAAATCCCCATCGTAACGAGGTGTTCAAGGGCCCCTACATGGAAACAAAAAGGAAAATTAATTTTAAAAATTGAGTGTTTTCTTAAATTTGGTTTGTTTCAATGGCAAACCGCTATTTATTGTTGTTTACATAAAAACTATGTTTTTTTTTCACATGTATAAAAACGAGTACTTAACCTTGGGTTTACAATATACATCTATTACCGTAGAACATGCATCTTGTTGGTTGACAGCATCCCAAACTTTGTCCCACACACTATTTAATACAAGTAAATTAAATAAATCATAGCTTTTCTTTCGATAATTAATAAAAGAAAACTTACTTCACTTCCTCGTGGCAAGCAGGCAAGAGGCTCTTCTGGCACAGCTAAATCTTCCGCAGCGAATATCATTGAAATGGACAGCATAACAACAAGGACTAAGAAAAATATTTTTGACATAGTGGTGTGTGTATTACTGCAATTTTCTCACTAGACGCACGACTTAATTGTCACTGAATGAATCAATAACTATTTTGAAATCGATATTTATACAAAATTTTTGTCTTCCAGATACATTATCTTATCATTTAGTAAAAAAAAAACATTACTGAAGACGTGATTAAGTTTTTAAATTAAAATAATGTTTGGTTAATCCAATGAAAACAAAAATTGTTCACTTATCATTCGATAAAATACACTAGCCGAAAAATTAAAGGAACAACATTTGTTTTCTGATTTTTGTTAGACTCTATCTCAGTGAAAAAAGATGTTATTAAAATTAATTAAAGGGTATTTGAAAGCTTTAAAAAGAAGATCACTAAAACATTTAAAACAAAAACCATTCCTCTCCTTTTATCACGTTTCCCCAAAAGACGAAGTTTTTTATTCATGAAAACAGCAAAAATAAATATGAAAACAAAATTCAAAAAGGTTTAAAAAATAGAAAAATAAGGTTTTCAATTGCTTCTTAATTTATCTCATTTTTATCCTTTTTCACTAAAATAACGGAAATTATCAAAAATTTTACAAAAAAATCTTCTTCCTTTAATTTTTTTTTAGCTAGTGTATATTTTGACTCAGAAGTAATGTATTTAAAATTAATAAATCTAAAGATGGTAGATAATGATACAACTCAAAACATTATTATGTGTTTTCGCTTAACAAAATGTCCATATCTAATTTTAATAATAATCATTTTACGTTTTACAAAACAAAGATTACACTGTGTGACAAAAACAGGGTAAAAATATATACGCGGGCGAAGACCTATCACGTTTTGTAGAGCTTGTTGCTCTGATTAGCAAACGGTATGTAAAAACTCCGTAACACTCCCAAAAACCATAGTTTGATGAAACCAAAAATTTTCATATCATCTGCGTACATTTTTACTTCTTTTTTATTTTCAATTGAATTTAGCATAGAAGAGACAAATTCGGTTAAGTTAGTTATAGTTGATTTACCTTTTGCCGAAAATATAGATTTGCAATGAAAGTATACCGTGTCAAATGATAATACTCTCGAATAATTTTGGAATGCAGGATAATTTAGCGATCGGCCTGTAGTTAGCAATATCTGCCTAACACCCAAGATCAATAAGCCATCACGTACCTCCATGGTATCACTCAAATAGTCGATTGCATTAAAAATTTGTTGGTACGTTTCGATGGGAATGCAAACTCGCAAGTAACAGCACAAAACAAAAATTTTTTTCCGCTTGATATTTGTTTTCGCACAAATCAATTCAATTTCACCAAAATTTCGGAAATTTGTCCTTGAATAAATTTTGCTATGCACATAATGTGTCAAAATGAAGATAATATTTGTATGTAATATCTTGATACATGTCCTCTTGACATGATCAATGCTTTCACCTCGATGTGGTGTGGTGTGGTTGATTTGGAGAAAGGGTTATTGTATCTATATGCGAAATCGAATTATCTTTGTTTTCTTATACAATATTATTTCGGTTACAATTATCTTTCACGTATCAAAAGTTTACTATAAGTTAAAATTAATTTAAAATAACACTTACGAATACATTTTATCAAATGATAAGTAAATCACGTCTTCACCAATTTTAAGATTTTACAATGATAATGATAACTCAATACTCTGGCTAAAATTTTTTGTATAAATATCGATTTCAAAACATTTATTAAGTCACTCACTGACAAACAATAAGTGTGATCAGAGAAATTGTAACCAAAATCATCATGGGAAAAATATTTGTCTTCGTCCTCATCGCTATGATATCCATGTCGATGATATCCGCTAAAGCTGTGGAAAAGGAGCCTCTTCCTTGCTTAACATACGGAGAAGAAGGCGTAAGAAACAAAATTAGTTTTTAATTAATTTTCGATTTTGTTGTTTTAATGAAATTTTATGATTTATTTTATTTATTTTTGTGAAATAGTGCACAGGATGGGGAAGAACTTGTTGTGAACCAAATGGATGCTCGCGCTACGTTAACATGTGTATTCTTGGCCCCCCTCCAAATCCTCTATAGACTGGTGGTTTAGAATACGAGCACAAACAATAATAATTGTTTTATATTGAATAACATAATAAAAAGCTTTTGTCTATGAAATAAAAAAAAAAACATTAAGAAAAACTTTATCATTTAACATCATCAGGGACATTTCCTGATGCGAAACTTAAATATTTATGTTTTATATAAAAGCTTGTGTTTAAATTTTTTCTCTGATAAAATGCTCGCTGTATTTACTAAATAATAAGACCGACCCGACCAATCTGAACAACTCCGATATGATTCCGATGTACTGTTTAAGTGTAATTCAATAAAAAAATAACGCATACGCCATAGTGACCCATTTTAACATTGCTGTATAAATTAGGCTATATCTTTGATAATTCCTTTTCGATCTTTAAGATTCATACATCGAATGAAAGCAGATACACCAATCAGTAAATTAGTAAATACAATGATTTTTTTTAAATTTTGATTTTAAATTTTTTATATTATATATTTTTTATATTATATTTTTTATTATCAGGGGCATTTGCTGATACGAAACGCTTGTATTCTACTTTTCCCTCTGATTAAACTCTCACATGTTTCTTATGTTGTAGATATCTACTTAAAGTTTCGTTTCAACAAACGGGTTTCAATCTTTAAATACAATTTTCTTCATGTTCCATCAAAATTTTCTAAGCTTATGTGTAACCAAGCCTTTTTGCACTTTTTTCGACTTGCAAGAAAATATTCCTCCACTCTAGGAGGTGGATAAATTGATGGCACTCCGCCAAAATTAGGAGAAAGCTAGATTTTGGTGTATAGTTCCATCGTGGAGATCTTTAAAAAAATATTAAAAAGTTCCTATCAAAACGAGCCGCTAACAATTTTCCATCAGGGGGCTCAAGGGCCCCTACATGGGAACAAAAAGAAAAATTCATGCATCATAACAAAACGCTTTTTATTGTTGCTTACATAAAAAAATATGTTTTTTTAGCACATGTACGAGTATATGAATTAGTAATTAACCTTGTGTATTGTAACCAGGTGGAATAATCAATCCATCGCCTACACATCTATTAGCGTAGAACATGCATGTTGTTGGTTGACAGCATCCTATACTTGATCCCAGACACTATTTAATACAAGTAAATTAAATTAATCATATAGCTTTTATTTCAATATTTAATAAAAGTAAAAGTTTGTCTTACTTGACTTCCTCGTGGCAAGCAAGAAAGAGGCTCTTCTGGCACAGCTAAATCTTCCTCAGCGAATATCATTGAAATGGACAGCATAACAACAAGGACTAAGAAAAATATTTTTGACATCATGATGTGTGTATTACTGCAATTTTCTCACTAGACGCACGACTTAATTGTCACTGAATGAATCAATACCAATTTTGAAATCAATATTTATACAAAACTTTTGTCTGGCAGATCCATTATCTTATCATTTAGTAAAAAAAAAACATTACTGAAGACGTGATTAAGTTTTTAAATTAAAATAATGTTTGGTTAATCCAATGAAAAAAAAAAAATGATTCACTTATGATTCGATAAAATACACTAGCCAAAAAAATTAAAGGAGCAACATTTGCTTTTCGTAAGACTCTATCTCGGTGAAAAAAAAAACGTTATTGAAATAAATTAACATGTATTTGAATGCTTAAAAAAGTAGATTTTTTCAGTCACTGACGTATGCTTGCAATCACTATAACATTAAAAAAAAAAACTATTCTTGTTTTTCTGTCACGTTTTCCCAAAAAATGAACTTGTTTATTAATAAAAACGGTAACAATAGAACTTAAAAACTTTCAATAAGATTTCAAAAATAAGTTAAAATAAGGTTGTCAATTGCTTTTTTAATTTATCTCATTTTTCACTGAGATGCCGGAAATTACCAAAAAAAAAATTTACCAAAAATTCTTGTTCCCTTAATTTTTTAGGCCAGTGTATATAATTGACTCGTATAAATAATATTTAAAATTAATAATTTAAAGATAGTAGACTTATGATACGACTCGCTTAAGAAAATATTTCATACATTATTTTAACAATAAATCGTTTTACGTTCTAGCAAACAAAGATTATTCGATTTCGTATTGAACAAAAATAACACAAAGTTAACCACATTGACCGCAGAGATCTTAAACAATTGAACACCGCCTTTTGTGTCCATACAAAATAAAATGTAGGTTCATTCCAACTTAAAATTTATTTGTAAATACAATTATATTCATTTTGGCACAAGGATTTAGAAGACAGAAAATGTGCGTAAAATATTAAAAATTAAATATTTTTCTATAAAAAGTTGTGTAATGTAAAAAATTAATGCAAACTGTAAATAAAAATACTAAAACAAATAGTTATAGTTATCATTATGTTATTTATCTTTTATCAAATAAAAAATATAAAATCAAAATTAAAAAAAAATCATTGCATTTACTTATTTACTGATTGTTGTATCTGCTTTCATTCGGTGTATGAAACTTAAAGATCGAAAAGGAATTATCAAAGATATAGCCTAATTTATACAGCAATGTTAAAATGGGTCACTGCGGCGTATGCGTATTTTTTTTTTTAATTGAATTAAACTTAAACAGTACATCGGAATCATATCGGAGTTGTTCAGATCGGTTGGGTCGGTCTTATTAATAAGTAAATACAGTTTTTTTTTTTTAAACAAGCTTGCGAGCATCTAATCAGAGAAAAAAGTCAAACACAAGCTTTTATATCAAACATAAATATTTAAATTTCACATCAGCAAATGTCCCTGATGATGTTAAATGATAACAAATTTTTTCTTAATGTTTTTTTTTTTTTTATTTCATAGACAAAAGCTTTTTATTATGTTATTCAATATACATAAAACAATTATTATTGTTTGTGCCCCCTAGCGGTGACTACAACTACTATGTTCGAAAATGGTGCTATGTTCGATTATAGAGATTGTTTGCATGAGAACCCGCAAAAAACTAAAAACTACCTTTTTTTCCTAGAAACTTTCTTGCAACGAACGATGCGGAAAAGTTTGCAACTATCAGTGTGATTATTTTTGGTGAAGTTTTTTTCTTTTTTGCGAGTAACAAATCTTTTTTGAAAAACTGACTAAGGTGTTTCCTTTACTTTGCTGAGAGAGAGTGGGAAGGCCATGATTTACCAGCTTATATTTATGGTGGCCAAACAACTTAAAGAATGATTGATGAAACGATTTTCACCAGGCGAGCCAAATAATTTGCACGAATGCTCCTAATGCAATCATGAAGCGATTTTTTTTAACAAGGCCTGTTTCACCGAATGACCTTAAAAGCGTGACACTAAGTCTCCAAACGCTCGATGTTACTCAATTGAGAATGGCTAAGAGCCCAACCTAACTTATTTATATTTATTAAATTTGGACTCTAACATATTAACATTTTACATTTTTTATAAAAGATGGTACGTAAGCGTAGGGAAAATCCCCAAATCAACGTAAAAGACAAATGCGATAAAAGGTTTAAAAAAAAAAACAAAGATTCATATTTGCTACTTACTCTTCCTAATAGAAATCTACTTAACACCAATATTTTTTTGTAGTATACTTTTAAATTCGGTGGGGAAAATTGCGAGATTTATGTATTCTCTTGCAATTAAATTGGTTATTGGGCTGAATGCATTCATTGATTTGCCGTAACCCAGAAGTGATACTAGCGGGCGAATTCCATGATGACTTGCGTGAGCGTTGCAAGCAAGCAGGACCGCGAGATTTCGCCACGTCGCGTCGTCGGCGCTCTTCAGCAAACACGGTTAGAGTGGTTGCTGGTGACGTGATCGAAATCCGCCACCTCGGATTGGCTGAAAGCGTATAATGGGAGAAAATAAAAAAAATCGTTCAGGGAAAAAAGTTTCCTGAACAGGCACTTTTGATTGTGGATTCGAAAAGAACAGAGGTTGATAAAAAAAATTTTTTGTACTTCTGCTGTATACAGTTAAATGTTTCTGAGATAAATAGAATTAAAAATGCTGCAAGTTTAAATATCTACATATGTGTTATCTGCACTACTCTTACGTAAAATTTAATCTTCAATTGTTATTTTTTATGTATTACATATCTGAGTTTATTTCCTTAAAAAATCAATCTTTTTAGATATTAAAGTGCACATTTTAAATAAAATCAAAAGTGATTGTTCAAACTTGTACTGTAAAATTAGGGGTAAGTTTGCCAAATGCTTTAAACAACAGCCATTTTAACCTAACCTCAGGAGCAATAGCTGCAGTCTAATAACTGTGAATGTACATGTTTCATCAGCTTACACTTTTTTATCAATCAAGTACAAACAAATTTATTATTTAATTAATAAATCATTCTTTTTTTTTATTAAAAATATAAATAGGCTAGATCTAAGTTCTAACGTTAACACAAAAACCAGCGTAGGACATACAAGTTGATCCTGGGCAGCATTGTGAATTGACGACACACTTAAATGCAAATAAAATTAAAATTGTTTTTAATCGTTTTATGTATTTGTACATATAAATTATTAAATAAATTAAAAAAATAAATAAATAAAAAAAAAAAACTATTTATTTCTTACCCTACTTCCGATGGGGAAGCAGTCTTGAGCCGCTCTTCCTACAACTTGCTGCGCAAATATCATCATGATAACAACAAGAATCAAAATAAATATTTTCGACATTATGATGTTTGGTTTTATTCTGCAACAATACAAATTTTAAAAATTTTTAAATGAAATATAAAAAATACTTTGTAGTTGATATTTATACTACGACAATTTTGAAATGAAAAACATTACATCCCAGAGATAACTTTTATTTACAATGAAACAAAAAAATTAAAATTCAAGTTTAAAAGTTTGTCAATGCGGGTTTAGTGTGTTTTTTATTATATTTAGATCAAATACATTAACTGCCATCTACCAATATGTTTACATTACGTACGATTGCACGTTATTGGTCTGCAAATGTATGTTCCTGCTTTGTTTTCCTGATCGCTATAACCGACACCAAAAGTAAAATATTTCACTCAAATTTGAATTCCAGCAGTATTTTATTAACAACACACTTACATTTTATACTGGGTTTGTTTTTTTTTTTTATTTTGCAATAAATTTATTAAATTACAGAAGTCGGGCATTGTTATTGATAATAATCTGACTAATTCATTTTCTGTACTATGAGTAATAAAAAAAAAAAAAAAAAAAAATACATAAAAGATAGTTGGTATAATTAAAGATTTCGGTAAAAAGGGATTTTTTGAAATTTCACCGGGAAGTTAGGGTAAAATGGGGTAAAAGAAAAAAAAACTTTTTGTACATCTCGAAAAGTATAAGGGCTAGAACTATGGAGTAAACATTATTGAATAGATAAAAATGAAATGATGAGTTTTGGTTAAGAAAAACATTTTAAAAAATCAACTTTTCAAGTTAAAAATTATTTTCCAAAATTAAATATTTATTTTGACCTTTTAAAATGATGTTAATGTGGGTAAAGTTGATGTTTTATTGAAAAACTAACTACGGTATTTTATTTTTATCTTTTTTATTTATACATTTTTGAACTTGAAATTTATACAGCGATTAGATATTGGGTAAATACATTTTTGTACAAAATTTAATTTTCTGTAGTCTGTGAGTCGAGATAACTATAAAAAATGTTTTTTGTTTTCTACTATTTACTTTTTCTTTCTATTTTTTACTATTTATTCAAGTATTATATATGGTTTAACTTTTCGTAAATCACCATCAAATGCTATAAAATCTTCAAAAACTTGAAAAGAGTTTCATCAAAATTCAACAATATTCAGCAAAATTGTCTGCTTTAGTCGTCGGAACTCACAAATGGACAAGTGTACTTATAAAATTTGTTACTTTTTTGTTTATTGTCGAAAACGATTAATAAAATCGTCCTTTTCCGTTTCCCTTCAAATGTATTTATCCTTGGTTGAATTTTATTTTAATAACAATTCAAATTAATATAATTTGCATCAAATATATAATTAAATTTATACATTCAATATCCAATAATTTTTTTTTAAATTTTATATTACAGGTTTTTACACCCGTTCGTATATATTTGCTTATTGCCAAAGTTCCCACAAAGGTATAATACAAAATTTTCCCTTCCAATTATTCAAATATGCATGCATAAATCAATAATTTTTATTCTAGATCGAAAGTCATTTTCATTATTTGGATATACATTCTGTGGAAAGTAAAAAGCCTTCACATTTTTGCATCATTACAAATGATAGAACCTATTCGTTTGCAACAACCGGCGATGCGGGTAATTTTAGTTCGGTAAGTAACCCCATAACGTAGTAATTTTTTGTAACTTTTAATTAGCATTTCTTTTTTTTTTCTCGAATGTAAGTTATTTAATTTTTGTTTATTTTTGTTTATTTTTTTTTTTTTCTAGAATGCCGATGTAATCCTCACAGATTTGGCCTCAGCGATAAAACAAATTTTTCCAACAGTTCCTCTCAAATATATCATCAGAAGGGTAAGTTACTAGAAGTATTTTTTTTTCTTTTAAATGGAGCACACTTAATTAATATGCATCCCTGTCGTTTACTGCAGTTTAACCTCAATTTAATGCACACAAAAATAGTTAAAATGAAACTGAGAAAAACTAAAAACAAAAAAAATAACATCTAATTGTCGAGTTCACGATTAACTGTGAGTGTCCCACTTTATACCACTTGTTCGCCAAGTTTAATTTGAGTAAAAAAAAATACTCACATCTTTTTTAGTGAGAAAATATTTTTTTTCTGTTCTTTCGGTGGGTGGATATTTTCGTACGGTAATGCGAATTTAAAGTTCCAATGGAATGGTTTAAACTACAAATCAGTAAACTAAGATAATCCAATAAATAGTTATTGAGTAACTTTTACATTAATGAGCTTAAGTTAGTTTTGAGTTTTAAAAAACTCGTTCTGGAAAATTTTAAAAAGCGCGCGCTACATTTTCAAAACTAGTTTTTTAAAAATTATTTTCATAATTTTGTAAAACAAATTATGAAAAACAGAAATTTGAAAAGTTGAATTTTGAAAATCAGAATTTGAAAAACGGAATTTTGAAAACAGAATTTTGTCATTAGCAGAATTTCGACCCCAACCCGAAAAATATGTGAAATACCGTGGAAAAAAGTGCGGTAACACTTGTAAAAGATCGCGAAATACTTTGGAGAATAGCAAGAAAGGTCATTATCAAAGGGTTAAAACCACGCAGAAAAGCAGAGAAAATCAGAGAAAATCAGAGAAAATCTTGAAAATCGTGAAAAGACACAATAAAAGTGTGAAAAGCCGTAGAAAAAACTTGTAAAAGAACGCCAAATAAGGCCAGGACAACGGTCCCTGTTCATTATTCTCTCGAATTTTATTGGAGGTCCGAAAAATTTCACACGGAAAACACAACTAAGTTATCTTCAAAACCTTAACGTTTAGCTAAAACTCATAAAGCTAGATGAAATTTTGTCTTAAATCACAAAAACTGGACCATAGGCTAATAGAAAAAGGTAATTTGGTTTGTATTCGTATTTTGTTAGTTACGAGTTGGAAAACAATTTCAGCAACATCAAGTCCTTTGGACGAACACGAATGATGGAAGTTCGCTAATGCCTTCGGTGTGTTTTTCGAAGATTTCTTTCGGACCTTCGATATATTCGAGAGATAATAATGAACAGATGCTTACGAGGAGTTTGAAGTCGCTTTTCAAGTATATCAATACCCCAGAAAAACCTATAAAATTGTCAAGAAATGCGTCGGAAAACAGAAATTTTAGACTGCAGTATATAGCCAACACAAACCTCTGACCTCAATCTGATTGAAAATTTCTTTGCAATCTTGAAGCAATGGTGAGAGCAATACGAAAAAAATAAATCTAACACTAATGAGCTTTGGGGTTAAATTTTGCTGAAATAGGGCCGAATTCTTTGACTTTTTCTTCACAATTAAATAGGTTGTATGTCAAGGCATTGTTTACAAGTGATAAAAAACAAATCCTCGTGAAAAGATATGATCTGAGAAAACCTCTAACTTATATTTAAAATTAATCGATTTAAAAAAATAAATGCAATTATTTTTGAATGTTTTAGATTTCGAGAAAACTAAACAAAACGCAAAGAAAGATGTACTTTCAGCTTTTAAATTGTACTTGTAAATTTTAATTTCAATTAAAAAAAAAAAAAACAAAAAAAAAATCAAATTATAATCACCTTTCTGTTAATAATAAAAAAATGTACTGAAAGACAAATCTAAAAATCGATCTTTTATATACAAAATTATTGAAAAAAAAAATGACAGTTTCATACTTTTATTCAAATTTAAGTCTTGTTGTTATACAATTTTGTGTATATAGCTTATATTTGTCTTTTTCTTGTTTGTTTCATAAGTAAAATAGGGTTGGTTTTCACCAATTCGTAGAATCGTAGGTACCTACAACTGTACAAATAAAAAACAAAACCATTTTTTTTCGATTAATCCAATATTTCTGACATAAATTTGAGTAAAAATTTGTTTCGTTGTTTCATTAAAACAACAATAGGCCGGAGAAATTAGACAAAAATTAGGCCTGACCCGCACAAAATACCTTACAGAATTTTTATTGGTATAAATTGTTGGGAGTAATGTCCTTAATCATATCGCAAAAGTCCAAACGATTGCCATTTGGGGTTTGGCCACTTAAAAAAAAACTGCATTAATAATGCAATTTTTGGTTATAAAGAGTTTTGCAATAAAGGCTTGACAGTTTTTTTTTAAATTAAACGCAAACCATTTGAGATATTTCAAAAATTTTATTATTGGTTTGAAGTACAATCAAAACATTTATGAATCAAACTCGACTTCGTTCATATGGCCACCGCGGGCACGTTTGCAGTGGTCGATTCGTTGGACCCATTTTTAGACGACTCGGCGATTTCGGCCGAAACGGCCGCTATTTCGTGTTCAATGTTGGCTCTGAGCTTATTTTTATTTTTTGGCTAATGGCGGGTTTCGGGGTTCGATCTTAACACATACACTATTTTTAATATGGTGTTAGGTTAGTATATGTACCACCACTGTTCTATTGGCCAAACTTTCTATGGGCTAAATTTTGAAGTGCTCTTTATATACTCTGGTTCGGAATTTAATAGAAAGCTAAAATAATTGAAACGCCATACAAATTAATAGACATGAGTGAATAACATGTTACTAATTTTTTTTTTATCGATCTAAATCCGGATAATACTTACGGATAGATAAAGCAAATTCCAAAATAAATAAAAACATGTAATTTTGGTTCGTAAAGTATTGCTATCGCAGAAATGTATAATCACTCCCTCATCTTAGATTGCCAGCAGCAGCTGTGCCGCCGCTTGATATTTGTATAATTTTTATGAATTAATTTTTAAGGTTTTTTTGAAGTGCCTCCATTTTAATTTGATTTCTTATCAAACCTTCGAGTAGTACTCTTGCGAAGCAAAAAATTATCGTGAACAATATTTGAAATTTCTTATAGTTTTTAATCAACTAATTACGTTTACCGCGAAATAGAAGTTTACAAAGTTCGGGAGCAATTACTGCATTGATGTTTTGACTTGTGAATATGTATGTTTTATCAGCATCCTCAATTCTCAAACTTTATTATGAATCTATTAAAATTAAAATTTGTATTAAAGAGACATTTTATTTATTGAATAATTTAATTTACATTTTTTGGTGTTGTTGTTTAAAATATAAATAAGCAGAATCTCAATTCAAACTTCAACACATACATTGCCGTAGAACATACAAGTTGATTTTGGACAGCATTGTAAATCCTGTCCAACACACTGTCAAAAATAAAATAGTCATTAATTATTGTATAAAAAAAATTAAATAAGTAAAAAACAATTTATTCCTTACTTTACTTAACCGTGGTAGACAGTCCTTTTGTTCAACAGCTCCATTCGCGTATATCATGGAAATAGACATCATCATAACGACAAGGACCAAAATAAATATTTTAGACATAATGATTTTCGATTTTATTCTGCAATGATACAAATGTAATATAAAATAGTTTGTAATTAATATTTAAATATGTATATACAAAAAAAACTATAACAATTTTAAAATTAAAAACAAGAGATAACTTTTATTTATAATAAAAAAAAATCAATGAAACCAGAATTTAAATTTAAAAATTTGTCAATGGTTTAGTATAATGGTAAATTTGTTAAGGCTTAGTACAATCTTTGATTATATCGAGTCCTTCCGTAAGCGACAAAAAGAAAATTTTACAGGAAGGATTTTTTTCTGTTTTTATCCTGAGCGCTTGAATCAACAGGATCCACAGTCAGGAATTATGTACATAACATATGTACCTGATTTACTTGAAACTTGGTATGTGGCGTTTTTTTGGAGACTATCCCTAGACGTTTTTGAATTATTTTTTTTTTAACCAAAAATAACGGTACCTGTCATATACCGGTTATAGAAAAACTATTTTTTTTAAATTGTAAAAAAATACGCCCCTTATTTTTTTTAATTTTTTTTAAATCTTTCCATTAGCTTCGCAGACCGGCTCTAGTACCTGAGCCACCTCTAAATCTCTAAGATTTACGAAAAAATTCAGTTAATCTTGTAAATTATAATGATTTTGGAAGCTTGAGGGGGGGGGGGGCTCAGGGACTTTCGTCCACTACCGTGACGAAAGTGATGGCACTTTTGCCATGTGAGTCGTATTACCTTGATAAAAGTCTCTTTGATTTGTGCATTTAAAAATACGTTGAAATCGTGTACCATATTATGTTAATTTTACATCAAAATGTACTTTAACTGGACTTTGAATATTTAAGTAAATAATAGCTCAAAAAACAACTAAAATTGATAGAAAAATTGGTTTTCTACAAAATTTGTTGTATGCATTTTTACTGTATCCTTAGTATTTTCGAGAAAAATGGAAAAAACTAAAAACATATCGCTAAAACATATTCAAAATTGAATTAATTATTTTTTTTTTTTCTTAAATTAAACTTTAATTTGCATATATTTTTTAAAAGCATTTTTGAAGATCAAGATGAAAATCGGTTGGAAGAGGGCTGAGTATTAGACAAAACAAAAAATAAGCCATGAATTTCCCATTAATGTATGGTAAATCTTTAAATTTGGTGAGAAATTTTTATTTAGAATACTGAGTCCAATATTCCGTCTGTTGCATTTGAATAAAAAGCAGTCTAATGTAAATGCAAGCAAATTGTTTCTCTTATTTATGGCAATAAAAGTAGGTACAAAGTAGACTTTTCAAAAATGTTATGTTTACAGATTGAAAAATAAATAATCATGATTTTTTGTAAGATGCTTTAATTTTAAAGGAGCACAAATAGAAACATAAACAGTCGAATTTTAATAAATCACCAAAAAAACATGTTCAAAATACAAAAAAAAAAAGAATTGGGAAAAAAGGCAACAAAATTCTAGAAACCTTAAATCATAAATTTTTTTTCAATTTTCAAAATGCGAATTAAATTAAAATTAATAAACTTTGAACCACCGTTAATATGATTAAATGATTTATATTTATAGAAGAAAATATTTTAATTGAAAATTTTGCATTATTTGTGACTATAATAGAGTTAAAAAATGTGTATGCAAAGCTGTGTTATTCTTAGCAACATTATCACAATAATGACTCGACCCAGTCATTGATTTATTTTGATAAACACATTTATTGGAATTATTTTATATTCATTTGCAATCTTTACAATTTCCTTTACCTCGAAAGGAACAAACATTTTGTTTGTTGTTGCCAGAACTTCCAACTTTAAAACTGCACTTGTAAATTCATATTTATGCTTTTAAAAAAAATTATAATCACCTTTATGTAATGTGTTATTAATAAAAAAAGTGTAGGTACTGAAAGACAAATTTAAAAATCGATCTTTTATATACCAAATTTAAGAAAAAAAAAACCTTCACGTCACATATTTTTAGTCTAATTTTAGTCTTGTTGATATACAATTTTGTTAAAAGCTAATATTTGTCTTTAGTTCGTTTGTTTCATAAAAAACATAAAATTCTTAGAATCGTATGTACCTTCTGTACAAATAAAAAAAAAAAACAAAGCTATTTTTTGTGAACTTAAGATTTATAAAGTCTAGGTCCCACGCAAATTTTATACATATTGTGTTTCTTTTATGTAACATCCAATTTTTAGTGCAACATTTTGTTAAAAAACATCCTTTCAGTAGTGGTACGCGATAAAATTGGACATGAAGGTTTTTTGTTTTTCAAAATGGTGGCCAAACCCCAAATGGATTTCGTTGGAACCATGTAACTTTTATGATATGAGTTATTCCTTACAATTTCCACCAATAATAATGCTGTATTTTGTCCGGGTCAAAACTTAAATTCCATGAGCTTCAATAATAATTTTAGCTTAAAACTATGTCAACACAGAACTTTAAAAATAATATTTTTATTTGCGTAAGTTTCTTTTGCCAGACTTAATAACATACATAGGTTAGGTACATTTACAACGTCAAGTATTATGTTCAATAATATTTTGTTTCCTTGTAAAATTTCTTTGTAGGTAAACACACGTTTTCTTAGATCAACCATCAAATTTTGTAAGTAAAGGTGTAAACAAAATGACTGTTTTCAAGATATAAGCGTACAAACGTTATATTTGTCTGTCTGCACGATTGGGTCGCACGTATGTATGTACTTGATCAAAGTAGCTGTAGACGTTAAAGCCTCTTTTATATGTAAAGATTTTGAAAATAAATAATTTTATGAGAAATGTTAAATGTTTCTGAAACGAAACTCAAGACGCTTACGAGACAATTAAAAAAAAGAAAAACGGTTCGGTATCTTTTTTACTACCTACATACAAATTTTAATCAAAATAGTTCCAGAAGTTTTAGAGAAAATTCGAATAAAATCCGAAATTCAAGAAAATCCGTTCACGCGTTTTGGCACTGGGCAGTGAAAGTGTGTACAAATAGACGCAGAACTCAGAGCGCATGTTAGTTTTGATTAAAACCTCGAAATTTTTGTTGACACGAAACCAATACTTTCCCTTGGTTGAGCAAGTCAAAAAATCCAAAAATTGTATTGCTCTAAAAGCAATAGCTTAGGTAGATATGTGGGCGTTGGAGGAGGGTTTGCGTCAACCAGAAAATCTGAAAAACCATGGTAATGCTTTTTAATCTTTTTAGAGTAAAATAAAAACTATTTCTTTCTTAAAAAAATATGAATTACATTGGTAATCCCAAACTTTCCCGTACTGTTGCAAGAACTTTGTTCACAAGAAAGTGTAAAATATTGATTTCGGTTTTTGGATACCTCCATTATTTTAAAAATTAGTACAATTTTTCATTAGAACAATTCAAAAAAATGCACATTTATAGTACTCCCCATACAATTGTGACATTTTTGGAAGGATTTTGTATGAAGAGCACAAGAAGATTTTATTCAAAATGGCTGAATTTCGAACTTAACCACTTTTCATTTGTAAAATAATTTAAAAACTTTTAAACATCAGATTGATTTTCACTTATTGAATTAATCCAGCTGACACAAATGTGAAATAAGTGCGTTTGTATGCTTGGTTTTATTTTGTTACGAAGTAAATACCTCGAACGAAAAGTAAGTTCCGATCGAAACGGACTATCGTTTCGGAACTTTTTCCGAACGGATATCTCGATAGGGCTGAATATGATAAAAAAAAAACTAGGCTGATACATATGTACATCGGTGTGTAAGATAATAATAAACGCCTGGTAGAAGAATTTTATTTAATTTTTTTGGGATGTCGAACTATTAGTTTCATGATTTACACATAACTCACCTCTAACTCACGTTTAAAAACTTCGAAGCTATAGAAACTAAATAAAAATATGAAAAAAATGGGTACCTTTACTCGTATTATACAAAATACCAATATATATTATATTTCAAACCGTTGCATGCACAATCCACATACTACATCTAGATATCATGTACAATAATCTGAAAAAATAAATCGCAAAAAAACACGACTTTTCGATTAAACTCAGTATTTCTAAAAGAGTTTCCTTCCCACAAAAGAATTTATTATTCCTCAATCTTTCTCTCTCTCTTGACTGTGCATCCGCATTTTTCCTTTTTGTATAGCCCGTGGCCAAGAAAATCCCATTAAATCTAGTGGAAAAAGAAAAATCAATGACATTCTATACGGTTGATTGGATAGTTAGTGGATATCCATAAAGTTCATCTTCATATATTTTTTTTCATATGAGAATTTGTCCTGAAATCGCTGACCCGAAATTGGGGTCATTTATTTTTTGTTTCTTTCTTTTGTTCATATTCATCCCTTATGCTGTATGTCATCATTCCATTTCCACCATGCTTACCTGTCACTAAAGGTGCCTCGCCTTTCGACCGTTCGCTTCGCGCGTATTAGTGACAATAGGGCTTTCGCTAAGTTGGACACCATTTTATTTATACAAGGACACGATGATAGCGATGCACATCTGGGTTCTTTTTTTTTTTAGTTTTGACTCTGAAAGATGTCCTCTTAATTCCATATGTGTCAAGGAATTCGAAAGC
The DNA here is from genome assembly GCA_948107695.1 of Meliscaeva auricollis. Taxonomy (NCBI): domain Eukaryota; kingdom Metazoa; phylum Arthropoda; class Insecta; order Diptera; family Syrphidae; genus Meliscaeva; species Meliscaeva auricollis. Next base: position 79,133,412 of record OX403618.1, read on the forward strand.
AATGTGTGAGTTTAAGAGCTTTGCTTTGAAAGGAATAAATTCTTGCAATTAAACTTGAATAATTGATATAAGGACGAAATGCCTTTGTAGTCATTCAAAGTTGCTTAGAAAAGTGTCAACGTTTAAGTTTAGACTTGGTGCGATGGTAGTTGATCTAATTTTTATTTAGAATCAGAATATAAAAAAAAGTTAGCAGCAAATTCGTGTCTTCAAAAAGAAATAAAGGAAACACGTCCGTCGTGTGTCGGTCGCTGAGCCATGCGTCGTCGTCGCAGAGTGAATGACAGGCTTTTGTTCCAGATTTCTACTTGTGTGTAGAGCAGAGTGGAATTCATTATTATGCTGGTGTACTTATATACGCGCCTCTGTAGTCTGTGTACTGCCACCGGAAAATAATAATGAACAAACAAAAAATGTTTGTGTTCTTAACTAAAAATACCATAAGAACAGCAGTGCTGCAAGAATTCAAAGAATCTTGAATAAAGGTGATGATGATGAGGATGAGAGTTTTTTTTTTTTGTTTGTGTATTTTCCTTAATTTTTGCATCAGTTAACAAAAATACCTAAGCACATGATAAAGAGATTGACAGTCAGCTTTTGTGTCAGTTTTGCGGAAAGTCAGGTTGGCATTCAGACAAGCACCAAGGTAGAGGGACATACAAACAAATAGAATATTAGGTAGGCTCGTGAAGAATGCAAGTTGGAAATGTTTTTGAATGATGTAAAACAATAATTGTACTATTATATTGTGTGATGATGATCATGTATTTTTTCCAATTGATATTAGTGTAATTGGACTTTATGATCATTAGAAAATAATGCAATGTTTTTTTGGATGTGCAGACTCTCCAAAGTGTAGAGCACTCCCATACGGCGCTCTTTCTCAATTTGTCTCACATTCTTTTACAAAAAAAGTTAGATTTTGATGAAACTTGGTTTTAACGCACATTACTATGTTTTTTACTCGATATAAATTTTTATTTTAACAAAATATTCATTTTTGTGTTTTTGACGATTTTTTTTTTAAATAACAAAATTGTTAATGAAAAATATTTTGATTTTTAAAAATGTTGATAGTTTTTTTTTTGTTAAATCCTCTTCTTTAAGATTAAGAATAAAAACAATACAGTTACTGTGGAAAACATTATCATAAAATGAAAAAAAAACTTATTTTTATTACCGATTTTTTGGTGACCCAACTATGTAATTGGATTCTACAAAAAAAAAAACGTTCGAATTCGCAAAATCCCATCTCTGTAACTCCTCAATAAACGAACATTTAAAAGATCTGGTCATGCCAACTTCTACGTTGGGTTATCTTTAGAGGATGTGAAGTTCTTAAATTGATATTAGATTTGTGAATCTGCAGTCAAATTTAGATGTATATTTTTGCCAAACGTAGCATCGTTTAAAAAAAAAAATTTTTAAAAATGTATGGAAAGTTGCACTTAATTCATTATTAAGATTAATTAATCAAAGATTTTCATTTTTGAGTTGTGACACTAAACAAATCAATATGCGATATTTATTTGTAAATTTAAATTCAATTATTTATCATATGAATTTGAATAGAAAAAGATTTATCAACCTATTAATTTTCAAGTTCCATTAAGCTCCACATCAAGTCAAAGCAAATAACTTTTATTTAAGAAACTTGCAATTTGTGTACTTATATATTTAAAACAATACAAACGTTTAAACATTTTTTCAACCAGTCACTTTATCCACTCTGAATTCCTTATCAACACATCTTTCTTGAAATATTTACCACCCAGTTCATTTAAATAAGAATCACCTTACACAAGTTGTGAATAAGATTGAAATTAACATCTCCCGAAACAAAAGACAACATCTTTTGTTTTTTTTTTTTTTTGTTTTGTCTTTATGTAAATTGACACATTTCTTGTCACACTTCCATTTTCTTTTGTTTTTATAACCATCCTCGCGACGACTGAGAGCAATTTTCTTAAATAAGGTACTTGTGAGCTCTTGGCGAATACTTCTGAGTCCAAACTGGACATTTCCATAGAAAAACAAATAACTGGACAACAACTTTTGGGTAGAGACAAACAACACAATTTTAGTTACATAAACAAGAATTTTGGGTGTTATATCTTATAAGTGTTGTGTTTTTTTTTCTTCTTTTTTTTTTAGTTTTGTGTTACCAGTCTTGTGATTGTGCCTTTAAGCAGAAATAAATAGATATATATGTACATCCTGGCCTCCTTAGAGACAAATCATTTTTGAAAAAAAAAAAGAAAACAAAACAAAAAAGTCTGAAGGAGCAAAACTTTTTAAGTGCTACATGTCCAATCTGCAGCCAGAGATTAATTTCACTTCTTCTTTTATTTCTTTCTAACAATCACATGAAAGAACTATGACTCCACTTGAACTCTTAAGTTTGCTCCTTATTGAAAATAAAAAAAAAAAAAAAAAACTACATAGAAACACAGTTTTTTTCAAATAAAACAAAAATATCCAATACCAATTATATTATAGAACAAAAATAAATTTATTATAACTTTTAACAGATCGATATTCATCCGCCAGAACGAGAATCAATTTTCTCTGAAGAACTGAGACCATCTGACCCGCGTAATGTTGGCCCATGTGGAGGTTTTAGCACTCAATATGCCTGCATGTGTGACTTCCATGGAGTGCCATATCGAGAAGAAGTCGCTTGGGATATTGACACCATCTACCTATCACATGACACAAGGATACTGAATTTAAGAGATTTTGATCATTTGGAACCAAAGTAAGTTTGTTATATTCTTTTGTACGTCCTCAGGTTTAAAAATATACAAAAAATGTTCTTCTGTTTCAGAGACCTAATGGCGATAGTATCCGCGTTGGAATACAACACGTTTTTTCGTGGCCTAAAAGCTTCCCATATGAGATTGTCGCATGAAACACTCGAAAGAATACTGCACGTGCTCAAGAGATCAATGTGGCTGGAGGAGTTACATTTGGAGGCGTTAGGTTTAAGGTTAGAATTTTTGCCTTTAAAGAAAAATTAAAGAATTTATTTATAAACATACTTTATTTTTTGTACAAATATCAACCACAGGTCGGATTTTCTTCATAAATTAGCTGTATCTGTGATTACAAATAACAATCCTGCGATTCGTACTATCGATTTGAGTCATAATTTAATTGAGGACAAAGGTTAGTGTTTTCTTTTTTTTTTTTGTAAATTATTAAGTTATATAATGTTTATATAAATGTATGTACAAACACACTTTAAATTCAATTACCAATCACTTGTCACACAAAATTTTAAACAAAAACAATGTTTATATAATATCTAATCACTTGGTGGCACATAATTTTAAACTATTTTCATCTTTGGCACAACCGATGAAAATGGAAATCGAAATAATGACTGACGTCATTATTAATTTTTGACTTTTTCAATCATTTTGAAAACATCATTTATTTTAATATACCCAATATTTCACTTTATACCTGTTGCACTCAAAATCGAGCAAATTTGTACATTTCTTTATTAAATTGATAAAAAAAAAAATAAACGGATAAGCATAAAGCGGAGGCTTTTTTTTTTAAAAAAAATCATTTATATCGGCCCTCCCCTTAGTTTGATTTCATTCGATAACACCAAGGGCCAATTCAACAAAACTACAAGTATTGTGCAAAATTTTTTTTTTTTTTGGACGAGCAATCCAAGATTTTTTTAAAGAAGCTTGATAATAGTTGTTAAAAAAAAACTTCTTGTACAAAAGTTTACTCATAGTTTTATGGAATAGGCCACAGCGCGTTAACGCCAACGACGACGACGACAACGAAGACGTCGACTTAACGGCACTTGCACATAAAAATGTGTCGAAAACGCGTTTCCTTTACGTTACATGATAAGATAAGTTGATACTGAAATAAAAATATAGGGTTGCCACTTTTAAAAAAGGGTGCAACAACGTTGTAATCCTGTTTGAATGAAAAAAAGTTTATTGATATTTCAAAGCTGATGAGTGCCCTCTTTCATCGTATATGTTAGTATTGGTGTGTACAACAAAATAATAATTATTTTTTTTTGCCTTATAACGTGAATCACACTAATACTCAGCCTATTTAAGATTCTTTAATAAATCAATCTTCAGAAAAGAGAAAGAATGCAGTATTTTTTACTGCTTGAATTTATTAAAGTCCTTAAAAAATCATTAACATACATTACAAAGCGTTAGTTTAAGGGGAATTTACGGAAAATCTATTCTTTTATTTAGAACATAAACCAACGAGAATTTCTCCTTAAATAAAAAAAAAACTGGGTATTATTACGTTTATACCCACAACCCCACGTACTTATCTATTCTTCTCTTGTTGACTGATAAACTAATAGAAAAAAAACACACGGCTATGGCTGCAGAAAGTAGGTGCTCATTTTTGTACAGTCCTTTAATCAAACTCGTTTTAATTTTCTTTTTTACAATTTTTCATAAATCTTTATCCAATTTGTTGAAATTTGTACTAATGTTAGAGCTAAAATAGTTAAAGTCTAGAAAAATAATAAAATGAAATAAAATTTAAGGAATTTTTCATATATCACACTCAACATACAGAATCGCTATCATAAAATCCAATACTTACTCATTTTTTAGTTGATTGATATTTTCTAAAAAAAAAAAAAAAAAAAGTTTTGTATTCAATCGTGTGTACTATATTTTTTTAATGTAGGTGCAACATCGTTGTGTGCCCTACTTGGAAAAATTGTTCAAGGTTTGACTTAAATACAAAAATGTTGATGTTAATTATAATTGTTTTCTAGTTTACATATTTTCAAAATTAGTTTTTTTTCCAAAATCAGCGCCTTATAGATATTTCATGATTTCATTTTTGCTTTCATGTTTTTTTTTTTTTCTTTATTCTCTATTCAATATATTTGCATAATACATTTTTAAAATTAAGTTTAAGAAATTTCTTAATGTGTTAATTTTTTTTCCATTGATTACGCTGTTTTTTTTTTATTTTAACTCTCAAATTTATTTTGCAATATTTAAATGTTTATAAAAAGAAAAACAAAATTGAATGAAATAAGATCTAACTTACTATTGCATAGTTTAATATTTATTTTATTTTTTTTTTAAATGGGAAGTTGTTTATTAAAAATGCTTTTTTCACTTTTAAACAAGACTTTTTTCGGTGCACAATTCCTTTTTCTTATTCAGAATTAAAATTTTCTTTAAAGAAAAAAATGTGAAAATAATTTATAAATATTCTTTTAGGCGCAATACATCTGGCGGGTCCAATAGCAAAAGTATCAAAAGGTCTATGTAAATTGGCTCTGGCACATTGTGGTCTTACATCGAAAGGCGTTAATCAGATGTCACATTCTTTGTCACTTAATCAAAGTATTTCCAATTCGTTAACGTATTTAGATTTAAGTGGAAACAGCCTAAAAGATGATATAACCGTAAGTTTTTTTTTGGTTTTTTAAAATGCATCAATTACAAATTTTCGTTTCTGTTTGATCTTTATTTTTATAGAATTTACACAATTTTCTGGCCCAACCAAACGTTCTAGAGCATTTGGACCTCTCATCGACTGATATTACTTTAGAGAATGTAAGTTTTAGTTGTTAGGAGGAATCTTTAAAAAAATGTTAATTTTTGAAATTTATTTTATGTTTCAGTTATTTGGTGCCCTATTACGTGGTTGTGCAACACATTTAAGCAATTTAAACGTCTCACACAATTCGTTTAGTACAAAGAAAGGAAAAGAAATTCCACCATCGTTTAAACAATTTTTTACAAGTACATTAAGTTTGAAACATTTGAATATTGCCGGATGTAAATTGCCAATGGAAGCATTGAAGTAAGCTTTTTATTTATAAGCCTTTTTGTATACTCTTTGTCTTTTTCTAAAGACAAAGACTCCGATGTAGGAGTCAAAAAATCGAAGATTTTTTTTTTTTTTGTAAATTGAGTCCTGCTTTGGTAGACTTTATACTGTTTTATATAAGTGTTCTCGATCGATTGTCAGCCAAGAAGAAAACTAGTTATAGTTGCATAAATTCAGTTCTATAAATATTCAAAATACACTTCGGATTCACTCATCGATGTTCACTTTCATACAAAACGTCGAGCTAAAAATGTTTGCTCTTGATTTCTTCTTTTCTAAAAGGCTTCTAGTAGAGTCTTGGAGAGTTTTGTTGAGACATGTTTCAGACTTAAATCTCTTTTTTTTCTTCCCAGCAGCATTTTGATAGTATTTTGGGCATTGATCATAGTTTTTGACGCTGAGATCTTAAACTTTGGGTTAGCATTCAAGACTTTAAGGTCTGGTGCGCTAAAAGTCGTTCCCATCACATGTTTCATTTAAAACGTTCCATGCCAGCATACCAGTGACAAGTTTTGTTAAGGAGTTCATATATTCCAGACTATACTCGAGCCGAAATTCTCTCAGTGACATCGTGAAATCCAAAAACCTTTTCCTTTAGTCTTCCTTTTTCTGATTCTTCTCATCGAGTATCCCCAGATCCCATAGTAGGTGTCTTCTGCTTAAACAAATACGTAAATCGTTATCCTTTTTCTTGTCATAAACTTCTATTTGACTTTTAAGCGAACTAATTTAAAACTACAATTTTTTTTTTTATAATTTTAGGAATTTACTTCTCGGTCTTGCATGCAACGAGTCAACAGCTGGGCTGTACTTAGATTTAAGTAGCAATTCATTAGGTGCCCAGGGTGCTCATGTATTAGAATCATGTATCCATGGGGTTCGTGTTTTACAAAGTTTAGACATTAGTGACAATAGTAAGTATTTTTTTTTTTTCATTTTATTTCCTTTTAAATAATATTCTAATCATAAAACTATTTTCCAGATTTGGATGCCGAATTAGCATCAGTATTAACTGCTGTATCAAAGAACCCTTCTATTCGAACCTTACACATGACCCGTAGTCTAACCGGTATGAAACCTAAACACATTCCAACTGTAATGGATGCCCTGGTGAATCTTATCCAAAAAGATGATTTTCCTCTAGCTGAATTAGTTTTGTCAGAGAATAAGCTCAAAAATGATATTCATGATTTTATAAATGCCTTAGGAAGCAATCAGAGCTTACAGAAATTAGGTATGTTAATTTTATTTAAATGCACAAATCAGAAATTAATTACATGTTTTTTTCTTGCTTTTATATAGATATAAGTGGAAATTACATGGGGGACGTTGGAGCACGACTTTTGGCCAAGGCACTGCAAATCAACAATAAACTACGAACAATTTACATGGATAAAAACAACATAACCCTGCAGGGCTATGGAGATATAGTTTATGCCCTCGAGAATAACCATTCGATGAGAACGATACCATTTCCGGTGTTCGATATTGCACCCCATCTTAAAAATCATCCCGAAAAGACAGATGCTATAATGAGAAAGATGCAGGAGCTATTACTTCGTAATTGCAATGGTCTCAAACGACAAAATGGTCAAGGATTCCGTTTGCAACATGGTTTCATGTTGTCCTCAACACATCAGCTCGTCGATAAATTAGTTGCTGAAACACAAGACACACTCTCAATAGCGCCAGGCAGTGAGTGTTGTGCTGTGCAACGTTTAATTGATGATGCAGAAAATTGTAAACAACTTATGCCTAAGCTACAAGAAGCTGTGCGTTGTGAATCACATCCGGTTGAGGTGAAACTAACACGAATTGCTAGTGATTTAAGTTATACGATTCAAAGTCATTTGGAAGAAACTATGGAAACGATGATTCGTACTGGAATTGAACAGTGTCCGAAAACTTTTGGCTGCCAAAATGTTATTATTGATTTGAGAAAGGCATTGTGCGAGAGGCTAGTCATACCGGATGATTTCTTGCAAACTTGTTTGCTTAACAATGCTGGGAGTGAAATCATGAATAAAGTCGCGTAAGTACTACTTATATTTAGTACTACCTTAATTTAAGGTTTAAGAACACAGTGCCTAGCTGTAGTTAATATTGCAGGGCTTTTTTGTAATCTCCTTAGAAAAAAAAAAACGAACAAAGTTTTCTTTGAACCAAGAACTTTAATGATTTGCGATGTCTTGGGGGTTTCAGATATCTTTGGACTTTCTTTGAACACTCCCAGTTTAGCAGTCTCTTTCTTTCTTTCCTTTTTTCTGCTGGCATTGTTATCTATTTTGTAGTCGCTATTTTGTTGCAAAGTAAATTTATTCTTTCTCTTTTTCCTCTTAAAGTCCCTGGATACTGCATTATTTCTGCCAATTTCAGTCTTTAAGACGGGATACCATGCTAGAAAGCTTTAGCAGATGACAGGACTGGCTGACTTCGATTTTTTTTCTTGGCAAAGTTCATTCCCACGCTGCATGCTGCAATTTTAGAAATATATTATAATTAAGTTGATGGGAAATCTTTCGGATAATGACCTATTGGAGCAGGCACGTTTTGATTTAATTGATCTGATTAAGCTGCAAAAGAAGCTTGTTCCGAGTCTTGGGCAACTCTGGCGTTGATGTAGTTCGTGGAAGATTTGCAGTTTCTCACCTGAAGGTAGATTTTTCTGAATGAGGGAAAATAAAAGAAAGTTTTTATTACTGGTGAAGTGGTGACTCTAGATAAAGTGAAACTATCAATTAAAATGTTTTTTAACCCCAGTGTTTTCTATTTTGTGAACATTGTCGTTGGGATTGATCCTCTTTATGCTTTTTGTTGTTGAGAAAAAAAAATAGAGCTGGAAAAAGCATTTGCTTTCCATATTCGTAAAGTACGGTTGGAGAAAGAGTATTACGGCTGATTTTTTTTTTTGTGGGAGAAATGCATGGTCTATTTTAATGAGCCATTGGCAATAAATAAGATAAGAATTAAATAGGAAATGACATAAAACATTATGGCAGTGTTCCAGAGACCTAAATGTTTCTATTTTGTTTTTATCTTATATCATTTCGAAGGCTCCTATCTGAATACCATCTAAAAGACTCAAGTGATTTGGAGGAGCATGATAAATGTAGGTACTTAATTATGTAATTCAAAAATTTGAAAGATTCAAATTTGTAATCATTAGAATTTTCGAATTGACAAAGTGTCTCACGATAAATCAACTGATGAGTCCAAGTTCGCCCCACCTTAACGAAACGCCAAAGTATTTTGTATAGACTAAAGGCAGGTTAAGGTTATATTCAATATGTTTCATTTGAGACATATTTCAATTGTGTTGAATTGTGTTGGATTTACAACTATGTTTGGTAATTATCCTTTTGAATAAATTACTAAAGATTGGTATTTTCTCCTACTTTGGGATTGTTATCCCTCAAAAGTATGGGTTACTTAAAATTGTATGACCGTATGTGGAATATATATCGGGCAGGTTCAGGAAGCGTTAGGGACTAAATAGTTAATCAATTTTCGGATCTGTGATTTGACAGCTGTCAAATAGGAAGTATTTTTTTTGACAGTTGGCCAATCACAGACCCGAAAATTGAATACCGATTTTGACCCTAACGTTTCTGAACCAGCAAATTCATTCTGGAAGGTATGCTTCCATTCAACCAGATTTAACAGATGAGTTGGTGCAATCTGCATGCTCTACTCAATTACAATAAATCGCAATCACTTCGACCAGCTCGGAATGTAGTTTCTTACTGTTCTCAGTTCCAGCTGTTGTCACTTCGTTTAGTACAAGTTTACGGTTTTCTATGTCGTCTATGTTGAATAGTTCGTTCTGCGTTAGCTCATAAATGTATTTTTTTTTTTTCTTAACCTTTATCCAATCCTCTATGTTTGAATCTCTATATTCTCAACGGTCTGGTCATCAAAAAAAATCGTCTCTTATACATTCGCCATCAAAATATCAACACCACAATCTCATATTATAATTTCGGTAGTACCAAAAACTAGTTCTTATCACAATCCATTGAAATGTCTTCTATGACTAATACTAATCACATCATACGTTGCCAAACGACTATACGATGGACTTACATTTATGTTTTCCCTTTGTTTTTATCCATATTATTCTCTCGAGTTTAAAAATCAATCTCTGTTCCCTTTTCAAATTTCATACATGGGCATGATCTCATCATCAAATGTTAAATCATTTCATAGATTGGTGTGGTGTGTCTTTCCTCTTTAATCAATATCTACCACACAAAATATTTGTATAGTAATTTTTTAGTGTTTGTTTGTTTATCTTCATAAATTTAAAGAAATTCACTCTTCTATCACGTACTTTCACTTATATCTAATGTGTGAAAAGCCACACAAATTGCTCTGAAATAAGTTTATTATCTTTTTTGTTTAGTGTCATTCTTGCATATAAACATAATTTAAAGAATGAAAAAAATCAAAAACGATGTCAATGAAATAAATACAACAAACCAGATTAATTAATTCCGTTTAAACTTTATACCAAACCCGATTCGCATTCTTATGTTCCAGTGAAATATAATTGTTCTTCTGTTATCGAAGTAAGAAGTTCAAGCTTTTTTTTTTTTTGCTGCATAACCAGCACTGTGTTTATTTTTTTTTTTTTGTTATTCGAAATGAAATTAAATCAAACCAGTTAAGATAATTATTTAATAATAAAATGCGTACACAAATGCGATGCAAATAATATTTACGAATATAATATATGCGTCATGCCTAATGAATAGAGAATCGCATCGTTTCTCCAACAACGACGACGACGACGACGACGGCTCCAACGACTCCAACAAAAGAAATGAATTATTGCGATTGTGCTCTGGTGCTCTTTTGCTGTGCTGTGCTATGGTGCGGCAACGCTTTCAGCTGACACTGTATTATATTAATTTGATAAGAATTCAACGCAAACTATAGCTTTTTTTTTTGATAAGATTACTCGCCAAATGTTGAGTAATGAGATTTTGGAGAGAGTGTAGAATAATTTTCAAGTATTCTCGTTCTGGCCCTCGTCGTCGGAATAAATTTTCCAACTTGACTGGTCATCAGTCTCAATAGTGTCGCTGAAGTTGTTGCTTTCGATGAACCTTTGCGAAAGATTGTTTGGCTGTTGCCGCAGCTCGGCATCAAGGGCAGATGACAATTATTGTAGTAATAGAGAAAAGCTCTTGGAAAAGTACTTTAGACTCTTTAATTGTTGTAGTTTTTCTTTTTTTTTAATCAGAAATTAGAAAATTTTATTAAATTTTAATGTTTTTGTTTGTTTTTAGTGAAATCGAACAATCCATTGCGGCTACAATCTCAGATCGAGCTACGGATGAAGTTGTGGAAGCATTGACACGTTATCGTCGAGGACTGGGCATCTCAGACTCGCCGTCGGTACAATTAGATGAAGCCCAGACGCCGGATATAGTACGCAGTCAATCTAGTCATGTAAGTTTTCCTTTTGTTTACTTTTGTTGTGTTTGCTAACATAACGACGAGTAGTTTTCTTGGTTCAATATTGATACCTACACTTAAGACAGTTACGAGAGCATTGTTATCTTGACTTTGACTTACAAATGACAAAAAATTATATGCATCAAAATATTGCTGTACGTTTATTTATATTTATAGAAGTCGAATTTGAATTATTTTTGGATAGATAGAGCAAATTGTTTTGTTTTCAAAAAAAAAAATCGAATGTGTGTGTTATCAGATAAGGAAATTATTTGGTATAAGCGTCACATTTATTTTGGATACTATTTTAGCATTTACTTCGTTTTTTTTTTGTTTAATGTAATAAAATGTATGTATGTACATATAGTGCTTTCATAGGTACTTAGTGTGTTATTTTAGTAGATCTAAAAACAATATCATTTAGATGTGCATTGCTAATTTTGTACTTGCGATACACATAATTGTTGTTTCTGTAGCACAAGTCTATGGTTCATAAAAAAATTAAATTGAGATAACATTGAAACATGTCATTACTATTATGGAGAATGGGAAAAAAAGGTGGGTCTGTCTGTTTCTTCAAACTTGGTAACTAAGCGTCTGGAGTTATTCCCTACACGGACGAATTAAACATTTTTTAGAGCCAAAATTAAGCTGCCATATGTCCTTATTTATTCTCTCAAAACAGATTTAATAACTTTGAATATAATATTAGCGTATACTGTTGTCAGGAAGAAATTACTTTTGAAAAAACGTAAAATATTACATCTATAGTAAAAACGCGGCACATCTTAGTCCATTTTTTTTGTTTTTAGTAAATTAGGTTGTTCTGCCTATCTGCCACAGATAAAAACCGGTATTAAAAGTATACCTCACATGGAATATTTTAGGTTTTTAATTTTTGACTTTTCTCAAACGATTAACCAATTTTTTATGAAATGTTTGCTGCACTTTGCAGTAATTTTATTTTTTTAAGAAAATTATTAAAAAAATTGTTTTTTTTTTCGATTAAAAAAAAAAAAGTTTGGTACAGAAGGTTTTTACGTAATTTCGAATGTTTTTTTTTTTTTGTTTTTGAATATCTCGTCTAGAACCAATACCTCGCATATAATGGTTTTGAGTTATTGGATCTTTTTCATTAAAAAATAAAAAATTGTTTTAATTCTTTTTTTACCTGTTTCTACATTTCTTATACCTTTCTAACAACATTATTTATTTTTATAAACTTTCTATAAGAGGCTTTAACGTCTACATCAGCTTTAACCCAAAGAGCAAGTACTTGCGATCCAGTCTGCATTTTATTTATTTTCTTATCAATTTTTTGAAAAAGGGTTTATGATTAACACACAAATTTTTTGTTTTAAAAATCGTAATTCACAACAAGTTTTAGTAAATTTGTTTTCAAATAATGTATCCTAGTGGAATCAATAAAATTGTCTCGTTTGGATCCATTACCATTTTAAGTAGAATATGTACATTGATAATTGTTTTGTAAGCTTTTTGTAGGCTTTAAAATTCTAAGCAACTTTATAAACTTTAAGAGCAAGTTCGTACGATACAGTAGCGATTTTTTTTTATTCTTTGTGATTTGTGTGTGTGTTTTTTTTATTATTATTTAACACTGATAAGAGTAAGGTTTGATGAAACAACAACAAACAAGTTGTGTTTTACCACTCATTTTCTAGGATGGACTAAATATTGTTCATAAGGGATTTTGCCCTAATACTAGATTTTTATTTTATTTTGTGTTTGGCATTGTGCTTATATTTAATTCCATCTTTGTCACCCACCCCTGCGTCGAAGTAAGCGTAGTATAATGCTCGGCTTGAGCTTATCTCGACGCACATTTTTTTATTATTCTTTTAGTTTTTTTTTTACTAAAACCCAAAATGTATCATAATGATCAGCTTATCTCAACGAACATTTTTTTCTGGTATATTTAGTTTTTATTTTACTTGAAACCAAAATGTTCTGTTTTAATTTTTAAAAAAAGAAAAATCTTGATTTTGGTTTTGAAAGCGAAAGTGAATTTGGGTATTCTACGTATCGGTCGATTTCATTTTCTGAACGAATTCAATTCACTCTTTAAACATTTTAGAACTATGTTTGCATAATCGAAAACCAAAATTGTTTTTTTTTTTCATGTTTACTTTTATATATTTTGAATTATGTCTCTCCCCAACAGTACAGAAATATTTTCTAGTTACTTCTCTTGACCCTGAGGATCCTAATAGTAGTAATATCCTTATCAACTGAATACACACAAATATTTTTCAATATACTTTATCCTTTTTTTCCAAACACTGATAGTTACTGTGCTATCTGTTGATGCTTACAATTCCCTCAAGATGTTAAAAAAATAGTTTTTCAAAAACAACCACCAGTTTTTCTTTTGACCACTTGCAAATTTTTCTACTAGGGAAGATTCATTTTTTTTTTTTGTTGAGTCAGAGAGTAAAAAAAAACAAAGTCACCTACGCACAGATATTGTTAGCAAACTCTCTTATTTATCAATGTGAGTCCAAGAACTGACTCCACTGTAAGGAATAATTATTAGTTGTGAAGAATAATTGCCGTTTACTACTAAAGTGCTTTTGATTTGAATTTAAATTTATTGATTTTTTTAATATATTTTTTTTTTTCAGGATGCCAATGGTCTTATTATAACAAGATCAAGCAGAGGGAGTGTACTGCCAAAGCTTGGATTAGATTCACCCACTGTAAGTTATACAAATTGGTTGAAATAAAAAAAAACAATTTATTTGTTTCTCACCAATTATAACTAGAAAATCAGCATTTTTGAATCAAAAAAAAAGATAAAAATATATAAAATACATTTATAATCAAACTATATCTAATCATTATAATATAATTAGTGCCAGTGAACTGTATAAAACAAACAAAAAAACAAAAACATTTTATCTAGAGTTTGAATTTGCATTTTAATATAAATTCTAACAAGTGTGAATATAAGAAAAACAAATGCTTGAATTTTCCAAAAAAAAAAAAAAAAAACAAATAGACAACCAGCATTTATTGAAATATTGGCTACCGCAAAGGAAATTCAACGCAAATTTACATATATTGACGAAATAAGTAGTGATTTTATGAAAATTATTTATTCTTTTTTTAATTTGTAGTTCTTTTTGCATTTAAATATTTAAATGATATGAAAACAATAAAAATACGAGTTAGATCATCCAAAACATCCATCACAAAAAACACATTCACTTATTCATCATCCATTCACCATTCAAAAGTTTCAAAATTAAAAAAAACTAAAAAAAAAACAACAAAAAATCAAACAAAAAAGACACAACAAGTTTTTTTTATAATTTTCTGTGTCTTCCCATCATGCTCTCTCTGTACTTCTCACCCTTCATCCGTTTGTTAAAGAAATTGGAATATCTAAACCTTGTAAGTAGATCACAGTACAATCCTTGAATTATGTTTTTGTTTTTACATTTTTTTTTCGTTAACAACCCGCTAGATATTAATTTTTTTATATTTTTTTTCTGTAAATGAAAAATGTGTATACAAAAGAGTGATAGAAGAAAATTGCACGTTCACGCCTTAATTATTTTTGTTTTAAGTTAGTTTCACTGTTTCCATACCCTCCAATTAAAAAAAAAAATTACACAATCCCACTGTACAGAATCTTCAAAATATTGAATGCATTTGAAGATGAACACACGAAACATCCCAAATGTATAGCTACCAAGTCTAACTAATACAATTACTTTACAGGCCACACCGCACCTGCCAACTAAACGTCGTTCAGTCGCACGAAAGGTACGTCCACAGTCGGTTGTGGAAAACCTTAGTCTGGGACATATTCCAGATCTACTGGAATCACCATCATCGCATCGAAGTTCATCGAATATGTCATCGCTGGATAAACGTGGTGACGATGAATGCTGTGATTCGATAACTGAACTGCCAAGTGTCTCATTGCAACTGCAACATTTAGTGAAGGGCCGACCAAAGAGAGCCAAGACCAGGGCACCATCTAGGCCATTGGTGGCTGATACTAGTACTCGAGAAATAATCGAGGGTCTAGATCAATTCTTTAGACCTGGATCAGTTACCCCAACAACACTTACGCCTCTTGTATCGCCAACATCAGAAGAATGTAGTTCGTTGAGTTTTGCCGATAGTCCAACGATGAGCCGAGACGATAATGGACGAATGACATCGGAGGAGACAACTCCTATACTCGAGGAGCGTAAGCCAATCAAATTAGATCGAAGCTCACCACTTTTGAGAGGTATGCTTCTCAATCTATAAGATTCCAATTGATCGTTTTTCATTTTATTCTCCAATTACAGGTGTTGCATGGGCAAGTCGTTCCAGATCCACAGACAATTTGGAAAAATACTCTCCGTTGATTGGTCGCAAGTCTCCTTTGGTTAAGATGCGCACTGAGGGTGGCAACGATGATCGTTTGGATCGTCTGCATATGCCATATCGGGACGATCGCATGCGATCACCTAGCAGTGAGTCAATAAAGAGTCATACTGGTGGCGATAGTGTGATTGTGAAGACTGGCAATGGCATTCTAAGGACACCGATTGTTTTGCAAAAACCACGTCCTTGGTCTGTGGTGGGCAATGAGCCCAAGTCGGGAGATTTTTCAACAGAGTCTAGTAAAACCACACCAGAACAGTTGGAAGATGGTAAGATTTGCACTTATTAATTTATTTTGTTTTTTTCTCTAAAGGTATTTTGATATTTTAATTTTTTTAAATTTTATTTAGATTGCGATGTAGTGCCATTTGGACAACAGACTGGAGGTTCCATTGTTGGTATTAGTCCGGGAATTGCTTTGGCTTCCAGTGGTGGCGGTGGCAGTATTGTTGGAATAACGCCAGGTATGTTTAATGTGGCATTAATTTGTTTCTAATTTATTTAATAATTATTTAAAATACAAACATAAAGGTGCAGCATTGGAAAAGAAATCTGTTCGAGAATTGGCAGCAGGACTCAGTCGAATAGGTAAGTGATGCATTTTTCATTCTGCATTTGTTTGGTATTTTTCTATTTGATATAGTTTTTTTTTTGTTGTGAATTGGAAATTCTTTGTGTTATTTAGACCACCCGTCCAATCAAGAATTGTGTGAATTTGTAATCCAATCTAGAATATAAGCTTCACTGGTGAAGCTGTATCTGTTTTACTTCAAGAATACAACTTCGTACCAAAAAGTGTACATTATTATATGACGATTCAAAAACGTACTTTCATTATGTAAGGCAATTAGCTCTCAGACCTCGATATGAGTTCACATTCGAACAGGTCTTTCTCAAAAATCTTTCCCCTCAATTAGAATACGCATACCGATGTTACCCGATATGTAAAATCTCGCATGAACCAACTCTATGACTTAAAAAGTCAGTGAATGAGCAATAAATGTCAACTGGATTCATTGTTAAGTGAACATTAGAACTTTAACTTTCCGCACTTTAAAAAAAACTGCTAACGCTTTTCTACATGTATCCTATTTTACGCGGCACATTCTAAGTGGATTGAAAACAGAATTTGCGAAGCTCTTAGCTCATAAAAAAATCCGACCGCACTAACGTCCTTTCTTGTCTGAAAGAACAATCGAGAGCTTATAATATACATATCTCGAATAAATGAAGCTTCTCAATGACCAGTAGAACGACTTATGTAACTTTGTATATACATTTCTAGACTCTTTTTCGTGTTGTTCAATATCAAGCTACAACGGCAGTGTTTGATGAACTCATTAAATTTCAATCTAAGCAGCATTGAATCTTGTGAATGCTTTGAAAATCCAAACCTTTTTCTAGTTAAAGCGAGGCAACCCGAAAGATTTTCGTTCTTGGTATTTGTATTACTGACCAAATTCCTTGGAACGATATTGCTAAAACTTTATTAGAACGATATTTTCCTAACTCTCATCTCTAGTCTCATCAACTACACATAATTTATTGTAGAAACTAAGAGCCGACAGGTAATTTATGTCAATTTTGGAAACATTTGTTTTAATAGAAAATCATAGTCTTGCCTCATCTTGTCTTAACGTTACTTTTTCAAGTAGTGAAATAGCTAGTTGAATTCCACCCTTTAATAATCGTTCTGGTAATGCCCTTTAGCATATCATTGAGAATAACTTCTAAAGAACGTTAATTATTATATTTAGGTATTATATTACACTTAACCTAGGTTTTCCAGTGCGAGATTAAAGTGGGAAACAATTTAATTTTGGATTAAGGAAACAAATGCTTCTAATGTTTTATACTCGAAATTTATTGGCTATTCCAAATTCATCCTCAAGGATTCTAATGTCATTTGAAGGGAACATTTCTTGCAAGATTACTTACAGAAGTAATTTTATTCGTTTTAAGAACGTTTTTCCCCGAAATTAAACGTAGAACTCAAGGTCGTAGTATTGATTTATGTTGAAATAAAAAAAATATATATCTCCTCCTGCCTCCAATTTTGATGATCAAGGATTTCCAACTCACAAAAAAAAATATTGAAAAATTCTTAGAGCATGTTCTTATATTAGTGCATGATTATTATTTAATTTTTTTTTGTAAATTTTGCATTTGTTATTTTTACTTTTATTTCTTTATGTTTATTTTTTTTCTTATGTTTGCATTAAACTTTCTTACATAAAAATGCAAAAACAAAAAAAAATCATTAGATTTGCCTATGAAACCACCACCAATTGGTCCGAGACCAGCCTCAATGCTAACAGGTGGCATTAATAATACATCACGCACAATTATTACCAGTAATACCTCGACAACAACAACAACATCGAGCATTAGTAGTGGAACTATTGAAAATATCACCAAAACTCTAATTACCACTGAAAATGGTGAATCACTTGATAATTTAATTGCTGGCAGTGAAAAGAAAACCGAAACAATTGTAAAAAGGATTGCTGGCAAGGAAATAACATCGATATTTGAGGTTTGATTCGACTCTCTCACTCTATCTCGTTGGCTTGGATACAAAATAATTATGAGCATAACAAAGCGCGCTATGATGTGTGATGGTGTTTTATCATAAAACGAGTATGAATGTGGGGGCTTGAGATTGTTTTTTTTTTTACTTTTATTGTGTGTCATTTTGGACAGTTTAATGTTGGCCTTGGGTTGATTGAGAGATGGGACGGCACATTGGTTTCATATCATTTTTGTTTTCATCTCCTATTCTGTTCATGTCTTTTTTTTCAAAATTTAGTACATAATTGTAATTTTAATTTTATCTATATAACATTATGTGTGCTTACGCATTTTTACATGCATAATAGTAATTATATCATTTGTTGTTAATTGTTATTAAATGTGATGTGTTAGAATTAAGTAAATGCATGAGCAACATTATATGATTTGTATGTGTGTTTTTTTGAAATTTAAACATTTTTGTATAACTACTAGCTGGATTATTTTATTAATGATATTGACATAAAGCTTTGTGTTATAATGCAATCATTTCACAAATAATAGTGATCCATTTAATCATTTTTCATAGAAAGGATAAGATTTTGGTTGGACATTTCATCGATGTATACAAAGGACAATAACAGAATATACTAAATCATCCACTATCCAGGGTAACATTAGAAATATAATGTATCTCTTTGAGATGTTATTATATGTAGTCGGAAAGGTGGTGAACGTTTTGGACACGTTATCCTGGCTGGCCAATTTTGTCATATTTTGTCAAGCTTGGTTAGACAAATTGATGCACTAACTTGTCTAATTTTGTAAATGGGGAATTGAAGAACTTGACGACAAAATAAAACGAACCTAGCTTCATTTTTATATATTCTTTTATAAAATGTCAATCAACGAGTGAATCAAATTATGTAGACCAAAACAAATGAAACCGAATACGTTTGAAACAAGACTTAGATTTTTTTCAATCGATACGGTTCGTGTTCGATTCAGATAAGGTTTACTGGAATATTGTTCCAATATACATAAAATACACATACGAATGAAATTTGTGTCAAGAGATGGCTATATGGCTTCGAATACATACCAAATAAGGATGAAACCGAATACGTATGAAACACGACTTATCAATTCCTTATTTCGATTGTCGATAACCGATGGATAGGGTCAAGGACAAATCTGGTATTTGTTGAAATATGTAAACTATTCAACCCGAATTTTGGTGCTAAAAGTCTAATTGCCCGTTCAAACTAAATTTCAAAGCAAAGGAGAATGTGCAATTTTGTCTCTATTGGTGTATCATTGGAAAGGTCTTGACTAGTGCAATAATTTTGTATATGAATTAGGACTTTCAGAAAAGAAGTGGGTAAGGTATTTTGGAATGTTTTGTTCCAAAGGACGCGGCCTGCTTGCGATGTGCGGAATTTATCTCGCCGAAATGTAAAGGGGATCTTACCCCCGATACATAACCTCACCTGAAGCCAGTGTTTTTTTTTTTTTAAGGAATACAAAAATGTTGGTACTCATTGCCCAATGTTCTTTCTTCCTTAAAAAGAAAACACACTTCTATTCCACCCAAAAAATTTCAAGGCAATGCAATTGGTTCGCTTTTCTTTGAATTAGATTGTTCCTTGAAGCCTCAAATTTAAAACACAAAAGTGGCATATTCCCCTAACCAGTGATTCTCCTCACTTCAATCCTTTAATTTTTCAAACCGATGCATTTCAATACCTATTGGCCGAAGAGAAGAGGTCTGTGAAAAACTAATATTCAGCTTGACATTCTGAAATTTGATTTATTGGTCTATTGGCCATTGATTTATATTTACTTCTTACAATTTTCTTAAAATTCATAAATTTCATTGAATGCTATTTTACAAGTGATTGAGTACATTAATAAACAAAGCTTTTTGAAACATTAATAACACTTCAGTCAGCTTAAAATTTGCATGCTAATTAATAAAACTAAATTACTTCTATAACACAATTACTAATATTCAAAACACTATTCTTAAAAAATAATAAAAATATATTTATAGGAGACATTAGTTGAAGGTCTACAGAGGTCTTCAGTCCGTCGAACTTTTAGAGATGCACAATATACGAAAGATGATGTTGTTGATGTATAGAACAAAAAAAAAAAACGGAAAATTGATTTTATATAATTATAAACAAGAAAAAAATGTATTAAAGAAAAAGAAATAAGTAATATTTTATTAGTGCAATTTTTCATTTAACTCAAGGCTTAATTTAAATACTTTTTTTTTTCGTTTCGTTTTAAACAAAATCAAATCAAAAAAGAAAAATTATAAATCAAAACAAGAAAGGTTTTTTTTTTGGTTATCTATAAATCTACTTATGAAAGGTTTTACATAATTAAGTTTATTCATTTTTAGTGCCAACATTTCTTATAGTATATTATGTAGTAATATTATTTAATTTTTTTTGTAACGAAGTTTTTTTTATTATTAACTTCCTTCGAGTTTTAACCATTATGTGTATATTATTTTTCATATATCTTAACTCCCTTTTGTAAAAAAACAACTTCTATAAATGTATTCTATAATTATTAATCAATGGTTGATATAAGAATTTAACTTATGATGGAGAATAGTAAAATATACATAGTTTAAAAGCGTTTCTTTTTTTTTTGT
Source organism: Meliscaeva auricollis (assembly GCA_948107695.1). NCBI lineage: Eukaryota > Metazoa > Arthropoda > Insecta > Diptera > Syrphidae > Meliscaeva > Meliscaeva auricollis. The sequence goes on from OX403618.1 coordinate 79,154,311, forward strand.
TTTAACAGACGTTTTTTATTGCTTTTTATTTTTAACAATGACTGGTTGAGGTCGAATTTATAATGCTGTGGCTTAAAAAAAACTGCCATATTAAAAATGTAATTATAAATTGAAAATAAAAATATATTTTGGTTTAAATTTAAATTAATGGAGGCAATTAAATAAATAAAATAAAATAAAACTCAATTTATGTGCAATTTTATTTAGCCTTTAAACAAAACAAAAAAAAAACTTTTTACTAAATGTTGTCGACAGCACACTAAAAATTAGCAAACATGAGAATACCAAAATCTAATAATACTAAATGTTCTAACAAAAAAAAAAAAAACAGAAGGATGATTGAAATGTTTACAAAAAAAAAATAATAAGAAACCTAGGAGCAGGTCATTATAATAATTTTAACGGTGAAAAACCCACCACTATCCTTTTCCAAAACTTATTTTTCCACCAAAAGAAAACGAATAAAAAACTATCCTTAACTCCACTTTAATAAAAAGAAAAAAAGAAATTAAAAATTGCTCCAACTATAGTCATTAAGTTAAATTATGTAATAATTGTTATAAAATATTTAATGATTAAGAATATTAAAATTAACAAAAAAAAAAAATTATAAACCTATCCTGTGATTTATTTTCGTATTTAATAAATCTTAACTTTTTATGTAAAAAAAAAACACAAAAAAAACAGTTTTGTGTATTCCATTGATATGCAAAGTTTGTTTTATTTTTTTAAAAGCTTTTTTATATTTTTTTTAAACAAAACAAAAAGAATTTTAAGTTTGTGTGTTTTATTTGTGTAGTCCCCTTTTAAACAAAGAAAATTAATTGATTGTGCATAAACAAACAAAATAAAAATAAACGAATTAAAATTAACAAATAGACTCCATACTTAAGTTATATTTTCTTATTAAAAATTTTAATTAAGTAAAACAACATACAACAAAATAAGTATTAGAATCGTAGTAGAGAATAACATTGACAAAATAATTTAGAAAAAAAAACAAATTTTGAAAAAAAAAAATAAACACACATACAACCGACACATAGAAATACTTTATAAGAAAAAATTTAAAAAAAAAAAAAAATTTTGTAAGTAAAAATCGCAAAAGATATTTGCGCAAAATCGTAATAGTTATTATTCAATTTTGTTTAAATTTTTATTTTTGTAGTTACTCTTAAGGTAATTAAATAATTTAAAAAAATAAAAATAGCATGTATTTATAAACAAATGCGAAATTCAAATTAATTGACAATTTTGGAAGTTTTATAAATATTATATAAAAAAACAAAAACAACAAGTAAAAATAAAATTACAACATGAATGTAAAGTTATAAGACAAAACAAAATATTCTCTACTCCAAACAATAAAATATTAAATACACTTATATTCGAGAAAATAAACTAAAAAAATACGAAAAATATTGACTATTTATTTAATTTTTCTTCTTTGGTAATTAATAATTTTATAATTGTGCAGTTAAATAAGGTACAAACAGGAGTATACTGCAGAATGAATGCCAACGGGTTTATTTTTTAAAGCCTTTGTTATTACTTTTTTTTAAAAAGCTGGTAAATACAATTTAGCATCAATGTTTCATTGGTCATCCATATTAAGAATTAAAACATCCCTTACAAATTTACATTTAAAATATTAGCCATTATGCTGTCATTTTCCAAGAGCCTGGAGACCTCAATCGTGCTGGATCTGCACAAACTCAAGATATAATTTCGAGTTTTTTTTACTGAGGATGGTATTCACCCAGCGCGCATTACTCAAATGTGAGTTGATTCCTCAAATTGATTCAGTCAAATTTGATCCCGGAAAACATTTAATTTAGTCAGTTAATCCCAATATTTAAATAATCTATTTTTCTTAAAGATGCATGTAGAAAATCTATTGAAGTGAAACGAAACCCTTTCTCTATGGAAAATTAGTGGCGTCTCTATAGAAATGTCCTTTCCAATGTTATCGCCATATGTGTTGGCTTCGAAAAAGGTGATTTCCAATGATTTCTTATATGGGCTCTATACCGCATTTATTGTTCAATATGGAGTAGTGTGCGTATATTGAGTGATATTGGGCCCTACCTGGAATCTCCAGAGGAATTTTGCGTCCCTGAAAATATTTGTTCAATTAAAAATATATTCAGCGATCGTGAATCTTCCCTGAAATTACTTTCCAGGGAACAAAAAAATTTATGAAATGGCGGATAAAGTTCCATAGGTCAGCTTGATGGGAAGTACTCGCATTCGCATTTGAAGAAATTGTGGACCTTTACAGAAGAGAAAGTGGTAAAGAAGTTCCTGGTAGAGATTAATATAGCTCATCGGCAATTTTCCTAATTGCTATAAATTAAAATGCGAGTACTGCAAATCAAGCTGACTCCCCGATAATAGAATATTATGAATTCCATAATAAGCATGAATATTTAGCTGGTGGTGAATTAAATTGTTTCACAATTCGAGAATCTACATCATTAAAATAACGAACATAACATTTCAATATGCGTCATTTCGATAGATAAATAATCAATTCCTTCCTTCAATTCAATCTTGGTACCTACTCAAGAAGTTTCGAAGACGTTCAAAAAATTTCTCCTCTAAATTTTGACAAATTTTAATATTATTTATCCCAGACCGCTGCTGATGTGAAACGAAATTTTTCGTTAGCCTCGACGAAAAAATGCAAAAATAAAATTTTTCGTTTACGGTTTCGTCGAGGGATTTTTGTATAGGATTTTTCGTTTCGCTTCAGCAGCGTACTGGGCTTTATTTGGTAATTTGCCATTTATAAAAATGAATAAAATACGGAATTTGCTTTTAACTTGACTCCGGAAAGAGCCTCTTAAGTTATTCACTGATCACTGAATAAATAGCCTGTTCCGAATTATGGTAAATGAGATGATTTTAAACAAATTTGCCAAATGAGCTTCCAGATGAGATACATTTTTCATACAAATTCTCAACTCGAAATAAGATAATTACCACCTCATTTGCACGAAATTAGCTCGGAAATTAAGAAAAATGTTTATGAACACACCCCAAGAATTTATTCCACATAGGAGAGAAGGAAACAAAAAGTATTCCAGATACAAAGACTCAGATATAGAAAACAGCAAATGAGCTTTCAAACGAAATGAGATTATTTGTGTTGAAAAAAGTTTTTATCAGTGCCGAATCGCCGGATACGAAAACGATCAAAATGTATTGTGACAATTGATGTCTCTGTATAGTCTGTACAAAAAGATAGAAAGACAAATAGCATATACGTTTACGTTCGCTTGTCTTCGTATGCAATTTTTGCGAAATTATTTCATTTGGGCTGTTGTTGAAACAGGCTATTAGAGTGGTCAGGCCCGAAGCTAGTTTAACAGACACTTCGGGGTATTTGAAAAAAATTAAAAACTCTCATTATTAAGTTAAATTTTTCTCGTAATTCTTCCAAAACATAAAAACAAAGCATTTAAACTCATTTCTAGAATTCGTATAAACGTTCGCCCGCAGAACTAAAAACGAATATTTTGCGAATCAACTTTTGAACTGAGCAATTTTTAAGTTACTCACTCTTTGAACACATCCTTATAGGATCTCTAAACGGCTTGCGGCTAACATTGGTAAAATGTCATTTAAAAATTTGTTTGACATTTCACCATCGGCAACTTAACCTCATCTAATCGTTTTTCACTTCTCACACAAATTCATTTTTGTTTTTATTAAAGAAAATCAAAGTATTTCATAAAAATATCACAACAAAAATGGTTAAACTTACACCGGAACTGATAAACCAATCAATGCAATTCATAAACCCATGTCGGGAACGTGAACTGGACCTGCGTGGCTACAAAATTCCACAAATCGAAAATATGGGAGCAACGCTTGATCAGTTCGACACCATCGACCTATCCGACAATGATTTGCGTAAACTTGACGGATTCCCATATCTTCCGCGCCTCAAGTGTCTTCTGCTGAACAATAACCGACTGGTGAGAATAGACGACTCTGTCCACGAATCGTTACCCAACTTAAATACAGTTATCATGACGGGAAACAATATACAGGAGTTCAGTGATCTGGATCCGCTGACACACTTCAAGCAACTGCAAACGCTGTGTCTGTTAGTGAATCCAATATCGACAAAACCTTACTACAGAGAATACATTGCCTACAAATTTCCAAACCTGCGTCTGCTGGATTTTAGGAAAATTAAACTAAACGACCGTAAGAATGCCCAAGAGTTCTTCCGCTCGAAGGTTGGTAAGGACATCCTCAAAGAAGTCGCCAAGAAAGCGAAAATCAACAATGTGGCTATGGCAGAGGGCAAGATTGGGGCGGGGGCAGCTGGAGGCACCATAGCCAATCAAGCGGACATACAGCGCATCCGAGAAGCAATCAGAAATGCCAATTCCCTGCAAGAAGTCGAGCGTTTGACGAGAATCCTTCAATCTGGCCAACTGCCGGAGAACTTCTCCTTGGATAATGGACGGGGAGATGCAATGGAAATATAGTTGTATCCTGAAACGTATGAAGTAAATAAAAGAGAATTCCACAAATACTGTTCCCACTTGTTTTTTTTTTATTTATTTTTCACAGAAAAACAATTACAACAGAATCCCTAGCTTTCCACCGTCCTTCAACCTTTTGTTTAGCTCTTCCTTATAAATCCTTTTCCGCTATTATACTGTCGTAATGCAGCCCTGTATAGAAGATTATCCACGTCACTAGGAAGCCAGCAAATGAGGTCATGAAGCCTTCTTTGACCAATTCCCATGCGCCACCGTATGCTTCCTCATCGATTGCTTGGAAGTTAACCGAGTATAAGTAAACAATTGCACAACTGATACCAGCGAATCTAGAAATCAATCAATTAAATATAATTTCTTAGACATTTTGCCAGAGAAAACTCACAAAACAAGACCAAGGAATCCCTTGAGTGGGATTATTCCCCAAATAACACCAAGAATTATACCAAAAACTTGTCGTGACCAATAGACGACATCGAGGAATTCATCCTAGAAGGGTCAATTGAAATCAATTAGAATGTTTTAATTCAATCTAATCAGTGGATAGAGAATCTGGTCTGAGGTGGTAGAAATTTACATACCTTATCAGGCCATTCAGATTTCGCGGTAAGGGCACGCGAGCAGATTGATTTGATGGATGAGGTTTTCACAGTGCCGTTTCTTTCTATGGTACTTGTTTTAGTGGACATTGCGGTTTTTGGTTTGGATTTCTGTTAGAAAATGCAAAATAAAAGTCTTCGGAAAAGAAACACGATTCTTCTTTTTTTTTATCAATCGTGGAGGTATATAAATTGGAAGTAAAATGTCAGATTTGACATTAATTAAAAAGTTGCTCAAAATTGAGCAACAAAATTGACAGGGTGGCATAGAAAATAAGCGATAGTAGTGACACTAGTAGGAAATAGAAACAACTTTTTACGGAGTTGTTTTGTATGTCACTGTGAGAACAAAGGCGGTGAATTGATGAAGTTGTAACTGACTGAAATTAATTTCATAAACCCTAGTCACTGATCTCTATAAAACATTGGATAGTGGATTCCCTTCTAAGTATGACAGTTTTACTGAGTCAAATTGAAGACGACATTTTATGGTACCAAAGCAGAGTTCTATCTCGCTCTATATAGGTGAAAGAGAGAGACAAATTGGTTTTGCTTGTCACTTTGACAAATAAAACTGTTCTACAGCTAAAAAATGTCATACTGACAAGGTACCTCAACAGAGTTCTATCTTTCTCTCTCTTCTCAAAAAAAAAGATGAGATAGACTGATTATAATAGTTTATAACAGTGCTTCAATTGGAGTCATTTTTTTATATGAATCCACTATTCAGTGTTTTATAGAGATCAGTGACCCTAGTACGCATCTGCAGTGAAACGAAATTTTCTGTAGTCACAGCGAAACGACAACGAAAGCTTTAAGCCCATACGCTGCTGAAGCGAAACGAAAAATCCTATAAAAAATCACACAACGAAATCGTAAACGAAAAGAGATTCCTCACTAACGTAGAGGACCGAAACGGCGAAACCCATTCAATTGATATCTTATGACATTTATAGAGAATTCATCGCAAACGAATTCTAAGTGTATATGGGAAGCGCTTTTTTTATATCTGCTTAAAGGCTTACCCAAACCAAAGTACGACAGTTCGACAAGAAAAAATCTTAAGCTATCCAGATAACTTGCTGTTGTTGTAATCCTATCCAGCTGACAGAAAAAGATACTCAAATTATCTTGGTAGCGAAGATATCTTGGATAGGATAATGCCTTTTTTGACATGGATTTCGTTCCGATTCAACATGTTTCTCAACTACATGTTTCTTCTGGATTTTCAATAGAAAAGACGTTAAAGTATCGTAACCGTAACTGATGGGAGTGCCACGGGTTGAAGTTCCATTTTCATTCCTTTTTGTGGTGGGTCTTAATTCGAAATTAAATAGGAATTACAATCGACGGGGCTTAGTTCTTTAACGTTTGGGAAATGACACCCACGGGTGTTAATGCCGTGAGCGTTAATGCTGGTAAAGAAATGCCTTTCAGTTGCAAAAAACAACCAGCTTTGTTTTAACGGGTCCAAACACAAAAACATGCACCTGTAATGACTCTTACAATTGAACCGATTATTTACTTGTCTTTTACTGAGCGGAAACAAAGTTCAAGAATCTGTGAAAGTTATAAACACACCCAGTATACATATATCTGTCTAGAAAAACTAATTTTCAGACTCTACCTACTCGAAACATGCAAATATGCCAACATCTTTGAAAAAAACAGACCAATAACTTTAAAATATAAACTTAATAAAAAATTGTTTGTTTATTTAAATCATTATAAACTGTTAAATCAAAAGTAAATTTAATATAAATTAATAATTTTCCGTTGTCCGAACATAGTTGACTCCAGATGGCATCGATACTTTATCAAATCCCTTGGGGAAGAGCTTGTGTGCTTCTTCATCGGTAACCGTAGGCAAAATCATAACCTTGGTTCCAGGCTTAAGGAAGCAAAAGTAAAACAAATGGGTTAGGCTTAATTTTATAAAAAAAATACAAATATTTGTATTCTTACCGTCCAGTTGGCAGGAGTAGCAATAACCTTAAGTCTATCGGTTAACTGCAACGAATCAATGCATCGAAGAATTTCACTAAACAAAAATTAAAAAGAAAATATTGTTATTTACTGCGCTTTAGTAATTTGGGTATTTTCAACTTACTCAACATTACGACCAGTTGACATCGGATAAAACATTGACAAACGCAATTTCTTGTCTGGACTGATGATTAATAGAGCCCGAATGGTCTTTCCAATTTCTGGATCCTTCTTCTGTTCTTCGTCGAGTAGACCAAACGAAACCGCCAAGTCACGGTTTGGATCGGCAATGATTGGGTATGGGAAGTCACCGGGAATGTCCAGGCAGTATGATTTGATGTCATTGACCCAATCAACATGAGATGCTAACTGATCAACGGAATGAGCTAAGAGTTTGGTATTACGCTTAGCGAATTCATGTTGGTGAACAGCCATGCGACCGAGCTCGGTTGTGCATACAGGAGTGAAGTCGGCAGGATGGGAGAAAAATACACACCATCTGGAAAAAAATACAAAAAATTGTTTTTAAACGTTTTTTGAACAAGTAGCATTGTGTAAATTGAAATATTCATCATCATCATCGGCTCGACAACCGGGGTCCGGTCCTGGCCTCTTTCAACAAGTCTCTCCACCTATCCCGGTCTCGAGCCAACGCCATCCAGTTGCGCACCCCAAGGCTTTGGGCGTCCTGGTCTACGCCATCTCTCCAGCGCAAGCATGGTCTACCACGCTGCCGTCTACCATAGAATGTACCGCAAAAGACTTTCCGAGCAGGTTCCTCTTCGCTCATACGAGCTAGGTGCCCTCCCCACCGGAGTCTACCGAGCTTAATTTTTGTCACTATGTCTGCTTCAAGGTAGATTGCGTACAACTCATGATTGTACCGTCTCCGGAATCGTCCTTCCTCACATATGGGGCCAACAATTCTCCGTAAGACTTTTCTCTCGAACGCGGCTAAGAGGTCACAGTGCCTTTTGCTAAGCACCCAAGTCTCGGATCCATACATGAGTACTGGCAGGACCATGGTCCTGTACAGCAGCAGTTTTGAAGTTATGGTTAGATTTCTGGATTTGAATAGCTTTGACAGACTGTAGTAGGCTCTGTTGGATTTGAGAAGCCGCCCGCGTATTTCTTCTTCTATGTTGTTATCGGCTGCTACTGTCGACCCAAGGTATTTAAAGGATTGCACCACTTCAAATTCGTGCTCCGCTACCTTGATTGTTTGACCAACTGTTCTTCTCGCATTCGACGCCACCATGTACTTTGTTTTACCTTCACTAATGTGCAGCCCCAGATTTTGTGCCGCCTGCTCGATCTGGATGAAGGAATCGTGTACAGCTTGTTCGGTTCTTCCGATGATGTCGATGTCGTCTGCGTAAGCCAGTATCTGGCTGGACCTGTTGACGATGGTCCCTCTTGTTGCCGTGCCAGAGTCACGGATTGCTTTCTCCAACGCCAGGTTGAAGAGGAGGCAGGCCAAACCATCCCCTTGTCGGAGTCCATTAAAGATGTTAATTGGTCTGGATAGCAATCCGGCTATTTTAACTTGGCTTGTTACGTTGGTCATGGTCAACCTACATAGTCGTGTCAATTTATTTGGGATGCCGAATTCTCTCATGGCTTTGTAAAGTTCTACCCTGGCTATGCTATCATAGGCGGCTTTAAAGTCTATAAACAGATGGTATGTTGGGATGTTAAATTCTAGACATTTTTCCATCGCCTGCCTAAGGGTAAAAATCTGATCAGTTGTTGATTTGCCTGGAATGAAACCACACTGATAGTGTCCGATGATGGTTTTAGCGTATGGGGTTATCCGGTCTTGTAGGATAGAGGAGAGTATCTTATAGGCGGTACTCAACAACGTGATACCTCTATAATTGCTGCACGTTGTGACATCTCCCTTCTTATGTATGGGGCATATGATACCTTTTCGCCAGTCTTCTGGCATTTCTTCATGCTCCCATACGTGCACTATGATATCATGAATTGCTTGACGTAAGGCTGGCCCGCCGTGGTGGAATAATTCGGCTGGTATGCCATCGGCTCCCGGGGCTTTGTTTTTCTTGAGCCGTCCTATAGCCTTCTCAACGTCTTCTATGCTTGGTGGCGGTAGCATAGGGTGTTCATCTTGAAGTAGTGGAGCCTCCACTTCTGCTGTGAGCTGACCATTTAGCAATTCATTAAAGTACACTTCCCATCGCTCCAGTATGCTTTGTGGATCGGTGATCAGATTTCCCTCTCCGTCCTTGCAGTATGTGCAGCTTGGTGTGTACTGCGTCATGTTTCGGACGGATTGGTAGAACTTCCGCGCCTGGTGCGGACCTCGCTCTCGGCTGCTCTCTATTTCACAGATTAGGTTCTTCTCCCAGGCTGATTTTTTCTGTCTGTGAAGCCGTTTTTCTATTCTTCTGAGCTCTTTATATTCCTCTTCGCGTGCCCGCGTTCTATGAGATTGAAATATTGCTTAATATTAAAAAGACTAGAAAAGAACCAGAAGAGTAGACCAATTCTATACAATTCAAAGGACAAATACAGAAATTGGCTTCTTCTGTTACTCACATCAGTCACTAAAAATGGTATATTTGGGTATGGCTCTTGTCAAAAAAAATGTACCTACTTGTTATTTCAAGATTATAGGGATTATAGGGACTTTAAAAATATAATTTTCGTTATTTTCACATTTCACCATCACTTTTTTTTATATTCTAGGCCTTCTATGACGCAAAAGTAAAAACTATTAAAAAAAATGGGAAAAAACATTTATAAATCCCTAAAATTACGATGCATGGAACAGATTTTGTAAATATAGGGACTTAACGAAATAAAACGAAAAAGTTAAATAACACTGTTTTTTATCTATTTTATGTGGTAAAATATCTTTAGCATTGTTGATAACTTATGTATCAAATATAAATTAAAATAACGCAGTACCTACCTATATTACACTATTCCTGTCTATTATAAACATCATTAAAAAAGGAAATCTCAGTCAATTCCTTGTTTGCTTTTTTTATTCTTTGAGAGTTAATTGCAAGGTTTAACCTCCCAATTTACAAACTATACACATAATCATGAAAAGTAACCATTAACTATTTTTTAGACGATTCTCATTATAATTCTATTTATCGATACACACAGGTAGTGTTTATCTATAAAATGTAAACTTAGTTAATATTTATTCAATTACTTAAATCATTTCGTTAGCTTAATGAGAATAGTTTTAACAATGTTGCTAAAGTTGTGTCAAAGATAGTTTTTTTCTATGCAAATATGCAATAATACTTGTTGCAGACTTTTAAGATGCATATTCGAATCTATTTTGTTAATGCTTTTTTAATTAATGTGTAGGCGTGCTTAATAAAATTGAGATCTGTTAGAAAATAAGGCAGTAAATATTGAAAAAATCACAATATTGTGTTACAATAGTTTAAGGTTTAAGGTTGTAGATATATCTCTGTTGATAAATTGTAATCAAAATTGTTTAAAGTGTTTGCTGTATAAGCTGTGTTCAACGAGGAAATAGCTAGATCAGAACAGGACAGATGAGAACAGTTTCGTGAGAAACGTCAGAACAGAAAACAACAACCAACACATTTGACAATTCTGACAAATCTGTTCTGATCTGTTCTAACTCAAAAGAAATTACAGAAAATACTGTTCTAAATTGTTCTAGACAGAGTCATTGAACAGCAAACTAGAACAGTCTGTAGCAGAAAAACCTCATCGAACAGTAAAAAGTTGTACTTTTCTGTTACGAACAGTCCAGAACAATATCATCACAACATAAATACACTCCATATTAAAATTTTAATCTAAATCGTTACAGGCGTTTTCGATAAAATTTAAATAACTCAAACATTTTATATTGAAAAGATATTTAAAAATAATAATAACTTTTAACATGAAGTAAATATCATTTGTAACAGTTAAAAAAGAAGTTCGTTTATGCGTTTTAGCAGTGAAAATGTGACGCACAAATGCACAGACTGACAGATATCATAACGAAACCCATCTTTTTGAAATACTCCATTATTGTAATGTTGGTTTTAAATCGAACTTTGTTTTGTAGAAGTTTTGTTCTTAAATGATATTAATTAAACGCATGCAAGACAATCAAAAGAAAAACTGAAATATCAAATCAGTATCTCACTTTGATCTTCCTTGAATACCTTCAGATTTAATCTTGATAACCAATAAGTTTGTATTCTTGATCTTTTTTCAACAAGTCGTACAAAAAATTATAAGCAAAAGGAGAGTCTGTTACCGATGAGTAAGGGCAATTATTGTTACACTAATTTTGCAGCATTTATTATTGTGTATTAAATTTGTTAGAATACTGAAAGAAAGATGCAATCGAAACTCATGCAAATAATAAACTGCCTTAAAACAAACTTTTTGCTTAAAAAAAAAACAAGCAACATCAATTTTGGTGGCAACATAATTTGTTCACTTACGCTGCGGGCTCTCGTTCTAATAGTGTACGTGGATATAGGGAAAGTATAGCGACTTTCATAAATTGTTTTTTTTTTTTCAAAATTTGTCTATTTCATCATGAAACGTTAAGAAATGTTTTTCCTCTTCGTCTGCCGTAGTATCGTTCCCCTTATTTTTTGTTTAATTTTAATGTACTAATTTAACTTAATGTTATTGTCATAAATAACTTTATACCAGCATATTCTTAATGTTTTTTGTGTACAACTTTTTATTAAATAAAATTATTATATCTACATATATCTATCTATCTGTACTAATTGCTATCAAAGGCGCTTTGGATTTAAAAAGTATTTTTATACAATCTTGAAAGATAAATCTTTATAGTCTTATTCTTGCCTTATAAATACTAATAAGTATTTCTATAAATTGATTATAGATTATCAGGTACATATATAATAAAAACCGCAAGTCATATTTTCGAAATAAAACTCTAATGACAGACGAGATTGCTGGTATATTTATGATTTTTTTAAACACATTAAAACCAGATTTTAAATAAGTTAATTGATAAGATAAGAACTTCAGTCCATTCTATATCTTCCATAAACAACAAACACGCCCGATATCTAAATATGTAGATACTTAGATGTGGGCAGTAATAGTTACTCATACTGGCAACAAACAGTCGACAAGAGGGTGTGTTTCAATTGACTGATTTATTTTTATCTGTTAAAATACAACCGTTTGCTTTGTAGTACATAAATATACAAAGTTGAAAATTTGTATTAAGTTAATTGACCTAAGTACAGTCGCATTTCCTTTCAAAAATAACACCATTTATTTTGAAGATTAATAGGCACAGCGAACTATGCTCGAAAAACGTAAACTAAATGACTTACTATATGTATATAGTTTAACAAATTAACAACACAAAATTCTTTTCACACAATATAATATACAAATGATTATATTTATATTCTAGTCATCTATCATGTTCATGATGCAATGCAGTCTAAATTGAAATAAATATTGAAAATATGGATTGCAAAAAAAAATGTAGGTACATATATTGAAAGGAAAATAAACTAGTTGAACTTGCACTTCAACAGCATCCGAATGTCAAGTGAATCAAGATTACATTTTAAAGTAAGGCCGCAATCAATCACACATTATAAATAAATTGAGTTCACAATAAATCAAAGTTATCAATCACTTACGAGTCACCCAACCAATCATAAAATTGGATTGGCCCCTTGGTCGAATCGACTTTAAAATTTGGTACTGTTGCTCCTAGACGCATTTTCTTTTTAATATTATTTATTTTAAATTATTAATTTATCAAACAAAATACTGTACACTCGACCGCGCACAAAGACTGATTGAGGAAACCAGTGAAACGACTATACGCTTTTATTCGTTCCCCACTCGATGTGATAAGATTAGGAATAAATGGTTTTTACAATTGAATGCAATATAGAGACGGTGTGTGACTACTAAATTGTGAAGTGTTTTCGCTATTTGCTTACTGCCTGTCTGATGTCTCTCTAGACTAGATAATTAGTTTATTCTAGAGAATTCAAAAGATAGGCTTTAGTAGATGATGGGCGCTAGAACTGACCATTAAGAGCTAAACAGAATGCATTGCTCGTCGCAGACAGATGAAATAGGTGTTTAAATGTCAGCGGAGTCGCTCAGCGACGAGAGATGCATTCTGTTCAGCTCTTTAATTCGCTCAGATCTTGATCCTGTCAAACAACATGAGCACTTTAAAAAAAAAAATTAAATTAGTGTTTTTAATATGCTATTAGAAGGTTATAATGGTAAAATATTTAATTTAATGTCCATTTGCAACTAAATATGTTTATTTGGCACAGTAAAATTTTAATCTAAAAATTTAGATTTGAAGATTTTCGTATCTAAACTTGGTAAAATTATCACGGGCTTATAAAGTTGAAAGGTTTTTAAACGATGTTGGATTGTTTTATTTTTAGAATCAAGAAAATCAATAAAAATTACCAGAAGTAAGAAAAAACTAATAAGGTTAACAAATTTACCTACGATTTCATAAAGCCCTTTAAAAAACTTAACCTTATTTAAAAATTTAAATGACTGTTAAATGTTTGTGAAATCGACCATTAATTTGTTTTTATTTTTCGAAGTGGAAATTATGTTAAACTAGTCAAAGAGAGGGAGCGCAAAAAAGTCAATTTTCCAGCCAGATTATAGATATCGTGAGGATAAGGTAAACCAAAGTATTTCCATATGTAGGGATACCAAAGTAAATATTGTTCTTGATGGGCTGTCTGTTACATTTTGACTGACTAATCTTCGAAGTCTAACTGCTTCTTAAGTTTGTGACTTGATAAATACAAACTAGGTACCAAATGGTTTGAAGTATCATTGAGAAATTCGTTACAAAAATCGAAAAGTGAAACTTATGTACCTAAGGTAAACATAAAAGCTTTAATTACTTTTAAAGTCCGCTCCTGAAAGTCAAGTGCAGGTTATCAATTTCTAAAAGGCAACAAATTAATGTTTTATTTTGCTCAGTAATGCTTGATCTTAGATTTGTTTGTACACCTATGTATGTATATCTATATTATAGTCTTAGTGTATATTTTATTTGTTTTGCCATATAAAGATTATGCTTATTTTATTTGTAGGAAAATGGGCGGTTTATTTTTGTAATATAAATTGAAAAAAGGTATTGCTGACGGCCATAAAATCGCTTTGAACTGCGAAAAAGTATTTGAAGTTAATACTTATTCATACTTATATATATTTGGTTAATTACATTCAGTTTTACTTAAAATGCATATACATATGTGCATGTATAAGATCAATGATGTCAATTTATGATAATTTGATTAAAGACAGCGTTAGGATGAAGAAGAACACTTATTTCTTTCTTATATTTCTCTCTGCTCTGCTGACGGAAGGTCAATTTATTTCGAACTTGGCAAATATGTTTTTTTAATTTTGTTCAAATTAAAAATTATGGTATACTTTTAATTCCTACATTTAAAAAAATTAGTTTTATTAGGAATAGGCTCCTACGGTTAAACGATGATAATAAATCCAAAGACGTAGTTTTCATCCGTTTGTTTGTCTGTCAGTTTCCCGGTGGCGTGACAGTATAGGTATATTTTATTTTTCCTAAGAAAATCTAATTTAATTCAAGACATAGTCCTACTCGAATTGAGATAAAAAATAAATTTTGGTGCAGGGTTATGTATAAATTCTATCACAAAAGTTAAAACGCCATAACAACGATACAATCTCACTTTCTCAGTAAGAAAAAAGAAATACATACAGATCATAAAATAAAAAACTAATTTTTATTGTTTTTTTTTTTTGTCTTCTTTATTTGTTTTCGAGATTAATATTTATATGATTCCAGTATCAATCTTTTGTACAAAAATAATTTGGCAATTAGTGTGCTGCCTTACGAAATAGATTGCTATTTTTTTTATCAGATTTTCTTTAAGTTCCGGATGTTGACAATATTTTGTATTATTTCCTGATTTAATCTATAAATTTTCAATATTATACAATATAACAAGTTTATAGATAAAAGTATAGTACTCTTATTTCCGCCCAATATTGTTTTTTTTTCAGGTTCGCTTTAGACTTAATACCTACTTGAATAATCTTATCTATAAAATTTGTTTTGTTTTTTTTAATTTTGATAATTTAATTTTATATCAGATACTTGCAATAATCAAATCACTTTATCTTGTTTATACCTACTCTTAGTATCGACAACAAAAAAATTTATAGCTGAACTAAATAAAAGCCAACTGTTTTCCTACTTTTCATCACAATTAGTTAGTGTGAGCTTTCGCGAGTGCTTTAACTATCAAACCAAATTAAATTTAAATCCATTTAAATACATTTTGACCAAAATGCGTCTAGGAGCAACTGTCCCAAATTTCAAGGTCGATTCCACAAAGGGTCCAATTCAATTCTACGATTGGTTGGGTGACTCGTAAGTGTTATCTATTCTTTTTGATTCATATTCTTGTCTTCAGTTAAAATTTAACGTGACTTTGATCAATTAGAAGATTTTGTGAATTTATTAAAAGATTATAAAAATAATTGATTTACATATGTATGTCGAAAGAATAAATTTTAAATACAAAAATTATGAGTAGGTACATACTGATAAAAGTTCCCAAAAACACGTAATACATTTTGTTTTGTGTGTTTAATTCAACTAATTCATTTTTGTGGTAATACTATGTTTGAAAAATACCGAGCCCCTTTCTTAGTCATTCTTTTCATGTCATATAAAACATAAATGTGAAATATCTGATTTCGGACACTATGGCGTATACTTAATATTTTTTTTTTATTTTTTTTCCAGTTGGTGTGTATTTTTCTCCCATCCTGCCGACTTCACTCCTGTGTGCACAACCGAACTTGGTCGCATGGCTGTTCACCAACATGAGTTCGCTAAGCGTAATACCAAACTCTTAGCTCATTCTGTTGATCAGTTGGCTTCACATGTTGACTGGGTCAATGACATCAAATCATACTGCCTTGACATTCCCGGTGACTTCCCATATCCAATCATTGCCGATCCAAACCGTGACTTGGCGGTTTCGTTTGGTCTACTCGATGAAGAACAAAAGAAGGACCCCGAAATTGGAAAGACCATTCGGGCTCTATTCATCATTAGTCCGGACAAGAAATTGCGTTTGTCAATGTTTTATCCGATGTCAACTGGTCGTAATGTTGAGTAAGTTGAAAATACACAAATCTTTAGGCGCAGTAAATAACAATATTTTCTTTTTAATTTTTGTTTAGTGAAATTCTTCGTTGCATTGACTCGTTGCAGTTAACCGATAGACTTAAGGTCATTGCTACTCCTGCCAACTGGACGGTAAAATTACAGATACTGATTTTTAAATTTGATAAAATCAAGCCTAAACCTATATTTTTTACTTTTACTTTTTAAGCCTGGAACAAAAGTGATGATTCTGCCAACAGTGACCGATGAAGAAGCAAACAAACTTTTCCCTAAGGGTTTCGATAAAGTATCCATGCCATCTGGAGTCAACTATGTACGAACCACTGAAAATTACTAAAATGTGTTTACCCTTTTTCATATAATTTTGTAAATATTTTATTAAAAATTTAAATATAGAAATGTACTGTAAAAATAATACATGCATAAGAACTTAACTCTGCATTTACAATACTGACAAAACCCTTTTTTCAGTCCATCGTTATGGATGTATGGATTGACATTTTTCAAAAACAATGAAAATGGAAAGGATTTTGTTGACCCAACAAAATTAAAAAAATCAATATAAAATTCTTTAAAAGGCAAAAATATGAATATTAACATAAACAATTTTATTCATTCTATTTAAAATGACATTTCAATGAAATGTATAAACTTGTAAAATTATTATATTTATTGTTTTAAATTTAAAATTTTTTTAAATTTCGGATAGTCTTTGTTCTTCGTGCTAAGTTTATTAAAAATAAGAATGTACTTAGTAAAAAATGTGCATTTCCGTTATAAAGAGAGAAAGAGAGCTTGGGTGTAAAAACAAGCAAGAATTGACGTTAATAAAGTATCAAGGAAATGCTTAATGAAGCTCCTGATATAACTTGAGTTTTGATTTTCCTTGAGGCATTCCCATAACAACACATAACATTACTTGAGTTTTGTTTTTTCTTAAGGCATTCCTAAAGTGAACACTTACTTAAGTATTACCTCAGAATATCGATTCTGATGAATTACTTTTCACCCAAAAATTATTCTCAAAACTTCTTTATTTAAAAGGCTTCTACCAGATTAAACTTTTGATTGTAATTTATCAAAAAATGCTATAAAAACTGGATTGTTAAAAATGTTATAAAACAAAATGGGCCATATTCATAGATGTTGTCTAGGTCGTTACTAAGAAAGACTCGGGTTTATCCTATGTTATTTGCATAGGATAAACCCGAGTCTTTCTTAGTAACGGCTTAGATAACATTTATGAATACGGCCCAATGCATATAAGCTTTTGAATATCTTAGGCATCATAATAATTGTTGAATAAATAAATAAACACAAATAAACCTACCTTTAAACCTTACTATTTGTAACGACCACATAATAAGCGCCATCTATCCATTAACATGCATACTCATTTTTCGTTAAGTTATTTGCAATCTTAAACCATCCCTGTTCATTAAATCACCTTTTTCTTTTTTACTGCTATCAATTTTATATTTTGCTCTTTTATTTTATTTATTATGCTCTAGTCGTCTCCAGTTAAACGGGTCGTTTGCTTCATGGTTCATTTTCGTAGTGGTACTGAAGTGAAAAAGACAGACAGCACAGAACAAGAGAATTGAATTGACAAAAAAAAAATCGAAAGGAAAATATTCATAATTTTTTCATTGTTGCTGCTTCATGTGGCATTTTCACTTGAATTAACATAGAAAAAAACTTAATCCCAATATCGAAATCAATGCGAAAAGTGTTTAATATTTTAATATCAAAACCAAATCGAAGGCAGCCAGTGACATAGTAATCAGCAAGGTTTTTTCTTTATTCTCATTTGCAAGACATTTTTTCACAAGCAGGAAAGAAAAAAAAAAAGACGACAAAGGAATAAAAAAAACCAAAAATAACAAAAGATTCAACCAGCAGAGTTGAGTAGTGTATGTCCAATATAAAGTTGAAAATGTGTTAAAATCAAAAATTGAGAAATTAAAAAAAAAAATGAAAAAAATTTCATGGCCGATAATTATTTAATAAATTTAACTATTTCTTTCGCCAAACAAACGTCGTGTATACATACGTCGTCGTAAGAATAAATAATAAATAATAAAAAAAAATAAAAATAAAAATAACAAAGGCAGACAGGAAAAAAAGAAACGAGTCGTTGAAGTCGAAGCGAAGTGTTTTGTAGTCATCGAACTGCGAACTGCGAGAAAAGAAAATGGACGGGCACCATACGCATCACAACAATTCATCGTTCTCGACCCCATCGTCGTCATCGTCGCACCATCATCATCATCATCATGTCGCCCAGCAGCAGCCTTTGCTGCAGCAGCACACTAGCAGTAAACATCATCTGCACCACCAGCATCATCACCAGGGATTGACTCAACAGCAGCAGCACCCGAATTGCAACAGTGGCAGCAGTCCCACAAATAACAGTAACACCCATCATATTGATCGCCTAAAGATGTTATATCCGAATGTCAACGAAAATGAAACACCACTTCCTCGATCGTGGAGCTCCCATGACAAGTGCCATGCCATTGGATTGTCACAGAATAATCTACGTGTTCATTACAAAGGTTAGATATTGTTATTACTAATTATTTCTATTAAAAAATAATTTTTATTTTGTATTTTTGTTCCAATGTCCGCTATGTTTATGTATAGTTTTTTTTTTGTCGATGCAAATTTAATTTGTATAGAGATAAAGAAAAGGCTGACTCTGGCCTTGTGATTGAGATGATAGTTTTTATTTTATTTCGGGAAATTCTAAATTATTCTTATCTTGTTTACGATTGTTCGTAAAATGGTGTTGTTCCTGCTGGGATGTTGGTATTTCTTCAATTTGATGAATACACATCAGTTTCTCTGTCTACTCTACATGGTGTAGGTGCATACATACATACATACATAGGTTGGCAAGGTAATTGGTACCTGGACTTGCACTTAATATTTTGTTACACAAAACTAAAAACACATTGTTAATTGTTTTAAAAATAATTAAATTACCAACGCATTTTATCTTGTACTCTTGACTTTCTTTGTTTCAAAATAATTTCTACCTACATTGGATTTTAGAAGTTTTCGTACGTTTTTCTATTTCTTTTGTTTTAATACAAGCAAACTTCCGTTGCTTCTAAAACGATAGTTCAACCTTAATCAAAGCAGTTTTGACTGCTGTTAAGAGAGTCTGTAAACATTTCTATCCATATTTCTAGATGTGTAATTTTATTGATTCTGTTAGAAGCGAAATAGCCCGTTGAGATTTCTGATATCTGTTTTTTTTTTCATTAACTAGGTACATAGGTATATGCCTGTAAGACCTTGGGTCTTTTAAATGCGACTTGCACGGCACTAGTTAGAAATAAAAAGATAGGAAAGAATTTTAGCTAGTACAGTAGATTGAAATTTAGATGGTTATCATCTCATAAAATCCCTTTGTGGCTTCTAGTCAAAGCTGGGGATTAAAGAAAAAAAAAAATGCTGCCCAGGGTGGGCTTGAAGCTTGAACCCAATTCGGGAGGGTATAGCACGACTCAAGATAGCACGCCTTTAGACACACCGACACAGTCCGCCGACTGTCCAAAAACAAACAATTTTCAGGTCACATCTTGTAAGCGTAGGTAAAATTATGTATTGATAAAAAGGAGAGGGCGCTTGTAAGGGAGAAAATCAGTAACAGGATTCCTCAATAAAGTTTTTCACAAAAACAAAAACTTTAACTGAGCAGTAAAGTCAGAGAAAATCGTCTGAGATCTTTTAAAACCTTTGCCTCTGTTCTGAAGAAATCTCGCATCGAAGTAAATTGTGGTGAAACATGTTGAATCGGAATATAATTCATAAAAATATGACACAGGGTGGCGCACAAATCGTGCTACAAAAAATAAATCGTTATAACTTTTTGACTGTGTGGGTTATCTGCTTCATTTTTTTTTTATTTGGAAGCTTACTATTTAGATTCATCAAAAAAATGCTTGGAATACTAAAAAAAGGATTTGAATAGTGCAATGGTATCATGCTGTGCAATCCATCATTTCTGTCTAAAGAGAATTTAGGCGGGAGTTTGGTGGTGTCCCCCGAATAGAGGGACCATTATAAAATTGGTGAACATGTTTGCCGAATCTGGAAGCGTTACACGAAGACCGTACCATTGAGATCCCAATGTTTGTGTGCAGGATACAATCGCGGCTGTATAGCATCGGCAATATAGGCACATCCAATTGTTACGACTCGAAACTTATAGAGGCAAGTTGGAGTTAGCAAACGGTCACTACAAGCGATATTTCATGATGACTTGAAGTTCTTTCCATAAAAAGTCCAAATTACAAGCAAATTAAGCTCTTAGGATTTGCCTGTTCGCGTGGAGGTATGCCGAAAAATGTTTCCTTATAGAAAAATGTTTGTATCCAATTTCGCTTCGAAACGCTTGTATTGTTGCAATGCAATGTACGAAACTTTAGAGAGAATCACGTTGACGAGCTTACTGACAGGGCTGTCATTGAGCAAAACTAAAATCATTTGAAAACAATCAGACAGAAGTCGATCCGGTCATTTTGACAGTTGGTCTTCTTGTGAACCCCCTTTTTCATAGAGGGTTATTAATCCAAAAATTAAAGCAGTACGGTATTAGAGAGAACAAACTTGTTTATACAGAGTGATTTGCATAAAATATGAAACGAGGCATTTAGGTTAAGTAAAAACAAGATGAATATCGTATTGTATGAGGAGGGGGTCTATGTACGTCCGTTTAGATGAGACAGGAAATTTTTATTAAAAAAAAATTAAATAGAAAAGAAATATTTAAAAAAAAGGCAATATTATGTGTTTTTTTGGCAAAGCTGAGCGCAGTACAGTAGAATCTAACACGTGTTACACAAATAACACCAAGTTGTCGATAAAAAGATAAGTTAAATCTAGCTGCCGATAGATTTTTGACATTAATTTGAAAAATGACAAAAATCTATCGACAGCTAGAGTTAACTTTTCGTTTTATCTCCAGTTGGGCTTTGTTTGTGTTATACATGTTAGATCCTACTGTACTGCAGATAACTTTACCAAGAAAATAAACACACTTATTGTTTCAAAAAAATAATACCAATAATACTTGAACCTAGCAATTGAAGAGACGCAATGGAGTTCCTCAGTGTTCTGTACTTAGTTCTCTTTTGTTTATCCTTTTATAAATGATGTTTGAATAATTTTAAAGTAGGTACCTACTGCAATAGTTGGTAAGATCGAAGGTAGTGCCCTTTTTTTATCTACATATACCTATTTACCCTAATAAGACCCTGAAATGTAGATTAATTCTTGTTTTTAGTTTCTTTCAATTCGAGCAATTAGTGCCTGCCTATTTAAAAAGAATATCCGAGGTAGGTACCTATACTTACTATCAACTATAGAAACTTTATCTAGATATTTTTATTTCATAATTGCCCAATATTGAACACAGCTAATAGGTAGGTATAATAGCTAGCTGTTTTAAGTTCGGTGGAGGGAAATTGAAAAAAAGCTTATTTTAAGTAAAGTTTGTATTGATCACCCACTGATTGAGAAAGAAACTTACCTATTCATTTATAATTCAAGTAGGTAGGTACCTACCTAAATAACAAAGTTTGGATAGAAAGGTAGGTGCATAGATATAATGTTGTTACTTTTCCATTATATTAGTAAAATTGGTTTGCAAATATCTATTTTTCTTTGATTAATTAGTTTTTTTTTCTTCATATTTTTCCCTTTTTCACGTGCTTATGTTCTTATATTTTCATGATAGGAAAATTCTTTTGTTTTTTTTCCCTTGGGTTTATTTTCTTAATTGTTCATTTCTATTTTATAACTTGTTCATCTTTCGTGTTCATCAATGTTGCTGCGCTGCCCATGCCTGTTCCCTTTGCACTCTCACATATGTTTTTGCCTTCTTGTGTCTCCTTCTCCAACATCGCATATTTTTGCTGATTTTGCTTTCATCTACTTGTTTTGACTTTTTTTTAGAAGTGCGTAAATAAAATTTTGTTTTTTTTTTCTATCGCCCATTCGTTTGTTTGTATGGGCGTTTTATTGAGTGTGTTAGTAAATTGTGCGTTAGGTTGACTTTTGGACATGCAAACATACATATCGCATTTGCAGCTTCACTTTTTGTTCTCTCACTCGCACTCGCACTCACTTTGTCATCTTGGCGATGCAAACTTAACGAAAGTATTTTATTTGCTCTTTCTTTTGGCCATTTCTTTGCTGAAGTTCCGTTTTGGTATAAATTTTCTTGTTTGTTGTTGGTTTTGATTGGTGTTGTTGCTTATGGCTAGCTTAACTGTTCATCAGCTGATTTTGTATCAAACTGTCAAAATTAAAAGGTAGCAAAGAGTGGGAGTTGGGAGTAGTTGTATGTGTGCGTGTGTGTGCATTATTTTCGATATTTATGAATTATGATAGCATGTAGGATGTAGGTAATGGAAAAAGAAAACACCAAATCATTGTTTCTCTTTTTGTTTCCAACAAAAGAAAACCTTCAATAGAGGATTTTAGATTTTCAATTTTTCTTCTATATTGTTTTTCTTAATTTTTTTTTAAAGCCAACAGCGTTCACTGTTCAGAAAACTACTGATAACAAAGAAGGTTAAATGAACTTGTATCTAGATAGGCAGCTAGGGGACATACTACCTACCTCCTAAATGGGTGCTAGCCTGCTAGGGTTACCCTTGCTTTAATGGCCTTCTGCGTTTGTTTAAGGGTAGAAAATTTATTTTAGTTTTATTTATAAATTTTTTTTCAAGATTCTGTTGGCGTAGGTACATTTAATGGTAAACTTTTATAAATTACTATATTTATTTTAAGATAGACAGGTACCTATATTTTTATTGTGGTTTAGTCAGAAAAAAAAACAGTTTAGTGAATGATGAGATGAGTGATGCTAATGACCCAATTAGTTCTCTGGCTGAAATTCGCAAGGATTATTATCAAACAAAAATAGTGATTTGTGATTTTTTGTGTAAACAATTTCGTCTGTCTCTATTATAGGTAACGTTATTGGGGTTGTAGGTACCAAGTAGGGCTGCCAGATACAATTTTATTAAAATCGGGACAACAGAACTCGAAAATCGAGACTATTCGAGACTAAACCAAAATTAAACGTTAAACATTAAACATTCAATAGGCACATAAATCAACAAAAACAAGTCTTAAAAACAATATTTTTGGTAACATAGGTAGGTAGGTACCTACTAGGAAGATCTTTTTGAATGACAACCTTTTTTTTTGTAGGTATCTATAATACTTACCTAGGTACCTACCTATTAATAATAAATTATTAAAAAATGAACCTTATTAGTTACACTTTAACTTCTAATCACTTTCAAAAAGTTACTTTTTTTGTCTTACCAAATTAAAATCTCAAAAATTTCACAGACAACACTCAAGTCAAGTGACGTAAGGCAGTGCTCTTTATTTCATAGAAATGTGGTGCTACTTAAGTTTTCTATATGACCATTTAAGTGTCACTAATCAAAGACAATGATGAACAACAACGGAGAAACTTAACTTTTTAACTTAATATACATCATAAACACTCACAGGCTTATTCATAAATGCATTATAGTGAGTGCATAACGCTATGCACTCCTTATAATGCATCAGAATGCAAAATTATTCATAAACCTTATACAACGTTGAATAGAGACATTATTTGCGTAGAATTTAGATGAAAGCCAAATTATTTAAAACAGATTTTTGGTTCTTTTTTTTTTACACAAGCTTATTATAACTGTAATGGATTGAAAAGTTTTGTGTGCATAAGAATTATTGTAACGTGGAATAGGTAGTGGCGAAATAAATCCTTATACAGTTAAGTAATAACTATCCATTTGTTTAGAGCAGATTCTAAATATTAGATATTTAAAAAAAAAAAAGTCAGGGGGGTAAGGAATCGATTTTTTCGACCAATAACAAAAAAACAAGGCTTAACTTTGCAAACGATTTTATTAATAAAGTTAGATAGTATAGAAATGAAAGCTCCTAAATCAAACAAAATTGGATTGACAAGTAATGCATTACAGCTCGTTTAAAATCATTTTCTCTAATTAATGCTATGAGATTTCAGCTGTCAAGCCATTAAAAGTCGTACCTATTTTGAAAAAACAACTTTGGCTACATGAAAATATACCCGAAAAAATAACTACATACTTATGAAAATAACAAAGCATATAAGCTTGAACTAAGGGCTGCGGAAGACCTATCAGTATACTTCAAACATCTCCTTCACTGAATTTCCAATTTGCCGAACTAAAAAAAAAAAACCCCTGTCGTGGGTTGACATCATTTAGGAAAAAATATTCAACCACCGATGACAATTTTACACTTACCTTTTAAGGCTACGAACAAAAAAACATTGCCCCCAAAACAATATTCCGTATGATATTTTCCAGTCGACTGGTTTTCCGTGGCATATTTTCCGGAGCAATGTTTACTCACAGAATCATTTTTAGGAGAAAGTGAGGTTTATATTGTCAATTTTCGAAATTAATAGCACCTTAGAGCTTTAAAAAAAAATCCTACTCTCAACATTAACTTGCAGAGGGGCAAACAATATGACTGAACAAATTTTACAAAGCGTGTTTGTACTTTAAATACATTGATTGTCTTTTTTTTCTTGTTGGTGGCGTTTCTATACTATTATGTGTTTATTAGATTTGCGTAGATCCAGTGTCTTGAAAAGAACCACAAACGTAACAACTAAAAACACAAATTTTCTTAATTTATCTAGACTCAAGTTGTATCAAATTGGACATTTCAACACGGAATCTTATCGTTTTACATAGGCCAAGTATATTTTTCGGAAGTATAAATTGGAAAAAAAAATTTACATTCTCTTTTTGCTTAGGGCCCTACACTATTTGTATGAAAAAAGTGGTTTCAATCAAATTTGTCCGATTACCTAATATGTCAATATAGGTACTTGAAATGCTGTCGTACGGCTTTTTCGGACTAATACTACATTGGATTGAAACCACTTTCTTCTTGCAAACAATGGACGTCCTTAAATTATTTAGTCTGTTATTTGTCTCGAAAATTGTTTCTACATGTTCGTTCAAAATAATAATGTAGATTAATCAGTCCTTTGTCCATATGTGTGGAAAAAAATATTATAATTAAACGTTGGATTCTTTCAAGGAACAGGCAAAAGTGTCAATGATGCTGCCGCATCTGTACGCACTCCTCATCCAATTCCACCTGGCTGTGGCTTGTATTACTTTGAGGTAAAGATTATTTCTAAAGGCAAAAATGGCTACATGGGCATTGGTCTTACTTCCGAGAATTTCAAAATGAATCGATTACCAGGTAAAAAACAGAAAAAAACTATTTTGAAAAACTTTATTTGACCTGTCGTTATATTCTTGGCTTTTTTTAGGTTGGGATAAACAATCCTATGGCTATCACGGCGATGATGGAAATTCCTTCTCCGCCTCAAACCGAGGTCAATCATACGGTCCAACATTCACCACAGACGACATTATAGGTTGCGGAGTAAATTTCGTCAATAACACATGTTTTTATACTAAGAACGGCATCGATCTTGGTATTGCATTTAGGGATTTACCAGTAAGTTTCATGACTCAGTGGGTAGTTATTTAATTTTACGGGTGATGTCTTTGCAGTCGAAATTATACCCAACAGTTGGCTTACAAACAGCTGGAGAAGAAGTTGATGCGAATTTCGGACAGGAGCCATTTAAATTCGATCAAATCGAAGATATGATTCGACAAATGCGAGCCGAAACTAAGGCAGCCATATATGATTTTCCAATGCGCAGCGAATATGGAGATCCAACGACGCTATTGCACAAGTAAAATAAACACAAATAAAGTTTTTTCCCCCAGAAGTCTTTTGTAAAGTAAACTTTTTATATTCTTTTTTTTTACAGAATGGTCTCATCTTATCTAGTACACAACGGATACAGTCTTACTGCAGAAGCTTTTGGAAGAACTACTGGTCAGAGCTTTACCGAGGAACTAGGATCAATAAGAAATCGCCAGAGTATGCTCATCTGTTTTGTGCTTTAACATTTATTGTGATGTTTTTTTTTTTTATTTTGCAGAAATATTAAAACTTATTATGACTGGTAAAATGGGACAAGCAATAGAGCACACTGTACGCTCATATCCCGGACTGTTAGAGAACAATAAAAATCTATTATTTATGCTTAAATGTAGACAATTCATTGAAATGGTTAATGGATCAGATATTGAAGTAATACATTCCACATAAAATTGATGCGCAATTTCTCGAGTGTTATTAAAATTTATTATTTTTATACTCATTTTGTTGCAGTGTACTCCTGCCAAAACTATACAAACTTCTGTTATTCAATCAACTAAGTCGTACCAAAATGGCACACCGAATAGTGCTGTGATAAGTGCAGAATGCGTTCAAGATAATCAACAAGATATTAAAAATTCGTAAGAAATTTTTTTTTTTTGATATAAGTTATCTTAATATCTACATTGTTTTTGTTTTTCTTATAGATTTTTGATAGATAATAATTCAGAAGATTTAGATAAGTGCAACGATATATCGAACAGTGATTATTTGAATGATGTTGAAATGGAGAATGGCCATACAAATGGTAAGTTTTACCTTATTGTTTTAAAAAAACTTTTAACAAACAGCTAGAAGTATCTATCCCATTCGCTTGATGTGGCCGAGCCAGTATGTCTAAGTTAATTTTAACTATTTATTTTAGACTACAACCATATTTTTGTACAGCTCAGAAAGAGTTTTATAGCAAAAATATAGTTGCTTTTTTGATTACTAAGTATGAGACACCAATGATTGTATTTGATTCTCTACCCAGTTAATGATCTTGGTCCTTCCCATTTTTACCAACTTAAACCAAATACACTATCACTTAGGTCCTAGTTCTCAACGAGGACCAGCTGTTGTTACTTGTTGTTCAAAAAGCTAATATTTTGTTTATACATTTTTATTCTTTTCTCCAAATTCCAGGTAGTTCATGTAAAAATGGAACATCTCCAACAAATTTTGCCAATTCCCTTGACGTAGACGAAGACATGGGTAAGAGATAGAACTTGAATTGAGTTGTGTTTCATATTAAACAATAAATACTAAACAAAAAACAAATAACACGCGTTTATAGATGTCGATTTATCGCCATCACGTAAATATTGCCATGGCTTTGAGAGAATACTTGAGTTTGGTAAAGAACTTTCACAAATGGGTCAACAGTTAGAAAAGGAAAATAAAATGAATGAAGAAGATCGACAGATGTTGGAAGTGAGTTTTTTTTTTTTGTTTTAATATTTTCAATTTATGTTTTTTACAAATTATATTTAATTTCAGGATGCATTTAGTCTTATAGCTTATTCAAATCCGTGGTCAAGTCCATTGGGCTGGCAACTGTGTCCATCGAAACGTGAAACAGTTTGCTCTGCCCTTAACTCGGCTATATTAGGTGAGTCTAAAAACAAACAAATAATAAACAAAGAGTCGAAAATGACGAAATAATATTTCCAGAATCAATGAGCTATCCATGGAGACCACCACTAGAAGTGTGTGTTGCCCATGCTGGCGAGCTCCTTAAAGTTATGGCTAATTCATCGCTTGGCGCTTGCGCCTTTGTCAACATTGACGATGTGTTCCCACAGAATTGACCATGTCCTGTAATGACGGTGCCGCTGCCGTCGGCCAACGTCATGTTTGCTACGTTAATTTAAAACAAAACAACAAAATTATAAAAAAAAAAAACAAGTTTTAAAAATAATTAAATTTTGCATAATCTTTATTTTTTAATCTAATTTAATTACAAATTACTTATCAAATTTCTAGTTTAATTTGTTGTTTGTGTCGCTCTCACTCAGTTGGGCGATTATAAGAAATATTTTCTTTCTATTTTTTTTACAGTTTTAAGATAAAATTAGTTATTTCATTTTTTATTTTAATTTTTGCTGAATTTTAAACAGAAACATAAATTTATTCGACCGTTGTTGTTATAATTTTTTTGGTAACGATTTTAAAAGTTAGATTAAAAAAAAAAAGAAATAAAAAACATAAAACAATCAAATTTGAAATATTGCATAGAAATATAATGTATATACGAGAAAAACAAAACATATTATAAGAGTTATTAACAAATAGTTTTTTTTTTGTTTGTTTTCTTTTTATTTACTTTTTTAATTTGTTTCGCTTTAACAAACCATAAACCACTAAGTGTTTTGAAAATCTAAAAAATACTAGAAAATAATATATTCATTCATTGGGTGCATTCAAAAGCCATGTGGATAAGCTCTTTCGGATATTAATTTTGAGTATATGGGTCTTAGACAGATACATAGCATACAAGATAGCATATGAGAAAGGTTCTTTAACGCATTGTCTGATTTAATTTATTGTATTGCTTCCCTAATAAAATCATTGATTTTCTACCAAAGGCTGGAGAAGCAGTTGAAACGGGGAATATGATTTCTCAAAAGAACTTTTATCTTTCTTTTGCAAACTTAGATTTATTGCAAGCGAACGTAATTGAGCAAACGAATCCCAATAATTTCAGTCTCAGTTTTTTTTTTCTTAAGTGATCAATTTTACAGACAAAACTTATCCGAATTTCTGAGAATACGGAAGATTTTACAAACCTAGAAACCTAAGGGAATCTCTGGATAAAAAGTTTATTTTAAGAATATTTTTTTTTTATTCTATTTCAAAAATAATTAAATAGAGAATTTGTAAAATAAAATTTCAGATTCAACGTTTTTAAATATTGTTTTGCCAAGAATATACCGACAAGTGAGGAAATGAAAGCGACATCGATATTCTTTCGATAAAGCCAAAAATATTGAGTGTCGATACCGATAAGTCAAGAAACGGCCTAAAACAAGAATAAAACAAAACACACAAGTTCGAATCAGCTTACTTGAAAGATATTGTGAAACAAGCCCTTAGTCGAAAAGTGTTAGCTGCTAAATATTGTATAAAGAACTTTCTTTTGAAAATATGCCCCAATCCTGCCAACTTCCTTAATTTTACTTTGCTGATATTGTTTAAACTTCATTACTTCCGATTTCTATAATCTTTTATAGAAATCGGAAACCAAACCAAATTACTATTTTTAAGGACAGATCTGACCGATCTGATAATAACCACTTGGAATTTTTTAGCCCTGGCCCCGGGCAATCAATACTTTATTCGGTCCTTCGTTATTGATGAGACACCATAAGATATTTTGACGATGTTCATTAAAGACAAATAAAAAAGTTAAAAAATTGGATATCAGATCAAGTGGAGTAAGCGGGCGTTTAATGGATCTAAGCGGCAGTCCAATGTCCTTGTACAAGACACAATAAAAAAGAAGAACCTTGAAGCTGACACTTCTCCCACCTTTCAATAATAAATTGGGGTTATTAATTATGTTATAACATTTAAATCCGTATTTCCAGAAAAAAATATGCCTTCGAATTGAATGTCATGATTTACCAAGTGATGCAAAACTCTAAAATAAATCAAACATCCTTGTCTAAATTTTCGTTTCAGATATGTATATGTATAATTTATTTTAATTACACAAAAAAAAATTATTTTTTTTAGAACACTTTCAAATTTTGAATACCATAAAAGAAAAACAATATACAAATCTAAATGTTTTATAAGAAAACACTTTTTTGCTAAGTGTTAACAAAAATAAAAAAAAAAATATAAAGTTTCCTCTGAGCGTGTTAATATTTATACCAAAAAGTATAAACAAAAATTAAAACAACAAAATTAACAAGTGATTATAAAAAAGAAAAGAAAAAAAATCAAGCCTAAACTTGAAAAATTTAGATGACGCCTATACAATATATTGTGACTGTAGTTTGATAAAGTTTAAATATTTATTATTATTATAAATGTGAATAAAATAATTTATTCATCTATAAACATAAATTTAATAGAGACTGTAGAAATTGAAACAAAAAATTTTAAAGAAGAAAAATACAACACGAAAAGATACATTTTAATTCTCAAATCCCAAAGTAGAATTTAATTGCAAATATACTTACAAAAATTTAACTCCAATTTTTTGTCAATAAAATCTACAATACAAAATAATTATTTCTTCAAAACATCATTTAAATATCTTTTTTCTGTGTAGTTTTAAAACCCATTTAGTATTGTGGTTTTTCTCAATTTTTTTTATCACACATCGCATCGCCAAAGTAAAGCTTGCGTAAATTACTATATTTGGGATCATTAATTCTATAGTATAATAATTCGTGTTGATTGAATCATTGAATTCGAATTAAATCGATTTCTGACACCCATTTGGTACACTGCAATGTGACATGATAATTTATACGGATAATCACCCGAATCACAAATTCTATAGTAATCGGAATTTAATTACGAATATTGAATATCAGAATCAATTTAAGTGGAAAATTTCATAAACGAATTTTAACTAAAAACGCATTCTGTGATATTTTTTTCATGGTAAAGTGGCAAGTTTCCGATTACGATGGAACTCGTGATAGGTTCGAATGAAGTTTGTCGTTATTATATCCGACCATTCAGACAATCATCGATTTCAATAAAAACGATATTCCAAATCGAGCGGATTCAATCCACACGAATATCAAAAAAATGCTTTTTTGTTAATTGCCTTTAAATTTTTTTTGAGATATTTTTTTTATTTTAAATTTCTTTAAAAATTTAACAAAAACAAAAAAAAATATTTTAAACAAACCAATCAATTTATTTTGCCTTTTTTGTTTTGTTTTTAAAGAATCGTTTTGAAAAGTGCGTATATTTAAACAAAAGAAAAATAAAAGAATATATAAGTTATATTTTAAGCAAAACTAATAAAACAGTGTAATAATTTTAATATTTAAGAATAATATAAAATTAAGAAAACAAATTTGAAATATATATATACGAACATAAAAAATAAACTAATAAAATTCATTTGAAGTTTGTTTTATTATTTATCACAGAGTTATGTACCTAAATGCTAATTCTGCTGCTGTGATTTATTTTGTAAAGTAATTAATTCTTAATAATATTTCAATTCATTTAATTGATTTTGTATTTTTTTAATTAATTTTTAGTACAGGTAGAAAAGGTATTTAATTAAAAGAAAATGTTACCCTTTTGAAACTTGGCAGAAAGTCTACATTTGCAATAACAATGTAAAATTAAAAGAGCATAAATAGGTGGGTCAGACCACTCATAAGTCACTAATATTTATCCGAAAACTCCGATATCAGAGCTCATTACATATGAGTGCTTGATGCATATCAGTCTAAGAATCTGGCCTTATTTTTGATTTTAAAATAAAGTAATTTCCATCAATGGTATTTGATAGATAAAATTAAATATCTACTATTTTTTTAATATTATGATATAAAAATATGATTTATTAGATTCAGCATCAAAAAATACCTGTCATGTGTCATGTGCTTATATTGCACTTCTATTTGTATTCTTTGGTTTTTTAATTTGGTTTGAAAATTGAAATAATTAAAATTTATTGTTTTGGACATTAGTATCCAAACAAACCTATATGATGAATTTTAGGGAAATAAGACTTGAAAAATTTTTTTAAAATATTTTTTTATAAATCAAGTTAAAAGAAAGTGGTATGCCATTTTTAACTTCTAATTTAGCACCAACCAAAAATCAAAATTCCAAAAAAAATTTTTATTTTTACCCATGAGTACTTAACAAGCGATTTTCAATGTAAAAATTCAAAAGTAATAAATGCGATTCGTACTTAAGGCGTACTTAAGACTACAGTGCTACAAGAACTTTTATATAAAAAACGCATTGCGCTTTGTCTCATTTGGTTTGGGTACTCTCATAATGACGCTGTGTAAATAAATTTTGCACTGTCGCACTTTGGTTTGGGCAAGCCTTTACCCTCGGAACGAAGTAGTACACGTGTCGGTCTGTCTTGTGACAGTACGACAAGACGACAAATTGTTGTTACACTGTCATGAGACAGAGCCACATTTTGCCAAAAATGAGTTTCCAAATGTGATAATTTCCTATAAAAATTTTCAACTCGAAATGAAATAATTTCCACCTCATTTGCACGAAATTAGCTAGGAAATTAAGCCAAATATTTATGAACACATCCATTACTCTATTGTGAATTAGTCACACATTTGTTCTGTATACGAGAGACGGAAACAAACAGCATCGCAGAGGTGTAAGAAAGAACAGTCATATAGCAAAGAACAGATAAGGAGCTGTCAAACGGAATGAGATAATTTGTAATGAAAACACTTTTTATCGAATTTGCTAAATTATCTCTTTTGGGCTCTCGTCGAAACAGTCTATAAGGCTTTAATAATTGTGTACATAAAATAAAACTTTTGTTTGGAAAGGCCTTAAATTAATGTTCTTCAGTTTAAATCATAGTCGAGCTGAATGCGAACTTTTGACTGATTGCTGAATGCATTCACCCTCAGCAACCATCTACTACAATATTTCAACATCGCATTCCCGAACGCATCATTGTGTACTTTTTATGAACTGTCAAACGTTCGATTTTTTTCCACCCTAAAAAGTTGCTTTTGCTTGACCAAGTGCAAATAATCCTCGAAATTTTAAGTTAAAATCCAATTTCAAAGCAAATTTACGGGCGGCAATAAAAATTCATCTAATTTATCAATCAATTCGATAAATAATTTCATCAAAACTCAATAAGAACCCATTCGAATCTTGAAACAAAAAACCTCCCTTTCGATTCATCAGAAGAGTTAAAGAAAAAAAAAAAACGTCGAATACATCAAGAATCATCCCGATCATCGGCTTTTTTTTCGTGTGTTGTTCAGAGCGAGTGAGAGTTTGCAAATTAAATTAAACAAAAAAAAGTAACTAAATTAAACAAATCGTGAATTCGGTTGAAATAGATTGGATTTGTTGTGATACGCGAGCGTTGCAAGCGAGTGAAGTGAATCTGTGACAAAATTTGCCAGGGAAATAAGCAAGATTCCCTAGTGTGTCCCACCCACTTTTACACATTTTTTTTGTAGGCTTTTCCACTCTTGACAGCTGCTGCTGCTGCTGCTGCTACCCTAGGTCTCCTGGTGAGTGTACATCTACTATCTAACTAGTGGTGCTATATTTTCTATTCAACTTGAGCATACACCCTTTTACTATGAAGCGATGGGTGAAGAAGGGGGTGGCGACGTATGCGGTAGTAGTTTTTTTTGTTGCTTGATTTAAAAACAAATTATTACTCATTTTGATGGAATTGCTTGAAGATGCCTGTAAATCGACAGCAAGGTGTTCTATATCCGAGACATAATTGATAAGATAACCTGCTTGTACCTACCCTAATTAAACCCAAAAGGTACATGATGCCTTGGAACAGGCAACAAGAACGACTTCCGTCGAAGCAAAACTGTTTTATTTATTTTTTTTTTTTTATATTTCAAATTCTCTTCCAGTTGGAATTTCGGTGTTATCAGTTGCGGATTCTATTTAAAGGTGCACGACGTCATCGTCAATTGTTTGCCATAACAGCTGCTGGGGTTGGAATTTATGTTTGCTGTCTGATATGCAATTTCTATGAGCCATAGGAAATGTTCCAATAAAAATTGAAAACTTTTCCATTTTGTGTTTTAACAATAGACGTTTTATATTTGAATTCCTACAAAAGAGAGTTTCAGACTTTTATTAGTTTTGTGGGATGCAATTTTACCATATGCTTGAGACTTTCGTTTTATTTTTTTATTCTAAGAACTTTTAAAATTAGAAGCTACCTACCTAAAGCATTTAGCTATATCCTCTTTCGGAGTTAACATGAATTTTATCAGACTAAAGGATGATGATACCTACGACGATCCTGGTTTTTAATCTCGGAAAAACTATCTCTGCTATTTATCTAAGTATTTCTACAAATTGTATTCAAGCTCTGAGTGGTTCTCATCTCCATTATTTTATTTATTTTTATTAATTTCTTACGAAGTAATTTTACTCGTGTGGCGAATCATCTCTCCGATGTTAACTATGAATTTACTTGAAGGATTTCTCTTTGACGGGAATTGTCTCTATTTTTTTCGTACAATCAATTTCAAGATAGTATTAAAACTTATAACAAGTATTTCTCGACATAGGTAGATTCTACAAATTGTATTCAAGCTCTGAGTGGTACCTAATCATCTTCATTTTTCAGCTCATGTTCCTGCTTTCAAACGAAACGGATTTTCTTCTGCGGCTAGTCATTTCCCTGAATTTACTTAAGAGTATTATTCTTATACAAGGCGATTTTAAAGAATTTAACTCATGTACTAGTCTGTTCAGTCAAGTCAGTCGTTATTCATATTCTTAATGTAATTTTGAACTTCTCAAACGTGCTCCTTTCTGCTTGAAACCACTTTGACGAACGAATTTACTTGCACTAGTTTCTGATAGATAGCGCTTATAAACAAAATTTAGGGCGCATATTTGTAGTTCTTATGTTATTCTGTGTACATAAATACTTTTTTTGGAAAATATTTAAATTTAAGCGGTTTGGCTCAATTATGAGCCACCATATTATAAAGGGTTGAACCACATCGTTTTCTTGGATAACAGTGGATGTTATAAGAAACAATTTATATAAAAGAATAATAGTTAAAAGCTGCTTCTTTGTCTGCTATGAGCTCCTAGTTTAGCCAGATTCGAAAGATCCGCCTTAGGATATTTGTAGTTACCCTTCCCTTGAAAACATAATATGTTGGTATTAAAATTCCATGCGATTTATCGATAACTCAACAAAAATTTCAAAAATTCTCGCGAGCATGGCCTAGTGTTAGGTGACTGCATAAAATTGTGTTTGGTTTTCTACGATGCTCTAGAACATTCTCTAAAAATTTGAACGCAGTGTTCAACTCCGTGAAGGAAACCAACAAATGCAATATTTTTGAACGGGAATGGTTTTATTGTTTAGTCTATTGATACAAAAATGTAAACAAAATGACCCGATTGCATATTAACTTGTGTAATGTTTTACCCTAGTAGGTTTTTAACCACAAAGAAGAGATAGACCATTTGAACTAAAAATGGACATTTGTCAAACCTCCACTATCAAAAGTAAGCTTTAGTGGGTAACAAGAACTCGAGGTGGACAAACAAATGACCCCTGTTAGAATCTAAAAAAGAATTGTAGAATTTATGGGACTTTTTAATTTTTAGAGCAAAGTTTGTATTTTGTTTGAATATATCGTTAAAGAAGGGTGGACAAGCGACAATTGTTGGTAGACAAACGTGTACAAACGATTAAAACTATTGCTGGTCAAATATTTTGAATTTGCGGTTCTGGCCTCACTACCACTACCTCTATACTTACATACTACTGGTTTTCCTTAAACAAACCGTAATTACCGGCCAGTTTTTCACATCCCTACAACGTACAGTAACAGCACCTCCTCAAGAATCCGCCGTCGACTTGATCGCACCCGCATGCTAAAATATTTGTCACCTACTAATTTTATTTGAAAGCCAAAATGTTAAAATACTTTAACTGATGTAAATGGTATACCATTTCATTTTATATCGGATTCTTTAAAATTGCTGGACGTACCGAAGAGCTACTAAGAATAATTTGCAGTTTTGACACCGAAAAAACGTTATTGAATTAATAAAAGCTATGTATGCCGAAACTAAGATAAGAAAATCGTTTCATTAACCCTTGCGAATTAAAAATTCGTTGGATTCTGCAGGAAAAGAAAGTCCCAAATTCATCAAAAAGTTTGAAGTAATGAAGCATTTGTTAAAGTAATTTTATATCACAGTTCTAAAAATTTAGACTTGTCAGATCAGCTAGAGCTGCTTTGCCAATTATATTCAGTGGGTACTGGGTAATCAAATTGTTCCGACTAACTTCAAATATTCCACATTTTCATCTTATTTAAACAAAAAACACAAACGAAACGCTACTAATTCTTACGTAATAAGCTTAGTTGCACAAATATAGGCGGAAATAAAAAAAATCTGATTCAAAATATCTACAGTTTGCCTATGACCTGAGTGAAAAATTCGGATTAAAATTGAAAAAAAAAAAACAGTTTTTAGAAATTCTAAGAAAAATCTATTTCTTACGAAACGAATAATCGCGAGGCATTAGTATCAGAAAATGTTTTTTTGTCATTCGTAAGATGATTCAGCTGTCATGAACGGTTGCAAAAGTACCTGATTATTTCGACACATTGTTAAAAATTTGTTTTTTTACCACGATTCCAAAATCATACCCAAAATTATGTTCACATTCTTTTAACCTAAAACATATTTCCAGGAGAGCTAAAATTATTACCTCGATAAAACCGTTAATTTATCTTTGTTTAGCGCGTTACCGATGATTAATTTAATGTACGAGCATTACGTGCGTAAAAAGTTTCCAAAACATAAATAACTCTCTAAGGTCTTTTATACAAAGAGTTCTTTAGAATCTTAATCTAATAGGTATTAACCATACTTTATTTCATATCATACACCCAATAGTTCTAAAGGTACTTTTTGAAAACAAAAAAAACTGCACTCACTGTTCGCACATTTTATGGACATTTTTTTCACTTTTAATTGTTATTCCAATTCCAAGTGTTTTGTGCACTACTTGGTGACTAATAGCTGGCACCTCATCGCCCATAACTACATGAGTAGAGTCAGAAGCGTAGTACCTCGATGAATATCAATTGCTTTTGGCTCGATCTCGGAATCATTCATGAAGTCGGTCGACTATAATGATGGAGGTAGTGCCTGTAACAGTGACGGGCAAGGGAAACGTTGATAATGAAGCTCCAGCTTGCGATATCAATTAGTATACATTTTCAATTTCATATTCTAGAACTGTAATAAAGTGGGAGCGGGTTTTTAATTAAGAATGATTTTTTTTTTGTTCTTCTTTTGTAATGCAATTATGTCTGCCAAACTTTGTTGTTTTCAATTTTCGCTTAATTTTTTCGTAGCTTGCACTTTTCCAACATCTACTCAATTTATTATTAATTAATAAAATCTTATTTCAGAAACTTTTACCAATTCGAAGTTGAAACAAATAAGACGCAAACAGAACGAAAAAACAAAAAAATAAAAAAAACAAGTGCAATATAGTTTTTAAAATAAAATAAAACAGACAGACGGAAAGAAAACCACCACATTCAACCAACAATGGGATGTACCACATCAGCTGAGGAACGTGCCGCCATTCAACGCTCCAAGCTCATCGAAAAGAATCTCAAAGAAGATGGTATTCAAGCGGCAAAGGATATTAAATTGCTGCTGCTCGGTAAGTGCAGTATACTTTTAGATGTATAGTTTGTTTTATTCTTTTTTTTTTTTTTGTAATTTTAACAATAAGTTTTCTTTTAATGTTTTTTTTTGTGTTTTTCTTCAAAAAAATAAATTAACACCTCTGGGCGGTAATTTACAAAAAATGTGTTCATATTCTTGAATATTGCATTTTAACGAGAATTTCCTTTTTATTAAACATACTTTAAGATTTTTTTTTTAATTCTGTACAACTACAACAGATGGAAACGCAAAATGTTGGAAGAGAAGGAGGAACAATGGTTATACTTGTTGTCCTTTATCTTATATATTATTTTGTTTTTGACTAACTCTTGGCTAGGATCCAAGAAGCAATATTGTTTTTTTGTTGCTGTTGTTGTGTGTTTTTTTGAAAGTTGTCTACTATATTCCATGCCAGTTGATAGGGGAGATTATGAGGACGATAATATTAATAGTGCAACAGTTTGTGCTTGCATGTTGTGTTGATCCTTCAGACATGTTGTTTGCGGTGACACATTTTTGAATTTTTAAGATTTTTTTTTTTTATAGAGTGTTTAAAATATTATTGAAGTTGAGGTTATGTCTATAAGTATGCAAATAATAAAGAAGACATTAAAAACAAAAATAGCTTTGAAGAAGCCTGTAGAAGATGATGAGCATAAATGTTGTTATTAAACATTTTAGTAATCAACGTTTAAAATTGTGTCTTTTGATAAAAAGGTGGGTTGACCTTTCGCCATTGAGAAATAACACAAGTCTTTCAATAGTGCCAACAAATAAGTCCTAGTTTATTTCAATTTTATGATTTCTTGTTTTGGTAAGTAATTTTTATCAGGCGGGCCAAAGAACCCACCGAACAAGCAAACACACATGCCTGACCTGGTCTCTGCCTACCACTCTTCTATACAATATTTTTTGCAGGATCTGTACCTGCAGGATGGAAGGGTTAAGTTTTTATATCGTTACATAAACTATAGCATAAAAAGTCGGATACCTTCGGATTTTTCTATGACAGAAAATGATTCGTTTCTTTGCTATTTTCTAACAGGTATACAACAACAAAATGTTATCCGAATTTTGTTGTCTGTTTGAACGCACCCAATTTGAACCTTGAAAGGACTTGAAAAGCTAATCTTAGATCACACAACTTGTGCATACACAAAAATTTGTATGTTTTTGCAATAAAAATACACAATATCAGCTGTACCATAATTCGGATGACACCAAATGATATACAAATCGTGTTTATAATGTCATTTTCTGTCATCCAATTTGTGGTTCAGATGATTTTTTGCATATTTATGTCAAAAATACACAAATTTGTACAGAAATTTTGGTGTTTATACAGATCGTGTGATACTAACTTTAGCAGTGTTATCCACATAATGTTCAATGTTGGAAATTTTTTCAACAAAATTGCACTGCAAGTTTAGTTGTTCTTCTAGACCTTCCGTTCTGTTTAAGACATTTTGGCAAAACTTTTTATAATCTTTCCCACACGTTTTGGCGCCGTGAAAAAGTGCTTTTCAAACCCTGGGTAAAAATTCGCTTACAAAATAAAAAGACAAAATAAATGTTGAATGTTGCATATTGAGATGTATTTTACCCCTCCTAGTTTTGAAACCAATATTTTCTGGGAATTTAATTTTTCTTCAAGCCTTATCCTTTATAAAAGCTATTAGCTGACCCGGCAAACCTGCAGAGAGATTTTTATTTTGTAGTCCTATAACACGATCGTCCATAAAATTTATTGGCTATTGGACCAAAACTAAACTACAGTAGCTAATCACCCTCAAGACTTATCATTCTTTGATTTTCAGAAATTGGTTAATAATTTTTGTATTTTAAATCTTTGCATTCAAGTGCAATTTTTGTTTTTTTTCCCCATTAGGAATATAGACCAATTATTTTGAAGTTTTTCCGAGGCGTGAGAATCATGGAACGACGGGGAAGACCGAGGAAAAACGTGTAATGTAGTTGCAAATAGTGTGAAATACCTAAGAAAGAAACAAACGTATGAGGTCGTAAATAACTGGTATATTAGAATCTTAAAATAAAATAAAAACAAATTTGAAAATTTAAAATTGGCTCAGCCATCTTGAATTCAAGATATCCTTTTTCATATACAATCGTTTAATTTATGGCAATACGGGGTATGAGTAATTTAGGAATCCATTTTGTCCTTCAAGCCCTTACTTTGAAATAATTTGCAGTTAAATTTAACCATAGTCAGTTAAAATTCAAATCAAACACAAATTAACTTGTATCAACATTTTATAGCTTTTAATTAGGCCCTGTTGTAGCCAAAGTACACTCATTACTCTGCCCCTTCTCTTATTCGAGTTCATTTTGGCCAAAACTAAACATCAAAAGCTATGCAAAAAACCTCATCTTACTAAATTAACTTTGATATTGCATCACGAATTTCCGGGTCAATTACAATGAATTTCGATTGTACAAGGACAATGTTTGCATCATCAGCACAGCACAGTTTAGCACCCCTTCCATCCATCCAGCTAGCCATCCACCCAGCAGATGTTATATGTGAGGCTATTGTAGTTGAATTGCATCCATCAAATGATGCCAAAAGCGGTCGCATCAAACCACATCATAAAAACGTCCCATCTATAGTGCTAAATAGAACTGCTTTACATTTATACAGATACGAGTGAGTGATGGATCGATTAAACGGTAATGGAATTTCCAATTGACCACAACAACTGACCACACCTTCCCTTTGCAAATGCGATATGTGACGCGCCAGCTGCCTTCACGCCGGCCGCTATGCTGCGCTACATCGAGCTGCTGCATAGATTGGCACTGTCAACTGTCTGTCCGTCATATTCTCATATTGTCTGACAAGTGGCAGGCCGGGCGTGGGTTATTAATTATTGTGCGTGCAGGAAACACATCCAAGGATTTGCGAAAAATCACAGGTGTTTTTGACGGAGGGAGTTTTCAAAAGATTTATGGTTGGTTGATACGAAGGTGGCGCTGTGGTTGGTGGTTAGTGGGGTGTAGTGGGTGGCCAGATGCACCTAAGAACACATATTTCACAAAATTGTTGTATTATAATTTATAAGTTTAGGCATTTTGTATAGAATCAAAACTCATTAATAAATTTCTGCAGGCATAAAATTAATGAAGTCTTGATATAATTGATGACAGTGATTTTTGTATATATGCATACTATCACTATCGTACATATCACACTGAGGTATATAAAGTTTAAAGTGTTCCATCGATAGTCCGTAGCCTGTTTGTCTGCCTTTACACCAAGACCACTTACCGTGTCAATTGATAGTTAGCGTTATTTGATTTAATTTTATTGATTTCGAGGTCAAATTTAGCCAATTTATAAAAAAGTCCATTATTAACGCACGGATGTGTTGTTTTCGACGTCGTTTGGTGGAGGTTAATTTTAAGCAGCCAAACGTTTATTTTTAGAAGGTAACCAACAATAGTTTTTTGTTATCGTGCGACGACCTTTGGGATTGTTTTTTTTTTTTTTTTGAGTTAATGGAATGGAATGAGACGATATATCGATATAAAAATAAAAAGCCACGCAGAATACTTTTGAAAAAAACATAGCATTTGTATGGAAGTTGTAAAAAATATTCATAAGTGTTCCCAGGCACACACATATTCCAGTCAATAAAGTAAACATCGCCAAAAACTAGGGGAAACCTGGATTCTGTGGAGGGAGAGACCCCCTCCTATGGTTGAAAATTCGTGCATGTAGTCCATCTACGAAAATTCGTTTTAATTGTGCTGCGCCAAAGTTATCGTACTCGTGCCCAACAAAATCGATATGGCTAATATGAGAAGTTAGAATAAATTATATTGAGAAAAATTCACAAAATAAAGTTTTCCAAAGGGGGCTTTAAATATTTGCTGAAAAATATTAATATAAGAATTAATTTGTGAGGTCATAAAATATGCGTTTTTATGAAATTTTCTATGCATTAGCCTCCAAAAGTGATAGTTGGTGAGGTATTCACAAAAAAAAAAAAAACTATTTTGGGAGGCCTTTGACCCCTGAAAAATTGTTAACGGCGCTCGTAGCGATGTAGACTTTTCACAGTTTCTTAAGAATACTATGAAGAATACGCTAAAATAAAGTTGAAAGGAAGTTCATCGTCCTGTCAAATTTATGGACTGGAAATCAATTTGCCAAAAATTGCATATTTATATTCTTAAAAAGTTATAAATGCAATGCATTGAGTATAAAAAAAAACACAAATTATGCTTAATAACTCTTAATTTGGAGAAAAATTAGTTTTTCGGCGAAAGGTAGTAGGTATTTTGTTCTTAAAAATTTTCGAAAAAGCAATTGAAGAATAGTTTCATTTTTCAATGTACATTCAGTCGATTAACTGGTACTACGTATACCTTACCTACCTCTTACCTATAGGTACTATATTTTATATTTAAACTTTAATATCTTTGATGTTTAAAATGTTCCTTAAACAAGAATATAAAATTTTATGGCTATTTTATTTTAACGACAGTTCTTAACACATAATGACAATGGCATAATTTTGGACTTAATACAAGACACATTAAATACCAATACTAACCAGCCCGCACAACTTAAGAAAACACTTCCTTTTTTTTTTTTTTGTATTAATATTAGATACTGTAAAGTGATATCCTTAATGCTACAAAGTAAACCAAACAGAAGTTTGGCTAAATTGCCAAAACTGAATAAGCAATACACCTTATGAAATATGTATGTGATGAACCTTTTTTTTGAAACGATAGAAAAAAACTTCAAATGATTCGTCTCGCCAGCCAGATTCAATTTCAAGGCTAAGATAAGCATAAACAATTCAAGGATTTCAAGAAGGAATAAATTTAATGTATAAAAAAAAGATTTCGTAATGAGAATTAGGTAAGGACATGGCACAAAGAAAATACTCCTAAGCCAATTATAATTTTTATTTTTCCATTGATGTGATCTACTTTTACGTTTAATTAAATAAAAATTAATTCAGTTATAAAAAAATTAGTATTTTTTTTTTCAAAAACAAACAAAAACCAGGCTTTACATTCATTTACAATGCAAGCATTAAGCTTCCAATGAATACGTTTTAATTGAAAACTATGGCTGGTGGGATAACTCAAAGTATTCTATGGACTCATTTATTTTATAAAAGGATTTATCTGGGCTAAACCTAAAGGGCAGTCAATTTAAGGCCCGTAACCAGTAGAAGGGGCAATGCCGCAGTATAAGCAATAAATCGTTACAAGTTTACTTGAACCAGTTTGTGCAGTGCCTTATGGCGTTTTAATTTTCACAGCTGCATTTTTCTGTAAAATTTACAGGTTTTTCCAATTT
This sequence comes from Meliscaeva auricollis, assembly GCA_948107695.1. Taxonomy (NCBI): domain Eukaryota; kingdom Metazoa; phylum Arthropoda; class Insecta; order Diptera; family Syrphidae; genus Meliscaeva; species Meliscaeva auricollis. Next base: position 79,197,169 of record OX403618.1, read on the forward strand.
TTTGTGGCAAATGAAATCGATATGATATGTAGACATAAGAAAAAAAAAAAATCCTCGATGACACGACGAATTTTTTTTACATACCGACATAAGAGAGTACCCTCACCAACGCGACTAAGCATTTTTGTTTAGAGCTGCACAGAATAAATCATACTCGTCACTGAAAGACGCCTCTGTTGTCCACCACACCAAAGCTCAATCGAAAGCACTTTGTTATAATTACTCGGCCACAACTTTTAACGTACCCTTGTTATCCAATATTATAATTTCTAGGTCCGCACCTGGATAATCATAGCTTATTTCCTACTCGGTATATACTCACTTACCGCATATATCTAATATTCATAGAAGGTAGGGAGGCAATGGTTGTCTTATATTCACAAAGTTTTATTTATGTTCTAAGAAATAATGGATTTGGCCCACAGCCATAGATATACACGTATCTTAGCTATATAGACAGAATGCACAGCTACTAAAACTAGGCAATGTATCCTGTCCATCTTATTTGTTTCTTGTTGACCTTAAACATCAACTCTTATGCATTAAGTTCCATAGAAAATAGATAAACAGCTAGATTCAAAGGTAGATAGAAGGATATTCGAAAACGAACATCTCAACGCACTGAAATGTTGAGGCTTTCAATACTGAATATAATAGAAAGTATACTCGTACCTAACCTATCTGAAAGCGTAAAGTACAAATTTATTGCCACTTTTACCTTTACGGCCGCACGCTTCGGCTCCAACTTTCGCATAAAAAAGTAACAAAGCAAAACAAAAAAATAATATGCGTGCGAATTTGTGTGTTGCTTCTTGCAAAGCGCCATGGTATATGAAATATAAAAGAGTTGGCAGCTTGGCAACTTGGGCATGTACAGGTACACACAGTAAGGTAAAGTGTTTCAATTTACACAGCTAGAAGTTGTACTTCTTCTGAATGAAACGAGGCTTTTATGTACTCTTTTCACCTCGTTTTCATCTTTAATTTGTTTTTTTTTTTCGCAATAATTCTTTTGTGGAATAAAATATAAATACCAAACAAAAGTAAAGCGTAAACCACCTAGTTGATGACATATATTTTTATTTCTGTTACTTTTTTGTGTGCTATAAATTGCATACTTTTAAATGGCATTGTGACGTGGCGGCAGCGGTGATTGTTATACATTTTATGAATACAAAAATGCCTGAGTGCTTTTAGCACAAAAGTAACGCAAAAGAATTATTAAATGGTATAATGTTACCTAAGAAACTCTTAAGTACCGCCTACGCAGAAAAAAAGAGAAAAAACTTCAAGAAAAGCTTCAACTAACGATGTCTACATTAAGAGCTAAATAAACCCCCCCCCCTCTTTCCATAAAAGAGGTTGCGATTCAATAGATTTGAAATGCGGTACCCAATGTTTTTTCTTCTTCTTTTTGTTTGATTAATGGGTTAGTTACAATAATTAGAACTTTTATCTGTGGCATCATTGGATCATAGAGGGAATGAACGTATTCACGTGCAATGTACAGATCAAGACTTTTATGGGCTCTGAACAAAAAAGAAAAGTTAAAGAACCTCGAATTGCTTTCCGGGTGATAGGTGGGCCTTGAATGTGAAAGAGACTATTTTGAAGTAGCCGAAGTATCAAATATACCCATTTCGACGTGAAGAGAAAAGGGATTAAGACTGGTATTCATCAAGCGTTCATAAGTTATGAGCGCTTATATCGGAGTTTTTGGAATCAGCTCTGTCAACGTTAGGAGTGGTGAAGACCACTGGTAAGTCAGTAATATTCCTCCGAAAACTCCGCAATCAACTCATGAAAATAAGCTTCAAACGAATGGATTGTTTTGTATTATGTTTGCCGTAATAGAATTACCTTCTTCTGATCATCAAGCTTAAGATTTTTCGTAGGGATGGTGTTCTCATTTTGCTAACTTTTGCACTTGGATGCCTTTTCATTTTTCTTCGCCCAAAAGACTGCTGTATTAGGTTATAATCTTCCGGTATTTTATTTTATGCTTTTTATGAACCGTTTTAGGATGTGAGAAGCCCTTCGGGCGTTTTCGGAGTGCAGCAGGCATTGCGTGCTGAAGGTTTAGGATTGGTGTTCGTCATTTTAAGGAGCATAGGCTACTGTTTCCTGATGGCTGATGGAAGCCGTCAGTACATCCTTGTAGTTGATGAATGATTCTACGTCTTTTACGTTAGATGTGCCCATATGAAAAAAATTCATAATATTAAAGTCCCACGAGTAGGTCCCCACCGTGGTAAAGCAAGTCTATGAAGGACCGTATTTTTCAATTCCTTTTCAAAACAAATTCAACGTTTTTCCTCATGTTGTGTTTCATTCAAACTATTTTATTCATAACCTCATCACCCTTAGCATACATACATGCATACTTAGTTCAAAAGGACAAAAGCCTACAATTTATAGCATTAATCCATCCCTGAATTTACGTGTGTATGTCTTGTTTGGCCACAAAAATCCATTAGTACTGATGAAAAAAAAAACATTAATATTTTGCTTAAAATTCACCAAAACCTTAAAAGAACAAGTCACCAAATGAAAAGCCCTTCAGGTTGGTGTAACTGCTACCTATATTTACATACATATCCTTAACAGAAGACATTCCATATAGACGTGTACTTATTCTTCTATGCTGAGGTCAATGTCCTTTTTTTAAGGGTGCCTAGAGGGTAAAATTACCATTTTATTTTTTTTACGGAGTTTTTGTTTTGTCAGTCAGTCGTACAATACAGTGTGTGAACATTTTTAACAACAACTGTCATTACGAGGCATTTCGTTTTAAATGCCTTAATGTGTAATGGTAAATATACAACAAAACTCCTTATTTTAATTAAATTGAAAATTTGAGAAGACTTGGATGGACAAGAAAGAAATGAAATATAAATTTCAGAAAGAAAACTAATTAAACTAAAATCGGGTAACGAACCAAAAATTGTTGATAAAATGGATGAAATAAAAGTTCAGGAAACATAAATATTTGTGTTTATAGGCTTTAGGGTTTTTTTTTGTGTCAATTGCAAAATGTTTTTATATCATTTGAAGGCTACCTAAATGTAAAAAAGAAAAGAAATAAAATCAGATCTGTATTAGGTAAAAAAAGGAATACAAAAAAGAAAACGGTTCATATAGACGCTAATCAAAAACTTGAATCTATCCTCACACAGTATACTCGAGAAGTCAACATGAGTTGGACCATTACTCTACGGTCGCAATGAGGGTCGCAATTTGAGCGGGAGGAGAAATTTTCTTAAAAAAAATACTTAAAATTGGACAGAAAAACAACATTTAAAAGATACGGCAGCCAGAAAACTTACAATATTATTCTATATATCCTTTTTTTCAATGCCAAAAATCTATTTTTGTATATTCTTGTCAAAAGAGAAGAAGAGTTAAGAAACCCAATTCTAATACTCTTTTTCTATTTCACTCTGTATATTGTATTTCACCCCAGAATTTCAATAAAAAATATAAAATTTAATAAAATTACTCTCCACACAATTTTTTTTTTTATTTTCTAAATTAAAAAAATTGTTGTTTAACAATGTATTGAAATATATGTTTATGTGTTTACAGATATGAAGTCTTAAGGAATTTAAATTTTTGATTTTTCGTTGTTTTTGATTAGTAAAATTTTAATATAAAAATGTTTATTTTTATTATTTTCAATCTACTCCAATTTTTCTCAGTCTACTACATTTTTTTCTTCAAATCTAGTCCGATTTGGTAACGCTGCGAGTCATTTTTCTTCATATTTCTTCCTTTTTTGGTGTAGCAAAACCTGAATTTAACAATCACAGTCCAACAAAATACAACCCTGACTAGCAGGCAATAAAAAAAAAATTATATTGGACGAGAAATTTGTTTGTTCAATTTTATTTCTATTTAGTCAAATGATCTCAAGAGTATACTTTGTTTATAGCTTTAAAGTTCTTTACTTATGTTATAAATATACATAGTAGCTTCAACAAACTGTCACCCACAGCACACACAGGAGTTTAACCATCCAGTTTTCACCTTGACTTTATATACATATATTGGCGTGCTATGGTTAGCATACATTAAATCTAAATGACAAGTCAACATAGATACAAACAAACATACAAGCAATACATGGATTTAAGCTTTGAAAAAAAAAGTTTTATAATTAAAATCAGAAGACGAATTGTGGATAACACAAAATTAATTGCACAAATTTCTACCTATTGCAGCATTAAATCATATATGAGCTTGGTTGTAGGTACGTCTAATATACATACATAAAAGGTAGATTTGCATCAAATACTTTGAAAGTTTATCCAACTAAAATATATTGTGGCATCACATTTCTCTCCCAAAACACTATACAAGATGACATTTTCAATTTTCTGTTCAAAATGAAAGCCAAAAACCATAGGCATTTATCTATGCGTTGCGTTTAATAAACGAGGAATTTCTAAAATTATTATTTTTCGGTTGAGGATATAATTTTGGGAAAATGAAATAATTTAATATTTCAAGCGTATAAAACTGGGTGCAAACGGCATTCGTGCGAAATTTGCATCCAACAAAGAAATCAATTTCATATTGGAAATCAGAACCAGGAAATTTCGCAGAAGCATGGCTCTCACAAATTGTTCGAAGCTTTGAAGTTCAATTTCAAAAATTCCATTTAGTTTTTTATTGAAAAATTCAATGGAAGGTACAAAATTATTTCCACATCTGTCAAATGTAAACATTTTTCTTCTCCTCAAAACACCCTGTGTTTTAAATACCGATTTTAAACCTGCACACAGAAAAAAAACACCCTTTACCCAAATGGCATGGCGTATCGTAACTAAAAAAAAGTCACCATAGAAACTATCATCCAATATCACATCCATATTAAACATAATGAAGCATTTTCCTCATTGTACACCCATATAGTCATTCAAAATTAGTTGTTATCGTTGTAGGAGAGCATTTAGCAGAGATAACAAAAAAGACATAAATATTATACAGAGAAGAGCAGAACCCCAATCAAAAAAGGTCAAGCGTGTCAATTCGAGAACTAACTCATTCATCAATGAAATGATTTCATTTTCATCTTTTCGACCTCAGAATTTATACAATGCTAGTCGTTTGATTGTATTCGAATGAGATTTTTATGGAATTTTTATTTGTCTAAAGGCGTACAATTTTAAAACATGTAAATCTTCAATTCTGTGGGTGTATGTAAAGTTTCAAAATTATAGCTACTCGGTGCATGAATTCTAGCAACATGTCCCAAACTTACAAGTATAATAGTTGCCATGTTGCAGAGATACATGTCCGAAAATTACAAGTGTCCTAGTTGCCATGTTGCAGAGATACCTAGCAACATTTCCGTTAGCTGAACGCTTCACACTTCATGATTTCTAGCGTCATGTCTACTAGCTAATATGTCACTTAATGACATGACCCTTAATCAAATGTATACTACCGACATCTCCCATCGCGACATGCCTCCTGTCACCATATTCCCAATCAAGATGACTCAAGCTTGATGTCGTCTATGTGAAATGTCCCCTAGGTACGAGATGCGTAAAATTTTGTAGCCTGTTTCCATGCTACATGTTCCGGACTACAACTAGCCATATATATCTACCAGTGAAATGTGAACTAGGAACATCACTTTTGACAACATGTTCTCTAGCCACATGACTCTAGTCATTTGGTGGTTTTATTGATACAGAAATAAGGCGATGCTCAATTGCCTGATTCAGTTACTTTAAATAAGGGTTTCCTTATGCCAAGACTCCTACAAAATTGCACTGGACACTAACGTACCATTTGGACACGAAACTAAACCAAGTTCTTGATCTTTTTCAGACACGATCATACTCACTATAATTTCGCGAAGATCTGTGAATCTAGTCAAAAAATTAAATTCGATATCAATCAATTGAGCCGTAGTGTAAATCATATAGACTGAGGTTTACTAAAAAAAAAGGCGGGAGATTGGCATGGAGAAGGTTTTTTTTTCTTTTTTTTGTTCTTAAAACACGCAAAATGCAATGCAACACATCACGACCACACCATCAACAACATCAAATAAGGGAATAAGATAACGTAGACACATCGTTCATTTTTGGTATGAGTCGTGGGATTTGAGCAATAGATACACGCCAATATAAATAATGTATGGCATATAGTGCAGGTCCCTAGACGATAGAGTAGGTATTTTGCAATAAATTGTAAATTACACGGAACTTAAGTGCAAAATATATAGATGGAGAGAATTTCCTGATTATGTATATTTCGGAAGTTCGGACACGTTATGTGCGAGATAATTAATTTGTGCATCGGAAACGGGCTAAATGAGAGATTGGCCTTGATATGGAAAATTCTTTCAGAATGTACATAGATGAAAATATGGTTTTAAAGAGATTACAGAAGAGACTTAAAGTTTTGAGATCTAAATTAAAAGTTAAATCAAGTATGTACTTGTACACTCAGCATCAAAAATTAGTAAGCAGTTAATATTAAATCAGTTACAAAAATATTCAAAAATATAATGTACAAATGTAAAACTTTCTTTGGAAAACAACAAACAGAACGAATGCTGTCAAAAAATAAGGCACTAATAAACAAGATGGCGATGCTGGCTAAAGAGCTTTGAAATATTGAAATGTAGAAATAGAAATAATTTGTTGTTTGAAGGTTGGCAGTTTCACCTGCGAAGGATACGTTCTTTGTTTTTTATTTTTTAATAAAACACGTTTTGACTAAAAAAAATAAAATAACGAAAATTTCTCTAAATTTTATTTAATTTAAAACTTAATTTATGTCTTTACCATCACGGCAGAATAAGAAAAAAAAATATTTGCATATTTGTTTTTAATATAAAAAAAAAAGAATATCAAATTGATATCACTCAATGTTGCAAATCGAAAATGACATTCGATAAAGTTTGCGAACACACCCCTAAACTGATTTTGTTTTGTCATTAATTGTAACAGTAAAAATCAACAATTCAACATAGTTCCAACTTTCAAACATTGACTGTTCGAAGGGGTAAAATCGTTTTATTGGCATTCGATTGCTGTGCTTTCTACACGTCTACCAATAAAACCCAGTTATAGTTTAAAATGAAACGTTATATATTTTAAATGAATTGCTAATTAAATTTGTCTTCAAGTCTCATACTTTTTAAATACTTTTGAAAACAGAATACTGAATGTGACTGTTTACTTAATTTTTACACTGACTGTATATGAAGCGGTAGGGTATGTCATTATGAATTAATTTATTTATAAAGCCATTAATATTCATATTGCGATTGATGTGATTATTTAGCAAGCTTCGATTTAGAACGAGCTAGCTTCTAAATAGGCTCTCTATTATAAAACAGTTGATCTTTTTGTAACTGGGTTTTATTAAACAACAAGGTGTTTATAAACCGTCCGATGAATGACAAGCCCATTTAAGAAAAAAAAAACTTGATATAATGATGATTGAGGATGACAAAAAGTGGGTCCCACAATTCTGTCAGTATGTCTATATGAGAGTCCATTACCCAAACTAATTAGTAGACTGTTCAGAGGAGTGTTTTCGGAATTATTGTTTTTTACCAAAATAACAAGTGCATTTATTTTTTATCGTACTTCCAATATAACTTTTTTAAATATAAAAAAATTAAAAACAACTTTTAGTGTTTTTTTCATAGTTTCCTAACATTTTCAAAATTTTAAATCATTTTTTTAATCAATTTAAGCCACTTAAGCTATAAGAACGAGTTCCTGCGATCCAGTGGTGAATTTATTGTTTTTTTTTTTACAAATGAAATAACAGACTGATACTCGGTTTCACGAAGGAAAAGGCATTTTAACCCTTAAATGACGTATTTCGGTTTCATCAAATGTTTTTAAATTAAAAGTCGTTTTAAATATTCTTTTAAACTAAAATGCTATTTTTCGCTTATTAAATTTTAAAAGCGTCATAAAAACCAATCAGACCGAGTAGTACATTACCTTCTCAGCAGCATATTGATGTAGGTATTGTATGTTTTGCAAAAAACTTTATGAACAGAAATGGTTGCTGAGTTGTAAATTTATTTTTAAGGGTATTCATGCAAGTTTATGTATATGTATCAGTGTTATTTATTTTCTCTATTTTGGTTTTAATATTTTCGCGTTCATAGAGATAAAACACAAAGAATAAAAATTGTATCCTGATCGAATAATAAAAATAATTACCCTGCAAATTCTTTGTTTTGAGATTCTGAAAAAAAACCGTCTCATTGGCAAATAATGCTTTCTCCCTTTTCCATAAGTACTTTGCAAGTGAGAAGGGAACAATACATGATTTTGTTTCCAGGGATGTGCATGAAACTCAATTTTAACTAAAATTTCCCTTGAAATTTCCTTTTTTGCAATGGTGATACTAGAATATATTTAAAAGCCATATAAATTTAAAAGCATTGTAGCTAAAAAAGAAAAAAAGAACGAGAAAAACGTAAAACACAGTGCAAAAAACAAAGAAAGTCACAGAAAAAAACGTGAAAAGTCGTGGAAAAAGTGTCGGAGGAAAATATGTGAAATACCGCGGAAAAAGCGTGAAACTTCACGAGAGAATATACGAAGTACCACGGACTAGCACTGTAAAGAGCGTGGCCTACTGGTGAATGAAATTTTAAACGCTTTTTTAACGATCGACATGTTTCTTTTCACTTATTTTCCTTGATTTTTAACACTTTTTTACACGTTTTTTTTTATTGGTATTTGGCATTTTTCCATGTTTCTCACTTGGACAGGACATGAAAAACTTTATTATTTAGCCTGCTAACGCGCCTGAAAAAACTTTAAATTACTTTGTCTATGGTCCAAGTGGAAAAACCTAAAATGTTGTGTATTCAAGCAAAAGCATGTAGGCTAGGCATACATAAATGAAATTGTTGGGCCACTTTAAAATTCTTTTAGCAACTTAAAAATACTTTGCACGTTTCATTTATAAGTATAAAATTACTTTTTTGCTGGCCAAAAAAAAAAACAAATTTAAAAAATGTCCATACATTTCTGCTCCACCTTAATTTGTATACAGGCTGTCCCAAAAGTAATTTTCCAAAAAAGAAATGGTGTTGATAGCCCCGGTCATGACATATCAGAATTTAGTACCATAATGATTTACCATTTACATATATTGCAACTCCATTCAAAAAAGACTAACCAGTTTTTTTTTGCTTTCCCGCCCATAATCGATTTGTTTTATTACTTTTACAATGTTCCATTTTTAATTATATTTTAGACTGAAATAAAATTTCAAAAGTTCTTATTTATAACTTTCATTTCCCTGATTTTTACTAACGATTAAAATTAAACAATTTGACCAATTCCTACGATTTTGTTCATAAAAATGAATGCAATAGCTTAAATGTTTTATTCAAGGAAATAATATTTTTTCAATTTATTTTAAAAATTAATTAAAAACTTCAAAATGTTATACGAGTAGGTAGTTACTTGTTTTTAATATAAAAAAAAATTAGAAAGAGATGACTTCCAACGTTTTCTTGTTTTTTTTTTAAATTCACATTATTAAAAGAAATATTACCATTTCGCCCTACTGTTAAGCTCAAAGTCATGTTAAAGGTTGGTGTTTCAAAAACAAATTTTGTGTTATTTTACATTTCGTATAAAATTGTTTATTTGCCATATTTTTTTTCAAATAGATTTATTAATATTCTAAGTAACTTCCTGAATTCCAATCGTGCATTTTATTGTATTTTTGTCTAGGCTTAAATTATTCATTGGCACTGAAATTTTATAGTTACAAAAAAGATCGCAAAAAACTGTAGAAATTTAAGAATCATAAAATAATAAATTTTTAAAATCATACAAAATTAATGAATAATTTTGTATTAAATTTTTTTTCATCCATTACCGAGATTCATTCAATAAAATGAAAATAAAATCGTAACTATAAAAGAAACTTCAAACCAAAAGCCAAATTAGTGTCCAAAAATGTTTGTCTAACCATTTCTGACTACAAACTATGCTAAGAAAAGAACAAAACAAAAAAAAAAAAAAACACAAAATAAACAAACATTATTTATATCGTTGTTTAATTGAAATCAATTTTTTTTATATTTGTTTTTACATGCATACATATTTTTGGGGTTGCTTCATAATAATGTTGTCGGGAAAATGTTAAGCAAAAATACGTGCTAAGAAATTCAAACTGCATATACACGCTTGCCATGTACGACTATAGAGTATAGATATTGTGTTCCCGACATATTTCTCTTTATTGTTTTTATTCATTTTTTCTTGTTCATCGATTAACTCTATTTGGTTGTCAAAATTCTGTACGCATCTTCATTTAGTTTTGTATGCGTGGTGTTCCACGCACTTGTCATAGATATTATTCCATTAGGTTAATAATTTTGTCAATTTGTTTCCGGTTGAGTGGATTTTCTTTTTTTTTTCTTATGGTACTCACCTAAGAGGTAAATATTTAGTTTTTGTTTGTCATTATTTCTAGAGATATAAATTTGTTATATGCATTTGTAGAATTACTAAATTTTAATTTCCATTTTATAACACTCTTGCTTCACAAAAGAAAATTTCATTTTGGATTCATTTAAATGTACAATTAAAACTTAACCTTTTAATAGATTGTAAGTAATAGCAATTTGATATAACAACGACGAACGATGGTTAACGTACATTGACTCCATATCTAACAAACAATTGCATTTTCTAAGAAAATTCCATAGCCAGCCGTAACTATCTTCTCCTAATTATAATTCAATGCATTTTCCCAAGAATAAATTAATTCCCTTTCCTTTATACAAAGCCAAACATTCATTTAGATGCATCATAATCTCGACATAATCACTGCTTCCCATTAGTTTTATGAGATTTTCCATAAAAGCCATAATTAAAGCATTACACTCTGCATCAGTTGATTGAAGTTGAATGTGATGTGAAATTAATCAAAATGAACGCAGAAGCCACGATAACGATAACATGAGAATGTTTTAGGGAAATTCTTTTCAGGTAGTAAATTGAACCCAAGTTACCCCTATAGTTTTTATGGCTTCCTAACTTCGTATAGCATTCTGCACATTATAATAATAAATGCCTATATTATTTGTCGATGTTGTACGAATCGAAAAACCAATCTTTTCAAAATTTTTCAATTTTTAAAGTCGAAAAATCTCGTGAGTTGAAATTGTCATCCTTCACTGAAATCAAATAACATTTAAAAAGGACCGACTTGTTTAGTAATTCAAATTAAAAAAAAATTATAAAAACACGTCTTCATACAACGCTGAACCATTGTCCGCTCGCCTAAAGTTATGATTAAAGGTTTCTTCAACAAACAAAATATTTCAAGTTCTGTTATTGTTTCTTTTTATTTTTTTTTTTAGTTTAGTGAATACCGCTAGTTGTTAATAAATAAAGTGTAACTTATGAAACTAGAATATTAAAATAATCCTCAATCAAGTGATTTAGAGTGTATGTATGCACTTGTACGTTGTACTTTGATGTCTATGGAATTCCATTGGTATTCCTATTACATCTTCAACCTCAGCAAACTTAATGCAATGAGACCATCATCTGAAAAAAAAAGAAATAATCTGGCCAGAGTTCAAATGTTATCAGCATATTTTCAGATAAAAAAATTCTGATGATGATTCCTTCCATCAAACTGAGTGTTAAAGGGAAAAAATTACGTATATCTAACATATTTTTTGAAGTATTTTTACGAGGGAAAGGTCAGAACATTGTCTCGTTCTCAAGACTATAAAAATTGATTGGCATCCCCTTGTAATGGAACTCAATTAAAACTCAGTCAGTGATAAGTTGGTTCACGGTTTTCTTTTGTATTTTGTAATTCAATGAAAACAGTACAATGGCATCACTTTTTTTTTGGTGTGGTGAATATTTGTTTGCTTTTTTATTAGATTTGTTGTATTTCCTCGAACTCAACCGGAATGGAAATTATAGTTGTTGATGTTGTTGTATACCTAGATTTCGAAAATGCTTTTGCTAAATTAAATGGAAAATTCAAGTCATGCGCCCATCTAACTGAATTTTAATAAGAAAATGTGAGCCGCCATCGGGCAGAGAGCTGTGGTAAGAAAAGAAGACAATTAACCCCCCAAAGGTGAAATTAATGAAAATTTATTGTTCTCGTGTTGTTTTGGAATGTTTAATGCGATTTCGCACAAGTTTTTTTTTTTTTTTTTTTTGCATTTCGCATGACGCCATGGAATAGCAGCGAACAGGTAGAAAGAAAATCAAGGATAACAAAATTAGCAGTAGCAGCTCCTCAAGATTGACATTTGACGTTTATACATACCACACTGAGTCATCTTTTTTTTTTTTTTTTCTTTTCTTTTTTTTTATGGGGGTATAATGTAAGACAGAAAAAGTTGGTGTAGAGAGAAATGAAGTTGTTTTCGCCATTTGGTTGTTAACACCGCTAAATAACATTAGGTGGTTTATGAGTAGGCGTCTTTTCGTGGTTTTATATTTTTTTGGCATATTTTTGTTGTTGGGAAGGTAACGGAAATTGAAAATTTGTCTATATATAAGTCGAGGTTGTTCTTCAGTTCTTATCGTTTTGAAAGAAATGACGGATTTCCTGTGTAGTTATATTTTTTTGTTGCTGCTGTTAATGATAAGTGACAGTCTTATGGTGCAACCACAAGGATTTCATCAAGTTCATGAGTTAGAAGAAGAACAGGTGTGAAATGCGAAATATGGTTATATAGTGTGTAAAGTTTATTTCTCTCGTTAAATTTTGTTTCATCTCTTCGGAGAGGCATATGTTGGAAATTGGCATTAAACACATTTAGAGGATTTTATTATTTCATTTAATACGAAATATTAATAAAGCTTTTAAGGTTTCTAGACAACGATTTGTGGTCAAGTTTTATTAGCTTTTGCTTCCAAAATGAATTATAGGGTATCGTATATCTTATAATATTATTCGAAGAACAAACGTTTAAGTATCTACCAAATCGCAGTGTTGTACTCTAGATAACCAAGGATTGACCAAAAAGTTTGAAATGTCGAAAAAAGATTAAACATTTCATTTCGTAGACCCAAAAAAAGATGAGGGCAGCAAAATTTATAAAAAAAAATTATTTTGTGAAATTTGGTAGGTACCTTCTACCTTTTTGCGCTAATTGCAGTAATAGACCAGTGCCAATCCAGTGAAAATCGTATTTTTTACGATTTATATCTAAAGTAAACCTTGTAGCGAAAAAAGTTCAACGCAAGAGTTGTAGGTGGTAAAAAGATCTACAATTTTTATTCACAAAATTTTTATATATAACCTCAAAAAAATTGTGAAAAATGCCAAAAAATAATATTTTTTTTTTTTTTTTAAGATCTTTTTCAAAGATTTTGATGAAACTTGGTTCCAACGTACATTGATATGTTTTTACACATACAAATTTTTTAGCAAATATTCATTTTTGTGTTTTTGACGAGTTTATTTTGTAAAAATAAGTCTAATTTTTAATATAAAAAGTTTTTTTTTGATTTTTGAAGACTTTGAGGTAATTTTTTTTGGTTATTCTATTTTATAAGATTATTTAAATAACAACACAGTTATTGTAAAAAAAATTGTTTAAAATTGACAAAAAAAAACACAAAAAGTGCATTTTTAAGATGGATTTTGGGGGTTTAGTAAAATTTGTTCATAAGCGTTCGTAATAAATGCGTCAATCCCTAACAGACATGATAGGTATCCGCCCGAGTTTTTTTTTTAGTGTTACGCATTGTTATTCTTATCTGTTTAAAACAAATTCTCTTAATATTTAAAATCGACATACAGAGTAGTTCTTTTCATTCCGCCAGATGGACAATATTTCACTAAATGCTTTCTAGAAACTTAGAAACTAATAGTCATTCATAACAATTTCATTGAAATTTTCGTTAACATTTATCAAATTCAAAAGTTCCCAGTACTTTTGTAAATCATTGTATAAATTAAATGAAAATAAATATGAACCAGATTATATCTTGAAGAAATCCCAAGAGTTTATTTTCTTGTTTTGCTTTTCTTTGGATTTTATACATTTTATAAATGTTTCCTCTCTTTATATAACTGGAAATTGTGAATTGTTTATTTATTTCAATTTTATTTTTTTTTTCTTTTTACATTTACTACTAATTCTATTCTATTTATAAGCAGAACGATACTGAAAATTTTCAGTTTTCAAAGAATTTAATAGCCCAACGCCCGCCTTCAATCAGTTTACACGAGAAGTAAAAAGAAATATATAAAAAAACATTTTTCAAACAGTTGTGACTGTGAAAAAGGTCAATGTCCCCTTTGGGGCATATCGTTTAGTTTTGTTATCTTATAGAAGGATGATTTATATATGTCCTGGAGAGTTGGTTTAGATCGAGAGATGGTATGGGTTTGGGGCTTAACTTATTCTGATTAATTGTCTCCTTTTTATTTCCAAAGTAAAAAAAAAAAAAATATAAACCCTTGACAGGTCTAGTCTACCTTTCAAGAAAACTTTTTCAATTTTTTTTTTTGTTGAAAGTATTCATGTTATATAATACCAAACAATTTATTTTTAGTAAATTCTTTGTATTTTATTTGAAATATAAAAACAAAATAGAAACTTAAAATAGAATTCAATTGAATCCTTTTTAAACTAATTCAAACTAATAGTCCTTTGAACGGCAAAGGTCAGATAAGATATTTAGTTTCAGATAAGATATTTAGTTTATAAGGTAAGTAATTTAAAAATATTAAGCATAAGGTTGTCATCGTTTAAAATGAAAGCTTCTACGTTGTTACCCCGTTTAATCTTAACAATAATTATAACAGTTTATTTCTTATATTAATTTAATTCTATTCAAGAAGAAAATATTTGTTTTGTAAAAAAAACAATTGTTAAAAAATAATGAAATATTTTAAAGAATGTGGTAACCCTGTTTCAAAAAACAAATTATTTTACAAGAAAAAAAAAAAATTGATTTAATTCAAGATCTTCACTATTAAATGAATGACATTTAAAGATAATCAATTTTTACTCCTTGACCTAACATTTTTATACTTAGATACAAAGTTTGTGGCCCTAAGCGATCTAGAAGCCGCATCAGTATGTTGCTAATATATCTTAATTTCAAAATGGCGGATTTAATTCCAATATGACCACTAGTTTGAGTGGCTCCTATCTAAAATTAAAAGCTGAGTAGTTCGTGGAAAAAAATGGTCCATTTGTTCGGCATGTTAACTTTTTCGAGCTAACTGATCCCACGTGTTTAAGCTTAGTCCCTATAGTTCTGGGGGCTTTCATGACCTACATGCCCCTGATACATTTGGAAATTATGCAGTGTTATTCATTGACCAAAAATTTGTGCAATTAGGCACCAAGTTTGTCGTCGGGCTGACTGGCCCCATGTGTTTAAAGCTTTTTCTTTGAAATTATGGGAGGTTTCGTGGTCCCCACGCCCCTTGATACACTTGCAAACTATCTAGTTGTATTTCTTGACCTAAAAACTGTATAATTAAACACCAAGTTTGTGGTCCTAAGTGATCTAGAAGCCGAGATATTACTGGTTTACTTATATTTTTAAATTTCGGCTATAGTTCCAAGATGGCAGCCAGATGAGGTGAGCAAAAAATTTGGTGCTTTTGTCCGGCAGGTTGACATAATTATTTTTACACCTTTGTTTGTTTGCCTTTTCAACATAATTACGGTCCACTGATTTATGTGTTAGAAATTGAAATGCGGATTTGTGTAATGTAAACAAACCTTAATGCGAATCCACCTTAATTTTTTGGGTTTTGTTGGTTTTATTAATTTCATGATAAACAGAAAACAAGGTATGCTTATTATGAACGCCATGTCGCCATTTTGGAAAATTGATGACGTAGTAGTCATCTCCGATGCTGACAATCGAGTTTTTTTCAGTTTCATTGTTGTTGCTTTCAATTAAAAAAATTGTTTTCTCTAAATCCATAACTGACGTTCGGGCGAAGTGCCCATGAGAAAGATGACTATGACGTCACATAAAACCTGCCAAAAATCTAATGAGCATACCTTGTTTTCTGTTTATCATGATTAATTTAACATTTCATGTGTCAGTGGATTCGACAGATCCAATTGTTTTTATTTTGTTTTGATTTTTTCCTCGAACATATCGAAAACCCATTTTGTATGTTCGTAAATCCAGTTTTTGGGGTTATTTTGAATAAAAAAAAGAAGAAATATGCCATTTTAGTAGGTTCAACAAGCCCTCATAAAACTATACTCATTTATTTTTTTTTCAATACAGTTAATTTGAGGTCTTCTAAAAATGGCACACAAATGTCTATAAAATATGGCAAACTACTCTATTACATCTTAATCCATTCCCATTCAACAACCTCTTAACGTTAACAGAGCTTAAAAAGTACTTCTAATCCCATTAACTCCAACATTGACAGCTCGACTCTACTGCAATGCCGAGTTGAGTTTATTTTGTTTAAGTTCCAAAGTGGTGCATCTTATACTAAGATACCTACTTCTAAAAAAAATAGCTGTCCGCACTCCCGAAGAAAAACAACATTTCATGCACACCTTATCAGAGATCCCCTAGTGTCTGATGTGTATAAATCCAATGCAGCGACTCGAGCATTGCCCCGCGACAGTGATTCCTGTTATTCCACGCTGTCCATGAGTAGAGTATATATGTATGTACGTATCGGGAGTAATTACCAGGCAATTCGAATGAAGCAGCGTTAAGTTAACACCCCACTGCACAACACATTGATGGGGGCAGACGGAAGGACGGACGAACATATGTAGGTACTCTTGCTACCGGGAATGCAATTATTTCCTCAATGCTCATCGCGTCATCGTAGACGTGCGTCGTCGTCAGTGCAGCACTTTATATCCATCCATCTATCCACTCCACCATTATGATAGAGATTTCTTCTATCCAACACAACACAACACACCCTTGTATTGATGGTTTTGGAAATGCAATGCTGCGCAATGGCATTACCATTTTAATTTTCCAAATCTCACTACACTTGTGTGATTCTTGAGAAAAATTTGTATTCCATTTGTCAAAATTCAAAAAAAAAAAAAACTATGCCCAACACCACCCATTTCAATATAAATGGGTAATGGGTGCTGCGCTGCTTCCCTGCTGTTTCCTTCCTTCCATAATTTCCACATATTATATCAAACCCCCACAAGTTGAGAGATAAATTCGAAAATAGGTATTCACTCTCTTTTTCGCTCTCTCTCTCTCTCTCTCGTTTCTGGGTGGCTGTAGCTGGATGGTTGGCATAAAGCTGTCAATATAGGTACTTGAGAAAAAAGAAATATAGTACTTTTAGGTTAATCTTTCACACGCTGCTATACCCACTATTCAACAAAAAAAGGAGAAGAATGAGCGGCACAAAGAGAGAGAAGAATGAAAAAATAAAAAAAAAAAACAATAAAAAGATTGCTGGAAAACCTACTTTTCTGTGAATTCCATTTTCCATAAACAAGTGGAAAATCGAAGCAAGCGCCATACAATATAATGCCATATCCACCCCACTGCTATCCCCCAAGTTGTCCATAGACTGGGTTAATGAAGGAAAATACATTAACGAAGGACAGTGTTACCATGTGGTTGGCTTATCTACAATCAAGAAAATCAACAATCATTTACCGGCAACTGATTTTCCACCGTGGTATTCACTTTTCTGCAAAACTGGGTTTGCGGATTTGGAGCCCCTCAAATGATCACAACTAATCGAAAAATTTTGTTAAACAAAAGGGTTAAAGTCATTTAAAGTTGTTATAGCCTTTGAAAATAAATGAATTTTAGGTAAAATATATAAAATAAATATAAAAAATGTTATCATTCTAACTTATTTTAGTAATAAGTGCAAGTGCGTGCAACCCAATTGTTCATTTAATTTTTGTAATATTAATTGATGTATTGCAGAGTATCAAAAAGTTTAACATATTCCTTACATTTCGACGAGTTCTCACGGAATTTTTAAAGGTATTACTTTATTGATCCATATTAGTGACATTCTCGAAGGCATTCAAATTAAATTAAATTTTCCCACGCCTAAATTTTCCCTAATTTTTTTTGTGACATTTGACCAATCAGAGCCACTCAACTGAAGTGAACTGAATGCTCTTGACTCCGGGGAATATATTTTAGTTGAGCAATTTAATGGAAAATTAAAATAAAATGTAATACTTTTAAGACCTGAGGAGTTAAAGCACCAAAAATTCTGTGTTTATTTTTGTCTTTTTTTATACAGAAAATTGAATACTTTACAAAACTTTTTCTTTGAAAGTATAAATCCTACAAAAAGTGTGGTTGATAAGATATAAAGTCAATTTAATTTCCCTTCAGAATAACCTTGAGAATTTTTCGCCGAGAAAACTACTTCCTAATTTCAATCAAATTATATTTTGTTCGTTGTTATTTAATGTTTAAAAACTATTTCTCGTAAAACCAAGTTTGAATACGGGTAGAAACTTAGCATTAGCTTCCTCCTATAGTCTTCTTTAATAGTTGATAGTAAGATTCCCCTTCGATGGCAACACTTTTTCCATCAAAACAGCGTTTGCGCACCCCCATCCCCCAATTGAAAATCCCATTCAAGATGTACACAAATGCTTGTTATACCAAAAAGCCAAAGCACATCAGACAGAGCCAACTAAACCAACCTACACGCTCTCCATTTCACCACTCGTCCATTCGTACTCTTTGGTCTTCTGAGGCAATCGCATGCAGAAGAATTCCACTTCGCGTCGTCGTTGTTATCCGTCGTGTCGTTATTTTGCTCCCCCAGTTATCTTATACTAAAAAAAAATAAAAAAAAAAATTCAACTACCTAAATGGTGATGTGTACTTGTGTTTAATAGGAGCTACACCAAAGTGTAATAAAAAATTGTGTGTTTCCAATCCAATAGCCAAACTGCGGTTATTAGTTTTGTATTATTTATTATTATTTATATTATAGCTCCCCCATTTTAACTGTATATAGTTCGTGTGAGCTTCTGGATTCCAGCAGAAGCAGCAGCGTAGATATTAAAATAGTGCGCGAATATTATAAAGTATGACCTGTTTTTTAACACACACATTATTTTGTCTCGTCTTCGTCGTCGTGTGGTGAAAAACTATAGAAGCTGGAAAAATTAGTTTTTTTTTTCATATTCATCCTCGCTAAAACATTTAGGGCGGCTCCGCTTCTTCTTTTCATAGCTCGTTCTGTTCCGTTCGTTGGTTTGTGTTTTTTCTCACTCATCGCTGAGAGTGTAAAATTTGTTTAGACAGTTCGCGCTGTTGGAGATTTTCTTCATCTCCTAAATACAAAATTTTCCAAAAGAAAAAAAAAAAAAAAAAAAATTGAAGGAAATCATACTGACCGACACCCTTAATACCTACTGTTTGTGAATAGGAAATAATGTTAAACTTCTTCCGTCGAAGGCTCCGCGCATCGCATGTTGATAATTGTTCCACAATTCTAAAGTTTTAGATGACCAATCCCAAAAAAAGGAGTCAACGCTGTCCACTGAAATTGTGAGTGAAGTGAAACAAACACCCGTGGCTAATTCATTCACTTTGAAATCACAAACCGTGTGCAGCCTTCAACTGAAGAAGCGGATTTTTATTGATTTTTTTTTTGGTTCGTCTTCTCGTAGTGCTCCGTATATTTGAAATTGAAATATATAAACATACTTCAACGCTACCAACCCTTGCTAAGTTTTTTTTTTTTTGATTTGGTGAACACGTATACCACCCCGCAATCCAAACCCACCATAAAGTGTGTGCTAGTGTTTGTGCTGCTAATTTCCACATACTAACCAGAAAGATACTCACCTCATCTAGGATGTATCTGAATCTATAGCTATTTAGTGGCAGTTTAATTTTACGGTTTTTTTATTTCAATCTTAAATGTTTCTATTTATTTCTGGTGTTTAAATTTAAAACTGATACCTTTTCTAGGTTCTTTTATCTTTGTTTTATGTTTAAGTGAAAAAATCCACCCCATCAGAGGAGTTTCTAGGGGGTGGTAGTAGTAAAAAAAATTATAAAAAAGAAGAAACAACAAAAATTTTGTGTGTACACATTTTTGTTGTTGCCCCAAACGCAATTTTCGAATTCGATTTCCTCCCTTTTCTTCCAGTGTCGAGGTATTATATCCAACAAAAAAAAAGAGTATGTGCTAAATTGTGAGAGAATTGAGAAAAAATGTACACCTTTCTCTAAATGTTAGTGAAAAAGTGAAACAAAAAAAAAAAATCAAAAAATAGATACACATTCCAACAAGTGCAACAGATTCGAACCCAAAAGAGAATTCCTCTTCAAAGAAAATCAACAAAGAAAAAAATCCTCGATATCACGATATCATTAACACCATTTTCAAAAACCAAGAAAACGCCAATTGGAGTATTTAATTTAGCTGAGAACGAAAAAATCACATCACAAAAATTCCCAAAAAGTCCTTAATCCTTTTTGGTTAGAACTTTTGTTTTTAGGATTTTATATATTTTTTTTTTCGTATTCTCCAACCTAAAGTCGGCCATTCACGGCCGCTTCCAACGACCTTCAAAACGTTTTGTGTCGAAGCAATACGCACAATGGGCTGCGCACAGTCTGCTGAGGAACGAGCCGCAGCCGCCAGGAGCCGCCTTATCGAAAGGAATTTGAAAGAAGATGGCATTCAGGCAGCTAAGGATATTAAATTATTATTGCTTGGTGAGTTAGTAGTTGCGCTTCTATTCTTTTGTAGGTACTATGGGAAATTGATGGAAATAATATTATTTGGGCATTACCGTTTTTGTTTCAAATTGTCAAATTTCATTTTTCGTATCGTACGAGAACTTAACTCTCAAAGGATTTCAACATGTTGATACAATTAGACTAAATGAAAATCGACGAATAGCTTTTTTTCTCATTTCAAATCCGAACCTTTATGTCATAGGAGAACTCCTTCGGGGGGAAATTAAAGTTTTTGACTCTAAAAATAACTAAACGCGTAATTTGATTTTATGTTTTCAGGAAATTCCTTACTTATCATCAGTGTTGTAGCTACCAGAACTTAAAACCTTTTATGTGTAGGCCATTATTATGGAAATATTTCGCATTTTGTAAACCCTCTTTCGTAGCAGTCGAAAATGCCTTTGAATTTCGAGTAGAAAGTAGAGGTCACTTGAACTTTTAATTAGAAGGTACCTACTTGACCAACCCAACAACTAAGAATTGTCCACAAAAACACAAAATTTCGGGAATGTTTCCACTTCAATTACATATTTGCTCACAATTCCTCAGAAAAAAACCATACATATATTCTTTTCCTGCAGTGCATTGCGTTTAAAATAAAAACCGACTCAACTAATAAATTGCAAGTCAAATTGAAGCTAATATATACGCGTTAACAGGTGTTCTCAATTTAAAATGGGATAACATTATTAATGATTAGTTTATGTTACATTATTGTATGCTTGAAATAACTCTGATATATTAAAATAAAATAAATGGACTGTTGATTCTTTTTTATATTTGCTATATGCCTGTAAGGCCTTGGGTCTGTTAAATGCGACTTGCACTAATTTGAGATTAAAACAAAAGTGTTCCCTGTCTGTGGTCTGTCACTTGTGTTAAAATTTTTGTTAAATTTTCTACCAAGGTTCATTTTTAGCTTATGGCTTGAGATAGAATCAAATTTTTCTTTTTTCAAGTTAAATAGTGTGTTTTTTTTTACCAAATAGACAAATTAAAAAAAAAATCTCAGATTCCATGTTTTTAAACAAAAATCGTTTTTTTTTGCAAAATAATTATCAACATTCAAACGCATAGATTGTTTTCGCAGCTGACAATAATTTCGAAGTAAAAATCAATAAAATTCATATTCAATTTGCAAAATGATTAACAATTTTTAGAAGTATTTTGAATTTATTAATTTGTTTTGTGTTTGATTTGTCTTATTTCTTTTCAATTAAATTTATCTTAAGCTTACATGTCCCACACCATTAATTTTTTTTTTGTTAAGCCCCATTCTGAATGAAAATTCCTGAGGAAAAGTTATTGGGGGCTCTTAATAAATTACTCCCGGAATTTCGTTCCATTTTCGCTTGATTTTGTTTTATTTTCGTGGAACTTAACAGAAAAATTGAAAACAAAAGTGAACGAAATTTCCGGGAATTTTTTGATTGGCAGCCAAGTCGTTTTAGGGACATTCCAATCAAAATGATGTGAACATTGTCCAAAACCATTTTTTATTTTAATAATTTAATACTATTTTACATCATAATGTATTTTTTTCCTGGAAGTCCTAATTCTCCGTTTAAAGAAAAATCTTGATATTTTTTTTTCAATTATTTATTCATAAGATTTTTTCTAATTTTATTTTGCTCAAGAAGAAAACAAAATGAGCTGAATTTAGTAGCTTAAAATAGTAACTGGCAATATTTTAATTTTGAAAATAAAAAAGAATTTTGTCCTCTACAACATACTGAAAACATTAAATTTTTCCAAAAGCTATCTGTTAACTTAACTTAATCATCAGTTGCTATCATTTAAAGTGAGAGATAAGTATAAGTTCAGAAAGTGTTATTATTCAAATTGCTATATAGAATTCAAATGGTAGCAAGCGATTTCTTTAAAAAGTACTAAGCCGTTCACCATTAAGATGGTGAAGAAATCCAAACAAACTGTTTTTTGGTCATGCCGTCCGTCGGTCTGTGCGTCTGTTCGTCTGTGCGTTCATCTGTTCAGAGAATCATAGCCTTAACGGGTTGACGGATTTGCTTCAAATGTGATACAGATAACTTTTTTTCCAATTTCATGGTTGTTTTTTTTGTTTTATTTTTGAATATCTCGATTAGAACAAATGTAACGATTTTGAGTTATTAGACTTTTTTCGAAAACGGTCCAAACGATTTCGATTAAACTTGGTGTACGTTATGTTATGAGTGATTGTAACAGCATTTTTGGTTTTCCCCAAAAAAAAAAATCGAATACCGGAAATATGATGTCTGTCATCTAAAATCTAACCAATTTATGAGATTTTAAAATCCATCAAATAGCATAATTCGTTCCAATAAAATCTCAAACCATAATTTTATACAAAATTTACAATTTATTTACAATTAATTTACAAACACATTTATTTTAATTTTATTAAAAAAATAACTAAAAAAGAAATGTAACCTTCAAACCCTTCTGGCGTCTTGAATATTTGTCATTAGACGAACAGTGGCATAATAGAAAAACTCAACAATGCTCAATGCTGAGAATCCCATAAAAAGTCCCAACAATCCACCGCAATTGGCAATAAAATCCGTTATACCATACAATTCCGACCGCTTCGATGTGATAAACTGATTCTCCTTAAAGTGCATCGACAGTCTCGACATTCGCACACCCACGTTCTCGGCCATGTATTGAGTATCGCCACGCGATGCTAGCATCTTCTGCATGTTATAATTGCCTTGTGACAATTCGGTGTTGTAAACCAGCGACGTACAAGACGGCAAACAATTACATTTGGACTTTTCGCTATCAATGAGATTGGAGTCGGTTAGACCTTCGGCAAATTCATGAACGAGTAAGTCATCTTCGGCCAGGTCGTAGCAATGAATCTTCTTCTCATCACAAACGGGTGTGTGGGTATTCCTGGGCATGGAGAACTTGACACAGCCGCACTTGCTTAGCGTATAGTTGCTCAGACACTCCAGTTCACAGTTGCTTTGGGTATAGATCTTGAAATAACGCAAGTAACGTTCTGTGTTGAAGAAGCATTGTCGACGACTTGGTTCATAATCGCTGATTGCATTCATTGTTTCGATCATATTGGGTTTGACAAGAACCACAACTTCCTTGTCATAGGGCACTCGAATGAAGTTTCTTGAAACTTGCGGAACATCATCAGGCGAGTGCAGAGACACCTTGAAACCCTCGAGTGCTCCGCGACAGATGTAATCGAAATCATTTTCGAAACTTTGCAACATTACCACAAGACTCGCTCTCGATCCAGCTCCAAGAACACGGGCTGGAAAAGTTTCAATGCCAGAGTCAGTGTCGTAGCCTGCCTGAAGCGACCACTTGGTGGGGTGCTTCCTTTTCTGTGTGGACGATTGGCTGAGAAACTGCATGTGTTGGTGGGTGTTTTCTCGATAGATTTCTGAAGCATTCAATCCATTGAAGGTGTAACACACTCCTTCCTCGGTGTAGGCCTTGAAGAACACCTCCTTGCAGTCGCCAACATGGCTGGTCCACTTGCAAAACGGTAATATTTTTTCAAAATGAGGAACTATTTCGTCCAAACGTTCTTCGAACTTGGTCTCCTCGTAGTTGGGAAAGTTCATATCATTGACCAAATGGTTTCCACAGATCTGCAGCAAACTTCTCATTCTGTCCAAATCGCTTTGGGACATATTTGAAGGTTTCTCATAAACCTTCCCCTCAAAACTCATGAGATGCCTGTAGAATTGGGTAAAGTCGAAGCTTTCATTCCTCACACTTTTCGTCTCCGAACAAATTGTCACAGCTGGAAAAGGTATATTCCAGACGGGTGTTGATTTCTCCGAAAAACTTACAATTACCGGAGTCTCTACCCATTTGATGTAGGTGTTGTAGATCAGGTGGATGCAGAAGCAGATGGAAATCAGCAAAGCAACAATCCAAACGATTTTCTCACGAAAAGGACGCTTCTGGCCAAGATATTGTACTCCGTGGATGGTCGTATACATGCAATATTCGTGGTACATGTGATTGACCAGCCGAGACTTTGGTGCTTTGATTGTAGCTGGTGTTGGAAGTCGTTGTGATGCTGGTGTGGGGGGAGGAGCAGGAAACATTTTTAAATCGTGTTCCATCGAATCAAACGAATCACCCACGGTAAACATTTTAATGCGGTCGCGACTTGCTGAATTTTTATTATTCATGTTTCAAAAAAATTTATTAAATGCAATTTAAAAAAAAAGTTAGGCTATTTGAATTTTAAAACAATTTGGGGAGAACAACAAGTGACAGGTGCATGGGCAAGGCAAGTGGATAAAAGCACTGTTTGCCATAAAACAGTGTATATAGGTTTCCCGTTCTTTTAAATGATATTCTTTTATTCCGTCTCACTTTAAAGTTTTGTTTGAAATCTTGAAAATGTGGTGCATTCACAATGATATTTTTACAACAGGTGTTTTTTTTCGCACTTGTAAAAAAGAAAAAACACAAAAGTTATGGCATTTGAAAAAAAAATTAAATAAATATACAAAAATAATGACTTTTAATTAATGACAAGTGCATAGGCCCCGTCCCTCCAATAAAAAAAAAATTTGCCTCCCTTTGTCCCTCAGAGATCACTATTTGAGGGACGCGCCTATTAAAATAAAATTATGACTTTTTGGCGCTCGTCATTTAAATAAAGTTGTTTTCTTATTTTTAAATCAGAAATCAACACTAACATAACGGTATTTTTTTTTTTAAATTTGTATTTGATGCATGATTTTTTAATAGGATTTTCGTTTGGTAAAAAAATCAATTTATTTTGTCTTTACAGATATAAAAAAAAACAAAGATTTTAAAAACAGTCTTAAATTGTCAAAATCAGTTTTTGACAGATCTAGAGGCGAAAGTTAATTGATTTTTTTTACCAAACGAAAGACCCATAAAGAATAAAAATGCTTTGTAAGATAGTGTGAAATACTTTGCTAGTGAATTTGACAGCTGATTGCACGTGTTGTTCTTGAAAGAAAACCAAATGTGAAAAAAACAACACTGATTTATCGGGATAACTTGCAATAAGTATACGAACGCGCCCAATGTCAATAGCAAATACAGTGCTGCCAGCCTTCTGTGTTGAAGTGTATTTTGTGTCAAACTTTTTACGAAAGTTCTTTTTATTAAAAATGCGATTGTCACTAAAAACTCAAAATAATGCCTTTGACATTAATTTAATTGCTTTGTTTACTTTAAAGCCCTAACTATAACGGCCACTTTTTGCAAAAACATTTTTCATTTTTCAGAAACATTTCAAGAATATATATCTAAGGTTTTTAGATTTTGAATTCTCAAATACGTGGTGTACTTTTTTCCACAAACAAATGCAGCTATTAACAAAAAAAAAAAAATTTCCACTTTTGCAAAAAAGCCTCCAAAATGTCTTCCTTTGCAGTAAATCGTCATACTCCTTTTTCTGACAGATAAAATGTCCAAACACACTCTGTGTGTGGTTAATTTGTGTAAAACAGAAAACGAATGAATAAATTAATATGCCAGGTATGTGTGAAATGTCAAAGGACAACCATAAATTCCAGATCCAAAAGGTTGCACATTTTTGATTATTCTATCGAGGCCACAAACATCCTCGTATACTCTCGTTCTCTCGTCGTGCTTAATTGAAAAAAAAGAGAAGGTTGGCTCTTTCGGACAGGTGTGTCATGTGTGTATGAGTATATATGCGTGAATTTGGTATTTTTATTGCATAACTGAAAATGTGTGGGATACACAAAAATACTATATGTGTAGGTATTATTCTCCTCATGTGTAATTGGCCAAAATTGGTTGTCGTAAATTTTATAATTCGTACGTACTACAAAGAGGCACATAACCTCATTAGGTTAATTTAATGAAAATGATGAAAAATTAGCAAATTTCAATTAGCACAATGTGGTTCAAGTTGGTTGTGCAAGTACCTACAATGTGCTCCAAGTTGTTTTATAATGGCATTTGATATATTTTTTTTTGACGTCATAGAATGCTCAAAGCAAATTAATAAAATATGTAAGTGAATCTGCATCAGCCCTCGAATATGGAGTGACATTTTTTTATATTATTTAATTAATAAATCGAGAATGTTTAATGATTTCAAGCAAATTTCATTTCAAGTTTTTGAAGTTTTTACATTTTAATTATGCGAATTTGTGAGTGCTACTGGTTCTCACATAGCAACTGTTATTAATGGTTTTAAAAGCTTTAGTTTTTAGTTGTTCTTAACAGATTTGAAATATTTTGTTGGCATCATTGAAATTGATTGATTTCAATGATGGCAACAAAATATTTAAAATCTGTGAAGAACAACTGAAAACTGCAGCTTTATTTTAAATAGAAAAATTGAACCAATTAGGAACATTTTGCCATTTCAATCAACAAAATGTATTAACAAAATAAAACAAAAGAAACTATGTCTGTTTGGGTACTGTAGCTGGAAGAGTTAAACACGTTCAATTTTTTGCGGATAGACAGCAGCTGCCAGCAATCAAACTTAAATACGTTTAAAGCATTGGTCACTTCTAGCTCAAGCCAGCTGCGAACTAAAGTTGCTCAGCCAGCGACAACCATATCGCCAATACAACCGGATTACTTATTTTTCGTCCAAATATTGGTCGAAACTGAACGAATAGTGGTGAGCTATTACTACTACTTTTCTTTTCGTTTTTATCCAAAAAGTAGTGGAAACTGAACGAATAGTAGCGCCAATCAAATCTACGGACGTATGGATCCGAGAGGCAAGGAAATCATTCGATAATGCTAGTGTGTGCCTCATATGAATTAACCGGTATCGCACGAAAAAGTTTCCGCAATTCTTGTTGTTCTACCAAAGGTGCTTACAATGGGGAATATCAATGAAAACTTCCACTTAACGAATATGCAAGAAATATCGAATATGTTGTTGACTGCTTTTAAACATTGAAATATTTGCTTGCTTTAAGAAGACAAACGAAATATTGGAAGACAAATTTATAAGACTTCCCCAAACAAAAGCCTTTGTCGCTTTTATAAAAAAAAACGCTTCTCGCGATTAGTGTGGGTACTCTTTTACACTCTTTTTTGTCGTCGTGTCGCACTGTCAAGCGACTGAGAGCCTCTCTGATTATTATTGTTCTTCTTTTGTTTGCTTAGAAAGAGTGCACATATCATACATCAATAATATATCAGTTGACTTTGTTTTATCTGTGAAAACTAATAGCTCTTTCTGATAGCAAGCATTATAGAAATAAATTTTCTAAGGAAATTGGTATTTTTTTAGTTTTCTAATAGAATTTTAAATTGTCTCACTGTCATCCAAATATGTTGTCGTTTGTCTTCTCTTTTCAAACAGATAGCTACTGTCACTACACAACTTTTCCAAATGTACCTATCTCTGCATTGTATCATAGTGTTGTGATGATAAAAACTTAAAATACTACGAGTACTTTTTCAAAAGAAAAAAAAAATCTCTCTTTCAGCAGAAATGAATACTTTTATAAACTCTGATTCTCCTTTTTTATCCAAAATAACGATGTTTTTTTAACATCATGGTTAAGTTTCATGAACTTGTCTAGCAGAGTAAGAATATACGAGTACGAGTAGTTGTATAGTAGCACTGCGAACTTTACTGTTCCACTTCTTCGTTTGACATGTGACACAAGCAATAAAGAATGTTATCAATGACACATTTCTCAGTTTACTTGTAAAATTGTGTGTGCCACCAGCTTCCACTTAAAAAAAAGAAAAGATGTGTGTGAACATGATATCAGTCTTCTTTCTAGACAATGTTAAATATATATATAAAAAAAAAATGATAGCGTTGCAGGAAAGTTAAAGGTTAACCCAGGGATAATGGAGAAAGGGGTACCTTTACCTAGGTATCCTCATATTATTTCATTTCATTGCCACAATTTCTTCGGTGAGACGATCGATAAAATTTTTATTTTCATCTCCAAATAGCCATAGAAAACGGATAGACTAAAAGGATGAAAAGGATGTGAATATACAAAAATGCCTTAGTCGCTTGTTAACGATACTATGAACCATGAATTCAGCTGACAAATGAAATAGTAAAGGCAAACTCTTTCAACTGTCAAATTTAATTTAATCATACACATACACCCTTGAAGTCCTTTTAAGGAAGTCCTAATTGCTATTAGGTTAGTTTGTTTTTTTTTTTCCAAGAGATCTCTTTATTTAATTAGGTTCCCTTTTATATGGTTGTCAGTTTTAATGAGAAATTTGCTTTGTTAGTTTTTATTAAGTTGACATTTCAACATTTTTTAAATTAAAAGTACATTTTATGTAGTAAATAGAAAATATTTATTTCAAAATTTCCTTTTTTTTTTATTTCTGCGAATAGAGCTCTGTGACCTACAAGGACTTTCCCGAAAGTCCATTCCGACTAGGTTAAATGAAAATTTTTTCTTCGAAACTTGCAAAATAATGAAATTCCAAGAAATTTGAACGTAATTGGGCCATCGCACACTAGTAGAATTGAACCAGAGTTAAAGCTTTTAGTAAAATAAGCAAATTTTCCATCTCTTTTGGAGTAAATTGAAAAAGTTACCCTAGTGTGTGATTGCCAAACAAACCTACCCCCATTGTGAATAGGTCTCAAATTATAAAAGCAGCGTTCGTTTAGAGCTGGTAATGCTACATCTGCACTGGGGCTAAATCTAGACTTAGTGGTGATTTAAGGTAGAACTAGGTATAATAGACGAACGTGTACGGAAGCAAGTGTCAAAAACGAACGTTAACAAGGTCTCCGAAGTGACAAACACCCACACATTGCTCATGATTAACGTGAGTGTTTGGAAGTAAATTTTGTTAAATTTCTTCTGTAGGAGCGGTCGATGAGCGCTCTTCCCCTCTGAAGAAAAACTTATCGAAAACTTCACGAAACTTTGCAAAACTTTTGGGCACCTACATTGAATTGTTTGTATTCGCTCGGTTGTGTATGACTATGTACGTTAGGATCCGTCTAAAATAGTTCTACCTTTACGCTAAATCTCCTCTAAATTAAGATTTAGAATAAATCTCCTCGAAATCTACTTGGAACCAAAAATGTGGTAAATCAAACATACCTATTTTATTTGAATTTGATCGTCTGGATGCATTCATTTTTTGTTTTGGGGAAGCGTTTGAAAGGGGAATACGCCATTTTTGTTAATTTTGAAGGTATTAAGAATTAACTACAACGACCAATTTTTGCAAAAAGTGCAAAAGTGAAAATTTTCAAATTCATTTTTCTTGACTAATTAACTTCGGAAAATGTTCAAAAATGTGTCAAAAACCTTAGATTTTGAATTCTAAAACAAGTTGCGTACTTTTTTCGGGAATAAAATTGACTTTTGTACTTTTTCAAAAAGTGGCCATTGTAGTTAAGCCTTTGGGCTTCAAAGGAACAATAAAATGCAAAGCCATCCCTGTTAAAAATTAATGTGATGTCAAGTCAAATGCTAATTTGAATATAATAATTTCGCTTCTGATTAACTTTTTTGTTCAAAACAATTTTTCAAAATTGAAAAATTTAAAAAAAAAAAATTATTTTTCAAAATAAATGAATTTTATAACAATAAAATTTAAAACCAAAAGAAAAAAAAAGTGCGTGATAACCACAGGCAAATAAAAAAAAAGAAACAGTAAAATAGACATCATATTGTATATAATATACAGACAAACAGACAGACCACGTTCAGCCTCTTTAAATTTTTAAATTTTATGAAAACATTTCAATATTCATTCTTTGTTTATTAAAAAGAAATAAAATTACAAAAAAAAAAAAAAAAACATGAAATAAGATTAGAAATTTGTACACTATGCTGTTGGATCTATCCTAAAAATAGGTATAGGCGAACAATAGACAAAAAGTTTACACTAAAATGCACGTCAGTTTAGAAAAAACTCATCAAATTGTTTACATTTTTATTTCAAATAACCATTTGGAACATTTTTTTAAAAATTGTTTATTAGACACCTACATTATAATATATATACGTATGTGCGCGTGTGAGTTTATATTTTGTCTGCAAATTAAATGTTGTATGTGTGTGTAGTTCAAAGATTTTATAATTTTATAAACTTCTTCATCATAATAATTTTTAATGCATTACTTGCTTCATAAAATCTGTTAAGTCTTTAAGATTTGCGTAAGAGTTTGTTACTTTTTTCTTTAAGTTTGTTTATTAAAGAATCTGATTTATTTCATGAGCTCCGGGAGGTGCAATTCTCAATAACTTAACCTCATAAATCAGACTCAATATTATTGATGTTGATGTTGTTTCATTGATAATGTTGAATTTTAAGGCATCAATATTCTTCCTTTTCTTAATTTTACATTTGATGACTCAATAAAGCATGGTGCCCAAGACCTTGGTTAATATGCCTCTACAGGGCTTTTCTTTTTGGATCCATCTTTTTGAACTGAACTTTCATTGAACTGAGGTAGGGTCCAGTCTTCTGCACCATACCGCAAGAGCAAGATGATAATATATTTTATAATTTTAATCTTTATTCATACCAAAACAGGCGTTCCCGGAATGACGCTTAATTGATGTATGTATGCTCCTTATATATCAAATTGAACTTCAATTACCACTTTAATTTAATTTATTCATACAGAAAATTATTTATGAAACGATAAACTCATTTTATGAAATTCCGGAAAGACCATTTGTAGCGCCATCTGGACGTTAAAAGAATATAAATTTGATATTTTATCAGTGGAACTGCATTGAGAAATATTTCTTCATACAACTTTTATTTAAATAGAAATAACGATTTTTCTCAGTTTTTTTTTTAAACACTTGAGAATTTATGAATACAGATAGATAAGTTTAATTTATTTTAGTGTAATTTTTGGCCACTTCAATTTCAGATTTTGAGTTATGGAAGCGTTCCCGGAATGCTTTTTCGGGTATATTAGATCAAATGAAACAAATACTAACTCTGTTTCAAACAAAGCTTATACATTCATAGATTCATCTCAATTATATTAACAGGTCAGAACTGAAATTGAATTTAATGTAATTTTGAAAAAGCCTGAACATCAAAGTTTCCACATCCATGACTTTAGCCCATATGCGGTCGGGATAACAGTTTAATAGTCCCGTACACTTACAGCCTGTTTATGATAGTTTAAAAGCTTTGTTATATATTCTCATATGGAGTTAATTATAATTTTAATTATAATAGGAGGCTGCGCTTCCCGATGATGCGCTATTAATTGAAAGTAAAAACTTGCTATGGTACGAACCGTCATCTTTCACTCAGAGTTTCTGGGAAATCTCAGGACACTCTTTGCTGAAGTCTTCCTCTCGCAGAAAACCACATTAAAAAGTGAGTTCCCATCGATGTGGTGCTTCCATTTCTCATAGAAACCGCCGTTTTCTTTAGTTCTGCTAACAACCCATCCCATCGGGTCTATTGAAAATCTATTGTATAACTTTTGAAACTAGCGAATTTTTCGGCTATCTGCTGAGCTTTGTGTTGCCTATTCAATGTACGTACTTTACCGTAAATCGTTTGTTATCGATATTATTTTAGTAGATTCACACTTATTTTCGAAAATCAATGTTAACAACTTACAGCGACAGAGTTCTTGATTCCTTAATTTAATTATCACGTATTTTGATTTTTATTTACTCGTACTATCAGCTTGTTTCTAGTAAATGGATCAATTTATAAACAACATAATGTATCATCGATGCGTTAAAGGTAAACAAAAACAATATATAAAAACAAGAAAACAGCTGTCATTCCAATTTTGCGCTTCTGACAAATTCATGGTAATTGCGATTCAGGAATTTGTGTCACAAAAAGACCCAACAGCAAGTATATCACATTACATTTGATATACCTTACCTATGGTAACTTATTTAGGCTTGAATTGTTGTTGTTTTTGATGTGATATTGATACAGTTTTAGTGTTGATTGTATCACCATCACCATCACCATGGTGCATTCAGTGGTTGTCATTCATTACCAATTTTTGCACTAAAAACATAATTAGAGAGCCGTGGAAACACAAAAACAAAACCATCGTCAACAACTCTAGATGGTTGTTTTGATGGTGTGTTGTGCGGTAACCTATTGAAAGTTGTTATACTTCAATGGGTTTTTTCACTGAATATAATAGTTAACTAACGAATGATTGATATATGAGATTGGATTAATTGATATTATGTGCGCGCGGTGTATTAATTATATGTAGGTGGTTCTTATAGAAGTGGAACAAATGAGCTAATAACTGCTTCAACGTAAACGACAATGACAAACGACGCCCTTAATAACTCTCTTTTGTTTTTAAAGATATTTGAGATGTTTTTTTTTTATTGATTTTGTCCAATGGCATTGGTGAGAATTATGCTATGAAATTAATGCTATTGCGATGTTATTTGGTCCAAACGTTGAGTTTGGGCTTTGACGATATAGCCATTTGTATTCTAAAGAAATAATTAATTTTTAGGTTCAGCATTTATTTCTATAAGAAAGGTAGGATATTGAAAGGTATCGATATTGCTCGTGTAACATTTTCTTCTGAGAAAATGTGGGTGTGTCAATCAAGAACCATTTTTTGTTACTGCCAGAAAATTTCTGCAAATTGGATTTACGACAGCCTCGAGTGTGTCGAAATTAAGACCTTATTTTCAAATAACGATTTCAATATATTTAAAAAAAAAAAAGTAAGGCTGTCAAATTAATGACAAAATAGAGGATAGAATTTCCTCCAAGAATGTTAAAGTAGTAAGTAGCACGGAAAAAAACTTTTACTACCGCAGAAAATATGGTAGAATACCGCGGAATAAAACAGAAATCAATACTTGATCATCGCGAAATACAGCGAAAATTAGTCAGGAAAAGAGCGCTAACTAACTACGGCGAGAAAAAGCGTATAATACCGCGGAAAAAGAAGCGCGGAATACTGGTGAAAGATCGCGGAATATGGCAATGGATCGTTGAATACCAAGGAAATTAGCCTGGGAGGTCATAAAAAAAGGAACATTGCATATTATGCCTCGAAAATAAGCGTAGTAAGTCGCAAAAAAACTGTGAAAATCCGTGTTTAAATGCGCTAAAAACCATAAAAAAATCGTAAAATACTGATGAACGATCGTTGGATATAGCGGAAAATAGCATAGAAAGAAAAAAATCGAAAAATTCCGCGGAGCAAAGGGGAGAAATGTGTTTAAAGTCGCGAATAAAGCGTAAAACATTACGAAAAAAATATACGCGGAATACCGTGAAAAATGGACAGAATACTATGATGAAATATCGTGGAAGGTAGGACGGGAAAAGGGTTTAGTAAGTACAACCGGAAAAAGCAATTAATGACGCGTTAAAATGCGCGTAAAAACGTAAAAAAAAATGGTAAATATTAATGAACGATTGTTGAATAGCCCGCAAAATAGCTTCGTTAAGCATACAAAATATTTGGTACCAATGTAAATAGTAGAACGAAAAAAAAAGTTGAAAACCCAAGAACGACTCAGTAAAAAAAAGCTTATTACCGCTGAAAAATGAAGTCATGAGAGAAGTGTTAAGAGTAAACCGAAAACATGCTAAGAAGTATCAGGGAAAGTGCGAAAAGTCACGGTATATAGAGTGAAAGTAGCGAACAAATATGCAAAATGTAGTGGACTATGAAAGTAGCGAACAAATATGCAAAATGTAATGGACTTTGAATAAAAAATGATTTTCTACGTTTCTTTTCGCTCACCTCACATTTTTTTTTCTGACTTCACATTTTTTTCACATCTTTCCACACATTTTCCCCGACTTTACCTGAGTTACTCATGTGACATCTGTATAGGGCCTGCTAACGCGTCGTAAAAACTTCAAACTTATGTGCCCCAGGTGGATAGCTTAACTGAAGAATAACAAAGATCCAGGCTAAAACTATTAAGCCAGTTACTGCAAATGAAAATCAAAGATAGATATCTGAATTTGTATGGTGTTAATTATACGCTCTTTTGAGCAACAGATGTCGCTAGTGTATGTGTGTATTCTTTTAGACTTTTGGCAAAAAGTGCCGATTGTGGTTAACGCTTAATGCTTCTAAATATTATTGTAAGAGCTTAATTACTAAAAAAAGCATAATATTTTGAGTTGATTCTTCATTTCATTTGTTTTAGGCTCAGTATTTCTAAAAAGTGTCATGCAATTTGCATTTGAAAGACCTAAGGTCTTACAGTCATTTAGTTAAATTACACTAGTCAACAAGCCTTTTCTTACACAAAAATGAATCTATACTGAAGGTTGATATGATATGCTCAACTCCAATATAATATACTTTCAAATTTATATGATATGCTCAACTCCAATATAATATACTTTCAAATTTAGCCTAAAATGTCCAATGCTCAATGTTTTAATTTTGTATGAAATAAATATAGCATTAGTCGCAAAATGATGATAAAACATAAATACAGACATCCCGAGGCAGACACAGACAATTTATTAGCTCGTTTCTTATTCAAAAATCAATTTTGATTCAAATCTGGATGCTCATATTTTAAGCCTGCAATGGAAGGTTATCCAATGAGTTCTTTTATAGATTCTTTATAGTAATTGGATTGCCTTTTCCATCCACGCATTCAACACATACAACATTCCATATGAGAGAAGAAGTTTAAAACAAAAAAAAAAAAAAAAACATATCAAATGACCCTCCTATCCAAACACCTTTGGCTGTGTCTGCATGCACTTAATCAAACAAAAAAATCATTATACTCCAGCAAGCAATACCCCTAAATTCCCCAAAGAAGTCACTTCATTCATTGTTTTCTATATTGGCCTAACCTTTGTTTTGATCAGACAGAGATAACAGCGCTATCTAGAATCTAAATTTACATTTAACCTCAACCTAGGAAAATAAAAAAAGAAAAAAACATTCAATATCATAAATTAATAATTTTATATCTCCTGAGTCCTGACAATGCAAAGCTAACAGACAGCCCACATTATAACAAGTCGTAAACTATAACATGACTCAATTAACGCATCAGTATCTTTCAATCTACTTATCTATCCATCTATCATTTTGTATTTGTCAGTAGAAAAATAAGGTAGTGAAAACCAATTTTCAAAAAATAAAAAAAAAAAATCCTCTCTCCTCACGTAAAATATTAAAGAATAGAAAAAAAAAACGTTTGCTACGTTGCGTATGTACCTAGTTTTGTCGTGTATGTGTGAACTGTATAGTATGTGTCATGACAAAATAGCATGACAGACTCTTTGCATATAAACCAACTTTCAACCAGCTTCAAAAATTGGTTTAATGAACTTGCATGACTCACTTTGACTATGACGCAGTTTATTCCTTTGAAAGAACACTGTAAACTCTATACTTTAGGGTTACCTACCCTAAGGATATTTAACGTTTTATTTTTATTTTGAAATCTTTAGATTTTATTGACTTGTCCAGCAAAAAAACTTTATCCCATAGAAGCTAGTTCTGTGTTAACTCGGAAGTCATTAATTCTGCAAAAGAAATAAAATTCGAGTTTTCTTCGTAGCAGTTATTGATTGTAAAACTAACTTGTTCGTTGAGTTGTCAAATTGTATTACAATCAGTTTTTCATTTCGAGGTAACTCACAGTTTTTTAATCCCTCAGAGAAGCTAGTTTTTCAATGGTGTATTACCTCAGAAATCATTAATCCTGCAAAAGAAATTAAACCCGAGTTTTCTTAGAAGCAGTTATTCATTGTATTTAAAACTAACTTGTTCTTTGAGTGGTCAAAATCTATTACAATCAGTTTTTAATTTCAAGTTAACTCATAGTTTCAAGGTGGCGCTAGAATATTTCATTTCAATAGATCTTGCACTGACATCTGTCAAAATATATTTCTAATTAAGTTCCACACTTAACTTTCTTAATTTGTTGAGCTAATTCTGATTAAATGTGGTTTACTTAAAAAAAATTCTGTTCTACTTTTCTACGTTTTCTTCTTCTTGTTCTTAAATTAATTATTTTGGTGAATCCTTATCCATATTCAAATACTATTCAGCGGCAACCCTGTTCAATGTCACTTTGGCTTCTATCGTAATTCTTACATTTCAGTGATTTTATTTGAAGAGAGTTGCTAATATTATATACAAGTAGCGCACTTATGTAGGACAACAAAATTTAATCCCCAAGGCGATGTTGCTTTCTCTTTTACTCTAAAGGGAGTTACTTTCGTGACAACAATTCTAACATTAACTCTGAATTATTAATGTGGCAGCCTCTTTACAGGTTTTCAACCATATTTGACTATTCCACTCAAACACACACATACAAACAGACACAACCACACAAATATTAAAAAAAAAAATATGAAGGAGAGGCGCGGATATATGTAATAATGTAATAGGGTTTTAGCGTGTTTCCATTCGCTGAATAGCTGAGTACGAATAGGACTATTGCTGAATGCTGATAGTGAGAGTTTATTTATTTATTTTTTTTTTGCAGAAGAATAAGTGTAGCTAGTTAGGCGAAGGGCATCGACGCCATTTGCGATTAGCCAGTAATTTCTTATTCATGAATCATGTCGCACTTTACTTACAGGGGAAAACTGTCTCTTTATTCTGCAGTATGCTTTGATAAATCATAGAAAGGATTGAATAAAATCTTAATCCACGGATTAAGGTTAGTTTAAGATAAAGAGGAAAGTATAAAGATAGTGGTGAGGGACTATTAACCTTAAATGTAGCATTATAATTTAAAAAGAGACTTAAACTTTCATCCAAGATTTTCCGCAACTTTTTGGGTACCTTAGTTTTAGCAAACAGAAAATATTAAGTCTTCTTTTAGTCCAATCGGCGACTGTCGAATTACTTAGCTCATAAGGTTAGAGATTTTAATTGGTGTTAAATGAAAGATAAATTAGTACTGAAAATAAAAACAGGGTTGACATTTTTAAAATTTGGAAAATGGGTACGTCAATCTGGCAACCCTTTTTGAACAAAAAAAAAGATATAAATCACTTTATACATCATACATTTTTGGTTTATTTAAAAACGAAAATATTAATATTGCCAAACGAAAGTCAAAAATATTTAAGAAAATTCAAAAAAATAAAGTTAAGACTGTAAGAATCAGAATGTGGTTACCTTGTTCAACACAACAAATAGTATTAATTTTGGTGAAGTAAATAGCTAAAATGTACATCAAATTTCAGACTGAATTCTCTTCTATCTAAAAAAATGTCGGGTGCCAACTCCAAAATGAATATTAGTGTACGAAAACCTTATTATTCCAAAAAACTATGCAATAAAAAACACTAAAAACACTAATTTTTCAGTCAAAATCAAAAAGTTCTGTAATTAGTTAACTATTTGTAATCTAGTTATTACATTAAAAATAAAAAACTTAAAATGTTTTTGAAAATGAGTATATTTTCGTCCAAATAACTGTCAAAAACAAAAGCAGTCAAAATTAACTTTTTCTAACTACACTTTCAAATATTCTTGTGTTTCAATTCAGGATAAATATCCTTTGATATAGTTTTTGAAATTCTTCTATTTCCGCTAAGTAAATACCACCACCATTGTAACTGTTTCTTCTCAAAATAAATTTCATAAGTTCACAAAACCCTTGCATAGTTTCAGGAACTTTTTCTTCAGTTAATATAAACTGAAACTCTATAAAAGACAAATCAAAATTAACAAAGTTCATATAGTTGTGGAATTTCTTTGATTTAATTCACAAAAGTGAATTTGAAAATTTACAAAATGCAAACTACTGAATAAAATGGATAAAGTCTGTTAATATACTTAAAAATGCAATAAACCTAAACCCCGTAAATTCTTTTTATATAGAAGTAGATTTTGGTATTTTGAATGAGACATTTCTATACAATGCTTATAGCTAAGTGAAGTTATAGAAATAGAGAGTCACCCATATAAAATAAAATGAAATAAAAGGAAGGAAATTGTAGTCATGTCTAGCTGCTGTATTGGGTCTCTACTTGTAGACTTGACCGCATTAAGTGAGGGGGTTTATTTGTTTTTTTTTTATCTATTTGTCTACTTTGATTTATCTTCATGAAATATTTTCTAATTCTATTCCTTTTGTGTGAGACTCTTCATAAGCCTTTAGCATCGTTTCGGCGTCATCCGTTCAAAAATTCAATGATATAGCTTTTCTATTTGGTTAACTCCCCACGTTTTAATAGGCTTTTCTCCTTCATGAAAAGTTAGGTATTGTATAAAGCGAACACCAACATAAAGTCTTTGATTTTCTTTAACTATTTCTTTTATTTTTGATTTTTTCAATTTTTTTTTCATTAATGTTTACTCTTTTTTTTTTTTTAAATAAATATTTACAATATGTCATTTTCTTATTGCATATTTTCAGGTGCTGGTGAATCAGGAAAGAGTACGATAGTCAAACAAATGAAGTACGTAATGATAAAATAAAATCAAACAAAACAAAAACAAACATCCTTGAAAGTGATCCATCATTTTATTCTTTTTTTTTTGTATGTTCCTTTCAAGTTTTGTTCCTGTTTTTGTGTATAATTTGTATATACAGAATAAATTTGAATTTAATTTAATTCTTTTTTTTTTGTTGTCTTTTTGCAGAATCATTCACGAAAGTGGGTTCACTTCGGAGGATTTTAAACAATATCGACCAGTTGTATACAGCAATACAATACAATCCTTAGTTGCAATACTTAGAGCCATGCCAAATCTCAGTATTCAATATAGCAATAATGAAAGAGAGGTATGTTTACTTTGTGAGATTACTTAATTGTAAATTGTTTCACTAAGTGTGTTTTTTTTTATGCTAAACAAACAGGGTGTTTCCTTGAGTGAGACAGTTTGTTAATTTTTCATCTAATTTGGTAATGTACCTTAAGCTTAGATATTGTTTAACTAGAAAAAGAGGCCGTTAGAAATAACTAAAAAATAAGAGTTTTTGAGGGTCTCCAAAATGTTTATGTATTAAGAAGCGTTATTGGATTGAAAGAAAAAGCTACTACTAATAATTGTGCCACTTTACTGTTTAACTAAAATCGCGATTAACAGTGATTTTAAATTCTTAGTGGCTTAGGTTTTCTGGAACTGATTCGAAATTCGGACATTAATGTTCAAGCCGAAGAAATGCTTGACTTTCTCCCAAAAACATTTCCTCGAGAGTTTTTATTCAGAATAGGGCAACTAATCGTAGAGAACAAGAACTTTGTGACCTACACTACCAAGATTCACGTGCATGTGTAATAATTCTGCAAAATTGAAATTTTCTGACGAAAAGTCCTCCAAAAAAATACAGTGCCCATGAAAAAAGTACCCTTGCTGTGATGCGCTCGATAGCCCAAACCATTGCCAAGAAGAATAAGTTTAAAGCATAACATGCTATTATTTCCCAAAGATAATAGGAAATTTTTGTAAAACTGAGACTTATTTCACCAAACACTTTTCACTTTTCATTTTGCAACTTTTCACTTTTATAAAGAAAAGATGTGAAAATCATAAAAAATAATTTACTGTCGATAGGATTTGAACCCCGATGCTCTAGTGTGGTAGTCGAATACTCTACGATTTTCAGGATTTTTTAGTGGCCGCTCAATCACTTAGTTCATTACTTTCCAATATACGAATATAAATACAAAGTTCTATTTTGAGTTGGTGGAACACTTTTATTTTTCGCTTTTCAAAAATAGTTTGAAAAATTGAAAAGTGAAAAGTCTTTTTACTTTGCAAATTTTGTGAAACACTTAACACTTTTACTTCGCAGGAAACTATTTATTTGCAAAGATGCAGAAGTGTTTTGTGAAATAGGCGCCTGGTCAACTTTTAATAAAAGAAAATATTTCGAAGAAAAATGCTCACGGTTCTAGAAATGCTTATCAGTTCTGGTGCAAGTTTGGTTTGAAGTCTTTAGCATCGACTAAAGACTTGACTTTAAAATTTCTGAAGCCATCAAAATCTCTCTCGGAATGATAATAGAATGCTTCTTTGGTTTGGTCAACTTTGTCCATTCTTGGGTCATAAAAACAGATCAGCGCAGCGTCATGATTTTTTCTTGCTCATCGTAGTAGATATAGTAGGATTTCACTATTACTAGTCAAAATTTCCAATAATTGAAGATTTCACACCGGTGATTGAACCTGTGACCTCTCGATTTCGAACAAAGGCTGTTGCTATTACGCCACGAACTGTATAACTTTTAGGTAGCATAGAATGCATATGAACACTACAAACATAGAGTCAATTATTAAGAATCTTTGTTTCCTGCAGTAATTTGCTGTAAATGAATTGTATATATTTACACCAGAAGTGAAGGTCTTTGCAACAAAGTAGTTTCTGAAGAGGTTCCTTTATAAACAATTCTTGCAAATAAATTATCAGTTACTCTCTTGATTTCACATTTATCCCAGTTTTTTGATGAATTGTTAAGTACAGTGTTTATTTCCAGTGCTTAAAGCTAAATTAATGTGAAAAACATTTCCTCTCACTTAAATTGCGTATTTAGAAATTATAGCAAACATTAAAAAGAATTGCTTTGTCGTGTGAATTGTCTGCTGGATATTCCTTTAACATCTTACTCTATTGCACTATTAGGCAATTTAAAAACTAACAACATTCAAAATTATAGACCACCCCTCGTTACTAGAACAATAATTTGAGAACACCCTCTAGCTTATACACTTAAAAGGGACATACATTCTCAATTTCCTAATGGATTTTTGAGTTTTCTTTTATTTCTTGTTGTTGCAAATGTGTAGATATACTTTTTATATCCCTACATGGTCGTATACTTTTATATTTCTATTTCTATTTCCATTTCCAGAGTGATGCAAAAATGGTTTTCGATGTGTGTCAAAGGATGCATGACACGGAACCGTTCTCAGAGGAATTATTGGCTGCTATGAAACGATTATGGCAGGACACTGGTGTTCAGGAGTGCTTCTCACGTAGCAACGAATATCAACTAAATGATTCCGCTAAATAGTAAGTGCTAGACTTTTAAGAATTTATGTTTTCTTTTTTTCAAATTAAATGTCTGAGACTGAGGGAGAGAGAGAGACTTTTGGGAATCAAGGATACTAAAAATAATAATTTCCAAAGAGGTTCCCTCTGGGTGGTATTTTTTTTTGAAAATATTTAATGAAATTGCATCACACGACAAAAATTCTTTCTCCTACAAGGAAATTTGTTATTATTTTGATAAATTGATTTAAGTGCTAGTACCAAGCATAAGACATACTCTTTTACTCTTTGTATTATTTTATCAAAGAGATTTTATTGATTGACATTGATAAATAATCAAATTAGGAAGTAGGTATCTGTAGGTATGTTTGTAGACAATTTGAAAACAGATTAAAACAACATTATAAGGTGTACTTGGAAAAGTACTTATACGCTAAAGATGATTGAGATGTCAATTTGATTATTATTGATATAAATAATGTTCTATGTATACCGAAGTATCTTCAGGAAATGTTCTTGGAAATTATCATCAACGATGTGAAATGTGTTTCTTGTCACAGGCGACAAGACTAAACGACAGTGAATGGAGAAAGATAATAACAATCATCATCAAAGATATGCTAAATATCTCGAACGTTTTGCAGGAAAATCATTAACAAAAGTTGATGTTGATGATGAAGATGAAGTTGATTATAATTATTGTTTCCAATAAAACGAGCCTTTGTCATTGTCATGTCTCTAAATTAATGTTTGTCTGACATCATTTACAATAGAATCGGATACATTAAAAACACAAAGATGAAGTTAAAAGGAAAGATTTTGTGTCCTTGCAATTTAATTTTAACAAATTTTCTACACACTATTATCGATCTATAAATAATATTTCAAGTATTTTGCTTTTTTAAACATAATAAAAGATTACTTAGTTTGCTTTGGGTGTCAGGATTAGATATAACCACATCTATTTTCCTATAATTAAAATTGATAAAACCGCATCTATTTTGAGATACATTTTTGCTTTGACACATAAAAGGTTTTCATCTGAAAATATTTTATTTTTTGACAAAATTCTGAGGCATACAATCTGGTTTGACCTTTAAATTAGAAAATAAATTGGAAATTTCTTATGCATGTGGGTGACATGTACGTTCTGAAAATACTGTAGTTTCGTAGGATACAAAAATATGTCTATAATAAAATGCACGACTGGATCGCACGTACTTGCTCTAATAGATAAAGTTACTATTTATGCTAAGTCTTTTTAATTATAAAAATTTGTAAAAAACCGTTAGAGTCGAAAACGGAGCGAGAACGAGCAAATAATTTCTTAAGTTTTTCTACTTAAAATGACCTCAGGAACCCATGGTTTTCTTCTGCGGCGGTGATTTCGGGACACCCTGTATAGTAGCTATATCGCAAGTAAAAATAATTTGTATTTGCTGTCGTAGAGCAGTCATGACCAGCGTTGGCGCCTAAAGAAATTAAAATTCGTGCCAAATTTTCTTAAAAATAAGTGCCACTTTCGTGCGATAGGGAAAATTCAAGTTATTCTTAAAAAAACACTATTATTCAATAAAACTTAAAAAAAAAAATTTTAAATGCTACGTATTATCCTTAACACGAATTTTTGGCATTTTTATTATTGATTGATTTTTTTAATAAATAAGAAAGCAAAAATAAAAATACATCTTTTTTTTACTAACGTGCCGTATTAAAATTTTTCGTGTCACGAGGAAATTTCCGTATGAAAAATCATGATCGTGCCACACTGATCATAACTGACAATACTGTATTTACGGACTCTATCGATTTTACCTTGAATTAAATGAACACTAAGTTTTAACGAAATATCAACGAACACATCCTTAACCCTGAGCCTTTACTTGAAATAAATAATTGCCAGAAATGTGTTATGTTCGTGTTTCCAGACATTTTTCCAGCATTTTTATTTTTTGTCTTCTGAGATGAAATAAATAGAGAAATAAATTTTGACCTTTCCTGACAAACAAACTTCATTGAAAACAAATTTGTAATAAGACATCGAATTTGGATACTAATTTGAACAAAACAGACAAAAAATATTACTAAAAAAGTTAGAATCTGCTCTAGTAACAGCCATATAATTGACTATTTTCAAAACATGTTTTGAAGAAGTTTAAAGATGCAGATTTTCCATAATTTAGGCATCGAACGTGTCGAAGAGTTTGGATATTCAAGACTCAGAATTTTAAATAAATTTTTGTTATTATAAACAATTCGTTGACATATTCCAACTTTTAACCTCCACAAAACATGTTTTGAAATTTGTCAATAATATGTACATAAGTGTTTTGATTAGTTTTTGTGCATTTTTAGTCGATTTTGACAACTTGATTTTCTTGGCGTAGAATGAAATTTCACAACATAATTTGCCCACATTGTTAAATAGTATAGAAATAGTGTCAGAAATAAATATTTCTAATCGTACTTACCGCATGTAACAAATTATTATTTTCAATTAACGCAAGATTTTAAGGTACCTTACTGCCTACAATACACTTACAAATAAAGCCACCTAATTATTAAATCAAAGAACCAATCATACATATATTCACAACTTTATTTGTTTTAATTCTAATTTATTCCAAGTTACATACCTACTTATAAACAAACAGGTAAATCAAAGCTATTAAACTTAACTCTTACAAGGTCGTTCTTTTTCAACTAAGTCGATATCGTTTTAGTTTAAATATTTTAGTGAAAAAAAGCCTCTATAATTTGACTCTCCCTTTTTACAATTTTATTTTCATTAGTTTGCACTAGAACCACCCTGTATCAATAAACAAACTTAATAATACACAAATTAAGCTAATTCATGCACAAATAGTTTGTAGACACAAGTCCATCTATAAACGCTACGCACATTTCTCCATCTAGCGCCATATTTTTCCATCAAATTTAATCTTATCTATAGAAAAAAATATCTATACAAAAATACAAACATAGTAAAGCATTACTTAATTGTAATACAAATAAATAAAGC
Source organism: Meliscaeva auricollis (assembly GCA_948107695.1). NCBI lineage: Eukaryota > Metazoa > Arthropoda > Insecta > Diptera > Syrphidae > Meliscaeva > Meliscaeva auricollis. The sequence goes on from OX403618.1 coordinate 79,241,789, forward strand.
GGCGACATGTCTGTCATTCATTTCAGCCATTAAAATATAGTTGTAGTCGTAGTTGTTTTTGTCGTTTTCATTACTCTTGGATCTGGACTGGAAAACGTTGAAAGTTACCCTTTTTTGTCGAAACTTATTTTTGTGTTCTTTTTGTTGTTGCTGGTGTTCTCAATACTGACTGACTGGTATACCTATTCCTCCCTTAGTGTCAATTTAAAATTCAACGGTGACTCTGGGATGTACGTTGAATTCACTTTATAGACCAATTCTCCGGAATTGTATTCCACTTTGTACTTCCGGAATATCTACAAAAAGCAAAAAAAAAAAAATACATACAAAAACTAAGAGAGTCATCATTTCCATTTAAATTCTTGTCATTGCCATATACATATCCCCATGGAAGGGAAATATACAAAAATAGAGCTCCTCTGGTGGCAAAAACACGTACCTTTGCCAGAATTGTATTTAATTCAATTTCTGCAAATCTCCGGCCGACGCACATTCGTCGCCCAAATCCAAATGGCAAACTCACAAAGGGATGAATTTTCTGACCAGCATGTGGACAAGTGACGCCTGAGAATGTATTTTGTACACAAATACACATACACAAGTTGTGAAATGTAGATATTCGTTCACATAAAATAGAAGGAAAACAGAAAAAAAAAATGGGAATTGAAAAGCAAATTGGAATTAACTCACAGAAATGACTGGGAGGGAATGTACGTAGATGAAGGGTTGTTATGGAGAGAACATCTATAAAATCTACTCACTCGGCTCGATTTGCTTCATCCAGCGTTCGGGCATGAAACGTTTTGGCTCCGGGAAATATGTTGTATCGTTGGACACCACCAAATGTGGGAATATCACATGGGTCTGTTAAAAAAAAAATAACAAAATTAAGGGATCAGCTTTAATATTAGAGTATACCTACCCACGATATGGTGGAGGTTTATAAAGAGAAAATGAGAATTTGAGAGAGAGAAAAAAAATATAAAATACCTCCATCCTGGGTTATGGGTTATGGATAGTTAAGAAAAAAAGTCTTTACCTTTTTTTTTGACAGCAAAGCTTTTTGACATGAAGTTTATCGTATTATATTCCTGGATGACACGAAATTACCTTTTTGAAATTGAAGTCTTAAATTCTTTTTTCCATTTTTTTTTTCGTCAAGTCGTATTTTTTCCATTTCTTTAGGTACAGGGTATTGGTCATAGAAAAAAAAAAACGAACCTAAATAGGGTACAAGAGTATTTGCTCAACTCATGTGCAAGTAATAAGTACCTGCCAGACAACGACGATGACGACGAGGCTAGATAAAAAGCCATCCGCAGACAAAATGCCTCCAGGGTAACGAGAAGTAGTACTTTTTTGCGCATTCATAAAATGTAAAATTTAGCATATGTGAAATTTTCAAAGGTTAAATTGAGAGTGCAATTTGTTTGAAGAGGTTAACTTATCATTTTTTTTTTCGTTTTTAAAAGGAAGGTAGGTACTAGTACCTACCGATACGATGATGGGAACAAAATGATGAAATTGTCTGGAAATGCTTTTACTTAAACGAATTCACATAAAGAAGGTTTTCGTAAAAGGTGTAATTTGATGAATGCAGTCTGCTTCGTTGCAGATAATTCAATTTAGTTTTTTTGGAAGGATTTTTTAAATTTCTGCATGATTTCGTTTGTGCTGATTTGGAAAAAAATCACAATTCTGTGTAAATCAGAGCATGTGGTAACTAAAGCTAATATTATAAAATTTGCGCAAACCCAAAATTTTGTGTAAAAAATTGTGTATTTTTTCCAAAATAATTGGTGTCAACGGAATTATAGTTCAGATGGTATTGTGTATTTTAAAGACAAAAATACACAAATTTGTGTGCATACACAAATCGTATGATACTAGCTTAATGTAAATGGTGAGCACCGTAACCGATTGAACTTATGTTTTCGAGTATTCTTTCTATTTTCTTTGTGTCAATGCTTTTGGACCTTTTTTGTGTCAGTTAATTGATGTCAAAAACGTTCAATCGACAAAAATCATGTTGTTCTTTCTTCCAGTATCCCAGTCATGAATGATTTTGTTTGGTACTAATTAAGATCGCTCCGCCCTTGTTTTTAATAGAAACTGACCAAACAGATTCCCAAATATCGAAGCCTGTGTAAAATGTTTTGCCAGTAAATAAATTACATAAATGGAAGATTCGAGATTTTATCTTCAAAACGTTTGAGCCAATTTTTTGTGATTTTGTGATTTGTTTTGGTTAAATTTGTTTATTCCAACAACTTGTTTTGCAAAATAACTAAAAACTGCTTAGAGGATTCCCAAAAAATTTAAAAAGCAAAGAGGTTTACGCATATTATTTATAATGTCATTTTTCAAATAATGAAAGAGTTGTGGGTGGTAAAAAGATCTACAATTTTTGTTCACATAATTTTTCTATATAACCTCTAAAATATTGTAAAAAATGCCAAAAACTATTTTTTTTGTTTTTATTTGAATCTTTTTTCAAAAATGGTTAGATTTTGATGAAACTTGGTTTTAACGTTTGTAGGTACATTGATATCAATCATACTTATGCAATTTTTTTGTCAGCAAAATATTTATTTTTGTGTTTTTAACGAATTTATTTAGAAAAAAATTTGATACTTTAAATATATTCAGACTAGTCTTGTTTCTGAAAATGAAATCTCTCTATACCAAAAACATCACAAAAACAGTGTTTTTGGGAAGTTCAAAATTCGATATCTCAAAACCTTGGCATGGTATAGCAATTATGTAAAAACTTAACTCCCGCGTATATTTTTTTACCCTGTTTTTGTCACACAGTGTTATTCCCAGTACCATTTTACTACCAAAGAAGAAAAAAAAACATTTTCAGGGACTTTTTATTCCGAATTACGCACAGAGTATATTTGATACTTCTGTAAATTTTCTGATTGCGATTATACTTTTATCAACCATTTATTAAGAATTCCGGATTCACTTAACTTCACGTAACTTCTGTTACGCATATTATTTAATTCCTTATTTTGTATTCATTGCTCAGGGGTATCAGCATAACATTTTTGAAGACAAATGACCATGAAATTAAAAGTCCTCTGTTTCCAACGGAACAAATTGCATTATATATTTTCTTTTAATTAAAAAAAAAAATAAAAAAAAAAAACAATAAATCGGATGCAGATTGCACAAGCACGAAGTACGAAAAACGAATTACGCGAAATGCTGTATCGATATCGCATTGATGTCTTGAAATTAATATGAGTCCTTTTCTCTGGGGAAGAATAGATTTTTTTCTTTTCTTTCCTTTTGTTTTTGTTTTCAAAAAAAAAAAAAACAAGCGAACAAAACTTTTTCTTCATTTCTCATCTGAGGTTTGAGTTGTGCAATTTCGAGGTTAAAATTTTATGATTGTTTCAACGACTTCCATCCATTTTCTTTTTTGTTTTTTTGTTGTTTTCCTCTATAAATAAATAACAATCACCTGAAGAAGCATTCAAAAAAAAAAAAAAAGTTCAATCAAGGCCGCCGAAAAAAAAAAACGAAAAACAAGAAGAGAGGGTTGTTTTTTGTTGTTTTTGTTTTTCTTTACGTGAAAAAAGCATTCCAACAGAATGAATAATAAATTTTATTTATGTTCACAAAGAGCCACGTTATATTCAGCGCAAGTTTTATCGCTGGTGAAAACTATGCATTTTCAAATATTTCTCCAAACGCCACCATCATCATCACTCTTGGGTGTCGTTTTTCTAACAACAAAAAAACAGTCACTAAACTTTTTTATTGTTTTTTGTTTTTTGTTTTTAGTTTTGTTTTCAAATCATCATCAACGTCATCGCTATTGGCTTTTCTATGACCGACTACGATGAGGACGGGACCATAAGGCATGAAAGTTTTTTTTTTTTTTTTGAGGCGCGCATATTTCACAATAAGGGGGTGGGTGTTTATTTTTTTAGTACATAATTCCATTATAAAAATTCTACGATTTTTTTTTGTTATCTTATCTTTTCGTTTATTTTTTTTTTATTATAAAAAAAATAAGCTTTGTTGGTAAATAGACATCCATCATTATGTTTGTTGTCAATTTGACGCGACAGAAGGAATAAAACTATACTGCTGACCAAATCATTCTCTTGACTTAACGATTAAATTTATTTTTTGTTTGTTTTTTGTTTTTGTTTTTTACAAAAGACAACACTGGAGTCAATTTTAGAATAGAATGTATGATTGACTATTTAATTAGGCAGAGCAAATTCTGGTTGGGGTAGAATTAAAAACACATTTTTGAAGAAGAGAAAAAGGACATTATATTTTATATTTTTTTAGCCCAATATAAAAATAATTTACGACTAAATTATAATAATAATTTTTATTTATAACAATTATTCGTTGCGATCAATTGGCGAATGAATGCGATGGTTTTGTCAGAAACAAGAACAATTTTTTCTATTTTTTATTTTTATTTTTAATTAAAATTTAGAATAACATTTAAACCACAATTCGGATAACACCAAATGACTTACAAATTATGATTGTATGCCAATTTCTGGTTCAGATGGTTCCCTGTTGCATATTTAAGAGAAAAAATGCATACAAAAAATGTAAATAGAATTTTCTGTCGAAAGAGAAACATAACAACATTTAATTTTTTTAAGTGACTGCAGGAATGGCATATTTCTTTGTAACAAAAAAAAAAGAAACCTTACCATTTTGACATTTAATATGGGAGTTCCAAAAAATCTTTTTTTTTGTTTTATTAAAATAAGCTGAGAGATGCATCCAATTCACTAATTTTGTTTAACTTTTTTTTTCTTATCCTTCTTTATGCTCTTCAATTAAACTAATTTCCAAGAAATTGTCAAAACCAACCAAAAAGTAATTAATCTGGTTTTCAAAATAATTTTCTCATTTTTCATTAGTCGTTTAATCCATACCAAGAAAGAGAGAAAGCGATTTAATTTAAAACAAACTTTTTTTTTTGTTAATCTTTTGTGATCAAGTTTTTTTTTTTGTTTTTAATGAAATCCCAAACTACAAAAAAAAAAACTTTTATCAAAGCAAAAAATTTCCAATTGATTCTTAAAAAAAAAAATGATTTCCTCTTAAAGGTCATGTCACAATAGCTGTTCCGTAAAATAAAAAACCAAAATTAATTTCTCTTTCTCAGTACCCTTAAATGTCAAACCAATATTGAACCAAAAAGTAATAAATCCAAAGAAAAGTTTTTTTTTTCTCCAATAATCCATCAGAAATATATGATTTTTACAATAACTCATGTCAAATTGCAACCCATTCGAATGGATTTAATGCAATCCTTGACTGATTTTTAAGCCCACTGATGGATAGGGTATATGTGGTGTATTTATAGTAGAAAAAAAAATAAGGAGGATTAAAACTCACCCCCTTCGGAACGTGATATCCACCAATGACCGCATCCGATTGAAGACTCCTACCATTGGCAATAACCACAGGATACATTCTATAAGATCCACAAAGGACACAAGAAAAAAAAAAGAAATATCATTATTTGTTTTGTCCTCTCGCTCATCATACCAGACATTCTCCCTCCCACCGCACAAAGTGTACACTATGTACAGTGTATACGAACCTTAAAGTCTCCTTAATGCACGCCCGCAAATATGGCATCCGTTCCAAGACATTTTGATTTATTTCCGCCTCCCTTTGTGGAAATATTGACTTAAGCTCTTCGAAGAGTAATTCTTGTTTATCGGGATTTTTACTCAGTTGATAGATTGTTGAAGAAGCTGCCACTGACGTCTACAAGAGAAACTATTTATTTTGAGAACGACGAACAAAAAAATGCCGTGTCCCTTAATCTTAGGGGTCTTAAGCGTTACCACTTCCAAAAACAAAATTGTAGTAGATTTGAAGAAAAAAAAATGTAGTAGATTGAGGAAAATCGTAGTAGATTGCAAAATTAACTATTTTGGCATAAATATATAAAAATAAAAAATTTCACTAAACAAAAAAACATGAAAAAAAAACAAAAACTGAAGTTCTTCAAGACTTCATTTTTGTATACACATAAAATATATTTCAAATTATTGAATAACCTTTTTTTAAATAAATTTAAGATAAAAAAGATAGTTTGTAGAGAAAATTTATTTTATTCTATTAATTTTTATGGAAATTCTTGGGTTACATACAGTATGCAGAGTGAAATAGAGAAAAAAGGAGTAGATTTTGGCCTTTTTTTATAAAATTGAAGAAGTTTTAAATAGACATTATAGTAGATTTCGATATTTTTATGATGGTGCGTAGTAGAGAATATATTTTTATTTTTTTTTTTGAAAAGTTGTACAAAATCTACTACAATTGTAGCAAAGTGGTATCGCTGGTTTTAAGTCTAAACTCACCGTATCCACTCCAACTAAAAACAAATCTAACGCAAGAATGGCGGCCAATTTGCGATTGCCGGTCTTATTAACAATTCGTTCGACAATCGAAATATCAGCCTCATCTCTAACATCCGTCGACCGGCTGCGGCTGTGGGCCTTGTCCATTGTCAAACTGATGTTCTTCATGCAGATTCTGGGTGGGCGAAAGGCAAAAAAAAAAGAAAAATGCATGATGGGGGAAGTGATTATGACCAAACATTTCAATTTTTTTCGTTCACATATTCATAATTTATACTGACTCTGTGAAGCTGTCAAGAGCCGCAACGAAGGCACGATACGCTTTGGTCGGATAGAAACGCCAAATTGGCATTCGCAATTCAAGTTCGGGCACTGCCCAGAAAAACGTATTGATTGCATTGATTATTTTTTGAGAATCTGAATTCGAATCCTCATTTCCATCGGAAGATAAACATCCGAGACGGGTGTCCAGTGAAACCCGACCGACAGCTGAAAGAAGAAAAAAAAAAGAGGGAAAAAGTGTATTTTTGTACGACTTTTGAGGTTGAGAGGATATGAATTGCAGTTTTGATTGCAATTTTTTTGTTTTTTGTAGGGGGATTTTTTTTTTTTTGATTACATTCAAGTGCCCATTTGTAGAGCTCGTGCAGGAAGTTTCCGGGTAGTTCGTCATTTTCATTGCGCATCTCGTGGATTCTGTTTGGAAAATTTATTTAATTTTATTTCTTTTTTTCATTTTTTTGAAGAAGAAATAAACAGTTTTTCTCGAATGAATGAATATTCTTTGATGTATGGTTTGTATGGATGTGTGTGTGTGTGTGTGTGTGTGTAGTTGTATATAATGGATATAATTTACCTTGTCATAAATTCTGATGCAATTTCATTAAGTGGTGGAATGTACTTCTTTGCTATGTTTGGCTGCAGCAGGATGTGCTGAACTTCCTGACGGAATGTTTCCCATGTCCTTCCGTGACTTTTTTTTGGTTTGGTAAAGTATATAAAAAAGAAAATGAAAAGTTTAATTATTTCTTTCTGTTAAAAATATATTTTGTATGGTAACATACACTCCAATTAAGCCAGCAACGTCACCAAAAAAATCTCTCCGTAGTTGGCCCTTGTAGTGCCTCAGGGATGGCATTGAGGGTCTGTGTGGAAACAAAAATGGAGGAAAACATGGTTATAATTTACTTGTTGAACTTGCACTACATCTTAAAATTCCGACGTAAGGTTATGGGTGTGTGTTTATTTGTTTTATGAAAAATACACATTTTTGCTTAGTAGAGAGAAATTTAATGAAGTGCACCTGAGGAAATATTTCTTTGCGAGCGTTTTAAAGAAATATAATTAAAGTTACATCAGAAACTTTTAAATCAAGGCAAAAGTTTTTGCTGCCGAATGCGATTCATACGATTTTTTGTAATAAAATACAAAATTGAATAAATTTTAAGAAGTTTTTTACTGCTCCTGAAAACTGAAGTGCTTTGCAGCAAACTACTTTCTAAAGTGGTTCTTCACAAACTATTCACTCGTTTGCTGCAAACAAATTTTCACGTGAACGAAAAGATGTTGTGGAATGTGGGAAGCATTTTCGTGTGCCACAATCAACGCATGAAAACGAGCTCCAAACAAATTGGGTTGTAATGTATTTAGTTTGCTGTAATAGAATTACAATTTGTGTCACATGTTATGTAGTTGCTACGAATGAAAAACTATTGTATAACCTTTGCAGCAAATGATTTTCATTTAATTCAAAAGATATTCATTAGCCACAATCGAAGAAAAAATATATAATTTCTCTGAGTGAGTTACAACACAACTTTTCTAAATTAGACCTTCAAGTTATTAAAAACTCAACGTTTTGAAATGTGTTATGTACCTAACTTTAATAATAAAATTTGTTGGAACCAAAGTGAGTAGGTAGGTACATCAAGTTTGCTTTTGACTAATTGCGGTTGTAAATTTCCTTTTAAATACCTTTAATGTCTCAAAATAAGTTCCTAAACAATACCCACAATCGAAAACCACATAATGAAAAGATACCCATCGCAATAAATGTAATTACCTATTGTCATTAAAATCGTAAAGACACAAACAAGATTTACATCAAAAGATATGCCATAAAATATTGTTTGATTATAAAAAAACAAATAAAAGGTACGAATTCTCACATAGTTTTGCTAAAATTTTTATTAATGACAAGAGTTGTTGTAACCATCAAATATTTTATTCATCACGTAATCAATGTTTATACATTGTTTAAGTTATACGATGTAAAACCGTTACATAAATTGATGCTGCTTTTAGACCTAATTGAATATCTTTCTCTTTCGCTCTATACACTTCAAAAACAGTTAACATCTCTTAACGATGTGTTTGACTTTGACAATTCATTCAAACTTTCTGCTTTGCTATTTGACAATGTCAATGTCAAATTAATAAAAAGACCCTAAAGAGAGAGAGAAAGAGACACACACACGAGATCTGTGTAGGTTTTTATTTCTATTTTGACATTTCATAATTTATTACCTGTCAGGTTGACTCACAAAAAGACAAAAAAATAAATTGATGGTTTAGTATATGAAAATGACAGAAACAAAAAAAAAAGGAGTCTTGGTTTTTGCTGCGTGCAGACAGACTGGCACTGGGAATGACAACGACAAAAATAACTATAACGGCGCGTCGTCGTCGGCACCATTTATTTTTACAACTTTAAATGTTTCTATTGTTATAATCCGTTGAAACTTGGAATATGACTCGACGAAGAGGACGACATAGAAACACAGTTAAAGTTAAATAATAGGTTTAATTGTTTTTTTGTTTGTCATGTCTTTAAAAGGGATACATGTGTAATTTATGGACAGTCAATGCCAAATGTATTTAGACAATTGAGTTTTTGTGAAAAGAGAAATTTTACCAGAAGATGATCGATAGTAGTGCACCAAAGTTATGCAAGACCTTAATGTATATCATATTTTCAGAAACGAGGTAAAAACAACCTAAAAGTAGGCAATAAAATAATGATACAAATTTGAAATTTCTTCATAGAGACCTTACACTAGTACCTGTAGCGGTACTAAAACTGGGTGTTAATTTGAGAGCAACCCTCACACTTGCTAGAAGTAAAAGATTAATTATTGCGAATATCATTAAACCTTTAGAAAGCTTAAGAACTGTTCGAAGCATTTTAACGGTAAAATGTATAGCAACCTTTAGGACTGTTACTGGTACTGGTATTTAGACTACAGAAATTTGCTCAAAGTTGTTTAAAATTCTGAATACCAACATTGTAGTGAAATTCGTTTATCTTATTACTTAACAGTAAGTTTTTGTCCTTTTGGAAATTCAAAATTTCGATGGAAAATTATTTAATTTGTAACGAAAGCGACACAATTAAAAATGGCGGATCGAGGGAAGGCGCTCTCTTAAATACAAAGTTTTTTGATATATCGAATTTTGAATTTTCCAAAAACACTAGTTGTAGATCTTATTACCACCTACAACTTTTGTATGCAACTTATTTCCATAGGAGATTTACTTTTAATAAAAATTGTAAAAAAACACGATTTTCGACCCTCGCCCTACTTTTTCACTCACCCATCCCCTTTCCCCCAATGTGTTGGTGGGCAATTTATGTTTGCCTTTTCATTTACCATTTTCCCTTAATTTTCCCGCCGCCTTTATCCTGCTAATAATTTTTTCAACTTTTGCCCTCTGAAAACTGGATTGGCACTGCTTTAGATGGGCAACTTCAAGATCAAATATCTCGACTTTCCCATGAATGATTTGAAAAATATTTCCAAAATATAGTCTGGGCCAACCCTCTATAGTGAAATTTGATGACACATTTTGTACTCATACCACAAGAACAAAATGGTTTTTGTTTTTTTTTTTTTATTTAAAAATAACTTCAAAAATTAAGAGAATCAAGTCTATAAATTTAACAACTTTGTGTTATTTTATATGGAGAAATAAAAAATTAAAATAAAAAGTAACTCCCGTATAAAAAAGTCATGAAACATTTTGCAGAAAAGAAAAAATAGCCAACATATAAAAAAAATCCATAAACGTTGTCTGAATTATTGTGGCCATCACTGTGTCTATTTTTATTGACAATCACACAAAAATAAAAATAAACAAATAAAACAAACAAAAAAAAAACAACAGAAAACGCCAACAGTATAATTGTGTCTCTCTATTGACGGTTGACTCATGCTCGTTGACTCTTTTCTTTCCCATCACTCGCAATAATCATTGACTGACGCCAAATTTTGTGAGAGATATGAAAACTTCGTCACAATTTTGCTCTCGTAGGTAGGTCGAATTCAATCCGTCAGATTGTATAATGCGGAGCACAAAAAATCTCTTACCCATCGACGACAACACAATGCTTTACTTATATTTTGTTTTTGTATTTTGCTGCCGGCTGGGGAGCACACTTTCATTCATCGAAAGCGTTATCCGCTGCTAACTCATAAAACATGGAATCCGATGCCGAACGACTGAAGCGAATTCGCATCTGTTTATGAGTTTGAAAAATATTTCACATCTTGCGAATTTGGTGATTTATAGAATAAATACTTTTATATTTAGTTTTTTTTACATGAGAAGATCTGTGCGATTACTTAAAAACTGATAATTGAGTCAAGGTCGAGTTGTGTTAGAATTTTTTTTTGCCAAAATTCTGATTGCTTCAATATATCTTTAGTTTTTTTTCTCTTTTCCAAGCTCTTCTATTTTATTTTTTTCTAGTTTTACTTTTCGACATTTTGAACAAATACCTTTCTGTGATACGGGTAATGAGAAATATTAATTAATTCTTTTTCGCTATTTGCATAGCTTGTTTGGTTTTAGCAAATACGATTTTGGTTAGATTTTTTGTTTACACATCTTATTTTATGCAAATGGATGGTGTGTATTTTTTTTTTTTGGTTTGAAAACTAGACAAGGAATACAAAAAAAAAAAAACAGAAATTAGATAAATAAGATGTTTAAGGAAATAGATTATCAAATATTGTATCTTTTTTTGTGGATAGTATTTGTCTATTTCATCATCAACTCGCTACATAAATGGCGATTTAAGATCGTTTATATTTTGGTGCGGTGTTTGCGTTTATAACAATGTGCGAAGTTTATGTTGAAATGTTATTTAACTTTAATGAGATTTTAGGCGGATGCATTTGAAAGGTTATAGGCGTTGTGTGTTTGAAGAGTTATATTTTTTTTTTTTAATTTTTGTTTGTTACTGTATGGTAAAGTGCTAAAACTTAAAATAAACAAAATCAAATCCTAGATATTTTAGTTTTTCGAATTTTGTTTTGTCTCGTTAGAGATTACAAAATGATCGTTTAAAAATAAATTTGTCAATTGATCTTAAAAAAATGAAGAATAACGGTATTTGCTCATTGATATACAGTACAGATAATGCAGTCAAATTGTGTTTTTACTAGAAAAGTTTTCGTGTAGTTTTGATTTCTATCATTACAAATGTTTTTGGGGGTGCTGAATCCGAATCTAATGTTTGCCAACAAAATTTCGTGATGTAACATGGTCAAAATTGCAAAAAAAAAATAGCAATTTTCAACGATTTTTCAGTTTTTGCAAAATTTGAGCACGAAGGATTAGTTTCTCGTAATCACTTAGTACTTCAAGTGTTCAAGAAAACTGGATTAGCTAAAATTTGAGTATAAAATTGTCAACGTAGCCATTATAGTTTCTAAGCAGGGAAAACAGGTTAAATAACAGAGAATTCTCTTTAAAAATATTGATAAGTCCCATTTTTGTTTTAAAACCCTTTAAATTTGAGCTTTGTATGAAAAATTAAACATTCATGTCGAATATCATAAGTGAACTATTATTTTCAAAAGTGTTTCTGTATTATTTTAGCTGTTGTACTGAAATCATAATAATAGTTATATGCCTAAGAAGGACTAAAGGTTTTTCAAGATGGTACACTACACATTGGAAATATTTGTTGTTACTGTTTAAAAATCAATAACGGAACTTAATGTGAACATTTTTTACTAGTTTCAGATAAAAAAAATGTTTGTAGGTCAAAATCAAATTTATTTATCTGCATGGCTTGCATTTTTTGAGGTAATTTGACGGTCCTAGGACAATCATTTTTGTGAAGGGGTGGGAAACTCTATATGTGGAAAGAATTATTTTGTAATACTAAAATAAAATGTGAATAGAAAAAAGTACGTATACGCCATAGTGCACAAATTTTCCTAATACACTTTATGCAAACTCACTACAATATTTTTCTTTTTTTATTCCTAACATTCCACAAAGTTAGGTTCAGAAGTAGAATAACGGAACATAAGAAAAAAAAAAATGGTACATGTAAAAACTCATAAAAATTATAATAAGATCAATAGAAATGAATATTTAAAAAACAAAAATCATTGTTGATTTTTGCATTTATACATTTATAAGTACGTCTTGCAGATAGAAGGCCTTGTAATGAAGATGCTCTCTGCTCAATCGGTAGAATGAAGAACTATCTATGCTATAAGATTTATTTAGAAATTCGATTTTTTTAAGTTTTTTTTTGAGTGCATCCTGCAGGCAGAATGACTCACGTTAAGTGTCTTGGACTCTTCTTCCTCTAATAAGCAAAAATCTTATGAAAATATATCTGAAAAATATATCTTTTTAAAATTTCAACACAATTTTCATATATTTTTGAACTTGGCGTTTATAAATCAAAATTTTAACAAATTATTAGCGTGAAAGTTTAAAAAAAAAATTACAACTATTGCGAATTGTCTGCTGAATGCTCATAGTTGTACTAGACTAGACTATAAGTTCGATTAGACATCCCAAAAAATTTCAGGAAATATAATACAATCTAAGGTTTATTTTTGGTGAGTTGATTAACTTTTTTTGTGTCAGAATACTTATACTCGAATCAATAAAGTCTTTTTATTCCATTTTTTTCCTAATATTTAAATTAAATTGGTTAATTATTATTTTGGCAGCCTATACAAACATCGAACATTGGATGGTAATGTTTTTACTCCTACAAGTTCCACTTTATATTTTTATTGAATCACACGAAGTGCCCTTCAAAAAGTATACAATCTCCAATTAGCAAATTGGTCGGTTGCTGACCCTCAGTTGATGACTTTTTAAATCATTAATACATCAAGTTGATTCACAAAACTGAATAAAATAAAATTCTTAAAAATTCGTCTCAAAATTTAATTCCAATTAATAAAACACTTGTACTGAGAGTCTAATTAAAAAAAAATAAACCTTTTAATTTTCCAAATGCATATAACTATAGCAACCATAAACAAACAAAAACCCAAAACTTTGCTTATTCGTTTTAATTAAGAGGATTTTCCCTACAACAGCTCTTTTGCATGGATAGAGCTTTTGAAGGAGATTTTTTATTTTTTTTTTTATTTATTTTTAGTTTTCAGATACACCGGCGATGTTTTAGCATTTTACATACTTGAGGTTTTCTACATTTTGAAGTGCGTCAGCAACGTAGAGAATGTTTTTTTTTTTTGTATTTTTGTTGAGTGTGCTTAACTTTATAAATCTATTTAACACTCTTTAAATGCAAAAGCTTTTCGCTCTTCCTGACGTCAATTAATTTTTGGTGCATTTGTAACATGCTGTGAACTTTCTAAAACATAATCCATAATCTTCACATTCTAAAATATCTATGAGACAATGAAAAATTTAACTTTTTCTTTTTTTTTTTTTGTGTCTTAATGTCAAACTTAGTTTTAGATGGATAAAATGAAAGCTCTTTTTCATTCAATCTTTCAAGGACCCTTTCTTGACTCTTTACATCCCATAATAAGATGTTAAAACTTGGTTTGCTTTTTAGTTTTTTTTTTTGTTTTGCGGAAAACAATGCAGAGCATCAATACAAAAAAAAAAAAGTTGCATTAACCCTTGAAGCCAGAGAGTAGTTGTTGGTTGTAATAAAAGTTTTTAACCAAAACGAAATACCACAGAAAACCTAACAAGCTTACTTAGCTTAGCTTCTTCTCTATAAGATGTGTCAAAAAGAATGAAAGAGAAAAAGAAGAAGAAGTAAGAAGAAAAAAAATGAAAAGTAGTTCCTTAATAACTTTTCAGTCTAAGGAGCAAGGATTTTTGCAAAAAAAAAACCCAAAGAAAAATGAGAAAAGGAATTTTCCAAAAACCTCTCTACCAACAATGGATGATAACCACGGTTACTTTTTTTTTTGTTCATTTCAAAATAATAGAAAAAATCTCATTGTTGGATTTGGTGTAAGCTGAAAAATTAGTTTACTTTGTTACTTCTAGCTTTTGTTCCTTTTTTTTTTGGATTTTCATTTTTTTGGAGCTCCAAGATCTTAAGGGGAGTTTACACATGCTCTGGTTGTAATTATGTGAAGTCTTAATTTTTTATTGTCGAATGGAACATAAATCCATCTCTTTTTTTTTAGTACTTGAAGTTTTCTTTGACAAAAGGAAAAAAAAAATAAATACCATTGGAATCCTGGAAAGTACTTAACGTGTTATTAAAGTGGTGACCCTGTTTGATGACACCATTCAGAGGACTTTATAAATGTTATTCCGAGTATCTTGAAGTACAACCTGATGACATTGAATTGTTCCATATTGAATTGAACATAAAAAAATGAAAGGAACAAGTTACCACTTTTTTATTTTTCCCCAAACAAAAGTGGTAATCAAGGTTAACAATTATGTTTTGGGGTCATATTTTAAGTTTTGTTACGATTGTACTCTTCTTCATGGAAAGTTATGTATTCGTTAACCAGTCCAAGTATAAAAAAAAACAATCCAACTTGAAATTATGATTTAATATAGAAAGTGAAAAAAAAACGCCAACAATTCTATCTGTTCCAGTACCTTAATCATTTTTTGTGTTTTTTGTTTATTGTATGCTTAGTTTTTTGTAATGATAGTTATAGCTGTATGTGTTTACTTTTTATCAAAAATCAGTTTGTGTGATTAGCTGAGCTTACATTTAAGAGGATACTTTTTATTTTCAAGTTACATGCAAATGAACACTTTTTTCAAATATTTAATTTTGGAGGATTTGGTATATCATTCGGTATTATTCGGCAACATATTTAATACACTTTATACAAAAAGATGTCCAAAGGCAGTTAAGGCAAAATGCGCTGCTCATAAATGCACCTCAAAATTTAATTTCAGTTTCCCCGACAAACAAGTTTAAAATTTTGTTAATAGACATACATTTCGAATATCCTCAAATTAAATTGATGCACTCTCTTATGACTGTGACTGTACTTTATGTGCTGTGCATGCATTAGAATTTTAAAATGAAAAATATTTCTAAATATTTATTTATGAATGCCGTAATGTTTATCTTTACACCTCTTCTATCTCTAAAAAGTGAATTTTTCCTCTCTATTAATGTATCATTGTGGTACACTGTGGCGTATGAGTAACTTTTTTTAATATTTTTTTTTTCATTCACAATATAATTGCTTTTCGTTATGTCTTTTGATTATATTTCTAACTCATGATACTTGACTTGTTATGTTATAAGTTACATATAACCAACAAAGTTAATGTATTAATGAAACGAGGGTGAAAAAAGAGTACCTTCATTAAAAAGAAAAGAAATCTTCTGAACCGATATTTGTTTTTTCTTTGTGTTTCAATTTATAAGCAGACTCGTGACTTTTGGAATAGTTAAAAGATCACACTTCATATGGAAATTTGATACAAACTAAACTCATTTACATCAAATAGCAAAATAAAAACATATTTCTTTGTTTTTATTGATTTTTTTTAGACTTCAGCCAAGCCCTTGAGACAACATAATGTACATTTTTTGAACAAACACTTAAAGACTTATAAGTGGTGTTTGTCATATAAATTTGTCAACAAATCCATTCGTATAAGTGGCAAGCAGTGGCCTATACATTTATCGAATACATTTATTTATGTTCACCAAATATTAGTCATTTATCAAAATTAAATATTTTTTTTTCTTCTTTTCTTTTCAAATTTAATTTTAATATCATAAAGTGCTTTAAAAATTGTCTGTCAACTGAGACTTATGTCAAGCGTTTCCACAAATCAAATATCTTTAAGAGGTCTTCATTTTTTTACAAAAAAAAAATTGTTATTGGATTTGAGTTAATTTTTCGTAAATATTATTCTTTTTAAAAATGAAATAATTTTTAGAAAAAAATTAATTTCTGCATTTTTATAAAATGAAAAAGAATTTTTTCTAATTTAACTTGAGACAAAGAAATCTCGTTAAAAATAAATTTCTTACTGGTTATACTTGTACTCATATTTGTATTAAGTGACGTATAACATAAATTATAATGTGTAAGGGTTAATATACGATTATTTAGATTATGTAAGTTCTTAGTCGCAAGTATTTATAGAAACTACCTACTTGACTTTTCTTTAGGTATATTGCTGATCATTTCTGGTGTGTAAGCTAATTTAACAATTTTTTTTTTATACAAAAAATGTTTGTTCACAAAAATCTTAATGTTAAGTTTGAAAAAAAATCTGATAAGAGCTACAATTTTAAACCGGTAAATGATTAAAGCATTTTTAAATACCAACATTTAAAAAAAATCGGTTCTGCCCGATTCCAAGATAATCCTATATTTTGAACTTTAGCTACTCCACGTATATAAGGGTTTTGAGTTATTGGATATTTTTTTGAAAATAGCTCTAATGATTTCGAGTGATTGTACATTACTGCATTTTTGGTTTTTTTTCGCAAAGAATTCGAATAACGGAAATATGATGAATACGTTTTTTTTCCAAAATTTACCATAATTTTTCGTTATCTTTACTGGCTCAACCGATTTCGTTTAAAACTTGTACTTTGATCTACAAAAACAAATTCGCGGGATCCAGTCGTACATTTTATTTTGAAACACGTTGCTAAAATATGTTTTTTTTGTAAAAAGGTTCATTTTTACTGCAATTATCTGAACTAGAATTTTATCTGTTATTTTGTTTTTGAATTTTTGCTTACGAAACCAGTTGGTGCTTTATGTTTTAGAAAGATTTTATTGAAGAAAAAAGTTTCAAGGATTCGCAAAAACCAATAGGTATACTTATTCGTACTTACTTCTTCACTCAGTCTAGTTTGAACTAAGAAACCGGATCTGCAAGAACGGTACTAGAATAGTTCACACGATAGTTTTTTTTTATTTTGAGTCCAATCAAATTTTCAAACTCAACTCATTTTTGGGTTAATTATAATCAAAATACTGAAATAATATTTCTACATCAACCAAAAATATTAAAAAGAAGGCAAATTCTTTTTCATCTTCAATACAATACCTTATTGTTTTTTTTTTTTTTTTAAGAAAAATGGAAGGTTTATTTTTAAACACGAGTGTATGTGCAGTACCTACAAAGAAAATATTTACCGCCCCCTCTCTCGATATTTTGTTTATAATTATTTTTTGCAATGTTTAGACTTCTTCGGCTTCATCGCCTTCTCTTGAACATACAAACGATAAAGTTTAAACAACAAACAAAAAAAAAAAATAATAAAACAAAATTTAAAAAAAAGAACCTAAACAAAAGCAAAGGAAAAAAAATTAAAACAAAATCAATTGCATAGAATACAAAGTATATCAACGGGTATACCTAGATTCGCTTCTATTGCCTCTTTAACGTTGGATAGGTTTTATAAACATTATACCCAAAGCCCACATATTCGAGTGTATACGAGTACAACAACAAGTTTAGGGCATAGATAGGTATTTATCTCACTTGAGATACTTTTTTGTATTTCTTTTTTTTAGTTTTTCTTTGTTTTGTTTTGTTTTTCTCAAATATTCAAGTGTTATATGCTTTATACAACACAACTACTTTTGTATAATGTAAATCCTTCTCCTTTGTCTCATCTAAAGTCGTCCTTGTGAAGGACCCTTGAGATAGGAAGGATTTAAGTACCTACATGAAGGCCTGAAGAAGGGACATAATGGCTACGTATAGCTTTCAAAATATATATCACCATAAAAAAACCTACATCGAAAGCGTTTTGCAGCAAGAAAAAGACCACTTCAAGGTTTTTTTTTTTTTCTATTTTTCTAAATTATTTTTATCACTTCTTATGTCATGTAAAATAGATAGATAGATAGATACAAGTAGATAGATATAAATGATGGTATTCTATTTTACCTGTGTGGTAAAGTTTCCTCCTTTTTGAACACATTCCGGATCTCGTCACCGTCAAATACAAAGAGTAAATCTGGGTGACCGATTAGACCTCCGACTTTGGCCATTTTTCCATAGTTGAGGTGCAATTCTTTCATGACTTTATCCAGTTCGTTGATCTTGTAATGGCCTAAAGGCAAAAAAAAAACAACAAAAAATTGGTTTTAGTTTGGCGAAATTAAAACAAGGGAAATGTAATACAAATCGTGGTGATATGGCAGAGTGATGGTGTTGCTGATTTTTGAAGGAAACTACTTTGTACCCACTTTCATTGCCAACAAACACGCGATTAAAATTTGTTTTTTCCTCATTTTTGTTTTTTTTTAAGTTTAGAAATGAAAACCTAGTTTTGGGTCGAAATAAGTTTTCAACTCTTAAACAGAAATAAAAAAAAACTTAAATCCACTTTACCAATGTGAAAAAAAAACTCCTTATTTGCAATGTTGGTCTGCGAATGTGCCAAATAAATTTAGTTAGAAGGAGGCGGTGTTTTTCAATTTTTTTTTTTAGTTTTTTAGTTAACTCTTTGTTCCAGTTCTTTTGGTTATGAGAAAATTATGCAGGATTCTATATAAAAGGAGAGAACAAAATCTCATTTGGGAAACTATTTATTACCAGAAGAGATTTTCAGAGGGACCCAAAGCCGGAGAAGGAAGAATAATTTCCTATTGTTGTGCATAAAGTTTAAGCTTATTTTTCTACTTCCTCCCTGAAAAATAGTTTTGTTTCCTAAATAGTATCACTGAGAATATATAGATACGGTACCGTACTATACAAAACATATGGCAATGCATTGTTTCAATAACATAAAAAAGGTTGTCCTTTTGTTCGAATTCATAGCTTAAAGATTATGTTTATAAATTTATGTTATATGTTAACAGTTCGGTTGTTTTCTTAGTGAGAGTTTTTTTTTTCACTTTCATTATAAATTAAACAGTATGTTGGATTTTTAATAAAATAAAACTCGAGGTAATAATTATTATTAACGACCAAGAAGAAACTGCCATTGTGGATGAGCATTTGGGTCCTTTTTGCCACATTTTCAATCTTATTTGGCAATAGGTTTTAGTCTTGTCGGATATTCGTTTTTTTTTAAATTTCTAAAAAACCTCAACAAAAAACAGAAAAGGCAGTCATAGAGGAGTCAAATCGACCGGCCAGTGCAAATGGTAAAAACGAGTCATTTCGGCGACTTTTCTGTAATCCTGGCACATCATTTGACGGTTCATCTAATTACTTCGCAAATATCAACACACAAGTGCCATTTGTTAGAAATTTCTAGCGACCCTCCGCTCCCACATTCACAAAAATAGACTTCATTTTTGAATATGTGTTCAAAATAAACAATCACATCCTTTGTACTAAAACATTGAATTTAAAATCTTTAGCTTTATGCCCTTACCGACATGCTACCGCCTCCCCCCCCCCGCGATTTAAAAGTGTTAACGTTAAAAAGTCAATGCTATTAAATAAATATGTTCTTAGTATTTGCAGATTTATCTAATCCTCTACACAATTGAATTATTCAATTTTTATTTCTGAAAATCGAAATTTTTAAATGACAGAAAAAAAATTATATTTGTAGCATAAATCTAAAAAAATTTTCGACAATTGACACATTTAAAAATCAGGATGTCTTAAAAACGATTGCTCGTTGAAAAAGAAATGCCATTACAAGTTTTTAAGCAATCACAAAAAATACAAGTCTACCATATGTGCTTCTTTTTGATAGCTTCTCCCGTTTCAAAGTTAAATACGAAAAACCAAAATTTTCGACATTTAACCTTGCATAACTTTTTATGCATAGGTGCAGGGGACTTTTGGGGACTTTTAACATTTTACTTCTATTGATGTTTAAATGCTCTCTATAGCAATTTTCAGCTCTATGCATTTTTTTATGACTATGAGTTATTATAGCCATCAAGTTTGTCGTTTTCAGTGATCTAAAAGCTAATTTCCAAAATGACCGCTAGATGAGGTAGCTCCTTTCAATTTTCGTTTGTAACATAAAGACAGTTTTTATCAATAACTCAAATATTACATATTGATAAACAAAATATAATAATATGGCATGTGAAAAAAAATCTCAAAAAAAGCTACAAAATTTTGCATAAATGCAAAACTATTGTCTACATAATGAGTAATTCTAAACATATGCATACTTGAAACAAATCAAACTTTTCACTTCAACACTTTGTTTTTTAAATTTATTCAAGGATGTTTCATTCACAGAGAGAAAATAGTTTTTTCGAAGAAAAAAAGCTGAACAAATTCACACGCCTTTAACTCATTTTTATAAAATAATTCTACGAACAAGTTTGATTTTATTTTATTTAGTTTTTTCAATCTTTTTTTTTTTATTTAAGTTTCAATCCGTATGAGATTAAATTGAAGCTGGACGAGTGAAAAATAATAAAAGATTTATTCATCCATTTTTAATATATGCACTAACTATACAATAAAACATTCTATTTTTTTTTTTTAGTTTGTGCAAAATTGCTAAATTTATTCATATATCAGATAGTTTTTGAGCTGTTTTTAGAGTGACTATTCTGTTATTTGGAGAACTATAAGCTTTATCCTGCTTAAAAACATGTGAATGTCCATTTGAGAGATGGAATTTTGTTTGCATTTCATTTTTTACTGGCCATTGGGGCTATTTAGGAAAGAAGTTTCTCTGTGGTTTATTAACTTTTTTTTGTGTTTTTTTTTTTTTTTTTATTGAAACAGGATATGGCCAAAGTATGTATATTTGCGTCAGTCCAGTATAGTTCTTATTTGAATTGCAAAAACCAAAAACTAGGACAAGAGGAGTCATTTTGAGGAACAATATAATTGAATCATGATTTCTTTTTGTTCTTTCGTTCGAATGTCATGAAATGAACAAGGACATCTTAACAAAAAAAAAAAAAAAAAACTAAACAATGTACGACACAGAGCGTTGATAAAGTAGACAAAACAAAAAGTACATGCACATAATTTTAAAAGAATTGACAAACTGTGATGTGAATTTTAGAAACGTTGACAAGGACTTTTCTGTATAAATCAAAACTTAGTTCAAGAACAATCATTTTGTAAAATATACACATTTCGTGTGAAGTGCTTTATCTTATTATATTTGTTGTGCATCGTCACAAGGAAAATGTATTTCACGAGAATTTTTAAGGAGCTTTTAGCAAAAAACAAAATTAAATAAATATTTAAAAGGATATTAATAGTAAGTAAAAGCTTATTATTATAAAAATTGACAGAACAAGTATTTATCTAAATAATATTGAATTAAATTAATTAGGAGAGCTATTATTGTTCTGAAACTAGAAAACCATTTTAATAACCTAGCTTGTTGTGCTGTGTTTAAGAAATTTAAGAATACATTTTATATAAAAGGAACCCAGATAACACATACATACATAGATGTTTAAAGTTAAAGCATTTTCAATTCTATTTATCGTCAAAAATTATTAGCTGCATAGCAAAAAATTATACTACTTGTTTGATAGAAAAATTGGTTTTCTAAAAAATTTAATAATTAATAATTTAATTTAATTTTACTGTACGCTTAGTGCTTTTTGAGAACAATGAAAAAAAAAAGGAAACTAAAAACAAATCGAAAATATATTGAAAATTTAATTAAAATTGCATAAATTTTTTAAATGCATTTATGAATTCTAAATCTTGTCTTGAACAATATTTCGTCTGTTCAGTTAGAATCCAGAAAATTTATTTGTTAAAATGTGGTTTACTTAACCAATAATTTCAAGTAGTTTGTGCAAAAATATTAGCATCAAGTATTCTTGATATCCCCATAGTTTACGGTATCTCTAGTTTACGATAACTGAAGTTTGTTGTTTTCTGTAGAAAATTCTTGGCCCTAAGTAAGTATCTTGATAGCAAACGTGATTTATTACTCAACGAAATAAATCATGCAAAATGCTGGAAGTAACTGTGCATAAACTAAATTTGCAGAAATCTTGATTAAAAATTGCTGATGAAATTTCCAGAAAGTCTTCTCACAAAAATATAACCTGAAAAAAGCTTTCTCATTTAAAAGGTACAACTTAAAAAAAAAATACTTTATATGTAATTCATCCTAAGGGCTTTACAAAAACATCATCAAAAAGTTGAAAACTAGTAACATTACACTATTACCCGTTTTTATTTTTGTCTTGAATAAAGTAACTTAAGTATTCTACTCCTCCTAAAGGCTTACACATATTTTAAGAAGTGATTCTCATAACCAACGCACGTCTAATACCATCCATTCACTAATTACTTTGAAACACACCAAAACAACCACAAAAAAAAAAAAAAACTAAATGAAACAATTTTCGTGTTCTACTTGTAATTTTTGTATATGCCAAAATTTTGTTTCAAACTTTATTTTATATACGAACTTCCGTTATAAGCATAACTTGCTTAGTATTATTCTCTTTGAAAAAAAAAAGGTTTCATGCGTGAAAAATAAAAACAAGAAAAAATCGTGTATTATGCAAGAAAACAGCACATCCAAACAAATTTGTAGGTAATTATTGCTATCATGGTTGCGTGTCCGCCGGAAGAGGCCTCTAAGTCTCTTAGATAATTTCTCAACCTAAGGTTTGTTGTTTATTTGTTTTTTTTTTTTCATTTCTTATATAGAAAAAGAGTGTTAAATTTGTAACAAGATAATTTGAGTTTCTTTTTGTGTTCGCTCGCATGCGAGTGCTAATGTTTAAATGTTAATCAAAAAGAAAAACAAAATTCGATTTTATGTTATTTTTATTTTTCAACTTCATTTTTTTTTTTTTTTCTATTTGATGGAAAAAGTCAAAACTTTTAAGAAATGAGGAATTTTTTTTCCTATATTATCAAAGAAATACATACCAAGACGACGACGAGTGTTTACACTCATTCACTCTCATGAAATCTAATTATTTATCTGTTCATCTATCAGTTGGTTGTTCGTTCCGACACGCACGTACTTACATCCAATGCCAATCCTATTCAGATCATCATCTTTTCTGGAAGGCTATAATAGCCAATCTTGAGAATGATTATAAAAGTTAAAGATTTCCATTTCTCATGAGATGAAATTCGAAAGAGAAAAGTGGAGGAAGCATGAGACTAATTAATTCATGTCTCGTGCTTTTTTTCGTCTTATTGAAAACGCAAAACCAGGGTATGATTTACCGCAGAAAACGTCAAGAAATTTAAACAATGGGTTTTTACAGTTTGGTTCAGTTGCATAAATACAGTCTTTTTGGTTTGTTTTACTTTTAACATCACAAATCTCATAAATCTGCTTAACTGTATCAAATTAAGGTTAGTTTTTTTCTTCATTTCAAATAATTCATTTATTTTATCCAGTTTTTCCTCACTTTTTTTTTCATTTTTATCAATTTTGTTCTCATTTTGCTCTCATTTTTTCTTCATTTTTTTCTCATTTTTATCACATTTTTCTTCAAAAATAAGATATATCGAAAAATCTAGTATTATTTTTGCTCTGCTGACACATTAACATCATTTAATGTGAAAAAAATGAATGTTATGAATGTTCTTCCAAAGTTTTCATATTCTTCTCTTGAATGTGTCTAATCTCTTTAACCGTAGTGTTTTAAGTGCGTTTATATCACAAATAGGTAGATACCTGCTCGTCATGTCATCTTCCACCTTTTCACCCCCAGAAAAAAAGGCGTGGAAGTATGTTTAATGTTTTAATTTACTTAATATGTCAACATTATAACGTCTAAACAAGTTTAATGTTGCAAGTACTTTGTGTACTCTTTTGGTTACATGTGAAAATAAATACATTGAGTGTTCGTGTACTCACCAATCAAAGGTGCAAATCTCCATGAATTACCGAGGATTGGCATCTCCCAAGGACCAGGTATATCAGTGTATGGTTTCGCATGACTGTTATCACTGCAAAGTCAAAGTCACGCCTTTTATTTATTTTTTTTTTTTTTATTGTGTAACAAGATGTTAACTAATTTTTTGTTATCAATGTTAGTGTACCTATATCGGTTAAAAAAAATGTGTGACATAAAAAAAGTACATAATAGACTTACCGTGACGGTTTTGTTGTGACATTTGTTGTTGATGGAATATGAGTGTCAATTTGTGTTGGTATTTGAATAGTTGCTGATGCGGCAGAAAATGACGTTCGTTTTACCAGGGAGGTGGCTCTTTTTAAGCGGGACATTTTGTTTTGAAAAAAATCTACAAGAAAGAAGATTATATAATCTTTAAAATGTTTGTTATTTTATAGAAGTGGAAAATAAGTCAATATAAATTTTTTTCCCTAAAATTTGATCTTTTGGTAGTAAAAAAAAACTAGCAAAAAGACACACCATATCTTCATTTTCGTCGAAATAATTTCAAAATAATTTCCAAAAATTTCTAACAATTCCCAATTAAGATTTGGCCACCAAAGATAGTGCCGTAATCGCAATTTCTTTTTTTTTGTTCGTTATTTTAAGATTATTTATCAGCAAGGAAATTGTTTTAAGAATTATCACGAGTAATGAGTCTGTTAAAAGTTTTGTCAGGGGTTCACCTTTATTCGACTAATTGCAGTTAACAATAACAAAAAGTCTTATCAAAACTTTGGGTTTTTCTAATTTTCTTAATGTGGTTTTCGAAAAGGTGTGTTTATATTTGAACTTAGCCATATTTAAGATTAAAAACTATTAAAGAAAACGTAAAAACATATACATAAAAAATAAAAACAATGTTTAATCAAAGGAAATCACGTTGATTTAACTATTTTTCGGATTGATTTAACTTTAGAAAAAGAAAATTTCAAAATCAAGGTAAAACGAAGCGAATTTAAAGTGTTTTCCTTAAAAACACAATATACCTAGTTGAATTTTGAACCAATGTTATTCATCTATCAAAGAAATACTTAAAAAAAAAATTAGTATCCACCAAGATTTGATCCAGGGATGTTTGAGTTACCAGTCAAGGGTCTTATTCATTGTACTACCTTTCTGTTAGAAAAAATCTTGTCAGAATTTCCGGTCTGAATTTTAGTGTCTGATGAGGCGTGATTTAAAAACAATAAAAACACGAAAAATCGCCGGGAACAGTTAAATTAGGTAATTTTGCAATCGCCAAAACTACACCCAGAGAAAATACAAATCAAAATCACAGAAAACCACTTTGATTTATCTATTTCTTGCAATGATTTAGCTTCGAAGATGAAAATTTTGAAATGAAAAAAATGTTCTGCGATCAAATAAGCAGAGAAAGTAGATGAATAACTGAACTCACAAACTTTACATTATATCACTGTTTTGTAGAATTTCTAAAATTAGCCTTCATTACTCTGTAAGAAATGTTTACTCTTTCAGCAAGAAAGTCATAAAAATCCTTAAATTGGCTGATCATCTTAACACCTTGATTATACTCTCACCTTTACTTTATTACATTTTTGGTTTACGACAAAAAAAAAAAAACATAATAAAAGTAATAGAACGTTGTGGATTGAATTTAAAAAATTTTTAATATATTTCCTCCACGCATACAATATTATTTTTATTTTCTTATTAACCCGACTTAACCAACCTTCACAGCTTTCTCTTTTGTAGCACCTTTTTCAACTCCTCAGGTTCTTCTATAAAATTAAATTACCTTCTTAAACAATACTTCTTTTACGTATTATACCCAAACTGGTCGAGGGGACATAATATGCCTTTGAACTCTCAAACTCTAAATTGCCTACAAATTAAAGATAATTGTATATCAAATAGAAAAGTCACCAATATGTAAAAAAAAATGAAAAAAAGTAAAACCGTAATTGGGAACTTTTAGTAGAGCAAAAAAATAACAAAAAAAAAAACGAAGAAAGAAACTGAATTAAACTTCAAAATTGCTACCATAATTGGAAAAGTTTGCAAACAGCAATAAATTATTCATAAGGTATTGCCAATTTGCAAAAATAAACATTTTTCAGTAACAAACAAGTAGACAAAAAATGAAAAAAAAATATTCAAAATTATATTTTCCACGAGAGGAAAGTAATGAAAATTTATTTGTTTTTTTTTTTTGTTATTAAATCAAATTAAAGCTTCTTTGTTGGCAGGCTTATATCGTTGAACGTTTGTGATAATGATGATGCTACTGACCCTGTCCTTTTAAACTTGCATGAATTAAACTTGCATAATAAAAGTAAACTTTTCTGCAATGACTTTCTATGTTATCCTATTCAGTCAGATATTACAGAATCCTTTTTTTTCTTTTAATTAGAATTACAGAACAAATTTTTTTTTCATAAAAGAAGAAGAACAAAAAAACACAAAATTAGTGCAGCAAAGTTCTGTAATCTCTTAGCCATGGTCCTTTTGTCGTAGTCTTTTATAGAATTCACCCTTTTGAGTGAGCTTGACAAAAATAAGAAAAAAAAAAAAGAAATAGAAAACTGGAAACTAAAAAAGTTACAACGAGACAACTCTTCTATAATAAAACACAGTCAAGGTCGAGTTTGTTGTTTGTTTCGAATACAAGGACACATGAGTTTAGTGAAAATAAATCTTAAACCAAAAATAGCATTTGTGTTGTTATGGACGACCGACAGTCCTGGTTAAGGACCAAGTTACACTGATGACTTTTAAGCAACAATCAGTGTTAATTTGGGGTTTTTACACATTCCAGGAATTGAGGTGTCTCTGTCTGTACATTTGAGTATTTTGAAGTTTTTTTTTTCTTGAGACAGTTTTTCGGTTCCAAACAAAATTAGTCAATCTATTTAAGTTAATGGTTTTTGTTAAACTGTTTTTGACGTTCACGTTTTGTACTTTTTAAGGTTTCTTGTGTAGATTATTAAGACAACATCTGTTTTGAATTTCAAACATGTGTAACTCAGTGAAATTTTGTTCTAACAACAAACAATCTTTAGTCCAAACGAAAAACTAGCGTTTCATCTGGGTGGAATCGACAGTTGACAAGTGAGAAGTGAAATGACAAAAAATCAATCAATTAGAAGAATTTTAACTTAAGTAATTGAAGTGAAAAATAAAAAGACTGCGTACACCATTTTAGAAATTTGACAGTCTTCTTTTACTCAAACTGTAAACTCCAACAAGAAAAATTAAGTTACAAACAAATTTGGAAAGTGCAAAATTCAAATGTGAAGTAAAAATTCGTCCAGAACATATCAAAACAAAATTTTCGGGGGACTTTATCTAAAAGACCATTACACCCATACTTTTCGAAAACAATAAAGATTTTACAATTTCTTAAATTCGATAAGCATTCCGTTTTAAATTTAAAATTTACTCCTGACGTACCCGTTAAAATAATTGACATGAATATCCAAAAGTATTAACTTTGTTTGAAAAAGAGCTAGTTTTTGTTTTATTCCATCTTAAATAGTTGAAAAATCATTCCGGGAAAGCCGCCCGCCGCCTTCATAACTGAAAAATTGAAATGCGAGTGCAAAAAATATACGCTAAAATCAATTCAATTTAGTTATCTGTATTCTTAACATTACTAGAACAAAATTTTCTTCAAGAAAAATTCATGTGCCTTACAAAAAAAAAAAATTAAAAGATTATTTTTTTTCTATTTAAATAAAAGTTCTCCGAAGGCATATGTCTGAATGACAAAATATCAAATTTTTGTTCATCTAATATGCAGATGGCGCAACAAATGGTCTTTTCGGTATGCCATGGAATTAGTTTATCGTTTAATAAATAGTTTTCTGCATGAATTAATTAAATTAAAGTGGTAATTGAAATTAAATTTAATATGTAAGGAGTATACATCAATTAACCGTCATTTCGGGAACGCCTGTTTTGGTATAAATAAAGAATAAAATTATAACTTTTTGACGATGTTATGATGCAGAATCAAGACCACTACAATAACACCTCAAAAATATTTCGTTTGCTTTTGTTTCAAAAGAAAAACGATAATAATGATTAAAACTTCATTTTCGGGAACTTCATTTCCGTGAACGCTTTTGGGATATAAATGAGTTATTTAGTATTCTCGAAACCAATCTGCATATTTTTGGTATTTTAATCTAGAATCTATGCAAATATGGCTTGAATATAGAGTTTTATCATAAAATTTGTAAAAATAACTTGAAAAAGTTATCTATTTAGTAGGTATTCTGGAATATCAAAAAGCGGATTTTTTTAAGGATTATATCCTTACAAAAACTGAAATAAATTTATATTAATTATATTATAATATATATTTCAGATTGACATCGTTTTTAAACACATGATGAATGTGTCAGTAATACTAAATGCTTCCCACATGAAATCAATAATTTAAAAATTTAAACATTAATTAATACAAATTTTATTAGAAATTTACATATTTTTGTAAATAAGCACAATAAAGACCGCAAAAATTACTTTTTTTTTATTTATATAAGAATTTTGTTTAATTGAATTCTAACAAGTAATACTCATTTTAGCTTGGATATTGAAATTTATTTCTGTTTTAATTGAATCTACAATCAAATTTCAATATGTTGCGATTGATTAAAAATTAATAATTTTGAGCTCTGCCTGTTGATGAACTAAAAACTGATTACTAAACCTAACACATGAGCGTAAAAAATTAATTATAAAATAAAATTGATTTTTTAATGATTTGGACCACCATTTGAATAAACAGGTTTGAAGCGTGTTTTACGAGTTTCGTCTTTAAAAATTGCCAATTTTTCCAAATATCGATTCTTCAAGTCACATTCAGCCGAAAAATAATATTTTTTTTGACAAAAGTTAGATGTTAAGAGAAGACATATTTTACAGAAATAAATCGACAGTAAAAATATTTTTATGTTATGATTCTTCTTTTTTTTAGCTAATTATCTAAATTACACCCCATATAGAGTACCTACCTCTAATTTCATTTACACAGTAATTAAATCTAACAGAAATTAATATATTTTACCTAAAGAAAACAGCATTTAGGAAGCAAACAAGACGAATCCACATTAAATATAATGAAAGTGATTTAATCAGTATTTACTGAGCTGAAACCTAATCGCCTAATGAGCCTTATGAAATTCATATACACAAGCTACCATTGAGATACAAAAAAAAAAAATTTGGAATAGGTACATTTCTCCCAAAAATGTCAAACATAAAAAATTGATGATTCGTTAAATCAGAAATCAATAATAAACTCGTATTCATGCTTACCTAAAAAAAAAAAAAACAACGAAAAATTTTGTCGAGTTTTCAAGTTTGAGGGAACATCCTCATCCGCACACATTTTTCCTCGTCTTGAAGTTTCAGAAAAGTCACGAAAAATTTGATTTAATCTTTTTCTTTCAACGAAGACGCACAACCAAAAATATATTTACATTTAATTTATTTTTTACTACCCCATTTCAGGAAGCTATAAATTATTATCCTTGAAAATAATAAATGTATCTATGTAGTTGTTGGTATACCTATACGAGTCGTGTATAAAACATGTGAATTGGTAAAATGGCAAAAGAAAAAACATTAAAAACCTTATGGTTAAGATAGATAGAAAAAGGCCCTTTAGGCTCTCCAAGGTTGCATTAAAATCATGAATGTGTGGGTTTTCTTGGAGAAAAGTGCTTATTATATTTCAGGTCATAAAAATGCGGTTATGATTCTCGTTAAAAACCCAAAAATAAGCATTCTTTGACCTTGTGCGCTTGTTAAACATCTCAAAATGAGAAGAAAGAAAGAAAGAAAAAAAAAAAAAAAACAGTTCTTTTCAATTCCAATAACACACAATGTCCTTGTTGGAAAATTAAAAACAATAAAATCCAAGTAAACAACATAAACTTTGAATACTTTTCTTTCGTTAGGACATAATACGGGTTTGTTTTCACTTTTTGTTTTCGTAGGTAAAAGAAATTGCAAAACTTTTTAATCCCTAAAGCAAAACATTTATAATAGTTACCGAAAAAAATGACTTTAATTTGAGGCCTAATGATAACAATATAAAGGAAGAAAAATGTTAAAAGCTCTTGATTAATTCATTACCATATTGCACCTTGATATTTATTTGTCATTCGTATTCTAGTTCTTATAGTTTACGAGGAAAAGAAATCTTAGGCCCTTTTACATTAATTAATAAATTAATTAATTACTGGTCTATTATTGCTGCATTATCCCCCACACAAAACTTGTTAGAACAATTCTACACTTTTGTAGAATTTTTTTTTATTAAGTTACTCATACGCCACAGTGACCCTTTAAGTTAAAACAATTATTTAAAACAAATGTCTTAGTAATGCAACCAGTTGACTTTTGTTGACCATTTACTAAATATTAAAATTATACAGATCTTAAGTTACTTAATCTAAAGCGAAGATAGATAAGTAGTTTGTATTTAATAACCCATGAAAATGGCGGAACTTTCATTTTCTTGACTTGCTAGGCAAAAATACTGCAAAAATTGTGAGTGAAAACCTTATGAGGCACACGGGGCTGCTATAAGCATAACTTTTTAATTAAATGTTTTAAACTCTCACTTAACTTATCCATATTATGTAATAAATTGGCTAAAATTAAATAAAAATACTCTAGAAATAAAGCTTAGGTATACCCTTATATTTTAGAATTTAGAGCAACAAAAAAACCTCTTTAAAAATTTAAAAAAATACTTTTAAACAAACGCTAACAAAAAACAGCCTAACACCCTTTATCATCGGATTACTTTCTAAGTTGTATGTTCAATTCATTTGAAAATTGATACCCAACTGGACTTGCTGTGGACGTTTAAAGTTTTTTCTTGTATAAAGATTTTAACAATAAATAATTTTATAAAATGTTGAAAAAATATCACAAATGTGACATATAAAATTTCTTAAGTATTTTTTGGAAAATAATTTGAAAATCGTTAGAAAGTTAGGTGGGTGTCGAAAATCGTAAAGATTTTTATCAGTGAAGCCTCCTATGAAAAAAAAAATGAGTACATGAGTTGTAGGTGGTAAAAAAAAACATGAAAAATATGATAAAGAGTGCGAAAAAACTTTTTTTTTTTTATTTTTATTTTTTTTCAAAAATATTTACATTTTGATAAAACTTGGTTTCAATGTACATTGTTATGTCTTTTACTTATGTAATAGCCTAATTTTCAATCAAAACAGTTTTCGAAAAATTTTGAGACGGATCCTTTTTGGCTATATCCTCTTAGTAAGAAAACAACTGAATTATTGCGGAAAACATTTTCAAATATTGATAATAGCAAAAAACTCATTTTTAAGATCGATTCTTTTATAAACGACAGTAATATTAGGCAGCGCAAAGTGGTCTTAGAAACCAAATTAAACTTCTGCAAAAGATTTTGACTCTTTTAACTGCAATTTAGTATCAGAATTGCTCTACCATGCAAAGTTTTTTGAGATATTGAATTTTGAACTTGCCAAAAAACACTGTTTTTGTGATGTTTTTGGCTTCATTTTTTTTTTAGATTTTTTTTAAATTTGCTAAGATCTAAAGATATTACAATATACACTCAAACACGGTGTTGTAGACTAATTGCGTTATTTTTTTTTTTTGGGTAGAATACTCTTCACAAAATATAGATCAACAAATTTTGTTAACAACTCAGATTAGTCAAACTAAAAAAAAACCCCACCGGTTTTCAAAAAAAAAAAAAAAAATAAGTCCCAATCACAAGCAAAACTCTATAGCTTTCATTTCTTTTTTACAAATTTGAGTTATGCTTATGACATATGCTAGTAAAAACCATTCAAACGTAGCTAATTGTATTAAATCCACCGTAACGAGTAAACTACAACAATGAGCATTCATTTTTCTAAGGTTTATACTCGAAACCTATTGTCACAAACTAAGTCAAAGCTAAGAAAAGAAAAAAAAAAAACTCCACAAAATAGGTAGCGTCTGCTTAACCAAGCGTGTCTTCAAACACTTCCTTTGTTTAAAACGATGCAACACAGAAAGTTTATAGGAAAAATCTTTAATAAATAGAAAATAGTGAAAAAAAAACAAAAATCACACAAACCAATTTATAATAGCCTTCAAAAAATTTGTTGGAAATCACACTTTTACTTCTAAATAACAAATTTTAAGTCGAAATTCAGTTAAACTGTTTGCATCTTTTGATTTTTTTTTTAACTTCTTAATCCACTTGCATACACTCTCCCACTAATTATTGCAAAACAAAAAAGGATTGAAAATCCTTTCAAATGTAGGAAATTTTATCGTTTTAAGAAGGAAAAAAAATCAAACTTTCTTTTGCTCAACTGAATTGATGGCATTTAACAAAAAAAGAACAAAAAAAAAAAAACTGCATCTCACTCATCAATAGTGTACACTCCCACATCCATCACACCACACTTCACCTGGAATACATTTTCGAACTCTTCCATTGAAATATTTAAACGAGCAAAATGAAAAAAAAAAAAAACGAATAAAATTGGAGAGAAAAGCTCTGAAAGTGCACTTTGCTTGTCAATGGACCAAAAAACTGCACCAGGACTCTCAGATCACAGATACAAATGACACCCGCCACTATACTACCACTGCCAATCCTCCATTATCACAAACAACCACTATACCGCCAATGCCACTTCCACACATTCACTTTTTGCAACCAACTTTTATTGATCCAAAGCGTTTTTCCTTTTATATTTTTTTTTCTCCAATTAATTCCAATTCATCTCCGCCGTCATCAAACTCAACAAAACATTCGCAGAAATCCGGGGACCTCACCTTGATTTTGACGAGATTTTTTATTTGATGTAAAATCGAATTGACGACACCTGCGATTACGTGTGTGCGTTCCGTTGCCACCGACAAACCGAGATTTATTTTTTTACGCAAAATTTAACGAAGCGATTTAATTATTTAAATTTTACCGTCGCCGACAAAATTTTATACGAATTTACGCGCTCGGCGAGCCTCCAAAAATACAAAGAAAAAAAAAAAAAACGAAAAAAAAGTTGATGGATTGTGTGAGCTCGAATCTGAAAGATACATCAGTCCCATCCGCATTCGAATTGAAACTAAACTCGGGCTTTGAATTTTCCGGCAACTTATATTAAATTTTATGAATTCAGATTCAAATTGGATTTTGGTCTTTGTATTTGTTATTGTGGAGCCTCGATGTTTTTTTTTTTTTTTTACTTGGGGCTTCGATGTTTTTTTTTTTTTTTACTTGGGGTAATAGTGGATCTACTGTTGGTGCGTTGGTCTAACCAACCAACCAACCAACCATCCCACCGATACAATATAGTAGTCGCTTTGCGTTGTCGGTCGATGGTTTGCTTTAAGTTCGCTGTTTTGTTTGTTTTTATTTTGGTCTGATTTTTATGTTGTTGGTTTTTTTTTTTTTTTTATCTGATGAATGAGGCTTCAGTGCGGGTTCAGGTTTTCCATTGTTATATCTCAAGCTGGTGGAAAACACGGGCACTTTACTCTTTTGCAAATGTGGTTTTGTCCATCTGTCTGTCTGTCTTTCATTGTGATTGTTGCCGGTTGAGCTGAATTAATCTTCGTCAGGTGGGGAATTTACCAACAAAAAGATAAAATAAATCACATGTTCCGGTTAAGATTAAAAAAAAAAATCTGCACATGGGAAGCAACAATCACAGCAATGAACTTATTTCGCTATCCGACGCTAAACAACATCAAAATGTCTTTATAATTGTATTTCAGCTCAATTATTTAAAAATCAATTAACGAAAATTTGACGAAAAAGATTAAAAATAAAATTAAGAATTTATAGTATGCGAATTTCATTAATTCTTGTTATGAAGAAAACAGTTTGAGATGATATTGCGTAACTCATCAAGGTTACCACTATGCTTCTGTCAAATCCATTGATTTCCAGGTTGTTTTTGATCTTATAAATGTTCGTAAATTTTTTGACCTTGATCCATTGAAAAAAAATCTAGTTTCTTCAACCACCAAATATTGATTTTTATTACTATTTTGGAAAGAAGACATTTAGACCTTTTCAACAATGTAAAAAACATGTGGTTTGGTTCAAACCAATTGTTTTCGGTACCTAAACATTCGAATTTTTGTTTTATTGATTTGAAACAACTACCAATACTTTATATCTTATATCTTATACCGAAATTGGTTAAAAAATTAATTAAAATTGCTAAAAAAATGCGAGGAAAACCAAAACAATTGGAAATGTCAAATCCAAAACATTAAGTTGGATTCACAAAAGTTAAAACGAATACACACATACACTAGCGACATCTGTTGCTGAAAAGAGCGTATAGTTTACACTACACAAATTTCAGTTCAGACATCTATAGGTGATTTTCTGAAA
This sequence comes from Meliscaeva auricollis, assembly GCA_948107695.1. Classification (NCBI taxonomy): domain Eukaryota; kingdom Metazoa; phylum Arthropoda; class Insecta; order Diptera; family Syrphidae; genus Meliscaeva; species Meliscaeva auricollis. The sequence continues at coordinate 79,276,567 of OX403618.1, forward strand.
GAATAAAATAAAAAATAAATTGGCACTTGAATTTCGAGTGCAAGGTCGGCTAGTTTTATTTAATTAATTTAATTTTAACACTTTTGAATCAAAAATCATTAATCATTAAATCAAAAAAATTTCGATATGGATTTATCAAATATTGAAGCCTGTGAAATGTAATGTAATAAAAGTATGGGGGTTTGTCTTAAAAACGCTTGATCTATTTTTTTTGTATTTTTTTTTTGTTTTTACTGAATTTGAATATTCTGAATACTTTTTTTTTGTAAAATTAACAAATACTGCTAAAGGGATTCACAAAAATTGTAAATTTAAAAAAGGAAAACGCATATTATTTGTATGTTATTTTAGAGATTATGAACTTGTTTTTAATTTTTTTTTGAGGCATATTAAAAATTTTTCTTGAAAAATACAAAAATTTATCATTTTTGGATGCTTTGTTTTGTTTTGTAACAAGTAATTTACCAAAAAATATTTATCTAAAACTAACAAATTTTATAAATTTAATTTAAATTTTCAAGCTTGTTTTTTATTTTGCCAAATGGTGGTATTTGAAAAGATTGACTGAAATTAATTGCTCTCAGAGTTTCATTTTTTCTAATTTCATCCTTTTTATATACAATCATTTGGTCAATCCAAAATATAATTTTTCTAAAAAAAAAACAACATTAAATTGACCAAAAAGAAAGAATGCGTGTTCTTAATGTATTTCATCATATCGTTTTTTCTTTTCCTACAAAATTATAAAAACAACTTAGGAAGTGTCCTTTTAAGCTGAAGTTCTTCAGTTAGATAGAATAGGTACCTACCCGTAATAATTAACTCATTTTTGGTTGTTATTTGAAGTTTGATTTCTTTTTTGAAAATTCAATAATTTATCTATTAAACGAAAGTTTCATTTTATATTAATAAATAATACTATTCGTTTGTGTAAATTTTATTAACACCATAAAATGTAATCTTTCGTATCCCACAAATTTAATTTTGTTGCCAAAAATCAAATTTCAATAAAAATTGAATTCAGGAAAATCAAATTATATTGTTTGTATTTATATCCTTTCTACTAAAATAAAAAACATATATGTACAGTTTTATTTTTCCTACAATTGTGTGTGACAATAACTCGCTTCAATATTGATTTATATGAAAATGCAATGTTAAAATTTCACATATTCACCAAATCGTTATGCAATTTTGTTTTTTGCCAAACGATAATAATGATAATAATAGTCTATCATGCAAGCATCATATTAACATGCAACTCATTTTCATATTAAAATGCCTAAGAACACTGAACGAAAATTTTCTATAGTTTCTTACGAAACCAAATTCTTCACGCAAACGAAATTAAAATAGTAAAATAATCACCTGGATGTTTTGTCAATTTTTACATTAAGTAAAAATCAAATTAATATTAAAATATTTATTCCATGCTGTAAGTAAAATAGCTTTGCTAATAGTAATGTTGATGTTATGTGGTCATAATTATAAGTGGATAGATATTATTATTAATATAATTCTTGCAAATAAAACTACAACCAGTTGTTACTGTCATTTTGTGTAGCCCTCTCTCTTGGTGGGTCATTTTCAGAGCATCATTTGAGTTCTACACCCGGTAAGTGAAAGTACTCGTTTGTAAGCCCTGTTTTTAAAACAAAATCATATTAGAAAAATCAAAATATAAAACTACTAATGATCTGGCTTGCATTTCAATGAAAATAAGAGTCTTTGTTGACAAGAACTTTACTCTTTCCAAAAAAATTTAGTTCTCATTTCCTTCTCTCAGAAAAAATTTCATCACCACTTTGTTCTGTGTTTGTGAAAAAAAAGTCAAAATAAATGTATTGCCAGTATAAAAAGTAAAAATCAAATTTGAAATTTCAATTTTTGAATTTTTTTTTTCACATTAATTGTTAAGCAATTTTTCGATACCACTAAATTTTTTAGCATAACTTTAAAAGCCTAGTTAATTAATTGCGTAAAAGGAGCTATTAAAACTTAAAATCTACTAAAAGATAAAAGTGTTACTAAATTTACTTTTATGATTTTGAAAAAAACAAAATGATCAGTGTCACATTAGACGTGTTCCAATACCAAACACAACAATTTTTATTATTTCTTCAAAATTTTGTTTCAGTGTAGAAACACGCATCGTTCCTACCTATATAAAAATATTTGTATTCATCGAGTATGAAGAGTCCTTTCCGCCTGACTGAGTGACTACAACGACGTACCTACACTCTCAAAACAAAACCAACGAGTATAGGTATAGAAAAAAGCAATTTAATTTTTGTTTAATGTTCAAAAATTTTACTTTGCAAAATTATTATTGATTGTTATTCATATTAAATTATCCATAAAATGACATAACAAATATTTCTCTTATTTCTTTGTTTATACTCGATGTCATAATTTTGTAAAATTCCTTCAATTACCTACATGAATTTATATACTTCCTCATAATCATATGCACTAGACTCTTATCGGTGTATATGTTAGGTAGTATGCCATCATCTTTTTTTTTTTTATTGCATAACATAATTTTGTTGAAAATGTGATATTTATAAACTGGAGATTCATTCTCCCTGTGTTTATATGGTTATGCATTTTTGAGTAGACGACGACGAGGTGTAGTTTCATTCCAGACGAAGGAATCTTCATCAAATTGAAACACATTCAACACATATACGAGTACACAACAAAGAGATATAGTAGAGCTTTTGTCCAGCATCAGCCAACTGTGTGGCAACACTCCTGTATTAATACAGCATATATACAAAAAAAACTATTCATAATCATAACTCTGGACGAGGACGACCAATGAATAAAAAAAAAAATGACGGCGAGAACACAAGAACATGTCAACAGTTTTGTCTGTATGTCTCGTATTGTATATCCTTCCAAAGGACATACCAAACTTTACTTTACTAGATAGATCCTTCCCCTAGCAGGCCAGTCACTACATCTGTTGGTGAAGGCATGAGATATGAGTTATAGTTCTACATGAAAGAACATCATGACTTAAATAATAAATGGACACCGTTGAAGAAAAAAAAAATATCGGTTAGAAAAATGTCCCTCTATAAAATACGCTCAAAAATTTAAATTCCTTCTTTTCTTTATTGTTTAAGTTTCCTTTAAGACAATAGTTCCAGTAGATAGTAAATAAATTCTATACAATGAAATGCAACATTGATTTATGTAATTTAATTTAATTGGCCATTTTCTATTTGGCCATTTTCTACGACAAATTTGTCTCGTCATATGCTTATGGAATACCATGTTTGAACATAATGGTGTAACTTCTTCTGCCATCGGATATCGAAATTAGGACCTCTAGAAATACTCGTACGCATGATTTTTCTTTTCATCCTTTCTAGAATCTTCATGCTAGTTTTTTTTTTTTTTTGAGATTGAATACTGGACAGGAAAGTAGAACAAAAGAAATGGCTTGAAAAGAAGCTTGAAAAAAAAAATAGTTTTTGGTTGTTCTTTCTGCTTATTCTTCGAGGTTTGTTAAGCTTCCCGTTATCATATAATTTTAACAGTGTCTGTCTGCTTAGTTTTGTGTTCTTTTTTTCTAGGAAGACAGATTGTCAGTCGTCAATTCTTCCTTCGTCTGTCCTTTCCCAATGATCGCGGTGAATTGCTTACAAAAAAATTAAGTTTGACCGTTTGTAGCCCCTGTTGGAACTGATTGCTAAATCCAGTTTCTTAACATAATGTGACTACATTCAAGTATCCTCTTCAAATTTCTTAGTTATTCTAGTATTCCATTACCGGTGTTTTGTGTAGATACAGACTGTCTACCTTGAGGACAAACGAGATTATGTACATTTAAAGCAAATTCCGTTACTATGCAGTGGTTTATTAATACTTTGAGCTGCGGTATCAAAGCATGCATATTTCGTTGCATATTCTTAGGCGTTTGTATTTGTTTGAAAAATTGGAATTCAAATTGTTTAACTGATATTATGATGAAGTATTGTTGTTGGAATAGTTCAATTAACATAACCGTTACCTTGGGCCATTTGTGCACAAATATTGACGCACGGAATAGAACATGCTTTAACTCCGTTCAGTGTAAGAAAGGAAACCATTTCCGCAACAAACATTTAGTAATAAAATAATTAAAACCAACCTTATTTTTGAACCTTGGTTAAAAACTCCAGTTAATCGGCCGAAATCTTTGACCTTAATGACCTATATTACCGCATTGTAATGAACATCTTAATATTCAATAATATTCACGAAATTGATTTTCGGATGCTTAATGAGCTTCTAGCAGATAGCGTTCATTTCCTTAAAAAACACCTTATTTTCTTTTACTCCTTTAAACCCCTTCAATATAAACTTTCAATTTTATTGTTCCACTTCCCTGAATTCCTTCCAAATGAATAAAGACCTTTATTCAAAACTCATAACCTGGAAACTTATTGGTTCAATTACTTGAAAACAAAAAAAAAAAAAAAGAAAGAAAGAAAAAATAATTCCATGAAAAATGAGATGACACAAATTGTCATTAAAAAACTTTATGCCTTCCAACTTTATTAATCCATTCGATTTTCATTATTTGACCTTTGCTCTTTTTTTGTTTTCTTCTCTTTTATCTTTAAATACTGAGAAAATTATTATTTATGGAAATTAAAAACAAAAACCTACAAGTATTTTTATTTAGACACGCAGAATGCCATATTTACAAGAAGAAGTTCAGACCAATAAAGAGCCCAATACATTATGATGTCTTCTTTAATACACGTAATTAAATTTTTCAATAAGTAACTTTTAATTTATGTAATTTTTGTTTTTGTAAAATAATCCTCGATGCTGTCTGCCACATTTCCGCCACCTACATTCAGAATTTACGCCAAAGTAAGAGTATCTACTTGAAAATTAATTAAAAAGGTATCGCTTTATTTAATTTCGAGAGCATTCTTATTATATTATCAGATAAAGCTCCTTTTGTTTTTACATTTTACTGCTGCTCTCGACTCTGTCATTGAAATCTTAGAACACTGAAATTTAAAACGCAATTTTAATGTACTCAAACCCAAATTCCTTAAATTCGATATGCCTCTCGAGAGGGATTCAAAGAAAATACAAACAAAAAAAATATGGATTATCTTGAGAGCAAATTTAACAAGGAATTTTCAACTTGAAACAATAAAAAATGAAGAAAAACAAAGAAAATCCTTGAATTATGTTTTTTTTTTCTATTTTCTGTTTTTCTTTTTGAATGCAAAAAGCAATAATTCTTGTTTCTTTGTTTTGAAAAGAAACTCTCCAAAAGGTAAGAGAACGAGTTTTCTCATTAAATGACACCTTCAAGTGACCGACAAAATTCTTCGAATTTTGTGCCATTCGGCCGGGGCTTCTTTCGATAATAATAATTCATGGAGTTTAAATTGAGTAATATCCTGCCACAGCTGCTAATACAAATATTTCAAAGAAAAAAAAAGAAAGGGAGGAAACTTCCTCTCTCCCAGATGTGGAGCAAAATTTGTATTTGTTTGCATTAAAGATAAAGATTTTAAGGTTTAGGGTTGCAAAAAACTCAGGATGGTAAACAATTTTATATTATATCGTAAACAGTAATGTGTAAAAAAATAGAGGACAAAAGTTTAGTACTGAAAAACTACTGTTTTTTTTTTAGGGTGCTTCTGCTATAGTCATGCTATCGTTATGTCCATTTCGATAAAAATAGTTTACGAAATTGCGTTTCATAGCGAATACCTAGAAATTTAATAATAAAGGGTTTTCCAATACGGACTTGACAACTTTGTATTTAATTTGTGAACGCACCCTTTCACAAATCATCGAACTGTCATCGTCAATTTAATCAGTAAACTCAACATTTTAGTACAGTTGTCTGCAAATTATAAAAATTTTCTACCGTAATTCGGAGTCGGTGACCGTGACTTTAAGAGCGTTAACTCCAATTTTCGGTCGTTATTCTCGGCCTAGTAGACAGGCAATAATTACATACGCTAACTTTCTATCATATTTTATTCAAGAACAATGTTCAGTCTATTATTACCTGTAAAAAGAACTTCGGCTGAAAAACTGAAATCGATGTGTCGAAATATCGATAACTCATAATGCAGGCAGAAGATGCACCTTAAAAAAATATAATAATACAGGTTTTTTTAATAAAAGGAAAAGCTTGCTATGTGAGCAGCTGTCACTTTTGGAGCTGTCATCTTTAGACATTTGACGAGTAAAAACTGCGCTATTACTAAAATTGGAACGATACATGCGTCAACAACGCATTGAAATTATAAAAAAAATTGCTTAAAAAAATGGAGAACATTTTGCAGTCATAGTTCGCGAAATTAAAAGACTTTTAGGTTGTTGCGAAAAGCACCTTCTCAGATGGCACTAGTGAAACTCATAGAAAAACTTGATCTATTTTTGTTGGGATAAGTTAGTGATGGTATCAGAATTGTTTCATTATGCAAAGGTTTTTAGTTATAGAATTTTGAGCTTTCCAAAAGCACTGTTTGTGTGATGTTTTTGGTAAAGCGATATTTCATTTTCAGAAACAAGACCATATTTTTGGCAAAACTTTCGATGCCTTGAGCACTAATCTGAATTTTCTTAAAGTGAAATTAATTATTGCAGCTTAAAAAAACATTTCAAAAAACATGTTCTTGTTTCTGAAAATTAAATCTCTCTTTACCAAAAACATCACAAAAACAGTGCTTTTGGAAAGCTCAAAATTCTATAACTAAAAACGTTTGCATGATGAAGCAATTCTGATACTAGATTTTGCAAAAGTTTAAATTGGTTTCTATGACCACTCCTCGCTGGCTGATATTACCGTCATTTACCGAATAATCGATAGTAAAAATGCGGTTTGGTTTTTTTTTTCAATTTTTGACAATGTTTTCTAAAATAACTGTGTTGTTTTTTTTTCTTATTGTTAAAGAAGAGAATTTAACCGAAAATAATCCATCTAAAAATTTTTAAAAATCAAAAATTTTTTCGTCTAATTTTTTGATTGAAAATTATGCTATTTTGTAGAAATAAATTCGTCAAAAACACAAAAAAATGATATTTAGTTGAAAAAAAAAATTGTATTCATGAAATACATAGCAATTAATGTTTCAACAAGTTTTATAAAAATCTATCTATTTTTGTAAAAAAATAAAAATAAATAGACAAAAAATCCCAGTGCCATTTTACCAGTATTTTTTATAGAAAAACTATCTGAACAAAAGTGGTAGATATATTTTGTAATACCTAAAACTCTTGTTTAAAACTTTTTTTCGATAGGAGGTCGATTTTTAATTGAAATCGTAAAGAAACACGATTTTCGATACTCAACCCAATTTTTCGCCCACCCATCCCATTTCCCCTAATATGTTGGTGGGCAATTTATGTTTCCCCTACCATTCATACTAAATCTTACTAGCGCCCTAGTCCTGCTAGTAATTTTTTCAACTTTTGTCGTCAGAAAACTAGTTTGGCACTGGTCTATTATTGGAAAACCTATTTTTATTTACCACATGTTTCAGTGTCAAAATTTAGAAACAAAATCATAATGTCAATAATTGTTTTTTTCACAACAACCATCTTATAAACATTTACTGTACTCACTTAATGTTAAAGAGTTCCTCTTTAATGATAATATTGTCTTAAACATTTATTATAATTAAAATCTCTTTAAAAAAAAATAACCTTAACATGTCGTTATCGAATGAATAAACTATGAAGAAGGTATCAATTCAAATCGACATTGACAAAAGTTACGACTATACGAGTATAAGAGTGCTTTTATTGTTGACAATAAAATAAAACGAAATCACCAAATTAACACCTTTGTAATATTTAGTGTGTTGATGAAATTATGCGTGTGCCGCAAATTATTGAGTGCCAATATGAGTTTTATCTGATGATGGAACACTCATCTTCTTTAATCAAATGATGATGATTCCCATGAAACCTCTTTGTTAGATATTTTAATAATGTGTACGAGAGTAATAAATTATTATCATTGCGATGCGAAATGATGATCCTTCACATTTCACAAAATCATTATTACAATATTACATTATATTTGATAATGTTAATAATGGATAACATTAATTTGGCGCATGTTGACATTTTTGTCTGCTAACAAAAATTTGTTATAATTACATCATAAAACTCTTTCCACGCTTAATATGGGAATGTGTAATGTAACCTTTTTTTTTTTGGTGTGTCGTTGCATAATAATTCTAGGTTCCACCATAATAATGAGTAGTAGGTAACTAATTATGAACATTAGACAGCATATCTTCTGCAGTATATCTTCAAAATTTTAATAGACTTTGAGAGTTTTGATGTTGGTTTAATGTTTTAGCGTAAACGACACTTGAGCAATAGGTATGGTTAGATTATTTAAGACAGTCACGCTACTGGAGTTAAGGAAACTGTTGTAATATGACCAAACATCTGAACATGTAAGATTGAAGGTAAGTTGTAGTTTTTGTTTTTTTCATTTGTAATAATAAAAGTAATTATGATGTAATTTTGAAATTACAATGCTTTTGCCTAAAAATTTTACAATGAATTTGGAAATGTTGGGTAGAAAATTTTTAGTTTTCATTCTCAGGGTCATTTACAGAAGTTTTTTGTGATTTAATTTTTTTTTTTTATAAAAACTATGCATAGATTCCTTGCACTGAATCAAATATCTTACATGCTTGAATGAAGTAAAACAACAACCTGTGAGAGGGTGCTTCTTAAAATATAAATTTCAAAAAATTTAATAGGGCATCCTTTAATTGTGTTCAAGGTTCTTAAATAAAATTTTGTGTAAAGTTTTATACGATTTTGGCAAATTTTTGAATTTTTGCACATTGTGGGTGGACCTAAGAATTATAGTTTTAAAAAATTGCCGTTGCACCCCTGATTTGGATTCTTAGTATTAAAATAAGATTATTTGTAAGATTAAGGTTGATTTTGACAACTTTGAGGGGAACCGACTGACAAATTCCGTGTATTACGAGCTGCTTTTGAAAAAAGTTAACTTTTCTTTAATGGTTATATGGCAGGTGCCGTTAGTAGACAGACAGACAGACAGAATTGCGACACCCACTCTTTTCGCATTCTCTATCATCGTAATGACATGCCTCATTCTTAAACAGACCCACCCACAGTCAGTAGGTCACTTCATTTAAACAGGGGCATCCAAATACAAATATTTAGTTGGGTCTCAGGCGTCGGTTTCATAAAGCCCTTTTAACAATTTAACAGATTTTTAAACCACTAAATCAGGCTTTTTTAATACAAAACAAGTCATTTAAAAATCAATCAATCCCTTAAAAAAGGTGGCCTTTCAATAACACCACCGCAGGATTGTAACGAAATACTGTTCCGTAAGTTTTGTGCTTAAAATGCGCGTGCTTTTAAAAATATTTTGTAAATTTTGTTAATTTATTTGTAGAAATAGAATATTACGAATTAAACGGTTTTTTTTTCTAATTAATTTTAAAGTAGGGCAATTAAGCATTAATTTGGTTTTTCAACTATTTTAAAATTTTACTAATAAATTGAACAATTATAAAGATAATTCGGACTTAAAAAATAAATAAATTATAAATCAAAAAAGTTAGCACACCACTGTTGAAGCATAAAGTCTTTAATCCTCCATTGAATTGTGAGTCCGGAAATTATTTCGAAATGAAAATACATTTCTACCCAAAATCAGAATTTATGTTATATATTTTTTTTTTGCCTTCAATATTCAAAAAAAAATCGCATAAAAGATTTAAAATTGAAAGTTGTTGTTGGTTCCGGTTTGTGTGATACATATTTATTTTGTATATAAACCGAAGGACCCATTAATTTGTAATAGCCTTCTGCTTGAAATAGAGAGTTTTTTTTTTCTTTAACATTGACATTAAACAGAGTGTCGCTTTTATCCCCCATCCACACAAAAAAGGGGTAGCAAAATTGATTTGTGACATTTTACAAGAAAAGGCTTCTTACACACCAGAGAAGAGTCGCATCTCCTCTCAACCTGTCATTCATAATGCGATGCCTTGAGAAGTATCTAACCCTCGTGCCTTGGAAGAGATTTGTTTTTGTTTTTATCTCGTTTTTTTTACGGTGTTGTTCAGTATTTATGGGGAAATTACAAACTCTAATTTAAATAGACTCGAGTCGAGTCGAGTGGTCGACGTATGAGAAGGTATGTTGAAGGATTTTAATTGCTTTAGGGTTCTTGATGCAAAGGTTATAGTTTTAACGTACTTTTTTTAAACAAGGAGAAAAAGGGAAATATATAATCTACGCTCTCTCTTTCTCTCTCTCTCTCTCTCTTGTTTTTATTATATTTATCTGTTTTCAATTTTTGTATAATGAAATTAATTTATTTTTTCTTATTATTACAGTTTCCTTGACGATTTGGACCGGTTAGGTGCAAAAGATTACCAACCAACCGAACAGGATATTTTGCGCACTCGTGTCAAAACAACTGGTATTGTTGAAGTGCACTTCTCCTTCAAAAACCTTAATTTTAAGTAAGTTGTTGAAGTAGCTTTTGTTTGTATAAAACTAAATTGAATTTTTTTTTTTTAATGTTTTTTAAAGGTTATTTGATGTCGGTGGGCAACGTTCTGAGCGAAAGAAATGGATCCATTGCTTCGAAGATGTAACCGCGATCATTTTCTGTGTAGCAATGTCTGAATACGATCAAGTATTACACGAAGACGAAACCACGGTAAATAGTATTATTTATTACCTGCTTCTTAAAATGTTTGGACGCAGCTGTGGGCGAAACAAAGACATGAAACTAAATGTTCGTGTGTTCACAAGTTGTGAGTCGACATTGAGTCCAGAGAATCGCTGCGATAATTTGCAATTTATGCGCGATTTATTTAATTTCTGCATTAGTTTTCCTCCAATCACTAAGGGTACTCACCGGATTCGTCCATGTCTCTCTCTTACTTCTTACATTGTGTGGCACGACTAGCTCACGAAGAACCAAGGCCTGTGACTGCAGCAATCTAAGGGACCTACAATTTAATGCTGGTTCCGAATGGATAGCTGATATGCACTTTTGGTGATAACCAGTACTCTTGGAGGTTTTGTCAATTCCTCGCAAAGGCTGTAATAACTACAAAAATCAAGGTGGCAAAGGCTTGGTATCTAACCCAGACCTCCGGCGTGATAGTCCATCGCACTAACCATTAAGTAAAGTCAATTAACTACAAATATTTAAGAATCGAGGCTTTTATATCTAATTTTTCCAACTTAAATATTATCACTTATAATACAACCAAGTTCTTTCTTTTGTTTGGAAACTTGCCTGTTTTGAGTATTTTGCGAATTAAAACAATTATGACTACAAACACTCTTCTCAAACATCGATTAGCATATTTGAAAATATCTTCAGAATGCAATGTATGTATGTATTAATATATTAATTTGGCTTAAATGCATAGAAATGCTGATAAATACTCAGCTGTGAAAGTGTAAATGCAGTTTATGGGACAAATCTTTTGCTCCCCTGTAGTTGTAAGCGTGCTAAATAAAGATCTCTATAAACACGAATTCGCTGGTCTGAATAGTCTACCCGCCATTGTTGTGTATAAAGAGATCTTTTTCGGAATACATGAAAAACAGCATTACAGTCGTTCTAGTAATGTCAGGGGTAACAGCACCCCTTATGGATCCTGAGCCTTATTGCGCCGTAGGACAACACATGATCAAAAAAATATAAAAAAACGAGGAGGAAACAAATAGGAACAAAATCTGGGAAGATCCTCCTAGGCAAAAATTCTACTTGGAAATTACAACCAAAAGCGCTTCAAGCCCTCCATCGGTTTTAGCAAAAACAACCTAAGAATATTAACTGGTTTCCTCACAGACCACTGTAAATCCAGAAAATACCTCAATACAATTGGATTACTAAGCAATGCCACAAATTATGCAATGATTTACAATAAGCATGACTAAACACAGGATCATATACTCAATAACTGCGGAGCACTCGTGTACCAACAGCATAAATATTTGGAACGCCTCCAGATTGCCATAGATATCACTAGTATCTCTCGACGTACTCCATGTTCTAAGATTCCATAAACGTTTACGGAGTTGCGCAGTCATACATAACTTCCATCCAACAATATTTGTTTTCCCTCTGCTCTTTTCATTCACCTCGTCTCAAAGTGGTAATATATGTAGATTGTGTTCATGCAGGTTGAATCAGTTCCCTGATTCATCTACTCAATATGTTGTTGATTTTTTGTTCTAACTTCCAGAATCAGCACTTATGACCTGTACAAACGTCTCAAGGCACAAAATTTAATACATGGGTCTTGATTGTATAGATATTCTATTTCAATTGGTATTAAAAACATAAATCATCTGATACACTTCAAATGATTCTGAATGGCTTTCCTGGTCTTGAGATACGATCATGCCCACTTAGACTACGAAATGAGACACTATGTACTCTGCTTTTTTGCTGAAACAGTTAAATATTATGTTTAGAGCGTAAAATCTTACTCCAGCACGTTTTCCGGCCTATTTCTCCGTCCACTTAATCGCTGCACAAACTGAAGCTGCTTTCGGTCTACCTTCAGGTTTTTGCATATGAAATTTATTTCACATAAAACTAAAAACGCTAATTTCTCTGAGAAAATCTCGAAAACGTTATAACTTTTAATCACTTTTGAACATGAAAAGTCAAGGCCCTAGTAATTAATTCTCCCAATCATTGCTGTGTGCGTGTAGTTTATAGAAAGTAATGGAAAAAAAACCTAAACTAGGCGCACTTTGTATTTTGTATGATAAATAATGCTCTTTAAGAGAACCCACACTCCCACACCCAGGACATTATAGCCCATCCATAGCCCGTACTACTGCAGCTATTGCCAACATTTAAACAACATTATATACATAAAGATATTTTTTCACCTTTTGTGTACCTTAACTAATTTAAGAAAAAAATTCTTTCATTCCAGAACCGAATGCAAGAGTCATTAAAACTTTTCGATTCCATCTGTAACAACAAATGGTTTACAGACACCTCGATAATTTTATTCTTAAACAAAAAGGATTTATTCGAAGAAAAGATCCGAAAGAGCCCATTGACAATCTGTTTCCCAGAATACACCGGTATTTAAAATTTATTTTCATAAAACATAAAATTATCACTTTTAAAAGAAATAAATTAATACATTTTATTTTTTTTTTTTTAATTTAGGCGGACAAGAATATGGTGAAGCAGCCGCATACATTCAAGCTCAATTCGAAGCGAAAAACAAATCAACCTCAAAAGAAATTTACTGCCACATGACGTGCGCCACAGATACAAATAATATTCAATTTGTATTCGATGCAGTCACCGATGTAATTATTGCAAATAACCTGCGAGGATGTGGTCTCTATTAGATGATAATGGCACAAAAACAAAAATTAAAAATTAAAACAAATACAAAAATTAAACAAAAAAAAATCCAAAAACAAAAACAACAACAACAACAAGAAAAAGTAATATTAAAAATTTATAATAATTCATTTAATAACAATAATAAATTATTGTTGTTATTATTTATTAATTATTATTATTATTATTATTATTATATTATATGATAATGAACATTTTACAGAAACAAATTTCTAATTTAATTTAAAGAAAAAAAAAACAAAAAAAAATATTACTATAAGATTTAATATAATATTTAACTAGTTATTATTATTTAATAAAAAAAAAAAACAAAAAACAGAAAACAAAAGAAAGAACGATAAAAATTTGTTAAAATAATAAAAGAAAATTAATTAAGCCATACAGATGAACAAAACAAAACTAAATTTCCAAACACCACCCAAAAAACATAACAAAAAAAGAAACAAACAAAAAAAAAAATAATCTTATTATTATTAACTATCGACTTGTATTCTCTTTGTATTATAATTTTATTGACAAACAAATATTTTACTAACTTATTTAGAAACAAAACAAAAAATACGTATATAATACACAAGAATATAAATAATATATATTTTCATGTTGCTATTTAAATCAAAAAAACAATACAAAAAAATAAACATACACACACACAAACACACTATATAACATACAACTTGCCATATGTAAACAAATAAAAATAAACTCGACGAATTCTATTTCATTTAAGTTTAAGTTTTTTTTAAAAAAACTATTTTCTAATATAACAAAATCGCGCACAAATTTTGTTAAACAAAAAAATTTTAAAAATGATGAAACATAAATTTAACATATTTTTCAAACATGACAAACAGAAAGCACAATTTTTTCTTTCTTTTATTTTTAAACACAAAAAAAAAACTAAATAAAATACTACAACAAACGCACACATCACGCATAAATACGTATTTATTTAAAATTTCGAATAATATACATATAAAAAAAAATATACATTTATATAAATATTTTTTCTTTCTTTACAATCTCTCTACAACTTTATGTATGTAAAACTGCATTTTTATTTAGTGTTTAAGTTATTTTTTTTTATATTTAATTAAACTTATAAAATACTTTAAAAAATGTAATAAAATATAATTTCAAGGGGTGATAATATTAACAGAAATCTAAAAAAAAAAATCAGTTTGAAATTGATTTGAATGCTTTCGAAATTTATGCCAAATCTAAGACGGATATAAACAGTGCTTTCAGGTGACTTCGATAATATTTGCCGTTTTTCTTTTTTAGCTCTGAGCAGATCAAGGAACTGTCATTGTGTTTCTTTTTTAGCTCATACCTGATATGTCTACAAAAAGTGTATTTCATTTTTATATGAAACTAGCTCAGAGCTAATTCGATTTGCTCAGAATAAAATGACCAAGCAAATTGAGCGAAATGCTGAGCTTATTGTAGTGATTTGAAAGACGAAAAAAATACGAAATCAAAAATGATTTCCTAGGACAGTTGCCCGTCTACTTGTAAACAAAAAATTATTACTAGTGAATAAATAATGTGGCTTAGTGCTAACAAATTACGACTGGAATAAGTTCAGCGTTCAAGTGTGTTTATTAATTAAATCTGAGGTCTCTAACATAATCTGCTCCAAGCTATGCTCTGCTCGTTCAGACTCTGCTCAGAGATTTGCCCAGAGCCAAAAAAGAAAAACGCCAATTCTTTAAAACTTTATCCTAAATTTGATGACCCAACAGTCGCTGTTCTGTTAGAGAGTAATTTTAGTTCCCCGAATTGTCTGTATTTGGATTATTACGCACATTAGTAAAAAAAGTGAGCCAAATCAGTTCTCAAGTTGCGAGCATTTATTTTTAAATAGATAGAAGATGAACAATGAGGCATCCATAAAATTGTAAGATGTAGGATTGTTGTTGCTACCTTCATGCTACAGATATTCTTCTTACTTAATTCCTTTCAAAATTACGTAAGTCTTGGGCCTGGCAGCATCGCATGTGTTTGTATCCATTGACGCATTATACCAATGCAGTTGGCCAGAATATGAAAAGTGTTTCTTTGTATTCATTACAATCTGCATAAAGCACTATTTACTAGGTGCAGAATGCTCAGATGCCTTCTCAGTTTGCACCCTTAAGATGATCTGTGATTATCCTGAGTTTGTTCCTACTCAAGCTTATACAGGTCTTGGTTATAGTTGACGAGAAGTATTTTTAAGGCCTGCCTCAGGTAATGTAGTTTTGCCCAGTGTTGTTTTTTATGACGTTTTCTTCTAAAGTTGGTTGAAAATTAAGTAGAGCATGTTCAAAGCCTTAATTCAAAAAGAATTTTTATTTTCCTTGGTCGCCTGAATGATACATCGCCCAGATTATCGAAAAAGTAAATTTTTTCAAGACTTATTCTCTTGACTGAGCAATGCCAAACTCTAGTTGACCTCTACATCCTGACAGCCTCTGCATAGTTTAACGTGTTGAGATCGACTTAAAAAAATCTGTTTTTTATCAGAAAGAATCGCCTATAGATTCCTCGATGTCCGACCAAGAAGCAATCTTTTAAATTATACATTTTTCTAGTTTAGTATTATAAGTACCCAGCTACGTTTTGGTTTGGTTTAAGGGATGGACCGTTTTTGACAAACTTATTTGTCATTACGTTTTCGCAGTAATATCAATGGGTGTCTCTGGACCCATCGAAGCGTGACTTGACATAATTAGTCTGGTCATTTGGAGTTTGTGACGATGAAGTAAATTGGTTTTACTGCCGCCTTGATTGTCTATGAAGATATCATATCAATTCTTCTATTTATCATTTCACATGTGGTAATATATTTTGCAACCTCATAATCTGAAAGTGCGTCATTGTTCCAAATGAAGCCAATTTCTTTATTTTCGTCAGGTAGAGTCATGAAGCCAAACATTACCGTATGTCTGGACTGACCATATAAACTCTTGGATTGGGTTCCGAAGTATTTACTTGGAATGTTTTCTCATAAACGGAAGCACTTTTTGTACATTGGCTTGGTTGAAACTAATACCTAATGGCCCAGTCGCAAAGATTTTCAAAGACTGGTTGTTCCTATAACACACATAGTGAACCAATTTATTTTAGACCTTTATTGCAATCATCAACGTAATCCCATGGTTTAAACGAACAATAAACCGATCGAACTTAAGAAGCACCTGTAAAGCATTTTTTTAAAATATGAATTACCCTTAATTATGCATTTTTTGCCCGACTTTTAATTTTTTTTTTATTATTTTGCAATAGTTAAATATTTTATAAGAATATTGTTATGTGACGAATTTACTAACTATTTTAAAAACAATAATAAATGATAATCTCAAAAACATAATGTTTGAAGTTTTAGTTTAATTTTTTTTTTACGTTTTGCTTAAAAATGAGAATTTAAATTTTATTTTAATTAATATATTTAAAAAAAAAAAGAATGAACCTTGCATTTAATACATTCCTAGGTAAGAAATAGATAATTTTGTTCTTTATTCATTTTGCTTATATTTTTTGTTCAGTATCGATTAAATAAATACAAATAACATTTACAAAAAAATGCGCGTTCAAATGTCTCTCTGGAATTAAGTTATTTATTTTTTTTAATAATATTACCTGCATTACGAAAATATATTCTTACTCAATGTAATTATTTTGCCAAAACTAAATTTTTGTATTTTGAAAAGTTATTGAAAACAATAATGATCTACCACACCATTTTTCATTAATTATAAGAAAAATGTATATAAAAGCTTAGTTTTTCTTCACTAATTTTATAAGAGTTTGTGTTGGTTTAAATTTAATTTTATTTTGTCAGATTACAGAAATATTGCAAAGTCAGTTAATTCACAATTTTCTTTTTATATTCATTTCATTTAACACAAATGAAATAATGAAATATGTACGAGGCAATTCAAAACTATTCTGTTAAATTCATTGTATGAGAGAGGTCAATGATTACAAAAAATGCCTCCCTAACGATGAATACTTGTTAAATTTAGTCAAAATTGTTATTTAAATTAGAGCGACTCAATAACTGTCTTGACCATATCGAGCTTTTCATTCGGAAGAAATGTTTTAAAATTTTATACTTGGCGAGGATAAACTGTATAAGTAAGAAATCTAAGATGGTGAATGCATTTATTTAGAGAAGTCTGATATAAGCCGTGTTTTCGTGAGGCTTAGAAGTATATTCAACAACACGGCTATTGTCAAACATTTTCAGCTTTTATGACTCAAGTCAGTGCAAAAGCCGAAATACAAAAATGCATCGTATGGCATGAAATGTTCACCTTTCTTTCGAATGGAAACCACGATTGAGCTCAAAGTGTTCAATTTGGTCAAAATGCCTAAAAGCCCTATTGTGAGTTTCTCCTTGAAAACTTTTCACTTTATTCGAAATATTTTTGTTCATATGAAATTTTTTAAGCGATGACGATTTCATCCCCAATGAAATTAACATTTAACGCCAAATTTATTTCGGATTTAGATCGAAGAAAACAAATATTTCAAAATGAGTGTAAGTTTTGAAACATGACGACCTTTTCACCCCGAATTCACGACGGCGGGAAAACGAATGGAATCTTGTTCACGTGAAATTCACAATAGGGACAGTTTAAATTTCCCTTCAATTGTTGTTACGTGTAACTCGTAAGTTTCGTCTGACGCATTATCACTTAAACAACGTTTTGGTCTAAAAAAAAGGAAGAATTATTACAATCCAAAAAAGTGAAGGTTTTTTTTTGTTGTTGTGTATCATTCAGAATATTGAGAATGTAAAAGCTGAGCTTATGATATCATTCGGACCGATTCGGTGTTAAGCTGGTAATGTTAGGTTTCCAATTATCAATATTTAACTGGCAAAAAATGCGTTTGACGGAACAGGGTGACTGATATCAAAAACATGAGAGTAACTCTTTTTCGTATAAGAGTACCTTTTATTCGTATCAATCAGTTCAGTCCAAAACGTTTTTCCGCAATTAAGGCTTATTTCCTCAGTGTGAGATCGTCCTGGTTTTAAGATTAGATCAGAGTTAACTCTTTAAATTTGATCCCTGGGTTAAATAAATGAATTTTAAAAGTTAACTGCGGGATTATAAAATTGAATAGAGACATTATGAAAATTAAGCTTTAATTATGAAAACCAAGTGGCGCTCCTATGAAACTTAGTGTGGGGCTTAGCCAATGTTATTTTATAAGGATAGCTCCATGTTTTCTTAACAGCATCATTGACAGTATCTATGGATTGAATAAATGCCTTCAGAAAACTGGATTGTGGGCACTCATATAAAATCTTATTTAACTAAACTCACAGTTCGGTCTCCAAGTTATAGAATTGTGTTATGCTATTTGTTTACACAAAAAATCATAAGCATTTATTTTGTAACTTTCCAATCTATATTATATGGTTTCTTCTACTAATCTTTTTTATTAATTTAATTTAAACAAAGAAACAAATAAATAAACATAACAACTTCTTGGCAGCTGATCTGGAGAGTTCAAAATAGATGACAATTTTTAATGTTTTTTTTTTATCGTTGTCCTGGAACCAGGAATATGCGGTAGTATTTCTTTCCCGCTCCTCTAACTCACTCTTATATGGGTCATTCAGGCCACCTGGTTTCCCCACTTTCGGTTAAGTGTACGTACGGACTTCTAAGGCTTTTGAATATGGGTTTGAATCGGTGAAATATTTAGCAATTTCTTTGACTTTGGTAACATCGTCTGCTTTCTCGAGAGACGAACTCGCTTGAATTGTGTCTGATGATACAAATCATTGAGATTACCAGTTTTTCATGTGCTCTTTGGACCTCGTCAGGTGTTTGCTTCATCCTGGTCTGGAGTTTTTTTTTACTGGCTCAATTTTTGAAGTAGGAAATTCTCTGAAATCTCAACATTTGTGCACTGCGGAATACCAGAATTAGTAAGCTTGTAAACTAAACAGGATAAATCTAAGTATGCAGTTTTTAACTTAACTCAACAACATAGACTGCATTCTTGAATCAATGTTTCAGATTACTCCTTCTTCGATTGTTCAGTTAGAGTTATGTATTAAATTATATAAGAAATTGACATGCATTAATTGTACTTTGCAACACTCTCACTTAATAAAAAAAAATAACAAAAACCATTACAATATTAAAAATAATAAAAAACGCCAACAACACTTTCTATCTCTCTCTCTCTCTTAATCTCATAAAATAACATATAAAATCATTCTCATTCTATCTCACAAAATTTTAAATTAAAAACAAATTAAAAAAATACCTAAACATAAAAAATCACAAAACACACAAAATGTAAGAAATAATATCTAAAAAAAAAAACAAACAAACAAAATATTTTTAAAATGCCAACGTAATATTTTTCTAAGAATAATTTTCCCCCAAAAACAAAAAAAAAAAAAACAAAACACACACTTTGTGAACTTTTTCATAATAATTAATTTAAAATTTATAACTAAATTTAGACAAAAAAAAATAAATAAATTAAAAAAAAACCAGAACCATTCTAATGTAAACTGTAAAACTAAAATTTCAACAAAACAAAAAAATATTATAATAGTGCGTAAAAATTGTAATTGATTATAAATACTTATTTAAAAAAAATTAAAAATATTATTGCAGCAAACTAATAATAAATAAAACAAAAAAAATAAATAAATAATAATACCATAAACTATTTAAATTTATAAATATTATATAGGTATTATTATTATTACACTAGGTAGACGAAAAGTATATTAATTTATTTTTTTTCTTAATTTCGTTGCGAATACAAAAAAAATTAAAGAAAAAAATAATTGAAAAAAAAAATGACTTGAAAGTAAAGAAAAATTAAAAGTTAAAAACAGAGATGTTGTAAGGTATGCATAGCTTGGCGTTTACCTTTTTATAAAAAAACATAACAAAAATATATACAGATAACTAATTAGAAAACTGATGACAAAACAAAAAATAATTTTTCAAAAAAAAAATTAAATAAATGCTAACTGTATTATATGTACACATTTATTAGTTTAAAACTTAAACAAACCAACAAAAAAATATATATACAAAAAATTGGGTGTAGTTTCTTTTATTTAGTTGTTTAATACAAAAATATAAAACAAAAAAAATAAAATATTATAAAATTATAGAATTATGTGTTCATTGAGATGGATAAGTTTTCCAATGAAATAGAATTTTTCTTTAACAACAACAAAAAAAAAAAAGAAATAAATAACATCCAACCAAAATTCTTCTTTCTCTTCGAAAACGATACAAACAAAAAAATTAATAAATTAAGTAATTTATGTATGTAATTGCTTAAACTGCTATAATTATTATTATTATTGAAATTATTATTGCATACAATCGTCTAGTCTACCAAAAAAAAAAAAAAAAAATTATACATGTATATTTTATTTTTAATTTCTTTTTCAAATTTAGTTTCTTATATAAAAAAAAATATTATAAATTGTACGAAAACTTAAAAAAACAAAAATTAAATAATTTAATAGGAAAACAAAAACTTTTGTACACAAAATGAAAAAAAAAAACAAACACGAAGAACTAAAAACAAGTAAACAAAGCAAAAAACATTTAAAACATCATTCTCTCTTTAAAAAAAAAACTGTTTTCTCCTTTTCATAAAAACAAGCAAAAATTGTAATCGCGGACATAACATTAAACAAATCATTGAAAAAGAAAAAAAAATGAACAACAACTTGAACAAAAAATTAAATTAAATAAACTAAACATAAAAAAAAGAATTCCATCTATGCAAAAAAAAATATAATAACAAGAAATATTTAAAATTAATTTAATAAAAAAATAAAAATAAGGACATACCAAATATCAAATTTTTAAGAAATATAAATGAAATTATATGTTATTTATAAAAAAAAAAAACAAAATAATAATTAAAGAAAAATAAAAACTTAAAAAAACTAAACTTTTCAAGAAAAACAAAAAAAAAAATACAAAAAACCAAAGAAAAAGAAAAAAATTCGCATAAATTTAACAAAATTTAAAAAAAAAAAACAATATATAATAAAATAAAAATTATATAACATTTTAAACCATGTTTGTATGTAAAAGGAAATCACATGTGTTAGATCATCTTAATAAAGGTATAAAAATTACTTTTCTTGAATTTGTTTTTTATTTCAATGTGTGTTAGGTTTGCATACAAAGTGATGCTTACACCTGATCAGACAAAACAGTGGCAATTCATTTAAGTTCAACATAATAAAAAAAAAATTCAACTTTCTTGCAGTTTTTGGAAAATTTTACCATGAATGATTTTGGCTACAACTTTGTACCTAAGAGTTCAAGAAAACTGAATTTGCTCCCGAAATTGTCTATTTAGCCGAAATAGTTTCCGAAATAAAACTTTTTAAACTTCATCAATTTCAGAGACATCTAAAATATATTGAGTAGTAGGTATGTATTTATATCATAGATGAGTGCAATTTGATTTTGACACAGAAACAGGGGGTCCAGCACGTAACTTGAAACCATCGAGTTGAGATGATAGAATCGAGCATTGGCAGCAACTAATTTGATTCTAACATTTTCAACTTTAAGATTGAAAAAAATGTGTCTGGGTTAAAATAAAATTCCAAGAGGTTCCAGAAATTGACTAAGTTTGAAGAGGCGTTTTATGGGAACTATTATGGCTCTATTATAGCTGCATAGTCAATTTTGGGTACCAATTTTGGCAAAGTCAGTTGTTTTTAACGCTTATGTTCAAAGTTGTGGCCAAAAATGTCGAAACAAGCCTATTTGCATGTAGAAGCTATATGAATTAAACGAAGGTAATGCGACTACTCTTTTTTATTTAGTTTCTATTTTTCGTGCAACAGGTATTTTTTTTTTCTGATAACCACCTTCCAATAATGGTACAGCCATGGAATTCGACACATGAACGTTTTATTTGTCATAAGAACCAAGAAACAAAAGATTGCAACTAAATATATTCGGCGAAAGGGTACGTTGTTGAAACAAGTACCAACATTTTTCGTCTTCCTTAAAAAAACACCCTTTTAGCTAAAATATCTCGATGCAATCATTTTCATCACTGCATATGATAATACCTCTTTTGAACGTTGCCATATCGAGTTATTTTTAGTTTTATTTGACCCAGGATAAAAAAATTCATTTAAATCACAAAGCTGGATTCTTTTTACATAAATAAACCTTTAGATCCCCAACTACTCTTCCTCTTTAAATGCAGTTTGAAAAATAACAACAATAGACGGATTTTGTAGGACTTTGGGCAAGCTATAGAGAGTGACGTTCGGCTTGGATATATACGAAAAAAAAATCATGAATTAATTTTCCTTCCCCATACTAAATTTGGTATCTTTTGACCCTATCGGGAATCTCCAGGGGAATTTTGTTTCCCTGGGAAAAATTTTTGTCTACATATTTTTTCAGCGATCATGAAGACAAAGACAGGGAAACAAATTTAACGAAATACAAGATATATTTCCCTAGAAATTATGTTCCCGATACCAATAAAGGGAAGGGAATTTTTTATTTACGACAGCCTTCATAGTTATGCCGTCAAATCAAGTTATTTTAGTGAATATCTTTTGAAAAATTATTTTTCAAACTTGAAATTTCGACAAACTCAATTATATTTAATTAAAAATAGCTATGGAGGAATATGGGGTGGCAACCCTTCACATTTTGCTTATATTTACTATCAATATGTTGCACCAAAAAAAAAAAAAAAATATTCGTGTGACTCCTTGAGGGAAGGTCGATTTATAGCGAGTTCTCATTCTCAGACTTTAAGGGACATGTAGGTATTTGTGGAGGAAATCTAGGTCCTTTGATTTACTTCTGAAAATAATTTTCAATTAAAACGCATCATTTCTTGTTTTAAATAAGAAATATTTCTTTTGTTTTATTTAATTTTGTTGTTTTAATTACAATAGTTATGAATTATTTTATGATTGCACTTTAAATGTGGGATTACTTGTCAAACTTAAATTACAAAATTATGTTTTGTCAATCTTGTGTGGCAAGGACGTATTTTTACTTGCAAAACTATTATGTGTTTTGTGTTTTTTTTTTTCTTACAATTTTATTTTTCAATTAAAACTTTAGCTTAGTCCTAAGTTAAAGTTATTTTAGACAAAACTTTTTTTTTTTAATTATTTGTAAAAATTAATTATGTTTGTCTTATAATCGTTAAGTCCTTTAAACAAAAAGTTTTAAACGTACTTATATTTATCTGAAGAAAATAATTATAAGAAGTTATTAAAAATTGTGAATTTAATTTCTTGCAGTTTTAATTAACAAGTGACAATGGCAACATTTAAGGGATTCCATATGAAACCATCGATTTTATTTTCATTATAATTGACACACAAATTATTTTACTATCAAATGCAAATACTTTCAATTAAAATTAATTAAAAAATAAGTTATAATTAGTATTCTTGAGTTTCATTGTATGTAATAATTTGAATTTATTTTATAAACAGTGTAGAATAGTTATTAACAGTGCTCATTACTTGATCAAGTTTTATCAAGTCTTTTTATTTTTTTTATTTATATCAACATTTTTTGTTTAGAAGTAGTATTAATATCAGTATATAACCAATATTTCATCTTTTCTTTTTTTTTTTAAATTTTACTCAAAAGGATTTATCATTAATTTAAAGTTCATTTCGTCTTTTCCATATTAACAAATACAAAGGCGCTTAGGTTAAATATTGTTTTTTATTTATATTCCTGTTTATTGATTTTATTTTAATAAATGGGGAATAAACTGCATTATTTCTTTGTTTCTGTTTAAATAGAAATTTTATTTAACAAATATTATGTTTATTATTGTTTAAACAATATTTTTAATGATGAGGTTTGTTTTAGTTTTATTGTTTTTGTGCGCATTGCATTTAACTTGCTTTTAAGTATATAAATTATTTGTTTTATTATTTTTTTTTTTAATAATTATTAAAAATATGTAAATAAATATTTTTGTTTACTAAGCTTTTAAATGGAGGTATAGAATTGCATTTAAATTTTTGTTTTCTTATACAGTTTTAAATATTTTATTTATTATTATATAAAACATAAGTTTTAAAAGTTGCTTTAGTTAATTTAAATTTTTTTTTTAGTTTTGTTTTATGTTTTAAGTTTAAAAGTCGATTGTACATGTTTAATAGTCCTTATCCTTCATTCAAAACATTTAGTAATCTTGCTTGTTTAGTGTTTGGTATAATGTAATCTTCAGCATTTTATTTTCCAGGCTTTAGTTAAAAAAAAATCTTTTTCTCTCCATCTATCTTTCTCTTTATCCAATTTTCGAATTTAAATTTGTTTTTGTAAAAAGTTCAGTAATAAAGATTTGCTTAAGACCGATAAGTTTAAAAAAATTCTTAAACTTCCGGTTCCAAAATTGGTAATAAATTTTGTCAATCAATAAGTAAGAACTTAAATAAAGTGATTTAAAACTTGGTAGTGCAATGATCTCAAATATAATCCCCGTAAAAAAAATATATTTTTATTAGTTAAAACCAAATTTTCTTGACCTAGAACGTTCTTACGATGCAAAAAAAAACATATACAATTTTTTCGATGATGGTTGAAATAGCACCATTAAAAAAAATAATTTAAGTATAGAAAAAAATGTTTCTATGTTATTGTTTTCTTGACAATTCGAATGTGATATTTGCTACAAACACTCCATCCAAAAAACGTCGTTTCAAGACATCGTTTATAAAGCTTTTCGCCTATGTTTTAATTAGTATTCAAACTTTTAACACCATTAGAAGTGAATGTAATTATTCGGTGAAATGCTTTCAAAAGCTTTTTTACCATGTTTTATTTAGCATTTGTTTGTCTTGAACGAAAAAAGTTCAAAAATTTAGTGATTTAGTTTCTTCCCAACACCATAGATATGTACTCATTTTAAGTCAACGTTTCAAGTGTGATTGATTACACATTGATATTACACGCTGCTTCAGGACTGTTTTGTTAAGTAGGTATACGAATGTTAGAGGAACCATGAAAAACCGTAAGACTACACGGTCTTAGAAAATCGGGAAATAAATCGTGAAAAACCGGGGTTAAAATGCAAAATATCTCTGACTACCGTGGAAAAATCGCGGAATACCGGTTGATACTGTGAAATATCACGGAAAAATGGCTGAAAAATTGCTTGGGAAGTTATGAAAAAATGGTATTGTTGAAAATACCGTGAAAAAACTAAGAATGTGGCAGAAAAAAGCGTGGAAGGTCGATTAATACAGTAGAAAAAAGCCCGAATTACTGGAGAAAGAACACAGAATACTCCACAGAATAGTATGGGAAGTGATGAACTGAAATTTGTCACACTCTTAGCAACATTTTGTTTGATTTGAAACATGTTAATAGGTAGATTAAGCGAGCGTTGGTAATTTAATGAGACAAAAACAAAGGCATGTAAATTGTATGAACCTGTATACAAAAAACATCATACATTATTGTAGTTTATCAACTTTCTCTAAGTTTTCTTCTTCAAACAGAAACACCCTTCTTTTTTGCATTATAAAATATTATCGAATTTTTGCTGTAAGCAAATTTAAATTGTCGTGCCAATAAAATGTACTGGCTTTTAATTAAAACTAACAATATGCTAGGTAACAAAGTCCGTCTGTTGGTTTCACATTAGCCAAAACTTGACAAAACAACTAAGTATTTTGGTTCTTAATATCAGCACTGATAAAACAAAACTAATTTAGGCCATTTGGTTTATAAACCGTTCTTAGTTCTGTAAGCTAAAACTTCCGTGTTTAAATTCATTATTTTTCCTCATGCAAATCAGTTACTTTTTTTTTTAACAGCGATGGCAGAAAAAAATTTATCGACTGTGACGGATGGACAGATTTGCTTCAATTTCAGCACAGTTATTATTTATGTTTTTTTAGACGTTGGACATTATTTTTTTAAAATTTTATCGAAAAATTGGTACATTCCGTATGTATGTACTAGAATTCCTTTTTCTTGGGACTAATGTTTTTTCCACTCCCCAAGCAGTGAAATACCCAACAAAAAATTCCCATAAAATATGAGCCTTCAAAGTTAATATTTAGTACTCGCCCTCAGCGTGTAAGGATTTTTTTCATATAAAAAAGTTAACTTCATGCATTTTCAACACAATTGCTTGGGGAGTGGAAAAAAAACAAGAACAGAAACAAAAAAATTACCCTAGTAGGTACACATGCAAAATACTTAAAACAAAGCATTTTTACAGCATATCAAAATTTCTTGTTACATACAAAATGGTAGGTATTGACATTTTGATTTTCCTATTTCTTCAAAATATCTCAAAAACTAGCTTCCCGATTCGAAAAGAAAGCTACTCTTTTGTAACTAAACAAATGATCATTGCACTTTTGTTGTACTATAATAAAAAAAAAAAAAATAAAACTAAAAACAATTTATATTTGGCAAATTAAAATTTTATTCATACAAATCTAACTACATAAGGCATGAAACTTGATGGACGGTAGATTAAACGACATAATTGTTTTTTCTTTCGAAACGTCAAAATTTTAAAATGATATAAAAAATTAAATTAAAACAAAAAAGAATTCAATTTCACTGTTTTTTTTTCTTTATAAATTATAACAAATTCAATTATTCTTAAAATTAATGAAATATCCTCTCAAAACAAAATTAAAGGGATGTACGACTTTTCTTCATTTTAATCCCACTGATTTTTTTTCGTTCTACCATCAGACAAAAAAAAACTCTTCCTTCTTCTTAAAGCTCATTATAATCGAGCAAAAAAACATAAACACTTTCAGCCTTCATTTTTCATTGCATATACCCGTGACAAAACAAAAATCGGTTACATTTTTGTTTTCTTTTATCCAGGCACGCCAGTTTTTTTCACTTAACCTAAATATTACACAAAAACATAAAAAAATGAAAAAAAAAACTCATTATTTCAGCACTTGACCTATACTAATGAGGTCGCAAAACATTTGCAAGAAAATCTCCAACAATATTGCCACGGGGACTGTAATTACAAACAACAACAACTTTGCCCTTGCGAGTCTTGGCCACACCAACACCCAATTCAGTTGTTGACTTCCAAACCATTTGGGTAAAGTGTCCAGCACGAAATACCCCTTTAGGCTCGACCATGTAATTATGATCCTTGTGCTCTTCATACCACGACCTGCAAACATCCTTGGGACTTGCTTTGGCATTGCGATCTGATGACCAGAGGCAGTAGATATTTTCGCCGTGCGTACAATGGGGACGGTATGCGAAACGGTCTTCACGTGCTAAGGTTTCTGCCCAGTCTTGTGAGAGTTGGCACAGATCGTGATTTATTCTAAGAAAGAAAAAAAAGTTACGTAATACATTTTTATTGAAGATAGAGGGCGCTGTTAATACTCACTTTAACAACGGAACAACGTGTCTCTTCCTGTAGATATTGTGAAACCTTAGCACTTTGACCACAAAGTCACTCATCTCATCACTATAACCACTCGAGGACAATGAGGTATCTGTAGATTCTGAAATTTTGTCCACGATTATCTTCGGCGTCAATGGGAAGCCTCCAATGGGAGAAACATTCTCAGCGAAACTTCCTATGAAATTTCCCGGCGGATCGTAGTTACACACCACGACAACTTGACCAGACTTGCTGCGTGCCTGTCCAACACCCAACTCTCGACTGTCCTTCCAAACGACCTGCGTAAAGTGACCAGTTCGGAGAGTTGCCGGCTCCTTTCCGAAAATGTGATTTTCACCTTCCTGGTACCTACAATTGAAAATATAGACGTTTTCGCTTAAAATTCAAATTATTAAAAAAAAAAATCTATCTTACCAATGTTCAACTGGTTCCCGTCCATCAACAATTGCACCATTCGGAGCCGAACTCCAACTGCAAAAAATATTCTCACCATACGGCGAATTGCTTCGATGTGTTGGATTCGCCCTATTTGCTAAATTCATGGCCCACTCTTCGGCAAATTTACAAAGTCTGGTATTGAGCTTAAGTGCTTGTACTCCATGTTTTATCCGATATTCGTTGTGTGCTCTAAGACAGTCCAATTCGAATTCGCCGTAACCACGTTTCATATGCAACGGTGATGGCGACTTTTGTCGCAAACTAAGCTGCGATTTACTTGTACCATTGCTAAAAGACACTGATCGGCGTTCGTTAAAGCATACATCGTTCGTTGACACTGTTAATGATTGACCCTCGCTGTGCGGTGTGACACTTCGCCGCATTAATCGCACCACACTGGGCGATTTGCGGATATCTGTGGTAGAATTGAAGTCACGACGCTCTTTGGTAATCACTGTGCGATCGGGCTTATGGCCTTTGTAGGTTTGTATTGTTTCGAATGTAACAATTTCACATTGTGGTTCCTGAAAATAATTAAAAAGAAAAAAATGGAATTTAGTTTTTTTCTTGTTCTTGGTTATGTGGAGAATGACTAAACAGATTTTGATGGGGTTTTCAGTAACTTAAAGATTGGAAGAAGCCGAATGTTTTAGGGTTATTTTAAAACTTACTGATATCACATTTCTTTGAATAAAATGAGCTAACAAATGACCTTAAAAATCAGTTGAATAAAGACTAAAACAAGCAGAATAAAACAATTAACTTTGTCGCCACAAATCACTCTGTCGTCTATTCAATACAAAAAAGTTTGTCCTATAAATTAGTAGCTTCTCTGGCAGGTAAATTCAGTTTTAACGGTACCAATGGGAGTGTACCTGTTTATGGTGACAATTTATTGCTTTTAATTTACCTCTTCTCTTGTATCCTTATGTTTTTAAGTTTGGATCACTGCCAAGTGCAGTTGGTATAATTACAAAACTGCATCCAAATTCTGCTGCAGAAAACAAAATCTATATTTATATCAAAATCATCTCTTTTGTTTAAGTACTTTTTTACTCTCTGTCCTTTATTTTTGTTTTTAATTTATGCAAATGTTTTTTTTTTATCATAAAAGAGCTTTCATAGCTAATAGACTTTTTATGCACATCAATTACTTTTTTATTCAGTGTTCCGCATTTTGCTGTATATAGTAAGTATTTTGCATTTAAAATATTGCGGTCAGTTCAGTATATTGTTTATAAACATCTCTGGAAAATTTAACCGTTAATACACCGAACTTAAGGCCACAGATAACATAAACTTGCATTGGTTATAATGGAAGGCAAAATTATTCATTGTCATTAACTTTATTTGAACCAATTTTTGGTTGAATGAACACTGAACCAGTGAGTGAGTGTACTTTAGTTTGTGGTTATAAATGAAGATTGGAATTTAAATGACGATGGCGTTCAGCATGAGAGCTGATGCTCAACAAAAAGTCATTACCATTATTTTAATGAAGCTATTTTGTATTTTATGTATTGGCATGAGATGAAAGCCAGTATAAATCGCCGTTATTAATAGACTGTCAATTAGTAATTTTTGACCCAATATTTTTCACTTTTTTTGGATTGAAAACAAAAATTTAAGTTATTCCATCCCATTATTTACGTCAATAAAAATGTAAAATTGAGTTTACAACTTTAAGTTAAATTATTGTTTGTAGGTTCTCTTTAACAAGGCTTTAAAAATAATTTTTTTGAATGGTGTAGTTTAATAATCTATTTATTGAAGCTCCAGAGTAAAAACAGAACAAATTCATTCCATGGTTTTTATTATTAAATATAATTCCTTGCTACCAAAGTGCTATTAAAAATGCTATTAAATCCATTGGTGCGTTTTTAGAAAACCGCAACACCGGTTGCTTTTTATTTTTTTTTTTTTATTGATCTTGATTGACAGTCTTAAAATGTTACAAAGCCATTTTTAGAAGAAAATTAAATTTTCAATTAAAATAAATTGATTTCAAAAAATTTTAAAATAGTTTTTCGTCGAAATTTTAACCCAAAATCAAAGGAGAAAAAGAAAAATATTAAGATTTTATTTTATTTAAAGTATTCTAAGTACCTAATTTCGGAGAAAAATAGACACCTGATACAAAAATAGTTTTTATTTTTTTGTCACATCTTTTGCCAATCACCCTGTATAAAGTTTAAAACATTTAAATACTAACTATACCTAATTGAGAAAGAAAAACATGTTAAATTTGTCAATAAGTTATCAAAATTAATTTTTTTAAGATATAATCTGTGACATAATTTACTTCTTACATGTTTTCTCCTTTAACTGAACATGATTCTATCGATAAATATAAGTAACTGAAGCGTTCACTAAACCTCATATAGTTAATAATAGATGATTATAAAATCTAGTAAAATCTGGAATCTACTTGAATTTTTAATACCTATTTAAATTAACAACTATTGAGTCATAGAGGTGAGTTAAACAAAAAAAAAAAACATAGGAAAAATATAAAATATATTCCGTCTATACAAATATTCTGCTTAAAATGTACATTAGGGTTCGCCTGTTCCAAAATTAATTTATTTTTAAATTAAAACATCATAATGCCATTAACCTATTGTTTAGATTTTATTACTACTAAAAAACATCTTGATATACGAGACAACCATTTAATTTACTTTATTTTTAGAAAAAAACTAAAATTCTAGTTTTTTTTAGCAAATTTAGCAATAAAAATAATTTTACTTAAATAAACTTAAAGAATAGAAATTACTTATTAACATAATGTATCAACAATATTAAAAAAAAAAAAAATCGAATGAATAAATAAATTAGGAAATCAAAAATCCAGAATAAAAACCCAACCCAATAACAAATTGTACCTACCTGTTGTATCTAGGCATAAATTCTTAACAAAACCTGCTAAAATAACCTACCTCTACCATCTAGACTTAACAACAAAACTACCAATTTCCGTCAGCCATATCTACTCAAAGCCAAGAACTGCAAATGCACCGCTATATCACTTTCGCTACAAAAAAAAAAAAAAAAAATAATTGTGATATGGTGAGTCCGTTATTGCTTTTGAATTATTTTACATGAAAATGTGATTCCAATGCGGTTTCTATGCAAATTTGTTGTTAATTTGTTATTTCTTCTTTCTTTTCGTCATGAATCCACAACTTTCAACAGGTTCTATTTGCATGTACCTTGTTTAGCTACTCTTTCAGTTGAGGTACAAAATTTACATAATTTTGTTAAATTGTTGTCGTTGGTTGGGAGAAAAAGTGACAACAACTTCGTCCATTGACGTTAATAGAAAATAAAAGGTCAGCTGTCATTCACAGCCAATGTTGCCACTATGCAGAAAATATCTCATATTAAGAAAAACCAAAATCTAAAGAGTTTATGATTTTTTTTTTGTTTTTTATTTAAATTATAGTTTTCTTGAATTTTAAATTGGTTTAAATTGGGTGTAATTTTTTCAAAAAAAATTTAATACGTTTTTGAATACACAAGACAATTTTTTAGTACAACTATCTGCTTGAGACATTAATCATTAGTTAATTTAGTTCTCCCATCTTTCTGCTTCTATATTTTAAACCAAATTCAGTGTTAACTAGCTTTCAACCCATTTTAAACTTATCAGCAACTGCTTTGAAACTAATTAATAATTGTTTTAAATTAATTTGTAATTTATAGTTTTAAACTAATCTATAATCGATTTTAAGACATTTTGCAACCGATTTTTTAATCTTCACCAAGTTTCTGACTTTGTTTAACAGTTTTTTCTGTTTTCTTAGTTTTGTTTCGACTAAACGTCACCATGGCAACACTAGCATGAGAATATAAAATAGCATTCCTCAAATTTTGTTTTCATTTCTCAATCGGATTAGAATATGTCATTTGTTGTTAGTCTCTGTGTCTTTACAGAATGTGAATGCTTTTGAAATTCTTTTGACAATTATCGAGATTACAAAATTTTGTCCTTGTTGAGGTGTTAGCCTTGCCCCTTGCCCTATGAAACAATGTTGTTTTCATTCCAGCGAAACAAAAAAGAGTGAATTTTTTTTTTATTTTGACAGCTTGCTGATTCTATCGATTTTTTGATGGTAGCATAATAAAATAAAGAGTGGTCAATAGTAACGAAAGAAATGGAAACGATGATGACGTATAGAATTTTACTTGTCTATGCAGAAGCAACAGGGCGCCATTAGATATTTAAGCGGATGAATTAAAATTGTTATGAATCCATTGAAATGCTTTGGAGAAAGTATATAGTTTTTGAGGTTGGTGTTGGCGCCTTTGCTTTAAGTGGACAATTGAAAGAGCTTATATATTATTAGAACTAACAGGGGTAAGGACAGTGTTCTACTGACAATTCAACAGAAATAGTATTAAAGTATAGTGATAGATGAAGTGACACTGAGGTAAACACCTATGGCATTAATGACTATACCAAAAAGAACCAATAACCCGACCTTCTTCGTATAGCATAATAGTTTGTAGTGGTAATTAAATAAGGTCATCAACATCTTTAATGTGCTAGAAGGGTGGATAGAAGTATGAATTTTTAATTGAGGTCGATTTCACGAAAAAATTAAAAATATTTAACTTAATGGTCTTAAAACAACTTTAAAAAGCACAGTTTGTAGTTTAATAGTTTAATACAATGGGGCGTATTGATAGTCGTTTTTAAGCTGTAGTTTATCTTAGGCTGGAGCTTATCCTATGGTATTTGAATAGGATAAATCCGATCCTTTCGTAGAAACGGCTTTGACAGCGTTCACGAATACGAATTAATCTGTTTTGAAAATTAGCAATTTTCAAAGCTGTATTAGAACCATTAACAGCACAAAAATATGCAAACATTCCGGTTCCCACATGTAACAGAGTACAGTTGCTTGCTCGTATATCTATTCAGGAAAGACTGGTTAATCCAGGGAATCACCTACTGGTATCCAAATACTCCTTTACAGACTGACCTATTTTTTGTGTAGACCCTCAACTACGCTGGTTATGGCCAAGTGCAGCCTTTTTGATCCAACTCAAAGTAAACTTTCTTGGGGGTACGGGATAGGATAACGAAGGAGGGAGGAGCATCAGACATTGTTACGTCATTCTTGTAAAAAGGAAATATAAGAATCACAACAGCCTTACTACCGTGCCAACGAAGGATGATACAATAAATGCAAATGGAAAAGTTTTGATTTTTTTCACCAAAATTATTGAGATCTGTGTACAAAACTCCAAATTGCAGTTCTAAGGTTTCAAGGAAAATTCAAAATAAGCATAATAGAACAAGGAGTGGCTATTCAAAGTAATACAAATTTAAAGAAAGCTGGTTTTTCCTCTCAAGTTAAGTGAATTTTTATGTTTTCCAACTTCAACCACTGTTAAAGGTTCTTCATTCAATCAGAGTAACATTAGTTGACGTTTGACCTATTTATGGCAAATTTTTTCCCCGTTGTCAAAGTCAAAGCTATTAATTTAAAAGACCACATTTCAAATTATTTCGTATGTCATCATCATTATCATTATCATCAGCAAGACATATCGCATCTGGGAAGACCAGCAGTGGACAACAGAAATTTATCCAAAGCTCAACTCTAACCAGGTCATTTAATCAATTATGTTATGACACACATGGGTCCCAATGAGTTTCAGTGACCAACACAACGAGTATATAGTGTGATGCAATTATTGCTGGTTATCTCCAATTGTAAATTCATCCATCATTCGGATAAAATTAACGGC
The DNA here is from genome assembly GCA_948107695.1 of Meliscaeva auricollis. NCBI lineage: Eukaryota > Metazoa > Arthropoda > Insecta > Diptera > Syrphidae > Meliscaeva > Meliscaeva auricollis. Next base: position 79,310,588 of record OX403618.1, read on the forward strand.
TTGACCTAAAAATCTCGCATTTATATAGACAGACAGTAGGTATATGAGAGAGAAGGGGCCGATACCTTCAAATAATAATCAAAAAGTTACTCCATCAACGATATCGCTGGAAGAAATCACAGATTTGTTCTCAAGACAAAAAAACCGCACTTCTAGGAACTTAGCAAACTAAATACAAAAAAAAAACAGACAAATTGACTGACTTTATCGGTGTGTGCACTGTGATGCATTAAAGAAGGAGTAGGTAGCCTTTGTAAGTCTTAAATTTCTGCATAAATAATTGTAAATTCCTTTAGCCTTGACAATTCTCTTGTTAACGTCAATCAGTGATCTATGCCTCAGAGTCTCACAGAATTGTGCAAAAAATCAATTTTTTTCCTTTTGCAATAAATTTTTATTTATTTTTCCTTGTCGTTTTGTTTGTTTTCGCTATTCGAGTGGGAAGATATCAAAATGAATGAATAAATTTATGTTTCGATTGATTGCGAATTATTCTTCGACAAAGTCAAATTGAAAAACAAATTGAAAAAAAAAAAAAAAATAGTAAAACTATCCAGAAGCAAGCAATCAACCACCGCCAACTACTGCAACTGCGGCAATAGGCAGCAACAACAACAACTGCTTCCAAACAACCAAACCGATATTTATCTTTGTATCTTTTTCCCACAAATCAATTACTCAATCGATCTGGCTTGCAATTGCAATTTGATCGTTGAGCGTTAATTTCATTGAAAGAATTGAATGTATTAATGTGTGTGGTGTGTAGTTTGCAGACGTATAGCGTAGTGCAGCATGTTAGTTAAAATTAAGTCGAACGGACACACAATAAAAGGGGGTGCCATCGCATCGTAGAGAAAATTCGTTTCACCTTCTTTTTTGTCGGATTCGTCGTTGTTATTATATCGATCGGCTTGAGTTGTTGTCGACGACTTGTCGAAGTCTTCCTTTCTTATTATGAGAGATTTATATGTTTCCAATCTACTGAATTGGAGTTATGAAAAGCGTTGCCATACAAAGAGTTTTTGTGGACTTTTCTACGTAGCTAAGGTTAACCGCAGTACAAACCCGTAAAAACAGTAACGACGATGCCCTATCACTCCAAACGTCTAGGTCTAGAGTCAATTTGAGCCTTTACTTAATAGTTGAAAGTGCATCCCATGTTAGTCCATTGAGATCAGAAGAAAATTGGAGGATCCAGCCTTTTCTTTCGAATCACGAATTGTTGATACAGTAACCATCAATCGCTGTTTTTTAACCCTATCGCGAAGAACCAAGGAAACGCTGGCTGTATAAAAAAATTCACTATGCTGGTCCTAATATTTTACCTGGTCTATACACTCAGGGAAATACCGAAACTGGGAAAAGAAGATCCTTGAAATGAAACAAAAAGTTGAAAACAGCAAAGACACGCATAAAAAAAACTTTTAGAAAGGTTTGAAGAACAATGCAATGAGCAGAAAAGTCTTGTAGAATAATTAACTAAACCCTAGGAAGGTAAGCTTGCTGACTTCGAGAAAAAGTTCATTGATTTTAATAAGCGTGTTCAAAAATAGAAAACGTTGATGTTCAGCCAGAGAATTGGAGAAATTATCTGCCTAGAAAAGAGAAATTCCAGTAAAAAATCGCTGATAAGACGAAATTTATAATCTAAATATCATCAAACGATATAAACACGGTGTTTGGGTGATTGACAAATGTTTAAAAATATATGCAATCAAGAAGTTTTCAAATTAATACTCGCTGGCCAAAATGAGAAGAAGCTCTTTAGCACCTCCAAGCATCAAATTGTTCAATAAATTCACCGTGTACAGAATGTTTAGTCGAAGAATGGTCTTTTTAGAAAATTAAACTCCGAATAAGCATGCGAAATGGACCTGCATGCAAGATGCTGAAACTGTTACTAGAGCAGAAATCGCCAGCGTTAGTGCAAGTTTCAAACAAGTGCCTCATTTCAACCTTGCTGAAGCAAGAACGTTTCCCAAAGCCAGAGAAACGATAACATTAGCATTACTTCTGGACCTATTTTCCAGCAGAGAAGCAAAAAAATTATCGATTTTGTTTTTGGTAAAAATGACCCTTAACTCTAGGTCTCCCAGACTAAAAAAGTTAACAGATAGTGTAGATAATCATATCATAATCCCTTGAAATCTGCTCAATATGACATGGTTTCTCAAAAATAAAACCACATCAGAGGCTATAAAAAGGAAGAACTTTGTCTGATATCCGCAGAAGCTCATAAGCTGTTAGGATAAAACGAAAGAAGATGTGACCTTGCCTCCTTCCTCAATTAAAAAGCGTATTTGGAAGCCATATCAGCACCTCATGGTACAACCAGACTCTCTGAAATCTTTCTAAACATTGGAAACACACGGGGTGCCATCAGTAATCAATACCGACCCTAATCGAATCCTTAACAAAAAGCACTATGAAGTCAAGCTGAAGAAATTTGAATCTGAATTTACCATGACGACAATCACAAATGCGACCTCACAGAAAAAATATCGAACCAATAAACTCACGTCTTCTAACCTAAGTCAACATTAGCGGGCGATCGCTGGTAGCCTTTTTCAATGGGCATTAATGGTCAATAAAAGTACAACAGAACTAGCGCAACATTTAATCGGAATGAGAGATTGTTGAAATAATAGCGACTTTTATCGAAAACTCTAAAACAAAAGTTCTTGAGTTACCAGTGTTTTTTTTACGAAAAAGAGACTTAACAATGAGACATTGAATAAAGCTTTCTTCCGCAAAGAATCAGTGACACTTTTTTTAATTTTAGATGATATTACAAAGGGAATGGTGTCTGACGTGTTTTAGGCTGTGTAAAACGCTACGAGCACAGTTAAAAGTTTAATGGAATGGGTAACTTTAACAAGAATTTTAAGGCAAATTCTGATATTCGGATGATTTCATTGTTTTCTTAAACCGTGTAATCTATTAAATTGTTCTGCAGAAGATAGTTTCTAACCTAAGAATGTCCTATTCCTGTGTTTTCCACCCTTTCAACTGAATTGTTCGACCTTCTAGGAAAAGTCATCATTTTATCAAAGATTCTTTCCATAAAAGCACTTCACGAATGTGGAATGATGTATAAAGTTTCATTTATTCATCTCAGGCTTTAAACTTCACTACTACGATAGCATTTTTTTTTAATTTTGCGGAATACCAGCACACATTATGGAATCTACATTGTTTTTTATGGTATGGCAACACTTTTTATTATTATCGATCTTCAATGCACAACTAATCATCTAACAGAAATCGTTAATAATAGTTCAAAGCGGGCGGCTGAAGATCAATCGATTCTCTTAAAGAAAATTGAAAGTTCCGTGAAGGTGGTTTTCACAGAAAAATACCCAAGTTACTTTCATCGATTAAACTCGGTCCCCATTTCAATTACTGCATGAATACATAGTATAGTGTGGTCAATTCCAATAAATGATGCAATTTGATGACCTGGTTCGGTTTTTTTTTTGTTCATTTTTTTTTTTTTAACTTTCATCTGTCAGATATGTATTCACTCTGTGACAGGGCTAATTACTGTTCTTAATTGCAGCTAAAACACTTTTTAATTAACGTTTATTATTCTTCAACTTTAGTATTCTCTGCTCACACAAAACACTATACTCGACGTTAGTTACTTATAGTGCGAGGGTTGTTGTCAATGAAGATGGGTGTGTGCTGTTAATAGTAGTTGTTGTTGTTGTTGTTGCTGGGAAGCTGGTTTGGCACCGCGAAGCAGGATTGCATAAGAACGCCATATTATATGTGATGTGGATAGGATGTGGCTGTATAGATTTAACATTGGGTGGCTTTTGTCTAGTAATTTCTATTATTTTGTTAAATTGTTCTTTACAAAGTTTAAAACGTAGTTAGAATAGAAACTTTTAAGAATTTAATGAACACAACATGAGAAATGAATTATTTTTATTCTCATGCAGGGGTGGCATCAGATTGTAGTTAAATGGAAGATAGCAGTCAGGCTTAAATGGAGGGTTGATGATTTGTTGTATGGAATAAGTATTGAGTATATGGTTTGGTTATGTAGCTACTTAAACAATGAATTAGTTAATCTGATGAATAAATAGTGGGTAAATGTCTGTCTTTTATAATTTGTATGTGAGTAGGCGAAAGAATATTGACTTGAATTATTAGCACTGAATTGCTAAATTACCACCTGCTGGGGCAAAAGTGATTGACGAATTAATTATATTAGATGTATATGGATTCAGGGATTGTTCTTCGACAATGTTGCATAAAGCTCATCTGGTAAATCTTTGAAATGTTGTTAAGAGAAATAATTTTAATTTTACGGATTCGTGACCCAAAAGTGGAGTAACTAAAGCTCAAAAAATTAAATTGTTAGTGCTGCCGTTGTTTTTTTTTAATTTTGGTTCTTTTTTAAGTATTTTGTTTTCAGAACTACGACTTCTTCTTATTGCCAGTAGAAGGTTTTTTATTATTTTATACAGGTTTTGTGCTTATTCAAAGACTGGTATAAACTAGTCTTTATCACATTGCGTTGCCTTTATAAGCCTTTGAGGGCTATTATAGGCCTCATTTTAATTAAGAAAAATTTAAAGTTAACAGCGTAAAACACAAAATTTTTGTTGACTGACATAAACAGGATTTCCGTGCCGTAATATTTATATTTTTTTATGGTAACTTAAATCAAAATTATTTAATCGCTTAGAATGATTTATGTTAATTTATACCAGTCAGAAAATATACACATAAACAGATAGAAATTTTTCAAAATTTCTTTATATGACTGCGCTAGTCACTTCAAATGGTAATGATGGTAAAAAATTTGTATTTACATATAAATGTCACCGATGTAATAGGTATACATTTTTTAACGGCCTAGGTATAGTTTACCTTCCCATTTTGTTATGTAACTCTAAGCTAACATTTTTTGCCGACTGCTATACAAAGTTTTTATAAACAAAAGGTATAGAATTTAAATTTTACAAATCCAAAACCAAATCTTTTGAAATTGTTTTTATTTCTCAAGTTTGTCCTCATGACTGGTATAACATGGTCTAATACCTACGGTTTTCAATCACATTTATATGAAATTTGTTTAAAGTTAGTAGGTCAGTAGGTGTTTTAACATGTACAAAATATCAAAAGCAAAAAAAAAATGTAAGCCTGGAAGAACTCTGACCTATTTTCTTGTAATCAAATTTCAAAACAAACACGAAGACAAATTCTAGATACATCCGTCTATTATTATTAATAAATAAAACATCAATGCTCGTTAGGAAAAACAAACTTTTTTTAAATGAATAGTCCAACGTTAGACCATCTTCCGGTTGTGCATTAAAAGACAAACAAAAGATTCGTCTCAAAAGTGTCTACAAAAGCAATTAAAGAAAGACAACAAAAAAAAAAACAACAACAACATCATTTCTCCATCAATCAACAATTTAGCCATAAAGTATCAATTTATCAAGATCACAGAAACTCTCCCGCCCGATGACGACTACTATGATTCCGTCTCCAACATACAACATGCACGGGGTAAGCTAAACTATTGCTGCTTGCTGCTTCTTCCCAGACAAGTTTTTGCTGTCAAAATAATTATCTCTGCCACTTGTCGGGAACATTAAACATGGTGTTTTTTTTGTTGTTGTTGTATCTTTTAGTTTTTTGTTGTGTTTTTTGTCTTGTGTATGGGTTTTTGTTTTTGTTTTTTTTTTTGCGGCATCTGGTTGCACAAACAATTTACACGAACAATAATTTTAGCGAACATCTGTAATAATGAAAACGAAGGCAGAGTGTGATATACGAATCAGTGGAGCACGAGATAAATGCTTAGTCAGAGATGACGTTCATCATGTAAAGCGTTTAAGGCCATCAATCATCGTATTACTATGACTATACCATCAGATTTGAGATCGTTTTTGATCTAGGGCGCATAAATAAAATCAGAGCAATCGCTGAATTTGAGATGGCGTCACCAAGAGGCTCAAAATCGTATAAGAATCAACGGGTTAGTGTTTATTCGAAAGGAGATAACTAGATTACTAGATGTACATCATTCTATCATTCTTATTTTAAGAAGTCTAGCTCAGTGTGAAAGGTCATCCTTTAAAACAGTTAAAGGGAAAGTTTATATCTAACAGTTCATAAAGAATGATTAGTGGATCACTCAATATTAGAAAACAAAAAATTGAAACCGATCTCAAAACTGTTTATTGCCTATTAAGGACACTCTTGAACCAACAAATATTGTTGTACATATTTTTTGAAATTCAAAAAAAAATACCATTTTGTAAAAATGTCGGATACTTTAAAATTTTTCCCAACAAACTTTGAACGTGTCAAAAATATAAAGTGATACTTGGTAAGTATTAGTTCTAGGAACATGCACCCAAAGCGTGTGTTTTATTTTAAGGTTTCTCTGTCATCCTCATGTCATCGATTGGTCACTTCGTAAGATGTGTCTTAGATGATGTAATACTGGTATTGATAAGTTTTCCTGTCAACCACACTGTTTAGTCATATAAATAAGTTCTCAAAATCATAACACATTCAAAAATGGTATATTATTTTTATCTGAATTCGATATGCCTTTTAAACACTCAAAAAGCTGGCGCCAAGTCATTGAAATAAAATTGGATCATATTTTGTTCAAACCACAAAAAATGGTGATAATCTTTTATTATATTATGGTGACTACCGCGCACCGCCATAGTCGTTGGTGTCACTGCCGCTGCAACACCACCCTCGCCAGGCGGGTTATAAATTCAATTGACCTTTGTTCACCTTGTTATTTCATCTCAATTTCAAGTTCTTGATGACTTAGCTTGCCACCTTGCCGCTAAAACAAACAAAACAAAAAAAATCTCAAGAGACATTATTCTATCCACTTAGTCAGACTAAAGATATAATAACTTTTTGTAGATAAAAACCGGCGGTCGATAGGGTGGTGTTATTGTATTGTTTACATTTGATTGCGGCCTTGACAGAGACTAGTTAATTTCATTCAGCAGCCAGCCGGTATCGACAGCCATGCACTCATGATGAGTAAAAGAGATGCAAATATAAACATTTACCTTTTCAATGTTAATGCCCAATGTCTGTGGGTTAGTTGGTTTACAGACTATACAGAGCTTTTTAGCCCTATGACTACATCATTGAGTGTCGGTATGATAGTTTTTTTTTCTGTTTCCACACGATGATGTGTGAATAAAACGTTAGACGACCGACCGACGATTGACTTTGATGCAAGGTGAAGGCCAACGAAAGGCAATTAAATCGCAACTATATTGTTTTCTACATGATGTTGATGAGTTTTGCTTTTAATTTTATTAACCCTTCTTGGGGATATAGATAGGTTTACTGTAATCGGATTTTAGATTAAAAAGTCATTGTTATTTAAATTGAGGGAATATTTTTTGTCTGAATATAAACTTTATAGAGAATAGCAAAAAGCAATTATAATGCTTTTGCGGTTTTGTGTTTGCTGCACGATAAGTGGGGACATCCCCTAAAAGATGAGGTCAAATACGGAGGCATCGTCATTGATAACTTTACTTTAACGTCAATGGCCAATAGCGTTTATAATATTTCATGACAGCCTAAGGTATACATAGTCAGCCTTATTCATAATCGCATTTTAGTGAGTAAATAACGCTATGCAATCTTTATAATGCCTCTGAAAGCAACCTTATTCATAAAACTTATGTCCTTTTTCTAAACTTTGGTCCTTATTCTTTAAACAAGCTCATTACAACTGTAATGGATTGTAAAGTTGTTTATGGTTAAGAATAATTGCAACGTGGAATAGGTAGTGACGAAATAAATCCTTATGCAGTTCATAGCTATTCATCTGTTTAGAGCAGCTTCTAATAAATAAGGCTGAGTATATTTATGGCAGATTATTTATAAAGACAAAAATTGAGCAAGTGCTACATTTAGAGCGTTTCGAGAAATGTTAACTAAGAAAATACAAACAAAATGCATGAAAAATTTAAAAACTAAAGTTCCAAGAAGCTGGATTGTGGTAAATAACCTGTTTCGACTAGAGTCCAAATTTGAAAATTTAGCGAATCTGATAAAAAGTGTTTTCATTACAAATTGTCTCATTTTGTTTGACAGCTCTTTAGCTGTTTTCTATTTCTATTTCTGTCTCTATTTTCTCCTATTTAGCTGTTTTCTATTTCTATGTCTGTCTCTATTTTCTTCTATTTAGGATGCTGTTTGGAATTGAGTAATGGTTGCGTTCATAAGAGAATTTATTTGAGAAATTATTTCATTAAGAAGCTCTTTTGGCAAATTTGATCAAAATCATCTCAATTGCCCTAGTCGAAACAGGCTATAATACTTTAATTTTGATAAAACAATACTAATTGTCTAATTTATTACACTGAGAGAACAAATCTTTGCGGCAAACGAAAAAAAATGACCACACGAGTTTTCGTTTGCTGGACAATTTTTCGACTTCGTTTGTAGCAAATTTTCAATTTCGTTTTTGAATTAACGACCCCTCGCTCCATACTGCTACAACGAATCATTTGTGCAAAACTAGTTTTTGTTTGACTGAAAACAAATCTAGTTTTAGGTGTTGTTTATGCTATGTGTTGTAAATGAATTGTGTATTTAAACGAAAAGTAAAGTTCTTTTCAACAAACATTTTTCAGCAAGGTTCTTTGCAAACTATTTACTTGTTTGCTGCAAACAAAAGAATTAGCTAGTAAACAAATAGAAAGAAATGTGGGGAGCATTTTGGTTTGTGAGTATAGATACCTGTGCTTGCTGCATAGTTGCATCTAAACTTCGAAATTTGCAGCCTTTTGTTTTAGTTTTTAGTTTAGAACTGCTGAAAGGTTTATCCTTTATTTTATAAAACAAATTAAAAAGCAGCGAATTTTTGAAATATCAGTTCCAATAGAAATACAATATTTTATATTTCCTAATCCCGAATTTTAATTTGAACAAAAACATTTTAATAAGATTTGATGTACATACCTAAATATTGGTTTCAAACACATAAGAAAACATAACAATCTGACAATCTTTCCGACCGCTGCCTCCTAAAAGTGCCAAAAACTAGTTCATTTCCTTGAATGCACATTTATTATGCAAAAACCATCCATGAATTTATTTTGATTGTATACATTAAAACCTTGAATCCATTATTTAAACTTGGGCGTAACATATTAGGCGTGTCCCTGTCCACTAAACTTGTGAATATTTTAAATTTAATTTGTATCAAATTCATCTGGAAACTTAATAATTTATTTCCATTGAAAATTCAATTATTATCATTTGTTATTACGTGTGAATTGCAAAATGTCATATAAACCATCTAAACAAACAAACAAATCAGCCAATTCATATAATTCCATATCGTATAATTGGCCATTAAAAAATTCAATTCCCCTGACAATTACCCATCAATTAAAACCTATTGGCGATTTATTAAAAATCAAAATGTATAACACTATGGTTGAAGTCAGTAATTTATAGCAGTATCACATATCTTAGTCACGAACAATAAAATTGTGTGTTAAATTAATAATAAAAAAATAAATAATTGTAATTCATACTCACACTATGAGGTTTTTTATGGTTAATCAGGCGCTGATCAGTTTTCCGGACCATCACAACTCTTGACAGTGAACCGCAGTCATGTGACGAACTGACCGCAGGTATTCTCGATACATCCATCAGTACCGGTCGAGATGGCCTGTAAATAAATTTAAAAAAAAATTCCATGAAGTCAAACAAACAATTTTTTTTTTAAATATTTTTCTTATTAAATCAAAATTATTATAATTAAAAATGAATTAACAACTCCGCTATCTTTTAATAGAGCTACTCTCTTATTAAAAATTACACCGGCATCGGCAACAAAGAAAAAAAAATATCTTAAAGAATTTGAGCTTAGCTCACTGCTTGGTGTGCTGCTAAAGTGGTAAGTCAAAGCGGTAAGAAAATACTTTTATGTAATTAACGCTTCCAATGAGGTGGCTTAAGTTTATACCTTTGCATCTATCTATCTGTGGCTTTTTTGTTTTCTTACAACAGAGTCTCTTACTGCAGTATAAGATGTTTGTATGAGAGATGTTTAGGTTCAACCGGATAAAAGACTCGCTAAAGAGATAATCACGAAATGAAAATGTATATGAAAATTGCTATTCTATTGTTTGGAAAAAAAATATGCTTTTTTTGTTCTTCTTTTGAGAACAATACTTTCAGAAGTATGATAAACCTATTTAGATGTTTTAGAAAGAGGTGTTTTAATTGAGTTCTTTAATTGCGGGCTATTAGGTAAGTCATGTGTTGGGAAGATTGTAGTTTATTTAGAAATTGTTAGTTCATGATTGTTTTTTGTCTATTTGTATTTGCCTCAAGATGAATCTATCATCTTAAAGTTTGAATAATGATTTTTAGACCCTAGAATTTCGTATACCGTCTGAAAAAGAAACGTATGAATCAGTGTTTAGAAAATTAAAAAAAATAATTGAGATAACAATAACGAGAGGTTGCATGTTAAACAGTATTAGTGGGAATAGTTATGGAAATTGGAAACATTTCATATTTTAAATGGTGGTTGTAAAAGTGGTACCCATTTTTATTATTTATCCCTTCCATGGGGGTAAGCTCAAAAAGTGGTGTTTTCTGCGAAAACAGATTCCGATCCGTTCTATTTTTGCAGAAGGACCACCCATAGTAAACCTGTCAAAATTTTATCACACCTAAGCCATTTGGACTAGGCAATACATTCCTGCTGACCTAGACATTTACAGAAATGATTAAAGTTCTTAATTCTTGGTTCTCAATGAGCTAACCGCACTTGAAAAATATTTATTTATTCTAAACAAAGAAGTTATCCCACCATCGCACTTTCAACACATGAAACGGTAGCGGAAGAATTCTGTTCATAAACAGTAGTAGGTTGAACTTCTTTCGAACAATGGGCTACTCAGAAGCTTTATGCCTAAGAAGCGGTAAATCTGAACAACCGAACTTCTTGAACTTCTTAAAGGACCTGGCGTTTCATGTCAAAGGCAAATTCCGCTGGGGTAACTGCTTGACGTTGGAGTAACGACCTAGTTAAGATCTTACTAAGAACCTCCCATATGGGTCCTTAAAATGTGGTATTTTGACGAATATAAAAATATGACGCTGATCTGGTAACTGAACCAAGGAAGTATTATATAATATTATAGGTGCTCAATGTACATTGACTTTTGTGGGAACGCATCAACGGCCTACGCAGTAAAATAACAAGTTAAGGGGCCAACCCATAAAATCTGGTCGCGTCCATTTCCTCAGAGAATTCGTTGTCAATGAAGTTGAAAGTTCATTTACTTTTTCCGTCGCGTCCGTTCTTATAGGTCGCTTGTCATAAGAACGTGTGTATTTTATCAAGCTGTCAGTTGAAAACGTCAACGTAACGCACGCAACGGATTCTATGGGTTGGCATCTTTAGCATTACAGCTCAGCACACACAAAATACAAGAACAAAATAATTTTTCGAGAGTCCCGAGAATTGTCATTAAGTACATGATTTTTTAACGTAATTTAACAGAAATGCAATAAAATAGATTTTCAATGAAAACTGCATGACCTGTGTACCTTTTTGAGCCTTGTATAACAGTATAACAGAAGAAAAAATTTATCCAACTTGCATATTTCGTCGTCTTAGCAGCAGTATCAAATCTCTCCAAAAGTTAATATCAAAGAAAAGTTAATACTCTAAAAAGAGAACGAGAGGGAAACGAAGGGTTTTTGGCACGCAGAGATCTGAGTTCTAAAAACCACTCACATTTAAACACAAAAAACCTGCTAAGATTTTATTTTTGATCATTAACTTCATCAAGCACTTTTTCTCCCTTCTACATGAGCAACATCAAAGACTTAGAAAGCAATTTCCCTCAGAAAAATCTCTCTACACTTTAATATGCCAATTACATTAAAAAATCATTTTTCCAATTATAATTCGGCTCCATAACTATTTGGCAGCAAAAACGTGTGCTATAACATCAGCAATTTCCTTATTCACTATGCAATTTACCTTTTGCTAAAACAACATTATAGTAAGTTTCTTTGAAGTTGATCCGTTCATCGTTGTTTTGGTTCATTTGAATTCACTCAAATTATCAACTTATCAAAAAATAAACAAAAAAAAAACGTAAAAAACTTCCTCCAACGTTCAGATGCCTCAGAGACAAAAAACAACACAGATTCTCAATCATCGCTGATGATCGCAATTATCATCATGTTGATGAGTTTATGAGATAGTTTTGTTGACATAAGTGAGTGTACCCTTGCATATCTCCAACATATCCCACCCATGACAAACGCTCTTCATCAACATTGCAACTGCAATGTTGATGAAGAGCGTTTATTATGAAGTCCAAGACCGACAACGACAACAACTATCGACCAACAAACTAACCAAACATCTTCTTCCTGTCAATGATGTCGGCTTGCCTCTAGTTATGCATAAAATTAGTGGCAGTGCTGGCATGCCGGTGGCTATGGCGGCTCTTCTTCGCTGTCAGTCGTCGTCGTTCGACCAAATTGGCAGCTCATTTATCATTTCTGGATCTTTCCTCACTCATCTTTCACATACTTTGCTGGACCATTTGCCAAATTGCCAAAGAAGTGCCTCTTCATCTCAAAACAGCAACCCCCACACACACTATACAATGTGCAAAAGCAAAAATGCAAATTCCCCAAGTCCATCGCATCGCACGCATTAGGCAATTAAGATTTGCAAATGCATCCATATGGTGGATGACTCGTTGAAGATGTCGACGAAGACGTCGTCGAGGAACGGTGTGCAACATCAGAGTGGGTCCTGCCAATTCAAAGACAGTGAATATTTTATACCATAGGTACCTTACCTACCCACCGCACCACACCGCGCGCCGCCTGGTGGAAAAACTCTTCCCGAATGGCATTCTCAATTAAGTGTGTGTGTGGTTTGTCAGTTTTGTGAACAGAACTAAACAAACAGGGAACAAATTTCAAAAGGTGAAAACTTAATGCAAATTCCAAGCGAAACAGCTTGTCTATTGAGGCCCTTTGAAGACAAATAATTACCAATTTGTGCAAACAATTTACAGTGGAACCTTTACAATTTGAGTGAAGATAAATATTGGAATGTATTGGAGTTGAAATATGAAAGCAAATATTTATTTTTGAAATTTAAAACAATAAAAATCATTGAGTCCGAGATTTGTATTGGTTAAAAAATAAAATTGCAAGGAAGCAGAAATAATGATCTACTAACTAAAGAAAAATCTCTATTAACCTCGGTGTGACAAAAGTAGTCATAATTTCCGTTGATTTTAAGCAAGAGTTTTTAGGGGAAATTTTAAAACTCGACTTAAAGTTCAATATATTAGGTCAAAAACCGTATTCGAAAAATGTTAAATTTTTTAAATTACACCTGGAGTCTGGAATGGTTACTTCAGTCCCCTAACCAAAAGTCTGCTAACCAAATATTCACAATATTCGCCAGAACTACTTACTTGAAAAAGACTTTTGAAATTGATTAGGTACTTAAAATCAATTAATTGCAGGACCAAAAACACTGCAGTTATGATAACGCTGATAGCCAGAAGCTTTTGGCAGTAAACACCTTCCGGGAGTTGAAAGACAAAAAAACTCGGAGGACTGCTTTTTTTATCCCATTTCTACTGTTCTATTTCTATTGTTCTCATTACAGGTTTTCACAAATTTGGTACCTTATATACATTAAGAAAATGGAAAGAAATGAAATGATTTGTTTTTCGTTTCATTCACTCAAGTAATTATTTCGAACGCAGCATGGTCCCACAAACAACTAAATAAATCATTCATTTCACTTTCAAAATTAGGCATTTTTATAGCCCATCACACCCCACTGTGCGCACAATGCAACACACTAGTATACTATCGTCATCATCCTCCTCACAAATAAGTAGCAAGAAGCCAAAAGATTAAATGAACAGAAAAAAAATCACGAGATAATCATCCAAAAATGACACAAACCACCGTTGATGGTGCTCAAATGAAAATGATGACGGATACATGTGGAGCGTTGACATCCAGCCCCTGGGCTGGCACTAGGTACTCCTATAGGCAGCAGCAATACCGCATCGACTTCGGCACAAACATAATCATTGAAGATAGAATCAGCATTGAACATCGGCATAGCGACATCCAAAATGACAAAAACAACAAAAAAAAAAAAAAAGAAGACCAGAACCCGTAGACAGAATAATTTCACATTCGAAATATTGTGACTTATGGCACGTGCATAGCACCATGTCATTGTTTCCACGCTCTCTCATCTCATTACTTCTGAATATTTATAGTTTCTTCAAAGATTGAAAGTACCTACTTTCGACGACAACAAGATACGAGTACGAAGCAAGACGCTGGGTGTCTCGAAAAATTAAAATGCCAGTGGCTGGAGGGGCGAGGCGGGGGGTAGGGTGAGTCTTGGGGCGTTTTAAAATCGGTGAGGTGGTGATAGTCGGCCGTTTGATGATGCATTTGGTATTTAGTTATGTTCGGATGGTTTCCTGATTTGACATCTTGGAATTTGCTCAAACATTTCTTCATTAACAGCAATGTCGCAAGATGACAGCGAGCGCAATGACAGAGACCATACAATGATGACATGTCACTTTGCTGTACAGAGTTGGTACATAGAATGACAGTTTGCTCTCCTAAAATGTCTGTGCGTGGAATGAACGAAGGAATTTTGGTATCGTGACTTATTCGATTTCGAAGAAATTTGTCACGTTTTTTCTCATCGATGATGATTACTGATGTTGGATAATTTGACACGACTTCGATTTTTCTCAGACACGTGTATGATTGTGATATATCTTCAGTAGAGGAATTGACATTTGATACAGTGATGATGATAATAATGTTTTCTTCGAGAAAGAGAGAGGTGAATTGAGCGTTGAAATGTTTATTTTTTCCAAAAAAATGAACGGAATAAAAATACCCCCCCCCCCCCCCACCAAATTGAAATTCAATGCGAGTGTCAATCAATGATTATTATTGGTAACATTGCGGGACACGTCGCGTCGTCTATCGTCATGTGCATTTCAAATCAGCAAAACGCAAAATTTTAAACAAACAAATCAACACAACAACAAAAAAAATTATGAATTGATTTATGACAAGGTGGCATGTTTTTTGTTTTACTGAGGTGAAGTTGAGAGTGTATCTCTGACAGCTTTTGGTTATGTTCAATTTGATAAGGTGATTGAAGATCGAACACTAGGCAGGTGTTATTATTTGCTTTGTTGTTTGAATTTACAATTGGCGTTGGAAGGGAGAACCATGCTGGAAAATTAGTCTCAATTTAGTTCTCTACTATTCGTTGTTGTAGTTAAGTCACGTTTTGTCGAACAATGCCAATTTATTGAGTCTGACATCAGTCTTCGCGACTGACATGTGAAAGTTATTTAGTCAAGTTATGAGGTTGTAATGTAAAAATCGTGTTGGGAATTTGAATTTGATTGCGAAAAGGGAGGTGATTTTCTATTTTTAATTTAATTCAATGCAAATTTCATTTACAGATTTTTGGAGGGGTAGTTTATTTGTTTTTTTTTTTTTATTTTTATATGGGAAAGAGTTAATGGAAAATCACATTCATGTTTATAAAACGGCAACGTAGAGGTCTCGATAGAATGACGAAAGTATTTGCGATAGTAACAAACAAACATATTTCGGGAGGAAATATCAGTAACATTTAGCCAGCTTAGAAGTTATTGGTTTCCTACAAAATTAACACAATAAAGTAATTACATGAATACCGCACTTGTTTGCATCTTTAAATCAAAATAGTGGATTTACACTGTGGTTTTCATGGGACCGCAGAAAAAAGTCTGTAAAATCTGAACTATTCAACGGATTTTGATAAAATTTTGGCACACGTGTTAAGATTAGTCTTATACATTATTTGATCATATTGATATAGTTAAGAACAATTGGTTTTAAAAAAGTTATTTGAATTGTTTTTAATTTGAAAGTATCGATGTTGTGCTGAAGTCAAAGTTTTTTGTTCCTTTGATAAAGGTTCTATTGAAAAACCTAGCTTAAAGCTAGGTTTTCATTCAATTCCTCCAGATTAAAAATCCTTCTACCCAAAAAACGGTACGTGCATATAAAAAGAGTTTAAAATTTAAATTTTATAAAGACCAGTTCTAACGTGTTGACTTAAACTTTTTGTGTGAACTACAGCAAGCAAAAAAGAACTTTGAAAATAAAAAAATATATTTTTGTATTGGATAATAACGGTATCTCGAATGTTCTAGTCCCTCCTTACTCAAGCAAAAATCTGAAAAAAAGACTGTTTCACTGTACCGAATCATATTATTTATTTTTTATCAAGCTCTATCATATAATTCAAACAATCGTAAAATACTTACAAGAAAATATGAATTATTATTGCAAGAGTTAAAAAAAAAAATACATTGCTATAAGAACTAATTTTGTAGAAAGATATGTTTTCCATCGTACGGATGGGATGGGTAGTTTTCACAAAACTTGATTAAAAATGGAAAAAAATATTACTGAGGCACAATAACTGTAACATTTAAGTATCGAACTATTGGTTTTATTTTTCAATAGCTCACAGTTAAAAAAAAATGAAAAATTCAAAGCAAATCTTGTTTTTTGTATAACATTTTGAAGAACATAAATGGCTATCACAGCCTGATATAATATTAGTTTGGTCTTAAAGTTTATTTTCATTCATTTTATTATCAAGCTAAGTTTTATCAGCATTAAAATCCCATATCATAATAAAACCTGCTAGAATTTCACTCCACTAAAATGCCATTATAAACTAATTCTAATAACTATACCCGCTGTTTATAACCCCAATTCGAGTGAAAGATTTATCGAAACACACAGAATCGCCTAAAGTCATATATTTATCCATTCGCCAGACACTTTACGCACTTAATTTTGATTAAATTGAATGCATTTTCTATATCCAAACTGCAGCCACACTGCGACTATCTGACTCTTATTTATATATTTAAATGAAGATTTACAATGACTTGAATGTAACTGCAATAAATATACAATTTAACTGCAATATTCATAAATCAAATGATTAATCATCATCATCATCATCATGAGAATCGGAATCGTTTTCTGCCATCGTCACATACCAAAGGCAGCATAGACACACACAAAATCAGTATGGGTTCAGTTTTTAATTAAAATCTCTTCACTTTAATTTGGTTTTTTGAATTTTTTCAGTTCTCACAAAAAAAATCAAAAAAAAAATATCATCTTGACTGGAAATAATCCATCCATGCCTCCTGCTTGCTGTTTGCTTACCAACCTCTTTTTTCCATTTTTATGAGCTAGATCAGACAAGCACTTGTGAACGAGATCTTCACGCATATCTTCTTCCTTTTCCTCACCAAAACCCTGAGCATTCTATCTATCTATTGAAGGGAAATCTCAAAAAGATCTCATTTGGGCGTAACGCTTCAGATACAAATTAAGGGTGACAGATACCCGACTGTTCCGTTTGCTTTCTTTAAGCGTCTTTGTCGAGCGTCGTCCAAACAACAAAAACGAGGCGCGTAACGAGTACTGAATGAATAATGTGCATCTAATTCAGACTAAGTCTTCAATTATTTATGGTCTAATTATGAAGATTTCATTTTGAGGAAATGGAGTAGCTTCTTTTTGTTGTTTTTGTTGTTGTTTCGAATAAACACAGAATATCAAGAAGATGAAATATTGCAGATGCTGCAGCAGAGGTCTTCATCTATGCTTCCAGAGTTTCAATGTTTCAATAGGAGCCTTAAAGATAATAAAATGAAAAAAAAAAAGAATTTCCATTTACCCGAATATCTCTTCGTAGAGCATCTCCGACGTTGCAGGACGCCATCTGTGATTGTTGGTTTGATTGGATTTTGGCGTAAACATTGATTTGTATCTTTGTTTAATGTTTCTACTTCTTTTTGTGTGCAATATAGAACTTAAGCAGGTTTATCTTTGGTTTGGTTTTATTATTGAATTTTGTGGCTTTTGATGTGGCCAAATAAATCATAAATCTAACCGAATTTTAACAACACACCGGTAGTTGTTTTTGATTGCACTGAGAAAATATACGATTGTTTTTAAATTATTCTTCAATATTTGTATGATAATTGAGTTGGTGAAACATTTTTTGAACAAATTAAACACTAGTTTTTATATACTTTAAATGGCACTCAAAAATTTAAATATTTTAAATAACTAGGCAAACACTAAGTAAAGATATAATGCCACGAAAAACATTTAGACTCTTTGTCAATGAAATGGCGAAATAATTTTGATAAAAATATATTTTTTTTTTGGAGCAAGAAATATAAAAATGGATTGATGTTATCTCAAACGGTGCTGCCTGATAAGATTTTGGGCGCAAGTATTGTTTGTTCTCAGTTTCGACAAGGGCAAATAATTTTCATGAACGTTTGAGAGAGGCAAAAATTATCTTTAATGGAATGTTTAAACTTTATACTCAGGCCTATATGTTAGATATACAGGGTGTTTTAAGTAGAAGCTTTTATATTGTTATTTGAAGAATGTCTACAATAAAGTCTTGACGTTTGATGTAGTTTTTTGCTTTTAATGCAAATACGAACCCTGCAAATCACGTTGACTCCCCGGGAGTAGAGTATTACGAATTTCATAAAAAACGTTAAGATTTATGTTTAAATTACTAAACGATTTATTAGGAAAAATTCAAGCCATTTACTAAAACTTAACTTTTTTAAGAATTTATTTAAAAGTTATAATTTTTTTATCGCATCGCCCCAAAATAAAAAGAAGATTTTTCGTAACTCATTTCAAAACAAGGTAAGCACCAGCCTTCAAACAATAAATAATCATCAAGATCAGTTAACCCAGACGAAAGTCTGTCTAATGAGAACCTTCTCCTTTTAACTAACTTCAGAAAATAAGGAAGTTATTTGGATTCGGTTTAAAAAAGAAAGTCCAACAAGAGCTACAAAAAAAAACAAACAAAAATTATGGATATCCGAGTTGTTGTTCTTAGCACCTAACCATAATATTTGAAGTTTTTTTTATGTGGGTGAATTTTATTGCATAAGAAATTTCTTTTCTTCATAAAACCTAGCAGGAAATTAATTTTTCATTAAAAATCGACTGCGTGAAATCTCTTGCTTTAAATTCCAAATCTTCTTTTTAGCATTTTAGCTAAAATTATTTGATTGATAAATGTTAAGTTTGAAAATGACACCGTAGAATTTTTCACTTGCTAAAATTTACTAAAATTGATAAAATAGTTCAACATATGATGTGGAACGTGTTCAATTTCCATTTTATGGCAAGTTTCAAAAACATTTAATAATTTTTAGATGAATTTTTTTTGTAAGTCATTTTATGATTTTAAACCATGTTAAATATTTAAAAGGGTTGTATAAAATCGGTGGCGTTTAAGCTGTTTTCTTAGAATTTTAGCATTGAAAGAAAAAAAACTGTCTGAAATGGGTCAGTGCACATGAAAGTGAAAACAGAAGTTACAAAACTATATAAACCAATCTTTTTGTCAAACCATTCTTTGTCATGTATCATCATTTAAGCCTTATTGTGTTAAACCTTTAATCTTAAGTTACTAATAAAACATACTAATGACAACCAATTTGTCATGTTTATCTTATTATGTCTCCAAAAGCTTTCTTCCAAATATGTGTTGATAAACTAATCAAATTAGTAGCAGTTGATTATAAGTGCCCCTACTTTAAAGATTTTGATTAATATCATATTACCAATTTCAACAACAAAAGATCACTAAAATCTATTCAGTAGTATAACTGCCCCTAGGCATATTATCACAATAGGTACTCAATTCTTTTTAAGGTGCTGCTTCAAATCGTTAAACAAATATTTACTCATTCAAAAGATGTGTGTAAAGATAAAACTATTAAAACAAAAAACAGGTAGCGAGCAAAACATTTAGCAAATTAGGTTAACTGTCAGTATAACTTAACAACAACACCAGAAAATAAAACTGCTTTTCATACAATGTCCATTAGAGTTGGTCATAAAAGTTTGGTATAGAAAAAAAAAAAAACAAGAAAGCAAAGAAATTTCCAACGAAATTATTATTTCATTCACACAATTGTTGTCTGAAATTACAAACGATTACACTTTACCGGTAGACAATTTACGTCATTTTGCCAAAAAAAATGTAAAAATTTGTTATTTTTTTGCTTGTAATTAAACTTCCAAGCACGATTTTCGTGGTCACTGTTCAAGTTGCTATTGGGACATTTCTATTTTTGGGATATTTGCACAAAATGTTTTGTGCATCACAATGTACGAGTAATTGCGCACTGTATTATCTCTCTTTTGAAATCTTTGCCGACTTTGAAAAAGTTAAATGGCGCTTCAAATTAACTTTGTATTGTTACAAATTACATATGAATTACAATCCACCTACATCCTCCATACACACCTTCAGACTTCAGTGCTAATAAAATGATACCGATTCCGATTCATGATTTTTTTGTTTACTTGCGTTTGAAATCAATTTACTTTGTCGTAGCTCGTAGGGTAGATTATTATTGGCTAGGCTAGATTGTCGGACAAGTCTTTTGTCATAAAAATGACGCATTCAAAAAAATTGAATCCACAACAAATCCAAATTCACGACGAACGATGCTACACAGTGGGGCAATATATTCTGCCTAGGAACTCCAATAATTCTTCACACTCATCATTCTTTAAAAGTTACATGTTTGCTCTGCCCACTGGCAAATTGTAGGATAGATACCACTAGAGGTGTCATTTTTGACATTAATGTGCATTTTGAAGAATTAAACTTTAAAAGAGTAAAACTAGAAAAATACTTATACTAATTTATCTTAAAGACCGAAACTACGTTAAAACATATTATTTTTTTTTATTATAGAATGACGAAGAACAAAATTTGTTAACAAATTGTTTTTTTTTTTTTTAATTTATTTCAACTTTTTCATAGAACCTACCCCACTGTGGAATATCGCAACGACACGTTATTATGTAAAGGCTTCTAATTTACAACAACGTTCATTACGTTCTTGTAACTTATTTGAATTTTGCCGCCACAAGTTTTTTTTTTTTCTTTAGAAATAAATACAACCCAAACAACGGTATTATCTCAATTGTGAATCTGTCAGGTTATATCTCACTCGTTGGCGTATTTGAATGTTACATAGTTGGGAATAAATTCAATGAATAAGTCACGTTCAAAGTTGCATGAACTTTTCAACAACACATCATTATATTTAGAGTCGTCAAGAGAGTCAAGAGATTGATTTATATTCAAATTGATAAAGAAATGGTTGCATTTTAGAATCGGCGTAATTTAAAAGTGACATTGTATGGATACAAATTAAAAGGAGTGGTTGACATTTTCATCTCTGTGATGCGGAAAATCTGACTTTATGTGCGCTTAAATTGGATTTATCTATTTTTGAGTTGAAAATATTAAGAGAAATACATATGAGTCATTTTATTTTCATTGATAAGACAAGAAAGGTTCTTAATAACATTTTGTTCGACTGATTTTTCAATAGATTGAAAGCGTGGAATATCGTGAATAAAAACGCGGAATACTGGTGAAGTGGAAAAGAACGTTTGAATGATTTCGAAACACCGCATAGAAAGTCGTGAAAAATGACTTACTATCGTCAGATAAAGCGTAAAATACTGCGGAAAAAAACAAACAAAGTCACAGAGAAAAGCGTAGAGTCGCGAAAGAGAATACGAAAATTCGCGGAAAAATTTGACACATACCGTGATAAAAGTCGCGGAATACCGTGGAAAAAGCGCGTAATACTCATGAAATTTCATGGGAAAACATGCAAAATAC
Source organism: Meliscaeva auricollis (assembly GCA_948107695.1). Lineage (NCBI taxonomy): Eukaryota > Metazoa > Arthropoda > Insecta > Diptera > Syrphidae > Meliscaeva > Meliscaeva auricollis. Next base: position 79,332,447 of record OX403618.1, read on the forward strand.
CGAAGACTAGCACAGTAAAAATGGCAGAATACCGTGGATAAAAGCGCGGAATACTGGTGAAACCCAAGCATTCACTGTTTCTTTCTCGTTATTCCATACATTTTCTTCGGTATTCCGCATTGTTCCTCACATGGAAATGGACAACTGTTTTATTTAGCCTTCTAATGCGTCGGAGAAACTTCAAACTAATTTGCCTATAGTCCAAGTGGAAAACTCAAAAATGTTGTGTATCAACAGAATGGGGGAAATGGGGTGGCTAGTTTGCTTGTGACAACTAACTAACGGGGTGACTATTGTACCAGCCAACTTAGTTGCCTAACATTAGCTGTTGCGATTGCGACCCATTAATAAAAAACATTGCAACTAAGTCTTTACAACACTGAGCATAAAGTTGGTTCACTTCAATCTGCCTGATTATTCCCTGGTTTAACTCACCACAGAAGTAATTGTAAATTATTTGTTCCCAACAATGGCGATTAAGATTTTTTTTGCTGAGTTAATTGCATAATTACTTCATTTTCTTTTTCGCCTTAATTCCAATTACAAACTATAAATTTGGAAATGTTGCATATGTTAAAATGCAATAAAACTGTTGAAGAAATAAAATTTCCCACCCATAACCTGAAACTGAAACATTTTATTATTGTCAATTCGCACTTACGAGTTGTGTCTTTCATTTGAAGTCTGATCCAATTTCCTTCTTCTCAATAACTGTAACTGCCCTTGGCCATTAAGTTATATCTACACAAAATTGTGCCAAAAGCCGGTTGAAAATAACACCATTGTAGATAGGTTGGTTGCCAGATAGTTATAACCATTTCAAAACTGTTCATACACAATTCACAATAAACCATTTGCCAATCCCCTTGATAGTCCATCGAGTGTGCTGGCTTAGCAATTCAATTGAAACGCTTGCCCTCGTAATGAAAAATAAAATGAATAAGAGTTTTACTTAAATTACCAAAACATTGCAATCGAAATGAAATTTGATTTCCCACCACATCAACTAGGTGTCTGTCTGCCAGTCTGTCTGTTGTTTGCTCGTCATCATTGGTCGTGTTGCGAATTTTTACTCTACAATACTAACAAGCTTAGTTCCCATAACTTTTACAAATGCTTAGGAAACACTCTAATGAATGACCAATTCGACGCTTTGGGTGTATAATAAAACTTTTGGAACACGCAACAAATACTAGAGATTGACTTGATTTCCGAAAAAAAAAAACAACAATAAACGAAAGAAGTCTCTCAAGATCTGTCAGACATTATAATAATGATGTCCCAAAATGATAACGAAATGGCTGACATTCCGTGAATTTTAAATTTCGAAGAAACTCACGCTTTTGCATGGTTTGTTTGTTTAGTATTATGGGAGTTCATTGGACCCAGGAAACACGATTCCAGAGTCCCCAGACTCGGGCTATAAGAGGATGACTAATTTTTATCGAACATGCTATGCGATTTTGCTGATATCAACGTGTGTTTTGTTTGGTTTTCAATAATTGTCAGATAGTCTATAGAGGTTCGTTGTACGTTGTATCAGAACATACAAAGTTTATATGCGCATGCATGCAGATTTTATTCAAAACCATTTGGCAGTCTGCGATTTTTCATTTTTGGATATTGTGAGTGCTCACTTCCTTTTGAACTTGCGTCGCCGTAGTCGATTCACCTCCCACTAAAAAGAAGGGAAAAGCAAGAAAAAAAAAGAAAATGAGGATGTACACACAAAAAGAGGTTCAGGGATTATAAATCAATTATGGAACACTCCATGGGGAATCAAGTACGCGTCATGAAGAAGTTATGCTGTTTGACTGATTCTCACAGAGCAGTCAGATCAGAAGCGGATTTGTTTTTGAAAGGAAGTATAAAATTTAGGCAATTTATTTCCAAAATAACATTTGTGGGATTCAAAATTAAGGTAAAATGAATACGTTCCACATGAAATTTTCTTATTCACGTTGTTTGACCATAATGAATATGAATCGCACAATGATTTTGATTTTGCATAAATTTTTAATGCAGACAATATCTGTGGAATGTAATATTGAACCGAATTGAATAGCTTCCACATTCTTTTACGCGTGAGCTCTTCTTAAAATCCCAAACGATTGCGAAAAAAATTTGACGTTTGCCAATCTATGAATTTTTTTCCTCATAAGGGGCTGTGGAATGTAAGCCAAAGATGCAATGAATATGAATTTTGCCACATAATATTTCTAATTTACATGTAGTTAGACAGAAGGAAGGAAGGAAGGTGTCAAAAGTTTTTATATTTTTTTACAATATGCAATTTTTTTTCAACAAATGCGCTATGGGCTGCTAAATGCAATCCAAATGAATTAATTCTACTTCTTTGACGTGATTGCGTATTTTTTTCCACAAGGAAAATTCCAAGTAACTGTAAAGTTTGACATTTTCAAAAAATCAATTTGTTTTTATTTCAAATAAAAATTTTGGAATGACAAAAAGATATTCCATGACTCTTATTTTTTAAGAAAATGCAATGAATACGTTCCATATTTTTCACGTGATGTTACTTTTTTCCTCATGTCGTGTGGGGCCCTCTATTACAGCTCGACAAGCAGAAAGCTTATACATAATTCTTGTGGACTTCTGGCCCTTCGAGTGTGAAATTCTAACCCCTCTGATGTGATCTATGTAGGTGTTCACGTTGTTAGAATACACTTGCTTTATATTCCACAGTCTCTATTTCAAGGCAAAATTGTTTGATTGGTAAATTTTAAGAATGGATATGCCACCTTAGGATATTCCCTTTGCGATCTCATCCTCAAAAATTGGTTAAGTGGCCCACAACATAATGTGGAACTTGTTCAATATTCATTTAACGAGAGGTGAGTACTATGCTTTTGGGTTAAAATTAAGTTTTTTTTGTTGCTTTGCATTCAACAGCTTCTATTTCAAGCTTAAATTGTTTGATTGGTTAATTCTAAGTTCGAACATTACGCTTTGTGAGAAAGATTAACTAAATAAATAAATTGGTTTCAATTGAATGGATTCCACATGATGTTTGTCACGTTGTGTGATTGCGAAAAAGTGTTAAAATTAGTTAATAAATTGTATTTAAAAATAAGGAATGAAGAATGAAAAATTGAAATGTCACTTAGAATTTAAGTTCTTACTTTCAAACCTTGCAGAACATAAATCATTTTTTTTTTAAATCTTCAAAAAAAAAGGTTAAAATGTAATACTTAATGTTAAACTAAATACCACTAGACTGAAATCAGTATACTTGTGCCAAATTCTGAGAGTAGTAGAAAAAAAGACTAATGTTGAAAATCGAATAGGTTCCACAATATTTCTGCACTATATTGGTTCGACAAATACATATGTGCAAGTATGAAAATCGATAAAATTAGATTCTAGGCTAAAGATTTTTTATTGATTGACACACAGTATTCCAACTTAATAATCTTTGTTGAATTTGGTAACTTGTAGATACATTCCACAATATTTTCACACCAAAGTTTAAAATTTAAAATAATTTGTGGATCTTATTTTGTATGATATCTCTGCCCTCCATACATTTGTTAAAGGCACCATTATTGGAAAGCCAAATGCACTCCTGTCTTTTTATTCACAAAGAAAATGAGGGAACGGCTTGTGATGATGATGATGATGACGACGACGACCGACGACGCCACCGACTATTGGTCGATGGCAATTGCTTTCAGGATACGTAGACGATAATTGGATTGATGCTGCATGGAGATGCAATTAAGGAGCATGATTCTTGGTATTATTGTTAAGAAAGGCAATAAATGGCAACTCAAAATATAAAAAGTGGTACATATACCTACTCTCAGTGAAGGTTAGTTGGTTGGTTGCGTTCGAACACAGTAAAATCAACTAACGAGAAGATAGAAATTGATGTTTATTCCATCAATGAACTGAACATAATCCAATTTCAATATAATAATAAAATTGCATTTATCATTAAACAAAATTGGCAATATAATTTTGTTCGAAGGTATTGATAAATTTAAATAGCCAATTAAAATGCAAACACAAACAATCGATGTAAGGAGATTTTATTTTTAAATTAAATTGAAAAAAATAACATAAAATTCATGCAATGTTCTGTTTCTGACTCAAAATGTTATAGCAATGAAGCAGGTCACAATAATTGATTACTGTGGGGCATATAGAGTCTAGTTGTCGCACTTAAAATGACGTAAGTGCGATGATTAGAGCAACAAAAAAAAAAACACATCTCATAAATAGTTTAGGTGAGAAAAGCTTGAATAGTTCGTAAGCGTTGCGTTGGTGAGGTCATGTTCTAGTTAGCTTTGGATTGATATAATGTATATTCTCGAAGTCGATTTGACAAACAAAAATTGACCTTCATAAGTTGCATTGTAACGAGGCATTATTTTGATTGATTTTTTAAGATTGGATGAGAATAACGATGAATCACGTATGCATTAGATAATATAGATAAGTTTATTGAACTTTATTGAACCAAGGGACAAACTAGGTCCCTTGCATTTCAAACCAAACATTTAACAATATTAACGACGATCAAAGTTTTTATAAGTAGCTACAACAAATAGGAAGTAAATTCAATTAGCACCATATCTTGTAAGGCTTGTAAAGTCAAATCGAGCACAACAATTACGAATAATTTGACAGTAAGGTGATAAGTTTTCATTCAAATATTTAAAATAATTCTCAAAGGCAAAACCCGGATCATCACCTCAGCAGAACCTTCTTAGCTAATAAATATTTTATACTTAATGTTGATTTTAAGTGTGAAGGTTATAAAAGGTTTTTTTTTTTTTTTTGATAAATATGAAATACCTTTAATATTAGCCAACATTCAATAAAGATAACCAAGTTTGTAAAGACACATCAGTATTGAGTATAGCTAAAATTTACTCACGTATATAGCATAGAAGACTTACCTGAAAAAAAGAAAAGAAAATATTGGTTAGCAAATGATAAGTAAAATAGGTAACATTTTGTGAAACTGAAAAATGGTTTGAAATAAATACACCTAGTAGGTATTACCTACATTACCTAAAAAAAACCAAAAAAAAAACATCTTTTTCATTGAAGAAATAATTCGTATAGAGTTTGCATGTAAGGAAATAAGGAAGGCATAGAAACTAGGTTAAATTTATACTCATTGTCAGACATAAATTATTTTGGTTAAAGTTAATGATCTGGTGCCTGACCCATTTCTTGTTGTCACAATGAGTGTAAAGATACTGTTTAAGGCACGCGAAATCAACACGAAGAGGGAATACGTTAAAATCTTATTGACAAAAAGATAAGGCAAATCTCAAAGTGTTAAAACAATGTACCTAAGAGAAGTTTTTATTGTTTTTTTTTACATGACACACAAAATCCTTATATTTTGTACATAATCAAAATTAAATTAATTTAATAAAATATGATTGGATCACACGCTCCTACGTAATTAAACAATTTGTACAGTTTATATTTAATTTAAGAATCCACTATGTTAAATTTCATAAATCTTAATACAATGGGCAATAATTTTTCAGGCAAATATCTGTTTAAATGTTAATTGAAGGCATTCCACTCAAACTGATTGTATTTATGCAATTCAAATTAAAAAAAAAACATGACCGCAATTTCATAGTTTATTTATTTGAAGCATGATGTGCAAAATCGGTGTAGATCCAAAAGAATTGAACTGTATCTCAAAAGAAAGCTATAAACTAGCCCTGGACAAATCCAAAAAACTGCGAAAACCAAGTATAAGACCCATTCAATGCACCAATATGTCTCCACTGAGTATAGTAATGTCTTTAAAAAATAAAACTTGCAAAATGTTACAGTTTCCAAAAAAGTTAAAAAGCGTTCGAAAGTTATACTCAGTTTACGATATATTACCATTTGAACTCATAAAGACGGGAGAAAAAACAAATAAAAATAAAACTATATTTTGTTCTAAATGGAATTCACATACATTCTGTCATTTGAATAAATTCGATTGATTTTTTTTTGTTCTGTATAAGTTCAAATGGTCATATCTCGTAAACTGAGCATGCTTTTTTTGGTATACATTTCAATTCTGTTGGACTTACGCCCATTTTTCATACAAATTCCGTTATACTTTCAGAAAAATCTAATAAAAATACTTTAAAAACTTATTTCAGATTTTTATAAAAGTGTTTATTTCAAAAAAATACTATGCATTGATTTAGCTTTAGAAGGTTGAATGTGTTTAAAAAAAAAAATCGTAATATTTGTAGGTTTTTATTTTGACCCCTAATACACTTTGTAGGCGCTTAAAGTTTCTTATGGGGTAACGGTACTTTTTGAATGTTTTCAGAGTTTCAGTACTTATATGCTCAGTAGACCAACAAAATTGCAAACTATTGGAAATTACTCCAAAATATGCCACTTCCCGAGTGAAAAAATGTTTTTTGATTAAGCTATACATAATGGTATTCAAATGAATGGTATTCACTAGAGGTCTGAATTTTTATAAGTTTTATTTCTAGAAAAAAATTAATGTTGTGTTTTTTCGGTTCGGATCAAGTATTGACACTACGAAAATAAAAAAAAACTATTTAATTCTTACAAAGCTACTAAAAATTGTTAAAAAATAATTGTTTTCAAGTCATATAATCAGGATACCAAAATTAAATTTTTCTCCTCCCGTTTTCGAAAAAAATCGATTTAAGAAAAAAACTTAAAATTTTTATTTAAAAACTCTGAGAAAAAGTCTCGAAAAACAGTTTTGAAGGAAGTTGTATTCCCAGTAAAATATTGAGAGGTGAAGGTATTGATTTAATCACCTACTGTATCTTATTTAATTCAACTTTTAGGTAACATTAATTGGATGATCGTTATTCTGCTGATTATATTTTGGTCCTTAGCTTTGTTAAAGACTGAAAACAATAGTATGAGTTCAATTTCTTAAAAAGAATTATGTATGTATGTTCTAAGATTTCAATGAAAGAACTTGTCTTAGCAGTTACAGGTGCACTGTGCATTCTAATATATTTTTTTTTTATTATTTTATTAAATAAAAAAAAACTATTTTCATCTGAATTTTATGATGGAAAACATTAAAAACGAAACAAACCTAATAAAAACAATTAACACCAACCGCAGGTTAGTATCATTTCATCTGTCATCCCCACTTCTCATAAAAAATAAAACTAATCAAAATGCGCACCCCTCGATAAAAAACTATAGCTAATAAAAAAATTAATGAACTGAAAAACATTTCTCAAACAAAGATAAAAACAAAGTTAATTTACAAATCTCAGAGGACTATGTCCAATTTGTGAGCGACTTGGAGTTGCTTGTTAACACGTTTCACAGAAAACCATCCGGATCTACGAATAATTTCATCTGACAGATAAAAATAAAAAAAAAAAAATCATAAAAAAATAAAAGAAAATGTTCAAATAAAAATGTCTTGGTCTATGGGTTGCGCATCCATGAATGGGATTATGGATCTTGCCATTCAAGTGGCTGCACTGATGTTGCTGCCAGGCGACTGATTCCAACGCGGCAAAGAAGTGTTTGGGGAATTTATCAGATCGGTTTGCTAATTGTGGTACACACATGTGTGTCATGTGTGTGTTTGTGTCTATTCTCCTGGGGGAATGTATAACGAAGCTAGTCAAAGCAACCACTCCAAGCACGAAGATTTCCAGCTTAACCATCATCATCCCATGTCTTGAAGTTGAAGGTATCTCTGGGTTGCGGATGATTCGTTTCTTCTGCAAAATTCCAAGCAATTCTGCATAAGTGACACCGAAGACCGAAGCAATGTCGAAGAATTCCAAGAACCAATCCCTGTCGTGTATATGATGCTCTTTGTTTTGTTTCCAAGTCTTATACACTCCGTGTCAAGAGATTGAGTTCAATATTTCTTCATACTTTTAGTGTCGCTAAAAAATTAACACCATGTGTTGATAAATCTTGGAAGAATAGTTAAAGAATCTTCTTTGCTCTTTCTCACATAATCTCTATAAGGTCGTAGTCTTTCTAATCTTCTTTGAATTTGTTTAGATTCAACTAACTTCTAGTACTTAAACTGCAACAAGTGTTTCTTCTCTTTAAATATTGGGGCCTCTAGTTCTTCGGTCAGGAACCAGTATTGCATTTCGTTGACGTTTTCTAATAGATCCAGAATTCTTGTTTTAGTTTTTTTCTCTAATAGATCAGTATGTGACCTTGATCCAGTGAAGTGGAGTGTTATTTTTTTCACATTTCTTAGCCCGATGCTGAATATACGAAGAAAAAGTAACTTTTAACAGATGATTGGTGAATGTGAATGCGAATTGTTAAAATGCCATTATCGTGACCGGAATGCGGGCAGGGTGTAGTATATATGTTGAAGCTGAAGCCAAATCTATACAAGACTTCAACTCTTAGTGGTTTGTTGTTACTTAACAGCAATCCGACCTCTTCGATGGAAGAGATTATACCAAAACCAACATTGCGGATTGTTTTTTTTTTTCTGTTTCGATTCGAATTCAAATTGGAATTGAGTTTGATATTGGGAATGCTACTATATACTCTCGAGGAGCTATATATTCCTCCACCTAACCCATTATTAGTGTCTTTTCCTCTCTCTCTCCACAGTTTTACAGTTGTTGTGTGTTACTGTGGCGCTTGAAACCGCAGCGCAGCAGCCATATACCAGGCATGCAACAGGAACGCTATATAGCAAGAGATGATGTTTTATCACCAGGTTGCGTTCACAGTATGACATTACGTGAGAAGGCACTTTGCGTGATGCTATTTTTAAAACATGTATTTTTTGTTAAGGCTTTTAATTTAACAACTATGTAGCTGTTGAGAGTTTTGAGATGAATTTAACAAGGGGAACGGTGGTTGGTAAGTTCCCCATATTATAATAGGTGAAATAGTTTTTTTGTTGTTGTTGTTTTTGTGAACTGTGGATTATCTTGGGTATCCGCAAATGGGAAATTGGGATAATATAGTAGACAAGACACACACTATTGACCTATTTTGAATTTTTCTGTATTTTTTCTGTAAATCTTTGTTGTTTTTATTTTAATGATCATCATCATCATCAAATTCCATGTCATGTTGTAGTTTAAAGGAATTTCGGTTAACCTATAAGAAAATACTCAAGTGATGTGTGATTGATGAAACAGAGAGATTCTCATTTTGTATAATGGTTAATGGTTCTTTGTCTATAGAGTTGAATTCTTGAAATTTTTTTCCAATTTCAAAATGATGCCAATGTAAGATAAATTTTAAGTAATTTTGAATAATTAGTAGATAGTCCACGAAAAAATCTAACCCAACGAGGTGGAAGGCAAAAATGTTTTTCGTAAATAAGCGAAGGCATGATTTGGAAATAAGAATTTTTTTGTTTCTTTGTTAGTTTTGTTTTATTTGGCACATAGACAGAAATAATACGGAAACAAGGTTTTTGAAGATTTTTAGTAGAAGAAACAGGGATGTTTTTAGCGGATGTAACAGGGATGTTCTTAGGTAAATAATTTGATTTAGGGCTTGATAAAAAAATATATCGATAAATCAAAATATTGATGTATTTTTTGTTGACAATAATAACAGTACAGTAAATGGGTGCAAAAATCGATACCTCTGCCCTACAAAAGGTCATGTAAAACAAATTTTGTTAACATGGTAATTGGACCCTTATAAAAATTGCAATTTTTCATCTAAGAACTTGTTTTTTATGCAATTTTTGTAAAATGTGTTTTTTGCATACAAACTTCCTAGAAAAAACCGCAGCCGTCAACATGTGGATTAGTCATACTAAACAAGCTCCAGGATAAATGCCTAATTGTATAGGGAAGTTCTGTGAACCATTCCAAATTTGGGGTCCAAAATCCTTGAAAACGTCTTATTTCATCACGATCATAACCGAGAACGCACCAGACAGCTCGTAAGAAAATTCTTGGAAGAGGAAAATCTTTATGTTTAAGGATGAAACATGGAATATATACATGGAGCTAATACTTTCAAATTATTAAGCTCATGGAACAAATAAGGACAGAATGGGACCAAACTAATTAGTGTCTTTGATTGGCTTTTAAATTAATAGGTTAAGTGCCGTTATTGCCAATAAAGGGTCCTAATAGAACATTAACATGTTTAAATACAATATTTTGTTCGAAGAAATGAAAAACTCTGTTAGCTTTTTTTTTGCTCCCGTTCAAACTTGCCTGTTGGAACAATTTTAATATTAAAAATTTTTTGGAGTACGTTTCCGTAAAAATCGACTCGGCTTACAGAAATACAATTTAAGGCGTTTTCGAAGTTGCCTTAAATTTTGCCGCAGAAATTCAGAACACAATTGAGTCAGAAGTGAACAAAAGTACAAAAAAAAAACACAATTTCCTGCAGTATCTGACTGTTCCTTTGAATGTTCTTTTGAAAATTTGAACTTAATGTTTCTATTCGTCAGAAAATCATGAATAAATAGAGGAAGAAGTACGACCAGACGTAATTTTAGTATTGAACCCTGTTTTTGACTCGAAATCAAAACCATTTTCAGTGTCAAATAAAATTAGTTCGAAACATGAAAATATATTTTGTTGAAGGAAAAGAAAAACCATTAAATTATTTAACTAATAAGTCACCTTCGCTTTCAAAAGAACATTATGACAGAGGTCTTAATGACTCCAATTTTTTTTGCAGATGATCGCTGCTCACCAACTAAGGAAAAAAGAAAGTGTTTTGTCAAGGAGGCTGAACTCTACATTACCTTTCATGTAACATAGATTGTTTGTTAAGCTTGTTTTGTTTGAAATTACAAAACACAACAAAATATTATTAATTGTTGCTTGCTTTTTTTTTACTAATTTTATTTACTTGCATTTTTAAATTTGAATATTCCATCATCCCATCAATCATTTTAATTTATTGTGAAATCAAACTTTCTTTGAGCTTTCAAATAAAAGTTATGTTATGACTGCGTTTTCTTGATTGTTGTCATTTTTCAAACAACATTTTCAAAGAAATGAAAAAAAAAACATCTTCGTCATAATTTTCTATTGCTTAAAATTTGTTTCTTACGTTAATTTTGTTGATTTTTACAAAATGAAAAAAAAAAAAAAACAAATCATCCTAACAATTACCCACAATAAGTGGGTCATTATCAATAGACAAAACTACCAACAAAAAGACTCAAATTTAAAAAAAAAATCCAATTAGTTGCCACCATTAACACCAAAATTTTGGAACCAAACCTTTCTTTTGCCTCATTTTAATTTATGAACGACGAACCAAAAGAGGAACAACACTGAAACCTTTAGAAAATTCTATAGAAAGAAAGCCACAAAAACCAATCACTATTAAAATAACGGTACCTACAAAAAGTTGTATCTATCTTCCATGATTGATGTTTCCGATCAAAGAGCCATAATCTATCTTCCATAAGAAACGAAACAAAAAAAGATACAACGAAGAAAAAATGACTGCAAGTTCCTCTAGCGTCTTATGCCATCAGCAACGCAACCCAAAAAAAAAAAGCAAAAAAAAACACGAATCAAATTGAATCATTTTTCTTTTCAAAATCAACTCACTCTTGTCATCAACACGATTTTCATGCTCCACAGGCCGCAAGCCTTTCACGGCGGGAAAGATTAATTTCGAAGTCGACGCAAGTCGTCGTCATCATCGGCAGCGCCACCATCATTCGTCAAAATAAAACAACAAAATAAAAAAAACATACGAAACTAAAATGTTTATGCCCATTTGGAGTTTTAAAGCAGCTTCAGAGCTGAAAAAGAGGCTTCTCTATGATTCTAACCTTGGTTTTAATATTGCGAGGAAAATTATAGAAAAAAATGTATCTCTAGCATATTTTTTTGTCAAATTCATTCTAAGCACAGTCGGAAATGGAAAATAATTTAAATTTGTTACACACCATAAGTCCATAGATACAATCATTAGGTTTTAGACTTTAAAGCACTAAACTATCTTTTTATTTTTCTATGCTTTTTTTAAGGCTTTTTTATTTGTATCTGTTGGTTTTAAATTTTAGATTCTAAATTGTGATTTACGAATGGTGTACGACAGTGGCGACCTCTAAATTGGACGATTTATCATCTAATGACGCGACCGGCATTTTGACGCCGGTCTGCTATGCTGCCATTTTTTGTTTTACTAATGGGGATTGGAATTGTTTAAGGAGACCACTATACTATGAGTATGGCTGTCAGAAGTTTATGGATATGGAATGAATGGGACGTTTTTGCGCCGTTTGGCAACAAATTAGATACGCAGAGTACCTACTTGGTACACTCGGTTTCAACTGAATAGGTGCAGATAATTATATTGAAAATAATTGAAAATAAAAATAGAGATAAACAGAATAGTTAAAATTGAAACTAATGTAAACACCCCCAAAAACTAATTTAGTAAACAAACTGCAGAGCCATCCTGAGGGTTGTAGGAAATGGATGCATATCTCTTTAACAAATGAAACGGAAAAATAAATCAAAACTGAAACATTCTTTCTTAAAGAAACTAATATGGAGCGATCGAAGCTTAGATAAAGATCGAAGCCGTTAAGTTCTTTAAGCTTGGAATTATGTACAACTTTGTCCTACAAAAATGTTTTATTTTACAAAAAAGGATGGCTACATATAAATTTTCGAAGTATATAACAACACCTTCAGTCATTGCCGTAAAAGTACTAGAAGAGAAACAGGTATGCTCGGCTATATTCTTAGATGTAGCTCAAGCACTTAATAAGGTATGGCATGAGGGTCTAGAGAACAAACTGCAAAGTTTACTATGGGCAGTACTATGAAATACTAAAATAGTATATCTCAGACCGACTTTATAGAGTACGGTACGATCAAGAATATTCGGAACTAAAGAAAATAGAAGCTGGTGTTCCACAAGGAAGTGTCCTAGGACCTACCCTGTATTTGCTATATACGAGGGATATTCCAGTGGATAATAACGCCATTATGGCTACGTTTGCGGATGATACTGCAATTTTGGTATCCTACAAATGCGTCATCATGGCAGCAAAAAAATTGCAACAAGCAGTCGAAACAGTAAGAGATTGCACCAAAAAATAGCGTATCAAACTCAACGAAACAAAATCTGCACATATAAACTTTACAAATACAAAATTCCAAAAGAAAGTCCTTCGTGGAATAGTATATGCACCATGGTATATAAGAAATTGCGATTTATGTATATCGTGACCGACAAATAGAAATGGTTACAGAAGTTGTAAGAAAACACGCTTTATCACATAATCAGCGACTGCACAGTCATATAAACTCTGAAATGGGGTCCGTATTAAACACGAAAAGCAATGTTCGGAGACTAAGAAGAACCAAGCCACATGACTTAATGGTCTAAAAGCCACGGGAAGGTAATAGAAGTTTAAACTTCCTCCAAAGTGAAACATTAAGTAAGAAAAAAAAATCTGTTGTCGATCTTTCATAGATTGGTCTAAATTTCGAGGTGGTTTTTGGTTTTACCTCAGGTAAGAGTCATACACCACTTGGTATCGATTACTGCTAAGTGTCTTTGGAAGATTTCCACATCCTGCAAAAAAAAAAACAAATTTTCTGCATATTACTCCAATTTTTGTATGTCCTAGGCCAATTTAACAATTTTCTAAAAAAAAAAAACAATAAATTCAGTTAAATTTTTGGCAAAAAAAATTTGTCGATCAAAAATTTACAAAAATAATGCATCTTTAAGAGGTAATTTCAGGGCCAACTCGTAGACTATCAAATTCCGTAAAGAAAATGGATTAAAGAATCAGTTGTTGATTCCTGCGGTGGCGAAACGTTCAATTCAATTTTTCTTGATATTTCGCTATAAAAACGATCGTTGTTCTTGATAACTGCTACAAACTTACTTGTAGTAGACTCAAGTTTAAGGGGTATTTAACCTGCAGTTACACCATTGTAACGCAATTTTCTCTTCCACAAAAATGTGTTGTGTCTATATCTATAGAACTCAGTGAATTTGGTACATCTCTACAGACCAATTAAATATTTTAAATGCCAGAGAATTGTCAAAAATAGGTCAATTTACTATAAAGATGACGCCTTAAAGCATCACTAATCCGCACGATCCGTAGCTAGCTTTTTCCATTTAAGTACACGATGTTAATTTATATAATTTTCCACTTGTGCATACCAACCAATATACCACCTCATCGCGAAGGTCAACCATTATTTGGTAAATAATGGAGACATTTTGTTTCTAATTGAAAAAAAAAATATTACACATACGCCACAGTGACCGTAAAAGTTTAAACTCCAAATAAATTTTAAAAATAAGTATAAAAATTACTTAACTAGCACAAATTAATAATCATCTTTAAAAATGAGTACATTTTCAATAGCGTCGGAGTGTAAAATTTTCCATCTTCATTCATAAAAAATTTGTTTCCATTAGTGGGCAAATGGTTGGATAGTTTGCTCATCCAAACTGACAGAGTCGACCTTCAATTAAAAAACAATTAGTAGCTTAGCTAAGATTGGTGTGGATGCTCTTGTGGGTGGTTTAACGTTTGAGCATAAAATTGCTCTGCTTTAGTATAGGCCGTGAAATGAACTCGTATACGTCCTCGTAACTTGCCTTAGGGATGATGCAAAAACATTAAAAAAAAAACATACTACGAGCATTTCAATTAAGGACATTTTTAAGTCGGTGCTTAACCTGGATTTCTTATCTTTCAATTAGATGTATTGCGTTACTTTCCTTATGGGATTTTCTACTCCACTGGATTTTTTCTGTGGTTGTCCAAACAGGGACAGGGACATTTGTATTATTTTTTTGTTTCGTATTTTTGTTTTACCAAAGCATCGTGATAAGCTCATTTTTGTGGTTTTCTGTTTTTGCGGTTAAATGTTCCTTGTTTTTGATGCTGCCTGCCTGCCTGGCTGGCTGTATCGATCACGACGACGACGACGTTCTCCATGATGACGTTCTTAATTTTAATAGTTTTCGTGATGTTTACATTACATTGTTGCCGTCCTGATAGTTGTACATTATATTGAGTTTATATACGTTGACTAATGTGGCATGAATCGATAGAGGAGAGAAAACATTGTTATTTGGTGTTGTGGGTGCTGCATTTATTACTTTGTCGCAAAAAAATACGAGAGAAAATGAATTTTCAGCCAGAAGGTTGTGCATAATCCATGTTTGCATTGAAAAGCAATTTTAACAATTTTTTTTTTTGTACTTCAATTTAACAAAAAAACAAATATACGAGTTCGTTACATTGTTTGCTTAATGAAACTCTTGAGG
Organism: Meliscaeva auricollis; assembly: GCA_948107695.1. Lineage (NCBI taxonomy): Eukaryota > Metazoa > Arthropoda > Insecta > Diptera > Syrphidae > Meliscaeva > Meliscaeva auricollis. The sequence continues at coordinate 79,347,696 of OX403618.1, forward strand.
GGCAACAGACTTTGTGCATAATAAAGTTTATACCTACAAAACGATTGCAGAGTGACGTTGTTAAAAAGTTTTGTTTGTTTTTTTTTTAACATTTTGTAAGGTTTTCTTTACTTTTTGTTTTTATGAAAACTTTAAGCAAGAGTTATGGTGTGGAATGAAGAGGTTTTTTCTTTACTTGCTTCAAAATTAATATTGCAGGGATTTTTAAGGCTGCAGTTAGGAACACAATTTTGTTTGTTTCCATAGCAATTTTATTGTTTTATCTTTGTGTGGAAAGGTGTGTTTCTTTTAAAGACTTTCAAGCTAATATTAAAGAGCTATGGTATCTTATGAGCTGCTTATGAGAAGTATTTAATGATACAGAACTTTTGCAACACCGTGTATAGACGGTTTTATGTTTTCAGAATAAATTTAACATTTGAGCAATTGATATCACCTTAAAGCCTTGCGCTCTTCATTTACTTTCATCTTGAGTGAAAGTGATATAAAATTACATGATCTCATTAGCCAATTGCATCATAATTTTTTTTTTTTTTTTGTAAACTTGGGTTGTCTTCTTTTTTAGAAAAATAAATTTCAGTTTCAAACAAAACACTTTAAATAAAAGTAACACTTTAAAAATTTGAGTCCAAACACGGAAATTTTAAAATCAAAAAACGTTTCCACATGGCCACCACCATTATTTTTGGCTACGATCCTAGTCGTGATAGTTTTCGAAAATTTAAATTTTAGCCAAAAATGTTTTTTTGTTCCGAAAGGGAGTGGTAAATGTTTTTAATATAAATTGAGGTTAAGGATGTGCAGAAAATGTACAAATTAAGAGGGAAATTCTACAAAAATTTGAGATTATAGTTTTTATTATAGAATTCGTTGTTCTTATTTAATCTTAATGAAAACCTGAAAACAAGATGATTTTAACGTCCCCCTCAGACCAGAAGCATGAATGTGCAAATTTTTGAATTTCAAGTTGTAGCAAGGTCTTTTTCATATACGAAACGACGAAGTTACTGGACTATTATGTTTTGCGAACAAACAAATTGAAAATTAAATCAAACGTGTTCTTTCCTTAAAAAAGCATTTCTAAATTTTTTAATTAATTGTTTAAGTACACTATACAAAAATTCTGAGATCAAAACAACGCTGGTTTTCAAATAGTTGGTTAATGGAAAATAATTGATATTTTTAACATTTATTTTAAATCACTGGACAAAAAAAAAAGTATTTATTTATTTTTTTCAATAGAGCACTCTCTCTTTTTTTCAGATTCTAGCATATTTGTAATTCGATTAGAGATAAATAATTAACTCATACTTTGTGTGAAAAGATTTTGTATAAGACGGTCAAAGTCTTAAAAAAAACAAGAAATTGTCCTCAAAAATTATAGCTCAAAATTTTAACCGAATTAGTAAAATGCAAAAGCCACTTTAGTAAGATTCTAAGCTAAAGAGAAGATTGGGGAGTAATTTTAAACGATTTTAGCATTTAACATTTTACTTAAGTTAAAATCACAAAATGGGTACTTAAACTTTTAGTAACTTGCGAGTTTTATGATTTAATAAATAAATTATAACAAATGAATTGTCTTGCATACAAGTTCTATTATTTTACACTAAAAATGCGAGTTCTATAAATTTCACCCAGAAATGCATTTGAAACTCCAAAAAAAAATTGAGAACTAACCTAAATAGATGTCAGCCGCAAAAGAATTGTCGTTTTGATGAAACAAAAATGTCACTTTTGAATATCAAAAGTTTGTTTGTTTGCCGCATTTTTAATAAAAGGAAATTATTATTTTACTATTTAGTGACACGATTAAAGAGGTTTAAAATTTTCGAAGAGCAAGTAAATTACTAAATGATTTAGCAAACTGCTAACTAGTAACATGCTTAGCCCTTAACATCAGGTTGTTTAAAATTTTGCTATCTACATAAACTTTAAAAAACCCAACAAGTTTTTAACTTTGATTTTTCTTTTTAATGATATTGACTTATAACTAGTACATATCAACCAATAATTTTTATTACTAGCGTGTTCAATTTTGCTCAACTCTGACACTTTATAGCTACAAATGGCTTTAAATGATTTTCTCTCTACTCTACCTACAGACATATTCCGACTAATAATAATAAAAAAAACGTTCGCAATTTTTCCGCCAAAATAAACAAAATTATAGAAAAAAATAACAAGTTTATACCTTCAACATTAATTTCCCATTAGAATTTCCGTACCACCACCGCTGCAACATCATCATAAACTTCAACTAAAAACGACCTTGGCAATAATTTTGCAAAGCTAAATTGCGAATCATTTTATCAAGTTGAACCTAACCTCCCATATCCCTAAGCCTAACGACATTAGAATGTTCGTACAGCGTAAAATTGCTACAATAATTTTTTACTCTCCACATAACTTTTACCCAGCACGATGTGATGTTGGAATTTGACGTTCAATTATTAATAATACCTGGAAAAGTTTTTTTTATTTTTTGGAAAAAGTGAACAAATAAAAAAGCTAAACAAATAAAACGTCATAAAAAAAAACGTGAATAAAATTGCTGTAATTAGAGATAAAACAAACTTTAGCAATAAAAGATTGTTATGCCTGGAGAATTGACATGAAGAAGAATGATTCAATTCAGAGCCAGGTACAAATTGCGTCGTCTCGGTAACCTTGAACTAGTGTAGCAGTGCAAAATAGCAATATGAACTAAAGTTCTTTTATTTTTTTTTACCCACTGAAAGGAAATAATAAAACTCAACACCCACACAATGAAGTTTTCCATAAAATTCCCGTGCAGAATTCCAAAGAAATTCATTTTTGCTTCAATTTTTGTTTCTCTCAACAACAAAAAACTTCCCCAAAAACGAAAAAAATTATGAAAATGAAAACACCATCCCTAAAGTGAAGAAGAGAATTCCAATGGGAGTTACCTTTGTCTGCTCATTCTGGGATAAAATGGGGGCTAAGTAAAAGTCCCTTATTTACAGAGGATATAACCATAATGGTGGCAAGTCAAACCCCTAGTCGTACTTCATCATCCGCAAAACTTTCAGGAAAGGAAAAATCGATAACAATTCTTTCCTTTACCAAAGGGAAGTCTCGAGGAAGTCGCATATATTTTTTCATATGGATTTTCCTTCCGAATATTCGTCGAAACGTGGTTAAAGCTGAAACCCTGTTTAATTTTTGGGGAGAAAGGGATATTCCATTTATTCTTTCTTTTAGTACGCAATTTTCCGACCTTTTTTTCAGTACGAAGGATACGTAAAAAAAATGCCTGAAAGTTATACTTACCCACTCTGTGGATAGTCAAATATATGAGCGAACTTTCAAAAAGAATGCTGGTGGTAGGAATATACATTATATATTGAAAGAGGAAGTCATAAAGGGTCGCATTTTATAAGAATGGGAACTTGAAACATGTCGAATGTATAATATGGTCTACAATGTATACAAATGAGGCTTGCGACAATGGTGCGTGGGTTCGTTCAAGGGCTTGGTGCTACACGAAGCTTCTATTCTTTATTTTTTCTCGTTTCTATGTTAATGCCAGAAAGTATCTCGGAAGTATTTGGGGTTGTGAATATTTTGAATGGATAATTTTTTTGTGATATAAATTGCTGAAACTAAATTTTACCTGATCAACTTTGTATTATGCAAATTTTATTCACTGAAACCACTTGTTATGGCATAAAAGTATAAAAGAGTTTCTCGTAAACTGCGGAAGATGATGATTACCTCCAATTCAGATGAAGGTGCAATCCTTTCTTTTTTTTTTTGAAATTCTTTTGGAGAAATTTCGTATTTATTTGCAAAAACCTTTGACATCCATCACGTAGACTCGTAAATTTAATTGCTTTCTTTTTTTTTATTTGGTTCATTTATTATTTTTGTGATAAAATTTTTTGTATGTTACGATCTTTATGGCAATTTATATGTGTAAACTACCAAAATGGAAAAGGTGGGTAAATCGGGCATGAGATGCCTTAAAGATAATAGCATTAGTGGGTACTCCTATATTTCGTCACTCACACCTTTTGATTTATTTAACTTTCAAAATTCGTTAAAAATCTTTTGATAAATTAAAAATATTTGAAGACAACATTATGCAGTCCATGTATTATTTTTATAACTTCAATGAACCAAATAAAAGTGTAAAAGAAATGAAATGATCTGATTGTATCACTTTAGAAGTGTCCAAGTTCACAACCAATCATATAATAAAATAACAAATTACTAATCATCTTAAGATTTATGTGCCACTGAAAAAAATCACTATTAGTGGAGCAACTAAAGCTTAAAATAAAGCATTATCTCGGAACCGGGCAAAACCGCTTCGATTTGTATGATTTTTTTTTCAGATGTTGGTATTCAAAAATACTTTAACAGTTACCGGTTAAAAAATTTTCGCTCTTAACGGATTTTTTATTTTAACTTAACACTAAGATTTTTGTGAACAAACATTTTTTCTATCAGAAATTTTGTAAAAATTTTATAAAATATAATTAAACAAAAAATTTCCAACAAAACTTTATTTTATTAACATTTGAAATAACGTTTATCCAATAAAAAAATATTTTCAATCTCAGACTTTTGAAAAAAAAATTCCAATTAAAATTTTAAATACATATTATAAATTTTATATATATATTTTTCTTCCAAGATTCAATGGCCTAATTTAAAGTCAACTGACTCAGGAAAAGATAATGGTCTTTGTTTTTGGGTTTTTGAAAAACTGTTATTCAAACTTAAAATTTAGGAAAAATTAACAAAAATTAAACTGATTTTATTTTATTTTATAACTGATAAAATTAATTATTTTTTGAGGTGCATTTTTCTGCCAAAACTTAATGGTATAAGTTTTTTTTTGAACTACTCATTGAATAAAATTGATTTAAAATGTAAATAAAGGAAGATTTTTCTGGCTATTATAAAACATGTAACGTTATCTTAAATTTAAGTATTAAAATTATTTTTTTTTTAAATACGCCATTTTCTGAAAATTACTTTGGGTGTATTGAACTTTCAAAAAATTAATTTTTATATTTTCTACAAAATCCCAGAGAATGTCTATTTTACTATGGAGCGTTGGTTCAGGGTATGCACGAACGTGCTTGATATCAAATAAAAATGGAGTTGAGTTTGTTATAATTCTGATTTTTTTTTCTTTAAATCGCTAATGGGAGAGTCGAAATCAAAACAAAGTTTTCAGTTTGTTTTGCAAGAAATTAACAAGCTTAACCCTACCCTACAATTGATACCAAATACGATCTAGTTTACTTTACGCCAGAAATGACTACTACCATAACGTATATTTCTTAGGCTTAAAGCGAAGCTATTTAGTTAGTTAAAAAACAAGAGTTAAAATACGTTTAAATGTTGAATGTACATTTAAGCGTATTTTTTTCAAACTAAACAAAACTAGGTATAACCGAAGAAGCAGAATTTTGTTTTGAATAAGAGAAGCGAATCTAATATGCATTATGAAATTGATTATACAAACAAATGTTTCAAGTCTGACTAAATTTTTAAAAACCTTAAAAAAAACCTACCAAAGAACCTATTGAACGATATAATGGCTTTTATACGTGTTCTGTTTTATAAATAATGTTGTTTCTGAATAAGAAAACTGAATTTTAAATTCAGTTTCACATATCACAATCAATACCTACAATTCTAGCGGCAAAGTTTGCTTAACAATTTATTTTTAAAATTGCTTGTTTGTTATGAACTCAATGGAGTAACATTCCCACTTAAACATATAAAACTCATACATTTTCTATTCAAAGTTTTACAATAAGATGAATTTCAATTGATTTTACTAAATATTAATGAGTTTATGTGTTTTGTTTTTGACTAAAAGAAATAACTTTTGCTTTCTTTAACTTTGAAACAGTTTTTGACCATGTTTGTTTTTATTTTTGTTGAAAAGAACGTCCTCAGAATTTTACTCTTAGACATGTTTCAAACGAGAGTTGAATGTTAAGTAGATGCTACCAGCCAAAATTAGTTTCATTAAAATACTGAAAGAAGAGTTCATAACTGGATTAGATTTTTAGTAAATAGGGTCTTTTACTTATTTATTTGTGGGTTAAAATCTAAAAAAAAAAAAAGTACAAAGTTTATTTAGCTGATAACACCTTATATTGTACACTGAGAGAACAAATCGATTGCGGCAAACGAAAAAGTGGCAATTTTTTCGGCTTCGTTTGCAGCAAATTGGTAAATTTTTTTTTTCGAAACATAAGCATGACAGTTTTTGGATGAACAATAACGCGTACTAATAAAATTTGTTCTACTTTTTCTAAAGGTTTCAAATATTTTTGTAAGGCTTTCAACATAAACCACCTTCAAACCAATTAAAGAATAACAACAAAAATTTCATTACCTCCTTTTGAAATTTATACACAAAAATTCCATCACAAAATAGATCATTTTTCCATCTTCCAAAAATATCATTGATTTCCAAAACCAAAACTTAAAAGTTAAAAAAATAAAAAAAACATTTCCCTTAATTAAGTTTTCATGTCATCTCAACAATTTAAAATGACTCTGTCAGTTACAATTTCAAATTTGATTATATTTTTAGATTCTCAAGAACATCATCCATCACCATATTTCTTCACAACATAAAGTTTAACATGATTCTGATGGACATATTCAATCAAATGCATCTCCATTTCTCCATATTCGAAAAAAAAATTAAACACAAATTTTACAAAAAAACAAACAAGAAAATAACAACAAGACTCCTGAATAACTCAACACAACAAGATCTTTATGACAAGCACAAGTGTTGCATTTATATTAGACCTAATATGTCAACTTTGTTGATTGCCATGTAATTGAGACTCTCTAGAACTCCCTGATTTTGTTTATTCCAAAAATAAATGCAAATATTTTCGAGACAAACATTATGTAGGCACAAAAAAACTATGATTTCGTTTAAAATCATCAAATTAAATCATCAAACATAAAGCTGACGTTTGTTCACAGTTTGTTGCTAAATTGCTGATGATGTTTGACGTAACAAAACGTCAAACTCTCTTATAGTAATGAACTTACGATTACCGACTGAGTACCAAGTACTACTTTACGCTACGCAAAGTAATTTGCTCACAAAGTATGTAATTAACACTAATTGGGGTGTGTTCGTAAATATTTAACTTTTTGGTGTTTGCTTGTTAAGTTCCAGTTTGGTGACTCTGAAAAGTGTATAGTTAAAGTCTGTCTCGCTCTCTGGGGAGGGTTTTCTTTTTTTAATTTTTTTTTTTTTAGTAGTTAATTACCTACTTTTAAGGCCTGGTAAAATATGTTGTTATTTTGTTTTGTTTGTTGTCATAATGAGACTTGATGACAATAGTTGACAAAAAACTAGATGAAACTGTGTCAACACAAAAAATGTCCCTCAAACGCATAAAGATGTCACAGAAAAAAAAAAATCACAAGCCGAAAAGAGACAACAAAAAATGAGAACAACATACTTGACATTTCATTTTTTGTTTGCGTTTTGATTAACGGGGTCAATTGGTTGGGTTTAATCTTTTTTTTTTATTATGTTTCGTGTCAAAATGACGTTTTAAATGTCACTTTTCTACAAAGTAAGTGCATCGAAATAGCACTATTTTGAGGTCAATGAAACTTATACCTCTATTATGATATTTATGATATCTTTTGTTCTCCTTGTTTGCATTCAAACTTATATGAGCCTTTGAATTTTCTTGCTTATTAAGTATTCTGTCGGCACTTTAATTGGTATCACCTGTCAATTCCCTGACAATAATAATTACTACGTTCAACTAAAGTTTCTTATTGATATTTAATATAGTTTGAGGACTGAGTGTGTGTGTGGCATAGGAAAATGATTGTCATTTTCTGCACAACCTTGGTAAACAACTATACAAAATGGGATATTGTGTAGTGATGTGTGGGATTGGGCGGTAATGGGGGCGAACATATATAATAAATTACAAAAGGACCCTTGCAAAATACTGAGAATAGGGGTGATTTTCGCATTGCAGACATATTAATGACAGTGCTGCTTATAAATCTTGTAATAAATCGTAGGTTGATGTGAGGGTGGACTGCAAGTAAATACGGGAGCAAGAGATGTGGCAATATAAGAATTATACTATCTATCCTACCCACATGTTATTACTTCTCAAATATCCCTTCAAACAGGAAGAAACATCTTTTATGGGAGCTTTGTTTATCTTTTACTAAGGCTTATGAATGATCGAGGGGTAAGTTTCTTAAATGTTCGCATTTCTACTGAATATTTTTTTAAATAGAGGCAGAATTGTATCGATGTGAAGTGTTGTTACTGTTTTCTTTTACTTTTTAGAAGGTATCGCGCATCTGAAATGTTTAATGTAGGTACCTAAGTATAATCCATTACTTGATCATAGCCTACTAAAGAATGTTTTTGAATGGTTATTGTATCACGATTTTGTTCAAAAACATTTAACCGCCTGAACTTAACAGTTTTCGAAATGGATTTCTTTTTGTCAGCATAATACTTCTCTGAGGCAGACACTTCGTTTCGTGTCCTTCCTTATTCATAAGAATAAATTTATATTCCAAATTATGTCGACTTACCTGAAAAGAAAAAAAAAATATTTAAATGTTATTTCAATGTGTTTAAAAAATTGGCTTCTAAATGTGTCAACAATAAGGAGAAGAAACGTGTAAGAGCATGTTAGTAGCACTTGCGAGCTTTTAAAAAAACATAAATAGGATAGAGTAGGAGATAAAGAAGTATATTGGTCTTAAATGTCTGTACACTGAGCTAAAAAAAATGGAGTTGGGTCAGGAATTCCACATTTCTGTAGTTCGACATAAAAAAAGAATGCTTATACTTGACGATACGACCGAAGATTGGCTCAAGGGTGTAACGATGAATTTTTGTGGCGGAGCGGGTATTACGGGAAAACTGTTTCGGGGGAGGAATGTATCCAGCTATTTCTCTAGAGCACTGAATAACAAATAGCGGTAACACAATGGGAGGCATGAGGCGGTGTTTCAACGAAACGAAAGCTTCCTAAATTGACCTACTACCTATCAGCCTCAAGGCTCTTTTCTGGACACTGTCTAGGATAGATTATGATGGTTTTGGTGCTCCAAACCAGATATGAGCATTAACGACAATAAACAGCTTTGGTACTTAGCAGCATTGAGTTCAACGCGATTTTTGACACCCCATGTTACAATGTTGTTTAAGTCGGAATTTAGCGAGTTAATCATACTCTTTCGTTGCAATTCAATGCTCGAAAAAGATTCATGTCAGTCAGTAAAACAAGTATGAAAATCTGTCATCAACAAAACAATTGAGTGCATAAGCTGTTCCAGACAAGAGATCTTTAATGAAAACTAGAAACAAAGTAGGAGACAAAATGGAGCTTTGGGATACACCAGCATTTATTTTTGAATTTCGGGCTTAAAACTATCCAAAACAACTTGAATTGAACAGTAAGAACGATAATCGCTACTCCACCAAAGAAGTGTTTTGTCGATACCAAAAGCACACAAATTTGCTAAAAGGGTTTGATGCCAAACCCCATCGAAAGCTTTTGAAATATCTTGAGCAAAAACTTTACTTTCACAAAAATTATCGAAAGTCACCCGTAGACGTTCATTGAGAAGCTCTCGTTCTTCGAGATATTTTTTTAAGTTGACGATTAATAAGTATACGAACCTTGTGTTGCTTGATTCGAAAGTCTTACACAAAATAGGTACATTTTTAAAATATTAAAACATATCAATGAAAATTACAAAGTAAATTTATTGACTCATAGAAACACAATCATCATATTGCAATACAAACCCAGTTAACTTTCGAAATTTCGTTTCTTTTATTATAGAGTTCCCAGAGTAATAAGCCTTTTCACAAACGTGTATCTGTAAAGCTAAAACAACACACAGCACAGCCTTAAAACTTAAATTTTTTGGCAGTTGTATTTGGTTTTGCAAATTTTGAACTTTGTAATTTAATTGCTGCGAATTTTATGTAAATAAGTATATAAGTTAAAAAGGGAGAAATAGGAATCGTGTTTACGTATTAATATAATTATAATTTTCCAACTTCTGGCAACCCTTGAAGCCCCACGCTTCTCACGATTCGTCACTTGTTAAGTTTTTTTTATATAGGTATATTTCTGTTCTTTAAATTAAATAGCATCTGGCAACCCTTGCCCCAGTCATTTCAGTCGAGTTTTTACATTTGGTTTATTTAGCTAGTGTCCAGTTCTGCTCGCACTAGTTCTTCTACTACCCTAGATTTTTTTTAAGAATAGGTTAAAGTTGTTAAAGTTTCAATTTTTATTTTAGAAAAAAAAAAGTTTATTTCTATTAACTAACCATACATTATTCTATCAGCAAATGATCTTCTTAAATAAAGTCCTATGAAATTCTAATTTTATTCTGTAATATATCAAAAGCAGACCCAGAATAATTGAAATTTAATTTTCACTTTCTAGTTCTCTCAAAAAATTCAGAAACCATGAAATTAAAGTATATTAAAATTCAGAACACAGAGTGCAAAGTTTTATCACGCCACACCTCAACATAAAACCATTGTGCAAACCAATTTTACACTTCAACTTGAAATTAAGCTGCCTCAGTTTTATTTTTTTTTTAGCAAAACTTAATTTGAATAGATTTACGACCAAAAGTGTTTTGTATTATTACGTTTGCACCTTAAAAAAATCTAGATAAAAAAATCTATAATAGAAAAGATCAATGTACACGAAACACCACGACCGACGACGACGTACCTACCTTAAAAACAGATTGTAGAAATGTAAATATTTAGATCAATGTGTGTCGTATATGTATATTTTCTAAACCAATACAAATAAAAAGCTTTAAAGGTGCAAAACGAAACAAAAAAAAAAGTGCTAAAATATTCGAGTATTTTTCAGTGCAAGTACAAGGTTGTGTGTTATCTATGGTTTGTATTTTTAAAATTGATTTCTATTGAGATACTGGAATTCAGACCCAACCCTCTCACATGACATTATTTCGTTTTGAAATTGAGAGATTTTTTTTTGGACTGATGGATTTTCTATCAAAGTAGGTCAACTAAGGTAAATATTTACTCTTTTTTTTGCCTATTCTTTCAAAAGCTTTAAAAATAATCAGAATCTCGAGGTTGATTCATATGTTTGAGTTAAATTCACTTAAATTTTTCAAATGAATAATAATTTGTTATTTTGTTAGAATTGTTTGCACCCAAAACTAGAAAACAAAAACTTTTTTACTTAAAAACTAATAAAGTTCTACGAGGAGTTCCCCTTAATTTTGAATTATTTGAATAAACAAAACTAAAGTACTTGGAAGCAATTAACAAAAGAAAGAAAACAAAAACATCCTCAAATAAAATTGTTTTGGGTTTGAAAATAAAAACTCAAAAATGTTGTTAATGCTGTGGTGGTTGAATGAAAAGGTAACAAAAAAACTGGTGGAACAATAAAATTCAATTACCACTGGAGGAATAATCGAATGAAAAAAAAAAGAATACAAACCATTTAATGGGCTAATGAAAAAGTTTTTTTTTTTTTATTATTCTTTCTTTTTCAAGAAGTTATAAACAATTTATTTAAGGCGAGAGATGATGAAGGCTTCCAAAAAGAAAAACAAACAATTTGAAAGACTTCTTTTTTTGATGAAGACGAAAAGATAACAATTTACAAAAATAGCTTTTGAGTTGTCAAATTAAGATGATAATAAATTTATATTTTAGGATTATCTTGTGGCGCTAATTTAAAGCAACGATCTTGTTTGTACACTGAACAAAAAAAAAAAAAACAATTTTAATAAGAAAATTTCTTGTTACGTATTTGAGAAGCCTCTTATCGATTACGGTTGTTAAGAGGCTAAGGTTTATTTTATAAGAAAATATACAAATTAGCGTTTTGACGTTTTGGGAAAGCCACATAAACGTTAAAATTTGGTCTTAGTTTACTTTCTCAAAGTGTCATAAGGCCAAATACCAATAAGATACATTTAGTTTGAGAAAGAAGTGCTTACTGTTATTTTCTGCATTCAAATAGGGCGGTGCATTTTATCCCCAATTAAGAGATGGCACCCTACATTTTTAAGATAGAGAAGAGTTCGGGCTAAAATGAATGTATATTTTAGCTTTTAACTCCACAAAAATTCATTCTTTTTTGTTTAAATAAGAATTATTTGGGCGTGTTTTTAATTTGAACAGGGTTGCCACACTCTCAGCTCTACGCTCGTAACATTTTTTTTTTATTTTGTACATATTTTTAACAAAAATTCCACAAAAAAATTATGAAACTCCATGTTCAAAATGTGTAATTATATTTTTTACGTATTTTTATATGAAATCTACAATTTTTGGTAATGAGTTTGGACACGAGATCAATATAGAATATTTTGTCTAAATGTTGTTCAGATAACGGGCTAGTTTGCTTAAAGAATTAGTTGGTATGTGCGACCTAGTTAAACTTTAAATTTTTTTATATCTTGGTCACCCTGAATATAACTCTTAAAACAAGTGTTATTTTTTCCACCATCCTCCTGCCAAAGCCTCACTTAAAAACAATTCATTCATCAAAAGGACTTTATTCCATTTCGTCTTCCTTATTCCTTCTTATTCAAGTGTTATTACTGTTCTTTTGTGAAATTCAGGAAATGTCATTGCATTCACGTCATTCAAAAAAAATTCCATTAACAAAAAAAAATACACCGTCTTACAAAAAAACAACAAAAAAAAATGAACCCAGAAGAGGGCTTTCACATCAATCCTTTTCAAAAGCAATTAGTTACGATTGCATAGCCACCAGTAAGCACTAAAGGATACATTTTTATGTGCATTTTTATTTTTTTACCATCAAACAAAAAAAAAATAACAACAATAAAAATTCTAAAGAATATTTTCATTTTTTGTTTTCTTTTCTGGCTATTGCATTTTTTTTTGTTACATCATAATTCTGAATAGAAAAAAAAAAATAAAGGATAAAATATTCCGAAATATACCTCCACCCCATTCGCCTACTGCCCCATAGACGATTTTTTAAGGATTGTTATCATTATGTGTGCACACCAACCACACAGGGATGCGAACTCAGCGGGTACACACGACACACGACGACACGATAATTGTTGGCGCAGGCTCCACAATGCCAGACGCCACCAAGTCTACGCGATAGATTTTTGTATCTATAATGTTGCAGGAAATTTTTATGTATTATTTGTGTCAAAAGTACGAAAAGTCATTGACATCCCTGGAACTTTTGTATAAGAGCTTAAGCAGCCCTTTGCTTCTTTTTGCAGGAGAAAAAGTTTTAAGAACAAAAATCTTTGCATTTAAAAAAAAACACACGTTGCACAGGACTTATATGGCGACTTAAAGAAGACCATTTCCGTTTAAAATGCACCCAAATTTCGATTGTGTTGTATATGACCTAATTTAGGGGTCATAAATGTTGAACATGCTTTTCAAGTGTTTATTATCTAACAACTTGAACCTCTCAAAAATTTAAAACCTATCTTTTATCGTAAAATTGGGACATCGATAACATTTTTTTTTATTTAATTTTTAGCCCAATTTTTTGTACAAACAGTCCGATGTTAGACGACTGTAGGTCTACTTATTTTGTTGTTCTGTTATTGTAGCCTTTTCACTGTGAAAGCAAACAACATAATTTCTAGTTCATGGGAAGGGTAAACAGGAGAAAATGGATGTGAAAAATATAAAAAACGAAAACTACACCAGCTAGTTTGTTTATTTTTTTCTTGCAACCAACAAACGCTCTCCCACCCACTGTTAGTTCAAAAGGATGCTCGTCAAAAAAGATTCCATGAAGTAGAAAACTTTTTAATAGAGTTTGCTCTCATTTCGCCTGTTTTTCGTATTTTGAACTGTAAAGGGATGAATTTTTGTTTTTGTTCGGCCCAAAAGTTTTGAGTTAACTCAAAAATGAATATAGACTCATAGTTGATATAGGAACTTGGTTGTTTTTTTTTTCTATTTGGAAATAGAGATTTCTATTGGAATTCCAATCTATAAGGGATTTTTTGTGATGATTTGACAGCAACATCAAGAGTAGTTTCCATTAGCAGCATTTTAACTGCTTTTGACAGGATTTGTGAAGACTGAAGATGCTTTTAGTTGGATGAATAGTTTGATGGATTACTTCGGAAACAAGAACCTTGATTTTTCCATTGTTTGTGGGTTTTTTCTTCCTAGATAAGTAAATGGTACCTACCAGTCTTATTTTGACCACTTTGGTTCTCGATAGCATTTATCATTTCATATTTTTTTTTTTTTTGTAAACATAATATAGCTATTTTCAGGCATGGAAGGGAGATTTTATGTGTCAACAACATGAAAATGAAACCAAAAGAACAAATAGATTTATTTATGTTTGTGCCATCTGTTGGACACCGCCATAAGGTGTGTTTTCGACAACCGAAAATGAATAGCTTATATTCACGCGAGTACACAGTAAAATCCTTTATCATTCGGTCGGAATGTTTAATATTCCATTTGTCTGTACAAATTTACATAAAAAGTTCAATTTAATCAAGATAAGGCGGAATAGGTAGACCATTTTAATGCCTAAAGTTGATTTAGTCTAGGGATTACAAAAGAAAAACATTTTTAATGTAAGAGAATATTGTTTTTGTTGGGTGGTGGTATTTTGTACAATTTGTGTGTAAAAATGCATTGGAAAAAAACTTAAACCAATTTTTTTTTCAGTGGCAGTGTGTACTGTGTAGATAGACGCACAGTTGTACAGAAGCACAGGCCGACGGACGGCATGATGATGGATGTATAATGGATGAAACCCACTTTTTTGGACTTCTCCATTATCGAAATGTTGATTTTGACTAAAACCCCTATTTATTTGTTGACACGCAACAATAAAATAATGCTATGACAAAAAAGTACGTATACGCCACAGCGACCATTTTTTTTATAATTTAACTATATGCTTGTAAGACCTTTTAAATAGAAATAGAATAGAAAGATAGCAAAGAAATTTTGATAGTGCAGTAGATTAGCGCCTAGTCCAATTAAGCACTACATCCAATGTACCATTGCCACCCACATTTCATGCCGTGAGAATCATAGTGGCCTAACTGATTTTTTTCATTGAAAAGACGAAAACTTATGTTTACTTTTACAATATTTTGATATTTTTGGAAAGGATATTTCAAGGAACATATAAAAAAAGAGTACAAAATCAGTAAGGCCACTATAGCTCTCACGGCCTGATGTGTTTAGCATATTTAAAATTAATTAAAATAAGTTATATTTTTCTTAATTGAAATAATTAAGTTTAAGAAATTATTATTCTTTTATTGTTACGTGAAATAAAGCACTTTATAACATCGTTTACTGATTTGAAGAGTTGATGAAATTTAAATGAAATAATTATTCGTTAAAGTTACATAAGAAACATTTTATCCAAATTATAAGTATATTTCAATTGATGAATTAATGTACTTACCAAAAATACCTATTTTTCAAGTATTTTTTTGGTATTAATTATTCAAAAATAACCTCTTTAAGGATAAATTAACAATCACAAATTACTGGAATTGCACGTATTGTTATCCAGTTTTTAATCGATGTTCTTTTATTTATTTGCTTGCTTTTTTATAGCCATTACAATAACATCTCTGCAAGTAAATTTACTATCAGAGTTAAAATTTCATTTTATTATTCATTTTTAGATCAGCTTTAAAAATTGCATTGCTACTTAATTAACTTGATTGAATTTATTTTTGTTTTTTATTTGAGGCAGTTATTTTGTTTTGTGACCTTGGCGTTTATCATGCGATGTTTTTTTTTTTATTTCTGTATAAAAAAATGTTTTCAATCCACCTAAAATAAAGCCGGTGATCACGATTTTTTTTTATTATTTTCAAAACAAAAATTAAATTAAATTGAAGGTACACGATCTAGATATTATTGAAAAAAGAACAACAACAAATTGTCAGGTGGTAGGTACTTTTATTATATGGGTGGATCGTGATAACGCAAAAATGAGAACATTGTCAAAGCTGTTAAAATAAACCTTGAAACTTTGGCATTGATTTTTATTGACTAATGATTCAATATTGTTTAGTAAAATAAAATATACTAGAAGGACATTTAGGCAAATTTGATTTAAAGTACATGCTGATTTACAAATATGTACTGAAAAATTGTAAAATTCAAATCAGAAAAAATAGATTTTTCATATTGTGGATACGATTTATATAATTATTTATTTTAAATGGCTAAGAAAACCTTTTGAATTGGTTTTCTTTTCTAAAAATTTCATTCTACAAACAAAATTAAATGTTGATGTTTTTATAGTTCTTTACTTGAAAAAAGTAAGAACGCATTAAAGTCTGTTTTAAAAAAGCAGGTATAACAAAGTCTTAATGTTTATTTGTGAAGCAGGTGTTCCAAAAACCGATATCTGTCACTCCTTAAAACTAATTAACTGAACAAATATTTTTATTTTTAAATAAAAAACAAGACATAAAAGTTATTTTTTTTTAAATTATATGTGCTAACCCAAAAATGGATCTTTTCTATTTGCAAATTGCAACATTACCTCAAGAACGGCGAAGTTTATTAAAATTTTGACGTAATGAATCAAAACCATTTAATGTTTCTTGAAAACTAAAACAATGTGTTTACATGTGTGTTGTATCTAAACACACAATTTATCTACAGAGAATATGATTAATGAAAAACTCCTCGTCAAAAAACTTTACAAAACAAAATAAAATGTCTTACACAGACTAACAGCCCGAAGGTGTTGACAATTATTTAAATGTTTATGATGAGCCTCTTTGATTGAAGCAATATTATTCTGAGCATTTTATTCAATTCAAGAGAAACAACACTGTTTACATTGTAGTTGGTGATACATAAAATAAACGATATGCATATTTATCTACCAGGGACGTCCTTAGCACAAAGTATGGGGATCTAAAGACACTTATTGGGTTTGATATGCTGGACCACAATAACTATTTAACTTTTATTTGTTTTTTTTAACAAGCTCTACCCCCCCCCCCCCGCCCCCCCCAACCCTTAAAAATCATGTTATTTTTAAGGTGATTTCATCAAATGCACATGATTAGCTGAAACATTTTGGTAAATCTTAGAGATTTTAAAGGATTTTATATACTCGAGTCCCCCCAAAATTTTTGTACGATACGCCACTGAACAAATACAATTAGTTTTTAATCGACTGCAGTAAAAAAAAGGTTAATGTTCGACTGTATTTTTTGTTTTTAGCTCAGAATATTTGTAGCTCGCATGGTTATTGAATTATTAAATTTTCCGCTAAAATAAGTCAGAAGTTAGCAGACAAAATCTTTAATAATTAAAAACAAATTATTTTGGTTGGTATCCAAATTTGTAGTTTTATAAATGCTTTTAAGTGGCATAAACTGCTTTTTTACGCTACAATAGTTCTTATAGTTATTTTAAATTCCGCTAAAATAAGAATGTAGTTAGTGGAAGAAAGTAAGAAAAATATAATTTTTTCGGTGTCCAAAATTTAGCTTTTTAAATGCTAATTTGTTGCACAAAAAATAATTTTGAAGCTCTTATGGGTCATTTTCTATTCCAATTTTCAGTTTTGAAAGGGTATTTCCGGTCCAATAAAGAAAATTTAAATAAATGAGATTTTTGAATTTTTTTTTTGCCAGTAATTGTAGCTTTTCAAAACAAAATTTTTGAAATAATTAAGTTTTTGCTCAAAAACTTCACTATTGCACGACTGTACTTCTTAATGTCAGGGAGGGCCGTTACCACGTACCTACCAAAGACTTTATTAAAACAAACAAGAAATTTTGTTACTTGAGCCAAACTTAACAGAAAATGTTTGTGCCAAAAGATTTATTGAGTCAAAAGTTTTGTAGAATTCAGTTTTTGTTTTACTTTTATAAAAGCCCCCCTCTGACTACGTTCCTGCTAAACAATATTGTTTATATGTACATTTAGACAGAATTTTTATTTATCCTTTCATAACTTAAGTGTGTCAACAGGCTTCTTGGGGGGATTTATACTATTTTATGCAGTCAATGAAAACAACTGTGAGGCAAATGATTATTATTATTATCGCATATGCATCAGCATCAGACAAAAAATCTCCGATTGCACATGCAATGCATGCATTCACAGTCACACACGCTTTATGCTGCAATATTATGTCATTTTTTCTTCTTGCTATTTCGTTTATGCTAATTCTATGCTTTTCATGTTATGACTATTTTAGAAGAAAAAAAAAAATTAGAATAAAACAAAAAAAAAAAATAGAAAAGAAGTCTCTTCAATCGGTAAAGACAAAATAGAAAGGAGTATATTTTATTTGAACAAAAAAATGGCACAAATGATATTCACAATAAAAGAGAAACAAATAAAAAAATAAGGAATTTCTTAAATAAATTGAAATTCAAGAACCATTAGCATTTATTTGAATTTTATAAAAATAGTCTTTGAGCATTTCATTAGCATTATTTATATAATATATCATCTTCATCAATTTGCCACCGTGTCGCTATTTCACTGAGTTTAAAAAAAAAAATATAAAACCCATTGCAATAAACTTCCGCTTGCAAATGTTTTCTTTTGTTTTAAAGGAGAAAAAAAATAACCAGACAAAATCAATTAAAGTTAAAATAAACAAAACCAAGATTAAAATAATAAAAAAAAAATAACTTAAAATGTTGACTGCAGAAAGAGCAACAACAACAACAAAAATGGTAATAACTAACAACCATAAACTTCAATGTTTATTTTTTTAAATAACAGTTAAGATGCAGTCAGCCACAAAACCAATAGAGCTTCGAGAAGATTCAACCACATCGACTGGTAGCTGGGCCGGGTCGACCGACCGACCGACGACGCGACGGAAACCGGATGCATAAAAAAGCAACTTTGCATGGTTGGCCTCAGGTTTTGGCATTAATGGTGAATAGCGGTTAGATCTTTGCAGGAAGGTTAATTAAAAAAAATTGTTACACTGGTGTAAAAATATGTTAAGATTCTTCAACTACTGAGTTGAAAAAGCACTAAAAAATGTTGGTTAGTTTCATAAATCATTGTAATCACCAGAAGCTCATGAAGTTAGAACCATAAATAAATAAAAAAAAAATAATTAAGCATAAAACACAGGAAATTAATGTAAGATGTGACTAGAGGGATTTTGTATGAAGTAATTGGAGATTTGAATTGCAAATATAATTAGCATGCTCATGCTCACAAAAGTTTATTTTATACTGAAATTTATTGCATTCAAAAAGAACATGGAAAAATGAAATAAAATTAAGAAATTATGAAACTATAAAATTAAGAATTAAAGAAAACGTAGAGTCACGGAAGAAAATATGAAAATAGTCGAACTTTTAAGAGCGGATGAAAACTCTCCGAAAAACTTCAAAAACTGTAAAAAGGCACGCGAACGCGATTATCACAAATATCTTACACTTTCTTTTTTATTTATAAATCATTCACTTTTTGATTATATTTATTTTTTTTTTTAATTATTTGAAATTCTTTTCTTCACTTTTTTCGATTTTTAATTTGTTATTTCTTTTATCAAATGACTTTGGCAGAAATCATATTTTTGTCCGAGGTATTTCTTTGGGTTGAACTTTTTGAAAGACTGCAAGTTATTTTCTCTCTCATGAGAGAATTTTTGACAGACTTAACAGTATTTGGACACAAAAATAGTAGAAATTTGTTGTTTTTGGGAATACCCAAAGAGACCTACATATTTTGTGTGGAATTAAAGTTCTATTATTTTTGAAACTTTTTGTTTCAATTGTTAAATTTCACCTATTTGACTTGCCTTTTATTTCCTTCCAACAATAAATTTGAGTTGATTTGTTTTTTCTTCTACACAGCTTTGAAGTTAGTTGTAACTCTTTCTAACAACAATTCAAAAATTCTTCCTAAATAAAATTGTTTACGACTCACTGCGGTTTTAAGTAGGAAGCAACTAATAGCCTCATGAAATACTTTCACATTTGATACAGAGCTTGCCTAAGTACTAACTCTAAATATTTGTATTTGTAAAAAAATCAACTGATAACAAACATGTGATGGTATTTAAGTAATGAACTTCATATCAATAACTTAAACAAAAAACTGAAAAAACACGGAGCACGCGTTTGTAATCTGAAAAGTAGCGAATCAACATTCATTATTATTTGGTTTGGCAACTGTTTATTTGATTTAAAAATATTTTCTCCTAAAAAAACTTACCTAAATATAAACTTTACGTATTTTTTTGCGATAACAGAGAGCCATTTCTTCCTCACGAAATGTGGGTTTTTACTTTTTTTTTTTTGTTTCCTTCCTAAATTTATTTAACATATTTTCTTAAAGAATGTTAAAAGCATTGTTCGGCAAGTTTTGAAAAAAAAAAAAAAAAAAACATGAACAAAAATTGATAATAAAAAATGATTGCATGCATCATACATGTGAGCAGATATTCGGAGAAATAAAAAAAAAAAAACAAAATATTGATTTTTTCATGAAAACAGAAACAAAACTTCCAAAATGAAGAACGCAATATGCGCAATAATGAAAAAATTGTATCAACTCCAAAAAGCAAATGTGTAGCTATGTGCGGTGCATACCTCAATCCGACCTTGACCCTCACCCTCTCGATTAAATTCAACAAAAACAAAACAAAACAAAACAACACGTCATACTCATCAGCAGTTGTATAGTAAAAATGGAAAAAATCGATTCAAGTCACCATCCTTGATCTCGAATATTTTGTGTTGTGTTGTATATTTTCCAAAATCGAACAATTCGGGTAATTACTGTGTGTTACACTAAACCAGAAGTTAATAAAGTAAAGCTACACTCGCATGCAATTAATAAATTACCCGGGCTCCCCTTTTTCCAGATAAGAAACTTGCGTGATTTTCAATGCACGTGAAGTGTACGTTTACCGAATTTTTATATACTTTTATTTTGTTTATTTTTATTAATGCTCGTAGAGAGAGGAAAATCATTAAATAAAAACAAGAAAAGGAAACGAAAATGAGATACAAGAAATAATATGTGAAAGGCCTACAAACATTGCGTTATAATGCAAATTATTGTTTTTGTTGTATAACACGAGTTTTATTGGTTCATTTGACTTAAAAAAAAAAATTTTTAAACGAGAATTACGAACTAAATATCTTTTTATGGTTAAAAGGTGTGAGGTATTTTAGATATGATATCTGAATGATATTGATTTATAGGCCGGTCGGCGAGTTTGAAATTAATTGCCTGGCAAGTCTTTATCGAAATTTTTGTTAAACTAATTATCATAAGAAAGACATAATTTTAAAACTTTTGAATAGTTTTATTAATTGAACTTTGAAACACATATAATAAATTCGATCTTAAAAAAAGTTGGTATTTTATCATTCAACGATATAAATTCAAATAAATAAACAAGCCCTTTATGACATTTTAATTCGATACTATTCTACCTTTATGGTAGAATCTTCTCATTTTGCCTGTGAGACTGATAGAAAGTATTTTAGAAAATATATTTATGTATCATATATAACCATTTCTATTTCCAAGATCAGAAGTAATTTTTTTCTTCGTTTAGCGACCCTTTTCAGCTGGACCTTAGGATGCGATTAGCAAAATTTCCACCGAGATTATACTTTAAAGTATCGATAACAGGTAGTGATTGATTGATGAACTATTTATTATTATTTTGACTGATAAAATTTAACAATGTACATAAATGACATTGCATTTATTTAACGTTTAAAGTGGTAGGTACATTTTCAAAACCAAGTAGCAATCCATAAATGTTTGTAAGTACTTAAAATAACGCAAACATAAATTTATCAATAAAAAAACATTTAAACAAAAAAGTTATGGCATTTTTTTCATATTCGAGAGCCACAATATTTTTATAATATTTTATGTCATCAAGTATTAGAACACAGATGAAACCGCTTATTATTTTTTTAACGATTTTTTTAATGGGGACGGTTTTAATTATCTTAAAATAATGATTTTAGGGTCTATAAGAAAACAAATAGAACTTTTTATTTGAAGGATCCATTTACCGATAACAAATTATAACCAGTTTCTTGAAAATTTGGTTTAAGGTGTTTATTAACAACTTACTATTGTAAGTAAAAATATTTACCAGATCTTATAACTTTTCCACATGGGGAAAGTCTAATTTATCATGAAAGGTCATGAAACGGTACACGTTTTAAAGACATTGAGTGATTTGTATAAAACGGAGCATGTACTCATAGTAGATACTCGGCGTAATAAAGGGAATAGGTTATAATGAATGTTTTGAGAATCAAATGCACTTTGAAAGTTTCAAAACTAAAAGCGAACATGCTCAAAAAAGATTCGGATTAAAAACGATGAATAGAAATCGAATACATTTTTCTTGGATTCCATTTTTTTGAAAATTAATATCAATTATTATTAAAGAAACATTTAAGTAAACTTAAAATCCACATTTGTGATCCATACAAAAATGTCATTCTTTGTGGTTTTTTTATAAGAAAAGTACAAGAAGATAATCTATTGGAAATGGTGTAAACTTGGACTTAATCCTTGTTTTCCTGATCCTACACTTCTAGCATTTTATCAAATCGAATTGTCTTGAGCCTAACAGAAGTGATCTTGTTACAAATTTTCAAATGAAAATGTCTAAAAATACGTGGTTTTTCTGCATTTTCATTGCTTCTTATACCAAAATTGACTAATACTAAAAAAAAAAAAACGGGAAAGTTACATTAATTTCACTATATGTTATAAAAAAGATCAGTATGGTCACACCTGCAAGCCATATATCATTTTTCGTTCTCCCTGGCAAGGCCTGAAAGGGAATTTTTTTTTTTCAAATAAGACGCAGCACAGCACAATTTAATATATTCCGGAAGTTTGCTGCGCTAACGTTCAACGCGCATGTCTATCTGTCTGTCTGCTATAATATGTTTATCTGATGCGTCTGTCCGAAGCATGCTCCACCAATAAAATATGTATATCTATGCACTCATCAGATTAAAGCGGAAAGGTGATGTAAAACCTATTGGCGATAAAAGCTCAAAGGTAATCGTTTCAAATGTTCGCAGAGCAATGGCTTGGCGTGAAATTAAAAGTGAATTCGAAACACTTGAAGACTTCTTTTTTTGATATTTACATACCAACTCACACACACTATAGTAGGTATATGCTTGAAGGTACCTAAATTTTATTGTTTGCGTGCACCTGCTGTAAAATTTGTATTTAATCACCTTAACATGCTTCTTTAGGGGGTTTTGGATTTTTTGTATGTCTATGCTTCTGCCGTTTAACCATATCATCATGGCAAAATGTGCGTTCAGTCAACCTTATACTTAAATACTCTCCCTTCTTCATACACACCTCACATATTGGAGGGAAGTACATGTTGGTATGGTAATTTAGAAATTAAATAAATGTCGGTATCGTATATCTGGGTCGCACGTATTTGCTCTTGTAACAAATGATGGTCTTATAGGGCTCAAATTGTCAATATAAACTAAGTCAACCACCAACAAGACCATGACATTGATGACAAATAAATAATTGCTATCCCACTTCTGAATTTTAATCAATTTATGTGTTCAAATTTATTTATGAATCCATAACTTGCCCTTAGGTATGTTGTGCCTGTTTCACAAATGAATATAAGTTGGGTTCCAGGTTTTAAGTTACATCAATAGCTCTTACACTGACAGCTAAAATACGGCTTAGTAATTGAAAATCCTATGATGTGATCAATGACTTCTTAAAGACTACAAATATACGATATTGACGACGACCAACAACGACGACGCAAAGGGTAATACGTGATGACACTTGAGATTTATAAGTCAGCGTCCTATGAGGTGTTATTTGTGTCAAATGAAGCTCAATATGTTCGATTTTACATTATTTATCTATCGACTTACCTTTTTAAATTTCTTATTTTTATTTCTATGTTCGAACTATAAATTGACGACGACGACGAGTTGGATATATGTATGTGGATGTCATTGTGCACTGTCAAGTCACCTCTCTGTCGATTTATTGATTAATGATGACCAATTAAAAATGTTGGTGTAAAATAATTACTAGCAAATATACAAGTGACAGAATGATAAATAAATTGGAAGCCTCTGTGAGCGCGCTTTGCCAATGCAGCCATATTGATTAACAAGCTCTGATGTCATATTTGGGTGTTTATAGAATTGTAGGGGGTAGACAAAAATATACACACTTTTTATTTTGTACCTATATTTTCTTGCTGCACCTTTTCTATTGACTAATTGTTGAATCTTAAATGAGGAGAAATCTATTTTTGAGCTTTTAAAAAAAAATTAACTGAGCGTGTGAAATCGTAATTATGATTTTTTTTTTTTTTTAATTTTGGAAAATTATTGCTAGTCGATCTTGACATCGTCGATTAAATTAAATCTAATAAAAAAGGTGGGTGACCTACAGTTTAGCTTTAGGCATTGGAATTGTTAAAAGGGTATTGAACCTTTTGGTTTTTGTTTATTTCAGTAATAGCAATCGATTTGTGTCTTCGCAGCTACCTAGTATCACAAAAAATAGGTCAAAACAACACCCAGTAAAACGCGTAGTCAAGTTTGACTCATCAGTTCCATTTTAGAAGGTAAAATGAGTACTTTGCTTCAAGATTTTCAATTGGATGAACGGTCTACGTCCACTACAGCGTTGAATTCAAAGAACAACAAATCGGTAGAACTCGATGCTTTTCCCGAAAAACGGATTATTAAAAAAAAACTAGTTTTCTTCAGTTCAAATCATTTCGATACCTCTTTGCTCCTCTGAGAAATCTTTGATATATTCTTTATTTTATACTGGTTAACAAAACTTCGTGTTGCCGAAACAAAACTATACTTTTTCTAGAGGTTTTCGATATGATTCACTTGAATCCAAAGGCGAAATGCTTCCCGTTACAATTTTGAATGAAGTAGGTTACCTCACGTTTCAACACATGCAGCTTCAAAAATATTGAAAATAACTTTCTTGAAACGGAAATATCTCAAAAACTAGAGCCAATTTGAAAATTCTGAATTTAAGAAAACTTTTAGAAACGTTTATCAAAGTTTAGGCAACAAAAACCTTGTTGGCCAGTGTTTTTTACAAAAAAAAAGACCTTGAAAAAGTTATTTATAAGATTTTTATTGTCTCTTTGGCATATGAGAAAATTAAAAGTCTTAACAAAAGTCTCCTTGCAATTTTATGGCATAAAATAAAACCCTGCCATATAAACGAAACAAAGTCAAAACACTTCATCGTTTAACTACTTTTCTTGTTTAAAGAATGTTTTTTTGTTTATGAAAATATTGTTTACCATAGCAAGGATATTCTTTATTTTCAGACATCTGGTCACCTTGGCTATCATGTATCTAGTGAGTCTCTGGTGTCTTGAAAATAGAGAAGTGGATTTGCCATCATTAACTGCATTAAACAAAAGCCTAAATATATTCACCGTTGAGGCGCCATCAGAGATGGCACGCAGTCAGTAAAATACATTTTTTAACAAAACAAAAATACAACAACAATCAAAGCCAAAGCCAAAACAGCAGCAGCCACTCGTTAATTTAATGGCCTACCATATAAACAATGGGGCATAAATAAACTTGCAAAACTTACAGTTAACACTTCTAGATGATTGGCGTCTTCAGCGGGGTTAGTTTTTGTATGACGATGGCGATATGGCAAAAAATTGAAATAACCAATACAACAAAAAAATATTGCCATTTACAGACGAATTACATATACATATTTGCCTGGGCTGTGAAGGAAAGATGGATTTGTCGAGTGGATTTAGGTGCGTTCCACCATAATATGCCTTTGTTCGATGGATGCTGAAACACTCTCGTTTCACATTCAGCAGACTGGTTGGTGATGGTTGGTATGGTGGATGTCTAGTGCCTTGCCTAGCTCACACAATAGGGTGCTACTGGAAATCCCAGTGACAAGAAGTGCTCTCATAAAAGCCGTTAACAGCCCCTGCAGATGCCCACTTAATTCACAGTTTGTGCCACAAGAGTAGTCTCTTATGAGAAAAAAAAGAAGAAAAAAAAATTGAATTGAGAAAAGAGGGTGCAATTGAAAAAATAACAAATAACAGGCGGCATGGGCCATCCAACGAGCTGCCAATTGTTTACATCGTAAATAAGCGAACGTAATGATTGCCACAGAGAACAACGAACGACACTACCGACGCTACAACACATGGGGTACACACGACGCCGAAGAAGAAGAACACAGAAATCCCTGTCTCAACATCTCTGCAGTACCAGTGGCAGTGGCAGCAAATAAAATAATAATATATGACAAGGGAAATAAAACAATGATCAGACCTATATGAAGAGGCTTACCCTGGCAGTCGTAGTAAAGGTGCCTACAGTGGGTGACAAACTGATTAGACCATCATCATAAGGACTATTAGGAATAAATTCTTAAAGAGCTTAAGAAATTATATTCGTTTAAATAGCTGAAAGTTTATTTTATGGGCCAGTGGAAGTCAGAGAAAACAATAAAAATGGGAACATATTTGTCAAATTCAATAATAAATTTAACCTAGAAGATTTTAAAAATAACAATAAAATGCAGTAGAAGGAAGTTGAAGAAGGAAAAAGGCAAAGGTGCCAAGGATCAATAACAATGATATAATGGGAGAAAGGCCGGTACATTTATTTCAATGTGACACTAGGTTAAAATGTTGAAGTTTCTAAAAGTAAAAGGGTTTAACTTAAAAGCAATTTATTGAGCCATTATAATAAATAACTAAGGCAGATTTCTTAAACACGTTTTAAAAATTTTCGTCTTTTAGCATTCAGCTACATTTTAGAGTTTATAGCTTTTCTTAACATGTTTGCAGGAAAATATCGCAGGAGTCAATAATAATAATATTTTGTAACAATGATAAAAAATAAATTGTAGGGAACCATAAAAAGTTTATGTAGAAATCGTTTTTTTGATATAAACTTATGAATATTATTCGTTATTTTGAGATCAAGCTCTAAGGTAAAAAACTCTTTGAAATAATAGGAACAAAAACGCCCCATTTTTTCAAGATTATTATTTTGATCGCTCATACCCACTGTGTAGGTGCTCAAAGTTTTAAATAATTCATTTCTGAAAAAAACTTGCATTCTTTTTTTTTTTCATAAAATCGAGATTATGACCTCTAAATATTGAAAATAAAAAACGTTTTTTTTTTTCTCAATAAGTAATTTATTAATGAGTTATTTTTTTAGGTTATTGTCCGCACAATGTATAAATTTGACATTTCGCTCATATTTCTATATGGAAAATACATTTCTATGTCTTGTCCCAAGAACTTATTCTTGGGACAACAATGATTAATTTTTCTGATTGTACAGCAACTTTAAGCTGAAGTACGTGCGGTCCAGTCATGGAAATTATGCTTTTAATAAACCGTCCTATTTTTAACCGACTTCAAAAAAGGAGGAGGTTATCAATTCAACTGTTTTTTTTTTTTAGGTTTATACCTCAGAACTGGGTGGATTGATTTTGATATTTTTCATTTGAAAGGCTAGTGGTCCCCATGGAGCCCCATTCATGGGAAAATATTAAAAGTCTTAAATTTTAAGTCAGTTGTTTTTCTTTTAAAAGGTATTATTAAATGGAAAAAATGTTACGTATACACCCTAGTGACCATTTAAATTAAAACTTTAAAAATTAATAAATAAATACATTTTAAAATCGCTTGGTTATATTACTTTGAAAAGAAACATTTGAGAGGTAGATGTGAACTAATGAACCTTTGTAGGTACTAAATGTAAATAGATGCAGATTTAGATATAAAATGATTTTCTGGAAGGGACAAAAACATATGTTCACTTTGTTTTCTACTTAGAAAGTATTTTTGCTTGTTAACTTCTATCAAAAACGGTTCTATAGATGTTAATGAAAATTTTTGTGTCTACTTTTGATAGTAGTCATACTTCTGAAATAGAAGAAATGTTTGTAAAAATTCTACCAACGGTACCTACAATAGAACCGTTTTTTTTAATTTTTGACTTTCTCTTAAAGGACTCAACCAATTTTGATGATTTTTTTTACACGGAAGCTCCTTATTAATATCAAAAATATTTAATATGAAAATTTCCAAAAACGAAATTTTTGGATTTTTAAAAAATCTTTAAAAAAAATTTTTTTTTTGAAAAAACAATTTTTCGAAAACAGTTCACTGTATTTTTTTGAAATTTTAATTTTAGATGTGCAAAAATATTATCTTAAAAATGGCATACCAACTTTATTTTTTTAACAAGGTTTGAGAAACAAATATTTTTTTTTAAAACGGCTGTAACGATTTTCAATTTTTTTTTTCTAAAAAATTGTCTTTGTTAATAACATTTGTTTTTTTTTTATTTTCTTATAAAATTATTTATATTTAAAAAGTTTATGTAAGAAGCTTTAACATGCACAGCAACTGTGACCCTAAGAGCAAGTACGTGCGACCCAGTAGTGCATTTTATTTATTCAAGTTTGAAAAAATAAATAAAAAGCAAAAAAATGAAAAAATGCTCAAACCGTGTTTAAAAAGAAAATATTATTAAACATCTAGAAATGGATGCAAGATTTTTCGAGAATTATTTTTACATTAAAAGTCTTTAAGTTAATAAAATACATAATGTAAATATGTATGTAAGGTAAATGGTGATTTTTTTTTTTAACTAAACTATTAAAAAGTAATCAATTAAAGGCCTTTAATTTTTTTTTAAAAACCAACTCCTATGAGTTTTCACTGAAAAATTTAAACAAAAAAATGCAATGGTTTTGGTAGCTAGTCACATTTTTGGTTCATAGAGCTTAAATAAAGTTTTCCTAAAAGAAAGCTTTTGGAGTTTACAGATTTCAAATATCTTTACTCTTAAAACAAGTTATCATAGGTAGGTACCTAATCAAATTTATAAAGGCAACGTTTACTTAGATTTTAATTGCAAAAATAATTCATAAGATTTAAAGATTTAGAAAACAATGCCAGTTGACAGATATTTTTATGTTTATTTTCCTGTTAATTCTGATTGAAACTTTCTCGATCTTTCTTACTTCAAAGCATCCTTTCACCTATTTTTTCCACATCATTATTCTTGCGGCTGATTAAACAAAAATAAGAACACTTTTGTATATTTTATCTTTTTTCAATAGCACCAAGTATACCTACCAGCCTACCACTGACTGTCAACCACCCAAGTTTTATCTGCATAACGCAACCGACTATGAACGTACTTATGCATTATTATAATCCTCTTCATTCATTTATGTGAAAATTGTGTATTTGCGCAAATCAAAATCACTTCAGACTTTTTCAAAATGCATCATGCACCAGAAAAAAATTATGAAAAAAAAACACCCTTCGCAAAAAATGCCTCATTTGATGATGCATTTTTGTATTTCTTTACTCAAATTGCAACACAAAGATGTAATAAAAAAAAAATTTCCTGCTTTTGAATGAATAGACTTTAAGTATGTAAGCCGACCAAGTATGATGAATCCCCATTTCATCACTCAAAACCACCCCCCAAAACCCAAAACCAACCCCTAATAATATTGTTTATGTCATTTCTAGGCAAGCTGTCTGTGTGTCATCTTATATTCTTTAATGATCATTGTCTCGTAGTCGTAATCACACTTATCTTCTTTATCTTTTACACATGAGACGAGTACATGACTATACCTCACATCTTTAAGCCCTGCGGGTTGGCATATGTAACACAAATAAGACCATTTTCAACCCTACCATCCAACAGATCCAGAAAACAGTTGAAAAGCAAAGAAAAATAAAAGTAAAATTTCAAGGAAGGTAGGTATCTGTTATAATTGGCCAAAGAACGAGAAAGTTGTTGATGCAACAAAAAAAAAAAAAAAAAAGGAAGAAACATACGGTCTCTGCAGATAAGCCCTATTAAAGACTAGGTTGGGTACACCTTTTATTGCAGAGGAAATATACTTTTACGGTTTTTAAAGTTTTTTGTGTCCATTAATTTTTCTGTTTCCTTCTTTTTCAAAAAAAAAAGTTCCTCTGGTTAAAAAAAAACTAAACTCAAATTATTTCTTTTGTCTTCTCCTGCATACTCACTTGCATCGCGATGCCATTTTTAAACAGCACACCTCCATGATGATGCGGCTTTACACGGGAATTCCTATGCTCGCACAAAACAAATAAATCCTTCACAGTAGGAAACACACAAAAAGAATATAAACCAAAAAAAAAATGAAAACTAAAAAAAAACACTTCTTTTCACTCTCGCTCTCGCTTGCACTGTTGGAACGCACCAGCTGACATTTAGCACACAGAAACTTGATGGATTACCAAAAGGAACACCCGCATAGGATTTTTATAGGTAAGTCGGTGTGTAATCCTTTTTATTCGGACTTCAGAAACTGTAACTATTTGTCTGCTTTTTAAATAATTTTTTTTGTCTGCGACGCAGAAGACAAAAATTACTAACTCGTAAAAAAAAACAAAAACAAAAAAGAAAGGATGAGAAGAAACCCCACAAGGTTTTTGGGTTCAAAAATTGAAATTCCCAACAGGATATTGTCGTAAGACACCGTTATAATTAAATATTCTCTTATATTGCACCTGAAGGAAAAAAAACAGTTTTGTTTTTTTTTTTATTGTAATCAAAACACTGTTTGACAAGAGTTATAACTGGGAATATTCGATAATGCACACGCCAGCGACGACGCACGATTTGACACTCACTCACGTTCTGTCTGAATATGACTGAACTGGCTGAACTTGTGTAGAAACGGAATCAGCTCGTTCGGAGTTGTTTTGGGCTTTTGAGATTCATCAGCCGTTTGGAATGGAACCTTTGAGCACCACTCTGTTTCTGTGTTGACTTGGCTCTCGCTTCTCGCATCGTCTTCTACTTCCAATATAACACACAATCAGTGGCAGTGTTTTCCTCTAGCTCTCTCTCTAGATTTTAAGCAAAACGTCATGGATTTGTTTAGCTGGAAGGGAATTCATTCATTGGGGCTTTCCAGTTATGTGCATAGTGTAGCTGCGGCTGGAGCCGGTTTGGGGATTCTCTTGGAAGTTTAGTGTTTTTGTTTAGAGTGTGTGTGTTGTTTTATTGGAACCTGGAACGCCTTTGGGGAATATCAGCTGTAACACGTACAGTTTATATTTAACCGTCACTTTCAAATGGAGATGTGTGTATCTTGTTTGTTTGGGGGGAAGTGGGCAGAAGGGTGATGTTAAGCAGGTGGCTTGACTGGAAGTTTGTTGTTGTTTGGGTCATGCGCATTTACTATGTCGAGCTGGAAGATTTGTTTTGTGTACTCAATTATTGTGGTGGGTGTGTATTGATGTTGGTGGATTGTTTTTGTTTTGGATCTGTGCCGGTAGAAAAAATTGTCTCCATGATATGATTAGGAGATAATGGGGTAGATACATTTAATAAGTCAGTTTTAATTTTTTTCTGGTATTAACTTACACTACTAAAGTTTTATGGCACGAATTGGTGTATTCTTATATAATGTCCTCTGTCTCTTGATTTCAAGACAATCATCTTTCGATTGCAGATGGTCTAACACCGCTTTTTGTTCTTTTCGAAGGTGTATTCAAGGGTCCGAAGAAAGACTGGCCTTGAAGTTCCTGATCAATTAAGTTTTAGTTGCTGCCAATAGGATTCATTTATTTTGCATTCTACAGGTGATGTTGTTGTTGATGTTGATGTTGATGTTGATGTTGATGTTGATGTTGATGTTGATGTTGATGTTGATGTTGATGTTGATGTTGATGTTGATGTTGATGTTGATGTTGATGTTGATGTTGATGTTGATGTTGATGTTGATGTTGATGTTGATGTTGATGTTGATGTTGATGTTGATGTTGATGTTGATGTTGATGTTGATGTTGATGTTGATGTTGATGTTGATGTTGATGTTGATGTTGATGTTGATGTTGATGTTGATGTTGATGTTGATGTTGATGTTGATGTTGATGTTGATGTTGATGTTGATGTTGATGTTGATGTTGATGTTGATGTTGATGTTGATGTTGATGTTGATGTTGATGTTGATGTTGATGTTGATGTTGATGTTGATGTTGATGTTGATGTTGATGTTGATGTTGATGTTGATGTTGATGTTGATGTTGATGTTGATGTTGATGTTGATGTTGATGTTGATGTTGATGTTGATGTTGATGTTGATGTTGATGTTGATGTTGATGTTGATGTTGATGTTGATGTTGATGTTGATGTTGATGTTGATGTTGATGTTGATGTTGATGTTGATGTTGATGTTGATGTTGATGTTGATGTTGATGTTGATGTTGATGTTGATGTTGATGTTGATGTTGATGTTGATGTTGATGTTGATGTTGATGTTGATGTTGATGTTGATGTTGATGTTGATGTTGATGTTGATGTTGATGTTGATGTTGATGTTGATGTTGATGTTGATGTTGATGTTGATGTTGATGTTGATGTTGATGTTGATGTTGATGTTGATGTTGATGTTGATGTTGATGTTGATGTTGATGTTGATGTTGATGTTGATGTTGATGTTGATGTTGATGGTGATGTTGATGTTGATGTTGATGTTGATGTTGATGTTGATGTTGATGTTGATGTTGATGTTGATGTTGATGTTGATGTTGATGTTGATGTTGATGTTGATGTTGATGTTGATGTTGATGTTGATGTTGATGTTGATGTTGATGTTGATGTTGATGTTGATGTTGATGTTGATGTTGATGTTGATGTTGATGTTGATGTTGATGTTGATGTTGATGTTGATGTTGATGTTGATGTTGATGTTGATGTTGATGTTGATGTTGATGTTGATGTTGATGTTGATGTTGATGTTGATGTTGATGTTGATGTTGATGTTGATGTTGATGTTGATGTTGATGTTGATGTTGATGTTGATGTTGATGTTGATGTTGATGTTGATGTTGATGTTGATGTTGATGTTGATGTTGATGTTGATGTTGATGTTGATGTTGATGTTCGTGGCGTTGATGACTAAACTTTTTCAATTTTTGTTTTAAGAATGTCACAAAAAAGCTTACCTACATTTCCAACTTTTAAAAATGCATTATGTTAACCAATACGATGTTTGTTAACATTAAAAAAAATCCGTAGATGACTTTGGAGGCATTCCAAATTATTTTGTGCGAAAAGAAACCGAAACCAATACCAGAAAATATAGGTTTATATGCACAGCACATACACAAGTGCATATTGACATTCCATTCTCTTCCTATCATATCAGTAACCTTAACCCATTTCTATCTATATCTCCGAATATAAACATCCATTTTTGCGTAACACATCACAAAAGATAAATAATGTAGGTGTTTGTTCTTGCGTCATTTGATGAAAAGGATATTTTTCAAACATTTATTTTCATCTTTTCAAATAGGTATGTAGGTACTTGTATTATATCATTTCAACTTGTTATTGCATAAAAAGAAATTTCTTCAAAATCACGTTGCGTAAAGAGTATTTCCACTATCCACTTACTTTTGAAGAAAAGAAAAAATATCCTTGACGCTCTACAATTGAATTCATTTAGTTGACAATAATTCCATTCATTTTTCTTTTTCCTCAGGCAAAAAGAAATATTTTTTCGAGAATTCTTCAGTTTTTGTTTGTCCTTTTTTTTCATTTCTATTGTTCCTGACACTCGTTGGAATATTATTTTGATTTAACTACGAGTACCTCGTCCTGTCTACAACCCATCTTTTTATACCCACCATCATCATCCTTTGTAAGGACATAAGAAAAGGATATCGCAATTCATTTCATTGAACTTTGGCGACGAACAGCACTTTCGCGTGTTTCAAACATTGACTGCAGCCGCGATACCACGACACCACGACATTATGGATTCGAGGACTAAAAAAAAAAAAACAATTTGCAGGATACCTACTTTGTAACTTGAAGCGAGGCAAATCTGTTAAGATCACAAACCGGTCGCACGTACCTGTACTCCGTTTCTGGATTTATTTTCACTGCACCGCATACCAAAATTAGACGTCATATAATTTTTGTCTAGCAATTATTTTAACTTTTTCTGAAATTTTTGGAACAGAAAAATTCAATTTTTTTCCATTTTACTTGAACAATATGAGCCACTGTAAATTATAGCCGTGTTTTTTTTCGAAAATTGTGAAGCAAAAGCTTTTCACAAAACCGATTCGAAGTCACTGTGGTTATTAGGCTCTTTCTTATGTACTATGTTCCATGTTCCATTGTTTCAAATTGTTCCGAAATATTTATTTTATCTCACTTTGACTGAAAGAAAAGCAATAAAGTCAGTACCTAAGCATTTACGAAAAATTCTGACTAACAATTTACTGCACTTAGCCACATTTACAACAGCAGTGGTTTCGTGAGAATTTAAATACGAAAAGCAAAAGCTACTCCAAGTAAATCTGGCTTTTAAACTCTTTAAGTGTATTCCATAGTTTCAGATTGTTCCAAAGCATTCATCTTAATCCGCTTTAACTGGATGAAAAAAGGTTAAGTGTAATTTCCAGTAAGTTTTTTTTGTTAGGTTGTATTTTCAATTTTTACTGACTTAGCTTCGAAGTCTCCGAAAAAAACGGATATTGTCATGATGAATTGACAAATTGCAATATTTTCGGCATGTTGCCGGCTTGTTACATTTGTGTCCTTGATGCTCTGTCCCACAAAAATTGTCAGTACCAGAGAAAATCGAACGTTTGCATCCCAGTTTGATTGCAGCGTATTACATAAGTCTATCGCATGTAAAAAGCTTGAAAAAAGCTTTCCCATAAAAAGTGTACTGACAATCTTTGTGGGACAGAGTATAGTTTGTCAGTTGTGTAAGTCAAACAGTGAGCTGGATCTATGTAATTTTGGGGGTCGGTCGTGTTAATTTTAAATTCAAAATTTTCATCAGGTATTCCTATAACATAGCCCTTAAGTCAGTCAAGTAAAAAGTGTGAAAAAACTTACAACAATGGATTGGGTGCCAGTGCCAGTGCCAGTGCTATTCAACGATATTACTATGCCTTGTGTTTTTACTCTTCCCTTCTGAGCTGGTTCAGTGCATTCATCAATGTAAAGATTTATAGTAGGAGCATGGAGGCAGAAGGCGGTCGGGCAGTAAAATTTGTCACGGGTAAGGGTAGAAAGGATTCGACGACGAGTTGAACGACTTTGAGAACTACGAATGTGCAACGATATCGTGCGATTGGGCAATTTTGTCGTTATTCCATTTTGTTTTCAATTTTTTTTTAAGGTTTTCTGTTGTTGAGGTATTGTTCAGTTATAATTATGTTAAGGGTCATTGAATGTGCATCAACTTGATGCATGAAGGGTAAAATAATGCAAAGTGTTATTACCTACAGAACTAATGTTTTCATATTTTGAGGAGGGTTTTGTTGTAATTTAAGCACGAAAGCGGGGTTGGTTGAGATTTGAAATTATT
Organism: Meliscaeva auricollis; assembly: GCA_948107695.1. Classification (NCBI taxonomy): domain Eukaryota; kingdom Metazoa; phylum Arthropoda; class Insecta; order Diptera; family Syrphidae; genus Meliscaeva; species Meliscaeva auricollis. The sequence goes on from OX403618.1 coordinate 79,383,160, forward strand.
GATTTATTTATTTCTTTTATATAGGATGAATTGTGTTGTGAAACTGATAAGAGAATCATTACTTGCATTGAAAACAAAATATTATCACAATATTGTATTTAAGGAAATAAAGGACCAAATTGGAAAGCAATCTCATTCAATTCAAGCCTCGGTGGCGCAGTAGGCAGCGCGTAAGTCTCATAATCTTAAGGTCGTGAGTTCGAGCCTCACCCGGGGCATTATCTTTTTTTAAATTTTTTTTAGTATCCTTTGGTTTTTTTTTTTTAAATAATTCCTTATTACTGCGGAATAATTTAAAAATCATCGAATGTATTGAATATTATAGATAATATTTGATTTTAAATGTTTGTTATTTTAACCCTTATGTAGAGTAAAATATGATTTATTCTTTTACCTACTTGTTTTATTATATGGATACTTCATGAAGTTTGATATTATTAGGAAGTGGAAAAAGCCATATTTTGCAAAAAAAAAATATAAATATAAAATAATAAATAAAAAGTAATGAAATAAAATAAAACAAATAAACACTTGTCGTCCCACTTTTTAAAAAGTGGAACAAGTTAATACACAATCATCTACCAGATTACTGGAAATAAAACTCTCCTATCGAACATATTCGAAGAACTTGGCTGCCTTATTCGGTCAAAACTAACATTGAATGTTTTGACTGAAACAACAGCAACTTACATGAGTTATTACAAAAGTCATAGATAGGAGTTATAGCCATATCACAGGCTGCTAAGCCCAATTATGAGATTCCATTTTCCAAGTCACTTTATGCTATTTATTTGAAAAAATATTGGCAAATAGTTTGTTTGGGTTAGCTCGAGTTACAGTTTGTCAAATTAACTGGGCTCAAAGCGATTAAGCAACAGTTTGATTAAGAATCGGATTGGCAGCCTGTGAAATAGTTGGTATCACAGAGAAGTTGTTTGTTGATTCAATAAAATTATTCGCTGGAATTTAGCTAGCGAAACGTCTGCAGAATCTTACAATTGTTGTAGTTGAGCTAATTGTTCATATCCGTTAATTGTACTTCAATTTGAATAGTCAATATGCGACCGTGAGAGAAATATCACAATTGTTGATACATGCAACTCACATTTTATATCGAATCTCTAAAAACATTGCAAATAACATTCATTCATTTGATACCCTGGTGATGTGCTGTCCAATTGAATTGCAACAGAGTATAACTAAATTATCACAGCAGGTTTTGACAGAAGATATATCTCCATTCGATCGAACCACATAACCCCAACTCAACTATCTATTCAATTATAATTGTCTGATCAAATCCGCAACTCGTATCACCAGAAACACATCTTATTCTTAAAAGCAACAAAAACCAACACCAACAAAAAAAGCTCAACAAACATCATAGACAACATCAACTAGGTATACAACTCAATTTGAACCTGTTCCCAGACCATAACCAAAGCAAACCAAACCAAAAAGCAATTTTATATGATTTGCTGCCACTGGCACCATGGCACCAGCACCAGCTCCAACCACCCAGATCATGTCCAATGGCACGTCAAGTGGAATGGCCTGATGGCCAGCCAACAATATGTTGTTTGTTGACCAGATGTTTGTTGTTGCTTATTATATGTTGTCGGATGGAAAATTGATACCTATACGTTGCACTGTGGCTGGAACACAAACTGAACATCGCTGGCGCTGGCCAACCCATCTCCGATTACAGGCAACAATTTTTTTCTCTGTTTTTCTATTTATTTTGGTGCACACTCGCTCTCCCCCTTATAATCTAATGATCCAGTGAAGCGTTACGCTTATGGAATTTTTGACATCAAACGAACGTAACATGAACATGACGTTCCAAAGTGACATATATTACGTGTGTATGAAACGGTTTGTTGCACCCAAGCGGAAATAATTAACAGCACAGTATAGTTCTCCACTTCCCCACCAGGCGAATCAATGGCTTTGAACTTGAAATGATTTTCCAAATGTGAATTTTTCGGAGTGAAATTCTATGTAGAAGAAGAATTTGGCGGGAAAAAGTGGTGGCCTAATTGGCATTCTAGTCATTGTTCATTCTGTTGCTAGTAAGTAGAGTTATTTGTTCTTTTAGAGAAAATGTGTTCAATGCCAATTGGAAAGTAATTATTGGAGAGACTCCAAATGGTCAGTGGCCAGCGATGAAAATTGATGTTCGATTGTGAAAGAGAGGCGTTGAAAGTCAAGGCATTTATCATCACATTTTATATTCTCTTTCGAAATAACTTTTGAATGGAACAAATTCACCTCGTTACCAGATTTGATTTCAGGAAAATCAGTTTATTATGAAGAAGAAAATCTCCGGAAAACAAATAACAATAAAAAAGATAATAATAATTGGGAAAGTGTTCTTCTCTTTTGTTGGTTTGTTTTCTCGGTTCTAAAGGTTTATTTGAAAGATTTTGAAAGAAAACATGCTCGACCATACATTAAATCTTCAAGGTTAATTGTTGTTTGCGGAATCTAATTTATATCTAGAACACTAATGGAATTTTAACACGAAAAAAGAGAGTAAACACCAAAGCAAATACGTGTCTGTCTATCTGTGAAACTGATAGAATTGCATTTGCATTTTTACCCGGTAATCCACAAACTAGAAATCTGATACGTGAAATAGTTAAAGAACTGGAGAACATACCTACTTATGGAGTCAAAAACATAAAATGATATCAATCTTAAAACACTTTCTTTTGTTACTTTTACACGCAATCAAAAGGAAACCGTTTCGGAATGTGATTTATACCTACATAGGTTTTTTTTTTTGGGCAATGTTACATAATCAAAATACTCAGATTTGTATTATTCCATGTAAAACTGACATCATGCTCGAAGATAAAGACGTAGGCAATTGGAATGCATTCTATTCTGCATAGCGTGATTGCAAGAATTTTTGTGGTTAAATTGAAGCTGTTAGTGCCTAAATTATAAAACAATTGAATTATTTGAACCATAATGTGAGATCTGTTTGAATGACAGGTGGAGAAAGTATGATCAAAATCGACCCAGCCAATTGTAGGCGAAGGTTCTTAATTTTTTAAGAAACTTCTCCTAGTGACCTATATCCATATAGTCTGTGATGGTTTCTGACACTGACAGGATATATAAAACTATCGGACCTACTTTTATTGAAATCGAAAATATCAAACAAAATAATGTGGATTGTCAAAAATTTCGAATTATAAATATTTTTAAAAACCCGAAATATCGAATGCTATTAGCCATATTTTATTTCCCCCAGATGCAGATTTGATTTTGTTTTCAAAAGTCCACGAGTGTAACAAAAACTACACAAGATTTAGGTGCGTGTGTTGTTTTCCTTTTCTAAAATCCAATCTAGATAACCTATGTACATCTGGCGGAAAATAGAAAATAGCTTATCTGTAGAATGTCAAAAAAAAACCTCGAAAAACTATTCGATTTTGAGTCAATACTTTAGATTGCGGGCAAATCTTGAGCCACTTGCTCAAAAACATAATTGTGCTACAAAAACAAGAGATTGTCTAAACGAACAACCGCAAGTGGTTTCCTAATAGGTAGGCCACCAGGGCCATTAATGTAGAACAAGTTTACATGCTATTAGAAAAACTAAAAAAACTTAAAAAAAATTGAAAAAATAAAAAATAAATAACTAAGAAATAAAATTTATTTTATTATTTGTAATACTACTTAAATTATGAAATAACAAATCATTTGAGTCATAAATGAGTTGACATTACTACACACTACAGATTTCAGAGCATTTGGCATTTAAACATGTTAGTAAGGAAGCGGTTTAATTGATCTATACCTTGGGTGTTTAAGACCCACAAATCGCCACCGATATCTGATTTGTCACTGAAAGTTAGTTTATATCATGTTCTTCATATGTGTGTTGGGGTCATCGTAGATTATCGCCTGAGGAATGAAGAAGTTATGTTAATTTTTGTCCATCAACATCATCAACATTTCGAGGCTTTTCATCAGTGATGTCTTCTATTTCCATTACAGGTGATCGAGGTTGGGACATCATCAGTCCTCCTTCAAGGAGACCTCTACGCTTGTTTTGTTTAAGAGAATGCATTTTCCTTAAAGTTTCTCTACCAGTTCCTAAATTTTTAGAGGTATGCGCAAATGCTTCTCCTTCCGCAGTCGTAGAATAAGAACTTGAAGTAGTTCCTCCGGCAGCTATAACTACTTCTCCAACTGAACTATCATTTGCTGATCCACTGATAACTGATGTGCTGGAATAAGTATTATTCCCTTCAGATACATTACTAGCAATAGTTCCACCTTGAGAAAAAGCTGATTTTTCAATAACTGTGCTCGCATAAGCTGTTCCTCCCACGGCTGTGCTATTAAAAGTTGAAGTTCCTATTGTGTTCATTTGCATGGCTTGCATTCCTACCATTCCTTGTTGCATTCCCAATAAGCCTTGTTTCATTCCAAGCAGAGTATTATTGTAAGTCTGCAAGATCAGTTCTCTATCTTGCTCGTCGAAACTGTCGTCTGCTAGAAGTCTTCCGTTCAAAATAGAAAACTCTTTGTCTTCATAAGTACTTCGGAAATGACCTTTGCCAATAGATTTAAACGTCATTATAGCACTCTCACCATTTCGCCTAAAATAGTTGGTGTTTATAGCTGATCCAGGTGGAGGATTCCAAGCTTCTTGGTTATTTAAAGCAGACACTCCACCCTCCAACTCCTTCATACCTCGTTGCATACCTTTCATGGCCTCAATATAAACCCTTTTTATTGCTGCCATATCAGATTCATTGAAAACAAAGTAATCATCTCGAACATTGCCTTGTATTATATGAAATTGAGACCCCTTGTAAGTTCCTCGGTACAGGTCTGATGCGATTTGACTGAATGTCAGTATTTCTCCATCAATAGTTGTATCAACACGAATGTTTGATTCTTGGTTGATGGGTAAATATGGCTGTATGGCAGGAGGCTTAATAGCCTGGGCAGCTTTTGCCGCTAGTATTGAATTCAAGTGTTTCTTAATTAAAACTTCTTCTTCTGTGCTTACGGTGGATATTATAGGGTCTTCTTTGGTGAATGTTGGGGCATCATCTTGTTTCTGTTCTATTTGTCTTGGCATTGGCACTGGAACAGGTGTAATTGGTGGTGGTGATGGTGGCGGAGGTGGTACTTGATTTGAAGGTTCTTGCTGAGTTGGTTCTAATTGAACCACGGGCGATGGAGGTTGTTCTTCCTTTGTTGTCTGAACCGAAGATTCTTCAACTGATACTTCGGTTATTCTAGATTCTTCAACTGATACTTCAGTGATTCTGTCTAATTGAATCGGTTCATCCACATTCTTAGGCTGTTGGGATATTACCTCGGGAGGAACTATTTTGGGTGGTGAATCAATAATTTCAACTCGACTTTCCACAGTATTTGGGTTTTCTTCATTACCGCAAGTGCAGCATAACCTTTAAACCATTATCAATACAATAGCTTTGTTATTTTATGATACAATAATAAAAAAAAACTTACCTGAAACGCATGTTTTAGGACGTTTACTACTCTACACCTTTCATTGATAAATACACAAAATATACTGTGAAGCAAGTAATATTCCGTTGGGAAAATAAAACTCTTATCGAATTAACCTTTATCATATTTTATATTTTTATTTCGATTGATAAGAATTATCGAATCCAGGGCATTATGTCGGGGCAGTATGATTAGAACAGTCAAATAACGTCTTTCTTATCTAAACTCTTACTTAAAAGCTACATAAGTTATTTGGTATTGAGTATTAGTAAGGAATTTATTTGTTTGCTAATTGAAAAGTAGCTATAAACAACCTTTAAATGTATTTCTAGGTGATTTACAATTTGTAGGTACTCGAGTATATTTGTTCTTTCGATAATTAAAAAGTAAAATTTGCACTTAAAAAATAGTTTTATCCAATTTTAACCAGTGCGTCATCGTTAACAAGTTCAATAACTAGATTCAACTTTTTATTCAACAGGGGGTAGTAGTAAACTGGCTGGACTTAAATCAATCTTAACTGAAACTTAAGGGAATAATGACGGATTGTATTCCGTATAAGTACAAATCATCAATCAAACTAAAACTATTGATAGTTTGATTCGAGCTACAAAAGGTTAGAGAAGTAAGTTTCCGATGTTGTAAGTCTAAATTCTCTTTAAAAATTAGAAAAAAGTTTAAAAAGGCTATAAACATAGACTTGCTAGGACCAAAAATGAAGGCAAAACATAATATACCTACTGAAATGTCCCTAAGGTATTCAAATTGTTTTTGTAATTTGTAAAAAGCTTAGGGATGTGTACGCAAACTTTATCGAATGTCATTTTCGATTTGCAATATGGAGTGATCTCGATTTGTCCTTCTTTCTTTTTTAAATAAAATACGAAAAAAACAAATATTTTTTTCTTATTCTGCGCGATGGTTAAGATATCAATTAGCTTCTTAATTTAATCAAATGTATACGTTATTTTATTTTTATTAGTCAAAACGTGTTTTATTAAAAAAACAAAAATCAACGAACTCATCCTTCGCACGTCAAACTGCCAACCTTCAAACAAAAAATTAATACGACTCTGCGCCATCTTTATTTCAATATTTTAAAGCTCTATAGCCAGCATCGCCATCTTGATTTTGCTGCCTCATTTTTCGGCGGCATTCGTTTTGTTTTTGTTTTCCAAAGAAAGTTTTACTGCGCTGCTTACCCAACAACTAATGAAACACTATTAACTTACGACTATTTTACTGCGCTGCTTACTCAACAACTTATGAAACACTATTAACTAATGACTATTTAAATTATTTTTTGGCAGCTTCGTCTTGTTTTTGTTTTTCATAGAATGTTTTACTGCGCTGCTTACCCAACAGATAATAAAACACGGCTAGTGATAAGCATAGTGCAAGCTTTAGGTAAAAGGGAAATGATGTAAAATTAGAAACCGAAACCGAGAATTAAAATTTCTGAACATCAAAACGGGAACCCAAAGAGACAATAATATATTTCCATTCCCATACTCCATGCGGGAGAAGCCTGCGTAAAGATACATATCCAAACAAACATGCTAAATTGTTTTTGTGGGAAATGGTCTTCGAGTGTTTTAAAAATCATTGAAAAACCTGCTCCGTTCAGTTAAAGATCGATTTTTATGATTACTATCCTGCTCACTAGAAAAAGAAAAGTTTAGTAACTGATTTTGTTAGTGAAAACGCTGATAATTAAAATTGAGCATTTCTTCAATAAAATCTAAATTTTACAATTTTAAAGTACGAATACTCGAGAAGAATGTAAACCACCTTGACACACGTTTAACGGTTATGTACATAGACCTATCGTTTCGCTATCAAATAAATTGTTTACAAATACTCAAGATCACATTTATCTTCCTTAAAAGTTAGGGAGGAGATAAGAAAGGGGTTTTGGCTGGTCTTATCATATTTCCCCGAATTAATGCACCGCATTCGATAATATTTTTTTATCAATAAAACAAAAGAAAGGAAATTATAAAAAAAACTGATAAATTTATCGTGATAAGAAATTAATTTTATTTCCATTGGAACAGGTATTTCCTGCATCACAGTTTATTTTGTGAATTAAACAATGAAAGGTGTAGGATAGTTAAGGTCCCTATACAAAATGCGTTTCAGGTAGGTTTATAAAAGTCATTTCTACCGACAAAACAACTAAATGTAGTATTTATGATTTGTATCAAGGTTATGTTGCACTTGTGACGATGAAGAAAAGCTAAAAACTATCGAAAACAATGAAACTCGGAATCAAACTATCGAAACAACACCGCAAACAGTTCTTCCGGAGGTTATAACTCAACAACCTAAACATGTGGAAGAGCCAATTCAATTGGATAGAATTACCGAAGTGTCAGCTGAAGAATCATCGGTTCAAACAACAAATGAAGAACAGCTGAAATTGCAAGCGACGAGGTCGGAATCATCGAATGAAGAATTAATACGACCACCACCTGTTCCAGTACCAGGAAATGTAGATCAGACACAAGATGATAATTCAACAGTTGACAAAGAAAACCCCACGGAAATCACACTAAAAGAGACATTATTTAATAAGCTATTAGATGTGATGCAAGCTGAAAAAGCTACTCAGGCTCGGTTCCCTCCTTTCACACAGCCATATTCACCCGTCAACCAAGAATCAAAAATTAGTGTTGACACAACTATTGATGGAGAACAACTGACCTTCAGACAAATCGCACCAGATCTTTACCGAGGAACATTCAAAGGATCTCAATTCCATATCATTCAAGGCACCGTTCAAGATGATTACTTTGTTTTCAATGAATCTGATATGGCGGCAATAAAAAGGGTTTATAATGAGGCCATGAAAGGTATGCAACGAGGTATGAAGGAGTTGCAAGGTGGAGTGTCTGCGCTAAAAGATCAAGAACCTTGGAATCCTCCATCTGGATCAACAATCAATATCAACTATTTTACACGCAACGGTAAGAGTGACATAATGACGTTTAAAGCTATTGGACAAGGTCATTTCCGAAGCACTTATGAAGGCAAAGAGTTTACTATTTTGAATGGAAGACTTCTAGCAGACGACAGTTTCGATGAGGAGGATAGAGAACTGATCTTGCAGACGTACAGTAATACTCTGCTTGGAATGCAACAAGGCTTATTGGGGATGCAGCAAGGGATGTTGGGTATGAAAATGGGAATGCAAGCCATGCAAATGAATTCAATGGGTAACTTTGCTTTTGCTCAAGGTGAAACAGTTATTAATAACTCATTCGTTGGAGGAAATACTTGTTCGAGTACAGCGATCGGTGGATCAGCTTTTGCTAGCTCAGTTGGAGGAGTCGCTATGGCTGGAGGTACTGCGGTTGGAGGAACATTCTCACATGCATCTTATAATCTTGCTACTGGTCAGGAGACTTTGAAGAGAATGCGTTCCTTAAACCATGGCCAGCGAATAAGTCTTCTGGAAGAAGGATTGATGGCCCAATCACGACAACCAGTGATGGTGATAGAAGATATCACTGAAAGTTCACCCAAAAAACCTCAAAACTTCGACGATGTTGATGGAGGCAAATTAGCTGAACCAGTTCTTCAGAAGACAACATTCACTCCTCAAGCGATAATCTACGATGACCCCAAGACATATGAAGAACAAGATAAGAACGAACTTCCCGCAGCTAAGCAATTAGACGAATACATTATATCGCTGGATGAGAATTTCAATTCAGAAAACAGATATCACTTCCATCAAGCTAGGCCAAAAAGAGTCAATCGGACGCTCAGTCCGAAGCAGAAATTTCGACTTGAAAGTCCTGAGAGATATTCTTTGTTTGAAGGAGAATGCTTAAAATTACACAACCAATATCGAAAAATGCATGGAGTTCCACCTCTGGTCCATAATGAATTTCTATCTCAAGTTGCTAAAGAATGGGCAGAGGTTTGTTTTGATGATTGAAATAGCCAGACGCAGACTAGGAATTAATAATTGTTTTTCTTTTTTTCCAGCACCTAGCCCTACAGGATGCTTTCTATCATAGACCAGATAATGAATATGGAGAGAATCTCTTTTATGTTGATGGAATGCAATGTAGTGCTAAGATGGCAGTCAAAGATTGGTATGATGAAATTGATTTATATGACTATGACAATCCAAAGTTTTCAAGAGAGGTGGGACATTTTACACAACTGGTATGGAAAGATACCAGAGAAGTTGGCACTGGAGTGGCAAAAATGTAAGAATAGATGTTTCCTCCCTTATATCTATGATGTCTGTTCATATCTTTATTGTCAGTATATTAAAATATGTATATAAATTTTCATTTGCAGAGGAAGAAAGATGTGGGTGTGTTGCAACTATTATCCACCAGGAAATGACTTGAGTAAACTTAATGATGAATTTGTACCACGTCCTGTTATGAAACGCATGTAAAGTGGAATTGAAATGATGAGAAAGTTTTATTTTATCCGTCCAATTGAGTATTTTATTTGTGAATACAGAAAGTCGAACGTTGAAAATTCGAAATAAAGAAAAATCAGTGAAAAAAAATGTTTTATTAATACAAAAGAGGTGTGTATAACGTAATCCAGATGTTTTAGTTGGGATGTCAGACTCCAATGAATTTTATCATTTCCGTTTAACAGGAAATGTATTAGTGATAATATGCAACCCTGTCTGACTCCACATTGGAATTCAAATTCATTCGACAACCTACCTTTATGTAAAACGTGACATTTGCATCCATCATAAGTTATGTTTTAAAATAAACTTATATGAAATGCCTCTCCTGCGTAAGGCAATCCAAATATATTCTCTGTTGACACCTTTTTGAAGGTGTTAATGTGGTCAACACAGGATGAAGCAGTGCGGAAACCTGCTTGTTAGACGTCGAGTGGGTCTTCTAGATATTCCATTATTCGCGACGATTGTTACTGCTATCTTGGCAATTGCAGGTAGAACGCAAATCCCTCTCCAGTTTTCACACTGCATCAAATCTCCTTTCTTCGGGAGCTTGACGATCATTCCCTTTTTTGACTTCTCTGGGAAGCACTCAGAGTTCCATGCTCTCTCTATGAGTGGATGCAGTAATTCACTGGATGTCGTTGGTGCTGCTTGTAAGAGCTCTACAGCAATACCGCTATATTTTTCTTCAGTGTATTAATTGCGGCAATTATCTCTTCTCTACTGGGAGGTGTGGTGCCAATTCGGGCATTTATTGCTTCGGACGTGTCATGACTCATGACCCATGAGGTATTAAGTGCGCATCACTGGCGAACACACGGTTTAATACCGAAGCGAATTGTTGCTTCCACCTTCTGAACTGGTCCTCATCCGAATGAAGCAGAGAGGGAACCATCTACATCTTTCACCAGGTGTTTGTTTGAGCTTAGTAGACCAATGAGCTCCTTAGTGATTCCATAAACAGTTCTGCTGTAACGCAGATGTGCTGCCTATTCAGCTTCTTCAGTTTATGCGTTGATATAGTTACGCTTGTCACGTCTGATTCTACGCTAAACTTCTCTCATCTTCATACGATACGTAGACTCTAGCTTGTTTTTCTCTGCTGTTCGAGTAGTAGTGAACTATTAAAAGCCTGAATTTCAATTTGATATCATTAATATTTTAAATTGTGTACGCCCTAAATTATCTACCAGGCGACATTATTTACTATATGAAAAACCTCGCAGGACAAAGATACAACCATTTTCAAAAATTAAACATGATGAAGGAACAGTAAGGGTGTTGAGCAAGCAACTTAAAATAATGATAGTATCAAATTGGTATTATGCTTTTTTAATGGTCTCCAACGGCATCCATGAGAAAATATTAAAAGTCTTAAATTTGAAGTTGGTTGTTTTTTTTCTTTTGTAAGGAATTTTTTTTTAAACCAGAGGAATAATTAAGGGTAAAAAATAGGGAATTTGAAAACAAAAATTTCTTGCTAAATTTTTTTCTTAATTTTCTTTAATTCTGCAACATAATATAATAATATAATAATAATAATAACTTGGGAAGTGTTTTTTTAACATTTAATTCACTAATAAAATCAATAATTTCAGTCTTAATTTCAATAATCTTTAATCGGCCTCGGCTCTGGAACAAACTCTTCAAATGGCATCGATAACCCATTTCCTGGTGGAAAATAATAACAGCACACCCATATCTTGTCTCCTCTGAAAAGGAAAAAAAAATAAATAAATTTCTCCTTAAGAATAAAAAGAAACAACAGTTAATCTCCTTACATTTGTGCTATTCCTGTTCCCATTTCCTTGGTATCCTTCCACACCAACTGTGTAAAATGTTCCGTCTCATTAGTGAACTTGGGATTCTTGAAGTCATACGAATTAATCTCATTATACCATGTCGAAATGATTTTTCTTGCATTCAATGGCACTCCATGGGAGTGATAAAGATTCTCACCATATTCATCGTTGGGTCGTTTACGTGTTGTATCCTTAAGTGCTAGATGCTTTAATAAAATACATCAAAAATTTAATATGAAATTCAAATTACTCATGATAGATTTATCTTTATACCTCTGCCCATTCTCGAGCCATTTCACAAAGCAATATACTGTGTGCTAATGGGGGAACTCCATGAATCCTTCGGTATTCATTGTGAATCCTTAGACTTTCGTCCTCTAAAAGAAAACGTCTCTCGGGACAAGCAGCCTTCAGAAGTTCGATGGGATTTAATTGATTCCCAGACAGTTTTGTTTCCATTGCCCATTCTCCTCGATGAACTCCCAACTCGGTTTGTTGCATTCCCATCACTGCCCTTAAGAAGGTGCTCAGAATAAGCTCCTTATTAAGACCCCAATCAGATGGTCTCAAAGGCAAGACTTGCCCATTGGCTATTGAAAACATCTTTTTGTTACAAGTTCCTCGAAAAAGTCCTGGTTTGATTTGTTTAAATGTCATATGTGACTTTTCACCATTATCCGCGGTAAAATTGACTTTTATTTTAGATTCATTAGGTATGGTGAGTTCAGAGAGTCTACGATAATTTATGGTGGGGAGTTTCTGATTCAACGAATTCAATATTTTCTCTTCTAATCCTGATACCCCTTGCTGCATGGCTAATATAGCTTGTAAATAGTTTTTTAATATCAAATTCTTTTCGAATTCATCAAAAGCGCCATCTTTTGACAGAAGTTCTCCATTCAATATGGTGAATTTATTATTCTTAAATACACCACGGTAATGTTCAGGTCCAATTTGTTCTAATTTCATTTGATTTTGCTTCCCATTTTTGTATATATAAATAAAGTTTGATGTGGAATTGATAATTGGAGTGGTGTCACCAAAACTTAGTGTGGGGAATTTTGATTTAGTCAATTTTGGTGAATCAAAAACTGATGCCCGCTGGCTAGCAGCAGTTTTTGGAATGGTATTCGGAATGCATTCTGACGAGACACTAAAACCAGGATTGATATTCCCATCACTGTGAGTGTGAAAATTTGAAGGTGTGGTGAATTCACTGACATTTGTGGTGAAAGATGTTTTTTTCACTTTCTTAGGTTCTTTTACCCGTGAGAAGAAGGTTGATTTTGTATCGCTTGTGAAATTTTCCAGCGCAATCGATTCTACACTATGTCTTGGCTGTTCCCTCAATGGTGGTCCAGTTTGAAGTTCAATGGCAAGGCCTTTTTGTTTTTGAATAAATCCAATTCGTCCCTTGCCATCGATTACACAGCCACAACAAATTCTAAAATTATAATAAATATTTATTTCACAAGTTTCAAAAGTTTTTAATCAAAATTTAATTTACCTGAGGCGCATTCCGGAGAGCCTTACAATATATTGACCACCAACAACTATAGACAATTTCTGAGTGAGTGCGGTCTTAAAATTTATTGAATTGTGTTTGAAGGCCTTATCTTGCATTAAGTAGGTACACCACACTATCGCTTAACGTACCTATTACTGATAGCAGGAAATATCAACTCGATATCTCTGCTATGTGAAATGAAGAATTCATTTGAAGTTATATTAATTCACAGAACAGAAAGTTATCAGTTATCACATGCGGGGGTTCAAAGTGGTGACATATGATAAGAAAGTTTTGATAACAAGTTTTATATAGACCTTTGTTTACATTTTTGGTGGAAGTTTGATTACGATGAGCCCATTTTCCATGTTTATTCAAAGGGTTCAAGTTGAGTTTTTTGTTCAGTTTATTTATCATTTTGATGAGTCAAGGTATAGTAAAATGAATTGTTTCAGTACGATTGACATGACGTGACAGAACGATATCTTTTGTTCCCGAAAACAGTAAATGCAGAATAAATAAGAATAAGTAAGTGCCTTTATCTTTGTTCGAGCTAGAAGATATGGTTTAAGGTAAGAAACTACAAAAATATTATATTTAATAAGTAGCTGTACTAGGGAAGCATTTATTAATATTAGACTTCACTAGCAATAGTAAACTTTTTACTTTGACTATGATAAATCATAATTTTGGAGTACAGACTATTTCTTCATAATTTTGGTCACCCATTTTCAGTCTCAACAAATAGCGTCGAAAGAATTCCATGTCAGCGTAAAAAGAAATTGATTTTCCGATGTTGGTTGGTATTCTTTCCAAGATTTTCCCGGCATTCCTACTAAAGTACCGGCACCTGAAAATATAACACACAACACATTGAATAATAATACTATAATAATCGATGTGTTTGAGCAAGGAAAATTACACTTCGTAATCATACAGCTCACATCTGGTTCCTACAAAAAGTAATATAGTTGAAATAATCAACAAAAATTAGTTTTGTTTCGTCTTCCGAGCTGTGAAGATAAGTTCCCAAGTTTGAAAAGACTAATCATTGATTTACCGAAATTACGTCCGTAGATTTGCCGGCCTCTGATTGCTTGTAGCATCCTTTGAAATTGAAGACTGAGGGAGTTCTTGAGTTTTTCTAAACTCCTCTGATATCGTTTGATTTCAACAGCTCTCCAAATATATGGTTGCAGGATTTAACATTTAACATTAGGAGTCTCAAGATGAGAAGTTCATTTTCTTTTTCTACTAGTTTTGTTAGAAAGTTTATAACTTCTTCGAATGACTGCCGGTCTTCAAAGTTGACGAAAGAGAACAGAACTTGTCGATTTCAGCAATGTTCCCAGAGAAACAACAAATTGGTGGCAGATTTGGAACGCTATGCGGTGGTTTCCTTGGTGAATGTTGCTGTCGGGGAATACGTGAATGATTGCATGAGTGAATAGCTGCAACCAGACACGGCCCAGGCCTTCAAACTCCTGAAACAAACAAATTCAACGACATCTGTATTTAGTTGCCTCCAGACTTCCCGAAATTTTTTGAGGTCATCGCCCGGTAAACTACACAGATTGAGCCTAAGTGTGAATTAGTGAGGTTGGCGAGCTGTACATCCAGCTGAAACCATAACAATCATAGGTTAAAGAAGAAAAGAAAAAAGAAGCGGTTCCAGTGGATTGCTCCTAGGGAATGGCAGCGGTTTCATTGAAATAGGTACATAATGTACAAGCGTTGAAATTGAACATCTTTATGGTTTACTCCAAACAACAGTACAAAAACAAGTAACGCATTGACATTTCTTCGCTATTTTAAATTAGCGGACTTCTTGAAATATCATACGAAAAAGAAAGAAGAATTGCTCGATTTGAACAGTATTATCAAAAACAATATATTTTGTTAAACATCTGTGTCAACAATAACCGAAAATTAAACAAAAACAAAGATTACTACAACAGAAGTTCATTCTGTTCTCGCAGTTGAATCAGCTGACTTGCTAAAGTTATGATTGACAAAAGAGAAATTTCACAAATGCTTGATTAAATTTTAAGAAAGAATTCCATTATCAAAATATAAATTTTATTCAAGCCCGATAAGCATCTGACACAGACATTCAAAAAAAATAGAAACAATAGAAAAACAATGCTGTGTAATGTTGATATTGTTTTATCACACCAGAATGAACTTCTGAAATGGAATCAGTTTCAAATTAACCCTCTGCTCAGGTGTTTGGGTGAAAAATTTAAGTACTAAAATTTTGTTTCCCAACATTGTGTCTTGATAGACAAAACAAAATGTGTTTCAAGTACGGTTTTATAGTCTTAGCATGTGATTATGTTCCGTCATTCAAAAAATTTATAGTTTCTTATCTTTTCTCGTCGATTGTGCCAACGAACTTTTTATAGACTCTTTTGTTGTTACGATTATGGAGACAATACAATGACAGAAGATAGTGATAGAAGTGGCCAGGCCAATCCTCCATCAGTTATCGCTCAACCCATTCTATCCGGATACTACAATCTTTTTGTCAAAGAATGTCTGGACGAACACAATCGATACAGGGCACTGCATGGAGTACCAATGGTTACTTTGAATATCAACTTATCTGCCTACGCAACCGAATGGGCTAGAGTGAGAACAATACAAAAAAAAAAATACATCTTGGATATCCTACAGCAATTTCTTATCTATACTCTATTTAAGATTCTTGCTGACAGAAATACTGTTTTGATATACCGAAATGAGCAACTTTATGGTGAAAATCTTTTTGTGGCTCGTGAATACAATGTGGATGCGAGAAGTGTTGTGAAAAGTTGGTACGATGAAATAAAATCGTATAACTTTGCAATGCCTGAAAATTCACACGGAGTGGATCAGTTTACTCAAGTTATATGGAAGAATACCAAAGAGATAGGTGTGGGCATAGAAAAGAGGTACAATAGGTTGATTAATAAAATTTAAAATAATGTTTATTCTTTTGCAGAGGACAAAACACTTGGGTTGTGGTTAACTATGCTCCTAAGGGCAGTGTTCCCGGTAAATTTGTGAACAATGTTCCAAGACCTTTAAAATAAAAAGATATTAAGATAAGATAAACAAAGGTTTTAATTTTTTAAAAGACTAAAAATTTTAAGAACGATATTGGGTTCATATCGATTTATACAAAGAAGAAAAAGAAACTGAAAATATAAAAAAGAAGATAGAAAAATGAAAAGGAAGAAGTAGAAAAAGAAGAAGAAGAATACAAGATCAGAGGAGAAAGACGAAAAAGAGGAAAAGATGTCAGAGAACGAAAAGGAAGGTGAAGAAGAGGCGGAAGAAAAGGTACCAGAGAGACCTCTTACTTACAAAATGAAATGCTAGTTTATAAGTACTCGTATATACTTGTACGTGAAAGCCTTTTTTGTGGATTCAAAAACTATAACTGAAAAACAGTGGAACCTTTTACAGAACAGTAGATGCGTTTTGTGGGCAAAGCTATCCAGAATGCATCAGGATCTAGCACGTATTGCGAAAACACCACGGTGTATAAGGGAAAAAGGTATTCCGCCAAATCTAGTAAGATAATGTATAGGTTGCCGTTTGGCCCCTTCAGTTGCAAAATGTTTCTTTTTTTAAGCTAGAGACCCCAGGCCTTCACTTCTTAAAAAAATTCCCACAAATAACGGCTTTTCTTATTTAAGCAAAAAAACCTTTTAATTCTTAATATTAGTCATTTACCTAAATAAAAACTAAGTAAATTAAAAACTCGTATACAAATATCAAAAGAATATTCTTTCAAAATCTCGATAATTTTGTAAGGAATAGATTTGTTTTCATTTATTTATGTTTTTTCTCACCAAATGTTTTGTTTATTTCTCCGTTCTTATACGGAGTTTTTGATACAGTAAATTTGTGATCAAAAATATTCCTAGCAGGAAAGTTTTGGGTTAGTTTTGATTTCTATCATACTTTGGGTGGAATTTATAGTCGTCCCTCAAGTCCAGATTTTTCTTAAGTGTACGCTTGAGGAGACTTTTGCACACTTGAGCTATTGGTAGTCGAGATTGTGTGGACTCAAGTGAGGGCGGAAGCTACCTTAAGCATTTCCTTGATTCGTTAGGAATTTCAATTCTTGCTTCTTTTTACTTACCTGAGATCTCTTTTTTTATCACTGAAATGCACTATATTTAACTACAGGCACTATTATTTTTAAAAATTCCAGCATGGGGAACAAAAAAAAACCGAAATTTAGGCAAATTACAAATTTAAAACAAAAAATATTTTTTTTTTTCCTGGCAGTTACATATGTACATATATCAAATTATTTCTTTGTCAGCTTGATTGAGTAATAATTTTACTCAAGTCAAGATGTTTCTCTACTCAAGTTAGAGAATTTTTATTTTGTTTTTGAATACGGAATTCCTTTGAGAATTCGCTTTAGATTCTTCACAGCTTACGGGAGTTAAGAAAAATCTTGACTTGAGTAACGACTATGAATACCACTCTTTGTGTTTTTGGGGGCGCTGAATCCGAATCTGATGTTTGCCAACGAAATTTCGTGACGCAACATGGTCAAAAATGCAAAAACCCACGAAATTTTCAACGGTTTTGCAGTTTTTGAAAAAAATTTACCCTGCATTTTTGGTAACTACTTTGTTCGTTAGAAAACTATATTAATTAAACTAAGTTGTTACCTAGCTATCCTAGTTTAAAAGAATACAAAGAAAATAAAAGAAAATTTATGAAAAGATAATCTCAATTCAATACTAAAAACCAGTATTCAAACATTTTTATTTTTTAATTGTGACACTAACCGACTCAACGTGCGATACGTGTACCTGAACACAGAAAATGTCTCCGTTGTGTTTAAATAATTATTGCTTTCTATTTTTGAGAAAATTGGGCCACTCAACTTAATTTGGTAATAAAAGCCCACTATTTTCCAAGATTTGTTTTTTAAAATATTTTTAAAATTACAGCAAAAACTGTTTTTGAACAAAAAAAAAAATCTCTTAAGAAAATTAAGCTAGAGAGGCAGTTTAAAAAAAAAAATCTCTTAAAAAAATTAAGCTAGAGAGGCAGTTTTTAAACGAAAAACATTAAAAAAAAATTATGCAAATTGGACCACAGTACACCGAATTTGAAGTTGTTTGTCACTCCACTAAAATGTCAGCATTCAGAATTTTTTTAAATACGGACAGTTAAAAACTATGACTAATATAAATAACAAAATAAAATGTAGGTAAACCGACTTAAAAATCGAAAATACTATATTCTTTTAACTGAAATTTTATTTTAAGGAAAATAACCCAAAAATTACATCTAACCATCAAAGAATGGATGTTGTTTTTGTTTTCATTTCAAAATGTTTTTATCTTAACAAATGCACTTTAACAATAATTATAAAAATAACGGAATATAAAATAAATGCTAGAGATATATTCTCTATATTTGGTGACGTTTCAGCCTTTTTTATCGTACAAAAATAATTTTTGGCTTGAATACCTGATGAATAAGTTCCAAATAGAACACTTCTATATAACACATAAATAATTAATTAAAATTACTAATGGTTTTATCTAAGAAGCCTGGGAACATTTTGCTCGTACATGGTGGCAACATTTCCAGGAGGATCGTAATTTGCACAAACCCATGTAGTGTTTCCTCTATTAAAATGTAAAAACAATGTAAAAATTGAAAATAAAATATTTTCCAAAAATATGTACCTTATTTCCACCCCGACCCCAAGTTCTTTCGAATCCTTCCATAGAACTTGCGTAAAATGTCCAGTTTTCATACTAAATTTAGGTCTTCGAAAATCATAGAGTTTTATTTCGTTGTACCAACTTTCGACAGGTTTCTTGCCATTGATAGAGAAACCGCTGCACATGTAAAGATTTTCACCATACTTGTCATTTTGACTGTGTCGCATGGTGTTAATATTGGCCATATGCTAAAAATAAGAAGCTTTGTTTCGAAATCATTGCATTAAATGAGTTGAAGAAATTTCCTTACAATTGCCCATTTCTTCGAGATCGCACTTAATTTGGAATTTAACTTTAAAGGTGGACAACCATGAAGAGCCCGAAATCGATTGTGTTCGTTTAAACATTCCACTTCGAACTTATGACCAGTTGTTGCAGTTACAGTTGGAGTTGCTTGTGGTTTGGCAGGACGTGTTGTTATAATTCTATTTGATGGTTCACGTGGTAAGAAAGCCACTGATTCTGGTTGTGTAATTTGTGTTCCTATCGATGAAGGATGGCTCTAATAACATTGCAAAGAAAATTAATAGCATTATAATTTTAAATAAATTATTATCAAGAACTTCTTACGGTGTATGTGGTTGTAGTTGTTGTTACAACTGTTCCACCATTTCTTGTGATTTTTCGAACAACTGTAGTAGTACCATCTTCAACAGTTGTTGTTTCATCTTCATCGTCAGGTGAGCTTCTACAAAACAGCCAAGAGCAGCAACCTGTACTAAAAATTAAAACAAATAAAGTGTTAATAGAAAAATTAAAAAGAGACATATGTATTTTTTTTTTTTTATTTAATAGTATTTGAAATCCCCGAACTTTATTTTTTTCTAATTTTTAGACTAACCATTTTAAGCCATTTTAGAAGGGCCTTACTGTACCAAGTAAAATATATCAAGCGAACTCGATATTCTCAACTTTCTTTGTAATCTACGATCAGAGATGTCAGCAATCTCATTATGTCAGAACTGTTGAAATAAATGAAAAACTTATCTTGCAAGAAGATTTACTACTATCTGTTTCAATTTTCACAAGTATTTGCTTTGTGACTTGATTCTTTCGGTTCATTAACTTGACTCATAAGATTAAAAGAAAAAAATTAATTTAAAAGTCAACCACCAGTTCGTATAGGTACATTAATTTTCAATTAAAAGAATGTACCTACCTAGACCTGAGTGTAAACATTAAAAGGAGACAATGTCAACATTACTCATTCAGGGCAGATATTTTCTTATCATGACTCTCTTTCACAGGAAATTAATTTGATTATTTTGTACCTATATAATTTAATATCGAAAGACAAAAAAAAACGTGTTCAAATGATTCATTTATATTTAGTTTTAAAATCATTGGTATGATGAGATATGAGAATGGCTACCTATACTTGTACTTGTGGTTCGAGATTGTATAGTGCATTGATTCAGCATTAAGAAATAAGTTAATTTATTATATTAACCACAATATTACGTGTACCTAAACAAAATCAATCGAGTCATTATTGGGAAATAAGAGAAAGGAATAGGAATTTCCGACTAATGTAAGATCTATATTGTGTTTTTTAAAGAAAATAAAAAATAAGGTAACTTTTTCTGAGCAACATGGCAACAATACTATCACTCAGATTTGAAGAAGTCTTACCGCAATTCTTAAAGTTAACAGTACCTATTTCCTAGAACCATTTTGTTTGAAATCACTAAAACAAGCATTTCTTGATGTCATATTAGAAAAGTATCCTCAAAATATTTAGAATAATTAATATGAGAATTATTAATTGATTATTCCTTTTTAGAAAACACGCAAACACCTCGCAAGATAAGTTGCTTTCCAAGAAGTAAAAACTTTATTCAAGATACCTTCCATTTGATACCCACATCATTTTTTTTTGCTACTTTTGCGACTTTAGCTCGACCTTCCCATGCTTGATTTTGAAAATATTTCAACAATATAACAAAAACAATACCACCTTTATCATTTGATACCAAAAACGTTCGTGTACACTCAGGTATATGAGTTCTGTCAAATGAGATGTTTACCTCTATGTGGCTATGTTATGTGCTTCAACAAATAAAAATCTAATTTTGGTTATTGTTGAAGTGAATCGCCTTTAATCGTGTTTGACTTAAATTAAAACGAAAACTACAAGTTGACAATAATTAATGTTGTATAACCTTTGTTAGACTTTTTCACTGTTATAATTTTATTCTCACTTTGACAGACATTTATTTTCTCAGTAGGTACATAAACAAAAATGGTCACTACGGCGTATGCGTAATTTTTCTTCAAAATAATTATTTATTACAAAGTCTAATAACAAACAAAAATATAAAAATAAAGCTCGAGAATAATATGCCGCGTAATTAATCCGTTCGCTTAATTCTGACAGATAAGTTATACACAAAAATTTTTAGATTTTTCAGCTGGAACTTCTTAAAAAATATGGATAAGAATTCAGCGTATGTTTTGTATTCTTAATTTACCTATAGGTACAAGAGACAGAGAGCTCCTCTTTTGTCAGTTCATTTTTGTTTTTATCTCTAAGCCAGTAAGTCGATCTCCGTTTAGGTACAGAAAATTTCAGATCTAAAATGTGACGCCATAATTTTTAATCAAAAACTTAGCATTTTGCACCTATTATTATTTTCCTTAGTTCCTTAATTACATGTTTTGACTTATTATAATATTCATCCGTAAAAATTACAATATTACCAACGTTATTTATCCTGTACCTATTGTTTCGTTCAGGGAGGTAAGAAATAGAACGTTCAAAAAATGTATAAACATTCGTATTTGATTTCCAACTTAAGTATAAATTAACAGTTGGTACTTTACCTTTAAGAATTTTAAGTGGTTTTAATAGCAATTTTGCCTTTAAAATATGTATTACCATTAAATAACAATTAGTTTTGTCATTAACCTAATTTGCAGTGACTTATAACACTTTCATAATCACTGGCACTAGTATTTAATTGTTTTGCTTCTGAGCAAATATATTTGCACTAAAATTTAAGAATTTCTTTCAAATTTAGACTAATCATGTTAAATTTTTTGACGGGTTTCAATATGAAAAGTATATTTCACTGTGAGGAATGTGTGGATTATAAATTATGCAATCACCATTTAGGTACCTGCAATCTATTTTTTCATTTTAAATTTAGCAATTGAGTAAATTATTTTTTGAATGCCTGCATTCTTTTGCAGTATTCGCAATGTTTTGCACTTCTGGACTTCTTTGCATTCATTTAAAATTTGTGCATTCTTTTTCAGTCCTTGAAATTTGTTTTATTGTTTTGCAGATTCTGCAATCTTTGCAATTGTTTTGATGTCGTTTGCATTTTTTTCCACTATTTTGCAGCCTTCAGCCTTTTTCAGTCCTTGAAATTTGTTTTATTGTTTTGCAGATTCTGCAATTTTTGCAATTGTTTTGATGTCGTTTGCATTTTTTTCCACTATTTTGCAGCCTTAACATTCTTATCGTAGTCCCTTCTATTCTTTTCATTCTTTTGAACTCCTTGCATTCTTTTGCAGTGTTTGCTTTCCTCGCTTTTAGTGTTTGTGTTTTTTTAAGTCTTTTGCATTATTTTGCATTATTTCTCAGTCTTTGCATTCTTTTTACATTCTCTTAAATCTTTGCATTATCTTTCTATATATTCTATTACATTCTTTTGAAGTCTTTGCATTCTTTGGCATTCACTGCATTTTATTACAGTTTGTGCATTATTTTGCAGTCCTTGGTTATTTTTGCTGTAGCCTCTATTTTCTTTGTCGTCGTTTTGAAGTCCTGTGAATTCTTTTGCACTATTTCGCAGCTCTTGAATTGTTTTGGCAGCATTTTGCATTCTTTTTTATTCTTTCGAAGTCGTTGCACGCTTTTGCAGTATTTGCATTCTGTGGGTTTTTTTAATTCCATTGCATTCTTTTGCATTATTTCGCAGCATTTGCACTCTTTCTGTAGTCTTATACATTTGTTTTTTGTTGGCATTCTTTGCCTTCTCTTTCATTCTTTTGAAGTAGTCTTTGCATTTGTTTGCATTATTTCGCAACCTGTGCTTTTTTTCAATTTTTTTTTACATTTTCTATCATTCTTTACATACTCCCTCTCAATCTTTCCTATTCTTTTTCATTAATTTGAAGTCCTTGCATTCTTCTACAACCTTTGCATTCTTTTGAAGTCTTTGCATTGTTTTAAAGCCCTTGCTGTCTCTTACGGTCATTTGTATTCCTTGCAGTATTTTCTTGTAGTTCTTTTAAGTTCTGTGCATTCAGTATGCTCGAAAGAATAATTATGTTGTTAGAATAAAAATATAGAGCAATGTGAACTTCAAAAGTGAAAATATAAATTAAAGTTGTGTTTCATTTCGTAAATGGGTTAATTCAAATTATGTAAATGTATAGCTATTTCAACTCTGAGCATCAAAATTGTACCTACTGATATACCAACCATAGCTGTTTCATTCTTCCGTCATTACAAGCAAAAAATAAAAAAAATAAACGATTCTTGTTTATTACCTTAATTTATACAAACAAAAATAAATCAAGAGCATCATAATACATACGTACGAGACGTGCATTAAATTGTTGTCAATTTTGTTTTATTCTATTTTTTGTGTGTTTTTTCCAAGAATCAACTTGAATATTTATTCAGCCAATCCTGAACTTTTTCGAATATGATTTTTTTGCGGATATGACGTTTCGACAAAACGATCTTGCATATCAATATAAATCGTTTTTTTTTTTTTTTTTTTGCAAAAAATCATGAATATTTAAATTTTACTTTCAAGTAGGTAGATACATAATGCCAAGTAGAACTAATCACACAAACTTAAGTTTTGTTTTCATTCTGAAGTTTTTTATCTTTAAAAACAAAATATATCTACTTCCAAATTCTCAGAAGGATTTTAATGGTTCACGCGACTGACTACCTATATTCCTTATTTTAAAACTTTCTGGATTTCATGAATTTGTTTGATATTTTTTTGAACACTCTTTCCCACGACAATTAAAGCAAATTTTATACCTTTTCATTTCCACTGGTATCTTTTCTCAAAACAAACTTAATTAAGTATAATAAGAATGTATAAATATTTCCGTCTTAAACACTTAACTCTCCCATCAACTACTGCCACCGCGCGCCGGCTGTTTACAACAATACTTCGATTGAAACTTACTTCATACTATGAAGTTCAGCGATAATTTATAAAGTAGCATTCAGATCTAATAAAGCAACAAGACTGAAACCATATAAACAAGCCCCAGTAAGTTGTATCTTTTGTATTTTGTATATACGAGTATTCTTCGGGTAGGTTTCGGTTTCGGTTTTGGTTTTTCGTTTTATTTGTTTTTGTTTGTTTAATATTGCTATTTGGCTATAGGCATGACTTATACTGATATTATTTTTGATAAAAGTTCTTTTCAACTGATTACACACTCCTATTTGAGATGTTGGGGTAGAGCATATAGAGTCACTCGGTCGTTTAATGGTTACTCACACCCTCACCACAAATTTTAAATTGCAAAATTGATTGATATGCCGCAAGCTCGAACCGGGAGAACTTTTATTTACTTATTTTGTTATTATTATTGCTATTCATCATATAATGGGGACAGTCAGGGGACTTTGCATAAAGATCGCGGCCACAAAATATGAAACTGAAGCAATAAAACTTTTTTGCTTCTATTAAAAAAGTGTAAATATACATTCAATCAAGGAAAAAAAATTCAATAATTTAGAAGCATTTAGAGTTAGAAATTTAAAACATTTCAACCTCTTGTGCTGAGAGGAAGAAATGTAACCCTTTAATAAAAACTATTTATAGGTATTGACTTTTTGGATATCTTTTCGTCTATTGCTATTTATTTCGGTGTTTCCAATGATGTAGGTACCTTTTCGTACCAAAAAAATGCTTCAATTTTCATGCTTAAATTTTCGCGTACCTCATCTTATGCACTAAGAACTTAAAGGTTCAAAGTTCAAGTTGGGTGTACTTTATAGAGTTCAATGTAGGAAGCTTTCGAAATTACTGAACTTCTTGACCTAAGAGGTAACCAAACAATTATTGTAGCGTTATAAGACATTTTCCATTTCATAACACCGAACAAGGACCAAGAGAACAAGAACTAGGTACCTATTTCCTCAAGGTGATAACAACCCCAACATAATGTACAAAAACTATAAAATAAAAAAACACTTGGGAAAAAACCTTTTGTCTGATTAAAGAGAGGGCAGAGCTCCCATATCTCACTTAGGGCCTGGGGTTAAGCCCAGCCCTGGCCGTCACCATTATAAATGTATGCATCAGCTATACAATAAAAGATGGGAGCGTCTATACACATACAAAACAATAATGTTCTTCAACTTGTATAAAACAATTAATTGTTGTTGGAAAAACAATACGCATTGTAAATAAATATAATAATCAATTAAAAGAAAAACAATAAAAATATTAATATGTTTTACTATTATTCATCATCGTTTAAGGAACAAGACCCATCAGCAATTGTTCGCAAAAAATGTTTCTTTGATTGAGTTTGTCATTTAATCACGTAGAGGTGTTGATTTTGCGAGACATGCCATTTTTAATTTTTGTCAATGAAAAGTTGTTAAAAAATAATTTTAAGGTGAGCTATTAACAATATTAATTTATAAAAAATGAAACCACCTGCCTTCAAAAGCAACTGCCGCCATGGCAGGTGCGGGATGTGTGCGTGGTGCACTTTTGGACTATGTCTTGACTCACATAGGTATATGCACTCCGTCCTCCATAATTTTTACACAATTACTTGTTATACAACATATTGATCTTCTTCACTAGAAGGCTTATGGACTTACATTCTGTTCAGATTTAGTTGACTCCTCAGTCCGGTGCCAATATAAGTCCGAGCTAACATAAAAAGACGAATACCTTTATGTCCATAATTCACTAGAGTACATTTTGGATTTAATAGTCCTTTAAACCAATTGATTTCAGTATTTAATAAGTATTACTTATACTTTATGATCTCGTCAGTAAATGAAACTTTTTTCAATACATAATTTTTTTTTCATTTCTCTTCAATAAACCGATTGTAAGGTGTGCTGTGTGGCTTTTGGCACAATCCTGTTGAAACTTCATGTCTTCCAAGTCCATGTCTTCCAATTCGGGCCAAAAATAGTCTCAGCGATACCCAATTCTTGAGAACGGCGTGGAATTGACTGATTTGGACCTTTTGCTACGGACGGACGCCTGAACGGCAACGATATTTTCGACCAACCCGTTGTCTCACTGACACGGCATCATCACGAAACGAATCTATAGACTCCAATTTTTGCACTTAACTTGTTATTGCCTGTCTACTAGGGCGAGAACTACGACCACAAATTGGCTCTTAAAGTTGCGGTCATCGACTCCGAATTTTAACTAATTTTAAGAAATATTTACTATAATAAGTTAGTTCTTAACGCATTAAATAAATAATAAAAGGTACTTTTAGTTCCACGAGAACAAAATTTAACTCGAAAAACTGCCATTTCATTTTTCCCGTATTGTGAATTCCGGGCGAAAAGTTGTCTATGCTCTTATTTCGAACTTTTTTTCGATTGAAATTTTTCACTGACATTTTGAAAACATTACATTTCTCGAAACTCATGATCGGCCTTATCATGAATTTCATTCATATCGCTTTGCAGATTTGTTAACAAATCTGTATTAGATTTTTCATTCTATGAAAGTTTTTTTTTCGGAATTCGTAGCAAATCTACAATACGAATGGTTTTTTTGACAAGGCCAAATATATCTCTTAAAATTCCGGAATTTTTTCTCTTCAGAAGAACACCTCCAAGCGAAAATCCTTCGATTCGGAGAATTTTCCGCTCCAACTTGCAAGTCAACCTGCTTGCAACTTCAAATTTCTAAACGATGGTGTTTTTGTGTTTGAATAGTTTTATAGAAGCTATCAAATTACTTGCGCCTGAACTTGCAAGTCTATTGGCTTCAAAACCTGCATGCCATTTTACTCGCAAGTAGCAAACATTTGAATGTGCAAGTAAAATGTATGTCAACTTGCAAGCCAGAACTTGCACGTGTGGCTTCGGGGTAAACTAAAACATCAAAAATATTCATTAAAACGTTTTTCAAAAAATTAAAAAAAAAATGGTTTTATGGTAGTTTTCGCTATCGACTTTGAAGTCGAACGCATTGGGCTTCAGCATTTATAGGGACTATAAATAGTAATAATTTTTGTTTTGATAGCTGACAGCTACAGATTCGAAAATTAACTAACTATTTAGTTCCAAGAGTTTCTGAGCCTGTCCATTACATTTTATACCGAAACTTGTTTTTTGTTATGCATACTATGGGCGTTATTTGTCAATCCTCACATTCACTGGACAGAATCAACTGATGAAAATCGCATTCAAGTCAGTGTTAATCTTAAAAAAAATAATGAATGAATTGTATTCATGTATAAGAGTTTTTGTTTTTAGCTTTCCCTTAATTAAATATTTTTTTTATTACCAAAAAACTATATTTTTATACATATATACATATTATAAAGGTTATAGTTGTAAAGGATTTGTATAATAAAGCTAGTATCACATTTTTTGTGTAAACACCAAAATTTGTGTAAGAATTTTTATATTTTGGGTCATAAAAAAATTCACAAAACAATCTCAATGACATACTGATGACATTAAATGACATACAAACACGATTTGTGAATTACTTTGTGTCTTTCAAATGTTATTGTATATTTTTATTACAAAATTACTCAAACTTTTGTGAATACACAAGTCGTGTGATCGAAGCTTAAATCTCTTAAAAATTATTTAATTGTATAAATATTTTGAAATTTGCTTCTCAATATATTTATTTCTTTTAATGAGGGAAAAATGGGAAAAAAATAAATAAAAGTCATCATGAATTCGGCGATTAGATTGTTATTATTGTTTTATTAAAAAACATTTATTTATTCGAGGGAAAAAATGATTTGCAGCACCACGTATTTAATCATCGTACAACATTTTTCTTACCTTTGCTTATAGTTCACATAAAAACTTATACTTATGGGAATCCCCTTAAATTTTCAGTAAATAGTAACTTCAAACTCATAATACTATCATCACCGTTACAGATAAATGTAGCCAATGAAAGCTGGTGATAGATAGATTAAATATAATTTTGAAATCGATCTCAGCTACCTCTTAACTATTAAAATTCATATTTGACTTTGACTCATGACAAATATTTACTTTTTTTTAATGATTCTTTCTTAGAATTAAGTTGAACTTTTAAGAGCCAATTAAAAATTTAATTTTCTGTATGAATGCTTCGGTTATTCATACACATTATAGTATTTAAGATAAAGGTATACGAATTTGTGAATTTTTCTATTACGAAGGTACATATACCACTTCAGGCTAAATATGTATCAGAGAAATTCCCTAGATGTGTACATTACAAAAAAAAAACTATCCCTATCAATTTGTTTAAAAACGGTATGACTTTATAACATGCATTCCAATAATATGCTACTTTAAAGTCCTTTGAACCACTTTTACCAACGAGTTGAAGTGTTGAAATTATTGCACCTAGATTAACTAAGCTAGTAAATATTTAAACAATAAATACTGGAGAACACAACTCACTAAATGATATTTGATATTTAACGCCAAGTGAGAATATGATAATGCCAGAAGCAAACCAGAAAATATTGTTGGTCACTGTGGCGTATACGTGTTTTTTTTTCTTTAATTATTCATGAAGTTAATTACATTTATTTTAAGGATTGTTATATTTTGATATTTAAGGAATTTAAGTTTCTACTTTTTTACCCTAAGATTTGCATCAGACACAGTAACTGTACAACGAAGCCGTAGTTACCTCATTCTCTGTAAAATGCTTAGATATGTGAATCAATAATAAAATAAAATATTAAATTTAATCGACTTCAAATATTTTATTTCACTTTATTATAACTACATACTCCGAAATTATATAGCATTTTCATTATAAGTTAAATATCTCTTCTATTAAATAATAATTTCATTTTATTTCTTAATGTTATATGATTTTGTTATTTTCTTTTTTTTTATTTTTTCTTTTTTTACTTTGATTCATAAGGTACCCTATTTTCATTTTAAAAGTGTTTTATATGATTTTTTTAATTTTGTTTTTATTGTTTGCTTTTTTGTTTGTATTATAAATATTTTTTCTATTTTATTTTTTTTTTTAATATCTAAAAGTATTTCGTTTGAAAACATTTAATTTATCAAATTTATAGTTTATGTAATGCTTTAATTTTTGTGTTGCGATAAAAGAGATTAAATATATGTAATTTATCTATTTTTTTTTTTGTTTAATTGTTTTAAAATGTATAAACATTTTTTTTTATCATTCTGTGAAAAATAAAATTGTTAAAAAATATATTATGTATTTTGTATTCAATAGTAATTTTATTTTTACACTAGCAAGACTAGATAGTTTGGGTTTGTAAAGCGTGTTTGTTTGAGAGGCTAATTAGGTTTAAAAGGTAGGTATTCGAATTGTTATTCCATTTGCATTAAAAATCATTAAAGTGTTATTTAATAAATATGTTTACAAAGGAAATATAAGTAGATAAATGTCGGTGGTGTTAAAGAAAAATTGCTAATGCTGTGTCACTTACGTGTCACGTTAACTAAAAAAAGAATTTTATTTTAAGCTACGTTGGTTTTCTAGGCATGGACTATAATTACCCTTATTTCAGAAGGCGCTCTAGGAGCCAGAATTCGCCTTATTAAAAAAAAAAAACTATACAGTTCTCTTCCCTCCGTAAAAAAGTGTTTTCGTTTCCCAGAATCGTCGGTAAAACAGTGATATCATTTCACAGAAACGCCTTGCGTTATAAGGGTGAATGAATCCATTCTTTCGAAGACCTCGAGGTGAGTTTGTGTTGTTCCTGCAATGTATGGTATCTGACATTGTGAACCTCCTGCGATAAGGAATCCCCCGAATAAAAAATCCATTAAAAAACATTCTAAAAATAACTTTTGCAAACCTGAAAAATTCTTCCACCATCATCATTTAAGTACCCTTTATTAATGTATCTACCTGAAGACTATCACAAATGATACTCGTTAAACTTCAAATTACAAATATTTATCCGGAGCTAACCGGGGCGTATTCAATAGCAAAAGGGTTAAGGGATCATCTTAAGATCATCTCAAGATATTTACAAATAAACTTGAGGCAGGGATAAGATTGAATCAATGTGTTAAACAATTACAAAAAAATAGTAAAACAAATAATAAATAAGTTATCTGTTTTGATTTTAAATGATTCATTACGACTAAAAAACTTCGTAATTTCCTGTAAAAACAAATTTAATCGAATTATTAGAAATTACAAATCCCTGATTAGTCATTTCTTTCATTTGGAGGCGATTTTTTAAAAATAATGACCAATCAGAAACTTGGAACACAATCAATTTTGTTTTTTTTTTAGTTTCAATTCTTTTTTAATCTTTACTTTTTAAATTAATGTATATTCGTTAACCTGAATCTGAACAAGATATTATATGGCAAGTGAATGGGATAAAACTTAAGTTAACCTATTTTCAAGGAATTAAACGTGGCACGTTGAAGATAGGACATTTACATCTCAGTTTAGTTGCATCCTATAAAACGACATAAGTCTATCGCAATCGTTATAAGTTACGGATATATATTTTTTTCTTAGAGTGCCTTGGTAGGTTCTACATTTTTGAAAAAAGCTTTCCCATAAAGCCTGTAATGCCAATTTTGTTGGACATTTTTATAAACAGTGTATTATCTTCCAGTTAAAGATGTTTCTGTTGCATTAATACAGTTTTTTATGTGTAATTCTATTCCAATAAAAAAGATCTTTTGAGAGATCGAGGTGTATCCTGTCATAGAGTTTTAGTGTGACATTAAAATGATAAATTGAAGGTTTGCTGCTGAACTTTTTTAGAGTCTTCAAATCGAAAAGGCTTAATTTGAACTATATGTCGAGCTTAATTTATTTTTTAGTGTCGCTTTAAATCGACTATAGTTTTGTACCAATTAAATTAAACAAATAAAACGAAATAATGTTTTGAACTCTTACAACATAACAATTTTTATATTTAGAAGAAAAAAATCGATATTTTGTTTTTTAGACAAGGAACTAAAATTTATTTTCTCGTATTCATCATATTTCCGTTGTTTGTTTTTTGATTTTTTTAATTGCACTATATTTTATTTTATTTTGTTTTTGAAGCTCTAGCTATTTGTTTTTTTTTTTTAGATTTATTTGATTTTCTTCATTTTCTTCTGGCAAAATACTTTAACTATAAATTTTTCTTTTCGTATTTAAGCATTTTATTTATTTATCAACAATATAGCTGCTCTGCAAACTATTTATATTTTTTGGTGGTGATAGAGAAATATGTGTTCACAAGTTAAAAACTTTGTTATTTTCTTTTTACTTTTAAAATTGTACTTAATGTTTACATTATACATTTAAAGATATATATTTTGTTTTTTTGTTTTGTTTTGGTTTTTTTGTTAACAAATAACATGTTCTTTTACAAGATATATATATATTTTTTTTATAATTTTAATAATAAACTACGATTAGTTATGAAAAGATTTCCGCGTCTGCGTGTCATAATTTTTACTGTTATCTTTCACATTTTTTTTTTGTTTGTTTTTTGTTTTGTTTTGTTTAACCTACTAACTAATGGAGAGAAAGGTTTAGAAACAAGAATGGAAGTTTTACATATACATAATTTATATTTTAAAAACGAAGAATATTAAGTGTTTTTTTTTTTTTTTTTTGTTTTTTATTTTTGATGAGGTCACTTTTTTTGTTTTTTACTTATCCTTAGCGTTATCATTCTTTTTTTTCTATATTAACATATATTAATTTTTTTTATATTTAGTTAAAATAATTAAGTGCATTTTTTTTTGTTTTACAATAAAGAGCAGTAGGTATGTAGGAATTTATAAAAGGAAAACAATTACTAATTTAAGAAACTAACATAAACCTCCTTCCTCGTCGTCTTCTTCTTCGGCAGCTTCAGCGGATGGAGGTTGCGCAGCTGATGGGGATGACTGGAAGTTAAGAAACAAAAATATATTAAAGAAAGGTGAAATACAGTATGGGAATGTTGTTTTCTTATTTATTACGATATAGGCCCAGCACACAAAATCAATGGGATTATGGACCAAAATATTAAGGAGAACATCTTTGAAAATGTCATGTAACCATACTCAAAAGAATAAATGCCTCTAAAATGGGTCTTCAGGCGAGATAATGACCCGAAACACACTAGTCGGAAGGCAAAAGTGTGGTTCCAGGTTAATGGTGTTCAAGTTATGGACTGGCCGGTTCAGTCTCCTGACTTGAATCCCATTGAACACCTTTGGGGGGTGCCTTAAGAGAGCTGCTCATGATGCCAATTCAGCCAATAACAAACAATCAAATTTGGGCAACAAAAAAGCAAACAAAGTGAGTCTTTTTTAATAAAAACGGAGCAGAAGATGTATATGGATTCAATAAAAAAGACAAACAACTGATTGGTAGTCCTCAAACAAGAACGCAAGTTTTTCGAAACAAAGAAAACAATATATTTAGTGAAGCGCAGAGAATTCGCAGTGTCTTTAAGCACCATTTTCAGCAGCGATTAAATGGACACCATGTAGAGAATACGAAGGAGAGTTTGAGACAGTGAATATCAAGTCTTGCTGCGAAGTATTGTAGAGGTTGCCGAACCTTTTGGAAGCTGGAAAACAAGGTATGCTGTAAGAAATGATTTTTACATCATCAGGATACTCGAAATTAAGATAGCTAGGAGAGTTCGTAAATCTCATGTATAGAGCTCCGAAATAGTCACGATTGGAAAATGCTTTTACAGGTAGGTAGAAAATATAATAGTCGGCGTTTTCTCAAATGATTTCTGCAGACCTAACCCAGTTTCCAGATCAAAGTAAAACCAAGTCAGAATCGTCGCCTTACAGCTAGACGATGTTAACGAACTTTCCGTATGAAAGATCTACAACTTTATCTTTTTTCTCAACCCAAAGAAATGGACCAAAGGCAAACTTCGGTTACTTGGTTCAGTCTTTTTCTATTGCTGCTTAAACCAATACGCAACACACCAGCCAGACTGACGCTGTTACAAATCCTAGAAAATGTTTGTTTCAATTCATCCTTTTAGTTTATAAAGTTTTGCAAAAGAATATTACTTGAAATCGGCCATATTCACAATTTCTTTTTTTTTTTTTTTGTAACCAACTTACCCCAGCATTTGGTGATTTATACGACGCTGTTGCATTTTCTATAACCGACGCCTTTGGTGCAGTTGCAATTCCCTTGGGTAGTGGTAAATCGCGGGCCAATATGGAGTATTCAACATCCATATGCCTAATGAAGGGTGATGATAATGCTCGTTTGGCTTGATCTGGATCCTCATCATCGAATGCCTGTAGAAGCATTTCTAAAGTTTGAACTTCTTGAGGATCACAACAATTGCCCCATTCTTTGAATGCCTTCTCAGCAGCAACAAAATCACCGCGGGCCAATTGAACCAAAACCAAGCCTACAGCAAGCCTTCCAATCTGTGAATATGATTCAGTTACTTGATTTAAGCTGATTTCTCGTCGGATAGCATCAGCAGCTTGATCGTGCCTACGGAATATCCAAGTATTTTGTTCTATATTTTGAAACTCTACAAACAACCGCAACAACTTACATTCCAAGTTTGACTAACAATCGTGATACTTTTGTGGCAAATTCAGCTGCTTGGCGGGTTGAGTCCTCATTCTTAAGAAAACAAAAGATCTCATTATATATAATAGAATTTAAATAAAAACTTAAAAATTCATACCAAAACAACTTCCATAGCATGTTGATATAATCGAAGGGCAATTTCTGGATGTGGATGCTCTAGAATTTTGGCTGCCTTATCCAAAGCCGAAGCACCAGCTTCCGGTGAGCCATGTTGTTGATATAAATTGCAAGCCTTGTTTGCATTCGGTTCAATTTCTAGAAGATTATTTGTTTCCTTCAAAACAATAATTATCTGAAACGAGAAAAGATTTTGATAAAGAATTTAGTCAGAAATAAATAAAATTTTTAATTCAAACTTTTACCTGTTCATAGCACTTGGCTGCATGGAACCAAGAACGATTATTTTTGTGGCATTCAATGGCTTTTAAAAAGCATTCCTTACTTTGATCGAATGATTTGGCAATACGGAAACAAGTTGCTATAAAGTTAAGAAAAAAAAGGTCATGACAAAGATTTGAAAAAAAACCGATAGTATTTTAAGATAAAACACAGAAAATATGCAACTAGAAAACAGCTGATACGAAAATACTGCAAACATGCACAGAATTTTTGGAGATGGTATTGCTAAGGGGGGTGGAATCGACTAAAATATTTTGGAACCGATGATTCTCGTTAACCAAATTTGTTTTTGTGAGTATCACTGATCAGAAATCACCTTAGCCGATTCCTCCCTAGGTCTTAATAAGGAAGCCACTACCTCAAACCGATCAGTTCAGAGCCAAAAGTTTCCATAACAAACCGGTGATCGGTTGTTAAACAAAAATTGTTGAAAGACTCCTAACTCATGAGACGAATTGTTTGTTCCACAAAACCTTTATTCTTTCAGTCCTGCTTTAAAGCGCCGAGCGATGGATAATAAGCAGAAAAATTCTTCGACTAATAAAATCGATCTTGTATGCGAAAAGACCGAGTGGAGAAATTGACACAGTTATGAACTTTATGGACTGTACTAAGATGTCGAAGTATTTCAAAAAGCTACATTATTTTGGCTTTGTCAGATCGAGAAAAATGAGCAAGGTTCGAGAAGAAAAGGAAGACCAAACCACCGCTTCAAGAACAATTCAATAGGAGCAGCACGCTTGGGATCGTGCTGCTACTTTTGAATTTCTATCAAAGCGTTACACGATTTGGAGCCCTTCTCCCGAAAACATTTCCCCGGGAATTTTTGTTTAGAATAGGGCTGGTTGAAATATTTTTGTATTCATAAATGCTTAAAAATAATCATTTTGACGTTTTGGTTAGATTATGACCCCGTGACGTACTTTTTACTTCGGGTCTTGGTCTTTAAAATGAGCTAGATGGAAAAGTCTATTGGTTTTGTCAATTTTGTTCCCTGTGGCTGTTGGGGGCAGCAAATGAAAGAAGGGGGAGAGAATTGTGACAACTAAGGCACTTTTCCTTTCATCAAGGCGGCTGCAGCGGAATGCCCCAGATGGAAGTAACGATGGTGTCTACAGTTGCAGTCAGGCCGGACTACTTAGTGAATATCTTATACGGGCTACTATGAGCTATTCGGAGCTTCCAGAATGGGGGTTGTGTGTCGGGATAACTTCGTAAAAAAAAACGTAAAAATAAATTTTGTTATGGAGAGTGCCACAAGCCTTAGTAGAAAATTAACTTTCGAAACAAAAACGGCCACAAAAATACTGGGTTCCACAAGAATGCCGACAGGCGAATGCAGCCAAGAACCAAAAACATGAGTCAATGCTAAAGATCAGAGACGATTAGAACTGGTATGATAGCTGTCCGAGAGTTCTATTTGCAAAATAAAAGAGAAGAACATCGACTTCTCTGAAAAAAGAAAAGAAAGAAAAGCACGAAAGGGAGACAATAAAGTATATTGCGATTAACGAAGGCGGGGTTAGTGTTCCCAAGTTCTATCAAAGCATTACACGATCAAGGATACCAGCCCAGAACAAAAGATTATCGTGATGAGAATGAGAATACTGAGTAGTCAGTGCATAGGATCTGGTAAAATATTTATTCAAACTGTTAAACGGCGAAGACAGACACACATCCGCTGTTTGGAAGATTCATCCTACTTGGACGATTATGGTTAAAAATATGCGTCCACCCGACCTTGAAAAAGTTACCCCTGAGTAGGTACAAAATAGTATACACCCCAATTTCTTGGCTGGGTTTGATGATTAAAGGAGACAAGCAAGGCTTCATCCAGGGATGGCTATCGTCAGAACGAGTTCAGATCATTATCCAACAGCTGAAATAATAATCGTAAATTCTAATCAAATCTTTCATTGAAGGAGTAAGCATTTAAAAAGAGAATTGAGACGCCCTGGGGCGCATGATGCAAAACTAATTTTGTAAAACAAAAAAACCTTCTCATATTGTCTGGTTGTTGATAATTATATTTGACCTATTTCAGGACCTTCAGTTTCAAGCTTTACAATTTTCCACCATGAATCATTTTTTCTTTTTTGAATTGTAAAATTTTTTGAGTTTTTTAAAACAAAGTGAAATGTCAACAGGAGAGCTCCAGCTCATTCAAAAATCGATTTTACCCCAAAAACAACCCAAACACAATACAAAAAAAGGCGAGAACTTTTACGAAGAAGTAAAAGAAACAGAAAGAAGACTCAAGGGGGTTGGTTTTGCTTTTGCTTATCGACACCCACTTTGCTTACCACCCAAAACTTTTCTGGAATTATGATACATGAATTTTACACGAATGGCCGAATGAAAAAATAATAAAAAAGAATCTTACCTGCTTTGCTGTATTCATCAGCAGCTACGTCGTATTCGGGTCTCCATTTCAATAAAGTTGTTTTTAAACTAGTATAAAAAAGAAATTGATATCGATTTGATACACAAAATGCAAAAAGGAAGTTTAAATAATTATTTTCCAGACATTCCAGAGCACAAATTTTGATGGGTACCTTTTTTCTGCTTGTCGCATCAGCTCCTGACCTTCCTCGATTTTCTTTGTGGCCATCATTTTGTTAGATTTGATGGGACGATAAAACTTCTTTCAAGATTAATTTCAATTGCACTATATTGTTTTGTAGTTTTGAATATTTGTTTATAATTTTTAACAATGTTTTAACACTTATTTCGGATGAATATTAAGGAGAAGCGAAGGAATTCAATCTTTTGTATTTGCGATTATTTGCTGCAGTACCAACGTCGATCGAAGAGAGCGAGAAAACTTTTCATTCAAGAAATTCTTCTGCGCTGACACAAGTTTTTTTTTGTTTTGGAGCTGTCAGATTATGATAGTGATGCCAGAATTTATGTAAAATAAGCTTTTATTCAATCTAGATGGGCTCTTTTTATAAGTTCTTTTTTAGGATCGGACTAAACTGTGTAAAACAAATACTCTCAGGGCTAAGTACTTTTTACATGTAAAGCCTAGTACGCTGCTGAAGCAAAACAAAAAATACTTTATAAAAACATCACAACGAAATCGCAAATGAAAATTTTTGTTTTTGCTTTTCTTGATGGAGATCAACAAACAATTTCGTTTCGCATTAGCTGCGTACAACGCTTTAAGGCTTGCCCAAACCAAAGTGCGACAGTGCGACACGACAGAGGGACACGACAACTCCAAAATTTATTTACACAGCGTCACACAGTACCCACACCAAATGCGATTAAGCGCAAAACGTTTTTCATATAAAAATCGGGTCGCACATGTCGTGACGCACTGTCGCACTTTGGTTTGGGCAAGCCTTTAAACACAAAATTCCTTCGGGCTTGTATGCTAAGCCCCAAGAAATCTCGGAGCTTATTTATACCCCTAATAAAGAAAAGAAGCACCCTTCAAAAATGCAAATTCAAAGGGACAGTCGTATCGTATCGTTCTGCGATACAAATATAAAATGCATCTATTACAGTTTCCTATCTGTCATCTATAACTTTTCCTGTTATTTTTCTCCAGGCCAAAGTCTCGCACTGTTGCATGACAGTGTGACAAGGCCTTATTATAAGAAAAACACTTTGTTGGGGTGGCGTGTCACCTATGTCAAGGCGTCAATTACACAAATAGAAATTTGAAAGCCATGTTTCCGTGAGATTTCGAAACTTTAATCAGTAAAAATCTAGCATACAACCCAACAACAGGGCACAGAGTTGATATGACTCAATAGAGAGGTTCACATAGGCTAGCATGCACATGAGCATAGTTTCACAACATGCGATGCTATCGTCCATAATGAACGGAAAACAAACATCACTTTGGCTGGAAATCAAAACATTTTGGATTCTGGCGAGCCATGGCTCGCGAGCATCTTGTCGAACCCTCCTAATTCCGACAAATACTTTAATTTCTTAATAAAGAATTTGCAACAGATTGTGACTGATTTTCCTCAAAAAATAAACTAAAAAATTGTTTAGATAATGGACAGAAATTTTTATAACTCAGTACCCGTGTAAATGAAACTTTGCTCAAACGAGTCTTCGTGTAGATCCCACTAGTAATCATTTTGGCATCACTCTTCAAAAATTCCATTTCCATGTCATTCCATCTGCCTTTCAAAAAATTACGAAACGTCAAAATTCACGCATTTAAAATTTTTTCACAAAAAAAAAAAAGAGCCACACGTCTGATTTTCCCAAGTGTTCAGCAAGTTAAAGTGAATTTTTCAACATAAGAAAATTCATAAAAACTTGAAAATTAACAAAGCAAAAATCATTAAATCCAATTAAACATCAATCATGGATGACGATTGGGGTATGTAATAAAGTTATATCCAAACAAAATCTTGCACAATTCATCCTTTTTTTTTCATCTGCACAAAGGTTTCTTGTTGGCAAGAAAATTTCAAAAAAAAAAAAAAAAACACCCAGATTATGACCTCACATTCCAGTCTTCTCATTTTACACATTTATAATTTTTTAAACAAAAATGAATAATAATTAAAATTTAAATTTTATCCTTCAGAGAGTGTAGCCGATAAGGAAATAGTTGTGCGGCCGAAAGTTGCTAATTTGAACAAATGGGAAGGCGAAGACGACGATGAAGATGTAAAGGTATGATTCCTAGCCAAAGTATTGAAGTGAAAAAAAAGAAAAAAAAAAAACTATGTATGTTTCCCACTTCAAGGTAAAATAATGATTTTGCTATTTTATTTCATTGCAACATAGCTAAGCTATTTTAAAGGTTAAACAAAATATGATTAAAATTTATTTGTACTTTTGTCATATTTCACGTGAATGTTAACGTGGGAAGTAAAGAATTGCAACAATTTAATAGAGAAGAAATAACCCTGCAGAAAGCTGCACTCGGTATTTCCGTCCACGTGGTAGATTTGTTAATTTTTGCATTTTTTTTGTTTGTTGCCTTATGTAGGCTCTGCTTCTTTTGGGTGTATCTCGTGTTTTTTGTCTGTCTGCGAATTGGGTTAGTGGTTTTGTTTTTATTTCTTTAGTTTTTTTTTATCACAAATAAAAGTGAAAGTGCTGATAGACAATAATCCCTTAACCAACTTGTTGGGCAAAATTGGTAATTTAAATTCAATTCACAAATTTCATTATGATATGGGTTAGGTAACCAGTTAACAGTGAAACAACCAATGTTACTGGTTACTGCTCTATGTTATGTATACCTACTCTGTCTGTCTGGTGTGTGGTAGCTAATTAAAAAATTACCAATGGGTAATAATTCAATTGAAATGGCAAATCAACAAGTAAAGTATGATCTGCGTGGGATGCAAAGTTGCTTCAAATATAAATTATAGACAGATTTGTCCAGGGATACAGAAAAGCCTTGTGGATTTGTGGAAGGAGATATTTGCAGTCACTAATAAAATAAGTGTTTCAGGATTCGTGATACGACATTAAAGTGACCTCCCCGAATAAAAAAAATTAAACTTGATAATATTTTTACCGGTCTGCTAACCATTTGCGTCCTAATTTACTAATTCAATTCCCTCTAGGCTAGATCTTAACGTTCATTTTTGGCAAACGTATATGTTTATCGCAACGGAAAGCAAGTTTTCGTTCTTTTCCGTCTATAAAGTTCAACGCTTCCTGCGATAATCTTCTGATAATCTTAATCCATTCGATAATAATATTACAATTGGTCCAAGTGTTAGGTTTGGTTAGGTTGTTGTGGCTATCATTTAAAGCAAGACCAGTAGAGGTCCATTGTGATGCCACTATTTATAGAAAACAAAATGTTCCCTACTAGTTTCCACCATTTGGAGCTTCTAATGGAGTGAAGGACAATTAATCGCTAGGTTCGTTAAAGAAGTAGTCTTCCAAATGAAGTTTGCGTCTGTAAGTGAGAGCAGCGCATGTCCAAAGAAGGTGTAAAATTGTTTCTTTTTCTCTTTCGCCCAAGCAACTTCTGCAAAAATCGTTTGATAGTACACCGAGCCGTGCGCTGTGTCCACTTATAGGACAATATTATGTTGTGATACTGATAAAACAGCTGATCTGAGATCTACTGAAGAACAGCAGGCAATTTGACCATTTCAAATCTGACTTGATTCTTTTAGTCGCTATACAAGTAGTAGTACTTAGCCATCTTGTATTTGATCGGTTCAAAGCAATTCGTTTCGTATCTTCCCTGTCCGGCAAGATAGGTATTTCATCGGCTTTACACTTCCCCAGAATGTCCCCGTGTCCCGGCATCTAGAATAGGTGAATATCAAACTGTTTGAACATCTCCATCAAAGACGATCGACAATCTTGGGCTGTGGTGGAATTTGAAGAGACTGATTCAAGAGATTTTGAAGCAGCCTGACTATCTGAAATGAATATCACGTTTTCTTTTAACCAAGACAATACTTCCTTTATCGCCAGAATTTCTGCTTGAAATACGCTACAATAGTTTAGTAGGCGGATGGAGAGGCTAAGGTTTAGTCTATTTAAGTAAATTCCACAACCCACTTCGTTTTTCAGTTTTTGATCACTCCGCATAGAAATTTATTGATTCTTCCTATCGTAACCTTGAGGGAATGGTTTCTTCAAAGTTTTTTTTTATCAAAAACTAGCATAGAAGTGATGTAGTCAGAGTGACTTGGGTGTGTTTGTTGAAAACAAGTATAAAAAAGTACTGGAAACACGTGAAAAACTTTAAAAATTAACAGAGATTTGGTCCCATTTTCTGTCCTTATTTGTTCCACCAGCTGATTTATTTTAAAGCTTTAGCTTAAAAATTTCCCAGTATACAAGCTCCCATATATTTAACAAGATGCAGGTAAGGATATTCCCTCAAATTTGGAATCATATGGTTTCCAAATGGGCAATCTTCCGGGCGCTCTTTGCGCAACTTAACCTCTTCTTGAATGAATGAATCATTTAAAAAGTCTGAATACCAATTTGATTCTGTCAATATTTGAATGCCCTTCAACATTATCGAACCTCCCTCATGTTTAACTATTGAAATAGGTTGTACCTTTGTCCTGCGAGATTTTTTACTTAGCGAATTTCGGCTGGTAGAAAATTTGGGGTAGGTATTTGAAGTATTCATGGAATCAAATTGGTACCCAAGCTTTTCTAATGATTAACTCCTGGTTCTCTACGCCAAGAAAGCGCCCGGATGATTGCACATTCGTATACGGAAATTCATTCTGGAAACTATGTACATATATCATTCCAAATTTTTGGGTTAAAAATTCCTGAAAACAGTTTATTCCAACACGACCACTACCCAGTACACACCAGACGGCTGGTAAAAAACTTATTAATCGAGGAAAATGTTCATCCTTTGCTCATTCTCCTGACTTGCATCGTACAGAAAATTAATGGGAGGTCATAGATTGGGAGATTAGTAAGCTATAGCTGTCAAATAACTGAACTGATGGAACAAATTCAAACAGAATGGGACAAAATATCTCTAAAATAATTTGTGTCTTTGATTGGCTCGAAGGTTAATACGTTAAGTGCCGTTATTGCCAATAGAAGACTCATAACAAAACATTAACATATTTAAATAAAATCTTTTGTTCAACGAAACAATTTTTTTTTTTAATTTTGAAAGTTTTTTACGTATTTGCTTTTTTTTTTTGCTCGCTTTCAAGCTTACCTGTTGCACCAATTTTAATATTATTAATTTTTGGGAGCAAGATTCAGTAAAAATAAAGTTTGTTTAAAGAAAGATTTTAAAAATGTATGCAAATTTTCAAGCCATTACCGCTTTAAATAGCTTAGTTCTAGTCTAAGACACGAGCATATTATTTCGTTTGCATTTTCTTTGCTCATTTCTGTAAGTTGTCCAAAAATATTGTGAGTTCGAATGAAATTAATTTATTTTTTTTGAATGAATTTCAATCGGCTTCAATATGTTTTTCGCCAAATTATATCGATGTGAGAGTTACAGGCACTAGTGCATTTGCCATTCTTCGTTAGCAATATTGGGCTTTTTCACAAGCCTGAAATTTGGATTTAGCTCTTAAGTTGATAGTTTTCATTCAAAGTAGTTTGCTGATGTAACTGGTCTAATGGGAAAATTTAATTAATTTATATTTTCTCCTTAGGCTTATTGTTTTTGTTTTTTTTTATTCCGTTTTACAGGACAGTTGGGAAGATGAAGAGAAAAAAGATGAAGAAAAAGAAGAACAACCAAAACCAACTCCAACCAAAAAAGTTCTCAACAAGGCACAATTAGCTAAACTTTCTGAGAAAGAGGTAAATGCATCCTACTTACACACAATTTAAATATGGATTTTTAATTTCTTTTTAAATATTTATATTGTCTTTTAGCGATTGAAACGTGAAGAAGAAGAACGATTAGAAGAGGAACGATTAGCAAATCTATCACCCGAAGAAAAATTAGCCGAAAAACTACGTTTACAACAAATCGAAAAAGATAACGACCTCAAAAGTGCATTAGAAACATTTGGCATTACAACTAGTTTAGACTCATTCAATCCGGAAAGCAAAGAGGAATTCAAAGATTTCGGCGATGCAATTAGTACGCGCGTTTCGCTGTATAGATCCTCAACAGAATTTCCTAATTTCGTAGAAGATCTAGTTCGTAGCATATGTGCAAATTGTAAGTTTAAATTTTATTAATTTTCAATTCATTTGATTCGGATTTAATATTTTTTTTGTATTTATTTTATTTATAGTAAGTGCAGCTGAATTGAAAAAAATTAAAATCACAGTAGAAAGTTTACATACGGAGAAACAAAAAATGGAAAAACAAAATACGAAAAAGCCTGTAGGCAAAGGCAAAGGAAAAATTACGCTTAAGATGGATCAAAATATTGTAAGTATTATGTTGTTGATGAAGAGATGAGAAATAGAAGATCATTGAGTAGTAGCTAAGCTAGAATGTCACATTCATTGGGATTACATAGCGTTCAAAATGCTTTTGCCCCTCACCCGTAAAAATTTTTAGACTATTTGACCATACAACATCTAATTCGAATGGTATGTTGTTTATATCTTCGCCAGTACTACCTGTTGTTACTTTACGGTCCAGAGAAACACTTAACGAGTTTCTATTACAAGCTAGCAAATGAATAAAGGTCGCTTTCAAGAGGTCATCTCTGCAACATTGCAAATCATGACTCCATATGCTGCAAGTATTTCGAGCGCTTTTTTTTTCAACATTTTTGCTTGGTCATTGTCGCTGTGAAGCCCGTAAAGCTCGCTGTTGAAATTTATCCACTGCTTTCGAGCGACAACACACTACACCGAAGAACATTTGTAGAATTATGCAACCACCATGTCTTATTCAATCTTTATAATGTCTGGATTTACGTTATTCAACAAGCCCAAGGTGCTAAGGCCTTACACACTATCTCCTAGGTCTTTGGAAATTTGACATGATGTTGCATAACTTTTTTTAAACCCTTCACGGGATGAAGGGATTCGGTGATGTTTTGCCGTTTGGGTGCCCAAATTTGTTATAACTCTTCTTATTTAGGAGAACAGATGTGTTCGTGTCGGGTTTTCTTGTTTTTGTGTGAAAGGATTGGTCTTCGATTTACATTTTTTTTTAAATCTCATTAAAAGTGGTTGATTTATGATTAGACGTTGGTAAAAGAACCTAAGCGGCTAATCCAAATAGCTGACAAAATAACACGACAGCGAAACATTCGCTTGTCAAAAATTAATTTACATTTACAGAGACTCTTAGGATAGGGGGGGGGGGGGGGACACAGCACACTAGACGAGTTAGTATATGCTGCCACCCCTCAGCCTCGTGATAATTTTTTTTCTATCTGAAAAGTCGGTGTTCTTCTATTTTTTTTTACGCTAC
Organism: Meliscaeva auricollis; assembly: GCA_948107695.1. Lineage (NCBI taxonomy): Eukaryota > Metazoa > Arthropoda > Insecta > Diptera > Syrphidae > Meliscaeva > Meliscaeva auricollis. Next base: position 79,427,140 of record OX403618.1, read on the forward strand.
TCAATTCTATTCCAGACAAAATCTTTAGGGACATATTGTGGGAATTTGCTATAATATAGCATAGATGAATACGCATATCCATGATAAAATTAATTCACTTTCTTGTTTTTGTGTGAAAAGATTGGTCTTCGATTTACATTTTTTTTTAAATCTCATTAAAAGTGGTTGATTTATGATTAGACGTTGGTAAAAGAACCTAAGCGGCTAATCCAAATAGCTGACAAAATAACACGACAGCGAAACATTCGCTTGTCAAAAATTAATTTACATTTACAGAGACTCTTAGGATAGGGGGGGGGGGGGGGGGACACAGCACACTAGACGAGTTAGTATATGCTGCCACCCCTCAGCCTCGTGATAATTTTTTTTCTATCTGAAAAGTCGGTGTTCTTCTATTTTTTTTTACGCTACTCAATTCTATTCCAGACAAAATCTTTAGGGACATATTGTGGGAATTTGCTATAATATAGCATAGATGAATACGCATATCCATGATAAAATTAATTCACTTTAACCTCTGTAAAATAATTCAATAATTTAACATTCTTTCTTCTTAATTTCTTTTGCAGACCGAAGTAGTTGACTACAAATACGATTACGATGACTACGATGATTTTATGTAATATATTTCCGCACCATCACTGTCGTCGCATCGTCTAGGTCAACAAATATAAATACATATATAAATTTATATATAAATATTATTTCTTTTTTTTTTTACCGTCATTATTACCTAGTTTGTGAATTTATTTTAATGATTTTTATTGATAATTATTTTACTTTCTTATTTTTTTTTCTTTCTTCTCTAAAATATTGTTTCGTTTTTATCTCAAAACACAAACATTGTTGTTTTTTTATTTTTCATTTTGAACAAAATGAAATGTGTGTGTTTTTTTTTAAATATTCTTCCAAACCGTTTTTTCAAGTTGTTAAATAATTTTATGGAAGGAACAAACAAAAAAAAACAAACAAAAAACTACAAAAGCGCAAAAAGGAAATAAATAAAAAAAAAATTGTTATTAAATTATTATTAATCAAGGGAAAAACCGTATTTGCAGTCATACATCTATGTATTTTTATAGTTCCAAAACAGGTACGGATTGAACATATTATGAAACACAATATTAAGAAAACCTACAACAAAACAAAAATACAAATACAAAAACAAAATAGGAAAACTAAATGAAAATATTTGTAATGTAAAATTAAAGAGAGACAGAGAGAGAGAGAGAGAAAACAAAAATTAAAAACAAAAAAAAAGCAAATAAAATATAAAAAAAACCGAAACAAATTAAAAAAAAAATATAAGAAAATTTGCAATAGTAAAAGAAGTGTTTTTCTTTTTTGTTTTGCTGCACAATTTGGAATTATCGATTTTAGTCTTATATGTATCCACTTGGAATAAAAATTAGGTTTATAATTTCAACAATGCTGGAAGTTACGGGTAGTTCCGACAGGAAAACTTCAAGTTTTACTTTTGTTTCGAATCTGGGTAAGTACATCGCAACGCAACGTAATAGGAGAATAGAAGAGTTTAATCCCAGGTCATAGCTTCGAATTTTAAATTAAACATTCCAATAACAAGAAGTATGTTCGGAGTTCGGCAATTTTTTTAGATTTTGCTGAAGTCTTTGACAATCACCCATATTACGGTTGTCAATGATCAAATCGATCATTGATGAACATTAAAACTCGAAACCTATGAGCCCAACCAACAAATTTTTCGATTAATGAGACTGATGCAGATTAAAATGAATAACAAGAATAAATTAATAATCGACCCTATCGAGGTATCCGTCGGAGTGTAAAATTCTACGATTTCATCTGAATCGGAGAATTTTTGCCTCGAGTTATTCTTGTGAAGAGCCAAAATTCCACTATTCGTATAAATCGGAGAACTTTCCGCTCCGACGGATAACTCGATAGGGCCGAATTATAAAAAAATAGTTTCAGGTTTTTAGTAAATTGAATTTTAAGGTACGCAACTTCAATGTTTATTAATGATCAGTTTGATTTTTGACAACCGTAATATGGGTGAATATTTGTTATGGGGGTCTTGAGTGTATTGCAAAGGGATCTACACAGGCTGTATACTAAGTATTAAAATCATGTATCGATGGTTCTTTAACTTTATTTCGTAATTACTTTAAGAGCATTTTGCTAATACAATACTTAAAATATTATCACACAAAACTTTATGTTGAACATAAATGGTTCAGTTTCGTAGAATCAATCAAAAACAAAAGCTAACTGTGGAATTATGTATCAACAAAAGTTTTTCTTGGTTTTCTTATTTATTTTACAATTCGTAGTATTTATATAATTAAGTATTAAAGAGTACTTTGTGAGGATGTCCTAACTTTTAGAAAACTAATTTAATTCTTTCTTAAAAAAATCAAAAAAGATGTGCCTTTAGTACTTAGTTGTATACAAAAACCAAAATTTTAAATTGCGTTTTTGTCAGAATCGATTTTAATGGAATTATGCCGTTTCCCTCCTGAACCCTTCATATAGCATAACCATCGGTGTTCCACAAGCAAGTGACCTAGGACCTATCCTTTAATTACTATGTACAAGGGATATCAGGATCTGGATAATAACGCCATCATAACTACTGTGCAAATGATATTATAATTTTGGTACCCGATAAATGACTCGTTAAGACAACAGGATTGTACCAAAAAATGTCACTCAAACTTAACGAAACATAATATGAGCATAAGGTTTCACGCCTATATTTTACTTGTTGCACCGAAAATATATTCATCGTTGCATAAAAATGATAATAACTTTTCTTAACATCGTCATATCGAGATAATTGTTGGTCTTTTTCGAATTAATCCCTTCGTATGGTAGATTTGCAACGAGTCCCGAAAAAAAACTATCACAGATTCCATCGTAATAGAAAATCTCATACAAATTGGGATTTCGAACTCATTCTATGATTGTTTTTTCGAGATAATTAGTAAATCTACGATACGAATGGAATTAATGATGAAACTATGGACCTGGCTATAGAGGATGACATTCTGCATCAATAGCAATAAAAAAAAATCCTGAATTAATTTTTTTGATCCTTGCTTGAACTATGTATTTTCTCCGGTCTATTATACTAAATCGTTGTAAAATAAACTTAAATTGCAGAAAATAATTACTTGTAGCATTTTTCACCTCAATTTTTTTTTAAATTATTATGTATGTATGTATGTTTCCCTCAAATTCTACAGATTTATGTAAATTGAAAAAGTTTTTCTCTCTAAATAAAAGTAACAAAGGTAATACCTAATACAGAACATAAATTTGTCCTTACAAGAACGAAAACTATATTATTTTTGATTGTTTTCTACATTTTAAGCTTTATTTTGTTCGTAGCCCACGTCGCTGTTTAGGTAGGTATAATACCGTAACATCATACTGTTTGCAAAATTTAATCAAAAAAACATACAAACATAATGTAGGGGAGAAAGGGGCAGTTTAGGACAGCTTAAAAAAAAGTACAAAGACAAAAACTTTTTACTACTTTAATAAACTTTTACAGAAAGTGCCAATAACCACTTCAAACAATCATCTGATAGATAAAATGAAACGATACCAACGATAAAGGAAACTGAGGCCTAAAATGTGTGACTGAACGTTATTTAATTTTTGACTGAATATTAAAGCTACATATTCATTTTTTTCAATGATATTGAGATTAAGATTTAAACAATGAAGTATGTACACATAAAACTCAGAGTTCTATATTTTATTTATTTTTTATTTGATGTTAAGTTTTGAAATAATTTATTATTTTGTTAAATAAATAAAATAAATACATAAAAACTACTTTAATGCGTTCTTTTTTAGACATGTCCAAAACTGCCCCATGGCTGTCCAAAGGTGTCCCCCAGAAAGGCAGATTGGAACACTTGAAAGAGTTTATTAAAGTTAAAAAAAAAAATATATATGTATATATAAATCCTGGTTATATTTACATATTTAGATATAATATTGAACCGTAAAAAAACAAGAAACAATAATTATTAAGCTTTGAAGATATACTCTAGTTTTTAACGAATCTAGAAATATTTTTGTAAAAAGTGTCCTAAGGTGCCCCCCTCTCCCTTACCTATATTTTAGTTTGTGTATGAGTGAGCTCTAATTCAACAAAGCAATTTAATTAATATGAATTTTATTTATTTTCCAATTTCAGAGCATCAGTGACGAATTCATTTCCTATATAGGAGCTTAAGTTAATCCTATGTAGGTTTGATGACATTTTCCGCTTCTCTTGTGGTGTATTTGTATACATAGGCAGGCTATAATTCCGGATATCAAAACACACATATTGGTGATGAATAGATGAATAGATTCAGTTCCGGTTTTTTATTTTTACTATTTCCGTTTTTGTTTCCTTTGCAACAAATGATTCATATAATTTTCGATATTTTTTTTATTTTTTGGTTTATGTGCCGATGGAGAAATAAAAATTTTACAATTCTTAATTGAATTTTTAGTGAGCGTACACAATCAATCATTACTACCATAAACTCAGAGTTACAAAAAAAAAAATGTTTCATAGAATTAATAAAGGGACATTTCCGTTTTGATACAAAAATATCCAAAGGGTACAAGAATAAATAAAATTATATTTATTTAGGGTATTCATGTAACGATATAATTTTCCGCTTTGCAGCAAAAATATAAATTTCCGCAAAAGGTTTACATGAACACCCCATTAGAAATATTTGCGCAAACGTGGGAAACAAACAGCTGCTTGTTAAACGTCAAAGCGAATTTATTATTAAGATAAAATTCTATGTTTTGCAGAATATTTTTCTCATACAAATTTTGACAGTTCATTTCTACCGATAGAAAATTCTATGATTTCTAAGGTTTTCTATGGGTTTTCCGCGTTAACATGAATATCCCTATTTTATTTTATTTTATTTTATTTTACTTAATTTTAAATTAAAAAAAAAAATAAAGTTTCACTAACTAAAATTTGTCACTACATTAATAATTTACCTGCTTATTTAATTTGAACTAATATTTTAAATTAAAAAACAAATATTTTTTTATGATTGAATAAAATCTATTAAATCAGCCACCGAACTATAGACTCCCGGATAGTTTGGGTTTGCACAGCCAATTCCAAACGAACAAATGCCAACCTGCTCACCCTTCGATGGATCAATCAATGGTCCCCCAGAGTCTCCTTGACAACTATCTCTCCCGGAGGCAGCAGCACATACCATGACATTATGAATTTCTTGATCTTTCTGATGATATTTTCGGGCACACTCGTCCTGGTTGAAAGCTTCCACATAAACTGCTCTTAAATGTTTTCTTTGTGATTCCGAAGGCTTTACATTTGCCTTTTGTCTACCCCATCCACACACAAGGAGAGTTGTGTTGTCGCTTGGCCGCTCTAGAGCAAGTTTGATCGGTTGACTTTTACCAGAATATATGATTGGTGGTGTAATCTTCAGTTTTGCAACATCATAAGATGTGATTTTTGTATCGTAATGGGGATGTTGTTGAATTTCGTAAACCTGATGGAAAGTTCCATCATCAGCTGAATCCGAACCCGCACGCACACTAAACTGGGTAGCATTACCGTTTTCAATACAATGAGCTGCAGTTAAGATGGTATCTTGGTCGATAATGGATCCTCCACAAATATGCTGATCATGAGAACGTACTGATACTATTTGAGGACAAGTTTGTTTGTCAACAATTTTTCCACCAATTATACGTCCTGTGATAGTAAATCCGTCAGCCAGTGTCAGGATAAATAGAAATGATACCGTTAAATGCTTCATAACTGTCTGGTGGTGAAAATAAAAACTTGATCACAACTATTTGAATGAATACGGGCCTTTTATATGAATTTTGGCTGAGAAAAAGAGAAGATCTTAATATTCTTGATCTTGAACTTGGATATAAGGTACATAATATGTTAAGTTGAACAAACCCTTTTTTCACGACTTCCGCAAACAACTAAATTACTATTTTTATTGTTGTTTAAATGCAAACCTCACATACGAGTATGTAGGTCAATAAAACTTCTGAGCACTTTTAACATTTAAAGGCAACATAACGTAGCTAATGATAAGCCTTAACATTAAATAGAAAGATAAGATTTATTTGTTAGTACATATTTGTTTGTTTACTTTAACATTAACGCTACTAACACTTTTTGTTCAAACATTTTCGTATCTAAACTAATGTTTTGTTTATATTTAGGTGGAAAAATTTCAAAACAAAATATTTTGTCCTCGCTTATTTTTCTGGGTCATAAAACCGCATTTATTTGTATGTTTTCTTAATGTAAGTAATATATTTCGTCCATTAAATTAACTGAGCTTAAACAATGTAAGGGAAGTTGCATTGAGAAAAAAATTGGGTATACACAAAAATTTGTGTGTTTTTGCAATGAAAATACACAATATCATCTTTACCATAATTCGGATGACACCCAATCGTGTTTATAATGTCATTTTCTGTCATCCAATATGTGGTTCACATGGTTTTGTGCATATTTATGTCGAAAAACACAAATTTTTACACAAATTTTGTGGTTTACACAAACCGTGTATGACACTATTTATTTTTAACCTCGTGACACTTGGCAAAAACTTTACATTATTTGCAATAAGATTGAAGAATTGAAAGAGTCCATAAAATATCTTGGGTCGAAGGGCATTTTTTGATGATACAGAGGTAAAGACTAAAAAAAAATTAATTAAACAAAATGTTGCTGCAATATAAACATATGATACACGATTTTAAGGTATTTTTTGATGTTGAATCTAATGACATCAAAACTAAGTCAATACGACTACTCTTCAAAAAGTTATACTTTATTTTAAGCAAAGGTGTCTTTATTTTAGCTTTAAGAGGTAAAATGGAACCAAAACCCAAGAAAAAAGATGATACACTCATGGAATTCGGTATGAGCGTTTCATTTAAAACAAGAACCTGAAAATTATTTTTGGTAAAAGGGTGTTTTTTTAGGAGGAAAGTTATCGCTGAAAAAGGTACCAAAGCATCTGGCTAAAAATGATACATTTATGAAACTTGATAAAAATGTTACATTTAACATAGAAACCAAGAAACAGAGAGTCCATAAAAGTATTTTAAGTGAAAGAGTGTTTTTTCCAAGAGGAACGAACATATGGGATAATTAGCGATAAAAACTAAAGTAAAAATATTGTCCTGATGAAAATTGGTAACAATATTTGATTTGCTATTGGAACCAAAAATTTAAATAGTACATAGAAATATGTAAGGTAAAAGAGTGTTTTTTTGAAGAGTTATGTAAAAATCTTTGTTTAGTTCCAAGTAACCAATAATTTAAATGGTAACGTTGAAAAAAATCAGTATAAACATTTCCTTTGTCATGGTAACTAAGAATCAAATGAGTCTATCACATTGTTTTAAATGAAAAGGTGTTGTTTTTTTTAAGTGGAGGATATATACGGAATTTATGCTTAACATCTCTTACAAATTAGTATCCAATTGAAATCTGGTAAAAATGTTACATTTGGTCTAGGAATCAAGAATCTAAAGAGTCCATAAAATTATTTTGGGTGAAAGGGTGTTTGTTTTTTTAGAGTAACTAAACACATTCATTTATTTCTATGTGAGGGTTAGGTCTTTCTCCAGTAAAATCGTGTTTTTGGTCCGTAGAGATGTAGACTTTGAATGGGTAACAATAGAATAGTATAATATTTGTGTGTCGTAATAATTTTTTTCACGGTCACTATGGCGTATACGTACTTTTTTGTAAATAAAATTAGAAATTAAATTAAGAGCGAGAAAATAAATTGAGAAGACTAACTTGCAACAGCCCATCACTTTCAACTTATAGTTTACCATTTGGTTCAATTAATTACATTGTGCTTTCAAAATACATTAAGCTGCTTGTCAGGGTATACTAATTTAATTCTGAAACTTTTTCTGATATTGAAACCAAAATTCTTTTTCAAGCGTTATGTGGTACTTTGGCTCTTTAACTCATAATATCATTTCTTTCGAACTATTGTTCTTGAGTCTTTGGACATAGGTATTGGCAAGAACCTGGTGATAAACTGTCTGCACTGCTGTAGCATCAGAAAGTGAATTTTCAGTACTAAAATTAATCGCTTTAATCAATTTTTGACAAAATCTCTTGGAAGCAAAAAAACAAAATTCTTTATATTAAATGTTTTACATCTCTAAAACGTCCGATTATGACTATAAAATAGAATAGAACATGGTAATTTAAGAAAAAAAAAAAACATCGATAAATATTATCTCACTCTCTCTCTCTGCCCTATGAACTTTATAATAATACTTTTTATTGAGGTAATATTCTTTTGACTTTCTATTTATGGAGAGACAAGCCATTAAGTTCAGATAGATACCGTAAATGGACATTAAAAATTATGACAAGGAAGGGTTCATTTTATACGATGGAACTTCAAAAATAGGCATCTTTTTTGTCATTTTCTTGTTGAATTAGGGGATGCTTTAATATTGGTGTGTACCCTCGGAGCACCTGATGTCCTTGTTTAGTTTTAGTTTTTGGCAGAAGCATAAAGAAATTATCATAAGTTTTCGTTTACATTAAAATATATGTATGTAGAGAAAACTATGTATACCTGGCTAAATGTTATGAGCTACAAAATGTAGTTTTATTTAAATTTATAATACAAATTAATAAGAATTATGAACATCCCTTAAGTGTTTGAAAGTGCTTTAGACTCACAGGGTACACAAATATACAACGACACTTTAAAAACTTCAAAAAAAGGATAGGAAATAAATTATGTTTGCATATTGAAGTCAACTTTATTGGTGGTCTGGTCAGCAATATATCCCCTCTCTCTCATTGACTAAATGATAAAATTGGTTATATTATGGGCAAAATTATATTGACTTACATTATCGAATTTCAGTGTGGTTTTGTGGTTTAATCTAATTTGCAGTATTTGCACATTTTGTTGCTTTTTTGTGTTATTTGGTTGCCATTAAGTGTATTATTGGCTGATTTTAAATTCAAAAATGCCCAATTCAGGAGTTAAAAAAAGTAATTAAATTTATTCGATAGTTTATGTTAAAAAAAAAAGAAACAAATTATGACCACTGACTTTCAATTTAGGTAATAGTTTCATTTCATTGTAATGAAGTTGACATTTAGTGATGTTTGGTTTTTTGGCAAATAAAATATATTCTCAGAGTTTTATTAATAGCTGTGGTCTAATAGTTGGTTTGGACAATATTATATTGCAGAACAATATTCCAGAAAATAGAGTTATATTTCAATCACCAAATTTATTTTGAGGTTTCAAATTTATTGAAAAAAAAAAAAGATATTGTACCTCACCCAGAAAGTGGTGAGTTAAGTTTATGAGATGCAGACTTTCAAAAATTGCCGTAACAATGGCAGAATATTGTAAAGTATTAAAAGGAACTAATAAACAAAATTGATATAGTAAAGAAGTCTGCCTGGATTTTTCAATGATGGGGGCGTGAAGACTATCAACTTTGCATTTAGCATTTTGTTGATTTTTTTTGTAAATTTTTGTATTTTTATAATTTTTTACTTTAGAAAAAGTAATGAAATAACAACAAGAACATAAGTGTAAGAATATAGCAAAGTTCTTCTACCCGAATAAGTGTTTTGAATTTTGATTGGTACAAAACATTTGCGACATAAAATAACCCAGTGGACCAAACATGGAAGAAATTTGTTCGTGCTTTTCAGATATCCGTAAGGCCATTGTTTCGAATATTTTCAGCAAATTTCAGATTTAAAAATATGCTCCTGAGTCAAAATCAAATTGCACTGAACTATATTAGTACAAAGTATTTAATATTTTAGGAGACTCAGAAATTGATAAAATTTAAAGAGACGTATTTCGGAAACTATTATGGCCATGGATACAGGGCTCAAATTTAGTTTTCTTTACCACTATGAATCATAGTTTAACCAAAAACTAGTCTTTCAGGTTAAAATTTGATAAAAAACTGCAAAAATATTTTTTATTTCATGTTTTGTTGCGTCACGCAACTTTTTTGGCAAACCTCAGATTCGGATGTTTCGGGTGTAGGTAATGACAAAAGAACATCAACAACATTTTTTTCTCAATATTTCATTCTTCTAAAAACGCGTATGGTTTCAAAAAATGTTTGTTAATTGGAGAAATAACAATTTATTTCCAAAAAGAATTTGTAAATAGCCTTTCTTTATTAAGTTCTTTTCCATTCCCTTTCTAGAACAAAAAAAAAAAACAACAAAGTAATACAATTAACTTTATTTTTGCATAAAAGTTCTAAGTCAAAAAGCAAAAAGTTTCCGAAATTGATTGGCAATAATTATATCTCCTTATCCTTAATCCAAATTAAAGAGAACTTTACTTGAATTACACAAATTATTGTGGCTAACCAGCCGTGCCATTGCTTGTTAAAATATATATAGATTTTTAGTTTCACATAGTTTAATGACTACCATATAGTTGGGGTAATATTTCAAAGTCTGTTATTAAACGCCTTTGTTTTCTTCAGCGACCCCAGGAAGGTGGATTTCGTTTCCGGTATAAACTCGCGTACTTATAATTGGTAGAATAGCATCGCAATGTTACGTCCCATTAGGAATCAAATTATTGGTATACAAAGTTTTATAATCAATGGTTAAATCGTCTATAATTTATATACACATAATTGGACTTAAAGTTTTCAAAGTGTTTATGGAAATTTTTAATTGAAAGTTTTAGTTTTTCGTTTATCGAAGGAAATTATGTAATTTGGTAGCTTTAAATTACATCGCGTATCTATTTGAAAATAAATGAAATTTAGAAAGGAATATAATCTTAAAGGGGAAGAGTGCAAAAAAATTTCTATTTTGTGTTTTTTTCTTAATATCCTAGAACGCAATTAAATTGGAAACAAATGTTCGAATTAAGTGAATAAAGTGATTTTCCTTCCTTTAGATATTATCTAGTCCATACCAATAAGTTTTCTGAAATCAAATGAAGTGATTCACTTTAAACTGTCAAAAACTTAATCTGATTTATTATGCATGGAATTTTTGAGTTGCATTTCACTTTGAGCGAACCAACTTCCTATCTAAGTAAAGATTTGTACCTATATTTGGATGAATTTAAAGGATTTTTGTGTACTCTCCTTTTTAAAAAATCATATTACTATCACTTGCCATTCTATCCTTTCATTTTGCACTTTAATTTTAAAGTACGAGTAATTCATAAAAAGAAGTATCATATATAGTAACCACTCGCTTAGGAGTTGATATATCTTGTGAGTATATTGGAAAAGAATGCAATTGCCAATGACAAAATCCACTTCAATACAAAGCTCGAGTGCATGTTTCATAAATTGACTTGACTCAATTTCTTCTATGTATATATGTATATTATTTACTCGTATATTATTATGTATAGTACGGATATACAGGGTGCACTGATAAGTAATGAGAGAAAAAAAAAACTGATTGATACTTACTGTTAAAGAGGGTTTGAGGTGATTCCCTAGAGGAAAAATTCAAATTTTTTTCCTAGGACCAAAATTAACGCTGCTTGCCATACAACCCATATGGAAAAACTTCATTTTCTCAAAGATGGCTTTAACGAATTTGATATCAATTTTTTTTTTGTATTTGAAAAAAGTTTCAATTTTAATTCGACTATCAATTTTTCGAGAACCGGTCAGTGATTTTTTTTTGAAGAGCAACTTCGGCCCTAAGAGCAAGTTCGTACGTTTTTTTTTTCTAAAATTTAAATTTTCTGGAGGAATTCGAATGGCAGAGAGGAGCTTAAAACAATCATTGAAATCATTTTATGAACAAATTATGGTTTCTTATAAAATTATAAGTTTTCAATTTTTTTATACAAAATTCTTTAACATAACACACCAACTTTGTCCAACATGCGACCAATTCGAATATATTTCATTCTTTTTATACAAAAAGCAAATAAACTGGAAATTCAGTTTACATATATGTACATATTTTGTGAATTCTTCTGACAGCTTTGACAAATTTTTCAGCATCCATGTTTTTCATTTTCGTCGTTGCTAATTGTTCTATAATTTTAAAACATTAAGAAAAAGTAACTGTGACTAATGTGAAGCACTTGTTTGGTTGCGATGCATTTTTTTTTCTCTTTCAAATGTTGTAATGAAGAATTGATTTTTATAATAATTGAAGTATCGATGTATCAATGGAACGGAATAATATATAATTCTTAAAAGTTTTTTTGGACACCAATTTTATTTTTAATTATTTTCTTACAAAGGAACTGCAAAAAAAATAAACTACTAGCTAGAGTGGGACTCAAACCTAAAGCTCTGAGATAGCAATCTAGCACTACACCCATTTTACCACTGCCACTAACTAATGATCCTTTGCCAAGGGGTGAATTAAATATAATATTTCAAAGAAAAGTTGTGTCGTTTTAGTTTCAAACATTATGGTCTTCAGATAATTATACTTGGGGGAAATTTTTACTAAATTCCCAAGAATGATTTGTATGTTTTTTTCTTTAAGTTAACTCTACTTCCAATTTTTTTTTGCACACCCTATGGCGAATCTTCACATTTGATTCATTTCAAAATCATACCATAACGTAGCGCATCATCCTTCTTGCAGTTCTTCTTCGTTCTAACAAAGAAATTGATAGCTAAAGTAAAAAGAGCGTGAAAAAGGAAAATGTATTTTATAGAATAAAAACACCAAAAAGCATTAAATGGGGGTTTAGCTTTATGGATTATACATTGAAGGTTTTTTTTTGTTCTAAAAGTAAAAAAAACACACGAGAGTTTTTGAAATTATATGACCGTAACTGAAATATATAATTTATTACACGAGTATGCTGCTGACTGTAAGCTGCTTGGAAAGAAAGTTAAAGAAAAAAAGAATCTTATATGTATTTTAGGTACTGGCTGTGTTTTTATTTCAGGGAGTTTATTTGAAGTTTTTATGTTTGAAGAAGTTATTTTTATTTGTCACCCTCAATTTTGAATTTTCATCAAATATTGGTCACACAATGTCTATCATTGGATTTTTGTTGTTCTTGAAAATATTTTCGTTTTAAAAATATTTTTTTTTAAAGCAAGCATTAACTTTGCTTTTATTGTAAAATGCAGCTACGTATTTTGAGCCCATAAATGCGTCAAAAGCTGGACAACTGACGCATAATGTAGCTCCCAACTACACACCCAGCTCAGTGCAGTTAATGCAATTTTGAGCGTCAAATAAATAAAATTAATTATACAGTATATGAACACGTAAGACAGGGTTCACTGTGGCGTATACGTACTTTTTTATATTTTTATTTAAATTTTATTTTAATGCTTACGAACACAACCGATACCTATTTTTATGATGAATCGATTAAGATTTATTTGAAAAGCTTAAAACCAAATGTGATTCTTGCGAATATCTCAACTCCAGAGTGCCATAAAGTTGTTTTTATGTGAAAAAAAAAACTTTAAAAGGACTTTTTACTAATGAATTGTATTTTCCACATATCAACAATACGAATGTGTACTTTTCTTCTTTTTTTATCACTTTACTTATCTAGAATCTTTCAAAATGAATGCTCCCCGCTCAATCCAACCATACAAATTTTGCTAGCAATTATAACAGCAGCTACAAAATTAATTGAGGTATGAGTATCATTCCCAAAAGCTAGTATCCAGTAAAAAAATCATTTAATTAAAAATGGTATCATTTTCTTGCAAAGTCACTCCCCCTTTTGAAGTGAAATTTCTCTAAATGTTTATTCCTTTTTACAAAATTGTCTACGCACATTATTGTGCTACCCAACAACCCTAACTAACACTTCAAAACGTTTACAATGTTTTGAAAAAAATTCAGACAAAAACTTATTGCCTTAGAGCATGCGGAGCTCACAATAACAAAAAAAGAATTGGACAAGGTTTCCAATTATTCAAAGTTGAATTGCCGCCGTATGTTTTTGGTTATGGCAATTCTATAGAATTCTTGTTGCACACATTCTCTTCTTCAAAATTTAATCTGAAAATATTGTGATCGTATTCGTTTTGGTTCAATGAAATAATGGAGAGGCAAAATTTAAAAGGACCAAGCTCCTATCTATTGAATGACTTTTCAGACAAAACACAAAGTTTATAGAATATGGATACACATTTATAAAAGGATAAGAGTATAAAGTTCCATGTTAGAATGAAAGAAAAATATATAAGAATTGGGACACTTTGAAGCTTGAAAAAAAAAACACTTTTTTTTTATTCCATTGTATTCCTTTGTTATTTGAAAATTGCATTCACTTTTCAGGCACATCCTTGAGGGGTTTTTTGTTGTTGTTGCTGTGTTCTTTTTTTTCTGTGATAAACTACATAAATGGCTAAAGAAGGATAAGCTTATCAATTTTTTTGACATGAAATTACTTAAAGAGAGAGATTTCGTGTTATAAAATGTATTTCCTGAAATGCATTGCATTGTCCTGGAAGAGATTTGTGGGTAATAAATCTCATAACATGCAAACACTTGTACAGGAAATATTGAACATATCTTGAAATGTTATTTGAATATACCTCCCAGAGAGATAAATAATTAATTTTATAAGATAATTCTATTTTCCATAAGTATGGTATTGAACTCACCCAGGCTAATTGTGTCAGAGTTAATTGGAATGATCAATTAATTGAGAGTTTAATATTATATCTATAATAGATGAATAACGTTCATGAAGGACATTGAATTGCGTTGCTTTTGAAATGCAGAATCACTCAATTCACTTTGCGATTTATATAAAATATGCATTTGCCAGTAATCGGATAACTTAACTGAATTGCTTAAGCTTTGTAATAATGTTTCAATATACTATAATTGTTAAGGACCGTTCGAAGATGTACCTAGAACCTAAGATTAAGAAAGGTGTAAAGAGCAGATTGCTTAATAAGTCAGAGGACGTAAGCATTGAGCATCAATTGGCAGCGAGTTCTGAAAAGTGACTGTTGGTGTGAACGTGATTAGGCAATATATCAATTTGTGGTATTTTCATCATGGCAACATGTTTAGTGGCTAGTTTGTTTGGTAAGTATCACGATTTTATACGGTTGATATCATAAGTATCAATGATTTCTACGTTAAGCATCACGAATTTCTTCGGCAGGTTTCTCCGTTTTCTTCGGTAATTGCCACGGATTTCTCCGGTAAGTACCACAAACATTTTACAGTAAGTATTCTGTGGTTAGTATCACGGATTTTTCTAATAATTATCACGGATATCCATTCTGCACAAATGGAAGTCGAGAGAAGAAGAAAGTACGGACCGGCCGTAGCTGGGTTATATGGAACCCATAAACAGCACCGATGTTATGTCATGAACAGTTTTCGATTCAGTAGAAATAAAGGCTGTAACGCACTTTCGGCACATAAATGGAATGTGCTTCAACTTTGCGTATAAAGCTAAAACCACCTGGCTATGAATAAAGCTGGCTAGAGAAACTTGTAGGTTGATGCCAAAACTAAATGGATGGTGAAAGACTTATATGGAAAGTCAAGTACATCCTCTCGTTTACGAGCTTTGTTGGTGTTTCATACCTGTGTCGTATTTTTGTTTACTATCTTGTTGTCTGACTCAAAAAACCTCCAAAAGACCTTTATCTTTTGTTCCATTAGTCAATTTAGTGAAGTTAAAAAAAGGATCCGCTTAACAGTATTATATATCGCGAAGATGTTAACTTGTTCCGATTCGACAGCCGTTAATTTTCACACAAAATTTACTGGACTCTAGTCGAAACAGTAAGTAACTAAACAAAAATTTTGAACATAAAAGTACTATGTTCAATAATTCTACAAAATAAACTGATTTTCCATGCATACATTATTGTTTGTATTATGTTTGCTTTTATATCCTTTAGACTCCTATCTAAAAATCAAGCCAAATATTTTCCAGAACAATGAGTCTTTTTATTATTTCTTGTTTTGCTGGATTCTAAATCATCAATTTTCTCCTCTTTTGAAGATTCAAGCAATCATAAAATTTAAAATAGCTAAAGGTATGCAAATTTTCTCTGACAAAATCTTCAAAACACAATTACTATCTAACCTCCTGTGAAGTATAACTTGGTAATAATATAATTGTTCATTTATAGTCCAATGCACTTCAGTGCTCTTTTGTAATCTTAACGGTAAGTGAAAGGAATAAATTCGTATGACAATGAAAAGACTGATTGCAAAAAAAAAAAATATAAGAAAACACAGGTTCTATGTAAACTGGTCATCTTGAATTCTTGACAGAGTACCAAAAATTTCAAACTGTAAAGAATTATTTCGTTTTCGAATCGAATTTCTGTAAAAAATTTAAAAAAAAAATCTACACATTTTCAATGTTAAATCTTCATAAATTGTTTAGTGATTCTTTTGACAAAACTACATAATTTTGTCCACTTTTCCAATTTTTTTCACTTATATCCTTTTCTTATTGAAAACGCAAGATTTCATATATGCAGTTATTTTTGCACTGAAGTGTTAAAATATGCTAATCTGTATTGAATTTTTGGATTTACTTGGCTGAGTTAATTTCGGTGTCACCAACAAGCTAAACTTTCAAACACCCACACACATACACAAACATTTTATTTAGCACACAAAGTGAAAGTCAAGATAGCAAAATTTTTGCATTTTACAATCTCAGCAGGATTTAATAGAGGGCAATATCCTGTGGCAGACTAAGAACATTATTCGATTTTAACGATCTCCCTCAATTAAATGTGAATTCTTTTATAGCTTGGTTTTTATTATGTTTGACATTGTTGGCTTCAATAATGGAATTTTTATTTGATATCCTTGTATATGTATGTATATGTGCTGTTCGTTTATGCCTTATGTCATCCGGAAACACATTTGTGATGGAATAACAAACTGAAACAATTGGACATTAATATACGAAGCAATAAATCAATCACAAGGTTAATTAATGACCATATTGTTTCGTTGCATTTTGTTGGTTCCTTAAATCATAATAAATATATTTACAACATTAAAAATAGCTATTTTTGTAGGTATATTTCTTTTACAGAAAAACTCTTTAAAACAATTTGTAGATGATAACATAATATTTTAATTTGTCACGATTTTAGTTTAAACATGTGATTTGTCAGTTGACACATTATTAGAAACATTTATTGATCAAAACCCGACACCAAACTTTGGGTTTGAAATCATAACAAAAGACGATGAATTTTCAGATTTCTGTTTCGTTAGCAAAACCACTACAACTAAAGCAATATCTGTTCTGAACAAACATTTCAGGGTCCCAGTTTCAGTCGTTTTAAATTTCGCCACATTCAACCAGTCCCTTTAAAGGCTCAGAAATGCAAAAAACTGGTTTTTGGTAAAAGGGTTTCGCCTGATGATGTGTCAGATATCACAAAAAATCCCCTTCTGAAAATAATAATCCTGAAAGACTAACAAACAAGTTACTAAGTTCTGAATGAACATGAGATGGCCTATCACCATATTCAGTTTGGACCATCCTTTACGGGGCACCCTGTATAGATTTCTCAGTGTTAAAGTATTCTTTTGTGAGATCCACTTGGTTCCAGTGTTGCCAGACACCCCGATTTATCTTATTTTTAGAGCTCTTTACGATTGCCCGAATATTTGTGTGAAAATTGACTTTTCTCCCGAACCTAACACAGCTTTTTTTTAAAAGATGCATTTATATTTGATTTGGCAGCACTTATAATTATAAAAATTCGCTTCGTGGAATTAGTTTTCTGTTTTTGTTGGTTAAAATCTACGAGTATGTTAACTAGGTGGCCTTCTGCAAATTATTTTTCAAAAGATTCTTCTGGGAGGAACGGCCAAAAAAAGCATTCCTATCACAAATAGCTGTTAATGAAATTGCTCTTACTTCAAAAAAAAAAAAAAATGACAGCTGAACTGCAAATAGCTGCTCTAGTTGTTGGGCACAATGCCAAACTTGTTATTTTTTTAATTTAAATCATTCCCCAATTTTCCATGATTTTTAAAGTAGTAATCTCCCGATATCAATAGTATAAATATGGGAACACCTTTGTTTAATTAAAACTATTTCTACCTTACTTAAGATAGTTGTAATATTATTGTACCCAAAAAGGTTTTACTTACTCCATTTTGTACCTAATGTGCTAAAAAAGAGTTATATTCTTGTGTTAGCTTTACCATTTTTTTTTTTAAACTATTTGAAACTGTTTGTCAGTCACTTAGTATTTCTTTCAATCATTTATTTCGGTTTACCAATCGTTTAAGTAGTTTCATTCTTGAGAACAAGAGCAGGGATATATTTTGTTCTTAGAATCTAATCTCATTCCATTTCACTTAAATTACATTTCCTCAGTAGTGTCAGTTCGTAAAGTGAGAGTTGTATAGTTTATATTCTCTGTCTACATCAAAACCAAAATGACTAAAATCGGTCAGAGGAAGGATACAAATGTTGTCGGGTGTACCTACATAGAGTGGGTGGTGTTAGTTCAAGAGACTTGTTTGGTGTCACTTTACTGTTCACTGCACTCATCTGTATACCTACAGACAAAAGGACACGACTTCGTACGAAACACTAGAAATGTGGAAAAAAAAGAACACAACACTGATGGAAACTTCTTGATAGAGTACAGAAGTAATGTCTTGACATACATTCATGGGTATATGCATTAAGGACACATTTAGAAATGGAAAATATAAGTACGAATATATTTCTAGAGTTTTGAAGAAAGTAATTAGGGAAGTTTCGTTGCAAACCACAATGCAAACTTTGTTTTTGATTGATTTTTGTTTAAATGCGAATAAATTGTTGAGAGCTACAAGAAAACCTTGAATTAAATCAGAAACTGGAAAGATATTTTGAAAGTTTTTGTATCATCATTTAAATACAATTTAAGTGAAATATCTGTTGTTTGTACTTACTTTTGTTTTGTCTTTCAAACTTATAATGGAATGCTGAGAGTTGAGGCTTTTTTATTTTGGGAACATTATTAAACTTTAACTATTTAAATGTAAATACTTGTTTCTTAAATTAGTCCACCATAAGATTAAGCAGGCATATTGAGCGGCATATGAGGGGGGGGGGGGGGGGGGCTAACGGTGACTTCTACTATTAAATTTAGAGTTATGCCATCGCCGAACTTTAGTGTAGGGTGTCATTTTAAATACTGATAAGGAAAGAAAGAAGAAAAGAACTCCGTACTCTAAATGGAAGGGACCACCGCCGAAGAGAATTTTGATGCCAGAATGCAGCTTGTCCGACGGGAAGAGTTTCATCAATGTAAGAAGAAAACCTGTTTACTGTTGATTGGGTGAAATTGACGAAATCCACAGAAGTTGCTTGCATCTGTGGTGGAAAATCACTGAAGAAGAAGAAGACAAGAACACCTCAGAACGAACTCGAACAGTTCAAAACCAAGCGTCACGAGCATAAAACTAAGCAAAAATCGGAAATGGGAAGAACTTGGACAAGATATCAATAACGATCCTTGGGGACTTAGCTACAAGAAAAAAACTTAGAGCTCAGAAGAACCCAGAAAAGATGATGCCCATTGTGGATGTACTATTCCCGACTCACCCCACTAGACCACCTGATAGTGACTTTTCTAGACTGCGACATAAAATAAAAAGGCTCGTGGACTATATGGTGTATCAGTAGAAACTCTCAAGAAAATAGCTCAATTTTGCCCAACAACTGCTTAACTGATGGGACTTTTCCCAAACGCTGGATAAAACAACGCCATGTACTGATAAGCAAAAACAAAGGACATCCAGATTCCCCATCCGCGTACCCGTACAGGTCTCTATGCATGTTAGACACAACTGGAAAATTGCTAGAGAAGTAACTGCAACCACGCAAGAAAGAGGGGACTTGTCTGAAAGACAATATGGCTTCAGGAAAGGTCGCTGCACATCAGGAGCGATAGAAGAAGTTTAAAAAAAAAAAAATAACTTTTTATTAAAAAATTTTCAAACGATTTAAAAAAAAAATTGGTATACCATTTTGAAGATGGCTAATATTTATCAGCATCTAAAAATAAAATTTTGAAAAAACACAAATCATTGACCAAATATGGAAAAAAAACCAAAAAGTGTTCCCGTTTTAAAAAAAAAATATTTATTTTTGCTTATTTGTACATATCTCTCAATACCTACACACATCAGATGACTAAAAGCTAAAATTTTCAAGCTAAGTTAATACATAAAATAGCTTTGCACTACATGAGCAAATTCGTGCGATCCAGTCGTGCATTTTATTTTTTATTTGCTTCCGTTTCCTCTAAATAAAACGAATTTTTAAAACTCCAGACAAAACAATGAGATAGACATCTTGTTATAAAAAAAAAAAAATATAGAAACATTTTATAATGTTTTCTTTTAAGGCTCACGTAATGTGAGAACAATAACATTTTATTAATCCCATAGCTTTGTAAGTTTCATGCGGGATATTGTTTCCATTAGCGTTGTTCTTGTTGTTCAATGTTAGAATCTAAAGTGCTGTTTCTGTTCTTGATTCTTGATACTCATGCTCGAAATTGGATATTGCATTGAATATCAAGAACATTTTCTTACAGCAGCATCATTGTATGCGGTGAAACGTGTTCAAAGGAACTATAAGAAACGAATGAATAAATTTGTCATTCAGGCATGAAAACTGCCACGAACAGAATAAGGATACAAGAACTCATGTTTTTGGGTGAGAATGACGTGATTTTATGATGCAAGTTTCGTGCTTCATTGGCAATATTTAGAAACAAGTAGAAAATGCATCTTTTATAAATAAAATGTGAAGACAGAGTTTGAATGTGTTCTACCTACCACAGGGATTACAAGTTAACATTATTTACTTTAAAGTCTCAGGTTCGATGTTAAAATCCTATTTTCACATTTTTCTTCTCTATGTCTTAATTTGTTCTTTGGTAGAAGTGAAAAAGCCATGACAACAAGATTAAAAAAGATAAAAGTATTCAATTAAAAAAAAAGAACCGACTTCAAAATGTAACAAAAAATAAAAAAAAAAGAAAAAAAAATTTACTCATTACTTATAATCAGTTTATACTTAATATTTTAAAGTTAATAACAAATTAGTATTTATTAATTATTTTACAATTTTGTAGCCGGTGCCATCTCGTTTCAAGCCTCGATATCCGTTTCTCGCTTCGTTCCCCGCCTGTTTTCCTGCCTGGTTTCCCGTCTGTTTTCCCGCCTGGTTTCTCGCCTGGTGTCTCGCGTCGTTCCCCGCCTGTTTTTCCGCCTCGTTTCCCGCCTGGTTCTCCGTCTGGCTTCCCACCTGGTTTCCTGCTTCGTTTAACACCTGGTTTCCCGCCTGGTTTCCTGCCTAGTTTACCACCTGGTTTCTTTCCTCGTTCCCCGCCTGGTCTCCAACCTGGTTTCCCGCTTGGTTTCCTGGCTCGTTTTCAGCCTCGTTTCCCGACTTGTTTCCCCCCTCATTTCTCGCCTGGTTTCCCGCCTGGTGAACATTATAATAAAAATTTTTTTTATTTTAATTTCGAAAATATATCCTTGCTTGTTGAAGTAAACATACAAATTTTAATCAAAATCGTTAAAGTCGTTTTCGCAAAAAGTAAGCTTTCCATTTTCTTCATGTGGCAGATACCTAGCATTAATTTTGGTCCTATAAAAAATAAATTTGCCCGCTAGAAAATCAACCAAAACAAAACAAATTTGAAAAAATTCACTTCAACGTTTCAGGCTGTGGCTCGAGAAGACAGACATGCAAAACTGCCAGATCAACTTTTTTTCGCATTCTCCGTAATCGTCGTGTTATGTTTGATTGTTATCTCAAATTCAATTTTCTTATTAATTGTAAGCTTGCCCTATAATATTAAAAATATAGCTAAGCACTTGTCAAGAATTGTTTCGGTCACAAAAACAAACAGATATTATTTTCATACAAACATTTATTTCATTTTCCAAATCCATTAGCTTTCATTCATATTATTAATTGTTTGAAAGTTCGGAAGACACAAAAATCATTACTAATCTATAAAACTTGCTTACATAAGTAATAAAAATTATATTTTTTTTACATAAGTATTTTTCTAAATTTACAAGTTTTTTTTTTCTATGTAGTTTTAATAGTTTTTAATTTTAATATATTTTTTTTTGATTTATTTTTTTTCCAAGTTTAAATAAGAAATTTAGCATCAATCAACATTAAATCATATATTTGGTTTAAATAAAATGAAACAACATCAAAAAGAGCATTTATTTTAGTTTATAAGGATTTTTAACTACATAGTATACCATAATAATTTTTTTATATATAAAAACTAAGTAACATCGTGATGCCTTGTATCACGTACATAATTTCTATTGTCTACATTTTATTTATTATTATTTATTGTTTTTTTTTTTTTTTTTTGTTATATATTAAATATAATTATTTGATTTTAATTTTATTATTTTTTTTATTTGTTAAAAGTAACTGGGGATACAAATTCTATAGCATTGGTCTCATTTTAAAATATTTAATTAAATTTTTATTGGGTATTTTTGATTTTGTTTTTATTTTTTTTATCAAAACATTTTGATAGAAAAATAAATAAAATTCTAGAAACCGATGGTTTTTGTTTTTTTTTTTTTGTTTCTTTTGATTCACACTTTCTATGATTATTATTTTTGTTTTCTATTTTTATTAAAATTAAAATGAAAAAAAAAACTTAACTTAAAAGAAAATAATTTATTTACTCTTGGCTGGAGCTCAGAGGACTTGAAGATTTTCACAATGCTTGAATTTGGAGTCTTCCTTGCCAAGGATCCATGTAAGCATTTGGCGAGCCTTCATGCTGGCAAGGACAACACTGCGACTTTTGTACCAATGAGCTGGTGATTCTCGATGACCCTGAAAATATAAAATGGAAAAATCAAAACACAATTACAAAATGCTAAAAACGGACAAATTAATTCCGAAACAAACAAACGAAGAAATCATTTATATGAATACAAAGGAAAGGACACAAAAATGTTTATTTGAAATTTAATATCCCCCTGCTTGAAGGGATACTTCCATTTCATATTCCTCTTCTCCATAATTTTTGTGATTATAATTTCAAATGGAAACGATTTGAGTTCCTGGTTTTTGTGGTCGTTTTTTTTTTTTGTTTATTTTTTGGGAGGGTTAAAAGGGTAACCAGAAGGAATTATACATTGTGTGCTCGAGAGAAGTTGCTATTTTATAAGTGTAAGAATCCTTTTGCAATGGGTTCAGGTTCAGTGATGTATTGTGCATTTTAATTTGTGTGTACAGTGAGGACATTAAAAGTGGAATTTTTAAATTAAATAAATATTTCACTGGATGACCATTGAGATTCGTAATTTAAAAACAATTTCACCTTCATAACATGCCATCTGAATCTACCTTCAAAATATATTTGTACTTATACTTTCACAATTTCAAGGGGACAGGAATATTTTTTTTTTAAATTAAATTGTAAACACATATTAACATTTTATTGCGTTTGAGTTTTCAATTTATTTATTTTTTATCACCACTAATTTAATATTTTTGATGAATTATGAAAATTTATTGTTTTCTTTTTTTTTGTTTTAATTCATATTAATGGATCGTATAATTTTTTTCGGTTTCAATGGAAAAATTAAAATGAAATTATATGGTGACACACATAATTGCTTGTTGAATTTCAACCATATGACAGAAAATTCCATAGGATGTATTCATTAAAGTAGAACTCTTGAAGCGTTGAGTTAAAAAACAAAAATAATAATTATAAATTACAAAGCTTTTGTAATCAATGAATTTAATTATATAAAGGACTTTAACCGCAGGGTGAAAATGACACGTATAACATAACACAAATTGCAGGATATATACGTGCTGTGTAACAATTTGAGATTTATGATGAAATTGTATAGTTGAGGGAAATAATGTTTTACCAAATGAATAAAGGAAAATTTGGTAATACCGTTTTTTATGTCCTGAAAAGGCTAAGAAGAAAAGACACTTTTTTTAGGGTAAAAAAAAGGATATTTTCAGCAAAAAAGTGTAAAAAATTGATTTTTACCAAAACTTTTGAGAATTAAGTATTCCGGTTTTGAGGTACCACCATCATTTTGAAAATCAGTACCGTTTTTAATTGGAACATTAAAAAAAATGTGAATTTGGGGTATTTCCCATACAAAATTGAACTTTTTGAAAGATTTTTGTATGAAAACTATGAAAATAAAATGCACGACTGGATCGCACGAACTTGCTCATGTAACTTAGCTTGAACATTTTAGCTTTTGGTCACCTGATGTGTTTAGGTATTGAGAGATATGCACAAATAAGCAAAAATAAATATTTTTTTAAAACGGAAACACTTTTTGGTTTTTTTTTCTGAAAAATAATTTTTTTCCATATTTGGTCAATGATTTTTGTTTTTTCAAAATTTTATTTTTAGATGTTGAAAAATATAAGCCACCTTCAAAATGGCATACCAAATTTTTTTTAAATCGTTTGAAAATTTTTTCTTTAAAAAATACATATAAAAAAAAAAAAACGACTCGATAGATTTTTTTGAAAAAAAATTCTAAAAATTAATCGTTATTGAAGAACTCATCCCAAAAAGTTAAATCAAAATCGTTAGAGCCGTTTTCGATAAAATTCGAATAACTCAAAAATGTTGTATGGGAGGTACTCGTTCTAGATGAGATATTCAAAAACAAAAAAAACCAACTTTTAAAATAACGTAAAAATCATCTGTACCAAATTTGAAGAAAATCCGTCCACGCGTTTGGGCAGTGGAGAAGTGTACAGATGGACGCACAGACGCACAGACCGACGGACGGAATGACGAAAACCACTTTTTAGGACTTCTCCATCATCGTAGTGTTGGTTTTGATTAAAACCCCAATTTTTTTTTTGACACGAAACCAATACTTGCCCTATAGAGCAAGTAAAAATGTATTAACAATAGCTGAACTTATTTAATCTTCAACTTTTCGCGTTTCAAGATTCCAATTATCTTGATTCTTACAAAAGGGTGACAAGACTATTGCTGCAAAAAAATATGACAATCTTTCTTATCCTATACACTAGTGTATGGAAAAGTAAAATATTTTAATAAATTCCAATTAAAAATGGTAAAAAAAAACAAATTAATAAATAAAACAATTTCATTCGTTCCAGCCAGAAATAATGTGTCGGGCAGTAAATTGTGAGTGAATATGCAGAAACGTTTCCAAATAATTTCAATAATCTTCAATTTAACCTGTTCAACTGCTTACAGCTGAAAGAAATTTTTAATATTTAACGATTTTGCTGTGCGATGTTTGTATATGATTAGTTTTAGCGACAAAATTCATTTCCATGGCCATTTCCAAATCAATGAAATTTGGTACACTTAGAGATTTACGGAAAATAAAAAAAGTTTGTCAACTTTTTTTTATTTACAAAATGACTGGCTCCAATATGGAGGATGGAACAAGGAATAAAAACGATAAACTGAAAACAAACCAAACAAATAAATTTGGCTAAATTTATGCAAAATAGGTCCTTAAGTCCAGACTGAATGCGTAGTAATGCATATTTCAGTTATAAAAGGACAAATAACGAACGAGTTCGCAATAGCAAGACCATTTTAGTCTGCAGTTACACACATTTTAGCGTACACCTTTAGAGCTAATTTTTGGACTATTATTATAATTTTTTGTTTGTAATAAGCAATTTCTTGATTTTAATAATTAATCCTCATTTCTAAATTGACAATTTTGAAATTATAGTGTTGCCAACTATCCAACCCCACAATGTTCAATAAAACTGAGTATAATTTTTTCAGCGAACTTAAAATATACATATCTGAGGGATTTTAGGCTGCGTCACGTTTTCGAGATAATTTTACACGAAAATACCACCTTATCTCAAAAACGGGAAACGTAAATTTGGAGGTTAAAGGTATTTGATAATTCCCTAGAAGAGAAATTGCCTGCTTTTGGGTTATAAGATCATACCTTTGAAATAAATGAAATATTTTTCAAAATTTTGCAAACAGTACCTAATTTCCGGGTTGGGGTCAAAATTCTGTCGGGGTCAAAATTCTTTTACCAAAATCCTGCTTTCAACATTCTGCTTTCCAAAATTCTGCTTTCATAATTCTGCTTTTTACTTTTAAAAATACTGCTTTTCAAAATTCTGTTTTAAAAAGTTTGTAAAATGTTAGTAACACAGAACAGAAAAAAAGCAGAATTTTTTGTTTGAAAAGCAGAATTTTGAAGCCAGAATTTCGACTTCGTATTTGCTTAAAATGGCATATGAACTTTTTTTTTTATATTGGTTGAGAATTTTTGTAAATATTTTTTTAAAAACCAAAAAGATATCCCTGACAAAAAAGTTTCTGGGGCCAAAATTAGTAACGCATGAATTGGTGAGAAATCACTTTTTTCAAATCGAGTCAAATGATATTGTGACTTTAAAAATTGTAAAATTTCAAAAATTCCGATTTTAGGTTACTAGATTTTTTGAGTACAATTGTATTGAGGAAAATTGACGTTAGAAACATTTCCAAGAACGTATGTACCGTGTTGCAGTTTCCCATTAAATTCCCATTAACTGATTTTGTAGATAGTTGACAACACATTTACTATGTTATTCGTTTGGACAACAAATAACTTTAAAAAAGTTAAAATTTTTGTCATATGCAAATTAAAAAGTTTATCTCAGAAGGTAACCTTCCGCTAGACTGGAAAACTTTATATTTGCTTATTTGTTTTTTTCAAATTTTGTTTTACTCTAATACAGAATTTTGTATATACTATAAACTTCTACACAAACTTAATTTCAAAAGTTAACATCATTGCTTCGTTGAATTATAAATTATAAATATGTATACTTCTTTTTCATGACTTTTCTATAACTATACTATACTTGTTTCAAATTCAAATAAAAAGTATACAATATTAGGATAACATTTTCCAATTTCTAAATTTACTCGAAGCTAAATATTTTGTTCATCTCTCCTAAATAAAGTATAGGTAAGATATCTTTTCCATGGAACAATAAAATTGAATTAGGAAATAGTCATCATTTGAATTCATTTTAATTTCCGTATAAAATAAACTTTTCCTTGTGAAATACCGGACCTTAAAAATCAAAAACAAAAAAAAAAAAAACTTTTCTCAACTGAAAGTGGATGTTAAAAAAAAAAAATAAAACTTTGTTCAAAACTTTTATAAACAGGATTTATCAACACACAACATAAAATACACACATAATATAACATTAAAGTGGATCCATAGCACAACAAAAACTACTTCTACTTAATACTCTACTCTTACTGGCACGTACCGTACAGTGTTGTATACAAGTACTTCAAGCACTCAAGGATATAGGAAATATGTTTTCGTAATATAATCAATCAACCAATATAATAGATTTTCGAAAATTTCAAAGAATTAAAACTTCATAAATCCATACTAAAAGGATGGCTACGGATATATATTATACGTTGGATGATGTGTGGATAGTTATAAAATTCAAAACCTATCTTTTTCAACTTTTGGTATACAAACATATAAACCGCATGCAATATGGGATCATGTTTGCCATCATCATCAATAAAAAAACAAAAAAATAAAACTACTTTTTCACACAAGGATTCAACGGGATACGAAACTTTTCAATGAAGGTACATACTACTTGTACAGGATGACCCGAATAGTTTTTAAGTGGAATTTTAAATTTCTAAATTTTGAAATGAAAATTGAATTTTGTTTAAAATAATTTATAAATAAATAATTTTACGAAAATATTAAAAAAACTGTGAAATATCCGATAGAATGCAAAAGATTTTTAAATTGATTTGAGATATTTTTGAAATTAAAATATGATTTTTTTTTAAATTTAAAAATTTAAAAATTCAAGATCACCCTGTAGAGGGATAAACTTGTGGTTTTTATTGGAGAGAACAGGGCGCAAAAAATCAAATGAAGGGTAAAAACACTTTCAATATCACATAATGTTTTTTTTTTTTTTTTTTTTTTGAGATTGGAGATACTTGATAAAGTTGCAAAAAACTTTTCAAAAAAAAAAAAACAAATAACTACCAACTCTTATTGGCACTGATGATGATGGGGATTGGGGTGTACTGTATATAGAGACGCCAGAGAGTACTCACCAAGTTTTCGTTATTTTTTGTTTGAGTAGACTTTTCCGTGACTCCTTTAACTTTTATTGTTGATTTACCAGAGTCCTGTGTATTTTTCTATGGCAATGGGTTATACACGTTAATATTTAATTAATATTATTTTTTATTCTATTTGACTTTTTGGTGGGTTGTGTTTTGTTTTTTGTTGTTTTTTTTAGATTTGGGATTTAAAAAGTATAAGAGGGAAGAATATTTAAATGAAATTTTAAAACATTTTTTTTTGAGGATATGAGTTGCTTCTTGGAAAATATATCAGGTGAAGGCAATTTAAAAATTGTATTGTTGCTTTGGGCCTTCAGAATTTACTGCCAAGAACTTATGACTGCCTTTAACTACTTTAGTTTAATAGTAAAAAAATTGTTGGAAGAACTTTAATGTACCTCAATGGAATTCACCTCATTGCATTTTGAATCATGGGATGTGTATTTACTTTGTTGAATAGAATCAATATGAATTCTTTCACTGAGAGAACAAATCGATTGCGGCAAATGAAAAAATTGCCCAAACGACTTTTTTGTTTGCTAGATGTTTTCTTGGCTTCGTTTGCAGCAAATTGATAGATTCATTTGAATCAAACGAATGGCTTGTTTTGCATTATGTTTGCAGTACTAGAAATACAATTTGGGTCAAATGTAATACAGTTTATACGATTGAAAAACTTTCGCGGGGATTGTATTAACTTTCCAGCAAATGTTTTTAATTTAATTCAAAGGATATTCATTAGCTGCAAACGAAAACAAAAAAATTATTTCCCTTGGTGAAGAGAATGCTGAAGTTAAATTTGTACTATAACACTAGTTGGTGCTTTTATGGCGTTTAGTTTTCTCGTCGATTTAGTACAAACTACACCGGTAATAGGGGTAAATACATCTTTACCACTTTAAAATCTAAAAATTTAGCATGATTGGTATTGGTTTTCAACGATTTCTCCATATAAACCCATACTTTAAATCATTATTCATGTTCATCACTCACTTTATGACATTCACACGTAGCATAAAAGCATTTTGTATGCAGAAACATGCTTCGATCAATCCAAGCTGATATAAAAAGTTTGCTTTTTTTTTAATTCGTTTATGAAATAAAGTTCCTATAAATGTAGCATAGATCATTTCATATTTTCAAAAAAATAATACATATTTTATCAATGCAATATAATTTTTGAATGCAGTAATTTCTATTGCAGTCAAAATTAAATTAAAAAAAAAATAACATTTTTACTACGAAATAAAAATATAAAAAAAAAACATTAAATGCAAAATTTTAAAATTATGCCAGATTTTCTGTTGTAAAATAATAAATTTAACCATTTGACAGCAGATGCTCTCTAATAAATCTAGCACTAATAGTTCTAACAACAATTTGACATTTAAGTGAATCAAATATTATTATAATATGAATGTTGTTTAATTATATTATATAAGCTTACCTGTAATAAATTTTGTTCCTTCTTCAGGCGAATTTGTGTTAAAGCACCAGCTAATAACTCATCGCAGTTGTGATTTATGCCAACAGAGACCTCAATAAATTTCGCACCGAATGTACATGCCAGACATTTGCCATCTGAAAGAGGTAAAATAATGAAACACAAATGAAAATAAAAACTATTTATGAAGACAGGGGGTTTGTAATAGTTTATAGTAAATTAAATATTTGCATGATAAAGTCACATGGATTCTTTAGGTTTTAAAAATTCAAAACATGAACTTTATTTACGTGTAAAATAAAACAAAAAGATTGTTGTTGATTTTTTTTTTGTTTAACAATTAAATCTACATAGGTCAGTCAGTTTCAGAGTTCTTTTGTTAATTTTAATTTAAGACTTTTGGGAGAGAAATTTGAGTAAGATACGTATGAGTAGAATTTTATCAAAAACGGCTCTAACGATTTTGATTAAAAATAAAGATACATTTTTAGAATTTTTTTCAAAAAGATCTATGGAGCCGTTTTTTAAAAAAAATATTTTTTTATAAAAAAAATTTCAAACGATTTAAAAAAAAAAATTGGTATGCCATTTTGAAGATGGCTAATATTTATCAAAAATAAAAATAAAATTTTGAAAAAACACAAATCATTGATCCAATATGGAAAAAAAATTATTTTGCATTTGTGCTTATCTCTCAATACCTACACACTTCAGATGACCAAAAGCTAAAATTTTCAAGCTAAGTTAATACATAAAGTAGCTTTGCACTACATGAGCAAGTTCATGCGATCCAGTCGTGCATTTTATTTTTTTGACATATCGTTTGAAAAATTTTTAATAAAAAAATATTTTTTTACAAAATGGCTCGTTAGATTTTTTCGAAAAAAATTCTAAAAGTTTATTGTTATTGAAGAAATCATATCAAAAAGTTTAATCAAAATCGTAAGAGCCGTTTTCGAGAAAATTCTAATAACTCAAAAATGTTGTATGGCAGGTACTCGTTCTGGATGAGATATTCAAAAATAAAAATAAGCAAACTTTCAAAAATACAGTGGAAATGTGTACAGATGGACGCACGGACATACAGACTCACAGACCGACGCACGAAAACCACTTTTTTAGTCTTCTCCATCATCGTAATGTTGGTTTTGATTAAAATCTCGAAATTTTTGTTTGACACGAAACCAATACTTGCCCTATAGAGCAAGTAAAAAAACTTTCGGTGCAAAGATATTACAAATTGAAATTTATGATTCGTCCAAAATACTCTCTTTAATTCAGTTAAAGCGTTTTTATAGGTGGAAAGTTCTGAAGTAATAACTTTGAATGGCTAACTTTATGTTTTTTTTTTTCACGGGAACATGAGAAATCATAGAAAAACTTACAAAAAATAGTTTTTTTTTATTGGTCATGGTGCATAATCCAAAATATGAAAATTTTTCGATAAAACCGTTTATGTAAAACAAATGTATACGACTTCTGGATTCTTCACAAAAAATGTTGAATAATCCATAAAAATCAGTGCTTTTAAAAAGCATAAAATATCCTTTTATTTTGGTTTTCCTCTTATTACTGCCTTCTTTACACCATAACTATTTTGTCCAGTATCAAAAGTATAAAGATATTATACTCTCATCTAACTTAGAGTTTTTTTTTTGCAGTGTACATTCCAAAAACTACGAAATTTTTAATTTATGGTGATTTTTTTTTTTAAATCAATGGTTTTAAATGTGACTTAACATTGATGTATCAAAACAAATCTGGTTTTAGGTCTTAGC
Organism: Meliscaeva auricollis; assembly: GCA_948107695.1. Classification (NCBI taxonomy): domain Eukaryota; kingdom Metazoa; phylum Arthropoda; class Insecta; order Diptera; family Syrphidae; genus Meliscaeva; species Meliscaeva auricollis. Next base: position 79,458,505 of record OX403618.1, read on the forward strand.
TTATGCTATGTGGAATAAGTTCTTCAAATTTCATGCAAATCGGATCAATAGTTTTGATTATATTGCAATTTCTCAAGTTTCCATTTCCTATTTCTTTGTTTAATATGTCATCTATATTCAATTTGATTAAATTTTTAAAAACAATATAGTTGCCAAATGTTTGAAAACATTTTTTTTTCATTCTGATTACGTCATAAATTAAAAAGAAAACAAAATTGAACCACAGATGTTTGAGCTTAGGATACATCTTCTATTCAAAAATTTTCTCATTAATAACTTTTCACAATAAGTAAACTTTTTCTCCGATGAATTCAAATCGAAAGTTGAAGTTCCTTTATTATATAATTTGAAATCAGAGATAAATAATTCACACCTGAGAACAAAAGTAAAAAAAAAAATAAAACCATTTTTTTTTCTGGGGGTTACAGCGCTTCTCGTAAACACAATCCGAAATAAGAAAAAGAAAAAAAAAAAACAAAATTAATTGGAATTTACTGTGGAATCTTATAGGCACCAGGGGTGTTTGTTAGCAATTTAAATTTTTAATTGAATCATTAGAAAATTGAAAATTAATTCAATTTATCTCACTTTAAAAAATAAATGCAGGTAAGTGTTTCACTATTTCCTAAGAAAAAAAAAAAGAAAATCAAGAAATTTCAAAGATATTTCAAAGATATTTTTAAGTACCTCCAAGTATCTGTTGAAATTTTTGTAATTACCTCAAAAGAATTTAAAAGTTTATAGAAAAGTTTTAATTGTTTTAGACAAACATATTAGTTTGGTAATTAGAAAAAAGCATTAAATGTAAATAAAAATTAACACATAAATTTTTAGTACAGTCAAATGAGATTAAGATTTCTGTTCATCTTCATATCAAACACACTGTAACGTTAGCATTTTTGAAGAGACCACATAATTTTCAAGATTTTGATATATATTTTTGAAAATATAATGCGGCATGGCAGTCGAAAGTAATTACACTTGAAAGTCAGTTGTGCAATCAATAAAAAACATTGTACAGTAAAAACTATGTATATTAGTACGAATATTTTCGGAACATCTAGATAAATTTGTTTAAATGCGTCTATGATAAAAATGTTAAAATTTCTAACTCACAATTTTTTTAAATGTATTTTATGCTTCAGAAAGCAATAAGTAAACTTAAAACCACTTTAAAAACAATATAATTTTAAATGAAAAACTAGAAAATCCTTGATTACTCTTAAGTGAAATTAGTTTTGTCCTTTTAATATAATTAGATTCAGCTTCGTCTACATTGCACCCTTTTACAAAATCCTGTTTTGTTTTTATAAATGCAAATAAAAGTCCATCTAATCGTCTTTCAACATAATTACTTTTGTTATAAATAATTTGAGACTCGTTTAGGAAAAGAACATGAAAAATCAAATTAAAATCTGTGTGACAAATACTAAGGGACAACGAGTTTTATGACTCTAACCTAAACATGATAGATGAATGTTTGCTTGATATGATTTATTTATGTTTTGCTAGCAATATAGACGATAATAAAGGAGCAATTAGGAATTTTGGAAAAACAGAAGGAAAGTTTTGGATTTGTAAAAAAAATCAGACTCAAGATTTTACAGTGATAGAGAATATGAAAAAGGGGTCCCAACTTCTGCCGTATGTCTATTTTGAATAATGTAGAGCCTAAGCCGTAACCCAGATCTTAAACCAATAAATCATTTTTTTTTGAGACTTGGTAGTGGGTATTTTGCTAAAAAATTATTCTTATGATAAGTTATATTTTTTTAAACAGAAGAATTGTTTCTTTTTCGAACTTTCGGTAAATGGCTTGAGTATCAAAGGACACGGTATAATGTACAGTCAAGTTCTCTAGCTACTTTGGCACTACACCCTAATTCATAGGTACCAACTTAACTCATTAAAGACCCTCCTCGAACATCTGTACAAATGGAGCTAATTAAAACACCCAGCTAAGCGATTTTTATCCAATAAATTTGAGTAGTCTCAATGTGATACACGTCCCATACAAAAGTGCCTAGTCTCCTTTTTATTGATAAACAAAAAATGTTTTTTTTTCACGGTTTTTCTATAGATTAATTTGATATAAACAACATTTTTTAAAACCTGTTATTTATATTTTTAAACAATCAAAAACTCGAAAATAGATTCATTTTGCATAAAATCCATTCTTGCGACTTCTAAATGGTAATATTCTTGAACCCAAAGGACCTTAATTCCAAGAGAAGCCCACAAAATTGATATTGTGGACCAACCTAATATACACATTTGATTCTTGGTTTCTATGATAAACAAAATGATTCTCTTAAAACTTGATGAGTGTACCATTTATGAACTGGTTGTAATCGTACCACTTGCACACTTACCTCTTTTTCAAAAAAAAAAAATCTATAAAAAAACACTCTTTTACTTAAAATATTTGAATTAACTCTTTTAATCTTGGATGTTCCAAGACTTACAAGAACATTAAACTTATTGCACCGAAAATATATTCATCAGTGATTTAATTTTTTGGTCATCTCGGTTCATTCCTAAACTAACGGGTGTAATGCCAAAGGTATTTAAATCCTTCTTGCAGTCACATTACATCCTTCCATTTTAAAAGTAAGAACCAACAAAAAAGCAATAAAAACCTAAAGGATTTCCGATTACCGCACACATTATCATTGAAATCAGAACAACAACGTGCAACCTAATTGTGTTCTTTATACCTAGCAACTGTTTGTCATAAATTAATAAAAATCCACTTACCTTGTGCTGAAACGGCACGTGATCTCGCTAAATCAATTTTATTAGCCACCAGTATTATCGGTCGCGTCCTAACCAAATCCATATCCTGCAGGCGTGATAGTATTTGTTTGGCTCGTGTGAATGACTCCTTGTCGACAACTGAATACACAACCAGATACGCATCGGATTTTTCCAATTCATCCTATAAAACAAAAAAAAAATATAATCAACAAAAATAAGACGAAATATTTTACATAATTTAGATATAGACGAGATATGATTGAATCAAAGGAATAAATGAATACGTTTAGGTAGCGCTTCATATTGTCAGATGTAAACTTTTCAATTCTACTATAAATATTGGCATTTTGGACGAATTTTCTCTTTTCATGCCAGGTGCAGATAACACAAATGGAGCCACATGGTAGTGATTTACTGTAATAAGCGAATCTGTAGCAAGGACGAACAAAATCCTTCGTTCCATTGTTGTTAGTCTATGGGTCTATGAAGACGAATACAAGTACGTCATAATATTCTTTAGTTGTATACATGATGGAAGAACATTACATCGGTTATCATTTTAAAATGCCGCCGCCGCCGTTGCCCGCCTGCTGACTATAAAGGCAATCGATAAATCCGATTTTTTCCCCACAGCTACTATTATGGAAAATTGATATTCAATTCATGCGATAGAGAGTGCGATGACAGCTTAACGAAACGGAGTGCTAGCGTTATAGCAGATATAGCAAATGCTGTGTTTACCCAAGGCTATAATGGCAGGCAAATATTGTAACAGCTTGTTGATAAACCAGACGATGAGCTTGTTTTGACCTAAAGTCTGGAAATTATGGTAATAGGATTTTTCTCTATATACCCCACAGTATAAGTAGGTATTTTATATTTTAAGTGCTACTGATATTGAAAGAGTTTGTAGATGGAATATTAAGAGGCGGGTGCCAGTAAAATATCAGTGGAAACATGGCTGAATTTGACATCTGACATGTGTTCGAAATGATAGAAAGGTCGGGATTAAATTAATGTTAACGAGTGCAATACGATACACGTTATGTTATTTGGCAGTACCTATCACTCCTATCAGTAATCTTACCTTTTTTGTAGGTGGTGAGGGAACATTAAGCAGCTTAAAATTTTACTGATGTAAAAATTCAAAAATGGAATTTTCTACACATTTATTAAAGTGCGTTTGACTAGCGTTTAGGACTGCTAAAAACATCAAGTTTTTGTAGAGTTTTGAAATACGTAGCATTAAAATCAATCTGCATGTATATTGTACATTATCAGTTGCGCAATAGTGTTAATACAATTTTCATTACAATTGTAATTTATAAAATCAAAATTGTAATTTTTCTGCATATAAAATTACACAACTTTTTGGATAATTATTGTCTTAAAGAAGTCGAATCACTGAATCAAATGTGAGCTAAACTGAGATGATTGATGAGATGGCTCAATCGGCTGAATATTTTTTTTTAATAAGAAAAAATGATCAACTATTGTTGGATACTAAAAATAATAATAATTAATATTATAATAATTCCGTTTTTTTGGGGGAAGCAATTTCAACGTTTGAAAGTTCAAGCTGTTCTAGAAAATGAAAAGAAAAGTTGATTGGTTTACAGTAATTCTTCTTGAAGTAATTTTTTTTTTAAACTAAACCAAAAATTTACACATTACAAAAGTATATGGTTAACAAGTAGTTTATTGCAAAATCAATTTTTATTTTTTTTTAACTATCATCCGTAAGTAAAATTCACTTTAAATAAACTTTTGTTTAAAAAATTTAAAAAAAAAAAATTTGCTTCATGCAATTTCTCATGACTTAAACATCTAGATTTTACCTCCATTCTTCAATAAAAATTTATTTTTGGAAATCTTTTTTTGCAAATAGTTAAATCAGTTGCTAAAATAAATGATTGCAAAAAAAAAAACTATTATTAGAAAATTTACTTGTTTTTTTGGATTGAGAAAGTAACTTATTTTGAAAAATTATTTTTTTCGAAAATTTGTTTTCGAATCCAAGGAAATTTTTCCTGTAATTTTTGTTACAAGAATTACTTAAAATCATTTTTATGAAAACAAATTTGTTAACATTCGTCGCTTTGGAGAAATCCAGAAAAATGAAAAACGATATCTATGATATCGGTGAAAAAATTTGTTTAAGGTCTAGATTTCTATGAAATACGTTTTCAAACTCAGAATTTTGAAAAAAAAAATGCAATCAAACTGATTTTTTTTTCCTTTATAAAATATATTGTTCTGTTCTAAAATTTTATGGCCTCATTTTAAAGTCAACTGACTCAGGAAAAGAGAATGGTCTATGTGTTTTTGGTTTTTCAAATTTGAAACTTAGGAAAAATATAATATCTAAAAAAAAACAAATTCATTTTATAACATTAACTACTTTTTGAGGTGCATTTTTCTTACAAAACTAAATGGTTTTATATCATTTTAGTTGAATTCAAAAATTTTAATGCTAATATGTCTTCTAGTTTTGCAGATATTTAAAAAAATACAAAACCGAATTCTATTTTCATTTGGATTTTTCCTTAAAAATAAGAAACTTTTCAATTTTTTTGAGAAACTATAATACATAATATTTTACATTATTATATATTTTTTTCGTTTAGTTGCTTAAAAAAAAAAGGCCATCGAATTTATGGAAGAAAAAAATATCTACTTATATTTTGTAACGCAAAATATTGAAAAAATGAGCTAAAAATTTTGATTGAATTTTTTTTTTTTAATTCAGAGTTTGAAAACCATTTTTTCCTTAACTCTTCTTTGCATTCAATTCAATAAAAAGAAATTTTTCTGACTGCTATAAAACCTGATCTTGTATTTAACTCAGTTCTTTTTCAATCATTTTTTTGTCTAAATTAAGTCACATTTGATAAAGTGATAAAGTTCTATCTACTATCTGAACGAGTAAAAATAGACCCCTATCCTTACTAGTTTTTTTTTTCTTTAAATATACCAATTTAACAACATTATTTTTGAATCCGAAGATTTGACAAAAAAGAAAAAAAATCTTTAATTAAATGAAGCTTTAATTGAAACAATATTTCTGGAACTAAAATTGTCTACCTCCATGGATTTTGTTCCATAATATGGCATGGCAGACATTTTAAATGGGACCAAACCCTTATTTAATGTTTTATTTTGGAGGCCTTAATCAAATCCAAAAACCAAAATTGAATGCCCATCATTTTTCACGTGTTACCTAATTATGACTTTTGATTCAATTCATTAAATTATATAAAAATAAGACAATACAAAAATACTGACGTTATCGCATGTAATATTAATTAAAACAAAAATTATTTCTGCTCCAATAATTTTTAATTGAATCCAATTATGACAGATATAGCTGGTGGTCGGTTGCCAGAATCATTAAATGCTTCTAATTATGACAAATTGAAGCGTTTTAGTGCTAAACTTTGTTTAATACAAATTTCTATTCAAAAATGAAAATCTAAATACTTACCATTACCAGCAGGAAAATAATGTCAGAAACGCAGCCAAAGTTCACATACTGACTCAGGCATTTAATGCCAAAATTCTCCCACATTAGCCACACATCACCTGACTAACAAGTTAATTTCCATACAATTTGTGCAGCAAACTATACCCTCTCATTAAGCCGCCCCTAAATTATAATTGCTTTTCAAAGTCCTCGCTCTCACTATAAAACTGATGCTCACTGAAAACTCATAATGCTGGCGCAATCATTACTATATGAATTTGAATTTGCGTTGGCATGTGTGGCATTCGTTTGTTGGTTTTACCCAGAGTCCTGACTTTTGACAGAAACATTTTGGTTATACCTCCTACGGTGATAGGTATTCCTACATGAAGAGATGAAATTCAATGACCATAAGGCTTGTCTTCCCTGGAACACATTTTAGAGCCAAAAGAAACAACAAAAACACTAACCATGCAGTCTGTTGATCCTGTTTGTTGGACCGCATAGCAAACATCTGACAACAACTGACAACACACAGATTCACAATGGAATCAGGATGTGAAGAATTTTGCGTAAATCGTTAGCGTGCCATTCTGTGCTTCATAATGTTGGTTAACATTAGGGTTTAATAATTTATTTCCCAACGAACAAAAAAATCATTTACATTTTCAACCCGGATTCTTGTGCGTTATGGTTGAAGTTCCTTCTGTGCTTTCATATAATTTTCGTAATGGAAAAGGACCACAGAACGACTAAAAGGAAACAAAAAATTAAGACAAATTACGGAAATGAGTGGATATGGTATATAAAAGAAGAATCAACCATCCGCCATATGTGTGACAGACACTACAGCAATGAGAAGTGAGAAGCTTTTCCCGTACAACACGCCAATGCCACCAACGCGACTACATGACGCACGGAAGGATTTTATAAAATTATAAAGCTTCAAGTATGTGGGGAAATACAGTTATCTTTAGAGGCAAGAAAATGTGTGTGTTAGAAGTCGTGTATAATGCCACCCTAAGATACTTACTTTCTTTTTTAGCTACGCGTGTCTTTTTTGAAAAGTTTGTTGCCTTTTATTTGCTGAATATTTGATGTTTTCTTAACACATTTTCGACAGACTTGAATTTTAATTTTTGTATAATTTTTTCTAAGGCCGAAGGACGGGAAGATTGAGTTAATAAAAGTCAGTTCTGGTAAGAAAAGAGACCCCGTACTGCTAATATATGTATTACATTTATTATGGGATATGTACACAATTAGGGTAAGTTATGTAAAAATGGTAAATTACGCTACACTAAATAGAGAATACGAAAAAGTGTCTTTCGATTTCAAAGCATAATGTTCTTCTTACAGATATGACATAATATGAGTCCGTTGTCGATGAAGTTAACAGTTCTGCTACTTTTTTAGTCGCGTCTGTTCTTAAGGTCACTTCTCATAAGAACGTTTGTATTTATCCAACTTTCAGTTATAAACTTCGACGTAACGCATGCAACGGATTCTATGGGTTGGCCTCTTGAGATTTGTCAAGCAAAAAGCTAAGTTTAACTTTGTAATGAAAAACTGCAGTACACAATTTAGTAGGAAATTCTTTATTAGGTAATTTACTAATTCTCCTAAAATTTAAAATACCACCAGATCACAGGCGGATGGAGATCGAGAATAGATAAATGTACTGGCGCAAAAATATGAATTTGAAGGAAATTAGGAGGTAAACTCCAGTTAAAAGCGGAAGCAAATGATTCCGTTAATTGGGTTTGAACCGTGTTTTAGAATTCTAGTTAAAGTTCTAGAAAACTAAATTAAAAAGGAAACACACAAGTCTGGGTAAAACGAACGTACAACAAAGGCCAAAATACCCTTTGGGAAGAACGGCAAGTCTTTTAACTTACTTTGAAAGTAAAACTACTGTCAGCAATCAGTTCTAAAATACTGAATGAGTATTTTAGTACTGATTGGCGTCAGGGCGTACTACAACACTTCCATGATATTTTCTTGTAAGAATATAGAGCTCTGAAAGTAACTTTAAGTTAAAAGAATACAAAAAAAAAGAAACAGTAAAAAAAAACTTTCTACTGACTTTAGGACTAAAACCAGTCAAAAAGTACTGCAATTTATTATTTCACTCAGTATTTTAGTACTGACTGCTAAGCTTATCTTTCAGTTAAAGTACTTAGTAGCAGTACTAACTTGCAGTTAAAATTAAAGTCAATTAACTGCAACTGAATTGACTGCGTTACCAATTGACTGCAGTCTTTTATAGCTTTGGTCAATAGTTTACCATATGTTGTTTCAGTAACAAACTAGAAGCTAACGACCGGCCGATAATTCCAAAAGATAACCAACACAACTTCTTAATATCCAATTCTTTTAAGCATATCAAATGTTCCTGTAAAAATATTTACTCCACCACACATGGGTTTCTACCGCATCACAACCTTTAAATATGAAATGATTTTGTGCCAATTTGTCATTCCTATTTTTTTTTTAACTTGAAATGCCAACAGCTTCCCAACACCTGTCAGAAAACTTTACTGTGAATATTTATTGTTGGATTTTATTCACATCCCCTGTTGAGTACCCCAATGTCCTCTTTCCAAATATATATCCTTCAGTAGATTCAATAAAATTTGTTTACACCAAGCAAAGCAAATAAATAAGAAAACCCCATCAAAAGGATAAACGATGGGGACGACTCAGAGGTATGTACATATGTGTGTGTGTGTAGTGTATAGGAGGTTAACTTAGATCCTGACTTTTTCCCCCACTCTATGTCATCATATTGTCCTGTCCTGACTCCCCCAGGAGCATCTGGTCAAAATGTTGGTTCGCCGTCAAGTCAACTACTCTCCTTTATGAAGGTTAACGGAAATTAAATCGAATTCGATGAGTCCTTGGCTGAACTACTTCCGACTCAATAGCCAACCAAGCTAACCCTTGTCTCCCCCCCCCCCCCTCCATTCTTATAGGAGTATACCTACATTCCACCACAACATAGCTAGCTTAAAGTCATAATTGGTAAGGACCCGATTGCCACACTGCCACGTAATTTAAATGGATAAGGTCCTTCGTTGGTAGTTTTACTGGTTGCGCTTCGGTGGTAAGTAGTGTGGTGCACTTATATACATAGCTGCAAATCGCCAAAGAACGATGCTAAGCTCTCTTGGTCTAACCGGCTTCTGCTTCTGTGTAGGTATAAACAAAGGGCTACCACCATGCGGTGGCAAAATCAATTTTACTTGCGACTAACTGTTGGTTAAGTGGCCATTTTTATTTTCCTGGTGTAGGTACGGTTCATGCATTCACTTAAAAAATAAGAAAAAAATACAAAAAAAAAGGACTCTTCTAAGGGTCTTCAGGTTTTTGCTTCCTTGTGTTGGATATTTCCATGTCTTCAGAGCAAAACTTTAAACTGCACAGCACCTTGATTGCAGCAAAAAAAAGGAAAAACGGAAAATCAGCTCAACGGATCGTTAATTTTAATTACTTTTTGTGCAATAAAGAAAAAAAAAATATATATAAACTGGTGTTTAGATAATTTTAGTGCGCTCTTGATGACGACAGCGTAAATGAACAAGGAAGTGCAATAACGTAGTGAATCGCTCGCTGAGTAAAGTTACGCGTTGCACGTTACGTTCGCTTCGTTTGAATTTCAAATCACGCAAAGTGCTGCTTTCACGCTTCCGTGACAACCATTTTGAGTGTTGCACTCAAGGGAGATGGTGATGAAATAGAACAGTAATTTTGTTAAGAAATTTATTACTGGCCAGAGAATAATGGAAGAACAAAAAAAGAAAAAAAAAAAAAAGACGAACATTAACCATAGGGAAGGATTTTGTATGCTTAATTGTGAGATTGTTTTCATTTTCAATTTTTAATAACTTGGAGGTTTTGTGATACATGTCCGTTTTGTGGCGTAGGATGTAAGTAATTAGCAAAGTCTTTGAATGGGAACTTATTTAAAATGTTAATGAAATTTGTAAGAAACACGGATTTTTAGTTCTTAAGAATATCTTTACAAAATTTGTGTAATTTATACCTACTCTTTGGTATTGTTAGTAGAAGCAAACGAGAAAGGGGAAGGAATGTGCAGCGAAATAGTAAAATTGCGCAAATAGTACACGAAAGATAGACTTTTTTTGTGGAACGAAATATTGGAAGGCTGATTTTGTCATACTTATTTAAAAGTATGGTATTAAAAAAACGTATGTAAGTAATGTTCCTTTTGAACCAAGTGACTTCTGTTTTTTCTGTTTTTCGTAACGATTCAATAATAAAGATCATAAAATTTCCAAAATTTGAAATGTTTTTTAATAGGAGTCCGTCAATGGGAAAATCTACCATGTCAAGATTTTGTTTGAAATGAGTTTACCTAATTTCACGGAGCAAACACGGACAATAATGTCCATTAAAATAATTAACTCAAATATAAACGAGCGGGACTCAGTGAGCCATACATTTTATGGGGTATATTTATTACACTTTGACTAACCTATAATATTTAAGTGGAACAAGTCGCGTGAGGATGCGGGTTTTTGACAGGATTTTCAAAAAAAAAAATAGTAAATAAAATTGATTATAATAAATAGATTGAAGAGGCAGTAATTTTGCTTTAAAAATTCAAATCAATTTTAGCCCTCTAATAAACCAAGAACAACAGAAAAGTAAATTGATTTTGTTTATGTTTTGTATTAAGATTATTTCCTGAAAATATCAAGCATTTTTGACACTTTTTTAAAATTGACTTTTGGTGCCCTAGAATCCTTTTATTTCATCCTACCGTGCATCGGTTGAAAAATTACAATATAATATAATGGTAGTTTTTTAAAAGGTTACAATAGTGGTTCGATAATTTAACGTTGCATCAGGTCAGTCGTATTAAAAGTTACTGGCCATTTAAAAAAAAAAAATTTTAAAATTTGCTATGAAATGCTTCAATATCGGTGTTTTTGGAATGTTGATGACACCTACATACAATATACTACATATATAATGTTTTGACAAGTATAAGTATATTTTTTAGGCAATAAATTTAGATTTTACTAGCAAAATTAAACAAAAATAGCTTGTAGTTTTTTAAATGCAGGATACATTAAGACTCTTGAAATTTATTAAAATATATACTATATGGTTTAGAAATTATCTGGGCGTCATTAACACTCCAAGAACACAATTTTTTGTTCAAAAACTTCTCAACAAAAACCAATAATTTTGGAGATATATGTGGATCGAATCGCGTTATAGAAAATGGCGGGATTTGCGAAGCTTGTGCTTTTCTTATACCCTATCTTCAGAAGCGTTAGCCCTCCTGTAATTCGTTTGAAAAAAAATTGCTGTTTTATTTTATCTTTTATGTTCTAAAAAGTTTTTCAATAAAAAAATCAATTATGGAAGGAAGATGCAAAACTATGGCTAAAAGCATTGCATTTTAAGTATACTCTTTTATACTATAAATCTAAAACAGTTAACAATCCGGATGAATAAGTTACCAAGTTCTGAAAGGTCAAGACCATTACCACGTCCTTCACTATTTTCAGCAATGAATGACCATTACTTTTGAAAGAGCCTATAAGGTATTACATACAAAATCAATGTCAAATGATAAGATAAGTTTAAGGGTATAATAACAATTAATAAATATTCTACGTTAACTTAAAAATCAGGAACACAAATGTGTAATTGAACGAATGCACAAATGAGTGAATAAATAAATAATTAAATAAAACGATTAAATAAATTAATAAATATTTGAAAAAGAAAAAAAACAAATAAACAATAGCCAAATGAATGAATAAGTACTTACCAAAATTAATAAATAAACAAGGTTTGTATAAATTAATTAATATCAAACTAATGAAAAAATATAATAATGAATTGCATTTCACAAAAACAAACAGTATAAATGTAAATTTACTCTACAAAGGAGATATATTATGCAATATAATTTATCATAAACGAAAAAAATAAAACAATTTTATATTATATAAAGGGAACTCAGGGGGAGGGGTGGCACCAGCTCCTCCCCCTAAATTTTGTATGCTCATATAATTTTGTTAATTTTGTTATATAAAATTTGTTCCCTCTAAATCAATATCCTGCGTACGCCCTTGCTTGTAGGGCCTTAATAGGAAGATTTACTTTATAAGTCTTGTTCGCTGTCTGGTGTCTTTGACCGCTACATTAAATAAATTGTTAAAATTCAACAGCTGAGTCATGAAGAATACAATTTGGCAATCAACAATATTTTTTGAATTGAGAAAAATCTCTTTTTAATGATTCTATCGGTTTATATATTGATCGGAAATGTGCTGACAAATTTAAGTTAGACCTCTGCCAAATTCTTACGTTTCGTTTATAATTGTGATGTCAGACTTGATTTTGTGACCCAACAAATAAAACTTCCTTTTAAGAAATTAAAAATATCATCCTTGGCACTAAAATAAAAAGACTCAACTGAAAATGTATAGTACGATAGGCAGACTAGAAAAAAAATTGGCATCAACCCCAGTCAATTTTAAAAATCAGATTGAGGTAGAAAAAAAGATTTCCAATAAAAACTCATTTCCATGATTGCAGTTATTCTTATTAATTACACTTTTCCATCAAAGATTTAAAAAGAATGAACGCTGATTAGGGTAAGGTATATCTGGTCTCCCAATCTTAACCACACGTTTACACTTTTAACAGCAACACGCCACTCCCATCATATCAGCACACAAAGTCAAGTCAACTTTTTGTCAAGAAAAAATGTTCATCTTAATACGTTTCTGTAATCTTCTCGCAAGGCTCCTTCTGTTTTTCTTTCCTTAACCATGCAATCGAGACTTAAGGATTAACAACTCAAGAAGATAAATTTAAACTTTAAGTATTCCATTCTGGCAACGCGCTTAGGCAAAAAAAAATAACGGAACAAAAGACACCAAATGTCTGCTTATTTTTACACTTTCAGAAGTGGGATTGTTATACAAAAAACAACAAAAACCTGAATAGTTTTCAACTAAAAATACAACTCGTACCGTACACACACCCAATGACGTCTTTTTTTCAATTCTACGTTCGTGTTTCCATCACTCAATCAAAAGGTGAAGTTAAATGTTTTTGAAGCGAAGCAAGAAATAAGATGATCCAATAGCACGAAGTTGTTGTTGTTCTCGTTCGTATGTGGAATACGAAGAGAAGTTTGTGAAAGTTCTGTTTGACTTGAGCTCGAGACAAGTGAAAAGTTAACTTACCTTGTTATCCGGCTGTCCTATCGTGAATTTCAATTCCGATTCAATGCCATTCAAGATGATTGAAATATTTTGTTCAGCTTCTTCAGAGTCTAAAAATGCAACAAAAAAATGTATATGGTTAGAAGGTTGGTTGTTTTTTGTTGTTGTTGTATTGAAAAGAAAATTAATTGTATAGAAAGTATCTTGTAGGACAAGGTCAGGACTACAATACAAAAAAAAAAAAAAAACAACAAGCCCTTTTAGCTTACTGCCGTAGAGCGTAAGTAGGTTTGTCTAATTAACCTAGGAAAGTCATTTTCTTCTAGTTTTTTTTTTTATTTATTCACTTATTTTCATTGTCCCTCAAGATAAGGACTATATTGTCCTTGACATTATAGAGGAAATCTTGCTTCATTCCTAGGAAAAACAGCAAATTGTCTGTGTTGTTTAATCGTTCTATTGAGAGAAGATATACACTTCTTTAGGGTTAGTACTGTCGTGTTATCCTAGATTTTGTTTCTCAAAGTTTTATAGGCAGGTTATAGGAAAAAAAGTATCTATGTGTTTAGATTTTTCTCTTGTTTTTTGTTAAGTGAAACTCACAAGGATAAGGATTCAAAAGAAGTGTAAGGTTAGATTGGTAAGAAAAATCACTCCATAGGAATCTCACAATCCTGAAATTGAATTTGGAGAATGTTTTAATAACGTAACTTTAACTGATTCCGTAGATTTAAGGATTTGAAGTGAATAATCTACAACTTTACAAAAAAACCAAAAAGGAATGTTTTAAAACAATAGTTTTGCAAGAACAATAATGTAACAGCAGCTACATCTACACTTAAATACATGAATACACTTAATACTAATTTTTAATTTCTTGTAAAGCAACCGTTATAGTTGGAGACCTAGCGACCCAAAATCAACTTCATAAGGTGCAATGATAAATTTTGCGGGAATTGACAGCCCTATGACTAGTCAAGAAAAAAATCCAACTGTCTGAAGTCGAAAGTGCAAATTTTTTTTGCAAAAAAACGTCATCGGGACAAGGCTGAAAATTTGGGATGTAATAGCTTTAACAATTCTTTGGGCTAGTTCTCAAACTAAAAAAAAACAAGACAAGACACAAAGCTAAAAACTGACAGTATAATAGGTTTGATGAATATTATTGTGGAAACGTTAAAGGGTTGCCAGAGGTCATTAAAGTAGAAACCTTTAAAAAAATATATAAACACAATCTGACAAGGTACAAAGCTAAAAATTAATATGCCTAAAGATCTTTCTAAGATAATAAAAAAGATAAACTTGGCAGAAGCAATATCCGATGCATTAGGTTTGCCAAAGGTCATTAATTTTCGAAAATTTAAAGCAGTACAAAACTTTATTCTGATTAGATGAGAACGCGAAAATAATTAAAGCTTTTATAGACGTTTCGAAGAATACAAATCGGCAGAAGTGTAAGTTTATCAATTAATTTTCCAAAGTTATCAAACCCAAAATTTTAGTAAAAAATATCTTAAAATTGGCACATTAAAAGTATTTATGCATTGTTTGGAGAAAACAAAATAAAAAAAACGTAGAGTAAACGTAGGGTTGCCAGCAGACGTACAAATTTAAATTAAAAAAAAAAATATATTAAGAAATCTTGATAACATATAAGGTTGAAACTGAGTACAAATATAGGTTTTATTGAAAACAAATTGTCAAAAGTGTAGGTTGAGTAATAGGGTTGCCATAAGCATCAAACATGAATTCTTTAAAAAAAATAAATAAAATAAATCTGAAGAGGTAATAAGCTGAAAATTGATACGTAAGTAGCATATATACACAGTAATAACAGAACAAAATAACAAGAGCCTAGAATTAACTATAGGGTTGCCAGAAGCCATTTTACTTGAAATCTTCAAAACATTGTTTTAAGAAACCTGACGACACTGAAGGTTAAAAGTAAGTACAATAATAGCTTTTATTGATACATTGTAGGCAGCAGTTCGGCAAAAGTGTTGTTGCAACTATAAATTCTTGGAGTGGTAAGATATCGTATTTACAGTGGTATCGGTGGTTCGCAGTGAAAATTACTCTCCAGAATTCTTTTTTCTACCTTTTAGATCGATTTTTTTCGGCTCAAGGAAGGTTTTAATATTTTTATAAAAATAGTAAAATAAAATGTAAACAAAAATTTAAAAAAGTCATTTTTTACATCATGATCGTTCTTTCCCATGGCCTTTTAACTCCCTCTGTCTTGAAATTTATCTAAATATGTAAAACAAAGTCGGGTTGGTTACACCATTTCTAACTCAAAAACTGCTTCACCGATTATAATTCAAATAGCAGAATAACTAATACAACTTTGGAAAATCATGGTATAAGTCAGCTTTCTCATGCATTGAAAAAAAAGACTAGTGCATAGTGAATGAATTACTGGAATCATCCTTTTAATCTCCTCATAAAAAGGAGGAGTTTTTTTTATGTTTGTTACTTCAGAACTTTTGACTGAAAGCTGGCAATCCATGTGATTCCATTTTAATATTGGTCAAGTTTTTAAAATGGCATTCATGAAAACCTATTTAAGTCGGTTGTTCTTCTTTTGAAATGTATTATATTATTATTTTATTGAATATTTTATATAATTTGGAACTGATTTCACAAATTTTTAATATTTTTTATACTATCAAACTGATTCTCTAAGAACCAAATATATATGAAGTATATTTATTTAAAATTCAACCAATCTTGAGTGATAATTTCATTAATTTTAATTTAATTATATTCGACATTTTATTTATTTATAATTTCATCAAATTGAAACAATCCATACCAATCAGAACAAAAAGTCATAATTTAAATCTCAAAATAGTCTTCAAACGAATTTACATTTATGTATATAATATAGGCGCATTTACCTATCTACAATATCCAAATATCATTTAATGCTTTCATGGAAGGCAGAAGCAAATGAAAACATTTGAGTGTAAACAAAAACAAAAGCCTTTCAAAATATCTCATTGCCAAAATCATCAAGAAAATAATTCTTTCTTTTTTCTCAATTTTTTTTTTAATTTCTTTTTTGTTTCAAAAATTAACACAAAAAAACATTCTCACCTGGTCCATCATAAGCATTTATACAATCTGAAGTCTTGAACTGCGAAACCAGTGCTGCCTTGCCAACACCCTGAGAGCCCAGCATCTGTACATGGTAAACATCGACTTTTTGATTAGATTGCGAGCCATGTTCAGGTGTTGTTCCTCCACCACCACCACCGGCATTCCCTCTCTGATGCATGGGACTGGATGGTGCCAAGCTATTGCTACGTGAACGTCGGCGCCGAAAGGAATCACCTCTATTTATAACGCCTGCAAATAACAAAAAAAAAAAAAAAAAACAAAAACAAAAAAAGGTAAATAACAAATTTATTTATTTAAATTTCATTTATGATCAAATTAAGTAATTAGTTGGTTTTGCTTTTAAGTTGAACAAAATCTACATATTTGACGAAATGAGTTGAACCATTACACGAGTGCGTGACAGTAAGAAAATTCATTTTCTAATTTGTTTGTTTAATGGCATGCCACTTACTTTAAAATTAAAGAACAAAAGGTAGGTACCTACCTAGTGTCCTATTTAGAAATTCATTAACTTTTTTTTTCTCTGTTTGTTCAAGAGGAGAATTTCACCTATCTAATAATAATGAAAAAAAATCGAAAAAATCATAAAATTCATATATTTATATTATATTTATGAAGAATATTTGTTGATATTGAAATGCTGCTACTATATCGATTTTTTTATTGAATTCATTATTGATTATTGAATGACATTATGCCTAACAGCCAATTATTTTAACTACTATCGATTCGGTTCACTATGGCGTATACGCAACTTTTTATACAACAAAACTACAACAAATACCAAGATAATTAATGTCGCTGTTCTATTAATGAAAACAACTGATCTTTTATGATACTTTTTCTACCTGCAATGTACATTTGAAATTTGAAATGTATGAGTACAAAATTTTGTAAAAAAGTAAAAAATGTTAGCTCAAACATTCAACGATATTAGACTTCTTATTCTTGGTGACAAATAAGTCACTTTATTTAAATTTTGAAATTATTTATTGCTTTTTTTATAAATTTGAACAAAATCTATTGAAAAAATGCGTAAAAAGATCAAAATACTTCTTATTTAACCTAGATCTTTTTTTTTTTACTCAAGATCAATATTTTCTAGATAATTGGCACACGAAAACACAGTACATTACATTTTAAGTAAGCATTTGTTTTTATTAGTTTTGACAATGTTTTTACCCATACAATTGCAAACAAAGAAAATTCGGGTTTTAGTACCCATTTGACAAGAAAAATAAGTAACCAACACTTTAAAAAATCCCGATTTCAAAAGTAAATAAACGTATTTCTTAGAAAATTGATGTGTGGAAAAATACGTGTATTGAATAGATTTACTGTTTTGTTTTTGAATCTTTGAGACAAAAAAGCGGAAAAGTAATGGAAAAAAAGCAAAAATACCTACAAGAAAAGGCAAAAAAAAAACCATAACAGAAGAAAAGGAAAAAATAAGGCAACAACGGAAGAAAATGCAAAATAAAATACACATCGCTCATTTGCTGTATCAACGTCATATCTCAAAAATGTTTAAACACAGGAAAATGAGTTTAAGGATTTGTATTCCCATATAAGCTCCATAGAAGAACCTATTTTCAATAATGTTTTATGATTGATGTAGTTTGAAGAATTTAAATTAAACTTTCTGATAGCATCAAAAACTCAAATTTGATGTTTTTTGATATATGAAGCTGTTGCAGCAAATGAGCGATATATTTGGAATCAGGGGGAGGTGAAACGCGTTTGTTTAAAATCTATGTCGTCAGACGACTGCACAAAAAAGGTCAAAATCCTATCCGTGGTTATCACCTTTAATTATTAAATAGCGTCAAATTTTCAAAAAAACAAAAAGAAAAGTAACCTTTTTAAGTATCATTATCAAGTTAAAGTAAAATATAAAAATACATTTTGTTCATCAAAGTTCATAAAGCTTACTTCCTTATTTTTTTGTACAGATATAATTTTTCATTTAAAGATCTAAACACAAACTAGAGCTCAAGAAATTTGCTAACTAAAATTTGTAGGTATTCATTCAAATTCAACAATTTTCAACTAAAAAATAACTGACTATTTTTTTTTGACACAAAACATTTTTAAAAAAGTTTGTCTCTCTGTATTTTTCGACATAATTGTAGCTCACAAATATTATTTACCAAAAAACTTAAAATCGTAAAAATAAAGCTTTCAAATGCATTTTAAATTTATTTCAATGCGATCATTTTCAACTGAGATTCAGTCTATAGAAAATCACTAAAATTTCAGAAAAAAAAATGGTTTCTTTAATTGTTTGGTCTTATGTATTATGCATCTTGTGTGTGTTCATATTAAATTGTCACAAAATAGTTTATTGTGACTTAACAGACTTTCAGTGCATTAATACGAGACTGAATTGTGAGCTTTAAAGTAATATTTTTAATATAAAAACAACCAAACTAAGAGACTATAGTTTATTTGGAGGAATATGAAAAAATAGTTCAGTCAAAGCGCCAGGTAGATGAACAAATTATTGAATCATTTCTCGAAAACGGCGGAAACAGTTTTGATTAAAATTTGTTCTGGCAATACTAAAAGTGATTACTCAAAAAACTCGGAGAAAGGAAAAATAGTGTTGTAATTTTTAAAATTCTTATTTATTTTTGTATATCTCGTCAACCGTTTACTGATTTATGTTGTAACTTGTGTATTTCATGTACTTCGAAAAGTGGGATGAGTGTTGAAAATCGTGGTTTTGTACGATTTTTATCTAAAGTAGACCTCGTATCGAAAAAAGTTCTATACAAGAACATGTTTTTGCAATATTTTTTAATCCCGAATAATTGAAAACACATAAATTCAGACTAGTATAAAGCTCATCGTAAGTTTTCCCAAAATATTGGTCTCTGAAAATGATATCTCTCTTTACCCAAAAGTCACAAAAACAGTGTTTTTGGGGACTATATATACTAAATATATAATATAATATATACTAAATTTGAGTTGAGAAAGACAAAATCTCTTGCAAAAGTTTAGGTAATTTAGTTTCTATGACCACTCTTCGCTGGCTGATTTACCGTCATTTACGGAAAAATCGATCCAAAATGTGTTTTTTGTGTTATTCAATTTTTGTAAATGTTTTTTACAATAACTGTGTTGTTTTTTTACTTGGTTTAAAAAAAAGGATTTAACCAAAAAGATCCTATCTCAAAATTTTCAAAAATAAAAAAAAATTCGTCAACTTTTTTTATTTAAAAATTAGGCTATTTTTTCAAAATGAATTCGTCAAAAACACAAAAATTTATATTTTGCTGAACAAAAATTTGTTTATGTATGTAAAAAATATATCAATGGTTGTTGTTGGAAAAAAAAATAAAAATGAAAAACAGAAAAAAATTTATTTTTTAAAATGTTTTTGAGGTTACATATACAGAAAAAAATATTTCAGCAAAAGTTGTAGATCTTTTTACCACCTACAACTCTTCCATAGAACTTTTTTCTCTACGAGGTCTTCTTTAGATAGAAATTGTAAAGAAACACAATTCTCGACACCCACCGTACTTCTTCGTCCACCTTACCCTATTTACGCATATCTGTTGGTGGGCAATTTTTGTTACCCTTTCATATACAATTTTACCTAATTTTTGCCACCATCCATATCCTGCTAATAATTTATTTTTTTTTTCAAAAAATTATTGTCTATAAAGCCATATTGCATTTAAAAATCTTTAGTTGGAATTTTTCAGCAGTATGACATCTACTCTACTACTTCAGTCTGAGGTATGAAGCTTAATTAGTTTATATGAGAAATAAAAATATTTTATAATAATGAAGTTTGATTTACTTTTTTCAAGAAATTTTCTGGCTTTTTAGGAAAAATTTAACAAATGCAAAAAAAACATACTACTAATTTTATCCTTCATTTGTATTCATGATCCTATCCTAGTTTAAAAATTCCGTTTTTATGAATTTTCCAATAAAATCCAAAAACTATTTCGTATAATCGTTCTAATATTTATTTTCTAAAAAATTTTTTTCCTGGTGAAATTCATTCATAAAATAGCCAAACTAAAAATCCACTTCGTGCTTACCCATCAGCTCACTCCCCATTCCCCGAGAAACACTTAATTCACATTCCATCCAAAAGGGTGATGGCTATTTTGAACCAACAAACTATGTGTGCTTTGGCCTTTTGCCAATAACAGCACTTTCATGTATAAATCGAAGAAACCAAATTCTTTTAGCTTTATTGTTCAAAAAGAAAAGAAAACAAAAAAAAAAAAAACGAAAAAAAATCACGGATCAATTTTGTGGGCCTTAACGAATGACGTGTATACTTAAATATTGGCCACGTTCACACTTTTGTAAGTCTCTTCTCCCTTTTTTGTTTGCGCTGTCAAAAAAGTTAATAAACCACTTTTTGTTTGTATGTGAAAACTACACTCTCTCTCTGTATGCTTTGACATATTCTCAATTCAGCCCAACATCTGTCATATGGCGTGGTGGTACACGGGGGCGTATGTGGAATATTTTTTTTTATTTTTTTTTTGTATTCTTTGGGTCCTGTGTATTTTTATCTTGTCGAACGATTGTAACATTAGTGTTAAGTTTTGATTTAAACAGAAAAGTAGGATGTTACTGTTGTATATTTTACTCTGTCAAACTCTGTCAAACTCTCCCATATCCTCCTCCCGTTTACCGCCTGGCCTCTGTGTGACTTGACTATGTGGGCATGTGGAACATCATATGCAGGCGTGGTAGGCATGTCAAATGTCATAGAAATTACATGATGTCATTTTTGCACATAAAACACTTTTAGTTTTGCGTGCTGAGGTGCATTAGTTGATGTTGCATACTAATTTCCTGCTGCACATCATCATTGGTTTTTTCTTTAATTTTTCTATTTTAACTGTTTTGTTTTATTTTTAGTTTATTCATGGAAATATATTCATTTTGACATTTAAATAACGAGCCACTGTATGTCGTTGGCCGGCTGGGTCGTGTATTTTTGGTATGAGGTGAAATGCTTAAATATTTTATGCGGTTTTGTGTTTTTAAATGTGTTTTATTTTTTGCATTTCACTGCAATTAAGTTATGAAATGGATTGCTCGTTAGATATTATTTTTTATGTTTTCCCAGATAAAAATCACAAAATGAAATGTTTCCGCTTTAATGAACAAGCTCATCATATTTTATTCGCGCTGTATTGGATAGAATAAAAAAACAAAAAAAAGGCACGGCTCGGTAATGACGTGAGTAATTTAGTATGATGTTGACGTTGACCATAAATTTGCATGCGACGCTAATAATGACATCTTTTCAACCAAATTTTTTTGATTTAAATGAGAATTTTTTATTTTCCAAAAAAATATTTGTATGACTTATCATTTCAAAGAGAAGAGTGTATTTTTCCTCATAATTAAAAGATACAAGATGCCCCAAAATAGGAAAAACCAATATTTTTCATATTTTTATATATCCTTGAATTGGCTAAGGTCCAAAAAAATGATTATTCATTTTCATTAAGACACAGAAATAATATTCATTTATTCGTTGAAATATGTAGAAAAAATTATAAAAAAATGTTTTGTTGTTTGAATTTGAAATAAAAATTTTATTGGATATTAAAATCAATTTGTTTTGCTAAATTTAAAAATTGTGTCGATTTGTAAACAAAAATGAAAATATTATGCTCGCATGAAGTCAAGAAAATCTATAATGAACATGTTCATTTTATTTCAGTTTAGACTTTTGTTTTTGTTTTGTTTTCATTAATAAATCAAAATTTGTTTGTATATGCGGCTTTGAATGATTAATTGTTGGAGAGGTGTATATATTTTCTTGTATGCATTAACAAGCCTCAATTAATTACTTAGACATCGTTCGGTATGAATAATGTTTATTTTTTTTTTTTTTTGCAAGAAACATGAAAAAAATTTAATATCTAATGGGAATATTTTATTTATGTGATTACTTTAATGAGTGTTTTAAATTTCGATTCTTTGCCTAATATAGAGCACGTTTGAGCTCTACCACACCTCTGGTAAAGATTTATGAACTGAACGCATAAAAACAAAACTAGTTTTTGGAGACCGATCCAGATTGGGATTTTTGGAATTTAAAAAACCTATTTTTCGCAAGAACGTCTCCTACGATTTCGATGAAATATTATATTTTTCAAAAATTTCTTACTATTTTGGATTTCAAAAAAAAAAATACTTACTTTAGTTTTTTTTTGGAAAATCGTGTTGTAGAAAATGGGTGGATCATTTTTTTTTTCTAACTCTAGTTTCTAGGTGTTGTTCAATATTATTTCGAAAATGGCATACCAATTATTTTATTGAAAAATCTTTTTAATTTTTTTTTATAATTATAAAAAAATAGATTAAAAAAAAACGACTCTAACGATTTTATTTATAAAAAAAATCAATTCAAAAAGTATAGTTAAGATCGTATTCTAAGTTCTTATTAAAAACTCGAACATATTTCTTTGTATGAAACCAATCAGCTAGTAAAAATCAATGGGACACTGACTTGAATATTAGAAACGGGTGCGGAACCGAACTCAACGCTATCCGATCAAATTGATATTGATATTGAAATTAATTTTTAAGTCTAAGAAGCTGTTTTAGTCATTTTCAAATCGAATACAAGGTTTTATTCTTCATTTTTTCTTAAACTGCATTTTATAAAACATTAATTAAAAATTTTTAGCTACACTATACTTTTCTAAAGAATTTTGGCACGCTAAACCTGAATCTGAAGTCAAAGTTTTCGAGATATGCTAATATGAACATTTCAAAAACTGGTTTCTTTCGTATATTTAACATCGAATTTCTTTACTGGTATAAATACTTTATTACAAAACATTTAAAAATTCGCTTTCGGCGCAAAGATATTATAAAGTGAAATTTATGACTTGTCAAAAATACTCTCTTTAGTCTAATTAGAGAGCGTTTTTAGAGCCGTGAAGTTCTGAAGTAATACTTTTCAATGGCTAACTTTATATTTTTTTTGGGATGCTGAGCGCGAATCTAAAATCGAGACAAAAAAAGAAATTAAACCTAATTACATTATAAATGCAAAACTAATTTTTGCTTATTCCAAGTACTCATAAATCATAAAAACCAATCAATTTAAATTAATCACAGCACAAAACAACAAAAAAAACAAATTCAATCACCAAGTAATTAAATTGAAAATTGGTTTGCATTCAAAAAATTCAATAGTAAGTCGGTATTATTGGGGTATTAGACACG
Source organism: Meliscaeva auricollis (assembly GCA_948107695.1). Lineage (NCBI taxonomy): Eukaryota > Metazoa > Arthropoda > Insecta > Diptera > Syrphidae > Meliscaeva > Meliscaeva auricollis. The sequence goes on from OX403618.1 coordinate 79,482,295, forward strand.
CACACACGTATTTCCACTGTGAACATAATGCAATTCATGTATACAAAAAAAAATAACAGGATTTTGAACGAAACACATTCTTCAGACGATAAAAAATCATTCAAGAATCATTTTCATCAGAAAGGCGCAAACAAGCGAAGCAACAAATTTGGCAAAAAAAAAAACTTTGCTTATTCAAACATTAAAAATACATACATATATAAGTAAATAATGTAAATTTTAATACCTTCCCCCTCCTTTCCATAATGTCCCCTATAATCATTCTTCCAAAAGGAATAACATGATTTTTCATACTTAAATTGAAGCTCTCTCATGAAAGTAGGTAGGTTAGGTACCTATTTATAGAGGCAAATAATAATATAAGCACCTATCGTACATAGAACAGAGTATAGCAGAGTAATTTTCCAATAGCATTATTTTTCACCCCCCCTCATTTCATTCACCTACATTTTCCGTTTCCGTCGTGCGTCGTCGTCTGCTCATATCACATCTTCAAAAGGAAAACCATTCGACTATTTGGTGCTTTTCCTTTGCTTTCCTTTGCAAAGGAATTCCCCCAAACATATAGCAGCTATAGCGCCGATAATTTCTCAGCCAAAATCATTATTTTATGTTATACCTATAAGCTAGCTACCTGGTATTGAGTGGTGTTCGTTTATTAACTCACCTCTCGTCGCCTTTTCCACCAACCACTAGCCCATTTCATCGAGACTACAACATGAAATCCGGTAGAAGAATGTGTTTGCGTGTGGTAAATGTATTTCTAACGGTATTACCCAAACAGGACTCCCAAAATAAAGTAAAGAGAAATTAAGGATTAGTGTGGGACCGCCTATAATAAAATATAAGCCAAATGAACGAAAGTGAACATCAAACGAAGGAAAAACAAATGACGAATAGATAAAAACAAAGTCTCATGCACAGGTTCGGATTTAAAGGGGAGGGGTAAATTAGATTGAATTTTTTGCAGTTCTCTTAAGTTACCATTTACATGTGATTAGGTTATGAGCAGTAGAACCGAATTAGCATGCCCGGGGTGTTCAATGTCGGAATCGAAGTTTGAGTCACGGTTATTCTACCTTAAATTTATTTTTAGTTGTGCAGTCTCATGCAAAAATTTAAGAGAACAAATAAAACCCCTTCTTCAACTATACGCCCCTGGATCTTACTATGTAGAAAATCACATAAATGCCTGAATCCGAGAGGACGATAGTATTTTGCAAATAGTATGTGCTTGCTTCTGCTTCTGCTATTTTTGGTTTGTCCTGTTGAAGGAAAATCATTTAGCACAGGAAAAACTGTCGAACCTTATGCACCAATTGAGGAAATTTCTGCCTCTTGCGGTACTTCCGAATCGAAACGAAAAACAAACATGGAAAGGATTTTTTCTTCTATTTGTTTTTATTTAATTTAACTCGGAAGTTCCATGGTTGATGAATTCTTCAATGGATCACCATATAAATAGACATTGACTATGAAAAATGTTCTGAATGTTGTTGACACAAAAAAAAAAAAAACAAAAAGGACTACTTGAGGACTCTTTTTTTTGTTGGGTTTGTTGAAGAGATCAACGTTGAATTAATTAACAGACATGAGTTCAGCTTAACAGCTTATACATTATAAACAAGACATGTTTAAGGCTCTTATGTTTAATTTATTTTGTGGAAAACGTTTTTTTTTGTTTCGTTTTTAATTTAAAAATGAATTAAAAGATTTAGTTAAAGAGCGCACATGTGTCTCTCTTTTTTAATTAAAAATACAAAAATCTGTAAAAAATGCGATTTGGTAATTTTTATTTTTGAATAATTGGATTGACAAAAAATCTGTTGTTTCAGTTAACCCCGATTTGCATAAAACACTTATTTTAAGAGCATCGATTAATTGTGGAAAATATTGGAGCTCTTACTATTTTCCTGTGAAAGAAATAGGGTTTGTTAACATCCCTCTGAATAATCTTTTCTGGAAACCATATTTACACAACATCTGGAGAGAAACACGTGAAGGTGTGGTTTAATCTGGAATATATAATTCTAATGAACTTCAAAAAGTGTTTAAATTGCGGAATAGTTTTTATGAAGACAGCTTGAAACAAAGGACCCGGAAAAACAAAAGTTAATTTTCAACTCTAAAATTGGAAAAATTAACTTTAATTAACGATTTTGCAGTTCTTGGAAAACCCAAAACTACTATTACTATTATTGCTACGTAGACAATTTTGGGGGCAAATTTTGTTTTCTTGAATTAATAGGTAAATAGTTTTAACCAAAAACAAATTCTTCATGGTAAAATTTTCAAAGAACTGCAAAATCGTTGAAAATTTCGGTTTTTTTTTGCATTTTCGACCATGTTTCAGAACCCCCAAAAACATAAAATATGAAAAAAATTGAAACTACCCCAAAGCTTTCCCTCTAGGAACCTTTTTGATTGCAAATTTACTGTTATTAATATGAAAAATGTATTGATATGAAATATAAATATTTTATCGAAACTCGTTCAAAAAAAATTTTAAATTCCAACTTTACCTCCCTTGCGACCTTTTTTGAGTTATTTGAATTTTCTCCAAAACGGCTCTAACGATTTCGATTAAAATGCTCTGTAATTTTTTTTTGAAAATGAAGAAGAATTGCCGGAATACAAAAAGTACTTAAAAGTAATAAATTAGTACCTTAAGAACTGAATAGACGTCGAAAATTGATTAAGTTCAAATGTCACTTGTCAAAAAAAATTGCTTTTTTTCAAAAACAACATGTGACACCATTATTTCGATTACAAAAATTAATAAAATCAAAATTTTGAATCAAACTTCAAAATAAAAACTCATAACCAAAATTGCAAATCATCAAACAATTTTACTAAGTTTTCTCATCAAACAAAATCAAAAAAATAAGATTTCAAACACATCAGTAAAGCTATTCTATAATATTGAGGTTATGTTGTTATTTTATTATGTCCACTGATTGACTTAAATATTTCTGACACATCATCTCATCATAATAAAGTAGAAAGAAGAATTCCTGGATAAAATTGAAAAGTTTATAGTTTTTTTTTCAGAATTTTTACACAAAATAGTCAAACATATTTAAAATTATATTCTTTTTGTTGGCAGCTAAGGCAGAGTGCGCGGTGTGCCCGCCACTCGCTCTATATTATGACTTAAGAATCCCAAAATAGAAATTGCATTTTAAACAAAAAAGCTAAACAAATTTCAATGAAAAAATCTCAATTATTTTGTTCATGATTTTTGCATTTTATAATAGTTTGAGGTTCTGCTGGCAAAAGATGGCAGAATGTATATAATATTCTTTCCCGATTGACAAATGGTAGCGGCACGAACAATGCCACTCTCAATCAGCCAAGCGCGTGTTACTTTTGACTTAAATAGAAAAAAAATAAAAAAAAATTAATGAATTTTCAACTCAAAACCATTTTCTTATGCTTTTTTTTGTTTTGCTTATTTTTCCATTTCTAGTATTTTCCTCTCGCTGATGGTGTATTTTATTATTTTATTTAGTTTTGCTTGTGGCTCTGTGAGTTTTGCCTTCTATTTGATGTTATAAACTTGAATACAGGGCCGTTTTGGTTCATGACAGGGCCTATGCACCTACGTTTCACAACCTTTTATGCTAGAAATATTCATATTTTATACAAGTTATTGTTTCCGAAATAATTGTATAAGACTTCTTTTATTTTTATTGGAATCACCAACTCTACTACCGGTTTGTTTGAGTTTGCTCATTAATATAAAATTAAAGCAGTTCTTTTAGACAAACTTTGATACATTACTTGATAAAAAATTAATATAGGTTTTAGTTTCTATAAAGTTGCTATTATCTTAAAGAAAATGCAGAAATTTCAAAAAGAAATTTTAATTTCAGACACTTTAAATACGGCATTACCTTACAAACACACTTCTTTCGTACTAAAGTAACTCCGGATATGTGTTTGTGTCTATATTTTGCTAGAAGAGGTTGATTTTGATGAAACAAGTCATGAAAATTTTTCATTCTTCAGTAATAATAATTATGAGATATTGTTTCTGTGTTAATTGCCAATCTTTATATTAAATTTTACAACTACAAACTGTTTTTGTGTTAATTTTATTTTTAATTTAATATTAAGTTTAAGGTTGAGGTTGAGGTTGAAATGAATTAATTTCATGATCTTTGTCAATTGGTCATGGCTGATGTAGTTTTTAATATTGTGTGAAACAATATTTTGAGTGCCAAATTGAAAGAATGTTTTGGGGAACTTTTTAAAATGTCTTTGTCATTTACAATGTGTAGCTGTAAATATAAAATTTAACAGAATTATTATATACTCGTAATATATTTGGTGATAATTTTGTGACAAAACTTATTATTTTATTCGTTTAATTGGTTAAAAAGAAAAAAACATGGGTTATGGTTTTAAATTATATAGTTTTGAGTATATTTTGTATAGGTTTTGAAAATAGTTTCACACGTTTCAGTCCTAATGATTTTTGGTCTTCTCCTTATGAAAAATTTGAGCCAACACCAATGGTAGACACAAGCAACAAATGAAATGTTTGCTTTTCTCGAAAACAAAGTTTTACGTTGTCTTATTTTCAATTTGGTCACACAAAACTAAATCTAATCAAACCAAACCTTACCAAAAAGCTTTTAAGAAGCCTCAAATATACTACTCAAAAAAGAGTCTACTCAATAGTATGATGAGAGCAGATTTGTTTTGGGCGTTTTCTTAGAGCTGCACCTAGTCAAAAAAAGAAAACGAAAAGTATTTTGAAACTTTTACCTTTATTTTTAGATACGGTTGGCCCAAATCAATTACTAGTATATATTTTTGAAAGTTTGTCCGGGGTAAAATACTAGGTTCCTTACAATGTTTCTAATTTTTAACTCTTTCTCAACTATTGATAAACAAATGGAGGGGGGAATTAAAAGAATTAAACAAGATTTAATACAGTCAATTTGTGATCAAAAAGGGAAACTTTTGGGGTAGTTTTGATTTATTTTATACTTTATGTTTTTGGAGGTTCTGAATTTGAGATTTGCCAACAAAATTTGGAGACGCAACATGCAAAAAAAACCATTTTGTAGTTTTTAGAAAATTTGACCATGAAGAATATGTACCTAAGAATTAAAAAAAACTAAATTTGCCTAAATTTGAGCCCAAAATTGAATGTTGTTGAAAATTTCGTGGGTTTTCGCATTTTTAACCATGTTGCATCACGAAATTTTGTAGACAAACATCATATTCGAATTCAACTCCCCCAAAAATATAAATTATGAAAGAAATTAAAACTACCTCAAATTTTTTTCTGGTAAAAATCACAATTTAACTGGATTATATGGAAGTATTCTGTAAGAAGGAAAACATTCCAAATACCCATTGAATTAAATTTTGTTCATTCCCTGTGTAGGATAAAAAGACAAATTTCGCAAAAGAAACAACGAAATCACCTCATCAATTGCAGCAGAAAATGTAAACAAAAATTCTTCTCAAAAAGAAATTCTATAAAAGTCTTGTAAAATGAAAATCCTTTTCTAAGTGCCTAAGCAAACAAACTGAGTAAACATAGACGGAAGTTAAAGCTACACATTAAGATAACGTCCTCATCTCTCCTTATATCGTCATGATTGAATCAAGCTTAAACCTCGACCTATATTTATTTTTCTACAAAAATCCAAGATTGTCGTCTTGTACAACAAGTGACTAACTCAAACACAAATCATCTTTAAAAACAAACAAAAAGTAAAAAGGAAAAAAAAACATATTCACAAATCGGAAAACAAAGATACATCTTCATAAGAAAGAGTGCTAAGCCTTTGCTTGCCATAATATTTTCCCTCTAGAAGATTTCCGCATTTTCATTTATTTATGCGTGTCCATAATGTTTGCCCTTAAGTGACACTCAGGCAGGATGTGATCCCATTATTCTCGTTAATACTTCCTTGTTTTTTTGGGTGAACAATGTATATTTTCTAGATATTTCATCATGTGAATAAAATACCCCAACATTACCATACTTCCTAGAGTCTCCCATATCCCTTAAGACCTCTCATTCGTTTAACAAAGAAAAAAAAAAGGATATTTTATTTAAAGGGTTTTCCAAAAAATGAATTCAAATTGGTATGCTTTGGTGAATATTAATGAAGCTTTATTTTTCGCTTCAAAAATATACCAGAAACTCGATGCAGAGGTTAACTTTTGTTTAACTCTCGCTCTCTTTCTCTTTCTCTTCCTGTAACATAACATTGATACATCATCATCATTTAGAAGGATCCAAAAGGAAACTATAACTAATCAATTATTCTGGTCACAATATCAATTTCATTTGTGATATTCTACTCGGAAGTAAGACTTTTACTGTCCATTCAAATGTTAAGCTTGTAGAGGAAGGTCCTTCAGGTCCTTATTTAACTTTTATAAATGTAGGTATAATAAAAGGGATATCTACTTTCATGTTTATTTAATGAAAACAAAGTCAATATGATGAATTTAAATGACAGATTTCCAGAAGGATTATTAAATCTTCAAAAGTGAATTTGTCATTATTTGCATTAATAATTAGATTTCATTTCAAATGGAATTTAAGAAAAAAAAAAAAGATGTAGGACTATGACATAAATGTCAAACAGGGATTTTAATGAAATTATAATTTCTTTTGACAACCACTCTGATGGCAGTGGCTGAGCTGAGCTGAACGATTATCAACACAAAATTTCTTTTGATGAGTCACTAATTGATGAAAATCATAAATATTTCAAATCAGGCATCTTAATGCATTCGTATATGGGGGCATGTTGTAATAAATATTGATTTCTTTTGTTCTTTTTTGATTTTGTTTTTTTTTTTTTGATTTTAAAATTAAGTGATTTTTGTCTTTTTTTTTTGAAAATTTATGTTAATTATTCTTTGATTCATTGATGATTTAGTGTCTGTTTACTCACCTCCTTTAGATGAGCTAAATGTTCGAAGTCTATCAACATCTTGATCTTCTCCATCGCTCACTTGTAAGTGATGCATATTGAGTGACGGCACATCCAAGAAGGCATTTGATTTTCTTTGTCCTCCTGCAAAAAAAAAAATAAAAATAAAAATAAATGAAAGAATAAATGAATAAATTTATTGATTCACATTTAGGAATTCTTTTTTTTTTTTTTTTTTGAGAAACGTATTTTTATACAATAAAGTAATTTATGTAATTCAAAAAATTGTGTTTTATTTTTGTGCGTTTTGTTATTTTAAACAGAAGTTAGTCTTTTATACGACTGTGAAGCATTTTGATTTGAAATGTTGTGTTTTTTAGGGGCTATATTTTTGTACCCGCAAAGTAAATATTTTGTTCCTGTTTGAATAATCAATAATAAAAAAAAGGACGATGAGCTCGTTTAGTTTGGATGTCTTATTAACTTTTTCTAAAATGTTGCAACTTCAGTTTTAAAGGTTAGGGAACTTAATGTAAAGCTACATTTTTTGTTTAAACCTTTTTTTTAGTTTTTTAATTGAATTTGAACTTCGGTTTCTTAATTGTAAAAACCTTATATAAAAAAAAAAACCTAGTCTACGATGCCCTTATTGCTATAACAATTGAAACCTATATTTTCGTAGAGTTATTGTGCCTGTTTGATTAGGGTTGCCACACGTTAAAATAAAATCTTTGTTTTTTTTTCTAAAATACCAGATCCAAATAATACGGTAGAGGGCCGATTCCGTTCTGTAAAGCTGTGAGGTAAAAAAATTTAAACCTCTTTACTTCTTATTGAATAATCCAAATGTGAAACAATTAAATCAAATGTCAAAATATCTATCAAATTTCTTTCGATCTTTTCAAATTTTGACCATTGATTTAGTTGTAAAAGAGGTTTAAAAAATGATCACTTCACAGCTTCCCAAAACGAGAATCGACCCTCTGCCGTATTATCTGCATCCGGTATTAGAATAGAAATTTAATATTCAATTTTAACGCTTGTCAACCCTAAGCAATCCATGTGCAAATGGCTTCTCTAGACACCACCATTAAGGTGTAAAAAAAATGCGATAGGTATCAGAGAAAATTTAATTCAATATTTCTATTTTTAATTCGGTAAAGATAGTAAATAAACACATTTTTTCTTTGTACGAAATACTGGAAGGCTGGTTTTTCTTTAAGTGAGGTATTAGGAGAGATTAAGTCCTGATTTTTGGGACGCCAACTCTTTCGCAAAATCCGCCATTTTAGAAGACCCGAATCGAGTATATTTCGGAAGATCATGCAACACAGCAGTTAAAAGTTATTGCAAGGAAAACTTGACCAAGCTATTATTTGGTCAGTCATGTCAAAAGTTACAGACCATGGTCAAAAATATTCAAAATTTAGCTAGGTAATCCGTCGATATGAGTGTTTTTGGAATGTTGCCGACGAACGGGATAGTTTTTGACAATTACGGTCTACCTCAAATTTCCAACCATTGTTGTAACTTTTTATCATTTATTTGATAAAATGGTAGTTTGCCGGTATTTCCAACAAAATCCTATAAATAACCACTCCAAAAAATTTATTCGTGTTTTACTTTGAACAGCTGGTTCGGGGTTGCATTGTATAATATATAGACTCCATAACCATTAGTTTAGAATCATATGTGGACTTCCGGTGCAGAACGTTTGAATTTTTTTTACAAAACTCCTGACCAAATAACATTAATTTTGATTCCTTACTCATCATAATATCAACCAACTGTCAAATCTACAAAAATTGATGAAACTAATGTTTTTTTCTTGTTGTCATCTTTTATCTGACAATCGAATATAACAAAAAATACAACAAAAAAAAACGAAGAAAATCCATCATCTCAAATTTCTGTCAAACACATATTTTTTTCATTAATCACGTTCGTATAAAAAATCTTTTGACAACTTACAGTCCAACACGTATACAGACGGCACCTATATAATACAAAAAATAAATGAAAATTGACCCAAAAACAAAATTTTTCTTGTAACCCCTTAAAGTTTACTTTTTTTTTTATAAAACATCAGGCAAAAACCATGACTTTTTGTCGAAATAAATTAAAAAATAACCTTAAGCCATACGACCCTAACATCAATCACAACAATCCTACATTCAATACAAACGTGACTTGTGTTTTATTATTTTTGACAACAAAAAAAAAAAAAAACCTCTAAGAGCCTCACTTGCTTTTATGAAGAACAAAAAAAAAAAAAAAAAACAAAAACAAACAAACAAAAAACTTTGGCTTCCAAAGAAAATAAACTTCCGGAGTGTTCCTAACTTCCTAACCTACATTATATCTCTTATTGAAAGTGCCATTAGTCCACTTTACATTTCAGTTCCTGGGCCTTTTATAAAATATTTTGGCCTTTATTGTCCGAATGGCCAAAACATAAAATTTTCAATATACACAACATATCAACACTCATTGCGATGCCATTACTCTTTTCCGGTTCGGTCTCTCGACTGGAGAATATTTTTAACTCAAAATGTCTTCCGAAAAAAAAGGTGCCAAAGGAATATCACCTAGTCACCACCCAAAAAGGAACAAACTACGGTTAAAGTGAGCCTTTGAATTAATTAGGAAAAAAAGTTAAAAAAAAAAAGTTTTGTTGGTCACTTAACAATTTTTGAAGGAATGAGAAGGCTGGAAGTCAAACTGAGGGTTGGAATCGGATATAAAAAAAAACACGAGACATGAAAATTCCATTTCTGCCCCAAAGGAACTTTGATTTAATAGCCAAACTTGTATAAATCCAATTTTCCATGTTTGTGTGTGTATATTCTTCCTTTGGGCGAGGGCGGGCTTTGTTTACCTGTCGAGCCGTTTGTCTTCCTCCTCAAAAAAACCCCACACTCATTTGACCTAGATTTTTTGCTGGATCATCTAACCGTTATTCTATCATCTATTAAGGGTGTAATATTGAAATTGATGAGTTCCTATATATTGGGCCTATGTTTAGGGGGTGAAAATTGGGGGAGGTTATCCCACCACCTGTTGGTCGCCGCCGGCCGGTGCGGTATTGGTGGCTGGACTTGATTTGACTTGGAGAGAACTCAATAACGATAAACATTTTAATGGCCACTGCGCGAACAGGGATTAAAATAAAATATCGGTTATAGTGAGGTTATTGGCCGGCCAAAAGGGGACGTGTTGTTTTGTGTTAATTTTAGACCAACATATTGGAAAAAATAAAGCAAATATTTTTCGATTATGTCAACCGTTGCTTTAACATCAGTCAGGCGAGGCAGGAGGCGGAGACGGGTGGCATTATTTGTATCCTAGCCTGTTACAGAGAGGTGACGGATGGGCAGTTGGGGAATTGTGAAACTTAATTGAAAACACAACAAAACAACCACACACTCGACACGACACAAAACAACAACACAATGACTATAAAAAGTAGCATAGCTTTGCTGTTGACGTGACTTTTTGTCCCAGTGGTGGTAGTGGCTCAGTGGTGGTAACGCGCTGGGCGATGTGTGACTCTTTCATAAATAATTGAAATTGTTTCGGTTGTCGCCTTGTCACACATCAAAAGTATAAGGCTATGGCATTAATTACTTTCATGTTCATATTTTTATTCGAAAATTATTAATTTTATACTTTTTCCATGGGAAATTTCTTATTCCAGGGATGTATGGGAGGTGTGATTTGACTTATTGAGGGCAATATAAGTGGCATATTGAGGTTGATGGCCTGAAGACATAGGTTAATGTTAATTAAAAGATAATTAATAAATCATTAATAACACATTTTCTGGGTCATTTAAAATGCAAGGAAAAAGTTGATCTAGATTGATATAATTTGTCCAGTGTGTGACCCATCAAACATATTCATGCGGGCAATTTAGAGTACTTAAGAGGCAAAAGGTTAAGTGTTTAAGTTTCATTATGAGAACTTGACTTTTTCTAAACTTATGTGTATGAGTGTTTAACAGTAATTGTGCCATTGGTTTAGCTTTTAAGAGTAGGTCACTAATGTAAGCACTCGCCGTAATTGAAATAATTAGCTGTGATAAGGATTCAGATAAGTAAGTAAGTAAGTAAGATAAGGATTGATCAAACGTTGACAATTTTTGGTTATTGTACCTAAAAACGATTTTTTTTTGAAATATGAGGAAAGGTACTTATAGACAATTAAAGGTTAGGTTCCAAAATGACAAAGTTACTTGGACTTAAGTGAAGTATGATTGTGCTTATCTATTCTAGTAAGACTCCTGAGAAAGCATGTAAGAATTGAGGATTGTTTTTGCAAAACTCAACGAACGCAAATACAACAAAAAATGAGATATGGGCATCAAGGCTTACAAATAGAGCTTTTAAAGGGATTTTTTTTTTGCATAACAGACTGATTTAGATGTTGAAAATAACAACGATAGGCTCTGGAATGTCATGGTTAATCATGCCGTTGGGCAGTTGCAATGTTAATGTTCAACGCCTTTCTTAGAATTCTGCAAAGCTAATCGTCATGGAACCAGTGACGTATACAGGGGGAGTCACAAAGTCATGGCCCCTCACTGTGTAACTTGTCTCAAAACCTGAAGAAAACTGTGCGGAAGTACAGTACCCTCAAAAATTTGTACGGAAAAGTTTGGAATTCCAATGTACATTGTTCTTATTTATTTTTTTAAAAACTTTTATAACATACGAAAAAAAAACTACAAATCATGGTCACAATTTATTGCTCTAGATTAGAAAAATCTAATAACAATGTTTTATTGTTATTGATACCCATTTAATCTGTACTTAACATTTCAAAAAGTACGTTGTAGAAAATTGATGCAATTTTAATTCTAATTTAATAATCCAAAACTGAGTTTATTGCCCTATGTTTTGATATTCAAATGCAAAGTGAAAGTTGCATTAAAAACAATCGAATCGAATTAGAAACAATACAGAAATCGTATTTGATGCTTTTCTGTCAATTCTTATGTACAAAAATTAAAGCAGTTATTATGTCTTTCAATGATTTAAACTAAAAATTAAAATTTGTGGTACCCTCCATACAAATATGTCATTTTTGGTTGTTTTTATATGAAGAGTACTTCTTCAACTACTATTTGGATATAATTACGCTTACTAAACAATGTCTTATATTTCTTGGAACCAGTACTAATTGTCTAACAGCAAGTAGTGACTGAAAAAAAGAAACTATTGTGAGTACTAAACTAAACTGATACTATATTATTTCTTGGTTCACATTACTACCTGTTGGAATTGGGAAACTTTTCAAAGAAAGATTCATATCATTCCAGGTGTTTTGAAAATAAAAAAATATTTCGAATGGAAACCCATAAATATTATCATAATACCAAAAAGGAATTCCGTAAGAAAAACCTTTAAAAATATCATGGTTTGCAGGAAACGGTCTCTTGAATTCAAACATCAGGAAAATCCTTAGGAGAGATCCAAACAGGAAACAAAAAAAAAAAAAAAAAAATTGAATAAACCAATAACATAATACAACTGATGTCTCACATATTTACCTTAAAAAGATTTAAAGTAAATAACTTATCGAACATTCGACAGATGGTTCTGAAATCCGATATCTTTTCCCCTAAAATATTGATAAGCATTATCATAAAATCCCAGCTACCAACAGTGGAAGCTTTACGAAACACCCATTCAACAATTCGTGTACAGATGTGATTAAGTAATGTTTTTTTTTTTTTCTTTTTTTTATGTTATATCTAATGTTTTGGTCCTTTTGTGTAAGAAAGTACCATTACCTCGGCTGCTGCTGACAGGTGCGTTCTATATCCTCGAAGAGTTATACTACTTATACAATGTTAGGTTGGTTGGTTGCCATCATTAATTAAGAATAAAAGTTGTTTTGTTTTGTTTGTCAGGGATAAATGTATTAAATTCTTTCTTACTCCCTTTTGCAAAGAAAACATTTAGTCTTTAAATGTTTGAGAAGTCTTATAAGAAGAAAATACATTTGTCGAACTTTTTTTACCAACAAAAAGTGAAAGAGAAGAAATTTCGTACCAGGTGCGATATAATTGATAAGGAAAAGTAAATAATGGTGCACAGAATTATAAAAATAGATTTGAAGAAGGTTTAACAAGTTATTAAAAGCATTTCCTTTGGGAATACCGAATATGTATAGGGAAACGAATTTACATAATAACAAAAATTAATGAAGAAGTTTTGCATCTGAAGATGATGTTGATTATTTCAACCTTTTTATGTGGGTTCATATTTTGTTGTTGCTAGATTGTTTTTGAGACAGGAATTCTGTTTCATGAAAGAAAACATGAAAATCAATGTTTTTACAAAATATTTGGTGGTCTTCTAAAAATACATGAATATTTTATCATTAATGAAGAATTTGTATAGAAACTGAAACATGTTTTATTAATATCATTTAAAGTGATCAGTGCCGAGCTACTTGGCACTACACCCTAATGTACAGAAACCAACTCAAAAAGTCTGAGTTTTCCAATGTAATTCCTAGTTTTTTTTCAAATTTGCCTATTTCATCATGCAAAAACCATATGAAACGCAAAAAAAAATAAGGGTTTGAAACATTTTCCCATTCGTGACTCGTAAATCGTTGGCATTGAAAATTTCGAAAACGATAATTTTTGATTAGTAGATCTTAGTATCGAGATTCAAATCTCAGCCATTTTAAATAAAACCTTCTTGTACTTACTTTTCATAGAAAAACCTACTAAAAGATCAAAATAACAGAATACTTATTTCTCAAAATGCTTGGTAAAAATTGATATTTTAAGTTTTTTGCATGAGAACCCTCAAACATTTACTGCCAATTGTACGCCTTTTTATCTATAACTTTTTTCAAACAAAACAAAACCAAAAATCAATTTATTGGTTTATCAAAAAACTAGATTTTCAATATTCTATTCCTAATAAAGTTCAAATATTTAAGTAAAATACTTTAATTTCTGCAATACATTTTTATAAGAGCTTAATGTTTTTTTTAAGAAACTTTAACTTAGTATATGTATAAGAGCTAAAACCTAAGACTTTTACTTTGGCAAGAGATACCCAATCATAAATATGTAAGTACCTATGTGTGTCAGTTTTATTGAACTTGGGAACTTCTACTATAAAAACTGGAGTTCTTCTACCAAGCAGTGTGCCTTAACTTTCAGCAGCGCATATGGTGTTGTAAAAGTTGACAGCCTATACAATATTTAAAAAAAGACATTTCAAAGTTAAATTTATTTATTCGCCATGACCATAAGACTTTCTTTTATTCAAAAGCGACTTAAATTTAACTTAAATAAGTAAAACTCAGCAAAATTTATAAATAAATTGATAATAAAGATGGGATATATTTTTTTAGACTGCTTTAAACCTACATTTCAAAACGCTTAAAGTAAAATAAGAACATGCATTTTTCCTGCACAGTTTTAATGTATACATCAACTGCTAAGTTTTATGGTGCTAACAACATTACACCATAATTTGACAAACAACTTTGCGGTTGCTTTAATTTTCCTCGACATTTTCATCTCCTACGACCTTGTGGCTTCATATATTTTCCCATGAACTTATATCCTATCGTGTCAAGCTATAGACAGAACTTAAATATTTCCTTCTTCTGGCAAGTTGAAACTTCCTCCTATAGGCCATAATGGATATGTACAAAAGCATATACTAGCAAATGAAAATGTTTGTAAGGCAAATAAAGAACAACAAAGAAAGCAGGTCATATGAAAAGTTTTTCTGCAAAAACCGGAACATAAAATGTTTCGGTTTTTTATTTTTCTCTTGTTGTTCCTTGTTTAATTTAATTTATGACACTTTGCCTCACTCTACCTGGTATTGAAGTTCGCTTTACAAAAACTTTCGACCTTAAGTGCGGTTTTGTTTATCCGACAGTCTTTCCTACCAACCCACCCGCCACATATTGTATGACCGTCAAAATGTTTTAAATGTGTCTGGTGTTGTATGGCAAAACATATGTACGTGTAGACTGCTCCCCGCAGGCAAAACATTTTTATACGAGAAAGTTAGTATAGTTTGTTTTGCCAGAAAATAGCTCCATTAAATGTGATGCATTGCCATGTCTGTAATAAAGACTGCTTTTACGAGCATTTCTATTCTACCAAACCCCAACCTAAGTCAACCTTTTGCTGTGCTAAAATTGAACAGAAGCACATTAAAGATTTCGCCATTTAGCAAGGTGAATGCAAGTTCGTGCAAAGTTTGTAATTTCCGTGAAAACAAAACTCAGAGTGCTCAATATAGCCCATCAGGCAATAAGCAAGTTAGTATTGAACCCAAACCATCACCCAAAAATTGTCAAAAGACTGACAAGTTTATTGTTTTACATCGAAAGGTTCCCTTATCTGGTGTGTTCCATGCTTCAAGAAATAATTTTCCGTAAATAGGGTTACCAACTGTATAATTTGTGAATGATTCAATATGGATTCATTGAATATTGCCAGAGATTGTTTGAAGCCTCGTTCTTGCTCGGCTCTCGTTGAAATAGGTTATTAATTGAGTTGTGTTTCGGTAAAGCCATTTCGCATTATATTTCCAAAAAGGGACCATATCGGCTTTTCTGTCGATGTCGGTAGGTCGGTGTAATTGGGTTTTTTGCTCTTGAGTGGTTATACTCGTAGCCATAAATGAAACAGTTTTATATTCCGCAGCAATCCTCTTCCTCATTCCACTTGCATACATATATATTGTTTGGAGAGATTTGCCTTGGGGTCGATTTTACCAATTATCAGAAGCAGAGTGCAGTGAATTGATACTTCCTGTTTGGTTTTTGTATAAGCAACAGGACAGGGATAATATTGAGATACTCGAAGTATGCTTTTGATGGATCGGTAGGTTGGTATGGCTACGCTTTTGGGGTATTTAACAGGATTCGTGTATCGTATCTCGAGGGATGTTAATTGTTTCTCTCTGATGATAGTGAATTGTGAGTGGTAAACAGATTTTGTTGGGCAAATTGGGCTTTTATGCGCGCGGGAGGTATAATATTGATTCATTTACTTAAAGAGGTTATAAAAGGTCTATCTTGGTCATAGGCATCAGCATAAGGCACAAAGAGCATTTAAATAGATTGATAAACAATTTTTGAGGCCATTTTGTATTTAATTTCAAGAAAGCCGGATTTTATTTCATAATTTTGAAAATCACAATACATGCACTCAGAGAAATAATATTTTTGTTTTCGTTTGCGGCTAGTGAATATCCTTTGCTTCAAATGAAAATCATTTGCCGGAAAGTTAATACAATCCCCGCAAAAAGTTTTTCATTTGGTTTTTTTTCAGCAACTGGTAAAACATTTGGTCCGAATTGTAATTCTATTAAAGCAAACATAATGCAAAACAACCCATTCGTTTGGAGCTCGTTTTTATGAGTTGATTGTGGCAAACGAAAATGCTTCTAACACCTAAACACCTTTTCGTTTACTAGAATATTTTATTGTTTGCAGCAAACGAATGAATAGTTTACAAAGAACCTCTTCCTGCCCTGCGTTGTGGTTTTCATTTTCTGGTTGGTGTCTAAAACACATAGGCATCATAAGCAAATATATTTGAAGGTTTTCTGATGCGTGAGCATGCTACGCCTGTGAGAATCATGGCACAAGATAGAAGTTGTGGAAAAAGCCTGGTGTTTCAAAGTTTTTTATTCACCAGTATTCCTTTTTTTCTACACTTTTCATCGCTTTTTCCGCTGTTGTCGTCAAAATTGCGAATATTTTCCGTAACTTCCCATCTATCTCTATTGTTTTTTTTCTATTTTCTCCTTGGTATTCTACGAATTTTCCTTATGTACGTTTTTGCATGACTTCTTATGGTATTTTCCGCGGTCTTTTACTAATATCATGAGCATTCCGATAGTCCGCTGTATTTTGTATATTTTTTTAACTCAATTCCGTAGCTTTCTACGCTTTTCTAGGTGACTTTCTTCACTATTTCCACAGTATTTTAAGCTTTCTTTCACGATACTTTGTGCTTCATAAATTTCCATGCTCATTTCGATATATTTAAAGATACTTCACCAGTATTCCGAGCATTTTTCCACGAAATTTATGCGTTATTCCGCAATTATCCACACTTTTCTTCCCTTTTTCCGTGCTAATTTATGCTTCTCACCTCTTCCTTGTTATTCGATGATCTCCATTATTTCCAAAATTGTATTCATTTTTTTACGCGTATTTTCACGTTTTTTTCCGCACTATGATATGCTTTTTTCGGTGGTACTAAACCCGTTTTTATCAACTTCCCATGCCATTTTCCACGAGTCCCACTATATTTTACCAGTATTCCACACTTTTATCCATGGTATTCAGCGTAATTTTTTTTGTGTCTTTCCGATTTATTTCGTAACTTTCCACGCTTTGCTTGCCTTTTTTTCATGGTATTTTACGCTTTTTTGGTAGGGTTGCCATACTTGAACTATATGCAAATTAATTGTTTATTTACAAAAATTAAAGTTCATCCTTACTCTGTTACATAACCTTGTCTCTGGAGATTGGGCCTCATCTCATTGCATACGACTTTTATCATCCTTTGACTTTTTATGAAAAAAATCTTGCGATGCATCGTTTCGTAAAATATTGACTTTTACAAATCAAATTTACTCTTTCGAGCGTTAAGTGATTTTACTTTAGCAAAATAAATTCAAATACATCTCAATATAGAAAATATAACTATCTTTTGTACATACATACACAAAATACATATATCTGCCTATTCATGTCTATTTACAAAAAAGATTTCTATATGATTGAAATGCTTTGACATAGAAAAGATTTATTTTACCTAAAAGAAGCAATCCAATTTTTAATATATTCGCTTCTGCAAATAGAGCGATATACTTGGTATACTTACGATTTGTTTTTGTCTCTAAAATAACTTTTCTTCTTTATGTTTTTGGATTGGAAATATTCAGCTACTCCTACTTAAACTATACACACATTTTCTTAAAAAAAAAAATACAAAATCATTTCCAGCGAAATGAGTTTCGTGATAATATTTTAAACGATCAAATGCAATCATTCAACCAGAAACAATATTTCAATCAATTGATTCGAAAATGTCAAAGGAAAATACATTTGAGTTGAAATCAATTTTTGAAAAATTTTCTTAATCAATTTCTACCTTCTTTAGTCGAAAATAGTTCAATATTCCATCAAACTTTGTGAAGTATTATAAAGTTTCTTTGTATTAAATTCCTTTCGACTCCTTAGAGTTTTGCTGAAGAAGAAGGACAAGCTCATGTTTAGGTTTTGGTTTTGGTTTTGATTTGGTATATTTTAAGGAAAGGACAAATTAAGAATTTCTTTATAGGTTATACTAACCTTGCTGTGGTCGCCTTTGTGAAAGTTTACGTCTTTGTGGCGGTGTTTCCGTTTCACTAAGTCGTGGCTCACTGGTACAGTAGGAGCGGGTTTCTTGAAGATTCTGTTGTTGCTGTTGTTGTTGTGCTTGAGCTTTTCTTCGAACCTTTAATTAGACAAAAAAAAAAAAAATAGAAGTACATAAAACTATTTATACAGAATATTTTAAAAAAAAGGTAAGAGAAGTATATTCCAGGCAATAAAGGAATAAATTGATCCTTCTCGCATAAAAGGTAAACTGTAGTTTCTACATTTTATGAATGTCATTTCTTGTGTAGAAATTAAAGGTTGTAAAATAACTGCAATTTTTCCATCTCGATAGAATGCCGTTCAACCAACCATTTTGAATTGATGTATGTAGCAAAAAACTGCATTACACGACATTATTTGCTTATAGTTTATTTTAGAAAAAAACTACCAAAATATTATCTAGAATAGAACGGTTTTACCCTCCAAAATTGTTAGGCTTAGTTTGGCTGAGTGCATTTATAGTGTCACTTTTTTTACCGGCGTTTATAAAAATATTCAACCGGTAATGCAAAAAAATTAATTTAAAAATAACTAATAATTGGAAGTATAACTTCTGGCGCCCTTACACCCTTTTTTTTAAGCAGGTGAAACAGCGATTGCTTGATCCTAATATGAAACATGAAAGCGATATTAAAATTTAATACCAATTTGTAATTTCAGTTTTATGTACCTCAAATATTGGTTTCGAAATCGATTCAGTCCAGTGAAAAAATTGATCAAATAGAGTAGGTAGTTTCTTGACTTTAAAGTAGAGAAAGTTTAATTTTATAATTTAATTCAATTTCAAAATGTCATATGCAAGCAAAATCCTATCTAGCCCAACACACCTCACACGTCACACCTAAAAAGATAAATTTATTTTAACTAACAATGTATAGTATAGTCCTCCATAGCACAACGACATTTCAGTGTTCTTTTGTGTCGACTCGACAATAAGAGGAACTCCTTCACAGAGGGAAAGTTTAACTTAAACTCTTAACATGGTAGTTGGGAAAAGGAACACCGCATCACATTAAGCACTGTTCGACATGTTGTGTGTGCGAGGCAGAACCTAGCACAATCCTTCAGGCCAGAAATATGTATTCAAAAGCAGAAAAGCAAGATGATAAATTTTATAAATATTCAAGGCATCTCGGGTCTTCATTTTGTTGTCAAAGAAAAAAAAAAAAAGGAAAACTTAAACAAAATTTTACCTCCAATCCGCAACTCATGTTATACATATAAATCCTCTTGGAAGAAGTATTTTTTTTTTGTAGAGATTTTCCTAAAGAAAATTTTACGGTTTCGGTACATAAATACCAATACAGAATGCAAGAATTTACTGATTCACACTCTTGACGACGCGAAATAGTTCTACATATTCCAGATTTTATGTGAGAATATTTTGACTGTATTAACATAATATGCAACCAAATTTTGAATTCTTCTAAAATCACACTAACAGGCCATACAGCCAGTGCGCTGGCATGGCGGGCGGTGGCGATGCAACAAAGCGTGAATCTAGAGCTGATTAATTTATGCGGTACGCATGCATTTGTTTAGTGAAAATGAAAGTGAATCCTCCTATTTGTGGCAGAGGAATGTGTTGTGTACTATTAATAGGCATTGCAGCAGCATCAGCAACACCAACATGAGGTCGAATGACTTTGCACCATCATCGCATCGCCAAGCTTGTGTGTCGTATGAATATTAAAATAGCGTGAGTGCATAAAGAGTCATTGATCTCTGGTCTACTTATTTATAAATATAAAAATGTTAACATCAAAGTATATTTTTGGCCAATAAATAAAAGAAAAAAAAAATAGAATATAAGAAAAGAAATTTGAGGTGAATAAATTCTTTTAATTTTGAAGGTGTCTTCTATGGGTTGATTTTTAGCGAATTAATTGTGTACTTAAAAAAATTGGCCAGTTAAAAGAAAAATAAGACAAAGGCTAGGTTATGTTAGTGTTGTAAGAATTTGATTATCCATACCACAACAATCCAAATCTAATTTTTTTTCTGGGTTAGGAAATATTGGAAGCTTCAAAAGCCAAAGCAATTTTAAAATCAGCCGTAGGACTTTTAATGAAAATTTTCAGAGTTTTTAAAAAACATTTTTTTTTTTTTGGATTTCAAAAAAAAAATCAATTTTTATATGACAGATCACTAATATTTTTTTGAAATTATGGTTTAAGATGTTCATTAATAAATTTTTGAAGAAGGTTTTTAGAATTTTTATACATAAAAAATAATTTTTCTCTTAAAAAGGGCTCTACCGACTTTATTTTTTTTTTCTAAAAACTCATCTTTTTGAAAGAAACAAAATGGCATGATTAATTTGGAGCTCAAAAGCATTTAAGAACTTGTTTCAGTCATTTTTGTAATGCATTTTATGGCTTTTTTTAAAATTCTTATAATTTTGCACATATCTTTTTGATATTTTTGGTTCATTTCCATACCTACTGTTAAAACAAAAATCTAATAAACATTAGCTTCGTAATAATAAAACACTTAAAAAAGTATAACAACTTTATTCTTCCAAACTCATCAAATTCATAGCTGAAGGTTTATGTTTATAAAAAAAATAATAAAATGAATTTTGCAACGAAAAATGAAATTCTGACCCACTGTGCGACGCAGTCAGAAAGGTATATCAGCAAGTACAGACCCCTAGTAGTTCTACACTCACAGCAAGCTCTGTTAATTCAGCAATTATTAAAGTAAGGCATTTAAGGTGGCGCTAAGAAACGGTATGCCGAAACTCTGATAGATCAGTCGACAAGCAATAGATCAGCAGTTACTTCAGTAAGGTCCCCGGTGGTCCCTATAACGCACGATATGCCGAAGCTCTAGTAGACCAGCAGGTTTAAGTGAGGACTCTGGTTCGCAGAACATGCAGGCCGAAATCCTGGTAGATCGGAAGGCAACTTAGATACGGTGGGCTGCAGGTCTGGTAGATTAGCAGGTATCAGTGAGTCTCCGGTAGGATTTAGATACGTCAGGCCGAAGCTCTGGTAGACCAGCAGCTATTGGTAAGGTCCCTGGTTTCACTTGCAGATGGCAGGCCAGCAGCACTGGTATATCTATAGTTACTATTATAGCCATAAGGCAACTGGTGGCACTTAGACATAGTAAGCCGAAGTAGACAATAGTGAGGCCCCTGCTGGCACTTACATAGATACTGTGGGCCGAAACTCTTGTAGAATCATGAGTAGTTATTAGTGAGGCCTTTAGTGGCCATAAGACAAAACAGACCAAAGTTCTGGTAGTTCTACCAAAACTCCTCACATCAGAAAAGATAGAAATTTGGGAGAATAACTAGCAATCATTGAAGTGATTAAAGATTTCGCTAAGCTCAACAAAGGTCTAAAGAAGAAACACTTCACTGCTTCGTTTCTGCAAAAAACTGGCCGAATTTGTATCGCTTGTATAGAAAAAAACATAGTTAGCTTATTTGTTGTTCTTCTTTTTGGGAAAGTTCGCCTCATTCGGAACTTACCCATGAACAATAATAGAGTTTATTCATTCGAAGGACTGAAATTCCTTTTCCACTTAATTCTAAACCACATTTCAACACTCAACAACATTCAATCACAACAAACGTTTCTTCGTGTCTTGTTTCTTGCCAGGATCTCATTCTCTGCCAATAATAAACACTTTGAAAAGATTTAATCAAGAATTATATTGTTGTAAATTCATTTAACACACGAAATCGAATTAAGATTTGATTCAACTGATATGCGTATAGAGTATGTTTTCGTCCTTGTTTTTGTATTCAAACCATCAGGCATTCAGCAGGAAGAGTAGGATAGTATTTCAACTTTCTGCATTAAAAGTTCGTGTACAATGCGGAAATTAGTTTAGTTATCCGTGTTCCAGAAACAATATATTCCATGATATCCTTTCTCTCTGGTTTCGAGCGAGGATAAATCCTTATTCTTTGTGTGGAGAAATAAAATTTAAAAAAAAGTTCACCAATTTATTTTGCCACTCTCTTTGCCACCCATTAGAGATATCAGTCTTTATCCATTAGGAATATGTTTTTGCAAGAAATGTGTACACAAATGATAGTGAGGGATAGTCTGACGCTGACGCTGACGAGTGTCTGGCTGAAATACCCCATTCTCATTATGGCACTTCCGAAAGTGATTTCAGCTCCAGCTAAACACCAATTACCGGTCACGAGGACCGAGGAGTCTCTGCTGGCCGCCACCATATTGTGTTTAGAAATTCAGACATTTTTGCATGAAAACATAAAACGTTAAATGAAATGAGAGGGATTCATTCATCCATTTGCCCAACTCCTCCTTGTGCGAATCCTGTCCCGACTGATATAAATACGAGAACGTCGTGATGATGATGGCTGATGGTGCTCCTGTGTGCTGTGTAAATTATTCTAAAGAAGCGTTTAATTATACCCGAGGGTTCACGCCAACCCACACGTCCACACCACAGACTTACTTCACATACATATTCAAGGCAAAAGGTTGTATTCAAGGATAATCCTCCCCTCCCCCAACTCATTTATTTCCCTCATCTCACAGCACAAGCAGTGTCGAAACATGGCCCTTATAAAGAGACAGTCGAAAAAAAACTTTGTTGAAGTTTCGAAATAAATTAACATGGGTAACTTTGTCATCGATGATGTCCTTGTTGATAGCGTAATTGATTTTTTTCAATTTTATTTTTTTCCTGTCACTCCTTCGATTGGCTAAATGAGATATAAGAGTGGAGAGCAGAAGGAATGAGTGAGAAGTGTTATATGTCCTTGCTAAAATGAGTTGCATTTTTTTTTTGTATTAACTTGGTTTCTCTGCATGACATCCCATCAGTGGTTGATAGTGGTTAAGTTGTCACAGTTGTTGGTCCTTGTGAGCAAGAGAGAGATATCATAGGATTAAAAGTTGAAGTGATTTCTGTCAGCGGAAAGTTTCAAACACAAGTCTGTGATTTCACGTGACATTTTGATTATACCAAGGACTGCGGCGATTTATTTGGTGGCGATGGCAGTGGAACTGAATCACGAAATTATGATGGAATGTGTGTGTGTGGAAAGGGGAGAACAGCGAGTGTATAGGATAATCCGATTAAGAAATTATCCGTGGCTGCGGCATGTGAATGACATGACAAAATGCAATTATAAAAATAGCAACTGTCACATCAGCGGGCGGTTGCTGCCGCAGCCACTGCTGCCGCCACTGTTGTTAACTTTGTGACTGTAGAATAGAAAATTGATGTAATCGCCAGAGGCGGAACAAACACAAAGGGATAAGCCAAGCTAAACATTTGAGTGGGAAGTGAAAGAAGTGTAAGGATTTTTATTAGAAAGGAAAGATGAGTTTCACATATAATGACTTCATTATAATCAAATAAAAACAAAGGATCTTTCATGCATCGGATCAAGGTTTTTCCTGGGATCTCTCAGAGACAATAAAAAGAGGCATCTTGGGACAGCGATAGACTTCATTGTGGATTTAGACCTTAACCAAAGGAGCTTCACTAGCCAACTCTTTCTCCTTAGCAGAGTTGTAAAAACTGCAGTATTTTCGGTATTGCAGTTAATTGACTAAAAAGACTCGGTGAGGTCCTTACAGATTCTGACGGAGTAATGTGCGTGTAAAACATAGACCTAATTTATGAAACTCTTCTCTATTAGAGCTCTAATTCACGTCTTTGAAGCCAAAAATGGGTGATTTGTATTTATTTTATATTCCTGTTTTTTCCCCTCAGTTGAACATGGCCAGTTAAGTCAAACAAAATGAAACAGTTGAGAGTAGGACTTCACTTCTGACTGCGTGAAATTTTCAACCCAAAACTTCTTTTTCACGTTAAAATTGTTTAATAAGTAAAAGTGAAGTCTTACCTTAGCATTTTTACTTATTTGGATAATCACAAAATGGTAAAGTAGCATATAAAATGTTGTGGAACGTAAAATAGTCCTCATTTAGTGAAAGGTGATTTCTGGTTCTTTGAAGTTGTTTGAAATGATATGATATCTGATATTAAGTAAGCCTTTAAGCAGAAATACGATCCACATCATTAGAAACAAGTCCTATGAGTCATTACATTGTGATTGCCACTTTTTATTCTAAAACCAAGTATTCATTTCTGGTGGGACATGTTATCACTACGTAAGAATGTGACCGCAAGGATAATATTCTAAAGTAGCACATCCAAACTTGACATTTTCTAATGAGAAAATTGTAATTCGAAATAAAAGAAGTGGAATGTAAAGCCACACATTTCACGAAAATGATTTTTTATGAAAATTTCATTTCTATTCCAACTGAATAATAGGCTTAAGCGTGCTGTTTTATAAGGCTAAGTTAATGTTAACTTTTGGTCAGTGTCATAGTCTCAAAACCCGTTAGAATCATTTACTCTTAAAGTGAAAAACGAATACGTTCCACAATATCTCGTACGATGTGATAAATTGCTTGCTTTGTTTTTTTAGGCCTGTAAGACCTTAGGTCTTTTAAACGCGACTTGCATGGCACTTAAAGAAAAGAAAGATATGAAAGATTTTTTGCTGCTGCAGTAGATTTGATGTAATATTTTAAAAGTCTCACACTTCAATCAGAATGACAAATTTAAATCATCTTGTGAAAATGTCTGACATTATTCACAGAGGTCATTTAATCAAAAGACATAAGATGTGGAACAAAAAGTTGTAAATTTAATTTCTTGAAATGTTAAATTTTGCCTTCCACTGTTTGACTATGTGGGTCCCGCTGTTGCTAGACATAAAATTGTCAGTAAATTACATTAAAAAAAAACATGGTGAACGTGACATTTTTGCTTTTTTTCGCCAAGTTACTCAATCTACTCTATCATAGAGTCATCCATTTGATAAAAAATAATGTCTATTTTTAAAAACTTGGCAATAAATTTAATTTCGCCATCAATTAAAAACAGATCGAGTGTGTAATGACGCAACTACTATTCATCGATCATCGAACTAAAACCCATGAGCCAGCATAAGCTCGCATATAGCATAATGTACCAATATACCTACTCCTTCTTTTGCATTCTCAAGATAAATATTTTGAAAGAGAAAACAGAAAAAAAATAAAAATAGTTTTCGTGAGGTTGATGCCATTTACCATTGACGTCAGAAAAGTAGAAGGATGAATGTTTTGTTCTTAAATTAAGATGCTGAATGTTGCCAATCAAAAGCTATAGAGGCTTAGTCGAAAGTTCAAAATTTCAAGTATTTTATAGGCATGTTGGTATGTTGATTTTTTTTTTGTCTAAAAATACATATAAGTATTTAATTCTTTAATTTTTTTGAAATTAGAATAAAATTGAATTTATTCTCACAAAATAGAGATTTATTAGAGGTTGGTAGGTGATAAGTTCTTAATTAAGCTTACCGATCTTGCACCTCCTCCTGTTATTCTGGCACTTTGTGTTCTAGTTGCTGGCCTTCTTCTCCTATAGCCCGGTGTACCACCATCTGGAGTTGCACTCCCAGATGGCATATTCTGAATGGCTGCTTCTAAACTTCCTGTTACCGCACATATTGAAGCACTTCGTGTCTTCTTTTGTACGCGCATCGGTGAATCGTCGTTCATTTTGATGATATTTTTAAATTTTAGTTTTAATATTAACTTTTATTTTTTATTAAATTAAATTTCTTGTTTTTTTTTTATTAAACGTAATTTTTAGTTCTTTATCACACTTAATTCATATCACTTTTGTTTTATTTTAAATTGCTTTTAATTTATTGTCTTTGAAATAATATTATATTTTTGAGCATTTGTTCGGTTTCTGAAACTAAATAAAAAAAGATTATATTAATGTTTTTTTTTAATTTATTTATTTAGTTTAAATTATAATTATTTACAGAAAATTGCAAGTGCTCAAATTAATTTTAATACCCAATACATTACATAATACGTACATACAATTAAGTTTAATGTTTGCCACGTTATACCTATTAAGCTTCAGTAGGTAACAAATAAAATCAATTAATTATTTCAATACCTTTTGTTTGTCATAAACAGATCAATTTACCATTTACAATCTACTTATGCATACATATTCGTTATGTACCTGGTACCTGGTACATATTAATAATTAATGTAAGTAGAATAATTATGTTTCTACTTACAAACAGTTAAATGGCTTCTTTGTTTCAGTAATTACATTCATTCTTTTAAAAAGGATCTAATAAATTATTGCAAAAAAAGAACATATTGATGATTTCTTGAAATTGGTGGATATTATACTTTTTGTCAATTACGACATTATATTTTTTTTTCATGAAACTTGTGTAAATTCAAAAGCTTTTCTCAAAAACTGTCCCAAGTCAGTTGACTTATTCTGAATCCTATATGTGTTTTACTGCCTGAACTATTAGGTTTAACGAAAACACAGCTCTTTTGTGATTGAAATTTCTTTTCCCGAATAGGATTAAAAACATATCGTTCTGAATTTCAAATAAGGAATTCAACAACAACAAATTGGTAGTTTTTAATACGCAAAAAAATAAATCCTGCTTTTTAATTATAGATTTTTTGTAAATGCAGAATGCAGTTTCAGAAACAAAATTTGACCTCAAATCGAAGTATGCAATTTGATTTCTTCTTTAAAGATCAATTAAAAAAAAAATCGATAGAGCAGTTTTTGACAAGAAACTATTTTGTATTCATGTAAATTAAGATGGACCGCAATTTCATTTTTTTTGGTATTTCTTGAGCTTCTCTTGGAACTAAGGTCCTCTCCTCTGGACTAAAGAACATTGCCAGATTTTTTTCAGATTTTAAAAATTATGTTTAGCATCGATTTTATGTAAAATGGGTCCATTCCCGAGTTCTTAATTGTTTTAAAATATAAATAACGGGTGTCAAAAAATGTAAAATATATAAAAATAATCTATAGAGAAACCGTTATAAAATAGCAATTTTTAAAAACTTAAATTGATAGTTTTTAAAATTTTTTAAAGTTGGCTTTTTATTAAAATCATGCATTAACGCTCAAAAAAATATTTTTAATATGATATAAAATTAAAAATATGTGTAAATTTTTCATTGTATACAGAATTCGCGATTCCGATTTCGGGATTTTGGGTTTCCTCGATTTTGGGTCTTCGGGAATTTGGGTTTTTGGGATTTTGGGACATGAAAAGTTTTATACCTTATTGAAAACTAAAAACATGTTTGAAGAACAAATTAAATAACAAATTTCATTTATAAACCAGGGTATTTAAATTTTGGCCCAGATAAAATACATTACAGCATTTTTAGTAGTGGAAATTGTTGGGAGCAATTTTCCTATTTAAGGTATGGCCACTATCTTGCAAAAACTACATCAATATTGCAGTTTTAGGTTTCTTTATATATATTCTATTTTAGAAAATTGCCATAGATGTTTTTTTCTTATGACGAGTGTCGTTTGCTTAACAATGAACTACTTTTGTCGACAGTCGATCATTGAAACTGAAATTTTCGTTGCTCAATGACTGTTTGTCATACTACTACTATTTGTTGATCAAGGAACGCGAAAGTAAAACCATGTTTTACATACAGATTAATTACTTTAAGTAACAAATATCTCTTAAAATGAAGTTATATTATATACATAATACTAAACTAAAAAAGAAATTTGTAGATTTTATCGACTTTTATCTTGTCGAAAATTGAACGACACGACATATAAAATTGACAAGACTTTGATGATACACAAAAAAATCTCTTCATTTTTTTACAACAAGTTGAATGACATTGAAATATTAAATAAACAATGATTTTATAATGGATTATGTTTTACTAAAAAATTGAAAATTTGCCAACATTTTTGACAGAATGCCGAATTTATAATTGACATCGAACAAATTATTAAAACAAAATTTTATTGTCTATTACTGACAAACTGTTTGTCACTAAATATTACTTTAAAAACAGTGCTAAGGGTAAAAATAAAAATACCTAAAAAAAATATATTAAACTTTTCCTTCAACAAATTTTTTTTTTATAAAAAAACATGAACATTGCTTCCAATTTTAGTTTGTTCGGAAATAATAAATTAATAATGAGCCTTGTTTCAAAGTTATTTATATTTTAATATTTTTATATTTGGCAAAGATGATACATATTTTTAATGTAAAAGTTTTTTTTTAACCAAAGTGTTTTTTTGCATCAAGATAATCTGTTCGTGTTATTTTTATTTTTCCTTATAATCAATTGTTTCTACTCAAATTGTTTGTTATGTTATAGCAAAAATATGTATTGAAATTTCGGTTCTTCGTTAAAGATGATTTTTCAAATTTTTAGTAGGTACTTGGTCCAACTAACTCCACACACTGGTCCAACTTACCCCGCTAGTGGGGCAAGTTGGACCACCTGGACTTTTTGCATATGAGAAAAAATAATTCTTCAGCTATTAGATCTGTACATTTATGTTTTTTAAATGGCTTTGAAAAGCCGAAATATAATCGTTTTTAGTTATCTTGGTTTCATTGCTGTATTACGAAAATATTAGACGTGTGAAAAGTGTCCCAACAAGCCCCTACCCTACTAGTTTTACTTTATTCTTCTTTCAACTTTCACTACTTGTTTGGATTGTCAAATAAATCTTATCGAATCGTTCTTATCTCTTCAAATCTAAAATCAAGGGCGTACTCATTCAAGAACGAATTTTTTAAAACAAAAATTAAAAAGTTGTATGATCATACCTGCCCCCCTCGCGGACGCCCATAATGTATGTTTTGATTTATGAATGACAGATTGGAATACCTGAAAATCCTGAATCCGATGATTTTGCTATGATAAAAACTACGTGCACTATCTATGTAATGAATATCTATAATATTCCCTCTTCAAATACTCATTTTTCATATTGTGCACTAAAAAGTAAAAACAGTTAAAAGCATTTTTATCTTCAAAAAATTTAAAAATATTTCACATTAAACTTATGATATTCCACGTTCCATTTTTATGAGATATTCCAAACTATAATTCTTCTCCGCTGCATCATAAACTGTAACTCACTGTCAATGAATTTCCCTACAGCAATATCTTCCTTATTTTTGGCTATCAAAGCTTTCATGAAATTATACATCGTTGGTAGTGCAATAGTAGTTGTTCAATTTAAATATTTTTTATGAGTTCTCGAAACGAATAGCTTAACGAACCGACTTCCATGGATTATGGTGATGGTTGGAATAGGAAGTGAAGGTTTTTTCATTTAATTTTACTTTTTCAAATTGCAATAATATCCTTCGTCCTTAAATATAAAAACTGAAACACCATTTCAGCAACTACTATACTCAAAAGCTCTTCAAAGGAAACCGGAAAATTGTAAATGAAACCCAAACAACACTCTCTCCGTTGTATAGAATAAATATAACTACTGTGCTGCAATTCGTTATTCAAAAGGTCCTTTTTGGTTGCATTCAATTTATTTTTTAAACCCTCGAGACTCATCTATGTTCTGGGAAACAAAGTTGTTCGTATATAATGATAAAATAAAATGTCGAAAATTACCTCGAACAAAAAAGGAAGAGAACAGAATAAAAGTAGGTACCTATTTTGTCAATTTATTTTTAAGGACTTTTCTAGAAAATGGATAAACAGAAACACCAACAGAGACTAAAATACAAGACACAAAAACCTCATTTATTTGCTATTTCCATGCCATATCCTCGTTGCTGTCTGTTATAAAAAAGTGCAATACAAAATTATTCCAATCTGCAAAATTCTTGGTTTTCTTCTCTCATTAAATGTTTATCCTTTTTTCTTTTGTGTTTTTTTTTTATATCCCTTCCGGCTATTTAGAGTTTCCTTTTGTCATTTAATATCAAAACACCCCAATAAATAGGCAAATAGATTTTTTTTTCCTCAGACCAACAAAGATACAGAATAAAAAAAAAAAAAATACCACAATCTCATTAGAAAATGCCGGATGTCGATGGTTGAGAATTCAAAGAAAATGTCCTGCAGGGCAGGTTGCTTTAGGGTTTTTTCATGCGAATTAAAATATAAAACAGGCAGGATTTTTTATTTTAATTTTCTCTTGGTTTTGTAGGTGGTCATAATGAAAAAAAGGAACCTTTAGCATATTTTGTTTAATATTCTTTCTCTCTCCCACTCAGTGTAATAAATTTATTAGATAAAATATTTTAAAATAAGGACATCAAGGAAAGGAAGGAAGATGGACGAAAGAACGTCTACCGGAATGGAACGAGCTGACACATAGACTGAAATGAGTAAAACAGGTTCAATTAACAACAAACTGTGACACACAGACATCATGTCCTTGTTTAATTATGCAAGAATATCCTTTTGAAGAGTATTCTTTGGATGACCTACCTTTTGGAGGGGAGGACTATTATTTATATGTGCATCACACAATGGTTCTCTTCCGGTTTATAGAAAGTGACATAAAGTTTTGTCTTACATGATAACAAAAACGCATACTGACTTACACAGAAGCACGAAGCAGGAGTAGAAGGAGCAGGAATATATTTTAATATTTTGTATCTGAAATGTTATGTCCTTATTGCTATGCACTTGAGAAAGGAACTGCACCAAGCAGCAGGATGTATACTAAAGTTTCTAGAACTAGACACTTGAGTTGATGATGGCGTTGTGTAAAACAATTATTTTGTTCATGATGGCATGTGATGTGGTGCGTGTTTCTTGGGGCGTTTCTGGGGGGATTCACTTTCAAGTTATCATAATATATGATATTTACGAGCATTTTTTTTTTTTTT
Organism: Meliscaeva auricollis; assembly: GCA_948107695.1. Lineage (NCBI taxonomy): Eukaryota > Metazoa > Arthropoda > Insecta > Diptera > Syrphidae > Meliscaeva > Meliscaeva auricollis. Next base: position 79,513,333 of record OX403618.1, read on the forward strand.
TTTGAGATGAGTGTTAAGTTTAATTGGAGAGAATAAGTTTAAAGAAAATCACAGAATAGGTAGGTAATGCAAGTTTTAACAATGCTTGAAGGATATCTCAAGATAGTGATTATCTTTTCTGGAAGATGAGACATTCTGACAGTTTATGTAAAATTAATTAAAATATTTCATATATGTAATTGATATTGTATCGACCCTGTAATTTGGTAAAAAACGATAAGAGCTCTAATCCTTAACCAATAACATTTATAGTATTTTTGAATACCTACCTACTATCATTTGTTAAAATATAATTTGTTTTAGTTAATTCACTATGTTTAAAAATCAAAAAACACAGTCTTTGAAGCAACATTACAACGTGAGTTAATTTGTTACTGGATAATTACGTTTTCTGAAAACTTTGACAATTTTTAAAGTTAGTGTATCTTCGATTCGTTCGCTTGTTTGAAGTTCGATTCCCTATATGCTTAAGTCTATCGCATGTCAAAAGTTTAAAAAAAGCTTGAAAAAGATGAGTACTTATAATCTTTGTTCAAATTTTACCCAGTTTAGCATCCAAAGTATCGTTAAGAAAAAATTGAAAACTTCCCTCTTCACACAATTACGAAAAAAAAGTTCAAAAAAGTTCTTCATCACAAAAAATCACATCATTTACGATGTTTCCTACATAAAGGAAAACATACAAAAATAAGATCAAGCAAAAACGTTTTGAGTGCAAAGTATAACAAACAAAAATCTTCATTCAACAATCTTTCAATTTTTTCCAGCTTAAAGGTACTTATCAATCCTTAAATTTTACAGCTTGTGTTATAATCTATAGAATTTATTACTCAAACTTTGACAAAATAGCACGCACTATAAATTAATCGAAAACTTCTCTAAAGAACTAAACTTCTACTTTTACTTGTTTAATAAACGTTTCTTTGACTATTTTTATCAGCTAAAAGATTTATGGAATTAAAAAAAAAACTTTGTTTGCTTCTTGAAGTATAAAAAAAAAGTTTCCACAAGTTGTAATCGATTGCGTTAAAGTTCTTATACTCATAGTATCTCAGGAAAAGTGCAGATAAATAAAGTGTGTAAAGCAAAACTAATATAATGGGGTTTCTTTCAAAATCAAAGTACCCATCATCTGAATTCTAAGTGAAGAGTTTGAACTCCGCTCTGAAGTTTTAAAATAAAAAAATACTCAAAGGTTCTTCAAGTTTCTAAGTTAAATCATCAAAAATATTATGAACATATTGATTGATTACAACCGATTTCATCTAAAGTGTTAGCTTAATCTGATGAACTTTTAGAGCTCTCACTTAACACAGCCATTTCCAAAGGATAATATTAAATGCTAATGACATTTTCATTGAACCTTTCATTAAATCCTTATCACTGACTAATTTATGAAAATATTAGGTATTTTCCATCCAAACGATTCGTTATGAAATCATCACATAATACTCACAGTACAAGCCCACATAAAAATAATCTATATACTCATTGATGCTGATGACGGGTATAGAGATATTAGCATCGTGAATAAATTTCGATACTTAAAGCTCCTCTCTGTCCTCATACGCAATATATTGTTGGCGGCTGTCAATAAGTTTCAATAGTCTCTCTTTCCCGTTATTTCCCCTTCAAACTGTCAGCCATTAACCAAGTCAACTATACTGAAATATAAGGTCTTCATTGCTATCTTTGGTGTGTGTGCTGTGCTAACAGTGTTAACAATCTGGAAGCAGCCATGGCTAAAACCAACTGGGACACATTTCACACATGAATTGTTACTGTCGACCAAATGAAACTCACGTTTGTGTCCTACCCTACATATCCGGGAGTCAGGGATGTCGTTGTGGTTAAATCAAAAGTATGTATGTTTTTATTTTACAAAAACTATAAGTAGGTAAACAGTGACAACACACTTACATTTTATACTGGGTTTGGTTTTTATTATTTTGACCTTTGAAAATGCTGTTGGTGCTGGTTAAGTTGATGTTAAACTAAAAAACTATGCATATTGATAGATAAATTAAGAAAACAAATTATATTCACAACACTTCATTACGCTTTTTTTAGGTAGAAACACAAACGTTTCTGAAAGTTTATGTGACTGGTTTAATTGATTTTAGAAAACAGGGAGTACCGGGAAAAATATTTTGTCAAAACAGCTTTTAGATATATGTTTTGTCTATACATGTGTGAAGAAATTAGATTTTTAAACAACAAAAATGTTGATAGTTAAAATCTAGAATTTTCTTCTAATAGAGGAAAAAGCACTCCCCAGTAGTTTCTTCGACAGCACTGTTAATAGATGCTCCGAAGAGGTTCCAGTACACAGAATATCATTACAACCACAAAACACGGAATAACTAAACAATGAACACAAAATCGATGAGAGTGTAGGAAGGTACCTGTAATAAAAGGTTTTTCGGTTGGCGGAGGAGCAGGAGTAGGGTTGCTTTTGGCTAACACCACTTCAATTCGAATGAAAGGATATTTCGAAAACATTCATCTGACAATCGTTTTATATTCCAGCACCTTCATATGTATGGAGTTTTTGTTGCTTTAACATGATGACCAAAGGTGAGAAGGAAACAAACCCCACCCCCCCCCCCCCCCCCCACTTTAATAAAACAAGCACTGGATAAAATTTATGGTAGACCAATATCGAATATTGGAGTGAAGATTATCTCATACAAGAACAGCGCTGCGGCGGCGGCACAAGCAAGTATCGACTCTAAATGCCTGCTGGAAAATGGGGTTATCTGCAGGATAATGTGTCATTTTCGTATTTTGTGTATATTTTTGTTCCCTCCATTTTATTGTTTGCCTTCCAATAATAAAAACAAAAAAACAGAAAAAGGAAAAATGAAAAACATTTCATTTACCGCCGCCGCAGTGCCGCTACTTTGTGTTGGTTTACATTTTATCGAGGCAATTGGATCTCCAACTTTTTTACACACAAACACCCACAAAAAAAAAGTACTCGAGCTTGAATTTATTTTCAAGGGAAATTTACAATCAACTAGGGATCTGCTATCAGCGCAAATCTTCAGTAAATATTTTTATGGAGTTCATATATTTTCCGGAAGAGCCTTCGTTCGCATGGTGATATGGTGCACAGAACAGACTGGGTGTTTGGCTAGGCTTTTATTATAATGGTGTCACGATTGCAAAGGGGAGTTGCTTCTTCCTAAAATAATATAAGTACATTACAAATTTTCCCATAGAGTATATCAGGCGAACGAAGAGTACTTGGTTTTGGTTAGAGGCAAGTAGATGAAAAACCAATTAACGTCATATCTCGAAAGCATTAAGATTGAGTATGTGATGCAAACATATTTTTTATTACCCAGTACCCATCTATATGGGGTGAACCTATACGACAGAAAAAAAACTTTACCGACGAAACGTGGTAAGCAACAAGCTATTTATTTGCTTTCATTCAGGGGTTCCTCCTGGAAGTAATGGGTTTTGTTTGATAGAAGAAGTGCTGCTTCATTGTTTCAGTCAATAAAATATTTGATATACTTATGAGAAAACAACAAGGCAAAGTCACCTTTTAAAATAAAAATTATCCAATTCCAACGAAAAACGTTTTCAAAGGGGCCTTTGGCGATAAGAGGGTTTTTAATGTAATTGGTAAAAGATACAAAGAAAAAAAAAACAAATAACGAGATACCCAATACCATCTTCCTCCTTCTTAACCATAAAGTCTGCAAATACAATAATTTTGTTCCCCTATCTTCTTTGTTTTCCCCTAGCATAGTTTTATTTCTGTCAATTCAGCCAATGGGGATTATGGTGCAATTACTGGGAGTAAGTGTTTCCCATTCACCCATTTTATTGAACTTAAGTTGAAATAAATAGAAAATAAATATAAACCTTCTCTATAAACCAAAGTTGAACAGTATTGGTACTCCTCTTAACCTCCTATCCCCTCCCTCATTCCAAAACACTTCTTTATCAAATGTAAACACCAATCAATTTGCTGTATCGAATCTCGCATCGAAACAGTATTCAATTAGATCGTTTCTATTCAAAACCCGTCCTTTTATTTTTGTATATCGGGAAGCATCTGCTTCAAGAATTCACTTTAGAATTACATAAGATACTTTTGTTGTATAGCATCGTTCAACGTCTTCTTTCCCATTATGCCATCAGTGATGTGATTCTTCAATATTGAAACACAGTTTAATTGAAACTAAGAAAATATATTATTGAATTTTGTTGATGAAAAATGAAGAGTTTTAATTTATACAGAAATGAAATGAAGATAACTGCAGGCGGAATTATTCATTTGAAGATGATGGAAATACTGAAATATTGTGTCAATGTTAAAATGGTACATTATCATTATTGTATTGCCTGGAAAATTAATTAACTGCCAAGTCTACAAAATCATGTTAATTTTAAGGTGATTTTATCATAATGCCATGATTAATAAGAGGGAAACAATACACAGAGCTTGGTAAAGCATTCGACATTCTTGTTGTTCGGCTGAAGAACGAATTTCTGTACTAAAGTACCGTTAAGTACTCCCATTCAGCATGGTAGGGCCGGAACCTACCTCGTATCAAGAACAACAATGAAGGAGCTCCATTCTGTTTTAAAGTAAAATTCCGAAGACATACACCGTACTAGGTACTTGTCGGAAATGGAAATCGTAAAAACGCCATCAAGTGGTACACTGATGGATCGAGTACTGTTAATTGGACTGATGCAGAAATATTTTGGCCCCAGAACCAAGATTTACATTCCGATGGGACAGTCCCCTAGCGTATAATATTACAGGTGGAAATATACTCTTCCACTTTCTGCAAACGATTAAAAAACATATTGCGTAAAACGACTTTTTGTTTGTTGCGTAGTAATATTTCGACTTCATTTTCGTTTGCAGCAAACTGTTTTATTCGTTTAGGTGAAACAATGAATGCGAACGAATAAATAAATAAAATAGTTTAGCTTTACACCGGTAATTGAACCTGTGACCTATCGATTTCGAACAAAGGTTATTGCTATTGCACCATAAACTAGATAACTTTCGTGTAGTATAGAATGCATATGAACACCAAAATATAGAGAAATTATGTTTCCAGTAGTTATTTGCTGTAAATGAATTGCTTATTTACCCCGAAAGTGAAGTTCCTTCCAAAATACTTTTTGAAGAGATTCTTCCCAAACTATTTATTGTTTGCTGCAAACAATAGAATATTCTAATAAACGAAAAGGTGTTTAAGTGTGGGAAGCATTTTCCTTGGCCGCAATTAACTCATAAAAATGAAGTTTAAACGAATGGGTTTTTTGCATTATGTTTGCTGCAATAGAATTACAATAACGAATTTATGGCCAAATGAGCTCTTAAAAGTGTCGGCTGAAATTGACGTACGTTTTTCTAAAAAGGGTTCAATTATACGGCGGTTGCAGGAATCCAAAGTTTCAGGCGACTTGACTCTTTTTTAGAGCTTTTATCACTTTCGTAGCCATAACTACGATATAACGGTAAGTAAGAAAAAAATTAAAAAATGGCGCAACGAGTATTTAATAAGACCAAGCGATTGCTGTACTGTTGATTACTATTTTTTTTTTTTTTTTTGAAAATCGGTTTAATTTTACGGCGTTAGCAGTGCTAGCAGTTAAATTATCTGCAAAATTCGAGTTCATACATTATTTTAAATACTTAAAATAATTCAACTAACGTATGTAACCGACGACGACCATACGACCAATGCAAAATATTTAAGTTTCAAAATATGTAGGTATATTTAAAATATTTACCATTTAAATTGACAAGATAAATAAAGTTCAATATTTTGCAAGGATATCACAGCCTAGGGATTTTAGTGTACCAGAACAAAACCAAACATTATTGCTGCGTGTTATAATATTCCTTAGAGATTCATAATAAATTGGTCCTATCGAACTAAGCAAAATCAAATTGCAATCAAAAACAACACCATGATATTGATTTTAGAAATTGAGGATCCTTATTTAGCTCCTTTTGGGAATTGTCAATTAAATTATACAGAGTATACAGTCTCTAGAAATGCATAGCATATGGAAATGTAAATTCTAAAAACATAAATAAATTCACAGAAAAACTCATTTTCAAATAAAGAAACTTATAGACTGGACATACTGCCTGGGGTAAATAATAAAAACAAAAAAAAAATAATATTAAGGACATTGCAGTTCTCGTAAATTATTGTCATTTTCTTTTTTTCAACTCTTAATGGAGTTTTTGGCACTTTTTCAACATGGCAACATGCCCTCCAATGTATATGTGCATTTATATACAAATACATATGCAGTAGACTTTTGTTTAGTTTGTATTTGTGTATTTAAATAAACTATACAATCGTATCTTATGAAAGGAATAAAGTAATTCAATGCAAAGTTTGTCAATTTAAGTAAAGAATTACCTCGATTTAAATAAATTCTAATCCTAATGGCTTACTATTGGAGAAACGATTCAACACTCAAGGAGATTTAACTTGAAACCATAAGATAAAGTGTGAATACCGACATAAACATAGTACAGGAGATGGTGTTACTCATGAAAAATGGACCGATATTTGATAAACTTTTTTCTTTAAATTAAGAAATTGTTAAAAATAAACTAATTGATAAACTTTTGATCTTCCAACAGATTAATTTAATCAATCGTTTTCTTTTCCAACAATAAAATTATTCTTATCTGTAACCGAACCAGTTCACTAAGGCTCGCTTCTGCTTACTAGAATTACACTGAGCATTTTTTAATACTTTTCATTTTGGACCCAGTTTTTCATTTGCGGTAATCATTTTAAAACGTGTGTTTACTTGAGCCAGCAAGTGCCCTGAGTATCTGCTCTGAGCATTTGCTCTAAGCATCTGCTCAGCGTTATACTTATTTTTTATTTGCATCGTCAATAAAGCGTTTCTAAATGGAATACACGTATTCCATTTACATCACGTCTTACGTGAACATTTTCTTAGATCCTTTATTCGATTCAGTGCAGAAATACTTACATTCACCAAATCCCCGTTACAGATATATTGACTTATGTAGCTCAAACACTTTTTCCCTGCTTTAAAAGTTTTATCCTGCAGGAGAATCTATTGAATGATATTTCTTTAACTAATCCAGAAGATTCAAAAATGTAAAATAACGTGAAATCATAAATTCAGATAAGTATATTTGAAATGCGCTACCAATCCAATACAAAATTTAAAAAAAAGAAAGGGAATCAAAGTAAAGTCCTTGGCATTTGCAATAAGCTCAACGCAATTTTAACCTTCACATTACAAGAACAAAAAAAAACACACAGAATTTTTTTTTTTTTTTTTTTGTATCCTGTAAGCAGCTTACATCGAAAAGGATGCTTTTTTCAAAGTGAATTTGGATATATATGGAAGATATACAAACATCTATATCTAGAGATTTTAGCAAATGCTGATAAACATGTATAGCAAATAAAAAAAAAAGTAAAGAATTGATGGCCGTGATATAGAGGAGATAATATCCTTCCTTTTCCACACAAATAAAATGGTTAAATTAAATGTACCTTGAAACAGGTATTACACTTGAAAATCTTGAAAGAAAACAAAAAGGAAATATTAATTCGAATTACGGAAATCGAAGGACCTTTTTTTCTTTTTGTTTTTTTTTTTTGCTTGTTATCGGTGTGGTAAATGGTTTTTCTGGTTTGATAGGTTTTTTGTTTAATACACCTGAATGCCATCAAAGCGTTTAAGCCAATTATGAATATATAAAAACTTTGGTAACAAATAAATTGAAAAATTTAAAGCGCTGTATAATTTTCAGTTTATGGCAAACCACACGGAATAAGCTGCTAAGGCAGCATTTTCCAAATGGTATTCCGCGGAACCCAAGGGTTCTGTGATAGGATCAAAAATGTTCCGTGTTTCATTCAAGAATCCTAAGTCTGAAGAGACTTCTTGACGATCCGATTAATAAAACTCAAAATATACGGTGGTTGGTTGTGTAGAAATATTGGGTAGGCACTGATAGGGGTCAACTTTTTTTTGCAAATATGCGAATTTCTCTGCGGCCTTTAGGCAGGGGAAAACAATATTTTGAAGTTTGATCTCAATATGAGCGATCGGGAAGACCTCAAAGTTTTAAAAAGTGCTAATTTTTACTCTTTTTTGCGTAAAAAACAACAGCAAAAAATACATGAAAAAAGTACAATTTTTTGACGTCATTATTTTATTCATTCATACTTGAAGAATTAAATTCATTGAAATGAAATTCTGTGAATTGTAGAAGCCATGAGAACGGTGCATATCGTACTACTTTTCCCAATACATTTTGAAATTCTGGTATTTTTGTTATACATATTTGTTTCAAAAATTAGGTACCAAGATAAAAAAATGATACATGCTTTTAGGGTATCTTTTAGTCCCCTACAAAAAGTTATAGCTCGTTTTATGTAAAGGCATGTTTTTATAGTAAACAAGAGACAAAACATTACCCAAAATTCTTTAAAAATAATGGCAAAGTTATTTAATTTGGTGTTAATGTTTTATTTGACTTCTTATGTCAATAGGCCAATAGAGTCCATAAAATTATTAAATCTAGAAGGGTTTAGTTGTTGTTTAGTTGTTAAGTTATTGTTTTGATTTAAATATATTATAATAACAGAGTGATTAGTCACCATTTTGAAGTATCGAATATTAATGTGGGTCAGCTACAAGCTTAAAAAAGGCCATTTGAAATTCGGTGAACGCAAAAATAAACCAAATTCAATTATATAAGATATTTGAATTAATTTTACAAAAAAGCACATTATGCTTCTTTGAAAAAATTACCCTTCTAGAACTTTTCACCACATTTCTTAAATAATTTTACATATCCAAAATATTTTTTAAATAAACGGCTATGTAATTTTTGAAAATTTAACGTACGTAACGTACCTATGAGTACAATAATTCATATAAGATTAATATTGACTCAGCTTGAGAACATTTGTTTGCTAAACTATTGCAAGAAGTATGAGGAGGCATGTGGTGAAAATAATTACTTCTGTATGCAATATGTTTGTTTCATAAAATGTTATTTCTCCAAAAACATTTGTATTTCTAATTTAAGGATTTAATATATTTCACACGCGGAGAAGAAAACAGCAAGACTATACTTAGCCCAGAATGCTTCTTCAGCGGCAAAGATACCAAAAAAATTCTTTAATGCTTATGAAATTACGAAATTATGTAGATGAACAATTAATAACAAGCAAATACTTGGATGTGGTTTCCATCTGAAAATAGCCAAAATGAAAAGCGATTATTCAGTCATTAGAGGGCGTAAAGAGGCGGATTGAAGAATTTTTCGCCTAAGGTCAGTGTAGATATTTCAATCTCCTTAGCTCACAAATTTAAATGCCTGCCACTGAAATGATTGAATCTCTTTTTTTCTTGTAGTAACTTTGGGTCAAGTATAAAAAGCACCCACATTTATAGAAATAAGAGGAAAAAAAGCGCCCCACAGCAGTTTACTTATTTTACCTCACCGATTATTTCGATCTATCCCTGCCCCGTTTCGATGTCCGAAGCAACTACACTCACAAACTTGAAACTTAATAGATCTAACAAAAAAATATCCATAAATATATTTTCTTTTTTTTTTGTTTATTTTAACGCATGAACTCTTAAATTTTATTATAAAACTGTGCCCTCTCCTGCTCTCAACTCAAGGACGCTTCTTCTATCTGACGTAAAGTGATAGTGATACCGGCCTTATAGTATAGTAGTATCCAACAATGTGGAATGATGTTTTCATTTTGTTTCGATATTTTTAGGATTAGAAGCATTATTATGTTTTAAGCACTTGAGCACGGAATGAACCAATATTCTCCATCATGATGCGTATCTCGAGAGGCTTTGCAAAACCAACCCTATATTATGTAGCACACAGAAATGTATATTGACTCTGGGGGTAAATACTCGTAACAAAAAGAATAACAACAAAAAAAAAAGCAATAACCCTTGTCTAAAAATGTAAGAGGATTAGATTTTAGGGTCCGATAAATTAGCAACAAGCTTTCAAACTTCAAAAATATAAAACGATGCTACTTTTCTGAGATTTACCCTTTTGTGTTTGTTGATACTAATGTGCGGGTTGGCTACTGAATGGATTATTATTTTTTACTTTTTTTGTTGGTTATTATTTTTTGAGGATTTTGTAGATTCTATTGAAAATTAATTATTTAATTTAATTAATTATCTTTAATGTCAGTAGGGGGCATTATTAAAGTTAAGTTGAAGCCCGAGAAATGATAATTATTTTGACGGTTGTGGGGAGAAAGGCAGACAAAATTTTAGAAGTGATGGTTATTATTGTTTATAAAACAAAAATCACAAAATAATAAAAGTTTTAAAGAAATAACAGTGACACAGAAATCTGCAAAAATTCTATTCCATTTTAGTGGAGAAACTTAATAGAACAATACCATTAAATCAATCGCAATTCAGCACAAAACTACTTCGGACATTCTTTAACAGATTGATCCACCCCTAAGATTTGTGTGTAGCTTTCAAGTCAGCAGGCAAATCCGTGACTGCAGAATGATACCATTGATGCAGTTTTAACAGTGAGTGGGAATGGTTACTGCGGTGAACTATCACGCCAGAGGTCTTTGTTCGATTTATCGGTTCTTTTTATTGTTTTCAGAAGTACTGCGTCTTTTGAAGGGTGGGTAAATCAGTGTTCAAGAGCATGCCTTCGGGTCAAATCGCGAACACTAGAAAGTGCAGATCATTACCATTACGTGGTGGCCGTTAACAAGCAGACGCTGATACGTTTAAGTTGAGATAGTTCTTATCAGAATAAACTCAACTTGCTTGCGTTCAGTGGAAGCTTGCGAAGTGTGACTGCTAGTAGTTGGGAAGACATGACGTAATTCTATGATGAATTGGGAATACAGCACCACTATTGAGGAATTGCTGAAAACTAAATCCAGGGTCCTGCGCGGAACTTATAAGCAGAAGGGAACTAGCACCATTGAAACAGCTAATAATAGTACTTTCAAGTTGTTGTTGTTATTGTTCAAAGATAACTAGCCGGTTCAGGTTTCCTGTTATCTCAGAGATTTTTCTTGACAGCAGCTGAAAAACGAAACAATTTTTTTTTCTGCTCAATTTTTGCCATGCAATTTACTTAGGAATCCTGTTCCAGGTGTTTGAGATAACTGAGCGCTCACAGATCTCAAAAACGTGAACAGGCTTAATAGTTTCAATTTTTCATGAGTTCTTCTGTGGCCGTTGAGGGGGTTTGAATAGAATTCAAAAATGCGTTTTACTTGAATAACTCAATAGTCACAAACTATGCCGTTTTCGATTTGTTTTACTCGTGAATTCACTCATTTTGAAATCGAATGGAACAGGTAAGATCCTTTCCACTAAGTTTTTAAGTTTAACATTTTCTGTCATTATATGCAACTGTACTGTAATAGTTATCCTGAGTTTAAATTTCTTAGGCTCCTAAACTTCTCCATGTCAAACAGAAAGGTAGCACCATCATGAAAGAAATTCAAAATCTTAAATATAGGTATAAAAAAGTTTAAACAAAATTCAACAAAAAGTTATCAAAATTCTACCAAATAAAGGGTAGCAATGGGATCCATTGATGGTTTTTTAAATCATCCCACTTCTGAAATTGTCTATGATTGATTAAAAACTAAAATTCTGACTTTTAAGAAACAAAAAATTAAAATTACATCAAATAAAATTACAAAAATCAAACTAAGATTATTACCCAAAAATACACAAATCATCCAATTTATTGATTCTTAGACCTTTTTCCCATAAATTGTATCCCCTTTCAATCTAGCACAATGCCAACAAGTGTTTGTATGTTACCGCACTCCACCCCAGGGAACAATTCAGAAGAATAAAATATTGCCTGACACAAAACAAAAATTACTTACAAAGAAAAAATGAAAAAAAAATAACCTAAAGTCCATCACATCCCCTAGTGAACATGAAAGCAATTCACAGTTATCTTGTTGTTCTATGTTCTAATTCTTAAATAAATGAAACGAAATTTGTCTCTAGAGTCCCATTGAGAACACGCAAACATTATCCGACAGCAGTCGGGGTATCAAGACATCAAAATCAAAACCTAAACATCCACCTTCTCCTGATTCGACTTCTTGAGAAAATGATTATGATGTTGATGATAATTCTACAACCACAATGAGCCCCCCCTTCTTTCCCCCACCTCCTACACACAAGACTTTGCAATAAAAGCCTATTCATAACCTACAATGGCCTTGCTAATCCTAATCCAACATGCGACTTACATCAGTATAAGACCATCATTCTGATTTCGATACGAGAGAAGCAAAAGTATACAGAAGCACATTTTTACTTACAAAGAATTCATCGAGGAAATGATTGTGGTTGTGTGTATGTGTAATCCTGGATCCTGAATCAGACCAATGACCGGAAGATTTATTTATCGTTTATTATCAAGGTATTGCGTCGTGTATCTCATCGAACCGAAGGCTTATCTCTATTTTGTACTCGTTAATTCTCGCTCGCCTTCAAAATTATTATTTTTCGGTCAAAATTGTTATATCAAAATGGAAAGCATCCAGCCTCCTTTCACTCTTATATGTTTAAACACCACCGAAGGATTTAAGGGATATTGATTAAAGTATGGACCAGTGAACAGTAAATTCAGAAAATAAAAGAAGAAAAAAAAACAAAAAACAAAAGGGTACAAAAACGGTCCAACCTTAATAACCGGCCATAAGAGCACCACACCACGTTCTGCTTCACTTCACTGAGTACTCGTTTCTTTTTTTCCACGAGGACGACAACAACAATTACTGACTGCAGTAGTTGCCGAAGTAATTATTTCACTTTTTTTACTCTCTCTCAAGCTTTTTTTGTCCTGATGGAAAAGGACCTTTTGCTGCACTATTTTCGTTCACACTTGATGAAACCACGACAATATTTCATTAATTTCCCGCGCGAAACAATCAATTGATGATGAACGGGGGCAATCGTCCTTTGATGGAAATTTTATATTTCCTTGCGGAAGGAAGTAAGGACTTTTTTTTCGAAATATTTGATTTTTCTTTCTATCAAACTTTCCGAAAACGTATTTCTGAACTTCTATCACCCTTTAATGAGATGTGCTGTGAACTGATATCCTTCGAGAACAACCGATCCGATAACCAACCAAGCGAAAAATCGAATAATACCAAATTATGTCCGAAGAGCGACAATGACGATATAACGGCGGCGATAAGTTGAACTAAAAACTGGACTACTTCGTACGAACGTGTGCATTGAACTGATTCCTCTGGTGATGTCGAGAAAACGACGAAATATTCTGTACCGGCTTGAGTGCCAAGAAAATATTTGTAGAACTCAGAATTTCTTCTCCTTCCAAATGTGACGTCATTGTAGAGATTCGGAGAGCGCCAATATGTTGGGGAAAGCAAAAGCTTTTTGGTAGTGTTGGCCTCTCTGACTCAGCCCCACCCTGTGACACCATTGCGATGGCGATGATTCGGCAAAGGAATCTATTTTTGGTGTGGAAATGGGGAGTCGTCGAAGAGCAAAGACTGCTCTGGCTGGTGTACGTTGGCACGTTATGGTATATTTCACCTTTTGAGTCTTATTTTATGAGAGAAATAATAATGAGATTGTTTTTATCGAGTTGGGGAGCGGTCGATTCGGGGAGAGTGCAGCGGGGAGGACTTTCGATAAAGAAATAAGTTTTTTCTTTTTTTTTTTTTTTTGTTCATAAATATTCTTTTTACTTTTTTTTAAGTTAATTGTTGTTTTTTTTTTGTACTTATAACCAATCGAAGGCCGACGGCGCATTTTTCAAGTGGAAGATAAAACATATGGTTAAGACATTGTAACGATTATGTTTGACGAATTGCATAAACATATGAGAGCGGCAACACTTCAAAGAGATTACGTAAATGCAAAGGTTTAATTTTAAACTTTAATAAGTTGAAAGAATTTTTTTTTAATTTTGCAAACGAATCATCAATGATTTAGGATAACATACGTCATTCCACAAAATTGGTTTTGAGTCAACAAATATTCAAGGAAAATTATCAAGATTATAGATTTTGATGAGATAATCATTCAATAATCATAACTATTTTAGATTGATGTATCTTAACGTGATGGAAATGTTATAAAACTGATACAAACTGCCTATTTTATTTGATATTTTTCGAAATATCTCAGAAATAATCGAACTAGTTCGGTAAAATAAATTCACAACCTCAAATCAAATTGACTATTTTGCGATCAAGCAAGACATGCATTACATTTATATTTTGAAAAAAATATTGAGCAGTTTTCGAAAAAAAATTTGAACTTTTTTTTTAAATGCAAAAAATTAATTTTCAATTGTTTTTTTACTAAACATTATTACGGTAACTTAAAAGCTTTCATATGAACAAAAATGGTTGAAATTGATTGAGTCATAAAAGAGAAAATCAGACTTAAAAAAAAAAACAGTTCTATGACAGGAACCGTTAATACCGGTTTTTGAAAAAAAATGGTTTCTCATTTAAAGATAGACCTATTCCAAAATATTTTTGATGTTGATGAAATTTGTATACGGAAGTTTATTAAAAACTTTAAAATTATTTGACATCAAAAATTTAAAAACAATCAAATTTTTTTTGAAAAATCAATTTATCTAAAGTCGTGACTGTATTTTTCTGAAATTCTGGTTTAAGATATCCATTCTGTGTGCGTCAATGCTTCCATCTGTGCACATTTCCACTGCCCAAACGCGTGAACGGATTATCTTCAAATTTAGTACAGATGATTTTTATTTAATTTCGAAACTTTTTTTTTTGTGTTTTTGAATATCTCATCTTAAATGAGTACCTCCCATACAACATTTTTTGAGTTATTTGAGTTTTCTCGAAAACGGCTCTAACGATTTTGATTAATCTTTTTGATATGATTTCTTCTATAAAGATAAAATTTTTAGAATTTTCTTTTATATTTTTATCAAAAATTTTTCAAACGATTTGTCGAAAAAAAAATTTGTACGCCATTTTTAAGATATAATTTATCAACTCCTAAAAACTTAATTTTGAAAAAAAAATTACTGAACCATATAAAACATATTTTTCAAAAAAAAGCGTTCAAAAAGTTTTCCCTAAATGGAAAAAAGAATATTTATTTTTGCTAATTTGTGTAGATACATATATCTCTCAATACCTACACCTCAAAATTATTTGATATATGTATGTATATATATTTTTTTTTTTTGAAAAATCATTTTTTTTTTAATCGGTTGACTGTATTTTTTCGAACTTTTGGTTTTGGTTGTGCAATAATAATTTCTCGAAAATAGCATACAAACTTTGTTTTTTTTTTTTAAATGGCTCCAACGATTTTCAACTTTGTTTGCAAAAAATGTATCGTTCTTAATCAAATCAAATGGCATACAAAGTTTGGAGCTTGAAACAATTTTAGATGAAGTTTATGTCATTTTAGTAATGGATTTTATTTTTTTCTTACACTTTTTTTAAAGATTTTTCGTATAAAATTATTTATTTTTTAAAGCAATGTATCAGAAGCTTTAATGTTCACAGCAACTTTGAACCTAAAAGCAAGTAAGTGTGATTTAATTTAAGTTGACCACTAGAGTTCAAACATAAGCGGTCACTGTGGCGTATGTGCAAATTTTTTTATCTATCAAAAACTTGTAGCGTTGAAAAAATGGTTCTTCAGTTGAAAAACTCACTGATTTTAACTCACCTGTGTTGACCATTTTACAAACCTTTAATATTATAAATCTGTTTTTTTTTTTTAATCCTTCACATTTTTAGGTGCTAAGATTTCGAGAAATTGAAATTTGAAAAACTACTTTGTGGAAATATGTGTGAAACAAAATATTAAGCGCTTCGCATTTTTGTAAAATAATTTATTTGTAGGTATTTCTTTAAAAATGATTATTCAAATTTTTTTTCTAGGATAAGTAGAACAAATTTTCACCCAACTACCTACATAGTTGGACTTGTAACCCATTTCCAAAAAATCGCAGCTCGCAAATTAAAGTATAGAATATAATTTTACTACTAAAATCTTCGACCGCTCTTCAAGAGTAACATAAAGAACTCTATTCTAAGAAACTTGTTCGTTTTTTCGACAGATCGCTTTGGATGCCTAAGTTATAAGCACAAAAATATTACGAAAGAAAGAAATTTGTATTGAATTGAACTTAAGACAATTTAATCAAAAATAAATATCTTAGTTTTTATTATAAATTCTAAGAAAAAGCATCAAAAGTTTAACATCTTTATCACTCAATAATAAAATTTATTAACTCGCCATAGAGGTGCCAAAAATAATAAAAACCACATCGGGATAGTAATAATCTAGAGCACAATTGGTCATCGAATCCAATCTAACAAGCCCCTCCAATAATAAATTTTATTTCAAATTACCAACCGAATATTTATGCCACCAATAACTCTTGCTTTTTTTTTCCAAAAACAAAACAAAAACAAAAGAAATAAAACAAATAAATAAAATAAAATATAAAACCGAACAAGGTTATGCGTGACAAAAAAGCTTCAAATGATGTTGTTATAATAATTTTGGCAAACAAAATATTAAAAGCTTCACATAGTATTATCCTTTTTAGGTGAATAAAAAGAAAAAGAAAAAAAAAAAAATAACCCGCATCAATTCCTTATGCCAATAACAGTAAAACAATAATTTTTACGATGTTCACATAATAAAACGCAACAATTGTTAATGGCATTCACAGAAGCTAAGCTCTACTGTTTTGTTTTTTTTTTTCAAAAAAAGCTTTCAAGAAGGCAACTTGCCAGCCTATAAAGTTATGACACAATTTGTCCTGGGGATTTGAGAGAAAGTTTTTTTTTCTCTCAAAATCTCTCTCTGGCAGTTTCTCTGTGGATTGATTTTCCACCAACAAACGATGATGCCTATAAATAGGTTGAGTCCATGACGTTCTCTTATTATACGTCTACGATATTATATCCTAGAACCGTTGAAAAGACACTAAAATGCCGGCATTCATCTGCTCCTCCAACTCTTACCTCACCAAGAAGTCTTGGCTTGCGGAATAACAATTGTTGGCCTGATTAAGCGCATCACAATAGAAAATGACGATGTCGTGGTGTGCTCATTTTAAGGGTGTCGTTTTATTTCTTCTTCTTTTCTTGGGTGTTTTTTTGTGGAAATCGAGTTTAAAGAGTTCGGCCGGAAGGAGTTAGTTCATTAATCCTACATTTTGCTTAACGGCACACTTTACATTTCAAAGAAATGGAAACTTTAAGTCTTGCCTTCATCTACAAATCTTTTCATGGATCTTGTTTCAGAGCTCCTCGCCACAAAATGACTACGAAAATCAATTATAAGAGAGTAATTTAATATTAAGAAAAATTATACTGATGGTGACTTTGGTGCAAGTTTTGATAAAATGCTTATCAATATCATAGTTGTCTGGTGGTAGGGTTATCAAGTCTAATAAAACGTGATAGTAAGTGAGCCCTTAAATCTCTCCAGTGGTAATATTACCGCCGCACAGTGGTGCTTTTTATGAGTTTTAGCGACAAAAATAGTTTCCGTGAAATTAATTTTACAGGAAAATATCACCCTATCTCAAAAATGTGACGTCGTAGATTTTTTTTGCTTGTTCTGGCCGCCATATTGGAGTCGCCATTTTGTAAATAAAAAAGTTGGTAGACTTTTTGTATTCTCAAGCTCTAAGGTGAAAAACAATTTGCAAATAATTAAAAAAATTAAAAGGGAAATACACACGATTTTTTGTATGCTACAGAGTTTTATTCTTCAATATGCTCGAAAAGAAATTGTAAAAGGTTAAAAAAAACTCTTTAATATGTCACTTATTGAGGAAAAAAACTTTTTTTTATTATTCCGAGGTTATGCTTTAATTTTATTAAATAAAACGGAAAGTTCTTCTTACTATTCAAAAATTCAAAATTTATGATATTAAATAAAAATATGCATCATTTTATTTTAGAATAAGAAAACATTTATAATTTTTTAACAATTAATACATAAAAAACTTGTTTTTATTTTAATAAAATTGAATTATGACTACTAAATCTTTTTCTCGAAAAGAAACATATTTTAGAGTAATTTCCAACCAAATCCAATTTTTTTCGAGTATACTGAGTAAAAGAAAACATAAAACTCTGAAACATACACACAATTCAATATTGTTTCCATTACAAAAATTAAGCCCATACAGACAAATTAGGTTTTTTTGTATTTATTTGCAAATAGTTTTTCTACCTCAGAACTTGAACCTCAAAAAATAAACCCGATAAACGAACGGTCTAATAAATATACCTCCAATTTAGGTTTAAAGTTTCATATGACCCCTACTCTAAAAAGCGCCGAGGTACAACAGTGAGTAAAGGTCACTTGAAGTTTTAAATTTCAATTATTCCATCATCTATTTTTTTCTTTATTATATATATGTAGGGTGATCAAAAAAAAATATTTTCGTCGGGTATGCTGATAAACTAAGCCAAAAATTTTGTTTAGACTAAAAAATAAGCCTTGCTTTTTGCAAGCTCAAAAAATTAATGTTTTGTACGAGCGCAATGTACTTTTTTATTTTTCCATACAAACTGCACTGGGATTTTCGTTTTGTGTTGCTTAAGTGCTGTTACTCACGAACTGTACGTCGTACAGTAAAGTTTTATATAATTTTTTTTAGTATTTTAAAAACTCTACAAAATTATTGTACGAAATTTTTTTGTAGGTTCACTCTTTAAAACCGTTTTTATATCAGATTTGTGAGAAAAAAATTATATCATACATAAATTTTTCCAATTTTCCAATTAAAATAAGATGATACAGTTAACATTTTAGTTCACACCTTAAAAAGTCTAATTAGTGGTCTGCAACAAATTTTGGGCATAATATTTCCCATAAGTCGAAAAATTATTTCATTGACATGGCTAACTTTTTAAAGAGTAAACCAACAAAATGATGACTTAAGACAATTTTAAAGAGCTTTTAAAATCCAAACGCTCCAAAAGTAAAAGTTTATCAAAATCTGAACAGTCCGACAAACAAAAAATGCATTTCGCCCGAGTTTTATATAAGATACATACATCCATCATTATAAACAAACATTAATTTTAAGAGCTGATGTTTTGCAAGACTCATTTTTTAGCCTAAAGAAAACTTTGAGGGTTTTTTTTTTTTTTTTTTGTTAATCACCCTAATGTACATACTTTCTTCAATAAGTTTTGTATAGGTGGATTATTCATACGTTGGATAGGTTGGATTATTTTTGAAAAAATAATCCTTTCATTTTATGGTTTGAGTGTTTTTATTGAAACTTTTGTATTCATCTCTAAAATTAGAAACACTTTTGTTAGTTGGGTACTTTTTGTAGAAATAGAACCTTTTCTCCTTTAACACTAACACATATATCTCTCTAATATTTTACTAAAAATAAAATAAATCTGACTTTATCTCAATCGATTTGTTTCAACTTTTCCTTTTTTTTCTATTTTTCAACAAACAAATATTCGTTTTATAATCCTATAAAGATAAAAATAAAATCCCATTTCCTTTTTCCTTTCAATGGTGTGAATTTTCTACCGAAATACAACAAAACAAAACAAAAAAAGAAGACTTAAAACATATAAATACAAAAACCAACAATGGGAGATATTTTTTATTAACAAAATTCTTTTATAAATACACCTTATTTGGAAACATTCCTTCAACCAATCAAAAGGATTTTTTGCTATTAACTTGTCAAGGCACTTCCATTCAATTGTAATTTTCAAAATTATTTTTAAATTTTTTTTTCTAGCAATGACTGGTCTGAACTAAAATGTCATCTTGAGTCACATCCGACTGATGAGAAGAAAAAAGGACTTTGTTTGGTTTTTATTGACAATTTGTTGTTTTTTTTTTTACTTCGAACCTGTACAATTGAAATACTCTCCTCTTCTTTCGCACAGAAGTTGCAGAATATCGAACAAAAACTGTGATAAAGGTAGAAAATAATATAATTTAAAATTTTCCTTGAATAATGGAAAACCAAAGCAGTGTAGCAGTGTCTGTAAAATATTTCGCTTTTCAACTTCATTGTGAAAGAATTGTTATCACGGTTAAATTAAGAGAATTTAAAATTCTAAATTGATTGTTAATTATTGTAAGAATATTGTCTTCCATTTTAAGAATAATTTACCAAATTACTTTGTTAAATTTATTTAAAAGTGTTTTAAAATGCTGTGTCTGTTAATATGCATATGCAAAATTAATAATAATTTAAGGAAACAAAAACTATTTTTTTCCCGTGGTCACTACGGCGTATACGTACTATTTTCATAATAGAATGAAATGCACTTAAACATTTCCGTAAAAACTGGAATTGAAAAGTCTTGTCCCAACTAAATCCCATAGATGTACATAATTAAGGGAAGTTACTTCAGCTCCAAAATATGTAAAATATCATAAATAATGTTTCATGTTTTGGAACTAGAAAATAATGAAGAGAGAATCAATTTTAAAGACTAAATGAGAGGTAACAAAGTCTTGCAACTTTTTGATTCTATCGGCTGATGGCTATTTAATAGAACAAATAAAGAAGACCGAGCTGGAAAGCTTACATTTGTTGGAAGTCATGGAACCTCAGTCATCGACTATAGCTTCTTGGAAGTGTCCATTTTCTGATTAGCTTTAAGTTTAAGAAAAAAAAATATAAGTGAAAAAGGAGGAAAATTTAAGGATGACATTGCTACTCAAATTTATGTAAAACAAATCGAAGCGAAAATTAGAGAAAGGAGTTTTAAACATTTATATAATCAAGCAATCGCTGACCTGTTCACTCTGCTTTATTTGGTTGCAGTTTTTTACTATTACGAAAAACCAAAACCAATTTTAGGTCGTATTTCTTCTTTTAAATAAATAGGGGAACCATCAATATTTAAATTTTAACTTTTCAAAAAGTCCATTAGTTCAGTTATGATTAGTTTTATCATGAACATAATGACTATTTTTCGACCACTTTCTATTAATGACACAGCTAAATTGATCCTTAAAATATATTAAATTTATGATTGTTGCGATTCCTATGGAAGAATAAAATACAGTAAATGGTATAGTGACCGCCAATACCCTTTACTACGATTTCTTAGTAATTAAGTAGGAGTATACCAGTATAACCTACTGGTAAAGTTTTAATAGGACTAACAATTAAACCAAACCCACGAGTAACATTTCCTATTTTTTTTTTTTTGTATTTAATACGACAAAACTTGACCTAAATAAAAACTACTGAGTTTCAGTTCTTTAAAATTCTATACTTATATGTAACCTGCATGAGATTTCTCCATTGTTTCTGAAAGAAAATTGAATTTCAATTTTTCACACTTTAATTCAAGATAAGCTTTAATTTATTCAATTGTTTTTCAATTTTTCAAACGAACAAAGAAAAAAAATGAATAACTTCCATAATCTATTCAGCAATTTAACTGATGAGCTACTTTTATAGGAATAAGATAAAAAAATACTGCCAAAAGCAAGACACACCATTCCAACAACATCATCATCATCATCATCATCATCATAACCTCATTAATAACTCGATTTTGTCTGCCTAAGTGATAAACCGAGAAGTGCTTATAGAGTGAAAAAGAAGATTTCAGTTTAATATATGTAAATTTGCAATGGATAAAATTTCAATGGCACCTTATCTCTGCTTTTTATTCTTTTTTTTTTACCATCATCTCTTCAAACACTACCACCACATCCTTATAGCCCAATGAATAAGCCCTAAAAAAATTCAATTAAAATATTCAACAAGTCGTCATGGTACCACACGCAAGACGCAACATCGTTAATAGAAAAGAAGCCGTTCCGGTAAATATATATGTAGCCATCAGTACCTACCTATACCGGGACCGCCAATTTGGGTAGGTATCCTCTCACGCATTATTTTGCCTCGATAAATTAAATCTTCAAGCTTCTGCATTCTATTCGAGGAAGACTTTAATATATCATCTTTTAAAATAAATTTTACTGGAATTATTGTTGAAGTTGTTCACGGTTTTAGGGTTTTTTTTACCTTATACTACTACTTATGAATATATCACTACCTTCTAATACCATTTCTACTACCTTCTGCTACTATCTACTACTTTTAATTCCATTTTAGTAACAGAGGCAAGCAAACTTTTCGCCATTTTTGATGTCTTCTCTAGTTTCCTACGAATGGGCTGCAACAATACAATACATCAGTAAAAGGAGTGTAATTTTAATAAGCTATGTAAATCACAAGCGAATATTCGATGCTTCGAATCGCAATCACCTAACTTCCAACAGTCCGTGTGGATAAACACATTCTAGCAAGTAAGCTTTCCAGAAAAGACGTTGAGATAATAATAATAAATTCACAAATCGCAGACGGAAAGATAGAGCCGTTATCTAAATAATATGGAAATATCTAAATCGTCCTTGAAAAAGGATAACAATTGTTTGCTTCATGATTTTTTCTCTCATTTTTTTTATTTTTTATCCCTGAAAGCATTGAATATTTCAAAACAGAACGTACCTCGTGATTTACAAGCGAAAAAAAAAAGAAAAAAAAAACAAAAATCTACATAAAAAAAAAAAGGTATTTGGTATTTTCGCTCTCTCGTTACCTTTTCCAGGTGGTTTTAAAATTCCTTATTTTTATCGCTGTATACCTGCACAAAATCATGTCATGAACTAAAAAATTCCCCACAAAGTGGCATCTAAAGTAAAAGATGTCGATGGGAATTCTGTTGGGTAACAGGAAGCCGGAGGCTACCCACTCGCTTTTGTCATGGATTGTTAGTTCTATATAACGAAATTTTTCGTATTCCAAATGAATTCTTCGTTTTGTACTTTATACAAATTGGAACAAACATTAAAAATAAAAAAAAAAATAAGAAAAAACAAATCTTTCAAGGTATTTTGTGACAAGAACTTTTTTTCCATTTTACGTGTGAGCAAATTGGGTGCGATTTCAAATAGAAAAAAAAATGGTTTCTTCTTTTTTTTGAAATTCATAGGTGCAAGGAGTTTTATGCTCAACAAAGACTTGAGTGGTAAAACTTTTATACGTTAAATTTGATTTTTTTTTATATTTTATGTCTTCAAAATGCATTCCATATTAGGAAAGCGTACAATAAGAATGGATTTATAAGGTTTACAAATATGGTAAATTAGGGTAGAAGGTCACCCCCTTCTAGGGTAGAAGGCAACCAATCTAAACAATAATTGATAGAGAGATGAACTTTGTTTAACTGATAGATGATTTAATTGAATAGAAGTTGATAGTGTAATGGAAAATTTGCAGGATAGAATTTAAGATGTATGAGTTAAAAGGTGACTGAACAATAATATTGAAAACAAGGCGTTAGAACTTCAACAATTAACAATATCATATAGCTGCGCAGAAATTAATGAGGAACTAAGTAAAAGAATTACAATCAACGAATTTTGATGATCTACACCAGATTTTTCGAACACTAACTGCATATATTTGTTACATACTTTTTGTAACAAATTAAAATATTAGATTGACTAAAATTTTCTTGAATTGACTTTATGTGGCTGAATAAAGGCGAATTGCATTCAAACAAATTAAAATTTTTAATCAGACGTTTTTAACTTTCTTCATTTATTTAGATTCAAATATTCAGTTAAAAATTATTTAAATTTTGACCAAAAGTATGCATCATAAATAAAAAAAAAACAAATTCTTCAGAAAAGCAGTTAAATGTTTTTGAATTTGAAAATTTTAATTTTTTCTCTATACGAAAATTATTAGGTGGTTTTTTAAATGAATGCGCTCCAAAGTTCTAAACATCGATCGAGTCTTAAGATTTGGCGCTAAGCCTTTTGATTATAGATGAAATAATGACGAAGAACTAGTGTCGTATAATTAAACCACATTGAAATGTATTTTGGTCCTTAAAATCAAATTCAAGCAAGTGGTAATCAGCATAAGCATACTGCCGTCATCTTGAAAAATTCCAAATTTAGAGGGTCAAACAGCGACGGTGCTCTGATTTATTCATCATTTACTTATTTGGGGCCTAGTTAATAGACTGATTACATTCGAAAAAAATTGTAATTCTTCTAGAAGAAGGACTTTTGCGTCTTGGCATTATAACTAGTTAAAGAACAAATAATAAAAATAAAAAGTACCACCAAATTAATAAATCAGAATTCCTATTCTAGCAACAACTTCAAATAAAGATTTCTTAACACCAAAATACGGAAAAACCATCGATCAACGCGAAGCATAGAGGCACATTATAGAAGTTCCCAAACATATTAGAAGTTTCATCTAGTAATCAAAAAATTAAATATAGAATTAAATTCAAATTAAATAAAAGTTCAAGTGACTTCGTTCAAAGTTCAATTGTAATTTTAAATCAATGAATGAATGAATGGTATAGGTACTAATCAGAAATGTGCCCAGCACGTGTTTCCAGTTACCAACTAGATTTTTTTTTATCAAAATTAAATTATATTTAACGACATCAATTAAGACCAATAGTTTGAGAAGAAAAAAAGGTATAACCAATGACGCTCATAATAATTAAACATCTATGTGCCAAATTAATATAACAATCCAGATTATAGCTTGCCAAAATTATAACCGATAATATTGGCAAGTCTCATCAGTCGTTTATTTTAATTATATTTTATATATTTTTGCAAACCAGATTGCCAAAATTCTAATCTTACAAACGATTTTTTTTTTTGGAATGAAGATCTCTGTGCAAAGCAAAAACAAAAAACCTTTTGGAAGATTTTTAAATGTAGTGTTAAAACGATAAGATTCAGCAGAACTTAAAAGTGGAAAAAGATAGCAAAAAACAAATATAGAAATTTTAAGTAGGAGCTAACTTACCTACAAAGAATGAAATAATCAACATAAAAATACCTACTAACCACAAAAAGAGACACGCCCACAAATGTTGAAACATTTAGATTTAAAGGAAACCGTCAACTGCTTCAGTAAAATTATTTTTTTTTGACATTATCGAAAACGTTTCGGAATCGAGTTCCATTCTTAAAATTATCATAATCGATCAAAAGTTTTGAGTTTTGAGAAAATTGAAACGTAATTTACGCTGATCTTGAACAATGTAGAAATTCAATCCAAGGCCCTCAAATCGTTACGTCAAGACAACTGCCAGTCTTAAACATTAGGTGTGTTTTTTTTTTTTTTTGGCAAAGCTATCCGCAGTACAGTAGCATCTAGCACGTATCACACAAATAACATCGAACTGCCGATAAAAGAAATAGTTAAATCCTGCTGTCAATAGATTTTGTGAGATTTTCGAATTAATGTCAAAAATCTATTGGCGGATAGTTTCAACTTTTCATTTGATCGACAGTTTAAAGTTGTTTGTGTAATACGTGTTAGATTTGTACTGCTGATAGCTTTTCCAAAAAAACACACCACAAAGTTCTTCAATATCGTTTAAAGCGACAAACTGATTTCACGTGTAACTTTTTATATCATTTTCAGTGACTATAGCAGAGAATGGTTGCTAAAATTGATTTATCAGAACCAACTACCTAAGTCGGTTAGACTTTTACGTGAAGAATCTGAAACAATCTGCAAGGAAGCGATAAAATAGGAAAAGATATTGATACTCAGCTCGTTGTTCGTCAGCTAATGTTTTTGTTATGATTCCAAAAACAAACACCTCAATTGATCAGCGATGTTAATTAAAGTGGCTCGTGGAAAAAAAGAACACTTTTTTGATAAGATTAAAATTTATATTTTCAATATATTTATAGGAACTTCAGGGTAAGTTTAAGATTAGTTAACAAAAATTGGATTTTATCAGATAACAAAAAAACATAATATTACTATGGAAGATATCTATCTGTCTGTTTGTTACATACAGAACTTTACTTCTCTGCTTCAGAAATACGTGTTTTCAGTCTTCAGTGTTAATTTTGCTGTAGATAGCATCACTCTTTTATGCCCTTGCTTTTAGTGTACTTTCTTCTTTTTTCTTAGAAATTAGTGGCTTATCTCTTCGTTTTTGCAAATATAGCTCTCAGACTTGTTTCTAATCCGTTTATGTTTAGCATTGACTCATAGCCTTTTTTCTTGGCTACACGACTACACGTACCTGCTGGCATTCTTCGAAGTTGGCTAGAAGAAGTTTCGCTTTAGTTTATTTTTAGTAGCTTTTCTTCTAGTACTTAACTTGACTTGGTGCTGCCGGAGGGCATTCTTATCAAAAGATTAAGGAAGACGGTATCAGCAAAAATTCTAGCGATCTTTTGCAATAAAATTTCGCCGACGTCGAATTTTCTCTTAGTATCGAATCTTCGCTGTATGGTGCCAATGATATCCTCATCCAAATTCTAGCTTCTACCAGGCAATGATCAGGGTCTCCATATTAGATCTTCAAAACGATCACACATCTAGTTCCTTGATAGGAACAAAAAAATCGCGACAACAAGAAAATAAAGATAAGAACACATTTTCATAATTTTATTTCATTTGCTGATAGAATAATAGCGCCTCTTGGTCTAAAGTCTGAATTCCTTTTTTTGCCAGATATTTCTTATTTTATCATGATTAAGGTACATCTTAGCGTTTCTAGCTTGAAATTATCTTAAAAGATGAGTTACCAAGCTAAAAAATATATTTATGACTTTTTTTAAGACCCACCAAGTTTGAATATACAAGTAACTTTGTACTCGTAGTATATAGGTATATTGAGACAATAGCTTGCGCCTTATCTGTGATATTCCTAGGTTAAATGCCCCGTTTATTTTGCAAAATTCTAATTGGTTTTTTTTTCATTTCGGTTATTAAAGTACACAGATGTTTGTTTGAAAAATTCTTTGTGTGTCTTTCTTTCAAAAAGAAGGTAATTTATACTAATACAAAGAAATGTGAATTATAATTTTTAGGACATCCATGACATTAAACTAAGAGATGAATTAGACAATGCATAAGCTTCTATATTATGCTTAATCATAACTATGCCTCGTGCTTAAGAGACTACAGCTGGTGTACCTATACTTTATCAACGTTATATTTAACGTCATTGATATTGACCTTAGGAACGATTTTTTTTGGTTTCTTTTTTAATGAGCCTTGAGTTTTATTGAATGAAGATTTGATAATGAATATTCAAACAAAATTATTATCTGAATACTTGTATACATTGTTGCGTTCTTGTTACCCACCGTAGAAGTCTTATATGCGTCTTGAGACTTCTTGGAATGTTTTTTTTTTTTTTTTATTTTTGTTAAAAATGACAACTTTTTAAAGACCCCATTCAAAATTGTTATAGATCTTTTCATCAGCATGAGGCAGAGGTCTTCTGCATCAAAGCTTAACAGTTTTAAGCTGGAAATTATGAGATCAAAAGCGATAACCATTTAGCACCGTCCCAAAATTATGTCTGATATTGTTATTTCTTAATAATTTTATTTCTTATATAAAATATAAATTACAAGGATTTGTCTATCCAAACGACCCAAGACGCTTTTATGTGGTTATAATCAAATGTTTTTTTTGCTATAAAATTTCTTTACGTTTTTGCTAGCTGTTTCCCTAATGCATGAAATACTTTACAGCTGTTTTAAATTTATAGCTGTAGATTAAGCCTGCAACTTTTTGTCACATTCTTTTTATTTTGTAAGAAATTTGTAAGAAAATTGCAACAGATTTGTTTGTTTGAATTCTTTTAATTCCAATTAGTAATAATGACGGTTAACCGTGGTTTGAAATAAATTTTGTATCAAAAGCTCTTCAGTTTCCGTAATAGAGACTAATTTTTGCAAAATTTTTTTTGAAAAATCAATTTTTTCAGATATATTTTTTAAATTAACAATAAGATTTTAGTGAAAAAAAAATTGTAAGCTTTGTTTAAATTTTATAAAATAAACTAGCTAAACATTTTCCATCTCTATTTTAAGAAAACAATTACTAAAAATGTATTTAAAGCAGACAAAAAAATATTGAAATACAACGAAGTTAATCAAAAGATTAAATTATTATGTATTTTTCATAGCCAGAAAAACCTTCTTTTATAAAGATTTTAAATTAAGTTTATCTAAAAAATATTTTAAGAAAAAATAAATTTATTCTCAGAATTTTGAAAAAAAAGATCAATTAAAATGTTTAACTGATTTTCCAATTATACGTTATAAAATAAAATTTTGGAAAAAAAATATATTTTATAACATAAAATTTTGAAAATAAAGAAATATACCTACAAATTGCGATTGAATTTTTTTTTTTAATATTCTGAGTTTGAAAATCATTTTTTCTTAAACTTTTTATTAGATTAACTTTGTTTAAAATATTAGAGGAAGAAGTTTTTTGGCTATAAAAAACATAGTAATAGTAAAAGTTGTGTTTCGATAATTTATTTTTGCTTTAAGTCAACTTTTGAGAAAATAATCTGAACTGATTAAAACAGAGCCCTATTTTAACTAGTTGATTTAATTAAATAGATCTGAAAATTTTTTGGCGTAATTTTTGTTTTTTTTTTTTTTTAACTAAGCTAAGCATTTTCAAAATTTTAAATCAAAAGAATTAAAAATCTAAGCAACTTTAAATATAAGACCACGTACTTGCGATTCAGTGGTGCAATGTTTTAGAAGATATTATTTTCATATTTTTTTTTTTAAATAGTGGTCGTAAGCTAGAAATTGTTAGTTTTCATACTAAGCTTTTAAAAAATTATGGTTTTAAAAATATTTTCAACCCACTGTTATAAAGTTTGATGTTTTCTATATGAATATTTTTTGTGCTGTCAAAAATTGCGATTTTTCGAACTTATTTCATTAAAAGAGAACTTTTGAAAAAAAAATATGTTCATTCATTTCTTAGACTTTGTCAAGAAATTGCACTCTAAAGTCATACTTAAGTATGTTTTCTTTTTCTTTTACTAACAATGTTTGTATTTACAAAAAAAAAATACAATAAACACAAACTGCCTTATAAACATTATTCTGTAGCTTCACTATATCGTTTTTTGATTTAAGAAAAAATACAAAAATTGTGCGAATTTAGTTCATACAGGTTCAGTTTTCTTTTTTATCAGATAAAGCCATAGTGTTACGTTTTAGAAGAACAATTGGTCAGTGCTAATTAACTCATCGCAAGGCTAAGACCGTTCATAATCGTTGAATTATGTTCGTTTGGTTTAGTTGATTTTTAAATATTTAAATATTCTATACTCAACAATTGTTTTAACTTAATTGAATTTGTGAGAAAAGAAAAAAATAACCATTAATACAAAATGGTACGTTAAGGAAAATATTTGAATTTATTTTTTTTTTCTTTTGAAGTTTAAAATAAGAAAATGTGAATTTTGAAAATTAATTTCAAAAGTGTGTTATGTTTTTTTTTCGTTTGAGGTTCTTTTTCAAGAAGTGGAATAAAGTAGTTAATGGGAATTTAAATGGTTTTTTGAGATGTTTTCATGGTTTCGCTAAATAATTCTTCAGAAAATATTTTGTGTCAAATTTTAGTGGGATTTCATTTTATGTGGTGAATGGAAAAAAAATATTTTCTTTTTATTAGAATGTATCGCAATGAATTTTCTGAATAAAAACTAAACATTGAGATCCGTCTGTTTAAATGATTTTGTTTTTTAATTGCATATCAATTTTTTTTATTTTCTTAATGTTTTTTGATTTTGTGTGTATAAAATCTTGTTTGTTTTAACTTATCAATAACGCTTATTGCAAATATGTTTTATTACCCAAGACAAACTAGGCTCAGTTGTTAAATTTTGGTTCCTTCGGTTCTTATGATAATTTGTTTGTCGGAACCCATTCTAAAGTTTCATCATCTTCATCTTAATTTTTGGCAAGGCTTTCATCATCCATTATGATCTCATCAAATACAGTTTTCATACGTACAGACCTTAAGGTTTTGGATGTTCTAATCTTTCAATATTGTAAGCTTTGTTTGAAAGGATTTCTTACTCCTTAAAATTACTTCCTTGTATGAAATAATAAAAAAAAATGCTTCTCAGATTCATAGTTTTTAAAAGGTACCAGCCTCTTTCGAAGAATTGACTATACCTTTGAGAGTACCTGCTGCTTGTCACGGAAAGTGCATCTCAATTAGCCGTTCGGAACCATTAGAAAACCGGCTAAACGTGCCATAACATTTATTTATATAATTCTTTGGAACCATGAATTTAAGGATTATATTATGTTGTATGTATAAAATAAGGTTAGGCTGGATACATGCTTTCGGAATGTAATAAAAAAGATGAGGACTTATGATGTTCCTCTGCGGTATACCAAACTAAGTTAAATAATTTAGCACGCTTAAGAATTATGACGTACTTTTTCTTCACACTTTTTCTTTCACACAACATGATTATAATTTCTGCTCATAAAAGATTCTTGAGGAAATGATAGCTAAAAACTTTTACAAGAAGTGTTTTATTATTTCTTGATAACTTTAAACCAACAAACAACCATTTACCCTATGATAGATTATTCTCATCCTAATTTCATTAACTGGCAACAGTTTTTTTTTTTGCGTTAAAAAGGCGCGTGTGTTGTGTGCATTCAAGTCTGGGATCATTATCTAGGCAAGTGATATTTTTTTTTTTATTTTTTGTCATCAAAAATAAATAATCTTCAAAAAATATTCTTTTGTTATCACAAAACAATACAAAAACAAATTAAACGAAACACCCGCAAAAAGCATGCACAACCGGCATGCGAAAAAAAAGCCCAAAGACCATAATATTTATTTTTGATATGAATTTCTGACACTCTTTTAGCCAAATATACTAATTCAGCCTTATCACTAACTGATTCACGCAATTACAATTCTTGGCTGTAGGTTTATTATATAGTTAATGTACATAGATACCAATTCCAATTGCGTGATATAGTTGACACACTTGTGTATACACGAAAATCTAGAAGATACGCATTTTATTTGATTTAATTCTACTTGATGAACTTAATAATTTTATTATATTTGAAATATTGATCAATTACTTGTGATATTTCTGTGATATTAGTTCAATATTTATTTGTTGACATTGTTTCTGATCGAAAATATTGTATCTATGACGTTGCTTGTTGTTAGGGCATTCATTTGGTGTGGTAAAAAAGATATTTACTTTTACTTTCATTCGCTGATAGCTGATTATCACTTGAAACATTGTCAACCGTGAAGTGTGATTATTTTTTTTTGTTTTATTGAGTATACCTAGGAAATGTCAACAGATGTCTTGATAGTCGGTACTAATAAAAATGTTGTTGTTACTTTGGATTATGATAGGAAAAAAAAGTGACACTTTTTCAGTAAAATATTTTTATTAATTTAATGAAACGCAATATTTTTCTAGGGGAATTTGAATGACACAAATAATATGGTGCAATTGTCAATCAATTAAATTTATTTCTTTTAACTGATAACAGGTTCGGGGCAAGATTTATGTAGAATCAACTAGATCCGGTCTAGTTTTATTGTTTTTTTTTTTTTCATTTTGATTTGTATTGTTGATAAGTTGTTGTGTATGGAGTTGTAATGCTGAGCTGATCTTTTGGACTTATTAAGCGGAAATTCAATCATCAGTTTGTTACGTTTGAATGGGTTTTTCTGAATAGATTTTTTAAGATAATGTTAAAGGCTTGTACTAATTTAGTTTCAAATGATGGGATCGTTTTTTTAGAAAGCATTGCCAGAATACAAAAATAATAACTCTAAGTTTTATGATTTGTATTTTATTATCAAAAAAGTTATTTTTAGTGTAAGAAAAACTAAATGAAGGTCAAAATAGAGTACAGTTTCAAGGATCTTACTAGTTTTCCAATTATTCACTCATTAATCATATTCGTGCATAACTTCCACTTTTGTATGCATAAAGGGGCAGGTTTGCAACAGAAATCAAGATCAAGATCGATGTTAACTTGGGTAATTGTAACTGTTTCTGAGCATCCCTCATGCTGATACAGATTGTTGTTTCAATATTTTAGCAAACTTTGGCACTATACACTTATTTACAGGAACAAAATCAGACCACTGATCGACGCCTCTCTAAATTTAGTTCAAATTAGGCTAGAAATTTCAAAACTCCAATATTTGTTTAGCTAGTCGAGAACACTAAATTTCAGCATAAGTATAGTTTATGAACTATATAAAGCTTCAAATATTGCAAGAACCGTAAACTAGGAGGTTACAAAATTACACAATACCATCTGAACCACAATTCAAAGGATTCCAAATAATTCACAAAACGTCATTTGTTGTCGTCCAATTTGTCATTCAGATTGTTTTCAGCATTTTTATGATAAAATTTTGGTGTTAACACAAATCGTGTGATACTAGCTTAACTGACTGGTTCACTGACTGACTCACTGACCGATTATCAAAGTTATTGAGCGCTTCCCGTCACCCTAGAACCTTGAAATTTTGAACAATGGAAGAATCTACCAATACATATATAAATGAAAAAAGTTGATAATTTGAAATCATTCTCTCAGGGGGCGCGTCATCTTTCATTAACTGTCAGTCAGTATCTTAGTTCTGACTGCTGAGTGTAGTTTTATAGTCAAAGTACATTTGTAAGGTTAAAGACTTAAGAAATTTAGTCTTAATAGTCAATTAACTGCAGAACCGAAAAAACTGCCGTTTTTACAACTCTGGTATCTGCCCATATTCATTAAATAAGACTTAAACCATCGTAAAGTTATGAAATTATACGGTGTATAAAAGGACGATATTGAAAAGTTAAGAGTTTTTATTAGGGGGCGTGGTATTCACCCATATTTACTAAATTGGAATCAATTACCTATTTGATGCACATCTAACCTAACAAACTTTTTAACTTCTCTCTTTTTACACTTGAATTTTTGTTGTAAATAACTTATCTTCAAACATTTTCGTTTTGACAAAATATTAAAATTTTGTAAACAAAATAAAGCGATTGTAAAAATGTTCCTTGAGAACAAAATTGATTACATTTCTTTTTTATAATGGGGAAAAAGTAAGACAAAAACAATCATGACTCAGTTGTGAGCTCTAGAAAAAAATAGAATTCCACCAGACAGTTGATTGGTCTTCAAACGTCGTCGTCGGCATTTTGATTTTTTTTTTCTTGGTTCCTTATCATTTAATTAAACAAACAAACCTCTTCTCATTTTACACGTTAAGATTGCAAAAAGGTATAGAACCCCCTCGATTTAATCTTTAATAAAATCTCATTTCCATAGAAATTTATTTCTTGATTAAAATAAAAGTTGCATAAAACCAATATGAGACTGTTAAAAAAATTGGCGTCGCCATGCACAATTTCTTATTCTGATCTTGGACCTTTGTATAATAATGATTAAAAAATAAAATAAGAAACAAATTATAAAAAAATGCGTATTATGAATTTTTCTCAAGACAACCACTTCCATATGGTTATCATCAGCGACAATATTGAATATTAAGGACCTTTGAACTAATTGGCAAAGTATGTAGATTGAATTCTATAACATCTGGCAGATGAACGCATTTAGTAGTTTCAGCCTGCTCTGTGTACCCATTCAATAAATCATCATCATTATTATTTTTTTGATTGTCTTATAATCAGAGAGGGCGACGAGATTTTTGTTGCTTCTATTTGTTGTATGTTCCTGAAATACTTCTTATTCTTTATTCCATATGACAGTGATAAGGTTCTAGATTTAATAGAGAGGCTATGTTCAGAAACTACCTTATCATTACTGATTCTATCTATGGAAGCTATAGCAAAACTATTAACCCTTTTGTACACTCAAAACACTTAAAAATACTACTGTCATAAAAGTGTTTTTAAATTTAAAAATACTACGCATTATTATTAGATAAGTTAATAACTCAAAATTTTGATTTTTAGCACGACGACGCGACGTTACGCATATTTATGTGAGTTCTGTCTGGGATCTTTGATAAGCCATCGAACGATAAGTTTATCTTAACACAAATGTTTTTTAATTATTTAGACATTTGATGAGATTATTTTTTTTTAACATAAACTATCAATATAATTTTTTTTTTGTAGTTGCATGATATAGAAATTCATGTTTTTTATTGAATATGAACGTTTCAATCTCACAAGAAAATTGATTTTTTTTTGTAATACGTCATTCTCATCATCAATAAAGGCTACATAATTTACTAAATGGAATTCTGTCTAGGTAATTGTGATTCACCAATAATTTTTCAATTTTTAAAGATATAACCTAAATTCATCCAAGTTTAAAACATCAAGTTTTCTTCTAAAAAAGCTAAGGTATTCTTCGCTGTTTTCTAGCACAAAATGTGTAACAAGGATTATTCGAGTCAATTTCTTTCCAACTCTCTCACGCCATTACAGTCCACTTCTTCACAAAGTTTAAACACTAATAAGTACCTACAAAGCCGATACTAGTCATTAAAATAAGTGTCCATTTTGTAAGTTATAACTCTGCGGAAAATCTTCAAGATTTCGGAGAGTTGAAAAATGTTGAAAAAAAATCAATCTCAGGAAGTACTATTTGCACAGCATTTTTACTCTAAAATGTTCATTCAAATCCTCTAGACTAGAACCATTACTATTGTTAGAACTATGTAAAGAAATTGGCTATACCTCAGAGGTCTACCTATAAATAAAAAAAATAAATTTTTGTGGCACAACTCCTAGCTCGCAACCATTTCTTGCGTGCGTGTATATAGCACGAATGGATAGGACATACAACTTTCTTCCGGTTTCGAACAATTTACACTTTTCATATAAAAACTAGTACTCTTGGAAGTTTTGTATATTTCTTCGCAAAAGGCAGTACCCCTGAAAAAAAATCAAGGTGTCATAGGTTGGGACCTGTCTTGCCTATCACGCAAGATCCATTACGCTAAGGGGTACAAGAAAACAGAGTCTAATATTGTGCGGTGTTTCAAGAACTCTCATCTCCTTGTGATCAAAACTTACAAACGTGCGTCGATTGGATTTCGATACCAAAAATAGCTTTTACTTTTACTTGGCGTCGGTAAAAACTAAGCACCACAGCACTTGGATTCATTTGAGATCGCCATCAACCCGATCAATCCATTGGAAATAAGATCTTCTCCTGTTTCCCATGTCTTCTTTTCTGTCCTACATTGACGGCTATAAAAGTACATTTCAAACGTGAAATATATACGTATTTTCATAACTTGTAGCTGAATACTGAGTAGTTTGCATAACTTGTAATATAGTCCGTAATAATGCGTTAACCGAAGGCCCATGCTTCAGCACCAATAAGAAACGGAATGAAGAATTTTTTAAAAGCATCTTTACGATACAGCTTTATAAGTCAGTTGTTTTCTCAACCCTTAAAGAAACATCGTTAATCAAAAGTCATATTGCGTGGCTCCCAAAAGTGCTAATTTACCTTCTTCAGCAAATATTTTAGCAACTTAATGACTTTCCATCACTGCGCTATATAATCTTATGGTCATTTTGACCATTTCTGTAAAACTTCTGCCATTTTTGTGAATTATCCAACGTTATATTCTTGCACTCTTTGATTTGCAATATAATTTATTTAATTGCAAATCGAAAGTACAGGAGTTTGTTAAGTGTTTTGTGGATATTGAAAGTAGAAATTAACCATTGCTCAGCACCACGTTCTTTGTGCTAAGTTAGAATTCATTTCCGGAAGTTCGCAGGCTCTCTTTAACAATTGTCAAACTGATGAAATCGTCGTTTAAAATCATTCCAAGAGTATGTCTTACAAAGACCCGCGTCATACTGACGCGGGGTTGACTAATCAGTTGTGCCTTTTGGTGCATGTTATGCTTAAGGTTGGTCATTCTAGTTAAGAAGTATAGCTCATAAGCCTTCTAATTTCTTCCAACCTTGGTTTTTACAGCATAACCTTTTTTTTATTGAATTGTTGATCTAATTCTTCAGTTAGCTGACCGTTCAGCAATTTGTTGAAGTGTTTTTCGAACAGAATCGATAAGATAAGAAATCCCACTGTGCATGAAGAGTACTTCTTTGTTGTTCTATACGAGCACCCACAATCTTTAACATGAGATTTCTGAAGGTTATCCCAGTAGTTTCTATTCATCACTTACGATTGTGACTTTTAGTATTATGAATTCTTGTCATCATGAAATCTTTTTTACACTAAGAAGTATTTCCTTAAAATTCCTGAAACAAATTCTACCAGAGCAGGTGGTGAGACCCTCTTAGTTCCTACAAGCATTCTGGAATTTTCGTTGATCCATTCAATTCGTTATTGCAAGGCAAAACTTTTCTTACAGACCATATTAAACAAATTTGGCTGAGAGCTCCAGTATAACGTCCGACAATAAGACCCGAGAGCTTAAGTACAATTTGTTCTGTAAATCCAAACCCTTCCATTTTGTATTGACAGGAACCAATTTTTGTTCACTAAATTCTAAATTTTAAATTCTAAAAATTCTAAAATTTTCAGATGTGAGCGTGAGGTTTTATTAATTTATTTTTCTTTTTCTTTTAGATCTTTACTAAAGTCCTTAGCTTAGCCTTTGTGGCGCTCCTCGCTGTATCATATGTAGATGCAGCGAGAATATTAGCAGCTTTTGTATTTCAAGCAAAAAGCCATTACATGATGCACAATGTCCTTATCAAGGAACTTATTAACAGAGGTCATGAAGTAACATTTATCACAAGTGTTTCCATGAACAAGAACCTCGGAGAAAATTACACTGAAGTCCTAATAGATCCGGTTTATAACTATGAAATTGATGGTAAGTTTCGAAAACAACAACAAAAATGATTAACAGTTTTATATTTATTATTTCATTTTAGTTAAAAACCACTTTAAGACTGCAAGCAATGCTGACTTTAGAAGCTTCTCATTGGTTGATTTCTTAAAGTTGTTGGAAATTATTGGAGAAAAAACAACCGAACATGCCCTCAAGCATCCAAAAGTTCGTGAAATATTTAATCGCAATGAAACTCACGATGTCTATGATTTGCTGATTGTTGAGCAATTCTACCAGGAGGCTTTTCTAGCTTTGAGCTATAAATATGATATCCCTGTGATAGCCTCCAGTACTTTGGGTTATGAGAATCATATGAGTCAGATGATGGGGCTAATGACACCTTGGTCATATGTTCCGCATGGATTCCTGCCCTTCGATGATAAGATGAATTACTGGGAAAGACTCAAGAATACTGTTGCCTCACTGTATACAGATTTGTACAGAGAGTTTGTGTACTTCCCGAAGCAAGATGCTTTGGTAAAGAAGTACCTATCACACTTATCAGGTAGGAATTGTTGAAGTTCACTAAAGTTGACGAATTTTTACAGTTTTGTTTGTCCGTCTTCTTCTTTTTAGTAAAAATTCCAAAAGTATCTGAAATGGAGAAGAATGTATCGTTGATGCTATTGAACAGCTATGTCCCGCTCACAAAACCAAGGCCATCAATGTTGGGAATGATTCCAGTTGGTGGAATGCACATTTATCCAGCTAATCCACTGCCAGCTGATATCAAGCAATTCTTAGATGGAGCTACACATGGCGCCATCTACTTTAGTTTAGGTAATTTAATATACTCTTAAGGGCCAAGTGACAAAATTAACTCACAATTTTCCTCCTGTAGGAAGCCAAGTAAAATCCCAAAATATGCCCCCTGAGAAGCTTCAAGCTTTTCTAGATGTGTTTAGAAGCATGAAACAGAGAGTCCTTTGGAAATTTGAAAACGATAATATCACAAATCTGCCAAAGAATGTTATGATCAAGAAATGGATGCCACAAACTGATATCCTAGCTCATCCCAATGTCAAGGTTTTCATTACACATGGAGG
Organism: Meliscaeva auricollis; assembly: GCA_948107695.1. Classification (NCBI taxonomy): domain Eukaryota; kingdom Metazoa; phylum Arthropoda; class Insecta; order Diptera; family Syrphidae; genus Meliscaeva; species Meliscaeva auricollis. The sequence goes on from OX403618.1 coordinate 79,551,136, forward strand.
GCTTTTTGGCACACAAGAAAGTGTTTACCATGCAGTGCCAATGTTGGGAATTCCAGCTTATGGAGATCAGGTTAGTACCCCGCACTATACTGTTAACTCCTTCAATGAAGATAATTTCAATAATTTTCATTAATTTCAGTTTCTCAACATGAAGAAGGCTACCAATGCCGGCTACGCCAAAACTCTTATCTTCCAAGACATTACCAAAGAATCCCTTAAAGAGACATTGATGGAACTTTTAGAAAACCCATCGTTCCAGAAAAATGCCAAACTTACATCTCAAATATTCCGAGATCGCCCCGAATGCCCTCGAGAAACAGCCATGTACTGGGTAGATTACATCATCCGTTATAAGGGTGCTCCACACATTCGATCTGCCGGCCTTGATTTGGCTTGGTATGAATTCTATTTGTTGGATGTTATTGCAACATTGGTGCTGGGCGTAACTGTAGTCGTGACATTTATGTTCTTTGCGATACAATTTCTAATCGGAAAAACAAAAATCAAAGAGAAAATGAGTTAAGTTTGGTTGTTTTTGGAGAGGTTGAGAGGCTCGTGTTAGTATTAGATAAGAGATTAGATCGAATTAGTTAATAGGTTCATGAATAGTGCAAAATGTATAAAAATTAAATAATTATTTATAAAGAAAACTTTTGTGTTTTATTATTTAAAGAAAAATTGAATAATGTGAAAGCCAAATAGCATAATATTGTCTTATTTAAAGCAGTATTTGACTTTTACTTAATATAAATTATTATTCAAGGCATTGAGTTTATTATCTGATCTCGTCGTTCTCTATAAGAAAATACGTACAAGTTTGTTTAAGTCATAATTGTCTTATAGGCTCCTAGTCAAGGAAGTCGAAGAATCTAAAAAACCAACGGACAATGCGTTCAAATTAATGAATATATCCAAGAAATTAACAAGCAAACAACGAACCCCGCAAGAAAACAGAAGAGCCAAGACAGTAACCGAAGAATCAAGAAGATTCCAGAGAATCAACTTTGAACCTAATGTCGTGTTCAATTGGACGTCCAGAAGAGTCCAAAATCATCCAGTCTTCTGAAACTATTTTATTGCGTTATATCTGTCATTTTTGTGCCAAAAGACTCCTGGATGCTCGAGACTCTTCTGGACTCCCAATCAAAAACGACATAATAAAACAAACAAATCAACAGATGGAAGAATTTTTTTGATGGTTGTTTGCCGTTTGCTCAAAATGATACAAGATATTAAAAACAATATATGTGACCTACATGTCGGCGAAATATAACTATCCGACTTTCAGTTAAATTTACTTTAACACTTCAGTATTTAAGTTTAACTTAAATGCAAAGGTACGTTTCAACTCAAGTATAAATTATTTATTATTATTCTTTCAATTTGTCAATTGCCGTGGAGGTTAAGAGTTATGACAGTATGTGATCCCAAGTAGTGTGGAACGTGGAACTCTTACCTCACTAAAACCACCTTTTAATCTTAATCTTTTTTTGTGTTTCATTGGGTTTGATATGCCATTTTGTGCCCTCTAACGATTTTACCAAGCTTTTCCGCTATTAGAATTATTATAAAAACTATCTTTCCCAAAAATATTAAAATTAATACCACTTTTCTGCCAAAAAAAATCTTTATTCTTTGCAAAATATTGGAGAAGTCTCAGAATAGCAGTTTCATTATTATTGTAGTTTTCGCCTTGAACTATGCTATTATTCCAACAATGTTAGATTTTTGCATTAAACACTTTCAGGTATGCAATAAAATATGACTACACTTAAGTTATCGGTTAGGATTAGTTCTTTGAAAAATAAAATTGATTATTAGAATAGCAGCTACTCGCTCCTACACTTAAAGGCTGGTAGTTTTTTGTAAAAATGCTAGTTTCTCTGCGGCCGTCATACATTTTATGTACTTTGGGTCTGTTATGCAGGGAAACATATTATTTTAAAATTTTAGCTCAATATAAGAAATCGGGAAGATCTCATAGTTCTAAAAACTGCTAACTTTTACTCATTTTAGGAACAAAATTAGGAAAATTGCTTTCCAAAATAAGGGCATTTTGCAACTGCAGTCATTTCTGATGTTACGACCTGAAGCTTAACAGTTCCAAGATAAGTGACTGTTCTTCATATCATAACACCTACTTCACGAATATAATGGCGGAAGAATGTGATGCAAACCTTAAAAATTTGTCGTGTCCCAGCTGCAGTTGTTGCGGTTTTCCTATCTTCCTTTATGTTTTTTCCGTACAAATCTTTATTTTTTAAATAAGAATAAACTATATTTTTCTGCAATGGAATCGTTTTGTGTCATCATTAGTCATGTTATCTTTTCAGTCAATGTAAAAGCACTGACGCACGGGAAAAAGTAGAGTACAGGATCTCATTTATTCGAAATGTAGTGTAGGAAGCCAATTTACAGTTGCAGTTGATCGAAGAAAACAAATTCTTGGAATCGTTAACCTTACTAGTTGTGACAATCAATCTAAGACCAAGGATACTGGAGTTTCAGCTCGAAGCGGGTAAGGTTCTGATAATTGTTTCGAAAGTATAACCTTGGCAATCTTCAGGCAACCATCTAGTTACTTAATTTTGGGGGGAACAAACCCAAATAATAAGGCAAAGTCCAAATATTTTGTTAGTGAATTAGAACGGGACTATCTCAAATGATAAACCTTGATCCTTGCAGAGAAGATGATAATCTTAATGATCTTACTACTGAAATCAATTGATGCTTTAAACAAAGTAGGTATACTTAAGGATAAAATTCCTTGCCTGATTACTCTAATTTGAAGATTATCAATATTTTACGTTGATTGAATTAAATCTGAGAAATAAACATCTTTCACTGAAATATTTGCTCTTACTGAAAGAAACGGATTTTAAAGTAGTATTCCATGGTATCCTGCAAGGATTCGTTCTATGTCCAGTTCTATTCAGTTCTTATTCTCGTCATACATTTAAAGAACAATTCTGAACAACTAATACGACAACCAAAACGCAATCGCATATTTGTAACTTAGTTTATTTTTTCCTTATTTTTCTTACTTCCTAATAGCATCTTTATTACCAGCACAATTGAACCAATTACACCAGCAATAACCAGTCCAAAGAATCCAATTACATCTAATAAATAAAACTCATACCAAGCCAAATCAAGGCCAGCTGATCGAATGTGTGGCGCACCTTTATGCCGAATGACATATTCAATCCAATACATTGCCGATTCCCGAGCACCTAACGGTCGATCACGAAATACTGCTGATACTTTTTTCATCTTATTTTGGTATGAAGGATTTTCCAAAAGTTCTCTCAATGAATATTCTAGTTTTTCACTGCTGATTTCATTGAAGTTTACTCTTAAGGCGTAGCCAGCTTTGGTTGCTTTATTAATGTTGAGGAACTACAACAGAATTAACAATAGAAACTAGTAAAGTTTTGAACATGCAAAGAAGTCTTTGAACAAAAAATATTTACCTGATCACAATAAATTGGTATTCCCAGCATTGGAACACCATAATGAACACCTTCTTGGCTGCCAAAAAGTCCTCCATGTGTGATGAATACCTTGACATTGGGATGAGCCAAAATATCACCCTGTGGCATCCATTTTTTGATCATTATATTTTTTGGCAATCCAGAAAGAGAATCGTCTTCGAATTTCCACAAAATTCTTTGTTTCAATTTTGAGAAGACTTCAAGGAAGGCCTTTAAATTTTCTGGTGGCATATCAGAACTTTGAACTTGACTTCCTGAGATTTAAGGAAAAAATAAAAAATTTAATTAAAGAATACTTTTCGTTATTAGTTATAAACTAATAACGTACCTAAGCTGAAATAAATGGCTCCATCAGTAGCTCCATCCAAAAATTCCTTAATATCAGCTGGAAGCGGATTTGGTGGATAGATATGCATTCCACCGACTTCAACCATTCCCAATGTTGCTGGTCTTGGTGAATTTAGTGGCACAAAGCTATTCAGCAGCAGTACAGATGCATTTTTCTTCATTTCCGAAACCGAAGGTATCTTCACTTTAAAGAGAAAAAAAAAATATTAGAATCACTACTTTCTTTGACAAAGACAAAGTTGTCAATCTTACTTGGTAGATGTGACAAGTATTTCTGCACCAAAGCATCCTGTTTGGGGAAGTACACAAATTCCCTGAAATAATCATCGTACAATGATGCCAATGTATTGTGAACTCTTTCCCAGAAATTCATTTTATCATCGAGTGGTAATGATCCATGTGGCACAAATGACCATGGAGTAATGACACCCATCATTTGACTCATGAAATTCTGATGGCCCAGTGTACTAGATGCAATCGTTGGAATATCATATTTCAGAGCTAAACTCAAAAAGGCTTCTTGGTAAAACTGCTCAACCAGAAGCAGATCGTATACATTTTTCGTGTCATTTCGGTGAAAGATTTCTTGAACATTTGGTTGTTTCAGAGCGAATTCGGTACTTAATACGCCAATTAGACCGCACATTTTGAGGAAATCAAATAATGTCATACTTGCAAGGTCATATACAGATTTTGTATTGAGCATTGTTTGAACTGTAATGAAAATGAGGTTAATAATTAAAAAAAAAAAACTATTAAATTAAAATATTGACAAAAAAGCTAATCTACAGAAAGAAATTTAATCCAAAATATTATTACTTTATTGAAATGCTTTAAAACTTGGAACAAAAAGATGTATGCACCCTTATGAAGGCGTGTTTGTAGTTAAACTGTGTATTTTAAAAAGTTTTCCTATATATTAGTAACCGATGTCGTAAGACCCGTTCCTCCAAAACCAGTATCATGCCAAATTTTCTGATCGAAAAAATATCTGAATAAGAAATAACTTGATGGAAGTGTCCACTGTCCAACAGTAAATTTTATTTATATAATTTGCATACTATAACTCAGAAAAATCGTGAGAGGTCACATCCTTTTCATCCTTTTTTTCGCGACTTTCCACGCTTTGCCTGCTGCTAATAATGCTATTTCCTATGGAACGAAATCCTGTTTTTTGACTTCTTACGCTATTTTCCGTAGTATTCCTCGACCTTTTACTATTTATTCCGAGTTATTATACGCTTTTGCTCGCGGTACTTATCGTTTTTTTGATGAATTCCTATGCTTTTTCACTGTATTTTGCGATAGTCAACACTTTTTTTCTGCTGTATTTCACGGTATTCCAGCATTCTCTCTGCGGTATTAAACTTTTTTTTCATGCTACTATTTCAACCATCAACCATCATCATTATTTTACTTTTCGAGCAATTTTTTTTTTAATTTTGAAAAGTATTGAAAGTTAATCTTCTTTAAAAGCACTTTGTGGTTTGATCATGTCTCAAACAAACATTGACGTTATAAGAAAGAACTCTTAAACGCAATTGATTATTTCTCCACAATTCTAATAGAATTATGATAACGATATGCGATTCATGTATAGTTTTTCATTATCAACACAATAACTTCAGGGTCAGAAAATTTATTGTGTCTATTTTCTTCAAAGTTTTTTTTTCTTCACAGTTTTAGCAAATGTTTACTATTAAAAAAAAAAACTTACCTTCAGGCCAATATTCGTAAGGTGGTATCAATATTTCTGTATAATTTTCTCCAAGATTTTTTCCCAATGTCATTCCTGTAATAAAAGTTACCTAAAATATATTCAATTAAACATCTCTCAGCGCTTTCGTATGAAATTTAAAAACAAAAATTAATATAAAAGTTATAAATTCACCTCATGGCCTCTTTTGAGAAGTTCCTTAATAAGAACTGTATGCATCATGAAATGGCTTTTACCAGGAAATACAAATGCTGCAAGAATTTTCGATGCATTGCAATGAGTTAGTGTAAGAAGCACCAAAAACGTAATACACAAGTATTTTCTGATATTCTACAATGAATTAAAAATAGAATAGTTCACAAGATAAATCAACAGCAATAAAAGAATTTTGTTTGAAAAATATTTAAATAAAAAAACTGAAAGTTTCATTTCGAAGTCAAAAGACGTCATCTTTATCAACAGTTGGAAAATTTTTTGATTACCATTTTTGTTCTCCTTATTAAAAAACTCACTCCTAAATGTAAATCCTTAACTAAACAGAGTTAAACACCAACTGACCAATCTATTAGGAAATATTTAAATGAAAAAGATATCTAAGTTTGCGAACTAGTAGTGAATAGCAATGATAAGTTCAATTGATATTAGAGAATGCCGTCTCATTCAGTGATGATAAGAAATTAAATGCACTACTGGGTCTCGCATACTTGCTCTTATATATAGTTTAAGTTGGTTATACTATTAAAAAAAAGGAAACAAAAAAGGTATTTAAATACTTGGAATGCTTTTTGAGAAAGATATGGATAGGTCCTTGAAAAACAGTTCTTTTTTCTCTCAAAGAAAACAATTTCGTAGAAAACTATCAGTGATGAAGGCACCACCTCGAGATCGATACAGACACAAACTTTTTTCGCATTTAGTAGAATCGAAATAATATTTTTTTTTACGAATCCTGAACTGGCCTTATAATACTACCTATTTCTTAAGTTAGAAGACAATTTAAATTGAATTAGACGAGAGAGTTGTTGTGTTCAGATGATTGATTTTATTACGAGCGTGCAGTCTAGGTTGTATAATTTGTTAAAATTATTTTTTCATTGATAAGATAATATTTGTTTCCGAATGTTTTCGAATATTGAAATGATAACAGATGAAACAATTAAATATCAAATTCCGCAATCTGTAATATTTTCAATTAGATAATAAATATAACTAATCGGGTTTTTTTGTGGTGGTATCAGTCAATCAATTGGCCTAAAATTTTGGCAGAATGGAGGGAAGTGCGTTATTTGGGTTGCTAGTCGAATAATGATTTCATTAATATTTATATGATTAATACTATTGGTTGTGATATTAAGAGGAATATTTTTTTCATACATTCACATTAAGGTGGCTAAGAAAAAAAAAATCAATTTCCTATTTTATGGGTACGTACACCATCCCGCTAAGATCGTAACATGTGTAAATTGTGTAAGCATGGTAGTAAACAGGGTATTTTTTAATTTGTGTGCAATTTTGAAATGATTAAAAATTTATATTCAAATTATTCCAAATGTGAAAATAAGTAACTGGATTTTAGAAAAGCCTTATATTGCTGTACTCTAACCAATCTTAATGTGAAATAAAATTCATAGATTTTTGAAGTAACTAAGTCTAAATATATAAAACAAAGTCCGGTTAGTTATACCATTTATAACTCAAGAACTGCTGAACCGATTTAAATGACCTCAGATTTGTTGCATTTGTCTCCCTTGCCGTAGACTAACTATTAAAACTTTGGAAAATCATGGTCTAGATAAGATTTCTCCTGCATTGATAAGAAAAAAAAGAAAATCGCAGTAAAAACAATTCTTTAAACAACGATTTCGCTGATAAAAGACAGAAATAGAATACCGAATGCTGCCTAGGGTGATGCCAGAGTGTCAGTTAATGGATTTTTCCTTTCATTGCATACCATTAGGTAGCTGTTATGATTATTTTATTTGAACTTGATTTCAATGAGTGCCGGTAAATGATATCCAAAAACCGCAATTTAAAAAGTAAAATACTGCGGAAAACACAATTAAAGTCATAAAGAAGAGCGTGAAAATCCGCAGAAAATGTGTGAAAAGTCGAAGAAAAATAAGATAAAAATCACAGAATGCCGTGGAAAATTTAACGGGACACTGTTGAAAAAAAAACACTTAATTCAACGGGACCAAATTGTGTAAAATCTCGAAAAAAAGGAAAATCGACGAAAAATTTGCAAAATACGACCGACTAGCACAGAACCATGGATAAAAGTGCAGAATACTGGTGAATGAACTTTAAAACACAACTATTTTGTTCGCGATTTATTCCGCATTTACTAACGACTTCCACAATTTTTCGCTTTTTTTTTTGTTCCCCACCTATTTATTTGTTGCACATGTATTTTGCATTAAGCATGTAAAATTTCAGCTTATTAGCTCAATAGGAACTGGGCGCTCCTTGAAAATTGAAGACGATACCATTTTTTTTTTAGAGACGTCAATTGTTATTTAGAACAAAAAGAAAAACTTTTATTAGTTAAAGCGACAACAGTCGGATTACTTAGCTCATAAGGTGAGAGTTTTAAATTAGTGTCAGATGAAAGATTAGTTGATACTGAAAATAAAAATATAGAGTTTCCACTTTTAAAAAAGGGTGCAACAAGGTGGCAACTCTGTTTGAATGAAAAAAAGTTTATTGATATTTCAAAGCTGATGAGCGCATTCTTCCCATTAATTTAGAGGACTTAGACTTTCAGCATTATGTTGGCATTGATGTGTGCAACAAAATAATAATAATTTTTGCCTTATTACTTGAACTACACTAATGAGCATTCATTTTTTTGTACAAAATAACTAAACAGCAGATTCCATTGATACCACAAAATGACCAGCATGAAAAAAAAACATCAATAGTGATACTCTAAAAAAACAACAAAAGTGGAATATCCTCAATATCGCAAACAGTAGGTATACACTATACAGCCTTGTGTAATCCCATATTAGACTCTTATTTAGGCCGCCATAATTCTGCACCCAAATTCCACTGTCAAAATTTTCTTGATGATCATTCCCTTTTTACCTCTTCGTGGAATCACTTAATCGATGTCATTCGTTCCACATGCCAATAAATTAAACCCTCTTCCCAAGTCACACAAAAAAAAATGTGTACGCTCGTGTTAACATAAAATTAAACCAAGTACCATTTCATCATGTTATCATCTTTTTATTGTAAAAAAAATATAATAATAAACATAAAATTGGTTAGATTGTGAAATTAACGATTTATTCTCGATATCCGATTTTATATCTTCATCATAATGTCTACCTTATCATCTCATACTCTTATATTTGTAGCTGAAAATTAAGATTACCTTATCATTAGTTTATGAAGATTTCTATTTTGAAACATAATTGAATAAAAATAATCAATATTTCAACTGATAAGTTCTAAAATATTTTTCTTATCTGTCACAAGAGTGTACACCTACATTTAAAGTTATAGTTTAAGAAAACAATTTAAATAAATAGTATCAGCTAAAAATGCTTTTGGTAGTTGAGGTTTTAAGATCAATCAATCAAGATCAACTGACGCGGAGAGGTTTTTTTTTGTTTTTTTTTTTTCTAACATACTTACGTTAATTAATTCATTCAATATGGTGAGTTGTGTGTCTAAAACAATTAATTTCCAAACAAGTGTCTTTATTTAAATTGTATTTAATCGTCCATAATCTAAAGTTGATCCTCATAGTTCATAAAAATGTGAAGTTAATATTAAAACAAATCGTACATAAGTCCATATTTGGCACAAGAAGATAACAGATTTATTTTGTTTATTTCAATAAAAAGATTCTTCTTTAGAAAACTTTCAAGTGATTTTGATGTATGTGTACTTTTCAAATTAAATTAAACTATCCCACGCCTTTAACTCCCCCTCCCCTCCAGCCAGATACCAAGCAAGCTGGCCTACATTTTCACCAAGTACGGGGGCAATTCCGATTGTTAACAATTAACAAGGAACAAAACGCAATATTGTCAACATAAATTTTGCATTATCAAATCTTCAACATTATTTCTTTCACAAAAACAAAAAAAAATACTGTCCAAATTCTCGCAGAATACTGCCACTTGACAATACAGTAAAAATACTCGAATATAGTGATAATTATGATTTTTTTGTTTCTTAAAACAGATTTTCCACATTATTATAATGTTAAAGCTAGAAAACTTTCTATAATACAGATATAGATATAGAGAAACATTAACCAAACCTTTTTCGCATTTAAATAGCAATTTACAAAAAACAGACATCCAAATAATTCTTTTTAATAAATCCAAAATTACTCTAAGATTAGATTTTGATCATTATTAGCTAAAAAAACATAATAAAAATGTTAACACACCCAATTAACAGGACGAATATTGTAATAGTTCTCAAGTTCAAGTTCAACAGAGGAGTTCAAGTTTAAATGTTGATAAAATGAATAATAGAATTTATAAAGAACGAGCCAAAAATATTATCAGAAAAAATAAACAAAATGCATATCTAGGTCAAAGCTTATACGCACTTACTTTTTCTTAGACGTCACATGTTAAATTTTTTTAAGCTTTTGATATTTAGAAAACAAAAATAACAAAACAATGATAGAAAACTGTGAAAACACTGTCTTTCTTCCTTGACAAGTATTTATATTTCATTTGAAAAACATTTCGAGGTTCTAATAAAAACTTGTTCTGAGAAATTAAAATTTGCAAACTGTGATCCATCCAAACAATACTTATAAAATGGGATTGCATTTTAAAATTAAAGTTTCTATGAAAATTTTTCGACAAGAACAGTTTAGTTTTTTAATAACGCAAATTTGTAATTTATGTTTAAAAAATTGTAAAATAAAATAAAACACGTAGGTTAATTTAATAATTTAGTTTTAATAAAATAAAATAATAATAAAAAAAAAAAACAACTTTCAAAATTACGTTAAAATCATCTGTACCAAATTTGAAGAAAATCGGTCCATGAGTTTGGGCAGTGGAGATGTGTACAGATGGACGCAAAGACGCAAAAACGTACAGACGCAAGGACGCACAGACCGACGGACGGCATTACGAAAACCACTTTTTCGGACTTCTCCATCATCGTAATGTTAGTTTTGATTACAACCTTAAATTTGTTGACACGAAACCAATACTTGGCCTATAGAGCAAGTGAATATCATAGATACGTTATTTATTAATAGACAGATCGGTTTAAACACTTTTCTGATGTTTTAACAGACTTATTATATTGACTAATATAGCCTGGTACGCAAATCGCGTTAAATTTTAGCTTTCATTCAAAAATCTCTCCAGAATTCAGCGGAGCTAAAATTTATCTAAGGACTTTAGCCCAGAGAGGTACGCAGTTGCGGATAAAGAATCAAATTTTTGTTTCCAACTGTACATAACTTATCTATTAGATTATTTATTAGTCAAAGCCTTTCAGTGTAGAAATATAAATTTGAGGAACAAGATAGGCGCTAAGTTGCTCCGCGAAATTGGGCCCCAGAAAATTAGGCCCAAAAAAATAATATAACACCCCAAAACTACCAGGGAGTAACAGAAAAGTTGCAAAAAAAATCGAGCGATTTTGTGCAGCTATTCTGTTACTCATTGATGGTTTGCAGCATGATCTTTTTCTTACCTCGTTCAAATATTCTGTGTAGATAACCAGCGAACGGCTTTTTGAAACATTCTTGAGGGACAATTTTAAAAGTGAATTTGTACAGAATACAATTCGAGTAAATATTTTGCTGCTGTGATGTTTATGGTGATGTATCATTTTCTCAAATAAAGTTCAATATGAAAAAGAAAAATTTGGGCTTCATTTAATTGTTTCCAAAAAAAAAGTCAAAAAAAATTTTGGTCTTTATTTCATTTATTTTTGGGGCATTATTTCATTTCGTTGGGGCCTTTTTGAATTGGGGCATAATTTCATTATGAAAAAAGTTAAGTTGGTAAAAAATAGGGTCAATACTTACGCATTAATGTAATGATATTTTAGGCTGCTTATGAGATTCTGTTGGAATTTTTCATAATGACGATTATTGAAATGATAAAAAAAATTATGGTTTTGGTCTCGAAGGGCTTTTATAATCCAAAAAATCCTAATCCTTTACTTTGACCACGTATCTAATCTTATAATTTTCTTTCAGAATTTCAAAAAATGCTTTGGCATTTTCTTCGTTCTCCTACTTACGACAACTTATTCGAATGGAGCTAGAATCTTAGCAGCATTTGTGTTTTCTGGCAAGAGCCATACAATGATGTATAATGCTCTCATTAAAGAACTTCTCCATCGGGGACATGAGGTACGAGTAAAATTTGTATCTTATAGGATATCAAATTTCAAATTTATTTAACACAATCACTCACATTACAGGTAACATTTATTACAAATTTTCCCCTGGGTGAAAATCTTGGAAGCAACTACAAAGAAGTACAAATTCCAATTTACGATTTCTGGAAGGACAGTAAGTACAAATTATACAAACAAATTATTATTATGAACTAAAACCATACAAATTTTCAAATTCTAGTAAAAGAACACTTTGGGGCTAAAACTCATTTCGATCTCACCACCATGACCATGACAGGTTTCATGGAAATGCTTGATATAATTGGAGAAAAAACTACAGAACATGCTTTAATACAGCCAAATGTCCAGGAAATATTCAATCGAACCGACACAAAAGATGTGTACGATCTGTTACTAGTTTCTCAATTCTATCAGGAGGCTTTTTTGACGTTAGGGCTGAAATACAATATTCCCGTGGTAACATCGAGCACTTTGGGTTATGAAAATTTCATGAGTCATATGATGGGTATTATTCAACCATGGTCATTTGTACCACATGGATTCTTGCCATTCGATGATCGAATGAATTTCTTGGAAAGAGTGCAGAATTCAATTGCATCATTGTATGAAGATCTTCATAGGGAATATATTTACTTACCCAAACAGGATGCTCTGGTTCTAAAGTATCTGTCACACCTTCCAAGTAAGAGAGGAATACTTCAACGTGTTTCAATTTAAGCGATTAACTTTCTTCTTTGTTTATCAGTTAAATTTCCCAGGATGTCTGAATTGGAAAGAAATGTGTCACTGATTCTTTTGAATAGCCATGCACCAATAACAACACCAAGGCCAACTATAGCAGGAATGGTTCCAGTTGGAGGATTGCACATCTACCCACCGAAGCCGCTTCCAGAAAATATTAAAAAGTTCTTAGATGAGGCAACAGATGGAGCGATATACTTTAGTTTGGGTAAAATATCAAACTTGTTTACTCTTATACCAGGAATTTTTTGGGAATATATAATTTTTTTTAAGGAACCAATATTCAAAGTGCTGATATGCCCCCAGAAAAGATTGCACTCTTTCTTGAAGTCTTTTCAACAATGAAGCAAAGAGTTCTTTGGAAATTTGAAGCCGATAAAATTCCCAAACTTCCAAAGAACGTTATGGTGCAGAAATGGATGCCCCAAAACGATATCCTAGCTCATCCAAATGTCAAAGTTTTCATAACTCATGGTGGGTTATTTGGCAGTCAAGAGGGTGTTTACCATGGAGTACCAATGCTGGGAATGCCATTCTTTTGTGATCAGGTACTTTTGTCTTCGATTTTAATAAGCGAAAACTTTTGTGTGGTTCAAGTATCAGCTTGATCTAGTATTCAAAGCTTTTTAAAAGCTTCTACTATATAAGATGCAAGAGAAAGTGGAATGATAGGAACCCAAAAGCTTTTCAATTATAAGGAATCTATTACTCTTGCTTTTTGTATAATCATTTCTTTCTAACATTCTCCCATGTAGTATCTCAACATCAAGAAGGCCACTAAAGCAGGCTATGCCATATCACTTAATTTTCCTGAAATCACAAAAGAAGACCTCAAACATTCTCTAACAGAACTTCTTGAGAATCCTTTTTACCAAGATAACATGAAACGAATTTCGGAAATTTTCCGTGATCGTCCAATGGGTGCTCGAGATACTGCTATGTATTGGATTGAGTATGTCATCCGACACAAGGGAGCACGACACATTCGATCAGCTGGCTTGGATCTGGCTTGGTATCAATTCTATTTACTGGATGTTATGGCTTTGGGAGTACTAGTTGTTAGTGTCTTAGTTGGAGCGATATACATCATAATAAGGTCTTTGTTAGGAAGAAGAAAGATCAAGGTAAAAAGGAGCTGAGAAAATTTTTGAAAAGATGTAAAAAATAATATTAAAGTTAATAAAAGATTGTAAAAAAATGTACTAGTTTGAAAATATGTTAATAGTTAAGAAATAATATATTCGAGATATAACTGCTATTTTCTCAATGATAGTGGGACATAGTTCCATCTGTGCAATGATTGGATATTTCACCGAAAACCGTTCAAAGAGTTCAACATGAACATGAAGGTATTTTATAGAAATTTTGTGCTGCAGCTTAATTTAGATGCAAACCATTCCATGTACTGATAAATTTTTGTTAGAAAAAGTATAGTTTGGGGCTGTGAGTTACTTACTTTTGCAGCGTTTCACTAGTTTTTGAAAGCAATTTACCAGATTTGTCTGTGTTTAAACATTTTCGGCTTTAATGTGTACCAGTTTCGACTTTGATTTCTTAGCTTCGGCTGCAATTCACTAGCTTCTTTACTAGCTTCGGGTGTAAATTATCAATATTTGCTGCAATATACGAGTTTCAGTAGTGATTAATCAGCTTCGGCTGCAACTTACCCATTTAGACTGTGATTTACCAGATTCAGTTGTAAACTACGTCGGCTGTGATTAACCACCTTTTGCTGTAATGTATACCAGTATTTGCTGTAATTTGACAATTATGGCTGTGATTAACCATGTTCTTTTCAGTTTCAAGCATTTTACGGCAACCATATTGAATAAAATTTTTTTTTTTTTGATTTATTTCGATTTAATGTTTTTTTTTCATAATTGAACGACGAATTTGTTTAATCATTTTTTCACTCTAATCCTAATTATATTATAAAACATTTAAATAACATGTATGACTAATAAATTAGGAAGCATTTTAATATTAAAAACATAAAAATCAATCACACAGTTTTTAAGTTGCAAGCATTTCAATACAACCATGTCGAGTCAAAACATTTTTTTCTTTCATTTAGGGGTCTTGTGCATAATGTAGATTCTACATGATGCAGAAGTCAAGCAACCCCAATTTTTGCAAGAAAATTAGTCATTTCAGGAAAATGAATAAATTTAGTTTAGTGCTCGGGCTGAATTCTTAACATTTGAACGTGAACATGCATTCTCAAAAAAAAAAAACTAATAGGTCAATCAAGCAACCTAAGCTTTATAGTAAAAAACTAATAAAGATGAAATGTAATCTATCCGCAAACACTCACAACACAATGAGCTTAACTAGAAGATCCAAAAAAACACAAAATTTATCTCTCCCTCTCATCTACCTAGCAGATTAATATATTTAGCGATGGAAATAAATCAACAAATTTCTAATCATTTTCATTGTGAATGAGTAGAATAAGGTGATTACAATGCCAATAGCATAAAAGCAGGTATTTGGGAGTGAAACTTTTAAAAGTAGCTAAGATGAACTTAGACACTTTTTTAGGATAGTTTTTTTGCCAGTTGTTTGTCGTTTGTCAGTTAGTTTAGATCACCCATATTAATACTGTTTAAATTTTTAAATTTGAGTTCCGATTTTAAGAAGATTGATCGTCAAAATGGTGAATACATTTTATTTTCTTATTTTTTTTTTTATCTTCAATCAGAAATTATGAAAGTCATTCTTATTTATTTTTAGGCGTGTGTGGGGAAATAAGTGTGTTGTGTGTCTATTATAAATACAAAAAGTTACAATGACCATTGATAAGGCTCCGGATAACATTTCTAGTGAATGGGTTTTTCATTTTTCTAATAACAAGTGCTTTTGTGAAAAGTAAAGGTGCTTAGAATTATTACTTGTGTATACTGCTGGAACATTATCTTCTATTCAAACCTTGTCACCACAAAAAACATATAAATGAATCAGTTATTGGAACACTAATGGCTATTAAAAAGTGGTTACCATAATTAGTTTGATAAGTTTTGAATGTATTAAACATTTTGTGTTACCTATTCGTTCAGAAATATTGTTGTTTTTTTTGTTATAATAATAAAAAAGTGACCTAACTTTTAACATCACTTGCATGCTGATGAGATTGCGTGACATGAAAAATAGTTTAGTTCTACACGTGTTTTGTTTACTATGTGTTATTAAATAACAATAAAATTAAACCAGAATAACTGAACAAAATTGTGACAGTAATGAAAATCACCGCCTTAAGATATACAGATTTTGTTTCCAGTCAGTTAATCATTTGAGTACAAAGCTTTGACTTTTTATTTTGTCTAAAAAATTGGATTTCTTTATTCTTTTATGATTTAAGAAAAATAATGACCCCTTAGTTCCCAAGAATACCTCAAATTAATGTAAATTAAATAGAAGAGTAGCATCTTATGGAAAGCAAGCTGTAAACTAGGGTTGCCATAATGTCTACAAATAGTTAACTATTTCATTTATTTCTTATCAATTTATTGGGAAATATTTTTGGAGGTTCTAGACGGAAGTAATAAAAGGAGAATCAAAATTGATTAGTTGAACGAGTTGAGATTAAATAAACTGATAAGGTTTTAATTGTTTAATTCCAAAAGGTTGTTTCATTGACAACTTAACAAATTTCACTAATATGTGGACTTTGTTGATAAGATGAATGTTTTTATTAAAAACGTGTTTCAAACGTGCAGAAATAAAATAAAAAATTGTATTAACTGTCGACTTATACTCAAATTTCTGTTGAGAAAATGAAATTGACTTAACAATTAGTCCCTAATGTTTCCTGGACGTGCCCAATCTTAAAAGAAATAAAAATAAATTACAGTTATTACTTAAATAACATAAAGAACTTTAAAAATTGTTTTGAACTCAAAACTAAGAATGTCATTTGATTTGATTAGAAAAGATAAGTTTTTAGAAAAAAAAAATTGAAAATCGATAGAGCGTTTTGAAAAACCTTGTTTAAAAATAAAATTGGTATCCCATTTTTAAGATAATATTATTGCACATCCAAAACCAAAATTTCAAAAAAATACAGTGACACGTTTTCGAAAAATTGATTTTTCAAAAAAAAAAATTCATACTTTTTTTAAAAATCCAAAAAAAATTTTTTTGAAAAAAAAAACCTTCTATGGGAGGTACATTAGTAGCATTTTTAGAAAAATTTCATTCATTTCAAAAATATGACCATGCTAATAAAAGCAGACACAAACATTTTAATCAAAATCGTTCGAGCCGTTTTTGAGAAAATTTAACTTTTCCTCGAGTTCAATTTTTTTACGAGCTAAACTTTGAGAAAAGAAGGCAAAGAGTTAAAGTGTGTGGGTCTAGGAGTGAAATTAGATATCTTAACCTGGGTGTACCTCAGGGATCCGTTTTGGGGCCTATTTTGTTCCTGGTAGGCCTACATAAATTCGCAATTTGCACTTCCATTTAGAGGAAAGCCTACTGCGTTTACTGATGATATTGATTCTTATAGTCCTTGAGAATTAGTATCCGGCATTAATTGGGATCTTGATCTGCTGAGGGTTTGGTTTGCGGGTCTAAAAACTGCTTGGTACGGCATATAAAAGGAAGGCTGATGTTGTTCAATCGGCGAGACGCATAAATTGGGAGAATTCCGTGATTTCCTGAACTCAACGATTACCGTTTTAAATGGAAGACTGGTTGCAAATCGACCATCGGGTTGAACAAAAAGTGCGGGTGCACACTAATTTTTCTGAAACAGGTTATGTTTGTGTATATCAAGATTTAAGTATACTCGAAATAACGTAGTCAGCTGCGGCTCCCCCGCTGACCCACGCGGATACGTGCGGGCTCATTCGCACAAGCACGCACCCGCGTTCAATCCGGGGCTGCAACACTATTTTTTTTTAAGTAAACAGTCGGTCGACTTTGTGGGTTCTAAGAAAAAATATTTGTCAGTGATTGATCTGCTCAGCTGAAAGCCACATGGCACGTACCGATTTAAGTTTTTCGATATTAAACACAGTGCTTATAAGAATCAAATATGCTACACTTAGCAGCGATATGAATCTGTAGTTCTTGCCGACATGGTATCGCCTTATCTGAAGAAACTAATGATGAAATTATTTTTATTTTGTATTTATATAGAATGTTAGAAAATCTTTGTGTTTCGCTGTGGTGCTGTTCCTCACCATATCATATTCAAATGCAGGTCGAATACTAGCAGCATTTGTGTTTCCTGGTAGAAGTCACTTTATGATGCACAAGACTCTCATCAGAGAGCTTCTTAACAAGGGACATGAAGTAAGTAATTCTTCTTCATATAGCTCCGAATGAAATTGAACAAATTTTGATATATTTTAAAGGTAACCTTTATAACAAGTGACTCAATGGGCGAAAATGTTGGACCAAACTACACAGAGGTGCTAGTACCAGTTTACGACTTCTGGACTGATGGTAACAAAATATTTCACCTACCTCTGTTTCCATTGTTAATACAAAAATTGATCCATTTCAGTTCAAGCTCACTTTAAAACTGACAATCTCTTCGAACTGACTAGTCTTGATTTGGGAGGGTTTTTGAAAATGTTGGAAATCATCGGTCTAAAAACCACCGAGCATGCTCTCCAACAACCTGGCGTTCAGGAAATATTCAATCGAACCGATACTAAAAATGTCTATGATGTATTACTTGGTGAGCAATTTTATCAGGAGGCATTTTTGACATTAGGTTTGAAATATAACATCCCTGTGATTCTATCGAGTACTCTTGGTTATGAGTCGTATATGAGTCAAATGATGGGTGTCATTACACCTTGGTCATTTGTGCCCCATACATTTCTACCATTCGATGATAAAATGAATTTTTGGGAGCGAGTCTCGAATACGTTTGCCTCTTTGTATCAAGACTTTCATAGAGAATTTGTATATTTCCCACAGCAAGATGCTTTGATTCAAAAGTATTTATCACATTTGCCAAGTAAGTTTTCTATGGCAATAAATTTAACCCAAAATTCAAATATTCTGTTACTTTTTTCTAATCTTTAGTAAAAATCCCTAAAGTTACCGAAATGGAAAAGAACATTTCTGTGATGCTTTTGAATAGTTATGTTCCATTGGCAACTCCAAGGCCAATTGTACCGGGAATGATTCCCATTGGTGGAGTGCACATATATCCACCAAAGCCATTGCCAGGGGACATTCAACAGTTTCTAGATGAAGCTACAGACGGTGCAATTTACTTCAGTTTGGGTAAGTTACTTAGAACAACTTTAAAACCTAAAAAAAAAAAAAATTTTTTAAAACATTAATAGGAAGCAACGTTAGAAGTGCCGATATGCCACCGGAAATGTTGGAAGTCTTCCTTCAAGTCTTTGGTAGTATGAAACAAAGAATTATTTGGAAATTCGAAACAGATGAGATTCCACAGCTGCCAGAGAATGTAATGGTACAGAAATGGATGCCACAAAGTGACATATTGGCACATCCAAATGTCAAAGTGTTCATTACACATGGTGGTCTGTTCGGCAGTCAGGAAGGTGTACATTATGCAGTACCTATGCTGGGAATGCCATTTTATTGTGATCAGGTAAATCTTGAAAAAAATGTATTAAGATCAATAGAGTCTGGTAAAATGTTTAAAGATTCGATTTGACAGCTAAAGATTTTCCAAACTAACCCTTTAATAGAAAATACAACACTAAGCTAGTTCAGGTTTCTAAGATCTCAGAGAAATCGCTAAGTAAAAACGTTGATAAAAATAGAAGATTTTACTGAGAAATCATGTTCATGTTCAGGTTTCTGAAATCCCTGATATCTGACAGCTGCTAACTTTTTTTGTTCTTTTTTTAGTTCTTTTTGTTCAAAGTTAATTAAAATTTCATCTGCTTTCAGCACCTGAACATGAACAAAGCTACCAAAGCTGGCTATGCAATAACTTTGAAATTCCAAGAAATAACTGCTGACCTACTAAAAACATCACTTTTGGAGCTTATAGAAAATCCATCTTATAAAGAAAATATTCAACGAATTTCAAATATATTCCGAGATCGTCCATTACCTCCAAGAGAAACTGCAATGTATTGGATAGAATATGTCATTCGTCATAAAGGTGCACGCCAAATTCGTTCAGCTGGCCTTGATCTTGCCTGGTATCAATTCTATTTGTTGGATGTTATTGGTTTTGTATTACTTGGAGTTTGCGTTGCTTGTGGAATCATTTTTGTAGCAGTGAAAAAAATTCTTCGAAGAAATAGTATTAAAGAAAAAACTAATTGAAAGTATTAAGTCTATTAATAAGACATAAAGCAATTATAAGACCATAATTTGCTTTATGTCTTATTGAAAGACATTCATATTTTTAATAAGACTCTTGTTAAGAGTAAATTTATACTATAAATCCTAGCAGGACTTTAAAAGAAGTGTAAATCGTTTAAACTCTTGTTCTTTTATCGTTATAATTATGATTATAAACTACGCACAGAGCTTGAATTGATGAACACAATTATAAAGTGGAGAACCTTGGCGAGATATTAAGATTCTTATTCTTATATCCAAACTACTATTAGAACCATTTTAACAAAAGATATATTATTAAGTAGTTATGATCTGTAAAAGAGTTAGAATTCATTTTTTTTTTTTTTAATTTCTGTAGCTTTATTTTGGGGATTATAGTTCATTGATTACTTACGTTTTAATCAATTAAATGAAACAAATGTCTTCAATACGAAATTATTTATTTTTTTAACATTTTATTTAACAAACTCTTCATTTTTTATTAGGATAAATTCAAACTCCACATTCTTCTTTCGATGAATATCCACAACAACAGTGTTAA
The DNA here is from genome assembly GCA_948107695.1 of Meliscaeva auricollis. Classification (NCBI taxonomy): domain Eukaryota; kingdom Metazoa; phylum Arthropoda; class Insecta; order Diptera; family Syrphidae; genus Meliscaeva; species Meliscaeva auricollis. The sequence goes on from OX403618.1 coordinate 79,571,624, forward strand.
TAAACAGAGCCTGAAAATATTTACAAAAATTATTGTTTTATTTTGGTTCAATAAGAAAAGTTAAGAGAAACAAACAAATTTTAATCTTCATTACTCTAATGAACTCTAATGACCAGTTTCATAAACATTTAACAGAATTTCAAATTTTTAAATGACGTTTGTTGTACGGAACAAACGTCATTGTATGATTTAAGAGCCTGTTAAATATTTAAAAGGGCTTTATAAAATCGCCGGTAAATAGTTTATTGTTAATTTCCTTGAACAAAAAAAATTACTTTTCGGTCATTAAAAAAGAAAATAAGTGAATGGCCTTTGATTTTATCTAATATTAATTAACAGAATTTCCAATTTAGCTTCAGTAAATGTTATCCTAATAAAAGTAGGTAATCCACAAAACATAACATTTTTTTGAATTAACAAAATAAATTGTTGTCACTCCTTCGTGGGCTTTAGTATAAGAAGATAAATACCTTAAACCTTAGAGAGATTTAAAAAAAATTAACCAAAATACCCTAAAATACAAATAACCAAAATAGCCCCACTAAAAGCTACAACCTATATTCAATAAATTACTCAAAATAATGTTTTATTTAATTTTAAAATAAATTTTAATTCAAATTCAAATTTAGGGATTGAATGGTGCCATTGAACGCATGCAACTATGCAATGCCATGTAATATTTTAGAATTGACCAACAAAAATGGTTGTTGTCATTACTTAATAAGTACACTAATGTCGATACAAAACTGCTGTAAAAAAAACATATATTCAGTACACAGTCAATTTCATTTCTTGTTTTCTGTTACTGAAGGCTTTCATTTTGGGACACAAAACAGAAATAAAACAAGTACAATACATATGTATGGGTAAGTGTTACACACTGCATCGACAGAATAAAGACTTTTTTTCTGAGTTTTCAAACCGAATGCAACGTTGTATTTTTAGAAATAAAAAAACCAAAATAAATATATTAAATTTGTATTGAAAAGTTTTTCGCAGTAAAAGTTGGATTGTTTCTTGAAAAAATTAATATATAAATATTATTTTTTTCATTTTTCCATACAAAGGATTTTTTTTTAATAATAAATGAATGCGTTCAGCACAAAAACTACCTAACTCTTGAGAATATTGACTATAAAAACGATATAAGATCAAGAATATGGATTTTCGTCATTTTAAATTATATTTTTTTTTTTTAATTGAATCGGAAACAAAATTAAAAAAAAAAAAACAGATCTTATTTTTACGGATATGTAAATATTTTTATTTAAAGTTATTTTCCATTGATATGTATTTTCCAAAAACAGAAATGAAAATAGTGATAATGTAGATAGTTGCAACAAAATAAATTAAATTATAAAAAAAAAAGTTAGAAATACAAAATTAATGAATGTATTATTCACTTACTACAGGAATATTGATTAGTTTATTGAACAGTAAAATACTAAAAACGAGATTTTAATTTAAAACTTTGATGATAATTTGGTTTTTTTAATAGTTTCCAGAGATCTTAATTTTCTGAGTCATGCTGCGTGTTTCTTCGACTTTAGATTCACGGCGAACATTGTAACGACCAGTGGTGTGTTCTTCTTGTTCCATCATACGAACATTGCTCTGCTTTTGATTGATTGCTGTCATTTCATTTTGTTTCTTCTCAACAATGCGGCTTTCTTCCTCTTGAGTGTCGGTCCTAGTCAATTTGCTGGACTTTTTCTTTGGTGTTTTAACTTCAACGATTTCTGCGAAATTAATATTATTTTTAATTTAAATAAAACTTCACAACTTCGGCACATTGATTCACTGTTAGGCGTGTTTGGTACTTTTTACAAGTTTTACAACATTCGTGCTCAATTTGGTCTTATTTTTAAATGTTAACTTTATAAGAAAATAAGAATATATTACATGCTTAATTTTCGTATCCAAATAATTTATTACTCATGCTTTTTAAGGTCGATTTTATTCAATTTAAAAGTTAGTTCAAATAAAAGTAAATATTTCTGAAAGGGTTTTTCATTTCAGTTTCTTATTACACATTTTAGTACTTTGTTGTGTGTAAAATTAAATTATTTAGTAAAAATATTGAAAAATGTTTCATTTCCGTAAGATTTGCCTTTTTCACATACCAACGTTAGCCGAGTTCCTCTGAAGGTAGACTACAAAATCAAAATCTAGTACTTTTATTCACACATTTTTTTCTCCGCAATAAAATAAGAATTGCACTGATTTCCTGTACCTTATATGCATTGAAAATCACTGATGAAGAACATAAACAGCTTACCACTATCAAAGGAACACGGGTTTTAAGACCTGCTGCACTGTTTTGCAATTGAAAGTTCTAGAATTTATTTCTATTATTGCTGCCAAAAGTTATACACGCATATAATTTGAAGAAAGTAAAAGATTTGTTGCTAAGCGAGAAATTTTTGACACAGTATATCAGCTGTCAAAAATTTAGATTCTGTTTTTTTTTTTATGAGATGCAGGCCACTTATCAAGTATTTTACTTTCAATTTATGTGTTAAATTTTTTTTTAATAGAGGTATTTATGCAACCTGGTAAATTTTCGGTAATCGTGGTAAAGATCCACTAAGCGAACTGTCATTTCCATACAAATTATACATGTTTTCCACATTTTCCAGGTTTACCATGTTTACCAGGGTTGCATGAATATCCCTAATATTTTGTTTGTTTGTTTGAATATGTCAATTAAAAATATCTGGAACCATGTTCCTTTTGCAAAATCAAAGTAGGTACCTACTAGTAGATGGAAGTTTTAATCTAGTACTATCATCTACACTTGCGTTTTTACTCATTATCAGTTCATGGCCAATGGTTTCCTTTTTATGTTAAAATAAAACTGTGACTTGAGACATTCCAACATTGTGACAGTATTTATAACAGTTATAAAGGTTAGTTGCCATAAAAAGCTTAGTCTTTAAAGAACTTCGTACATTTCGAACAAAAAAAAACTATTGTGTCTCAGGTAATCTCCAAAATAGAGGTCTCTGAAAATTTGGGGCTCGCACTGTCACATTGTTGGCATATCTTGAGTCACTTTCTTAATATATGTATATTTTCATGGATTAAGTATTGTTAATAACATCGAAATATATTGGAACATGGTTTAGCATTTTACAGTCTTCCATCATATTTTATGAACTAGGTATCAGTTAAATTTGACGCATAAGTAAAGTATACAACATTGAATAATACGAAAAAAATAATCATCATGCATCTAATTTCAACTCACCTTCAGACCTCTGTGGCAAAGTCTTTACCGACTCAATAGTTTTGAAAATCTTCTCGCCTGGCTCAATGATTTCTTCTTCATAGTCTTCAATGATTTCCTCTTCTTCTGAATCGTCTGGGTTCTCCTTTGGCACGGGATCGTACACAGTCTTAACTGCCTTCTTAACAATACCTTCGGCTGTGACAGTGGTATAACGATATTCAGTACCACCTTCAATCTTGATTGTCTCCACAGTGGTAACTTCACCGGGATTTTCTGATGGAACAATTTTCTTAGTTCCCGATTCAGACTTCAATTTCTTGGTGGTTGTGACATTCTTGTGCTTCTCAGCATCCTTCAGTTGTTTTTTGTAGATCAAAATCTCTTCCTCGGTCATTTCGACTTCTTCTTCTTCGTAGATTGTCTTGCTGGTGGTGATGGTTTTGCCATCTTCCATAACGGTACTGTAAGTGTATTCGTTACCTCCGGGGACCTTGCTTGAAGTAACTGTAGTTGTGTCATTCTGAGGGAAATCAGCTGGTGGTGGAGGAGCTTTTTTGCTCTTCTTCTTCTTATCCTTCGACGAGGTGGTTACACTCTTGATGTTCTCCTCCTGAATGGATTCCTTGCGAACAATGGTCTTCTTGCCAGAAGTTTCGGTCTTCTTGCTTACACGACGAGTCTCTTCAACAGTCGACTCGTGCCTGGTGTTGTATTCTTCATTGGAATCTTCATCAACTTGACGAACATTCCTCTGATTGGCCTCGACCAATTGTTTATTGGTGGATTTCTTTACATTCTTCTCTTCCTCTTCGGTGTCGGTTCTGGTCAATTTTGATGCAGCCTTCTTATTCTTTTTCTCAACTTTGGTGTTACTCTCATCGACAATTTCTTGTTCGACAGCATCGTAGAAAGTCTTTGTGCGCATGCTCTTTGAGCCATCATCATATACAGTTGTATAGACTTCTTCATAACCACCGGGAATCTCGCGAGTTATCATTGTGGTGTTCTTGTCGATTTGTACAACCTGATTGGATGACTTCTTGCTTCTCTTCTTTTTTTCTTGCTGTTGCTTCAAGAGTTCTTCTTCGGTGACAGGCTTGGGATCGTAGAAGGTCTTTACTTGAGTCTTCATAGTACCATTCTGCTGAGGAGTGGTAATATGGACTTCGTAACCACCTTCAATGTGTTTGTACAAAGTCTTAGCCTTGGTAACGGGATCGTATTCGATCTTACCATCTTGAATTTCAGCCGAAGTTAATTGTCCTATAAAATCAATTATTTTTAAATAAAATTTGACACAAAATGGCTACCCCGCTTGAGCTGTTATAAATTGCAATCCATTTTTTTTTTGTGTTAATGCACAAGCGCCTAAAAAGCCCCTTTTCTTTCACAAAAACTCATTAAATTTTAATTTAAGAATATAAATTTATTTTTTAATAGAAACGAAATTATTATTGTTCTTGTCTTTTTAACTTAAAAGCTAGTTTATTTAAAAATTCATAGCATTTGTTAACTATTAGTTGCTATTTGGATTTTCTGGACTTTTGCCTTGCTGGCGGTTGCGGGGCTTGTTTGTTAGTAGATTTAGCAGGACTTGGACTTAGTAAATTAGATTTTAAAAGTTTCGTAGCGGTTTCTTTAATTTCAGTTTCAGGCGGTGTTATTGAGGCATTATCGTCTGCAAAAAAGAAAATGTGTTTTTTTGTAACTTAAAATCGTTGGTTTTTATATCATTTATTTTGTCTGTATGGTGTGTTTGGTTTGTAAAAAAGAAGACGTATAAACGTTAAATCGTATATGATAAAGCGTTTTTATGGGGTGAAAAGGATAGGTTTTGTTTTGAGTTTAAGTCAAAAGATTTTGAAGTATGTATTTCTTCAATAGAAGTGTTTGTGTTTGGTAAATATTAACACAACATTAAAAATAAAACAAAAGAACACTGAAATTTACTTACGTCCCACAAATAATAAACAGAGCGGTCATAAACTTAATCCTATCAACTACAAGCGATAATTTAATAGTAAATGAACTAAATTTCAACTAACCATGTCATAAACTACATTTTTTCTTAAAATTGTTCCTCCAAAAGCAAAACGTAACAGGGACTGGACAAAACACAGCATAACTCAATTCTTTCTTGAATATTCTCGATAACGTACGAACACATTTGCCGTGTTCTGACAATTAAGTTCTAGAAGACGACCTCTGAACGATGAGTTAGCTTCAAATAATCTACCGATTTTGGCAGGTGGCTGGGTTGAACGGGCCTAACAAGAGAATTAACATCAAACACATTTATTTGGTTGATCCAAATCATTTCAGTATTCAGTTGATCAAAATTTGGTGAGTTAACTCGGGCTTAGCTGCTATTTGGTATTGAAAATAATTTAAGTTGACCAAGTATAACACTTTTGCTGACACAAATTGAAAATGATATTACTTGTAATTGTACATTTTATACGAACACGGAATAATATTATTAATTATACTTTAATACTGTTAAAGAATAGAATTAAGTGCAGATACATTTCAATTCAATCTTTACAAAAAGAAAAAGAGCGAGAGAAAAGATCAATAATGCTGTTAACAATTTTTTTAAAATGAAAGAGATACATCAAAATCAATAATACTGTTATACTGGTATACAAGCGATTATACCAAGAAACGGTTCAGTCTGTAACACCAATTTTTTTATATGAATCCACTTTTCAGTGTAATTCAGAGATCAGTGGAGTGAAGGAGGCAAATTGTGGATTGTGGAATCTATTATAAGCACAGAAATTTGACAACAGAATGAACTTTCTTCCCATTTGCATTTTGACATTTTTATACTTTGTGTTATTAAACAGGCCTTACACCAAATTGAAACCAAAAGAAAAACATTTAAGAAGAAAGTGAAAGAAGTTTTTGTGTGCAGTTAGGCAGTCAGTGTTACTATATTCATTTAACATCCAGGCATAATAACCGTAAAAAGTTTAAATGGTAATAAACGAATGTCAAAAGCAGCGGAAAATCTGCTTTCCGTATTGTTAAAATGAATAAACTCTCATAAATCATAATTGTAGTTATGATAATGATTACTTCAGTGAAAACTTTAGTATAGAATATCATTTTTGATGCTTATAACTTAGGAACGGAAAATGCTCTTTTAGATAAAAAAAAAAAAAGTTTATAAGATTTTATGAATTGCTGAAAGAAAAAAAAATTTTTTGAACATCGCTACGTATTCTAGAAACATGCAAAACATACGAAATTTAATAGGTATCAATCTCCTCTAAGTGAAAAAAGTGCTGAAAATAAAATTAACAAATGTTATTAACATTAAAACTGAAAAAAAAAAGAATTATAAAATAAAAAAATTAAAAAATAAAACATTTACAATTTAAAAAAAACTCTATATTTGATTTTTTTTTACATAAATTTTTCGAATAAAAATATTTAGGAACACATAAAATTTTAAGTTTTACTTTTGTGATACATAGCCATGAATATTGTGATGTTTATAACATAAATTATTATTTTTTTTCTCACTTTAAAAAAGCAACAATAATAACATATTTTTTCTAGCTAAATAATGATGTATGGTGATAATTATAAATGGTTTTCATTTAAATGCTGAAAAACATATATATAATTAAAAACATTTTACATACACAAACTACTGTTTTTTGAATGCAAAATGATAATTTGTTTTCTTAACAAAACAAAAAAAATTATATAAATGATGAAATGTGAATAAATAACACATTTTTAAATAAACAAAAAAATTAATAAAATTATAAAAAAAAGTGATTCATAGTCGTGAGAGTTTTGTTTTTTTTTCTCTCAGTGTACATGCATCAAATAATAATATTTAGTGTTCCGTGCAATACACCATTCCTTATTTTTTTTTTTTTTTTTTGTGGATGTGTTGTAATTGATATGACATTGTATTCGTATATGCTTGTGTAATTGATTGTTTTTTTTTTTTTTTTAATTTTAATTACTACCATCAGCAGATTTGGCATCAGGTTTCGATTCTAGAGTTTCTGTGATTTTCTTCCAGATATTGTCGAATGAGTCCCGGCCTGTGTAGTCAATATTTCCAACTTCCCAGCATTGGCGTCTCATTGAAGCTTCATAAGCTTCTTGTTCGCTAGAACGTGGTTCACCCAAACGAACTTGTGCTAGAGCACCAGCTAAGCCAGCCTAAAATAATATATAAATTTAATTTAATAAATAAAATAATTCATACTGATCAAAATAGAAAAAAAAATATATAATTTATTTTAAAATTATGTACAATGAATCCCGGTAATGAAACATTAAATAATTTATTTGTGAAGCTATTGTTAGTATGGGAAATAGTTGTGATACGTTTATTGTTATTACATCGACCATCATTGGTAGATCCAAATAGACGAATAGCAAGCTGCAATAAGAAAAACCAATCACCTTTTGTTTTTTTTTTTTAGTTATTATTTTTGTTTGTTCTAACTTAAAATTCTTCTAAAAAATTAATTGAATAGTAAAAACAAAAATTAAATAATAATGTCCCCTAAAATTACTAAACACAGGCAACAAAGTAAGTGAACAAATTGATAATGTGATGTTACAGGCATTAAAAATATAACTCCGGTATACGACTAATTTTTGTTTATTTGTGTTTAACCTAAAAAACAAAAAATAAAATATTTAAGATATAACGAGATGTTTTAAATAAATCATTATATAGTTTCTACAGTTTTTCCAAATCAAATTAAATCTTTGAATATTAGTTTTGCAAAATAAAAAGCTCTTGCAATAAAATTTTTGAAAGCTTTTTACGATATTTTTATTCTTTTGGGCATTAAATTAACCCTTTTGCAAACCAAAATCTACTGTTTGCTAAATAGATTCATTCTTTTGCAAATGAAATTTACGCATTGAGAATAAAATTCACCGTTTACAAATCAAGTATAATTATTTTTACAACTAGGATTTTCACATTTTTGGTAATGAAATTGGTTCTTTCTCAGAGAAAATTCACTGTTGTCAAGTAAAAGCCCTTGGTAAGTGCAAAACTATCACTCCGGAGATCTGGGTTGGATTCCCAGTCACTCCAAAAAGCTTCTGTTTGTTCTCTTTTATGTACATTAAGCTTCCATTTACTTCAAACTTTTATAATTTTGCATTTATGGTTTTCGTGTTCCTTCTCGGTATTCAACGATTTTTCCTGTGCAGATTTGTATAAATTTAAAATCTTGCTACATAAATTTTCTTTTATTTATGCATGAATCACTCTCTACGATTGCTAAACTTTTCTAATATATTAAAAAAAAAATCATTCGAAAAATAACAAACCTTACTGTTTAGTTCATTACTATTTGACATTTAGTTAGTTTATTTTTTTCTGTTTTTTAAATAAAATTACTCGAACCACGCAAAGCAAAATCTTTTCTACAACTACAACACTAATTTTCTCGCTTACTTCTCAATGAAATAAATTGAATTTTAAAATTTTCAAAAATAGACTTGGATATGTGATGCTATAAATACAAGCATCAGTTGAAGGTATTGTGCAAAAAAACTATTTTATATTATACGCAGTATACTTAGTTTGTTGTATTTTGTAAACAGAAAATCAGTTTAAAATGTAAAAACAAAAATTTGGGTAATTTTTTTTTTCATTTTTGTTTTGTTTTATTACTTCAGTAACAACAAATAATGTTGTTAATTTACAAATATTGCTTAGTATATTGCAAAAGTAAATTATTAAAAGTACTATACTACTAAGTCACTCGAATTGATGAGAATCAACAAGAACGAACATTTTACTGCTTTATTAACATTTGTTTCCACAGTATTTCCGAATGGGTGGTACGATTTGGATGATTCTTTTTGTAATTGAAAGCTGGTGATCTTCGTTGGGTCCCATTTTAATTTGGATCAGTTTTAATAGCGGGATCCATAAGAAAATGTTAAAAGTCTTAAATTTGAATTCGGTTGTTTTTCTTTTGAAAAGTATTATTTCTTAATCTTACAAAAGTAATTTAATTTTTGAGAAGTGAAAAAGTATATAAATTTTAAGTGGGAAACCATTATTTTTCTGCATGCAGGTGACTTTAACAGGAAGACATACAATTTTATTACAATATTCATAGTCGTTGATGGTCACTCAAATTGATGAGAATCAACAAGAACGAACATTTTTCTGAACTGAAGTATTATTGAAGTATAGTTTTGTTTGAATTCTTAGACTTTAAAAGTGAATGGGTAAGAAATTGAGATGAAAAATAATTATATTTTCTTTATGTAGATGCCTTTTAAAGACATTTATTTTATCATTGGGATTTGTGTTTTTTTGTTTAATGTTTGGAAGTATCTAATAATTATTAGTTAATGCACTGAAACTAGGTTTAAGTAACTACAATCAAGCAACATAAAAAACTTTTTAATACATGTAAGTGTATACACAGAAAGGAACAAGTTATGTGGTTAAGTTAAAAATATCCCATAATTACCTTGAGGAAGATTACTAGACTTTTATTTGGTAAATTAGTTTTAATACATTTTATTTTCTATTATTATTGAATCCCATTTTGTGTCAGTCAAGTTTATTACCGCATGCACAGTTTAATCCTCTACAACGGAGACGAAATTTTTTATTACATAATGAGAACCCGAAAAATATACGTTAGACAAAATCAAAAATTAAAAAAAAAAAAAAAAATATAAAAAAAACGATACGAATACATTTTTTAAAAATGTAAATGAATTAATGTGACAAATTTTCCATGAGAGACTACACATAATGCTTATGAGAAGACACCACTGTTGTTTTTTTTTTTTTTTGCAAACGAACCCAAATTATATAGTAGTTATACTGACTACATGCCAAATTCGAAAATATTTGAACTTGAGCAAATTTTCGTGTATACAAAATACGCACCTCATTTGCGATGGGTTTATTATTTGTGTCATTTTGCGGTGTGACATCAAGTGAATCCTGATAATCATCATCACTATTACTATCACTCGATACTGTTATTGCACTTGAGTCTAAATTGTATTGATTTTCTTCTTCATCCAATAGAGCTTCGTTGAGCGACTGATTTAATTCATTTTCTGTAAGTGTACGGTGGGTGTCACTGTTTTCGTTGTTTAATGTTTGAAATCTACTCGATTGTGGATCAGCATTATGCCAATGACTTTCAACTCTTTCCTGTTGTTTGTCAATATTTTCTGACCAATTTTGTTGTTGATTGTGATTATTTTGATCGTTGGGAGATTGTTGTCCAATTTGAGGTGAAGCATCAGAAGAAGAAGTGTGGTGGGTTTCATTATAATATGATGGATCATGATGAGAAAATGACATTTGCTTTTCTGGCTCTGATTGTTCCATAACATAAGTTTTTGGTGGTGGTGATAGTGGCGGTGATGGTGATTTTTTGTGGTAATTGTTAAAATTTTGTTCTTTAAGTTTTTCCAAATTTTCATAGTAATCTTCCCAAGGATCATGGTAGGGCTGAATATCATCAAAAAAATTTCCACTATCATAATTTGATACACTAGGAGAGGACGACAAATTGGGTGTGTAATGTTGTGTTGCCCATGTTGGAACATTTTGGGTTTCCTCTATTGGCCAATATGTCCGCATATCATGAATCTTTTTTTTTTTTTATTTTTTGTTTAATTTGGAATAAATTGTGTGTTTTTTGTTTTGTTTTTTTTTTTGCGTTTGGTTTTTGGGAAAAAAAAGTTTTTTTTTGTTAATTAGTTGTTAGTCAAACATGCTTTGAACATAATGCACATCAATACACAAGACAAGGGACATTTGGAAAGGTGTCAAGACTAAACAAGTAATCGGATTTAAATATAGTAAAGATCATTTATTACATTAAAAAAAAATAATAAATTACTTTTTGTGGAATAAATGAGCCTTTAAGTAATAAAATATGGCAAAAAGGTTTAAAATTTTCGCTCCTTTCAATATTTTAACGATGAAATAGTGAATATTTAACTAAAATTACTTTAAACGGCCGTAAAATCTATTTTTTTCGGACGGAAATAGGGGAAATAAGCCCTTAAAGTTAAAAAAATAATGTTGCTAAGGTGTGATTTTTGATTTTGTTCATGAATTTGAAAGTTTTGTTTTAAATCTTAATTGTACATAAATGACAAAAATGTAAGGTACAACAACTTTTATGGGCCTTCGTTAAAAAAAGTTCCAAATTTGAATGTGAGCCAGGAAGAGCTTAAGTTAAAACTTTTAACCCATAAATTTGGGCACAAAAATAAATAGGCTTTCAAATTTATATACAAAATTACGATGCATCAGTACAAATTGTGGTTCAAATTCATATACAAAGTTGGAAAAGTGAATAAAAATGCAAACGTTGTGAAAAGGTACCTTTTTCTTATACCTATGCTTAAATGCCATTTTAAATGATAGGAACAGAAATAAAATCTAGAAATGTATGATTTTTTTCGTTCTATAAGACAAATCATTTACTAAAATAAATTTAAATTTAAAACGTGTTTTGTCCATAATTCCAGAAACAAAAACACAATATGCCATTTTACTAATTTCAAAAGTCCCTAAACAATTTACAACTTAATAAATCCCCAAAAAAATGTATACTGCACAGCAGTGCATTTTTACTGAAATGGCTACACGAACAAGAAATTTTGAAATCTAAAAAAAGTAGTTAATCAATAAATTTAAAGCCGAGTCAAAAATATAAGATCCCTTTCTCTTTTTTTTGTCTAAAAATAATTATTCAAATAACTTCAAATACGCAACAAGCTAACATAAAGTAATGAACTCTTGAACGTACCTACGAAATAAAAAAAAAATAAAAGTGCGTTCTTTAAGTTTATTTACTTTTTTTAAATTTATTTAGATTTCACTTTCGTCGTGTGCGATGTGTGATTCCTTGTTTGTTATTTGTTTGCTGCTAATCTTTTTTTGATTGTAGGTTAAAAATAATATACCTACAGTGCTGCAGTATAGGTATGACACAATCAATGTCAAACGCTATTCAATAGCAAATTGAGAAAGAATTGGCCTGAAATTTCTTCCTAATTTCAATTGAAATTATGTTTTCTATACTTTTACTGATAAGAACTTTTAAATTTTTGTTAAAAATTATAACAAGGAAATATGTACACAATAGAAAATGAAAAAAAAAACATTATGTTGTTTTCAACAAACACGTGGTTAAAATAGATTAATAAAATTTAGTATAAAGATTATCTTATCTTATTTTAATGTGCAAACGGCCTTGACTTTTTTAGAAAAAAAAAACAAACTATTTTTATATTTTGTATTGCACTGGACAAATTGATTTAAAATTTTCGCAGATTATGTTTACTAGAAGTTGCATAACAACTATAAAATTATTTATATTGAAAGATTATCAAAAAATAAAAATCTAAAATGTTCTACTTATTATAATTCAAACCTGTGGCAAACACTGAAGAAAGAAAACATTTGAATGGTTCCAATTTTTAAAAAAGTATACCTAGTTGATGAAGTTTTGGGCATAACTAAGCAAATTCTAGAGAACGAAATACAATCTATAAAATAAGGCTTAATAAGCTTATTTAGTTTTAATTATTCTTACTTTTATGAGAAGGAAGGTTTTCTTTCTGTACTTAAATGAAATCGATACAAAACACTAAAATAATCAACCCGAAAGACTTCGTATTCCTGGTCCAAGAAACAAAAGTGAAAAATAATAAATCAAAAGAATTTAAGAATTGGACCATCTAAAATAGTCAATGGAGTTCCACAAGGTGGCTTACTATTACCTCTCTTTATAGGTTAAAGAAGTTTGTCGGTATAGCTCTTCTAAATACTTTGGGAATATTCAAACACAATATTTAACTGTGTGACGAAAACAGGGTTAAAATCATAAACGCGGTCGGAAACCTATCACGATTTGTAGAGCTTGTTGCACTGATTACAAAACGGTATGTACAAACTCCGTATCACCCCCAAAATCTAGACTTTCAATCATTGGTAAAAATCTACCTTCGTCAAATTTTAGATTTTTTTAATGTTTTGGAAAGTAGACACTAAGACCTTTTCAGCAATGTAAAAAAAACATGCGGTGTGATTAAACCATCTAGACTGTATAAGCTAAACAACTTCAAAAATTCTATTTTTTTCGTCATTTACCCAACTTCGACATCAATTTAAAGCATAAGTTTCTAGAACTACAAACTGCTTTAAAAATATATTCTAAAAAAAATGTTTATTTCCAAGATAAACAAGATTTTTTTTTATAAAAATCGATTGAAAATTGGCTAAGAAAAAAAATTTTAACAATTTCGAACCAGATACAGAATTGCAAAGGTTTAGGAACCAGAAAATTTTGGTTTAAACCAAACTATGTAAATGTTTTTTATACTGTTTAAAAGGTCCAAATGCCTTCTTCAAAAACAGTAATAAAATCTAAATTTGGTAAAAATTTGACGAAGCTAAATTTTTTTCAATGGATTAAGGTCCAAAAAACAGTTTCTTGGCCCTAAGTCAAGATTTTGGGGGTGTTACGAAATTTGTACACACCGTTTTGTAAACAAATTATTCTTTTAAAAAACCAAACCAGCTTCACCGGTTAGTTGAGATTTTGGTCAAAAAAACCTTACAGTTGCTTTAATTGTCTAAGAGCCAGTAGCCATTTACCAAACTATTATAGTGGAAAGCCTGAAATTTTGCGTTTACCGAAGTTTTAAAGTACAAAATGATTTTTTTTGCTACCAAAGATTTCCAAAAAAATATTTTCATTAAGCCTGTAATTCCATCAAAGGTCAGAACTCCAGTTTTTTTAAGAAATTTTCTCATATCTATTTTTGGATAGTAATTCATAAAGTTATGTGCAATGGAAAAATGATTTTGTGTATTTACATAAAAAAATAAAACCTGTGTGCTTGAAGTGCAAGTGCAATGTGCAAAATTCTAATTTCTAGAAATATACCAACAAAATATGAAATTTCTTCTAAAGAAAATATCAAACGAAAAATGAAAAAATTCGTCTCAAAGGACCAAATGCCTATTTTTGTTTGATTTTTAAAATGTGTGCAGTTTTATATACAGAATTGCTTAATGTTGAATTTTAATGTTTCTACAAATAAAAAAAAAATCTATCGAAAGAAGCGCACCTATCCAACAACCAAAACCAAAAGAGAATTATTTAACAGAAATAAGAAGAAATTAAGGTATTTATTGTAAAACCCCCTTCTAACTAAGAATATATCTCTGCACAATCTTACCTCCTCTTGAAAGAAATATTCTGCATGTGGTAGCTTGTATAAAACGAGACAACATTGATTTTGTTAAATTTAAGTTTAATTTTTATTTTTTGTCAAACAACAAAAATTTTTTAATTAAATTGTTAATTTTTTTTTTTTGAAAATCAAGAATAAAACGAAATACAAAATTAAAAAAAAGGAAATAAACTCAGGTAAAGATTTTAAACAAAAGACAAAACAAAAGGTACATAATAAAGAATTTAAAATATTTAGTTTTGATTTTTTTTTTTTTTAACTCACCATTTGATCGGATAATCTTTGATGAACGTTATCACAGAAAATATTCCACCACAATTGAATGAAATCACCAGCATGAGTGAACATTGGAGGAATTTGAGCGACTTTGGTTTCTGAATTAAAATTCAACAACCATGGCTTCATTTTTCCAGCAAAATGAAGAATTTTTATTTTGTTCTTAAATCTGGTGGGGCAAAAAAAAATAAAATTCAAACATGAAAACTTTGTATTCACCATACTTACTCTTTAAATGCTGGTAAGTAACTGTAAACGGCAAAAGCTGCTGTATTGTATGTGTATGGCAAATGCTTGCTGATGTCAGTGTGTGCCCATTGTGAGAAATATGAATTCAAAATACCCTGATCACCTCCATCGAAACTGCCATTTTTCGCTGCAAATTCAATGATCGAATTGAAAGTGGCTTCATTTGGACGATACACAAAGACACCAGAGTTAAAGCAATCTGGCCAACATACTTCTGGTGCAGCTGATAATTCTTCACGTTCCATTAATTCATCGGCATTTTGAATGACCTAAAACAACATTTTTATTTTTATTAAAACTCGAACAACAAAACAAAATAAAATGCTTCATTCTTTTAGAAGAAATATACAAAAAAAAAAACCTACAAGTGTATCAGAATCAAGGAAGACACATTTCTGATATTGCACAAGTTTCCAGCAATGGAGTTTTGTAAAGGTGATACCGAGTTCGGGACGAGCTAAAATTGCCAAATTGGCAGCATCTTTTGAGTCCAAAACATTGACCTCTTGCACTAGATCGAATACATCTCTCAGTCTACTGCGCATTGCTTCGGAGACAGTTGGTGTGATCATAACAACCAAATCATGGACAGTTCCGACACGTTTTAGCGAATGTGCCAGAACCATGGCACCCAGGGAGTATGCATCGTTTGTTGTTAACGTCACCCACGCACATTCTGTAATAATAATAAATAAAATGTTTAGTAATTTTTTTGTTTTTGTTATTTTTCTTGTAAAATTCTAGCTATTAAGTCTAAAATTACAAAAAAAAAATTCATTATTTTCACACCATAAAACATACATGCACTCAATTTTCAAGTGAAATATCATTAATTTTCTAAGAAGGCAATTTTTATTTAGTATATATACAAAGTTTATATTGGTTTTGTCTAAATATTGTATCTAGAGTAAATAAATAAATAAATTTTGAGTTCAATTTTGAAGAAAAAAAAAAGAAAAAACATTCTGGTTCTGGGTGTTTGCCCAATTTCTTAAACAAACAGTGCCGTGATAAAAATAAATTAATTCGAAGCGACACACGGTGGCTTATAAAATTTTTCGAGAAGCATGATACTGAGAGTATCCAGTCTGTTGTGTTTATTATCGAAAAAATAATGACGAAGATTAATGATGACAATGGAATGGATGTTCGAAATGATTAATTTGGACAGATGATTTTAGGTTTTAGACTTTTGACAATGAGGTGGAACGTCTGATTTTTTTGTTTTATTATATGATGCTTAGGAGTATTTTTTTTTTCAATTTAAAATAAATATTTATGGAGGAAGTAACTATTCGAAAAATATTGTTTTCTGAACACAATCTGGTATTTTGAGAAAACTGTTTTTATAAAAAAATAATGGGGCGATCTCAGCAGAAAATTATAAATTTTCTACAACGTAGAAAACAACTGCCTAGTAAAATTAAAATTGTCTTGTAAATTAAAAGAAACTTATTTAAATAGGTCGATTTTGAAATTTATTCAAATAACTCCAGGTGGAAATTTTTCATAAGTTCACTAATTTATATACTTATGAATATATGTAAGCTATTTGGAAAATATAAGTTGAATCTTTCAAATAAATTTCACAACTTTTCTAAATATTCTACACTATTGTTATTTATTACTTTCAAATCACAAGTTCGGTTTTCTCTTTCTTTTTTTAAGACTCATTGATGCAACGCTTTTGTATCCTTATAATGTAGGTGCCAAAAGCAGAATTCTATTACATTTTTTTGTCAACCTCCAAACGCATTTAGTTTCAAATGCATTTATTAAACGTTGCATAGACATAACTAATATAAATAAAATTCTTGTGAGGAATTGTAACTTTATGCAGTCTTGAAAATACATTTAAATAAATGTGTAAGTAAACTTATTTAAACTAGATGCCTTTACATATTTTTTTTTGTATAAGTGTAAGTCAGTAGAACTTGAAAATTGCATGAAAAATAATGCGTTCTAAAGTACGATTTTTGAAAAATGTTAACTGCTTAAATTTTTCAAAAATTCTCAATATATTGATTTTCAATAAATTCCACCCTTTATATTTAAAAACAATTACCTGCTTGCTTAGCCAAGTAACAGGGGTCCAAAGAATATAATGAAATAAAATGCTTGACTGGAACGCAAGGACTTACTCTTGTGCTTAAAATGTTAACACTTTTGAATTAAGATTTTGAAAAAGTATTAGCTTTAGAAAATATGAAAAAAAAATCTATTTTTAAAAGACTAAAATAGCTGCACTACCTCTAAAAGAAACAGATATGACATTTGGTTTCTTCTACAAAAATGAAGTTTAAAAAAAAAATTTATTTACCGTTAGATCTGTTTAAAAAAAATAGTTTTTGTTTTCAAAAAATTAAAAACTAATCGGTATGCTATTTTCGAAATGTTTTTTGTTAACATATTTTTGTTCATGAAAATTTGATTTTTCAAAAAAAAAAATTAAATTTTTGTTTTATCCAAACACGATTTTTGAAAAACAAAAATAAACAAATCGCTTCCATGGCAGAAGTTTTAGAAGAAAATGGATTCAGAAAAGATCTTGCCAACAAAAACGCACATATTTGTGTATCGAAATCATAAAAGATCTCTTTTTATAGTGTCACAACTTAAAAATTTAAATTTTTGAATGCTTTTTGATTTTAATAAACAATTATAACCAATTTTTCATAAATTTTCTTTCAATTTCATTTGCTATTTCAAACTAGGATAGCATAGTTACAGCTCGCCACATTGAAATACATATATTTGTAACCTGACCAATTATAATTAATAAAATTTATTCTCAAGGTGATGTGATGTTTTTTTTCGGTCAATAGTAACGTGACATTATATTGAGTATAATGTCAGAAATGTGTCAGCAAACTATTAACCCAATATTAGATCCATAATACATCAAATTTAAATAATTAAATTGAAATTGCTACCAAAAATACTGAAAAATCTCAGACCATTTACACGAGGAAATGAAAAACTATAAGAAAACAATTTATTAAGAGTCTGCAAATGCTTCACACTACTTTAAATTGGTTTTAAGGTGCACTTTTCGATGGTTTAATCTTTAATCTGTTATTCATTTACTTAAAAGATGTCAAAAATCTATCGGATTTTATTCGGAGCTTGGTGTTATACTCTTTAAATTCTCCTATATTGCGGATAACCTCGCAAAAAAAAAAGGGTTGTTAATCAAACCATAATAGGAGTAGATTCCCAGTAAACATAATTAAAACATTTTTAAAGTACGTACATAATTTTTCATGAACATATTTTCTACAATACAAAGTCAGCTCCTACCACAATTTTTTAGCCTGTAAGACACTTTTCATTAACCTCAACTTTGAGAAAACTTGGATTGGGATCAGTCTTAAATTAATCAAATAATGAATAATGAATTTAGTGCAAGCTTCAATAATAACAAAACTCTAATTTAAAAGCCGTTTTCTGGTAAGCAAAAATATTTTTGAAAACAAAAATCAAAATAAGTAATATTATAAATATTTAGTTTGCAGCTAAGCAAAAAAAAAAAAATTAAAACGTATTTTGATTTAAAAATAAATTCATTATTTAAAAAATACAAATAGACATATTTTACAATTTTGAAGAGGAAACAAACAAGAGGACAGTACAATTTTTCACATTTTGTTTTATTGTTTTTTGTTTTCTATAATAAACAAAAAAAAAAATGATGCGTCACATTACAATAAAATTTATCTGCATGCGTTTGGTTGATGAGTTTGTTTTGTTTGTTTTTAATGGTTTTTAGGAATTGTTTTTCAAACAATTGTATGTTTTTTTTTTATTTTTAGTTCCTATAAATATACAAAAAATATGTTATCTATGTAGTAAAAGAATTTCAAAGCACACAGCATTTTTAAGTTCTTTTTTTTTTATTATTAATTATTGTTTTTCTAATTGAAAATGAAATTCCATTAATTTTGTTATAATTTAATATCAGCAGCTGTTAAATGTTGGCAGTTGTTTTTTATTTAAGCTCAAGATGTATATTTTTTTTTAATTTTTTTTTTTTTTTGAAAATTGTATCTACCTTCTTAAATAAACAAGGCATCCAGCGGCACGGCGCGTGTGTATATATGATGAATAGAATACCAATTAAATTTGATCATTATGGTGTGAGTGTATTTATTTTTTATTCGTGTGTGTGTTTTTTTTTATTTCATTTGTGGTAATTTAATGGAAATCCTAAAAAAAAAATAAAAATAAAAGTGTTAATGTAAATGTGTTATTCGATGTTAAATGAAACCACATTGTTAGACTTACCAGATACTCATGATTTCATGATGAAATTAAAAATGCAATCAATATAATCATTTTTTGTGTGTTTACAATTATTTAAAAAAAAAATCACAAACATTGTTCGTTTTCGAGAACAATCAACGGCAGGAGAGGTTTTGTGTTCTAATTTTGGAAAACATACACAAAACCAATACAATTTTGTTGTTTTTTTTTTAATTTTATTTTTCGCGCGATATAAATTTTAATTTTGGAATCAAGTTGAAGAAGATACACTACACATACACGTGTTCTACTTTAGTTTCTAGAGACAAAAATAAAAGATGCGATGCAAAAAATGTATAAGAATTTATTTCAATGCATTGCGGGAGGTTGAGGAGTTTTTTTTTAAAGAGTTCTGCCCATGTGTGTGTGTTTTTTGAAAAAAAAAATATAATATATATAATATAATATTTTGATCTGTATTTATGTATGCGTGGAATGTTAAGTGCAAAAGAACACCCACGATTTTATAGACATTGTCAAAGCGATTTTGGCCTTGAAAAAAATTTAATTTGTTGCAAATGTTTAGATGTGACTTGGCTTTGAAAATAAATTTAAAAGGGATTAAGTGGAATAAAATAAATCATTGGATTATAGAAGACGAAAAAACATTAAAAAAAAATGTTTTTGAGATGGAAATAAACCATGCCAAATTCAAGTACGAATGTACATATATGTAATGTTTACAAACATATGCAGTTGTTTATATTTTTACAGACATTTTAGATATTAAAATTAATCTAAATCTCAGGACCACCATTTAAATGTCCGCAAATACTATATGCAGCAAAGAAGGCTGTACATTTACACAGTTTTTGAATATGCGTTTTACCAAAACTTTTGAGAATCAAGTATTCCAGGTTTTGGATACATACCTATATTATTTTGAAAATCAATACCACCGTTCATTGGAATAATGAAAAAAAAGGAAAATTTGTTGTACTCCCCATACAACAGTGACATTTTTGGAAGGTCTTTGTATGAAAAGTACAAAAATTTTTGATTCAAATTGGCTGAATTAAGTTTAACTTAAATTAAGTTTATGTACATATAATCCTCAAATTTTGGAGTTTACAGATTCCAATAAATATAAATAGAAATAGACTAATTCTGAAAAAATAATTGTTTTTTTTCCAATTGCTAATACTTATCTATCACACTACATGTACGGAAAAGTAGTAGAAGTAGTATGTGTTAAAATCAGGCCAATTTCTCTTCTAAGCAACCTACGAATATTTGTGTAAACTCAAGAAGACTTCTGGCGATAAAAACATTTCCCCAGTAATTCCAGTTTGGTTTAATAAACAAACATTCAAAATTGCTCCTAAAGTTTCATCAAGACATCACCCTTTTGTCAATAAAATTAAGACATTAGGCATTTCTCCAGCTAAATAAATTAACAACAAATAAATTAACAACACTGGTCTGCAGCGAAAATCGCCTTCAAATCAAACTATACTAAAGGATTTTGGCATGCTGAACCCGAATCTGAAGTCAAAACTACCCTAGCAATTACCCTAACCCGTCACGTTTTCGAGATTGCATTTCATCTGTCTAAATCATTTAAAAATTCGCTTTCGATGCAAAGATATTGCAAAGTGAAAATTATGATTTTTCCAAAATACTCTCTTAAATCCAATGAAAGCGTTTTTAGAGGCGCAAAGTTCTGAAGTAATAAATTTCAATGGCCAACTTTATGTTTTTTTTTTAATGATGAGCAAACAAAATAAAATTCCAACAAAATTGAAAAACTTACAAAAAATTGTTTTTTTATTGTTATTGGTACATAATCCAATATATGAAAATTTTTCGCTAAAACCGTTTATGAAGAACAAATCTAGCCAACCTTACCCAATTTATGTCTTGGCAATTTGTACGACTTCTGGATTCTTCACAAAAAAAAAATGTTGAAAAATCGTGCTTTTGAAAAGCACAATATATGTTTTTTTTATTGGTTTTGCTCTTCTTTATACCATAATTAGCTTTGTCAGTATCAAGAGTATAGAAATTCCATACTATCCTACGCATAAATTAAAAGTTTTTTAGATTTTGTACCTAAAAATGGAGGACTGCTTAAAATAAATACTTTTTGTTCTTAAAAATGTAATTCATTAATTCATAATGAAACGTAGGCAACACTGATAATACAAAACGAGGAAAAAACAACTTTTTACAGTTAAAAAAGAGGACTTGGTCTAAGAGAGTTGGTGGTAATTTTTGATATTTAATTTGTTGCTCAAACTCAGAGTTCTTCTTCATATAGTTCAACTTAAATTCAACCGGTTACGTAGTAGCTTTTTAATCAACGAAATAGAGAAATGAAACAAGACTAAAACACACTTGCTAAACTGGGTACCTACTCTGCTGAATACTGATAAGAAAACCACTGTGTGACCGTCCCTCTTTCAAGTCATGGAAAAAGAGACTTAATCAGTGACGTATTCAATATTCTCGCTCAAAATTACACCTCTTTTTCTTGTATCTCGTTGTTTTGGCGGGCTATGCGCAGTTGAACTTATTTTTGTTTTTGTTTTTTTTTTTTCTTTTTAATTTTGGCACGAATAATTAAAAGAAAAATACAAAAATTTGCGAGGCTAATAAAAAACAACATAAAGAACATAAAAACAAGTTGTGCAACAGCCAAAATAAATAAAAAGTAGCAGCTTTATGGTTAAGACAGAGGGCGGTAAAGTTGAGACCAACGTACAACGCAGAGTTCGTAAAGAATAATATATAGTACCTTTTGAGCCTTGGTCATGATCTTGATGTCGTCTGTCTAGCTTTAGGTTGTTATTTTAGGATAATAATGTCAATGTTGTGGTTCATTGCGATTTCCCGATTGTAAATTTCGATATTCAAGGGTGCTACGTGACTGAAAGTTCTTTTGAAAACATGCGTTAGTATTTTTCAAAATGTACAGAATCGAAATATTTTATTTAATGAAGAATTTCGTAAGATATTTTACATACAAAAAGAAGGTTTCTAAACTAAATTATCAGTAAATCAACTTTGTTATGGAATGCAGTACCTATATGGTTCGTTCTTGTTGATTCTCATAAAATTGAGTGACCTGGGTTTCTTGTTTAAAATTTTTGTTTTATTGTTTTTTGTTTATAATTTCAATAGTTTTCGAGATGAATATTTACTTTTAAAAAGTAGATTCATTTAGAATTAATAAATATGCAGATCATAATTTAAATCTGCCAACAAATTAGCCAAAGGAATTTTTTGTCACATTCACAATCAAAAACTGCTTTCATTTTTCCAATTAGATATTTTGGTCTAAAAAGCGATTGTATTTGGAAACTGAAGTAGTCATTTTTATTGGAATTCCTGAGTATATTCTACGCAGTATTCTCCTGTGTTTTTTTTTTTTAAGGACGCAGCCTTCATGCTTGCTCAGGTCACCCAATTTTAGTACTCGTACTTGGGCCTATAACACAAAACTACAATTACTTGTATTACGAGTTAAAAATTGTCAATTTTGTATGGAAAAATGTAAGATTGCACTTGTAATACAAGAACTTTTAGTTTTGTATTATAGGCCCTGGTCCTAACGTAAGGAGTCTATAAACCGAATATGAAAAAAATCAGTTGTTGCATTTCTTTTGTTTTCATTATTATTCTTTCGTCCACATTTCATTTCATTGAATTTATGTATGATATTGATTGATTGATTTTGTTGGCCACAAAGTGGCCAACCGATAACAAACAAAATTTAGCTTACAAATTGTATATTCTTTGACAATAGTTTGTCTTAATTTAAACTTCACTTTCCATCTCTAAACAAATAATAACATTATTAAATTAAGGTTATTCAAATATTGTCACATTCATATCGATTGGTAAATATTAAACATATTTTTCCGCCCTTGGAATAAATAATACAAAGATTGATAGCAAATGGTCCAGCAATCATCTATTTTATTTAAATTTCTTTTATCTCTCTGTTTGTTTGTTTTATTTGATTTCACGCAGTAATTGAATATTCAGGAAACAAATGAATCAAAATAACCACAACTTACTTAAGCAAATACTATCCCAAGTAAATATGTACAATTTCATACAGATATAGTTTATCATTATTAGTGAGAGAAAATAAAATATAGATTACCTATACCCAAACATAATAGACGCATTAAGTAACACAAATAAAAAAATAAAAAATATTCTCTTTGTACTTTTTGTTGGCAGGGCACACAAATTATGCCATATTTTTTTCGATTTGATTTTCGTCATTATCTTCAATATTTTTTTTTATTTAATAGAAATTAAGTTTAAATTGAATCGATTCGATAGTGGGTACAAGGAGAGTTGACCGAATTTCCCACGAATATTATATTTGTTTGGGATCGATGCCAAAATAAATAAAGTAAAAGTGTTTATTTTCTTATTTATCATTTCTCTTTAAATAGTTCAATTTACTCATCAAAGATTTCACAAATATTAAGGAATGATAATTGGGTGGATACCAATTGACAGCAAAAATAGCTAAATTTTATTTTATTTATTTGTTTTTTTTTTTTTTTTGATAATTTTGACAATTTTTTAAAGAGGCACTTCCGGGGTACAAAGTATCATTAGTTTTTATTTATTTAAAGTTTTCTGATTAATTTTTTGTGGACGAATGACAATTTTTTGGCGAAGTGAAAAAAAATATTCGTAAAATTTTCAATAATTCTTGTTTGTATCATACTTTCAGTGATTCGCAATTTTATGTTATTGAATCAAAAAGCCCAAAATCATGAGAAACCAAAATACCAGAAACTATAATTTCGAATACCCAAAACTACGAAAATCTTTAAACTCCGATCCGATCATAATAGTATGGCGTGGAAGCGATATTTCGCTTACACCAACTCGGAGTTGATAGCCATAAAATCGGAATTCATGGCAACAATTTGAACCAAACAAAAATATCGTTTGGGTCCCACTTTTTCAACAATTTAAACAATTTTATTTAAACTTTCAAGAATTAAGTATTCCGGTTTTTGGATAACTTTATTTTTTTTTTTTTGAAATCAGTACCATTGTTCATTGGAAAAATTAAAAAAAAAACACAAATGTTTAGTACTCCCCATACAAAAGTGACAATTTTGAAAGGTTTTTGTATAAAAAGTACAAGAAGGTTTTATCAAAATGGCTGAACTTCGAACTATTGGTGTTTACAGATTCTTGATTCTATCAAAAGTTGTCGTGTTTACAAATTTCCAACACCAACAACGGCACACGCATATAGAAATGTCTCGAAAACGTGTTTTCTTTTGATAGATAGATAATGTTTATTTGCTTTCAAGCTTTGCTTTTATAAATTGATTGGCAATTACTTATATTATTTCATATATTAAGTGGATTAAATAGTGCAACAAGTTACTTTTACATTTTATAAAAAATACAAAATAAAACATGAAATTATGTTGAATACTTAAGATGAAGTAGGTAAACATGCTTCCATGCTGACTTTTAATAGGTCTTTATGTCTTTGCCCATGTCTTAAGTCTGATAGGAACTATTTTTTTTTACAAAAAAAAAACGTGCTCTTAACTTAAAAAATATACACCCTACAGAAATAAATTTCTTTTCATTCTATTTAAACTTTGTAAACATTAATTTCGTCAATGAAAACTATGTTTGCATTGTTCACTCTGTTTGAAGTTCATGCTGCATGAACATGTTATCTTCTAGATATAAACATCAGACTAGTTGGTGCCAAGAATAAAAAAAAAATCGTTTTTTTTTTCCTATCATTGTCAAAGAATTTCAATGTGGTGAAATTTAATTTAAAGAAGAAAAAAAAACTACAAATTAAAAACGGCCGCCCACTTCTTGGCATCCAATACTTATGATGATTAAAAATCTAACAAACAATTAACTCACATCTCTGCGTCATTTCCTATTTTCTACCTTAACTTCTCATTCGAAAATGAAAAGAAAAATAAAACTTATCAACAAATGAGCTAGTGTTGAAGAACACCGCACAAAAAAGAACACATTTCATCAAAATGACAAAAATGTTTAAAAAAAAAAAAGAAAAACAATTCATGAGGGATCATTGAAAGCCAACTAAACCCAATTCATCTTCTCAAATGCAGCTAAAAATCACGAAGGGAGATGACATTTTTATAGACTTTGATACAACAAGAATACATTCTGTTTCCAGACATAATTAGATTTTCAGACTCAGACATCAGAGTCACCGCAGGCGACGACAACGACCAACGACGCGCCAAATGCCGGCACCAACCGCGCACCCAACCTATATAAAATTCAACCATCACGTTGCACACACATTTCTGTTCAAGAGTATCTCGATTCTCGAGGCATTAAACGTCATGCTGGGATGAGATAGATTCACTTCACTGCTCCATAGGCATGCAACAGATAGAACAACAACAATTGGTACAGATTTCAGAGTTTAAAAATATACAACGACCATTCAGAGATGATGTCTGAGAAAATGGAAAATGCAAAAAAAAATGAGAAAAAAAAGAAACCGGGTTGGGGGCGGTTATAATTTTCTTTCTTTTTTTTTATTCCAAAAACTTAATATTCGAACATTAACACACACACATGGATTTTTCTCTCTTCTGACTCGATTTTCTGTCTAAAAATACCCGAAACTCAAGAAAATCCAATACTTTTTGGGTTTGTTTTTTTCTCCAAATTAGTTGAGATAATTTATACCCACCCAAACTCACCCCCAATTTTGGGGGTGAAACTAGAACACGAACACGAATCATGGAAATCTTTTGACATATCAAACTCAAAACAAAGTTTATTGGAATGTGGGTTGGTTGGTATCTTTTTTTCCACTTTTTGTCCTACTTAACGGTTCATCAATATTAAATGAATGGATACAATAATTTTCCAAACGGGAATTCTTGTTTTGTTTTACTTATTTGGAATATCTAACACCGATTTATATAGAAACGGATACAGAAATCAAAATAAGAAAATCAAAAGAAAAATTAAGTAGATTCTCGCAGCATAATTGTAGCTACTGCGTGGAACTACAGCAACTGTGGAAGAGAGAAAAACTTATTGAAGGTCACTTAAGGTCGTCCACAATATACAGGCGGCGCGACAGTAAAAACGACAAAATTCGAGGACAACGTTTGAAGAAGAATCGCAAGATTCTTGCAAATGAATAAATTTGCATGAAGATAATTTTTTATTTTTTTTTTTTTCAATTTCTTTTTTTTTTTTTAAATGCAGATTTAAGCGGCATTAAAACTTAAATTTAAATTAAATTTAAACTTAAAACTAAAAATATAAAATTTATTTTGCATGCTGCACTCAAATTTATTAATTTAAATTATATTTTTAAGAAAAAAAAATTAAAACTTAAAATTAAATTAATTTTCTTGCGAGATATGAAGGAGAATAAAATTATTAAACTTACTGCTCATTTTGATTTATTTTTTTGTATTTATTTTTTATTTCAAGGAAAATTCACACACAAAATCTTTTTTTTCAATTTTTTTTACACACAAGGGGGGTAGTTGTTTGAAGAAAAGAAAGTGCGTATAAATTCTCTACCGGCCTTCACTCAGTAAAGATTAAAAATAATAAAAAAAAAGTTTATTCCCAAAACACAGAGAAATGTATAATAAGCAGAGGAGGCGCTCAGAGTTGTTACTCGGAACACGAACGGCGATAAACTGAATGTCTTTGGCTTTCAATTGAACGGGTCTATCATTTTTGAGATGAAAATAGAATTGATGAAGTATTTTTTTTTTTTTCGTTTTGATTTTTTGTTATTATTTTCTTAGTGATGATGTTTAAAGTTTGCGGGAGGTTTTTTTGATTTTATTTTTTTTTCATCGTCACACAGCAGTGTGAGGAGGTGAACACAACGATTCTATAGAAAGAAAAATTTTCAAAAAGAAAAAAAAATAAACCAAACATTATTTTGTTGACAGGAAAGAGCATTTTGTAGTATTTGTTGGGGGATTTTGTGACGTCATGATTGTAATTTTGATTCTTCCAAGAGAGATGGAACAAGAGAGAGAGAGAGAGAGTGGAATAGAGAAGAGAGTGTTATTTTGCATTTAACTGTGGATTAAATTAAATTTAGGGTTGCCTTTTAGTGTTATGGGATTTCGAAAGAAGTATTTCTTTTTTTAAACGTAAAGTTAAAGCAAATATGTAAGTTATAGGAAGCTTATTATATCCAACCAAAAGGTGAATTGTTTTTGTATTCATCTAAATTTATTATGAATTTTGTTTACATATTAAATTTTTCCATTCTTAATTTAAATCAAAATTTCTGTTCTTAACTAATATAAAATTAAGTGTGGAACTTTAAGAAAATAGGACGAGCACTGTGGTCCAAAACGACAAAAGTCCTGACAAAATTAGATTTGTAGAGCTGTTATGAGTTAATTATGCTGTCTATATCTTTTTCAACATTTCTTTTACTATTTAAAGTTATTATTTCTTTCAGATCGCACCTACTACTTAAACGGAGGAAATACATATATACTTTAAAACCCATAGGTTCTTATATAAAATGTATAGAAATGTGAATTTAAAATCAATTTAAAGATTCATCGGTTTTGAACAGCTCTGGTGCAATTTTGGAATAGTAATTTTCTCAAAAACTTTGGTCGAAACATGGATATTTTATTATAATTAAAAATGTTTTCTCTTTAAATTTGATAATTATGGTGTAAAAAAAGGCAGTAATCTTAGAAAAAAACAATAAAAAAGGATATTTTGTGCTTTTCAAAGGGACTGATTTTTATGGATTTTTCAACATTTTTTTTTAGAAGAATCCAGAAGCCGTGCAAAAAATTGGCCGTGACATAAATTTGGTTATTTGTCTACATTTGTTCTATATGTGAAGTAATTTTTTTTTTTCAATTTTCCCCCTGCCTGAATGTTTATGACAATTTTATTCTTTTCTTTACGTTCTACTTAATCTTTCTTATTCTTCTGAATTTACTAATGTAATTTTAATTTCTTCTACTTGCTGTTATATACATTTTTTCTTGCTAAATTTTGAAGTGCTGAATCTTGGAAACTGTTGCCCGTCGAAGAATGAAACTGAATTCAAATTAACAAAGTGCGAAGTAATATAATAACCTATAGTCAAAAACTAGTCCTTCCTTAGCGGGGACATTTCAAGTGTCCC
The DNA here is from genome assembly GCA_948107695.1 of Meliscaeva auricollis. Lineage (NCBI taxonomy): Eukaryota > Metazoa > Arthropoda > Insecta > Diptera > Syrphidae > Meliscaeva > Meliscaeva auricollis. The sequence goes on from OX403618.1 coordinate 79,600,069, forward strand.
CACTAACTCAGTCGCTGTATTTTTATCTTTTTAACCAAGTTAACGTCACCGTATAGCCCGTAAGGCTCGTCGTTAAATCTACTTCCTAATAAACCTTTCATACACACAGGACAAAAAATCATTCAAAAAAACTTTCTCTTAAAACACCCAAACAAGTTTTTGTCTGAATCTTTTAGCGCTCAGCTTCAGTCCCAAACAACATAATAGCTTTTCCTTAATGAGAGGGACTTTACAACTGAATGGGTAGTTAAGCGGCTTTACCACTTAAAAGGCCTTACAAGGGCCCGAAGAAACAGAGATGTCTGCCCTCGGCTGATGTCATTATGTTGTTAGTGAATCCCAAGTAGACAAAGTCCATGAATCCTTCGTTTTGTCTCCATTGAAAGCTGATTCCATTTTCACCTCCTCCGATTAGATACAAATTAGGATTAACTCAGAGTTAATCTCTCAAATTAGTTTTTCAGTCAGATTTGATCCCGAGGTTAAACCAGAATTATCCCACCAAATTTGTTGAGTTAACCCCGGGATTTTTTTGCAGATGAGTTTAAAAAATCTATTAAATTAAAAAGAGACACTTTGAAAATTACCCTTTCACTAGCGTAGCTAAGCAAATTCTCTTTTCTATGCTATAGTCATCTAAGTGTTCGAAGTGATTTCGATGTTTAAAGGTGATTTTCAGAGACAAGCACCCCGATCTAAAGCGATTTTTAGAGAAAAAAGATAAAATTAATCCCGCACTAAAAAACTGCTTCAGAAATAACTCAGGACTAGCTTACACTGATCTTAATTCAGAGTTTATTCAGCACTGAAAAACTAGGCCTAAGTATCCTGTTTTCGAAGAAAAATTTTAAAATTACTGAACTTTTTTTTAAGTTCAAACTATTTTTTTTTTTTTAAACTTTTTATACAAACGAAATTATTTTTGTTTCTCGACTATAAATATAAATTTATTCATAGATTTATTGTAAATATTCAATTTTGTGTCAAATTAATTGGCCCTAGCGGAGTATCCGTCGGAGCGGAAAATTCTCCAAATTGAAGGATTTTCGCTTCGAGGTAGGGTTCCGAACAGCAAAAATTCTCTAATTCGGATGAAATCGGAGAATCTCCGCTCCACCGTATACCTCGCTAGGGCCGAATATAGCTTAAAATTCCCTCAAGTCCATAGAAAACTTTGAAGGTACGTCCCGATTTATATAGCTTCGACTAACATACTAAATGACTAGTTTTAAAATACATTTGTTTCAGCACAACTCTAAATAAACTTTTATAGAAATCATTTTGACAAAAACCTTATTACTATTATTAATTCAAAATTAATTGGTCATAAAAGTACATCTGTTGTAATGTTTGTGTTAATTTTAAAATTGTTATATGTTTGCGTGAAAAACTCTCGTATAACTCTAAAATGAATTTTCGATGTTACATCATTACGTGTACTAACAGTCTCAATTATATTAATCATGATTTCAACTATAGAAATAAAAATCTTAAACAGCGGTAGGCAGACGATGCATTGCATTGGTTCAAAATAAAACGAAAATGTTACGTAGACGCCGCAGTGTATCATACATATTTCTACCTATTCTCCTAAAAGCTTAATTACTTTTGTGGTCGAAGGAGTTTATTGTTCTTAAATTAAGCTAAAGGATTCGAAAGTAAAAGAATTAAAAATTGAAATTTTCAAAAAATGGTTGGATATTTATTAATTAAAAAAATAATCGTAAAAGTTTGAAACACAATCAGTTTAAAAAGTCACAGCTCAATTTTTTTGAAAGGTTAACACCATTTTTATTAATCGTCATTGAATTTATCTGAAATAATAATGCACATTATCATGTCGTTTCAAAAATTTAATAACGAACATGTGGCGTGTCTTATCGAAAATCAAAATTTATTACGTGTGGTTATTATACTTAAAGTTATTAAACCCTTGAATTTATAATTGTAGCATTAGTATTTTTTTTTTTTAGGAACTTTTACTAATAATATATTACCTGAATTTATGAAAATTATAATAATAATTAAAATAATAATGCACAATTAGTTTGTTTTTACGAGGGAATACTAATTTAGAAAATTATAACGCTTCTGCTGAACTTCTGTCCTTATTTTTGGCTAGCCATAACAAACAAAAATAATTAAAAATACCCAATTTTTAATCAATACAAAAAAAATCAACTTATTTACGCATTTTCATTTAAGTGACTTATTATTATTTTAATGATAACTAAAAATTTAGGATATTTCTTTTTTTTCTTTTTTAAGATTAGGCATGTTGAATGTTGAACCGTATGCTGTCAACAAGTTTTTTTTTTCAAACAGAAGCTCTCAATAGCCTGAAAATGTTTTGCATAGCTTAATTTTCGAACATCAACATTATTTTAATCTTATTTTTTTCGGAAATAGGTAAAATCATTTTTGATATTTGTTTTACTCTCGCAAAAGCGGGCAAATTTTACTACAAAACTGTTCTTGTTGTTTTGTGTACTAGAAAAATTATTCGCTTTTATTACCGCGAGTAAAAATCACCGCCAAAGAAACAACAATGTTATTCATTTAAGGAACGAATTTTGTATTTTTTTTTTTCATTTATTAATAAACTTTTTTAAAAATTGTACAAACAAAATTTTCAGTGTCTATAAGAAGAAGAACGAGCGATATTTAGTCACTAACGTTTCCTTGACCTGCCCAATTAAATGGATTATTTCCAAAACATTACAAATCAATTTGGTAAAAAAAATTTTTCCCGATTAATAAAGACTTTCAAGTCCCACTTAAAACTGACATCACTGTGTGTTTATATAGTAAAGTTGTTGTTTTATATAAAACTCAAATCATTGGTTTTTGTGGGTGAAAGAAAAGTTTTCAAAATACATTTTTCATGTTTCGAAATTTCTTGTATTTATTCGGAATAGTTACTTTGAGTAAGTAGGTACTTTTTAAGATATTGTAACGGATTTAAAGGAAAACAAAAACAAATATAAAGAATGTAAATAAACTCTTACTAAAAGTGAATACCAAAGTATTTTAAAAGTTCAAAAGCTTTTAAATCTTAATCGAACCTAGAATTCAAACAAACTTTTTCAAAGCTACCCAATTACCTAAACATACAACAATTAATCGCACAGATATGTCAATGCAAACGTCCTTCATTTGTGCAAACTTTGAGAACCATACAAAAAACGTATTTTAAAATTTTAAAAGGCTGTTAAATGTGAAGTTGGCCATAAGTTCACCATTTCGCAAATCAAATTCACCCTCTTTTCAAAATCAAAACCTGTAAAATCTTATAGCATCTTACAAACCACCTGACCGACTTAATGTGCATTTTCTAAAAACAGAACTCCCTTTCCTCAATAACATGCCTGTAGCTGTTACTTCATCTACTCCATAAAATTGTACCAGATTCAATGTCAAACGAAGAAAAAAAAAACCAAAACAAAAACAAATACACAGCTGTTTACGCCGCATGTTGTTCTCTTAAATAAACTTACCGCATTTTCCATTTTTTTTCTTTCTCTTTCAAATCAAAATAAAACAATTTTCTTCTTTCATGAGAAAAAAAGGGCTACCAAGAGATTTTAAGAAACCAGTTTTCCACAGTTGCGGTTTATCTATTCTTGAAGTTGGTAACACAATAAAATATCGTCTCCTTCGCTATTGCTTAATTATAGCAATCCCTTTGTTGATGTTGTAAGAAAGTGAAAAGGGTGAAAAGAGAAATAAAATTTAAAAAAAAGGTGTTCTTTAATGCAAAAAAGAGGTGAATTTAATATAAAACCAAGTTGCGTTAATACTTGTGAAATATAATTCCAAAAATAAAATTCATTCAGTGAAATGTTTTAAAATTTATCAATAAAATGTGTGTATCTAGTATCTAGGCGGTGCACAATAAAATAAAAAAAAAATCTTACGAAAAGGATAAAAGTGTATCTACAATAATTCCCCACAAGTAATATCTACTTGTTTGCAATAACAACAACAACAAATAAGGATGGAAAATTCTCCAAACTCCATTGAAATGCAGATAGATAGCTTCCTGGAGCATTTTAAGCGAAGCGCCTCTAAGGCCATGGACGCCGACTGGGTTGTGGGCGGAAGTATGAGTAGCAGTTGCAATGGAGTGTCTGCTTTTGGCAATCTCACCAAAACTAGAAGCCGTTCAAGTTGTCTCGATGTAACGGAATTGTCAGGTTCGTAATGGCCAGTTCGTTTTGTTTTTTTTTTTTTTTCTTTCATAATTTCAAACACACCCCCCGGTCTAGCTATCGATTAGTTTTTTTCATTTAGAATGACATTGACGCTAGGATTTTTTTCTCTGCTCCTTTCTGCATTTCCTGGATATATACAACCCTCTTGCTCAAGGGGTTAGTGTCCTTTGATAAGTCTTCGCTTTGGAGTAAAACAGAAAACACCACAGAAGAAAAAAATATGAAAATGAATCCTTGTGCATCATCCCTCTTCACTACTCTTCTGGGGGCTGGCTGGGATGAGCTGATGGGGCTCTATCGTGTGGACGTGAAGTGTGTATTTGTTGCTATACACTGCCTCTGCCACCCCTGCCAGTGCGAGTGGTGGTGTCCGCAAAGCAAAAGGGTGGAAATGGCAGAAAATCGATTCCACACTGGCACTCGCACCGGGGTGGATGAAACTTGTGAGGGTAATTACTGAATTCTCTGATTGCGATTCATCCCTCTTTTTCATACTCGTCGTAGTCAGTCGTATCTTGTTTAGTTTTTTTTTTTTTGTTCATAGTCGAGCCCCGAGATTCTTAGTCGAGGATATGGAAGGAAACTTGTTGAAAGCGCAATTAACTTGTTTGTGCCAAAAAGGAAGCTATAAATGCAGATTCCGAAGGATAAATTATTAAATGCCAGCAGCGGCAATGCTGCTGCATATTATACGTCGGAATGAATAAAAAAAAAAACGAAAATGCGCGGGAAAAACGAAATGAATTTTAGAAGAAGGGCGTACAACGGTAAAGTATACCTACGTAGAATTTACCCTTGGTAACTTCGCATTCGTAGTGAAACTACGTTGTTTTTTTATTTCCTCTTCGAATAACCAATCGTAAGCGACCTTGAGTAGGTATACTTTTGCAAGAGGAACTAAATGAGAAAAAAAAAACAGATTGCTGCTGCCTACCATCATGACGTTTCCGTTGCCGACCGGGCATCGCAATACGCTACCATGTTGTGGTGGCCGTGATTTTTATAAAATTCTTGTTTGGTTACTCTTAACTAGAACTAGAACTAGGTTATGTTAAGATTGTTTTCTGAGATAAAAAAAAACCAAGTTACTAATGGAATGATGGAGTATGACATGATGATGATGATGGTCGTGTGGAGGCATTTGCTCTTGGAAAGTTAAAGGACTGCAAGAGCTTAAGTTAACATTTAATTAGTGCGACACACGAAAGTAAATAAGTACACGTCTGTAAAATGAAAAAAAAAGGCAAATGTTTAAGGAAAACATATGGAAGTGACGATGGTAAGAAAACTGTATCCAATTAAATGAAAAAGGTACACGAAAAAGGGTAAACGAACGGGATATAGTAAATATGTACGTAGTCGTGCCATCAATACCGCTACAACTATTTGAACCTGAACCTGTATAATTTGACATTCAGCTTAATGCACTAAGTAGAATTTCCCGGGTACAAAAAATGCTTCTGAGTTCATCAGGGCATCAGATTAGCTCTCAGGCAGTCCCTCTTGGATTATTCTTTTCGGACAAAGCTAAAGCTGTTGGCTTGTCACAAAAGACATTTGAAAACTCTAAAATCAAGTCGACTTGAGTAACGAATATGAATTCTTAATCTTCCATATTTTGTAAAAAAAAAATTACAGAATTTTTTCAGTCTTATAGTTCACATTCACTTTTATCAAAAAAATAAAAAATGGAATCCAATATAACCGCCAAAATCAAATCTATTTTTGCTTTGATGCCTAGAAGACAAAAATTCTAAATAAACGAGCTATTCCGGTTCAATCTAACTAATACTAAGCTGTTACTTTAAAAGCACATACAAAGCTTTTAACTTTTAAGGGCCATCATCATTTACAGTTTCTCCAATCGGTTCACCACTTTGCATCTTAGCCTACAAATCAAACATACTAATAGCCAGTCGCTCCTTAAAACAAAAATGGGAGGGGATCGCCAACGAGAACTAGGGAAATGGGCATGCTTTCAGTAGCTTGGACCTTGGAGTATATTTAAAATTAGAATTGTACTAATTTTTAGTTATTATCAATGCTTAGTTAAAGAAGACATTAATTTTCATAACTTCGAAAATGTCATACGCACAGTGTTACCTTTTAGACACTTTAGTTGACACCTTTTCAGTCACTAGTACACCAGGACATCTCTTCTTAAAAATAATCATTTCTGGACACCTTTTAGAAATTTGGACACTTTTAAAAATAAACAGACAATTTGTTAGAAAAATAGCTAATAAATAGTATAGAACAGTTTTGATTCGAAGAAGGAAACCAAAAGAAAACACTTAATAAATTTCTTTATTTTGTACGGATTTGTGAGTAAAATATTGACTTTGTCGCATCAATACGTAAGCTGAAAGACTATTTTCCAAACTTTCGAAACCAACAAGTTAAAAGTTAAATAAACTGGTTTCGTTTTACGTATAATACAAAAATTGAGTTGTAATGTTGTTGTGTTATAAATAAAATTTGTACGGGACACTTTTTTTTTCTCTCTGGTGCCTTTTTAGACACTATTTGAAAATTTTCAGAAGTAACCCTGCATACAGATACAAACATTTGTTTCTTTAATCCAGCTCCTTCAAAATAATTACTCCTTTGAAGTAGCTAAATCGATTATTTCTTGGACACCATAAAATACAACTGCGAGCTCTTAAAACCTTCTTGCTGAAGTGCTTTTTATTTGACTAATGTATTTATAAAGGAAGGTAAATAATTTTCTTACCACTAAGTATCAGGATAAAATAATAAAAAAGATGTTATTAAGGAACATTTTTTGAATATTGAATAGGTATCTCAACTACATTCACTATTCGTGTAAGTAAGAAAACACTTTAATCAAAAATCAATAGATCGAAGATAATAAGTCCAAAACATGCAAGTTTTTTTCCCCTTAAATTAAAAATTAACCAAGAAACCACGTTAGGAAAAAAATTTATAAGTAAAAGTATTTGTAAGAACGAAGAAGGAGAAAAATACAAAATAATTTGCATGCTCAGTTTTATTTTGTTATACATTATAATTATTTAGATTCATCATAAATCAATTTTAATTATTTAAAGGAATAATAATAATTGGTGTATGACGATGTAGGTATCAGGTAGTTTATTTTATTTAAATTAATTTATTCAATTTCTTGTTGATTCGTGAAACTTATTTGCATAATGAGCTTAGAGAGTAGGTATAATAAATTTGAATTTGAAATCTTTCATGGTTGTTGAATTTTTAGTCAAGTCATATTTTTGTGTGTTTATTCTGCATCATGAAAATAATCGATAAAAGATAAATTATTAATGAAATATGTTTCGGCGTAGGCTTTAACAATAATTCGAAACGATAAAATGTTGTTATCAGTGACAGAATAGAAATGATTAATGAAATAGCAAATTTATAGATAGAATAAGATACAATTCAGGACAGTGAAAATGCTTCGAAAAATTGTTTTTGCATGAAGGTTACAAGCATAAGAGATATTAAATATCCATACGACCAGTAAGAGAAATCCCGATTTATATGGCGCAATTAAGCTGAAGAGGCACCTAAACTAATTATAGCAGGTGGCTGTATATCCTGCAGTCAACTGAAAGATGAAGCTTAATGTTTAAGGCCTAAATTCCAAAACTTAACAAAAACTCCTGAACGACTGGATCTGACTCAGATGCTAAGAAGATTACTGAACTACTCTATAAAAACTCTTTATATAGAAATTTTCTCCAGGAAATTTTTAAATACCATTCGAAACTGAACAAAATTCTTAAACATCTGCTTTACTAATAATAAAACATAAAACATTTATATTTTAGTGATATTCACATCTAAATTTCCTTCATTATCGTAACCTTTTTAAAAATCGTTAAAAATCATTAAATTTACCCCCATTTTAATTGTTTATTCTGGTGTAAAGCTGCATCACATAAATTCATCTAATTATCTAATTTAAAATAGGTACCAATCTATTTCTATACACACAGCTCAATCTTTATCCCTTCACGCAACTTCTCAATATTGTAAAACTTAAACCACAAAAAAAACATGAACACAAAAAAATAATCATACCATCAATCACCCAACAAATTTAACATCAATAAAACTGTTGAATTCAATCAATTAAGTTTTGAAAATTATTTTTGTTGTTGTTGTTGTTTTAGTTCTAAAGAAAATTTTTAATGTTTAACTGCACGCGCTTCTTGGTAAACACAAAAAAAAGTTTAGATATTTTTAGAATTTCTTAAAAATAAATAAAAAAAGAAATTTAGAAATGTTTTTCCATTCTATGATGCGCATTTTTCTGGAAAACGCAAAGTATATGAAATGGTTAGTGTTGTTGAATGTGTGATACTATTTTCCTTCATCGCGCAGCTTCCTTTCACAAAACGTGCGATTAAGTTAGATAATAATGGTGTATAGGTACTTTGTTTTTCACTGCAATCGAAATGTAATCTGAAACCTCTTTGGAGTGGAAATTCCGACTTTGTCACACTCACTTTCATATACCTATGAAAAGCAAAACTACATATTTGCGGTGAAATTTACTTTGCCGCTGTCAAAGAATAGATGCGCTAACAAAATTATTAAGAGTGATGCTTACAAAAATGCTTTTAAGACTTTTTGGTAGTTCTAAAAATAAAATTTACCTTTGGAACCAAAATATTTTAGTGACGACTCGATTTTTGGTCGCATGTTTTTGCTCTTTGATTCAAATTTACGAGTTTACTGGAATTTTATATCCCTATCACCACTTTAATATGGGATTAAGCGAAGAAATGTTGAAATTTTGTCATTTCTGTAAATTGTGTTATTGTACGAAGTAACAAATCACAGCTTGTGCAAAAGTGCAAACTTAAGTTAAACTAGAATAAAACCTTATTGTTTTTTTTGTGTTCAATCCGTTTATGAATGCAAAATTTGTTGATGGCAATATTTTGACAATGGGTCTTTAGATAGGGTGATGAGTGATGACTAGGGCAACCGAAAATATGCTCGAGCATGTTTTTTTTGCGAGGTCGATTCGGATATTTTAAGATATAGAAATGTGTGTCATACAAAACTAAGCATTTTGAGCCCTATTCGTTAGGGCATATTTTGAAATAATTTAAAATTTTTGCATATTTCACTCTTTAGAGCATATTTTCGGCGTATTTTACCATTTTAGGGCATATTTTTTGCATATTTAAGCATTTTTGGCATATTTTTTTGAATATTTGTCATGTTTATCATCACATATTTTGACAATAAAAGTTATTTTTTCGAATTTTGTGTATGATGGCGTCAGGATAATGGATATTTGTACAGCTGCACATCGCCTATAACAACACGATGGGGTACTTGGATCAAAGCAGTTACATCCTACTCCGAAAATTATGAAAAAGTAGTCAATAAAATGTTAACATATATAATAATTTTCTGTTTTTTTTTTATTTCCTTTTATTTTAAAATTTATTTCTTTTTAATTTTTAATTATTTTTAGTGCATATTACACCTTTTTTTAGAGAAATGCTCGGTACGGTGTATACCGGGTACGTTGGGTTCCGTCTATTATAGTTCTACCTTTTTCAAAACCAGAACAGAAACTTTGTGTTAAATTTGAATACAAGCAACCCAAATTATAACATGTTTTTCACTTTTTATTTACAAAAAAAAATATGATGAATTTTAGGCAATAAGAGAACAGACATTTTTATTACCCCCAAAGTATTTTTTAGATTGTTCCAAGTTTATCCGAATTATAGTCATAAATGGGCTTTAAAAACCAAAGCTGTGTTCTATTGGTAGATGGGTAGAAAGCACAGCAATTGAATGCCAATAAAACGATTTTACTCGTTTGAACATTCAATGTTTGCATGTTGGTACCATGTTATCTAATGTTTTTTGTTGCAGTTTTAGGCAAAACAAAACCAGATTATGGGTGTGTTCGTAAACTTTATCGAATGCCATTTTCGATTTGGAACATAGAGTGATCTCGATGTGTCCTTCTTTCTTTTTTAAATAAAATACGAATAAGCAAAATACTATTTCTTGAATTCGACTTTGCGCCCTCTTCATTTCGATATTTCAAAGCTCTATAGCCATCATCGCCATCTTGATATTTACTGCCTTATTTTTCTCAAGTATTCGTTTTGTTTTTGTTGTCCATTATACAGTTTAGCTGCTCTGCTTACCCAGCAGCCATTAAAACACGGTTGAAAAAAACGTTTTTGCACTGATAACCATTTGTTGGCTATTTGAAAAATTGTTTCGGATTTTGAAAATGAGTTTTAATTTAGTTACAAATTTTTGATTTTGTTTACCCAGAGTGAACACGAACGTGTTTGGTATCAAATGAAAGGTGGTGTTGAGCTTGTTATATTTCTGAATTTTTTGAGACTTGAGATATCAAAGCTTGCAGTTGCCCACCTATAAACAAAGATTTCAGATTATTTCGGTCATAACTTGTGAAATAAATAACGTAGAAAAATTATGTTGGTATCAAATGAAAGATACTTTTCTTTAGGGCTTATAGTTTGTTCACAGCGGGCTTAGTTTCTAGCATAATTTACAGATGTTCTACTTAAATGGCACTAAATGGCTGGATCCAATGTATGGATTTTGTATGGATACATTTTTTGTATGGAGCCACAACAAACCCCTAAATATGCTGATATATACCTCAAGTATAAAAATAGGTCATCATTTAGTTCCTCGGTTCTCGGTTTGATGGAAAGGATACGAGAAAATCATGTCAAAGCTAAGAAAAAAATTGTCAACCCGAAGGCTATTTATATCGTAAAAATAAGCATAAGGAAAAAATCTCATTTAGATGAATACGATAAAATAAAAGTTGGTCAGGAAAAAAGGACATTGTATTGTGTGTTGGTTGATTTTTTGTATCCTCAATCGGTTTCTTTTGCATATCAAAATGAATAAAAGTACCTATACCTCCTTTTTTTCTGTTAGGTTGTATAATTTTCAATCTGCGTTTTACTTTTGATGTTACAAAACTACTTTTGAAACGAGCTAAAACTGGAATGACCCATAATATTTAAAAGGAAACTGAATCAGATCACGAACTTTAAATGGAAGCACATTTTCAACAACAGAGAGAAGAATAATGAAAAAGCTTGGAACAGCACAAATGCAGTGGTATTCATCAATTGGCAGCAGGGAACCACACCATATATGCAAGTAGTTTTAGATAGATAGGTATATTTTCCAAGAGAAGCAAACAGTCGAGTCGGGAAAAACGAGAAAATCCAAATGCGACGACAGTTTTATTGCTTCGGTCGGTAAAGTTAAAAAAAAAAAAAACAGAAAAAAGGGGACGACCACGACACGACGACGACGGACAGACGTGTCTGTCTGGAGTGGAGTTCTTTAGACGTAATTGAGAACATTGGAAACAGGGTTGAGAAATATTAATGGGGAATATAATCGCTGGGATGCGAGTTTATTTAATGCAGAAGAAAAGAACAAAGCAAAAAAAAAAACTATTAACTGATTGCGCAAAATGTGGGTTATTGCAAAAGGAGACTTTTTATGTTTTGCAAGAAATGCAAATGAACTATTGCATTCAATGTTTGAAGCAAAACAAAAAAAAACTACTGGCAGTACCTACATTATTTAGGTCCCAGGAGATTTATGAATGTTCTCTTTTTTTTTGTTACAGACGGGAAAAGCATACAAAGGGTTGTTACTCCTTTAACGTACATATGCCAAGAAACTATGTTCCTACTGTACTAGGTTTACATTTACAAGACAAAAGTCCATAATATGGATGGAATTTATGTTTAATTTAGTTCAGTATTTTCACAAAAATTATAACTTTAACGTTTAGTTATAAAATATAACCTCTTCCGTTTTTGAGGTTGATTAGAAAGACGTTTATGTATTTAGTGACTTGAATGTGCAAAAAAATACAGAAAAGATTTTGGTTTTGCAACTAGAAGGTAAAGCTGAATATTCTGTCTTTAAAGTGTTGTTGAATTGAAACAGATGTTTCCCCTGAGCCCGAAGAAAATAAAATTTTAATTTTTAAAAAGCACTGCAAAATACGGCTGAAATAAGTGTGAATTCCGCCGCAACGTATTCGTTGGGTTCTGTAATAAGGGTGATAGAGTTATCAATAAAAGTGAACATTATTTATTTTTACTAAAATCGTAGGAACCATTTTTGAAAAAAAATAAGTAATTCTTCGACTAATATCGGTTTATGCTGTGACTTCTGATACATTCAGACCGACAGAATTGTCAGACCCACTTTTTTCGATCAAAAATGGCATAACGATGATGAAGTATGCCTAAAAAGTTATGCCTCAATTCTATCTGCTTGTCTGTATATCTGTAATTGTAAATAATTCGTAAATTTTAAAAATTTCTTCGATAATTTTACAACTTTTTTTGTAATTTTACGAAAATATTCTTAAAAAATGTATAAAAATTAAAATGTACTAAAAATTCGTGAAAATAATTTACGAATTTGCTTTCGTTGATTTAAAAAAAAACTTTAGTAACACAATTGTCTTTGTATTTTGCTTTTACAAGAAGGATTCGTTCTATTTACGAAATTTCATACAATTATAAAAATATAACCATTTTTATCACCCCTTTCAAAGTTATGTAATGTATGCAAGCGCAAGGCAATGTTTTTTAATGGATCAACTTTTTTTTTTGTTTATTATTTTTTTTAATGGTTCCCTGCATTTCAAAAAAAAAAAAGAATATGACTGCACTTGCAAAAGCTATTAGCGTAGTATCATCATTTTTTTATTCCACATCCAGAAGCAGATAAAAAACAAAAAAAAAAATAAAATAAAAGATACCCTCTACTCTGAGCATGGTCGTCGTAGTAGTTTCGTTCTATGTGTCTGGCATTCGTTGTTCCATCAAATTTCCGCGTCGATGAACAAGTTGGTGTTTTAATGTTTATAGTTTATTCCTACAACAAAAAGCAACAACACGAATAACGGCAACCCCAAAGTAAGCATAATAATGAAGGGGTATTAACATTAACTAGAAAAAAATGCACTTGGGGTTGTTACCTTTATTCGTCGTTTAATGAAATTAATCAACAGCTACAAAACTTAATACGAAAATAGTAGTAATTTTAATTGGAAATTTGAATTTGCATAGTGCTGAAGGTTTGGTAGGTACAAGAGATTGCAAACACATTTAATGGGTCCAGGGGAAAACAGCATAAGTCCACTACGATCTTTAGATTTCGACAAAAAGTGGGCATGTGTCGTTTTTCTACTGGGCCCTTCTTTTAAAGTTACCTGTACCTACATGATAACTTCAGGTTCATGGTCGAATCAGAAATTCCAATCAGATTTCAAAACAAAACAATTTTAAATTTAAACCATTCCCTAACTTTTTATCTCAAGTGTATGTTCAGGTGCATCTAAAACAAACAAAACAAAAAAATAAATACAACCCTCTCTTATTCTCTTTCTATAAAGAGAAATAAACAAATTCTTTTCTGAAAATTAAATTTTTCTCTTTTAAGAACTTGCATTAAAAAAAATTTCATATTAAAGAGAAATATCAACCTCCTTGTCTCTCTCTCTTTCTAAATAATAATGTAGTAGATTTCTTTTAATTACTGCAGAATCTATTACATTTCTTATCGAATTTCTCACACTCGCTCTTAAATATTTTTGACAGTTCTTGATCATAAAAAAATTGTTTGGATTTGAAGATGGTTTGTAAAAATATAATCCAGTGCGTGTGTGAGTTATCTAATTAGATTTAAAAGTTAATCTTGTTTCTTCAATTTATCAATGAAATTTCCTTACAAATTTATTAACAAAATATCACATTCGTTGATAAATTCGTTCTGTGTTGTGTAGTGTTTTCATTTCGAACAGAAAATACATATAATAAATTGGTGACTCTTTGATTGACAAAAGAAGTAAAAAAAAAGTAAGTAGTTATCAAAGTAAAAATTTGTTTACCAAACACAAAAGTGAACACAAAATTGATGTTCATTTGAATTTTATTAAAAAAATCTGCTAATTCTTGAATTAAATTTATAAGAATTTGATGAAAATTGGAACCAATAAAAATCAATCAAGTCGATTTTTTTGTCTCGGTTTTTTTTTCTGTTCCTTCTTGGTCTTGAATTTTTTTTTATTGATTTTCTCTCGAATTATTTCTTTGTTCTGGGAGCACCTCCTAAAAGAATGACAATTTTATTTTCAGGGAGTTTCGATGAAAAATCTTTATTTAAAAAAAAAAAAAAAATAGTTATCAAGTTTATTTGAAAATTTAATGCATCTTGTTTCTTATCATACGAAGGTCATGCCTGTGTTTTATTTTAAACAAACATTTATTCTTGGGACAGAGCGTAGATAAAAAGAAGCTAAAAAATATGGAATGCCGATAATCAAGGTCATTGTGAGTAAGTGAGTTTCGGTATCTTCGCGTTGGCCATGGGAGTTTTTTCGACTTTTATTTACATAAAATTTTTATCTCCAACTTCTTAGATTAATTGCATTTAAATGAAGATAAGACAACATTTATATACAAGCCTAGGAAATCATTGAGAGATTATCCAGGTAGGTATATGTAGGCATGAAAAATGTATTGTACCTACCTATACCTACGATAGGTAGGTAAAAGAAGTGTGTGCGGATTTAGGTAATTTTAAATCAATCATCTTAAATTGTTTTATCAGTTCATGTTTTGAAATTGGCATCTTATTACAAAAAACTGTTTTTTGACAATATTACAAAAAGAAGGAGTTTTGTTTTTAATTGGATAATATCTAAGTCTCTACTGTCAAAATCAGGGATGCACGAGTAGGCCTGCAATAGTTTTTTTTTTGTATTTTCTGAAAAAAAAACAAAGAAATGTCAATCATGGACTTTTTGAATCATATTGAAGAAGAGTTGCCATGGCATTTGCCAAGTGATAGTTGGAAAACGTTTTCAAGAAGTTCTTGTGAATAGGTACATACCTACAAAAAATTGGCAGCATTGTTTTAAAAATGGTGCGTTTAGATAACAACCTAACAAACATGATAGTTTCGTTACCCTCCAATTGGGTTGAAATTTGACTTGACGTATCTACAAAATACCAACTTGCCTAATTTCGTATAGGATATATTTTTTTTTAATTTTTAAAGGAAAATGAATCTCAGGTGGGTACCAACACGAATTTTTATGAAGCATTTTTTATTGATTAAAATGTTTTATCTCATTTTCCAAAAAAAAAGTGAAAAATTAACTTTAAAATAAACTTTTACGACTTGATAATTTATAGGTGAATTTTTAATTTTATTAAAAAAATATTTAAGTACCTATGTACATACCTACCTTAATGGCTCGTTGAAAGTAAAATTTAACAGCCTTTTAAATTTATTTTGCGCAAAAATGAGTTTTTGAAATATTTTTAATCCTTAATGTGCACTCTATTACACGAGTTGCATAACTTGAACCCAATCATTATAGTTTAGCTGTAATCAACACATTTCATAACGACATAAGTAATTTTTTTTTTAAATTTCTTCAGGTAACAAATCTTGTCCACAATATCCAAAAGTAATTTTTTATTAAATTTTTTTAATGGCAATTCCTATCGAAAAACCGTTTCGCCCAGGGGCCTGTTTCTCGTATACCACATCAGTTACATCAGCTACATCCTACATCGACATCCTACATCAACATCAGCTACATATTTCTTTTTCAAGTTTAAGACTGAAAATGTTATAGGATGGAGATGGAAATTATACCTGATGTAGTCGGGTGTACATTAACTACGTTAACGTGTCTCGTTGAAGAGAGCTTAGTATACGCTTCGACCACTTTGTAAACCCTGGATCGAGTTTGATCGAGCTTAGTTCATATAAAATCTCATAATAAGAATGGAATGGATTATCATATTAGTAGTTTAAGATTCAAAGAAGTCCCCCGAATATTTCAAGCAAAAATCCATTTCAGTTTCAAAAATGCATTCAATTACAAAATGTCTATTTTAATTATCGAATATACAAAAAAAAAAGAATCTTATATTTGTAAATTTCCTTTTTACCGACATAGTTTTTAATTAAAAACTCATTCTTACACCTAAATAGATTTGTAGTAGAAAAAAACTCATGAAGTAAGCCAAGTTATGTATGTTTTTTTTAATAACATCTCAAAAAAACGTTTTTTGGTCTTAAATCCACTTGAAATGTCATTAAAGCCTTTTAAAAGTCAGTGTTTTCAATATTTGACAGTTTTTTTTTCGAAATAAAAGACCTTTGAAAAACCATTTTCTGACGAATTTCCGCGCATTTATTCGCGACTCCAAACGTCTAATGCATTCCAAACTTTCTTCGCGACTTTTCACGTTTTTCTTCGGCTTTACACACTTTTTTCCGTAACCTTACGCTTTATTTCGGGGTATACCACGATGTTTATTAATTCTCACTTGACAACAGGGCTGGTAATGGTACAGTGAATGTCGTGCTTGACTACTAACTCAAAGGGTTAAACCCAGGGTTAACTTTGAGACACTTTAGTGACAATTTGACATCTTTTTAGTCACTCGGACACCGGGACCCCTGTTTTTAAAAATAATTACTCTTGGACACCTTTTACAAGTTTGGAGACTCCTAAAAATAAACAAATAATTTGTATGAAAAGAAAAACTAAATGACCCTTGTTTTGAAGATATTTTTAAAATAAAAAGTATAGAACAATTCTGATTCAAAGAATCAAACTCGAAAGACTACGAATGTACGAATTATTGAAAAATTCTGTATAAAATTGTTAAGCCAATTCCTGAATATAAAAGAATTAAAAGATCTGTTTGACAAGTTCATCTTTTTTTAAGTTACTTACCAATTTATTCAACCTTTCCTAGCATTTCTGTTATTACCGGAAGATCATTATACTTTTTGTTTTGAATCAAAAGGACATTTAACCTCGCATCCTTTATCATAATTCGCAACAGGTTTCATAATTAATTCAATTTATCTCTCTCTCTCACAGTTAGGCACCACTTCTTGCCGAGTAAATCTGTGATTCAGATGAAATGGCATTGAATGTGTATTATCCACTTGGAATGTCCTTAACCTAGTTCCTTGGTCGTTATTGTCGTCGCCATTTCTCTGTGGAGTTGCATGAGTAGATATATGAACGTAGCGCCTACTGTTAGCTTCTTTCAGTCAGTCTCTCGATTCCAGTTAGAAGCACACGACAGAACTTCAAGTTCCTTTTTCAAATCCCATTTGAATGACAAAAGACGAATAAGATATTCATTTCACTTTGTCAACCAGCCAACATTCAACATCCAGTCAGCCAGCGTTATCCTTGACTGAAAAATCATCATCATCACTGGAAATCACTCTCCAAGAAGAGAATATAAATCTTGAAGCAGCATAGTTTTAGAGCCGTTTTGTCTTTGTTTTGTGTTTTTTTGTTATTTTCTTTTTTCTTTATTTTTTTTTTTCTTTTTGCTTAAAGCGATTTTCGACGACTGACCTAGTTCAGTTCAGATTCAGAGTGTCGCCAACGAACGTCAGTGTTTCTATCGTTTATATTGTTGACGGCTGGGGCAGTTGGGGGTGACAAAAAGCGAACATGACATCGGCTTATGAGGGCGTGACAATGGCCAGTTTTGTTCTTTGGTTTGTGCTCGAATACATTTGGCTAACAAATTGCAGAGGCAGAATGTGGCCAATTACCATATGAGTCAGATAACACGCGCCGCGCCATGTGTCGCCTGTTGTATAGCATATAGTGGACGTGTTTCACCCCCAAAAACCATCCACCATCAGAGAGAAACTCCGAAAGGAAGCCTAACAAAATGTTATGCTTCAGCCTGCCACACAGAGATAAAGGCGCCACGCTCTGTACGGTCTATGTGCGGGAATTCTGGAATAGCTGTCACCAAGAATTATCGGTATAGAAACTATTCAGAATGTGTGCCATTCTTTTCGAAGACCCACAATATGACAACGACCGAAGTGGAGGCACCGAATTATTTGTGTGCATTGCTGCAGAAATAGAAATGTGCTCTCTTCAAGTGGATTAACCTGCGATGGTTTCGGCCAAAGGATCATGGTCGTTTGTCGTTTCTCGTACATATAGCTGTGCTGAGGGTGGTAACTGAGATTTTGATTAAAATTTCAGTCGGAATGTTGTGTCGACGCACCGATGCGATGGCGGGCGCATGCAATGTGGGCATTTGAAATTGAGGTAATAAGTTTTTGAATATACTCGTAGAACCGCTCTTCAAACAACTACAGAAATGGGGGTTGAGGATGATTTCATGGAAATAAATCATTGACTTGGGGAGTTGAGTGCAACAAGTGTTTCCAATGTTTTATTAGAAAAGTTTGCTTTTGAAACAAAAAAACAAAGGGACTTGGTTTGTTCAGCTACATAAGTTGGCAGAAACTTTGTCGGCTGTGAGAAATAATGAACTAAGTGGTAATTAATGTCACGAGATGATAAATTGGCAAAAATGTTGAATGAACTTTACACAATTCCTAGTATGAACTATTGTACTGTGTGGGCACAGGAATAAGTTTGACAAAAACAAAGTTTTTTTTGTTCTTTTATTGGTATTTCGAGGAGAGTTTATTCAAGATATCAAGTTTTACAACAATTCATTAAAAAAAATTGCTTTGGCACGATGGCTTTATGGTTTTTGTTTATAACTTTGAGTGCATCCCGAAGACCTCAGTTGACAACTAGCAGACGTTTATTTTTTGTAACTATCTAATGCTGAACTAAATATATAAAAAATGGTCTTGCCAGAATGACTTTTTGAAAGCCTTCAGCTTTTCGATTAATAAAAAAAATCGAAAATCGAGCATAAGCTGCAAAGCCAAAGCGATTTGTTTTTTCAAACTTGGTAGTAAAGGGTTTTGAGGGGAAATTATTTTTTTGTTGTAGAGCCAAAATTAACGATAGCTGCAATATGACGAAAATGAAAATATGTAACTACATAATTTTCAAAAAGGACTCTGACAATTTTGATTAAATTTTTACGTGTAGGTAAAGTGGTACTTTTGTAATAAAAATTGGTAAATAACGGTACCTCCCTGCTCGTGTTTCTAAAAAACTCCAAAACTGTGAATGTTATCAAAAAAAACTTCATGCTCTTCATTAAAATGCAAGACTGCGTCGCACTTAGATACTTTTTCTTAGATTTAAAATAATTTTTTACAAAAAAATTCTCAAACCTTGTTTAAAAAAAAGGTGGTATTACATTTTCAAGAAAATTTATTTACATCTAAAAGCTAAATTTAAAAAATAAAAATCATAATTCGTTAAAAAAAAATTGAAACTTTTTTTTAAAAAAATCCAAAAATCTTGCTTTTGAAAATTTTATTAAGAAATAATACATATAGATACAATTTGATAAAAATTTTCATTAAAATCTGTTGTGTAAATTGTAAAAACAGAAAAAAAAAACGATTTACCGTTACTAACCAATAAAAAATATTGTTTTATTATTTCAAAAGTACGACCATTGTAGTACAAATTGTTATCAAAATTTTTAGAGCTGTTTTTGAAAGAAAAAAAACATTTGGAATAGGTACCTATTTTTTATATGGTCAGTACAGTTTTTTCCATTTTTATCCTATTATGATGAAGTAGTCAAAAAAAGCAATTTTTTTTCAAAATTGGTGGTTAAGGGTCTTTAGTGATTCCCTAGAGGAGAAATTAAAATTTTTTTCGGGTCCAAAATTAATGGTACCTGTCATATATTGCATATGGAAAAGTTGAATTTTCTCAAAAACGGCTCCAACGATTTTTATAAAAAAAATTGCCGTACGGCCGTAATTTTGAAATAAAATAAATATTTTCAAAATGTTAATCATTTTCATTTTGAGTTTCTCTTGAACGACTCAACCGGTTTTGATGAATTTTTATACGGCAGCTTGTTAGTAATTTTACAATTATTTCATATAAAAAATTTCAAAAGGAATTTTTTTTGTATTTTTAAGAAAAATTTCAATTTTTTTGTTTGAAAAATCAAATTTTCGAAAACGAGATACCGTATTTTTTGAAATTTTGATTTTAGATGTGCATTAATATTTTCTTGAAAACCGCCTACCAAAATTTTTTTTAAACAAGGTTTGAGAAATTTTATATGCCTATTTTTTAAAAAAACGACTCCAACGATTTTCATTTTTTTTTTTTCTTAAAATGTATCTTTCTTACTTAAATCAAATGGCACACTTCGTTTGGAGCTCAATACAATTTAAGATTAAGGTTTAGTAAATGGATTTTATTTTTTTTTTCTTACACTTTTTTTTAAAGTTTTTTTTTCGTTTTTTTTTTTCAAAACAAGTTGGGGCATTTTTTTCATTTCGGTGGGGCCTTATTTCTTTGGGGCATATTTTCATTATTAAAAAATACCACAATTTTAGGCCTAATTTAATTTTTTTCTTCTTTTGGGGCCTTTTTTTCTTGGGGCCTAATTTCGCAGAGCCAGTAAATTCAGCTTAGCTAAACTCATTATAGCAAGTAGGTACCGGTAATTTTGGTAAAAAAAAATAATTGCAAATATTCCCAAAAAATTTCTCCAAAAAACATCAGATACCAAGTTTGGTATTAAGCGGTGGTAGCCACTTTTTCCGCATGTTCTATCGTCGTAGTGATATGTTTAATTATTACAGGTTTTTCTTTAAATTCACCACATAAAAGATAAATCCTTTTAAAAATTACATATTAGATTTCGTGCCAGCGAGTGATAATAATTGGCCTTAAATTCTATTTAAAAGTTTATTTAATTTTGAAGAGGTGAATTTAATTTGTAAAAGGGTGAACTTGATTAAAAAATTAATTTGATTTGGAAAAGGGTGAGTGAGTGAATTTAACCTCGAAAGGGGTAAATTTAAGTGAAAACCGTGTTTTAACAGAACGAAAAAAAAAATCTCTCAATTGATTTGATGTTTTTATTTTTCTTCCTTATTTGTTTTTTTTTTTTTTTTGTCTGGTTTGTTAATTAAAATGAAACCAAATTTCAAAATCTATTTCTGCCCTAAATCACATATCTGAACTTTACCAAATCTACTTTAAAATGTACTCCATTAATATAAGTATGTCAAAACTCTTTCATTCTAACATGGCAATGACACGGGTGGGTTTTTTTTTTTTTTTTGTAAATGAAATGTCACTCGAATGTCTGGTTAAACGAATTCAATGACATCGTTTTTTTTTATTTTTACTAAAAGAAAATTCTGTCTCATTTATTTCAAAGACCTTCATATATATGTCATCTTACAATAATTATGCAACAATCAACAACTTACGAGTAGATAGTGTATTACCCCAGTAAGAATATACAAACAAAAAATAGCAATACAAAGAAAAGAAAAAAGGATAATTTGTGTAATACAAGTTCGTCGTATGTGTAAAGGTGACATATAAGCTGATAAAATTCCTGAACATCCCGACGACCGCTAGGTCCGTTTGAGGTTAATATTTTCAAAAATGATCTTTTCGCTTATTTTTTTTTTTTAAACAGGTTTTTAAAAAAAATAATTTTCTACAATCTTAAAGCTAAATTATTTCTACCAAATACATAAACGCGCAGCTGAAGGAATTGTTTTTCCATATTTTGGATAGCTGTCCGAATTCAACCATTGCCTTTCCATTACAGCTGTTGAGTGTTGATATATAGTTGAGATGTCTATTTTCTCTACCGGTTGTCCTAAAATATTCATGATTATTATGGACTCCCGCGGAGTAAACGTGATTCGCAGGGTTCGCATTCGCATTTAAATCATTTATGGAATTGCTTCGGTGAACCACATTATCACTATGAGGAACTACCTTACCATTTCGACTAAGACACTTCGTTCTCGATAGAACCAAGTTCAGAGCTGATGATTGTTTTTAGTCCTTGAAAGGTCGCTACTAAACCTTGGCCTTTAGCTGTGCGTGTAATCTTAGATCAACATAAACATACTTTTTATAAAAAGTTCTCATCCATTACGTTTAAGAATTTTTTCCTTTCACTTAATTTAATGAGTTCTTTCGTTTGTTTTTTTTTTTTTTTTTGTTGTTTTATTAATTTTCACCAAAACACCGGATAAACAAACTTGCATAACCCACATAAAATTTCATCTACATGACTTCCCACTTACCGTACCTTATCGTATCTGCTAGACTCGAATGCAAAGTTAGCTTCGGTAATTCAACGTGATGTCAATAAACTCTCGACTTTAGTTGCCAGCATTCATTTTATTGTCATAAATTGACGTTTTGCATATTAATCAGTGACACTTTGTTTTGATCGCTAAGGCGATCTCTTTGATCAAGAAGTGGCCTTTGATTTATTTATTTTTTTTTTTTTATATATTGAAAAATAATTATCAATAAATAAATTATATACAAACGCATTACCATGTTTTTATGCAAATTAATGCTCATCGAGTTCAGTGGAATAAAGTGTTTTGCGTGGGGGTATCACTCAAACCACCTGTCATAATTTTTATTTCGATAAACTTCTAGTTTCCATCTATTGCCTTGCCGTCTTGACGCATGATGATTTAATATTTTTTTTTTTTTATTTTGACTTAAAAATTAACAACTTTAATGAACGTGAAATTGTTATAAAAAAAAAATTGAAAAGCAAAATAATTCAAAATTGATTCCTGATTTTCGGTTCCAATTCAGTTTAATTACGCGTTCGAGTACCAACCTACGCATTTATCAAAAAGTGAAAGAATTCATTAAAAACAAAAATATTTGTGTCGAGAAATAATTTCAAGGAACAAAATTACTCCTCAACAAAAAAAAATGAAGCGCTTCTTTAGATCGAAACTAAAATGGTTCAAATGTTGTGACGTGAAGTGCTGTATGTGAAATATTATCACAAAACTTAATTTAATTTCACATTAACATATAAATTTTTTCGTTTTTCTTTTGTACGAATATATGAATTTAATCAATGGTAAAAACTACTTGTTGTAGAACAAATGCTATAAAAAATGAACCGATTTGCCCTCATTTGACTGATGGTTGAATGCTTTAATGAAAATGATTTTTTTATAGCTCAATTATGATGTTTTTTTTTTAAATTAAAATATCATAAAGAATTTATGATACTTAAAATGTTTTTATAATCAATATAATAGACCAGTGCCAATCCAGTTTCCAGAGGGTAAAATTTGAATAAAAATTATTATCAGGATGAAGACGGTATGAAAATTTAGGAAAAATGGTATATAAAAGGGGAAACATAAATTGCCCACCAAGAGATTGGTGGAAAGCCTCCCCCTTCCCATTGGGTGAAAAAGTGGGATGAGTGTCGAAAATCGTGTTTTTTTTTACGATGTATATCAAAAGTAGACCACCTATCAAAAAAAATTCAATACAAGAATTGTAGGTGGTAAAAATATCTTCAACTTTTGTTTCAGGTAGGTTTGAATTTTGACATCTCAAAAACTTTGCATGATAGACTAATTCTGATACTAGATTCAAGTTCAGATAGTCAAAATCTTCTGCAAAAGTTTAATTTGGAAAAAATCGGTCTTAAAAATTAATATTTTGATTTTTTCAATTTTTGACAATGTTTTCTATAACAATGACTGTGTTGTGTTTTTACTTAGTCTTAAAAAAGAGGATTAAACCAAAAAATCCATCCCAAAATTATCAAAAATCAAAAAAAAATTCGTCAACAAAAATTTATACTTAACTAAAAAAAGTTGTATAAGTAAAAAATATGGCAATGTAACTACATACGTTAAAACCAAGTTTAATTAAAATCTAACTCTTTTTGAAAAAGATAAAAACAAAAAAATTTTTTTTTTTTACATTTTTCACAATATTTTTGACATTATATAGAAAAATTATCCCAACAAAAGTTGTAGATCTTTTTACCACCTACAATTCTTGTATTGAACTTTTTTCGATAGGCGGTCTACTTTTGATGGAAAGTGTAAAAAAACACGATTTTCGAACACTTTTTTTAAATCATTCATAAAAAAATCGAAATATTTTAGTTTCAAGTTGGTCCAACCCAAAATAAAGATTTTAGTTTTCTTTTTAAATTCTTCGGATATTCTTAAACTTACCTAAAAAATCACTATAATGCACGTGATTACGAGTCGCGTTTTTTAAGGTCGAACCGGAAGTTAATGAATTATAAAATTAAATAATTTAAAGGAATATTTTTTAATGCAGAATTTAACGAGACTAATTTAAGACAATCCCATTATTATACACTAGTGGAAAAAATGGAAGGATAATAAAAATTGATTTTTTTTGTTGTGTTTTCAAGAGGCTGTATTTAAGTGAAAAATGGTCGTATTGAGAAAAATCAAAAAGAACTTGAAAAATCCGAAATTCTATTTTTTAAATTTTTTAATGAACTATTTTTAATAACCACCGTTATCACGTAGTCATAAGTAAAAGCGCAAAACCAACAATTTTAAATTTTTGCTGTTTTGTTTTTCAATGCAACTTTTTTAACAATTTTCTTCTGAGCTAAATCTTTATAAAGTCTGGAAAGCCTATGTATTTAGCTTTAATTTCTTTGTAAAATTGTGGGATAGTGGTGTGAAAATCATAGATTGTCTTGTTAGAATCAACAATTTCTCCAATAAAATAAAAACTTCCCATCCCCAATCACGTGTCTCTCTGGTAAGAAACCATTAAATAATTCCCCTCGTAAATTCGCAAGATATCCCGGAAAATCACGGGTTTTCCAAATTTCAGTCACAAAAATTGTCAAATAAAATATCAATTCGCACAATCGTTTCAACGCACTCAAAAATCACATTGTGCTACTTAAATTTATCACTTGAAACAAATGTCTATCAATTGACAGGTTGTATCGATTTATCGATTAATTGATATTTGCGATTACATTTAACTTAATTTTAAATTTGTACCAAAATAATCGAAACAAAACCGTAAATTGTTAACAAATGTCTATTTAGCAATCAGAATCCATTTATCTTACAAGTTGCATCGTATATTCTTAGAGTTTCAAGTCAAACATTTAGGTCAACCTCGATCAATTTTCGATAAAACTGTCAAATAAAATTAAAACCCATCCATAGTCGCCATTGTTTGTTTTCTATATTTCTTATATTCTTGTGGAAGATAAATACAATTCAATTAGTGTCATAGTTCTCCTTTCTCTTGGGGTTTGTGTGGCATTTTATTAAGTCATTCCAATTGAAAGTGTTTTCATGTGTGTCATATCCATCAACGCACAAAACAACAAACGAAGGGAATCCTCTCGCTGTCTCGTCATTATGTTGTGTGCGTGTCGTAAACGATTACAGCAAAGCTGCTAGATTGCAAAAAAAAAAAAAATAAACAATTGTCACACGAATGCAACGTCAAAAAAACAAAAAAATACCAAATTTCGCAAACAAAATTAACAGAAAACAAGAGTTTTACTTTGAAAGCTTTTGACTCATAAATGCGACTTCACTATAATGTTGCTGACAACGCACTAATTGCCATATTGATAAATAAAGAATAACAAAAAACGACTTAAAATGTGCAATTGGGAACACACGCATCGTACACCCAAAAGCTTACAAGATTCCATGGCTGCCAGGTTAGTTGTTTCAAAAAATTGTCCCGCATGGCAAAACAAAGTTAAATAATACTGTCTTTTGAGATTTCTTCTACATATATGTACATGTTGGGTCCCGCCCCCTAAATTTTGTAAGCTCATTAAAATTTTTGTATTTTTGTTCTATAAAATTCAGTAAAATTCGTTCAAGAATGAGTTTGCCATACAACATTTTTGACTTATTGATTTAAATTCATTACAAAAAAAAGTAGTTTGTGTGGGTTACTTCATAAAAATCTAAGATTTTGCTTTGAAAAAATATATTAATAAGCGTTCCCGGAAATGATGAAGGCATAAGAAAATGACGTATATGTTTCCAAAACCACTGTAGTGGTCTTAAAACTATGTCAATCTGAATTCTACATTATTATATACCTTTATTAATCAAATATGACTTCCTTTCGGTTTGTCTATGTTTTATTCATTAAAAATAAATACGTTTTTCTGCTATTCCAAAATATCCTACGAAATACATAATTCTTTTAAGTTTGCTCACTAATTTCATGATAAGAAACCTTACCCAAGCAATATTTGCCTTAGATTCTGACTTAAATATATACTGTATAACTCATTCATAGTCTAAAAGCGATCCCTGAAATGACGTTCCCGAAAGTGACGTTTTGATCATTATCATCGTTTATTTTCTCTCTAAGAAAATCAAACGAAATATTGTCGATGTTGCGTTTAAGTGGTCTCGATTTTACATTATATTATTGACACAAAATTATAATTTCAATCTTTATTCGTCCCAAAAAAATGCGTTCCCGAAATGACGCTTACTTAATTTAATTTAATTTATCCACACAGGAAATTATTTAAGGACCGATAAATCAATTCCATGACATTCCGAAAAGAGTATTTATAATTATCTAAACGTAAAATGATATGAATACAGGTAGCTAAATTTAATTGATTTTAGTGTATTTTTTGGCCATTTCAATTTCAGGTTTTGAGTTATGGAAGCGTTCCCGGAATGATTTGTCGGGTATATTATCTGAAATAAAACAAAAACTAACTCTGTCGCAGACAAAGTTTATGCAACCGATACGTCCGAACTAAATTCCAATTTTGATTAAAGAAAAAGTCTTGCCACAAACACATGTAAAAAATGTGAGAAGAAATTCATTTATAAAAGTGTGGAGACAGAATATGGAAATACGTTCCACTTCTCATTCCAATCAATTTGACATGTGCTTATGCATGAACATTTTTAGGTTTGGTTCTACAACCATAACACCTTCTCTGGGCTTCAGTGTTTATTGCTATTGAATATAATTTTCAAACACACAAATTTGACGGTAGGATGGAGTTACATTCCACTTTATTTTTGACCATAGATAAAATTTCTGGTAGATCCGCAGGTACCTACTTACGAGTATAAGGCCCCTAGTGGAACTGCAATTTCAGCAGAGAAAAGCTGTGGTAAACTAGTAGATACTAATTAATCACCTATTGGCACTACTTCACAGTAAGCAAAACTACTGGTAGAACAGAAGGTATTTTAAAAGTCCCTAGTGACGTCAATATACTGCAACTAAACACTTTGCAAAGATCAGCGGATACAACTTAAACCCAAGCAAGCAAAAGGTCTGTTAGTTCAGCAGTTATACTATTGAGTCTACAAGAGGGACACTATAAACAGCAAGCGAAAGTTCTGGTTGATTAGTACATACCTAGAAGTGATGTTTTTTTTTCAAACAGAAACCTACCTCAAAGTGACACTACTCAGCTCAGCCTCAAACCTCAATACATTATTTGCTTCAGCAACTTAGCGATTGAGAGATGCACGACACACCAATCTACCAAATAATTCGAAGGAAACTGAGTTATTTTTTATTTTGTTTATTCTATCATTAAATTAATGCATTGTTTTCGTTTCAAGCTGAAACCTACCTCTAACTGCAATACATTTTATTGATCAGCGATGAGAGATACACTCAAAATTCACCAAATAAGTCGAAGAAAAGTGAGTTATTTTCCTTCTTAAGAAAGCGTGTGTTGAACATAGAGGTGTTAAAAACAGTAAATAGTAAACGAAGAAAGAGGAACGAAAACAAATTTGTTTTGTCCTGCAAGAAATTTTATAACCCCACATTTTTCTGGTTGCTTTAATTTTGTGTGTTTTACTTATGGGATGAGTTGGAATTTGGAAAGCAGGCAGACGTGTGCGTAAAGTAGAATTAGAACAAAAGGCAGACTGGGTAACATAATTTTCGCAGCATGTGCAGGTACAGGCGCAATTTAATTAGATTTATATTGCTAGGAGTTTGATAGTTGTTGTTAGTGGGAATTTTAAAAGGTAGGTCGAAAATAGTCGAGTTGAATGGACAATACGCCACTGGTTCCTGAGTTACTTTTAAGTCCTACATTACCTGAATATTCTTAACTACCAACCCCTGTTCTAAGTGTCTTCGTGGAAACTAGACAATAACCCAGAGATAGAACCTTTCTCACGTAGATCCAAAAAGCACCTTGAAAACAAACTCTAAGGAATAGGAATAATTTTGAGAAGAACATGAATCTCCCTAAACAATAACTTAGTGATATAGAACTTTTTGGAACTCTCCTTTAAGTCTCTGGTACACACACCAGAGGCAGAGATAGAATCTTTCCAAACTTATCTATGTAAAAAAGAGCATGTTGAAAAGGAATTCTAAGTAAAGTTCTGAATGAAATCCACTCCACAATCCATTCTACGGAACACGTGTAATCGAACTGCATGCGTTAAAATTAAAAATATCGATACCGTAATCATTTATATGGAATTAAAAAAAAAACAATTTATCGATTTTAAAGTTTAATTTGATTAATTTATGAAAAATATCGATTAATCGACATATCGAAACTAAAAATATCGATTATATCAAGAAAAAAATATCAATATTTCGATATGTAATGTACTTATATCGAGATACTGCGAAATCTAGATTGAGATCCCATTATTCTAGCAAAATGGCAACAATGGTTGACGTAAAGTAAATTTTTTAATCGCACCCGAGGCATTTACAAAATACTTGAAGAAATTTTACGTAACATAAAACTGTGATTGCTCAGATGGCTGGCATGGCACGACCGTCACACCATTCACACTCATACACTAATATAGCCTAGCTAGACGACCTGATGGCAACGACAGTAAAAGGGGCTTTTCGGGCGCTTCCCATGATGATGAGCAGAGCAAATAAAATGCCCCCAAGTAACTTGAGAATGATTTGCGAAAGTGGGATAAGCTTAAGTCAGCACTTTAGTTTGTGAATGCATCTAACCATCATCCAGCTATATAGCTATCGCATACATAGAAAGGTATACCTCAGAAATAGCAACAAAAAAAAACAAAAGGTTCCAAACGAGGAAGCCAGAGGGGTTGATATAGTTTCTCATTTATTATTCCACCCTCAGGTGTTTGGTGGTGGGCGGGCAGCAACTACAACAACAACAACGAAGACGACCAAACGAGTTAGGTTGAGGTTGAATGAGCAGCTTGCCACCTCGAGAATAAGCACCAAGAACTCTAGAGTAGTAGTAGTAGTCGCATATAGAGTTGCCTAATGAATTCTGTGCTCAAGTGGATAGGAAACAATGGTGCTTCATAGAATAGCTCTACCTCTATATAGCTTATAACTATGGTTCCTATACATGACTTGAATGAGACTCAAATGCAATAGTTTTGATACTTCAGAATGCATTGACACGTCACGCAAGAGGAGGCTTTGTTGTTGCTGTTGTTGCTGCTGCAATTCGCCTATTATTATAATTTTTTGTGTTTAATTTTAATCATGTGTCTTGTCATCATTGTTTTTTTTTTTTTTTTTTTTTGATAAGGCTTTGCAGTATAAAATGATGAGAGGCTAATTAATGAGAAAGGATGCGTGTGCACAGTGCAGAAATAGAAAAAATTAGCATGAAAAGTGAAATTTTATTTTTTTGTTTATTAAAAAGAAAAACTTCAACACTTTATGGAAAATTTAATGAAATAATTATAAAAATGCATGCACATTAAGTATCGCCTTGGAGTGAAAGGAGATTTATCAAAGAGTTCATCTTAACCTATTAAAGCTCTTCGATGTCTCTAAAAGAGTGTATAGCTTAGCCACTACTATGACATAATTATATTTTAATTCTGACATAAGTGGTGATTAGTTTTTTTTTCTTTTAACTGACCTGGTTTTTTCAAACATAATATGTAGTTGACGCATTAAAATGGCGGCACAAAAATAATTTAGGTACTAGAGTGTAAATTCTCTTCGATTCTTGGTACAAATGTCGGACACGTGACAATGCACTTTTATAAAACAAATGCTTAGTATGGTAAGTTGCTCAAAGATCCAAAAAATATATGTAGATCTTGAAAAAGAATAACTGAACCTTCGTAATCATCAAGTAACGACCGACCGACGCGACGACGCGACGCACAGTGGACCAACTTTTAAAAAGTAGTTGCAATAGCCATAATTTGCCTGTTCTTAAAATTCAAAACTAGTTTATTTAATGGGTCGGGATATATTGGAAGAAGTAGTTAAAGTTTCCTTATTTTTAAAACCAAAGAAATATTTTTTATTCGTTTATGGCTGAAACTCCAAGTTTTTTTTAATTTTTTTTTTTATATATTTTATAAATTATCGGTGGGTACTTGCAATACAACCAATACCTATGGACAAACTTAATTTTCTCAAAAACGGTTGTAAAGATTTTAAATAAATGTTTATGTACGTACAAAAAAGGCAAACCCGTACTTTTGCAGTAAAAAAAAATATTTAGTAACAGTCAATATTGTACTTCCCATTAAACCGTTATCCTTTTTTCTGATTTTCTTAGAAACCACTCAACGGATTGAGATGACAATTTTTACACAAAAGGTTCTTAATAATTTTAATATTATTTCATATCAAATTTTTCAAAACAATTTTTTTTTGGATTTTTAAAAAAAAGTTTCAATATTTTTCTTTTTTTTTTTTGTGAAAATTAATGTTTCAAAAACGTATCACTGATTTTTTTTTGAAATTTTGGTTTTAGATATTCAACCAACTTTTTTTTACTCACGGTTACTATATAGGGCAAGTATTGGTTTATTTTGGAGCTGTAAAATATCCTCTTTTTTTTGTTTGGTTCACAGCGTTGAAGTTAAAAACTGACGAAACGATTTGTTTCCTTTCCTACTTTCAAATGAAAACAAATGTTATGTAAAATTTTGTTGTCATATTTTAAATTTAGAAAAATATTTGTCGACAGTGAAAAAAAATATACTTTTTCTTTATTTGTTTTTTCAAAAAAAAAAAAAAAAAAAAAAACACATATTTTTGTTTTTTCTGGCACTCAACTATATTGTTTGCTATATTGACTCAAGTGTGAAATTCCAGTTAACATTATTTTTATGTTTTCTCCAAAACAGTGGAATGTTTTTGAAAAATTTCAGCAAAGTTTTATCTATGGCAATGAAACAACAAACTTGCTGATATATAAAAGGAGCCAAAGAAGGAACTTTTTTACTACTTACCAATGATTAATAGCAATTTATAATATGAGTAGTCTCGACCACTCTAAAAGTTGGGAGCGCTGACTCCAAAAAAAACCACTTAAGTAATGAGCATTTGGTGAATACCGGCCTTAATGTAAGTATTTACAAATTAAAAATAATTGTACGACGTCTTCCAGGCCTCATATTTATGAAATAAAACCCACAGCAAAAAAAAAAGCCCCCAAAAAATTCTATAATATATTTATTTTTATTCTCTTAATGTAAAACTTATGTATTTTTTTTTTTTTACTTTTTTAATGGCCTTGATCTCAGTCGAACTGTAATATAGTTTCCGGCAAGCTTTGAACTTCTAATTGTCTAAATTTTAATTTAATCGTCTTTTGGAAGCTTCATTTTGGCACACGTCATCATACTCACTTTTTTGGCATTTTATCACTTTCGAATATCTCATTTTAGGATTATAAAACGATTCCAACTGAAAATCGAATATAAAATCAAAAGAAATACAAAAAAAAATTACCTCAATTCTGAATTTAATTCTGATCTTTTGCTACACAGTTTTTAAGTTGACAAAATTGCGAAACTTTTCACTTGCTTCCCTACAATCAAATGAGAGCTTATTTTGTGATAAGATATTCTATGCTTAAATTTTATGATATTTTTTTTAAATTTTGAATATTTGCTCACAAATAAAGAAGTTTGCAGATAAACTAAGTAAGTAAGTAAGTATATAAAAAATATTTGAGCACGTTTTGTGACCCAAATACTTTTCACTATTGACTCAGGTGAAATTCCAATCTATTTTAGTTTAATGTTTGACAAACAGTGGAAAGTTTCTATGAAAAACAAACATGTTTTCAGATATAAAAGGAGCTAACATTTTTCGAAACATCAACAGTTTAACTTTCAATTTATTAGAGTTTGTATAATTTATTCAAAAGTCAAAGTATCAAGATGCGTTTCTTCCTTATCACTGCTGTGCTCGCTTTCGTTCTTGCATTATACCAAGTGAATGCTCAAGGTGGAATTGTTGGAGGTGCCATTGGCGCCGGAATACCTGGCGTTGTACAAGGAGCTCTAGGTGCCGGTGCAGCTGCCGGCCAAAATGGCGCTAGTGCTGCCCTTGGCGGTGACCTTGATGTCCTTGGTGGTACTCTTTCAGTAGCTGGCGGTGCTTCTGGCAGCGTCCAAGACGGTGTCTCCGCATAAAAAAAAATTTGATTTTTAGAAAAAAATTAATTCAAGTTCGTTTAAATAAATATATTCTGTCAGATTAATTTTACCGATATTAGTTATTATTTTATTTGAATAGTGCAACATAGTTTAGAATAAAGGGCAGAGATCAAATGCCATATTGTTGTGCCTTAATATAAGGTCGGGTAAATTGTTCGAATATGTTTTGTGCTCCTCTTAATTTTTTTTATTATTGAGCTTAAATTGGTTGAACCAATCATTCAATAGAATATTGATGTAATCCTTCAGCAATCAACTGAAACTGTGGTCCAATCTACTTAATTGTTCTAAAAATAAAAACCAATTAAAGCACGCTTCGATCGTGTATGATTATGCAATCAAGTAGGACTTATAGTTTTTGAGTAATTCACGTGGACCAACTTGCCCCTTGTCCCAACTAGCCCCGCCCTACCCTACATTATAGCCTTTAAATCATGTCTCATATAGCTGGATTGTATAACCATAATATCCTACAGCTTGATAAACCTTCAAAAACCTCACTACTTCCTCTGTTAAAATGTAGTTTAAGAAAATGCCAATTGGGGGGATTTCGGGTTACTTTGGACCAGCTGAAGAGGATGGCATTTTGCGTCGATACCATTTCAAAAAATTCATGAATTCAATTTTTTTTACCTTAGACCTAAACTTTATATTTTCTGGTCTGCAGACTTTAACTTTATCATAGAAATGTTTTATAACAACATATTCCGGGATTCAAGTCATAATTTGCTGCGTGTTGAATATAAGTAAACTGAGTTTTTAATTTTAACTTTTAGTTTTATTGCGTACACGCGCTAAAACAGCCACTTTAGGAACGTGATAAAAATTGTTTAAACATTTTAAGTTTATCTCAAAAATCAAATAAAGTGTGTGGACGTTTGTTTTTTTGTCTTTAAATAAACAATGTTAAAGTACAGCATCCCAACTTTCATCTTCCTGAGATATGAAAATAAACTAAAGTTATAAAAACTAAACCCAGTTAAAATAAATATTAATTTTACTAAGTACGAGTTTTGTTTCAACGTGCATTGTAAGTTCTAATCATTGAGTAAGAAGTAGGAACAGGCTAAACCTACAGTGTTGGTGAGTGAAGCACCAAAATTTTGTGAATTATCGCCTTATCTGTCAAAATAGTTTCCTATCTGTCAAAATAGTGACTAATCCGCCAAATTTTTTTGGAGCTCAGTTTTCAGGGGCGCATTAATTTTTCTTCGTGACAAGAAAGGCTGCATTTTTTTATCACTTTTGCTGCATTCGATTTTAATGTTTTGTTTAAGATTGTAACTTTATTTACAGTTTTATTAATTTATTTATTGATAAGATAAATGTAAATATTTTTTTTTATTGAACCCGAAGTAGAATTTCTTTTAGCGGCGTATACATTTTTATCCAACTGCACTCCTACCCTTCGTCAATGCATATTTGTTTTTGAAACTGACACAAGTGTTAACACCAATTAAACTTATCCAAAGATTTTGAAAATTACCAAATTAATTTGCGTAAACTTAACTTATCCAGGCGTGTTCAGGTACATGATAATATTTCATAGGTAACTCAGGGTTGAGAGAACTAAAAAAATAAAATGCACGACTTGGTCGCACGTACTTGCTCTTGTAGATAAAGTTACTATTTATGCTAAGCCTTTTTTATTAAAAATTTGTAAATGCAGTTTTAGAAAAAAAAAATTAAAAAAGAATAAAATTCGATTTTCAAATGACTAAAACAGCCTCTTAAATGAATTTAACCTGAAAACAAAGTATGCAATTTGATTTCTTCTATAATGATGCATTTTTAGAAAAAAATTGAAAATCGCTGCAGCCATTTTAAAAAAAAATATTTTTTCCATATAAAATTTAGCAAGTACTTTTATAAAAAAAAAAATGGTACGCCATTTTTAAAATATTATTTATCAACATCTAGAAACTGAAATTAAAAAAAAAAAATATTAAATATTGAATAGTTTTCGAAAAAAATAATTTTTCCAAAAAAAATTTTTAATTTTTTTAAAATCCCAAAAATTAATTTTCAATTAAAAAAAAATCAAAAAAACGTCTGCGGATAGTCTCCAAAAAACGCCACATACCAAGTTTGAAGTAAATCGACCCATCCGTTTAGGCTGTGGTCTCTGATACATACAGACAGACATACAGTCAGATTCGGCGCAGCTTTTATAACTTTTTATCGTTTTTTTTTACCATTTACGAATAAATATTTTTTTGTTACGGATAAAAAAAAATTATTTTATTAAAAATTTAATGTGCTGGCACTTTTATTTCGTTAAAAATCGCGGTAATCCACGTAATATAGCATATTTTTCACTTTTCACGTTTTTTTATCGAATGTCCACACCGTTTTTCCGCAACCTTTCTCCAGTATTCCGCGATTTTTTCACGATAGTCTTCGGTATTTCCGCAACTTCTAATGCGTTTTTCGACACTTTTTTGGTTTTCTATCTATCTTTCTTCGCTTTTGTCCACGGTCCTAAACGGTTTTTTCATTACCTTCTAAAATATTCTGCTCAAGATTCCGCAATCTTTCACCAGTATCATGCTTTTTTTGTTATTCCACACTTTTTACAGCGGTATTTCGCATATTTTTCCGAGACTTTTCACGCTTTTCTTCTCGACTTTCCGCGGTATTATACGCGTTTTCCTCCTGAACTAAGTCCATTTTTTATACTCCAAATTCTACTTTTCGAAGTTTTACGCTATGATAAAAAAAAATGTTTAATAACAGAAAGAGTTGTGGACAATTGTGGAGCGTATAAGAGAATAAACTGTTATATTCCGCGGTATTCCACGTTTTTTGTTTTTGGTTATTGAACATGTTTTAGTGCTGCAATTCCAATATACACATAATGCCAAGAATACAGAAATTTATCGAAAATGTGCATATATGTATGTAACTTGAAAAGAGCACCACCTATTGCACATTTTCTAACGCAAAAACCTTTCATAGGTGAATAATTCGAAACAGCACCAAAACTAGTTTTATCTTTCTTAAAACTAAATATTTCTGGTTTTCTAAATTTCCAGTTTTATCCAAAACTAGTTTTAAGAATTCGAGTTTAAGATGTCAGAACGCCTGTGAATAATACCGATTTTTGTAAAATGTGGAATTCAAAACTAGTTTCGGCATAAAACTAGTTTTAAAATGAGTCAATAATATGGCCGTTATAGTTTAATTAAGAATTCTACTCATTTTGCGATTTTGGGCTTTCAGATTGTTCTATCAAGCTCTTAGTTCAACGCCGGTTAATCTGAGATTTTGCGCCTGCTGATAACTAACTCATTCCGAGTATTTGTCAGTCACTCTGAGTTAATGAGCCTACCGACTATGTAATTACTGCGAGTTCTAAAGATCACATGTACTTCTGCCGAGTTCTCATTGTCACTCAATGATTTTGGGCTTACTGATAAAGATCACTAACTTCTATGGAAGTTCTCACTGCTACAACCTAATGATTTATTCAACAGCAGAGTTTTAGTGTACTTTCTTCCGCAAAACCTTGAATTCCGACGGGGTACCTCAGGAAAACCATCAAATTCAAATAAAATAATAAAAAAAAACATAGTACCGTAAGTTTTGCTGTTCTATCTTGAGGGACACTGATAGATTTTTTTTTGCAAAGATTTCAGAGACAATGTCCCATCTTTGTTCATAAATGTTTTATTTCTTTGTGCTCTTTTAATGTTATCGTTCTGCTTGATTCTACATATTGAACGACAAATTCATCTTTAATTGTTTATATCCCCTTGTTTTTCGTTAATTAAAAGATACAAACAATATCTTTATACCCCTAACCTACGAGCACATAATGTAACAGTTATACTTTGTGACATGCTATTTTATATTTTTGTTTTTTCTGGCACTCAACTATATTGTTTGCTATATTGACTCAAGTGTGAAATTCCAGTTAACATTATTTTTATGTTTTCTCCAAAACAGTGGAATGTTTTTGAAAAATTTCAGCAAAGTTTTATCTATGGCAATGAAACAACAAACTTGCTGATATATAAAAGGAGCCAAAGAAGGAATTGGCGGTCGAGGCGAAAGTGGTAGTCAAAGTAGAACTGACGGCCAAGATGGAGTTGGCAGTCTGAATGGAATTGAAAGTCAAGGTCGAGTTGGCGGTAAATTTGGAATGCTTGGTCGAGGTGCAGCTAGCGGTCTTAGTGGAATTAGTGGCTTATTTTGAATTGGTGGTAAAGGTAGAATCGGCGGTTAAGATGAACTTACAGCTTAGGCGAATAGATTAAGCAGCAACCGCGAATAGATTAAGTTTTAAAAGTTATTAAATTTACTTGTACCTACTCTTAAATTTTAAAAAATAAAATAAACTAATTTATGCCTTAATATTAAATAAAAAAATAAACCGTTTGCTTATAATTTGTTGAAGAAGGGGGCGTAAGGATTTACATAGAAATAAATTGTGCACTTTGCTAAGAGAAAAACCCTGCCAGATTATGCACTGAGTGGTGTGGGAAGCAGATAGTCATAAGAAGGTATTGAATTTAAGACTGGCCTTGGTCGTTATCGCTACCTCATACAATAAAGCACCTAGAAATATGCTCTATAAAAGCAATCACAGTATACCTATCCCCTTAAAAGATGGATTAAAAATACTTGTTAACATTTATTTTTTCACGAACAATTAAGGAAAAAAAGGAATTTATGCAAAAATATAGCAAAATTAGATGCAAAGATGTGAATAAAAAAATATAAATTTAGCATAAAAGTTATTTCTGTATATTCAATAATTGTTCGATATCATTTTGGCACACATAGGCGAATTTCCTCTACATGTTCCTTTACAAGCAAAATCTAAAAGTAAAAAAAACCTGTGATCAACGGTGTAAGGATATTCCTTGTGTTAAGTTTATAAAAAAATGCCGCGGAGAAAATAATAGAAGTTCGCAGAAAAAATCGTAAAAAAGTGAAAATCGACTAAAAAATGTAGTTGTGGTTCATTTTACGAACGAACAAAACACTTAGACCGAGAACTCATAACTCGCTCTGCGCTTATAAACCTATACTACTTACCAAGGATTAATAGCAATTTATAATATGAGTAGTCTCGACCACTCTTAAAGTTGGGAGCGCTGACTCCAAAAAGAACCACTTAAGTAATGAGCATTTGGTAACCCACAGCAAAAAAAAGCCCCCAATAAATTCTATAATGTATTTATTTTTATTCTATTAATGTAATATTTTTGTTGGCCATATTTTGCATGGCCAAAGCTTTAACTTAAACTCGGTTTTGCTAATCAAATAATTTTATTGTTTTTTTACCATATTCTTACCTTATTATAATGTTTTTCTTATTTCTTTTTTTTTTTCATTTAAAACCAATTTCGGATCGGGAAAATCATGAAACGATGAAATAGACTAATTTTGAAAAAAAAAAATGTGTGCCAATCGCTATACTTATCCTTTAATCTACGTGTAAGAAAAAACAAATTTTGCCTAAAACCTAAAAAAAAATTAAATAAAGCCCTAAAAAATGAAATAACACCCAATTTCGTTTTTGTTGTTTTGTGTGCTTTTTTTGGGCTCTTATTTCCTCGGGCCTAATTTCGGGGAGCTCTAATTTCAGCTTCTTTCCTTACAAAAGTTGTCATTCGTTGTCACATCGCTTGTGCCAATTTAAGGTTTTTCGAAACACATCAAAATCTATGTAAATTAAAATAAAAAAAAAAAAAAAACAAAACACGATTAAAACATATTTATTTTAAAACTACTTCTCTCCTCAAAACTTATGTATTTTTTTTTTACTTTTTTAATGACCTTGATCTCAGTCGAACTTTAATATAGTTTCCGGCAAGCTTTGAACTTCTAATTGTCTAAATTTTAATTTAATCGTCTTTTGGAAGCTTCATTTTGACACACGTCATCATACTCACTTTTTTGGCATTTTATCACTTTCGAATATCTCATTTTAGGATTATAAAACGATTCCAACTGAAAATCGAATATAAAATCAAAAGAAATACAAAAAAAAATTACCTCAATTCTGAATTTAATTCTGATCTTTTGCTACACAGTTTTTAAGTTGACAAAATTGCGAAACTTTTCACTTGCTTCCCTACAATCAAATGAGAGCTTATTTTGTGATAAGATATTCTATGCTTAAATTTTATGATATTTTTTTTAAATTTTGAATATTTGCTCACAAATAAAGAAGTTTGCAGATAAACTAAGTAAGTAAGTAAGTATATAAAAAATATTTGAGCACGTTTTGTGACCCAAATACTTTTCACTATTGACTCAGGTGAAATTCCAATCTATTTTAGTTTAATGTTTGACAAACAGTGGAAAGTTTCTATGAAAAACAAACATGTTTTCAGATATAAAAGGAGCTAACATTTTTCGAAACATCAACAGTTTAACTTTCAATTTATTAGAGTTTGTATAATTTATTCAAAAGTCAAAGTATCAAGATGCGTTTCTTCCTTATCACTGCTGTGCTCGCTTTCGTTCTTGCATTATACCAAGTGAATGCTCAAGGTGGAATTGTTGGAGGTGCCATTGGCGCCGGAATACCTGGCGTTGTACAAGGAGCTCTAGGTGCCGGTGCAGCTGCCGGCCAAAATGGCGCTAGTGCTGCCCTTGGCGGTGACCTTGATGTCCTTGGTGGTACTCTTTCAGTAGCTGGCGGTGCTTCTGGCAGCGTCCAAGACGGTGTCTCCGCATAAAAAAAAATTTGATTTTTAGAAAAAAATTAATTCAAGTTCGTTTAAATAAATATATTCTGTCAGATTAATTTTACCGATATTAGTTATTATTTTATT
Organism: Meliscaeva auricollis; assembly: GCA_948107695.1. Lineage (NCBI taxonomy): Eukaryota > Metazoa > Arthropoda > Insecta > Diptera > Syrphidae > Meliscaeva > Meliscaeva auricollis. The sequence continues at coordinate 79,639,304 of OX403618.1, forward strand.
TGAATAGTGCAACATAGTTTAGAATAAAGGGCAGAGATCAAATGCCATATTGTTGTGCCTTAATATAAGGTCGGGTAAATTGTTCGAATATGTTTTGTGCTCCTCTTAATTTTTTTTATTATTGAGCTTAAATTGGTTGAACCAATCATTCAATAGAATATTGATGTAATCCTTCAGCAATCAACTGAAACTGTGGTCCAATCTACTTAATTGTTCTAAAAATAAAAACCAATTAAAGCACGCTTCGATCGTGTATGATTATGCAATCAAGTGGGACTTATAGTTTTTGAGTAATTCATGTGGACCAACTTGCCCCTTGTCCCAACTAGCCCCGCCCTACCCTACATTATAGCCTTTAAATCATGTCTCATATAGCTGGATTGTATAACCATAATATCCTACAGCTTGATAAACCTTCAAATACCTCACTACTTCCTCTGTTAAAATGTAGTTTAAGAAAATGCCAATTGGGGGATTTCGGGTTTTTTTTTACCTTAGACCTAAACTTTATATTTTCCGGTCTATATGCAGACTTTAACTTTATCATAGAAATGTTTTATAACAACATATTCCGGGATTCAAGTCATAATTTGCTGCGTGTTGAATATAAGTAAACTGAGTTTTTAATTTTAATTTTTAGTTTTATTGCGTACACGCGCTAAAACAGCCATTTTAAGAACGTGATAAAAATTGTTTAAACATTTTAAGTTTATCTCAAAAATCAAATAAAGTGTGTGGATGTTTGTTTTTTGTCTTTAAATAAACAATGTTAAAGTACAGCATCGCTACTTTCATCTTCCTGAGATATGAAAATAAACTAAAGTTATAAAAACTAAACCCAGATAAAATAAATATTAATTTTAAGTTCTAATCATTGAGTAAGAAGTAGGAACAGGAAGGGGTGTAAGCTAAACCTACAGTGTTGGTGTGTGAAGCACCAAAATTTTGTGAATTATCGCCTTATCTGTCAAAATAGTTTCCCATCTGTCAAAATAGTGACTCATTTGTCAAATTTTTTTGGAGCTCAGTTTTCAGGAGCGCATTAATTTTTCTTCGTGACAAGAAGGGCTGCATTTTTTTATCACTTTTGCTGCATTCGATTTTAATGTTTTGTTTAAGATTGTAACTTTATTTACAGTTTTATCAATTTATTTATTGATAAGATAAATGTAAATATTTTTTTAAAACAATCTTTTATTTTTATTGAACCCGAAGTAGAATTTCTTTTAGCGTCGTAGACATTTTTATCCAACTGCACTCCTACCCTTCATCAATGCATATTTGTTTTTGAAACTGACACAAGTGTTAACACCAATTAAACTTATCCAAAGATTTTGAAAATTACCAAATTAATTTGCGTAAACTAAACTTATCCAGGCGTGTTCAGGTACATGATAATATTTCATAGGTAACTCAGGGTTGAGAGAACTAAAAAAATAAAATGCACGACTTGGTCGCACGTACTTGCTCTTGTAGATAAAGTTACTATTTATGCTAAGCCTTTTTTATTAAAAATTTGTAAATGCAGTTTTAGAAAAAAAAAATTAAAAAAGAATAAAATTCGATTTTCAAATGACTAAAACAGCCTCTTAAATGAATTTAACCTGAAAACAAAGTATGCAATTTGATTTCTTCTATAATGATGCATTTTTAGAAAAAAAAAATTTGAAAATCGTTGCAGCGGTTTTTTATAAAAAAAAAATATTTTTTTTTTCATATAAAATTTAGCAAGGACTTTTAAAAAAAAAAAATGGTACGCCATTTTTGAAATATTATTTATCAACATCTAAAAACTAAAATTTCCAAAAAAAAATATTCAATAGTTTTTGAAAAAATAATTTTTCAAAAAAAAAAATTTCTATTTTTTTTTTAAATCCCAAAAATTAATTTTCGAATTTTTTTTCAACTTAAAACCATGCATGTAAAAAAAATGTTGAAATTCATTGAGTCGTGAAGGAGAAAATCGGATTTAAAAAGAACGGTTCTATGGCAGGTACCGTTAATAACGGTTTTTGAAAAAAAATGGTTCTCATTTAAAGATAGACCTTACCTAGAAAAATGACCATGATTTTTTTATTTAAAATTCGTAGGCACCGTTTTTGAGAAAAATGAGTTTTTCTTAAACCGGTATATGACAGGTACCGTTATTTTTGGTCCAAAAAAAAATCAAAAAAACCTCTGCGAATAGTCTCCAAAAAACGCCACATACCAAGTTTGAAGTAAATCGACCCATCCGTTTAGGCTGTGGTCTCTGATACATACAGACAGACAGACAGTCAGATTCGGCGCAGCTTTTTTAACTTTTTATCGGTTTTTTATGCCATTTACGAATAAATATTTTTTTGTTACGGATAAAAAAAATTATTTTATTAAAAATTTAATGTGCTGGCACTTTTTCGCGGTAATCCACGTAATTTAGCATATTTTTCACTTTTCACGTTTTTTTATCGAATGTCCAAACCGTTTTTCCGCAACCTTTCTCCAGTTTTCCGCGATTTTTTCACGATAGTCTTCGGTATTTCCGCAACTTCTCAAGCGTTTTTCGACACTTTTTGGGGTTTTCTACCTGGCTTTCTTCGCTTTTTTCCGCGGTCCTAAACGGTTTTTTCATTACCTTCTATGATATTCTGCTCAAGATTCCGCAATCTTTCACCGGTATCATGTTTTTTTTTGTTATTCCACACTTTTCACAGCGGTATTTCGCATATTTTTCCGAGACTTTTCTTCTCGACTTTCCGCTGTATTAATTGCGTTTTCCTTCTCGACTTTCCGCGGTATTATACGCGTTTTCCTCCTGAACTAAGTTCATTCTTTCTACTCCAAATTCTACTTTTCGAAGTTTTACGCGATGATAAAAAAAAAATGTTTAATAACAGAAAGACTTGTGGACAATTGTGGAGCGTAAGAGAATAAACTGTTATATTCCGCGGTATTCCACGTTTTTTGTTTTTGGTTATTTAACATGTTTTTGTGCTGCAATTCCAATATACACATAATGCCAGAAATTTATCGAAAATGTGCATATAACTTGAAAAGAGCGAATAATTCGAAACAGCACCAAAACTAGTTTTATCTGTCTCAAAACTAAATATTTCTGGTTTTCTAAATTTCCAGTTTTATCCAAAACTAGTTTTAAGAATTCGAGTTTAAGATGTCAGAACGCCTGTGAATAATACCGATTTTTGTAAAATGTGGAATTCAAAACTAGTTTCGGCATAAAACTAGTTTTAAAATGAGTCAATAATATGGCCGTTATAGTTTAATTAAGAATTCTACTCATTTTGCGATTTTGGGCTTTCAGATTATTCTATCAAGCTCTTAGTTCAACGCCGGTTCATCTGAGATTTTGCGCCTGCTGATAACTAACTCATTCCGAGTATTTGTCGGTCACTCTGAGTTAATGAGCCTACCGACTATGTAATTACTGCGAGTTCTAAAGATCTCATGTACTTCTGCCGAGTTCTCATTGTCACTCAATGATTTTGGACTTACTAATCAAGATCACTAACTTCTATTGAAGTTCTCACTGCTACAACCTAATGATTTATTCAACAGCAGAGTTTTAGTGTACTTTCTTCCGCAAAACCTTGAATTCCGACGGGCTACCTCAGGAAAATCATCAAAACCCAAATAAAATAATAAAAAAAACCTAGTACCGTAAGTTTTGCTCTACTATCTTGAGGGACACTGTAAAGATGGCCGAGTCAATGTGCCATCTTTGTTCATAAATGTTTTATTTCTTTGTGCTCTTTTAATGTTATCGTTCTGCTTGATTCTACATATTGAACGACAAATTCATCTTTAATTGTTTATATCCCCTTGTCTTTCGTTAATTAAAAGATACAAACAATATCTTTATACCCCTAACCTACGAGCACATAATGTAACAGTTAAACTTTGTGACATGCTATTTTAAGCTGACAATGACCATAACATCATTGCGGACATCAACTCATTTAATTCTCTATACTTATCCAAATGCACTGACAGATTAACTGTCAGTCTACTTTTTGTATTATTATTATGGGGAAGATATATCCCATCAGGCAACACAGCGAGTGTGTGTCCAACAAACCTGATCGAGTATCTAGTTCGCAGAAAGTCATCACACAATATAAACATTGAAGCACTTCTATAGAACACAGAAATGGGTGAAATTGAAAATCAAAGTTTACCGTAAAATACATAGAAAAAAAAGATACAAAAAATAGATGAGATGAGAGAGAATTTACACAAAACAGAAAAAAAAACAACAGAAAACAACTTCACGTGTTAATAATTGCAGATACTCTATCTATCGTGTCGCTCCGAATCTGTGCTAGTATCTTCCGAAACAGGTGCTTTCCGCTTCTCTCAACTAACTTGGTGCGGTTAGTCTACGATTACGTTCGTTCTCGATTTCATATATGATATTTTTTATCTGATATCCAATAAATACACGATCATAAATTTGTACACAAAAATTAACACGATCGTTGACATTTTTGTTTTGTTTTTTTTTTTTTTTTCTTGGAATTACTTCCGAGCACGTGAGAATGGCTGGTTTTCAATGTCATTTTAAAAAAAATTCAAAAAACGTGTTCCTAGATAAGTTTATCTGAAGTAAAAAGAAAAGTGCGAAAAATATATTTAACGAAAATTTGGAAAATCAAATATTTACAATAGCCGAAGTGAAGATAATCTTGAATCAATTTACTAGATTCTAATTGTAATCAATTACTTTTTCGGGCTGTTGGGGCTGTTGCCACTAAAAGATAAACTTATCGAAACATTCTCTGGGAATATTGTACAAAAACTTATGCTGGTACGAAAATACTTGTGTTTTTATTTCTGTTTAAATAGAAAAATAATATATATTTTTTTATCTTGTTTTGTGGATATTTTTTCTCTCATTTTCTATTTACGTTTCGAATGGAGAAGAACAAAAAAAAATTTCTTATCGCAGAAAGTTTTTTTTTTTTTTTCTTTTGTATTTTATTCGTTTTTGTTTGTGTTTGTTGGTTGTTTCGTTAAGAAAATGAATTAAGAACAATTTGTTGAGTGAAATTAATAATAAAGGCGACGATCTTAGTTTAGTTTGTTGTCGTGTATCTTCAAGATGTTTGTTGGATTTTCGATTCGCTTTTTAACTTGAAATTTTATTATTTTCATCTAAAATATAAAGTAAAAAAAAAAAAAAAAAAACAATATAAACATAGTTTTGTGTAAAAATTACGTAATAAATGTATTTTTGATGTTTTAGTGGGTGTTTTGAATGCGCATAGTCGTGATTTTTGTTTTTATTAAATTTTGTATCTTGTATCGGTGTTTTTGTTTTGACTAGGTTTTTCTTTTTTGGTTAATAATAGTGACGATGACAGTTCATATGGTTTTCTTTTATCTTTTAATGCATCTTTTATGCATAAAATTCTAAGTTGTAAAGTTCATTGTGGTTAATGTAAATCATCAATTAAATTTAAGTGCTGTTGGTTTTTTCTTTTAAATTGAAAAATAATGGCGGAATATGCATTGGATGCTGAGGATCGTTTTAGATGTTATTGTTGTGGTATGATATAGTTTTCGTTTTTTTTTTTGTTTTTTGTTTTTGAAGATTTGTATTTGATTATTTGTATTGTTTTTTTAATAGTACATTCATTCAAATTAAGATTTGACCACACAAAATTTCAAACATTTAATTTAATAGACCCGAATCTCTGTAGTAATGCATTTAAAATCATAATTTATGCAGTCAAAGATTTTATTTATTAAATTGACGTTTGTGCTAATTTATTTAAAAACTGCAGTTTAATTTCTTATAAATGAATTAATTCATTTGTTTATGAATTGTTATGACGTTATGAGATTGAACCCTGAAACCTGATATTAGGCATCCCTGCCTTGTAAGCATCATCATTAATCATTATAGCTCAGCCAATTATTATTATAAATTCATCTTTGTTGTTTGTTCATACTTGAGATGGCATTTGTTTTTATTTATTTTACAGTTTATTCTGAAAAAAGCTTGAAATGAAATCCATATTTTATTTAGTTACTTAGAATTACGTGCTTAAAACTGATTATCTTTTTAGAATTGATTTGAGAATTTTATTGGTCTTTGGATCATGTCTTAAATAAAAAGTAAACAAAGCTATTAGTAAACCAAGGCTTGTAAATGCACGATCTAGTTGGTCGTGATTTAAAAATAAAAAAAAAAAGGTTAAAGGTTTATAAAGTTTAATAGATTTTGTGTTTCTTATGTGTAATTAACGATCCATTAAGTGACGTTTATTCGCACATTCCAACTAAAGAAGAGACTTTAAAGAAGATGATTACAAATTCACATTAGGAATTTCAAACATTTTTGCTAAGATTTTAAAAATAACATCCAAAGTTTTATTGCGCCAGTTCAAAAACAAAAAAAAAACTATTTTCAAACGGTTAGTAAGAAGGTGCAATTTTCTTTAAGAATGAGTTAAAACAAAATGTATTATTATAAAGTCAGCAAAACATTCCTTAATCTTATTTTTAAATTAAGTTTGCTTGACAAAATTAATTTATTAAAAAAAAATTGTATGACCTCATCTATAAAACAATTGCTCATTTTTTTGTATTAGTTGTTTGAAACTTGAGACTTGGTGCCTGTTTCTCATGTACAATATCAGCTTACATTGTACATTGATGATTGTCTAACATCATTACTGTTCCAAGTAAGCACTGTAGAAAAAAAAAATCATACTTTATTTCAGGATTTCCAGTCAGCTACATTGATGTAGTACCTTAATATCTACAACAGCAGTAATGATGTTACACAATCATCAATGTATCACAATATAGCTGATGTAGTTCATGAGAAATGGATCCTGATGTTATTTTGCTTTCAAAAATATCATAAAATCGAGATCTTCATATTTAAGAATTTTATAAGGTTTTTTCCGCTTAAAAAAATATCATTAATTGAATTTTCTTTGAGACCCCATCACTTCTAAATTACGACATTATGTTCAGAAGAAAACTCACCCCAAACTAATCTCTTAATAGATTCCTCCATTAATAAGATCCCACCATTTCTTGTTTAGAAAAAAAAAAACAAAATTAGAGTAAATAAAATATTATTCCCCATTCTCAAAAAAATTGAAACAAAACTCATTTTTTTAACAGTTAACTTCATCACGGTATTAACATATATTTAAAAAATAGTCAAACCGAGTTAAGTATAACCAACTGGCATTTTCGTACACTTATTTACCATTATATTTCTTACTTAAAAGTATTTTCTTGGGCTATTGCAACTGTTTTACTTATAGTAGCTCTTCTTTATTGGGAATAATTTAATGATTCGGGTTTGAAAGATCCTGCAGTTTTTTACATATATAATATGTATATAATTCAAAAAAAATGTTACGTATACGCCACAGTGACCATCAAATTTTAATCATAAATATGTACCTACAGTGCAAAATTATTTATTTTGTTATAAATATAAATAAGAACAAATAATATTGATAGAAATTTAAATAAATTTAACGATTTTTAACTGTAGGTACTTATGGTATAAATTTAACTAGTTAGTCACTGTGGCGTATACGTTATATTTGTTTTAGTTAAATCTTTCCCGCCCAGTGGTATAAAAATCGTACATATTTTTAAAATCAGGACGGAAATAAATCTATTCTTGCAAAAAATATCGTTCAATTTTCTTTTTTTTATCGTGCAACAGTACTTATTTCATACCAAATTTCTAAATAAATTAAAACTAATGTGTTTAAGAAAACAAAGTTAATTTTGTTCTTTTTTTCCTAATATTTATATATTTTATACGACCCAAATAAAGTTATGTTTGCAAAAATTTTATTATTATTATTATTATTTTTAATTTGCTTCTTTTTTTGTTCTAGTAGTTTCCCGGAAAGAGTTAAGCTTTATACATTAAATAAAAATATCCTTTTCAATTAATTTAAAAGAAAAAGCACACAAATATCAATGAAACGCTAATCCTCTCATTGTGGTTAATAAAACAAAAACTTTTTCACATAATTTCGGGTTTGAGTGCATTTATGAGTGCTAATTTGCATTATGTATCAGTTTTGTGTATTGTATATGAATTTCATTTATATTCGCGAACAAAACTTATAAGATTGGATGAATATTCTCCAGTGCAGCCATTTTTTACAAATCTCTTTGCCAAATGAGGTAAAATACAATTTGACAGCGCGCTCAAAAATAATTAATAAGAGACAGCAACATGTATACCTTCATTGAGTTGAAATTAGTTCCAAATTTGACATTAACGTAAGTTCAGAGCCATTTCGATGGCTCTTGCTTAATTTCACGAAAGTTAAAGAAACTGATCAGCACGACTATTAAAGTTAACGACACATAATGCTTTGCATTTGCTCGGTTGCTTAAGCTGACTTCCGCTTTTTAAGTCAATTATAACAGTTTTTTTTTTTTGAATACAGAGTGTGTTCATATGTTAGCTTAACTGATGATTGGAAATCCCAGTCTAATGGTAAGAAAATTTTTGCCAATTAAATTATAAGTATTTTGTCTTGGTAATTTTAAAATGTATTCTTATCTGAATGCATTCAAAGAAAAACTACTTCAAAATATTTATATGTATTTGTCAAATTTTGAATGAAAAAAATATTTGTTTTAAAAGTCCAATAAAAAAGTTATAATAATAATTTAAATCAGTTTATGTAGCAAAACTTGCTGACTAAACTACTGATAAATTGTTACATTTTTGTTATTATTTAAATTTTGAAACATCTGTCCCCCTTATTTTGATATTTTGTTGCCACCGCATGTAACTACCCTAGACAGAGGTCAAGCTTCGAACTTTAGTATTTTTACTTATAAAAAGCTGTTTCTAGTCTATAAAATAAATCACAAAAATAAATTGCTTAATTATTCACACAAAAATTATGCATGTTTGCTAATAGCTCTCACACACGAACCCCATTTTAAATGTATATAATATAAAGAATTTTTGTAAGATTGATTAAATGTCAAAAAAAAGTCATCAGTAACTTTTTCTTACTCGTGAATGTTTTCACTTTATTAATGATGATGTAAAGTTTGAATTTGGCGGCAACATAAATGAAAGTTGAAATCAATCATTTTCTAAATTTCATAACGATAAAAAATAAATAATTGGCAATAAAATATCATATATAAATACTTATTTAATCATTTATTAGATTAATTCTTTTAAGAACTTGAACACTTTTCAAATATAATTTTCTGAGACTCATATAATCTTACTAAAAACATTTTTGTTAGCATTTGTTGTAACGCAGCAAAATGCGCTTCAAGTAAATAATTTTTCTCTTTAAAACTAACTAAATACATGACTATTATTAAAGACAAGTGTAGCAACCGATTAATTAGATGAAGCTTCTAATATTTCCTATAAATTACGAAAAATTCTCACTAGCATTGAGAAATTTGAGTATTTTTTGCCTTATCATACACTTTCGTGAATTTGTCTCTAATTATGCAACTTGTTTGAAACAAGTAATATGCCATATTTCACACCTTCTCCTTTTTATTGCAGATAAGATAAAGGTTTGCTAACTCAAAGTAAAGTTACATACTCACTCCTATAATATACAAACAAGGGGTGGAAATGTTTTCACAATTTCAAAATAAAAACGAACATTTCCTTTTTACTTTTTATTAACATTTCAAGCTTGTTTGATGGCAAAATAGTTTTTTCCCCCACAGATTTTAATATCTTATAATAAGGGTAGGGTGCAATATTTTATAATGAGACGTTATGGAATCCATAACATCATATTCAGGTCGAAAACTCCCTTGTACTTAAGTGACCATACCTTCTGTTTATATTTTTTTTAAATTGTTCTTTTAAATTAAATTAGCACCTTAGCAACTTGAGACACTACAGTTTTCCATGCCTTTAATTCTTGAGTAGAACAAGTAATCGGGCTTCATTACAGATTGCTGTTAGAAAAGTAAAGACTTCCTAGTCCTTTCGAATCTTGAGTTCGAAAATCCTCTGAATCGAATTTCTTAGCACTTTCGTTTCGAAAACAAATTGGTATCAACTCACCATTTTTTCAGTGCTATAAATTAGAACTTGCACGATGTGATGATGTCCGCAGATTAGACATGGAAGGCGGTTGTTCGCTTTGTTATTCTGTTAAACCTTACTTGCATATTTAGTGGCGAATCTGTACACGCACTTAATAAAAGTACGTTTTCAACTTTTTTTGTCTCTTTTTTCTGCTGGGATGTTCACATTGTAAAAATTAAAGTTCGCCAATCGAAACAATTAAACGTTCAAGGTGTTCATTGCTTACATTGAATCGATTATTAAATGGTCATTCCGACTAATATTTTCGACTCCGTCACTCGATGTATAAGAATATTTGAGACTTTTTCGTTAATTTCCTGAAAATTTATCACCAAATTTGAAAGAAATTGCTTGGAAATGAGAAACTTTATTCGTGTACTTAGTGCGGTCCAAATTCCCATCAGTGATGAAAACTGGGTTTTCATCTTAGCAATATCGCTTCTTGTGTACACCTTCAAAATGGATACTCTGAAATACTTGTAAATTCTTTTATTTGTTTAAAAAAAAAATAATCATCTGGTCACCCTTATAGCTCTGCTGAGGTAAAATAGGGTAAATTCATAAAAACAAAAATTTGGAGTGGGATGACTTGGGTTGGGTATATTATACATTTCTTCATCAACCAATGAAGAACGAAAGTATAATATAAATGAATATAGAATGAACTTATCTCCGGTGCTTTTGGGGGCAGAGCACGTTGTGTCGAAACTGCCATAAGTTTGTGTTATGACAAATGAATTTGTGGAATTGGGTAATTCATGTTATGGATTTGTGTGACTTTGTTTTTATTAGAATTCATTACAATGAAGCATGAGCAAGTCAACTTTTGCAAATTAATGTTTCAATTCTCGAGTTAATGTGCATACAGGTTGACACTTATCCAAAAAAAAAAAGCTATCAACGCTGATAGACATTACTTTGGAATGAATATTTGTGAAGATAAGCAAATTTTATAGGAACTTATTCTGTTTATTGGTTTTTTGTTTGAGAATTGGTCTAATCTTTTAATGAAATAAACTTAACGAAAGTGTTTACTGGTGATTTGGATAAAAATTACGCGTTTTCTCATCAAAAAATCATGTTATACATCAACAAAATTTTCATTTTTATTTTGTTGTTTTACTTTGCAGACAATGATGTTGAATTTGCACTTGCCGAATCCAAGGCAATGGTAATGAGTGCATCCCGCCAACATGTCCTACAATCACAATCTTCTGTAAACAGTACAGCATCAATACAAACAGTTTTACATCAAACCGATGGAACAATACAAACATCAATAAGCCAACTTCAAACATCGATAATAAGCAACGGTTCTGGACAATCACAATTGCATTTACAACAACAACAACAACAACAACATCAAAATAATCAACAATCTAACCATCATCATAATCATAATCATCCATCAGATAGTATAAGTTCGTTTTTAGAACAAATAAATCCACCAGCTGTTGTGATGAGTACAGTCAATGGGGGAGGTGAAAGCCCTTTGAATATTGGTGATGTTGCTGATTTATTACATCCGCAACATGCAATTATCACAGGTTTGCTATTTGTTTTATTCTATAAAAAAAATCTTTTTTAAAAGTCACGTAATTTGTGTTTTTTTTTTTATTTAGGTGGAAGATCTAGTGAAGGATGTCCACTTATAATATTTCCTGACAATAATAATTTCCATGTGCTAGAAGAAGCTGATTACCAAAAATTAATTTTATACTTAACTTCAGTGCCATCGTAAGTTTATTTTTTTTAATGTAACTAACAACTTTATGATATTTTATTCAGACACCAGCGAAGAACTGTTAAGACCATCTTTGTTATTAGCTAAATCAGATGCTAAGTAAAGTTGGTTCGACCTATGAGTACCTTAAAATTAAGTAGCAAACGTTGACAGCATTGTCCGGTACTTAAAACAATCGATTCAATTAATTTTACAAACTATAAATTCCAATAATCGTGTAGCCACTTTTTTGAAATTGACAGAATTTTCAATACAGCTTTTGAAATAACTTTGGATTCACTCCAAATCTACCAAACATCGAAAAATCGGTCAAATAAAATAATTAATAATAAAATTATTATTATACCCAATGTTTTTAATTTTTTAAAGCTAACGTTTTCTAAAATTTTACTTTTTAAGTAGGCAGAAGTGTCGGAACAATAATTTGATCTCAAAGTCACGTGATTGCACTTTAAGGTCAATTTATGATTCTGTATACCTAAAACGTAAAATTAAAAAAAATAATAAAAATATCGAGTAGGCTAGAGCTTAGATTCTGTAAATCCCCTACAACTTTTAAAAACGCATATTTAATCTATTTCATTTGGAGCTTTAATAGTCGTACTAAAGAAATGGATAATTTTCTAAAATATTTCTCAACCGTAACAGTCTAAAAAGAAATACTTTTAAAAAGAAACCTCCAAAAGTGCAAAGTACCACACGAAATCAGCTGTCAACGAAACCAGAACAAATGTGATTAAGTTACTCTTGTTATAGCAATTTTTTCATTTCTATTATTCAGTCAATAAGAAACATTTAAACTATATTAAATGAAAACTTAAATTGAGATAATGCATACTCAATAAATTAATATTTAAGATTATAGTTAAAGTAAACTTTAAAAATTTATTTAACGTTTTATTGGCTCCTGTCGGTTTGAGTATCTTGATGATCCAGTTGGATGTTTTGGCAATGGCTTAGTCGAAAGTGGTCCACCTGCGTTCTCATTTTAGAATTTGCTCCAATAACTCCTTAATAACGTAAAATTACAAAAATTAATTAGTTTAAAATTAAAAAAAAATAGAAATAGAAAACATAATTTTGAGGTTTAAAATTAATTAAAAAAAAAAAAATGGTGTCATAGAAGAACGTGATTTGAAAATTTATTTGAAAATGGAAACTATGGCTTGTAGAAAAGGTGTTACTGTTGTATTTATGTATTTTTTTCTATATTAATTTTTTTTTAACCTAATCTAAAGTAAACAATAAATAAAAAATAAATAGAACCTATCCAGTCTGCTATTTGGAATTTGATCTTTAAATATTTCTACAAACAATCTGGGCAAAAAGACAGGAATCATAAATTGATCTCAATGTCCAAGCACGTTGCAACGAAACAAAGTAGATAATTTCGGTTATATTTAATTTTTTTTTTAAACCAAAAATTATTTTACCATCTAGTTTTTAGTACTTGACTCGAAATTTATTAACGCATTGGGTTTTAAGACCAAAATAATACCTACTTAATAAATTGAAATTTACAAATACAAATTCTAACACGATTTGAGAATTTAATTAATGCCTGGATTATTATTTTAATATATTTTTTATATTAGGTTTTTTTTGACCCACTATAAAATAAATTGATTTGAAAAATAAAGGGGGAGCAAAGCGCTAGGGAAAGGAATACGCCACTTTTGCTTTTTATTTTTCAAACTTCGAAGAACAATAATATTTAAAGAAAATCCTATTAATAATTTTGTGAGGATCTTTATTTGACAGTACTTATTTTTTAATAATTTATCATCATAATAATTTTCTTAATAATAAAAATTATTTTTAATTGTATTTTCAGTATGCAAGATGCGGATCTTGGATATCACCTAATAATTGACAGACGGAAAGACAAATGGACATCAGTAAAAGCAGTTTTACATAAAATATCAGTAAATTTAAACTTAAAACAATAATATAATTTACCAAACCATACAAAAATTTTCATTAAAAAACTTTTTGCAGATCTATTTTCCTGGAATCGTTCATGTTGTCTATGTTTTGCGACCAGCAGGCCTTTTCCAAAAAGCAATATCAGAAGTAAGTCGTTCTTTCTTTTTAAATCTCAGTTGTATCCATTTAAAGCTTCTTTTTTTTTTCATTTCTTAGGTCAGTACAAAGTTTTCCAAAGATGAATACCGTTTTCGTCTAGTCATATGTTCCGCTCTCACCGATCTCCATGAATATCTGGATCAATCTCAACTGACACTCGATATGGGTGGATGTCTAGTCTATTCACATCATGAATGGATTCAACAAAGAATTGTTTGTTTACCAACAAAAAAAAAAAATAGAAATCATTATTAAAATTAATATTAATTACAGTCTTTGGAAAAATTCTCAAGTCTAACGCATCAAGTCTCAAATGAATTGGATATTTTTATTCAAGTTATTCACGATACAGAATTTCCTAATTCTGTTGAAGCTACTCAAAAATTGTTAGACGATCAAGGAGCTGACTACGATCGGTTAAAGGTTTGCAATTCATTTTCAATTAATTTTTTCTTCAAGGATAAAATAACATTTTTTATTTAATTTTTTTAGGAAGAAATATTAGCTGCAGCGAAACACGGTGAAAGTCTTCTAAATAATATCAAATCTAACGATGAAATCAAAGAGTTTTCAGAACGTACAGGCAACGTCAGCTCCATTGAGCGGTAAAATATTTGTTTTATTTATTATTTTTTTTTTCCTTTAAAGTAGTAAATTAGCTTTCTATTATGTCTCGGGCATTGGGTTTGGTTTCTTTGCCTATCTTTTCTATTTTTAATAATTAAAACAAAAAAAAAAAAAACAAAATTATGTTGTGATGACAAAAAATTGTTGAAAATTAAAAAAAATACTTTTAGCCATGAAAATAATCCGTAACCAAAATGCTGACAGATAAAGTTTTTCAAACAAATATAGTTCCACATACGCCACAATGACTGCTTAAGAAGGTCCAAATTTTGGTTAAAAATATTTTTTTTATGAATTTCTTCATTTTTATTTGTATAACTCGGTAATAGTTAATTTTAAAAATCAAAAAGGAACCAAAATTAAGTCTGTTAAAGGTTAGCCAATAAATACATATTTTTACTATGTTCAAAAGTATGCCAAAATTATGGTTTCCAGCTATTTATAGATTTTGACTAATTTCACTGTTGGACTAGAAACTATTTTTGTACTTCCGACATTCTTGATCATTACTCAACTGATTTTAATGAACTTTTTAAACATTTAATATCTTTTAAACTGGTTATTGATTTGTCATTATTTTTTTTTTCACAATTAAAAAAAAAATAAGTTTTTGTAAATAGAGTACACCAAATATTTACTTGAAAAATGATCTTAGATCTGTACTATAATTTTTTCAAGCGTGGGCGTGAGCCAAATGTTAATTCGACTTTTGAATGGTATGTGGACAACTTTTTTAAGCAGTTTCCATGCAAACTATTCGGAGCTTCAATTATGTGAAAACTCATTTTATTTGAAAAAAAAATATCTTGACTCAAATGAATATTTTCAGCTATTCAGCTCTGATAAATGGAAATACGGCAACGCTGTTACCGAATTTCCAATTGAACACATCTTTTCAATTTTAAATGTCAAATGTTTCTTATTTCTTCATTCTCGAACTTATTTTTATAAAACTCCGCTTATGCGAAACTTATTTCAGTTATCCGAAGTTCGTTTAAATGAGAACTCTGCTTAACCGAAACATTTTTTCTGCAATTTAAGTATTCCAGTTTCCAGTTAAGCGGAGCCGACGTACCTTCATAGTATATCGCAAGTAAACGTGGGTGAATAGCAAGGAGCATTTGCCTTTGTTCCAATATTCACTGCAAGGGGGGCTTTATGAAAACACGAATTTATAAAATAAATTTACTAGGTACTAATTTAGAATATTATAATAATATAATAACAATCCCAGCAATTTTTTGTCATCTCAACACATACTATTCTTAAATATAGCTCTGCACTGGTTTTGTAAAAAATTGATCAAAATTTGTCCAACAAATATTATATCCTAAAATTATTATAAAAAATTAAATCCATTTATATGTCCGTATTAAATAAAATGTTTCGTTAAATTCATTAAAAAATTAAAAAAAAAAAACAAACAAAAAGCTCTTTCGAGCTTTATATGTGTTGGCGGTTATGCATGTGGTTAAGTTAATTTTGTTCAATTTTATTTTGAAAATCTTTTTATTAAAAAAAAAAAAAATACCTATTGACGTTGTTTTGTGCATGAAGTGTTTTATAAATTTTATTTTTTTTCTTTGCTTAAAAGACACTCAAAACACACACAAAAACATGTACTATACATTTCACTTACAAGGCACCTTCAAAACACACACAATTTTTGCTAAGCAAGTTTTGTGTTCAAAATTTGTATTTCCATATTATTTTAGTGATTCAAAATTTTCGAAACTTGTTTATCTGCCACTCAATGCACAGCTTTAAAAACAATAATATTATTATTCCACACATATGCTTTATGGGGGGAGGCACAAAGAGCGCTTTATTTGTTTTTTGTCATTTCAAAAATTATTCTCAATGTGGCTTCATTCAAAATTAAATGTTTGGAAATATTTAAATTGTTTCAAAAATTCATGTACAAAAATCAAACACCTTACATACATTCATTCCACAATCATCCACAAAAACACAAATCAATTAGTTCGTTTATTTTTGTTTAAATAAAATTAAAACTGAATTCTTGTAATTAACTTTTTAAAATTAGAAGAAATAAAAAAATTATGTGCCAGTCTTACACACATTCATCGCTCATTGTGAACATATATTGTTGTCTCTCCTCTTTTTCTCTTTCTGTTTACGACAAACATTGTTTCGTCGGGTTTTTTGCACCGCGTTAAATAAATATTAAATCTGAACGAAAACAAAAAAACTTAAATCGAACACACCCCAACCAAAAAATAAAAAAAAAAAAAATATGAAAAATATATGCAAACGAATGAACAGACCCAGTGCAGGGAATATAATGATGAAGCAACATCAAAATGTTGCACAACATATTGTTGATGATTGTCGCGATTATCGCAGACTCTTGGTGCAATTGGAGGAGACCGAACGACGTTTCGATGAATTCTGGAAGACCCATAAGAATCGCCTGAAACAATGTCTTGAATTGAGGCGATTCGAACAAGATTTTCGAGAGCTGCAGGTGAGTTTTTGTGTTTTCATTGTTTATACATTGATTTTTGAATTTTGATTTTTTTATTTTAGACAAATTTTGATGTTCATCTGAAGACAGTTGCTGATATGACAGAAATTGGTGAAACAGTCGTTAGGGTAGACACATTGATTAAAGAGACCAAATCTTTCCAAAAGATGTGCGAAACCGATATTGAACGTGCTGAACAAGTGATATCAGCTGGGCAGCAATTGATTGGCATTCGAGGAGCATATCCCTGGGAAATTGTTCAACCCAAATGTGATGAGCTGGCTCGAGTTTGTGATATAATTCATGAGCGGTTGTGCAAACGGCTTGAGATTTTAAGCAAAAATCGAGAACTAATGGAGAGAGTTGAAAAGGTTTGTTTGACTACTCATTAAGAAGAGTATTTTAATTGAATTAGAAATAGTGTCTTTTAATTATAATTCAGAGATCTAGACAACTAAAAACTACCACAATACCTACTAGATCTTAGAATATTTTTGAAAAAGAGAAGAATCTTGAATCTCACTAAAAGGACCTTCATAAAATCTTTAATAACCCAAATGAGTTCATTCGAAGGTCTTAGCAACATTTTCGAAGTTTAAACTCAAACGGTCACTGTGGCGTATGTGGCACATTTTTTCTAAAAAAATCCTTTTATAGGTTAATACAAAAATGGCTACCGTTGACCAAATACTGAAACAGAACTGTTATACAAAAAAAAAAAAAACAATGTGTTATAAATGTGTCTCGGCTAACGGAATCAAGCAGTATTAGTAGATTACAAACAAGATTATTAAGACTATAAATGTATGAGAAATCTAGTAGATTTCGATGAAATTTCTTACTTTTTGCACGAAATCTAGATTGTGTTTCGGTTTTAAAGCCGTATAAGTCATACTTCGAAAGAGTAAGATGCATTTCGTCTTATGTATTTCCCAATTGGCAATAATAGCTCTTATTTGTACTAGGGTTTGTGTTACTAAATGTTGACGCTGTCGCAATACAAAACGGTCACAATCAACACAAAATTTGTATCTGTTTTCTTCCATTCCAAAACCAAAAACTATTTGTAAAAGCCGTTTCACACTAACCAGATTTCGCAACAAGATTACGAAAACTCATTGAACCGTTCACACCGCACATAAACTAGATTTTCTTTGAAATTTCTCTTTGTCCCTCTGCTAAAAAATGTTATAACTGTTATAATATGGAGAAAAAATGTGTTAAAAATTTTTCTCCGCTAACAAATCAATAGATTTGGAGGAGATTATGTGTAGATTACATAAACAATTTCGAAAACTGAAAATGTATGGGAAATCTAGTAGATTTCGATGAGATTTCGTACTTTTTGCACGAAATCTAGATTTTGGTTCAGTGTGAAAGTCATATTAAAAAAAAATTGTATAAGATGCACCAAAATAATAGATCGTATTGATTGGATTTAAACAAGGAAAAAATTACAGCGGAAGAAAAGTTTATCTCCCCTCGTTTAGGTGGGAGGGGCAATTTCCTTAAACAAATATCATAGTTAAAAAAAAAAAATTAAAACAACGGTAATAGATTTGATATTATGTTGTAGCTATGTTCGAAAGCTTAATATTCTTTTTAAATCAAGTTGTTTGAACAAATAGCTCTTAAAGGGCGATTCCGCTACACACGATTTTGGACATCAATTTTTAAATCACAGATCTGTATATTTTTTGGATGCAAATATTTAAAAGGACATCTAAATTTAATTATTAAACAATTTTTATGAGCCTATAATAAAGCATTAAAATTCCAAGTTTTTGTGTAATCTGAAATTGATGCCTGTAAATTAATGAGCTGAGCAAATTTGCTATGCGCAATTTAATGTTATATAACTTTCAACCATGCAGTGACAACATTGCATGGCATAGAAAGAAATGTAGGCAATTGTCATTACTTTTTAAGTTTTATTTGGCGTTTTTCTTTTTTAGATCGGAGCAGATCACGGAACTGTTAAAAAACAAATCTGTGTTTCTTTTTTAGCTGAGACATATATCATTCATTTTCATTTTTACATCTGAGCTAGCTCAGAGCTATATCGATTTGCTCAGAATAAAATGACCGAGCAAATCGAACGAAATGCTGAGCTTATTGTTTTTAGTGATCTGAAAGACGAAAAAAAAACAAGAAATCAAAACTGAGTTCCAAGCACCGTGCGTCGCCCGTCACAAATTTCATTTCATTTTCATTTTTATTTATTTCAAGAAGCCTTGAGATAAAATCTCATTTATGGCCTAAAAATATATACAAATAGCAGACATTTGTGTTTTTTTGCAACAATCTGAGAGGGTAGGGCCGAATGTGTTGTACCCACGATGTCAATTTATTGAGTTCATATTAAGACATTTAATACAAAATTTTGAAATGAGTCAGAGAGAACAGGCAAGAATGTAGGCCTTCAAAGAAAATCGTCCTTGAAAATGTTTATTTTTCTATTAGAAAAAGGCAGCAAATGAGTGTAAATGTTGCACCCTGAAAATTGAAAAATATTAAAACAACTTTTTACATAAATAAATAAAAGTGTATATAATTTTATTAGTAAACTTGAACTTTCATAAACTTATAATGCAGATTTTTGTAATCCAGCGCATTTAAACGTAGTTTAAAAGTTTACTTTCAAAACAAATACCGATACACGTGGACTATTCTACATTCACAAAACAGAGAGCTTTTACTGTAATCCCTTGCTAACGTCAACACATAGGCGTTACATAAGAGCTTCGTTGCTTTTTCCCTCAGTATACGTATAAAACTTAATGCTATTTATAATAAAAAACATATATTATATTTTCTAATAATTTAATGTATTGATTTATTCATTTTATTTTTGCAGGCTAATAAATGGTGTGCCAACGGTGTAGAGCTCCTTGCCACGCAACGCATTGAAAAATGTTCAGTGTCAGCGGAAATTGCCGATAAGAGCTTGCAAGAAATCCAAGCGTTCATTGCCTCAGCATCTGAATTTAAACTGTCTAGTCCTAGAGAATTTAAGAATGTTTTCCTCGAAAGTACAACACCAGAGACCAAAGCTCTAGTCACTCAAGTAAGTATTATTATTATTATTATTTTTTTTTTTCTTTTAAGCAATGACTAATATTTTAACATCGACGACGACTGCGACGTCAATCTGCCAATCAGTGTAATGTCTGGTTTAGTGATTTTGATATCTCAATAAATGCCCATATTTCTCTCTATCTGGGCTCTTATCATAGAATCCCCCTCACAGTTTCTCGAACCCATCGCATATCGCCAGCAATAAGCTGAAGCTGCCCTATAAAAACTCTTTATAGCTAAAGTCAAGCTTTGTACACGAACGAGGAGCATATTATAACAATGGAAAACTCACTGATTTGTTGCCTCTCGTTAGTTCATTACAGTATGACAGCTGTTTTGTGTTTTTTTTTTTATTATTTTTATTGTTGTGGACTCTTTCGGTTTTAAGTGAACTCGCTTGACGAATGAATGATTAATTTAGCATAAATGCAAATCTGGAGTAGATTGGCCATTCAAGTGATTCTTCTGTTGCATATACAGTTGGAGTCCCATATACTAGTAGCTAGTAGATTCGTCAGTGATTCGGTGGTGTTTAATATTGTGTTTTATTGGAAGAACACAATGTCAGTAGCAAGTGCCTCTAATAATACCTAATAATCATCTACAGCGACTTGGGATGAGATTTTTGTGTACATTTTCAAAATAACACCCCCAAAATGAGCTTCCAATTTTATGTGTGTTTTATTTTTAAATCTTTCTTTTGACCACACGTAGTGAAATAATGATCAATTAAAATACAAAAATAAATTTAATTAGTCACGATTATTTACTTTCTTGTGATAAAAATGTAAATATTATTAAAAAAAAAAAAAAACATAAGCCAAGTTTTATCTAGCTTAGATATCGAGTTTTTACGCAGTTCAGACGCAGTAACTTGAATATAGTTCGGTTTTCCGTTGTGCGATAAAAAATGTTATCAAATATTTAGTTTACAAATTGTAAATTTTAGCACAATTTGAGTTTGAAATTACTAATTGAAACTAATAAAAATATTAATAAATATGTTCGTCTAGACAAAAAGTGAAAATTTATGTAAAATCAGTTAAAACGATTTTGATTTTTGGATTAACCTAATTTAAACCGAGATGTCTCGTTGATTCCCGATTGTCACCACCATTTACTGAGATTTGTATAACACTTTCAACTGTAATGATCAACAGATACACTCATCAGTCCACAAGATATAAAAGTGAGTTGAAGTTTTGTTCCTTCGATTCGGTGTGATTGGCTGCGATTTTATTCATGAGAAATGAAATTTAAAAAATAAAAGATATAATGAGAATAACAAAACCAATTAATAATCAGATAAATAAAATTACAAAAAGAAAAAGGATGAAATATACCAACAAAGACTAATGCTATCGTTCCTATTTAACTATTTACATTAACTATTCATATAAAACACAAAAATTGTAACACATTTTTCATCTTCTATAACATTTTTCGAATTTTGAGTTTCTCTGGATTTGAGCTTTTTTAACCGAGATTTTGGGTCTTCGGAATTTTTAGTTTTATTAATTTCGGGCTTTTTAGGTTTATGGGATCTTGGGTTTTGGAATTTCATTTCTCGGGATTAAAGATAAAACCTTTTTCGTACAGTCAAACATGAGGCAAATTCGTAAAAAAAATCCTTGTTTATGATACAAAATCAGAAATACATTAACTTCAACTTATGATTTCTCGGAGAAGAATAGAGGTATCGAATAACTGAATACAAAATAAAGAAAACAAGTTTTTTGTAATACGTTTCAAATTTTGCTATAAAATGTTAACTTTTCTTGTTATTTTGTAATAACTAAAGCTAATTTAAAAACTCTGACTACGGATTGAAGTTCAGAACATCAAAAACCATTAGAAACTTTTATCCAAGTTTGGGGAAAAAAAAAATAAATTTTGTTGACATTTGTTATATTTTAAAAATAAGGATCTGATAATTTTTTTTATAAACAAACTTAAAGTTAAATATTTTATATATCTTTTTTTTTAATAGAATTAATTGTAACAATGGGTCACGTTCAATCATTAATAAGTAAGAATAATATTTAAAACACGTTGTTTGCTATTTGACAAATCATAAGGATGTTAAAATAATTTTTTTTAAATATACTCTATGAATCCTCCCCATGTTGTACGAAGGTACCCCACGGGTGGGGAGGATTCGTACAAAAATATAATCCCAATAAAATTGATATAACTATTTTAGCCTTTGACTAAGCAGTGTCAAGTGTTTTTGTAAAGTGTAATAAACGAATTTTTGACTTTGTTTTTATTTTACCTTCATTTCAAGAATCAAAAATAATAAGAGACCAATTTTTGGAACACCTCCCCAAGTTGTATAAGCAAAGTGAATTGGTTGCAGTAACCATGAAAGTTAGAAATTTGTCATTTTTCTAAAAAAAAAAAAACACTAGTTCTAAATTGGTGCCCAAGTATAATAATTTATTTTAATATTTATTTATTGAATACCAATTGAAATATAATCAAAAATTGTCCTGTGGGGTCAAAAGAGCTGTTCAAAAGTTGCCTATTAAGAAAGTTAAAAAACCCCAAAGCTTAAGTGCACCACTTTTTCCTATCCCCCTACGTTGTGTCTATCTGTCTTCCTTGAAAATGAAACAATATTCATCCCTTTTTTTAAGCTGTCTGAAATTTGCCGTTACACACTTTAAAAAGACTTAAACAACAGAATTTTGGCTCTAAACCTTCAAAAGAATCTGGCATGCTATTATTCACTTAAAAACCGCCATTGAAGGAAACTCATTTCTGTTGCGTAAAAAATAAAATTAAACATCTTAACTTAAAAATACAAAAAGTCACCACAAATAAGTAGAAACCAAAAAATTTGTGAAAAAATAAAATAACCTTTCCAACAGTATTTATAATTTCGGTTATATTTGCAACACCAAAGAAGATAGCCTACAAATTAAGAGGACCATCTTTTAACGACCTCCACGGACCGTATCTGACACCAAATTCTTCCATTAACCTTCATTTAAGATACAATCCGTATGAACAAGAAACTTGTCCAAATTAATTTCTATATGTCAAAAAACAACTTACGACCACCATTAACAGGATTATATCACGAATTACCACTTAAAATATTTATTCTATCTTCATCGCCATGATGATCATCTGCATACAAATATCTTCCTCAGTCTGACACAATTCCTTATTCAACTCAATCCATCACCATCTCTCTTTGGCTCTCTTAACTGATAACTTCGATCTTCCTCTTTTTAAAGAAGCCTCATCTAACAAAATGCTTATGCCAAGCTTCTCTAGCAATCAATAAATCAATTACCTACAAAAATAAGCGCATTCTTAGCTGAAGCATCTGCAACATGCTAACAAATCCAGTTTCATCATCATCTGCATCTATATGCATGTTAATTGTTCATAAATCTCTCAGTGGGTATTGGTCTTGGTCCTAGTCGTGATCTTGGTGGTAGCACAAAAAAACGTATTGGCCCACTGCATAAAATTCACAGCCAACATTTGAACTCGAACAGAACCCACAAAACTGGTCCTTTTGAGTTGCTGACCCAGTTACCGAGTTCTACCTAAAATTCTTCTTCTATCTACCACTCTCTGGAAATACACATTTGTATAGTAATCATTATGCAACGGTACTTAGTATATAGCAGGCAGACATCATCTGTGAAAATCCAGTAGAGCAACATTCACCTCCACGAATTGGCCAAGTTAATTATTTCCTTCCACTCTAGCTTTGCAACGAATAGTGTTGGCGGCGCGGCGGCGCTCGCCTGCTCTGGCGTAAATCTATCAACTAACAAGGTTCTCTTTTTAAATGTGGGTTCTCTGTTCTCTTCACCAATACGAGTATTCAAGCTCCCAGTGTCGATATCGGTAGTAGATTCGGATTAGAACCAGAAATACTCGTTCACCATAATGTCTGTGGAACCAGTCAGAAGTTCAAGTTGAAGTCCACAACTACTCAATTCCGATAAATTGACAGAGCAGCGGTCACATGGGAGAACCATCATACGAATACAGATAGAATAGTTGTTAGAAATGTGCAATGTTGATGTTTGCTGAAACTGTGTGTGCCTTGTTCTGCTGAAGAATCAATCAGGAATTCCAAATCAAAATGCGAAGAACGATAATTGTCGATTAGCTGGCTCCTCAAGAAACACAGATACAACAGCTAGTATCGCTACCGCTATAAGCGGTTATGTAACTGTGAGATTGAGAGATGGATGATAGAGTCAATGTGATATGATGCCCAGTGGCAACACCAACCAACGGAAATAGCATGAAGTCAAAGTTTGGTTTGTTTGTTGCATTTGTTTCGATTTGTTGCATCGATTAATGAAGATTTGTTATCGATTGCGTGATTACCAATAATGACCTCCAAGTCGATGAAGATTAATTGGCAAACAACAAAGAAGCTGCAATGATTAATAGAAATAAATTAAACCGTTATGTTGCAATTACCTGAGTATGTGTTTGTAGATAATAACCTTGATTTGGTGTATTTGTGAGAAGTTTTTGACCTTGTTACATAATAAAGCGCCATCTGGCGCTTGAAATATGGTAAACATGTGTTATTTTAAATAGCTAAATTATATCGAAGCAGGAATTAGAGCACCCAATCTTGTTTGTTTTTGGAGAAAAGTGGGTGAATTCGCCTAGTTATTTTATTGTGTTTGTTAGTTGTCAAACTTGAATTGCTATTTTTGGCAAAAAATCTGGGTAGGTAGGTAAATTAATTTAGTACTGACTACTTTTTGTAGCGAAGATCTGTGATACATATTTACATATTTATTCTGTTGTATAAATATAACAAATTTGTTAGTTCCATTAAAAGTGAAAACACGCAACATTAATGAAAACATTATGGACATTATATTTCAAATGAATTAAATCCGCCTACCACTTCACGACTTCCATCAAGTCGAGTTTTTTCTATTTATTTTCAACTCACTTCCTTCAAATATTAAATTACACCATTCCAAGCAAGTTAAAAGCAGTAATTTGAGTAGGTATGGAATGTACACATGACAAACTCTTGCTTGTACACAATACTGCCAAGGTCAGAGGACTTAATCGTGAGGAGCTGATCAAAATTGTATTATCCACATACGAGTTTTTATACTCCTCGTATATCTTGATAACCAATTAAATTGGATTTTTGCTGAAGTAGATATTAATTTTCATTTAAATGTCTGGATAATAACCAAACACAAAGTTCAACAGCACTCTGACTCCGACGACCGACAACGATATAACAAGATGAAAATGCGAGAAAATTATCGGTATAATTGCTGTTGGTGGGTTAAAGTGATGATTAAGCATTGGCAAACTTCATGAAAATATTTTAAACAGAGAAAATATAAAAAATAAATGTAATTGATTAAAGTGTTAAATGAGATCATAATATGATGGCTGACTAAAAATCTAAAAAATAAAAAGGCGTGAGACTTAGTCGTACCTATACTGGATTTTTACAGTTTAAACAAATCTATTTTATTCCGACGTTCAACAAATACTTCCATTCTTGATTTATGAAATTTCAAGGAGGCTTTATTAGATGATCGCTATGCTTTATTTTCATTATTTTTCCGCTTTTTAGTCTCATAGATGCAAAAACAATAGTAAATCTATTCAATGAAATAATTTTTCCACACATCGGATCTGCATTTTTTTGGTATTGACTAATTTGTACAACAACACAGAAATTTCTAAAGAATACGTCGATTTACTTTTGAAACGGAGATTTTTTTTTTAATTGTTGGTCCTATAGATTTACTAATTTCTCTTGGAAAATGGATACTAAAAACCGATTGATCTTTATTTGCAATTGTATGGGAGCCAAATTTCTGTAATAAATATCTTGTCAAAATTAATAAAAACAAATGCGTGTTTCCGTGTGCAAATAGGTGTTCTTGCTGAAAATCAAGATTTGAAAAACATTGAGCTTTGATCAAAACAAAAATTATTTCTGGTAGCAAATAGAATCTCAAGTAAATTGATGTTTTATTTTGCCTCTTTTCAAATTTTTAGGTTAACAAAATCCCATCCCTGGTTATTAGTAAACTGACGTTTTCTTTAAAAAAGAATCCAAAAATTGCAATAGCCATTTAACACTGAGTAGTTACTCAGTATTTCATTTTATTCACAAAACAAAAACAAAAAAATTGAGGCGTAGTCGAATTTGTTTTTGTTTTGCGAATAAAATGAAATACTGAGTAACTACTCAGTGTTGAATAAAACATGGCTATTGAAATTTTTGGACTCGCTTTACCTTTCTTTGAAACTAATATTCTTTGAAAGATCATTT
Organism: Meliscaeva auricollis; assembly: GCA_948107695.1. Classification (NCBI taxonomy): domain Eukaryota; kingdom Metazoa; phylum Arthropoda; class Insecta; order Diptera; family Syrphidae; genus Meliscaeva; species Meliscaeva auricollis. The sequence goes on from OX403618.1 coordinate 79,665,705, forward strand.
TTATATTAAAATAAGAGTAAGTATTTGTATCGAAATCTATTGAGATCAAAACCAAGGTGATACGGCGGATACGGAGAACGGCTAACTAAGATCACTTTTCTTGACAAGCAGTACCTACTCCTCGAGTTTTTTACAATTCCTCGCCAGAGGCAGTACTCCTGAAAGAAAAAATCAAGGCTACGTAGGCTGGGAATCAAACCCCGACATCCGGCACGATGTGACAATCCATCGATCTAACCATTACGCCAAGGATAGTGAAATAAATTTCCTATACGTTTGAGTTTTAACAGTTGCCAATATTCATGAATTAAAGATGATTAAAGGATGATCAAATTGGCCCTAAGTTAATTTTAAAAATTCACTTCTTTCAGACTCAACTTACCACACAAAAAACTGGCCTTTGGAACCAAACAGAATTCTACTGAAATTTTAATCCTAACTAATTCTTGGCTAAAAAACAAACTACGAAATCTACCTAAACGAGATTATTGATTAATTTTTAAATTTCTGATTTACATAAATAATGATAAGGTTACGTCGTCATTCTTCATCAGATTATTGAAATAATATTAAGCTTTGTATCCACCAAGAATATTTTATTGTATTATCCAGACTTAACGTAACCTTTTATTGACCGAATTCCAGAGTCTCAGAACTAGAACTCGCATTGTGAGGTTCTTTATGAGGAAAAACAAGAATCTCATAATAGAGAAAGTGCTTCACGACACTTCCATCAATAAGAATACAAAAAAAGAAGATTCAAACAAAAAGAAGCTGAAAAACATTATTGTGTTCTATATTTCAAAGCCACAGCTTTTGGTGCATTTATTACCTTGAACATTAATCTAAAGATGTTTTTTTTTTTTTTTTGTTTTTATTATGATATACGACAGTATTGTTCCTCGTCCAAGTAGATGCTTCATTAAACAGAGATGAAGATACTCACTCGTTCATATGGTTTTGAGAAAATTTATAATGATGATATAAATCTTAGAAAATAAGATGTGGATTTTCTGTTGCATGCGGGGCATTTACATTAAAATGTGTCGTTAAGAGTTCTTTGGTGTCGTCGTCAACTAAATGATTCTAGGACAGTTTTTTTTTAAGTTCATAGGTATGCATATTCAAGGTAGAAGCATTTTTTTCTTATTTTGTGCAAAGTGGGGGTTAATAAAATGCATACGTGAAAGTATCTACAATGTTTACTTAAAGTAAAGTTAATGCATTGAAATTTGTACAAATATTGACCATTTTAAGCCAAGGCAACCCTACATTTTAGGCCATGTGTTTGCAGTAAACCTGAAACCATTGTGATTGGCATAGAAAACCCAAAATGTCGATGGTATTTTCAATGAAAAAACTGTATACGGTAAAAAAATATCCAAAATTAGATAAATCTAATAATTGAAATAAAAAATGTGTATTTTATTTTAAATCATTCAGCCAAAAACAAAGCATATATTTAAAATTTGCTAGACACGTGTTAAATCGTTTTTTATGTTCTTTTCAACAACATACCATTTATTTCGAATAAAGTTCGTGCTACTTTATGATGAATTATTTCTCAAATATCTATTTTGTAATTTTTGACATTCAAACGGTCATATCTCGAGTTATAGATTTTTCACATTTTTTGTTTGTGTGTATGAGTAGTTTTTATATATTTAAAAACTCTATCGATTCCAATATCAATAAAGTCTCTTTGACTTTTCGTTAAGAAAATAAGTTTTCGACCTTTTTCGAAGATCATCCCACTTTACCCTACTAAAAATACGAATTTAAAAAAAAACCTTATTTCCAAATTTTTATATTGAACATTCTTTAAATATAAAATTGTTTGTACATCTGTAGTGCTTGCCATATAGTTGGGACAGGTAAATTAGAATTTACCCTACTGTAATTTAAAATTTCTAAATATCCAGAAAATCTAAATTTTTAAATTTAATTTTCTCTGGTATGATATTTTTTTTACCACCGTACAGGCTGGATCGGATATTTGAAAAAATAAACCAAAACGTGTGGCAATTTATTAGATTAATGTTGCTGGAAGTTTGATAGTTTTTGAAAATGAGATTTTTGAAAGGTAAGTCGGAAATAATCGTTGGACGCCACGCCACTGTTTCGTACATATTTCCTTTCTCAAAATAAAAATCCTGCGATGGAGGTTCCCAATAAGCACTAAAAATTCTTTATTCATACTACCGAAGTCATTAAAAAAGAAGTTGAAAAAGTTGCAAAGGTACTTTATTTTTGTCTGTGTCTTGACTTGACTAGACGAAAATGTAATAGTCACAATGAATGTTGGTATCCTTTGTTAATTTTGCTTTGCTGACCTGACTAAGTTTGCTGTGTATAACCAGAAAATTAGAAAAGAAAGCATCTCCATACTCTAATGTAATTAGGATAGTTTTAATAATTTGTTGCTAATTGAATTACCTATGCCAATTTTAATTATATGTTGGTAATTTACTTTTTACAAGACCACAAAAATCAAAGCCACCGTCACTAAATTAGCAACAAATTGTAAATCTCACTTCGATTAGTCTGAAACCAAGAATTTCTTGAATTTCGATGAAATTTCTCAATTCGATTAATTTTAAGAATATCGATTAAAGATCAAATTGATTGCATTCAGGTGGTTCGCTTAACAAATTGTCACACATTTTTCTCGATTCTTTTATTATACTCATTGAAATTAAAATTTTCACTTTCGCTAAAATCTCATTAAAGAACCAAATTCGATTCGTCAAAAGTTTCGAATTTTCTTACAAATAAAAATCTATAACAAAGTCGTTTGTTTCTCTTTCATTTCCACCATCGTACCAGTCCAATACACCACCACACCAGCGATATAGATACTCATCTTCAAACGAAAGTTTAATATCGAGACTTTGAATAAACATCGTCTTCAATCAAAAAAAAAAAAAAAAGAAAACCACTTGCTACCGAATGTACCTCCTATGGATTCAAACTTATGACTTTTATCGGAGATCATTGCTCTCCACGGTTCCAGCTTTACAGTGGGTTGCTGTGGTTGCGCCTTTTTTGGCTGTTAAAAACCTATGGCTTGTATTTGCTTGACTCTGCCACGCTGGGAATAGATAATCCTGGGTATCTTCATGAAGCTGAAAACACCTTGGCATTTAACAAAAGGTTGAAAAAACGAAACGTTCAGCTTCACTTTTTCACACAGATCTTCTAGCCAAAAAAAAAAAATAAAATGCATTTAACCTCCACGGACTTTCACTATCATTTGGGATGCAAAAATAAATAAAAAACAATATAGAAACAGGAAACCACAAACTGTAAGACTCCAACCAACCGCAACAAACGACAGATTTGTCGTTGTTAAGAGTCAAAGACTGTATCCAAATGCAGCCAGTACGTCCAAAGGAGCATCTTCCTTTCTTCAGCGATAACACCACGACCGACGACGTCGGCGGACACGATGACGCTGATGCTAAATGACCGATTACCCACCACACCGACCGGTGCGGTGGTGCAACAGCCATCATTGTCAAAGTCAAAGTGCAGCAAAGCTGATGCTGCTTCCAATCCTCCTAGCATCATTGTTGCAAAGCCAACCATTCCATCTGTACTGGAAAAACCTGTGACCATGTAATTGTCGACGACAACTACACGAGACACGAGGAAGTTAGATGAACATCACACGACTCCGGGCTAAGCCTCCTCATATGCATAGGAGCTGAAAAGATGATGCTATCATGCGGAGGATGAGCTCTTAAGTTGTTTATATTCAATGGGATCTATCAGCCAGGAGGCTATAGCGCACACCACAGAGTTTGCCTCCATCACAATGGAAGCAGCAAAGACCAAAGACGATGACCTTTGTTTGGTTTTTGAAATAATTTGGGGATGGTTTTGTATCGTGCCATCACCAACGCGCACAACAGATGGTCTGGTGCTGGTCTGGCTCTTTGGCCGTTTATGGAGCAGGGGAGAACAAGTTCGATAGGATGGTTGGAAAATAAATTGAAGACATTTGCACTTAGCAGAGGATATGCAATACTATACTGCTGCTGGACGTGCGAATGTGAACATTATTGTGATTGCGCGACGCGCAACGTTAATGTTGGGGGATTTATTTTCGTTTTTTTAGACGATTTAGGGAAATCTCTTCCTGAAAGAAGACCGATGATGAGACTTGTTTAATAAGTAGATTTACTTGTCGTCATCGTATTATATAGAAAGTGAAAATCGTGAGTTTGTTGTTTTTTTTTTGTGTTTTGAAATTTTGCATAAATGATGCTCAAGGCAAAAAATTGAGTACTAATATCTGTCACTTTTTAAAAGTTTTTGATATTTTGTTAACAAGATGTTGAGAATTGTTTTTTTGGTGTTTCGTCATCAAAATAAGCGATATAGATTAAATGATATTAACTTTAAAAAAATACAACACTTTTTTGCAGAAGAAAGTTATTTTTTATTGAACTTTCACATTGGAAAATCAATAGGTTGTTTGCTTTTTGTACAAAAAATGGATTTATCCATTTTCGATAAGCTCGTGTAAATGGAAACACTCAACTCTTTAAACTGTATAGAACTCTACACTCTTTCGTTTGCGGCTAGTGAATATCCTTTGAATTAAATGAAAATCATTTGCTGGAAATTTAATACAATCCCCGAAAAAGTTTTTAATTCGTAGCAACTGTATAATATTTGGCACAAATTGTATTTCTATTACAGCAAACATAATTGAAAAATAACCAATTCGTTTGGAGCGCATTTTTATGAGTTGATTGCAGCAAACGAAAATGCTTCCCACATCCAAATACCTTTTTGTTTACTAGAAAATTCTATTTTTTAATTGAATTCTCCAGTAAACGAAAAAGTCGTTTAGGGATTTTTTTTCGTTTTCCGCAGAGTAATTGAAAGCACCGAGAATTAGACGTTGGACAGCTATTTACAGTACATTTTTTTGTGATACAATCTTGAAAATAAGGCCTTCCGAAACATGTTTGGCTACCAAAAATATGGCCGCAGAGATGTCATAAAAAAAAACTTGAGTCCTAAAAATGGTTGTTAAAACGAAGGGATCAGGCACGTTATAGAGTGTGTGAAGTTAGCTGCCCTTTTTTTTAATTTTTATTTTTTTAAGGCTAATCTAAGTTATTCCCGGTGTTTACTGGAATGTGCCAATATTTTATTTTTTGTTGAAAAATATTAAAAAAATTAGTTTTGAGATCGGTCTAAACATTTTTTATGGTCTAAAACCTTAATTTTTAAATATGCTTCCACACAAAAACTCAAAATTCCGGTATAAACCGGGAACAACCTTCAAAAAGAACAATGCGGGCTAGCTTGACACACTCTGCGTCTACATTATAAGTCAACATGGTGTTGCAACTACAATGGGGGTACGACATGCAGACTTCTTCAACACCGACTTATAATTCGAAACTCTATGTAATGTTTGAACACGAGATATGCCATAAAAGGTCTTGGAAAACAAGCCACTTTCATCAATTCGCAATTGACTGACACTTAAGAAGAAGTGCCTTGAACGTCTGAGACCAAAATTTTATAGGTGTTTCAGAATAAATGAAATTCGAATATTATCCCAAGCAAACACCCGATGTCTTACTTAAATACCGATAAACTAAAGGATTCAGGAGTAAAGAGCCCGGTATTTAATGACTTTGACAAAAATTAACTTGGATTTCCAAAGAAACTTGGCAAAACAGAACATTCTGCTTGCTCTATCAAACTACAATTTTCCAAAAAATGCCTAGAATTTATTACAAATACTATCATCATCTACCATAAAACCAGAAACTATTTCTCTTACAACCTTTATTTCTTTTTCTCCAAATCTAGAATCAAACATTAACATTCCAAACTTCTACGTATGTATAATTTTTTAATTGAATTCCTTTTGTTTCCTTCTTTGCCAGGTCTTACAAAGAATCGACGATGTGTCATTGATGTGTGATAAGCGTATAGCAAGCTTAAAGAAACTCACTCTAAAGCCTCCTCGGCCAGTGCAAACAGTTACTCCGGAACCAGCTGTGCCACTACAACCACCAGGTGGAGCACCAAATTTACTTCGTCGAAAAAAGGTAAGTTTTTTCCATTTATTTTTTTTTTTTTTTTTTTTTTAATGTCAAATTCTATATGAATGAGTCACATCCGAGAAACTATATATATTTTATTCCCATTTATGTCTGCAACATAAAAAAAAACTCGAACATACCTATTCTTGAGTGACAAAGAAAAAAAAATAAGACTTTGTTCGGCTTGAACTGTTGGCCTAATTTTTCCAATCTCATTTGACCAATACGAATCTACATCTGTCCATCCTTCCTAACACATTTATATACTCAATTTGAATAATTTTCCTTTATTTTTTTCTGGATTCTCCAATTTTCACTCTCTTTTTCAACATGAATCATAAAACATGACTATTAAAAGAGAAGACAGGTAAATCCCTTATCGTAACAATGCCAACATAAAACACTGCAAGTATCATTGTTTTAGAGTTCTCGTCTCATCATTAATCTTCAAGGCAAATAGCAAAACAAACGTAAAAGTGTATCTTCAAGATACAAATTTCATACTATACCAAAGTGTCAGACACAAACGACAACAACTACTAACACACGAATTAGAGAGAAGTTTCACTTTTGTTCTCAGCGTTCCGTAAAGTGTCTCATGCCAATAACTGCAACCAACACTATCATTAGCATACTTCGCACCACAAAATGGTGATGCTACAATTACTGTTGCAGTTGAATTGTTTTATGATTTTACTTTACACCCAGTGCTGGATTTTTGTGGTAATCAGCCGTACAAGGCTCAATGACATTTTATTTCAAAAGCTTATCTTCACTGACAATGTTATGGTTTAACTAATAGAGTTTATAAATCAAGAAAAGTCAAACGTTTCTGGGAAATAAGCTTTCTGTAAATATTTTAACTATTTCTTAGAGTGAAATAATGTCCTTTATTGTGTTCATATCAGAATCTACTCAATGGTCATGTAATGCTTAGATAAAGTATGTGAAAGGATATTTGAACGATAAATTTATTTAGGCTATAGCTCCCCTATATTGGCTGGATCCACCCTAATAACAATTTTATATATTGAATGGAAAGAAAATTTTTATGTTGAGAAGATCTAAGAAAAACTCACTCAAAATCTCACTTCAGAACAGCTTTCAAAATCTCACTCACAAAGACTTCCTTGGAAACTTGAATTTGTTGTGTCATAATTTTCGCGTCACCTTATTTTGATTTTCCTCCCAATTAATCATAAGTATTCAGTTGGAATGCTACAGGACGATAATGACACTATTAGACATAAAGCGTCTAGAAAAATGCACACTGGCCCACAATACAGAAAACCTAGACCAAATATGTTTTTCCAAGCGGTGAGCTGAAATAGATGTAGCCCACTAAACCTACTCTGAATTTGTTTAATTTTTGCTAATTTTTTACCCATATCCAATAAAATAGCACAAAAAAACCATTAGAGACCATGACAGAATATATTTTTAGTGACCGGCTATTCTTCGTGAGCTATACTACACTAATGTGTAAGACATTTTTAGATTTATTAATTCAGATAATACATTTTTGAATTGAGGCGTCATGTAATTAATTCTCCTAATTAGCAAATTTAATGTTTTCCAAGCTGTAGTAGAACTTTCAATAAAGTTCGAGAAACAATTCTGTTTCTACTACAACTGGTTATTGTAGAATTATCAACTATATATTATTTCTTATTAAAAAATATTACCTGGTGGTTTGCTTCAAGAGGTTTCTGCTGCGATCACTCGGTGATCAAGATGGTTTATTACATAAAGCTAACAACACCAAAGAAAATGGAACAAAATAGATTCAGTTAAGAAAGGTGCTGGGAGCCCCGAATAGAGGTAGAAACATTTCAAAACAATAAGCCGTTTAGATCCAGCCCCGTTTTCAACACATGCTAAGGAAAAAAATAAAATACGACAAGCCCCAATTGAAAGTCTTTCTCCTTGTTTATTTTTTTTGTTTTTTTTTTTTTTTTTGTACATTTGTGTCTTGTGTTCAGTTTTGTAGATCTTCATTTGTTACTTTAACCGTATAGAATGTGTTGTCGTTCGTTAGACACAGATATGTTTTCCGTTTTGTTTTCCTCCTCCTAATCCGATGCTTTTATTTTTCTTCATTGAAAGTCAACACACAATTAAGACACCTTAAGGTGTCATTAATCATAAGAAGCGTTTTTTTTTTGAAGAAAATAAAGATATTTTGCATTGAGCAAGATATTTAGATTTGAGATAAAATTCTTGATGATGATTATTATGAGTGGCATAAAGAGTTTTTTGTCTTATGAGTTGTATTTCAATTGATATTTTGAAGAAAGTTGTTCCTTGGGAACTTTAAGATGAAAAACAAATTGAAAAATGTATTTTAGTTTTGATGGAAAGTAAAAATGTTGGACAATGGACACATTAATTTAAAAAAAATCATTACTTATGTTTTATTTTACATAAAAGCTCAGTTATGGTTACTTCTTGAATTTTAATGTTTGTTTTTTATTCTTCTGAAAATTTAATACAAATTAAAATATTAATAAAATTCTTTAGCAAAAATATGTAAATATTTCCATAAAAAATACGAAAACCTGCTTTAAGCTTTGATTATGTCGAAAACTTTGAGCACCAGCGTTGCTTTTAAAATTTTCACCGCATTTTTTATTCGTTTTGATATAATTTGATATTATTCCAGAATTGATATAGACTATATATAAAAAACTCCAATTCAGTTTGCATATTCCTTATCCATCTCTTTTTTTTATCTTTTTTCGAATGAAATCCACGCGAATGCTGCTTTATTGATATTGAATATTTTGATTATAATTATATGATCTTTTCTACGATTTACGATTTGATGAAGACATTCTAAATTACACGACTCACACATTAAGTTTAAAAATATTAAAAAAAAAAGTTTGTATATCAGCTCTTTTGTTTGTCTAACAGAAAACTTCTTATTTATTGAAACTTAAGTTTTAATGGCTATATTCTTGAGAAAAAAACTATTTTTTTTACAAAATGTGATATGATTTTTAATTTAAGTAAACAAAATTTCCACTCTATCATGGTTATCAAGATGAAACGACCACCTTATCTATACATAAGATCAATTTTGTTTTCTAAAGAAAATTTCTCTCCTCCCAACAACATGACAAAAAGAATCTCAATGTAATTTTTATATTTCTTTTAAGTGAAATTAAAATCTTCAACTCAGTCAAACAACCTTTACTCTATTTTGTCTTCAGTTTGTAAAGCATGTATCAAGGTATGAAAACAAAGTAATCGTATAGAAAGATAAAATTCCATCATGTCCACTCAGTAAAACTATACCCACTCTTACACTTTTCTTTGAGTATTTTTTTATTAGTTTTTTTTTTTTTTTAATAATTGGATTAAAAATAAAAGTGTATAGATACTTTCCATTGCAGACAAGACAATATAATAGTTGTATTGTAGTGCGGCCAGCTCCACTTTGCATGTCATGCTATAATGGCCATGACCCAAAGCCGTCTCTGGAAAAAAAAAAAAACAAAATATAAATTTTCTTTGCGTTCCACGAAACTTCATCAAAGGGTATATGAGGTAGAAATAAATCTTAAAGATATTTTATCTGATGTTCTTCAAATACACATACATAGTTCACTGATCTTGTATGAAAATAAGTCTTCTTGTTGTTCATTCACTCTCTAATAACAGAATAGCAAAGTTAGTACAATTAAGAAGATCAACGTTTTCTATGTCAGAGTCATTATCAACATGAAACATTTGGTTGTTGTGTTTATTTACCTGCAAAGAGTACAAGCAGCAATAACAATTACAATACCTCCAAGCTTAGGAAAAAAGAAAACTTCCATTGAACATTAAAGAAAACAATTAAAAATTAAATGCACATCTAGGTCGCATATGTTTGCTCTGAGAATGAATTTTAACATTATTTAGCTAAAACGTAATCAGAAACTTTACTCTTTGCATATCAGATTAAAAAAAATATCATATGAGTTGTATGTAATGCAGGTTCCGATAACTGCAGGTTCTTTTCAATATACTGCAAACGTATTTTCAAGAAACTAATACTCTCCCTTTAAAGTAATTAAAAATTTAATTCAAGTAAGAATCTAATTAGATAAAAAAAGAGTAAACCTTAAAGAATACAAAAACTATTCCATATACGATTTTTTCCAAATTTTAGGGTTTTTAGCAGATAAAATGCAAATGGTAATGCACGTGTGAAAATATATTTTTTTTTTTGATTTTTTGATAATTTCAATAGAAATTTCTCTATACTTAAATTAAACTATCTCAGTAATCATTATTTCGATTTAATTTTTTTTAGTTTTTTTACATTTTAATTAAATGGTCATAAACCAGCTGACAATATTTAAACTTTCACTTGCGCTATTATTTTTATGAAATCTTTTTTCGAATCATGCATTTTTTATTACTTACTTTCTGGTACCTGGTGCGTTATGCCGAATTTGACTTTAATTGGACGGTTTTTCATTAGTAGAAATGTACCTGTTGCACTCGAAATAGCAATTAAAAGCAATTGCGGTCCTGCAATAACATATTTGCAATAACATTTGTTTCTACAAAGAGGAACCTTCTCTTCCTTGGGTAAATTCAAAATCGAACGGTCTTCTTTTCAATTTTCTTTCCTCATACACACAATATAATGTGTATAAATGCGGATATGGCACAAACCTATGGCCAAGCCATGCGCCATCGATCGTCTCGTCAGACAATCACGTTGCACCAACAGCTACTACAGCTAAAAGCGGTCAAGAAAAACTTCTTCCTCTTGTTAATCAAAATCAAAATCACTGTTACACTTTTTTTTTTCTACTTGACCAATATAATAATTCAAATTATGCGTAATTCTTTGTTGTTGCTTTGCTACTTTTCTGATGTGAAGGTTATGCTCTTTGCGTTTTCTATAATATTTATACGCATCAACAAAATGTCGGTGCATTTTCAGTTTCTTTATAATTTGTATTCAATCTCATGTCTGCTGTTGTAACTGTAACATATTTTAATTGCATTTTTGTTTTGTTTTATTTATTTTGTATTATTATTGTTTCATCCAATAAACGTTATGTTATAAAAAATAATGGAAGCACAAAGAAATGATGAAAATCAGAGTCAATATATTTCGTTTCCGCAACAATGGCTGACCCCGTATATTATTACGAATCCGCAGCCGCTGATTCTTTTACTAGTGTGCAGCGATAAATTTGAATTTAACGGTGCTAAAGGGAACTCGATGTTGAAAAGCATATACAGCATTCAGCACACACATGATATTGTATGCCTATATGGTTAGTGTGAAATTGAAAAAAAAAAATAATTTAAATAAACGCAAGAACCTTGCACAGTGGTTCGCAATGAGATCAATTCTGAAAATTATTAAAACAAAAAGTGATTCCATATTTCGAAATCTCTTATTTCAAATAATCAATCTATGTTAAGATGTTGTTTTGAAAATTAAGAATTTCATTTGACTTGAAGAGATTTAAAGCTAAACTTTTATAAATAGCAAAATTAACTCTTATCATTATTTTTTATGCAAATGCCAAAATCATAGAGGTTAAAAATTTCACTGACCAATTTTTTTAAAAAATCAATAAAATGACGCTCCTTATTTTATAAAATTGAATTTCAATTATCTTTTTAATTTAATTTATTCATACAGTAAACTATTTATCTAACGATAAACCAACTCAATGACATACCGGGAAGATCATTTATAGCGCCATCTGCACGTTAATTGAATAAAAAATTCATATTTTGTCACTGTAACTACATTCAGATATATTTCTTTGGATAACTTTTATTACTTTTCCGTACACATAGTGTTATGCCCTGAACGACGGGACTAAGTGCTCAACGCATCGTTGGCCAACTTTTTACATTTTTCTTTTGCGTTTGTTGCGGTGGATCCGAAGAAATTTGTGTTCGTTGGATCAACGAATACAAAACATGTTTTCCGCAACAAACGCGGACGGCTTATTAATGCAGTTTAGCTAAAATCACATACAAATATGCAAGTCAGCTGTTTGCGTCTTGGTAGGTGTGGCCGTGAGAGGGCGTCGAACTTGTAAAAGTGAAGTCATTTCGGGACGGCTCAAACTTTTATAGCACGTTCCTTACCTCCCGCAGGTTGAAAAAACACCAGTCAGCTGTAAACTCAGTGGTGGAACCATCGTCAGCTGGCGCCTTAAAGTTGTATATAGAAAGTTTGTGACTGCTTTTCTCTAGTACATATACTTCCTTCAAACTACTTGTAGTCACCAAAAATATGTGGGTTAAAATCAGTTGTTAATAAGATTTGAGACTCAAAAGTAGATTTTTACATACACACAGTGTTGGCTTTTTTTTTAAACTTTCGTAACTGACAATCATTTCACTATCTTTTTTCTTATGAGTATTTGTATATTATATAGGTACACTTCAAAATACTCGAATGCATCAAAAAATATTTCGGTAAAAAATCAGTTTTGAGGGTAAAAAGTACTTTTTTACTACAGGCCTAGCCACCACTACCTTTTGATCTTCTGATCAATTTTATTTTATATACCTACAACCCAAGCTTCTCGACAACACCAACAATATTTGGAATAAAATCGGTTTTCCCTGTCTTTAGGCTAAAAAGTACATTTTTACTTCTTTTTCCATACTACATAAGTGTTAGTCTTTCATAACATGCAGCAGCTGACGAATATTCTTCTCCTATCTTTTGATCCTACAGTTATTTAAATTTAATATCCACTACAAGCTATTCGTAAATACCCAAAACATTTGGATTTAAATCAGTTTTCCATAAGTTTTTAGCCTTAAAAGTACCTATTTACTACTTTTCACATACTTTTCATATACTGGCGCAGCTAAAGACAACAACTACTCTGTGCTTTCAAATAGTGATAAATATTGTTTCTGTAGGCTAATAAACTAATAACCCACGTAACATGGTCAACATTATTTTCTTATAAACATAAATTAAATTCTTTTAAAATAATTTTGAGAATTTTTTGTACATTTTGTACCACTGTATTGGGATTGGTCAGCAAAACACACAACAGTTAAAACATAAATGGGAAGTGAAAACAATTGGCGTTCTGAATTAATGCAATTAACTTGTTTACTCGCGCGATGAACACCGATCGAATCACGTAGGTATCATCATGATCCTCTATCTGCAACCGTTTTTTCTTTTTTAATTTTTCGTTATTAATCCCTGAATTTGCGGAAGTTTTACATGAGAATTCTTTTATTGTTGTGAAATATTTTTTTTTTTTTAAGGTTTGACACATTTTTTTTTTTTTGACAATTCCTCTGTTTATGTTTTATGAATGATGTAATTTTAATATGCATTCGCAACTCTGAGATAAATGCGACTTCATCACTATCAGATGAAGTCCGAAAACGGGGTCATGCGATAAAATTTTTATTACAACCATTCATTCTTGAACGCAGTTTTTTGTTTTTTGTTTTTTAGATTGAATTTTTATTTTGCAAGTTCTTTTAGTTTTTTTTTTTTTTAATTGACGAAATGTCAATAAACTTTACTTTTGAGCAACAGTTTTGTAACCAGGTTTTATTTTTCCACCACTTAGATTGATGGTCTTCCGAGTTTATGTCATAATTTATGTTTGGATTTATTGTGTAATGTATATAATTGCGTTAATATTATTATTATATCCCTGTATCATGCGAATCGAATTATATAAATTAAAGCTTGAAATTAAATTAAATCAATGAATGAATGAATACGTATTCACTTGGAAATGTATAGCTTGATGGTCTCGAGAAAGTAATATTTGTATTGATTTTAATAATAATTCGAACGTATATAGCAAAACTTCCTTCCGGCTTGAAAGTAAGGTAAATATGAGTAAAAATAGTTGGTCTTATTCTATTGAACAAGTCGTTTGAATTATTTTATAAACATGTTCGATTGACCAAATTGAATTTTAATTATCGTTATTCGTAATTAAATTATAAACACTTACTGACTGTAAATAATAGTCATTAATTTACTTTAAGTTTTACTTTAATTCATTTATAATTCAAGTATTAATAATTCGCAATGAGTTGAGGTTAAAGAATGAGCATGTGGCTAAACGTCATAATGCTGTTTAGGTTGGTAATGATGTAGGATGGTGTTTCATAGGTTGACAAGTAGGAGTAGATGTTAGACCTGAGGGGTAGGCTACATTGCATCTCCCTTCTTGAAGCATCGGGTCATCACTGATGCTAGTACTTTAAACGATCTGGTGGCTTGGAAACTCTTCCTGATCTCGTAGTGACGGTGGATGGTGTTGACAAAGTTGAGGATGCAGGGGTACCTGATGAAACATTAGAAACATTAGTTAAGTCTGAGTTGTCGTAAGTGCATTTTTTCAAAATGGCTTTGGATGTTTGGACTGCCTTTTCGGCCAATCCATTTCCCCTAGGATGATAAGGAGAACTAGTGACATGGTTAAATTTCCAGTCGGATGAAAATTTTTTAAATTCGCTGCAAGAGTATTGCGGTCCATTGTCGCTCTCTAAGATTCTAGGAATACCGTTCAATGCGAAAATGTTTTTTAGAAATGTTATCACACTTCTAGCTGTTGGTTCTTTCAGTTTATTGAATTTGATAAAACCCGAGTAACTGTCTGTTACTACAACGTAGTCGTTACCTTTAAACTGGAATAAGTCTGATGCGACAATTTCAAAGGGATAGTTGGGTATTTCTTTCTCGCCTAGACATATTTTGTTATTGTTTCGTTGGAAGACTTGACAAGCAGCGCATTTTTGTATGTAGTCTTTGATGTCGCGATTCATTTGTGGCCAGAAAACAATATTTTTTGCTCTTCGTACACATTTAACGTAATTAAAGTGCCCGCTGTGTATGTACTTAAGAACATCAGCTCTCATAGCTGAAGGGATGAGAGTTTTGTGCGCTTTGTATATAATGCCATCGTAAACAGAGAGTTCCTCTCTGAAATTCCAATAGCTTTTTAGACTTGATGGTAGTTGATCAACGTCACGTGGCCATCCGTTAATTATTAATTTGCTCAGTTGTTTGCAAGTTTCATCAGATTTAGTTAATTGAAGAAGTTTTTCTAGTTCTTTGTCTGAAATGGACAAAACAACTTGAACCTGTAAATCCGAATCTTTTTCATCTGGTTGAGAAACGTTAGTGCAGTCTCGGCTTAGAGGGTCAGCGATGAACATCTGTTTGCCTTGTTTGTATACGACATGAGGATTGTATGTCAAAAGACTTAAGCGAATTCGTTGAAGACGGGCTGGGGAAGAGTGAAGAGGTTTTTTGAAAATAGTTTCTAGTGGTTTGTGGTCGGATTCAACGACCAATTTCTTGCCCCAGACGTATTGATGGAATTTTTCGCAGCCGAATTTAATCGCTAGAGCCTCTTTCTCCAATTGGGAGTATTTTTTCTGGCAGTCTGTGAATTTATTATTTTTATGTGTTTGATTTGAGGAGTTGTGCGACATGCTTGGAACTAGCAGTGGGTTAGCTTCATCGTTTATCAAACTTGCGGTCGAGGTTGAAGGTGTTTGTATTATGGCTTCGGTTGGTTTGATATGACTGGAGTTTCGGCGATATTTGTTACCGTTGTTGTCTCTGAGAATGTATGAACGCGGATGAACGCTGCTCTCTATAACAGCTGGTTTCCATTCGCTCTTGGAATTCGTTCTTGTTACGACTCGTTGACCTGCAATGAGTTGTGGACATTCTCTCGCTCCTCTGTTTGAATATTGTGCTTGCTTTTGACGTTCCTCTTGTAACTCTTGACTGATTTTGTGGTGAGATTGTTGTGTTACAAGTGACGACAAAGTTGTTGGAACAAGGGATCTCAGATTTCTTGAGTATAGACGCTGGGCTGGACTTCCAAGGTCTCCTCTGGGGGTGTTCATAAAATTAAGAATACCTAGTTGAGGGCTGTGAGGGCTTTTGATGCATACGCGATTGGTTGTTCCTTTTGCAGGAGAACTGCACCTAACGCGGTAGAGCTAGCATCAGCTTGTAGCTTTACGTCATCATTGACGTCATATAGTTTTAAGACGGGAGTGTTACAAATAGCGGATTTAAGTTTTAAGTAAGCTTGCTCATGGACATCGTTCCATTCCCATGGAGTCGATATTTCCAGTAGCGCGCGTAATTTTGTAGTTAATGAAGAAAAATTTGGGATGAACTTACTCAGATAAGTGAATTTGCCGAGAACTCTTTGTAGTTCTTTTCTGTTTGTTGGGGACTTAAGTCGTTTGATTGCCTCCGTCTTATCTGGATCAGCTGTCATTCCGTGCTCGCTTATGATGTGGCCTAAGTATTTGACCTTTGGCTGCTCGAACACACATTTTGATTTGTTGAGAGTAAGGCCCTTATCGGTCAATATTTTGATCACCTCGGTTGTAGTTTTTCGTAGGTCTTCCCTAGATCTAGAATAAATTAAAATATCATCAATAGAAATTTTTACATTAGGTAAATGTGATAAAAGGGACTCCATAATGCTTTGGAATACTTCAGGGGCGGCAGATATACCTAAAGGTAATCTTTTGCAGGCATATCTGCCCCAAGGTGTTGAAAACGTAAGTATTTTCTTGGTTCTATCGGAGACTCGGATTTGCCAGAATCCACGTTTGCAGTCTAGCAAGGTGAATAGTTTGGAACCGGTAATTTGAGCTGATATTTCTTCGATTGTTTGCATAGGATGATGACGGCGCAATATATTTTTGTTGACATATGTGGGATCTATGCAAATTCTAATTTTGTTGTTTTTTCGAACCACAACCATAGGCGACACGGACAGAGCAGCTTCTCTCAAGGGCTCGATGACTCCTAATTTGACCATTCTATCGAGTTCCTCTTTAACATCGTTACGAATTTTAAATGGAATTCGTCTTGGAGGTGTAATTACGAACGAAGGGTTATCTACCAGGTCAATATCATATTCGTAGTCTTTGAGACAACCTAGACCTTCAAAAATGCTGTCATCTATTTTAATTTGGTTGACTCTGGTGACAAGTCCTAGTTTTTCGCAAGCATTGGCTCCGAGAATTGGTTTGATGTCTTCAGCTACAACTTTGAAAGATATTTTGCACAGTTGGCCTGCTATTGAGCATGGTATGAGTGCTTCGCCGAGTACCTTCATTCGGTGATTGCTGAACGAGACGAGGTGCTTTACACTACTCGGTTTGAGGTTAGAATTGGTAGTTTCGATTAAACGTTTAGGCAGCACGTTACACTGGGCACCCGTGTCCAGTTTAATCATATATGGCTTACCTTCTATGAATAATTTTTCAGTAAAGTTGTCGGTTTGCCGGTTGCCGTTTTCGGAAACTGCACCAATAAAAAGTGAATCGTCGTCATCTTCGTATTCTTCACAGATATTAATTTCCTTGGGCAAGGTGTCACTACTTTTCTGGTGAGTTTTCGCAGTTTTGCCTCTGCAAAATTTTTCAAAATGATTTTTCTTATTGCACTTCCTGCAAACATGATTGTAGGCGGAACATTTGCGGATTTCATGGTTTTTACCACAATTGCGGCAGTCAAATTTTTTGCTTTTAGTAGTGTTACCCTTTCTAACAAAATTAACTGCTTTTTCGCCTTCATTGATGATTTGGGCGGATTGTTTTTGAGCCATTTCTGTAGCCTGACATAGTTGGATTGCCTTTTCGAGATCTATGTCTTGGGACAACAGTTTTGTACGAAGATCGTCGCTTTTGATACCGAGTATGAGTTGGTCTCTGAGAAGGCTGTCGTTGAGGCCTTCAAAAGCACAATTCTGCGCTTGTAAGCGAAGTCTTGACATGAGTTCGTCTATGGATTCGCCATCCTTCTGAGCTATTTTGTTGAATTTGTACCTCTCAAATGTGGTGTTAATTTTTGGAGTGAAATATGTTTCAAAAAGTGTCTTTACCTCGGCGAGCGTCCTTTCAGCATTCGTTGGCTGTGAATTGTATATTTGGAGGGCAGAGTATCCGATTGCGGACATGAACGTTGCTACTTGGACATTTTGAGGCTTGGTGTTCATGCCTGTAGCAGTTTCAAAGAATTCGTATTGCTGCTTCCAAAGTTTCCACTCGTTTGCCATGTCTTTGTCGTGTTCGATGACGATGGGCTTAGGTGGTCGGAGAAATTGGCAGAGATTGTCTGCGGCTGCCGCTGGTTGTGCCATCTTTTATAATAATTTTTATTGAAAAATTAATGTAAATTTTTTTTTTTTTTTTTGTTTTTTATTTAATTTTTATTGAAAAGTTAATTTGGTTTCGGCACCATGTAAATAATAGTCATTAATTTACTTTAAGTTTTACTTTAATTCATTTATAATTCAAGTATTAATAATTCGCAATGAGTTGAGGTTAAAGAATGAGCATGTGGCTAAACGTTATAATGCTGTTTAGGTTGGTAATGATGTAGGATGGTGTTTCATAGGTTGACAAGTAGGAGTAGATGTTAGACCTGAGGGGTAGGCTACATTGCACTGACGACAAAATGTTTTTTCTTTTATTTTTAATTTAATTTTACCGTAAGGTTAAACCTTCAAAAAGCTTAATGAAAGTTAAAAAAACTTAAAAAAATTATAAATTCTTGATTAAATGAAAGAAGAATCTTACAAATCGGACGTCAGCGTCGTTTGGCAAAGATACGGCCAGAATCAAGAAAATAAGAGCCAAAATTTATAAAAATCGTTATAACTCGAAAACGAAGCGAAAACGAGAAAATTGTCTCATACGTTTTACGACTTAGAATGACCTCACGAACCCATAGTTTTCGTCTGCGGCGGTGATTATGGGAAATATTGGTTGATTAATTCTTTTTCAGGGAGCATTTTGAGAATTTCTGCGGTCATTAAGTCGTATACTGGTAAATATTGTAAATTTTACACAGTTTCTGATTAGGATGTTAGCATCGCAATTTTTGCTTACATTTTGTTTTAAGTGTAGGATAGTGGCTTTGTTAAGTTACCAAAAGTTTACCAAACTCCCATTTTTTTTGTTTTTGTGTGAAACTAAAAACACATAAACTAAAAATTATAATACATTTATTTTTAATATACATAACATAGATAGGTCATTAAATGGATTTTTATTTATATGCAAGCTTTAATAATCTTCAAATGATTTTAACTTTATTTCTCGATTCCGCCAAGACTGCGACGATAAATTCCATGAGCTCTATGAACCTTTCCTTTTCCTTTTCCTTTACCTCCAGCATCTACTTGGACTTGACATAATAAAAATATCAAAGCTACCAAAGCAGGGATCAAGAAAATACGCATCTTGTATTTTTTGGTTTTTTTTTTTTTAAATAAATAAATTAACTGTGAATGTTTTGAAAAATTTCACTCTTTTTATACCTTGACTGAAACTTTGTTTTGATTTAATTTTGGAAATTTTGTGTTTTTGTTTGTTATTTGATCAGGCTTTGGAATATTCCATCAGCTGAGCTAATAATTCAAATGCATATACAATGTTGTTTGTCAAAGTTTTTTTTAGCTGCATATCAACCAACGAGCAATTGAGTAAATATATCTAGCTGAAAATGCCGTTTAACTAGAATTTTTTTAAGGGTATTTTAAACTTCAAAATGATAGGTACACAAATTTTTTGTTTAAGAACCTTATGTGAACATTAACTGTTATTTGGAATTTACCAAAAATCACAAAAAATAAGAAAATAAAAAAAAAATATTTTTAGAAAGAAGCTGTTTTGGCAATTACGAGTTAATCTTCCTGAGAAAAAAATTGAAATGACCGATATTCCAATTTTTTCCGTACTATTGCCATAAGTTTTCTTGATTTTCTTCAAGAAAACCCCACTGAAGAAATGAAAGAGAAATTCAAATTTCTGAACCCCCATTAGCCTTATTAAATAATTTAGTACTCAACTTTTCATTATGGTCGGTGCTGCGCCTGATCTAAAAGCAAATGGCCCCATTTTAAAAAAATTGAAAACTGCAGAAACACTTTTATTAAGAAATTGTATGGCAGTTTTGAATTACCGATGCTATTCTTTGTATTTCGTATGATTGAGAAAATTTACCTACTCGTTGTTTCAAAAAAAATAAAACAATTTTTTTGTTATAATATTTTTTCTTAATTGTGGTTTTTGGTAAATGCCAAAAAAATACCAAAAACAATAGAATTTGAGAATTCATATCTTAACCATTTTTATTTTTTTTGCTTTTTTGGTCGGTTTAAAACGTTATCTTATATACCTCGAGCGTCTTGTATCTATATTTGCTCAATTCAGTAAACAACTAAATTTTTCATACAAAAAGTTACTTAAGTAAAATTTTCAGATTCAAATAAGTTATCCAGTTATATACAAAATAATAAAAATGAAGTTACTCAGATTGACGAACTAAGTTATGTTCACAAAAATTTTTTTTAATTTTTTCCTTTTCTTTTTCGTAAATTGAGCTTTAAACTAAGTATGCTATTTGATTTGATTAAAAAAGATAAATTTTAAGAAAAAAAAAATGAAAATCGTTAAGAGTCGTTAAAAAAAAAAATAATGTACATATAAAAATTGGTATGCCAATTTCAAGAATACATTAATGCACATCTAAAACCAAAATTTCAAATAAATACATTGACCCGTTTTCGAAAAATTGATTTTTCAAAAAAAAAAAAAAACTGAAAGATTTTTTTAAAAATCCAAAAATAATTTTTTTGTAAATTTTGATATGAAATATTTTCAAATCATCAAAATTGGTGCTGTCGTTTAAGTGAAAGTCAAAAATGACAAAAACGGTTCTATGGTTAGTAGAATTTTTACGAACATTTCTTTAATTTCTGAGGTATGACACTACATCAAAAGTAGACACAAAAATTTTGATCAAAATGGTGAGAGCCGTTTTCGAAAAAAGTTAAATTTTCTTTAATTGTTATATGGCGGGTACCGTTAGTTTTGGTCCTTAAAAAAAATTTCAGTTTCCCCTCCAGGTTATCACCAAAGATGATTAACCACCAAATTTTGAGAAAATCGCTTCAGCGACTTAGGCTGTGGCTCGAGGTATAAGAGCTATAACCTTGTAAGATAATTTTCGAAAAAAAAAATTAATGAGGTTATGCAGGTAATAATCAAACTTTAAAATATTTAATTACTCTCAGATATCAGTGTGTAAAGCTTTTGAAAACAGTTCTAAGAAAAATCAATATTTGTTGTCAAAAAATCGTAAAATAGTAAATTGCGTTGCCGTTTCTTGTGAACATATTGACATATTTTTCGCTATTTTCTTAAACGGTTCCATCCTTTTTTTTTAATTTGTGTTTCAGCAGTTATTTCATACTATCTTAATAGTGGAGTTACTAAAGCTCAAAATATAGAAGTATCTCAGAACAAAAATTCTTTAAAAAAAATTTAGAAAAAAATAAACGAACAGTACAGTTAAACGGTATATTTAGTTATTTACTCAATTGCATGTTGATTAATATAAGTATATAGACTTTGTTAAACAACATTTTATTTTGTATTATTAACTCAAATGATGGAATATTTCCAAGTCCTGTTTGGACAACAAACAACAAAAAAAATTACAAATTAAATCAAAAACAAATAACAATTTACAGGTATAAAAGGGTTGACATTTTTCGAAATATTCACAGTTCAACATTGAAAACAGTTAGAGTTTGTATGCCTATTTTATATATTTTATAAAAAAAAAAAAAATACAAGATGCGTTGTTTCTCAATCCCTGCTTTGATCGCTTTGGTCCTTGTGCTATGCCAAGTCAAAGTAGATGCTGGAATAAGAATTCATAACGTTGTTCGTCGCAGTCTTGGCGGAGGAGTTGGCGGCAACGCAGGAATCGGTGGAGTCGGCAAACGTTAAATAAAGTCCTACAATAATTCACTGAATATTGTTTTCCATTCTAATATTCTCTTTAATTTTGTTGACAAAAAATTAACTTAAAAACAATTGCAGACTATTAAGTTTTGTGGATATGTACGTTCATAATAAATAAAAATCAATTTGATGTTTCATATATTAAAAAATATTTATTTAGCTCAAACAAAAACAAAAAAAAAAAAAATTATGAGTTTTCTAATAAAAATTATATTTCAACAAAAACTGCGATGTTAACATCCTAATTCATTTCTATTATTGTTAAATTTTGAGCTTCGTCAAATTTTCACCAAATTTGGATTTTTTAACTTTAACATTTACATTTAGACCTTTTTAACAAGTTAAAAAATACCTGGGGTTTGTTCGGTTAAAACCATTTTTTTCTGGTTCTCAAACGTTCGGATTTCTGTATCTGAGTTAAAATCGTTTTTTCTTATCAAAATATATATTTATAACAGCATGTTGTTTAAAAAAATAGATAAAAATGAATGTTAAAGTTGGGTAAATGACGAAAAAAATGGAATTTTTGAAATTGTTCAGCTTATACAGTCTAGGTGGTTTTACCAAGCCACACGTTTTTTAACATTTTTAAAAAAGTCCTAATGTTGTCTTTCCAAAACAGTAAAACAATCTAAAATGCTTAAAAAATTGGCAAAGCTAAATTTTTTAAAATGGATGGAGGTCGAAAAACCCGTTTTTTGTCCCTAATTCCAAATTGTAAGCTCGAGTATATTTTCTTATCCCGTTTTTGTCACACATACAATATAAGAGATCGGGAAGACCTCAAAGTTCTAAATGCGCAACAACTGGTTCCTGTGAAAAAGACACCCTTCTAGATTTAATATTTTTATGAACTCTATTGGTATATTGACACAAGAAGTCAAATAAAACATTCATGCCAAATTTAATCACTTTGTAATTATTTTAAATGAATTTTGGGTCATGTTTTGTCCATTGTACTGAAAAAATATGCCTTGACATAAAATGAGCTATAACTTTTTATTTATTTTATTTGATCCAAGAATAAAAAATACCCTAAAAACATGTATCATTTTCTCATCTTGGTACCTACTTTATTTTTGAAACAAATATGTTTAAGAAAAATACAAGAATTGCAAAATGTATTCGGAAAAATAGTTTAATATGCAACGTTTTTATGGCTATTTTATGACTTCTACAACTCACAGAATATCACTGCAGTGAATTAATTTGCCTCTAGTAGTATGTATGATTAGATTAATGACGTAAAAAAATTGTACTTTCTTCATGTATTTTTTTGCTCTCGGTTGTTGCCCTTTTAGAACTTTGAGGTCTTCCCGATCTCTTATATTGAGCTCAAATTTCAAAATATTATTTTTCCCTGCATAACAGACCCAAAGTACATAAAATGTAAAAGGGCCGTAGAAAAACTCGCATTTTTGCAAAAAACGATCCGCCCTTTTAAACATTAATCTACTCTCTACATATTTTTCACTCCATTTGTCTCGGAATACCCCCCGAAACTGGCCTAAGACTAAGAAAACAATATAATTACCTAGTTTCATCTTAACCTACCACCAACCTGTTTGTAGTGAATAACAAAATTCATCCAGTTCCATTGATTTGTTATGAACATCAAGTTTGGTTTCAGGGAAACAGCCTATTAACTACCAAGTGAATGGATTTTAGTTTTTCGCTTTCAACCAATTATTGTTAAAAAAAATTCCTCAAAACATTACTTGAAACCAAAGCAAAAGGAGTTAAAGTTGGCCCAATTAAATGAGATGAAATGGGCGAGGTTAGCAGAGCACCAACAACAGTGCTGCAGTACCAAATGCTTCCGTTTCCTTACATATGTATATGCCAATCTAATCTAATAGTGCTGATGCCATGGGACAAAATCAATCTTTTTGTTTTTAAAAATTGAAATTTTTCTCAGAGGTAAAGTAGGTTTTAGTCTCCTATACCTACTTCATCTTCCTCGAGACCTTATTTGCTGTTGTTGTTTTTCATCTCTTATGCAATTCTGAATTGAGATCGACAGTGATATGCTAATTATGTCACAATGAGGATGATACCATCGTCTTCTTCTTCTTCATGCAGGCAGGAAGATTTGTTTTGTTTCTTCTTTTTTATCCATAAAAAAAAATGTCATGGTTTCTGATACGGATTTGAATTGGCACCGGAATTCCCTACAAGTAGGTATTTCTCAACACAGACAATCACTTTCGCCAGCAACAACTCTTGGACATGACACCTAAATTGAATGTCTTCATTTACAGTCAGTCTTGATGATAATAATAATAATTAAATGACATGAAACCCGCAGCGAAGTTAGCGAAAAAGTGCCCTCACGCACAGCCAATTCTACCACCATGGTCGGCTATAAAAAATAGAAACGTCAGAGTATACCGCCCGCCTGCTCCATTACTTTGAACCCAAATGAAAACGAAACTCATGAATGAAATGAGAAATTAATTAATTACCCAACTTAAGGAGGTTTAGCCCAAAGGGGCATGACTATTCACAATAGTGCGGCGGTGGTTGTTAACTTTGTGATACTGGTACTGCTGGTTTAGTCCAAGTTAGTGTCGTCCGACCCTAACAATCGAATTAACCCAGATTGTGGGTGAAACGAAAGTATCGTGCAAGCAACTATTTTTTTAAATTTTTATTGTTGTATACCGTCGCGATAGTCGTTGCTGACACGTTCCAGTGTTGTTGTTTGCACACACAATTTCTCCACTTGCACCGATATGCTGGAACTGATTTAATTAATTAATAATTTCATTATATTATACTTTTGTATTGTTATGTCTTGAGTAACTGGTTGTTGAGATTTCTTGTAGCAGATATGACAATTAAAATTGCCGTGTGTAAACGCCCGCTGCCGCGCCACATTGTACCGCACACTTGCTGCGATATAGTTTGACTTGTGCGATTGCGTGACAGGTGTAGACGATAAAACATCAAATGCGCGTGATTAAAGTAACAAACTAATTCCATATGACTATTCTCATTTTGTTTTGGAATCTCATGAATGCTTCTGTTTTTTTTTTTTTATGTTTTGATTATGGTTGATAGTTTTTGGAAAGCAAACTTCCAAATAAGATTGTTGAAGTTAGTAAAATGTCATATTGATTGACGGAAAAGATTTCTTCAATGAATTCGGGTCGGTTAAGAGACCGACCTATAGAATCCGTTGCATCCGCTGTGGTAAGGTATTCAAGTGACACCGTGATAAAATACTTACGTTCTTATGAAAGGACGCCTGAATGGCAGCGATTTTTCGCACTAAACTGGTTATTGCCTGTCTACTAGGGTGAGAATTACGACCAAAAATTGGCTCTTAAAGTTGTGGTCACCGACTACTAATTTAAGTAGAATTTTTTTTATAATTTGAAGACGTTGCTCGTTCGTTTACTTTATTCTGATAAAAATGTAATGTTGAGTTTACTCAATAAATTCACAATGACAGTTCGATGATTAGTGAAAGGGTGCGTTAACAAATTAAATCCAAAGTTGTCTAGTCCCCATTGGAAAATAGCAAATACAGGGTAGGTCCATAGACAATCCCTTGTGGAACATCATTTGGCTTCAATTTTGTTGTCTTCTGAATATTCTTGATCGTACAGTATCTACCCAAAAAATGCATTTGTAATTGGTATTGGATTCTTATGAATCGACTTTATAAATCATTTTTGTTCGTACTGAGTGTTTTATATCAACTTTGGAGTGCGGAGGTGTGGGGTTTTAAAACGGTGATTTTACAGATTTTTGTTTCGGTGGTATAACCACTTTCCCATACAATTAAACTGAAGCAAAATACGATAAGTACTGATAACGAATTTTGTGGTCCCAGACGTTTAAAGTGTCGCCTAATCCATTTCTGTATTCCACTTCTTTGGAAAGTTCCAATTGATAAGTTTCAATTTGTTGGCTTACTGATGATCCCTGCATTCTCCTCCGAGTTGTACAATTGTAAGCATCCATTGCATTGGTTCGATTGCTGTTTTGCTGCCATTAAATCTTTTTACATTCATTTTCGGTTATACGGTCTGCTTTAATCTGTTCAACAAAGATTGTCAGTACACATCTTATGAGAAAGCTATTTTCAAGCTTTTCACATGCGATAGACTAACTTAATAAGCTGTAACTAAACTGAGATGCAACTGTCCTATTTTCTATGTTGCTGACAATCTTTTAACATAATTCTTAGTAGAAAACCAAAAACGTGTAATTTGTTGTCTCAAAGAAATTCAAGGCAGCTTTGATTGATGGCATTTATGTACTCAAACAAATTCAAGGGAACTATTAATCGATTCAATTTATGAAGGTACAAAAAAAAAACGTAAAACAAAAGAACAATTTGCTACCATAGTAAATGAAGGTCACAAAAGATACAAAACAAAAAACACAAAATATATTTATGACAAATGATGGTGACAGTAAACATGTATTGTTCTTTTTTTTTGTTTTTGCATGTAAATGTCTCTTTTTTTTTTAAATCCCCCAAAATAGCAGTTCAACGTTTTTTCGATTATTCAAAAAATTAAAAAAAACTTAATATTTGAATAACGATACAGTTAAGAAGCTAATAATAGCTATTTGATTGGGTTTTATTAATTTTTTGTTTAGTATGCTGGCATAACACTGATTTATTTTGTGCAAAATTATGCAAGCACACGTTAACGTGCATAACTGCTTACAGTTTGATATTTTAACGGATTAGCAATTTTTTTTTTTTTAAATATTCATATAAAAAATAATAATATTATATTTTTACATAATTCAAATATGTATGGTTTAGCATACTATGCATGTATGCATGTCTTGCTTGTGTATCTAACGTTGATTTATTGTTTAGTTCTTGAAGTGACTTCCTCAACAGGTATAGTGTGAAAATAAAATAATTTTATTAAAAAAAAAAAAAAAATAGGAAAGTCTGCTATTTTTTGTGACATAAATTTTGTTCAGAAAAACAGTTGTTAAACAATTAAGTAAATCAAGACTTATTTTGTTTGATTTTTTTTTAATAATTTTCTGAAAATTTGTTTACTAAGTAAGAGGAGGAGCATTTTAGTAAAGAACAGTTATTTTACAAGAAAAACTCTACACATTAACGACAATTTTGTACCTTGCTATCTTAGACGCCTCACATTGGGCTAACTTTTTAAAAGGCGTTGCAATAATCATGTGTGCTTAAAATTCAAAACTAATTTATCAATTGGGTAAGGGAATATTGGAAGCTTCAAAAGCTGCAAAATAATTTAAAATCGGTCGAAGAACTCGGTTGACACAGGTAGTCCAAGTTTCCTTATTTTTAATATCAGAGAAAACATTTTTATAATAAAAATTTTCAGAGTTTTTGTGTAAAAATCTAAAAACCTGTTTTTTTTTTATTAGAGCTTGTATAAAGAGCTATTTTCTTTAATATTATGATTCATTTTTTTTTTGTTCAATATTGCAAAATTTAATGATTTTCGGAAAGCTGTTTTTGACGCAATCTTTTGAATTAGAATTGAGTTACAAAATTTCCCTTCGAAGTCAATGGAATAATCTCAACTTAAATTTAATCTTTAACTGCCGCTTTTTGTCTATTTGAGTTTTAGAGAGATTTTTATTGAAGAAGGTCATTTTTATTCATTTATGGCTAAAATTGAAAGTTTTTTTTTATTGGTATCCTTAAAAATGCTAATGGCGGTAAAAACATTATTTTTACATGTATAAATGTATTCCTAACTACATTTATAAAAATTAACGGTACCTGTCATAATCAATTAGGAAAAGCTTAATTTTCTCAAAAACGGCGAACAAATAGGCGAACTTATGAAATAAAAAATTGTTTTTTAATGGTCAATAACGGTACCTTTCATAGAACCGTTATCTTTTTTTTCTGATTTTCTCGGATGCCACCCAACGGATTAAGATGATTTTAAAATAATTTTTTATCAAAATTTTGAAAGTTGTTTATTGATTTTTAAAAAATTTTAAGTTTTTTTCTTTTGCAAAATTATTTTTTCAAAAACGGCTCACCAATTTTTTTTTAATGGCTCTAATAATTTAAAATTTTTTTTTGTCTAAAAATGTATCTTTTTGAAAGAACAAAAATGACATTCTTAGTTTGGTGCTCAAAAGCATTTAAGAATTTTTTTGAAGTCATTTAGTAATGCATTTTATGTTTTTTTACATATCTTATAATTTTATACATTTATTTTTAATGTTTTGCTTCATTAACTTTTTACTAATAGACGTTTAAACGTTTTTTCTCTTCAAACTTTTTCCTTAAGACCAATAGAATTCGATATAAATAAAATATACATTCTAAGCTGCGTCGATAAATTTTCTAATATTGATACATGAAAAAGGGATTTTTAGCGACTTTGTTGCCCTTTAAAATTTTGGGACACAGTCCTATAGTACGGAACCGAGGACGCTCTGCTATGCTTTGTAACGACGTGACGATGTACTGATCATACAGGATGCGTCTTTCGCGGTTCTTCCCTCCTTATAGGCGTATGCTCTGATTTTGTTAGAGAAGAGTCCAAGATATAACTAAAACTCTAAAAATTGAATTAGAATTTGAGAATTTGTATATTCGAAAGAAGATTGCTTCCTTTTGTGCTCCCTTTAAGAAACCTGAGCTTGCATTAAAATATTAAAAATTCTTTATAAGAATTCAAATTAAAAAAAACAATTTTCCGCAATAAAAAACAATATTTCTTATTTCCAAAAACACTGTGCCTGGAACAATCTTGATAAGATTAACTGGCCCAAAAGCCTTTCTTCAGCTCATAAAAGAACATCAAGTTGGAGTTAAACAAAATGATCTTGTTTTTTTGTTTCTATTTCTCGTGAAATTTAATTTGAATAGTTCTCTTGTAATTATGTACTGTGTCATAAAAAATAAAAACAAAAATTATCTTTTGATGTGTTCCATCTTGCACACACGGTCAAGAGAAATTACAATGATTTCAACTTCAACTATACAACTACGGGGGACTTGAGCAAAAGAAAGTGAATAAAGTAATTTATCTTAAGATGAGATACGGCAGTGCTTTAATGTTTTTTTTTTTTTCTTCTTCTTTTTTTCATTACAATCACTTCTCTATTTTTTTTGGCACGCGTATAAATATTTTTTTTTATTATTTTCAAACCCAAGCCGCTGCCACGCCATATCGCCATGGCATTATAAAAAAAAATAAAAAAAAAGTAGAAACAGAAATCCACGTAATGAGTTTTTCTTCGCCAGTATTTTCTGCTAGGCTGTGTTTAATTGTTAATTTTGTCATAGATTTCGTAATTTTGTGTAAATTTATTTGTGTGATGGATATCAAGTGACCAACAGTGGGTATCTAGGCTAAACTGTAAACAAAACAAAAAAAACTGCTGACCAATGTTTTAGTTGGATTACGAAACTCTGTTATTGGCTTCTATTTGCTGGATGTGAACCTCATGAATCGATGGTTATGTTACGTATACGCCACAGTGTCTGTTTATTTATTTTTTTTTTCTTTCTTGCTTTGAGTTTTGTCTGTGTCTTCATTTTTGTTTAATTATTACCAAGAGTAATTACCAATCAGGTTAAAAACTATACAAGTTTAAGTGTTGACTTGTTTCATTAAATGATTTTCTATGGTTGAATAAAAAAAATCAAGTTCCCACCGATTTTTTGGCGAATTCATTCAGATGCCAGACTAAGCAAGCAATTAAAAGAATTTAAATTTTAGTAAGGAGGTTGTTAACTCACTTTAGTTTATGTTTCATTAGGTAACACAATTTAATTCGCAAAGTTCGTAAATTCTACTTTCTTGACAGTATTTTTTACCTAATTTTTACTTCGGGCAGTGGCGGCAAAATATATTTGTGATAAAAGATTATTTTTTTCACTTAAAGCTGGATATTCTTTACCAATCATTACAAAAGCATTTAAGACGTTGAGTTGGCATTGGCAACTATTATTTTACTAAAGCTCTACTTATTTGGACCCTAAACAAGGTCCCTAGGCGATAGGGTCAAAATTTCTCAAGGTGTTACTTCAAAATAAATTTAAATGAATCCGCAATTATCAAATAATTCTTTAATTTCACTACAAAAACTTTTGACCTCAACATACAAAAAAGTTGTCGAAGATCATAAACGCACAAATAATATTAATTTTTTTTTAACAAGAACTAATTTGGCATTGTCAATTTTATCACACCTGAGGGTCTGGCAGGGTCTCTTGTGATAGTAGTCAGCGTAGAGCCAAAATTTCTGGTGTTTCTTTAAAATCAATAAAAAATCAGACCCTCCAAAGACCTCAAGATACAAAAAGGCTGTCGAGTTGTAATTACAAACCCACAAATAGTGTAGTCTTTTTTCAGTTAAAAAGAATTTTTTATTCATCAACATTTATAAAATAAAAATCTACTTTTTTAGGGTCTGAAAATGTGTTTTGTGATATTAGTTACGTGGTGGTGCCAAAAAATTTATAAAGATATTTCTGTTTGAAAAATCCACAAATTAGCACAGAAGCTTCTATTATCTAATTCGATAGTTGACCTTCCAAATAGTTCAGACCTCAAGATACAAAAAGGCTGTGGAACTGCGATCACAAACGCATAAATAGTTAAATATTTTTTTTTATTAAAACGGATTATTTAGCTATGAATTTTTATATACTAAAAATCTATTTACTTAAGGTCTGAATGATGGTAGTTACAGGGTGGCTTCAAAAAATTCTCAAGATATTTCTGCGAGAGGAATATATTAATCCGCACAGAAACTTTAACGATCTAATTCTATGGCTGGACCCATTAAAATTTTCGGACCTCAAGATAAGAAAGGGACTTTCTTATCCTCAGGCTTCGATCATAAATTTACAAAAAGTGTAATCTTTTTTAATTAAACAAAAATTTTTAGTTTTGTTTTTGCATATTTTATCTAAAAAAGTGAGAATTTTGTAAAAAGAAGAGGTTCTTATATGGTTCAATAGCTGTGAAAAGTCTATTGCCAAAATTGTAAAACGTTGTTTACGAGTATGGATGGGAAATTTTTGATGTGAATACTCAACACACGTAACCTTGAGGTCCAATTGAATTAACCAATACAAAATACATATTTCTTTGTCTTCAAAAACTCTTATCAAATTAAAAAAAAAATCAACGTTAACAAAATTACATAAAATTCTCTTAAACTGACTACAATTTGTGCAAAGATCTTTGACAAGCTCCTTTCGTTTTCACTTTCTTTTCATTCTGCCAAAGCCAACAAACAAAAATCAAATAAAAACGAAGAATAAAATAGTTGTTTGGCTGCCGTTAAGAGTGATTATATTCTGTAAAACATCACTTTAACAAGATAGATTAGCAATAAACATTTCAGTTTCATTTCATTGTAGGCAACGCAAGACCAACAACAAAAACGTTCAAATCCAGTTTTCACTCAAGTGAGTATTCAAAAATTTCAAATAAAAGACACCTTCCCAAACGAATATCAATTATATGCGTCTGTCAAATGTTGATGGAATCTCTATATGAAGTTGCGAATAACTATGCTTTGCACGCTTTACTCCAATCGCTCCATTAGGTGAAGAAAAAATACAGAAAGAAAAAAAAACCTTTACAACTGATATTTTACCAAAGTCAATTATGTTTGCTGTCATAGCCGAGAGAGGTATTGCGACCAATTTGATATTCAATTTCGAATAGGACGTGAGCGTTTCTACATTGTGTGTAGTCTATATGCTCTGCTCATACGCATTCCTCGACATGGTAAACAATGTTTGTTTTTAAATAAAAAATTCCATTCGTACCCTTAACCGCACCGCCGCGCCACCTACCACACCACTGGATCATGGTAATCGATGCATGGTGCAGCATGGTCAAATGAAGACCAGCTTGAGGCTTTTTCTCCTTTTCAAAAAGGTCTTGGACAACCTTAAACTTGGGCACAAGATATGTGTGCTTTGCGCGCGCATGCAACTTCAATGCCAACCCAAAAGTCCGTTGTCTTCATCGTTGTCGATTTATGTATCGATAGCTGTTCATCTCTTTTTACGGTCCGTTGAATGTGTCCGTTCGCCGTGTATTTTCTGAATAAACACGGCCCAGCAGCGCAGGCGATAATACAATGCTATGCGATCATATGCTTCATCGGTTTTCTTTATTGCTAAGAGCCTATTTGCTTGTTGTTTTTTTGTTGTAAATTTGTGGTCGTTCTTGTTAGATGTAAGATAGGCTCTTTAAATATTTCATTTACAGTGACGTAGTTGGATTTTTTTTTTTACTCAAAGAGTTAAGAAATGTTACAAAAAAATTAGAACAGTCAAACATGACATTAGGGGGGGGGGGGGCACGCTCCACAAGGGGGCAATTAAATTTTAAAGGGAGCAATTTCACATTTTGTTGAATTAGGTACACGATACTTTCCAATTGCGAAAAACTAATTAAGTATAGCCGTGTTTTGTTGTTAAAAGTTAAAAGCTTGCTATAGAATTTTGAAATATTGAAATAAAGAGGACGCAGAGTCGTATAGAAGAAATAGTTTTTTGTATGAAGAATGTTAATTTAACTATGTTTTTTGTTAAAATTAATTACAAACAAATTTGAACCCAATATACAACACATAACAATATATTCATTGACCAGCGCGCCACTGTCAAAGCCTTATCTCGAAACGCACTCTACGCAATGCATAAAACTATACACCCCTCACCATGCATCATCGTTGCGTCGCGTCGTCGTCCCACATACATTACACATTTTAAAGCCTAAGCCACACAAAGTAATCATTGTCTTCCGGCCGCAAAATGCAGCCGCCAGTTACAATCATCGTTTTTCAAGTCTAAAACCCACCGAATACACCGCGAATATGAAGACGGCCACATAGTAAACAAGACAGCAAAGCAAAAGAAAACAAAATGAAAAAAAAAACCAAAGAGGAAGCTAGAGCCAAAATCAAAAAGAAAAAGAAAAAAAACAAGATACCAAACCACTAAGTGCGCCGATGATGGTCTGCCTTGCCTATACCATCATCATCCACATCGTCATCCAATGCCCACAACCAGCTCCACCAACCAACCAACCTCCAATTCGAATCCGAGCTTCAACCTCAACTTTATACATATCCAAATTCATACTATCAACTTTGCTGCATTTTTCCTCGGTTAGTCCACTCCGAATCGTATCGCAGTAAACGTCGCGTCGTCGCATCGTCGTGGTATTCTTTACAAACGCTTAAACGACATACGCGTCTACATGCGAACCACGAATGAAATAAAAAAAAATAATAAAATTTAAACGATCTAATCTTTGTAAAAAAGAAAAAAAAAACGAATAAAGTATCTTTGAGATACTTTTTATTTATTTTTATGTTTATTTTTGAATTAAAAAAATTTCAATTTTTACCAAGATACACGGATTGTATCTCTGAATTACATTTCATGTTATTGGATAGAAATTGTATCTATTGGATTAATTTTAAGTGAATTAATGAAATCTCTCTGTTAAACTATCACAAAAATGTATCTTTTGTGTGAGAAAAAGCAGTTAAGTGTTGAAATTATTTATGAAAACCCCTGTGAAAAATTGAAGATACAAAATTAAGATACGATCATTTGTTTTGAAAAAAAAAATCAAAATCTTAAAATTGTTTATCAAAGTGCGAAAAAGTACCTTTGAGTGTTTTGTGTATCGGTAATTTTCTTCCTTGTCTTATGAAATCCTAAAAACGAAATGCCAATTGGCCGCTTACAACCAAGCACCCAACAAAAACCATCCTCCTTGGAGACCCTTTGCAGTACTACTAGTACCTTAGAATCCCGTCTCTCTAGCAATGACATACCCAAAATGGAATTACTCAAAATTAACTACGTCAATCAGTGTAAACAGGCAGTTTCGGTCACAAGATCATCGCCAGCAACAAGATCACCAGTTGCATCATTATCACCATCATCATCTCCATCATCATCATCATCATCCAAGCCCCGGATAGAAAGCGATTCAAGTCGGGATTACAGATTCCTGGGTTATAAGCGACCCAATAGTCATCCCGAAGTAAAGAAAAAAGATTCCGTTGTGATGGTTGAAAAGTCACGTCACCATGATACCTGGGATTTTCTTCAAAATAAACGGGCCATTCCGACGGCAACGACGATGACGGCAACTCCATCATCACCCGAAGCATGTACATCATCAGACTGCCGTGACTGCTGTTCTGAGTGCTCAGATTGTTCTTCATCGGGAACAGCAGACTCCCTAAGCTGCTCCGGAGCAGTGGAGAAAAGCAACAGTTGGAATTATCGTTCAAAATTTGATATGGCCAAAAAGACTGAACTCACCAACATGACCCGAGCGGAACGTTATACCAAAATCGAAACCGGTGACAGTGAACATGAATCGGTTCAGCTGAGGCATCATAAACCTCCTCCAGTTGCTGCGAAATCATGCTCGGATGTTTCGAAGATTCAACAGATGTTCGAATCCGCAGTCCAACAGAGGAGCCATGTGCCTAAGAGAGAATCACTTGACTTTGAGCCTGCTCGAAAGCCCAACTCAAGACAGTCTGATTCCCCTAGGAGACGGACTTTCTCTCCGGCGGGCAGTGATGAGAGGATCAAAAGACTGGAAGGACTATCTTACGACTCGGACTGTTGTGAATGCAAAAGTAACCGTAAGTCCCTGAATGAACCAAAATCGGTTTCGAGAATTCCGAAGAAAGTTACGGACTCCAATGATCAATTATTGAGTCGACAGAACAAGAAAATGATAGATCTTAAGGCTGAAAGTAAAGAGCTCCCTAGTAGACAATTTAAGAAGCTTGTCGAGCCAAAAACTCCTCTAAATGAGCAACATAAGCTTCTTAGTCGTCAGTTGTCGGTGGATGTAAAAGCTCGAATAGAGTTGAAGGAACTACAAACAAAAAAGATCAGTGATCACTCCAAACCCCACCTCGAACCGTCTGAAAGAAGAAACTTTGAGTTTAAAAAGATTCCAGCACTCAAATCACAAACTGAGCACACAAATCGACCAGAGAAATCAAAGAATCAGCCCAATGAACTGGTGACCTGGCAAACAAAAAACTTTGCCGACGCCCCGAAGAGCCAAAAAGATTCAAGCGATCGTGAGTGTACGACGAGTAACCCTCGAAATGAGTCCAACGAACAATTCAATCGTCAAATTAAGAAAATGTTCCAAAACTCTTCTTCAACCTCCTCTCAAGGAAGCAGCAGCAATTCATCCACACCACCCGGCCGAATACGATTCTATGATTCCTCACCAAGTTCAGACAATGATTTGCCACAAATAATCGATTCAAAGATGCTGCGAAAGCGGAATCACCATCAAATCAAAGTCGAACGTATTCATATCCGCAAGAAACGTCAACCTCTGCTGATCATCAATCAACTGTCCGATTCGTCACAAACTGGCGGTGGCGGTGATCATCATTATTGCGAAAAGTCATCAAATAATTTTGACGAAAAAACTAAAAACACTTGTGGCTACAAAAATTGCACCTTCGCCAATTGCCCCATGTCTTCGGGTGATCCACATAAGATAAATGAAAACCAAAAAGAGCATTTGGTCAAGGAGAACAATAAGAAAAACCTTGAGAAGTCATCATCATCATCATCTTCATCACCGCCGCCACCACCGCAGGGCACCGAGAAGAGGATCATTTTGACTTCGCCAACGACTGAGAAGAAAAAATTAGCCGCAGTTGAGAATGATCGTCATCGAATCGAGGATCAAGTGACGATTGTAATCAATCGGGGTCAGCACAGCGCTGGTGACCCTAATGATGTGCAAAATTTTAGCAACAAAAATCTAACAAAAGCCACCACTGATGAGCTGCTAGCGCCCTCTCTACTCAATAACACAATCGTAATCAAGTCGCCATCCAGTGAGAAGATCAGTAATGTGGATGTCAGTTTGAAGAATATGGAGAATCGCAAGTTCAATGATCTGAAGAACATCAATCATTGGACGGAGGAAGCTATGGAGAATGCTGGTCCACAACAGCAGCATCAACGAACACATCAACAAGACCACAACAGCGATCACGTGCGCAATAGTGTTAAGATATTTGTTCGTAATTTTCCCGTTAGCAGTTCTTCGTCGTCATCGGCGGATAGTAATTCCTTGTCGTCTGCCGACGCTGATGACCGGGGCCGACGTGGAAGCAGTGGTGTTGGTGATCTTATCAAGCGCTACGACTCCCACCAGACGGCTAGTGGCTCGAGTTGTGTGACATTGTCTTCGTCATCGGTGGCCGACGATGAGGAGTACGACGATGATGATGGCTCCGGAAGTGCTCTATCGGCGGATCTGCGAAAATATCAATCGGATTGTAGTAGTAGTAATTGTAGTTTGTCTGTTTTGGCTCCCGCATCATCATCATCATGCACGACAATAGGAACGTCGACTATTACTCAAAGTGTTTTTACGCCTTCTTCTACTAAATTTGGATGTGATGGAGGCATTTTTTGGAATAATTGTTATTTCTACGAAGGCGACAAGAGTAATTATTGTTGTTCGGCGATAAGTTGTGATGATGACAATTGTCCGTATTATGATTTGGAAGAAGATGACAATGGAGTACATCAATTAGTGGATAAAGTGGATGGGTGTTGTAGGGAGAAAGAGAGTAAACATATGGCGGTGAAAGAGACGGCAGCGGTAGTGATGGTGCAGAAGCGAAATCCTAGAAAGGTTTGTACAATATTCTCGTTCAAATTTACCGTCATTACAAACAATATCAAAGATAGATTAAGTTCGTTTCTAAAAAAAAAAACACAATTTTCGATTTCTCTTATACGATTGTCATTAATTTTGGAAGTTACGATTATTTAGAAAAGAAACTGAAATCTTTATTTTTGAATAATCAACTTTAGGGTCGAAAATCTCGACTTTCCAAGGAACAATGTTGAACATATTTTACTTTTATTTAGTTTTTTATTTTTATTATAAGAGCACCGTTACCTTTAATTTAATACCAAACACTCCGGCTTAGAACTGGGCAATGCCCTTTTTTATTTATTATTTCAAATTTTGTGGTTTTTATTAGACTTGAGTTAAATAAAGTTAAAAATCTTTGAAAATAAAGATTAAAAATCAAAAGTGTCAACCCACCCGAAATAAAATGCACGACTGGTTCGCACGTACTTGCTCTTAGGGTCAAAGTTGCTGTGGATGCTAAAGCTTCATATATAAAGTTTTTAATTTTATAAGAAATTGAAAAATAAACATGGAATTTATTACTAAAATGACTTAAAGAACTTCTTAAATTGTTTTAATCTAAAAACTAAGTATGCCATTTGATTTTGTTAAAAGACATTAATCTTTATAAAAAAAATTGAAAAACGTTAGAGTCGTTTTAAAAATTGTAAAGCTTTGTTTAAAAAAAAAAATTTGAATGCCAACTTTAAGAAAATATTAATGGACATCTAATACGAAAATTTCAAAAAAAATCATTCACGCGTTTTCGAAAAATTGATTTTTGAAAAAAAAAAAAATTTGAAACTTTTTTAGAAAATTTTTTTTTTCAAAATTTTGATATGAAATAACTTGAAAATTGTTGAGAACCTCTTGTGCAAAAATTGTCATCGAAATCCATATAGTCGCTTACGAGAAAATCAGAAAAGAGAAAAACGGCTCTATGGGAGGTAGGTTTTTAACCGATAAAAAGATAAAAAAATATTTTTTTTATTTCAAAAGTACGACCTTGCTTGTTGTATTACACATACAAAATTTAATCAAAATCGTTAGAGCCGTTTTTGAGAAAATCAAGTTTTTCCATATTGGTTGTATGGTAGGTAACGTTAATTTTGGTCCTAAAAAAAAATTTCAATTTTCCCTCTAGGGAATCACCAAAAAACCTTAACTACCAAGTTTGAAGATAATCGCTTAAATAATTTAGGCTCTAGCTTGAGATAGATACAGACAGATTGACAGACTGACTGACTGACAGACTGACAGACAGACAGTACCTTTATTTTTATATTAATAACTTTTTTAAATTTTCATTAAAGAAAGACTTGAAAAAACATTAAATTTATTTTATTTTTTAATGCTTGAACATTTTTATAATATCAACAAGATTTTTGTTTTATTTTTTTTTTAACGTTTTGACTTAAATTTCTTTTGTTATAAAAATTCTTTCTGTTAAAATATTCCTAGGATTCGCATTTTCTCTATTGTTTTAATGATAGGCACTAGACAGCCAAAAGTCATTAACCCTTAAAATTATAGGTATACTCGTGTTAAAATAAAATTCAAAGAAACTCAATCCATCACATACTTCATATAAATCAACCTACAACACTGATGATAACTTAATTAAAGACTTAATCAATTTAAAGAACATTCCATATACTCGTATCTAATTTTTATATTTTTATTTTTTTCCAAACTATGTAAATTTTTTTTAAAATTTAGTTTCAAGCCATTATAACTACAAAGCGTGCGAACCAACCATGCATTCAATATTATTTATATGCGTAACTAATTTCAATAAAAACCACACATAAAATTCTTACATGAATAATGCAATAATGAAGATAACAAAAAAAAATTATAAAAATCTTTCAATAAACTAATAAAATTCATTTCATTCAGCTCAACACCACCATAAATCACTTCAGAATTTAAATAAGTCATCAACCTAATTAAATTTATCTATTGTGTGTGAACCCAAAGTTTTATTTGATGTCAATGAAAAGTCAACGGTTTTCTCAAAGATTGCAGTATGTTGCATGCATCTAACGCATATGATGCACAAGCTTATACAATGATATCTTTCTGTCTTTGAATGCTTTCAAGATCTACAACAAGATATACAATATTCAATTCTCATTCAGATTAGGTCACCAAACATCTCAAATAATTAGGTCATCATCGTCCAAGAATGAACAAAAATATAATCCAATTAAAATTTAAAGAAACAAAAAATGAAAACAAGTTTTTATCACTGAATGCATTCATCGTAATAGTAATGGCCGCTCGACTAGACCGTTAACGCACATTTTTTGTGATGTACCACATTTATGTAGATTTTTATCAACTGGATGTGGTTAGTAGGTTAAGCATTTGTATGATAGAAGCTTTGGTTTTATACTTTGCCTAAATCCACTTGATAGCTTCTTCATACAACTGAACCAGTGCGAGAATTTATTAACTGGTTTTAAATGGTTCTTCTTGTATTATTTATTTTGTTTTTTTGATTTGTTGAATTTTCCGTTGGATTTAGTTTGTAAAGCAGGACAATGTACGGTAGTTTTTTTTTTTTTTTTTTTTTTTTGTTACTCTTTTGATTTACGATAGATGGAGCATTATTTAAATTTGAAAAGAATTTTTGTTTTATTCTAATGAGATGAGTTGTTTATGTTTATGTTTTATGGAAAAAAAACAGTATTTGGGTTCTCTGGGAATGTGATACTGAGTTAAATTTACATAATTGCTATCATCGATTTGATCAAATTGAAAGACTTTGTAGTGGTAGAGACAGTTACACACATGAATCAGTTGACTCTAGGAGGCATTAATGAATAAAACTTTATTTTTCTTAGTTTGATATCAACAAACAATATGTCCCAAAATGATTTACGCTAGAGAAATCGGTGCATAATAACTTGTAAGACATAAGATCTTTTAAGTGCAACACGCATGATACTTTTTAGAAAGAAAATTTTGGACAATTTTGTATTTTGTTTTTTCGATTTTCGATTTTCTGAAGAATGACAAAAAGTGTTTGTACCTAACCGTTTTTGAAAAGTCACTCCTCAATTAATAGGCCACCATGTAGTAAACTTAACATCGATCATTGAACCTTTTTTTTCATTGAGTTAATTAAAATGATTTTTTCGAAAAGTTGTTTTTTTTTTTAATTGACTCTGGGAATCTTATTGTGTTTTATGAAAAATCTTTGTTTTTGCATTAACTTATATGTCAGTAGTTGGAATTGGATCTTATTAAAAACAAATTTGAATAATTTCAGAGCAAGTCAGTATACCATATAAAACATACATAGTAGGTTCATTGTAGTAATTAGCTATTGAAGTGCTGGGAATTTATGAGATGTAATGACTTTAAATAAATTGACTTATAAAAAGCAAAGATGTGTAAATATGAATTTGGAGAAATTCATAGACAAATGAAAAAAAAAAAAAAATGCACAAGTATGATTAAAAATTGGATAGGTACCTACCTAATGAAAAAACTGAACTAAGAAATTTTACTCGTAAAAATTAAATAGAAAGCTATATGTATAAAACATGATTTTTGGGAAATTTCTATTTCTGTAAATAAATATTTTCACAATTTCACCGAAATTTCCTA
The DNA here is from genome assembly GCA_948107695.1 of Meliscaeva auricollis. NCBI lineage: Eukaryota > Metazoa > Arthropoda > Insecta > Diptera > Syrphidae > Meliscaeva > Meliscaeva auricollis. The sequence continues at coordinate 79,705,900 of OX403618.1, forward strand.
TTCTCTTTGTGCCTATAAAGTTTAAAATAAACAAATATGTTGTTTCTGCATGGGACAAAAAGCAAAAGCGTTAAGGTAAAGTGTAGGCGTGGTATAGGTTTCGTGTCAAAAAAAATTGAGGTTTTAATGAAAGCCAACATTACGATGATGGAGGATCCCAAAAAAGTTGTTTTCGTCATGCCGTCCATCAATCTGTGTGTCTGTGCGTCTGTACGTCAGCGCATCCGTCTGTACACATCTCCACTACCCAATAGAGTGGACGAATTTTCTTCAAATTTAGTACAGATGATTTTTACGTAATTTCGATTTTTTTGTTTTTAAATATCTCGTTTAGAACTAATACGTTTCGATACTAATATAACGGTTTTGAGTTATTGGAATTGTTTTAAAATTTGTGTATGTATTGTGTTCAGTGATTGCAGTAAAACTGCATTGTTAGCATTTCTCGAAAAAAAATCGGATAACGAAGAAACAGCGTTGCAAACAATTTCTTATTTTGTTTTTTTTTTTTTTTTTTGTGAATATCTCTTAAATGGCTTAAGCGATTTTGACTAAAACAGATATTTCAACCTTAAACAATCTTATTCAGTTTTCAAAAAAATATGTATTAATTAAAAAATGTAAAAAAAAAAAAAATATTATAATTATTAGTTTTATTCTTTTTACACATGTTCCACTTTTGTTGTAAATAAAAATATAACTTAAGCAAAACTCTATATTTTTTTTAAATTTCTTACCTTGTTATTTATTTTTATAAACTTTATATTAAGTGGCTTTAACTTCTATATCAAATTTAACCCAAAAAGCAAGTACGTGCGATCCAGTCGTGCATTTTATTTTAAATACAAACTATACACTTACGAGGCTGTTAACATACCAAATATCTTCAGTGGCAACAAACACGTCACACAAAACTTAAACCTCCTGAAAAAAATCCAAAGTGTATTGGAGCCCAGGAGTCTTTTAATCCTGACATTGCGATTCAAAATTGATACAACTGGCTTCCTTCAATTTTTTCCATTAATAAAAGCGCCAATTGTCCTTGATCATAATTAATTATTTGATAAAGATAAATGATGTTAACATATTCGGGTAGGTACCCGACTGAAGTAGCTGTTCCATTTTATTACAAGACAAACTCACCAAATTTTCTATATGAAGTCGGAGTTAACCAAAGACTTTTATTCTTGTCTAACTAACGTATTTGATCTTGGTTGATGCATCGAATAAATAAACTTTTCCTGACCTTGAAAAATGTAAATGCTAAAAAATCCCGCCAATAAAAACTATTTGTTTTCCATACTAACTTGTTTGTTAACCTGTTGTATTATATAACCAGCAAATAAATGTCATTTTCTTCTAAATGCCAATTTAATTTAAATGTCACTAACAACATTTTTGTTTTTGCTCAAAAATTTAGTTCAAGGAAATAAAATGAAGAGCTGATTTTCTTGTTTCATATTTTTTTTAGGTCGCCAAGAACACATTATAAAATTCGCAACAATGTTAGTTAAGCTAGTATCATACAATTTGTTGAAAAATTTGTATATTTTTGACATAAATTAGCACAAAACAGAACCACAAATTGGATGACAGAAAATGACATTATTTACAATATTTCTATATCATTTCGTGTCATCCGAATTATGTTTCAAATGAAATTGTGTATTTTTATTGCGAATGTACACAATTTTTTGTGTATACACAAGTCGTGTGATCTTAGCTTTAGGCTTTTTTAAAAAAATAAAAATGAAAACAAAGAATAATTTTCTGATGTGTCAAAATCTTTGCTGAATTGAATCCGTTATAATAAAATGAATTCCCCACTTAATATCAGCAAATATCAAATCAAATCAAATTTACATAATAAACTTGATTATATGAAAATAAGATGAAAAACATAAAACCAACAAACACGAAACAAAAAACAAAACACAAAACAAAATCGTCTGAATGCTAAATTAATATTAAATAACGGATCAATCACAAAATGTTCGAAGTTCAAAAAAATAATAACGACCACGGCAACGATATGGTGGTGATGATGATGACGATGAATAAAAGAAAGTCAACAGGTTTAGATACATTTGACGTTAGATTTAGACTTTAAATTATAGGACAGGTTAATCTCTTAAAGTGCATTTTAAGTTCCTTTTTTTTTTCATTTTATTTTTGCTTTAATTTTGATGAGGAACAAAATAAGTTTATTGATAAGACCAAAATTTACTGCACTAGTTTTGTCAGCTGTGTGTGATTGTAGTTAAAACTTGTTAATGAAGTCGGAATTGTGCGTCATTTTAAACTGTTTAACGGGTTGTTAAATTGATGTGCGATGGCTGTATCTTTTAACGTGTAATTTAGTTAGTAAAGATAATAATCGGGTTTTCTATGAATTTATTAAAAAAGTATATCTGCACAAAAATATTATCATGTAGATTGTGCCATACGTCTACATCTTTATGTCTGAAGGAAGTAGGGGAAGACGGAGATATTGCTAATAAATGATTTAATTTTAAAAGGATTTGGATAATGAAAAAAAAAACACATACATATATGAATGTATGGCATTTAAAGCATTAACATTGAATATTTAAATTAGCCAAACACTCAAGATTGCTGCTAGTAAATTTTCAGCTAGAGTTAATTTCATTTCATGGAGGCAAACCCGATCATTAGACTTGTTTTAAGAGTGGCTCAGCATTTAAGTGAAAACCTTTTTTGAAATTAAACATATAGACCTAGACTTAGCTACATTTTATAAAAACCTATTCATTGCACTTGGCACTAACCAAAGCAAAAATCAGCGGGCTATCAATTCAAGTTTTATTGATTTATAAATTTCTTTGAATTTCGAATTTAAACAAAACCAATTCACTTTTTTTTTTTTTTTTGTAAAGTCCAAAACGAATGTTTACTTTAGCAGTATTCAGTTCTTTTTGTAAAAGTTGTACTTATTGATATGTCATATTACTGTTTCAAAAGATACCAATTTTCGTAACCATAGCTAAGTACAAGTTTTCAGCTTTTGAAAACAAATTTTAAAATTCAGTTAGGCCACCATGGTTCTCACGGTCGGAATTCATTGATACTGCATTGCATATATACGCACAATAAATAGGTACTACCGATTAGGATCTGATATTTTTCTTTAGCCTAAACTGATTTTTCGGTTTTATAGCTGCTAGTTAGTTGAGAAAACCAATTTCTATTTGTTTTTCGAAGTTTTTGAAATTTTACTCACTAGTATGGTAAAAAAGGTCACACTAGGTATAAAAAAAAAGATTGATGAATTTTGTATTTGTATGATAAAATTATAGATCGAAGGAAAGAAGCACGTTCAAAAATTTCAAAAAAAATATTTCAGGCATAAGAATTTGCGTGTTAAAAGATATTATAGTAAGGCTTAAAAAAACTCGCTGTACCGTTTGGCAGAAAATATTAGAAGTCTTAGAGGAAAAAAAAGTCTGAAGTTTTTTTTTAGGTATAAATTGTTGAATAAAACATCTTAAAGGATATATAATTCCATTTTTCGTACACAACACAAAGTGTAAAGAGAGCGGTTGTCACATTTATTTCGGAATTAGTATAATTTATCATTTAAAGTCATGAAGCCGTTGGCGTTGAATTTTTTTAAACACAATTACTTTTATAAGACTTCTTATAACGTTAAAAAAATAAAATAGACGACTGAATCACTCGTAGTTGCTCTTATAAATAAAGTTACTTAGTTTTGTAGAAGCATTTTTAGAAGACACAAAAAAAAGACACAATTTGATTTTCAAATGACTAAAACAGCTTTTTAAATTAATTTGACCCCAAATCGAAATATGCAGTTTGATTTCTTGGACATAAAGACAAATTTAAGAAAAAGCCTTAAAAAAAATTGTTAATACAATTTTCCGAGGAATTTAAAAAAAAAAATTATTAATTTTTCAGAAATAATTTATTTAATTAACTAATTTTTGCGAAAAAAACATGAGCCGTTTAACAAAAAAAAAAACGATTTAAAAAATTCCATTTTTTAATCCAAAAAAACAAGTTTAAAAAAATGTTATTAAGCTTTGTTACGGACACTTAAAAGCTTCCATGAAAAAAAAATCGTTGAAATCGAGTCATCTTGGAAGATATGGACTTGGATGACATGTGATTTTCAACAGGATGGTGATACAAGCCATACAGATGAAAAGGCCTTATTGGAAAAACCTTTATATATAAGAAGTTTTAACGTACACAGCAACTATGAACCTAAGAGCAAGTACGTGCGACCCAGTCGTGTGTTTTATTTCATTCAATTTAATAAAATCTTCTTAAAATAATAGTAGTTATGTAAAGTAAGTATTTTTCTAAAAACTATATACTCAAATCAAGAGGCAATACTTAATCTTTACCAATCATATTTTCGTGCAATAATATGTTGAAATTGATCAATTACCAATAAATACTTCGGTATTTGGTTACAGTTCATAAAATATATGTTTAATGAAATATTCTTAAATTAAGAAGACCTCAAATTAAATTGTTATTTCTTTTTTGTTCTACGAAAAAAAAACAAAGGCTTCAGCAAAAAGTAAAGCTCTAATTACCATTGAGTTTGTTCATTTAAATCTACATTCTTTTTAAATAAACTAACTTACCTTTTTTTTTTTTTTGTGTTCCTTCTTCTATCTTATAATTTCACCGACCATTACGTTTATTTAAAATTTGTCTATCCATTGGGTATCTATGTTTTGTTGCTTCCTTCCTTTACCCAAACAAGAACTCGTTATTCACATAAGAAACTCGTTTATAACAATTTGCATTACAAATAGCCAAAGCAAACTCTATTATATCTGATGGTTTTGTTTTTTATTCACATTTTCAATGCTCTACATTTGAATTTACAAAAAAAAAGAAAGAAAATAACTATAATGTAGGCTAATTAAGGTCGAATGAAGAAGAACGCAAAATAGACGACACAGATTCAGATACTTTTAAACAAAATCTAAGAAAACAAAAAAATGGAAGTAATAAAGTTATTGGATTATTGTATAAAAAGAAAGAAATGTAAAAAAAAATCAAACTAGGAATATTAAATTTGTCAAACGTGCATTCGTCTTACTTGACCAATTGCAACATTTTTGTTTAGAAAGAATTTTAATGATATTGAAGTTGTTTTATTGTTCTTCATAGCAATGTTACAGTAATAGCCCAGTGCCAATCCAGTTTTTAGAAGTCAAAAGTTGAAAAATAAGGGCGATGGGAAAAATTTGCAAAAAATAGTATATGAAAAGGGAAGAATAAATTGCCCACCAGCAGATTGGAGGAAAGGGGATGGGTGGTCGAAAAAGTAGGGTGGGTGTCAAAAATCGTATTTCTTACGATTTCTATCAAAAGTAGAACATCTGTTAAAAAAAGTTTAATATAAGAGTTGCAGGTGGTAAAAAGATCTACAACTTTTGTTCAAATAATCTTTCCTTATAACCTCAAAAATATTGTGAAAAATGCCAAAAGCTATTTTGTTTTGATTTTTATTTTTATCATGGTGGACCACACATGCGATATGTTTGTTGGTGCTTTCCAGATATTACTAAGGGGGCGTTATTGTGAACATTTAAGACAAATTTCAGATCGAAAAAATGTTTTAGGGTCAAAATGAAACTGAACTGATTTATATTATTATATCCTGTTAAACAATTTTGAGGTCTCAAAAATTGATGAAGTTTGAAGAGGTACAATTTGCAAATTTTTATAGCTACGTTCAAAATTGTGTGCCCAAAATTTGGCAAATTCAGTTTTCTTGAACTCTTAAACAACTAGTCTTAAACAAAAACTAATCCTTCGTGGTAAAATTTTCCAAAAACTGCAAATGTGTAGAAAATTTAGTGTTTTTTTGCAGTTTTGACCATGTTGCGTTACGAAAATTTTTTGGCAAACCTCATAATCGGATTCAGAACCCCCAAAAACATATATTATAAAAGAAATTTAGACTACCCCAAAACTTTTCTGGTCCAAAATTTTGATAATTTCAATTAAATATACATAATTACAAGAGAAATCTAGCATTCGGTACGCCTATAAATTCTGATGATGATGACTTTAAGGTCTGATCCAACTTTCCATCAACTGTCACTCTCGTTTCCTTCAAATTATTTATATTGTGTTAAATTTACCACCTGAGATGCATTTTCAAATTCAACTCACGTGTGGAACTGTGAAAAACTGTTTTTTTCTTTGTTTTGTATCTGTTAAATCTGATCTGCATTCCTGAACCTTCATCAACTCTATAAATCTCAATCCTAGAAAACCATTTCACTTTTATCTTTTATCTTCAACTTGTCTAACTCACCAAAAATAACACATTCACTCTAATTTCGCATTCAAGTCAAGTTTTCGCATCATCAACGGTATGTTTCGTTATTTCGCGATTATTTATGTTTTTTTTCTAGGCATTTCCCTTTTTTTTTGATTTTATACTGGTCCAAGAGATCCGGTAGCAAAAAAAAAAAAATCTCATCACGAAACGATGACGATGTTTTCAAAATAAAACTAAAAAAAACAACAATTTAATATTCAACACACTTGTGTGGTAGAAAGTTGTTATATTATTTTATTTTAATATCTTTTGATACAATCAATGCGCTGATTACCTCTCTCCTTCAACAATAATAATCTCTGCAAAACAACAAATTTTTTGAATCCCAAATGGAGACATTATCCCAAACACCTTCATATCTCTTAATGGGTAATGTGATAATGATATTATGTCTCTTCCATTTAACTACACTTATCTGTTTTTCTTTTTTTTTTAAGTTTAATCGAGGAAATCTTAAAAGATATTACTTACAACTTCATCTTACAACTTATACATGCGACATTCTTGTGACGTTCTTCAATCTTTTTTTCTTTTTTGTTGCAGGCTGATGTAATACACGACATGAGACCAAGATCTATGGATGGAGTCGTTGACTCAGGAGTTTCGTTAAATGGCGATACCGGTTCTAGTCCCGACAGTGAACACATGCAAAATCAACAGGTAAGCTTTTTTCTTTTAACTTACTATAACTTAACGGGTATGGGGTTTGATGGGAGTAGTCATACAATAACTCCTTAAGCGATGATCGATGTGGTTATTGATGAAAGTTTCCGCAAAACTATTAGTCGCAGAGTGGTAACGAGGAATTAATGGAAGTAATTCCATATTGAGCACACCGAGATACAACAACAATCAGATATTTTAATTATGTAGTCGGACAGATTCCTACTCTTCGGTTTCGTTAATTGAAGACGCTCATTGAAGACTATCTTATGTCTTTTATGAAGTCTTGTGGGAGTTCTTGTATTCCTCCTTAAAACTTTTAAAAATAAACTTAATGTGGAGTATTTCTAAAGCTAGTATCACAAGATTTGTGTAAACACCAAATTTTGTGCATAAATTTGTGTATTTTTGTCATAAAAATGGCCAAAACCATCTGAACCATTAATTGAATGACAGCAAGTGAGATTACTAACAGGAACTCTGAGTCATTTGATGTCATCCGAATTGGTAGACTGTATTTTTATTACAAAAATACACAAATTTTTGTGTATCCACAAATCGTGTGATACTAGCTTAACAGGTTGTGTTCTGTTTGCTGACTTGGACAAAATTCAAGTTTAACTAATTTTCTCAAAATATCTAGTTTAAGGTTTGATTTGTGAAGACATTTTCCGCCCTCATAAACAAATCTTCATCAGGCATCATAAAACTTACAAGTGTAAACCCATGAAAAGTGTTTCCTTTTTCTGTCCACATCCACAAAACTGAAATGTGATTTTTTTGTTTTTGTTGCAGTCAAGATAACATATAAATTATGGCAAATCACGATCATCACATAAAGTGCAACACAATCTACCAAACACCATTTTGGCTCACACAAACACTCACAATGATTGAAAATGTTTATCGGTGTCGTTGGATCAGTTGCAATAATTTTTTATCTTCCATATTGGCATCTCTGTAGTCTCCATTCAACGTCAAATCTTCATATTAGATTTCTTGGTCGATAGGTATAAGTGAAGAAACATTTTTGTACGGATGTCATAATAATTTATCAAAGACAGACTTATTGCGTTAAGTTAAAAAACAGGTTAATTTCAAGTCAATGTAGACAGTAGTTTTGTTTGCAATGATTTTACTGACATTTTGTTTTTTCATTTATGGTCATAATCATGTTTTATCCTTTTAAAGTTTTTTTTTTTTTTTTTGCTTTAGTTGAACTAGTTATCAGAAATCGTAAAGACTTTGACTTTTTTTCCAAATATTTTAGTCATCTTGAAGGGGATTAGATTCCGATGTCATCATAGTGAGCTCAGATGATAAAAATAACATGAAAATTTTGTGGCAAATATATCTTATTAGTTATCACCCTTGTTCGCAGTGAAATAGATTGACCCAATATGGGCCGAAATCATGTAGGTGAACAATTTGATGTTCAGGCTTTTTTTGAATCAAATTACATTAAATTTACTTCTGACGTACCAGTTAAAATAAATGAGATGATTCTCCGAATGTATTAACTTTGTTTTAAACAGAGCTAGTATTTCTTTTATTCTATCTAACATAACCGAAAAATCATTCCGGGAACGCTTCCAGAACTCAAAAACTGAAATTCAAGTGACAAATAAATACACTAAAATCAACTAAATTTAGCTACTTGTATTCTTAACATTACTAACGCAAAATTTTCTTCAAGAACTCCCACGTGCCTTACAAAACAAAAGACAACATTCATTATTTCCCTATTGGTGTATCTTGCATAAATTAATTAAATTGAAGTGGTAATTGAAATTAAATTTATATATCAGAGCGTACATCACTTAAGCGTCATTTCGGGAACGCCTGTTTTGGTATGAATAAAGATTAAAATTTTAATTTTTTGACGATGTTATGATGCAAAATCAAGACAACTAATAAAACCTCAAAACTATTTCGTTGGCTTTTGTTATAAAAGAAAATAGTTAAATTTTGTGGAACGACCAGCTCACGAAGAACTTAGACCATTTCCTGTTTGCCGGTTCCGAACGGCTAGTGGCTAGTTAAGATGCACTTTTGGTGACAAGCAGTACACTTGGAGGTTTTGTCAATTTCTCGGAAGAGAAACCCCTGGGAAAATCAAGGTATCATGGCTGGGAATCGAACCCAGACCTCCAGCGTGATAGTCCATGGCACTAACCATCACGCCAAGGGGTTTTACAATTTCTACACGATGGACGTTTTCAAAAAGTACTGATTTTAGTACTTCTTTATCGCTTATAATACATTCCATCCAAGAAAAAAAAACCTAAAATGAAGAAAATGTTGATTTGTCGTGTATCAATAATAATTTTAAAAAATAAGAATTATATTGGGAATCCCAAACTTTTCCGTCCCGTTGTCAGAATTATTTTACAAAAAAATTTAACTTTTTGTCATTTCTTTTGTATAAAGATTTAAATATTAAAAAACAAGATTTTGAAAACTGAAAACGGATGGAAAATCTAGCAGATTTCGATGAGATTTCGGATTTGGAAAGTTGGAATTTTTTGAAAAATTAAAGAAAATGCAAGTTTGATGTCCTTCCCTTAAAAAAATTGACATGTTGAAAAGTAGGAGAAGGTTCTATACAAAGTGGCTAAGATCCGTTTTTTTAAATGATTCTGTGTAAACCCAAGGCTGTGAATGTGAAAAATATATAAAAAGTAAAACAAATTGATAGCCCGGTTTCTTTTGTCCATCGTTGGATCGATTTTTCAATGTTTTGTTTCAACCGGCAGGTACATACAATGTTAAAATATTTTTACAATGCCAGCTGAGTGACAGCCGATGTATTTTATGACGGCTAAATGTAATAGAATTTCCCTTTTTGATACTTTTTTGATACAAGCAATTGCAAAGTGTTTTATGAATAAGAATTTATGAAACGTTGTATAAGGGCTACCCTTCATAAATTCTTATGCAGTGAATAACAATTATTACCTTGATTTCTAATTCTTAAAGTTAAATCAGGTTATGGGATATGTTGCCCTCGGGATAATCGCAAATTGAAACTTCCTAGGGCTTGTTATCTTTCTTTAAAAATCAACAACGTTATTTTAATCAAAAGTTTCCCTCGGAATTTATTAGTTGTCTCTAGATCGGAAATAAAATTTCTAGAAGAATTTGGCTCCCATTTTATTAAATTTCTTCTTCCCTAAAAATTCTTTCGAGGGAAACAATAAAACCAGTTTTAATAGAACAAATAAATTCTTGTTTTATTAAATTAACGTGCAACATTTTTTCCCCCATTTCAGGACTGCGAAGCACGTCGTCTTAAACGTGGCCATGTACTATCAGAACTTCTCGAAACCGAACGAATCTACGTCACGGAAATGAGTTCAATCCTTAAGGTAAGAATTGTGCAAAATAAATTATCTTTGTTTGTTTTACTCCAGATTAAAATGCAAAAAACTCAAAGACCATCTTCAGCAATTAAGATTATTAAATGAATTAATAGTCCATTGCGTCCGAGATGTTAATTTGCAAAAAAAAAAAACAAATATTTAGATCAGTTCGTTGATCCTAGAGTACAACTGTTACAAAATATTCTTAGACCATTGCAAGTTCTTTTGTTATATTCTTCCGACAAATAATAATAAACTTGTGTGTGTATGATGTGCGTCCGATAAAATTAATGGTCAGTGAATCATCTCCTCAGCAATGAATGAATGCATCGTTGATTTTTATCTTTGTATCTTTAAAAGTCTTATGCACAAATCTAATGCTTGGATGACTCTTCATGCACAACAACTGGTGCATCTCAAGATGGCAACACAGAAAATATGACTTGACTTCCATGGTCACATCATATCCAAAGCAAATTCATTCGCGAATCTTTCTTCGAAGTGTTGAGATTCTTTTTTTGTGTTCTTGTAGTTTTTTTTTATTAAAATTTATTTTCAAAATGCGTTACGGTGGATATGACTTGAGAAAAGCCTCCAAAACCCGACGCTCATTTCGGCTAAGAAAAGTCCAAAATACTGCCAATAATGTTGCTGGACGTTTCAATGCAAAAATTGGTACCTTCAATAGCAAGCCACCAATTTGTGAGTCACCATTGTCATTCCAAGGATCTCTCTTCGAGGATAGCTTTGATGAAATAGAAATAGTGAATAAGCCTCAAGTGAACTACAATCCAAATGACTTCCGACCTAAAACTGATGGTGCTGACAAAAATTACGTCTTCGGAATGAATTTGCTGAATTTCTCCGCTGGCAATGTTTTAACTGGAAAGTCGACAAAGATTTTCAATGAAACTTCTAGTTCAGAAAGTGATAGCTTACAACGAATGAAAGATGAAAGAAAAACTATATTCAAGGAACTTATTGAGCTTTCAAGCTGTGATGAGTCGGTGGAATATCAGCTGATTAAAGACTATCTTGAATGTAATTCGTATTCGGAAATTGAAAATGATTCGGAGTTTAAAGATTATCTTCAGAGAAAAAACTACGTTGACATCCTGGAATACTTGGAAGAACGATGTAGCTCAGCATCGACGACAACAATCGAAAAAAACTCGCTGAATAATACAAAGAAGCTTTCAAATCCCAAAATGCTACCCAGAACCGATGAGTGTACTCATTTGTGTGCTGCTTGCAAAGAAAGATTTAGAATGTGGCGCCCTAATGATTTAAATAATCTGCTGGATAAGGATATGCCTGAAGAAAACATCAAGCCAAAGACTTTTCTAGCCGCTTACAAAGATATCTATAAATTCTGTTTGGATTTCTTTGATGAAAGTTTCAAAACTAATCGCAAAAAAGACATTACTCTACTGGATCTACCAACATTTTCCGATGAGAAGTATTTTAAGATTCTTAATAAGTTTGTGACTGCACATGGATTTGATTCGATCCATTCTTATGTCGATTCAAAGTTTGGTCCGTTTATAAGCGCAGAGCTTAATACATTCAGCAGTAGCGGAGGACATCGTCGAACTGCAAAAAGCAATAATAATTTCACTCTAGTACCTATTTCAGCTATTCAGCACGAGTTTACTGTTCGGTTTCTAATGTATTCTTCAATTATTTTTAGGGTTATTGTGATCAAATGCAATCGGAAGAGCTGATGCACCTAGTACCAGCAAGCTTACAAGGCAAAGAAGATATTCTATTTGGTAATCTTCACGAGCTTTACACGTTTCATAGTGAGATCTTCCTCAAAGACCTAGAAAATTGTATTTCCACCACGGAATTGGTGGCTTTGTGTTTTGTTCAAAGGGTGAGTTTTTTTTTTTTTTTGCTTTAATCATCAAACAATCAAATATTCTATTTTTGATTTTTATATTCAGCGCGATACATTCTATCGCCTTTACTCGTTTTACTGTCAAAATATTCCTCGATCAGAGCGTTTACGCGAAACTCTAGTCGATACCCACCTCTTCCTGCAAGAATGCCAAAAACGTTTAGGCCACAAATTACCACTGGCTGCTTACCTTTTGAAGCCCGTTCAAAGGATAACAAAGTATCAATTGTTGCTGAAGGACCTTTTGCGATTCAGCGATAGTGGAAGTTGTACAAAGGAACTACAAAAAGCACTCGATTGCATGTTGATTGTGCTTAAATGTGTAAATGATTCGATGCATCAAATAGCTATCACCGGTTTTCCTGTAAGTTTATCTTTTATTAAGTATTGGTGTGTTTAGGTTTATTATTTGTAATTTTTCAAATACAGAGTGATCTATCGCAACAAGGTGAGCTTCTGCTTCAGGATTCCTTCCAAGTATGGACAGAAAGTAAAAAAGACATACGATTGAGGATCAAACCTCAACAAAGGCATATTTTCTTGTACCAGAAGTCGATGTTATTTTGTAAGCAAACCTCAAAAACGGGGCACAATAAGAGCACCTATCAGTTTAAGCATTATGTTAAGGTAAGTGATACCAGGGGGCGCTAGTAGGTCTTTTTGTAAGCACTTATTTTTGTATCTCTCTCTCTCTTGCTCTCTGTTCTAGATGTCACAAATTGGTCTCACAGAATCTGTTCGTGGTGATGCAAAACGCTTTGAAGTTTGGCTACAGGGCCGTCAAGAAGTTCACACACTTCAGGCGCCAACTATCGATGTAAAAAACAAATGGGTTGCCGAAGTCAAAAGAGTTCTTCTCAATCAACTCGAGGAACTGAAAGGTGAGAAAATTAAACAATATGGCCTGAATCATCGTGGCCTCCGTCAAACTGCCTCTTGGGACACACCCAACTCAATTATTTCAACACCTCAACGTACAATGAGCTGCGAAGTCTCATCGGAGTCAAATCGCAATTCGAATTGCAGCAGCGAAGATAGTTGCCCACCTCATACGCCAGGTGTCAGCTCGATCTCATCGACAGAAAAAGAAAATCCCGAAGGTTGTGGTTGGAGTTCTGATTATTCCAACAGTGAGGATGAAATGTCAATGATTGAGGATAATTCAACACCGGTAAGTAAAAGTTTTTGAACACTTTTTGTTTATTATTTTTCAAAATTTTGTTTTGTTTTGTTTTTTCTTATTATTTTGGTGTTTTGTTTTGTTTAATTTTATTGTGTTCATCTTTTTTTTGTTTTGTTTTTGTCTTATTTTTATTTATAAAATTTTATTTCTGTTTTATTTTTCTCGGACTCCTCCTCTTCACTTTTCATGCACAAAATCAAAAAACAATGCGCTTTAAAAAAAATAAATTTAATCTTAAATTAAAAAAAAAAAAAAATCTTAGACATTTTTAAATTTTCTGGCACAATGGGCTCACAATCATGATGGTGGTTCATATCCGCGTGCAAGCAAGTCGAATTCAAAATTTTATGTTTCGGTTGAACATTAAAAAAAAAAAAAAACTATATAAAAATTAGCAAAAAACTAAAATATTTTAACTGATAGTACAAAACCAAAAATTAGAATTTTGTAATATAGAAAACAGTATTTCGGGCTGCCATCATAATTATAGTGACAATTAAGCTTTAAAAAAAAAAATATTAAAATATTGTATAAATATTGTAAATAAATATTAAAAAAATAAAAGAAATCAAAAATATGGATTTAAACCGCGGGTTGCAGTCTTACGGTTCTTATTTTGGCCTACTATCTCTTGGTCATTGGTCACTGTTACAATTTTTTGACATATAGTAAAAAATTTAGTCAATAAAAAAAAAAATATCTTAAATGCAACTCCATCGATGCATCAATTTGGAGGCCATCATTGTTGACATCATTGTTTTTATTACGTAAGTTTTAGTTTTGTTTCAAAAAAAAACAAAAAAAAATTAAATTAAAAATAATTTTAAATATCGCTCAAGCGAAGAATGTATAAAAGTAAAACTAACAAGTAATTTAGACTTTTTGCTTTTGCAAGTGTGTGTTTATTGCCGCAGAATATAATTTACTAACTAAATGTTCATGTGTATCGAGTAGTGCTTTTGGCAGCTTTTTTCTGTACAAATTTAAGAAAAAAAAATTATAAAAAAAGTAGAAAGCATCATGGTTAAGGGCTTATACTTTAGACATTATGTAACGTTTACAGCATTTATGTATTGCAATTTTTTTAAGTATTGACTTACTCGGGAATTCAGGATAGGATGCCTTTGGTGGCATTTAAAAACGGGATACCGATATAAAACCCAAGTTCAAAACCCCCAAACGCAAAATCCACAAATTTATTGTCATTTACCGTTATCCTAAATTTTTTGAAGAAAGAAATTAAAGTTTTTATCGCTAAAAAAATTAACGAAAAGAAAAGTAAACCGAAATGTTGGCCTTAATTCACTGGTATTCAACAAAAATCGCCTTCAAAACTACTCTAGCACGTCATGTTTTCGAGATATGCTAATATGTACATTGTACATGTCAAAATTCCGTTTTTTGGTACATTTAACGTCGATTTTTTTTACTGGTAAATAATTTATTACCAAACTTTTGAATATATACCAGGCTAACTGAATCTATGAGAGCTCTTTTATACAAAATAATCACAGTTTTTTAAATCAATTTAAAAAAATTAACGTGATAGAAGTTTTTTTTGAAACCAGATCTAGATTAAAAAAGGTCCAATCTGACATAATTTCAAAAAATTATATGAAGGACAAAAAAAAATTTATTTTTGCAGATCAGCGTTATTTTCAAAACCCGAATCCTTCAGCACAGATTCACCATATTTCGAGTATATCTAAGAAATTATGTTTGGCCCAAAACGATTATATCTAAGAAATAATGTTGGGCGCCAAACATAATTTCTTAGATATACTCGAAATGTGGTGAATCTGTGCTCAAGGATTTGGATTTTCGGGATTATATGCTGGGGATTTTTTTCTTGGGGATTTTAGTTTTGCGGATTTAGTTTCTGCAGATTTCATTTTTAGGAAATTTTTGCTGGGGATTTTGTTTTAGGCTATCGAAATGATTTAAACTGAATAAAAAAGAAGAAAAGCAGTTCTTTCACAATCCGTGCTATTAAAGGTTACCTCACGTTATAACATCGCTTCAAAATATCGAAAAAGGCTTTTCTTGCGATTTTGTAACGGGAACATCTCAAAAACTAGAGCCATTTTGAACATTCAGTCTTTAGATTCAAAATCAGCACGTCGAAAACCTTTAGAAACGTTTATTATTGTTTGGGCAACAGTAAAAAAATTGAATTTTGTTGACCTGTGAAGTAATAAATGTGAGGACTGAAGGTCTTTGAAATTAAACTCTGAATGAATAAATGATGTAAATAGGGTGAAAGCAGTTTTTCTTTCACCCAAACTTGTTATCTCGCCTTACGTGATTTTTTTATATGTATAAGATCTGGCATTCTTGAACATACAGTTTTATTTTTTTAAAGACATTATAATGCTTAAAGACACCAATTGGCAATTTTATCAATGATTTGCAGAGTAATAAAAAGTTCTATGAAAAATTATTAAGTCTTACCAGATTTATTTTGTTTACTTTGAATTATTTGTTTTCCTTTGAATTAAATATTTATTTTTTTTTTAAATTATTTGATTAAGAAAAAGTACCAACAGCATCCCAACACACAAAATAACTAACACATTTTAATTGCTTGCGCTTTATCGCTTGCCAAAACTCATATTACTAACAACACTAATTCAAAATAATTTATGTAGGTACCGTTTACACTTTCACAATTCATATTATTATTTATAGTTAACATCAACATTAACAACTAAAAATGTCACTAATATATGTTTTTTTTTTTTTGAAAAAAAAAAATATTTATTCACCCCCAAACACTAACCACAAAATAAAAAAATAGGGCAGTAAGTTTATTGCTTTGGCTGACTATAATGCAATGGGTCATTCTGAAGTATCAATGCGTGAAGGTGATGCAGTTGAATTGCTTAAGGTCGGCTGTGCTGGATGGTGGTTTGTTCGTATTTTAGGTAATTTCTTTAAAGAAATAATTGACATAGATTTTGTATCTTAATTTTTTTTTCAAATTTTGCACATTTTTTTCATTAAAATTCATATTTTCTATGGAATGTGATCAATTCGTTGTTTTTTTTTTTTTTTTGTTTTTCTTTCATCTCACTCTCACTATTGTTGTAAGATGTGTACTTGATGTTGTTTTCTATGTTCACTCTTTATAATGCGCCACAGTTTTTTTTATAAAAAAATTAATCATTTTTCGTACATAAACTAAGCATCATCAGCAATAGCACCAATATTTGACATTTTTTTTTTGTATTTTATCGACCTTTCTATGCTTTTTCACTTCTTTTACGACGCACGGCTCTAGTAAAAAGGATACTTTTTGTACCTACCCAGTAGTTTGCTGGTGAATCCTTTTTTTTTTTTAATTAAAAAGATAGGAGTATCTCATATACTAACTATTGCACAATTTCTAAAGTGGCGCCCAATCTAAAACAATAATGGGGTAAAGACTATAGGAAAAAAAACAAAACAGTAGACATGTTCTTTATCAAATTCTCTTACTTTTGGACAAAAAAAGGTCTAAAAAAGTAAAGTTAGTAGGTAGTAGATATTTTAAATGGCGCCCAATCGAAAACAATTAAGCTGAGAACTCGTTATAAAACCAATAGACATTTGCCTTATCAAATTCTATTCCAAAAAAAAACCGCTTTCGATAAAACAAATCAGGATTAGTCGTTTGCACTAGATATAGATATTATGCTCTTAAGTGGCGCCCAACAAAAAAACAATTAAAACAACGAAAATTATTTTACTTCCTTAGAGAAAAAAAATAACCTCCAAATTTATAGTTTATGAATGTTTTATTTTGTGTAGGAAAGATCGCCGGCTAGCATCAATTATATTATATTATTTCTTTTAAACCGATAATACTACATTGAGATTGCTGCGACAAAGTTTGTAGGCAATGGTCATATCTTCCTCGGAAACATATAAACAATAATAATCAGATTGGTTTTAGTGGCCCACTGTGATGTGTATTTACTGTCACCTCGTTTTGTTTTTGACCCTGTTGCTAATGTTGAAGGTTGAAGAACTTTTATGAATAAGCTATGGGTGCTTTAAAAAAAATCAAAAATTACTCCCAATATAATTGTAATATGCTATTGCATTCTTTAAGTATTATCTTCCCATTCCCTATTTTTGAACGTCATAAATATGGAATAGTTTTATTTGCTTTTGTCTTGCACCAATTCTTCTTTCTAATTATTTTTCTCATCATAAGAGGTTGCTTCGCATGAGTTCTTCTTCATCAATGATCATTCTCATTTATAACTTTTGTAGATTTTGTTTAATTCAAAACTTACATAGCCTGAATGCTACTCTAAGTGGCGCCCAACGCAAGCCTAACAATTTTTTCTTTAGCGTTAGTAGTTTTTCGTTTGAAATTTTACGAAGTTCCATTTGAGCAAACGTACCCAACATAGGTAAGCATCAAAGCATAGTGATTTAATAGCCAAATTAAATAAAGTTAAACGCTGCAGCTTAACTCAATTATACAAAAAAAATCAAAAACAATATCTAACTTCGCATGTACTCGTTATACTTTCACCAGAAAAAAAAAACTCCAAATACTTAAACCATTAACCATTCTACCAACAATAAAAAAAAAAAACAAAACTATAACTCATCTAATAAATACATTTTTTCTCTTAAATTTCAGATACCAATTCAGAAGGTTGGTCCCCAGCCGCGTACTTGGAATCAATCAATCGAAAATCATCTCGAAGTTCGAGTCGGAATCAAGAACGAACAGTGAATCTAATAAATATAAATTCAAATTAAACAACAAAAAATCTCTCAATATAATAATATCTTTCTCAAAATATCTCTTACCTGCCCAATAAGATGAATCCTTACACACAAAAAAAAAAAACAAAAAAATATCTTTAAAATTTTCTCTTTTGATGAATTTGAATCATTCAAAAACTACTATTAAATAAAACAATAATATACATTCACAGAAGAGGCTGGTTAAAAGCCTCCAAAGAAATTCGATTCGAAATTAAAAAAAAGGAAAAAAAACTAAACGAAATTTTCTCTCTAGTCTTTTATAGCAAACATTAAATAATTTATTAAAATTTAAGCCCCGCATTTGTGAATTATTTGTTAAAACATAAAACAAAAATAATCAACTTACACTTTTGTGTGGATTTTTTTTTTTTTAATTTGATCTGTTTTTTTTTTTTTTTTTGTAAATTATTATTCTTATACTCGTTAAACTTAAATAATTGTAATTTTATAACAAATTTCTCAAACAAAACCTATTTATTACCGAGTCTTTAGCTTAAGTCGAAAATGTATAATTTTTATTTAAAATTAAAAATTACTCTGTAAATCTTATTAATAAAAGAAAATTATGTAATTTCTTAAACAAAATATTTTTACATATAAATTATTTGAATCTGCAAAATAAAAAATAATAATAATTCTTATTCTAAAATAAAGTAAATTGTACATTTTATTTAAGGAAAATTGTTTTATTTTTATATTAAGAAAAAAAAAACAAAATAAGAAAAAACAATGAGTGTGTTTTAAGGAAAAATTTAATTAAGTACATAATTTGTTGTGTTTTGATTTTGTAAATTACAAATTTTAAATTTAAATTGTTTTTTGTCTTTGTTTCTTTTATAAGCAAATAATATTTTGATATTTAAATTATTGAAATTGTAGTTTTAAATTAACAGGAAAAAATACATCAATAGTTAAATATGCAAATAAACAAAAAATATTAATAACTATGATAAGTGTGCTTATAGAGGATGATGCAAAATAAAAATTAAATACCTATGTTAAAAAATAAATGGCGTTTTATTTTTTTTCAGTTCGTCCTCGCTGTATTTTATGAACTGAAATGATGGGTTTTCGTAATACATATGAAATTTGGTAAGAATGACCTATTTTTATCATGGAAACCAAAAAACGAGAGTTCATAAAAATATGTTAAATGATGTGTTTTTTTCGACGAAATTTAAAGTATAGATCATTCAACTGATATATTTTTTGGATTTATATTTTATGATTTTTCCTGAAAAAATAGTCTTTTTTTTTTTGCATTTTAACAGACATTTGAAATAGGTATAACCAATTTTATAGAGATGACACCCGAAATTTGTATTCCCCGGGTTCAAAAACATTGAGCTAAGTTCAGTTGAGACCAACTGTCACAAAAAACTAACTACATATTTCAGATTTGTTATGACACTCGTCAATCAGAGCCTCTCAAGCTCAACAGAACTAAATATTCTTGAAGGTCTCAGCTAAAATTCGATGTTTATTTTGTACGTAAACCCTATAAAAGTTGTACTTTATAGTTTCATTTTCATTTAAAGAGGTTGCCAAATTCTAAGCTATTCATTAAATTTCCTTTTTTTCTCTTAAATTTGCTCAGTTTAATAGAGGTCTCGTTAAAAAGTGGCAAACCTATTTTCTTTTTTTTTTTTAATCATTTTCAATTGGGGTTTTTCTTTTTTTAGCTCTGAGCAGATGACGGAACTGTCCAAAAAAAATAATGTTTCTTTTTTCGCTCAGACATATTAGACCACAAAAAGTGTGTTTAATTTTTACATCTGGGCTAGCTCAGAGCTAAATCGATTTGCTCAGAATAAAATGACCGAGCAAATCGAGTGAAATGCTGAGCTAATTGGTTTTAGTGATTTGAAAGACGAAAATAAAAAACAAGAAATCAAAAATGAGTTCACAGGACAGTCGCCCGTCTACTTGGAAACAAAAATTAGTGAACAAATAATGTTGCTTAGTTTGAACAAATTGCGGCTGGAATCAGTTCAGCGATCAAGTGTGTTTATTAATAAAATCTGAGGGCTTTTACATAATCTGCTTAGATTTCTGCTCTGACTGCTCAACCTCTGCTCAGAGATTTCCTCAGAGCCAAAAAAGAAAAACGTTCTGATTTCTTTTTTATCTCACAAGTAAATGTAGAAAATAGCATATTTTTTTGAGCCACCCTAATGCGAAAATACTCAATTCAACATTTTTATCTCAATAAACGCTCTTAAAAAACTTTTTGTGTGGATTAAATCCAATTTTTTCGTAAAGTGTAAAAAAAATAATTGAATCCTGCAGCCACACGAATGTGGCGGCGCAATCTGCCCGACGCTGACGACAGAATGCGATAATAAACAGTAGGTACTGCAGTTGGCCAAGGTTAGTATGATTGTAGATCTGACTTAATGAACGCAAGCGAATAATGCAGTCCTTAGTTATGCAGACGATCATGAACTCACGGTATATCTTTAACTTAACTCATTACTATACAAAGAAAATAGTATAAAGGTTGATTTACCTACCGTTCGTAATCAAATGAGACAAAAGATGTATATTTTATGTTTATAAGTTCATAAAAGTTGGATTTTTGAACTTAATCCATCATTCCTTAAAACTGCAGTGGAAGGGTTGTACGTCTAAGCGATATAAGTCCATAAATCCATAATTTCACGAAAATGCAATCTATGTACCAAACCTTACAAATAATCAAATAGATCCAGTTGTCAATTTCCTTTCAAATTTCCTTTAAAGTTGTGGCGGTTTGTAAAACTTTTTTTGTTGATATATATAATGAGAAGGTTTACTTCAACTTCAATTAAGTGCTTCTTGCCTCAAATTTTGCAGTCTGCCAATTTGTTTTTTGTTCTAAGTTAGTTTTATATAATATTTGAAGCTTTGTACTAAACTGAATAAATGGTGGTTCCTCCCAAAATACTGCATGAAAAACGCTAATGAACTGATAATACTTTGTAACATTTATTTTCAATAAAAGAAAAATATGAAATTCCTCTTGGGAAATTTTTGATGGATCATTATTTTTTACAATTTAGTTATACGAATACGACTAATATATTTATCTGCATTTGGCAGTTACAGAACTTTTTTTTTTTGTTTCAATTAAAATTGTGATTAATATAGATGTATGCTGTTTCAACTACGATTTTGTTTTTTTTTTTTTATTTAATTAAATTTAATTACAAAAGAAATTTCAAATATACACACAATTAAATTTATAAACAATAAAACAAAAAAAAAAAGTAGTTGATCATAGAGTATGTGTAGAACTATCATAATTAAAAAAAATTGTTCCTCTGCAGGTTAACAACAAAATTAAGGAATGTGTATTTTGTATTTATTATTTTCAAATTAAAAACATGCAATATATTTTTATCTTTTTCTTAAGGAAAGGGAAAACATTGAGGGTCAAAATAATATAACAACAGAAAAACAACAATTATTTCTCAGTTTAATAGTTTGCAAATTATTATTTTATTCTTACGAATTAAGAGGGGATAACACATTATGAATGAAAGCATCGACAATAAAAGAGAGGAACGAAAAAAAAACAATATTATATTAAATTAATTTAGGGCATTTTTTTTCTTTGCCTTAGTTGGCAGTCACTCGACTGTTTGCGTAGAATTGCTGGGCGGACAACAACAACGTCAGCACATAGATGCAAGCTGCAATCCAACAGTTGTAGGCGTTCTGAAAATAAATAATTTTATTGATTTTTAAAGTTTTATGTTAGACAGAAAAAATTGCACAAAAAACTTAAAAATAATAATGAATAATGGACCCTATTATGAATCTCGAGGAGAATATTGTCTCCTTGGAAATATTTCGTTGTTATCAACGATCGTGAATCCGCCCTGACAGATAAATTTCCTTGTAAATTGTATTCCCGAAACCAATGCATTCTGAGAGAACCCCCAATTATTTTTGTATTTACTTTTTGATTCATAACTCTAAAACTGTATAAAGGGCCGGTATATTCAGCCGTTTAAAAAAAAGGCTGCTTCGGAATACTTTCCAAAATATGGAGAAATAATGCTATAAGATTAAGGACCAAGCTGAAACTGTTCCGCTCCAGTGTTGAATCCGTGCTTCTGTATGGCTGCAGCACTTGGAAAATCTTAACAACTGTCACAAGGAAGCTGCATTCGTTCGTGAATAGGTGTCTACGAAACATCTCAAGGATTTTTTGGCAAGTGGCAGTGCAATCATACGCTTCGAAAAGGCAACGAGATTGCCGAATCAATTTTAGACTTTGAAACGAATTCTTATGATACAACGGCTGAATCATTTTATTCTGAAGAGGAAGAAGTTGTTGAAAGTGATGTTAGTTACTCGCCATTGATACCAATTTCTGAAGTATGTGTTATTGAACCACAACGTTCTCATCGTACAGGGAAACCTGTTCGAATGGGTAATTTCGTCGGTCAAGCTAAAACAATTGAGCTTTACGATCCATTAATAGTTCAAGATGCATTGAACCGAAGCGACTCAAAATTCTGAAGACAAGCAATGAAAGACGAATACGATTTTTTGATTGAAAACGAAACTTGGGTGTTGACCGATTGCAAGTGGATTTTCAAACCCAAAAAGGATGGCGAGGGTAAAATTTCCCTCTTTAAAGTCCGGCTTGTTATAAAAGGTTGTGCGAAAAAACATGGAATCGATTAAGAGGAAACTTACTCTCCAGTAGTACGATACACTTAAATTCGATTTTTACTTGCAATAGCCTGAATATAGATCAGATGAACGCAGTGAGCGCTTTTCTGCAAGGCGATCTGAGCGAAGAGATTTTCATGGTGCAGCCAGAAGGTTTCAGTGAAAATATTCGAAGAGTCTGCAAGCTGAAAAATTCTTATTTGGTCTAAACTCTAAAGCAAACCAGTCGCATATGGAACAAGATTTGGTCTATCCAAATCGAAGGTTAATCCTTGCATCTGAAGGTAAAATGCTAAATATAGCAGTTTACGTGGACGATCGAATTATTCTATCTAACGTCTTACTTACTTACTTAAGGTGACGCTTACAATCCAGGATCGATTACGGCCTCAACCAACATCTATCTAACGTCGTATATCAAAAATTGGAATTAAAAATCAGCTCGAAATCCAATTTTAAAATGAAAGACATTGGTGAGGCACGTTTCGTTTTCGGAGTTCAGATCAACAGAGATCGCAATAAGGGAATGATATTAGATTAAGAACTTTATATCAATAAAATTCTGAATCGATTTGGTATGCTGAATTGCAATCCAGTGAAGACGCCCTTAGATGCGACTCAAAAATTGACGAAGGAGATGTGCCGACAGAGCGAAATATAGTGTGCTGAAATGATTAATGTTCCCTATCAACAAGCTCTCGGTAGCATCATGTTTGCAGCTCAGGTTTCATGTCCTGATTTCAGCTTCGCTGTAATTACAGTCAGCCGATATAACAGGAAAGCGCCATGGACTGCAGTCAAACAAATTTTGCCGTACACCGCTGGGGAAGGTAATGTTTTCGGATTTTGAGATGGCGACTGAGCGAGTGATACAGAATTCGAAAAAAAAACAGCCTACTGTTGCTATCTCGACCACCGAAGCAGAATATATGGCACTAGCAGCAGCAGCAGCTCAGGGTCAAAAGGTTTGCAGAAAGAGCTCATTCCAAATTCGCCAGAATGTGATTTGATAACCAAAGTGCTATTAGTTTGGCTCTTATGGCTCTTACCAGTTCTTATCATGGAAGAACCAAACACATTGATGTCAAACACCATTTTATCAAAGAAAAAGGGCTGATCCTTGCCAAGCCAACTCGTCAGTTCGCTCTTTTCCTTCATAACCAATATGACTTGGAACAGATAGATCTCGAAGTCAGTACCTAGATTGACGAATTTGTTTCGACACCGCTGCACCAATTGAGAGGACGTCGTCGTACCCAAATAGATGGCTTTAATGGCTGCTTGAGTATCCCAACATTTTTATTGTGATCTGGATTCAGTTTAAGAATCTTAATTGCTTCCTTAACTGCGTCCTTAACATGCATCCAAAAAAGACACCCGCACCAACACCACACTCCATATTCGAGCCATCAGTAAAAGTAGTTGTGTCGAAGTCTTACCTCACTACACCATCATCCCATTCTTTCCTTAGAGAGAATTATGACTTTAAAATTCCTACTAACGCTCAGAGTAGGGTGCAGAAGTCAGTGCGTGTGAAAAGCATATCTCTAACCGTTGACCAACAATCTGATAGGGTAGTCAATATTGTTTATAAACAAGTATGCTTTGTAGACTAGAAAAATCCCCATCATCATTCTAGTGTCTTCTTAGTAAGGAATCCTATTTGGGTCTTCTATTTGTCTGCGATGTGTTGAAATGTTTTTTTTTTTTTATATTAACCTCAAGCCAACAAACAAGATGACTAGGTATAACTATATATGTATTAACCCAGTATTGTAATTTATAACTGTACAATGTTCCTGTACTCCTTTCATGGTATATGAATAGGGCGTCAACTAAATACTTTTAAGACCTTGGCCTTCCTCCCTTATGAAGTGTAGATACGCAATTAATTAAAAATAATTAACTATGAATTGTTTTGTGTATACATATGTATAGAAATAGTTTTCAAATTACCTGATTGTAAGCAGCATTAGCAGCCGAATAAAAATCTTCAATGTTATCATACTTTTCCTCCAAGGGCAGATCTTCAATGAGTGCCACACTATGGATGTAGAAGAACAATCCCATCAGTGTCTATGTTGTTTCAAAGAAATAAATCATTTGTTTGATTAAAATTGAAATCAATAAGCAAATTGTTGCATAGATTCTTTGCAATTATAAAAAAGACAACAAAAAGCCAAAAAAGAATAATTTTTCTTGGTAGTTTTTTTTTTATTTTTTTTTTTTTTTTGCTATCGATTTTGCTCGTTCTGATTGAAGGGTACATTTTTGACTTACCAATTGGATGATTCCCCACACAGAAATAATAAGACCGCATAGGGACAATTTAGGACCACAGATTTTCATTTTGACTGAGTGATTAGATGCTCCAACAAATTGTGAAAAAAGGCAAATAAAAATATTTTATTAATCACTCTTCCAAGTCGGAATTCGATTTTTTTGTATGAAGAAAAATGTCAGTCAGGTGAAAATCATGTGACAGCTTCGATGTTGGGGGAAAAAAAATGTAGAATCAAATTGTTCGCTTATTTTTAGATGTTGGTAGTACTGAGTGGGCGAATTTATGGGAATTATATAGATATGGAACAGTGTGTTCGAAGATGAATCTTTTTAAACAAACATATTTTTTTAATATAATTTGGATTTATTATGGAGCGATTTTTCGGCAAAAAATTAGTTGTTTTTAGGAATGTCGGCTGAAATATGAAAGAAATTAAAAACAACTAACGATTTGCTAAGAAATTTATCAATTTTTTGTGGTGGGTGAAGATAAAATTACATACTAAAAATTTTTTCGTTGTCGTGTCGTACTGTCGCACGACAAAGTGACACTTTGGTTTAGGCAAGCTTAAGGATGTCCCGCGGTGTAGGAGTTCCCACACCAAAACACGAAAAAGCGTTTTTTTAATAAAACCCTTTGTTATAGAGTTGCGTTGTCGTGTCGCAATATCGTGCGACAGTGCCACCTTTTGTTATGGGCAAGTCTTTAATACCGCATTCTTGTGTGGCGTTCAATGAAAATTATTTAATTTTTGGCTAGTGAAGACTAGGACATAGTACCCCTACCTGATCATGTCTATGAACAGTGCTTTTCATTTTCGCAAATTCCAAACGCAAATGGAATCGAAACAAAATTTTTGACAACAACAAAACGTCATCTGTCGAAGAAAAATCTATGTGCAGAAAAAAAATGTCACAGGTTGAATCGTACAAAAAATCGTTTTTTCTACTAAAAAAATAATTTAATTTATTCCAAACAAAGAACAAACAACATATTGAAAAAAAGGAAAAAATTAAAAATTATTTTTTTTCCATTTCTTTGTTGAGTTTTCCTTTTGTTTTATTTTTTTACCAAGAAAAAAAAACCAAATTTCGGTTTTTTTTTTAATCAAAAATTTTTTATAACAAATGAATGTTGCTGATTCATTTTACGAAACCTTTAATAAATCTCTAGAAGGATTCGCATTGCAAACAGAGAAACTTATAAATGTTTCAATTAAATTTGCACTAAATCTACGAACGCAATTCAATCAAGCAACTGACACCTTCCAGAGTCCCATCGAGTTCACTGAACTGCAAATAACTCTGTTGAAGGTGTTGCTTTTGATTTTGTTAACAAATTTAATTTTAATTGGATTCGCTTGGCGAAAATTCGGTGAAGTTATCACAGAGAAATTTGTTGAACCAAGTAAGTTGTGAGATGATTTTGGGATGACACATTGATGATGATGATGATTGAATGGTTTACAGGCACTTTGAAAGAAATCGAAGAACTCAAGCTTTCGGTAGCGAAACTCAAACTGCCCAAGGAGCACTCGCCAAGAATTTAAATCAAAATGTCCAATCACATTAGGAAATTCTTTTCTCGCAAAAAAGAAGAAGCTAAATTCAAGGTAATGTCTCTTATTTGTTTTGTTGTTGCTTATTGCGTCATCATCTTGTTTTGGATTTTATAGCTTAAAGTCGGCAACATTGGTACTGGACATCAATTGAATGCACCATCTGCATCATCGTCATCTAATCGTCCGCCACCCAAGGACGTCTATATTCCACCAAAACGTCAAGAACTTAGCAATGAAGCGAAAACTGCAGCAGCTGCTGCATTGGCTCGAGTCCAAAAGAAGGACAACAAGGAATTTAACACATCACTTGCAGCAATCAAGGCACAAGCTAAACGTGAACTAGAAGCCGAACGAAAACTCAAAGAGGAAGCAGCATCTGGTTCGGCAGCTGGAAGTGGTGGTGCTGCTGAGGCAGCAAGGGAAATTGTTGAAAATAAGAATTTAGCTTGTCATGGAGTGTTTTTCCGGTGTCCAATGATTGGCGAAGAGATTCTTTCCAAAAAAGAGTGGAAGATCAAGATTAAAGAATTTCTTTACCAGCAGCTGGAGACGGAAAGGGGACTGACGGCTTGTTTGATCATATACAATTGCAACACTAAGGAAAAGGTAAGCCAAAGTGGTATGGCGTTCTGCAGAACAAGAATAGATTAACTGCTTATAGGCCTATTACGTGGGAGAAGCCCATAATATTTTCACCAATTTGTTTATCTTGACTGGAACTATGACGGTACTGTTGATTCAATGGAGAGAATACTGCAGCTCCTTCGTTGGGGGGGAAATAAGTAGCTGCATCCTCCACTTTGACCGCGATCGCATAGCTCTAAGTTTAATTGTATTAGTCACCGTAAGCCACTTTAAGACTTACCCACCACAAAGGGTTTTGAATTCCATAAACGAGTCTTCTTTTTCCTCTTATTTAAAGGAGGGGCAGGGCAAGGAATGCTTAGATCCTTCGATTTGTTGTCAAGATCTCGGCGGTACTTGCCGAAGTAGATTTTACAGGATTTCATCATCCTTATGCCCTCTTCATTCTCTATTGTTCCTAATATTATAGAAAAAAGTTTTATTTTAGCAACTTGTATGAATTTTCGTATAATTTTTAGGCTGATGACTGCGTTGCTACGCTCTCCAAATACATTGAAAACATAATTAACCACCCAGACGAAGAAAAGTACTGTAAAATCCGTATGACTAATAGGTTTGCAATTATTATTGTAAAATTAGTACCAACAGTTAAATTGTAAATTTTGTGTGTTCTTGCAGAATCTTCTGTGAAAAAGTTCGATATGTAGAAGGTGCTTTAGACTTTCTGCATGGAGCTGGATTTAGAGAACAAGATATCGACAACGAACCTTTTCTACTTTGGTGCAAAGACAATCTCGATCCGGATATGGAACTGCCAGTTCTGCTCGATGCCCTACAAAATGCCGAACCGATTCTCTTAGAATTAGACCGAAATATTCAAGTGCTCTTGCCAATGCAAGCAAAACGCACTGAATTGCCCACGGACTTTTTCCGCATTAGCCCCGAAGAGATCAAACGTGAACAACAACTTCGAAGCGAAGCTATTGAGAGCGCACAGATATTAAAGACGAAAGCTATGCGGGAGCGCGAAGAACAACGTAATCTAAGAATGTATCGTTTTGCATTGATTCGTATTAAATTCCCCAATGGAATTTATATACAGGTTGGTGGTCTTCTTATGACCTTGCTATGAAGTTTGTTGTAATGTTTTTCTAATTTTGTAGGGAACATTTAACGTTTATGAAAAACTTATGGACATTTATCAATTCGTGCAGTCATGCCTGGCAGATGAAGCATTGGAGTTTAGCTTAACACTTAGTGGTAGCCAATTCTCTGACGAGGATATGGACAAGTCTCTTTATGACTTGAGGTGAGTTAGGAAGATGTTTTTAATTTCAGATGTATTTTGAGATTTTTTTTTTTTTAATTTAAGACTCATTCCAAGTGTGATGTTTCTGTTTATTGCTGCAACTACGAATGTATCTGATGAGAATTTCCTTAAGGAGGATCTCTTAATGCTTATCCAACCAATGTAATATCCAGATGATGATGTACCATACAAATTTAAATGTCATTTAATAAAATGCTTGCAAAGCATCACTTGTATCTCGCTCTCGTAACAACACAACTTTAGCTGAAAAAAATGAAAAAAAAAAATGAATTATTAATATTATTGATGATGGCTTAAAAAAACATTAACAGACAGATAGACAGCACAAGAAGAAGATATATATGTTGCGGATGTTCATGCGATCATCACTCACATTACCATGTTGTTGTATTTGTATAATTTGTTTAAAAACAAAATTTCCATTCTTAATTTATAAAAATGAAACAAATTGAGATAAAAACTATTTATTACTTCAGCAAGATCTGTTATTTGTTTTTTTTTTTTAACTTCCCTTTGGAAGTTATTTGTAATTGGTGTCTAGAATACGAATGCATTCAATCCTTCGAAAACGACTCTAACGATTTTGTTCAAACTTTATGATTTGATTGCCTCTATACATAAAACGATTCTATTGAAGGAAACGTGAGGAGGAAGCGTTTAAAAACAAAATGATTTGCTAAAAACGATTTATAGGTAAGTAACCGTTATATTTGGTGCAAAAAAAAATAATTCCATAAAAGCCAAAAGCCATGACCGAGTGCTCATAAACCTATTCACCAAGCAATATTTATGAGTAGTTTAGACTCTGTGGCGTATTGAGGCGGGCCCAAGGGAATCAAGCCCCCTCAAGCATCCAAGATCATTTAATTATTAAGGTCATTTCATCATAATGTACATGATTAACTAAAACTTTTTCGAAATTCAAGCCCCCCACTGTCCCACTGCCTAGACCACTCTTAATCCTGCGTCTCCACTAAAGTAAAATCCAATCCAACTTCCCTTTTTTTTGGGGCAAAACATGGTCTTGTCATTTAGTCCATTTTCTATGTAATAAATAGAATCCCATCACTACATTTAACAAATAACACATCCGATGACAGGATTTTGATCTACGCGAAACAGGCCAGACTGCGATGACCCGATCATGGATTGGATGTTGTCTCCATAAAGTTTAGAGTGCTTCGATATGAGCGCTCATAACTTATAAGCGCTGGAAGAATACCGGCCTAAAAGTTAAAAGTTCCAAAAAACTCCGATAATAGCCATTTAAGCTAAGAGCAGTCAGTAAATACCGGTTTATATCTCGAGAAGAATTCATCTTCTCACATAATCACAACAAAAAAATTAACGTCACTGGAAAATCAAATATATATTCCAACTTAAAAACAAAATCTACTACAAAAAAAAATATAAAAACAAATTACAAGCAAACAGATCTTCTGAAAAATAACCGTTTCGATGACAGGCAAGTCAAAGGACGCCGCCTTTCTCAGCTGTTTTCCCGGTTCGTTCGGTTGTTCGTTGCCGTTGCTGTTGGTCTGGCAACTTTTCGTCTCATTTTGTGTTTTGCGTTTCCATCCAAATAAAATCAACAAATATTCCAAATCTGAAGAAAATGCACTTACAAAATCAAATGAAATTCAACTTTAAATTATAAACTACAAACAAGAAATAAAAAAATACAAATTGTTCATCAAAATATCATAGAAAAATAAACATCTCATCAAGAAATAATAGCAGAGTTGAACCTATAAGTGGAAACTATTTCTGTCTACGCGCAGAATTTACACTAATTTGCGGCATATTCCATGGTAGGGATTTTAATTAGCACTAATTTGTTTAATTTGATTTGCTTTTCTTTTTCCAATCAGAATCCTCATTAATTTTCTATTTTTACTTGCTGAAGGTCTACGACACATACGAGAAAATGATTGATGAACAACTTATTGACGAAGTTGAACAACATGGAGTTATCTATAATCGGCAAAAGTATTGCATGAATATGGGCGGTGGGGGTGCTGGAATTGGCAGTGGCCACGGCAGTGGAGTCAACAAGTACGAGACCAAAGATGAAGCTTGGCAGGATATTGCAGTGAATTTAAGATCTGATGGTAAGTTTTTTTTTTTATTTATATTTATTTATTTAACAAAACAGCTACCTACCTGCATGGCACTTTGCTTTTGCATTTGTAGTAAACCGGGAGAGGCTAATCATTAAAATCCAATTATTTACTGTGAGTGTTCAAAGTGAGTTCACTCGCAATCGCAACAATTTTCTTCTAGGAAATGAGCACAAATGTATGTTGAATTAGTGTCTTTAAATAGGGTGTTGATGGGAATGATGGTGTGGAATAAAAAAAGAGGTATTTCTGTTTATCCGTGGGGGTTAATGCAGTCTAATTGAAACCTTTACTGAAACCAAAAAGAAAAAAACGATGGTCCTTCCCAGGGCATAATTAACCAAGTAAAAGGAGTATATCATTGATATTTGTGTTGAAAAATAGATATTCTACCACTTAAGGTTCGTTTAACTCGGAAAAGAGTTAATAAAACAAAAAACTAAATTATTGTAAAAGACACAGTACAATCAATAATGTCACCGATTACCTACAAAAACGCAAACTGGAACGGTCTGTTGGTCTCTATGATTTCTGCCACAAATTGAACTAGTCACTATGCTTCCTCAATAGTGATACATTTTATCCTCAATAAGGTTAACACTAATTAACTGGCAAAAAATGCAGCCGATCTGTAATCATTACAGATATATTAAAACGAACGCTTAAAAGTTTTCCCTTAAGGAAAACTGGAAAAAGTTCAAACAGTGCATGACATAAATTTCGGCCACAAAATATCTATTCAAGCAAATAAAATGCCGTAAACGAATTCAAGGGACAAATATCTTAATTTAAAATATTTTTTAAAAACCACAGTTTAGAATAGTTAATGGGCCAACCCATCGAATCCCTCGCGTGCGTTACGTTGACGTTTTCAACTGACAGTTCGATAAAATACACACGTTCTTATGAGAAGCGACCCATAACAACGCACGCGACGGAAAAAGTAGCCGAAATTTTAACTTCATCAACAACGGATTCGTTGACGGAACGGACGGACGCGACGGATTCTATGGGTTGGCCCCTTAACTTCATCGACAACGAATTCGTTGACTGAACGGATGCGACGGATTCTATGGGTTAGCCCTTTTAACCACACTTTACGACACGCAAGAAACGCAAGTAACCAAACTTGGTATTCGAGCGAACCTTATCCTCTAACACAAAACTACAAATAAATAATTGTATTACAATTGAAATCCTACAATTTTAAATACAAAGTTGATCAACTTTACAAGTACTTGTAGTTTTGTGTTATATGCCACATTATTTCATATTTACTGAGTCATATGAAGTGCTTTTAAAATTCAATAATAATTTTTGATATTTTGGTGGAAGAAAAATATTTCAACAGGTGAGTGTTAAAATTATAGCGTCTAGTGCAAGAACCAGACAAATCCACTTTTTAGAATATGTTAGGTCTACATATTTTCTTACTTTTCAACTTTGACAGTACCAGACGCTTCAGCTTCACCTTTGTGTTCAGCTTGTTTTTCCAGTTTAAGCTTAAATTTGTGTATTGTGTGATAAAAAAAACTGCTTAAGCTAGAATATTGTAAGGTGATAAGGTAAACATCGGTATCCCCATCGCTGCGTGTATACTTTTGCTAAAACAGGATGCTATAAATAAAACAAACCTTAGGTGGAATAATATCACTATACTCGTATGCTTGACGACAAAGCAGATCTGGTGAATACTAGATCTGGCTTCAAATGTTTATTATCCTTAAACGGATAGCGAATCAGCTCCGTAATATGTATATAACTGCGCACTGTCTAATAGGCAGGCACGCTTGAAGTTTTCTTCAATGATTTCTGCAGAAGCTACATGGACGAAGGAGAAGGGGAATCGATTCCCCACTTTCTTTGTCCATCTCCTGCTTTATCGCAAGGACGAAGACTCTATCTAGGAGACTTCTACTATTAGATATAGGAAATTTCGCTCGCTTCATAAGAAGCTCAGAGTGGTTCAACGATTAGAAAGAAAGTTTCCCTAGATTCCATGTGGTATCACAATGGACCAAATTATGTATAGTCTAAGTGTATCCGCTCAAGCAAATGACCCGCTTTGAATGAATATTGGTATTCGAAATTTTTTAATGCGTTCTATCATGATGCGTTCTATCCCATGTTGTAGGGTAATTTTATTTCCTTAAACTTATTTCAATGATGGGGTGACAGTGAAATTTTCTTGGTACCTTATTATATTTCCGATACCAATAAATTCCTAGTGAAACTTTTTATATTCAATTATGGTAACAAATATCAAAAAAGGAATACTTTTTCAGTGATTTTTTTATTCTAGTGACTCAATTAACCATGTAAGACTTCACATCTTCTTTCACTACCAAATTTATACTCCCATTGAACTTAAAAAACGTCCCCACATAATGAGCTTCATGCCATTGTGTTAGTGTTAGAGCAGTGATAATACACAAGAAAAAAGTTTTGTACAGCTCAGAGGGTTTTTTCTTAAATCAAAAATCCAGCCAACGATGTTGAGGTATCATTTATAAGGCGAAGTTATAATCCAATCATATTAGTTGGTGCCTAGTTTTTTTTTTTACAATTTTTCTTGCAGAACAGGAAACTCAATAACAAGGTGTTATGTGAAGTTTTTTTTGTTCAACTTGCTCCTTGTTCGCATTAACCAGGTTATCATGAGACCCAAGTATGATATGCGTGAATTCTGCTTCTGTGCAAACATATTTTTACCATAACTTCGGTTGAACTTTTTTTACTTATCATATCAAAATATCTCACATACATGCATAAGATGACTCTGTTTCCACCACAGCCATTGGTTGCATAATTTATTTTCACTATTTAAACTTGCATAGATACATAAATTGACCAATCAAAAAGCTTGTTGTAATAAACATCTTACCCCCAGCGCAGGTACAGTTAATTTATTTTTCTTATTTAAGATTTTAGTACTCGGAGATTTTAGAACTTGGCTTGGCTGGTTTTATAAAAGTAACATCGAAATTACTCTGCTAGTTCAACTTTAAGTTTAGTATTGATTTTCAAGTTTTAGTTATGCAGTGAATTTTTGTGTACAGTCTTGTATTCAGCCTTATCATAAATTCTATTTGAATTGTGGATTTGTTACAAATCCCGAAAAAATAGTCACAGAATCCCTACCCGTGATTGCTTTTTCGGACATTCCTAACAAATTTACGATACGAATAGAATTCATGATAGGCCCAATTGTTCAAAACAGTTATCTCGAAAGTAGATCGGTTATCATGTTTACATTTAAAAATTGGGTGTCATAATTTAGAAGGTATTCACAGTTCTAATTGATAAAAAAAATTTATCATAAGCTAATATTGAATTTTTATTAAAAAAAAAATTTGTTTATTTTTTTCATATCAGTCGAAACATGCAAAAAACGCTGGAAATATCTTCGGGAGCGTTACGTATCTCAACGCAAACAAGGAGATCCACCAGTTTACGAGCATCTCTCTCGTCCATATTTGGAAAAAATGAAATTCCTAGATCAGCACATTCAGCCACGCAAATCCTATCGCAATGTATCAAGTTTCCTTACATCACCAAATGCCAGCAATTCGTTTTGTGAATACAACATGGATTCATCAAAATCAAATAGTTCAATGAAAAATAATAATAAACATTCATTCAACGCCCAGCAACATAGTCAACACCAACAACAGCAGCAACAACACTTGCAACAGCAATCACAATCTGTTGGTTCCTATCCGCAAGAAAATATTATCAAAACCGAAGAAGATCCAACATTTCGGGATTTTGTGGCTGCAGTTGCATCGCAATCGCAACATTTACAACAGCAAATCAATTCACACCATCCAGCTTTTAATCCCAATATGATGGTTAGTCCTAGCAATGGTAGTCAGCATAATTCCAATGTTTTATCGCCCGCAATTCAGCAGCAATCCGTCGATAGTTTCGATCAGTACCGTTCAAATGAACAAAAAACAATTGCCAGTGCTTTGTCAAATAACGTTGGCAATGGAGTAGCTTCATCAACATCATCATCCATGAAATCACCGCTATCGTCATCACCTCCGCCTCCGCCAGTAGCTGCCCTAATCACAAACAATAATGCATCATCTGAATTAAGTGACGAACATAACTTTGCAACAAACAGCAGTGGCAATAGCATGAAAAAGGCACGTGTACAAATGTCCAGTAAATATCTAGACACATCAGATTCGGATGATAGCCCAGCTTCAACAATGCGACATGCAAAAATGTTTAACGACAACAAACAGCATTTACATCAATCCCATCAGCAACAGCAACAACAACAAATTTTACAGCAACAACAAAAACATCAACAACAATATAATAAAATGTTCAGCAATGGCCCACGTAACATGAACAGCATCAATCATACTCCATCAGCTGCCCAAGGCGGTATATTCCCATCGAGTAATGATTTTTTGTTTTCACTGTATCAACAGATGTCACCTGCAGCAGCTGCTGCAGCAGTTCAACAAGAAAGAAACATCAATGCAGCTGCTTCTGTTGCTTCATCAAGTACCGCACGAAGTTCGGAACATCTTCTTGGCGAATTAGTCACATCAGAACTTTTAAAAATGAATAAGGATCGTCGAAAAACCGTCCAAAAAAGAATCCTCGAGATACTCTTCTTTGAAGATTAAAACAACAACAAAAAACTAATGCAAAACCCATTCTGGGGTAAGTTATAGATAAAATAAGTTAAGATTGACTAGAATTTATGTATACAAAACAAATACATACATAATATATTTATGTATATGTACAATTTAATATTTTAGTTCATAAGAATTTTAATTTTTACAGAATTAAAATTATGTTTGCATATCTATAATGATACTCGTTGACATTTTAAATTTAAACAAAATTACCCCAAAAATTGCTACAAGATATAACAGAAAAACTAAAATTAAAAATATTGACAAATTATAATAGGGAAACAAATAAACAAAAATATCTCATTCTTATTCAGTCCGTTTATAACAACAAACTTTAGTTATTTAAAATTTCTTCTTATGTCATACATCTATTTCAAATATAACTCTTGAATCGAAAACTGGTAAATCACAGCCAAAAGTACTAAATCGTAGCCGATGTTGGACACAGGGAAACCGAACAGACATCATTTTCATCTATTCCACTAAACAAAACCGAAGCTCTACTCCGTTTAACTCACGTAAAGACAATACAAAGATTAGTCAATATAGTTTTTTCAGCCATTCAGTGATATTTCATGATATTAATTGCTTCAGCGTGCCTCAAACAAACGCTGGAAAAAAACTGTATTCTTCCTTCGTTTTTTATATGTTGTTAATTAATTTGGCAAAAAAATAACAACAGCAGCCTGAAACCAGTAAATCGCAGCCAAAACTGTTCAATCGCATCAAAAACTGCTAAATTGCGGGCAAAACTTATAAATCGTATCGGAAACTGCTAAATCGCAGTGGAAGCTTGCAAATTAAAGCCGCAACTGGTAAATAGCAGTCAAATCTGTTAAATCCCACGAAAAATTGTTAGATCCACATAAAATTATAAATCGTAGACGAAACTGGTAAATCGTATCCGAAACTTCTTATTCGTAGTCGAAGCGTAAATGGCAGCCACAACTGGAAAATCCAGTAGAAACTGCCCAATCGCAAACTGTTAAATCACATTCAAAACTGCTAAATTGCGGGCGAAAATGTTAAATCGCATCCAAAACAGTTTCGGTTTCTTACTGATCGCTAAAATATTTATTAAGGCATCAAATTCTGTTTGCAAGACGCATAAATAAAAATCGCACACTTAATCCGAGATTAATTGGGGATAAAATCAATTTTTGTTTTTTTTTTTTAAACTGAGTATGCAATCGTTCTCTCTATGTCAAGGCACATATTTAAGACAGTTAAACATCAGCAAAGCACCTTTTATGTAACAGATATTGGACTTCACAAGCATGTTTTCGAATCAAATCACAATATTTACTATGGGCGCATACAAAAGTAAAGTAAAATTTTCTTGATTTGATTTTTTTGTTCAAAAATTGATGCATTCAAGAGTTTTAAAGTTTTTTTTTATAAATATTTTTACCGAACATTAGAAAACAAAGCTTTTCAAGTTTTTCCTGATTTTTATCTCTCGTACCTCAATTAAAAAAAAAAAAATATTTTTTAATGGATTCCGCTAAAATGGGGATAAATACATTTTAGCTATAAAATGGGCTGCAGGGCTTTGATTTTTTTTTTGATTAGTGCTTTAACACATTGCTATTACATACTTGAAGTGCAGTATTAGTACTCTTTTGGAAAAAAAAATGTTTGGCTGCTATCACTTTCATCGATTTTCTGAAAAATTATTTCCCCTTTTGTAAAGTTACTCCCCAATTATACCACCGAGTTATTTAGATGATTCTGGAGATAAGTCATAATCGTCTGTCCACTATAAACAAACAATACCAAAGGGGACAAAGGGTATAGAGGGGTCACCAGAAGATATTACAAACGTTTCTATGCCGGCCGCCGACCTATTTGTTGCTATTCCTTCGGATGTTTTTAACTTTTGAACCAAAAAGAAGAGGGATAGACTCACAGCAAAGTTTTTTTTATATATTTTTGAGTTTTTGTAATAAAAAAAAAATAAATAATCGACAATATTTAACAGATCTGGAATGCCCTAAAAGTAGGACATCAAATGCTCATATTGCAAGTCCCGCAAAAAATCGAAATGGAGTTTATTATAATACAAACCCCAAAAGATAAACCACAAAACTGGATTGGATCTTGTGCTGTTTTTGTTATTTACATATAATTTTGAAAAAAAATACAATCCGGATAAAATCTGGGGGAAAATAAAACAGCAGTTATTTACTCAAAACGAAAAATATGAACATAAGATGTTCTCTCATTTGCAACAGAAATAACACTGGTCAACAAGGTTTTTGTTGCCCAAACATTGATAACGGTTTCTAAAGGTTTTCGACGTGCTGAATTTGAATCCGAAGTCAGAGTTCTTAAATTGGCTCTAGTTTTTGAGATATTCCAGTTACAAAATCACAAGAAAAGCCTTTTTCAATATTTTGAAGCGATGTTATAACGTGAGGTAACCTCTTACAGCAAAAATTGTAACAGAATATAAAAGAACTAGTTTTCTTCTTGTTTAAATCATTCCGATACCTCTTTTTTCCTCCGAGAAATCTTAAGTTTAAGTTAATGCATTTCTTATTTTATGCTGTTTAAAAATGTTTCTTGTTGCAGAAAAAAAGGTTTCAAGGTTAATGTTTTTAATGTGCTTTACTCGAGTCTGATGTCAGAATGTTTCTATCAGCTTTCATTTTAAGACATTTCCGTTAGAAAATCACAAAAAAACTCTTTTCACAGATTTCGAAGCAGTTTTTTGACTTGAGACTAAAAAGTTTTCTTTGTGATTTTTAACGGCAATATGTGAAATGAAAGCTGACAGGAACATTCTGACATTGGATTTGAGTTAACCACATCGAAAACCTTTAGAAAAGTATAGTTTTGTTTGGGCAACAAGACACTTTGTTGACCAGTAACAAATGAAAAATACATTAATTTCAACTTAAGATTTCTCTTAGGAGAATAGAAGTATCGAAATGATTTAAACTGAATAAAAAAGAAGAAAACAGGTTCATTCTTAATCCTTTTTAATTTTTGATGTAAGAGATTACCTCACGTTACAAGATCGCGATACATCGCTTCAAAAATATTTAGATCAGCAAGTCGAAATCCTTTGGAAACGTTTATCAAATTTGTGCAACAGCAAAAAAATTAAATTTTGTTGACCTGTGTAATTTTACACAGCATAAAAGTTGACATTTAAAGCGTTTTAGGGTTTATACTTAATAAATACACCTGAAAGAATCCCTATTCAAGTGAATTTGCCAAATGCCTAATTTAACTACCAGTGCACGTTCAATATCTGACCTATAATGCTGTTGTACGACTTTTTCTCAGCCCACATTTTTATAGAAATAGTGGGAGGTTATTTTGCTGAAAACCCCTCCACAATTCCCGAAAATGAATCGTTAAATTAAAAAAAGTAGTTATATTTTACACATAATTTAAATATGTACTCATGTACATGTACATAACTTGACATAACTTTTTTTTAATGTTCTCTTTCTTTTAAATATGTAACATTTTTCAAAATTAATCACTGTTTTTTAATTTCATTATAAACTCTGTTTAGTATCTCTATTTTTAGGTCATCTTGAACATCATGTGGAAGTCGAAGCATATAACTGTCAAGAGTCTTATAATAATCTTCATTTCGACTTTTTGGGGGAGTTGCAATTTCAGCATTATTTGTCTCTTCTTCCTCATACTGGTACGTCAATCCAGATCTGTTAAATGTCAGCTATTAAGATTGTTCTTTTTTTTCAAAAATTGTCATCAATATTTTACAAACCTTTCGCATGTTTCTTGAGAGTCTACCCTTCTTCTCTTTGGTTCCGTTTTCGCTGTTTTTGTTGTTGATGTTTCCGTTGAGTTACGAACCCCCGAAGGCATAGAGGCATATGAGGTCGGCGGCATAGAAATGAATGCCATTTCTGATGATACCTCTTCTATAAGATTTTCAAGCTTCGGTATTTTTTTCTTATAGTGAGCAGTCGACTCATCTGCAGTATCTTCTAAATAACTTGCATTATATTCGATGGTGGTATAATTATTCTCTGATTGAGTGCGAGATTCTTCTTCATCTGTTTTGCAAATAGAACCTGACGCCTTAATGTGTGTTTCACTAAAAAAAGAAACAATCAATTTAATTACAAAAACTCAATAAGTCAAAAAATTAATTATTTTACCGTGAATCTAAGTGTGGTGTTAAAAATAACAGATTATTCATGTATCTCCATTTGCATTTGCTTTTTGCTTTAGTTTCCCTCACAAAACGGTCACGAAGAGATCTCCAACGATGTTGACATTCCTTTACTATAAGAATACATTTTTTCAATAAACAAAATTTCAATAAAAACCAAAATAAAAAACAAATTCAAAATTACCATCCGCTCCTGTCTCAGCTGCCACTTTGAGCCATGCCTTTTGTTTGACACTCTTCTTTCGATAAAATACCGATTCCTTATGAAACAAACAGTCATGCTCTTGTATCGCGTTGATTAGTTTTTCTTCGAAATTCTTTTCCGTCGACTGACCTAGAGTTTTTAAATTAAATGAAAACAAAAAAAAACCATACCATCAATTTTGTATTCTTTGCGTCATACAATTTAAGTAACATGCCTGCGGTTTCTCTCCCCATTTTATATATTTTATTGTAAAAAGATTATGTTTTAAAAAAAAAAAAGTAAAATCAACTGCAGTTTTATGAGAACCTTTTAAGTTCGTTTCGACTGCAAGACTAAAAATACATATTTCACATGACGGCGTCATGTACCATGTATGTACTGCAAACTACCACGTTGTCGCGTCCGTTCCGTTGTCGATAATTTGCTTCTAATTTGTACGGTGGTGTGTGGCATTCATTTTTAGAGGAGATAATATACGTCATGCGCATTTTATTTTTGTGTTTGTATGCGTTGCTTCGAAAATGTATGACAAACAAAAGAAACAAAAAAAAAAAAACAAAGTGATTGTGGTATGATACGACGGGATACAGTGTAGCGAAGAAGTAGATACACTTTTTTTTTATTTCTTGTTGTAGTGTTGGGTAAGTTTGTGTTTGTCAGTTTTTTTCATTTCATTTAATAGCTTTGTAAAAAATATTTATGTTTTTATTTTCAATTTTTTTGAAAAATATAAGTGTATAACAGTGAAGATATTTTTAAGAGACCAATTCGGGACACGCGTTGCACCTGTTACGTCAAAGCATTAAATGACAGCTCGATTAAATACAAGCGTATGAAAAGCGTCTATAAGCCAACCCGTAGAATCCGTCGCGTCCGTTCCGCAAACGAATTCGTTGTCGATAATGTTGAAAGCTCGGCTACTCTTTCCGTCGTGTACGTTCATATGGGTCGCTTCTCATAGGAACGTGTGTATTTTATTGAGCTGTCCATTGAAAACGTCAACGTAACGCAAACGACGGATTCTATAGGTTGGCCCCTTCTCATCGAAGTCGCGTCATATGGAAGCTTTTTATCGAGCTGTTAGTTGAATATCAGTTGAATACGTTTAACCGATGAGACGGATTCTATTACAATTGGTCATAGCTAAATACTTTAAGGTAAGGTATTAAGTGATTAAGAACGGAACCCATATCCAACAGCAAAGAGTCTTAGATCTCAAGCTTAAGCATTGAGTTTGGACAAAAAAAATACAAAAGTATCATTTTTAAAATTTATATCAACCGACAATCTTTATAAAAAAAAAACGATGAAATATACAAATGTATCTTTACTTCTGCGAGACACTGTAATCTACAAGTATATGAAGGTATGTATTTCTGTAGCTTATGTAAATCACCCATCGCGATGTGTTTAAAGTCTGTGACGGCCACGGATGTTTGATTGAATTCAGTTGTGTGTATAATATTTTTTTTTGTATCCGTTAGAAAGATGTTTAAAACTGTCAGTAGGGTAGGGTTACACGTACGTTGAGTACGAGTTGAGGTGGCAGTTATGTTTGACGCAGGTATACAAAATGTTTAAGCAACAAATTTCATTAACGTATCGTTTGTGTATCTCAATAATATTAGTAAGTAGTAAAAAAAAATATGAAAAAGATCCAAAGAATTTAAACTTTAGGTACCTAGTTAGATACGCAGGAAAGTAATTGGAGATTTTAGATTTTTTTGTAGGTTGTAGGTTTTGAGATAAAAAAAATAAAACAAATTCCAGAAATCATAAAAAAAAGGGCAGGAAAAATATCAAGAAAAGGTTGTATTTTGTCAAGCTTTGAGTTTTACGCTCTTATCGAAAATAATACCACAAATTTCATTCAAAATTGTAGAAACTACTACGATATAAAATATGGGAGAAAAGACAATGAGATGCGATAAGTGTTAAAGATGGGTGAAGTTATGTGAGAGTCTGATTTGGGTGGTGTTTGTGAATTGAAGGAAAATGTATCCGAGGTGCCTGTTCAAAAGTTTAATTCCTGTTCAAATAAGCAAAGCCGTCTGACTTATAGAATAGTCCAAGTGGCGGCTGCTGGATTACTTAGTTCAAAAAGTTATTGGTTGAAATTGCTGCAAAATTAAAGATGAGCCGATATTGAAAAAAATTAAAAAAATAAGGTTGAAATTCTGTACTACCCTTCTCATCTCGTTGCGACCTTAGATCTTTCTAGACACTTTGTCCTTCACTATTTTCGCTAACGCTATACCTTAAGGTCATGCCACTATTTTTCTGTTCTCTTGTTACGTTGTTTTTTTTTTATTTTTTATTTAACTTTCACCTTGACTTTTAGTTTAAATTGTTATATTCTTGAATGAAATCTGTATAAGCGTGTTTTAATTGAGAGGACTTTTTGATTCTTCTTTCGAAATTAAAAAAAAAAAAAAACTTGTTAAGGCAGATTGATATGAATCATATGATATTAATATGTCAGGGATAGTTTTTATGCTTGGGTCATATGTGTACAGTGCTTTTTGAGCATTTTCTGCTCCTGAGACGAAAGTAGTATATGGTTTGGTTTTTGATTACTTCCACTTGAAATTTCGATAAATTTTGATCTCTGTGTAATAGTGTATGATGACTGAAAGGAAACTAGTTGTGTTACACTTTCAATCTAAAAAAACGTTGTCATATCACTTTGGTTTGTTACAGCATTCAAAATTTAAATTGTAGTTTTCGCAGACCTAAAGATAATCTCCAAACATAAAATAGAAAACCTATAATAACGAGTATTATTTCAAAAGTATACAGATTTGCCACTTATATAGAAATGCAAATTTAATTTTATGGGTTTAACCACGTTAAGATTAATTGAATTCAAAAAAAAAAAAATTAACCCATATAAAATAATGTAATTGTATAAATAAACTTAAACAATGTGATATATTTTTAACAGAATATTTAATTTTTAAACTTATTTTAATAATTTAAAATTAACTAATTATTTTAAAAGACAGTATACATAAACGTATAAAATGCTACTTCAATGTAAAAAAAAAGCAAGAAATCATCTTTAATCTATACAATTTTTAAAATGTAAATACATACAATGAATGTTGATGGATTGTTTAATTTGTAGTGTTTTTGATTTGTATCGATAATGGCTGATTTTAAGCATGAAAAGTAAAAATAACTGACAACTTTAAAATGTATATTGTCACATTTCTGAAAACCATCAGACGGTTTGAATAGGTAGAATATATTCTAAAAATAAGACGCCCAATGAAGGTTAAATTGTAAATAAAGAAAAGTTGTGGAACGTCAATAGGATTTAATGACTATTACAAGAAATATGAATTATAGGTATATATATATATTTATTTATAAAAATATTATTATTAAAACTATAATCATAAAGGTAAGATTAGCAATACGCCTATTAATGTTTATAATGTACCTTATGAAAAATAAAAAAAAAAATCAACAGAGTTTATTATTTAATTGGAATGAAATTAAATTTTAACGTAAGATTTCGTTTTGTTGGAAAACTCATTCATTTTTCTTCTAGTATGTTCACAACATCAAGGATAAATCTTCGAATGCATATTATTTTGTATCCTCAGGATACAATTGCAGCGACACACATATTTTTAAGTAAATTATGTACTTCGTAAAATGTTCGTTACAATGCTCTTTAATCAAAATAAACTGATCTTGTTTTTCTTATAAATATCTTTGAAAAAAAAAAAATCCCTCTGTTTATATTTTATAAACTAAAATATGAATGATGTTGAGGCCCATATACCCGACCAACTCAAA
The DNA here is from genome assembly GCA_948107695.1 of Meliscaeva auricollis. Classification (NCBI taxonomy): domain Eukaryota; kingdom Metazoa; phylum Arthropoda; class Insecta; order Diptera; family Syrphidae; genus Meliscaeva; species Meliscaeva auricollis. The sequence goes on from OX403618.1 coordinate 79,749,504, forward strand.
GGCTTATTTGTTCTCTGACGCAATTTGTAAGGATCTTGGTTTAGTTCTGCTGATTGAAATAAAGAAACGCACAAATAAGAAAAGTTTACCAGGTTCATGAATACCCCTATTAACTGCATTAGTGACAAAATAGTGACAACTTTTACATTAATTTCAAGCATATGACTAAAACGAATGACATTTTGTCACTTGTATAAATCCGGCATAGTGCAAGTATAAATACGAGTAGGTACCTAGCATTTTACTACGTTGCCGTTTGCAGTTGTGTGAATATCCGATCGAAATGGATTAAGGAAACAGTCTGTAGTAACCCTTAAATCCATCATCTCACTTTTGTGTTCTAGTACAATATTGCTTTCCTCATCGCCCATCCCTGTTCAAACAGCTGATACATTTTCTCTTTCTTCGCTCTTTCTCTCTCTGTTTACGTGACAACAGCAAGAAAACAAAAAAAAAATTAAAAAAATGAAATTCCAGATTCAACTTTCTTCAGCGCACCTTCCTCAATTTTTCCACAAAAACTATTTGTCTGTCGAATCGTTTGGTTGCATTTCTATTTTTACGCCGAAGATAACTTTTAATTTAGAAAATTATTAAACCGCTAAAAAAAAAGTGAAAATTCATGATAATCGTATTGTAAAAAAAAAAAACAAAAGTGCGAAGTCTTGAGTGAAATGAGTGAACTTTTTATTCTTTGGAATTTATAAAGAAAAAACAAAACAAAAAAACGTTTGTAACGTATTTTGTAATATAAATTACATTTTGCTTTTTTTTGTGAATAAATAAGTCGATCACCTAAGAAACTATCTAAACATGTTTTCGATTATCCGTAAGCTGCCCATGAGCCAAGTGGTTCGTCCACTAATTGCCACTAACTCTGTTTCTGGAGCCACCGCCAAATTCATTTCTACAACAGAGAATCCACAAAACTCTGAACACATGACAAAAATTGACAAAATCGGCGGATTGCCAAGTGACTTGGTTAACAAAAAGAAAATGAAGACAACTCTGAGGTAAGTTAGCAATAAAGTTTACAAATAATTCAAAGAATCTATAAGTAGGTTGGTATTTGATTTCTGATATCATTTAAGATCCAAGAAAAAAATGTATATTTTAAAATTTAATAAATGAATCCCTCCATTTGAAACTTGATAGTGGTCACGTACGCCGCGGTATAGCTTGGCGCATGGGCTCGTTTTGCACAGAGATTCTATATGCATACTCCATTCCATGCCAACCGAATCGGAGTCGGCGACGGCAACCAGAGAAAACAAAATAAAAATAAACTAAATCTTCCGACAGCAAAATCGTTTCTTTATTATTTAATTTTTTTTTTGTTTCTTATATGAAGATGTGCCCCAAATTGAGAATATCGATTTTATTAAAAGAGTCTTTCAGATCTTCATCTTGTTTTGCTTTGTCTTAAAGAATCTTGGTAGGCACTCGTCTTTATGGCAGAAGTAGAAGAAAAGGGACAATGATCCCAGTTGTTTTGTCTACAACAGAAAGAAAACAAATTGATTTCGGCGCCTGGCAAATATGAATTGTCCTAGAAACCCGAAAGTATGTATGTTTCAAGTTTTTGTCTTTTTAGTAGCTTAGCATGATAGCAAGACGGAGGAATATGTTTTCGATGTTAGCATTTCTTATGGAAAATTTCCAAAAGATAAATACGAAATATAGGATCCCAATCTCGAAAAATAAATTCAATGAAATTAAGATGCATATGTACCTACCCAAGCTTAAGAAAATTACAACGAAACTCAGCAAGTTTCAGAGTACAAAAATGCCCCGACTAATTTCTTTTATTCTTTTCTGCCTTTCCGATGTTTTATTTTTTCTTTTATTGAAATAAAATCTGGAAAAATAAAACATGTTTCGTTGTAAATAAACATCTTGGTTACACGCCTTTCATAAACAAAAGACCGGCTTTTTGTTTTGTATATTAATTTCAGTAGTTAATGCGGTAATTGTAGAAATAGTTTGTTTTCTTTAACATTTTCTAGAAGTGCGTCGTAAATTGAAGATAGTTCAAGGATTGTTTTTGTTTACATTCATTAATAACAACATTGTGTTGTTGTTGTTATTGTTATTGTTATTGTTATTGAACGTAACACCTAGCCTACCTGCAATCTGTTTCAGCGTAACTTGTTTTGTTCACTGATACCTTTTTATTTATTGATTGTGTTTCTTCTTGTGTAGGTAGGTATTTGAGGCCTCTTTTTTAATTTTAATAAGAGTCACCTTATATTGAGGAGGATTTTATCCTTTGTATTTTGGCTTAGTATTATATCGGGACAATAGGTATTGAAGAGTATGAGCCCTATTTTGAGTGAGGTAGGAAGGTACCTAGTATTTAAATAAAATTGTCTTTATTTTTTTGTAGTTTGTTAGCCCTCATCCCACAAAAGTATATCAATCTCAAAATATTCGAATTCAGATTACCTGTCTTTCCTATGTACTCAGTACCTACCTACCTTTTTCCTAATTCTTATATGCGTATAGGTATCTGAGTAGTTTTCCCCCCGTAACTGAAGTTTTTCCATACAAATTATGTAGGAATTTATTTTTCTACGAAATTTCATATCGACTCCATAGATGAGCAAATCAGAATCAGTAAATATTCGTTCAACGTCAATTGTAGTTAAAACGAATATATGTAAGCCCCAGGTGACTTCCTTGTGGAACTCCAGATGTTGCATTAATTGAGTTAAACAAAATACATGAACAAAAAAATACCTTATACTAACTGTTGACTAAATAAGAGTTAATGCGGTAAAAAGAACTGCACGGAAACTGTGGAACTTAGACGGAAAACAAAAAAAAACAACTCTATTAGAAAAACAACTTAGCCCCTCAATTCTCTTACATGCGGGGCTAGAGTATTCCATAGGCGAGTAATTAATTAGTGCCAAATTTAATATTTGGGATCTATTTTCCTACTGACAGAATCGCAGTCTCAATATATTTCGCACCCAAATGTTAAAATAATTAAAACAGTGTTTTAGAGAGCATTGAACTTTGAACGTATCTTAAGGCGTTAAATAGTGCAAGGTTTATAATATACGTAGTATACCATACACTTTTTCTTAAGAAGCCAACCCATAGAATCCGTTGTGTGCGTTAGGTCGACGTTTTCAACTGGCAGCTCTATAAAATACACACTTATAAGAAGCGACCCATGAGAACCAACGCGACGGAAAAAGTAGCCAAACTTTTAACTTCATCGACTTCGAATTCGTTGACGGAACGGACGTAATTGAAAATTCTAAATAAATTTCTACTGCAGTCGCATTTAACTTATGATAATTGTTCTAAATTATGTTTCCATTATTTTACTTCATTGTTATTCATTCCGAATTGATCGTCACACTAAATCAATAAAAGGTGTCTAAAACACATATTTTCGCTTATAAATAGCTATCTCATACGAATTGGAATTAATTAATTAACTGTACCAAAAAAAAATTTTAACATTATTTTAAAATATTTGAAAAATAGTTAAAAAAAAAAACTAGTTTCTTCATCTACAATTGAATTCTAAGTCGTAGATTCAAACGCGCGTGGAAAAAACTTGTTCTTTTACTTATTTATTATTCATGACACGAGTCTTCATAAATGTGTATTTCTTTTGCCATACATAATACAATTTCTATGTTTATCAGAAGAAAGAGTTAAACGGATAAATCGTTTGTATGCAAATTGAAAAAAAAAAAATAAATTTTTACCTATTTATCAATTAAATACAATTTTCCCGTGTTTTTTTTACGACGAGTGTACAAAGATTGTAATTTTAACAACTTATGGTGATTTTCATAGGGAAGAAGGTCCAACCCTGGGCAGCTTCAAAACGTTTAATATGAACCAAACCTACTATGACCATTCAAGGAGTGGCCTGACAAAGGTTAAGTATGAGACTGACTTAGTGGTTCCACTGAGAGAATAGCATACAAAACAATTTTTCGTGTACTTATTGGCTTAATTGTAGTAATACGAACGAATAAAATTATGTTTGTTTTGATTTTGTGGCGCTGGCTGCACATGAAGGCAATACGTCTTCTTCTATATCATCCTTCCATAGTTTTGGCACACTGTGGACGTCTTCGAATTGTGCTTCAACTAGAACAAGCAAACTTAGTGAATATCTTCCTTTAACATTTCATCATCTCGTAAAAAGCCCATGTAAAGATCTTAGGAAGAAAAATGTCTAGAAAGAAGAAATTCTGAACGTCCAGTGGCCTATTTTAGTAACTGACAAATTACAATATACAAACTATTTTGAAACAATGCCCAATTTCTCTGGCACTTGTTACAAATTTCTTAAATACTGTAGGTGCAACTATATACACATTTGTAATTTGGTGAAAAATATGCCAAAGGTAAATGGATTTTTCCGTAATTTGATGGTTAGCTTTCGGATGAAAGCTTTTATCCACCACCAATTCTTATCTGCCTCTTATAAATCCACGTTTCAAGCGCGTTAATAGACCATCAGTAGACCCTAAAAACATCGCGTTCCACGCGCTCTTTCTTTTGTATTTTATAAATCAATTTTAATACAAAAAATCGGTCAATACTCTAATCAAAAACATTTTATAAACTCTTTAAAAAATAAATGAGCTTATAAACTCTGCAATAAATATAATCTATCACGTTTCAACCACGAATCTTACTTACTTATAATATAAATCTTCACTTTGATTATTTTCTAATCACACCCAACTGCTCCTGGTATCTTCGTTCTGAAGCCCCACGCTTTGGTTTGATGTCATAAAATAGCTTCACCAAAATACACACATTCTTATCTTTAAATAAAATTCTATTTATAAAGCTCAATAAATTGTTATCAATGTTTTTCTTATTCTTATTTTTTTTATTGTATATATTTAAAAATAAGGTAAATAAAAATAATCTTGTAAAATGCAATCTTTTTGCCCAAAACTTCCACTCGAAATTATAAATAAAGAAAAAAACAAAAACAAATCCTGATCTTGAAGTAGGAATTTGCAGTGCATGCGCTACGTAAGTGATCACTGATCAAATTGTATACATTGTGGATAAGTGGATAAATGTTAGCCATGCAGGAACATTGCTGCTGCTTCCACGCATGGCGACTTCTATAAATAGAAATTTTCAACAACATAGAGTTCATTTGCCTCCATGTGGTGTAAGAAAGGCACTCTGTGGGGCTGGGGCTTTTGTGCGAAATGAAAAATTATTACGATTCATAATAAAAACAACAACAAAAAAAACACAACACCTCTGGAGGCACTCGGGTCTTTCTTAGGTGTGACTTGAATTAACGTGGTGGAATTGTTGTGCCATTTAAATATACTTATATAAAATAGGAAATCATCATTTGATTTGTTGTTGTTTTCGTTGGTTAGGGTTGTTAGGCAAGTTCGTAATTGTTATTATTAAGTTTTTAAAGCAATTTAACCTGCTCTATTTTAATAATGACAAAAATAAGATTATAAATATTTAATCTACCTAATTTCAGTTGAAACCCAAATTGTTCATACGAATCTTAAAGGTTAGCTGTAGCGAGCTTTATTGACCTATAAAGCCCACTTACCAACTGAATGACATTGATATATCAAAGTTTACGTAAATCTAAAACAACTGTGATACAAATCTTTGAGATAAATAAAGTATGTATATAGCAGATCTGTATGACCTCAAAAAAATGAACCGGCCTCTTTTTTTTTTTTCTTAACACATTCTTTATGCTAACAAACAAAGTGAAAATTCAAATCGACACTTCACACTTGTACTAAAATATTTTTGTTTATTGATTTTTCGAATAACAATGCGTAGAATGTGACGTAAAATCATCAGAATTCTATAACAAACGCGTTTTGATTAATTTATCATTCAATAATTGCTTTGTTTTTTTATTTATAGAGCACAAGCTCTCCGTACGTGCAGCACATGTATATTATTTTTATTGGTTATTAAACTTTTAATTGTATGAAAATGAATCATCATGAATCGTGAAATGAATTCTGAGGAGATGCATAGGTAGAAAGTGAGAATTCGTAGTAGGAAGCGTTTGTATAAGATTTTCCAAGAGATCAAAACGCAAGAAGGAGCTTTTGTTTTTTTTTCAAGAATGAATTATTGTAATGTTTTATACAAGATCGACGTTGGTTTGTATGTTTTGTTTGAAAATTCTAGTGGTTTTTTCACTTAAATTTTGAAGATGAACAAAAAACCAATTTAGTGAAAAATGTTAAGTTCCAAAAAAAAAAACAAAAACAATAAAAAAAATAATACGAAATGTTAAAAAATAAAATAAAAACAACTTTTAAATTTTTCTGAGCTCCAAACTACACAAGTATGCCATTTTATTAAATTTAAAAAGATACAATTTTAGAAGAAAAAAAAAATTGTAAATCGTTACATGCATTAAAAAACAAAACATTTCGTATTTATAAAAATTCTCAAACTTTGTTTAAAAAAAAGTTGGAATGCTATTTTCAAGAGAAAAAAATCGCTTCTATCACTAAGTTAACGTTGTTAGAATTTTTACAAACATTTCTTTCATCTCAAAAGTATGACTTTAAGGTAGAGTTGACTCCCTTTGACACCTTAAGAGAAAACGTTGCATAGCTCCTATGTTTTTGTTTTTTTTTCCCAATTATTTTTAAACGTGATTTTAAAAATTGGTACTTTTTCAAAATATTGAACAAGTTTGAGTTTTTTAAAACAATTATGTATTTATATTTATTTTAATTTAAAAAAAAAAGTGGAAAAGTGTCGAATGTGCCCCCACCACGGGGCACCTTCAAAAATAGTGCAAAAGATTGCGAATAAATGTATTATATGCAAGTTTTTTTTAAATAAAAGTCATGTAAATGTTTTTTGTTTTTATTTTTTAAACTATATATTTAGCAAGTGTATATTTTAAAAGCAAAAAAAAATGTAAGACCAAGCCCAGGCATGCAATTTATTTTCTTATGATACGATGACCTTTTAAGACCGTTTTAGTTTTATGCCAGACAGCACTTTGCTTATTAAAAAAGCCCAAAACTTTTCTCATAACTTTCTATCAATTTGTTCATTAAGTTATTAACGTTAAGTTTTTCAATATGTTCGTTTTCTCGTCGTGATTGATGCTCTGTCTAAGTTCACTACATATACGTAGCTTGCCACCATCCAATTATGGGAAAAAAAAACTCTGACCTAATAATTTCTACATTGCGATTGGTTCTTTAAATACATATGAATTCTCCAATATCCAAATCCAAACCATGATTTGAAACTGAAATCTGCCCTCACAAATATGGGTTTAAAAACGAGTTCCACAAATAGTTTTCTATTTACGTATGCTTTATGAATATTTTAAAGATATTCTTTATTATGTAGGTATATTTCTTTTTCTCATTCCTGACCCATGGGTGTCAATGCGATGATGCTCAGACAAAGCACAAGTCAAAAGACTGCACTCGTATTATTCGAATCTTTCTGGTTAAATTTACATCTCAAATAGATTCTTGGAAGAGCTAAAAGCCGGTACCGTTATTTTTAAAAAAATAAAAACGACACAAATACATAATATTACTTTGAATAATGTTTTTAATAGTTTTTTTCTGTTTTGTTCTCCGTCTATTTCCAGAACTTTGTCAACTTTAAATTATTCCGTGCCATTAGCAGCGCGTGCAACTGTTTCCAAGGATGAAAGTCGAGATTTCATGGCAGTTTTTCCAGGTAAATAATATATATATTTTATTATACAAACACAATGCTTTTTTTCATAAAGGTTTAAAAATAATTTCAGTAATTAACTTCAAGCCATAACAATAACAATCAGTTTGTAGTTTGCACTTGTTGTTGCAAATGCTTTGTGGAATGCATTCCATTCCGTCTGTAATCATTATTTTTATTAATTTATTGTGAGAAAAAAATATTTACACAGATTTATTGGTTAAAATTTCAATATATTACCGCGAGATGTTGAAATATTTATCTAAAAATCTTTGTCTATGATAAAATAAATAGTAATTATTGTTTGCATGGTTGATTTACATAAAAGCGCGAACAAATTGAGGGTAAATTAGATGCAATTATTGTTATTTTTTTGTTTATTCCTTTGACGTTACGAAAGAGTTTTTTTTTTTTATTACAATTGATTGCGGGGAACTATTATTAGATAAAATGCATTGGCGCGAGAAGATACGAAGCGAAAATACTGCAACACATTCTGTTGGCAAGTTAGGCTTAATAATAATAAATTTATTGAGATAAACAATCCGATTAGCAATTCTATTTTAATTTTTTGAAGTGAATTTGACTTTAAAAATGCTTGTGTAGGTATTCGTGTTGTGATAGATGGAGATCACTATTTGCATTTTGATCCCATTAAACAAAAAATTATCTAGAAACAAGACTTGGTACTTTATTTAAGCAAACTCTTTGTTTTGTATTAAGGTAACTTATAATCAAAGTAATGAGATTTATATAAGAAACTATTAAATGCTATAGAAGAAAAATAATCCCCGTTTAAGTATTTCTGCTAGGGTTAGGTCACCCTTCACCCTTAAACTATCGACCAATTGCACACACTTTACTTCTTCAAGGTCATTAAAACGCTGATTAATTATGAGTACTAGAAATGCATCGAAAAACGAAAGCTTCTTAATAACCGGCATTACGGCTTTCGTAGTAATAGGAAAATAGATGAGAGAGTCAGTGGTCAAGGAATGCAAATCACTGCATCCATGATTTCCTTAAATTGTCTCATTAACAATATCAATTTCCATCCATAAAGTAAAATTACATTTATATTAATATTTTTGTGTTGTATTTTCTAGATCTTGTCCGTGAATTAACTGAAAAAGCAAACGAATACAATGCCAAACAAGCTGCTAAATGGTTTGCTAAGGCCTTACAGTACAATGTTCCACGTGGAAAGAAAAATCGTGGTCTCTTGACAGTATTAACATACAAGAAGCTTGTAAGCGAGGACCAATTAACACCAGAAAATATCAAAAAGGCTCAATATCTAGGATGGTGTGTTGAAATGGTAAGCGATTACATTATTATTCATCATTCAGCAAAAAGGAAATTAGGAATTTTCTAAATTTCAATTTTTTGTTTTCTTTAAAGCTTCAAAGTATGTTCATTATTGCCGATGACATCATGGATGGCAGTACCACACGACGTGGTCAAGTATGCTGGCACAAACTTGATGATGTTGGCATGACAGCCATTAATGATTCTCTTATGATTGAGAATGCCATTTTTACCATATTAAAGAATCACTTCCGCCAAAATGAATGCTATGCTGATTTACTTGATCTCTTCCATGAAGTGATTTTTATTACAACCTGCGGACAATCATTGGATCTTCTTACAGCCAATAAAGATATTGCTAGCTTCTCAATGAATAAATACAAATCGATTGTGGCTAATAAAACTGCGTATTATTCGTTCTATTTGCCATTTGCATTGGCAATGCATTTAGCTGGGTTAGTTTTTTTTTTTTTATGAAATCTTGTGAAAGAATGTCATGTTTTTTTTGTTTTTTTTTTTTGTATTTTAGTTTCCATGATGCCGAAGCATTTAGACAAGCCAAGACAATTCTACTGGAAATGGGTCATTTCTATCAAGTTCAAGATGATTTCCTCGATTGCTTTGGCAATCCAGAAGTAACTGGTAAACTCGGAACTGACATTCAGGATAATAAATGCTCCTGGTTGGCTGTGGTTTGCATGCAAAGAGCAAATGACGATCAAAAGAAAATCATGGCTGAATGTTATGGTCAGAGCGGTAAGTTAAACAAATGATTAGAGGTGTTGAATTGCTTTCTTACACTTAAATATCCTATATCTTTAGATCCTGCTAAAATTGCTCGAGTTAAGCAACTATACAAGGAGCTGGGTCTCCCTAATACTTATGCTACTTATGAGGAAGAATCTTATAACATGATCAAAACACACATTCAACAGACATCACGTGGAGTGCCACACGAACTCTACTTACAAGTTCTCAACAAAATCTATCATAGAGATTCATAAGAATCATCTTCGAACTAAAGACTGAAACTCTTCATTTAAAAATATATACAAAAAACCAGCAGCAGAGGCGAAGAGTTATAAGCTGTTTGTATATTCAGCACTTTTAAAAATTTAAGTGCGCGAATACTAATCATCAAGTCATTATTAACCCCCCAAGTTTAAATCAGTTTTTATCCTTATAAAGTTAGTTATAGCGTCTTGCAAACCCAAGTTTTGTGGAAAGAGCTCAGAGCTTAGATAAGATTTAGAAACAAAAAAAAAAATCGAAATTGAATTGTGATTGAAATGGAAAAGGATGCAAATATTTTAGTTGTATTTCTCCTTTTGATATTTTATTGTTAGTAAAAATAATATAATAAATTCATAGTAAACTTTTATATATGTATACACACATGAGTTTTTTTTTATACATGCATGCATACATACATATATTGTGTAGTTTAATTTTTATTTTTTAATTTAAGTCACATACTTCATTTTTTTGTTTAAATTTATTATTATTATGTAATAAAAAATACCTTGTAAAATGTTACAAAAAAACAACAGTTTTTGCATTTTTAATTGACGTTTTTTTATTGCATTTTTTGAAATAGCATGTCATTGCTTCTACTTATAAGGTGAAATCAAATATCTTGTACTTTTCACGAAATTGTTTGACTAATTCAATTTCTTCGTCTTTGGTTAAACTACAATCTTTCCAGTCGGTTTTTTCATCACAATTTAATAGGTTCTCGGAGCAGAAGACTTCCCTGAAAAAAAAAGAAAAAAAAAAACAACACAGAAGTAGATAGTTAAATTATTTTTGAACACACGTATAAATGGTAAATAGGGACATGTTTGAATTTGTGCATCACCCACGAATTCAAAGAAAACAAAACGTTTTAACCAAAATCTGGAGAACGACTATTGTTCCGAAATTTTAACACAATACATAAGAAAATAATGTACTACATCTTAGAATGTGTACAAAAAAAAATCAAGAAAAATCGCAATAGTCCATAACCTCTTAATATTGATATAATCGGCCCTAGCGAGGTTCAACAAAAGTCAAACTATGCTTTTCCGAAGGTTTTTCATACGAAATTTGGTTTGACGTTTGAGTGTTTATGTATTAGTGCTTTAGAGTGGATTCTGACTTGAAATCGAGGACCGAATGGGCATTAGGCAGGTCCAGGAAGCGTTGGGGACTAAATATTTTGTAAATTTTCAGGTCTGTGAATATTCTGTGATTAGCCAGCACGCAACTTGAAACAATCATTTCAGTCTGTAAAATCGATCTATGGCAGCATGTAACTGGGATCAGTCGACTGTTTTGCATGATTGAACTCGATTGAATCAAATGAGATGCTCGATTGAATCAAATGATGGTATCGACTCAACTCGATTGTGTCAAGTTACATGCTGGACCTCCAGCTTTCAATGAGAGATACCTTTACTCCCAATATATTGGCGAATCTTTTTCTGTTATTTTACATTGGATTACAACAACAGAAAGGTATCTGGATAGCTTTAGATTCTTCCAATTTCACAGCTGACCAAAATTGACAGACCAAAAAATTGACTAAATATTTACGTTTATGTCGTTTTTCATGGGTCGTCCAGAAGCATCCAGAAGTCTTTCAAAAAAGTTTTTTTGGACTTTTGTATAGCGAAAACGCTATAACTCGAGGAAAATAGTGTTGTTTGACTGCAGGAAGAATCTATATACTTAACAGCATCTGACGTTGGGTCCGATGGTAGCTGATATTTATTCTTATTGGTAAAATTATAACAGCGGCATTTTTTCGAGAAGGAATAAAATGATTAAATAAAGAGAGGAAATACGGAAACAATTATTTTTTCGGTATAGTCCTATTATAGTTTAGAACCACCAAAATTAGAAAGAATAATTCTTGAACTGTCGGAAACCAAACCTTTAAGTTGTTGTTATACTCAAAAATTTAAATATATTAATTGATATAAATTACCTGGCAAAATGTATTGGAAATTGCTTCATATTTTGTGTCAACAGTGTCGTCCTGTCGGGCAATTCAGCAACAAAGTATGGTCCTCGTTGTGGAAGTTCAGATGGTTCTTTAATTTCCGGAAGCGAATCAAATGTTATATTGTATTCTTCAGCTTTATCCTAAAAACAAAAACAAAGAAATAAGAAAAAAAAAACAAACAGTAAAATTTCAAAAAATTCTTAAACACACCTCGAATCCATGCTTAATTTTCCATGAATATCCATCATCGATGCCTAAAGCATTGATTTGCAAATGTGAGCATTTGTAGTTGCGTTCTGTAAAGCAAACTGCATGACCTTGTTCCTTAAAGAATTCCCTTATTGCTTCCTTGAACTTAATCAACTCAGCCCAATCCGAATCGGCTAGAAGTGCAGCTGATTGTATGTGAGTGATGGACAGTATAAGGATGTGATAATCATTGATGGGACCTTTGGCCAGGGCAAGATAGAAACTATCACCCACAGAAATGACCAAATGTTTTTCAACATCAGGCGATGATAAGCAGAACCAACATTTTTCTAAAAAAAAAAAAAAAATCTCATTCATTTGGAATAAAATAAATTTTAGCCTTAATGTAAAACCTTGATCGAAAGTGGGTCGTTGTCGTTTTTCTTGTCCATCATGTCCAAATCCTCTTCGTCCTCTTTTTCGATTATCGTTTGAATTGGAATTTAGGTCATAGAAGTATTGTTTTCCATCGTCCTGCAATAAAAATCGTCTCAATGAAAATTGGACAAGTGATCGATTAGGAATAAACCTACCAGTTGTTGTTTGCCCTTACAATCATCGAAATTCATGCCAACAAACGGGCATAGAGTCTCAGTTGTGGTTTTTTGAATCAAGTCCATAACTCGCATCTTCTCAACTGGACACAGACTTAAGGCGTATACGGCTTTTTGTTTCGCTGCATTGCCCACATTGGCCAAGGCTATAAAACGTGTAGAAAGTTCATACTGAGTTGTGCTATCGGCAGGGATTCTAGATAAAACAAAATTGAAAATAGTTTTAGCATTTTTTTTTTTTGTATTTAATTTGGAGTTCGGACTACTGACCGGTAAGGTTTGGGTTCTTCGTAGATTCCATTTATGCCACAGAAGTGGTAGCGTGGTTTTATCTCTTTTGAAAGATATGAAATTAGTTTTGATGTATTCTTCTGTAAGGAAAAGGAAGCAACATTTAGAAGAGAAATAAATTAATATTTAAACCCACTTCTTGTCCAGCAATTCCATGGGGCCATTGAGATGTAATGAGAATGTCAACTCCTTTGTAATCGGTTGCGGTGGTCTTATTGACCATACACGAGTTGCGCACAGCGACAATATCATCCTTGCTGAATGTGTTTGCTCCCGAACCTTGAAAGCCGCTAAGATAAGCAATTTTTACCCCCGACGATAGCGTATAGAGACCTCTTTTACCTTTAAGAAGTCATAGAAATAACCAATGCTCAGCTCTGGATATAGAAAATAATAATTCAAAACAAACCTAGATAAGTTAAATTTGTGCAGATATCACCATCTTCTTCGATATTTTCATAGAACTTGGCAGTTTCTGCTGTGTTTGGACCGAGAATGTAGGTTGGTACTGGTACTAAAAAATAGAAACTTTCATTATACTTATATAGTTTATTTTTATTAAATCAAGATTATTACTATGCTTAAATCCATTTTTATATGCAATTAATTCATCGTTGTTGGTCGAACTAAAAAATTCTCCACAACACAAAAGTAAATCGAATGGTCCCGCTTTTTTGTTAATAGATTCGACACGACTAAATAATTGTTTGAAATTACCATTAACGTCACCGCTAACTAAACTGGAAATGATTAATATAATTAGAAGAGGTATTGAATTTTGTATATTTTAGTTACATTTTAATTTTTTGATCCATTTATTATAGAATATTTTTTATTTCGCAAAAAAATTAAAAACGATTTGTTTACGTGAAAGAAGGCTGTTTTTTTTTGTTTGACACTTGACAGACGTCAGTTTTGATGTAATGTGATGCAGTGCTACCAAATTTCATAAAAAGTGGGTTCGATTTGAATTTCAGAAAAAAAAAAATGTATTAGGTCAGTTTGTTAACATTTTGTAGTAACTTGTTTAAAGGTGTTTTTTGTGCGCCCGAGCTCAAAGGTGTGTTTTTTTGTACGCCCGGGCTAAGTTGGACGAAAAAACGCCTCGGGGCTAACCAAAACACTTGGCAGCGTTGTGAATGAAATGACATAAAAAAAAATGAAAAAAATGTTTCCAATGAGATAAACAAAAATCTTTTTGGGTGCATGCAAAGCTTCTTTCGCATTTAAAGAATCAAAGTGTCTTTAAATCCAGATTATTTAAATGCGAAAGAAACTTTGCATACACCCAACTTCGCACCTTCCCTAAATCCTATAGTGACCCCAAGTAGGGGGGTTGCAGGGGGGCAGCATTCCCCTCCAAAACATACTTCACTGTTAATACGCTCATGGGTAAGGTCCCTGGCCCCTTTCTATGATGAACTTTCCTATTTGTAATTTTTTTTGTTTATAACAATGAAACCATAATAATGAACTTATGTCCCGTCTTATTGAGAAAAAAAGGATGGATTTACATTTGTCTCTCCAAGGTGGGACAAAAGTCCATAATTTAATTATAGAGTGGTGGCGGGACATTAGTCCATTATGAACGCCATGAGTTTATCTTCCTGCACATATGAAAGACTCCTAAGCAACTGCAAAAATAAAACTGAAATAGTGTATTAACGCCGAATCGGCGCTATTTCACTTTGACAAAGAGCAATAAGGCCGTATGCTGAAATTAGGCGTTATTTCTCTTTCGCTCGGCGTTCTTTCACGGCACCATCAAAATATGATACAAAATGATGCACAAAACAAAATTGGCATTACATTTTTCTTGCCCGCTGAACTGTAAACTAGCCTTTAGTAAAAAAAAAAAAGATAAAAACAAAAAAACAGAAGATTTCTTGCATTAAGGCTTAACTACAATCAACTTCAAAAAGTACAAAAGTGGAAAAATGTTTTGTCCTCTACCAACACAACATTGCGAAATTCTATTTCGCATCTCACAATAACAAAAGTAATATTTAAAATGGTTTTAACTTTTACTTTTTCACTGTTTGAAACCGGATTACACGGCCGTATGTTTAGCCTCGTATGTATGAAGTGCAAAAGGGAAAGGAAATAAATCAGTGTTGTTTTGACTAGGTGCGTGGTGCGTCCAACAAAGAGGGAACTTCAAAATTTTTGAAGTGCGACAAAAATACCAGCAGTCATATTCATGTATTTTGCGGAAATTTCGGAGACAAACAATTTTTGTATTACTGGATAGTGGATGCATACAAAATGTTGGTACAAATTGAAGAACCTGAAATTCGATTGTGAAATACATCTTTCATACAAATTGTCGCGTTCAATGCAAAAATCAGATTTTTTTTCAGACTATCTTTTCTTCTTTAAACTGTGTACAATGTGACGTTTTTAATTTAAACCAAGAAAATTTTGGACTTTCAAGGGAATACACTATCCAGTATAATATTACTTCGACTTGTTCTAGCATCAACTGAAAAAGATTTTACAGCCGGATGCGACGTTGGTTGAAATGGCAGCCGTTAATAAAAAAGAAAACAAAACTATAGAAATTTCATTTTTGGTTTTGATTTATTTATGTATTCTTAAATAAAATGATAAATATAATATATTTTTTTGGCAACTACCAATGAAAAACCTTGAGACTTTAAAAAAACTTTAGTTGATACTTCAATTACAAATGAAAACGTTTTTTTTAAAATGTATTGAAGTATAAACAAGTTATTTTTTTTATTATACAATTTTCGAGTAATAGGTAGTAGTAAAAGTAAGGAAAGGATTAAAGGAGTTGACAGCATATCAGTTCAAATATCATGATAAACAGAAAACAAGGTATGCTTATTATGAGCGCCATGTCGCCATATTGGAAAACTGATGACGTAGTAGTCATCTCTGATGCTGACATTCGAGTTTTTTTCAGTTTCATTGTTGTTGTTTTCAATTTAAAAAAATGTTTTCTCAAAATCCATAACTGACGTTCGCGCGAACTGCCCATGAGAAAGATGACTATGACGTCACAGAAAAGCTGCCAAAAATCTAATGAGCATACCTTGTTTTCTGTTTATCATGTTCAAATATGAACTGTCACTTAAGGAATTGGTAATGGGAGAAACCAAAGAAACAAAATGGATTCTCTTTGTTAAGACTTTCTTATAGGTTCTTATGGTAAACATGTTAGAAAACGGGACTAGGACAATATTATATTCTTTTAGCCTCGTATAAGTAAATTTAAATAAATTTAAAAGACTTATATAAATACGTTTTGCAATTGAAAATGTACAAAAATCATTAAAACTAGGTATAAAAATTGGGATATAAAAACAAGCTAAAAATAAAAAGTAGTATCACAAGCAGTCAATACAATGACCACATTTAGGCACAGACAATGTACCTCATTCATAAAAAAACATAAGATACATAATACAGCTTCCACAGTAGACCGCAACAATGTCACATTCTGGCAAATGGAAGGGAAAATATAAATATACCTAGTGTGGGAAATACATCTAAGTGGGATGTTCTGATCAAGAACGAATTGAGAGCCTTGAAGTAGACTTCTTTGGTTTAATCCAGTCTATGAAAATGCCCTTATTTTTATTTCCTGAAAGAAAAAGAAAAAACTGACTTAAAACGAAATCTATGATAAATTGAAATTTTGATATAGCTTACCATTGAGGACATTCTGTTTTTGATCAGATCCACATTTGGAAGTACAGAATCGTACAACAAGATCGAAAGGTTCCATGGCAGTTATTTTGAGTTTTGGTATTTTAATTTCGTCGGAGGAATCAGCTTGGGAAGAGCTTGGATCAATAACGTCGGAGTTTAGTGAAAGGTCTTGACACACGTCGGGAGTTTTTTTTTGCGTCACTGCTGGAGGAGCGACTGGTGGTAGTGTGGCGACCGGGGGTAAAAGAGCTAAAGGTGGGAGAGGAGCGACTGGTGACAGTGGTGCAGTAGGCGGTAGAGGAGTGACTGGTGGTAAAGGAGCTACAAGTGGGAGGGGAGCAACTGGTGGCAGAGGTAGTGCTGGTGGAAGAGGAGAAACTGGTGGTAATGGAACTGCTGGAGGGAGTGGAGCAATCGGTGGTAGTGGGAGTGTTGGTGGCAAAGGAGCAACCGGTGGTAGGGGAAGTGGTATTGGAAGCTCATCATCCTCGCATGATTCACCTGAAGTAGGAATTATTGGTGGTAGAGGAGCAACTGGTGGAAGTGGAATTGCCGGAGGTAGAGGAACAACTGGTGGAAGTGGGGCTACTGGTGGGAGAGGTGCAACTGGTGGCAGCGGTAGTGCTGGTGGGAGAGGGGATAGAGGTGGTAAAGTAGCAACTGGTGGTAGTGGGACTACTGGTGGAAGAGGTGCAACTGGTGGCAGCGGTAGTGCTGGTGGAAGAGGAGAAACTGGTGGATATGGAACTGTTGGAGGGAGTGGAGCAATTGGTGGTAGTGGCAGTGTTGGTGGCAAAGGAGCAACTGGTGGTAGGGGAAGTGGTATTGGAAGCTCATCATCCTCGCATGATTCACCTGAAGTAGGAATTATTGGTGGTAGAGGAGCAACTGGTGGAAGTGGAACTGCTGGAGGTAGAGGAGCAACTGGTGGAAGTGGGGCTACTGGTGGGAGAGGTGCAACTGGTGGCAGTGGGCCTACTGGTGAGAGAGGTGCAACTGGTGGCAGTGGGGCTACTGGAGGGAGAGATGCTACTGGTGGTAGCGGAAGTGCGGGTGGGAGAGGGGATACTGGTGGTAATGGAAGTGCTGGAGGGAGTGGAGCAGTTGGTGGTAGTGGGAGTGTTGGCGGCAAAGGAGCAACTGGTGGTAGGGGAAGTGGTATTGGAAGCTCATCATCCTCGCATGATTCACCTGAAGTAGGAATTATTGGTGGTAGTGGAGCAACTGGCGGTAGTGGAACTGCTGGAGGTAGAGGAACAACTGGTGGCAGTGGGGCTACTGGTGGGAGAGGTGCAACTGGTGGCAGCGGTAGTGCTGGTGGGAGAGGGGATACAGGTGGTAAAGGAGCAACTGGTGGTAGTGGGACTACTGGTGGAAGAGGTGCAACTGGTGGCAGCGGAAGTGCGGGTGGGAGAGGGGATACAGGTGGTAATGGAATTGTTGGAGGGAGTGGAGCAGTTGGTGGTAGTGGGAGTGTTGGTGGCAAAGGAGCAACCGGTGGTAGGGGAAGTGGTATTGGAAGCACATCATCCTCGCATGATTCACCTGAAGTAGGAATTATTGGTGGTAGAGGAGCAACTGGTGGTAGTGAAACTGCCGGAGGTAGAGGAACAACTGGTGGAAGTGGGGCTACTGGTGGGAGAGGTGCAACTGGTGGCAGTGGGGCTACTGGAGGGAGAGGTGCTACTGGTGGTAGCGGAAGTGCTGGTGGGAGAGGGGATACAGGTGGTAATGGAAGTGCTGGAGGGAGTGGAGCAGTTGGTGGTAGTGGGAGTGTTGGTGGCAAAGGAGCAACTGGTGGTAGGGGAAGTGGTATTGGAAGCTCATCATCCTCGCATGATTCAACTGAAGTAGGAATTATTGGTGGTAGAGGAGCAACTGGTGGAAGTGGAACTGCTGGAGGTAGAGGAGCAACTGGTGGAAGTGGGGCTACTGGTGGAAGAGGTGCAACTGGTGGCAGTGGGGCTACTGGAGGGAGAGATGCTACTGGTGGTAATGGAAGTGCTGGAGGGAGTGGAGCAGTTGGTGGTAGTGGGAGTGTTGGTGGCAAAGGAGCAACCGGTGGTAGGGGAAGTGGTATTGGAAGCTCATCATCCTCGCATGATTCATCTGAAGTAGGAATTGGTGGTAGTGGAGCAACTGGTGGTAGTGGAACTGCTGGAGGTAGAGGAGCAACTGGTGGAAGTGGGGTTACTGGTGGGAGAGGCGCAACTGGTGGCAGTGGGGCTACTGGAGGGAGAGGTGCAATCGGTGGCAGCGGTAGTGCTGGTGGAAGAGGAGAAACTGGTGGTAATGGAACTGCTGGAGGGAGTGGAGCAATCGGTGGTAGTGGAAGTGTTGGTGGCAAAGGAGCAACTGGTGGTAGGGGAAGGGGTATTGGAAGCTCATCATCCTCACATGATTCGCCTGAAGTAGGAATTATTGGTGGTAGAGGAGCAACTGGTGGTAGTGGAACTGCTGGAGGTAGAGGAGCAACTGGTGGCAGTGGGGCTGCTGGAGGGAGAGGTGCTACTGGTGGCAGCGGAAGTGCTAGTGGGAGAGGGGATACAGGTGGTAATGGAAGTGATGGTGGTAAAGTAGCAACTGGTGGTAGTGCGACTACTGGTGGGAGAGGTGCAACTGGTGGCAGCGGTAGTGCTGGTGGAAGTGGAGAAACTGGTGGCAATTGAACTGCTGGAGGAAGTGAAACAATTGGTGGTAGTGGGAGTGTTGGTGGCAAAGGAGCAACCGGTGGTAGGGGAAGTGGTATTGCAAGCTCATCATCCTCGCATGATTCACCTGAAGTAGGAATTATTGGTGGTAAAGGAGCAACTGGTGGTAGTGGAACTGCTGGAGGTAGAGGAGCAACTGGTGGAAGTGGGGCTACTGGTGGGAGAGGTGCAACTGGTGGCAGTGGGGCTACTGGAGGGAGAGGTGCATTTGGTGGCAGCGGTAGTGCTGGTGGAAGAGCAGAAACTGGTGGTAATGGAACTGCTGGAGGGAGTGACCCAATTGGTGGTAGTGGGAGTGTTGGTGGCAAAGGAGCAACTGGTGGTAGGGGAAGGGGTATTGGAAGCTCATCATCCTCGCATGATTCACCTGAAGTAGGAATTATTGGTGGTAGAGGAAAAACTGGTGGTAGTGGAACTGCTGGAGGTAAAGGAGCAACTGGTGGAAGTGGGGCTACTGGTGGGAGAGGTGCAACTGGTGGCAGTGGGGCTACTGGAGGGAGAGGTGCAACTGGTGGCAGCGGTAGTGCTGGTGGAAGAGGAGAAACTGGTGGTAATGGAACTGCTGGAGGGAGTGGAGTAGTTGGTGGTAGTGGCAGTGTTGGTGGCAAAGGAGCAACCGGTGGTAGGGGAAGTGGTATTGGAAGCTCATCATCCTCGCATGATTCACCTGAAGTAGGAATTATTGTTGGTAGGGGAAGTGGAATAGGAAGCTCATCATCTTCACATGATTCACCTGAAGTAGGAATTATTGGTGGTAGAGGAGCAACTGGTGGAAGTGAAACTGCTGGAGGTAGAGGAGCAACTGGTGGCAGTGGGGCTACTGGAGGGAGAGATGCTACTGGTGGTAGCGGAAGTGCGGGTGGGAGAGGGGATACTGGTGGTAATGGAAGTGCTGGAGGGAGTGGAGCAGTTGGTGGTAGTGGGAGTGTTGGTGGCAAAGGAGCAACTGGTGGTAGGGGAAGTGGTATTGGAAGCTCATCATCCTCACATGATTCTTCTAATTTAGATAGTGCAGGGGGCAGTGGAGCAATTGGCACTGGAAGTGCTGGTGGTAATGGAACTACAGATGGCAGGGGAGCAACTGGTGGTAGAGCGACTACTGGTGGGAGAGGTGCAACTGGTGGCAGAGATAGTGCTGGTGGAAGAGAAGAAACTGGTGGCAGTGGGGCTACTGGTGAAAGAGGTGCAACTGGTGGCAGAGGTAGTGC
The DNA here is from genome assembly GCA_948107695.1 of Meliscaeva auricollis. Lineage (NCBI taxonomy): Eukaryota > Metazoa > Arthropoda > Insecta > Diptera > Syrphidae > Meliscaeva > Meliscaeva auricollis. Next base: position 79,770,199 of record OX403618.1, read on the forward strand.
TGGTGGAAGCGGAGAAACTGGTGGTAAGGTAGCAACTGGTGGCAAGGGAAGTGGTATTGGAAGCTCCTCATCCTCACATGATTCTTCTAATTTAGATAGTGCAGGGGGCAGTGGAGCAATTGGCACTGGAAGTGCTGGTGGTAATGGAACTACAGATGGCAGGGGAGCAACTGGTGGTAGAGCGACTACTGGTGGGAGAGGTGCAACTGGTGGCAGAGATAGTGCTGCTGGAAGAGAAGAAACTGGTGGCAGTGGGGCTACTGGTGAAAGAGGTGCAACTGGTGGCAGTGGGGCTACTGGTGGGAGAGGTGCAACTGGTGGCAGTGGGGCTACTGGTGGGAGAGGTGCAACTGGTGGCAGTGGGGCTACTGGTGGGAGAGGTGCAACTGTTGGTAGTGGGACTACTGGTGGGAGAGGTGCAACTGGTGGCAGCGGTAGTGCTGGTGGAAGAGGAGAAACTGGAGGTAATGGAACTGCTGGTGGGAGTGAAGCAATTGGTGGTAGTGGGAGTGTTGGCGGCAAAGGAGCAACTGGTGGTAGGGGAAGTGGTATTGGAAGCTCATCATCCTCACATGATTCACCTGAAGTAGGAATTATTGGTGGTAGAGGGGCAACTGGTGGTAGTGGAACTGCTGGAGGTAGAGGAGCAACTGGTGGAAGTGGGGCTACTGGTGGGAGAGGTGCAACTGGTGGCAGTGGGGCTACTGGAGGGAGAGATGCTACTGGTGGTAGCGGAAGTGCGGGTGGGAGAGGGGATACAGGTGGTAATGGAAGTGCTGGAGGGAGTGGAGCAGTTGGTGGTAGTGGGAGTGTTGGCGGCAAAGGAGCAACTGGTGGTAGGGGAAGTGGTATTGGAAGCTCATCATCCTCACATGATTCACCTGAAGTAGGAATTATTGGTGGTAGAGGGGCAACTGGTGGTAGTGGAACTGCTGGAGGTAGAGGAGCAACTGGTGGAAGTGGGGCTACTGGTGGGAGAGGTGCAACTGGTGGCAGTGGGGCTACTGGTGGGAGAGGTGCAACTGGTGGCAGTGGGGCTACTGGTGGGAGAGGTGCAACTGGGGGTAGTGGGACTACTGGTGGGAGAGGTGCAACTGGTGGCAGAGGTAGTGCTGGTGGAAGAGGAGAAACTGGAGGTAATGGAACTGCTGGTGGGAGTGAAGCAATTGGTGGTAGTGGGAGTGTTGGCGGCAAAGGAGCAACTGGTGGTAGGGGAAGGGGTATTATAAGCTCATCATCCTCACATGATTCACCTGTAGTAGGAATTATTGGTGGGAGAGGTGCAACTGGTGGCAGTGGGGCTACTGGTGGGAGAGCTGGTGGCAGTGGTAGTGCTGGTGGGAGAGGGGATATAGGTGGTAATGGAAGCGCTTGTGGTAAAGGAGCAACTGGTGGTAGTGGGACTACTGGTGGAAGAGGTGCAACTGGTGGCAGCGGTAGTGCTGGTGGAAGAGGAGAAACTGGTGGTAATTGAACTGCTGGAGGGAGTGTAGCAGTTGGTGGTAGTGGGAGTGTTGTTGGCAAAGGAGCAACTGGTGGTAGGGGAAGGGGTATTATAAGCTCATCATCCTCACATGATTCACCTGAAGTAGGAATTATTGGTGGGAGAGGTGCAACTGGTGGCAGTGGGGTTAGTTTAGGGAGAGGTGTTACTGGTGGCACCTGTAGTGCTGGTGGAAGAGGAGAAACTGGTGGTAATGGAACTGCTGGAGGGAGTGTAGCAGTTGGTGGTAGTGGGAGTGTTGGTGGCAAAGGAGCAACCGGTGGTAGGGGAAGTGGTATTGGAAGCTCATTATCCTCGCATGATTCACCTGAAGTAGGAATTATTGGTGGTAGAGGAGCAACTGGTGGTAGTGGAACTGCTGGAGGTAGAGGAGCAACTGGTGGAAGTGAGGCTACTGGTGGCAGTGGGGCTACTGGAGGGAGAGGTGCAATTGGTGGCAGCGGTAGTGCTGGTGGAAGAGGAGAAACTGGTGGTAATGGAAGTGCTGGAGGGAGTGGAGCAATTGGTGGTAGTGGGAGTGTTGGTGGCAAAGGAGCAACTGGTGGTATTGGAAGGGGTATTGGAAGCTCATCATCCTCACATGATTCACCTGAAGTAGGAATTATTGGTACGAGAGGTGCAACTGGTGGCAGTGGGGCTAATGGAGGGAGAGGTGCAACTGGTGGCAGTGGGACTACTGGTGGAAGAGGTGCAACTGGTGGCAGCGGTAGTGCTGGTGGAAGAGGAGAAACTGTAGGTAATGGAACTGCTGGTGGGAGTGAAGCAATGGGTGGTAGTGGGAGTGTTGGCGGCAAAGGAGCAACTGGTGGTAGGGGAAGTGGTATTGGAAGCTCATCATCCTCACATGATTCACCTGTAGTAGGAATTATTGGTGGGAGAGGTGCAACTGGTGGCAGTGGGGATACTGGAGGGAGAGGTGCTACTGGTGGCAGCGGTAGTGCTGGTGGGAGAGGGGATACTGGTGGTAATGGAAGTGCTGGTGGTAAAGGAGCAACTGGTGGTAGTGGGACTACTGGTGGGAGAGGTGCAACTGGTGGCAGCGGTAGTGCTGGTGGAAGAGGAGAAACTGGTGGTAATGGAAGTGCTGGAGGGAGTGGAGCAATTGGTGGTAGTGAGAGTGTTGGTGGCAAAGGAGCAACCGGTGGTAGGGGAAGCGGAATAGGAAGCTCATCATCCTCACATGATTCACCTGAAGTATTAATTATTGGTGGTAGAGGAGCAACTGGTGGAAGTAGAACTGCTGGAGGTGGAGGAGCAACTGGTGGAAGTGGGGCTACTGGTGGGAGAGGTGCAACTGGTGGCAGTGGGGCTACTGGTGGGAGAGGTGCAACTGGTGGCAGTGGGGCTACTGGTGGGAGAGGTGCAACTGGTGGTAGTGGGATTACTGGTGGGTGAGGTGCAACTGGTGGCAGCGGTAGTGCTGGTGGAAGAGGAGAAACTGGAGGTAATGGAACTGCTGGTGGGAGTGAAGCAATTGGTGGTAGTGGGAGTGTTGGCGGCAAAGGAGCAACTGGTGGTAGGGGAAGTGGTATTGGAAGCTCATCATCCTCACATGATTCACCTGTAGTAGGAATTGTTGGTGGGAGAGGTGCAACTGGTGGCAGTGGGGATACTGGAGGGAGAGGAGCTACTGGTGGCAGCGGTAGTGCTGGTGGAAGAGGAGAAACTGGAGGTAATGGAAGTGCTGGTGGTAAAGGAGCAACTGGTGGTAGTGGAACTGCTGGAGGTAGAGGAGCAACTGGTGGAAGTGGGGCTACTGGTGGGAGAGTTGCAACTGGTGGCAGTGGGGCTACTGGAGGGAGAGGTGCAACTGGTGGCAGCGGTAGTGCTGGTGGAAGAGGAGAAACTGGTGGTAATGGAACTGCTGGAGGGAGTGGAGCAATTGGTGGTAGTGGGAGTGTTGGTGGCAAAGGAGCAACTGGTGGTAGGGGAAGCGGAATAGGAAGCTCATCATCCTCACATGATTCACCTGAAGTAGGAATTATTGGTGGTAGAGGAGCAACTGGTGGTAGTGGAACTGCTGGAGGTAGAGGAGCAACTGGTGGAAGTGGGGCTACTGGTGGGAGAGGTGCAACTGGTGGCAGTGGGGCTACTGGAGGGAGAGATGCTACTGGTGGTAGCGGAAGTGCGGGTGGGAGTTGGGATACAGGTGGTAATGGAAGTGCTGGAGGGAGTGGAGTAGTTGGTGGTAGTGGGAGTGTTGGTGGCAAAGGAGCAACCGGTGGTAGGGGAAGTGGTATTGGAAGCACATCATCCTCGCATGATTCACCTGAAGTATGAATTATTGGTGGTAGAGGAGCAACTGGTGGTAGTGGAACTGCTGGAGGTAGAGGAGCAACTGGTGGAAGTGGGGCTACTGGTGGGAGAGGTGCAACTGGAGGCAGTGGGGCTACTGGTGGGAGAGGTGCAACTGGAGGCAGTGGGGCTACTGGAGGGAGAGGTGCTACTGGTGGCAGTGGTAGTGCTGGTGGGAGAGGGGATACAGGTGGTAATGGAAGGGCTGGTGGTAAAGGAGCAACTGGTGGTAGTGGGACTACTGGTGGGAGAGGTGCAACTGGTGGCAGCTGTAGTGCTGGTGGAAGAGGAGAAACTGGTGGCAATGGAACTGCGGGAGGGAGTGGAGCAATTGGTGGTAGTGGGAGTGTTGGTGGCAAAGGAGCAACTGGTGGTAGGGGAAGGGGTATTGAAAGCTCATCATCCTCACATGATTCACCAGAAGTAGAAATTATTGGTGGGAGAGGTGCAGCTGGTGGCAGTGGGGCTACTGGAGGGTGAGGTGCTACTGGTGGCAGCGGTAGTGCTGGCGGGAGAGGGGACACAGGTGGTAATGGAAGTGCTGGTGGTAAAGGAGCAACTGGTGGTAGTTGGACTACTGGTGGGAGAGGTGCAACTGGTGGCATAGGTAGTGCTGGTGGAAGAGGAGAAACTGGTGGTAAAGTAGCAACTGGTGGCAAGGGAAGTGGTATTGGAAGCTCCTCATCCTCACATGATTCTTCTAATTTGGAAAGCGCAGGAGGCAGTGGAGCTATTGGCACTGAAAGTGTTGGTGGTAATGGAACTACAGATGGCAGGGGAGCAACTGGTGGCAGAGCGACTAGTGGTGGTAGTGAAGTATTTGGTGGCAAGGGTAGGTTTATCGGCTTCCCATCTTCGTCACAAGATTCTTCACATGAAGTTGATGGTAGCGCAATCGGTGGCAAGGAGGCAACTGGTAGTGGAGGAAGTATTGGTGGTAGGGGAGCTATTGATGGTGTTGCAAGTACTGGGGGAAGAGGAAGTATTGGGGCGATAGTGTTTACCGTAGGTAATGGAACGATTGGTGACATTGGAAGCCCATTATCTTCACAGGATTCTTCACAAGGATGTGATGGCAGTGGTACTACGGTTGGAAGAGGAGCTGCTGCAGGTAGTGAAGCAACTGGTGGTAGTGGAAGTACTGGTGGTGGATTAGAGGACATTGTTGTTAGTGGAACTAATGAGGGGTCTACTGTTGAAATTGGTGTTGTTGGTGGAATGAGGTCCACTGGCGGAAGTTGAGCTATTTGTGGTGTTACAGGCGCTGTGGCTGGTGTTGGTAATGGAGTTATTGGTGGAAGAGGTACACCTGTTGCAACTGGATCTGGTATAGATGAGGGCAGTGGGGCTGTCAGTGATAATGGTGGAGATATCGTTGGTTCCGATATCGCTTGTGATGGTGGTAATGCAGGTGCTGTTGGCACGTTTGAAGAAATATCTCCTGCAATTAAAAGCAAAAAGCAATTTTATTCCATGCTCTGAATTTAAGCATTTTGGTGGTTTATGTGTGTATATTGTAGTTAGTGCATGTTGAGGTATTAGTGTTGTTTGATTTGGGAGTGATAGGTTTTATTAAATAGGTGGTTGAAGGAGCATTCAGAAGTTTTTGTGGTCAAATAATGTAACATTTGATAAAAGAGTGTAAAAGAGTTCATGTTGTCCACTTCATTTATTTTTGTTGTTGGTGTTTTTGTTTGCGATTTGTGTTGCAAATGTGTGTTGCAAATGTGTGTCTTGCGAACCTTACCTTTTTTAAATTGCTCAAAAGCAGCCTTAAACTTTTGACCAATGTTGATTGGCACATTTATATTCACAAAGGCATTCTTAACTTGTCTTATGTTTTCATCTGAATTCATAATGTTTTTTTTTTTATAAGCGATGGAATATATTATAGAAATAATATATAGTGGGGGATGAGAAAGGGAAGAGGATTAGGACATGGCAAAAACAATATAAATAATGGTTTATGATTATGCTCCTTAATTTGGTCCACTCGACCTCAATAAGGAACTCTTTATAATAAATCTTACCTTGGAGTTCGGGTTTCAGTAGCGGTGATGGTAGAGGTGCTGGTAATGGTGTTGCTAGCGCTGCTGGTAGTGGTGCTGGTAATGGCGTTGGTAGCGCTGCTGGTAGTGGTGCTGGTAATGGTGTTGGTAGCACTGCTGGTAGTGGTGCTGGAAGTGATGTTGGTAGTGCTGCTGGTAGTGGTGCTGGTAATGGTGTTGGTAGTGCTGTTGGCAGTGGTGCTGGTAGCGCTACTGGTAGTGGTGTTTGTAGCGGTGCTGGTGGCAATGTTTCATCTTCAATTGAACTTGAATCATCACACTCAGAAGATTCATCAATTTCATCAGATATATCTTCGGGGGAATACATTGATGGAATAAGCATATCTCTGGGTGACATGTAGTTGCATTTTGATCCAGGAAGACATTTGCCTTGCAATATGTCAAAACAAGTTCCTTCGGGACACTTGTAACGTGTCTGTAGGAAAGCGCCATCTATCTTCCCGCTACAAGTGTAATACAATGAGCAATCCAGAGGAGAACGATATGTTCCAGGTCTAGAACAGGGTGGAAATTTATCCTCACAATTCGATGGAATATATGTGCTTTTGTCGGAGATCTACATATATGAGAAATAAATAAATGAAGAGGTGCATTAGATACAGGGGCAAAAAAAAACTGTCACACCCGGAGCAAAAAAAAAACACTTACTTGCGTCGGTATGCATTTGTTACGATAAGAGCACCTTCTTGTCATCGGAGAGTAAGTCGAAGTACCAGGACAACAGAAAACTTGTTTTCGGAAGTCTTGTCCATCATAGTCACAGAAATAGAACAATGAACAGTTTGACGGAACCGGAAACCGTCCTAAAACGATAACAAATCAAAATGTTTTGGTTAAATTGACAGTTGACTACTATTGAAAAAAGTTGAGAATCGAAACAAAATATCGAAATTCAATGAATTTTACAGTTGTAGTTTGTTGTCAAATCAACTTACCTTGTTCTGTGCAAGCAGGCACAATATCAGCTGGGGGGAATGTAACAAACCGTTGTTTAACACATTTCTTACGTTTATCATCGAAAATCTATAACAAAATCGAATAACAAAAATATAAATTCATCTGTCAAATGTGTCTATTACTTAAGTGCACTTACTTGCAAGCTTGGACATTTTCCAAAGATTACAGCATCTTTCTTACAAACATAATAGTACTCCTTCTGTTCGGGATGAGATTTCGGTCCTATATAGTTGTTTGCACAACGTTTGTTCTACAATAAAGTAAATATTAATCAATTTTATTATTGATGTCTATTTGAATAAGCAAAACAATTGCAAACTTACATAATCGCAGAGAAGTGGTTTACCACCTCCGGGAAAACTACGAAAAGCACCACTACGTGCATCGTAAAACATTCCAGGTGGGGCAAAGTGTTGCTAAAAATTGAAATATAAACACGTTTTATTACTTTTGTTTTTATTTAACTTTGGTATCAAAGTCAAGGTGAGAGATTTGGTTTACAAAAAAAAAAAAAAAAAATGTAATCGAACCCCAAAATAAAAGCTTCGTATCCATAATATTGCTTTGTTTAGTAGTGTTTTCCGATTAAGTTATTAGTTTTAATTTAAGTCAATTTCCATTGGAATGCGAATGCATAACTTATCTAGTAGATAAAATTGAACAACCAAAAGTATTTACTTTAAACCTAAGTATTTTTGGGTACATTCAACTCTTGGTATGAGAGTTCGAAGTACTTCAAGGAAGTTCAATGGAACATACCTTAAAATGAAGTTTATGAACAATTTCAGCATTCTCTCATTCTGATGAGAAATACTTTATTAGCCATATGAAATTCATTATCAAATTCTTGTACGCTTTGGTTGTGATAAACTTATAAAACTTAACGAAAACTGAACGAAACACAGAATTTGTCCAGAACTTTGGACATAGCCCCGCGTGTGTTCCGAAAATTATGAATATTATTGAGATTTCTGAAAGCTCAAAAATTCCAAAATGAGAAAAGAGAAGTTTTGACAGTTTGGTGAAAAGCCCTTATGAGAATTCTCTATCAAGAGATCTTAGAATCGTGATTTTTTTTATAAAGAACAACCAACACACACACGAAATTAAAACAAAATATTCTCGTGTGAAATGAATCTGTGGAATAAGATTTCAAGAATACTATATAAAACTGTCAAATGAACACGGCTTTTATAAAAAAAAGGACTGAGTTTAAACCAAATAAGCATGCGCTTATAGTATTATGTGGTGCGATGTGTCACTTTTCTTAACATAGTGGGCGTTATTAAGTACATACACCGTTAAGTTTCACTGTTAATCAGAATCTCTGCATTATTTCTTTTCGTTATGTCTAAGCACTGAACAAGGCACAAGCAAACAAATCAATCTTAGGGTGGGCACACAAGATGGCACAGGGATGTTATAATTGAGAATTTGCATTATTTTCTTTTCTTATAGCTTAAGTTTTACTTACATCTCCGATTGGTGATTGTGAAACATATCTGGCATCGGTGTAGTAATTTGTTAGTAAACATTCCAAACTCACAAAAAATGTGAGAATGGATATTCTAAAATCTCTCATGTTGTTCCGTAGGTTGATTTTTGTAGCCTCTTATGAGTTTTATATTATTTTTTTTTAACTTTTTAACACAGAAAAATTAATTTAATTATTCACAATAGACATTCTAAAAAAAAACAAAACACACAAAGTATTTTTCGTTTTTAATTATTTTTTTGTTGTTTGATATATAAAGGGAACCCGGCGTATCCTATTCTTTAATCCGCGAAATTTTACAAACTTTCTTTGCCTTAGGACCGAAAAGCAGAAGAAGCAATGAACTATCTTCTGCCAGCTCTGGTTCGATTATAATGCTTTTCGAAGTTGTGTCTGGGGTTAAATTACGAAAATCTATTTGACATTGGTTTCTTCAGATCGTGCTTTGTTTTAGATTTTTGCTACAAATTGTTGTCTTAGTTTCCATTAAGAAAAAAACTAGACAAAAGATTGGTGAAAAATTAAAAAAAAAAAAAAAATTAAATGGTAAAAATGTGCAGACAAGTAAGTTTAGAAGACATTTTTTTTTCTTTCTTGATTTTTATTTTTATTTTATTTCTTGATTTACACACGTTTGTATGCGAAAATGCGAAACAATAGTTTATAATGAAATTTTGATTTTTGTGTTGGTTAGCAATAACACATCTGTTGGGGGCATTTTGATTTTACTAACTTATGTTTTTGAACGCATCTGGCATTGATAACATTGAGAACATGACAGAATTCTATGATTTTGGCATAAACGTGCGTGACTTAATTTAATGGTTAGTCTGCATGTGTTCTGATTAAAAAATATTGTTTTAGTAAGTTTTTTTTTTGCTAACCATTTTGAGATTGCAATCAGAGAATCTCATTGGTAAGCTATTAGAAGTGTTACGACGCTTATAGTTTTCCTATTATAGATAAAATTGTCTGGAACTTGTTTTTTTTTAAGAAAATGTCTAATCAAACACTTGTTACCACAATTTTTGAAGTTATCTTCGGGCTAATAATAGGAAACAATATGCAGACACTCTTCTAAAACAAACATATTAAGACGCGTCGGTTATCGCATTGAGACATAAGCTATGTGGGAAATCAAATTCAATTTTAATAATCACAAACGTGTTTTCTTCTAGATGTGTAATCATTTTCTATTACATTCTATTCGAAAAACAAAACAAATCAATTGCTTAGCAATATAATTTGTTTTTATAATTATATACAAAAGTTTGTGGTTTCAGTGTTACACAGTTTGAAGAAAATACCGCTATTAACTGTGTATAGGTACTTATTTTATTCTAGTCAACTAGAAGAAGTAACACTTAAGTTTAAATTTAATTAATTAATTTAATTTTTTATTTTGAAAAGAAAACCTATGGCTGCGATTAAGTATATGGCCCAATTTCATCGGTCACTAGCTATAGAATAGATAGATTCAATAAGGATTTTAATGGAACGTCAATGTAAGCTCATCGTAAAGGTGGTAAAGTTGTAAAATTGTAAATGTAGTCAATGAGCTGTCCAAATTGTTTGTTGATCTAGATCCAATGACGATAGTCCACATGAATCAATCGTGAAAAGGAGAGAACAATATTTTCAAAAAAGGTAAGCAGGAATTAGATAAGTTGTAAAGTCGAAGAGTTGAATGAAGGGAAGCAGCGTTGCGTCATTGGTCATCGTAATACCACTGACTTTGACTATAATGCGGATGGCAAAATATCAAAGTTTTTTTTTTAACAATCCAGCTTACCGGATAGGCAATCGTTTTAGTGTTTAGCTTCATAGTATCAAATTTGAGATCAAGTCGGTAACCCTAACCGCTATCAACAATGTGAACCCTCCTATTCTCTTGTTTTTCGGTAAGCCAGTCAATGGGCGTGTCCCACAAAGAGAAATGTCTGAAGGCACATACATTTTTTTAAATAGGGCAACAAATCTCAGTTGTAAATATTTACAATATTCCCAAGTTTTCGAGAAAAAAATTTATGGATTCATTTATCAGTAAAATTTTTTTTCGGTGGAATGGGCCTAATGTGAAGGCCCCTCTAAAACGTCAGTTGCATTTCCCAGTTTTTATATGTCACATTTACACGACTGAACAAATGCCACGGTTCTCAGGATATTTATTGTCATAATCGTATGTTATATTGGAACAAAAAATAATAAGGGTAATAATATGTCAGACTATTAGTCTTGACGTTCAAAGGACATTAAGTACTTTCTTTTGCAAGGCCCTGATTGGTCAGATATCACTGAAATTTCGGATTTAACGAATCAGGGTCCCCAAAAGTTAGTACTAATTGTCAAATTCGGTCCTTGGAACGTAAGGAGTGGCATTTTAAGTTGTGTGATACTTGCTTTAGCCCAGTTACGTTCTGATAAAAGAACCTATTTTATTGCGTCTTGTTGCGTGTGACACTTATGACAGTTCAATCGTTCTGAAGTTAGCGGGTTCTGATCTGATCTGGGTGCAAGGCAAGGAATGTTCAAATTTAGTTTCGTGTATGAAACTGTTAGCCAAAATAAAATAGAAATTCAATAGATTTTGGGAAAGAGTGTTTAAAATTAAAGATCATTTGACAGGTTAGGGAAATACTCAATAGGCGTTTAAAAGGTGAATTTGTATGCGATCAGACAAAATAATAGGGACATTCATGCAACCGTGGTAAACGTGGTAAGCCTGATAAATGTAGTTAACATGTCAAAATTTGTATGGAAATGACAGTTAGTTTACCAAGTAAACCAAAAGTTTACCAGGTTATTATAGGGGTATTCCCCTATACCTATAAATATAGTAAAGTGGGCAAAGTTTTGACCGCTATTAAAATTTTAAAATCTGAAAAAAGAAACATGTTTCAAACAAATCTTAATGGTGACACTTCAGAAGTGGGTGTGTGATCCATGGTCACTGGCAACAAAAATTTTAATTTAATTTAGAAATCATTAAAAGCTTATGCGGTTTTTTTTTAAGAACTGAAAATTCAGAGTTCCTATAGACCTTCCTTAAAAACCCTTAACTATGCTTGACATTTAATTGGCAGTTTTATAATTCATTAAGAAAAGTTAAAATTTTTAACAATATTTTTTTTCTGTAGGTGTCTCATTACGGTGTGTGTAAAATATTTCCAACCCATTAATGCTAAGTTTGCAGTGTCTTTTTTCTGGTCTGGCTTATTAAAATTCCAACGTTGACCACCCGTCAAGCACACGAAAACCTACTATCAGCACTCAATTGGATTGTCGACCAAATTTTATTTTTTGATTCATATTTCATGTTCCGATTCTTTTCATATTTTCTTTTCTTTTGTGCTGTAAACGATGCATTTATACCAACTGCCTCGTACATACTAACAGTTTGTATTTGTTTTTGGTTTGTAATCCGATCTTTTTCCCATGACTTTGTACTTTTAAACTTGTGCAACCGAAAAAAATTGCATTCATGTAAAAATGTATGAATCAATTTATAACCAAAACAAAAATGTAGGTATGTGTATATTATGAATGTACCTTTATTTTGGAATTAACAATAAATTTAATGAAAATTTCAGTGGGTTTGTGAAACTGGCGCTTTTTTCATTGATTATTTTGATTTATGTCAAAATTAAATTTACATTTCATTGTAGATTTAAAAAGGTCGTGCTATCTTGGTCAGTAAAAAGTATAAGATAACAGCTGTGTTTTATTTGTAAACTCAGTGCTCAGTAATGTAAATTTCCCTCGGTATATAAACAAAGCAGTACTGTCAATATTTTGGTCAGTCAAAGTGGTGTCAATTGATCCTTGTGTGGTGAAGGACAGAGTACCTATATATCGTATTGAATGTCAATTTTTGACGTTTTATTTGTTGCTGAGTCAGTACCTGTATAGCGTATTGAATGTCAATTTTTGATGTTTTATTTGCTAAGTACTGAGCTTAAAAATAAAACATAGCTAATGGCATTTAATAAGTGTGTTCAATGACGTTGTTCTGGACTGTTTGGAACACAAAAGTACAACCTTTTGTTGTTCAATGAGTTTTTTTTTCTGTTCTAGACTGTTCTAGTTTGCTGTTCAATGACGCTGTCTGGAATAGTTTAGAACATGATTTTCTGTTCTTGCTTTTGAGTCAGAACAGATTCGTGAGAACTGTCAAATGTGTTTGTTGTTGTTGTTGTCTATTCTGACGTTTCTCACGAGACTGTTCTGATCTGTCCTGTTCTGTTCTAACTATTTCCTCGTTGTACACAGCTAATGTTTCACCATAGTAGCGTAGTGAGTTTAATTGTTTAGCATTTTATTTGTTACTGAATACTGAGCTTACAAATAAACACGACTATCATTGAATCTACTCTGCAAAGAAAACTTCACATACGTAAGTTAGGTATATGCAGACAAGATGATATTTGATAAATAGTTTATTAAATATTATGAAATCATTGAAAATGTAGAATTCTTCTTGAAATTAATAATAAAATGATGTAATTTCTAACTCATCATCTCTATGGAATGTTTTGCAAAATGTTAATCTCCGAAACGTGTTCATACAAAAGTTGTGTTTAGGGTATTGCTAATCAACTTTAAACTTGTGATAGCTAAAGAATTCTTTTAAATAATGCGCATCATAATGAAGTGAATGTTTTGCTAGGGGTAAACTATATTATCGTTATGAGGAACTGCCCTAATTTCTGTAATATCAATTCTTCAACTGAAAATACCTAAACCATAAAAGAAAATATGGCTAAAACAGTCTCCCTTCCACCGCAACGCATTCTCTGGATTCTGTAATTGGGGTTATAAATTTTAGAGGACACTTGTCTAACAAGAACTTATGATAGGGAAAACTTTTGCACTTTCGATGCAGGTTTTGATTTTCTTTTCCTTTCCACAAAAGCTTTATTTTTGTATACATGATATATAAATAATCACCTTTGCTTATATAAGCTGTGTTCAACAAGGAAATAGTTAGAATAGAACAGGACAGAGCAGAACAGTTTCGTGAGAAACGTCAGAACAGAAAACAACAACAAACACATTTGACAGTTCTCACGGATTTATTCTAACCTCTTCTGACTCAAATGCAGGTATAGAAAATCTTGTTCTCAACAAAAAGTTGCATTTACTTTTCTGTTCCGAACAGTCCAGAACAACGTCATTGAACATAGCTATGCTATTGTGTTTAAATGGTTGGAAAGATGGAAGAGAATGATGTTCCGTTTCGTAAAAGAGTGAACGAAACTTAACGAAAGGCACTATTAAAAGATTTTGGGTGAATTATATGAACTTTTTTTATGAGCTGATAAAAGAAGTTCATCTAAGGCACCCACAATTGTTTATTGCTACTGTTTGTTTAGTTTTGTTTAGTATTTTGTTCACCTGAATAAATCATCAATAATCACTGAGCAAGAATTTCAATTGACTTGACTGCACCACCTTTAAATTATTCCAAAACTAGTTTCAAATGATTTCTCACACCCCTAGATCCATTCAATTAAATGGATAAAATAAACTGACCAGCTCTACATGCTTGCATCGAGTGTGAACTTACCAAATATCAAACTATGAATAAAAAATTAATTGAGGCCATTTGTATTGTATATGTTTATTTCATAGAACGTTATTTCTTAATTAAATCTTAAAATTATTTATAAATGCAACGTATAAGAAATTAAGTTTATTCAATTTCAAAAATGCTTACACTTTAGGTATTATTTGTCTCTTTTTTTATCAAATCGAAACGATTTTTATCGTCATAAATATGAAAATATTACGAATTTCATATTTTTGTTTAAAGGATTTTTTACTTTTGTGCAAAAAATATATAAGAACTAAAATATTATTTTCTAGTTCTAGTGAAAAATTGGATAACATCATCTGAATGTTTTATTTATATTTATTTTTAAAAATATTGATTGAATTAAATTTTATAATCAATCACAGGTGCAAACTGTATGAGCTTCTATGTAAATAAAATAATAAAATTTAACTGATATTTATATTATTTTAACTAAATTATAGTCTTATATAATAAAAGAAAAATATCCATATAAAAAAATTACGAGTAGAATCTAAAAAAAAAAACATTTTATAATGTAATTTAATATATTTTTTGGTTTTACATAGTATATCATCGCGCGTTGATTTTAGGATTGAAGATAAAAAAGTAATCTTTTTGGTTTTGGTTATTTACGGAATTTCTATTCTGAACTCAGACATTATGATTGTCACCTTCCTCCGAAAGACTTCGCAGAGATCTATAAAAAGAGGAATTTAAATTGAAATATATTACATTTTTGTATATTTTGTAAATTAAAAACTAAAAATTTTATAAAAGCCAAAATCAACAAAAATTGGCCAAACTGACCAACAAATTAAAAAAAAGATGTTGCGCATACGCTCCAATGTACGTTTATTTAATAAATCAATTTATTGCTTCATCAGTTCTTATAACTAAAAAAAATTGTTCTCAAGAGTGTTTTGAAAGAGTAGGATTGTCCCAAGCTTTTTTACCTCAGAATCGTCTCTGAATTAAATGAATAAATCCAACAAATCAACAGTACTTTTAGAATTAGGCGTGCTCAGAAAAGTCCAATTTGTGGCAATACAGTAGTTTAAAAAGGGAATTTATGCAAATACGTAAGAACGATCTGTCAAAAACTTGACTTCCCATAAAAAAATTGGCAGCCGCTTACCACATTTACCATTTTACCACGTTAACGCAGAGCTTACACCATTGCATGAATACCAGTATCAGTTTGTGTTTTGGTGTAAGATTCAAAATTGTGTGCACTTCCTGGATTTTTGTGGTAAATGAATATTTATATAATATTGATAACATTTTTTGGTTTTTCAAATTATAGGGGACAAAAGCAGCAACGGTACATATTTGGATCAGATGAAACGACGATTGTATCGTGTACTCAAAGCTCACCTTGATCTTTCAAAGAGTGATGGATCTGTATAGATTGGTTCACTTGGATCATCAAATTGATTATTATTGCTAGAAGTATTATTTCGTATTGGATTCATCACTGGTATCTGACACATTCTTGCTAGATTTCTGAAAACAGAATTTCATTATGAAAATACAAAATATTGTAGAAAATCTGAGGACTATTGTTAAAATTCTTACCCAGTTGCAAAAGTTTTTTGCAATCCACCACCAAACATTGATAAATTTGGTCTAAATTGATTTGATCGTCCCGTTGATGATCCATTATTATTTATTTGACCAATTTCACTAAATCTTTCGTGAGTTCTTAGGGATGATGGAGTAAATGACGTCACTGGTGAATTACGATCTGCTATACGATTTTTGGACATTGTCTTCCAATAACGTCTGAAAATTATTTTTAAAATTATAAATTTCTTGTTAACTTTAGGGGTACTTCGTAAAATTACCGATAAGCCAATCCAGAAACAAGGCTAATGCTCATTAGTAAAATCATGAGTAAAATAACAGCTGTTAAGAGTCCATGATATTCCGATGGTGACAGACAGACTGTTTCAACAGGGGCAATTAATTTTCTAGGATATGAATCTTTTTCGATTTCTTCACGTGTTTCGAAAACCTTGTTTAAGAAAGAATGAATTCAAAACAAAAGTTTATCAATGAAAGAGTTAAGAAAAAAAATGCAAACCCACCTCGATCATTTCTCGAACTTGTTCTGGTTCCTCAACTTCTATTGTTTCACTTTTAGCGTCATCGATTTCTGTCAATGCTGAAATATGGATTTTGTGAATGATTTATATTCCAAATGAAAAAGAAACCTATTCAACTTACTATTATTAAACTCCCCACTATTCAGCACAGTTGAATTTTTCTCCTCGCTGTCTTCAATTAAATCTACCTCGGTGTCATTTAGAGATCTTCTACGGCGTCCAAACGAAGGCTCCTGACGTCCTGCAGGTCCCGGACAATAAGCCGGCTGGCAACCTTCACGGCAAGATCGAACAGTTGCTTCGAACACTAAGAAATTTGATTCGGGAATCTTGAAGGCATTAAATCGTGCTTCCAAAGTGTCTCCATCTCGAAGTTTATCAAGCTCAGGGAAAACATAAGGATCCACCGGACATCTTAATTTAAATAAATATTCAAATACCTTTTTGTTGATTTAAAATAAAAAAATCATTACCCAAATCGATCAATAAGTTGAATACTTCTTCCAGAATATGGATCTCTGGCAACTACGTTTGTTGCAAAGATATCTGTCACATGATTATAACCGTCTTGAGCCTCTAGACGGAATGTCAGAGGATCTCCCACAGCTATTGTTGTCGTAGGTCTTCCCTGATAGAGAATCATTAGACGTACCTTTGAGCTTAAGGTGTTCTCGGCTGGAAGGTACTCAATTGGTATAGGACTTCCAGATCTGTCGGGGTTAGGGAGACTTTTAAAAACAAAGGTAATGACAATCTTGGGAGGGTCTTTCAAAATGATTTTAATTATATCTTTTTCGTTCGGTAAGCCAATTAGAAAAAAAATCATTTTTTAAGAAACTCACCACTTTTACGATAGGGTTAAAATGATTAGTGTGATAGTTCTACTCGACTAACTATGGAAATAAATAATAGAAAATCTACTAAGCAGTGAGAAGAAAATTTTGTATCTAGCAAAAAATTGAAGTTGGACACTTTTTAAATTCAATCCTCTCTCTTCTTCCTATATCGCGAATAAAATAGATTTAAAAAAGTCAAAAATCCGTTGAGAATTGTTTCGAACCCTAACTGAAAGTATGCAACAGAAGATTACCATTCACATGGCTATGAGGGTAGATAAAATGATTTATACTTTAAGGAATTTCATGGCATGACATTCATGACTGAGTTTTTAAATTTTCAACGTCTAAATGAGAAATTCCCCAACATGTCTCAAAATTTAAATACAAAAAATAATCTCTTTGCCTGCTACCTAAAATATCATTGATGTGAAAACGACATGTAAATATTTTGACCTGTTAATCAATTTGTACTTCAAAAGTCTTACAAAAGCAAGTGGAGTGATACCGATATGTCCACCGACAAAAAATTTCACTGAGATACGCATCCATACATTTATGTCTGAGAAATCTCTTTAAATTACATGAAAGTGACAGGTGAGTTTTTTTGTCAACATAAAAAAAATCTCGGAGCCCTTACGGATCTATTTTTGTGGGACGCGCCTAATATGATAAATGTTTTTTTTTAGAAAAAAAGCAATATCTCTGTCTCAAGCTTCTACACGTCAAATCGACACTTTGGCCCAGTAATAACAGAAATAATCAAAATTTTTATATTTTTGTATTAGCTTTTCATGTTACAACTGTCATCGGGGAAAAGTGTTGGCTGTCAGTTTTGAGGTTGACAATGTGGTAAAAATTCCTAAGGTTTTCAAAACGTGCTGGTACGATTATTTTGACAGTTCTTATCGAATGAATGCATTCAGCAATGTGAATGGAAATTCAAACTCGCATACCTAAATGAAATTTGAAGAATATATAAGAATCCACCTAATTCGAAAACATCTTCAGTGTCACAGACTCATATCCCAATTTAGATCTGTAGCTGTGGGGCCAAAAAAAAGAAATTGAGAAGTCTTTCACACTTTCAAAAACTCCCCAATCTCTTCATCATCTCTCTTTTTTAATCAAATAAAATAATTATTATTCAAGACACTTCCAGCAAGTTCATTAGAACCTGTAAACCGCCTCTCCTGGTTCATGATAAATTGGTATCATCACAACAACTTTTGCCTAATCAGATGATCTACTTTATCAACTTCACACATCATGCGCAATTAGCTTATTTTTGCATAATCTACAATCTACTTTGTCATTAGATAGCATCTATCATTTCAGATAGCTATAGAAATTCTATATATGTATGTGTAAAACTATGTACCGCCACCAAAAGAAAACCCAAAATCATACCCAGCTCCAATGTATCCAGATGTGACAACAGCCTCGCCAGGACCTCGGAACACACAGGTCAAATTGTAGCGTTTATCTCGGCTGGTCTGAACGTTGTCCGAGAATTGCACTACCACGATATTCGTGAGTGTGTCTCCATACTAAACCGATCAACAACCCAGAATAACATAAAAGTACAAAATTAGCGCAACATTACTATGCGATTAGTTTCGGACGCAAACGACGCGAATGGATTGCATCTCTTACCCGCTGTGTTCCGCAATCGGGATAACCTTGTGGACCACTGATACGCAGCACGTTCACTGTGCCACCATTGCCGCGGAAGAAGCATCTGCAAGAGAGAGGAGAAAAAAAAATGATAAATCGAACGTAAATTCGTATATCTATGGTGAGTAATGGGAGTCGTTGGCGATGACAAACCTGTCGTAGAATCCGTAGGTGTAGATGCGGCCAATGAAACCCTCCGGGGTACGTATGGTAAACTCCATTCCCTCTTCATTGCACGTTTGTGAAACTAAACAACAACAAAAAAAAAACAACACAAATGCAAATAATGGATCATAGTAAATCCTCGAAAAGCCATCAATTACCATCCAAGCACTCGCCGTCGCTGCGACCCGCACTGCGCTCGTAAAAGTCATAATTTGCCGGATCGAATGTGTTCGGATCATGAACGTCCAATTCGCGGGAATCGCGATCGCTGAGCTCACAGTTTGGTAAATCTCGTTCATCGTAGGTGGATGCTGCGGTATCTCTGTGTCAAAGATATAGATGCGCCATGCGGAACATGTGACTATGTGAATATAGAAACTACATCTAGCATTCAAAATATACATTACCTGTAGTTGAAGCTCCTACAGATGAAGTCGCGAGATTCAATGCATTCACGTTCGCATTGGATTAGCGAAGGCACGATCAAGGCTCGCCGAACAAAGTGTCGTCGCATCTTGTGGCGAGCTGCCACTTGTTTGAAATTATCGTTCTCGTCACATCTCGTACTTGGTGGTCTAGCTGATCCGCTGGCAGAAGGACCACTGCCGTATGGTGGCGGTGCACCAATACCACTGCCGCCACCCCCGCCACTCGGTCCGCCGAGTGCTTCTGGTGGAATTTGATTGATCGAACTGCCACCGTATGGAGGACGACTGTAGGGGCTCTCATATGGTGGATATGCACCGCCACCACCACCACCTCCAGCACTACCGCCAGGACCGCTTGGTCTTCTGTAGCCTCCATCAAATTCACGATCGTATGGCGAAATGTATGGGGGTGGTGGGCGATCGCGGTCGCGATCACTATAACGGTCGTCATATTCTAGATCATAGTAGGATGGGGGCGGAATGCGATCATAGCCTGAATGAGATGGAGAATAGTGAGACATTAAATTGAAATTTCCTACAGTAGTTGTTAACTAATTTTGGTCATCATTCATCATCATTTATCATCATTATTAATTACAAGAAGTAATTATGTTAGAGAAAGGAGTTCTAATCAGGTTGAACAAAGCTTTAATTCAGGATACAGAGTGAAATGGAATGGTTTCATGATTTTTACAGTCCCAATTTGTTATTGTTGTTGTAATCGTACGAGACCTCGTGTAGCTGGAAATTTGTTCCTCCTTTTTCTCAAGCAAAAACAACATAAATGAACATGTCTTAGTGCGCTCGAGTCTCAAACTAATGAGGACTCCAATGGTATATTAAGGCCCATTTGCTGATACAAAACTCAAATATTTAACTTCACGAAGACCGCTTATATCCATCGTTAACAATATCAAAGAGTTCTTATCTTATAAAACTTTTTGGTTGAATTTCTGGCTACATAAAGCGATAAATCAAGTAAATCTAAATAACCTCATTCAAATCAACTATGCGAACACGGCTAATTTATTCATAAACTATCAACTATTATGTGACTTAGTGCAGCTCCGTGTTCCATCAACTTCCGTATACATTAAATAAGAAGTATAGGAAGGGGTGTAAGCTACACGTACAGTGTTGGTGCCCTATCTGTCAAAATGATGCCCTATCTGTCAAAATAGTGTTGTATCTAACAGTTTTATAAACTATTTTTTCAGGGTCGCGTTCAATTTTGTTAATGACGGAAAGGCGCTAGATTTTTGTATCACTTTTGCTGCAGGCAATTTTAATGTTATGTGTAATATTGTAAGTGTATTTACAGTTCTATTCATTTATTTATCTGATAAGATGAATGTTAATGCATTTTGAAACATTTTTTTATTTTTTATTAAACGATAAGTAACATACGGCCTAGCTTAATTGCATCCAACTCCACTCCGACCCTTGTACAATCACACAAGAAGATAAGTACTTCACTTCTTTTTCAGAAGAGCCATACCTGTACTTCTTAATTTAATGTGTATACCATTCAGCACCTCTGAACACGTCATATTATTACTTTATTTTGAACGCGTCCACCGGAAGTGGTTTTATGATTTGAGAGTTCAATTTTAAATGCATACAATGTATCGATAACAGATGTCAGTTAGTTCAGGCAAAAAGCTTGAAATGAATTCATTCAGAGCAGTTAACACGACAATACACAAGATAATCGTGGCGCTTCCATTTAACTTTTTGAGATTAATTTTGATGTATGAATCATTTGAGGGAAGTTGTATGAAAAACCAATATAAATAAACCAATATAATGGTGAACAGTGTATTATAGAGATCAGTGGGTTAAGCTGACCCCTACGCTCGATCTTTTAGCGAAAAGAAAAATGTTTAAATTATAGAAGAAATGTTTGGCAACACGGAACAGAATGCTCGTCGCTGATGTATGTCAGATTCGTCGCGCGAAAAAGATTAAGACATTTGATCTTATGGGCGAATCGCTGAGCGACGTCATTCTGTTTCTGATGGGTGATGTCCATACAAATTTCATCTGTTAGCGACGTCACTTAGCGGTTTCCTGAAAACCCAAAAAGCTGCTTACCCATAATAAAGAAACCACTTGAAAACCAAGGAAAAAAGCAGAACTCATTTATAAATTAAAAAAAAAGAAAATAAGCTTTTCTAAAATTTAATAAACATTTACAAAAATACGTTTTATAAATTTTATAGACGAAAAAATTGTTAACAATGTTAAAAAGATTATATATTTAATATGAGTGTGTGCTCTAACTACCCGTGACACTCACCTGGTGATGGTCTTCGTCCTCCTACTCCTCCGCCACCACCTCCTCCACTTCCACCAAAGCGATCTCCATTTCCGTATTTATAAATATCAATTGGAAAACGGTCTGTTCCTATTGGAAAACGGTTTGCTGATGTTGGATATTTACCAGTTGTTGGCGGTGGCGGAAGTGGATATCTTTTACTCGATTCTGGTTCTGGTCGTCGGGCATTCAAAATTATCTCATCTGGGGGATATCTGCCACTTTCTGGTCCGTAACGTGATGAATGCCCTCTAGGGGCATCTGGGGGATATCTTGAATCGAATGAAGATGGTCGATAACGACGATCGGGGAATATACTTTCAGGTGAATCTCTTCCCGGATAACCGGGATCTCTTGGCGGATAACGACTTGGTGGATATCTGGGTGCATATCCATCATCTGGATAGCGGGATCCACCGGGATAAGGTCGATGGTATATGGGGCCATCACCTGGTGGATATGGTCTTGTGTGTGGTATATCTCTATCTGGCAAACCATTGTCAGATATGACTGGATACCGGTCGATAGGACGTTGTGGAGTGTAACGATCACGATCTCTAGGTGGATAACGCCCTTCATCCAAGGGATATCTACCACGATCACGATCACCAAATGGTGCAGTTGGGTATCGATCTCTTTCACGATCAACAGGATATGGATAACGATCAGCATATTGATCCCGGTTGGGATAACGTTCAGGGAAACGATCACCACTTGGATAACGATCCTTACCAGGATAACGATCTTCGTCTATGGATGGATAACGTCCACGATCGGGTATAACATGGTCTCTATCTGCACCACCTGGATATCTATCACGATCAACATAGGGATCTTCTCCTCCTGGATATCGATCTCCCATAGATGTAGGATATCGATCACTACCACCACCACCACTTGTGGGTGGATAACGATCAGGGTAACGATCTCCACCACCAGCTGAAGGATATCGATCTCCTGCACCAGTTGCAGGATATCGATCCCCTCCACTCGGAGGATATCGATCTCCACCCGATGGAGGATAACGTTCCCCACTGGGATAGCGATCACCACCCGGATAACGATCTAAAATACGGTTAATGGTTAGAAAGTGCGCTAACATTGCAACTTATATTGAAATTAGAGATCTCATCTCGTGATTAGAAACATGTTAATGCAAAGTGCGATCAAATGCCATCACTTACCATAATCATTATCTGATGGATAACGATCATAAGGCTTTCCAATATCTCCAGCATGTGGATACTTTCCAGAGCCTACACCACCACCACCACCACCTGTACCGCCAGTGCCAAAGCGATCATCACCATTCTTATCCCTGTCCGATGGTGGTCTCCAGCTATTATGACCACTTCCACCATCTGTCGGCCGGCCATGACCACCGAGTCGATCATCATCAGATCCAGCACTACCGCTTCCACCAGTGCCAGGGCCGCTACCACTCCCCACAACATTAACTATAATGGTGATCAAAATAAAGTTAAACGGAGCACTCCCGATATAATTACAGCTTACGCATTAAATTCTCATAGTAATCATAGTCAGCATCGTAGATGATACGCATGCCATCCTTTTGATTATAGCGACTTAATCGACACGTCCTGAAGCGATCACTATACACCGCTGATCTTTGATGAGAGAAAAAGACAGAGTATTAAGTGCTGCTGCTGCTGCGCATGCCATTCCAGATAAACGGTAGCAGATGGCCATAGAGTCTATTGTTCTAATCTTACCTGCATTGAAAGCTTGTCTGTCGCAGGCACTCATCAAGGCACTCACTTAACGATCGCCCAGTGATCTCCGAATGGAATTCCCCACCAAGACGTGAGTTCCTATAGCGTTGGAATGCAGTGTCCGGTCGTCGGCCGCTAGAGAATAGGTGTGAAGTCACTGAATTATCCGATGGATAATCAGTTGCTCGCTCTGTTTCGAAAAAAAAAAAATTGCCAAGATCAATAAAGAGGTGATCGTAATGCCATCAGATCCATTTCAAACTCACGATTATCTAGACACACCAGATCATAGAAATGATGTGTTGGACTTGAACTGATGCTGATATCATCTTTCTGGGATATCGAATCCTCCTCGGAGAGTATACATTGCTTTGTTTGATCATCGAACTCAACCGATCGACAGAAATATCTTTGGGGAATACAAAAAATGTTTTAAGGTGATTTGCGCAAAAAAATTGAAGGCTTTAATGGGGCCAGGGATATAATTTACTTTTCAGCTCGCAGGCACATTGTTTGACATTCCTCTAGAGTCATGTTATTGAATATATCCACCTCGAAGGGACCACCAAGACGTTTGTTTTCCTCTTTAACGAATACAGCTAACCCGTCGCAACGACGTTCGGCTTTAAAGGACAAAGATGGTGGTTAAACGGTTTAACGGGCTTCGATCACTTACCATTCAAGCATGTGTTCTCTAGGTAATCGGAATTTGGATCGTCCTCTAGAAGTTCGGGATGAGTTCGTCTTGTGAATCTGGAAATATTTGTGCAAATGAAATGGAATTAGTTGGATTAGTTAAACAAATCGTTTTGTACCTGCTGAGTGTACACGTTCGCATGGTCGAATCAAAGTTTGCCGATCGGCAGACAAAGGAGAATTCGTTCAAACATTTGTCTTCGCAATCGGAACGATTGGCAGCAGTTATCTGGAAGATTTAAAGTCTCTGTCTAAAAGTGCTGAAGTTGAAAACAATTCTAAGCAAACCTCTTTAATGTCGGAAAGTGGAAGTTTTAATTTCTTCCTGGGGTGTCTTTCGTAGACATATCTTCGACTTGGGCATTCTCTCTCTGGTCTACTTGCTATTTAAATTTTAACCGTTTTAGTCAGGGAAAATAGACTTTTCTAAGATGAACTTACAAGTTAGACAAATTTCGTTGAAATGAACACTATTGGGCACCAGCATTAGGCTTCCAATACCCTCAGGTCCAGCCTGTTCACTGGTAAGGTAGCATATTGATTCCTCATATTCGGCATTGCCGCCGAATGAAGCTATTCTGCTGCCAGGTTGAAAGTCAAAACTTGTGCACGTCCGCACAAGATTATTGGTTCCGGTACGATCTCGCAGACAGAGGTCTTGACACTTTTCAAGAACTCGGAATGGTGGCGCTGTATCCCTAACCTTAAAATACGTATTAAAAAGTTGGTGTGCCCTTAGATGACTAAATTTTTCAAGACCTTACCACATCATCATCATATCCCTGGAGCTGTTGATTTGGCAAACGTTCGTATAGAACTCTTCCGAGTCCGTTTTTACATGTTGTTTGGGCTAAAAGGGCATGCTTAGTGTTTGGGCTTTATTCAAGAAGGCTTATACAATGCTTACCCCATATGCTAGTTAAATTTATGACAATAACAAATAAATATATAAGTCTAAAGAGTTTTCTATTTTTAAACATGGTTGTTTTTTTGAGTTGAAGGTGTGTCCTCTGTCGCAACTTGGGAAACTGCAATGTGCAGTGAGGTTTCTTAATTGATGTACCAGCAAAATGGATGATTGGCTGTTGGCATTTTGAATCCTTTTATGTTCTGAAAAAAAGAAAATAAGTATAACATTCTTGACATGATTCTGTTGACTTTCTCTTAAACGAATGGACTGATTTTTGTCCCCACATGTTTCGGGACAATAAACATAATAAGAACATTTTTGGGGGGAAATTGTTCACTGCGCGTGTAATAAGTCAGTAGAAGTCAGGAGAACCTACAATTTTTATGCTCTTTTCATGACAAGATTACTATCGGGGGTAAGAGGAAAAATTTCTGGAACAGCAAGCTAGTGTTAACTGTGACTTTAACCAACACCGACGTGATAATCCAATACACAAACCATTACGCTAATGATTACAACCCATTTTTGGATATGAAGGATAATAAGAGCCTGAGACGCAAAAATCAACGTCATAAGGTAGAAGGACAGGATATTGTGGGAATCGAAAGCCGTATAGTAAAGAACAAATCTAACTGCTATGTGGACCAAAATCATTAATGTAGAAATTACATTTAATTAAAATTTGCTTCTGACGTACCGGTTGAAATAATTGAGGTGAATGTATTAACTTTGTTTGAAAAAGAGTTAGTTTTTTATTTAATTCCATCTCATATAGCCGAAAAATCCGCTTCCATAACTCAAAAATTGAAATTCAAGTGACAAAAAAATACACTAAAATCAATTAAATTTAGCTACCTGTATTCTTAACATTACTAAGGCAAAATTTTCTTCGAAAAATTATCATGCACTTGCAAAAAAAAAAATAAGAAGATTCATTATTTCTATTTAAATAAAAGTTGTCCGAAGGAATATCCCTAAAAATGTAGTTACAATGACAAAATATCGAATTTTAATTCATCTAACTTGCAGATGGCGCTACAAATGGTCCTTTTTGTATGTCATGGAATTTGTTTAGCGTTATAATAATAGTTTTCTGAATGAATAAATTAATTTAAAGTGGTAATTGAAATTAAATTTAATATATAAGGAGCGTACATCAATTAAACGTCATTTCGGGAACGCCTGTATTGGTATGAATGAAGACTAAAATTAAAACTTTTGACGATGTTATGATGCAAAATCAAGACTACTGCAATAAAAACTCAAAAATATTTCGTTTGCTTTTGTTAGACAGAAAATAAACGATAATTATGATCAAAACGTCATCTTTGGGAACGTCATTTCCGGGAACGCTTTTGGGCTATGAATGAGTAATTTCTTTATTTAATTGAATTGAATTGAATTCTAACAAGTGATACTAATTTTTCCCTGGTTATTGGAATTTATCTAATTTTTAAATGAATCTACACTCAAATTTCAAGATTTTGAGATAAATTGAAAAGTAAATAATTTTGACGTGGTACCTGGTAAATGTGGTAAACATGTCAAAATATTTATGGAAGTGGCATTTAGTTTACCAGATATTGTACTTTACCACGTTTATCAAGAGTTAACCAGTTTGCATGAATACCCCTAATGTTAAAAAAACTAAATAGTTCTTTAAAATACTTTTATTTGTCGTTTCATTTCAAAAAAAAAAATATTTAATCTTACATCTTTTAACTCATATTTGAAAAAAAAATAAAAAATTGATGATGACTTATAGATTGTAGGGCAAAAAGTAACAAAAATTATGCATAATTAGTGAAAATCATAACTTGCTGACTTATAAAAACAATAATTATTTTATTAAAAACATTCCGCACCAGAAAGCAAAGAGGTCAATTCCACTTGCGACTGTACCTACTGTATGTAATTCAGATCATGATCTTATAGATTTTCACTACAAGTAGGCAATAATTAGCATTTTTGTGCTATTGTCCTCTCTTTTTTGAGTATAAACGAATTATTCAAAATAATTTTAATAATTTTTTTTTTGTATATCTTTTATAGAATGCCAATGACATCCAAATTTTCAAATCCAACAGAAACGCCTCGAACTGTTTTTTTTTTTGAAAGTTGAAACTCATTTAGGATTCTGTGTTGACAAAATAAGAAAAAAAAAAAAAACACAAAAACCGGAACGTACTTCCGCAACACTGAATTTAAATCTGATAATGTCCGTCACGCGTAATGGACTTGTCGTCAAACACACCTTCTATTTATATGTGTTGGGTCTCTGCTGCAAATGTTTAATGTTTTTATTTGGATCTTACTAGAAGTGAAATAGTATTGGGGTCAAAAATCTCCTTCACTGATTTACGACTAGGTATATAGGCACTGAAGACCGAAGAGGATTCAATGTGACTGTTATTAGTAAAAATAAATTAAGAGTAATTTTGCAATTACGTTTAGAACTAGAAATTATTCAATAGTTTAACATTTAAAGCGCTCTGACACATGCAATCTGCAAAAAAAAAATATATATGTATGGTCATGTGTTCAAACGAATAAAATTGTTCAACCGAAACATTACGATCACGCACATCGCATCGTTTGTGTGTGTTTTTTTCATTATTTGGTTTTCCACATAAAACCGACAAATTTATTATATAATTTGTTTATTATTTCAATAAAATAACAAAAAACCTTTTAAGAAAATTAAAAATTATTTTGAATTTATTAATTACTTTTATTGAGCGTTTACCTACATGAGCTAACGACGAAATTCTTTAAAAAGAGAGTGGGTTTCTATATTATAAAACCCACCAAACAAACATTTTCAAAAAACAAAACTTTATTAGATTCCAATTTATTGGTGACTTGACATTCATATAGGATGCTTGCTTCCAACGACCAAGAAAAGGCAATATAGGTACTAAAAACTTAATTTAAATATTCAACAACTTTTATCTAAGTACTAAGTTCATAATAAAGCATTCAAATTCTAAGTTTTTGTGTAATCTGAAATCGATGCCTGCAAATAATCAGTGCAGCAAATTTATTACCCGCAATTTGATCTTATATAACTTTGCCTTACTTTCATTTATTGGCTCCCGTGATATAAAAAATAATAAAAAATCGGTTCTTATATAATTCATGTCTTTAATCTTTGAAACCTTGTAGAAGTTAAAAAATATCCAAGCAAAACTTATAACTACTTAAATCTGGCGCTTGCGGCAAGTTGAACTGAAAAAAATGTTTCACCCGCTATAGCTATAAAAATAAATAGCTCCTTATTGTCTCAAATTTTGTGTAGCCTAGTTTTTTATTCTTTCAAAATATGTAAAAATAAAATTGGTTCACAAAAGCAGGCATTTTTGGTTTTGTGCAACAATCTGAGAGGGAAGGGCCAATTGTGTTGCATCCGCGATGTCACTTTAATACTTATTGAGTTGCTATTGAGACATTTAATTCAAAATTTTGAAATGAATCATAGAGAACAGGCAAAAATGTAGGCCTTCAAAGAAAATCTTCATTTAAAATGTTTATTTTTCTATTAGAAAAAGGCAATAAATGAGTGAAAATGTTGCATCCGCGATAATGGAATCGCCCACCTGCCATACAACCAATGTGGAAAAACTTAATTTTCTCAAAAACGGGTCAAACCATTTTGATTTAAGTTATTTATGTGTACTGCAACGGGCAAGGTCGTTCTTTTGAAATAAAACAAATATTTTTTCGTCGGTTAAAAACGGTACCTCTCATAGAGCCGTTTTTCTATTTTCTGATTTTCTGGTAAGCGACCCAATGAATTTCGATGACAATTTTTACACAAGAGGTTCTTTCATTTTCAAAACAAATTTTTTTTGAACTTTTCAAAAAGGTTTCAAAATTTTGTTTTCAAAAAACAATTCTTCGAAAACGCGGTCGTAATTTTTTTGTTTTAATTTTGGTTTTAGATGTCTATTAATATTTTCTTGAAATTGGCATTCAAATTTGTTTTTTAACGAGGATTGAGAATTTTTATATATATAAAAATATTTTTTTTAAAAACGGCTTCAACAAATTTTAGACCAAGAGCCGACAGCAAATTTTGGGAGTGGAGGTATAACCAAAATCTGAGTATGCAGTTTTATAGGTATATGTGTCCTGATTTCAAATTTGAAAGTCTGGCAGGTTTATTTTTCAGCCTTCTGTGGTTTTAGGAGGAAAAAGTTATTTTTTTTCAAAAACGGCTGTAACGATTTTGATTAAAATATTTGTGTCTACTTTTGCTAGCAGGGTCATACTTCTAAAATGAAAGAAATGTTTGTAAAAATTCCACTAATACCTCCCATTTTTGAATTGTTAAAAAATCTTAATTGTTTTTTTTTTTTCAAAAATCAATTTTTCGAAAACGGGTTACTGTTATTTTTTGAAATTTTGGTTTCCGGCGTGAAGTCCTATAACTTACCACCAAAAAGTTATTATGTTGGTATTTGAACTGTTTTCTCGTATTAAAATCAAAGCAAAAACATGTTTAAAAAGAAAACCAAATTCTCCTATAAAAACTACTGATTCATTTTAATTTAGAACGAAGTGAAGTAAGAAGGATACCAAATTTTTAGTACCATTTAAATTCGTTTCGTTTTTTTTGTCAAGTTTTCAACTTTAAGGAATAAGGAAAAATTGACAAACAAAATAAATGGAAATTTTAGGGAACTACGAACATGGCATCCCTTTATATCTCACCCTTTTTTGTGCCAAACTTAATGAAAAAGTTTTTTTTATAGCAGAACTTGGCTTAATTTTTGCACTTGTTTTTTTTTTGTATTTGTATAATTAGGAATATAAAATTGTGCAGAACATCATCCTATTACTCTTTGTAATCCGTAAATCCGTAAACGAAGATTACGATATGTTTAGAGAAACGACTTTCCACCCTATATGAACCTCTGAAAGCCGAAGAATTGAAGAATTTTCAAAACAATGAGTATTAAATAACCAATGCGAACACGCCTGAAAAGGCATTATTAACCTCTTAATATCAGCGAATCTGGTAAAAATATACGAAAAGGGCTTATAAGGCCAACTTCTAAGACCTACATTAGGGTCTCCGAAATCAGGGACGTAATACTTATACAGAATTTACAGTGTCGGTGCCTTGTTAATTTTCCCAAAAATCAGAAATACATTTCCTTTGTGATTTAAGTTCAAAATGTATCCATTTCAGAATTATATAAATTTAAAAAATCACTCACAAATTTTATATCCTTTTCTTGCTTTGTGACACTATAGACTTTTAAAACCAATTTTCGTTTCTTTTTCACTGTGATCACTAGTTTTGAACAACTTATTCCTTTTTTTGTTGTTTAAATTTTCACTTTGTAGAAAACTTTTTTAAAAAAAATTCAGTTTTGCTTCAAAAAATTTGCACTGAGGAATCCAAATATTCCACTCACTCAAATCTAAGCTTAGAAATATAACACCACAATATCCTTGAATTGCATATACGATCGAACTGAGGACTTTTTCCGATAATCCAACCGATTTATCCAATATTTCGCGGCGTACTAACTTGTTGATTAAATTCCAACACGAGATCTGATTTTAACCCGAATGACTATTGGATACAAAAAAAAAAAAAAAACAAGCTACCACCATCATAAAGAAGTCCACGCATTCTGAATTAATTATCTAAAATGTCCAACAAAAGAAATTGTACAGAACAAAAATATAAAATTACCAAATCAAACCAATCTACAAATACTAAAATAGTTTACTAAACAAAAATAAAAAAAATCGAAACATTAACTGACCATAAAGTGGGGGAGCACACCACTAACAACTCTACCACCCGCACCCTACCATCAATTCGTTCATTCAGCGAACCGATCTGATGTGTAAAAAAAAGGGTTCAATCTCCATCAGCGGCCATACACAGGTGTAATAATGGCGTTACGCCTACTTTGGTCACATATTTTCGATAACCTATACCATGACAATCTTTTGTTATGAATTTTCCCTTGATGCCAAGGCCTCTCTGCCTGGTGATCTCTGTCCATTCTCTCAACACACTACCACGGAGCAGAGGTGTATGGTATCGAATATAGATACGAGTGCGACACTCAAACTCAAAGACTGGCCGGCACAGTAGCAGTTTCACGAATCGGTGAACTTCGTCAATTGCTTGCGTGCAACCCAACTGATTTCCATCCGAGAATCGAAACTCCAATGAGACACATTATGGATTTCCACATAAAAAACCTCCAGCACCAGCGCCGCAGACATTAGCATGCCATGCAAAGTATCCATAAGCATAATACCATGATCCTATCCTCCCCGCTTACGACTACAAGATCCAATGTTTAGCCAAAACGCCGCAACAGAATCTAATGCTGATGGGATGGCTAACGAGAAACTTTATCCAAATGTGTCAGCCATGTTAATCTGACCGGAACTCTTTTGTTCCGACCGACATCCGGAAATCACAACCAACTTGCACACATAACAATGGAGAATTCTCGGTATATTGGTAAGCTTTTCCAATGGTGATACTATGATGGGGACGATTCTTTTACAGACTTGGAGCTCTTGCATGGCGATCATCGATTGACGGACGGACGGAACGCGTCTATATAGGTGCGCCAGTGTTAGACTAAAGATTCGATATACTAGACTTTATCGTTGCCATGGTGATTTATTTTTTAGTTTTTTTTTTTTGTAAATTTGATGGAAAGATCAGTGATGCTTGCGAATTTGCAATTTCATGAACTTTGAAATTGACGACTTCGGACGAACTTTAATGACAAAGGTGAGTGGCTTCATGGGTATATCTAAATAACCTTCTTTAATTACTTTCGAGTTATTTGATTACACTGATACAAGTCAAACAAACAATCAAAACCATGGCTATAGTGGGTGTATAAACTTCCGATTAGGCCTTGAATACCACGTTGTGAAATTTAAAGTTTTGATTTGATCAATAGGGGTATTCATGCAACGACCGGTGTAAGCTCTGCGTAAACAGAGTAGAGTGGTAGATGTTGTAAACGAAGTGTTAAAAAAGAACAAGACCAACGTCAAATTGTCTACCAATTTAGCGTTCAGACGCATTTTACTGATGTTTAGAATTACTTTGTATTTGGCAGCACTTTTTTCTGTCAAAGATAAGACAATAGGGGTGTTCATGAAACCTGGTAAAACTAGTAAACGTGGTAAAATGGTACTCTGGTAATCAAAATTTAAAATTTTCTATAAGAAATCTTTACCACAATATGGTAAACTTTCCCACAAGTAAAATTTTACGATCTTGAAATGATAATTGTGGAAAACTTTTAACGTTTAATGTTGGCCGGTTAAGATATAACCAGCCACAAAAATGTAAATAGTTGACGAAGAACAATAATTTTTTCCAAATAATTCAAGTATCAATAAAAAATTTACACATATTTACCCAAGTTGATTTTAGGGGCGCTCATGAAACAAGCGTGGTAAACTTTCCCATTTTACCAGATGGAAAAATTTACCACGTTTAATGAATGCCCCTTATCTAATTGTAAAAAAAAGACAACACAAAGATAAAAACAAACAAGAACCAAAAACTTATTTTTACTTTTATTTAATAATTTAAACTGGAAATTAGTAATGTTTTTATAATAAAGGGCCGTTTTCATAGACGCTTTCTAAGCGACTAAACAAGACTGGTGTTAAAAGTGAATACAGCTTCAAAGTGTTTAAGTTTTATTGAAAAGTTCAGCCAACATTTTTAATCATTAAATGTTCTTAGCATAGTAAAAACCGAATATGACGAACTGAGTATCTGAAACAAAGAAAACATTCAAATTTCAACACATACAAGTTTTTGCTGTTGTTGTAAATACAAACCCTTGAGAATGCCTCGAAATCAAATCCAAACAATGGTTGAGCTCTAAAGGATAATGGTCTTTGAGCTCTTAAAATTAGAAACATCAAATCTCGCCTAAATGAAGGTGATTGTGTAATCCATTCACATTCGAAAGCAACTGAAGCGACCTCTAGTGACTGGGTAAATAATAAATAAATATCAAAAGTGTTAACAGAGATGTTAGGAGTATCAATGATATCATAAGCTCTACACAAACGCTCTAAATATAGAAAAGATTTCTATGGAAAATCAAACTTTTGACTGCTCGTTTACCACTTTTACCACTTTAACACGTTTACGCAGATATCATACCTTTTCATGAATACCCTTATGTATTATATAAAACCGAAAACTTACATTATAACGTACTTGATTGCCAACCCAGCACCAATAAAATAGCTGCATAAATGATGCCAACATGAACATTTGAAACTTCAAAGCCACAAACGGTTGATCTTTCGCAATTTGAGCCTCAAAAGCTGTCAAACATATGAGAAATGTACTTGCTCCAACTTGGCCAACGAAATTATAGTAAAAGTACTTGTTGACATACTTGATTAATCTGTTAAAAAAAAAATAAAATAGGAATGAGATGACAAACACTATTATAAATGTGAACAATGAACACGTCTATTTTTACCTAATAATTCTTTGATGATGAGCAATAATTTCTCCCAAATCTTCCCGACTCATTTTCCTAGCACCAAATTCTTTAATTTTTTCACACAATATCTCCAAGTTTGTTGCAGTTTGATGAATTGTAATACAACCAACATTGTCAATATAAATTATGACTTTAATGCAAATCAAAGTGCAAAAACATTGAAATCCATAGACTAATTGAAATCTTCGTTTATCTTCTATGGAAAAAGGGTACTTTGCTCGAAATGGTAAAAGTCCTGGTTCCCCAGAAAATATCGGCTGAAAGGCCAAAGCTATAAATAGAAAATTTCCCAACACAAGGAAAATATTAAAAATGACAATGTCTCGAATGTAGCTTTGTCTTTGGATCTTTCGAATGATTTCCGATCCAGTTGAATATTTATTTAATAGGCTCTGAAATTCTCCAACAATATATTTAATATTTTCTTTGTAAATTCGGTAGAGTATAACTTTTAGAAGAATTAAATAGATCTGGCAAAAAAAATCGAAAAAGTATAAAGTAGTAAGTAGTAGTATTAAGTGACCATTATCAGAAAAATGAGATATCAGTCACTTTGTCCTAAATTTAGTAACCGAGTCCCAAAATTTTGTTTCCCACACAACATTGGAAAAGCTTACGGAGAAATTGTGTTCAGACTGTTGAAAAATATTAATTGATCTCATTTTTCTGACCCTGACTTATATTTATTTAAAATATGTCGTACTCCAACTAAAACGCAAAGGTCTTCACCAAACATTATGATATCTGATGAGGCTTCATAAAGATCAGCAGTTATAGATGCCATAAATGCTGTTAACAAGAACATCAAGATTGCGTTGAAAATTATGTATGAAATTGACTCTTCGGATTTTTTCGAGGGCCACATTCCTATTGCTCTGGAAGAAGATACAAAACTTAATGTAGAACTGATCTCACTTTCAGTTGTTACCATAATGGATGAAGGATTAAATTGTAATCACAAATATTGACCTACCCCTTATTCATTTAAGTCTAGTAAAATGTTTGAAAATAGGGCTATAGTTTGATTTCATAGAATTAAGCTTCAAGTAAGTAACATTGAGAGAAAAGTAACCCTTTTGAGCAAAAGACTTGAACATCGGGCCCTCTACTGGATGAACTCTCTTCATGAAACTCTCTGAACGGAAACAGGAGCTTATGCCAGCAGCGGCTTGTCACATAGATGGCTGTTATCTTATTTGATCATTCACTTTTAGCATCACTAAACGTCGTTGCTGAAATCCAGCACAAGAAATAAGCAATAGGTGTGTTAAATTCGAAATTATTTTTGGGGGCGGCTTTGCTGATTGGGAGCCTGAACCTACGATAGCAGTCGTCAATAGAAGCCATCTGATCAGGGTAGGTTTAAGCTCCACATTCTTTTACTACCCCACTGTTCAGTGACTGTAGATTTCATCTTCTTTTACCAGAACCATACCTAAACATTTAACAATGCGCTTACCAGCTCTAATTGGTCTTACTAAGTAGGTGTTTTTGAAGCTGCCATTTCAACCTAATGAGAAAGATGGCAAAACAATACAGCATCTATATTCAGATCCAATATTAATAGGTGAAAACCAGCACTTGTCAACTAGGATGGAACAACCCAAGACGAAAAAGTCATCTAACTGTTTTTAATAAAAAACATATTACTAAAAATGGCGCCCAACACTCGAAAGTAGTATCCTTCGAGAGAGTTTTTCAAATGGAATTTAAATTGTTTCAATAAATTACACAAATAAACCTGTTAGAAATGATCTATTCATCTCAAAATATTTAAATTTAACTCTCTAAATTCAAAAACAGAAAACAAAAATTAAGAATAAACCTCAATTTAATAAGACTCAAATCCATTGAAGTATCAGTAGGTTGTTCTCCTTTAAACAAAACTTGATTCCACAATTGATATCCATTCCAAATTAACCTCAGGGTTTGCTGATGCTCCTTCATTTTGTGAATATACCGAGCGCACTAAAAACGACAAACTTGAATTAAGACCTCAAAAGATTAATTGAAGAAGCCAAAG
The DNA here is from genome assembly GCA_948107695.1 of Meliscaeva auricollis. Lineage (NCBI taxonomy): Eukaryota > Metazoa > Arthropoda > Insecta > Diptera > Syrphidae > Meliscaeva > Meliscaeva auricollis. The sequence continues at coordinate 79,805,515 of OX403618.1, forward strand.
GAGTATTGCTTTCTTTTTATTTGCAAAAACAACACCAGAAGCAAATATAGTGAGTTTCAATGATTGTTTGGTCGTCGGAGTGTTCTTTATTAATTCATTCATTCACTTCTTCAATAACGCATTTGACTTCGGTAACTTCCAATTAGTTTCAGCCTCAAACCAATATTTCTGTCTGACCCTGTGGGCAGGAAACACCACGCATACACCTATATTCCAGGTGCATCATGGTATGGATGGACTAGGCAGAACCAATCATTCTTGGTGAGTCTATAATTTTCATAAAACTGCACCCCAATTGAGATCAATAATTTACCAAGTGGTGGGTTATTTTTTTGTTGTTGTTGTTGTTGAAATAATAAATGGTAGAGAAGAAACTCCTGTGTGTCCTGTGGCATCTCGTTTGTCTAGTCAGGAATTGGATGATACTCGTAAACGATATTTATGAGTGTTTTGTTGCGCAACAAGTGCTTCCCACTTGTTCCAGTTTTTTGCCTCCTCTCCGTTAATAGTATGGTATGGTATGCTGATGCAATTATTTGGCAACAAAACGATTTATGACAACAGAGGAAACAGGAATTAGAGCAATTATTTTCATTGCCCCCCAAAAGGCGGATTCCGAAATGGAAATGGAAAAATATTTTTCATATTGAATCAATTTCTATAATAAGCAGTTATATGATGGCATGGCATTTTGTGTTGATGGAGTTTTGCAGGTGAATTGTAATTGAAATTGCATATTGATAGAGTCTGGTAATTTAGGATCCTGAACAATTTAACGGTAATTTAAATTCAATACAACTGAAATTTACATCAGGAAATCAAATAGTATCTCAGAACAATAAAAAAAAAGATTACCCATATGGCATGTCATTGGAGAATATTTCATGATCACTTTCAATTTTATTAATTCAACGAGAAATTCATGACAATGAGTAAATTTTTTGAGTGTTTATTAAGCATAACGAATTTTTGCTTAGTTTAATGTCCTGATATAAAATTTCTTTAGCCAAAATTAATAGTGCGACAAACTTTTCTTTTTTTTTGTTGAATTAGAAATATGAACAATGTCAAGCGGAAGTTGTGAAATTATAATTTATTCAAATGATTTCAAAACAAGCATCAATTTTAAATATTCGAGATGGTAAGCAACAAATTCGGGAATGGTGTTATTCACGAGCAAGAAATTCCTACATACTTAGATTTTTGAAATTTCGAGTTTTGCGTGTATAGTTGTTATAAATGTGTCTTAGAGAAAACTGAGAGGAATACGTTCCACAAGATCCACAATGCGTTTTGGCCATGAAGGAGATGGTCTAAAAAATTGATGTGCACTTTTTTGAGAAGGTGCGGAATAGCCCTTTAACTTGGTACCACTTTAGATTTAGTTTTTTTTTTTATGAAACTGTTAAAGTGCATTTTCAAGGTCAAAACGCTGAGCAACAAATTCGATATTGGAATAACAAATTAGCAACAAATTCCTGCAACCTTGTATTTTTGACAATTAGAGTTTTGGATGATGGCGGTGCTCATTTCACGTGAAGTTAGCGTCGCCATGGGTTTAAGGGGTGAGAATAGGAGCAACAAATTCAGCAATGTGGCAGCAAATTAGCAACAACTTAGCAAAAAATTCCTGAATACTTAGATTCTTTGAATTTCTTTTATGGCGGTGCTAACTTCACGGACCTCTTCTTTGAGGATTCTTGAAGACCTTATAAGGGTATTGTAAAAAAAAGACGAAAATAACTTACTCCTAGTGAAGTTGGACTATGCTATTTATTCATGATTTGATTATAATTTAAGTTAATAATTCTCAAAATAAAAATCGAAAAACTATAACATCTATTAATAGTTTTGATATTTATAACCGAAATGTTGGGTCTAGTTTAAGACTAAAACCCTTATTAATGTAGACTCAGTAAGGGTATCTTCTGGTCACTTAAACTTATTCTTCTTTTACGACAACAACAACAAAAAAAACTATTGTTTGAGTTATTCATTAATAAATTCTTTTCTATACCATATATCATTAAGCTCACAATATGCCAATCAAAGTAGCCTCAAACCAACATTGCTGACCCTGTGGGCATAATAACGTATGGCATGAATATAGAGTACCAGTAGCTTCCTCATCAATATTGGCAGCACCACCGCAATCATTCCCAGCAAGTCTATAATTTTCGTGCAAACTGCACCTCAATCGAGATTATTAAATTTACAAACAAGTTGGTTTTTTGGACTTGATGGAGGGATCCAGAGAACTTCTGGAATCTCGTTTGTCTAGTCAAGAATGGGATAGTTCTCATAAACAATGTTTTTTTTTTTTTTTTGGTTGCGCAACATCGACTTGCTTCTCCTTTAGGTCGATAAATATAGTGCCAATGCAATTATTTGGTTACCAACGGCTTAGGATAAAAAAAAATTGAGATTTAGTTCAGTTAAGCCAGCCCAAAATTAGGAATAAGAACTAGAAATGGAAAGGAGTTTTGAGTATTGAGGAATAATTTCATCAATAAGAGAGTAATATGGCATATTGCTGATGAAATGGATCAGTTTCATTGTAATGGTTCATTTACATTGCAAATTTATTGTTTGAGTAGAATGGGTTATTAGCAATTTCAATTTACCGTAATTGTAGCAAACTAAACATGTTTGGATATACAATTTAATTTAACAAATTAATTAAGTGCTTTTGAGTGTTTTTTTAGAACTTTAATAAAATGATTTAGCTTTTTTATAATTTTGTTTTGTTAGCAACAACAAACATAAATTCTCATTGAACAAAAATACTTTGTGAAGCATAACATTATTATTTATTAGAAAATGAAGTACTTAAAATTACAATTATAATGTAACACATGTGGGTAATTTTTAGAATTTAACCAATAAAGTAAACATTTTATTTCATTGTCATACAAAATTTCATGACCACTTTCCATTTTAATAACTCAGCGAAATTCTGTTTCAAATATTTAGTATAAATATGTTCTTTTATAGAAAATAAAAATGGAATTTTGTCTGGTTTATTGAGCGTAACAAATTTTGACAGTTCAATGATTAAACACTAAAAATAAATTGCAGAATATTAATTTCTTGGACAAATACAAGGTGAATTATGAAATTAAATTTTATTTTAAAACAGCAAAAGCCAAGAGGATGTTTTGAACTCACAGTACTTCTGATGAATTCTAATGTAAATGTAATAACATTAAAGCACGTCCTTTACTTTGGCGGACACTTTGTGGCGGAATCAAAACAAATTTAATCTCAGAAATTGTAACTAATTAAGCATAATTTTTGAGTTATTGAATTTTCCGCTAATATAATTCTTAAGTTTGCAGACAAAATCTTAATCCTAATCTTTGTTTTTTAAATGCTTATAAATAGCATAAACTTCATTTTTGTAGCTACAATAGTTTTTTAGATTTTTAAAATTCCGCTAAAATAATACTAAAGTTAGCGGACGAAAGTAAAAAAATTAATATTTTTTTGATGTCCAAAATTGTAGCTTTTTAAAAAAAATAATTTTGTAGCTCCCATGGGTCATTTTCTATAGAAATTTTCAGTTTAAAGAGTGTATTTCAAGTCCGCTAAGGCCAACGGAAAATGTTAAAAACAATTACCTCTTTGAATTTTGTTGTAGCTTTTCTAGCCATTTCGTCATCGATCTCGATCATTTGATTCGATCTTATTGAATCCTGCAACATTAATTTTTTTTTGTATTTCGATTTAAATATTTGTTGTTAAATATCATAAAAAACTTGCAGTGTAGAGTTTACTGCTTTATGGTTGATTGTTAAACTGTGTCTTCGTTCAGAACAGGTACCTCGGCTCAGAGTTGGGATTGTTGTAGGGACATCAGTTGGTTTGGGGTGGTTGATAATGCTGCCGACAAGTTTCTTTAACGATAGTAGCAAATATTTTTAGCATTATTTATTTATTTTTTTATTTATATTGAGGTATTTCAAAAATAAACTGCCTTATCCTTAGTGGTCTAGATGGTGCGTAGATATTTATGAATGAAATTAGATCCTCACAATCTATATCACAACAAAGTATATCACGGATGAAAACAACACTATACATTCTACGCCGCGACTCAAGAGTTTGCATTCCGAGTAACAAGCATCTACTTTGATAATTCAAATGAGTTTGTCCAGACAACTGAAATGTTCTCAAAGAATATCTCAAAAAGTTTTTCTGAATTTTTTCAATCCTATCTGATAATTTTTTTGAAGTTGGGTTCCAGATAACACAATTATATTCCAAAATTGGACGAACAATAGAACAATATATAGCTTTAAGTGTATATGGATCTTTGAAATCCGACGAATTTCGTTTGAGAAAGCCAAGCATAGAGTTTGCTTTTGACACGATGTAAGTAACATGAGATTCAAAAGTAAGCTTTTCATCGAAAATAACACCCAAGTCTTTTGATTCATTGACCCTGCATAAGGAACTTCCATTAATATTATAATCTAAAATTATGGGGCTAAGTTTCCTAGAAAACGTCATAACTGAACACTTAGAAAAGTTGAGCATTAGATCATTAAGTTTACACCAACGCTCAAACGAATATAAATCATGCTGAAATTCGAGACAATCATTCAAAGTGTCAATGACTTTAAATAACTTGATATCGTCTGCAAACATTAACATTTCGGATACCGACAACACAGATGGGGCATCATTTATAAAAAGATCGAACAATGGCGGGCCAAGATGACTGCCTTCTGGAACACCAGAGTGCACAATTATAGAATAAGAAACCAAGTCACCTATTTTCACTATCTGCTTCCTACCACTGAGATAAGACATAAACCATTTAAGTAAAGTTCCATCAAAACCATAAGCTTTTAACTTTTTAATTAAAATTTGGTGATTGACTCTACTAAATGCTTTTACAAAATCCGTGTAAACCACATCCATTTGGCTATGTTTTTCTAATGCATTAAAACATTTTTTGGAAAAACAAGCTAAGTTTGTGGAAGTAGAACGGCCACTAAAAAATCCATGTTGGGAGATAGAAATGTGATTTTTTATTACGCTGTATAGTTTAGTTTTTACAATTTTATCCAGTAACTTAGGAATAACTGCTAATTTACTTATAGGACGATAGTTTAATATTTTTCTTTTATCACCCGACTTAAAAATCGGGTTTACAGTTGATACTTTCCAATCGTCTAAAAAAATGCCACAAGAAAGAGATTGATTAAATATAAATTCAAGAGGAACACTCAAAGCTTCACAACAATGACTTAACACATTTGGAAAAACGCCATGACAATCAGGAGAAGTCAATGGGTCTAACTCACGAAGTGCAGATACAACGTCGTTTCTATCGAGGAACAAATTACAGCAGTCGGTCATTGGTAATAATGCACTCGCATCATAGTTACTACCAACAACTAGATCGGAAGAATTATAAATATTTTGGAAATTATCTGCAAACCAATCAACAATTGTTTTAGGATCACTAGAAGAAATATCTTTATAAACCATTGATGTAGGGAAACCAATGGATTTTCTTTTTAAGTTGATAAATTTCCAGAAGTTTTTGGGATTATGTTTAAGATTTATTTCAGTTGTCTGTACATAGCTCGCATAACAAAATTTAGACAGAAAAACATATTCTTTTCGAAGGCGAGAATACAAGTTGAGATCAGTGTCACTTTTAGAAAGTTGGAATTTCTTAAAAATTTTGCTTTTAGCATTCTTTAACTTGCGCAACCTAGCATTCGACCACGGAGGATGAGAGTTTAATCTAGACAATGATCTTGGAACAGAGGAAAGCAATTCTCTTTTAAAAATATTTAAAAACATATCAAAATTATTTTTTAAACTGCAATCAGAAATCATTTGCCAATCTAAATTGAGAAATTTTTCATTCAAATTATTTAAGTTCAGTGTATTAAATTTATATATACATTTATCAATAATGTTAAAGGATTTATAGTTTTTAAAACAAATATTTTTGATTAAAATTGACAAGGCGACATGGTGAACAGAACTTGAAAATAAGGGAATGCACTCGGTTACTTTAGATTCAATTTCATCACTAATAAAGACCAAATCAAGCATTCTATGTAAAGAGTTGTGAACAAAGCACATTTGATTTAAATTTAAAGCTAGAAGAGAATCAATAAGTTCAAATTCTTTTTCAGATGAAAGAACCAAGGGCAAAACCTTACTTTCATTTTCCATCCACTGTACATCCCCTAAATTGAAATCACCAACCACGCAAATTGAATAATTACTTTCAGATAAATTAGATACAACATTTTCAATATTTTTAATATGAGATGAATAAATAGAAATAGAAGAATTAGGTGGAATGTAGCTTAAAAAAATTAACAATTTACTCTCATAATTGACTTCAATACAAATACATATTTGTTCCACATTCTCATCTGTTACTGATAAATTACTAAGATCTAATAAATATGAAAGCATTGGCTGCCGAACTGCAAGAAGTACACCTCCCCCTCGTTTGTTTCCAACCTCATGACGATCACGGCGAAATAAGGAAAATTCGGACGTATTCAATAATTCTTCATTTCTAATGTCATTATACAGCCAAGTTTCCACAAACGCAAAAATGTCATATTCGGACGAGTCAACAAGAGCAGAAAAATTGTTGAGTTTACCTCTTATCCCGCCCATGTTTTGGTAATATATTGAAATTTCTTTTTTTACATCAATATATTGACTTCCTGCCCCTGATTTAATTCCCTCGATTGCGGAACTTTCACAACTTCCTCGTTTTTTGTATTGTCTCTTGGCACAAACTCCCTCACAATAGTATTCTTAGGCCAATTTGATCCAATCAATGCTAATTTGTAGTAATTGGTTGGAATTCCAACTTTAAAATTTATGTATTTTAAGTTTGTAGCATCTTTTTTCACAAGTTTAAAGCATTTAACGTTGGATACATCGACATCAAATTTCTTGGCAACATAAGTTGACAAACTTAACTCCGAAGTAGACGGATCAAATTTGGAAACATGAAACCACTTGTGCGACACAACAACATCAATACCTTCAGCAACATCTTCTCCACAAACATGTACTTTACGCATTTTCTTTTGGTTTTGTTTTCGTTCACCAACTATAACCCAATCGTTCCTTGGTTGAGAATTATTCTCATTAGAATGTAAACCAATTTCTTTCCCTTCCGTTGTCACTTGTTTTGCCCCCTCAACTACAGCAGCTTTATCACTATGAGCCGAACAAATACCATCTCCTCCCGCAGCTTCAACCCTCTTATCAGTTTTCTCAGCATCGAGAGCATTTACTTTTGGAGCAACAACAACATCAAGCAATTTTTTTACATCTTCATGAAGCGCATCAACACCGCTCATTTTTTCCGTAAGCACATCAACCACAGAAACCAGTTTATTGACCCTCTCAAACAAATTATTTAATGATAATTTAAACTTTGTACATTGGGTGCAGCGAAAAACAATGTTTGAATTTTCATCAAGAATAGAAACCTGAATATTTTCAGGAATACTTGCACATAACTTATGAAACAAGTTGCCACAAAAAAAGCCACAGCTAACACCTTCATCATTAATAGAGTTTTTGCAAGCAAAGCACTTTTTAATTTTGTTAATATTTGCCATTTTACAAGAAAAATCAAAAAGCACAACCGCACACTGTAAGCTTTCAATGAGAATGAATGAATCAATTGGAATGAGTCGTTTTGTTCCTTTAGTGTTTCTGCCACTGTTCAATTCGATATCGTTAGAGCCGTTTTTGAGAAAACTACAATAACTCAAAACTATTACACCTACATCAGTGAACAAATTTAACATGAACTCTTTTGATTCTTGATGCTTGTTGCAAATGAAACATTGATGCCAAATTTGATCAATGTAAGTATATACCACTTAAAGATATTCTAATTTTTTTTATGTTACATGTTAAAAGCAACCAAAAGCATGTTATAAGTTAAAATTTTCAAAATACTGACCAACTTTTAAGTACATAACTTAAATTAAAATCAATTAGGAAGGGGGAAGCAAACAAACTTATTCTAGGAAAGCTTTTTTACGAAATTTCGCCATAGTTTTAATTTGATATGAACAAGTTACTAGATTTTAAAAGGCCATGCCTGAATAAAGCTTTATAGAAGCCTTATAGAAGCTATGAACTGAAAAATGTCATTGGTTCTATTGTTAAAGAAACTTTATTGTTAAGGGGTTTTCGTTTGGCAAAAACACCAATTTATTTCGCCTTCAGATCTGTCAAAAAAAAAATGATTTTAACGAAGGTTAAAATGCCAAAATCAAGATGCAAAATAAATTGATTTATTTTACCAAACGAATACCCTATTAGTTGCCATTTGAAGTTTAATCAAAATCACCTTGGCCAAGGAATTATAGAATAAGCAATAACCTACTTCTGCTCTAAAAGGGGTACACAAAAGGATACAAAATTTGAGCTATATGTTTTATCAATTGTTTTTTTTCCATGAAATAGTTCTATTGGAACCATCATATTCAATTTATAGAATAGGCATCTAAAAACATACCCTTTAAGGCTTCAAGTTAGTCTAAAATTCCTCTTTCCACAAATTGAATTATCGATGTTTTTAATAACAAAGACGATCGCGTTCACTAATGATTGCCCGTGTAAATAAAAATACTTTGTAAACAAGAATGCGCAATCCAATCCCATAATCTATGCCACTTTTTTATTTCGTGACCAAGAATGTGCCTGTAACGTTTTGCTGCACCCAAATCTATCGATGCTCTTATCCGAAAATAAATCCAGATTTGTTTTAAATCCCAACACCATCATCTCCAAAAAAAAACATGCTTTGTCTTGCAATTCCAACTGCATCAATACCAGTGCTTAGCTAGCTTATATGTAAAAATATTGTCCCGATATCTGGAGGTGGATCTTCCTTCGATATATCGAGTTGCGGACTTATCGGAAATAGTATCTCGGACGTGGTATCCCAACAACATTATACAATTGAATGGAATTGGCAAAGTCTTCCTCCTGGGATCCATCAGAGGCTGGCTTGGATGGAAGAAGAAACACAACCCCATCAAGTTGTCAGGTTTAAGGAAAACAGGCTGGGTTTTCTATATAGCGAAACCAACGGCAACCAGCAACCTCTGATGGTGACGACGAAGACCGTTCGACAGACGGGATATATAATATGTAGATGCGAGTTTCTTGCTGAACCTCTTCTCCCTTACCGCCGCCGCCTCCGCCATTGGTTACCTTCTGGCTAAATTTATCCTGCCATTAGTTCCATCCCAAAATCAATTAGTTGCATAATATTCTATGTAAAATGGCCATGGCCTTCCTTCGATGGCGCGTCCAGTCAAGCGTCCATTCAACCAACACCAACCACGAAGAGCATTATCGGAATGTGGGAACAACAGCTAGCATGCGCGCGAGAGAAACTGCATTTGCAAACCTGTCGGACGAAGCTCCAGCTCCAGTTCTCGACACTATATCGACTCCAACATACCTGTTTGGATAAATTCCTCTATATTCTTCAATTCCGCCAACAAGTGGATGATGGTACCTAAGTACTCCTCGTAGCAGTAGTTGTCGTCGTATAGTTTATACATAATCCGAGGAGCTGCACAAAAGATTCGTTTACATTACCGCGCAGGCGCAGGAGCATCCAGTGCCCATCAGACGAAGGCGATCGAACTGGAGCTCTCGCTGATGTGCTGTTTTATATGTTGCTGTGGGTCCATATAAGGACCGAGATCTGGTGTTTGCAATGCCCCGCTAACACAACAAGGAGTTGACTTGGATTTGCGATGATTTTGAATTTTGTCACGAATGGCCTTAAGGAGAATTGATAGTTGTAGGGTAATTCTAAACCAGTTCAATTGCCACTCTTCCCCTTTATATAGTTTTAAGGTACGAGTACACCTCTACAGCTGCTATTGACAAGAAGGATTGACTTGCTTTCTGTCAGCAGAATCCATGTCCTGAATGCTGTTGTTGTTGTTGCTGTTGCTTGGAGTCAAAAGCCTCAGGAGTCCGTTTCAAGATTCATTTAATTCGCACGTGTGATGTTGTCTCAAATTTGCAGTTGGACTCAGAGTCAGAGTCAGAGTACGAAAAATATAAGATATTATGTGAGCAGAATTTAATTGAAGACGACAATTGGAATTCCTGATTAATTATATGCACAGGAAGGTATCTTCTTGAGTTGTGAAGCGGTTGGAAATTGCTGATGGAAGATGTAAAGAGAGTGTAATCCGCTCGTGAATCTTGTTTTTTTTTACAACATTGGATGTGGGAACATGGAAGAACTTGAATTTATTTATTAATGCTCTACTATATGTGAGGTAGGTCAATTAAGAAACGAAATCTTATAAAACTTACAAATGTAATTTTATGGCTTAGAAGTTGAATTGGTGTAGCTGCAACATGATGTGATGGAGGAGTTCTTAGTGGAAACATATATGTTTATGGCACGTAGGAATAATGAAAGGATGGAACGAAAATGAGTCCAATGAAATAGAAATAATGGAATTATAATTAATGACTTGAAGATAAAAAGCAATGGACAAGTTTTGAAGAAGATTGACTTGGACTTGAGATCTTAGCGTGTTCTTAGTTTAACCGCAGGTTAAAGATTAAGACTCGAAACATTGTTAAACACACAAGTTGTGGGGGAAGAAAAAAACTGACTACTGTGTTCTGTCAGATTTGTGAAACGGGCTTATATGGGCCACACAGGTAGATAAACGAAATAAGTGGGGTGGTGGCAAACCACTGGCATACCATGGAATTATGCATATATTCAACCTTGGTCCAAATTAATGGAATTTGATGGAAAGAGGGGAGAAAATAGTCCTATTAGTAATAATTTAAACTGATAACATGTTGGTAGAGAAATGTTGCCTTTTTTTCATTGGGTCCTTTTTCGATGGAATTTCGACTTTCGAGTTAAGTCTCAAAAGACAAGTATTGAGAACCAGTACATTATCTTGGTGACTTCAAAGCCAGAATTAGTGTTGTCAACACTAAGCGATTTTGGAGAAAAACCCAGGAATTCCAGATCGATTCTCAACACCTCTTCATCGATTTTAAAGTCGCGTATGAATAGAGACGAGTGATACAGAGCCATGTCATGTCTCAGCATCCCTGCCAAACTCGTCCGCTTGTGCAGGATGACAATGGAAAAATCTCGCTGCTCAGTCAAAGTCGGTAAGAGCTCCTCTGAACCGTTTGATGTTGAGAAAGGTCGAAGACAAGGTGACGCTGTATCATGCGACCTATTTAACGTTGTTCTTGAAGCAGTTGTACGCAGATCACAACTTAACACCACTGGTGCAATTTATCAAAAGTCCGTTCAACTACTTGCATATGCAGATGACATAGATATAATAGGCAGAACAAAGCGAGCTGTGGTTGGTGCATTTGGCAGTATTGAATCAGAGGTGGTAAAAATTTGATTGGCTGTTAATGACGACAAAACGAAGTATATGCTATCAATGAGAAGGGAAACTTAACATCGACGACTCGGCCAAAACATCACGATGGAAAGTTATAACTTCGAAGCCACCATCCACTATAAGCTCATACAACGACATCAGTTCAGAGATCAAAAGGAGAATGTAAGCGCCACCTTAAGTAAGTAAGTAAGTAAGTAGGAAAGTGTTCAAAACTATTCTGATTTGCTATTCAAAACTCTGTAGATCTCTGATTTAGCTGTTCTGTGCTAACCATTCCCTTTATTGAACATAACTGTAATTTATTGTTATTATAAACCAACCTAGACATTTTTCCTTCTAACTGGTGAACTTGATGAAGTTATCAGAAACATATTTTTACTACTTTTCAGTGCCATCTGCTGAAATAACTTAAAATACAAATAAGTGATGCCAAAATACACAGAAATATGTACCTGAGGTTTTAATTGAAACTCTCAAAAATAGCACTATCTTTTTATTAAAGTCTAGATGCTTATTTTTTGGGTGCCAAAAATAGTTCTATTTACCCTCTATAACAAATCCTTACACCTTTATGTTAATTTTCATTTAATTAAAATTGATTACAAAGTTGTTCAGAACCCATTAGTCACGAGTATACGTTTTATTATAACACAGTTTGCGTAGGCTGAATGTGAATAAAAAAAAAGCATATTTTTAGCGACACGCAAGTATTACCTGCTTATTCTGAAGTTTAAATCGTTAATTAAATAAAAACAAATAAGTACAAGCGAAAGAAAAGTGCGTGCACGCGACATTGAAGAATTTTATCCTCATTAAAAATGCAAAATCATTTCAATTGCATTTTTCTTTTTTTTTTTTCAAACTATAAATAGACTTCTAGACTTTTTATTTTATTTTGCATGTCAAAATATATGAGATAACGAAAAGCAATCGTTCTTTTTATGCAAATGCAGATGGTAGAGGTTTCATACGACTCAAGTTAGGATAGTTTTTGTTGTCAAGCTGGAATTATATCATACCGAGTCGAGGCATTAACAGAGAATCAAGGAAGATAGTTTTCTTGGGGTTTGAAAAGATTATGATAACTTAATGAATTATTTAGAAATTAACAATAATAGACAAGATCCATTGAACTGTAGTCCGTTGGCGCTGTTGACGATTTTTCTTGACAGATGTCGCTATCAGTCAATTTTTTTTATAAAGGAAGATGGATATGACGGAAAAGATCAATGGCGGGCAAAACTCATGCCTTATGAATTACGGTATAATTTGAAAACAAAAAAAGAAAATATCAATTATGAGAAGCATCCAGTACGAGTATGTAAATAAAATTAAGAGAAGATTGCACCTTTATGGCCACCAGTGTACAAGAGTTTTATATCGAATGAAAGGTGACACCTAGCTTGTTATATTAAATGAAACATTTTCAAAATCCTACACGGAAAAGTCGGGATATTTTAAAGTTCCTCATTCAATATTAAAGATTTTATTATGTTTTTCATTTAGTTTTTCATAAATTGCTAAATAAATGAAAATTATGCCTTCTATTCTGGCCGATTATGCATAATTTTCTAGATGACATTACAAAGCGAATGCATAATACAAATTTAAACTTTCTTTGACTTCAAATACATTCCTTCTAAATGATGACATGACCAATAATGACCTCTTTTTACTTTCATTTTCTTAGGTCGTATACAAAAGATAGTGTATGATGCTGATATCTTAAAGATTGTCCTAAAGTTATGTTCGCAGATAAAAAAATGATTAAGTCTGACATGGAAAATGAAAGTGAAATTACAACAAAAAATACAATACATTATCACAATTTTTAGTGCCGTATCTTTGCAGATATTCTGCAGCGATGATATTTTTGTATACAACTGCTACTGAATGACCTACCACTTTAACATCGCACACAGCAAACAGGTGGCTCTCGGCAAGATGAAAAATATAACTTGTCACGGCTTTTGAACAAATTTTTAATATTCGTTTCTGATTAATGGTTTGTTTGATTAAGATATCAAAGATGCCTTTGAGTGCTCTTTAATCTATGTGCAAATTTATTATCCGCTATTATTAATGACGTCTTGACATTTATTCACTCAAGTTATAAGATTTGTTTTATGAAAGCTTGCTGTTCAGCAACAAAACAAAATCGTGATCCAGATTTGCATCATTTACAACAAAACTTTACATTAAAGGTTTTTTTTTAGAGAAATGCACAATTATTTTAGGTGTTTTTTGTACAAATTGTATACTTTTGAAAATATTTAAAAATAATAAGACGTGTATGTATAAACAAGAACTTTCATTTGACACGGTATAAAAAAAAATTAACGATTTCCGGACCTTGTTGCATTGAAATGCTTGTAACTAAAAAAGTACGCAACAATTTTTTAAGTTTATAATAGTAAAATGTTGCCTTTATAATAACACAATACGTATTTTATTCTTGATACACATATTTATGGAAAATAGCGAGTAAAGAGCCTGAGAAGAATTTGTCGTTCAATTAGAAATAAAAACGATATTGTTCCACATGGTTTCCTAAAATACTCAAAATTACGCCACAGACTTTTAATTTTATAGTCTGACAATATAAATTACAATTACAATTTACACGAAATAAGAATAAATACAACAAAAATCTATTGGGATTATACAAAGTGCTTTTGCCACACCTTTTCTCTAACAGACACGCGTCGTTGTCGCTTAAATTAAACATAAGAAGTGTTTTTTATTATCAATTACACTTATCCTCGAGGTCTTCCTCATTGCAAAATGCATGTTCCTATTCGAGGTTGCTAATGTCTTCATCAGACTTTCATTATATCTTATAAAAGTGCTTGTCAATTCATTTGAATTCAAAATGCTTAACAGAACTTTATATCTGTGGAATAATCGTACATCCATTTTGCTAGTAATATCCATTTTATTAGATAATATTTTTATTTATATTCTTGATAAGATCAGTTGCAGGTGTTTTTTTCATTGCAGAAAGCAGAAGTCTTATAATTTGAAGAAAATGTTGTCCAGCAAAACCACCACCGCCACGACGTAATATAACAGTTTTATTTAACGATATACCTACATTACGTTATCTATGCAAAGAAGGAGAATCCAAACGAGATGCGTCAAAAACGTTACGTAGTGAGCTGTAAAATTATTCATATTTAAATTAATTCTTTATGGCTTAAGTTTAAAAGTATAGACATTAACATTACAACGGTATTTAATAGTAGGTTACTAAGCTCATTCAACTTCATTCATAAAATACTGAAATATCTTGTCAACTGTCGTTGTGTAAATTGAGTTACATGCATTAACGTAATCAACTGTCAGTGACAGTGACATTAATGCTGTCAGAGTAGCCAACTTCACATTGGTATTCAGGATACTTGACTTAAGTATGTCATTGATTTACAAATAGAACTTGAAAAAGAGATTCGGACTTTGTGGAAACTTAAAACAAGAAGAAAATTTAATTTCCATTACTTTTCCTGAAAATACCTCAAGAAAACATGAGGATAAGGGTATCAATCAATCAAAGACAAACAACAACCGAACAAAAAATAGGAATATCTCTATAATGATTTCAGAAGTTGACAGGTATTTGAATTTATGTACCAAGTTTTCGCCGTTGAGATCAAAATATCTGCGTATTAACACCTGTTTGTGGGCCTAACCTGCCAGCTCAAACCCGCGCGTAATAAATCATCCCATTAAGATGTAGTCACAACAATTTCCCAGTTTCAGCTTCCGCAGAGTCGATCGATGACGACCACGAGAATAACAACAACCATGAACGGCCGGCAACGATTCTGTGGATCTGTGGTGGAACTCCGCTCGGATGATGCTTGGTTTTGGTTGTTATGTATTTTAAATTGAATCGATCGATGCCTGTCAGGCAATGTCGCGTGCCATGCGGAGTAAGCTTATCATATCTGACACTAATTCAAGTCGATGACAGTAGTTGGCATTTTGAAATATGAAAAAGATTACAAAAAAGACAGTATGTGGGGTTATTTTAATAAACCAGTAGACATGAACTGAACATGTACCTACATGAAAAACTTGTATGGGTAAGGTAGTGTGGAATGGAAAATATTTTGATTTTTTATGATCAACATCCGAAATGAGGACAACTACTATCGTTTTTATTGGTCGCAATGTTTTGTGTTTTATAATTTTCGACAGAAAATAACATGACGATGAGTTTGAAATCTGATTAATATACGATTTTATCTAAAACTATCTTTAATTAATGAAACAAACAACTCTTTGCAATAGCGAAGTAATATTGTCACTACCGTTGTCCTTGTTATATGAAGCAAAATAAATTTTTGTTCACAAAATTAAGTAATGGCTCTCGGACGTTCTATAAGGTTTGATAGATTCTGAGCTGTTTTTATGGCTAATGATGTTATTAAACGTTGGTGGTGTTGACATGGCGGCATTACAATCTGCTGCATTGTGAACTTTCGTTATTGGACACGGGAGCCTTTGTCACATGACTCATATCTTTTATAAATATACAACCCTATTTATTAGAATTCGCTGAACAGATGAATAGTTATTCACTGCATAAGGACTTATGTAATCACTATGCAACGTTGCATAAATTCTTATTCATAAAATAATTTTCAATCCAAAATGCATAGTTAAAATGAGCTTGTGTCAAAAAAAAGTACCGAAGTAAAGAAAATCTATTACATTTAGCAGTCATCAAAAAAAGTTTGGTCATCACTTCACTGTCTTTGTAAAAAAAACCATTGCAAATGAAAATTAAATTTAAATAAGAAAAACAGTTTCAGAAAAAAAAAAATTAAAAAAACATAAAATTCGATTTTCAAATGACTTCTTAAATGAATTTAACCTCAAAATTTGATTTTTTCTATAATGATGCATTTTTAGAAAAAAAATTTTGAAAATCGTTTGAGCCGTTTTTTAAAAAAACTATTTTTTCTATATAAAATTTAGGAAATACTTTTAAAAGAAGAAATGGGTACACCTTTTTTTAAAAACTGAAAACTAAATTTTGAAAAAAAATATTGAGAAGTTTTCGAAAAAATGATTTTTCAAAAAAAAAAATTCAATTTTCTTTTTTAAGTCCAAAAAATAATTTTCGAAATTTTTTTGTACTAAACATTATTACGGCAACTTAAAAGCTTTCGTGTAAAAGAAATGGTTGAAATTGATTGAGTCATGAAGAGAAAATTAGAATTAAAAAAACGGTTATATGGCAGGTACCGTTAATACCGGTTTAAAAAAAAAAAACGGTTTTCATTTAAAGACAGACCTTATCCAAAAAAATTACCATGCTTTTTTGAATCAAAATCTTAGGAACTATTTTTGGAAAAAATGAGTTTATCTAAAACCGGTATATGACAGGTACATTTGAGGATAGTCTGCAGAAAACCCAACATACCAAGTTTGAAGTAAATTGACGGACAGAAAGAAATGTCGGACCCACTTTTTTCTCATTCTCTATCATAGTAATGTCATGTTTGATTGTTATCTCAACTTTTTTTTGTACGAATGCATACAAATTGAAATCAAATTTCAGGTTCGATTTTGTAGCAATATCTAATTCTAATTTACGCTCAGCCTTTCATGACTGAGGGTATTTATGACATCATAAGTGATTTCTTATCTTTAAAAGCTTCAAATGTAGTTTTAGCAAAACAAAAACTGTGAATCCAATTGAAAGTATACCTACAATTAATTTTATGCTATACCTAATGATCCTATCACACACAGCTGTTTGCCATTTGAGTATGCATCGTGAAAGTGAATGCATAATTAATACCTAACACCTGTGACAAAAATTAATGTTGACAAATTGAGCGTCATTAAAACCTAAGCACCACTATGTCTACTGTTTACACAGTAAAATTCTTGATAAAGGAGTGAAACTGTTCAATCCATTTGACTACGTACTTATTTATTGAAGTTAAAAACTATTCTCGTTTTCAAATCAGATCAGAGGATATCTCTCACTCTACTTAACGAGTACACACAATACATTAAGTTTGGCAAGTGAAAGCCCCTATTGACAGTTGTGGTTTGACAGCTGTTGTTGCTACTTCATTTTTCCTTCGATCTAATCATTGAGTGCTAACGGCTAGTGTGTGAGAGTGAGATGGTGAATGATGACTCCTGTCATCACAAAATAAGTCCACCAAGATATACAATTTAATTGAGTCTACTCGAATACTCTATTCATTTCGCAGAGACACAATCTAACTTAATATCTAATCCGCCTGCAAAGTGACAGTTAACATTTGTTTAAAAACAAAACACCTTGGATTGTCAATATACACAGCACACACAACATCGACATTTTGACATCTGGACAAATGGACGCATCCGACGCTATCATCAACCAGCAATCATCAGATACGGCCATTTCTGATTGTTCAAGATAAGATCAAGTTCGAACATAGATTTAGTACAGACTTAACAGCGAGAAGGTGAAGATTAAAGCAATGTTTACACTTGCATTCCATTAGCGCAGGTGTAAGGGCTATCTTTGGTAGTCCACCTACAAATAAAATCGCTTAATTCACTTTGGCGGTTGGCTAAGGCAGGCAGCAGCAGCGAAGACATGGCTTCGGCGGCTAGTGCAAGCTATAGATATTAGAATCTTGGAGTCACGATCACGATTTTTCCTTTCACCCCCCATTTTTACTAAAGACATTGTCTCCCTTGCTGCAGGTTAACATATATGCATAAGGAATCGTGGTGCCAAAGTCATGACCAAGACCAAGACCATGATCCAAAGAGCATGAAAACTGAAGCCGAAGTCAGCCAGTCAGAGACAGCCAGCGTGTGGTGCAGCATGGTAAATCTTAGCTTTGAGTATGAAAAATGGCCATAATCTGCGAAGGCTGCTGATTGGAGTTTTATTGGAGGTTCTCTATTTTCTAACACCACTTTTGGCCAAGACGCGATATGGTTAACAATCAGTTTTTTCCTTGTTGTTTTCTTATTTTTCAAACTATTCTTTTTTCTAACATTGAAGTACGGTTGAGGTCGCACCACACCACCATTGCACCGGGCGGCACCAATCGTTTGGGTGGAGTTGGAAAAATTCTTCCAATGCAATGTGGTGAGCTCTTAATTTGCATTGATGGTGTTCACACTCAATTAATATTGTTGCAGAGTTGGAAAGACAGTCAGACAGGTGGGTTTTAATTGAGGAAGTAGTTTAGTGTGTTGTTGGTTGGAAGCATTTTTGCAGTGTTTGAATCTTCTACGAAAATCACCATCAAGAGAGCTGGTGATGCTCTCGTATGAGTTTGAATTTACTGCATGGTAGAAGTAGTCATGGACTTGCGTGTTGTTAAAAGCAATTTGTTTGAATCGGTCATTTGTTTTTATGTCAAACGCAATATTTATGTGCGATTGCAAAGAGGAATGATTAATTGAAGATTATTTGGGCGAATAAGTTCAAAAGGTTTAGGTTGTGATGCTATTTTCTTGAGGCTGTGATAAGCTGTTTAATTTCCAGATGAGTTTTGCGTAATAAAGCACAGCTAAACTCGGGAAGAAAATTAAGTACTTTTATTAATATAATTAAGCAGGCAGGCCCGGAAGTAGCGGGTATCTTGAAGTAAGCACGGACAACCTGGAAGGAACTTGTGATAGAAAAGGTCCGATCTTACACCGAGCAGGGAGATCTTGAAAGGAAAGGGCCTTATATCGAAAGATTTTGGAAGATCCTGGAAGCAGCTAGCTCAAAGTGAGCAGGGAGATCTCGTAAGGTGAGCTGGAAGAACACTGAATTAACTTTTGATCGGTAAGAACCCTCACTTCGGAAGATCTCGGAAACAGCTAGAGTTCGGAAAAGGCACTAATCTTAAAGTGAGCAGGGAGATCTCGTATCGGAATAATCTCGTCAGAATTAACTTGTGATCGGTGCGCGCCCTTACTTCGCAAGATCTCGGAAGCAGCTAGCGCTCGAAAAAGCCACTAATCTGGATACTCTATTTTTTTTTGTCATTCAGTAGCAACACCCTACTTCACTTTGACCAGTGAAGCACATCATTAAAATTAGTTTTGGCGATCGCAAACTGTCATATCAAAGCTAACCCCATGTACCCACTGTTGTAGTTGTAGCGGCTGATCTTTCTTTAGTGGATCGAAAGAAAACAAAATGCAATGTCGTTTCTCCTGTTTTAATCGCCCAAAGGCCTAAAACCATTTATCTCTCTTATATCTCCAGACAGACATCAGGGGGGATATCATGTTCATTGTATTTACCTAACCAGGGACCATGGAACCTATAACGTGTTGGATCATCAGCACATTCCTTTAAAACCTATGTTTACTGCACAAACTAGTACCTACCATCACACCACACATGATCCGTTATGGTGTTGATTACATTTTAATAGCGCAGTTCTTCTCCCAGGCACACGTGCATGTTGTATGAGTGTGTGATGGTGACATGTCCGTTGGCGTTTGGCATTGGTTCCGGAATACCAACCATTAACAGCCCTAGTATCATGTCAGCTAGAAAAAAACATTAAATTGCATTTTCCTATACATAAAATACCTACATTTGTGTTAAGTGATACTACCACGGACCAATAAGTCCAAAAAGGTCAATGATCATAAATATTCAGTGCAAAAATAACGTTGACCATCATTCCTATATTAGGTTACATATGTACATGGGGAGGGAACAAGTTTGAAGTTTAGTTGAACAAAAATCACAAAACATGCTATTTTTCAATTCAATGACCATTTCAATCTATTTACGAGTAGGGGGAGGCAGGTATGACACCGTGGTGGCGCAAATAACCGTGAAGCGTGTAGATTTTTTGGCAATCACAGTATTTAAATCTGAACAGGAGGTCTTTATCATCATCATCATCATCAGTTATGGGACTATGGCATCATGTGCTGCCAAATAATAATTACTATGCTTAGAGTGTGTTATTAATTTTTGCGAACAGGTGCGAACAAAGCGACTACACGGAATTGACAGGGTCGTTGATCTTTGACAAAACTGTCATCGATAAAAATGAGATCACATTATAATAAATGACTCAGATGACTAACAAAAATGTAAACTGAACTTTTGAGGAAACATAAAGAAGAACTGATAACAAATGCCAAAGTAACATTGAATTGATAAATTTGGACTGTTGATTGTGTTTTCAAGGTTTGTTTGGTAAGGGTACCAAAGTTATTAACCTTAAAATCATTACCAAAGAATAGGTTAGGGCAATGAGAACCTCTTATACTTACACAGTGGGTCTGGGAGCTAGCTAGTTTAATACCGACAGGCTAAAGGACCCCGCAGCTCCATTCGGATGAGGACTAGCTCAGAAGATGGAAGGAACACTTCGATTCGGTATTAAAACGTTTGTTCGCCAGCAATGCGCACCCAATACCTGATACCCGTCCAAAGCAACTAATGTCCGAATTAGAATTCGAGTTTGCTTGCAGCCCTATAAACGGAAATGGTGGAATTCAATGGAGTCTGACATCCCATCTGGACTACGCGGACGACGTATATACTTACTCTCTCATAGGATCAAAGATCTCCATTAAATGACAAGTGACAGTTGATTGGTCATACGCTGCACAGCTGAGGAAAATTTGGAGAGAACTGCACACCGTACATAATGGCGCGTAGGAGTAGTGTAAGCCCTATGACCCTTAAGAGGATCACAACGGACTCATCAAGGTCTGAGCACCTATAAGTAACCTAATTGAAAGTAGCAACCTAAAACATTATATCCCCGTGTTAAATAATTGTTTTCCTAGAAAATATAAAAGCAATAGGTAATTTGAGTTCATTGACTTATTCCACTAACCTGAAACTACAATATTTCTAAAAAAGTTTTGATGCAGCTTTCAATAGAAACAAAAACAAAAACACTCTAATTAATATACTAAACTGTTGCTTATGATTCCTTGGTAATAAATTATCATGCAAAGTGCTGACAAAAACTATTTAAAATGTCTGCGGCTAACCCGTCAAGTTCCTTTCTCTTAATTACTAAATCACATTATTAATCGTATGAATATCGCGTTCTCCAAAAGATTCATAGTTGATCCAAATTTGCCATTGTATGCAAATTAGCGGAACAAATTTATTAAATGTTTTGATTTTTTGCATGAGGAGAGTGTAATGATGTTTCTTGAAATCATAAGAATCGTCAAGCTTAAATTAAGATAAGTCTCTCATTTGGGTTAGAGATTTCTGAAATAAAAATAAAAAACATGTTCTGCTCAAAATAGATTTGATAGTTTTTTTTTTTTAGATCTTATTTAAAAAGTAGTTCATTTTGATCATGGATTTTAATATCTTATAAATTAATTGATATTCCAAATAGCGAAAGTATGGAAATAAGCAAAACTTTGTATTTCTTTTTTTTTTAATAAAGATGTTTTTTTGAAGATATTATTAGATAGTGAATTGCTGTTACATGATTATGTAAAAATTATCTTAATGGCATAGTTATAAAGCTATTTGGGATGTCTTTAAGCTAAATGGTTGTAATGAAATTAAAATATCATCCAAACAGAAGTGTGGCTCTCAAATATTATTACATTAAATGGATTTTTGTGAAGAAAAGTTTCATAATTAATTCTCAGTTAACAGGTTATACTTTAACAGAAAAACAATTTTGTAATCGGTCTTAAAATGTTTGTTAATGTACATTTTTTTATTGTTTATAGTTTTTTGATCTGAGGTAATTCTAGGTCGAAAAACTTATGAAAGTACTGGAATTAAAGATTTTTGTAAAAAAATTATGAATTTCATACATAAAACACACAAAATCTATCTTTTAAATAAAAAAAAAAAACAAGAATGAAAATGTTTAATAATAATATATTGAGCTAAAGGGTGTTTTTAGCAAACTATCTACTCTCCCACTCTGTTAAATTTCATGATTCTGTGATAATTAAAAGTTCATTTAATTGGTATTTGAAAATATTTCAGGCAATGGAAGAATACCCAACATCATAAAAGGAAATTCACAAGTTTTCAATTTGTTCCTACCGCATTAATCAACCGTTATACAAAATATATTTAAAACCAATTAAGAGAATGTTGACAAATAATAAGCACTTTTTATAGTGCAAAATTTCAGATTCTACAGTAATTGGAAGTGTCGTTTAACGATTTTTATTACATTTTTGTAAGTCCAAGTAAGACCATATTATTGAAATATTTTTATAACCGTTTTTACGGTACCTTTTTTAGAACTGTTTTGATTTTTTTTTACTACTGACTTTTTTTCTAAGTGACTTGATAAATTTCAACGCAATTATTTACTCAAAACTTTTTTTTTAGTAGTAAATAATTCTAAAAAAGTTTAAATTGTTTTTTTGGAAAAATTAATTTCTCGAAAACGGGTTACTGATTTTTTTTTTGAAATCTTGTTCTGTCCTTTTTACTTGCATTATAGGTACTATAGGGCAAGTTTAGGATTCGTCAAAAAAAATCGAACTCGAGATAACAATCAGACATGTCATTACGATTATAGAGAATGCGAAAAAAGTAGGTCTCGCATTCTGTCTGTCCGTCTGTCTGTGTATACCTCAAGCTACAGCATAAGTCGCTTAACCGATTTTCTTGAAAGGTGGTGGTTAAGGGTCTTTGGTGATTAACTAGAGGGGAAATTGGAATTTTTTTGAAGGACCAAAAATAACGGTACCTGCCATATTACCATTAAAGAAAAGTTAACTTTATTCAGAAATAGATCTAACGAGTTTGTTAAAAATGTTTGTGTCTGCTTTGTTAGTAGGGTCATTTTTTTGAAATGAATCAAATGTTTTTAAAAATTCTACTAATGGTACCTCCCATAGAACCGTTTTTTTCATTTTTGACTTTCACTTAAATGACTGAACCAATTTTGATGAGTATTTTTTAAAAGGAAGCTTCTTAACAATTTAAAATTTAAAAAAAAAATAATTTTTAGATTCTTAAATCTTTATTTTTTTAATTTTTTTGAAAAATCATTTTTTCGAAAACGGGCTCTGTATTTCTTTAAATTTTGGTTTTAGATGTGCATTAATATTTTCTTGAAAATGGCATACCAACTTTTTTTTTTAAACAAGGTTTGAGAATTTTTATATATAAAAAGGATTTTCAATTTTTTTTTTTAAAACGTACAAATCTTTTTTTATCAAATCAAATGGCAAAATTTTTTTGTAGCTCAAAAAAATTTAAGAAGTTGTTTATGACATTTTAGTAATAAATTTTTTTTTTTTAAACTTCATATGATGTTTTAATATCCACATCAACTTTGACCCTCAGAGCAATTCCATGCGACCCAGTCTTGCATTTTATATTTTAATAGGTTTGAGAATTTTTATCTATACCTAAAAAAAAACATTTAAAAAAGGGTCTTGGGATTTTAATTTTTGTTTATAAAATTTAAGTTAATTTGTATTCATGAACGAGTTTAAAATGTTGGTCCTAAAACAAATATAAATAATTTTAAAAATTATGTATAAACTTACTTTAACATCAACAGCAGCCTTAACCATAAGAGTAAGTTTAAGTGCAACCTAGTCGTGTATTTTTTTTAATTAAATTTTGAATGTCTGAAACACCACTTTTTCACGTTCGCTATCATTGTAATTAAAAGTCTGGTTATTATCTCGAGTTGGTATTTTTTACGAACTGTAAACTTTTCCCTATAGTACCTAGGTATTATCGCTAGTAATAAGACCTAGGGTCATCTATTCTATGTTTTATAAAAACTAAATCACTTTTTATGGAAATTCCGATCACTTTGCAAACATATTGTACAAACAAAATATTTACATGCACACCTTAGAAGTGACATTCTAAACACCATGGACTAATGTTGACGAGCCTGTTACACCAACACCTTCACCAATTTGTACAACCAACATAAAAAGTACATTTTAGTAACCTTCTTGATAAGCTGATGCTATAATAATAATCTATCCATTTCCATGTCACCTGTTTACCTAGTTTTTTTTTCTTACTGGAATCTCTAGTTCATAAAAACACCCTCAAGCCTCATATTTAACTCGCCTCCACTGCTACACTGAACAATAATAATTTAAATAAATCAACAATTTAACGATTTAAAGACAGCCAAGAGATGTGCAAAAACAACTGATATTAAAAAATCACAAAAAATAAAGAAATAAAAAAAAAAAAAACTAATCCATGTTAGACACGGTATCTATGCTTGAAAACGGGAAAAAATCCTGCGCCATGGTGGCATGCTGCAACATTGCATTGCAGCAACCAGTCCTGCGGTGATGCAGAACAACACACGATAAGTGCACTGCACTTTTAGATATTTCCATCAGCATCAGTGGCGGCAGCGCAGTACAGAAAAAATGTCCATCTATTTGCAACAGTATAGAAGAGGAACAGCACAACGCAATCTTGTTCCTAGTTGCAGTAAAGCTGATTCTTCCTGCTGGATCAGCAGGTTTTCCTGGTATTTGTTTATATAAATTCTGTTGGTTTTTTTTTTTTGGTTGATGGTGTTGTTGTTGTAATTCATTTATCTTTCGGTTATAAAGCAAACCCCGTTGTTAGCTGTTTTTATTTTGTCTAAGATGTCTCAAGACCTGATTTTTCTTCCCCGCTGATAGAAAGACTTTACCGGAGATGGATGGATGGACAGAGAGAGTATCTTTTGTCTTAATTAAAAATAGTTTTTTTTGGGTCAATTGATCTGTGGCACAACAACAATTGCAACATCTATTTTTTGTTCTTCTTGCGAAACAATAGCAAACCATGTTGATGTTGGTGATGAAATTGGTGCAATATGTCAGGCAACTTGTCCATCAATCGGCAGTCAAAGAAAAAGATATAATATCTTTGTCAATCTCTAGAGTCAGTTAGGTGTCTGAATAAACAATGAGTGATGTTCTTGTTTTCATGACAAATTGAGAGATTTGTCTCAGAGTTTTTCAGGGTCTCAGATGACATAAAGACGGAACTTATGCTGACAGACAAAGTTTCTTGGTCAATCAATCTATTAGCCGGAAGTTTGACTAAAATATATTACCTACTCGCATATTATGTTTTTGTCGGATGGGTGCTGAACAAATTTCATCACACATCTTACCTCGCAGCTTGCAGCTCACACTCTATTACAGAACTGAGGGCTGGAAAAGGGAATTCCTGTTATTGCTAGTTGATGGTGCACCTGGAGATGGAAACTTGGAATAAATTAACCATACAAACGTACGACGACGACACACACGGCTCTCCTTTGACGATATGTTATGCCATAGCCAGTGGATAATCATGATTAATTGTAGCCTATTCTTAGATAAGTATCTACAATTCAACTGGATATAGTAATTTTGTATGGCGAATAAATCATATGGCTGATAGGCGTGCATATGAAAACCAAAAAAAAAGAAACACACGAACGGGTTTTTAATTTAAATTGTAGTCAATGTGTAAACTTTTAAGAACCTGCCTCATGGTTCAGAAATCAGGTGGTGATATTCCAGTGATCGATTTTTAGTAATAATAATTATCTGTTTTTGGAGAGGATACCTTGCGAAGTACAACATTTGGTTAAAACTGTAAAAGTCGTCTGTTAAAATGTATTCTCTTATTTCGGGTATTATTAAATCTAAGGAACATATGCATGGCGTGGCGGTTCAAAGCATGCTGGAAATGACCCCCAAAAAAAGGAGTTTTTCTAAGAATCCGCAAAGCGGGTAACCTACAGTTCTGTTCCTGCTCTGAGTGAACACGAACGTGTTCGATAGAATACAAAAATGTTATTCTAATTTTTATAATTCATAATGATAGAGTTTTGCAAAGTAAAAATCAACAAAACCTTGAATGTTCAAGTTCCACTTCTAATATCCTTTGATTTAAGTTTGCTTTTGAAAATCTTATAAATGGTTTTGAAAACTGCAGAAATTTGTAATTCTATAAACAGTTCTGCTGTCACACCGATTTGCGGCCTCTTCTACTTCTTCAGCTAATGCGTTAATGTAGTTAGACTTGTCACGTCAAACTCCTCTCATCTTCATGCGATACGTAGACTCTAGCTCATTTCTCTCTGCTGCTTAAGTAGCTGCGATGCGGGCTCGAAGTTGTTTTCTTTCGTCGATCGTCATCGTTGCCCAAGTTTCTGTGGTAAGCTGGCTATTAATTTTTAATGAAAGTTTAAGCTTGGACTTGAAATCTGTCATTAAAAAAGTTCCGTTCTGTTTTTTCATGCCGAAAACTTTTTCACTTGTCCTTTCAACTACTTCGATGTTGTAGACAAACTTAAGATGTTGTTTAGATCTTTTAAAGATAGTGCAGCTTTCGTTATTCCTCGAGATATTTCTAGTGAAAAAGGTTCTCCTTTTTTAAGGGACTGGCTGAACAAATGCTGAAACTCCGGAAGGAAGATTTGTCTCATGGAATCATATACGTCCTCAATAATAGGAGGATTCATGACAATTTCATGACAATTTCTGCAACGTATAATGCAATGTTTTTGGTCATCATTTGTCACACCCTTAGTTTTAAACATTTATCTTTTTTGTATGATCTTTAACATGTTTAAATAAAAACAACTTACTTTGTTTGCACTTCCAAGATACTCAAAAAAAAAGGACCTTTTTTAACTTATGAGTATTTTAAACTCTTGTAGAATATTGAACCCACAACAGATTAGAAGGAAAATCAGTACTGATATCTGGTTTGGAAAATGAATACCAAAAACCCTGTTTTGTAATGACTGCGCTGCGGGATCTCTATTTGACTGCTCATTCTCTGCATTTTCATTTACTTTTAGTTCTTTAGACGTTAACTCAATTGACACACCTTAAGAAACGACTGATTCCAAATCTGATAAACTTACCTTTTCGCGTTCAAACGAGCATTACCTACTTTTAG
Source organism: Meliscaeva auricollis (assembly GCA_948107695.1). NCBI lineage: Eukaryota > Metazoa > Arthropoda > Insecta > Diptera > Syrphidae > Meliscaeva > Meliscaeva auricollis. The sequence continues at coordinate 79,832,827 of OX403618.1, forward strand.
AGGTGACAAACTACGATGTATAGTTTTGCCGCTCCTAAAATATCAGCTGCATTAACAAAAGTAAAAAGAAAAAAAAACAAACAACAATCGATTGATAAAAAAAAACTCCTTTGGGAAGTTAAAAAAAAAATAACACAAAATCTAACTAGGAAATGCCTAGCGGCATGAAGGTGATCTTATGTCACTCTATCTGCCCTACCGCAGACTGAACCACATCAATCTTAAAACCTTCCCATATAGAGTACATCTCTTTCTTTGCCAATCCCTGATTTCAATGTGATCTCGGCTACCATCTAAATCTCTGATTAAAAACTACAACACATTTTGAATCACGTATTTTCAATGATTCCATCATCAATTCCTCAGAGGTCAGCTTTCTGCACAAAAACAACACAAATGAAAAACAAGGAAGGTAACGTTTTTCTTGTTGTTGTTTCAAACTAGAACACTTGACAGCCATCAGTGACATCTTCTAATCAACAGATTTTCTCAGCCGCGCATATAAGACAAACATACTCCACTTGTACATCGATCACGATTTGGGTCCTTAAGGACAAACCATCACCATCATCGTCATCGCATCGGAAGACCGCAAAGTAATGCATAAAAGAAAAAAAAAACGCCACAACAAACATAGAGTCCGAGGTTGGTCAGATAACATGAACATCATGTCGCTTGGACTCACCGAACACCGTTCAAACGGTTGAGCATTTAAATTCCATAGAGCGGTAATGCGTGTGTGTATAGCTGCGCACCAGTCCAGTAGCATAGCAGCGTAATATTGTAAGGCACGTCATTGAATTGCAGTAAAAATGTGTAGCTGGCTGCATATAAATAAATTGGTTATAAAAAAAACGGAACAGGTTTGCCGATACCTATTAACTCGATACAAATTCCAAATAGGAAACCAGGCTTGGTCCAGTCCAGCAGAGGAGGCTCTTGATTGTAGCCAGCGTCAGAGATCCTCATCATCATCATCTACAAAAGGCACACGCAGTAATTTCCACAATATTTTCCTCCTTCCCAGCTTGATATCTGTAGTAGCAAACAACACAAACAATGATGACGTCCAGCGAAAATACTCGTAATATCTCTTCGAAATGCAATTCACGTGAAAACGCAACTGTTTCTGTTTTTGTTGTTGTTGTTGTTTTTGTTGTGTCTGGTCTGCTTCTGTCTCCTTACCCATGTCCATTCATCAGTGATCTGGTTCAGGTGATAGCGCCGAATGGACATCAACCATCAAAATATTTGCCAAGCTATGACGGTTTTTTCATAAATAAAGTTGCTGATGGTTAAAAGGGGTATTTTGTGCGCGTATAGCAGGAGGACCACTCACAACCCAATGGAAAATGTGAAAGCACCCGCCAATTAGCGAATATTGCAATCTTATCTCTCATCAGGGGGCTTGCTGATTGGTGCTGAATTGCTGATATGAAACTAGAGTTCATTCACAGATTAGATAAGCGCAGAGTTCGTCGCACGAGCGTTGGACGCATGATATCAATGGACTGAGTTATCATTTCAGGAAATAGGGTTACGGGAAACAACCACCCCTAAAATTATATCTATCATGCACAAACTTCAAAAGCCAGACATGCATTTCATTGTGATGAAATATAATGAAAGTTGACGTTTATATGTACCAGTTCTCGAGAAACTGTGATGGGATGGAAATAGAAGACTGACGAAAATTGCAGACTGTGATTCCTACTACGGAAACTGTCACCTTGATATGGAAAGACACGCTTGTTTGGATGTGCGTTTTACTGTGTGAGGTGGAATTAATGAAGAAGACTCTGAGTGAGGCAAAATTACTCCATATAAGTCTTATAAGCATAAGCATAGATTATTAGATTTATTAGCTCTTCACCAAAAAAACAAAATTATTTATGAGCAATTCCCAAAGCATGACTTTAAATAACTTTTGGAAGACTTTAATGCCATTTTCTAAACTGAATTTATAACGGTTTGTGAACAATTAAAAATATAGCCTCATATCAGGGTAGAAATTCAAAATAAGAAATTTTGTTCTTGTGATTTATATTGCGATTTATATTTTGTACTATAGTGTAAGTTAAGGATTTATAATAAAATCTGTCTGTCTCTTTCTCGAGCTACAGCCTAAGCCGGTGAAGCGATTTTCTCCAAGCTTGGTAGGCTTTTGGTGATTTAGATGGGAAATTGAATTTTTTTAGGACGAATTTTTGTTAATAATGGTACCACCCATAGGACCGTTTTTATTTTTACTGATTTTCTCGTAAACAATTCAACGTATTTCAATGATAGCTCTTACAAAAAAAATCTTTGCAATTTTCGCAATTTTCAGATAATTTTATATCGAAATTTTCAAAAAAAAGTTTTTGGATTTTTTAAAAAGTTTCAAAAATTTATTTTTAGAAAATGTCAAGTGATATTATTTTGAAAGTGACATTACATTTTTTTTCTAGGCAAGGCTTGTATACATACAAATTATTTTTTTTTAAAACGGCTCTAACGATTATGAATTTTTTTTAATATACAAATTTATCTTTGTCAGTCATTTTATGTTTTTACTTGCAATTCTGTCTGTCTGTCTGTAAAGTGATTTTCTCCAAATTTGGTGGTTTAGAATCTTTAGTGATTCCCTAGAAAATAGATCGATTTTTTTTTAAGTCCAAAATTAACGGTACCTGTCATATAATGAATATGGAAAAGTTTAATTTTTTTCAAAAATTTTTATTAGTAAGGCCGTACTTTTGAAATAAAAAAAAATTTTAGAAATGTTAATAACGGTACCTACCATAGAACCGTTTTATTTTTCATGAATTTTTATACAGAAGCTTGGTTTAAAAAAAAAAAAAACAATTTTCGGGTTTTTAAAAAAAATTTCCTTTTTTTTTCGAAAAATCAATTTTTTGAAAACGGGTCACTGTATTTTTTTGAAATTTTGGTTTTACATGTTCATTACTTAGGTACTAATAATAATTAACTTGCAGAGTTTAACAAAAATTTTATATGTATTTCAAAAGTAGATAAGTTTTTGAAAAACATGTTTTCAAAATTAAAGACTGTGTAGGCATATTTCGTAGAGCATTATTTCACGTCACCTCGTGTTTGATTGGTATCTCAAGTTAAATCAATATGATCACTCTCCGTCCTGAATACGGCGGTGTGGGTTAAATTAAATAATACCAAAAATTTGTGTTTTACCTTTTTTATTTGTACAAATTAAATTGAAACTCCTTAAATTATTTAAATATTGTTGAGTTTCATTTGAGTAAGACTAAGCTCCACTTTAAATAACCCCTTTTTGCTCTAATCTACGACTTTTTATACATAATGATTTAATTTATGTACCTGAAAATGCAATTCAGTTTTTCTTTTCAAATATTTTATATTTATACTCAAGAAGTTTAAGCAAAATTAAATTAAATCATCTGCCAAGCCCCTAAAAATCAAAACAGATGAAAAGAATATAAACAAAAAATTGTATCCAAAAACAAGTTTTCCCTCATTAATCCTCACACGTGCCCATTTCCACAGATTTTCAGCATCAGTATCAACATTTTTATCGTAACTTTCCCATTAAATTGAGATGTCACAATAATAACTTTAGATGGTCATAAAAAAAGTTTAAGACCATGGAATTTCTGATCAACTAATCTGATTTAAATAAAACAACCATAAATCATCGCTTAGGCAAATACGCTTGATAATACATAGAAGAAGAACAACTAATAACGCATAAATTAATGCGATGCACGGTAGTAGACGTTAACTGTTTTGACAAAGAAGCTTTAAGTAGCCAACAGAACCTAATAAAATTGTCTTCAAAAACGATTAAAGTTACAATAATTAAATCAGAGGAAGCAAACAGAAGAAGTTGCATAAAAAACTGCATTATAATAAGTCTTTGTTCGATATAAAGACCATTGTTATTCATTTGTAGATTAAATTTGTTAATTTTTTATATTTTTTCTAAGCCCTTCACCCAATTAAAACTTTAAAACTTAAACAATTAGATCGTTTTTGTGGTAAAACGTTTTATTTTTGTCTGCTCTAGTTCCTGTATAAGCTTCGTGAGTCCACCCAAAGCACTTTGGACATTTAATTCTCTTATCTATTTTAAGACTTTTTCAGCTATTAAAGGCTTACATTTCTGTTCATTGTTTCTGGTAAAAGAAGTTCCTCCTAAAAATCATTTGGTTGGAAAAATAACAATTACTAAGTCTATTGCATAGTTTGCCTCTATACGATTCTCATCAGAAGATAGGTTATTCGTGTCCAAGTTGAGTTCATCTTCAGACCTGTGGCTAAATAAATGAGGTCACAAGCAGGTAAGTTCAGCACGCATATTCCTTAGAATCCATCTTCATGGAGTCTTGCCTTAAAAAATAGCAAAACTACCCCAAAGCCACAAAATTGCATAATTCTAATTCCTTAAAAAAAAAAAATACTTAGAACTGGACGCTTCCCGAAAAAAAACCAACCAGAAATTCTTCTTCTTAACCACTTACTTTACCCGACAGCTATAATATACCGCATCTTCCATCAGCATCCGATCATCATCGCCGCGCCGGTTTAAAAGGAATTCCCTTCAAAGAACACAAGAAAAAAAAAAAAAAAATATTACGCCAGAGACCAAAATTTCAATTCCCATCACGAATTCAATCTTCTTTTTGCAAAGCGTGCTGAGACCAGGGATTGATTACCGCCAAAAGACCTTATATACCATCGACACATTGCGCGCAATGTTGCAACAACAAACACAAAGTGAGGTATATTTGAAACCTAAAACCATGTTTTTTTATTCTTTTTTATTTAATTTCATTTCAAATAACTGCTGTCATCACCACATTTACTTGTTAAATCGCCGTTAAAGCAATACGCCAAGTGTCAATGATTACTGAATTAAAGGTGTAAACGCAATTTATGAGAGTCTCTCATGTGGCTTATATGTAAAGACGTAATTTCTTCCGGTGCATTGGTCACCGTTGTTTACACAACTTCTAACATCTTCGAATGCAACGCGCGGTGGCAGGCAGTCACAAGTTGGTATGTATATGAAATGAAAGAGTTATTTGTCTAACTTGAACTTGGGTTTGGTGTTAAAAGGGTTGCCAATGCTTTTGAAATGTTCTTTTGAAATTCTGTTATTTCAATACCTAAGCTGTTAAATGTAGAAGCTTTGGCTGTGATAACTATCACGAATTTCGTATTCCTTTGACACGCGTATCACAGATTTCTCAAATTGTTTTTTGCTATTGCAAAGTATCACGGATTGGCCCGGTAAGTATCATATTAAATATTTCCCCGGTTGATTTTTGTGTATTTTTCCGATAAGTTCTACGATTTACTGTGGATTATACCAGTAAAAATCACGAATTGCTGTGGTATGTATCACGCAAGCATGAAGAGTTGCTGTCGTACGTTTTAAGGATCAGGGGTTCTATCACAAAGTATCACGATTTTCTAAGATTGTATCACGGATTAGTTCGGTAAGTATCACTGATTATCCGAATGGGAATTATCAATTCCCAATTTGCTAAGACTAGTATCTCTGGTATCTCCGGTAAATATGTATATCATTAGTTTTTTCGGTAAATATCATAACTTTCTTCGGTATGTGCCAAGAATAAGAAATTTCTCATGTAAGTTTAAAATTTCTGCGGTAAGTACGTAAATCTGTTAAATATCACAGTTTGCTCTGGTTAGTATAAGGAACTTTTCATTGATACCTCGGTAAGTAGAACGCATTTCTCTGGTTAGTATGAAGGACGGCTCTGGTAAGTATCACGAATTAGTGTGGAATGTATCATGGAAGCATGAAGAGTTACTGCCGTATGTTTCTAAGAATTCTTTGGTGATTGTCAGCGGTTTTATCACAAAGTATCACGATTTTGTAAGACTTTATCACGGATTAGTTTGATAAGTATCACTGATTATCCGGTTGTCAGTATCACGGACCTGCTAACTATTAAAGATTGTTAAGACAAGTATCACTGATATCTCCATTAATTATATGTATATCAGTATTTTTTTCGGTAAATATCATAGATTTCTTCGGTAAGTGTCAAGAATAAGAATTTTCTCCGGTAGGTTAAAAATTTCTGCGGTAATTGCGTAAATTAAATGGATACCCTTGTTAAATATCTGCAATTGTTGTGGAACATATCATTTTTTTAATCTGGTAAATATCACAGTTTGCTCTGGTTAGTATTAGTTTCTTTCCGTGATATTCCGGGAGGTATAACGTATTTCTATGTTAAGTATAAGGGACTGCTCTGGTAAGTATCACGGGTTGCTAGGATATGTATCACGGATTATTCTGGTAATTATGACTGAAATTTATGGTAAATATCAAGGATGTAAGGTATATAACACAAATTGCATTTGTAGGTATCACGGGTGGATTCGTTATCAGGTATAGATTTGTTCGGTAAAAGGTAATTACCACGTTTTGATCTTATAATGTTGTTAGTTTGGACCAAATTTTCTGAACACTGGTGGTCGATATGATTTTTCAAATAGGATGAAAACAATTTTCTATTAAAAATAACATAACTTCAGCGTTGTAATTGACTCCTTTTCTGATTTCAAGCACTCTGGCAACTCTACTTAACCTTCCACACAACCGTGTGCCATTTTCTCAAAACAATGACTTTGTGACTAACCACAATCACGCACATTCCCCCCACTCCATTTCCACCTTCCTTAGATTGCCCCTTTCAACGAGTATATTTTGCATGGGATTTATTATCCCCAAAATTGGCAATCTCATCATAAGACGGATTGTGTTTCAAGTCGCACGCTTAGAGTAGAAGGCACCGTCATGTGTCTCTCACAAACTACATGCACTGCTGTAGGGGTTTTAATATGAGCAGTCGCACACCAATGAATCGAAATCTTATAATAGTAAAGGCACCTCTCATAGCAAGCCAAACAAAGTATAGAAGAGAAGAGTAACTTCTTCAAGTGTTTTCATTTCAAACAACATGCGCTAAGCTTTTTTCAACAACAAAAGCAACAATAAAGTTGGAGAATTGCATTTTGTCGTAGGTAAGTTTAGTGTAATAAAATAGTCCGAGAGCAGCAATATTAAAGTTCAGCTCTTCTTAATTTTAGAAATTTAAAATTCTTAAACTTCTTTAAGAAAATGTAAGCTATGATCACTCTCTTTATCCATAAATTGTTTTCGTTCTTGCCCTAACCGATTTATGTAACAACAAAAACGGAGTCCATCGTCATTATGGTGCGCTAGGGGTCTTTTGTGGTCTTTGAACAACCGCATATAATATGTACACAATCCTCAAAGCTTATAGATACATTCTATTACATTAGATTTTAATACGCTCAAAAATTCACGCCCGGCTAACAAGCGGCTACCGTGCGGCTTCCAAGAGGCTACGGTACGGCTTCCAAGCGGCTACGATGCAGCTACCACGTGACTCCCTTGTGGCTCCCCCTCGGTTACTCCATAGCTACAAGACGGCTATCGCATGGTTTCCGTACGTCAACCACGCTGCCTGACGCGGCTCACGTCAGGCTCCGTGTGGCTCCTCGCGTGGTATTACAAAAGTTAGTTTGTTTTTTACATAAATCCTTAAATTTTAAAATCTCTAAACAACTATTAAGTGAATTCTAGATATTTAGCTTAAATGACCACACACATTTATTCTACCTTACCGCCCAGACTATAAGCTTTAAGGCACCAACTACGTTGGAGGGGACCATCAGGCTAACTATGCACGTTAGACATTTATTTTTACAGACTCTCTTCTCGTGAAGCAATAGCTGAGAAATATACGAAAAGATACGAACAATGTTGTTTTTGTGGTGTTTGTCTTAGCGCAGTATCCCAAAAGATACTTCTTTGCCACCGAAACACCACCGAACTGCTGCTGAGTGCTGCTGCCTTGAAGTTAACTTTGAATAAAAATAGTCTCGAAGTGGGTAGTAGAGAAATAGGGAAAAGAGTGGAAGTAGTGTATAGTTGTCGTGTGGTAGAGTGGTGTTATAGCTCTGCAGCTTATAGTGGAGACCTCGCTCGAGTAAAGCTAGAAGAAGAAATGTATCTTCTTCATTTCGTCTTTGACCACGACGACGATGTGGATAATGATGATGATGATGATGATGATGGCGATGGTGATGGTGGGAAAAATGAATCTGATATTTGCTTTGCATTCGGTGCCTCGACAGCGACCTTGATGGACGCGTACAATATAACTTCGCTAAACTTAAAGAAGTGAATTAAGACAAAAAAAAAAAAAAATAAAACACAAACAGATACTAAAGATACTATTTTGTCGTTTGTCGATCAGAAAAGTGTAAAAAAGATACTTTTTTTTGTTTTGTGTTCTATGTCAGCCATCTATTGATCTGTGCGGTATCTTTCTCGGTGATTTGTTTTTGTATTTTGTCGCTGCAAACTATTGTGACACTCGGGGTGTATCTTAAATGTGTCGTGACGGTTATTATATCGGATTAACAGTGTTAGATTAACAGCGACTGATTTAAGTTTTTTTTTTGTGAGCATGTTGTGTTTCCGCTCTTTGCATGCAATCTAGAGCAAAAGATACTAAAAAAAAGATACATAAATGCAAGCAAAGGGAACACCCCTGAATGGTTGCGTTGGGCTGGGAGGGAACAACAAGTGTATTTGCAACAATTAAACCGTTAACTAGCGTAGAAAATGTGCTGTGAGTAGGTACCATTTATTTTCGAAGTTTTTTTCATCTTAAAAGTTGCATGCAACTGCTAATTTGCATTTCCTTGAGAAAGTGTTTAAAAAAAATAAACAAAAAAAAAAAATTAGTACACCTAAAAATATAATTTCAAATTATATTATTATAAATTATAAAACAAAATAAGAAAATAATTATAAAATGAAATATTAGTAGGTACTGTGGATTAAGTGTAAAGTGTTGTTTTTGTGAGTAGGTACTCTTTATCTGATATCTGTATCTCGTGTTTATTGAGCGAAGCAGACATTGCACGAAATTATCATAAAAAAAAGATACAAAAATATTGTCTGTGCAGATACAATTACCTTATAAAATATATTTTTATTTTCTTCTTCTTGCTTTTGAATGGGAAGCTCTGTGTTGTTTTTTTTCTTTTTTTGTAAGGTGAGTGAAAAATGAACTAATTTTTAATTATAACATTATGAACATTATTATTATACGGAGTTAGTGACCTCAGAAAAGTACCTATACCTATATAGTTTGGTGTTATACCTACTTTAGTTTATTTTTTATTAGGGATTTTTGGTGTGTTACTTTTATTTTTTCCACTGATTCAGCAAAATAAATATAAGAAGAAGAATAATAATAAAAACTTCTCAAGTTGTAGGTAGGTATTATGGATTGGATTTTAATGATCTTTTTGCCGGATAGTAATTATTCTTGGAAGAGGGTTAATGTTGTGTAGATTCAAGTTCTGATGAGTGTATAGTAGTCAGGGTATACTCTGCCTTCTTTTTCTTCAGGGAATTATTAATTATGATTGTAATATCTTGGGAGTTCCTGGTGGGTTTTAATTGACTGTTGATTACGTATCTATGAGGTTGTGGATATTAAATTAATATCTTTCGCAAACATTGCAATTGTTATTTAATGTTTTTTTTTTATCGAGCTACATTTTTTTGTTGCATCACGTTTGTCTTAGATTAATTGTACTGTTTTGTAAATCAAACTTACGAATTATTGGTAATCTTTCTAGAATGAGACATTTGATAGATATTGTTTTAATTGTGTTAACTTGTCATGAGACATAAAGGTGCCTTTTAAAAAAGGAGGAGGTAATGAATTTGACTGTTTTTTTTTTATTTATTTATTTTGTTTGCTTACTCAGGACTTTTGACTGGGTGGATCGATTTTGATGATTTTTTTTTTAAGTTGGTGGTGTCCATTGGGTTCTTTTTCAATTTTGTTCAGAAAAATAGTTCAAAAAATATCAAAAGTCTTATATTTGAAGTCGGTTGTTTTTCTTTTAAAAAGTTTTATTTAGTAGGGTTTTCACAAACAAGAAAAAACTTATTATACGGTTTTTTTCATTATTTTAACATTCCTTGTAGGACTTTTTTCATCCCTTTAAAAGTTAAATACAAAAACAACAGACTGCACAAGTGTACGTGCTGGTAAATAGTTGACTTTATAGTTCAAGTTGGTAAGAATTTTTTTTTAATTTTTTGTACTTATAAAAAATTATTAAAAAGTTTATCTCAAAAAAATTTCTAGAACGTTTCTATTTTAAATGTTGCTATGGAAATGGTATTAAAGTTATTCGCTGACATCGCTTTTTAAATCTTTTGTTTAACTTAAAAACATCTACTTAGACAAGTCTTAAAATTTTAAGAACAGCTATATCTTACCTACAAAGGAAATATAAACGTCAATTGATTTCTTCAAAAAAAAAAAAAAAAAACAATTGTGTTTAGAAAAAAAAAAATAATTGAAAATCTTTTAAATAAAATTGGTAGACCGTTTATAAATAACTGTGGAGACAAAAAAAAAAAAAAATACACCGTAGACGCTCGTTAGAATGACTTTATACAAAATTTTACACAGGCTGCTCTAAATAGTGAACAAAAACTACTTCGAATAGGGAACACACATATATTTTTTAATTAAGATTAAGATTTATTTGCATAAAACATTTGTTTTTTTTTTTTGAAAAATGTTTGTAAAATTTTATAAAATAAACTATGCCAACAGTTTGACAGATCTATTTACAATTGTAAGGTATACTAAACCTCATTTAGATGGAAGGAAATATTGAGGTACTCAAAAGCTGACATAAAAGGAAAAACAATTATTGAGACACGCAATACCATGCTATATGATACTATTTAATTTTGTATTAAATTCATCCAATGAATAGTTTTATAAAAAAATTCAAATTCATAATTTGAATTCTCTGCTTTTATGCATGTATTCGATTGATTGAAATAAAGCCATTGAATGTTGAAAAAATTCGTTGAAAATCTTTTCTTTCTTTTCTAAGTCAGCTTTTGAGAAAATTTCTATTCCAATCTAAACGTGGTAAGGACACCATTATACTTATAAGATTTTTTTTTCTTAAAAAGATCCGAAAAATTGTTGGCATGTTTATTTTATAAAATTTTAAAATCATTTTTAAATTAAGAACAAAAAAAAATGTATCCACAAAAATCATAATGTTAAATATTGGACTATAGCGACAATTTTTAACCCCAAAGTTAAAGTATATTTGAATACCAACATTTTCATACCGAAAAAAATTTAGATCAACAGAAATTTATTAAGTGACCCAAAAAAATAAATTTATGTCGACCAAACTGTAATTTGTGTGCCAATAAATGATATCCGTAAACACAAGAAATGTCGGATAAGCAAAACTTAGGTTAAGTTCAAATTTAAACCATTAAACCTTCTAGTTCTATGTCATATAAAAACCACCAAAAAGCCAAACATTTGTAAAAGGGATCCAACAAATTTAGATTTTTATTTAAAATTTCCAATGACAACTGATATTGATTTTCAAAATAATGGGAGTATGCAAGAAACGAGTGTTCCGTATCTTGAATAATAACCCCACCTCTCAAAGGTTTTGGTTATAAATCAACATTTAAAATATTATTTATAAGAATCCCCCAGAAAGGCTTAAATTTCGATTTCGGTTCATTGTTTTTAATGCAAATCTAAAGTAAACACTTACCTGTTCTTGCATTATTTGGTACTATTTTAAATTCATAAGAAGTAGGATCTAAGATAATTACAAGTTGTGTGCAACTTTTATTCATTTTTGTATTGAAAAGTTGTATAGGCAGAACATTTATTTTCGATTTAGACTTCTAAATATGCAACTTTTTGCACGAAATCTAACAATTTATAATAATTTCTTGCACAAATTCTGAGTTTTTTGGGGAGGGGAGGGTCATTCCCCTGTGACCCCTCGCCCTGTACACGCCACTGGCTGTTATTGCTTATAAATGGTTCCTAACGAAATATTAACAAGTTTAAATACAATATTTTGTTGAAGGAAATGAAATAATCTGTTAGTTTTTAAAGTTTTTTACGTGTTTGAAGAATTACGATAAATTTAACAAATTTATGCAAAAATTTAATCCATTAGCACATTAAATAGCTAAGTTCTTGCCTAAGACTAGAACATACCATTTCGTTTGCATTTTGCTTGCTTGCTTGCCACTGTATATGCTGAAATACCAAAATATGCACAAATTACTGTAAAGAGGGCTCAAAAATCTTATATTTTGTATAAAATTAATTTCTATGTCTTCAAATTTCTAATACGACCTTCGAAAATAAAATATGCTCAAGCATGATTCCGGTCGCTCTAAATCATTATAATATATTATAGAATAGGTACTAATAATTGTATACCCATGGCCTAATGTTGTACCTTAAACTTGGTATCCGGCGTTATTCTGAAGACCGTTTTTTTTTTTCATTTCTGACATATCGTTTTAATTATAAACGGCAAAGATTTGTTGTCCTAACCTTATTCTCTGAGCAATAATTTCAACTTGCTGTTTTTCTTTGACATTTCTGCAAGATTGATAAACACAAAAAATCATCAGTCTCAAAGGTCTTCTGATCAACCAATAAATCAAAAGATTCTTAACAAGTTTCAATTAATCGTATTGATGTTAAACAGTCAAAGTAAAAAAACGGTTTGATTTTCGTTATCGGCTTCTGAATTCTTGATTCTGGAAATATCTTGTCATTTAATTCAATTATGACATCAAAACAAAACCGTTTTGGACTTGTCGCCTATTCCAAACAAGATTGATTGACACCTTGGGATTTATGTATTTGCCCTATAGGGCAAAGTGGCATAACAAAATTCAACACTAAATCATAAAAGTACATAACCAGCAACAAGTACATATTACCAATACAAAATGGCTCTCTGTTTCCAGGGTGGAATATTGTTTATTTAACTTTTTTTTTATGACCCAACGAGATACGAAAAAGGAAAATTCAAGTTTTAAATAAAACAAAATTATGAATTATTTATATTCGCGGGAAAATTCTAAATCTATACGAGAATAATGGAGCAATTTTCAAGATCCAACTGTCAAGGTTGATGAGTTGGTGTTTTATTTTCCTTTTTGCTGCTGATGACATGTAACATATTAATACTCCGTGGAATAACTGCCATAGTAGACTATACTTGGACGATGCAATGGTTATGTGTAAAATTGGATCATTATTGCTTAGAGCCACAACTAATCGACCGCGCGATTCTACACAACCAACTAGAAGCCTGCAAAAAAAAAAAAAAAAAAAAACCTGACTGCGCTTAGATATTATCTTGTCAGCTATGTTTGGACATTGAATTGATGCACAGTTTGATTTCTTTAAAGCGACAACTCCCTGGGATGATGCAATCATTTTTTTTTCCATTTTTTTAAGGAGAATATATAAAAAGACCTTTGAACAGTTTCATCATATTCGTAGACGGTAGACCTCATGTGATTGAGGGAAAAAATAAGTTCCCATAATCCCAGTGCCTTGAAATGGGAAAAGAGTTCTGTAGGTCTTTATTTTCTTTGTGGAGTCCCTCATATTAAGAAGTAAGAACTGGTAGGAGGTATATATTTTATAGACTCGTTTATTACTGAAACGAAGTGCAGTTCATACTTAGAGAAGAATTCTAGTTGATTCATAAAACATAAGTTCCAGAAATGGGAGTATCAATTAAGTTTTGCTCATACTAGAAATAACTCTACTCTAGAAATAATTAATTTGAAGAAGGTTCGTTTTAATTTTTTTTTTTTGATTTCCAAGCCAAATTGTTAAGAGTCAATAATTAAAAAAAATTAAGAAAATGATTGATGGTAGGTAATAGAGAGTTTTTTAAATTTTTGTAATACTGAGGCATTTATTGCTCAAATAGTGTTAGTGTTAAAAAATGGTTTGCAAAATTCTACAAAAGTCTTATATTCCTCATCTGTACAAGTTAGTGTCACTGACTCTCTCTCTCGATTTTCATAAGAAAAAATAACTGTGAGTATTTACTTTTTTTTTTACAACCAAGACCCACTTCTTCCATACACACCATGTATGGTGAATGCAACATTTATTTAAATTATTAAATGAAATGTAACTCGCGCTAAAAAAAACTCCCAATTAAATTCTATGAAGTCACTATTTTTCATATGGGAGCAAGAATGCACTTGATAATGGTAATTGAGTGGCTTGACCACTTACCCGGGTGCGCAAACATAACCACTACCTACTTGTCGTCATCTTTATGAGAAATAAATTTAATTACGAATCTTATTTTACGTTTGGTAATAAAATAATAATAACTGGGGATTAAAAAAAAAAAAACTTGGTCAGCAATGAGTCTCTTTCCATGTGCAGTTCATTAAAAGTAGTTTTGAAGTGGCCTCTATGAAATTAAGAAATAGAGAGACAGACAAAGACATAGACATAGACAAGATTGTTTAGGAAGAAAACATGTAAATTGTTTTTTTTTTTTTATTAAATTAATTTAAAATTATTAGATTTTTCATTTTCATACAAAAAGAGGATTTTATTTATTTCTTCGATAAAATTTATCTCAAATATTAACCACGTCAGATTTTTTTTCAATTTAACAAGTAAATGTAGAAAAAAGCATTTATTTTTGAGCCACACTAATGCGAAAATACTCATTTTAACTTTTGTATCTCAATAAACACGCCTTACAAATTTTCTGTGTAATTTATATCCCAATTTATTGAAATAAAAAAAAATATTTTTGTACTCATGTATTTTTGTAACTCATTGTTTTTAAAGCGACCCATTTTTAAAAAAAAACTTATGAGCGCATTTTCGATGAAAATATTACTAGAGTATAGGCCTGCACATATTCTGCGCTGTAAGTGCATTCATGAAAGCATAAGAAAAAAACTGCGATTGTAGTAGCGCAGATTTTCTGCATTTATGAACACACCCATAGCTTGAAAAGATGCAGAAAAGGGGCCCAAGAAAATTTAACAGGCATTTTTTATATTATATTTGTAAAATGATCTTCATCTTAAATATCCTGAGAGAACAACTAATGAGATCGACTTCGGGCTAATTTTATTTTACATTTAATGACAAAATGAAAAAAACTGGTAAAAATTTAAAACAAATCCACGGCCAGTTTATTTTTATCAAAAAATATCTTGAGAACGGGCAATGATTTAGGGCAATATGAATTAAAGTGAGCATGTGCTTGAAGCAGGTACTCAGCTCTATATTAACTTAAAAACCTTTTAAAAATTTTCAAGTGACTTGTGAACCCCCTAAAACTTTTTTGATCGTTTGGAGACTATTTTTAATTTATTCAGGATTTAAATGGCACCCACTTTGTCTTTGTTTTAGTTATGAATATTTTTGAACAAATAGAATTACAGGTTTTTGGGTACATAAAATCCCAAAAGCTTTCCCCAGAATTCCTTACACTTGATTTATTCCAAAAGGGCCGGCATGTGGATACATTTTTCTGGTGATTACTTATAACTGATATAATTTTTTGTTTTGATATATTTGTACCTATATTCTATTGTATATCAAGCTTTTCTATTGAAATACCATACACAACAACTATTTAAGATTTCACTTCCTTTAAATCATAACGTGAGCACAGGTTATAATTTATTAAAAATGTTAATCTTTATCTTCTTAGCATTAAGTTAATATTTGTTAGCTTTTCAACATAACTTTAAATTGAATGTAAGACAGAAAGTAACTTCATGAAGTCAATTAAAAGTTATCTTAATCTTCTTATCTGTATTTTCTTTATGGTTTAGAGAAATTCGATTAAAATTCAACATAAAACTTCTATTGAATAATGACATATTAATAAAAGATGTGTTTATTTTTACGGTTATCCAAAAAAAATATTATTAACAAAGTTTATCTATTTCAAATTTACAGTACAGTACCTACAACAGGTAGTCTTAATTGGGTTGCTTTGTCTTACAATAAAAGGCCTTTTTTCTTGTGTTCATTTAAATAACTCTATATTGCCGAAACCCATTACTTATATAAAATAATACTTTTCCATAAGTTCCAATTATACACCAAAAAATACGTAATTTAAATACCATAAATCAACATATCAGCATCGTTAAACCTTCAAAATAGACCTCCAAGTCATGTTCCATCCTACCGTTATTCATAAAACAAAAATCCAACAAAATAAATTTCTTCAATTCTAAAAAAAAAAAAAACATAAACAAAAAAGTGCCAAACCTCAATTTAACCCAATTCTGTGCGCTAACTCATTAACTTCTGGTTAAAATGTAGAGCATAATACTTTTTTTTAATGTTTTAATTTTTTTTAATTACTTTTTGTCGTCTTTGGGTAACTTTTTATGTTGGCACATCAAGTAGTACATACTAAGTCCCTTATTTTTTCTATGTCTCTCTCTCACTCTCTTTAAGGTAAAACAAACACATTTGACTCTATAATGGGAGAAAAATTATCATTATTCACAGGAAACCAGACCAAACGCACGTAACGTAATAAGGTTCTATCTTCATTTGAATCTCCCGCTAAAATTAAAATAAAATATCAAATGAAAACAAAAATGTACAAACAGACTTCCGGATACAGACAGAAGCCATTTCTAGTAGGTATATAACTGAACAATTTCAATATAATTCTCATACAAATTGGGAGACTGACTTCCGCATATGGCACCGGCAGCAGGACAGCAGCGCCACATGCGATTGTAAATGATGAATTTATATAAGAAGAAGAAGAAAATAACAATCGAGAAAAATTATATTCAATTTATCTCATTGAGATTCATCAGAAATTCTTATTTTCATTCAATGACCTCTACTAGTGAAGGTATGCACATCTTTGGTTTTAGACAGTTTGTCCATGTGTATACTTACATGATCTGTTTAGATATGAAGCATATAAGCAACTTCACTACTTCACCGACATTACGTGCTCTTCTTCAATTAGCAAATCTTTCACGGAGTTACCAGATGACAATTCTGGTAATAAAAAAAAAGGTTTTTACTTGCTATATTTTGTTATTAACTCCAAAAAAGTGCTTCCAAAATGGTGTTCTTGAACTTTAAGGTAGTTCATAGGTAGACAATTACAAATTACGTTTGATAGCAAGGCGTTGTTGATAGAAATATTTGTCAATAACTTCATTTTCGTTTTCTGAAAACAAGACTTTTACAAAAGTTATTGAATGACTCATTAGTTTCCTATTTACTATCAATCCGGCCGGGATAGGCCGGAAAAGGGTATAGGCTAATAAATGAAAATGTAATGAAAAAGTATCCAGGGAATAATACTATGAAAACACATTATTGAAAATGTTAAAATGATGTTTATTTAAGACTTATCTTGTCCAAAAAAAACACTTCTTAATAGTAACAGATGACAAGGCCAGATTGAAACTCTAAATAAATTAAAAATCCACCGTGTTTTTCGAGAAATGTTCTTTGGACTGAACTTTAAGGGATCTACGAACTTGGTATTCTTTTATATCTCACTCCTTTTTGTGGAAGATTTAATGGATACAGTTGTTTTTATAGTAGAACTTGGCTTTCATTTTACACTTGGGTATTTGTTGTGATTTCATTATTTTTTGCAAAGCAAATACATACATATGTTGACAATAATATTTTATTTTTTATTTTATTTTATTTATTTTATTTTTTGGGAAGTACGTTGACTTAACGGTCCCTTTATTGGAAAAGCAGGTATATTCCACAATTAACGATCAAGAAACGCGTACCACCTTAAATACTTCCAAGTTTTAAATTTTCAATACCGAATTGATATAAGTGGAAGATACCACGTCCCCTTATTGGAAATTTTATTTTGAAATTCCTGGCCCAATTTGATTAGAATTTAGAGGTGGATCGAAAACAGCCTGAGTGTGGGTGTAGTGCCAAAGTTGATAGTTGCCGTGCCCTTTGATTTATTTATACAGTCTGAGTCTGAAGCTGTAGTTACCGAACCGCAGTACTTTATTTTCCTTACAAAGGCAATTTTCTAACAACCTTCCCAACCCTTAGAACTAGATCACTGTTTGATGCAAGAAGTCGACCTCTCTGTTTTTATTTTTTTTTTTTTTTCAAAATTCTTACACAATTTTGATATCCAACGAATAAAAACATGATGTTTTTGAGAAATTTTCAAAAAAAAAAAATTAATTTCATCATAAACTTAAAATATTTTAGTTTTTGCAAGAGAATGTGAAATAACATTCTACCCCAAAGTAAACTTATCCATTGGAAGTGCGACAGACTGTTTGACGTTAGCGGTTTAATGGAATTATAAATTTTAATTGAATTTTTTTATTTTTTTTAGAGAAAGAGTAGTAGGTGCAACTCCGTTAAATTATAAATTAGCAACTCAAAGCAAAGTGAAAGAGAGGATGTGACCAAATATCAGGAGATTTCATTTGACTGTCAATAATGCTCAAAGAACATCCCAGTTAGTGCTGAGAAAAAAACTAATTAAATACGCCTTAATCTTTTACTTTTCACTTAGCTTTAGATTAGAGCTTCAGGTTACTACTTTTTTTTTTACTGCTGCACAAATGATGGCAATGCTATCAAATTGAAGACCAATATGTACCTGTATAAAATGAATCAATTCCTAAGCTGAGCTGAGATTTTATATAAACATGTTCCATGCCGAGCGGATACGGATAGATGATCACCGGTAGTTTTTTTTTATATTTATTAAATTCTATCTATTTATTCTGTCGAACGAGAGTAACACCTGTGTGTTGAGCTATTCTAGCCGAAGATGATGATGATGCAGATATAATAATGCAAATGCAACGAAAGACTACATTCCCTCTCTGCCGCAGTGAGAGTGAATATAAGAGCTTATTAGAAATGCATGTTTAAGGTACGTCAGTGCCGTCATCGTCGCGTGCATAAATTAGTCAGACAAAAAAAAAAAAAGAATCTAATATGACGGACGGACTTGATTCTATGAACTAAACTCTATAGGTGGATTGTGGATAGCTTGAGAGATAGCCAAAGAGAAAACTTCGCCGAAATAGATCGTTCCACCTGACGTCGTTTTGTCTTCATTAGCAGTCATAGTTTTTTGTTGTTGTTGTTGTTGTTGTTGTACAGAGTAGTGGCCGGTCAATTTACATATGTATAAGTGTTAGTTTGGCGCGCAAGCATACTTAAAAATAAAAAATTAGAATTTTGATTATATGGTTACCACTTTGGGAAATTTCTTACAAATTTGATGTTTTTGAAAGTATATGTTTTTAAAAAGATTTTGTTTGGGATAGTTTAATTTAGTTGGCAATCTTGGTATCTATAAAAGCTATGAAGGGTGCTCTGCAAAACTCAGTGAATATTTAGATGAATATTGTGGTTAAGAACGGGTGTGGAAATGCGCTTACCCATAGAGCGCGCAGATGTAAGCACCATATTGAGTGCATTAGTTGTACATATATGCTTCTGTATCGGTTGGGAGGTTTTTTTTTCCTATTTTGTATTTAATTTGATTTCATTAGTAGGTTTAAATTATTACACCGAGCAAGAGTTAGCCATTTGGAATAGAAGGGTCTTTTGATTGTTTAGAAAAAAAAAATAAAAAGAAGGGGGATATTGTACGTAATAGAGGTATCATTAAAGCATTATTATAAGTCTATGAACTCTTTAAAACTGATGTAACATTGGAAATTTATTCAATTTTTTTGCAATTAATTTTGTTTTAGTTTGTATATTTTATGATAAAGCGTTAACAGCAGTGGAATTTTAATTATCTTTAATGTAAACTTTAAGAAAAAAAATATACTTGAGGAAAGAATATAATTTATAGATCCGGCTGGTAGTTGAAAGGGTGATGTTATTGCTTAGACAATTCCTTAGGAGTGGTGTACTGTTAAATTAAAGGGAGCAATAAAACTATAAATCACTTGAGAATTTGAAGTCAAAACAATTATTTATGATTTTTAATTGCTAAAATTTTTCTTTGGGCTTCAAAAGACTTACTTTGTTATGCATGCACGAAATTGTAAAATCTTAATAGCTATGCTCTTTAAGTAAACGACTTAGGACAGTAGAAAACACTTTCGAGTCTTACCACAAC
Organism: Meliscaeva auricollis; assembly: GCA_948107695.1. NCBI lineage: Eukaryota > Metazoa > Arthropoda > Insecta > Diptera > Syrphidae > Meliscaeva > Meliscaeva auricollis. The sequence goes on from OX403618.1 coordinate 79,852,891, forward strand.
TTGAGGATGTTCTCTTTTGAGAGGCTGTGAGCCTGTTTTTCCCTGATCTTTAGATATTCTGTTGTGCATTTTTTATTTTGTTGTTTTAATTTTATGAATTAACATCGTCATGTTATCTTTTCGCAAGTTTTTAACAATTTCAGCGCAAATTAACACTAAAATATCATTGGCACTTGACACTTTACACTTGACATTTGACACTTGACACTTCACACTTGACACTTCACACTTCACACTTCACACTTTCCACTTCACACTTCCCACTTCCCACTTGACACTTGACACTTTATATTTGACACTTGACAGATCTTTATTGGAATTAATAAGAATTTGTACAAGGTTGCTGGCAACAGGTGGAATCCTATTATTTCAATTTGTAATTCCTCTTTCAACATTTTAAAATTATTCAAAACCATCCCTGAGCATTTTTATCAAAAGTCGATTAATTTCATCTTATTCATATTTCAAACAATTTACCTCTAGAAGCATAAATAATAAAGTCTTAAGATGAAATTAATTTCCATTTGAAAAATTAATTTTAATCGAACTAACCCAATTAAAATAAAGTCCAAAGACTTCTTCGAAACAGTTAAAATTCCCGTAAAATCCAAATACCATGATTTTCATAAGAAAATTCCTTAAAAACAAAAAAAAAAACAAAAAACTAAACAAACAAACAAAAATATCAATATACTGTAAATGAGCCTATTCTTTAAAAGTTCTGTTTAATCTTTTAACAATGGGCACGCTTCTTCTTCTTAAGATAGCTTCTAGCACAACAAAATTCTTTCTTCCCTCTTATTCATTTCCAAATTATTATCAAATGTAACATAAATCATTTGACAACTCAACAAATTCCCGTAAATACCCCCATGGTTTATGGAATGCATAAAAAGGTGTTTGATGTCTCTATTTCTGATATTCTACTGTGTGGTGCTGGCTGACACACTCTTCTTCTCTAGAATTCCCACATAATTTTGTTATCGATTAATTTTTGTCTTACAATCGACCATCATATTAATTTACACTTAATTTTATGTAAGTTTATTCAAACAACAAAAACAGCAAAAAAACCTTTTCAAAAATATTTGTGGTCACAATCGAACAAGCCTAAATTATTATGTTCACTTTGACAGCAGACACCGTTAATTTCGTTCTCATATTTCAAAACTTAGACACGGTGATTATTATGTGCCCCTGTGGGAGTCGCGTGACAGATAACACATTTGTTTGTTTTTTTTTCTTTTTGTTTAGTTTTTTTTCACCACAATAATTAAGATGAATGAATTTAAATTCTGCTTTGACTTATTTTCCAAGACTGGAATTTGTTAAGTAAGATGTAAGATTTTGCTTTGTTGATATATATTTTGAATTTATTTGAACTTAGTATGTAAAATATGTAAACTACTTGAGATGGCTCACGTATTGCCAAGCAGGAGCATTATCAAAATAATCAGTAAAAAAAATTGACTTTTCTTGTGATGCTTGACGATTTTTCATAGTTGCACATATTTACAGGTTTAATGTCATTTTAACATTATGATTTATGTACTTTGCTTCCAAAATTCTGAACACTGTTTTTCACCAGTTTTTTCCATAGTCTTTCGCACTTTCCACGGTATTTCGTGGTATATCGCATATTTTTCCGCAACTTTAAACACTTTTTTCTACGACTTTCCACGCTTTTCTATGTGACTTGCTTTTTTTTCGATGTGTTTTACGTTTTCCCACGATAGTACGCTCTGTTTTCTTGACCTTTCATCCGGTATTTCGCATGAAATTATAGCACTGAGTTAAGACTTCCCAAAGTTAAATTAAAGGAATCGTATTTTAGGGTTAATTGTGACAACTTACCTCAAACATATTAAATTTAACTGTGAATCATGTTTGACTCAAATTTACACTGTTATTGTTAAGTTGGATCCAGTTTTCAATATACGAGTATACAAGTTATTTCCAACAAAAAAGTAGCATGATGGGTAAGGCACTACTTGCCTGCTGCTAACACAAGCGACTCTGGTTCACGGGTAATGCTATTTTTTAAAAGCATATTTTTAAAGATGAAAGAATTAGGTTGAAAAGAATACACTTTAAATTTGCTTCGTTCCATCTTTCACTTTGACTTTCAAATTTTTATCTTCAAAGCAAAATCATTACCAAAAAAAATTAAATCATAGTGGTTTCCTTTGATTTTACATTGGTTTTTCGCTGGGTGAACCCCCAGAACTAATTATTATTAGTTCACCATCCTACCTACAAATTTTACGCTTAAAATTGGTCCACTGTTACGGTCAACATGTAAACTTGTAAAACAACTGATAATCATTTAATTCAAAGCGTTGTACAAAATATTCTTCAATTTGTTCTCTTAACTTAAAGATTTATCTTCTTTCTTTCTTATTAAAGGTTCACGATCTTAAAAAACTTCTTTTATATAAAATGATATTCAAATTAATAAAAAAAAGTAAAGTAAGAAATTAAAAGAATTTTCAATGGCCGTTATTATCAACCGAAAAATAAAATAGTCTTTTCAGTAAATAAAATCAAAACTATAAATAAAAGTATTAAAAAGTAATAATAAGCTCATAAACTTCCTACAAATGTTTTAATAGCGTTGATGCCGCAGTTAAATTGTCGTTAAAAAAAACATATTTTCTTTTCTTTTCAATTTAATGCTCATATAAAAAAAAATATAAAATTGAGATATTATTAAATCTTTGTGCAGAAAAAACTTGCAAATTAAAACAAAACAAAATTATTCTACTCATAAGCTGCAGCTTCAAGTTTCACTTTTATGTAATGTCGTAGAAATTTAAGTTTAATTTTCTAGAGAATTTAATTAAAAACATTTCAAGTTGAATAACTTAAGACATTGCATCACTACAAATCAGTTTAGAGTCATTTCTTTAGACAGAAAACATGATATTTAAGAAAATTGATCAAACAACCTATTAGTTTTCTTTTATTAATTGATAAGGTTAAGAAAGTTTAGAATATAATAAGCCTTTTTAGAAAGTGAAAATTCCTATCAATAAAAAAAAAAATAGTAACTTTAAGCTCTTCACATCTTTCAAATTTCTCATCACATAATTTGAGTAATAAATGAGAATCCAAATTCAATCTAGGTCAAATGCAACACTATGTCATCTTCATATCACAAACAAAGACAATTCTAATAATCCATTTCTTTTCATTCCAATTCAATAGACCTGCTGATCAAAAACATTTTTTATTTCAATATTTTACAGTTTCCATAGCTTATAATGTCAATCTCTGGAAAGTTGTCTCTCCTTTGGTAAGGCCATCAAAAAGTATGCCGCTCGTTCCATCAAATATCAAATAGAATGCGCGTAGAGTTTGCATAAATTATTTTATTATGAATGCAAAGTCATAACATCATAGTACGATCAGAGTTGTGTATAGCGAGTCCTCTTTTGAGTTTGAAATGACGCGATTATGAAAATTATGTTTATCGAATTATAAAAGACCGAATCGAATGCAGGACAACCGTTCTAATATCATTTCACAACTTGAACTGGTTTTCTGTAGTTGTTGTATCTACAATACAAAAATGTGTGTGTATGGCTTGAAGAAGACATAGCGTGCTGAAGTTCCTTCTGGATGAAGTCGATGTAATACGACGACGAAGTAAGACAGATGTGTAAATTGGATATCATTAATGGCTTAGACGTGTTCTTTAATTAAAATATTAATTGGTTGTCATGAGTTTTTCGATGGCTTAGAATTTATAGCTATAAAGTTTAAGTAGATATTATTTTTTTAATAGAGAGCAACGGTAACTGCTCCATTGCATAATAGTAACGTACAAATTGGTCAATTATGACATAAAAAATTGTGTCAAACAATTTTTATTTGCATTGTTTTTAAACCAGTGGAGGATTTTGAATTTCAATACTGGATGGAAAGAGGGGGACTTTCCAATTTCAGTTAGGTTCAAACAAAATAATTTGAGGTTTATAGCGATTTTTTAAGAAATGTCTATCAATGGAAAATGGTTGTATTAAGATCAAATAAAAAGAATTGACAAGCTTAAACTTTATAAGAGTCCTATTTTGAAATTTTCAAAATAGAGCCATTTTTTGTTTGTTAATGAGCCAATAAGTATGCAATGAAATGTTTGCACTGGAAATGGTTTACGGAACTGGTTTATCGTCCCATAAATAATTTTCTGTATGAATAAATTAAATAAAAGTGGTAATTAAAGTTCAATTTGATATATCGTCCCCCACATGCCCGAAATATTAATGTGCACAAATGATAATGTGTACATATTTTGGAATAGTAGAAAAACGTATTTTTATAAGGAATTAATCACAGACATATATTTAATAAATATAAGTATATATTAATGCATAATTCAGATTGAACTCAGAATTAAATACAATTTCAAATTCATAAAACGGAAGTGTTGTGGGACAAGTTGTGGTAAAATTCTTTGTTAAAGTTGGAGTGATGCGAAAAATGTGCTCAATTGCAATTATTTTTCTTTGATTATAATTTAAAAGGTACATAAATAAATTTTGTGATAACATATTATGTCTTATTACACGATTATTATATAATTGGCTTTCCACTGAACCGCAAGATTTTCCATTTGATTCATAGCCAAATTATTTATGTTTTTATCACCAACTTACCACTTTTTTTGTCCGTGAGTCCAGATTTTGAGGGCCATACCATCAGAGCTATTGCCTTATACTTTTAAAATCTTCTCAAGACTCTTCTCATCACTCCCTCAAAGGTGAAAGGAACTCTTTTGACAAATTTCATAAAAGAAAGTCTACTGTCACGGTTAATCTGTAATGTCCTCACCTTAAAAAAAAAACAAAAACCTACACTGCACCTAGTTCTAAAATATAAACTCCTCATCTAGATAATTTCCTTGTTTTTCACATTTTCAACCTAACCATAACCATGATCATAATGTTTGTAGGTTAGGCACACATATAATTATGATAAATGAAATTGGCTGTTATGTTGATTAAGGTGTAGGAAGGTATAATATAATGGAGTTGTTCTGTTAACTCAAGCTGTAATCATCATTTACTTTATTTGAGACAAAAATGAGAGATGACCCTATAACTATTTAAACGGTTCATCTACAAGTTGAACACCAACATAATATGCACATTTAAATGGCTACCACATCAAGAATTAGAATTTAGGCTACATTTTTAAAATGCACACGTTTGCTTGCTATAACATAAAGTTTTTGATTCATGTAGGCTGCTGGGAAAGTATGGGGAAAAAAAGAAAGGCAAATATAGACAAAATGCATATATAGAGTCTACAAATGTTGATGTTTAATGAAGACTAAGGTGTTAAATAAAACACTTTGCATAAGTAATGCGTGGCTCCTTGCAGCAAATAGTGTAAAAAGAACAGATTTTTTATTCCCTATATTTAAACACAATGCCAGAAGAGGTGAGAGTTTCTTGGTTTTATGGGACAAATGGACGCTCAATTAAATACATGATTTAACTTTGAGTTTAATTTTTGGAGAAAAAAAAAGATTAGTTTGGAACGTAATAAGAACAAACACCAAGTAGGGTTCCCAGAATTACTTAGCTTTAAGTTAAACAATAAACATCCCAAAATTTTACATTTTTCTTTTTTTCTTCTTCTTGCATTTTCAAAAGATTCGGTTTGTAACTGGAGGCCGAAATTTCATAAGCAACTCAAAGAAAAAAATGAGAATTACCAGAATCACCCTTATCTAGTTGAAAAAGTTACACTATTATAGTTTATAGAATCGGCTTCGATGAGCTAGCTCCCTCTCCCTCCCTCCCTCTATGAGCTAGCTGTACCACCCCAAGCAACTTACTGATCATTATTTGTCTCATTAAAACTGTTTTTAAATATATTGGGTGCAGTTCTTTATTACAGAGTGTCTCCAGAGCATTTAATTGGATGAAATCAATATATCTGGTTCGAACATCAGCTCTTTCGTTTTTGTTTTTCCTATAAGCTGAATATCGTTATTAAGAACGTGACTTTCGTCCAGTTTGTCATATTGAGGTGATCTTAATCATAATACATTGACAGTTTTATGCTTTTTGCGGTCCCATAATAACATTTAAGTTGCCTTAAACAAAAGGAATGTAGAACGTTATTTCAGCAGCTTGGAAAGAATCAATACAAAAAAAAAAGTAATAATTTCTAATGAACATTTCCGCATCATTAACAACTCCAATTCTTTCGATAAATGTAATCATTTGCCAGGAAGTCAAAACACGTGCCATGTTTCCAACCCGATTCAGATGGAAGTGTTTCTATCAAAAAACGGCGCCATTACATTTATGGTGGGCGATCAATCTTCATCGCGGCAGAAAACCACTTTAGAATTTCAATTGCTCCCACAACTTCTTCGTGTAACTTCTTCTTCATCTTATTTGATCAAAACGTGCCAACTCCATAAAACTTAAGACTTGTGTGTTCTTTTATTTTTTAAGGCCATCATCTTCTAAATAAGAGTCAGAATGATAAAAAAAAGTTTTCCAATGAAATCGTTCCGCAAACAAACAAACAAATAAACAACAAAAAAACGGTACCATAGTGATACTGTGTACAGCAAAAAACCCATTGCATCCAGTTTAGGGCAGGCATACTGTATTTTATCAAGACCTCACCATACATAGGCTTTTATCTTTATTATTTTAATTAATTTCTTTCAATTGCGAATTCTATGAAACTTTATCTCCTCTCTTTCTCTGTATTTTCCTTTTCAGATCCAATAGCAATTAAATATCGTCACGTTCGAACACGCGTAATGTAATGCAATCGCTGCTGGAGGACCACGTCCAGAAGAAGAAGCAAAAAATCCCCATCAGCAGCAGAGAATAGAAAAGACTACCTACCACTAGGTAAGTGATGAAGAAGACGTTTCATTTTATTGACCATATATGCGTTCTAGACCGCCCCAAAGGTGTATGCGCAGTAAGTTCGGTTAGAAAATAATTGCTTTTAGCGGTCACTAGATGAAGAACACACAGCACAGGTGCGCATCACGTTGTTAATTTAACTCAAAATCAAACCAAACTAAAAGTTGCTTCGCTACGATGCGATACAACGATCAATGATGATGCGATGCGATGCGATGCGCATCCATGAAACGATCTCTTTGCACAAGATTCCATCGGAATCATCTTCAGCACCTTATAGTTTGTGCTCTTCTGCAGTATAGTTGTTGATGAGGGACCTTGTTGAGGTTCATTGTTTGTCTGCGACAACATTAGCATTAAAGTTACGTGAACAGAATTCCTGAGGACCGACCGATGACGACGGACGGAAAGACTCGATGGACACAAGAGGTCTATCTAGATCCAGACTCCCAGATGGTGTTAAGATAGACAGATTGATTATTACCAACGGAAGGGAAATTGTATTCCCTCCAACAACTTGATGGAAATAGCATTGGTTGCGATGATGATGATGATGGAGCAGCACAGAAGTTGCTTCCTCTTCCATCATCATCATCAGCTGCAGAAACAGCAGCAACAGCATGGTAATTGGTTGCACACACAGATTATGTTGGGTGACTGCTTATGGTGTTAGGCATTAAATGTTATTCCTGGATGGGATACTCTCCAACATGGTTAAGTGACGGTTACGCTGAGGTTTATCTTTGTTTTTTTCCTTCCTTTTTTTTTCATCTGCTGACATGCCGTAAGCTGGCGTGTGTTCGACATGAGTCCGCTAATGAGTGGTGGTTCATTTGAATCCAACGGATAAGTGGCTTGTATGTCATTTTTGCAGGAAAATATCTGCCCAACGGGCATTTAAAGGAATGCAACTTGAACTGACCACAACCCAGACAACAAAGTCTTTATATAGAGATTCGTAATTGATAAATAATTTACACATGAAGGATCTCTCGCGTTTTGTGGTCAGGTTTATAATTTTAAAACCTGTCATTAAAGAAACACTATATACACTCGAATCTTGTTATGGTGGTTATATTTTTCCTATTTTACCATGGATGGATTGAGTCAACGGTTTTTATTTGCTAAGTAAATTTAAAGGGTTTACTTGAAGTAAACAAACGGTTTGTGTTGATCTTAGATAAGCATATACTCTAAGTAAAGATTGAATAGCGACACTCGTCTCGAGTTATACACAGACGTATAAAGTTGCAAGTTTGCGTATGAGTAATGAGCTGCTGGTTTTATGTTAATCAAACAAACAAGGAGTTGTTAGTGGTTATGGTTACGCGGACTTTGGTAAATGTTTTTGTGGGAAATTCATCAAACATTGTACGAACTTTTCATGATATTTTTTCTTCCTGAATTAACAAAATTGTCTGTTCTAAAAAAGGAACAAAGGGAGGGTGTTCCTGTATGGAGTCACAAAATAAATTTTCTTCTGTTTCAGTAAAAAAATGAGGACAAGAACAAGGTCATGAATTGAAACAAAAATTATTTAGAATCAAAATACCCGAAACCACCGCATTCACCCCAGAGCCTCAAATTCGTTCATGCAGTCACACTGTGGAAGAATTTAAGGTGAACTACCGGGATGTATTTTTCGCCCTCGCATTTGAATATTCAGAACTTAAAAATCCAGGTATCTACTTTAAATCTTTTCCTTTTCTACTAACGATTGCACATTTTTAGAAGTGTTGATCAGATTAAAGTTAGTCAAAAATCCGCTTTGGGCCGGTATAAAAAAAAAAAAAAAATTTCACTTCAATATGAGATTGCATTTTTCCATCAATTTTACCCCGATTAACATTGAGTTTTAATGGAAATAAAACTCTTGTTAACACATACCCTACGGATTTCCTATAAAATTGAACATAACTTGAAGAAATAAAAGTTGGTTCTAACTTGACTTTGGTTACAAAGCATGCAATTTGGATTGATGTTTGATTTATATTTGAAGTGAAAATTAGATTGATTTCTCCAATAGAAAATTTACAACTGAAATAGTCTTTACTACTTTTGCACGTTTAAGTCATGTGCCGAACACTTTTTCATGAATTGAGGTGAAGTCATTCAATACAAAAGTTTGCTCAGAGTCATTTTAAAATCATACGACGTAGAGGCCAATTTAAATCAGTTCCTGAATGTTAAATCGACGCTATCACAAACAAACAAGATACAAGCTGAATTATTTTGTGAAATTTGCTGCTTGATTGTTGCATTACATTGTAGTCTGCATTAGATCTTGAATTCCTCAGTTTTAATTTGATAATTTTTAAATTTGGTTAACTGTTGTTGAAAAGAAACCGCATTGCCAATTAAAATTACAAGATTATCAGAAGTGACACAACGCCTACAGCAAATCGGGTTTCAAAATAAATTAATAAGAAAAATACATAAATAAGCTTTAAATGTGAACTATTTAGGATCATAACAGTAGTTTCTGAAATATTGCCTTTTAAAAAATAATTGAAAGCGTCAATGAAGGTTGTAAAAAGTTCAGAATGTTTCTTAATTTTGATAAGCTTTTGAATGTACCGAAATATTAGGGGAACAAAATTCTACAAAATTCACCAAAGCATTTTAAAGAGAATGGTCACATTATTAATTTTGTCGGTATAACTTGAAAACTACTGCGATTTTGAGAATTCAACTCAAACAATATATCAAAATGAGTTATTAAACAAAAAATATTTAAGAAAATTTAAGAGCAACATTTCACAAACCCGTTTTCAAAAAAAAAAAAAAATTACTGTCCAAAAAAACTTTTCTTGGATTTTTCTTACAAAATATATATGGAGTTAAAAATACTTACAAGCTGTATGAAAAATCATTGATATCGAGTAAATAGTTCAGTAAATAGCCATGTAGCGGTTTAAGAACAACTTATTTTTCTCAAAAACGGCTGTTACGATTTCGATAAAAATAAAATGCATGACTGGATCACACGAACTTGCTCATGTAGCCTAAAGCTATTATGTATTAACTTAGTTTGAAAATTTTAACTTGTGGTTATCTAATGTGTGTAGGTATTGAGAGATGAAAACAAGTAAGCAAGAATATTTTTTTTTTTAACGGGAGCATTTTTTTTTTATATTAAATCTATGGTTTTTTTTCTAAATTTAGTTCTTAGATGTTTCTACTTTTCTTATAACTTAACCAAAACCATAAATTTTTTAACATTCCTAACATTTTTATTTTTTTTATAAATTTTCTATTAGAGGTTTTAATGTCTACAGAAACTATGACCCAAAGAGCAAGTACGTGCGACCCAGTTTTGCATTTAATTTTGTTAGCCAAAGTTATAACCGAAATAAGAAATAGAGCTTTCTTGACCTTAGTTTCTGAAATTGAAAGAAAATCTGAAAGGGACAATTTCTACACTGAAAAAAAAGTGTTTAATTAACTGACATCAAATTTCTGTTGGATTTGATAGTTTAAAACTTTCAAAAACTTCTCAATACTTTATATTAAATAAATTTCATTCCACTTTTATGTATTTTTCACCTCATATTCATCCTCTAATAAACCATTATAAGAACGAACGAACAAATCATTTACTTTTTTACGATCTCACTAAATTCTGCTATTAATTTAATAGCAGTTAGTAGTCGTTCTCCATTAAACGTGCAGTGATGTGATCTGATATCGTTTTGCACCTAAGCTCGCAATAAAATCGAACAACAATCTAATTGGATGTATGAATCGAAACCTATTATTATTATTATGGAGCAAGTCTCCAGTGTTAAGACTAGTGCACAGTCATTTAGGTTGATGTCTCAATTATTCACTTTGTGCGGGATCACTACTTGTTTATTGTAAAGCCATAACATTTTTAACGATCTCTTAAAGACTCTTTTCCTTAGTTCGTGGACTGCCACTAGGGGGGAGGGAAGGGCATAATATGAAAACTGATCATCATTGTGGGTTTACACTGCAAACAAATGCCTAGACATTCTGTGAAATGACAGCAATTTACAAATAATTATCTGCTGGAATGTAAGCGGGAACGACCTTCCCTTTGACAGAGCAGACAAGAGACAACACTACCATCATCACAATGCTGGCTGCTGTCAGCCCACTGGGTTGTTTTCTCTGTCGCTTCTGTCACACAATGTGCATCGCGCAGTGTAAGGTTATCACACTGTCTGGAGGCGCATTGACTTGGATCGAAACGAAATTACAAAGTCCTCGCTGTCCCACATGGAAACAGAAACAGCGAAGAATATGCCTGCAGGTGATTTCAAATTAATTGCCACCACTATCTTGGTCTAGTAAGCTGGTTTGCTTAGCCTAGCCGAGCCTAACCATGGAGCAGGTTCCTTCAAAATGTGTTCACTTCGACAAGAAGTCCGATCCGACCGCGAATAGTTGTGCCCGTTGCTTCAATAAATTACAGCATAGCTGGAAATGCACCAATTTCCGGAACGCCATTGGAAGCTGGGTGAGCATGGGCAAATTGCGGTAATAACTCCACGAGAAGCGCACTAAACTGACCACAGTTATAGAGCTGGGGTGGATGAGTGTGTGCGGTGGGTAGATTTTGTATCTATCAGGGGGCAGTGTGGTGTGGATTTTAATTGTAGGTGATTTCGTGTGTATATTTTTATATCGGAACCGCTGCGCTGCTGGTCTGGTCTGGTTTGACGATGACGATGGTGGTGGTGGTGGCTGCATGGCTTATATTTATTGTGCAGACTCGTAATGTAATCGAAGCTATTTAACAACTTGAAAGGCTGAGAGGGCACGTAAATGATGTTAGCCGATGTAATCAATGAGATGATTGAGTGCTTTAACTGTCTATCGAGCGAAATAAATGAGATGAGTGGGCGTTTTGAGTTGGTTCTGGTGCGGAGGTCAATTGAGTGGGCTCGACTGTCAATTGTTATGAGAAATTGAAATTTAAGGTGTTTTTTTTCTTAACGATTTAACAATTTATTTGCTACTAATTTAATGACCAATCATAAATACAAGAAATGTGTAGTCCAGTTCGTGACTATTAAATGGAACCTGATTTGGTTTTTAGTCACCATTAAGGCGTTCAAAGTTTTTTTACTCCTAAACTGGTAAACTAGATTTGGATTTGAGGAAGAAGGAGATTTTTTTTATAAATTTTTCGATGAAGTAATCAAAAAGTAGTATTGATTACGAAAGAAATAACTTTGAGCACTTGCGGAAGGTATTTTACTTTGTAATTACTCAATATTTTTTTTAGGAAACACTTTACACTATAAAGTTCAGCTATAAATCAATTGTATGGTATTTCATTGGGAAAGTGGAAGTTTGATAGCCTAGATGGCAAATGTAATGCGTTATCATGGCGTCATAGCAGGTGTTATTGCCGATTAAATTTAATAACCTTATTGCGTAGAAATGTGGACAAATTTTTCCACTGGTCTTAAGTGACAATTTTGCTTATTTCCGCAGCTACTTCTAACGATAGTAAGAAGTAGGCTAAAATTGATTTGGGGTGTTTAACCTCAAAATACCACTCCTGGGTCCACACCGCAAAAATATTGTGTTGCTATAAAATGTACAAGGTTTCAGTTAGGTATGATTTTGTACAAGATTGTTCAAAGATTTACTTCGAATAATATTAATGTCTATCGAAATTTGATGCTCAACAGTGAAAAAGGGGGGAAGAGAAGGGAACTAGAAGAGGGTACATTTGGTGCAAGTAGGTAGCACCCAGAGACTTTTTATGAACACGATATGAACTACAACACACCAGGGCGTTTTCGGTCACACGCCTTATCAAATTTTGGTGTAAAACTGCGGTTTCATGCTGTACTTCATCATTGGTACCTAACTGCGTATAAAAATTCCGTCATCCATTTAACTTCGATATATAGTTAAATTTTGTCTAGGATTATTGGGCTAAGGACTCGGATACTAAACTTCTTTTTTAAATTAAATTTGAGCCACAAGCCAAAAGAATGATGAATCAAAATGGCGCATCGAACTATATGTGACGCTTACTCTTACCTAACTACCCAAGTTTTAAAACCATCAATAAATAAACACCAGACTTACCTGTCTATGAACTGATTTAACCATCATTAACCCAAATATTTAACATATCAAGTATTTCGTAATGAACAAAAAACTGTTAATTCTTCACAAAAAAAAAATCTAATCAAATATCTTTATTATTCTCACCTGAAACCGTTAAATAAATATACTTTGATTGATTGATAGGCGAGAAACAGTCTTATCAAAACTCACACAACATATTTTAAAAAGGCCGACTGCTTAGTATAAATTAAAAAAGAAAACACCTGTAAAATACCTTCTGATTAGTTATGGACAGAAACTTCAACCTGTGTTGACAAAATATGTTAATCCTACATTCAAATGAAGGCACTAAAATCACAAAAATGAGTAGCCGTTATTCCGTCTTCCACTTTCGCATCTGAAATTATAAATCTTAAGAATCTACATTAAGCCCAAACGATGACACAAAGTTTCAAGCCTACAGAAATAAAAAAAAATTCAGTCTCCATCATACCTTTTCTATCTTTAGAACTTTCCGATCCAAAAACAAAAGCAATAAATTCTGACTTGTGTTAAAATGATTCTTTTTTGTTAGGCAAATAAAAGAACACCCCAGTATACCGTTTTGTATCTCATTCTAATATTCTATCTCAATCGATAAAATCAATGTTTGGATTAATTAATTTACTGTTTCAAACGAGTTCATATATTATACTACGCAGAAAGAACGCACAATAGTTTAAGTTCCATAATGTCATTTACATATTTTGACGTTAAAATAACGTTTTTCTTTTTTTGATTTCTTATGAAACAACGAGATGATTTACTGTTGAATTTGGATTAACTTAAAATTTATGCGTGAAGACTAAGCCAATTTCAAAATATCGATGGTATTAATCACAATGCTAACCGATCATCAATTCTAATTGAGGTGTTTAAATTAGGCTTTTGTTTAGTAGCAGCTTATACAGTTACATGAGATGTGATAGAATTTTAAGTGTGCAATGAAAAAAAAAAAAAATGAAAAAGCGTTTTTCGTCTTAGTGTCTGTATACCGTTCATAATTCATTAGGTTTTCTTGTTTAAGAGAGGCTTTTTTTGACAAAGTTTGGTGGGTTATTTTACGGTTTTGATTTATATGATCACGGTTCTGTGACATCACTTTTTACTACAAGGAATTCCACGAATCGTTGTTGTTTTTTAAAAGATTCATTGCGATTACAAGAACAATAAAAATGATTGGGATTTATTGATTTATTTTTTGTCTGATACCCACACAAGTAAATCATTAAAAACTTTTTTTTTATTTAGAACAGACATTTTTGGGTTATATTGTTTCGAACGCGGAATTCAGATATAACGTCACATTGTAAGACGATGCATGTGCAAATAGGAAGAGGCTCAGTTTCTAGGTTATACACCTTTGTAAATTAAAAAAAAAAGTAAAAAAATTGGTTCATCTTGGGAGAGATAAAAATATGTCTCCTCCACTAAAATAAATAAGTTAATTGCGCTCTTTTCAAAAAATCAGCGCCTCTGGATGTCGAATCTTCTGATTGGTCAATTATTTTTTTTCGATCGAAGGCAGCGCTGGAATTGATTTCAGTACTTTTTCGTTTTAGTATAAATAGAGGACTATTTTTGAAATTTAATCAGTCGATTGATGTGATTCACCGTGGACGGATGAGAAGTTGCTGATTTTCTTTTGTATTTGATTGAAAAAAAAAAAATAGTAATTAGTTCTTTTAAGAACTTTTAATATTTTTCAAAGAGATTTGACTGATTTCATGGTTATTTGGTTATATTTTGATGATAACCGCAAAATAATTCAAAAATGTTAAGTATAAGGCTGCAAAAAAAAAACACAAAATAAAAAATTGATCGACTAATTGAATTGTTAATATTTCAAAATCCACGCCATGGATTTTTAAGATTGAGGTCTTAAAATAAGATAATAAGAACATTGAAACATTTTGTTCAGGAAATTTAGTCTAAAATTCCATATTTAATTTTTATAAATTCGAAAAAAAATCCAATATGGTTTGACTTTGAACGCTTACAACTTAATATTACGCTAGCCAATTTCAATGTTTATGGTCTTAAAATAAAGATTTTTATTTTTTTTTTAAATTTAGTTGAAAAATAAAATTTCTCATTCAATCAGATATGGTTGCATTTAAATGCTTACAACTCAAGAACGACACATGGGAATTTCAAGATTATAGTTTTCAAATGTTGCCATTATAAAAGCAAAATGCATAATATATTCTTGGGAGCATAGCTCTTAGAATAAGCGAGTAAGAACGATGACATGAATTCGTCGTTCAATTAGAAATAAAAAAAATAAATAAAAGAATTTTGGATAGAAACATAAGAGTCCATAATGCGGCAATGTAAAATCTTTATATTGATGGGAATAATTTATCACCATTATCCCGAATTTAATAAATACCTACCTTAAATATATTTTATTACAAGAAACAGCATCAGAACTTAAAATCAAATATAAATGTTTTTTTTACAAAAAGAACGTACCCACCCTTTATTTTTCTCATTGAGATTAAGATCAAACTTAAAACACCTGCTACATCAGAAAGTTCTTTTAATCACTTGTACGTTAAAAGCATCGATGAGAACGTATTTATGTTCTTACACCTTTTAAACCCCAACAAAAACCTCTGACAATGTTTTATCTCCATCAAACCATCAATAGAACCTTTCACTTTGCAAAATTCCCAATAGACTTTGTCGATCCTCCTTTTAATTCTCACAGCAGCACATCACACCGTTTGCGTGCAGTTTGCATTTCAATTTATAAAACATCCTTTTCGGATCCCAACAACACTATTAATCTATTAACAAAATACACTTCTCTATTTGGCCGACAACACGCGGCAGCATTCGATCGGTTGGTGTTTCGCATTCAATAATATCGAACAATTTATCTTATAGTACTGGCTGCCACACTGTGTTCAACGGTGATCACTGAATTCGTGAGGTGGCTCATAGCTGAATATGTCCTCTTCGATTTGTGTTCGATGGGAAATCTTCCTAACTGAAATTTTCAATCAAAGAACTTGTTTTAAAAAAACTTTGCGTGGTTATTAGTCATAAAGATGTACTGTTAAACTTCTGACAGTTAACAAGCTTACCAAGTGAGGAGAAAAACAACTTGCGTGTTTCTCTGTGAAATAACTAAATCCGATTAGAACTGTAATACATTTGCGGTCGCCGTAAGTCTTTTGTAACTCAACAGCACAAATCTTGACCGAGGTTACATCATATCATGTTTTTATATCATCGATATTCATATTCGAGGCGAATCCTTTGCGAATCAACGTCGAGGAGTAAAAATCGAAGAAATTTATTGTAGTGCTTCTTCGCTGAATATGCTGCAAGCTTATATAGTTTGAGTAGAGCGCAACAAGCCAACAAACCTGGACTTAGAAAGAATTAATAGAGCCATGAGCCCCCCAATGAACCAAGAAGAAGAAAAGGAAGAATGATGTCTTGTCTTTTAACATTCTTACTTCTAGACTAATGAATAGTTTGCGAAGAATCTCTCCAGAAAGTTGTTTGCTGCAAGGAACTTCACTCTTGGTGTAAATGTACAGTTAATTTACAGCAAATGACTGAGCTGTTTGTGGTGTTCATATGCATTCAAAGTTACACGAAAGTTATTTAGTTCGTTGCGCAATGGCAACAGCCTTTGTTCGAAATCAAGAGGTCATAGATTTAATCACCGGTGAACTTTTTATTTTATTTATTCGTTCGCATAAATTGTTTTACAGAAACGAATTTGTGAGTTTGCTGCAAACGACGTTGAAGTCGAAAAATTGCTATCAAAAACGAAATGTCGTTTGACGCAAACGATTCGTTCTCTCATTTTGTTTTTATGCATAAATTATACAATCCATAGCGAAACTACAAGCTAATCTTATTTTTTTCTTAATCGTTTGCAGAAAGTTCGCTGCAATCGGTTGAACCTATTTAGTAAAATACTAAGGGTACCAATTTTGTTTCCAATAATCTGACGATATTTTTATTTATACTCGTACTTTGTCCGCTTGTATGACCCCTTTTAAAATTCAAATTCTGAATACGCTCCTGATCCAGAAAAATGCATGGGTTTCCCTGTTGATTAAACATACATATGCGAACTCTGAATCCATGTAGGCTTTTGCTATGCTAGGAACAGAACACGAACTACGAACCTTGCCAACACAAACCTCCTTTTGCCGTTCGATTTATTTATGCGTTTTTTGTCTCTGTATGAATTCTATGTTCAGTTTTGTTTTTTTTTTTTTGTATTAACCGGATCGCCACCAAGAAGTACTAGATGCAGCTATACAACAATAATATGTGTGTTGTATCTCCTTTATCCCCGGCCGGCGTGCAAAGGGTTTGATGTGGCTATAAATTCCACAAGTGCACTGTAAATGTGGGACTTTATAAGGATATAACTTTGTCGATGAAAAATTGTTGTCAAAGACATATCCTCTCTGTAATGCGATGTCGGAATCTGGTTCTGCAAATGCCAGAACTATAAGCAATGGTTAAGTTATTTTATTATTGGTTCGTTCAATGTGTGTATCTGCAGTTTATTCTGAAGAAACTATAGATACCTCGCTATAAGATGGTGGAATTTTTAACGAACCATTTAAGACCTCGTGTTTATTGCTTTGTATGTTCGTATTAAGAGAAATAGTTAATTAGTGTCATGCTCATAATTTTCATGGTTCTTTGAAATAAGATACCTTATTTGTTTTACAAAACGTTTATTATTTTTCCAATGTTGCATAACTTTCAATTGAGAAAATAAATTAGTTTATTAATAAATAAAAATATGTTTTTTTAAGTAACAAGATATTTTATATTTGCATGGAAATACTTGAATATAAAATGTCATTTCGTTTATGAAACACAAATGGGGGATGGGTGTTTAAATTCTTTGCTATTTAACAGACAACCTAAACATACTACACTCAATTGTTATTTGGCGGCTAAAATGTTGATTGTTATTATTTTGTCAATACTGGTAATACTTATGATTAGGTTCTAATCGCAAGTTAAGTTATGATAAAACAAAATCAAACACAGACACAAAACTTGCAACAACAGTTGTAACTACTGGCGCAATTTTTTTCAACCATGGAAGCTTAGGACTTTTGGTGTTTTTCTAGATAGGAAATTTTTTGAACAAATATTAATGATAGCTGTCTTATAACCATTTTGTGTAAACAATTTTTTCATAAAAGCGACTAAAATGATTTTGATTAAAATATTTATGTGTAGGTTCGACCATGCTTCAAATTCTGGGGTCTTCTATGTAACTCAATGTTATGTACTTACGGATATATTCGAAAGTTAATTTTGACTGTACATTCCACCCAGACGACAAATCTTATATCAATTCAAGCACTTCAAATCTTCCAATTACATCCCAATGAAAAAGTTGGCATGACTAAAGCTTTTAAATTTTCGTTTGTTTTTGTAGAATCTAGTTGCTTTAAAATTACGGCAACAATTTTTTTTGTTTTTTGAACTCATATTGCCGTTATATTTTACGTATAGATTTTAGACAGTAGAACTCGAAAATCGAATCGAAAAAAATATTCATGGAAACGTGCTTGAGATATGATTTTTTAAAGTTTTTCGTCGCATCTTTAGTATTCGGTCCATAGCTTGAGTAATAATTTACGGATTTCAACAAAAAAAAAAAAACAACACCTAAATACTGATAAAATTTTCAACAAATTCTATTTAATTTTCTTTGCATTAGTGAAGAAGATTAGGCGCAGTGTGTGTGCATAATTTACTATAAAAAAATTAGTCTTTCTTTAAGAAAAAAACAATTTAGTAACTGCAAAACTAGTTTTATATTTTTGCTTATAGTCTTATCTCTGCAAAAGAAAAAAAGGTATTTTTTCAAGAAAACTATAAATAAGTTTTTAAGTTACGACCGTTGTTGTGAATAAAGTTTAGCTCGCCTTTCTTAAAAACTTTTCACTATTTTGTGTATAGGTTATTTTATAAAATTTTAACAAAATTTTTGACTAATGATAAATTAAATTTTATATTTTAAGTGATTCCAAAAGAACTCTTACGGCCAATTTCTTGACAAAGTTCTAAACTCAGTTTAAAACTTTTATTTAAATAAAAATGAAACAATTTGAGTTCTAATTTTTCCTTAAACCCAGTTTTAAGATCTAAAACTTTATCAAGCAACATGTTTTTTTAATATTTTGGTTTGCATTTGTTGGTTAATCAGTTATTTCTAATATGTTTCAACCGAATACTAAAATAAAAGATTCTTAGTCAGGAGTTTGAAATACATACTACATTTAATACACTATCTCTTCCCTAAAACAATTAGTGGGTGAAAATTGTGGCAATAAATTTCCGCATTTTCAGCAAATACAAATATAAATTCGGAGAAAATGAAAGTACAAAATAAAATCAGGTTCGTTACTCAGCTCTTTTGTTTTAAAAATTGTGTTTCTTGTTTAAATAAAGAATTCTTAAAGAATAAGTTTAAATACCTTTATCAAGTTGCAAATTGCAAAAAGTCAAATAAAAATGAAACTAGAATAGGTATTACATACAAACCATATATTTCCAACTTCAAACCTTTCTTTTTAGATCCATACAAACATCGAATGGGTTACAAATCTAAATAAATTGCACTTACATTCAATTTAAAACTCATTCATAGCATTCTTAAGATAAATGTAATTCCATTTAGTCGTTTTTGAGATAAAACTGCCTCAGAAAGCAGAAGCTTTACCTCTCAATCTATGTCATTAATTAGAAACTGTCTTATCCTTTTATATGACACAGCAGGTTATAATTTTCAAACGTAAAGTCTAAATTAACAAACAAACTTACCTTTCTAATCCGCAAAGCTAAGCAATTGAATGTGATTAATAAACTTACCTACTAGCATCCAAAGAAGCTACAAAACGTTCTAGCTACGCACTACCTTTGACATAATTTATGTCCTTGACTTCTGTGCAATCAATAGATAAGTTTCATCGATTTTAAACCTGTACATTGTATCGAATGAATACTTTCGTGTGGTCATTTTAAACCTTCTAGACATTTTTATATAAAAGTGATTCAAGAAGTACACACTATAACTTCAATTGGGGTTTGAAAAATACTCGTACACACATTCACGACTATTTTTCTTTTTTTTTAGTAATTTAAAACTTCAAGCGGAGAATTGGCATTTTGCAATAAATATCAACCTACCTGGCTTGACCACATGGACTTTGTTGTTTAGATGCATCCCATGAAACAGCAGCAAGCTAGTCAGCTCCGTTTTTTTGATTCCTCATACATACACTCACACCGGTGATCGGTGTCGTCGTAGATCTTCCTGAATTCCAACGATAATGCTGGATGCGCGTAGTACCGCTCGCAATTCCGGCTCTACTGGATTTTCAACTTGAAAAATTAAAAAAAAAAGAAGGAAAACTCACTCAAACCAAGCTAGTTCGTCTGTACATAGAAGCCTAGAGGAGACCCATACCCATGAAGCTAGGCGGAATTGTGTGTGATTGGTTTCTCAGTTGGCCTGGTCAGCGCCAACTTCCCCCCTATTGGCTTGGCTAATAATTTCTTAGTGGCTCATATATTTTGTCGAAGCCTCCCTGTGTTGTTGCGCAGGAATTCTAATCTCATTTAGAGCACGAGTATATCTTTTAGCTCTAGTTAGTTTGGTGCGACTTGAGCGCTTGCCTGGTGTGTTGCGCTCCCCATCACAGATAGATTTAGATCATGGAATATACTGTGTGACGAAGCCAAGCCAAGGAGGCTGGAATCTTCCTCTATGTCAGTTCAAACACAGTTAGAGCCACTTATGTGCGGCACCGTAATTTATGTATCGACTATAGGCTATTTATCCCCGTGCCCGTGCTACATGTGATGCGTGTGCATATATATCTCTGCAAGATCGCGCTCAGTTGATGGGGAATTATTGAGAATCACCGTTTTGGAATACAAAATGCTGGAGCACACCAAAGCGGCGATCCTCAATTAGAAACGCGCGCGATTGCAGCCCTGTCCACTCCAGATACAAGTTGAAAGTTGAACGTTATTGCACACAGGTGGCGTAGTTGAGGCTATGAAGTGTGTGTGTGTTGCAACATACCTAGCTGTATCTGTATCTTAGAGAAGCTCAATTATTTTATTGATGTGTCAGATATGGGACGACAAAGAGTTTTAGTTCGAAGAAGAAGACTATGATGTTAAAGAAAATGAAACAAGGAGAGAAACTGAAGAAGAAGAGTGTTTGTACCGATTGTTGTACAACATGGAATCGAACGCGATGCGCACAGGAATTACTGTTAAGTATTTTGCACGGCATTTAATTAATGGACCTCAAAAGCGAGACATTTAATTACGTACACCTTGTTTTTTTGTGTTTGTTGTCTTCTTATTCCATTAAAGCCACGCGGACATTGGCGGGCCAGTGATGGTGGTGATGCTTCTTCTTTTGATGATGATGCTGTCGTGTTCGAGATCGAGTTTTTTATAAACCGTTTAAAACTATTTGAAGGCAGGTTTTTATGACTTCATCTTGCAATCTTTTCCATTGAATTCAAGATTGTTTTGAAGTTGTTGTTTATCTAAAGGGGTTCTATGATGATGGATAGGTTATATTTTTTTTTAATGCATTTTTTTTTTAATTAATGATTGTTTTCTCACATATTTCTAGTTAATTGTATAGTGAATTGAAATTAGATGATATGTCCAATAATGGAAGTGCAATTAAATTTGTTTGTTGTATGCGTTTGTATGTGAATTAGAAAGAAGTAACGGAATCAAACTGTTTTTTTTTCAGATGAAAATAGAAAAGAAGATTGCGAAGACAGCATAAACTCTTATTATGATGTTTTGTTTTAATTAGAAGATAAAATAAGCATTTATAAAGAAAAAAACATCGAAGAAACTAGTTTGAGGAGTTTCCATTGAACTTTACTTCAGTTTTTGTTATTCAAAAACTACTTTTTACTGGAGGGTGGAATGGACAAACGAATGAAATAATTCCCGGACAAAAATTTTGAGTTCTCGGTACTGAGGATGAAAATATCTTTACGACGCGTGTCGATATATTTTTTTCAGAATTTTGATCCAACAAATTAACGTTTATTTTGGACTTGATAGTCATTCTTTCGGGAAGCACTAATTTGTTTTCTTTTTTGTCAGCTGTCTATGATCTTGTCAGAGGACTTCTCCTATATTTATAACAGGCTAGAAACTGTTAATGTTTTTTTTTATATAAGTTACTTCTGTCGATTGTGGAAACTTGGCTGATATTTCAAAAAGTTTCTGCTCGGGTGCCATTTCAAAAATGGTCCTAAATAAATTTTCTTCATATAATTTTTCCCTAAAACATAGTGTGGAAAAGTTTTTTAAGGCTTTTTAAAGTTCGGCTATTCAAAACGCACTAAAAAGAAACAAACACGATAAAAACTCTCATATTGATCAATCCTTTGAAAAGTCTTGTTGTGTTCAAGATACTTTAGTGCTCCCAGTACTTCTGTTGAAATTTTAAAAAAATTCAAGACCATCTTTCGGAAATTTTTGTTCAACTATAACCTTAAAGAGAGTTAAATTAATTATAGAATTCTTATAGCAAATCTTTTTCCCAGAGCACAATACTCAGAGAAACAATATTTTTGTTTTCGTTTGCGGCTAATGAATATCCTTTGAATTAAATGAAAATCATTTGCTGGAAACTTAATACAATCCTCGCAAAAGTTTTTCATTCAAAAATTTTTTTTTCTTTATTCGTTCGCACAATTTATATCACCGAAACGAATTTAGAGTTTGCTGCAAACAAAGTTGAAGGTGGAAACTTACTATCCAGTCGTTCGACGCAAACGACTTGTTCTCTCATTTTGCTTATATACATTCTACGCCAGTCATAAATTAAACAGTTTGTACCGGAATGACAAGATCAATTTTCTGCAAACGAGGCCGAAAAATTGTCCAGCAAACAAAAAAGTCTTTTGGGTATTTTTTTCGTTTGCCGCAATCGATTTGTTCTTTCAGTGAAGCTTTAAAACCACCTTTTGATAGTGGTTTCAAAAGTTTGAAGTACCTCGTGCGATTGTCGATGATTGCTAAGGAAATATTTACCGCTTGACGTAGTTCGTAACTTCATTTTATCAGACTAATTTCTTTGACTTTGACCACGCTATGATTTCTGCTTTTTCTTCCATTTTTTGATTTCTGGGAACCTTATTTTCGAACTAGAATTTTTAACTATTAACTATTTCGTTTTCTTTTTTACTATAAACAAACTATCAATAGCCACTGGCTGGCTGGCACACATAATTGCAACAAAAAATTACTTAGCATTACTTACAACTTAATTTGCAAGAACGGCTATAGTCTGAAAAAAAAACCTGTCTTAAAAGCCCAAATACCGTGTAATGACTACAGTTAGTACAAAGTTGAACTTGGGGCATTGTACATAATATGGTTCCATCGTTTCTCGCACATCATATTATGGTGTATGATAGGCCATTACTCAAAGTCTGGGTAGACATTTCTTCATTTAATCATTTGCGCATCCTGCCCTTGGAGGTACCATGTACCCGTAGGTTCATATACACGAGTATATCCTCCACCCGAAACTAACTTGCGCGCAAGTGATCACCGTTAATGTTAATGTACCTCACTATTCTATACGACGAACGAAAGAATTTTCATCTCTCAATTTTCATTTCTTCGTCTAGGAAAGAATTATGACTTGGAGCGGACATCCTCGCCGTCAAAACAAAACAACAACAACAAAAAAACATAAGCCCATCGAAGACGCAGGCGCATCAGGCTTACCCATTACCCAAGTGCCCAGCCCACACAGTCAATATGATCGAAAGATGATATATTGACATGCCTAGCGGAGATTTAAAATTTAAACTGCCCACTAGATGGCAGACGGGGTGTTGGGCAGAGTTGAAGACCATTAAACAAGTTTACGACATTAGCTAAGCGTGTTTTGAGCCTTTGTTAGCTAGTTTTTATACAAGGATAAAATGTGTAGGCTTTTTTTTTTTGACCACCAGAGCGTTTGACTGGAGGAATATACAATATATAAGAGTCTAAGTGAAGGTGCATGTATAGTTGTAATTTTTTTTGCTACTTTTCTTGGGTCATAATCAGAGTCCATCAATTATATGTTCGTTTGTCGGATAGCCGATAGTGATGGTTGTAATTTGTCCTAGAAGTTGCAGTTCTTTTTGAACGTGATTGTAAAATCGTGCAGAGAAGCGCTTCTGAATCTTTATGGCTAATGAATGTCATGACAATTTATTTTGTGCTCCCTCTGTCTCTCTCTCTCTCTGTCTTTCTTGGTTAATTTCTATAGAATGCATCATTAGAATTGTGTCAAAATAAAAGTGAGGGAACTAACTTATTGCTTATCTGCATTAGACTGAGATGTTTCATGGCGTTATTTCTTTTGAAACATTTTATGACTTTAAGGGAACGACAGTGTGATGAAGTCTGAAAATTTATTAGCAATAATCCTAGTAATTGGAAACACTTTAACTTGGTAATCAAAATCAAAGTTATGGTTAAAATTGATTAAATTTATGGCTTTTCAAGTTATTTACAATGTAATTGTGAAAGTATCACATTGAAATCATGAGAAACAAGGTCTTTGAGAAAGTTTTTAATACAAATTCTTTAAAGAGACTTTGAAAAAAAGCATCAAGAATCATGAGATTTGGCACTTTACTTATTTCCCATGAACCCATTGAGGGTCCCTGATTACACACGGCGCGCGTCTTTCCATCGTTCACAATCTCTGATGCCTCCATCAGTTCTCCAACATGATTTACACTTATTGCTTGTTCTTTGAAGCAAAGGTTAAGTCTTACTAATGTCATCTTGAATCAGGAATAAGGAGCTTATGGCTTGTTTTCCATTTTCTTGATGTGCGGCTAATTGTATGACACATCCTTGTGCTCTGTACATCTTGACCTGAGGGCGGTATCTTCTCATCAACTTTCTCGTTCTCTTGAAAGAGATTGCTGTTACCACACCTTTTCTGCTTGTCACTTGCAAATTAGAGTAAATAATCAGCAAGGGCAGTACCTGTTCTATGCCTAATACCTAGCGGTGAGATTGGATTTTTTTTAACTGGAGTGGAGGTGACTTCTTTTTGTTCTCCAGACCGGCTCCGTTGCCTCAGTCTAAGAGCTCTTCTGGATTGCGTCAGATTTTGTTGTCATTTTACGGCTCATTCTTAGAAGTTTCAAAGTGGAACTTTTACCATCACGCTGTTCTCAATTCTAATAATATTCGTTAAAAAATTAAAATGGAGAAAATGTTTAAAGGAGGCATTAACCGGTCACTGATACTAGCTACAATGCAAGTGCTAATTCAAAAAATCCTTAAATGGAAAGCCACACAAATTTAAAACTCGTCCATAGATGTCTAACTGTCCACCAGCCCATGGAAACCATTCCCAAGAGGTGAAAATCCAATAATTGTATTTCACATCAATTTTTTTTCTCTTTTAACTATTATTTCATCAACCAATAAGCATTTTGCCCCTAAAGGTAGAACCATTCATCAAATCAAAACATCCATCACTCACACTGTCACACTACATAACTATATGCAGCAAACTAACAAGTTCCGTTCCATTCCATCTTGATTTCCATCTATTCTGAAGACCGCGTACAAATTGCATACGTCAAACGAGTAAATTCCGATAAATTTGCTTACGAAAAAAGAAAAAAAAATTGAAAAACCCCTATCATCTGACATCCTGTCAGGTATCATCAATTTGTATTAACCCAACCAAGCGATCCGCTGTCACGTGTTCAAAAGCCACCAATTTGCCCAGTGGTCATTTTCGACACGCTAAAATAGCCTTTTATCTCTCTCTCTCTCTGTCTCTGCAAATGGGGAACACAGAACGTGCCGCAAGTTTATGGTCGCATTGTGTTTGCGCGATATATCGTTTCACCAAGCAAAGAGTAGATCTCTTTTTTTTATATTATTTTTCTCTTCCTGTCAATTTGACATTTACATTTTTATGTTTGGCAGCCATTATCCTTTGGTCACGATGATTATTCTAATGACACATACAAACAACTAACCTATTTTCCTAAAGCTCTGTTTACACTTTGCAATGGAAAAAAAACTTTCATTTTCTCTTCTTTTTCTTGCAGATACTCCAAACATTAGTGATAGCGCCATAATCGACAAGCGACGTAAACGTCACGTCACGACTTTTTTGCATCACGCTCTCCTGAGGATGCAACAGTTTTATCGATGCCGCAGGCTATGCCATCAGCAGCGAAGCTATAGCAGATAGCATTTAACAATTCATTCTATTCGTTCTTCCTCATGAACGGAGGAGGACGGGCGGACGGTGGTGACTGCAATTAGCATATCACCCATTGTGGATCACCTGCATCGCCAGCACCACCCTTGGATATCGTCATCAGGGCCTTCTAACAAGTTGGCTGCTATAAAACAAGGAACAATTATTCGAGAACGCTACATCCTGGCACTGGCTGTGCTGGCCCAATGCATCATCGGCGTTATGCTAGAATGTTACCACGTGCAATTATTTACCGCTCGGCTCTGATTCTGATGATTATCGCATCGAAATTAAACTGCCAACTGGCAATACCGACGCCGGGCATCATCAATGTGCCACCGCTAGCCGATTCGGTTAGAAAAGGCAATGGCGGAGGTGGTGGCGGTGGCGGTATTGGCCATGGTCGTGGAAGCTCCAACAACGTTGCAGGAGACGTTGCCGCCGATGAGCCAATGTCTGGGCAAGTCATCAATTTGACTAGACAACATGATGGCGATGTATTCCGTACGAATGGTAAGTCTTTTTTTTTATTTTGGAGGAGTCGCTATGTAGCTTGCTAGGCTATAACTATTCTCAAAGTCGTCAGTCGGCCGCCATGATGGAGATGTTGCGTGTGTAAACCAAATTTGGAATCCTATTTCCTTTTATAGGTTCGAATATATTCGGAAGGATAGCACAATGCAAGTGAACAAGTTGTACTGGTCTCTGCTTTAATATGCGCGGATGGAAAGGGGGGGGGGGGAGAGGGAATACATTTTGACAATCGTCTTTTGTTAGTAAATCGCACCGACAGACAGATGCATTTTCTATTTTACAAAATATGGCTTTGGGGCAAGTGACTTTATGTATAGACAAGGCCTAAGCGTTGTGCATTGAAAAATAGTTTTTTATGTACAACAAATTCCTTTTATGGGGAAAAACTTCCAATAGATGATGCAAAGTTTTCTTATTTTAATGAAAAAAAAAGAAAAACACCTTGGAGGTCTGAAGATAAAACACAAATGAAGATGACTAAGTATTTAAAATGACTTTTCCTTAATGCTATCATAGAAACCAATAAAAATATCTTAACTTTGTTCTTCTTTTTTGTCAATTTCAAGGTCTGAGAAATTTGTTTTGGTCCTTCAGACCTTGTAGAAAATCTAATTCAAACATAATGAACCTATTCAAGGTATCATTTCCAAAATTCAAACAAAATGGAAGATCCACTCTGATATTACATTATATAAATTCGGCAACTTTTAGGGGCACCGAATGACAATTTATGTATTTTTTTTTAAGATTAGGCTAAAAATGTGAAAAAAACGTGGAAAAGTATCTGTTGGTAACCCTTAACGTTCCCAATTCAAGCAAAATTTAACACATTATCTTATTTTAATACCAAAAACCCAAAAAAAAATTGAAATTTTAATTCTAAGGTCCACACACAATGTGCAAAAATTCAAAGGTCAGTAGTGACCCAAAAATGAAAATGAATTTCATTTATTAATGAATGTATGAAATTTTACACAAAATTATATTTAGGTACATAAAACACTATTAGGGGTCACCCCATTAAATTTTATGAAGCTTAGGTTTTCAGAAGCACTCTAGCTTACATTTTTTCCTTTCTCGCCCCCTACGCACACCAAAATTTTGTGACCTAGTGCTGTGCAGTACTTTTAACAGAATTATTTTTTTAGAATAATAAAAAAAAAAATCTATCACAAAATACTGACAAATGCAGTCAAGTCAAATTACCGTGAAAACTGCCAAAAATGACACTGAACCAATTGCAATGTCAAGATTGCATGGGATAGGCAATGACTGATAGATAGAAATCAATGAATATACCACAACAAGTGTCAGCTAGCCAATGCTATAAAACTATAAAAACGTATTTATCGGAAGTGCCCAAGCTTTCTCAATTCCAATGATATTTTTTTTTTCTTCCTTAAAAAATAAATCGTGTTACCAAAGTCAAACTATCCACCCACAAGAGACAGAACAGTAAAAATTTCAATTAAATGGAACACTCGATTGAATGATAAAGTTATTGGCATCAAACAATTTAACAACTGCTCCATGTTAAATGCAAAAAAAAAATAGAACACGGACAAGGGGACATCTCAATTATAGATTGCGCCTACATGAACTCCTCCAATATAACAACACTTAATGCAGTCCTACAGATTCATGGAGCATGAGTCTTTTCCGCCTTTCCAATTGACAGTTTTCTATATAATATAGCCTTTGGTCACGTTAGAATTTGTGTCGCATTGTCAAAGCCTAGGGGCGTTTCGTGGCGGTACCTTTATCCTATCTTTTTCTCGAAAATTAAATGATTTTTTTTTACAAAATTGCTGTATGTATGGATTCATAGTCAATGGCGGGTCTGCAGTCAAATTCTTATTATTGTTTTCGAAAACCCGAAGCAACAGTAGAGTTAGGTTATGGATCAAACATTTAATGACTTTGACACCTTGTAAAAAAAAAAATGCACATCCAGTCAAAAAGACTAGGGATTTTATTTTGGGTCAAATTGTTACAAATATTGAACGCTTGAGTAGCATTTCTTTAGATTTTCAGAGTCCGACTAAGAAACCACATCAATTTTCTTACCCCTAACTACATATTTGAATGCGTGTTAAACAGCAAATTTGCCTTTGACTGTACCACATTCTTTTACCTGTACCTAGGTCGCGTCATCCACTCAGCCACGCAATAAAAGTGCAAACCAATATTCCAAAGTAGTAAAATATTCTTTGCCATAAAAACAAAACGCCTTAATGCCTCGTTTAGATAACATTAAACAAACACGACAAATAAATCGCAACAAAACATGCTAAAGCAACAAAACGGCATTAACCCACTACCAAGCAATAATTTCAAGTAACTCGCTTTCTCTCTCTCCCTTCCTTCCCATATGATGGCACTTTGTTGCATCCACAAACTACATCTTCCAAAACACCAACCACACAATTGTCTCCAACATGCGCAACCGTTTTGTTTTAGACTTTAGGTCGTATCGTCAAAACATTGTATAGGTATAGCCACTCCTTGCCGGAGAGACTTGAGTTGATTCTGATCTTCGCTCCTGCATAAGAACGTACAATTTCCTTAGAAAATAATTTAACACTCTTCACTGAAGTTTATTCTTTTTCCTTATTTTCCCTCCTTCTTTTTTAAGGCATGTCAACTTGTAACATGGACACTTGCGTGGGGCTATCCAGCGGAACAGCAGGACTTTTCGTAGCTGGAACGGATAAAAGTGGTAAGTAAATTGTTGCTGTACTGCAAATACAAGGAGGATGTGTACACCTACCTTTGCATTATTTTCATACATTTTTCTTCTTTTGTTTTTTTTTTTTTTTTGTTTATTTTTGACAGATTTGCGACATGACAAAAATAATAAGGATCCAGAGGGAATCTGCGATTGTCGATGTTTACCATATTTGCAGACCTACCGTGAAGATTTAGGAATATGCGTCGATGATATACATGGTTCGTACGAAATATTGTGATTAAAGCTTAAATATTTTATGTTGGTTAGTAATTATTAAGAATTATTAGATTGTCATTAATTACAATGCAGATGGGCAGAATTATTGACGGTTAAAAATGTAGACTTTTTAGTTTGCCACTAAATTTCTTGCAGAGGATTTTGGAGTTTGAAATATTGAATGATCAAATATTTAATTTTAAAAGTTTATGAATGTTCAACAAATACCATTTTGTTTGAATGGTTGGCCAGCAAAAGAAACATATGTTTAATTACCATTACAGTTTTCAATAGAAAAAAAGTTACTCATACGCCATAGTGACTGATTAAGTTTTTAAATCTAAAAATATTTAAAAAAAAACTATTATTGCTGACTAATTAATAGTAGATGGCACACATACGGATCAAAAACAGCGGAAGGTACAGATGCAGGTATTTTTGGGCCTAGTACCAAAATATCCTTACCAAATGGGCCAATTCCCAAGTATATTTCAAGCCGAAGTTAACACCATTGTAAAATGCGCCGAACTTAACCTCGAGGTAATCACCGGAGACAGCCAAACTGCTCAAAAGTACTTAACTCATGTACAATAAACTCCAAGCTAGTATTGGAGTGTGTAGAAAAACTTAGAGAGAGCTCAACAAAGTCACTTGCCACTGAGTATCTGGGCACATAGGTGTCCTGGGAAACAAAAAGGGAGACTTCTTAGCAAAATCAGGGGCAATATAGCTTCTCTAATGGGATCCGATTGCGATTAGGAGAAAATGTAACAAAAAAAATCAAAATTAAACAAGACGAAGAGACCAAATGCCTATTTCACCAAAAACATTTCACTTTTCACTTTGCATCTTTGCAAATAAATAATTTCCTGCAAAGTAAAGGTGCTAAGTGTTTCACAAAATAGAAGCACCAACAAAAAGAAGAACATTTTTGACCTCTCGGCTATAGTGCTATTAAATTAAATTAAAAGCTTAATTTGTAGCTTTGCACGAAGCAAAAAAAAACATGGTATCTTGCCGCTCAGGATTTCTTAAAAAATATAGACTAGATTTGAACGGCATAGTGGTTAGCCGAACTACTCTTTGGTCACTATTATTTACTTAAAACAAATCTTTATTATCTATTATTATGATTTTTCGACATTTTCTTTTGACAAACTCTTATTTTCAAACAAAAATTTCCCTTTACATATTATTAAAAAGCTTTTCTAAATTATTAATATAATTAGCAAAGTGTATGTGTTTATGATGAAAAAGAAGTACAAATACTTTGAAAACTAACAAAACTTTTCACTTTGCAGAAAAGAACTTTCAAATTTGTGTCTGGTGAAATGTTTTTTTGCAAAGATTAAAACTTTTCAACTTTTAATTTTAATAAATATCCTCTTTGCAAATTGGCGTTTGGTGAAATGAAATTTGCAAAGTAAAAATGAAAAGTTACAAAGTGAAAAGTGAAAAGTGAGAAGTGTTTGGTGCAATAGGCCCTGATATGTGATTTTTATTAAAGTTACGGCTTTTAATGTCAATTGTTAGTGTTGAATTTTTAAACTATCAAATTATTTCTTTTGGATATTGTCAATCTCATTTTATAGTTCATGTAACCAATTTCTATAGACAAAGCATTAATAGTAGTTTTCAATAAACATTTAGAGTAGACAAAATTAATTTAATCTATAGATATACAAAACAAAAATGCATTATGTCTATTGCTAAATAGAAAAAAGTCAGTAAATCCGTCTTGTTTTGTTTAAATAACTGCTAAGGAATGGGAATGTATTTGTGATAAGTTTTTTAAAACCATCTAATTTATTTAAGCTCTTTTATCAACACTTTTGATACCATATTACATTAATTAACTTAAAGACACTTTTATTTAAAATGTTTTTTTTTAGGCAAAATGATGTTAGTAATATTTAGTTTAACAAAAATTAAGGAAAAGATATAACATAAATTTTATTACAAACAGAATGTTTTGGAATTTAATTAAATTACAAAGTACAATATAATGACCATAATTTATGAAAAAAAATGTATTATGATAGTCACTTAGGCTAATCAAATAGACACAACAACGCCGCATTTACTTTTTTAAAGATCTGACAATGATCTTTATGTAAGCTGTAACAGTAAAAATACTCTCAATTACTCGCAGTATAATTTGGTCATGAAAGTTAAGCTTGTTGCCAGTGGCTGGTATTACTTTTTTTTTTTACTATCTACTCGTATATGAGTGAAAAGTGTCTAACCACGCTATATATTACAAAGCAAATAGATATGCCTTGCCTACCTGCTAAAATGCTAGATACTTGCATTTTTTTAATGAACACCTTTTTACTACTTCTAGTTGGTTATAACAATATTACGTTTCATTTTTTAATGATGTTTTTTTTCAAATGCATGTGTCTGTCTGTCTATACAGAAAGGTCGTAAAATCTACAAGAAGCATTATAATTTGCAACATTGAAGCAGCAAAACATCAGCATAAACAGCAACATAAACTTTTTGTTGATTTAGGATGAATATTACACCAGGAAAGTGTTGGGATATATGGCAGATGCTAGTTTTTGAATGGGTTTTATCTTGATCATGTTTTTTTTTGTGCAGTTTTTTCCATTGATTTTTTGAAGATATTAATTATGCAGCAATTTACTGGTCATAAATGACTTTTGAAGAAACCAAAATTTTTAAATCTTAAAACCTAATGTAATGCTTATAACGGCTGATTTTGACTTCGAATTCACAATTCTTATAGGTACAGTCAGCACATTCATGAAATATATTTTCGACTAAACGTGATGAAATTATCAATCCTTAAATTCCTTATTGTTTTCCAATAAACAATTTTTTCCATTACGTTTTATTAATTCATAAATCAAGTTATTCACAATAAAAAAAAGATATCTTTCTAATTCCCTTAATCCAAAATTCCCAAGTGCTACCGTTAAACCATATTTCTCAAAACAAATTAAACATCTTTATCTGGATAGCTTTATAACCATCATTAGCCAATTGAATCGATTTAACTCACCAAGATGATGTCTTTGAGGTAAGGTAAAAACCAGATAGTGGCGGCAATATCGTCTCAAGAACCATAACTGTTACAGAATATCTCTTCGAAGACATGCGCGTTGTCGTCAGCATACTCATCATCATCTGTAGCGCCTCTGTATAAAAGTGTAAAACAAGTCAGTATGGTGCCCATAACTATGTCCATAAAATATTCGCGCCAAAGTACAAAAAAAAAAAAAACAGCGACGATACCAACATAAAAAACAGGCTATGCCCTCCTGCTGACCATTGAAGTAGAATACCCATATGGTGTAACGTTTGGCATTGCATTCACATGGGAATTCAAATGATCTTGGAGAGTTTTGTTTTTTAATGAGAATATTCTTGTCGCAAGGAATATCTGTCATTTAAGATTATTTTCTTGATAATTTAAGACCTTAAGATGACGATAATGACAATTTTGTCTTGAAAAAAGATTATTTTAATTAATTGCTAATAAATATCAATCACTATTCATTCAAATTCGTCGCAATATATTCATAAGTATTAAAAAAAGTTCGTTGCTCAGCTCTTTCGTTTGTACTTTGTAATTAATTTTCTCGCTAAATTCGTTAAGAAAAATAAAAACAAAACAGCATTTTTGCATTACTTGGACAAGTTTTAAGCTTGATCTATACCATGGATGTGGTTTTGTATTTTTCTTGACCAAATTTGTCAAAACATTTAATTGTGAAGCCAAAAAACTCAAACTACTACGACGAAAATAGTCGTAAAACTAGATCAGAGCCAAATTTAAGGTAAAATAAATTAACCAAAATAAGTTTTAAAAATATTTCAAGTATTTGAAATTGTGTGTGTATCATTTTTGGAAAACTAGTTTAAATTACAGAAAATTAGAAACAAATAAATAAACCCGCATTGTAGAATATGGAATACTGGTTTGTTGTTTTTTTTTTTATTCATTATTATGGAGTTGTATTTTTATGCAATTTTATTTGTTCTTCACACATTTTTAAATGATTTTATATCGAACCACATGTGTATGGTACTATTTATGGCTTGACTAATACCATTTAAGATATATTGGATGTTTGTGGAGAAAATTGCTATTGAGTTTAATGACATCAATGCAAAATTAAAATGGCAACAGGTGCATAGTCTTGTTTTTTTATTGTTTTTGTCGGCATTTCAGCCGTTAGTTAGTATAATAATGTGGATGAAAGACAAATTAAAGTTCAATCACTTCATTTAGTAAGAAATGCTTTGGGTGATTCTCATATCGGTAGCCCATCCTTTCTCTATTACACTGTGTAATACTTGAAAAATACTCGGGTGGAGACCTATTACGTACATTGTGGTGCTTGTTGCACTAGATTATGAAACCCTACACATACATATCGCAAAAATACAGATTTAGGACCAAAAATAGTTTTTTCTTTATTATTATCTGTTCTATCTTGGTCAATTTTGCGGTTAGTTTTGTTGTTTTTGTTGGTCATTCAGACCATAGATGGTTTAGATTTAAAAAAAAAACGTTTTTCACTCATTTTCCCAACTTTGACATCGAAAAAAACCTACCAGTGGTTCAAGTATGCTTAAATACTTGAACCACTGGTAGGTTTTTTTTAATAAATATTAAAAAAAACTTTACTAATTTCCAAATTCAAAGCGAATTAGTACAACGAGTATCGGTTGACAATTTTTGAGGACACCAGTATCCACATTAGACTACGATGTTTCGCAAGATAATGAGACAGACAAACAGATAGACATAAAGAATTCCGGGACTTTTTTTTTTCATTTTCTATCATTTAATTCCATGATTAATTTCTTTTATTTTTTGAATAAATCTGGGGGTAGCCGTTAATTTAGCTTAACTAGAGTTTAATTACCTGGTCAAAAACTGAAGAACGATAAATGACCAAGAGCCTACATGAAAATTTTGTATCCACAAAGTTGTCAAAATCCATTATTATAACAAACAACTGATAGATGATCTTTTTAGACTATTGTAATTCATACCGTTTGCTATAAATCTAAGACAACTCAAAAAAATTCCATATACTCAGTAAAAGCCATCAAAGTACTTCATCACTCACCCAAAGATGGTTATATGTCCTTAACACACAAAAAATTAATTGACATTTCAATTCAACCTTTAGGACAAGCACTGCATTCCATCATCATTCAACCATATAAAACTCTGCGGAGATATACTATTTACTCACGTATACTCCACCAATCAAGGCGTTCTTTGAAACTTCTCTTCTACCACCCATAGACATCGCAACATCACATCATCCATGGAAGCAGCAATTTACCTGTTCTCGCAGTTGTAAACAAAATGACACTTTAACTACCACTTTGCGACAACGACCGACGACGACGACGATGACAAGAACGCAACGATGCGATGATGGCTGGGCCACAATGCACGTTCAATATACGATAGCAGCAACCATAATAATCGCAACTCAAGAAATAGCTATTAATTTCTTATTTGTCACAAATGAAAATACTTGGAAAATCGTTTTATCGTCTTTCTATGTAGGTACTGTTATTGTGTGATAGGGCAAGCGTGGCCACCACCTGGTGAAAGCACTTTGTTTTCCAAACGCCACAAAACAATAGTGGACATGGACATCAGAGTATAGAATAAACCTCAGATTGGCTATCTATTGGCTAAAATCCCAGAATCATTCGAGCAGAACAACAGAAAAACAGAGATTGTCCTCTCTGTGTAAAGCAATTGCAATCGGAGAGCGCGCGATAAAAACATAACAATACCCAGTGTCACACAATTCAATCGAAATGGAACAATCTCAAGGTGCACAGAGTCAGATATAGAAGATATTCCATGCTGGTTGGTCACCGCACTTCTCTCTCTCCGCCATCAGAGTACCATAACCCCGATGTGGTCATGGTCCATGGTCAGTGTCCATCGTCGCGTTGTCATCGCTTCGGTCGTTGTCGTCTTGTTTGTGGTCAAGCACATTGCCATTGCTTCGCGTTGTGGAAAAGATGTTCATACGGATAAAGTCAATACGCGTGCCTGGAAAAAAAGAAACTCGCGTCAAGATTGTATGTTTGTATAACTATACAACTGAGCAACCTCGCGGACCATTAGCCATATCTGTTCAATTATAAATTAAATTTCTAGCGATGTTATGATCAAACGATCAGTGGACTGGGACTCTCACTGTATGATCCAATGACATGCATGTTGTTATCTTCGGGAAATCTCCCCTTTTTGCCTGATCACAGCCGCGTCCGTGTAGCCCATTCAGAGAATCACAGCTATAAAACGATCGAAGAGTATAAACAAACAGAAAAGATATGTATACTCTCTTATTGGTGATGCTCTCTCTCTTGGATATAAACAAGAAACAAACTTGTGGTGTTGTTTTGTTAGTTGTTGTCTTTTGCGCAACCAAATTTAGAACGGTTATTGTAATTTGTATCTTCAGCAATCAGCCAAACAAGTTACTCAACATATCGCATAGCGCGGAAAACTTAACCTCATATCTTGGAGTTCATATGATGTGTGTGTGTCGGTTATATGGTCTTGGCCTGGCTTAGATTCCATATCTAGACTCTGCGTGAGCTCTCTGATGTTAGTTTTGAGGGTTTTTCCCTCGTTCCACTCATGCACTGTGTGCTGGTTGGTATAATGGTGGCTGCAGTGCAGTCGGCACATTGCAACAAAAATCAATGATTCATGTAATTAGTGGGATACGATAGGCATACAAGGCTTGAGTTTTTGGTGGGATTTAGTAACTTCACTTTAGAGCTTAGGATACAAGAGAGAGAGAGACATGATAAATCAATTAAAACATATTTGGTGTGTTCCAACCAGCTTTTTAAGAGATGACTGATGATCCTTAATGGATTTTATGTTGAAGATGGTAATTTGAAAGATTTCAATATTTTTATGGGAAGCTGCACAATTTCATCAAGATTTTTGTGTTGCATAGATCAGCAAGTCTTGGGGAAATGTCATGTCCTGGTATAATAATTCTGGTTATGGTTTTAACGAGAATCATCAAATTTGACAAGAGAAATTAT
Source organism: Meliscaeva auricollis (assembly GCA_948107695.1). NCBI lineage: Eukaryota > Metazoa > Arthropoda > Insecta > Diptera > Syrphidae > Meliscaeva > Meliscaeva auricollis. The sequence continues at coordinate 79,889,735 of OX403618.1, forward strand.
TGGTTATAAAGTAATTAAACAATTTGAAGAAGGTTTAAGTTGACTTTTTGACCGTTAGAGTTTAAATAAAAATATGGATGGATATGTTAAAATATTTTATGGTAGCAGCCAGCTGTAGAAAATGTTTTTTTTAGAATTATTGTTTCCAATAGGCAACCATTTATGATATATTTTTGTATATTAAATTTTAATCCATTGACCGTTATCGGCTATCAGTTGATGTTTTCGAGATATTTCAATTTAAAAATGTTCAAACTGTCTTTTTTCCAATTAAAAAAAATAAGTTTTTTTACGAAAACGTTATCTGACAGCGAACAATGGGCAAAAATCAACAATGAATTCCTTGAGCTTGAGAGTGTATATTAAGATGGCTTAATTTGAACCGAGAATCTCTTCTGTCGAGTTCCTTTTAATTAAGCACATTAAGTGAATTTTTATCCATATGAAAAAAAAATGAAAATCTTTACAGCCGAGCCGTAAAAACAAAACAAACTGTTTTTTTTGCCTTTTTTCATTCTATTAAAAAATCCTTGCAAATTTCTGACCATCTAAGGTTAAAAGTCTTTCATGACCCCACTGATAAGTGATCAGCTTATGTTTTCCTCTGCCAGAACCACACTTTACCATTGCACAAACAACTAAGGTCACAAGAGCAGAGTTGTAAAAACTGCAGTCTTTTCGGAACTGGAATTGACTAAAAAGACTAAATTTCTTAAGTCTTTGAACTTACAAAAGTACTTTGACGGTAAAACTGACAGTCAGCAGTCAGTACTAAAAAACTGACTGAACAGTTAGTTAAAGTAGTGAATTGACTAAAAGTTTACTAACTGCAGTACTTTTTGACTGATGTTATCGTATCAATATGGCACTTACCACTAACCAGCCCTAATTCGATATTTTAGGCTGATCTTAGACCTGCTATTCATCTACCTTTACATATTTAAAGACTACTTAATATCTCTAAAATTACTATTCCACGCTATTCCAAAAAGCCATGTACTGTTATTTTAGGCCAAAGGAACATTTCAACAATTTCTTTGAAATGTTGGCCTACAAAATATGTATAAGATATCAAGCTAAAAGTTAATTGATCCATTTTGTTAGACTTCCCATTAAGCACAGGCAGATTTTTGGAACCTACTTTTTGCGCATTCTAATCATAATATCGTGTTTTAATATTTCGCTTAAAAGTTGTAAAACGATTAAACTGAATCTACGGCCAAAAATCTCTTAATTACTTCATCCAACAATGAATGTTTTGGTATGACAATGGTTCTATTAATTTACGAGATACTCGCCTATTACCACCTTCAAGTTTATTTAAATACAAAATTAAGTTATTCCTTACATCATAATAATTGCAGATAATAGTTAAAAAAAAAATCAAATACACTTTTACTTAAAAGATGCGACTAAACAAAACGAGCGTCGCGACGGTGGCGACGGCGGCGGGCGTTACAAAATTCAAACATACCTTTCATTTCCGTGTGAATTTTTTGAAATCAATTAAGTCATAAAATCTTATATCACCGACTTGTGTGCTGAATTGAGCCATTGTTTGTAAATTAAGTTGGACTTCGTCTACCTACTTTTTTCCCAAGGACTCTCGACGAGTCACAAAAGAAATAATAAAACTTTTAACTTTCGCTTAAAAATATTTATGCAAACGCCGCCGCCGCTGCCGAACCGCCATCACTCTTGTAACTTGATGCATCATTCATCATCAAAATGAATCTTTCAACATTCTTCTGTGTTAGATTTACGATAGTAGGGTGTTTTATGAGTAACTAGTTTATACTGATTGAATCTTTTCCCATTTTTAAAGTTGTCAATCTTATATGACAAAGAAAATATGGCAGCTGTCATTGTAAATGATGACAAAAAATGGGTGTTATTAAATCATTTTATTGAAGGTAATAAGTTGAAAAGGATCAAAAATATTAAATCTTTACACTCATATGCAACCGTGGTAAACGAGGTAAACATGGTTAATGTGGTAAACATGTCAAAATTTGTATGAATAGATAATTTAACAGTTCAATTACCAGATTTACCATTTTATCACGTTTACCAGGTTTAACAGATTTCATGAATACCCCTATTGACAACTGTTTTTTTTTTTAATCAAAATTGTTGTAGTAATTCTCGAACATAAGACAATTTAAAACCAATTTGAATTATTTATACAAATCCTGGAACACCCTCTATAAATATTTCTAAGTCATTGTTGTATCAAAAATTGCATTCGCACGACAATAATCATAAAGATTCACTTGTTTTTTATGTTTGTTGGTTTGTTTCTACTCGATGAACATTTTCAACAACATTTCTGTCTGGTGTTTTTTGATGTTTTTTTTGTTTTTTTGTTTTCTAATAAATTTCGTGTTATTTTTATTGTATCTACAGAATGCACCTTGTCGCCTTTTGTCAGTGGATCATCATCGGAGAAAATTCCATTTGTCTTTCTACCATTGCGAGGCCAAATCATTTACCCAAGTAGAGAAATCAGTTTTTCTGGTAAGTTTCACTGGATTGGTTGGTTATTTTTAATTTTTAATTTTTATTTTTATTTTTGTTTTTGTGATTTGTTTTGGTTTCTTGTTTTCTTATTAGATTTTCAATGCGAATATTTAATGAGTAAATATTTAGTAATATTACCTTGTACTCGTACTTGTACTATTAGAAGCTTAGATTTAAAGTTGTTTATTTACAATTTGTGTTGTTTTCTTTACAATTTTTGTTTAGATATACGAACGCCAGTTTGTGCAGTGACTGGAGCACAATACTTGACAAATACTGGTTGGGCTGATTTGAGGAATCCAATTGACACGGACTATCCATTTCGGATGTTTCGTGATGAAGGAAGAACTTTTTTACAGGTAAACGCAAGCAAATGTTGGATTTTATGTTGATGATGGTTTGATGGAGTGAAAGTTTGATGGAATTAATTCTGAGAATATGAGGATATGGGAATGGGGAACATTATCATAGGAATGAGGATGAGTTGAAGACGAAATAATGGCTTAGTGGATTGACAAGCTTGGTAATGGGTTAGCTGTCATATTTTAAATGAAATTGATTGAAAAATTCATCGGTTGATGAAAATCTTGTTTGTAATTATTTTTCCTTTTCAAAGGAAAAATATTATGATGAAGAATTTGAGATCCTTTGACTTGTCTATAAAATAAAAAAACACAGGTACAGTTCTTATGGCTTGCAAAACTAGAGGAATCTTAGAAGCTGTCTAAAGAAGCTTATTAGTTGAGGGGTAAATGAGTAAGTGAAGACGTAGAATTTCATAACTTCCTTACATTAGAACTGGTTCAGAAATCGGAACAGCTTGTCAAACCCTTCAATTGAACTCAAAACTGATGTGACAACCCTCTAGAAGGAATTCGGCAAAGTGCAAATTTAAGAATCTTGACTTTTGGACCCTAAAAAGTAAAAAATGCCCCTACGGAAGAAAATGATAACGTATCAAAAGAAATATTCTACAAATTCCTTCCAAAATTGATGAGAAATGCTCCAAGACCAACATTAAGAAGCACGTAGGATATTTCATGCTAAGATTGTGTGATGTTAGGATTCTTAGAATCAGTCAGTGATTTTTCTAAATTAGCAAAGTGTTTCCAAAATAGATTTGCTACAGTTTTTTTAATTTGTTTTATGAAATTTCTAAAACACATTTAGTCTATTAATTAGTTAAAGTTTCAAAAATGAGGCACTTTGCAACTTATTAGGTCGTTGTCGCCTAGTTAGGTTGCTCTTGGGCGCCATTTCTATTTACTAAAGTACCTATCTCAACCACAAAAACCTCCAAAAGATAATATTTTATTGTTTAATCTTGTCTGTTATTGATCCTGATCTCAGATACACACTGATATGATAATCCCTGTTCAAGCTTGCCATGCAAGTTGCTTGCAAATTTCTCCGAGCAGAAACTTAATTGCCTCAATCAACTCAAAAGCTTTTTCAAGTAACTTTGCCCGCTCAATTGCTTTGAGCACCTTTTTTGTTATTTTTTATCAAAAGTAAGAAGTAAAATTTGATTGCTAAAAATTACTTGCAATTTACGAGAAACCTATAATTCCATTTAAATTTCCTGATGAGCGATTTTCTTAAGATTTAGAAAAACATTCAATTTTATTCAACCTAATTAAAAACTAAACTAATGAAAAAAATAAAAAAAACTTGTTCTTCCTTACAGTGGCTCGGTGAATCTGATCTAAGGCAAAAAATGCAAGGCCGATTAATTGTCGTCCACATAATGTGCCGGGACATGATGATCTCAAAAAATGCATCAAAAGGTAAAATCAACATTAAAATCAATCAATCTCAGCATCAAGAAGTATACAATACTCCCTTCCTCCATCCACAGATCTAGGAAATCCTCTGAAGAATGTCTTCTCTCCATGTGTTGCGTTCCGTGTCAATGGTAGTCCAGTTAAATATTCCCATAGTAAGTCAATAAATTTACATAAGATCTCAACTTTCAATCGTTTACTGACACAACCGTTGTATCATTTCTTTGTTTTTTTTTTTTTTGTTTTGTTTCGTGTTGCTGTATATTAGATGTATCCGAGGTACTCTTCCAATCGGAAGCGACATCAACCCTCGCCTCAACATCAGATGGCATCATGAGCACCAAAGAGTACATTGTCATTGGTATATGTAGCCTCCTTCTAGGACTGATTTACGTCTCCTCTGTATTTCTTTATTTGCACATGAAAAAGCGCAAAACTCAGGCGCAGGAGTTACGCAGCAGCTTGAACGATCTCGCCAACGAGATCAATTACCCCAAGAATGATCAAGTGACTTTTGGTGCTCCATTTCATCGCAATGGCAGTGTTTATTCTGCAGCAAGTTTAAGTCCAGAACATCGACTTAATGGGGGACATATCAAGGAGGAAATGGGTATTGTAAAGAATAACCCACTGTTGCAACATTTTCCCAATCTAAGCGATCATCATTCGGGCTTCACAAGTGACATTTCCAATTCGAATTCTGAATGTGAGGATGTCCATGATAAGATCAAGCAGGTTAGTGTAGAGTTTAGAGAGAGAGGGGTGATGTAGTGATTTGAAACAAGACTTTTTTATGTAACTTTACAGATGCAAACGTCTGTGCATGTCCATAATAATGGAGCAGGTGGTAGTAATGGCAATGATACAATTGATTCTGGAATCGATCCATCAGCATCGCCGACGCAGGAAAATGAATGCCTTCCCGAGGAGAATGTATCCATTACCGAAGACATGATGAACGAAGAAAAGATGGAAAATATGAAGGCAATTGTTAATGGCACAATACGCAAGAAGCTCTACTTCAATCCAGCTTATTTCGAACCGCATTTACTTCAGGTAATTGACAGTTGGATTTGAGATCGGTTCTTAGACAATTTTTTTATAGTTTTCTTCATTTTCAGTCTCCCCCTCCAGCTGCCATAGAGTTTCTGACAAAAATCCGGGAAGTCATAGCCATTGCTAAATACAAAATGGCTACCAAACGGTACCAGCCTTCACTGATAATGATTCCTGAGGAATTTCCACTCAAGACACCTTCACAAACTGGATCTTCACAGATTTTGTACAGTGGAACATATGGATCATCGACAGAATGTCAAGGCTGTGTAACAAATCGCTGCAGTGGTCATGTGAAAAATTGTGGAGACAAGCGAAATAGTATAGAAAAATGGCTCGAAACGGTCCCTCATAGTGACAATGAAGACAATAAGCGATCAAGCCCCGGTGATCGTCCGAAGAATCGCAAAACAAGTCCACCAAAGGTGCTGAGTGCTCCAAAGCAAAAACCTCCTCCTCCACCGGTTTCAGCCAATGGAACACCAAAGATTATTTCTCACTCTCTCAAGCCAAATGTTAACACTGTCGCAATCAGCATCAATTCGGGATCACCACCAACGACTCTGACGACACCATCAGCTACCATCACAATCACCAAGAAAAAGAATGATAATATTTATGCCTTTGCTGAAACCGGAGGTGAGATTTACAACAATCCAAAGTTTAGTCTCCACGATTCTCCATCACCATCTCAGAAGAGTCGCACGTCTACAAACCGAGCAAAAACACCAAACAAAGGAAGTGATCAGTTATCAAAACCTAGCGATCGAAAGCATTACGAAATGCTTCGCAACATGAAGCGAATGCCAGACATGGTATATGAGGCTTTAGCTAAAGATTACTCCAGGGGAAGTTTTTCAAAGACAAACGGATATAGTTTGGACATTCCGACACCTGATTACGACAGCACAATGGAGAAAAAAATCAAAGATATCTACAATTCAACACAAAGTACAGCGCCATCTGTTCCAACACCTGATTACAGTACGTTAAGCAAGAAGTCTTTGAGGCAATGTCAACCGGATTCACCGGTGTATAGAAGGAGATCACCTCAATACCTGATCGTTGATTACGAAACTGACAGTCTTGAGAGACTAGACACAAAGCGAAAGTCTTCGAATTCTTCTTCGTCGCCATCATCCGATGTCAGCTCACAACTCAGCCCAAGCCTCAGTACAGCCCTGCCCTTGGAAGAAGAAGTCGAGATCAGACACACGATCTATGACAAGATCGATGGATTTCGTAAAGATGGCGACTCGAATATTAAGAAGAAGGTAGCCAAGCCCATTATTGTCCCTTCGCCAAAGGAAATTGCTGCTCGTATAAAATATGATACGCCCTTTCGTGGGAGCATGACCATTGAGGTGGAACACGAACCGCAAAGTGATCTAGAACTCTCAACGGATAGTGATCAATTCGAACCGGATACTTTGGATCGAAAGATGAAGAAGCACAGTTTTTGTGATGTTAATGCCTGGTCGGAGCATTTGAATAAATCTCGCAATTTTGTGAACTCCCTCGATGGCAAGGTCAGCTATTCCTCCCTTGAGAATATGACAAATTTGCCCGATATCGACTCAAATGATCATCGATCGAATCAATTTGTCCTTCGATCGAGTAATTCCTTCCGGGCAAGTGCAGAAACACCAAAGATTCTCACTGAAAGTCCAAAAACTCCAACACCATCAGAAGAAGGACCCAAGAAAAGCACGCTAGAAGCTCGACCGTCTTTTGGGAGCCTGCGAGAGATCTACCAATCGAAGGTGATCGGTTCAAATAACAATCGGCCAAAGCTGACGAACATAAGTTTCACCGATCAAGGCCGAATTCTAACACTCGAAGCGAAGCACTGTCGAAGACAGCGGGTGATTCCACTCGAAGACAAATGTGCCATGCCACCAGATATTCTAACTGATGGTACAAATAATACCACCGATCAACAAACGGACTCATACGAAGAGATTCAGACACAGACAAAAAACCCGAAGGGCTGGAACACCAATAATTTCAGTGGAACAAAAAAGCCACTAGCAACACCAAAGTATGCAAATGAAGATGACGACAACAACAACAACAACAACGACAACGACGATGACGATCAAGATGATGAACACGAATCGACGAGCAATCATAGTGAGTCCACGGAAGTTACTGGTGTTTCAGATACCCAGGCAAATAATTCGGAAATAGACGAATATAAATCGTCTGAGAGGAAGAAATCAACAAGTGATGTCACTACTATGAACCCAAACAACAGCAAGAAAAAGAAGAGCAAATTGAATCAAGAACAGGAGTATAGTGCCATGTTTGAGTCCAAGTTGAATGGTGTTCGAACAGATTATAGCTTGAACAAATATTTGAATCGAAAAAAGGCCAACATGGATGATGAAGAAGATGAGAACGATCGAACTGAAGATGCCAAGTCTCTTGACGACCCAAATAAAGTTGAGATTCTCTCGATCAGTTCGCTATCGAGTCGATTGTCTGATCGCACTAAAGAGATGTACAGAAATGCCGGTGTCCCAGTGGGTATTGCTTATCCTCAAAGGAATGGTACAAATGTCCAAACAGTATATCGCTGCGAGATGCCCCCACTCTCAAACGGAATGCAGATTGCCATTGGCCTGAAGGATCGTGCCAAAAAGACAAAAGATCTTAAGAACGCCTGGAAGAAATTCGTTAGCATGGCAGCGTCAAAGTTCAGTCCCACGAGTAGTCTCTCACAGATTGACAAAACGGCAGCTTACTTGGAATCAACGGACAAAGATGATGGCATTTCATCGTTGATCGATGATCATACGAAGGTTGGCAGTGTGAAGAGCAGTTCATCGGCACCGCAAAGTTACACCAACTATTACGAACAACGCTATGGCCACAGACTGACAGACCTGGACAGTGGTTATATGAGTGCAGACTCCAGTGATGTGTACAACAGACGATTCTATGATCGGTACAACTTCAAGATGATGACCGGCCGTGATCGTGTTATTCGAGTGGATACCATTGAAGATCATTCAGATACGCATAGCAGTGAAGAGCATGGTGATGCTGCATCAGATAGTAATCGAACTCTGGAACGAGTTAAAAGTGACAAAGAAGAGCGAGAAAAAGACGATGATGAAGATTCTAATCGAACTTTAACCAGAAGCATTGGAAGAAGATCTTCAAGAAAAATGGTTCCCATAAGTGTTTACTCTTCGGACGAAGAAGAACGATCTCAAAGTCGAGCGTCTTATATTTCGCAAACTGAAACTGAAGAAGAAGGTGAACCTTATGCAGATGATACGTGTGAATCGGGAGCAGAGAGTGTGGAAACACATTCGGTTTTGTATAAAAATATTAGAAAAGCTTAATGAGAATGACAAGATCTTCCGTTCTTTCAGTTTTATTAAAAAAAAAATTTTAGTGAATATTTGTACATACAATTTAAGTTTGTACATATTTCCTTCCTTCCTGAATAATGCATTTAACCTTTTTTAACACTAGAAATAATATTTAATTAAATTATATAGTTTTTAATTGTGCAATATTATATTATAAATGTAAAGAAATCCGTCCAAATCATTTGGTGCAATCAACATTTAGCAATTAGTTTTTTTTTAGAATTAGAAAATAGATAAAAAACGAAAATGTGATATTTTTCCGTTGTCTCGGCCGGAAGTGCAATCTTAGTTTATAAGCCAAATGGGTAAGAAGATCTGCTATGAATAAATAAATAATATCGAGCTTATTCTACACTGCCCTGGGTGCAATAACAATTTTAAATTAAGTTTATATTTAATTTTTTATTTACATAATTTAAAAATATATTAAATATTTATTTTTAGCTTCAATTCAGCTAAGACATCCAAATAATAGTTGAAATTATAATTAAACAAAAACGCAATGTGTAATATTTTTCTTTTATAAAAAACTAAAGATGTGGAATAAAATAATGTAAATAATTTAAAACAAAATTATACTTATTGTAGTTTAATGAAATTATTATTATTGTATTGGATGTGTTTTTTTTTTAGGTTAAGAATTTTAAATGTGCAATTGAATATCCAAGAGAAACTTAATCAATGGTGCAATAAAATTTAATGTAATTTTAAATAAAATTTATATCTTATAATATTTATTTAGTTTAAGTGGGTTTTATTTAAACTTTAGAACTAATTTTATTAAATAAATTTACAAAACTTACTTGTTTTTGAATCAACCTTACAAGCTTTGTTTTATTTTATTGAATAGACAAACGAAAAAAGTGGAGTAGTTATTTTTTTTTTTTACTTTCGTTGGAAAAAGTATTCCAATAGAAAGATGCTGTCGAAAAAAAAATTTGAGTTAAAAACACAAACCAAAAATCGAATAGTTGAAGCCAAATTTACAAGTTCAGCATTTTTGTCCTTTCTGTCTATCGTTTTTATTACACATTTACATACATTATAAGCAAAATAAATGAACTTAAAGGGAACTACGAACTTGGTGTCCTTTTATATATCACACCTTTTTGTGCAAGACTTAATGGATACACTTGTTTTTATATGAGCACTTGGCTTTCTTTTAAGACTTGTGTTTTTGATTTCATTACTTTTTGCAATAATGGTACATAATGGTGACAGCAATATATTTCAAATACATCATAACTTTTTGAATGAAAAATCTTAAATTTTCAATTTATTTGTTCATATGCATCAAAAAACCAACCATTTGATACCAATTTAGTGAATATGGGTTGATACGACCACGCCCACTTAATGGGAAATAGTAACTTTTCGATTTTGTCCTTTATATGCACCGCAATATCTACTATTGGGAAAATTTCAAGACTCTACGATGTTTAGAAGTGGTCCATACATTTGATACCAATTCAGTGAATATGGGCGGACGTCACGCTCCCTGAATGGAAATTTTAAAATTTTCGATTTTTCTTTTATTTTCACCGCAAAGTCTATCATTGTGACGGGAAGTGCTCCATAATTTTGATGATCTGTCAATGAGTCAGTCAGCTAGGTGAACAAATATTGAAAATTTTAAATTTCTAGCCTAATCTGTACAAAAATTAAAAGGGGGTTCGAAAATGGCCTGAGTGTGTTCCTGATAATAAGGGTGTCGTGCCAAAGCTGCAAAAACTTGCCTGGGCACTACCTTGCCCTTTAATAGTACTCATTCATGGTTCTACTAGTTTTCGCTTGTAAAATAAATGTTCGATCTTTTTTTAAGTTATCCCTAATTTACCCTACTAAATTCCGGATGTTTATTTTATTATGATATTATTATATTCTATCCTATATTCTAAACAAAAATTCCCGGGGAAATGTTTTCAGGAGAAGGGCTCCCAATCAAAATATTCTCGGAACTTCATTCCGTTTTCGCTTGTAATTCGTTTCTCTTGTGTTCAGAAAAACGCAAAAGTAAAAAGGGAACGAAATTGCTAGAAACTAGTTAGTTGCTAGTTTTCATTCAGAATAGGGCTGACTCAGTATTTCATTCTATTAGCAAAATAAAAACTTAGCATTTGTTTTCTTTTTGTTTTGCAAATAAAATGAGAAAAGAGTAGCTAATCAGTGTTGAAAAAAACGGCAATCACGAGTTTAACAACTTAAATTTATCTCTTAACTTAAACTAATGGGGGTGAAAATTGAAAAAATCAGCCTTCCCGTGTTTTGCTCCACAAAAAGGTCTATAGCTTTCCTTTACTACAAATAGTCACTGTGGCGTAAACGTACTTTTTTGTATTCATATTGAAATTTTATTTTATTGCATTTTAAACTTGATAATTTACAAAGGAATATTGTACGAGACACGGTCCTGTAGCAGTCCTTAGTGTGTCTTTAGCGTTCAAGGCCCAGTTTTTCAGTGCGAAATCATCTTATTTTCAGACAGGATAAGCTCTGATTTACCTAGGATTTACCTAATATTTGTTTTTATTTTTTTTTCATTAAAATTTGATCCTAGGGTTTATCCACTGAATTTGGTGAGGGATTAAATAATTGCACCACTGTAGCAATACCAATTCTTTTACTATCGCGGTCTCTGATGCGATCTTGATGTGAACAAAATCGAAGAACGACAAAATTCCAATAGAAACACGAATTTGTGGTCGGTGTGTGGGCAACAAAAATGCAGTTCTCACACTACACTGTTATCTATCTGCAAGTGCCTCTAACCTATTCAGAGTTGAACTCCGAAGTCAATATGTTTTAAATTGACTATCATATATGGTAGAAGAGTAGTGGATAAACTGTGCCAAAGTTATGTAACTCTGCCATCGAGAAAATTTCTCGAGAAACATGTTGAATCGGAATGAAATCCATATAAGAAAATGTTTCTTGGCAACTTTCTTCAAACGTAGGCACTGGCTTAACCCATTTAAACTAAAAACAAACCAAAATAACATTTTAATAATTAAAGTTGATTATTATTTTAATATGCAATTACTATTCTAACATCAAGTGCACATACACACACACCCACACACTAAACTGCCAAAATACTCGACACTTGGTCGGGATTCTTGGAGAAAATCGTTTCGGGATTTTCAAATCCATTAGCTGGATCGTGAACCCTCTCGTAGATCTGCTTGTAAATCGTAACAATCACATTGAATGCCCTCTTTTGCACATTCGCCCGATGATTGCTCGACAAGAGTAACTGAATCTGGGGCAACAACAGAATATCAGGCATTTCCAAGAACGCATCCATCTTGCTCATGAAAATCTTCAAGAGATTCGCTTCAATCTTATTTTGATTATTCTGTAAAATTGTGTAAATGGGACCTAGATTCAAATTGGCAACCAATGATGAAGCCTGCTCAGAAGTAAGAGTGTCCATTTGAGCTTCAGACTGAGCTTGCAGACGTTCAACTCTCTCATCCATGTACTCGTAGACGGCCAAAGTACTCTGCATGTGATAGAGACAATTGAGGAGATACACAGCCATATCAACTGTTGGCAAATGTGAGGCAGACTCCTGGACTGATTGAAGCAGAGGATCAATGACGCACGATACTATCTTGGTAATGTCTGACTGACGTCCATCGACCATGGTAGCGACGGAGAGAATTTCTTTGAGGATGTTTAAGAGGCGCCCAACGGATGATGGTGGAACTAGATCTCTTTGTGGAGGTTCCAAACCCATAACATGAGAAGCTGGCCTCTGAAGAATCGTCTTCACTTGACTGGACAACGAGTTCAAGTACACCTGCTCACTGAATTTCTGAAGATCACTGATACACTGTTCCAGAGCTCCTCCTTTGACAACCTGGAAAAATTACAGAACTATACAAAAATAAGTTAAAATCTCTACGACTCCATACCTGATTGATTGTGTGTTGATAAAATCGAAGAAGATTGGACAAAGCAAAGAGAATTATTGTGTCCTTCTCCGAATTCAAGATTGTCTCAACTCGAACCTTCAATGGATGGCACACTCCGTCGGCAATATGAGCCAAGGCGGTCTGGATTTGATCGGATAAGTCTGTAAATTGGCAATACCTTGGTGATTCTGTATAAACTCATTTATGCATCTTACCATTTTTGTCGCACTTCTTGACTAAAATCGTAAGATTTTCCTTTTCGCTTGGAATTGCCTGATGCAGCCAAGCAAACATGTCTCCGATGTATCGCTTGGGGTCGTGAGCATGCATTTCGATTGGTTTTGGGTTGCCTCCAGGGCCACCAACGGTCAGAGCATCGATGAACATCCTGACCAGAACTGCACGACGTGAAATGGCATATTCATCGATGACATATCTACAAAAATAAAGCATCCTCACAAGTCAGAATAAAGATCCAAAAAATAAACTAAGGAACATACTTAAACAGCACTGGACGGTCTTGCAGGCGGTTCATTGCTTCCACTACTAATCCCCCGATTTCATTGTTATTCAAGTTTCTGCAGTGATTTTGTGTCCAGCGATACAAACGTTCTAAAGCACCTTCCTGGTGCAATGTCATCTCTTCCATGATGTCCAGAGCAGCTGTCTGATAGCCACATTGCATGAGAACTCTACAATCGGAATGAATTGCCTGTACTCGATCGAGAACTTTAAAGAAATCACCCACAATTGGTGCATCTCTGGTTGTGCCATACAACATTTGATGTTCTGGCACACTCAACTGGAATCGGCTAAGAAAAGCCTCAGCTATTTGTTGATGAATTTGTAATTTACTTCGCTCTTCTTGCAACGAATTAGTCTGTGTTATTAAATCATGAGTTAGAGCTTTGGAACTCTCTAGATCTTCCTTCATGGTTCGCACTGAATTGGCCATAGTATCGATTTCTTTGCAGACAGAATCGAGAGACAATTTGACTTCACGGAATGCATTGAGAAAGTTTTCATTGATGCCGACACTACGTTTTTCGATTTGGCTGCGAAGATTGCGACGGTTTTGAAGGGTATTGTCAGTGAAAAAGGTCGATAAGTCGGCAAGGGCTTCCAAAGTATCCTGGTAAGTGGTATGTTTTTTTAATTTTGTTTGATGATAGTTGATTCTCAGGGAAAATATAATACCTTGTCAGTGTCCAGACGAGTTTCTAGAATTTTGTTCACCCGTTTTTGGATGCGGTCCTCTTCAGCTGCAGATAATTCAGTCATTTTCTTGGAACTTCTTTACAAGAGTTTTTTTAGAACTTTAAAAAATAAACAACGTCAACAACTAGCTGATTGTCAAAAATTTGACAGATTGATTTATCTATCAACTTTCTCATTAAATTTGTAAGGAAACTTCAATGAGTGTGTTTCGTTATTATTTAAAAAAAATTATTATCAGTGTTGTCTTTTTGTAACATGTCGCATTGAGTTGTCGCTCTGTTTTGGGAGAACCTTAGCCTGTTTCGACTAGATCGCAAATGAGATAACTAAGGAAATTTGATAGAAAATGTTTTCATTACAAATTATATCATTTCGTTTGACGACAGCTCATTTGCTGTTTAATATAGAGGACATCTTCTTTCTTACACTTCTTGTGTCTGAGATGCTGTTTGTTTCCTTCTCTCTTATATGGAACAAATTTATAGGGTGTGTTCATAAATATTTGGTAAAAGTTAATTTCATGTAAATAAGGTGGAAATTATCTCATTTCGAGTTGAAATTTGTATAGGAAATTATCTCATTTGGAAGCTTACTTGGCAAATTTGATCGAAATCATCTCATTTGCTCTAGTCGAAACAGGCTATTACTCAGTGGTTTCACCGTTGTATGAATACCCTTATTAAAAATTAGAGCAAATTAGAACCTTGAAATTGGGGCAAATATATTCCCAAAAAAAAGTTCTTGTAGTCGCTGAATGCTGCCTTTATTAAACAATGCCCAATAATTTGACGTTTAAGTAAAAAAGTTCTTGTAGTCGCTGAAAGCTGCCTTTTATAAACAATGCCCAATAATTTGACGTTTCAATATTTTGCTGACGCCTAGAGCAAAATTTATATTTATTTTATCGTATTTCAAACGTTTTACACTATCTAGTAATAAAATAAAAACTATCCTTTAAATTCAATAGAATAAAACACTGCAACCAAAATGAGTAAATCAGCACTTGCGAGCTTAACAGCTCAATACACAGATTCTGAAAACGAAGACGACAACCCAGATGATAAAAGTACAGATTCTGAAAATTCAACCTCATCCCAAGTTGTAAGTAAATAATTGTGATTTTCCTCAAGAAATTCCAGTCTCAAACTAATAGTTTTCCCATAGCAAATTCCTCCTCCTAAAATACAAACTCCTATTGCAACTCCAGAAAAACCAAAACGCCCAAAATCATTGCGTTTGGTCAGTTACCAAGACGACACGATAGTATCAGACGATGATGAAGAAACTGAAAGTGATAATGGCGACGAAGTCACACTTGCTGAAAAGAAAAATGAAGACAAAACCAATTCAACTAGTGAAGCCATGAAGATGGAAGTTGACGATGAAGAATCCTCTACGGGGAAGTCACCTAAGAAAGAAACAAAGGTCGACAAATACTCACACTATGGATTCTCTTTGCCACCAGAGCCAAAAGGTAAACCTACACCCGATTTAGCGGAGAAAATAAGACATCTCTATGATAAAATGGAAGACAGCAATATGGACATGAATCGGATAATACAGGAAAGAAAAGATTTCCGCAATCCCAGTATCTATGAGAAACTCATCTCGTTTTGTGACATCAATGAATTCGGAACAAACTATCCACCCGAGATGTATGATCCCTTGCAATGGGGACCAGAGAGTTTCTACGAAGAATTGGCTAAAGCTCAGAAAATAGAAATGACCAAACGACAAAAAGAGAAAAAGGATAATGACAAGATTGAACAAGCGACAGCGGCAGCAAGAAAAGTTGAGGAAGAAGCTAAAAAGAGGTGAGTTAAATTTTAATTTATTTATTAGAAATTTTGCATAGAAATAAATTTTGTTTGTTTAGAAAATCGAAATGGGATCAACCAGCTCCGGTTAAGACAGCACCACCCGCTCTAACTACAACAGTAACAGGAACTAAAGGAACAGTAATTTCTGCTTTTGGGTCACTTCCCAAGAAAGCTAACGTGTAGATTTTAGAAATATAAACCCAAAAGTTACGTTCTGTTAATTTCCAAGGATTTTCTTTTCAAATTATCCAACTTCAGGTTATGTCCATCCAGAAATTCAATCGAAATTCCCGTTTTATAATGGTTTTTTACTTTAAACGTGGTCGCTACAGAGCAGAACTAGCCTAAGTGCGAAATTCTCGTCTCCCGACGCTACGGTCTTCAAAACATCAATCGTTTTGTCAGTATGTTAAGTTTTCAACTTAAACTTCCCCAGTGGCTACGAAGACAGACATTGTGGTCAGGAAAAAACGGTCGTGAATGATAAGGAATATTTTCTTTTCTCCTATTTTTTTTCTGTCGATTGATTCTGAACAGTGACTTTGGGAGTTGGAAGAAACTTTAACATATTTTATATAAAAATAAAATATGCTAAAGTATTTATAGAAGAAAAGCAAAAACAAAAGTTTTCGTTTACGTTTTCGGTGAGTAAATTTTGTATAGGATTTTTCGTTTCGCTTAATCAGAGTACAGGGCTTAAGACCTTAACTACAACAGGCACTTTTTGCCCCCTCACAACCCATTTTTCAATTTTTTTAATTCCAGATTTTTGCATTCAATATACATGCTTATTAAGGAATTCGCAATACTTTAGTCCCTGGGATTCAGTGTGATTCGCAGGGTTCGCATTCCCATTTAAAGCAATTATGAACTTACCGGGTGAACTATATTATCAATTCGAGGAACTACCTTATCATTTCCATTAAGACACTTCTTCACCTGCGAGTTCTACAGGAGAAAATATGACTGCAATAAGTGATAATTTTGTATTTCCTTCTAGATTTTAGTCATGATCCTAAAGTAAACTTAATGAAAATGAGTAAATATTCGGTGTGACCGACTTACGATTTTTCGAAAACAGCGTTATGGGCTCGATGTTAAAATCCTACAAGCTTTTTGTCTTCAAACACTTCCTTCATTCAAATACCGCTGAACACATCCCATATGACCAAACAAACCACAGCTAACTTCACTTCAAACTGTCAAAATTGTTTAAAAAATTCTCCTCACAAAAAAAAAAACGAAAAAAACCCACTCTCGCAACGGTTGGCTGCCCTGCAAACCTCAAAGCAACATGTCGTATTCGTAAAGTTCAGTTTTGCTGTGGAATTTTTTTAATTTCTCTCAATTTGATGTGTTGTACCTTTTTCTATAAATTAATTTCAAAGTTTATTATAATTTCCCCCTGATTTTCAAACAATAAATCAATTTATTCATTAGTTTTTCTTGAATTGTATATAATTTGCAATTCTTCTGCACAATTTATTTCGACTCACAAAAAAGAAGAAACGCGAAAACGAAAGAAAGAAAAAAAAAAAACGAAAATTTTGATTGCTTCCTTCTGCTGATGCTACTGCTGCTATTGCAGTCCGGTTGTGTGTCCCTCTGTTGGACCTGTGGATTGGAATTCAATTGAATTTCACAAGAAACAAATAAAAAATTTACAAATAAAAGAACTTTAAACTAAAATTCCATCAAATCCATCGCGAAAAATCGGCTACCATTCGAGACAACATTGTTTGAGATAAATCCAAAAACCCACAGAGCATCTTTGTGTCCGCGAATCGCTATAACTTGGATTCTATGTGCTAAATCGAATTATCAACCAAGTGATATCGAATCACAGTATGTTAATTCTTAATGAGACATTCACCGCCATCGCCACCGCAGCCGTTGCTAGAACCTTCGCCATTATTGTCTCCTCCTTGTCGTCGTCGTCGCCACCGTCATCTTTGTTTCATCTCTGGTGATTCTATAAATATAATTTGATTTTTGTGTTTTTTTTTTCTCTATTTTGAATAAAAAGTGTTACATTAAACATAAACCAACCTACCTACCCAAGTTCGTAGTTTTATTATTAAAAAGTTTAACCCCTCGGGCTACCCTTTGAGTTGGAAAAAAAATTAAATTCCCCCCGGGAGGTTCTCTGGAATCGTGTTTCCCACTTTGCGTCTCTCCCATCATTCGCATTTATCGTTGATTCGCGTTTTTTGCCATTTTCTCGTTTCAATTACTTTGACTTTGAGATACACCACTGCTGCTGAGAGCAGCACCGAGAGATACACCAGAGAACTAGGTACATCGAGTGAGCTCTGTTGTGTGTACCGATACCGACCGAGTACCGACGACACCGAGGCGAGGAGTAGGCAGAGGAGACAGAATCGCGCTGGAGTAATTCCTCTATTCTTTGGCTGCTTATTTTGTTTTTTTTTGTTCTTTTTGATAAATAAAATATACTCGCGTCGCGCGTGTCTTTGTTGTTTTGTCTCTTAGCTGTGTTGTGTGCCTGAACTGGAAGAATCCAAGGAAGGAACCACCTTAGTGGAAATCTAGTAACTTCTTCACATCGCATCGCAGTCGGTCGAGCGGTCATCGTTGTCATCGTCGTAGTCTTCATCGTCATCATCAAAATGGCGGACTCCTACTATCAGGTAAGTGAAAAATGTAAATTCCTCATCGTTCTGTGCCACCTGTTCCCATAATGAAGGAGGAGAGTGAATGCCACACGGTAGCCCGCCGTTAATGGCTCCATCTCCATTCGCTGTTTGCTTCGTGGACAGTGGGAATTTATCTTCTTTCTTTAACCCGAATGGAATTTCTATTGTTTTGGTATATTTTTTGTGTTTTCTGTTGTCTCTCTTTTGGTTAGCTTCCCCCTCGTGTTGGTTATCGTGTCTGCTGACTAAACTACTGGTTTCCTGTTTTGTTGTCGTTTTTATTATTTGGCGCTTGCTGCACTGGACTGCATCACACAACCAGCGAAACAGCAAAAGCCAAAATTTATTTTTTGACGCAAGCGCTTCTGGCGAAATTCGCGTTTTGTTCTGTGTCCTCTGTGCTGTATAGCTACGCCACACAGCTACATGCTTTATTATTATTTTGTTTTATTTTTGTTTGTTTTTCCGCAAAGTTTCCCACCACCCAACCCAACATGACAGAGCTTGAGTATTGGTTTCATCAATGAAAATGAAATTTGCGCCGCTATGCTTACTGCTGGCGGCGATGGCGATGGTGGCAATGGCAACGTTGCTGCCGGTTGCGAGTTTTCATAATTTCTTTTTTTTTGTTCTCTGTAAACGCATCGCTTTTTATCCTCTTTCAATTGTTTGTTGTTTTTGTTTGTTGTTGATTTTGGGGGCCCGGCATGCAATGAGACATGTGGTATGGGATGGATAGATGGCCCGGCCCGGCGCAGTCCTTTGTTATACTGTTCCACCACCTTTTCGTATAGGTAAAGGTTGCTAAATATTCATTTTGGTTTCGGTGGATGTGGGTATGGGTGTGAATCATACGAATGGAATGCCGGTGGGTTAGTTTCTTTCTCAGTGGGATAGGATGTCCTTTGTTTAACATTTTTAGTCACACGATAAAATAGTTTAGGTTTCCTTTTCATCGTGCATCTTGGAGGAATTTGTATTGTTGGAATGTTAACTATGGAATGTAAGTGTTATTGCTGTGATGTTTTTTTTTTCACAGGGCTTAAGCCCTCGGTTTCTTATAACATTCGCAATATTTAAGTGCAAAAGACTTTTAGTATTTTAATGAAGTTTTATATCACTTTCAATGTTTGAGACTCATTGCGAATTACTTTTTGAAACCCACCCGTTTTGAAGTCGTTTGGTTTGCATAAATTGCTGTTAGATGTGAGCAATATCGAAACCTCAGGAAAATGACAAGAACAATTTTCAACATTTGCCACAAACACAAATATTATCAACCTTATAGGACTGTCTAAGAGTCTCGGGCGTTCACTCGCATCAACAAAAAAACAAGGCTGGAGAGATTACTGTCACTCAATCGAAAACATAAAATACTCTGGGAGGCTAAGCAAAGTTCTATCGAAGGATAACTGCATTCCTTTGTTTCTAAAAAGCCCGACGGATCATGGACAGTTTCTCCAGCCTACGCCTTAACCATGTACCGACGTCATGGAGAGAGATTCGGGTTGTTTTTATTCCGAAAGCCGGAAGGCGAGGGCATGAGCCAAGGATTTTCTGCCAATCAGTCTGACCTCTTTTTCATTAAAAACTTTGGAGCGAATACTGGATAGCCATATTAGGGGTATCCTAGAGAGAAACCCTAACTGAATCTAGAATTCTCCTCCCTTTACCTTACCTAAGCTTAACGGGCAAACTCTATCATAATCTTCCAGTGCAAAATATCACCAGGCGATGTATCCGACCCCAAGTTAAACTAGAAAGTAAACTTTGAAGAAAGGGTAAGAAAGGCCTGCATAGCCTTCTACGCCTGTAGTAAAACATTTGGCAAAAAATGGGGACTCCAATTAAAAATAATCTACTGGACGTGGTACGTGGTTCGACCAAAAATCATATAATATCATGTTTAAAAAGGTTAAAGAACGGCTAGCGTAAGTACCTCAGGGGCACTTCGATCTTGTCCAACGGGTGCACTCAGTGTCTTGACTTACATCTCTTGACTTACACATAAAGTTTCTAGTTTCTTGCAGTGCCTTAAGACTAAAAGAATCAAATTGCTGGTCTACCAAGCCCTATGGTCATAACAACATGGCTCCCATCAGATATTTTTCACACAACCACTGACTTCTGCACCCCTTAGCCTTAGTAAACATTTTAAAGTTGTAATCCCATCAAGGAAAGAATGGGATGATCGCGTGTCGTGAGGAGAGACTTCGACACAACTATTTTTCTAATGGCTCAAAGATGGAGTGTGGTGTCGGCCCGGGTGTCTTCGCTGAATGCTTGAACGTGTCCAAGTCTCTTCTTTAAATCAATCTAGATATTAATACAAATGAAGCCATCATAACGAATTGTCAAGGAGCCATAAATAGGGTTGCCGTATAACCATTTTAGAGTGTGCAGCTGACATTTTTTATATAGAAGAGAGCTCGGTCCAAAATTTGGTATGTTTTCAGCTTATAACTCTGTCAAATATTGTACATTTTGACTGAAAAATTAGTGTTTTTAGTGTTAGCATTAAAATAGAGTTGCCGTATACTTATACCCGTTTTAAAGTTAGCACCCGATTGTTTTTTTTTTTGAGAGGAGAGAGTTAAGTTTAAAATTTGACGTACATTTTAGCCTATAACTCGAACAAAATTTATACTATTTTGTTTAAATAAAAATTATATGAGTGTGTTTTTCAGTTGAACAGGGTTACCCTTACCACATTATCACCTTTACACTTAAGTTTTGCATTATAAGTTATGTAATCCGACGGTCGGCTTTCCGAATATTACAGACAAACAAAAGACAATTTCTACTTCTTTTTTTCGCTGCTCCAAATGATTTTTTTGAAAAATTGATTTTGAGTCGGTTGACCAGATTGGGATAGTTAGTCTGTATGCAGTGGTAGTATCTTGTTATTAGTTTAATGTTCTGTATTCTTGTCTTCCATTCAACATAATACACTGTTAAACAATTCCGGTTTTGAAGATTTGACTTTTAAAATCATATTACAGCTAAATCTTTTATCAAACTGGTTTTAACCTACCGACGCACGCAGACCAACAATAAAACATCTTTCCATTTAAATTAAATCTGACCAATCTAGGACTAAGAACAAGAAAATATTATAAAAAAAAAAAGTTCAACATCATCTCTTAAATCCAATCGAATTAAATCTAAAATTGGACGCACTCACACACTTATCACGCGGCTAAAAGGCACACGACAACGGCACTTCATCTTGTACAGATTTTATTCTATAAATAAACTGCCAAGCAGAATAAACTAAACTAAATAAAAATAAAATGAAAAAAAAAAAAAAAACAAAACCTAATTTGCATTAGCGTTTTCTGTTTTGGCTTCCACGAGGAGTAGAAATCGCAACGAAAGATACTTCTCCATCCGAAAAATATACCAAAACTGCATCGTTAGTGCTGCAATCGAAATTTAGAACGAAAAGTTACACCTGATGCGACGCGATGCTAGAGTATCGCATTCAGCTGTGTATAGTGTATCGTGTATGGCTGTGGTAATAGCCATTTCTTGTTTGGTGTGTTCTGTATTTGTGTGCCCCGCAATCAGAATTGACCTTGTTCTCGGCCAATCTAGAAATACCTGGCGGTCTACCTACACTTCATGCTTCGATTGCAGCGTTTCATCGTCTTCGTCGTCTTCGTCGTCGTCGTAAATGTACATAAGCTCAGTGCGCAAATAAAACAGGTCCTCACAGAAAAATAAAATTAAAAAAACCAAAACACATATTTTCATTCGTTTTAGGTTATTTTCTGTTCAACTGGACACCACAAAGATTGGAAATGATCTCTGTGCAAAGTAAGAAATGACTTAGAGAGAATATACTGTAAGAGGGGTGACTCTCGCATCTAGACCAGAACCGGCAGTTTTTATACATAATGTGTACAAGTTCGATTTATTTTAGGAAACTTATTCAAAATAATGTGGCTTCCCTATGACATTTCGGGTGGTCTTTAAATAGCTACACAATAATTGTAAGATCACACTTGAAGGCTGACTATTTGCGTGTAGAAAGGAATAATGGAAATTAAATTATAATTAAATATGCATAATCTACAGGAAGTTCCGAAACGAAACGAATTGAATTTAGTTTTGGTTTCAGTACTTATTTGAAATTTTAGGATGTAAGATCCAAATCCAAACGAAATATTTTATTTCACTCAATTTTTAGCATATTGTAACAAAATTTGTTTAGTTGGAGAAGCTGATTCTATCGGTGGCGTGACTAATTCCAGTCAGGATGAACTACTTGGTCAGAATATTGGCTTATAAGGAGCGGTTACTCCGTCAACTTCTTCTATGATTCATTAATGGATATGGTTCAGAGCTGCTGCCGCTGGGGTTGCTGCCCGAATTAAAACTGTTTTGGATAGTTTTAAAACACCTATAAGCCTCGGATATGGATGATCTAAGTTTTTGAAGACTCTGACGACCTAAATTGGAAAAACTAACCTCGAATCTGTAAGTGGAATGACCGGAATTGTTGAGGTACAAAGCTGACCTTAGACATTCGGGATATTCGATGGAATGGACAGGCAATACAAAAAATGAAACTACGATATCTACAGTGGCCGACAAAAGTCTCCGTATGACCGCTTTTTTGCAGTGTGTCTTCTTTGTAAAAATCAAGAACAAAATTAATGAACTTTGTGAGTATAAGAATAAAATTAAACAAAAATAGTGCATCACTGTTTCAACATGACAAATAAAAAATGATTTTATAAAATGGTAAAAAAGTCGTCGTACGAAGAATTTTGTCGGCCAGTGTACTTCTTTAAATGCTTCAGGGAACGGAGACAGCAGTTATTTGGATCTGGTTTTGTGATAAGAAAAAGGCAAGAAGTCAAACACTTTAAATATGTAAGCGAGCGGTTTGTGACAATCCACATTGGAACATCACGCTGAAGTGTGCCCACGCCCCAATAGAGGACAAAGATGACCAGACCTAGGAATCATTCTATGAACTTGTTGAAAAGACTTATTATAAGAGGATGAAATACGACGTTGTTCTTAACGACTTGTCAAGATCGAAAAGTGGGACATCTTTTGGTTTAGTGGTCGGACGACACAGCGTGCACGACGAAAATTCCTAAAACGGACTCACATCTCAATATATGTACACAAGGGGGCTTAATTTATCCCGCACTACAAGATTATATGAAAAATGCTTTTGAGGTTTAGGTATTCAAATTTTCCTAACGCTCCCACTGTGTTTAATCTTTGGTAATTTTTTTCGCCGCTTATCTTTAGAAGCCTTAATTACATGAAATGTTTTTTCCACATGAATAATTACATCATTATTCGTTTAAAACTAACAAAAAAGTCTTAGTTATTTCAATCTGTCATGTAGCTGTCCACTAGTTCTACATCAACTCATAAAACTAATGTTTCCAGTACCAGTTAATAAGAACTAGTGCGCAACAAAAATATTTTCCGTAATTTCTTTTTGTACAAGCATTTCACTGAGTATACGTCTATTCTATAAACATTCTAGTTTTTGCTTTTAAACAAGCTCAAAACGTCAAACACATGTTGCATGATGTATGGAACTTGACATTATCTGCCCCATATTCTGGATCGCCTCATCATCTTCAATGCACTTACACACTATTAAGATTAAGTATCACTTAAGGCAACATTCATTCTCCGATGTAACAGCCAGTGCTCTCTAAATTTCCCTACACTCACTCGCAATCGTAACTATCACAGCAATTTATAACTAAACTACTAAGATGACATCATATAAAGATACATCACATCATCAGATTAAATTAAAAGACATTTTTCGCTTTCATTTTAATAATAAAAAAAAAAATATAAAAAACATTTCTCTATAATGTTGACAATAAATAATAAAGATTGCTGTCCAAGATTCCTGTTTTCAATTAGAAAATAAATTAGATGGAAAAAACGCCAAAACGAAAATCAAAAATGATTCCTTTCAATTAGAAAACCAGATTCCAACTTATGAAACTAAAAAAAGAATTACTTTGGCCAGGCTATGCTTTGCCATGCCATGCCATGTCTGGCGCCAAACCGTTTGAGCCGCAACAAAGTTTGCGCGTGAAAACAGGAATTCTTTGTGGGTCAGCAATCTCCACCACAAGAAATTCCAATGCGGAAAACCATGCCAAATGCAGTGAAATTCATTTGAATGTCTTAATTAACCAATGAAGTGAATATTGGTCAATTTATTCAACTAAATTAAGAAATGAAATGAATTAAATTAAACTATTTCATCTAATTGATTGAGATTATTCCAAAATGAGAATTTTCTTCCATAAAATTGATTTTTTTAAATTCATTTTATGACAAGGATAATAAAGCAATTATTTATAACCTAATTTTAGTTCAGGTAGGTAGAACTTGGCAATATAATATATATTAATTGGATTGTAGCATTTTTGGACAGCCATTTTCAATCAATGGACGCATCTTATTTTGTATGCATTCTATAATTTTAATTGGTCTAAAAATACTAATTGGTCTAAAAATACTAAATTCGGAATTCACTAAAAAAAATTATAAAATAAACAATATATTGTTTTTATTTCTTTAAAAATTATAATTTTTTGAGTTTCAATTTTACGTTGTAGTGATTAAGTTTCCACCAATCATTAAACTTCGCTGAACGCATTCATTTTTGTTGACATTTTGTTAACTTTCAGTGAAGAAAAAGTACGAGCTGATACTTTGTTTTTGTTCATGTGACAAATACGTCAAAATTAATCTCATTTTTTTTGGTGGAACACTTTGTCAAATCAAATATATGTAAGTTAATATCTTAGATTGCTGCACGCATTCATTAGTTTTGTTGACAAACAATCGTTTTCCATTTGCTACTGACTCCACAATCGATTTATTTACAATATAAAATTGTTTAAGTGGACATTCCACGATTTACAGTTTGGAATAATTCTGCATTAAAGATGATCAAAAGTAAACAAATTGGCGTTAATCCAAAAGCCATGACATGTCATTATGATGAAAGAGTAGACAAGAAAGTGGGTCTCGCAATTCTGTCTGCCTGTCTGTCTGTCTGTCTGTCGGTGTGTACCTCGAACTACAGCTTAAGCCGCTAAAGCTAAAGTTCTTTGGTAATTAATTTGGTACCTGCCATGTAACCATTAAGGAAATGTTAACTTTTTTCAAAAACGGCTTTAACGATTTTGATTAAAATTTTTGTGTCTACTTTTTTTTTAGTAGGGTCATACTTTTGAAATGAAAGAAATGTTTATAAAAGTTCTACTAACGGTACCTCCCATAGAACCGTTTTGTTCCATTTTTGACTTTTTTTGATGTCAAAATTTACAATTTGACTTTTTTTTTCGTTTTTTCATTTTACGTTAAAATAGATCTGTTCGAGTAAAGTTAAAGGTTGGTAGACTTGATGGGTGTGTTCATTATTGCTAGAATCGAGTTTTATAAAAAATAAAATGGGAAGGTATAAATATTTTTCGAGCTTTTGAAGTGGGAAACCAAAGTGGCGTCATTGTCTAAATCTCAGGAAGACAGATTAAAATTCAAGTTAATTCACTTAATTTGATAGACTGGGTTCTGTTACTATGAATCATTCGCTTTCTTGTGTTTTCTACTTT
Source organism: Meliscaeva auricollis (assembly GCA_948107695.1). Classification (NCBI taxonomy): domain Eukaryota; kingdom Metazoa; phylum Arthropoda; class Insecta; order Diptera; family Syrphidae; genus Meliscaeva; species Meliscaeva auricollis. The sequence continues at coordinate 79,915,709 of OX403618.1, forward strand.
TGTTTTAAAAATCAAGTACCTCCTCATAACTTGACGACAACTGAAAACAAACTCGTAAGTGACGTAAATGCCATATCAATATTAAAACGACAAACATTGTTTTTTTTTTTTTTACTCAAACAATCTTGCACATATGATTGATATCTCTGTATGACATGAGAGAACAATGTATTCGGGTCACTCATTGTTACACTTCCCTTAAAATCAACTGGTCCCTTGGTAGATAGTATTTCCATTCAAGTGTTTAATCTTTATATTAAGAGGCAGTCATAAATAACTACCACATCCCTTTTATCATTACATTTCACTTGTATGCTCTGATATTAAAAATGCTCCCTACAAAAGTACTCGAAAATTTTGCAAAAAAAAAGAAACATGTATGCTATTATATTGTAACATTATAAGAGCTCGAAGAAAAAGTGCAGATCGCAAAAAAGGATTAAATACTTTCAACTGAAGAGTTTAAGATTAAATTTTGGTATACGTACAGCGTACATGCATAACAAGTATATTTATGTATGTAGCTGAAAGGGAAGAAAATCCTTTTGTTTTTTTTTTTATATAAAATAAATCACTGACACTACATGAAAGAGTCAGCCGTTCGTTTGTAAACTTGTTAACATCGAAGTTTATCTTTCTACCGGAAAACAAAAACAACTTTGATTTATGTTTAACCATTGGCCTTAAAAAAAGTTAATTATGTAAGTTTCATATACAGAAGAAAATTTACTGGATGCATTCATGTCCTTTTGTTTGAGAATTAATGAGTATTATTTGCAAAGCAATGAAAGCTTAATGGCTTGAAATATTAATAATTTCGGAATATATTTTGTTTTCACAATTTTCCAACGTTTAAAGTAGAACTTGGATCACAGCTTGTTGAAATACAGTAAGGGTGTTCATGCGACTTTGTAAACTACTAGATAAGTTTATATTTGGGATACGTTTGTCTTTTAGATAAGATTATCTGTAAAATAAGTTTATTTTTTAAATAAATTTATCTTTTGATATATGAACTGTCAAATTTTGTATGAAAATAGTTTACACAAATTGGATAAACTCATCCAACGATTTTGCCGCGGAAAATTTATTTGCATAAACTTATCCAAACGTCATTGTGGCTTTGAAGAATTAGGCGTGTTCAGAAATATGATTCTATGAAACATTTCGGAGTTCAAAGAACAAAAAAAAAAAAAAAAAATTTAAGGGTATTCATGTGACTTCGTAAAAAACTAGATAAGTTTATCTTTTGACAAATAAGCTGCCAAATTTTGTATGCAAATAGTTTACACAAATTTGATAAATTTATCCAACAATTTCGCTGCAGAAAATTATCAAATTACCAGCATTTATCCAAATGAATAAAAAGGTCGTTCATGAAAACTTTTACGTAAACTTATCTTTTTATACAAATAATAAACTTACATATCTCGTTGCATGAATACCCTTAGTATAATTTGGTATTTAAATTTTAAAGCGTATTTAATTCTGTGTTTAGCAAGCTATAGGCGTATTCATGCAACCTGGTAAACTCATAGTAAACGTGGTAAAGTACCATATCTGGTAAACTAACTGTCATTTCCATACAAATATTGGCATGTTTACCACATTTACCAGGTTAACCACGTTTGCAACGGTTGTATTAAAATGTCCAGGTTTTTCGTTAGCAAAATGTCTACTTTCCAATTTCGGTTCAAAATTAACGAAGCTAGATTTTTAAAATAACTATATTTTTCCAATGAAACAACTTGTAGCCTCAAAAATGCAGAAAGGGTTCTGAAAAAAAAATAAATAAGAAGTGTTTTTATTACTGCAATTTGCAAAAAAAAGTTTTAAAATGTCTTTCGTCTCAAATATATTTACTTTCCCATGAATCATTTTGAAAATATTTCACTCATAAAAACAAGTTTTACGTTTCCTTTCATTTGTAACCAAGTTTTGTCCATGTACACTCTGGGTCCGAAAATGGGTAATTCGCTTTCAGGACCATTAATACGCAACTAGCAATAACATTTAAACAGTAAATATATTTTTTATTCAGTGAGTTTCATTCACTTATTTATTTAAAAATGGTCACAAACTTTATTAGGAATACAAAAATTACATTTCAATGACCAATAATGGATGTTTAAAATACAAAGTAATTTTGCTTTCACATATATAAGAGTATCTGGTTCACCATTTGATGATGGGAAATAATTTCTCAAATGAATAAATCCAAGCCACAAACAAACACCACACAAAATTTAATGATGTAAGAGGATTTAAATTCCAAATCGATGGTTCTAATTAAAAATCAACCATTAATTTTCCTCTAAAACTTATTTAGTTTTCTATCTCATTTGATTTAATGTTTTTTTTTTATTGTTTTTGCTATTTATATGTAAAAATGTTAGTTTTGGCACATCAAACAATTATATTCATGAGGTTTAAACGTGCTCGTATAGGCCATCAATCGCAAGCAGATTGCTATATCCAATGGATTTTAATCCAATTTCAGATGTGGCTGATGGCCACAATAATGTTTCTATCACTTTTCAAAAAAAAAAAACCCACCAAACACAAACTACTATGACACGAAAAACCCAACAATATAACCACCAGTCTATATGTACTTGAAACACACAACCCATCAACTAATCGGATTTCAATTAAATTGATCTAAAGTGGCATTCTAATACTCTCTATACCTCCCAGTACACTAAGTCCACCCGCACTCATATACATACATTTTCCGAAATCATTTGAGCCAAACCGAAATTGTCCATGTGAGGTTTATTTATCGACGCGAAAATATTATAATAATAATTGCAAATATAAAATTTATAGAAAATCCAATTATTTATATATTGGCTTTAGTCGAAACACATATAAAGAGAACAATATAATGTTTCGTTGGAAATTGTGGTATACCCTATGAATTAATTTCTCTGAAAGCCTTTATGAGTTTTATTTCTGTATACAAAATAAATTGAATGACAAAAATCGAAAATTCTGAAAATTAAAAAATTGCAATCTCTGTTTGCATCAAAATTAAAGTACACCTGACCGTTTTAAAATGAAAAATTAATTATTTTCCCTTGAAATGCTTCAATGCGGTTCTTCCATTTATTTATTAGCAATTACAATATTTTGTTCATAATGAATGGCATTCGTATATACAGTGCATTATGTTTGTTTTGTATATGGGTACATAAGTAAATATCCAATTTGTTTGACTTTTTTTTTTGTTGCACATTCGTTCGCATGACAACAAGGTCAAAATATCAACCAGAATCGATTTACTTTGAGTGACAACATTCTCCATGCAATTAAAAAACCCATCAAGAAAGTAAAAAAAAAAAGCAAACAAAAACAATTGCCATTTTGTTATTTAAAAAAAAGTGCAATACATTTCCTCTGATACAAGCATCATAAAATACCGAAAAACTTACAAAGAAACTCATTTCCGAAATTATTAGTTTTTTTTTGTTTTCACTGAATGATTTGAAAATCGTCGGCGAAAAGCAAAATTTTTCTATCATCAAAGAATTTACAAAGAACTTGGAATAATTTTGCTTTCCGCCGCCGAAATGATAAAAAAGTGCGATTCTCTGTCTCATTCTGTCTCATAGCTTCTAAATGTCAAATCGACACTTTGGCCCAATGACGTTTAAGTAATCAACAGTAATAATCAAACTAGTTCATATTTTTTCATGTGAGAACTGTCATTGGACTGTCATTGGATTTGCTAGTTTGATAATTCGGTAAAAATCCCTATTAAAAGTTTACAAGTTGAATCCTAACAATAGCTAGGAATTTAAGGAACTTCAAGCAACAACTTAATTTACTCTAACAAAATTTAAACTCACCAAAATGTTTTCGAAAAATAATGATATCTTTTAAAATGTTATCCCCCGATTATAGCCAACAGATCAAATGTGAAACTTTATTCCCATTTATTACAATCTGTTATAGTTAAGAGTCGCTTTTCCATTGAATGAACGCAATTCCCTTGCTTCAACCACATGTAATGACTTTTTAAATCCCATTCAATTCCCTACCCTTCACTCGCTTAAGAGCAAGGGAGAGAAAGGTAGACACATAACACTCGAACCAGAATATCATGGTAGCCTACCCATAAAGCCTCCCAGCACGCATTGCGATATAAAACAACGCCTACCTACTTAGGCTGCCATTTCGACAGCTTTTAATGGTTTATATGGTGGTGTACCGCAATTTCTCTAGCCGTTGTGCCGCGCCGGGCCGCATCGCGTCGTTGTCGTAGTCGTAGTCGTAGTCGAAACAAGAAGATATATGACATCCAAACCAGATACCAAGCCCTATACTCTTTCTCCATTCAATTCCAGTTCTCTTCGTCGACATCATCACCACAACACACCATTCGTCGTCGTCGTCGTCGTCGTTGTCGGTCGTAGTTGTTGTATAGTCGTCGTTGTCGACAAAAGATATCTCATCCAATTCCAAAACCATGAGCAGAGCAGGGCATACATAATATTGTTCATATACACGATGATGATGATGATGGGAAGCCCCTATGCCCAAGTCGAAGCTGCCAGAGCAGCAGCAGCAGCCGGTCCCTCTTTGGTAACTGTGGCAATAAATTGACACAAAAAACTGCAAAAAGTGTTTCGTTCCGCGAATGCAGCTCACTATTTTATACTTTATGCAAAATAATCCCCGAGTGTATCCACCACCTATCCACTATCCCAACAAAAAAAAAAGTACCCAACCATTGGAGAGTTTATTTGGCAATAATGAGAAAATAATAGTTTCAGAGAGGAGCAATCTCGCATTAAAGACAAAAGATATTATATATTATGATGCGATGGCATCACCCTATACCCTGCACCCTGTTACCCTTCTGTATGAGTGCGCGGTTTCACGCTCTTTGGTGCTGCTGTTGCTGCTGCTGCTGCGGTCAATTGTTCTGCGATGTTGTGGTGGATTAATGGAGCGCGGGAACTTTTTTAGTCGATTTGCATTGAAAGTATCAACTTGATGCATGTTTACCTATGAACTTTCATTCTTAGAGAATAATAATAGTCGCAATATGACACAGGGTAGCAAATAAATTCAAAATAAATGGATTAAGTTTAATTGTGCAGTGAACTATGTTATAGTTGGGATTTTAATTGGTTTAATAATTTCGGAAAGCTAATTCCAAGAACTGCAGAATTTGGAACACAATTTGAACGCAAGGGCTTTGTGGCAAATAAGATTTTAAATGGTTTCAAAATTTATTTGACGGAATTTCTGTTCTTTCTCGTCAGAAGGACGGAAAATTTCCCATTAATAGCTTTGAAGATATGTGTAATCAAATTCTCAGAACTTTGAGTGGAAACTTTTAGAAACTCCTCTCGGGCTCTATAAAATTACTGAATATGGACCGATTTAAAACATGGCTACAGCTTCCGTTAAATACTGTGCATTCAGCCATGTAGTTCCAAGTATGCATTCAATTTTAGGGTAAAAATTGCTTCATAAGTCCTATCATTAATATAATTCACATCTTCTCTTTCTTTTACAAAAAAGGCCCAAAATTGTTATTAGTTGAGTCAGAAATGTGTAATCATAAGCTTGTCCTAACAGCCTTTTCGAAGACATTCCCTTTTTGATTTCTGAATCCTTACAATGCTCTTATCCTTTTTTATAAGGTATGTTTCTGGAGCTCCGTGATGTGAGAACCACGAACTCAATCTTTTTGAAAGGAAATGGTTTTAATCGTTTGTCCACCAAAAATTTTAATTTGTCTACTCTCAGTTCTTGGCATCCACCTAAAACTTCGTTTCGATAAGTTAAAATTTGGGGGTGTTAGACGATTTTGCAGTTTCTCAGACTTCCTATAAAAAAAGAATGTTGAATAACTTTTGAATTGAGGGTGGACAAACGAAAACGATTAAAATCATTTTCGTTCACAGAGCTTGATTCTGGTTCTATAAAAGCAAAGTTTTCATAATTTTCGTTTCTCTTTCTACAAAAAAAAAAAACTAAACCAAACGTAAAAAAATTTGCCACATCAATATTTGGACTTGATTTAACCAGAATTCCTCGGCAAACCGTAAGCAGATAAAATAATAGATTCAATTCCTCAGCTTCTGTGAAGGATATTTTCTGAAATCTCATGAAACCTTAACTTGCTAATTTTGTTTAAAGCGAAAAGGTGAATAAATAAAGAGCAGAAGTCTAGAGTAACCAAGGGCATAAAACAAATTTCATCAAAAACAACGAAATACAAGAACCAAAATCTTTGTGTGACAACGAATTTGTGTAGAGTACCACAAGGTTACATTCTTTGGCCTAATTTGTTCTTCCTCTTATAAATTGCCGCCAGCAACCTCGTCATTTAGCTTTAGGTGATGCCAGCCAAGTTCACAAAAGTTTTCTTCTTGGTTTTAGTATATTTTTGCACTTCTTTCAATTTAAAATGCCCTTTGTTTTGTTATAAGTCACTTGATTCAATCTTTTGCATTGCGCTAAATTATAAATTCATAAAACAAGTTTTTGTTTCGACAAAAAAAAAACGTGGATTTGAATTATTGGATTGTTTCTGTATGAAAAAAAAAAAAAATAATAAAAACAACAAATCGTGAGTAATTAATTTAGCATCATCACAATCCATTTCGGTGGCACTTTTTCATTAAACTCAATTGCATTTGCTTTCACTTGAGACGACTTAGGATCCGACCAAATGAAGCAACGAGGCGTTTCAAGAAGACTCAAGTGCAATACCACACCCCACCACACACCACACCACCACCCATTGGTGTGACCCTGGAAACTGTGTGCACCTGCACAGCTAGCAGGTACTTCTTCAAATATACAGTTTCTATATAAACTTCAAATGGAATGTCATTTGGCAAACCTTTTGCCACATCCTTTTGGAAGCCAAGTAATTAAATGTGAGTGCCGGCTACCACTTGTGCTCGTCCAACTATACACATAAATGTTTCTTCTTATAGAAGCAACCAAACCACTCTTGCAGCAATTGACACCTGGTGTAAATCGAGTCTCGTTGTTGTTGTTATTGAATAGATAAAATTGAAACACAGACAGTATATTATTTGAGTTTTGTGTGTTTTGTAAGAATGCCACATTGTGTAAAGTCCTTTGTATAGTGTACTGCACTGATGTAGTACTTTATATATGAGTATTGTGTACCTAGCTGAGAGGAAATACTTCTCTCTCGAGACTGAAAGACGACAACGGACGGATCAATTGCTATATTGACATTGTCGCGTGCAAATTCATTCTCAGTGTGCACAAAATCGTTTGCATCAAGATAGACAAGTTAGAGACGAGTTTTTTTGCAACACTAACAACAACATCATCCAGACCATACAGACCACACAGAGTAAGTTTTGTCAATAAACCATTTTCAAAAGATGTCTTTGTGGTATCTAGAGGATAGCCCCATCCTTACCCGACAGACATACCTCTAAGAGTTTCTTCTAACGAAGAACTTTTGGGTTTTCTATTTTCTAATAGTTATAGTTTACTACGGTAAAACTATGTCTTGAATTGTTGGACCATGATGTTGTAAGTTCATGTTTTCAATGGTTAATTGAAGTTAATTGTTTGACATTTTCAAGTGTTTAAAATAGTTTTCTGTCTTGTTTTTTCAATGGATGATGATGGATATTACTATCATACAAAATGTACCACTGGGGTTGTACGAAGTTGTGTCTTATCACTTATGTGACATAAGACGTGTTTTATTGGTTGTTGGGTAAGCAGCACAGTAAAACTTCCTATGGAAAAGAAAAACAAAAGGAATGCTACCGAGAAAAAAGTCAGTAAAAATCAAAATGGCGATGCTAGTTATAGAGCTTTGAAATATTGAAATGAAGAGGGCGCAGAGTCGTATTAAAGAAATCATTTTTTAAAGTTGGCAGTTGCACGTGCGAAGGATTCGTTCGTTGATTTTTGTTTTTTTTATAAAACACTTTTTGACCAGAAAAAAATCAAATAAGGAAAATTACTCTTAATTTGATTTAATCAAGAAGTCAATTTTTATCTTTACAATAAAAAAAAATTGTTTATTCGTATTTTATTTAAAAAAGAAAGAAGGGTAAAATCGAGATCACTCCACGTTGCAAATTGAAAATGATATGAAAATCAAGAAGTTCCAAAAAAATATGAAAAACAAATTTTTTCAACAATTTGATTTAGTCTATCTTCGAAAAACAAACCTAGTGTCAAAAAGGAGAACTAAACAGACTTTTAAAAATTAACTATTTTTACATAAATTGAATCCTTTTTGACAATTTGCATAAATATATAAGCACCATTTTGGGTTAGTTTTTTGACATGTCAATTATAACTAAACAATAAAAAAATAAACGGATATCTATTTGCAAAGAGAAATGTATGCTATTAACAATGAAAAAAAAATGAAATGTTTCATGACCAATTCGGCCATTTGCGGCCGAAAAACAAAAAGTACGAAACGAGTGACATCTAATTCAAATACGACCGCCAAAAGCAGTCGTAAAAGTTAACGAGTATCTTTTTAAAAAAACGATTTACCTAAACCGGAATTGGAATTCAACGAAAACGAAAGATTTTGAAGGATTATCGTAATTCGTAATACGCGCCCAGGTAAAGCTGATTTTTCGATTAAAATCCGGATAATTCTGATGCATTTCCAATGAGCAAAAATACGACAAGTTGCTGGTGATCAATCGGTTTTAGTTCTTGTGTTAACTGAATTTTAAAAGTCTAAAGACCCAAGTTTTTCTGCAAAATACAGTGTGATGTCGTTTGTGGACTGCCTAATTCGAAAGATCGACGAGGAATCGTCAACGCATCAAAAATACGGGTTACAGCTGAGCTATTCTCAGCGACGCACATGGTTTCGATTCTTCACGTTACTTACTTATCGCCCAAAATTGCGAGTAGTGATTGGAAAATGTTCACCATTTTGAAGTGAAAAGGGGTTCTCATGCAACCGTGGTAAACGTGGTAAACCTGGTAGATATGGTAATCATGTCAAAATTTGCATGGAAATGACAGTTAGTTTACCAGATATTGTATTTTACCACCTTTACCACCTTTACCAAGAGTTAACCAGGTTGCATGAATACCCTTAATACGTTTTGTATGCAATGGCGTAGTTTTTATTTGTCAAATGTCAAAAGAAGACAGAATTATCAAAAGTGACTGATTTGTTTTTTTTTTGTGTAAAATAGCCGATTTTATAAAAGTTGTTTTTGTTAATAGAAATTTTAATTTTTTAGTTCTTGTTTTCGCCACATAGTGTTTTTTTTTCGGCAGCTAAGTGAATTTTTGCTCTCTCAGTTTATTGATTTTCGAATTTGATTTTAACGTTTTTCAGAAAGGCGTTTTGCTAATAGCCTTTTCATACCACCTAGATTTCGCAAAATGATTATGAAATCTCGTTGGACCGTTTCCACTGCACATTAACTAGATTTTGTTTGACATTTCCCTTTGTCTAGCTGCTAAAAAATGTTATAACTGTTATACAAAAGAGAACAATGTGTTATAAATGTGTCTCCGCTAACAAAATCATGAAGATTTTGGACGAGATTTCATCCTAATCTAGATTACAAACAAGATTCTAAAAACTGAAAACTGATTCTAGTAGATTTTGAACCTTTTGCACGAAATCTAGATTATGGTTCGGTGTTCAAGTCATATAAGCTTCCACTCATCAGAATTAGTATTAATAACTTACAAAAGGCGCATTCCACAGAGCAGGGTCAAGATGTATGATAGTAAAACAGAATAGAATAGTCTCACCGAATGAATAGACTGATATGTCAAACAAGTTTTTCGTCAATTAATATTTCACAAGTGTAAATCTTGCACTATCCTGGAACGCTCACAAGTTTAAATCTTGTATTACCCTAGAGCGCAGTTGGCATCTTGTATTTTTTTTTTTTGCAACAGTTTAAAAACTGTTATACAAAAATACAATAACCATAGCTTTATTGCGTGTCGTTGTTTTGAAAGTCATTTCATAACATTTACAAAAATAATTGCTAGGATAGCAAATAATAAATAAATTTCAATCAAAAGTTCATTCACTCGAAATTAATTTTCGTTTTTTTACTTTCTTTATGTAATTTGCGCGCAGTCGCTACAAATTTTCTTCACACTTTCAAATCCATCAAGACATAATGTCAGTTAACGTTTTGATGATGATGATGAAGACAAGACACAGTGTTGATGACTTTTAATAGCTTTCATCTACCGTTTTATTTTATTTTTTTTTGTTTTATTGATTTATCCCGAGGAGATCATTCAAGGCTTTTTTTTCGCCGAACAACTTTCTCAATTAATTCAACATTTCTAACAAGTTCAGCACATAACATCCCTGGTTTTGTGTTGTTTTTTTAATTATCAACTATTCAAATGACAGTAAAGTCCGTTTATTTTTTTGAATCTTCCGCCATTTTAACTCTGGGACACTTAATAATAATTTCCCATGAGTATAAAAACTTAAGTGACAGGGGTCACGCAAGTTAAAATGAATTATGTAACTTGAATTTTTAAACCAGCTTAAACACTGCAATAATGTTTTGTTTTGTTTTTTTTTCCTGTGAAATGTCTTATATGTACATCCGTCATTTTACTGAAATCTCCGTTAAGCTCGAAATAAAATTTTGTGTCATTTCGAAAAGAAGAACAAGAAAAACAACATTTTAATGACACATTGCGCTGTTTGTTTGTGTGATGCACTTAAGCATAACATATGGTTCTTTAAGCATAAGTTTCCCGCATCAATATAATATCCAAGATCCAACACGCTCCCGGCCAAGTCCCTGTGGCAATGTTTTCACCTCCAACATACATGGCTGTTGAACACGACGACGGACGACCAACACGTCGAACATTAACGTAGACGTAGAGGGACAACAGAAACAGGTAATTAATGTGGATGCGGTTTGGATAAATGATATGGCAGTACTGTCTTGCGCCAGTCCAACAAACAACAACAACAACCACTATACCAGTGCGGTACATTTAATTTACTCAAAAAACGTGACGCGACCATAAAATATCGACGCAGGAACTAGAAATCAAAACGAAAAGTGCTCTCTATGTGAGATGTGTGTCCTGATTTATAATTTTATGGGAATCTACATCATCCAGCATTTCTCTAAACACAGAGTGCGTTATGTTGTTGGGAATGGACGTCATTTAAAAAAAAAATAGCAGACGAATACAGGAAAAGACTATAACTCTGTGATCGATTTGCGCCAAGGTGCAACTTATTAGCTTTTCTCTCTCCACATCAGATCGACATCTGGCCAAATTGAAGAGTCCGCATCGGATTTCTGGTTTATATAGATTGATTTGTATGTATGGAATATCGAGCTTCAACTTGAGATGGTCGATGAGAGATGCCTGATTGACGGGGAAACCGTTTTAATAGCCGACAGGCAATCTGTCCGTATTGTGTCGATAGATTTGGATCGGACATTGATGCGAACGATGCTTGATGATGACGATGATGATGATGATAATGACGGTTGTGGCTTTGCATTGATAATTGCATGACTATACTATACCAACTTGTATCTAAAGTATAGACGTTCGGGTCCATTCCGAATGTAGAGTTGCAGTATAGTGATGTTTTGAGTTGAAACATCAGGGAGCTCTGATGGAGCTCAAGTGAACGAACTGAATTTTCCGGTTTAGCACTTGTTTTTTGTTGTTGTTATTGTTGTTGTTTTGTTCTTCTTGTTATTGTTGTTTTATTTTTTTTTTGCTTCCTGGATTTGGTAGTACAAGTTAGAGGATAGCATAGGCTTGTTTGCGTGTCTAATGAAGGCAATTTGATGGACAATAATTGCATAAGATGAATATGTATATAGAAATTGATAGGTTAACCAACCCCAGTGTCAGTATCTGTATTATGGTTGCTTAGTTGATAGAAGTATTGTGTGCAGCACCATTCAAACAGGATTTGACAGATTGATGGCATAAGATTGGGAATTGTTGCTCTAGCAAACTAACCTCTGTATGTAGTTGCGTCTAGAATTAGCATAAATTTAAATGCTTACTTGTGACAAGGCTTCTTTATAATGGGCAATTTTTGTCTTTCCTACAAACTCAGTATCTTTTTAAGATTTTTTAATGCTTCGTCGAATTTTCACTTGATTGAATTTTCTTTTTGAGAATCCATAGTTTGAGTTGTTAATCATGGATTTAGTGTGCGTTTTTCGAAGATTTCTTTGGGACTTTCAATAAAATTCGAGAAAATAATGAACAAGGAACGTTATGCTGGCATAATACGATGCAATTTACCTACATTTTTGGGAACATGTGGCTACGAGGAGTTTGAAGTCGCTTTCCATGTAGATTAATACCCCTGAAAAACCTATAAAATTGTCAAAAAAATGTGTCGGAAAAGAGAAATTTTAGACTGCAGCTTGAAGTCTTTTTACTTCTTGAAGTCGTTTTACTTCTTACTTCTTGAAGTCATTTTATTCTTTGAAGTGAAGTCTTTTAACTTCTTGAAGCCTTTTTACTTCTTGAAGTCTTTTTACTTCTGGGAGTGTTTGTTACTTTTTGAAGTATTTTTACTTCATTTAGTTTTTTAACATCATGAAGTCTTTTAATTTCGCGAAGTCTTTCTTTTTTCTTCCGAAGTCTTCATGAAATTTTGTATTTAATTATCTATTTACTTACAAAAAATTTAATTCACTGGCCTTAAAAAAGTGATAGATGGCTACTCAGCAGGTTCAACAAACACAAAGAAAGGCAACAAAATTCCAAAAATACATTGTAGCACTTAGCCTTATAAAATAAAACAAACACGTCAAAAAGCTCTCGAAAAACATCCTCTTGCTATTTATTTGTTTGTTTGTTTTAAAATCCTAAATAGCCCCTGTATTTAGTTTACTTGTGTCATCATCATCCCACAGGAACACTAAAGCCATTGATGCATGCCACCCTGGTTGAATGATTGCACTCGTTCAACACAAACTCATGTTCACATACATCACTTCTATTTTTCTCAAAGAACGGATGCAACACTTTTTTTTGTTGCAAAATTAAGAAAAAAAAACTAATATTTTATTATTCCAGCAAATTATGTAAGATTCTTCATTTAAGATAGAGCTCATGAAGTTGTAGATACCCTATTCGTCCTATAGTCGTTGTCATCATTGTCGTCGCTGTCTATTTTTATGCATAGATGCATTTAGATGGAGAAGGGCAAGGTGGCAGGATTCACATCAGGGAGTTTTAGTGACTACTAGACCTCAGACAGACAGACATACAGACATACAAAAAGACAGACAGATGGACACACTTAGACTTGGAATGAGAGAAGTAAACAAATGCAATGACTGAGTCAATAAACCCGGTGCCCAGGAAGACAAAGAATCTCATTTAATTCGGAGTTTTGTTTATTTTTTGTGTTGCATGTTTATTTAAAGCAACTGCTGTTTCTCTTCAGTTCCATGTGCATATATATTCAGTGTTGCCATCAACAAGAACAACTTAATGAAATTGAAACTCAATTTTTAAAGTTTTTCGGTGCCAACACTTATTTCGGGTGAAAAAAAAAGATGCCAATTCGTCTTCCAAAGTCCCGAAAGTCAAATTTTTGAAAATCCAAAACTTTCAAAAATTCAAAGTTTTGAATACGAAATGTTGGGGAATCAAAATCTCAAAAAATCAACCATTACGAACAATTTTCAATTCCGATTATAAGAAAATAGTTTTCCAATCAGAATTACAGATACACCTTAAATCCCTTTAACGTAATGCCCCGAAAAACTAATATCCAAAAAGCAATACCCAATCCTTAGGTAAAAACAAGCTACATTTCCGAAAACCCTTCATCCTTAAATATTAGTGTTAGTCCTAAGATTCCGAAAACTCTAAATCCCGGAATCGATATCCCAAACAAATTATTCAATATTAGATTTAAAAATTATCAAAAATGATCGATAAAATAAAAATAATTTTTTACGGACATTTTATAGAATTTTATCTCATTTAGGTCAAAATCCAAAAATAAAAAAAAAACCATATTTCTTAATCTAATATCCCTAAAATCCGTTATCCCTAAAATTAAATATCCCTTAAATCCAATATCCCTAAAATCCAATATCCCTAAAATCCAATATGCCCAAAAGCCAAAAAATATCTCTAAAATTCAATATCCCTAAGATCCAATATCTCTAAAATCCAATATCTTTAAACAAATATCCTAAAACAAAAACAAAATAGATATTAATACTTTAAATAAAATGTTTTTTCTGCTTTTCCATTGAAAAACTTGCAAACCTCTACAGATATAAAATCTCGAGTTGCATGGCAACTCTGCATGTACTGACCCTACATCCAGAAGCTACATCACGTAACTTGAATTCCCTAATGTTGAACTGGTACTTTCCTATATAAAATGATGCCATATGCAAATCTCAAAAATTCAACAAAACAAAACTGACAAAAAAAAAAAAATCAACGACATCGATCGATTGAAAGTGAAATGCTCGAATGCATCTGAACTCTTGTGAATCTTTTGTTTACAGATTCTTTTATACATAAAAAATATCTATCTGTATCTACGAGTGTATGCATGTATGTATATGGTGCAATGTGTCTAATTTTAAAAATAGATTTGCGATTGTAGAACCCGAGTATAATATCTTTTATATTCCCAATGAATAATAATATACTGACAAAGAGCAAAAGATAACAAAGTTACAATCATCAGACACGAGTATTTATAGTAGATGTAGATATTCTTTCTTTCTCTCTCTTTCTATGAAGTTAGATGTCGGGGTCGTTTTCGTTTTGTTTCTCGAAATAATTTAGGAACTCTGAACAAAACTGAATGTCTACATGAATTACACACAATAGGGGTTTTGCCCAAAGGAAAATGAAAATAAATATTGAATTTTTGTTGTTGCAAAACTTGTGTATGTACTTGTACACAGCCACATAAGTCTGACTGAATGATGCTGCTAAAAAATTGAGCTTGTTTGTAGATTTGCATCTTTGCCAAAGTGCAGAAAACCATTGTAAATGAAAACAAAATTTGTTTTTCTGTTGTACTTTTGTTTCTCTTTTTGGTTTTGGTGTGAATTACTGAGTAGTGTAATGGATCTGTATAGAATAAACGTACATTTTTTTGACAGAAGAAGGTCAGTGAACGCCATTGATAGTGTCATATTAGATAAATTGTGATAGTTATGAACTTCTGTCAAGAGTACCACAAGGCTCTATTCTAGGGAGGGTTTTATTTCAAATACAATTACAAAATTATTGTTTGAGTGTTTTGTTATGAATTTTTGCTAAAATATTTTTGACATGAACTTTTCACTCAAAATGTTCTCGTCTAAATGCATACATTGAACTGTCTTTTTGTTTTTTATTTTATCATCACTCACTTTGTCACTTTGTTTAAATGCATACATGTGCCAGAAAAAGTATATTTTCACAGCGAAGTACAATAAGAAATATCTAAAGAATTACCGTTATCTTCAAAATTTTAGGAAAAAAACATAGAATTTCATTAGACCAGTTTTATTTAATTAATATGTTAAATGCTAACATTAGAAATAAGCTTAAATACTAACAATGGAATCATTAAACTTAAACTCAATATATGAGTAATAATTGTCAATTAATCACAGTAAAATATACATATATTAACATTGAAACTAAATGTACTAATATAAACAACAACAGAAAAAACAACAAGGACCATGATGAAAAGAACATTTCATTTTAATACTTATTATTTTTTTTTTTTTTTTTTTTTTTTTTTTTTTTTTTTTTTTTTTTTTTTTTTTAATAAAACACGTTTTGAGTAGCAAAAAAATACGAAAATTGCTCTAAATTTGATTTAATTAGAAGTTAAATCATATCTTTGCCTTCGCGCAGAATAAGAAAAAAACTATTTACTTAGTCGTGTTTTATTTAAGAAGGCCAAATTGAGATCACTCCATGTTTCAAATTGAGAATTATATTTGATAAAGTTTGCGAACACACCCCTAAACTGGTTTTATTTTCTCATAAATTGAATCAGGAAACATCAATATGGTAGCAACATTCAAACCTTGAATGTTCGGACGATTAAAATCGTCTATTGGCGTTCGATGGTGTGCTTTCTACCCATCTACCAATTATACACAGTTTGTGATAAAAAAGTTCTGGCCAGCAAAATTAAAATATGGAACCATTAAAAGTTTTACCAAACCACTAAAATGGAAGATTAACAATCGATTTAAAAAAAATAGTAAGGCAATCGCTTCGTTTATACAAAATCTCTATACAGGCCAAAACTATAGAATTGGGAAATTTCACTGTGCAAATCATTAAAAAATCATTTTTTTTTTAATAACTAAGCTTTTACGCTCATGTTTTGAGTTTAGTTATAATTTATTAGTTTATAAACGGGCAGAGCTCAATATTATTTTTTTTTTTCAATTAATCGCAAAATATCAAAATTTGAGTCTTATTTACAAAATATGTGAATTTCTTATAAAATTTGTATTAATTTATGATATATAAATTTTTGTATTATTTATTTCATACGGGTAGCATTTAGTATTACTTGCATATTCATAAAATGTTGAATTACTTCATAAAAATTTATGATTTTACTTTTAAAAATACATAAAATAGCGTTCCCGGAAATGATGAAGCCATCAGATAATGATGGATGTTTTCAAAACGATGTGTGGTGTTTTTAAAACTTTGTAAAACTGAATTATATAATAGTATATAACTTTATTAATCAAATATATTCCTTTGAATTGACCTTTGAATTGAATTTCATTCCTCTACCCAAACGGAACTAGTTTTCCTTTTCTTCATCTTCTCAATTAAACTCTTTAAGTGTAATCATAAATTTATTAAAATCATAATTGCTCCATTATAATGAATTAACTGCAGTAAAAGAGAATATCAATGGCTCTGTTTCTCAAGACATTCATTCATTTGTCTTCTACAAGTATTAACCTAGAAAAGAGCCATCTAATAACATCTTTATATTGACATCCGTACATTATAATGATGTTATCGTCTTAAAATCATTCTCATTCCTCATCCATGCATCAAAATGAAACCATTCAAAAAAGGGCTTTTCCCGTCAATTGTTTTGTTTATATTGTGTATCTAAACTTAAGAACAAAACTAAACAGCTTGTAGCAATTAATTACATCTCTGATCTTATTCAAACGGTGGCAACAAGTAGATCACTTAAATATACTTATGTATGACTTATGACATTCAAAACAAAAGAGATAAACAAACAAAAGCAAAACCAAAAAAAAAAAATAAATAAAGATAACAAAAACAAACGACAAAGCCTGAAATATAAAACAGGGCGCTTTCACATGATATGGCAGAACTATGTATAGTGTATGTCTAGCTAAGCTACTCATTCCTTTATAACTACATAGGAAAAAAACAAAACAGAACCAGAAACATCCTTGCCACATGGCATCCATGTTTGACATTGTGTCACATAATTGGGGTGACCAACTGTGCTTCGGGAAAAAAGGCCACGTAAATTGTAACACGCTTGCATTAAATTCAAACATGTTTATTTTCACGTTGAATAATAAGTGTGTTCAAATGCAAGTCATTTTCAACAGACAGTATAGCATGTTGGGTATAAGATACTCGACTGGTAACTTAAGCAACGCTGGTGCGTATACTGCTGGTTTTTTGATTCTATGTGGTATTTTTTCCTCAGTGGACTTCTTGGCTATACAAAATTGAAATAGAGAATATATAAATTTTGTTGGTGCATTTAATTAAAAAAATATGAAAAATGAGAGTTAGAGACCATGTAGAATCCGTTTGAAATTAGAGTTCCATTTAAAACTATGAAACACAAAATTAATCTTGCACAAAAGTTAGTTTTTCAAATTCTTTTAGTTTTACCCCAATCATAATACATAATTGTCATTAAAATTCATTTTAATAATTTTTTTTCCAAATTAATTTACTGCTCTCAAAAAAATATGGTAACTCCATTCATAGCAAACACTAAACAAATATACAATGCCAAGTGGAGCACTTTCCTTTCTCTAAAAATAATAATATGTGAGGTCTTTTTCTTCTTCTTTTTTTTTTTTTTTTTTTTTTTTGCATCCTTGTTTCTAAATGAAATATTCCCTTTTCATGTCATGTCAACCTGATGACACTTCCTCTTATAATAATAAACTCTCCCTTTGCCCCTCTACTTCAGTTCTTCCACAATATTATTAATCGCATACACTATATATACTGCTCCACTTAGACATAACAAAGTACGTTTTGTTTCAAGGCAGGAAAGAAAGAAAAATGAAAAAAAAGTAACAAAAAAAAAAAAACATTTCAAATGAAAACGTGTATAGTACATCTGAGATAAAATATGACAGAAAAGACCGAGAAAAGGATAACAAAAAAAAAAAGTTGCATCTAAAGGTACTATCCGAATGTAGCAAGTGCTTTCTAGACCATCATAGGTGTAATTACATCGACCGCACATACTTTATCCAGTAGCCAGTGCTAACAGTCGTTGCTACACAGTGGGACAAAGTTAAGTATTTTTTTTAAATACACTTTAAACTGTTAAAACATTTGAACAGTGCAAAATAGATATTTTAAAATAAGGGTAACCATCTGAGTAAGTAGTGTAGAAGTAATTAAGATCTTTGGTGGCCACCCAACATTTTCTCTATCATCTTTTTACAGATTTATTTTCTAGAAATTTGTTTTATTAAAAAATAATTCGTGACTTACACTACAAGCCCAAGCGTGACTATCACTACCGTCCCTTTAGTCTGCAAAATTAAAGTATTTATTTACACATAACGTGACCCATTTTTCTATTCTACTACGTGACATACACTACAACAAATTAGTTCAAAAATTATGAATCAAGATAATAGAAAATACATTTTCGAATTATGCACCTATCTAGTTCTCTCAAGTAGTAAAGTAGTTTTTTTCCATGCTTTGCTAAAGTTAGAAATACATCTATTTATTCTGTGACTTACACTACAACTGGATATTTTACTTGTAGTAACATCAGTTTTATAGTTTTTTTTAACAAAACTTAACTTTAACTTACATAAGGACCATTTAGTTATATTTTATCAGTTTTCATATCGAATATTATTAGGTATTATTGTAAAATAAAGAAATGTACAAGTTTACAATTTTTTAAATTTACAACGTTTTATAATTTAGTTGTAAGCCGCATGCATTTATTTAAGTTCGATTTGAAACTTTCAAAACATATTAAAAATAAAAAAAAAAAAAAATTAACAAGCATTGGCTGATTTTGGCTTATTATTAATATTATGTTACACTACTGTATTCAGCGTTACCTATGGTTTTTATGTAAATGTACAAAAAAAGGGAATTTCAACATGATGAATCATTAAAATTATGCACTTTACATGAATCGATGCATATTCTTATACTCTGGATCTCGATGATAGGATGAAAGAAAATTGCATTCATTCATTGACAATATATGAAATGCAGTTAGGGGAAAAAAATGGGAAAATTTCCATTAATTATGCCGCTACACATTTTAGTTTAGCATTGCCAAATGAAACCAATTTCAGTTATTTTACACATTTTTTCAAAAAACAAAAAAATTCCCGGTAGTAAAAATGGTGTTTTCATATTTATAAAAAAATTTAATCACTGAACGCTGTCATTCTGTACATTTTAAATTTTGTCATCTTATGAATTTTTTTT
Organism: Meliscaeva auricollis; assembly: GCA_948107695.1. Lineage (NCBI taxonomy): Eukaryota > Metazoa > Arthropoda > Insecta > Diptera > Syrphidae > Meliscaeva > Meliscaeva auricollis. The sequence continues at coordinate 79,935,404 of OX403618.1, forward strand.
GACTGCTAAAATATTAAAACATAAAATGTTGTTCATTTTTATCGCTCTGAATGCTGCAATTGTTTATTATGGTATATTTCCACCGACCATAAATCCGAGATGTTTTCTATTCTATCCCAAATTCTCTTCACATCTTATGGCGAACAATATTTAAATATCATGGTTAATTTAAAAGGTTTACGTTTAGTAACTATATTTAGTAAAATATGTTGCTGGACTCACTCATTTCTTACAATTGAAAACAATACAGAAAGTCTACAAGATAAACAATCATTTAATTTAATAGGATTTTATTCGAAATTTCGTGAAAAAAAATTCAAAGAAATAATATAATTGTTAAAGTTAATCCTCCTATTAATCCCTTTTTGTTGGATGAATCAGTTTAAAATCTTCTTTGAAATAAATTTTACTTTGCTTCCATTGAATGCAATCATTATTATGAAGTTTGTTAACAATTTTTAATACATGCATAGAACTACCGCTAATTATTGACAACCGGAGCATGTACTCTGATGGGGAAAAGGTGAAACTAAAAAATACACCGAACGTCAAAAAAAGTTGTAAAGAATATGAAAATCGAGTAGTATCCTCACAAAATTAATTATTAAAAACCAAAAATGCAGTTTAAAATAAAAAAAAAAACTTGCTAAGAAAAAAGAAAAAGCGAAACTTTAAGCTGATATCAAAATTTATTTTGCAATCGAAGCTTGTGTTCCATAAAGTGTCGTGTTTAACTTGAATGTAATTATGATTGTTCTTGGCGGTAAATTATTCTGATTTTAGAATTGAATACTATTTTGACATTTGATGAAACGTCACGATAAATGGATGCGTTCCATTGGACATTTCAAAGTACGTTTAACTGCATTCAACCATTCTGTTCTTCTATTGTTTATAGAAGGCGTTGAATGTTACCAGAAATAGTTAGCAGTTTATACTGAAATCCAAATAAATCAAATTCAAATAAATTAATATGAACAACTTGTATTTTAGATCATAATTATTGTAGATAATTTTTAATGGCAACACTGTAATGTGCTGCACAAGAAGTATCCCTGCATTGAAGAGTAACATCTAACATGTATAACAGAAGAAATAACAAAAGGTAAAAAAAACACCGGAGTTCTTTTTCTTTCCTGATGGAAATGGATGCCAGAGGAAGTCTGTGACGATGTAGAAGAATGTCTTTGGTTAGATTTTTTTTTCTTGTTTTTTGTTATTCCTTCTGTTTTATTGCCCTAAGTTTGTGGGTTGAATGCTTTTTTTTTCGTCTTGCCTCGGGCTTCAAGAGAAAGTTTCTCTGCAAAGAGTTTTGAATTCTATAATAATCTACGAGTACATGTCGAGTATGTCGTTGTTTTTTTTTTTTTTTGTTTCATTTTGTCGCAGTGAGTCGTCTCCTTTTAGGAATTTGCTTTGTTTTATGTGATTTATGAAGCGGAAATTAATTTGAATTTAAGATTATATCAGGAGGAGCATACATATAAATGACGTTAAGATATAATAAGTACATTAGTTATACATCAGGGAAGATGTGTATACTATAAACAAAGTTAAATTATTGTGCTAAATGTTTAAGAGAGCTTTACATGGGCATTATTCTTCTTTTCTCTTTCAATCTTTAATAATTGCATAAAGTCAATTTAATATTGTTTATTACTTTTTATTAAAAATTTAACTGGAAGGAATTGATTTAAATGAAATTTTGTAAATTTATGTTCTGTAAATTTTCATCTTTTATTCCAAACTTTAACAAATTTTGCAAAATTCACTGCTTTTAATTCACCACTTTTGCGACATGTCAGCTTAAGCTTCATCATGATGAGAATCCGAAGTTACAAAAAATTGGTTACAAAAAATTGCAACTTCATTTAATAATAATTATTATTATCTGTGCTACAATTGAGCAGCTATAATTATTATAAAAACCCTCAGATACCTACTTTAAAATTCTCTGAGTGAAAAAAACAAAAAAAATGTAATCGCAAAGAGCTCAACAACAGCTGAAAGAACACCAAATAAGCATTCGTAATAATAATAATTACCCATAGTTAATTAATTTCCCTGAAATCCTACTGAAAGATGAGATTAATAAAAAATGCAAAAAAAAAAAAAAGAATTATCTACCTAGCAACCAACTGCACCAGAAGTGTCTGCATAATCTCAAAAAGATTTCATCTCGAAAAATTAAAAAAAAAAAAAAATCTCAACTTGTATATTTCACTGCACACAAACGTCTTTTAGAATTTTAATTGTACATCTCTGAGTCTGCAACTGATGGGTGTTGCATGTTATAAGCATAAAAAAAGCGCAACCCAATGAAATGAAGTTAAGTATTATACTAGTCGTTGGTCGTACGCACTTGCTCAGCGACTTTTTTTCCGTTCTCATACCTTAGTAGGTTCAGTCAAATCAGGCTCAGGGTCTGTCAAATTTTGCGAAGTTAATGTTCACTGCCTTACCGCCCTTTGACTTAAGTATTGACTATGAAACTGGCCCTTTAAAACTACTCTCCTGAAATATCATGAAAACTGACGTAAACGATTTTTATTGATTCCCCATAAGAGTTGATTTTAACAACTTTTGTCAGAGAATCGTTTTTAAGATTTAAATAAAAAAAATTTCCCTCAATCAAATGAAAAAAAAAAATGTATTTTCCACAAACCCAATACTCATCATTTAATGTAAAGAGAAAGACAAAGCAAAAAAAAAAAAAAAAATCTTCACTGATCCAAAGAAGATTATGGTTATGTAAAATTTAATTAGCCAAAGAAAAGAAAGTAATTATACTCCACGTCTTCGTCGTGTCGCTCGTGAAGATCTCAAAAATGTTCGTTCAGTCCTCAGTGTTCATCCTGTTGTAAGCTGGTTAGCCATTTATAAGCAGGCTCCACTTCCAACCAGTCAGTGTCAAGGATAAGCAGGGGTTTTCTCAATTCAATTAGCCCACTTGACAACGTTTTTTTTTTTTTGTTCTTTTTCTAGAGCATAAGTATCAAGAAAAAAAGGATGCTTTTCCTGAATTTGCATCGCTTATGAAATACGAGACACGCATTTTAACCAGAAAACCAGAACAAACGAGTGAAGAAAGGAAGAAACGAAAAAAAAAAAATTGTTAATAAAGTTCCTTAATAATTCGTATGTGATATGAATTTGCAAGATTCTAGGTCGTGTCATACCACTTGTGATGGAATTAATTGCGAAACGTTTCTCAAGTGGGAGGGTTTTTGTTGCTGAATAAAGGAGCAGAGGAGAAAATTTGGCAGTTCTATCTTCAGTAGAAGTGATAAAATGAAAAAGTGAACAGAAAAAAAAACCAACGTGATGGTGCGATAAGGGTTAGACGAACGATTTGTCTTAATTACTAGCAGCGACGATGGCACGATTTCATATCCTTTAATATCTCTGGTTGGGTACAACAGTAGCAGCAAACAAGTTTTGTGTATAGGTACTCTGCCTTGTTGACGACGACGACCTAGTTTTATTGGTTTTATTTTATAATCCAATCATTTTGGAAAATCCTGACTTCTTCTTCCAGCTCTCTCTCTCTCTCTTGTTCTCTTTTTTGCCCCCAGGGGAACTTATAGCGTGTACCTTAAGGAAGAAGAAACGAATTTTAAGTTTGGGAATGTTGCACACATAACTTTTTAGCTGAAAATAGTGTTTTCCAGTTCAGTTGAGCATATGTGATTTTAATTTGATCAAAACACACACAAAAAAGCTATTGTTATCACATATTCACATAGTTATCGTGTCGTCTTTGTCGACATATTAAATAGAGGTACTGTTGAAAGGTAGGTGTATGGCCTAAGTGCATTTTGAAATGTTTTGGGAAATTGCAAATGAATGGAAATATTCATAGGACTTTTGATTTCTGCAACTTTTTGCAGTGAAAAATGCAAACAAAATTGTGAGAATTTATGTAAATAAATATTCACTAAATGGTAACCTTCAAGTCAAATTTTAAAAATGAAAAGACCAAACGACTTTTCTGTTTGCTGTACAATTTTTCGGCTTCGTTTGCGGCAAATTGATTTGCGTTAAAAGGCTTATTGTTTGCTGGACAGTATTTTTTCGACTTCAACTTCGTTTGCAGAAAACGTTTCGTTGAAATAATTTTTGCGAACGACTAAATAAAAAAAAAAAGTTTAGCGTAACACCGGTGATTGAACCAAGGCTATTGCCATTACGCCAAGAAAAAGATAACTATCGTGTAGCATTGAATGCATATGAACACCACAAACACTGTGTCAATTATTACGAAAATTTGTTTCCTGCAGTCATTTGTTGAAAACGCATTGTGTATTTACACCAAAAGTGAAGTTCTTTGCAACAAACTACTTTCTGGAGAGGTTCTTCACAAACTATTCATTCGTTTGCTTCAAACCATAGAAATTTCTAGCAAACGAAAAGGTGTCTAGATGTGTGAAGGATTTTCGTTTGCCGCAATCAAGTCATAATAAGGAGCTCCAAAAAAAATGGGTTGTTCTGCATTATGTTTGCTGTAATAGAATTACAATTTGGGTCAAATGTAATGAAAATTTCTGAACTTATAATTTTCAATGGCTAAATTTACGTTTTTTTTGGGATGCTAAGCACGAATCTGAAATTATCCAATAAATTTTTTCACGGGAAACATGAGAAATCATTAAAAAATGAAAAAAAAAAAAAAATATGAAAATTTTTTGCTAAAACTTTTTATGTAGAACGAATGTAGACAAAATTATCAAATTTATATCTTGACCAATTTTTTGTAAGACTTGGATTTTTCACAAAAAATGTGAAAGAATTTTTCTAAAACCAGATTTGTATTTAGAAAACTCCAATTTTATATAATTTCAAGAAATTAAATGAAGGACAAAAAAAAAACTTTATTTTTGCAGACCACTGTTATCAGTCCAATTGACAACATATTTTCGCAATTAGAACCCATAATTCAAAAGAAAAAAATATTTTGAACCACCCTAATGTCCATATGTGTTTGGCGTGTTCTCGTGAAAAAAATCTGAGGGTGCTGCCAAGGCATCGTAGTCTTCGTTCAAACTATCGAAAATTTTCTCAAAATCAACGAGCAGCAGGTCAAAAATTACAAATTGTCGAAATACAATGCACTGCGTGCAAGATAAGTCTTCGCAGTAAATTGCCTGTTCTTCGTTAAAATTTCAATTGGTGTATTATTTTCTTCACTCCAAGATTATTAATTTTGGTACCCCAAAATGCGTATTCAGTTCCCAAATTCCTTACAATAACCTTTGTTGGCACCTTCTTGATCATCCTCTCTCTTAAAACGGTTAAGATAGCTGAGTCATGTATTCGTCTGAGATCCGTTATAAATATTATACCCGAATGATTCAAGTGAAAATGAATGACGTTGTTTTAATGTTACCAATGTGTTTTTGCCCGTAACAAAGACAACTGAGAAATCCTAACACAATTAATGACAAAATAATAACATCCATTTAAAACCACCTCAAAGATCAATATCTCAAAGTGTTTATTGCAACTTGTAACAAAATTGTAAAACAAAGCCAACAACAAGTACCGAAACAAAATAAATACCCTCTGCATTATAAAATCCAATCAAGCATTTCCTTCCACCACAAAATGACTGTATTTCACTTTTGAATTTTCTACCAAACCAACAAAAAATCAAAAGTAATTCTCCACAAAATAAAAAAAAAGATACAGATTCCCTCAAGCAACTGTCAATAACTTTTGAACAACCCAGCTATCTCCCTTGAAGCTATATAAAGTCCAACATTTTAACAAATTGAATGCCATCACGCAGAGCAATATAATTTTCAACTTCCATCCAGGATAAGCAAATTCAATAAAATCTATCATTCTCTCTGTGTGTTAAGAGACATGCAACATTATTTGGTACAAAGTAAAATACAAAAAAAAACTCTGCCAATATCAACTGACGACGATCTGTGATATGTCAGATAAATTATCATTTGAATATTCATTCCCCTAGCGTCAAAACTAAGTATTTATATGACCACTACTCGCAATATTGTATACGTTGAGTCCACTTTCTTTTCTTTGACAGTTAATTCGATGCCACAGCAGAGAAAATTTGATCAGCGACACGGTGCATAAGCAGAAAATCGTGAACCAATTTTATGGCACTGCATAAAATTTAATTTGAAAAAATCAATTTTCAATTGGCAGTAATTACTGACAGATACTTTGGTATCGTAAAAATTATTATAAATAAAAAGAGAAGGGGCTATCACTCAGTGAAAAAAAGTACAACAGGGTGTCCTATTGGAAACTGAACAATTCGTACCGAAAACTACAGCATTTTTGTTGAACAATGAGAATTTCTTCTGAAACTTCTGAATTGTTCTTTAAGGTTAGCAAAAACTAACTATAACCCATAACGTATGTATATATGGAAAAAACACAAAAGCTTGGAAAATACTGGAATTAAGTTGAGAAATATACGAAATACGACGGAATATCGCGGTAAAATGCGCGTAATATTGGTGGAATACCGCGAAGTACAGTGGAAAATAGCATTAGCAGTCATGAAAAAATGTACCTTAAGAAAATGCACAGAATACCGCGGAGAAAATAGAAAAAAAAAAACTGGAAAAAGTTTGAAAACTTTTGGAAAATATCGGAAATTTTACGGACTACCGCGGTAAATGCGAGAAATAGCGTAGAAAAAAGGGCGAAATACTAGTTGAATAAATACCTTTCCAACACAGGGCTTTTTCCACGACTTCCGTGTTGTTCCATGATTTTCACAAGAACAACTGTATGTGAATGCTCACGCGTCAGAAAAACTTTAAACTTACTTGCTAATGCCGCCTATGTGTTTGAGGCACTAAATATAAGTACAAATAAAAATCATAGTGCAAGGCAGGACAACGTCTGCAGGGTCAGCTAGTTTTTAATAAGATTTTTTCCTAACAGAATTTGCAATAATTTTTGCAAGTAGCTGTACAGAACTTTTAAAAATCAATCACGACAAAAGTTATGAAATAAGAAATTGGTTTCGCCTACATCTCCCTCCCAGTTAAGTACAACTTCGTGCAAAGTTTATGCGAAGTTGGTGCAAAATTTATTACAATTTTGATAAGAAATGATGAACTCGGTTGCGAAGTGTGCTGAACAATTTTGCTGAGCGAGTGGATTTTGCAAAGAGTTATTACATTTTGTTGCAAAGTGTTTAATCAAAGATCACACAGCAAAAATTGAGAAAACAAGAAATTGAAATTGATTTCGCCATGCAAAAGATTGCGAAGTTAATTCCAAGGTTGGTTAAGAACCCTTGAATTGATGGTATTGATGGCGATAATACTCTTACAAGTTGGCTTACTTGCTAATTTATTAGCCTTGCAAAAAGTTATTTTGTAATTTGGTTGCGGAGTAGCTGCACAACAATTTAGCAACCTGTCAATACCTTTATATTTTGGTACAAAATTATTGCGAAGTTGATGCGAAGTTGATTGCGGGGCTGCAAAAGAAAAGTTTTTTATTACTGGGAAGAATGCGAATTAATTGCATGCACGAAGCAAGTTCTATTGCTTACGAATTTCCTGACGTTTTGTATGAATCCTATTCACAATGCTTAACTAAGTATTTTTTTCACAAAAGTGTTGCAACCATTTTTTCGTGTTGCATTTTGCAAAATTGAAGTTTGCGAAGTTGCTTGATAAATAATATAAATTAATTTTGCCAAAAACCTCTATGGTACAAAATTATTGCGAAGTTGATGCGAAGTTTGTGCAAAGTTGATGCGAAGTTGATGCGAAGTTAATGTGAAGTTGTTGAGAAATACGTACGACGTTGGCATAAGTTTGCTTACAAAGTTGCTGAATAAAAATGGTGAATTGATGGGTAAATTGCGAAATATTGCAACGAAGTTCTTTTTTTTTTACCGTCTGTAAATCTTTACAACTATTTCTTTTTTTCTTAAGATCGTGTTTTTACTCGCAAATTTTATATAACTTGCCGTGACTCATTTCTCAGAATTTTTGGGCTCAAGATTTTCATTTTTTTTTTTACATTTTGAAACTGGGAACACCCTTTAAAAATGCCTCCCTGAAAATTCATCTCCCTGCTCTCTAACTCTTTACAGATCTTGACAGATCTATAACAACTTAATGGATGATAATAACTCAAATAGTTAAGCAGCTATAAAACAGCGGGCGAAACAACGCGAACTGCAAACTGCCTTTCTGTGGCACGCCCCGCTTACAGTGCATAGGTACATACATTGGCCAGATAAACCGTCATTGTCCTCCCGCCCGATTAGTGGTAGTGTTTAAATGATGTACGAAACGATCGTGCAGATGCGGCATTGCCCGTTATGGCCGCCAACGTGCGCGATCACAGTGTCAAAGGCCGTGTAAAACTTTAATTATTTATGGCTATCTGAACGATGCAACATAAAATAAGAAAACGAAAAAAAAATCACACATTTGGCCCAGCACGCAAACACTTACACAGCACACCACCGCACCGCAACGAAGAAGTCATTTCACAGTTGAAAGACAATTTTCACTTTCACTGTTGTTAGAGTCTTCAACCATAGTCGGTCGGTCGGGACACGGGTGATCGGTGATTTTGCTGGCAACACCAAGAAGATAATGACTCCTCCTCTAGGAGTAGAACGTGCGGTAGTGGCAACATCAGGCAGCAGCAGCTGTGTTGCGCCCCAATCGATTGGACACGCCAACCGACCGCCACCACCGACCACCGCTTGCTGCTGGCGCTGACTTCGATCAGTTGCCTTGAAAGCTGCACCACCACCGTTGCTGCAGCATAGGAATGACAGGAACGACAGGCGGACAGACGCGCGATCGTGGATATCCATCCCCCTGTTAACGGACAGTTCAACATTGTTCGTGATTTTCATGATTTTCGTGATTTTAAGGTGCAACTCTCGGCACAACTGTTAACTGCTGTTCCACTCTGGGTCGACTTGGATGCGGAGGTCGGATGCATCGACGGACAGGAAACTCGTTTGTTTTGTTATTTGATGTTATTATTTTTTTTTCAATGTTCGTTTCAAAAACCAGGAAAACTTGATGCTAATTTATTTTCACCGGTTCGCAGTTGGTTCGGATATCGGATTCTCGAAGGTTTTTTTTTTTTTTTTTTTTTTGTTTGGTGTTTACACGAGTGATAGCCGCTGGTTGAGAGTGGATTAATTGCTGGATGCATCGTGAGTAAACAGTTTTTGATGTTGAACACCTACTGTTCCAAAAAGATTGGCTTAGAGAGAGAGAAAAAGGGAGGGGATGAACGGTCAACAGGTATGCGTGTGTTCATATGGTTTTTGTAGTTGAGTACCGCATGTGAGTGATGTTCCAGGATATTTTTTTTTATAGATGATAAAGAATTTTTGATGGTTTGAAAAAAAAAATGGATAGGCAGATATAATGGTGCAGTGACCGTGGATTTTATGTTATTGCTTGTCCCGAAATTAGTTTGAAAATATTTTTTTTCTCACTTGAGCCTTGAAAATTGTAGCTGATTTATTCACAGAGTCATAAAGTTTGGATCAGTAGGTATTAGTCCTAAAGTTAAGTTTTCGTTGAAACGTTTTGGTTTCACGCTTTAATGAAATTCCGAACATCTCTGCTGTTATTGTATTGTATTATGCCCGTCGTCTACTACGTGCACAACTGGTTCAACCAACTTCTTACTTACAACTTACGTTATTCATGTTGAGCAATAAAAATTGAACGTTGGGAGCCCTGTACACATGTGTAGTTGACAAACTTTCTCAACTGTTAAATACTCTTGTACACCTAATTGATCAACTCTTTCAGTTGTTGGAAAAGTTCGTACACTTAGTTGGCCAACTTATTTAATTGTTGTGAAACCATCACTTCTGACGCAGCGTTTCAAATGGAATGGTTCCTTGAATGACTCGTTTCAAAAGTATAGCCGCGGAGTAACCTATTGAATGCTGTTGATAATCTAAAACATGATTTCTTCACAGAGTTCTAACGCAAGACACGTAGGTACTAGGTACTAATCTTAAATGTGGAAGTCCATTTGAGCGTAACAGTCCATTGCTGTTAAAAGCCTTCAATCTACCTGAAATTTGAATAATGTTGCAAATAATTCAACTCTCAGGGTTAAGGGATGTGCGCCGTATTTTTACACTCAAATAATGACCCAGTTTTTGGACTAAGTGGGTATTTTCATACGCAGCTAAGTACCAATCAGATAGTGATTATCAGATCCGATGATTGGCCCACGGAAGATTAAGAATACTGAACAAATGCCTTTCATCGACGACAACATGATCTAGTTGGTTACATGCTCAACCATCTGGTGTCTTTGTGAATGTTGAGGTGTGGGAATCTTTCCTTGGCATTATTCCTACCATTTTGTATTGTGCGCTATTAAGATGGTGGAATTCTGTCTTGATAAAGATCTTTGCCAAGGTCTTCCTCTCACAACAAAGACCAAAGTAATTCGCTTTGCCATAGATCTGACAATTCTTATGATAGAAATAGACCTACAATTTTGCAGGTTTCTAAGTTCTCGTAAGAGCCAGTACCAAGATGACATTGGATGGGACTTGAACCCAGGCCTATGAAGTGATAGTTCATCACACTATCCATTTCACCAAGGGCGCTACTGAGAGCTGTTGTATCCGCTTCGAAACAATCTCAACGGTCTCAGCTAGCTTATGGTAAACTGTGCCAGCTGTTGTACGTTCACAATTATTATACCTACTTATTTCATTTGAAGAAGAGTAGAGGGGGTGGTTCACCAAAATCAACAGTTTGTTCATCAGATGCCAAATAAATTGAGACTTAGGCTTCGCAGTTACGAATCAAAATCGTTAAACTAAACAACATTTCATATTGGAATAACTAACGTATCTAGAGTGATTAAAATACGTCATGTTTTCATTGTTTTGCTCCTATGTCAATATATTCTTTGTGTAAAAGTATTTTTAAATTTTTTCTGTAACCTAAAACCCACAACCTCTTTTCACGGATCTTTGACTTAAACTTTTACCTATTTTTTGTTTGTTTACTAAGCTCTCATTCCGGGTTCTACTTCCGAACATTATAAATGCGTTCTAGTATTTTCTAATAGACGAACTTATGTGCGCACCATTTCTTCTACTTAAAATTACTTAAAATTTCACACCTCACTGAAATGCTAAAAGAGTTTTATTTATTTTTGATTTTTTTTTTTCAAATAACTTCAACCTATCATAACCATCATGACTAATTTTTATTTTGTTATTTTCTATCTTTTCAGGTATGTTAAATCCCGCAGCTGATAAAAATGAAACAAATAAGCAACAAATGAGTTTAACATGGTAGGTATGTTGATTTTTGTAAATGAGCCAAAGTATAAATATCGATTGGTAATTTGAAGCTTCTTTGAGTCTGTCCCTCTGTCTACTTCGAGACACACGCAATAATTTAGCAGAAACAAAATAATAGTAAAGGAAGGTGACCAAGTAAGGGTATTGTTAAGTCAGCAGTAGGAAAAGTGAAAAGTCATTTTCCCTTTTCTTCTGTTTCTAAAACTAAAGCTACCATTTTAGCATTGCAACATTTTCACTAATTATTGTGCTCAACTGTCGCCGTCGAAGAGCCTATAGTAGGGCTTCGGTTGTTTATGGATCATTGAAGCAGCTTGGTTTTATTTTATTGTTGTTGTTGTTGTTTTCTTAAAGGGAAACCCCACAAGAGCACCTAACTCTGTTTATACTACCTACATACGCAAATTCCATCATTTAACTTCAAGTCTATTGTAAGAGTAGAAATATATTGGAAACAGTAACCTTTTGGCTCCACATACATACATTTATATGCATATACACAGGCATTATTACGAGATATTAAATCAATATGCGATCGAAATTTATCGACTAAGCTTATGGAAATGACACCTTCTACCGATGATTTTGCTTCTTGCTTTGCACAACACATCACAAGGAGAGAAAATATTTTGCCATGAGAAAGAAAAACAAATAATGTTTTTTTTTTTGTTTTTTCATTTTGCTTTTTCAATTTTTTTTTCCCCAACAAAACATACTGATGTGCTGCATAGCCTTTTCAATTGGGGTTAACCTCATTTCTTTGGGGTTTTGTGTTGGGGCAGTTTCCATGGATTATAGAAAATAAATATATAGACGATAGAGAAGGTGATGAACTTTTTTTTCCCATGAGTATTGTTAAGTCTATATTAGATAGAACGAGGCTATTTGATGTAGTTTTCATTTGAAAACCCATACAAAAACATTCAACTTTCTAATGAAATAAAAAAGGAATTTAAATTATGCCTTCAGATGGAATAAACTTTTTGGACCGTCATAGGGTATTTCATAAAAATCGGGATAACGACACATTTTCAAGTGCTCAAAACCACTTTTTCAAAAAATAAAATTCACGACTGGGTCTCACGCACTTCCTCTTAGGGTCAAAGTTGCTCTGGATGCTAAAGCTTAATATATAAAGTTTGACAAGTAAATACATAAAATAAACATACAATTCATAACTAAAATGACTCAAACAACTTCTGTTTTAATCTCAAAACTAAGTATGCCATTTGATTTCGTTAAAAAAGACTAATTTTTAGAAAACAAAATTTGAAAATCCTTGGAGCCGTTTTTAAAAAAAAATATTTTCTATACATAAAAATTCTACAAAAAAAATTTTGAATGCCAATTTCAAGAAAATATTAATAGACATTTAAAACCAAAATTTCAAAAAAATTCATTCACGCATTTCCGAAAAATTGATTTGTGAAAAAAAAAAAATTGAAACATTTTTTTAAAATCCAAAATAAAAAAAAACAAATGAAAATTTTGATATTAAATAACTTGAAAATTGTTGAAATCTTCTTGTGTAAAAATTGTCATCGAAATCTGTGAAGTCGCTTACGAGAAAATCAGAAAAGAGAAAAAGCGGCTCTATGGGAGGTACAGTTCTTAGCCGATGGAAAAATATTTTTTTTATTTCAAAAGAACGATCTTGATTTTTGTAGTACACATAAAAATTTGAATCAAAAACGTTAGAGGCATTTTTGAGAAAATCAAGTTTTTCCATATTGATTGTACCTATGGCAGGTACCGTTAATTTTGGTCCTAAAAAAATCTCCAATTTAAAAAAAAAACTATGTTTTTTTTTGACAGAAGACCAAAAAACTGAACTGTGTGTCTAAATTTTTTTTTTAAGTTTAATTAGCTAGATGCAACTATTAATTAGCCCAAAACAAAATAATATGGTTTTGTTAGCAAATTAATAGCATTTAAGGACTTGACAAAACTCTGCTTTCATACGTGTCGGGAACGTGATAAATCTGTCGGCCACGTCATACAACATTTAACAGTTTTTTTTTGTAATTATTCAAAAATTATCACACAAAAATAATTTAGATGGTTGAAATCCCTAAAACTCAAAACCCCGAGAACAAAAATTCAGAAAACCCAAAATCCAGAAAACCCAAAATACCGAAAAACCAAAATACCGTAATTAAATTTGAAAAATTTTATCAAAATTTGTCAATGCAATGTGAAGATCAACGTCATTTTAACCAGTTAACATTTTTGTTTTGAATACTTTCGAAACTCATTTGCTGACAAACTTGAAGAAGTTGCCTTTCAAATTGCCCCTCGCGTTACAATACAAATCTTAAGCTCAGGAACGGAAGGGATATAAAAAAAAAACAATTTTTAGTTTGGCTTCAATTTCTGAGTAAATGCAATGCCACAAATATTCAGTTGGTTAGGACATGTGAACAGGTTTATGTTCTCGAGTTTAGTGTTTGCAAAATAACAATCAATTTAATTAAACATTTCTTTGGATTCCTTAATGTTTTTTTTAATTCGATCAAAACAAAGCTAAAAGTCAATAAACTTAAAGCATAGTTAAGATCAATGAAGCGACTTATCTATTTCATTAGATAACGCATCGGGTGGCAATTTAACAAAATGTGTGTTCCAATTGCTCAGAGTCAGCGGCATTTTAAGCTTTAATCTATTTAAATGCAACCGAGTGACTATTAAAATACACACTTTTATGTTTTTAAATGGTAAGCAAAGATTTTTCGCTGCTCTTTGGGGGAAGATTTTTGTTTTTTTTTTGTCTTTTCAATTTTTTGTTTTTAATGCGTTCACTTCTTTTGTTTTTGTCCGCTGACGACACTTACACGAAGAGGTTTTTTTCCCTTGAGCTATTTGTGTTTATATATTATGCGAAAATTTCTACCACGCAATGTGAATATCAACAAACTATTTTCTTTATGTCTTACTAAAGGTCTGATATTGGTTTCATGAAAATATAAGAATGATGTAAGTTTTTTAACCATTTTTTTTCCAAAGTTTAAGCTAAGTACTACACGATTTGTGTATTTTTTGTATGAAAAATACACAAAACCATTATAACCACAATTCGGTGGACAGCAATTGTCATACAAAATCGTGTTTATATGTCATTTTCTGTCATCCAATGTGTGATGGTTTTGTGCATTTTTATATTATGAATATAATATTGGTGCTTACACAAATCGTGTGATACTAGCTTTATTGCTGCTGAAATTTGCTTCAAACTGCTGAACAATATCATTTTGTTTGCCAATTTTCGGATACCATTTATAAAGGGTGGTTAAATTTCAAGGGCCGATGTTGATTTTGAATAAAACACAAACTATTTAGGAAATTATTGTAATTTTATTTTATTATGATATATTGGTATTACTCAATTATGTATGGAACAAAATATCGGCCAAATGGGCGCCGCGACCACGGCGGCACACCTCCATCCGATGGTCCAAATTTTCGATGACCCTGAGGCATAATGGAGGTTCTATGCCGTTAATGTGTCGAATTATCTCATCCTTTAGCTCTTGAATTGTTGCTGGCTTATGGACGTACACCTTTTCTTTCAAATAACCCCAAAGAAAAAAGTCCAACGGTGTCAAATCACATGATCTTGGCGGCCAATTGACATCGCCATTACGTGAGATAACACGGCCATTGAATTTGTTGCGCAAAAGAGCCATTGTTTCGTTAGCTGTGTGGCAAGTGGCACCGTCCTGCTGAAACCACATATCGTCCACATCCATATCTTCCAATTCGGGCCATAAAAAGTTCGTTATCATCTCACGATAGCGAACACCATTCACAGTAACTGCCTGACCGGCCTCATTTTGGAAAAAATACGGCCCGATGATGCCGCCAGCCCATAAACCGGACCAAACAGTCACTCTTTGTGGGTGCATTGGTTTTTCGACAATCACTCTTGGATTCTCATTCGCCGAAATGCGGCAATTCTGTTTATTGACGAATCCACTGAGGTGAAAATGTGCCTCATCACTGAAGATGATTTTCTTCGAAAATTGATCATCCACTGTTGCCATTTCTTGCCACCATTCTGCCCATTCACGACGTTTGGAATGGTCAAGAGGCTTTAGTTCTTGAGCCAATTGCACCTTGTAAGCGTGTAAATGCAAGTCTTTATGCATAATGTTCATCAACGACGAGCGTGAGAGGTGCAATTGTTGGGCACGACGACGAGTTGAGGTGGACGGCTCTTCAGCCACACTATCGCGAACAGCAGCAATATTTTCTGTAGTACGAGCTGTACGAGCATGCACTGGTGTTCTCACATCTTCTACAGACCCGGTTTGCTCGAATTTTTCCACGATTTTTGCGATTGTACGCACATTTGGACGATCAAATTGACCAAAAAAATCACGAAGTGCACGATATGCATTTTGATTTGAACGCCCATTTTCATAATAAGTCTGGATAACTTTAACACGTTGTTGGATTGTGTATCTCTCCATGGTTCAAATTGAGTAAGTCTGAAATAGAGAAATGTCAAATAAAATTCGGAAAAAAACTTGGCGTTTAGGTGTGGTTCACATTCAACATCGGCCCTTGAAATTTAACCACCCTTTATGTGCAGAAATTATAACAATGAAACCACCGAATTCATTTAAAGAAAAATTTTAGCATCGTAACTATCTTCATTTTTGTTTATTCAACCAGTTCTCAAACGAAAGTTGGTTCGTGCGACCAGTTTGTATTGCATTTTCGTTAGTTTTATAAGCGTTCCTTTTTGCTGGCAATGAAATACTCAAGGGAACCATTCCACTTTATCAGCCGTGCAATGTTGTTGCCTTGTATTTGAATTTATTGTGTTTTTTTTTTTAACTTCTCCTTTTTTGTTGTTTCTGTTGCATGAAATAGAATTGCAAACTACTTCACACGCAATATTAACATTAATGAACGTTGTAACTTTTAATTCATTACAACAAATTGTATTAATGACACTTAAAGTAACATCCACGAATATACTGGGCACTGTTGCTGATTATATTTTTTTTTTGTTGTTGTGGAAAATTAAGTTTTTAACATGCGATGTTTATTTTTTCGAAAAAGTGAATTGGATGTTATATTGGTGATATTACCAAAGTATTAACGAAATTGTGTGATTCAATGGAGCGAGTATCAAGTTCATGTTTTTAATAGATAAAACGTTTAAGTGAAACTATGTGATATATTCCCGAAAATTACTTCTTGGTGCGTTCATAAGCTGATTAGGTGTTTCTTAGAGCAAGTATTGGTTCAAATCAAAACTTTCAATACTTTGATGAAGGTTATATGTGCCTTCATCAAAGTATTGAAATTTTTGATTTGAGTTGTTTTCGGCCATACCATTAATCGATCAGTTAGTTTACGCTCCTATTCGTTCATCTCTGGCATCGAGATAGCAGACGGGGGAACCAACATTTTCGATATGACCGTCTTAAAGTGAAAAATGGTTAAATAGATGGTTGAGAAATAATTCACTATAAATTGAGATGCACTTCATTTCAAATCAATTGTATGTTGTTGCAAAGAAAACACAAAATAATTTGGCACGTGTCTACCAAATTTTAGATTAAAGCTTTGTTTTTCGCTGAGTGATTAAAAAAAAAAAACAGCCATTTTCCAATTCAAACAATGTTATAGTTGAAATAACATCTGTATTTTTTTTTTGTTTAATTCACTCAGCAAAAAACTTCTTTCGAAAAAAAAAAATGAATGTCATTTTCTTGTTCAGTGACCCAAAATTAATCTAAAATATTAATTTTTGTGCAGGTAGGTAGAAACTTGCTATGAACCGAAAAAATTGTAAACTAATGTTTTTTAATTTCTTTAAGTGGTTGTAAGTTAAAGATTTTTCAAATGGTCGGAATGGAGTACCAATACCAATCTTCACCCTTCTAACCTATCAGTTTTTTTTTTTTAATTTGGTGACCATTGGCAATACCTTGGCCGCATCTATGTACCTACGTTTTTGAAATTTGTTTTTCTTCTAATCAACTGCGATGAAATTACTTTTCAGCTTAATACCTACATTATTTTGTTAGATTTTCGTTGTTAGCTCGTCAGAACCCTCGGTTAATTCTACTTATATTATTTTCAAAGTCACCGTATTTTTGTCCAAATTCTCTTACCATTATGTATAAATTCTTCTAAATGAATCCACAAAAAGGAGGTGTAATTTTAACTTTGTTAGGTAAATTAATTTCAGTTTACCCTCTTTTGTATTATTACTTTTTTTGTTGTGTATGAAACCTTATTTAATAAGCCTTAAATTAATACTAATTATGACATAATCCCATTTATTTGCCTTTCTTTTTCATCCGTTTTGTGTAAACCAACTCTTGTTTTTGTATAAAAACACCAACTCGGTGTTAATTCAATTAGATTTATTTTGTGCGGATACACCTGCTTTGCTTATGTAAATAAGATTAGGTTAATTATATTTTTTGTTTTTCTTCTTTTTCTTTTAACTAGCAATGAATAAAATTTCCTCCTTCATTTAAAAGTCACAAATATATTACTTCCGTCGCCGATTAATTTACAAAAAAATAATCCTATAAAAACAAAAGCTAACAAATTATGGAAAACAAATCAAAATTTTATGGAAGCACTTGTAATTGGGTTAATTTTTATACATAATAATTATTCTCTTGTGTTTTTTTTTTTCTTTTTTTCGATTGTATCAAGGGGAGGAGCGCATTACCCAAGAGATTTATAAATTTGATTGCCTCTACAGCAAAGCAAGACCAAAATCCACTGGAGATAAATTTGAGATACGAGTAGGTATTATATTCTTCTGGCAGGGATTCGTGTTATTTTTTTTTTTATTTTCTTCGTTTAAAAAATGAAAGATCCAAAAAAAAATATACACAAGTCAACGTCTGTCTCATCACTGCAGATCTCCCACGCGATAACCTGGTTAAATGTTAAATTAAAACAAAAAGAAAAAAAAAATCGTGTAATTGTTACACAGTGCTGTAATGAAAATTTTGATTCAGTATGAAAGGTCTCAATATTTAGAAAATTTTTATTACTACATTTTTCTTCACAGAAAAAAATAAATTAAAACTCATAACAATTTTTGATGAAATAATTACACTGATTTGAAACGAAAATCAAATCAAATAAAAAAAAAACAATACTTTTCGAAAAGATTTTGAACCCAAATCTGAAGTCAAAACTACCCTAGCACGTTACGTTTTTGAGATATGCCAATATGAACATGCCAAAAACCCTTTTTTTTCGGTACAATTAACGTCGAATTTCTTTACTGGTAAACAATTTATTACAAAAGCGAAATTTATGATAAAAAATAGCCTAATTTTCCATCAAAAAATTTGACGATGAATGAGATTTAATTTTCAAAAACAAATCTATATTTTTGGCAAAACTTTCGATGACCTGCATTTTTTTTAATAGTGTAATTAATTACTTGGGCCTAAGAAACATTGTAAAAACATATTCTTCTTTTTCAAAATGAAATCTAACTTTACTCAAAACATCACAAAAACAGTGTTTTTTAGAAAGTTTAAAATTCAATATCTCAAAAACTTTGCATGCTAAAGCAATTCTGATACTAAATTCAAAATCTATTAGAGTCAAAATTTTTTGCAAAAGTTTAATTTGGTTTCTGTGACCACTCTTTGCTGGCTGAAATTAATGTCTTTTACGGAAAAATCGATGTTAAAAATGCATTTTTTTTTTCAATTTTTGACAATGTTTTTCCCAATAACTGTATTTTTCCTTACTCTGTCTCAAAAAAGAGAATTTAATCAAAAAGAATCCAACTCAAAATTTTCAAAAACCCAATTTTTTTCGCCGTTTTTTTGGCTATTTTTTCAAAATAAATCCGCAAAAATAAAAAAACTTTATAAGTAAAAAATACGTACGTTAAAAGCAAGTTTCATAAAAGTCTAACTATTTTTGAAAAAGCTAAAAATAAAAAAAATCTTTTTTGGCATTTTTCACATAATTTTTTAGGTTATATAGAAAAATTGCCTGAAAAAAAGTTGTAGATCTTTTTACCACCTAACAGCATTAATTTTTCTCATAAGAAGGTCTACTTTTAATGGAAATCGTCAAAAACACGATTTTCGACACCCAGCCCACTTTTTTGCCCACTTACCCCCTTTTCCCCAATCTGTTGTTGGGCAATTAATGTTTCCCCTTTCACATACCATTTATTCTAAATTTTCCCACCGCCCTTATTCTGCTTATAATTTTTTCAACTTTTGCTCTCTAAAAAATGGAAAAATGGATTAGCTCTGGCCTATTAAAGAAAAATTGAGTTTTTCTTGGAGGGACCAAAATACAGTTTCTTTTTAAGTTTTATCCACCTTTTTTTTCAAAAACAAATGAACAATTAAAAAAGTGCTGCAAAATGTTGCTCATACGCCACAGTGACCGTGTATGTTATTTTTTTTTTTCAAAATGGATACAAATTACAAATTTACAGCTTTGAATTCAAAGTTTTTGGAGTACTATGCTCCTAGAATTTCGAAATTTTCGTTTATTTTTAAAGTTTTTAAGTTATTACTTTTAAAAGTTGCATCCTATAGAAAAAGATACAAGGCAGTAGATAAGATATTAAACACAAAACATTTGCACAGCAGTGTAGGGATATTTACATGTTTAGTATCGAGGGATGTCTTCTTTTTTTTTTGTTTTTGCCCATCAAATAAATGCTTGTTGCTGCTGTCAAAAAGTGTATCTTTGTATCATTTTACATTTTCTGAAATTAATTTCTCAGAGGAAATAACCATCATAATAATGATAATAATAAACTTGCCAAGACACATTTTCAACCATTTAACTTGAGAAACAGTTTTAGGTATACTTTATGGTGTGTATGTAAGTAAAAGGGCGGCACCAAAACAAAGTTGGTTGATGTTTATAGAGAGTGGAGGAGTTATAGTTATGCATTTGAATAGAAATTGCTGTATATACTTTATACCTACATAGAAACTGCAATTTAAAGTTTTGTCTTTCTACCAAACTACCTACATACATATTAAGAAGAGAAGCTTGTGATGATTATTATTTGACTTTATATACCACCTGGCTATAGTATGTAGCTATAGTATATTCGTATAACGAGAAAGTTATGGCACAGACTTTATTTTAAATTGCAATTTCAACACCCTTTTATGGAATTGAATGAACCTTTTCTTGGTTTTGAAATTTAGTGAAAGTTTATTCCTATAAAGGTGTAGTTTTATATTTTTTTGTATATTTTTTTCTTGAAACTAATGATAAAGTTATGTAAAATGAAAATTTCATCATTGACAGAAATCATAAAGTGAATTTAATTAAAGAAAAAAAAATAATGATAAAACTGAAATTACGAGATTCTTCTTTATTAACTGAGCATTCAAATTTTAAACGCCCATCAGGAAAAGTCCTTAGAGTGAAAAACATTAAATACTTAAATTTTTGTCAGCTTCGTTTAACTTCTCAGTTTGAAACGAAGTCACGCCTTTCAGGAAGTTTCAAAATGATTGTCTTTCATCTAGAATTTTAATCATTTTTGATGAATATGGAACTTATGAGTTAATATTTCAATACAAATCTCTCAAACACTTATAAAGTGTATTTTTATAAAAAAAAAATACAGTTGAACCAAAGACATTCATCTTTAAAAGAATAACTAAAAAAAAAATAGGAAGCCAAACGTGATTTAAACCAGCGATATTTGAGTGACCAGTCGCAAGAACTTTCTATTGAAAATGACTTGGAGTTGACATTGATATCGACATTTTTTTGTCTCTTCAGTACTAATATCAGAATGGTTATAATAAATCTTTTATATAGCAAGCCGTTCAGCTTCTAAATAAGGAGTAAAGATCCAGAGAACATTTTCTGTCAGATAGGTGATGTGTCAATTCGGTCGCAGTTAATTGACTTTAATTTTAATTACAAGCTAGTACTGCTACTCAGTACTTTAACTGCAAAATAAGCAGTAACAGTAAGATCTAAAATACTGACTATGCAGTAAATGAAAGCAGTTAATTGCCAAAAAGTTAATTAACTGTAGTACTTTTGATTTGTTTCAATCTTCTAGTCAGTAGAACGTTTTTTGTACTGTTCTTGATATTTTGTATTCTTTTAACTTAAAGTTACATTCAGAGCTCTATATTCCTACAAAAAAGTGTCATAAAAATGTAGCAGTACGCCTGACTAAAATTTTAAACACAACAGTACAAAAACTTTCTACTGATTAGAAGACTAAAATCAGTCAAATAGTAACTTTTAGTCAACTAACTGCTTTCAATAACTTTTCAGTCAGTATTTTAGTACTGAGTGTTGACTGTAGTCAAAGTACTTTTGTAAGTTAAAAGACTTAAGAAATTTAGTCTTTTTAGTCAATTAACTGTAGTACTGAAAAAAATACAGTTTTTGCAACTCTGATATCCACTAAGGTGTCATTGGTTGAGTTGATATTTATGTCGATGTAGGCGAATTCCTTGACTAAAAATGTATATGATTCTACTATCAGCAGTTCCGTTTTTTGGTACATCCAATAAACTGATGTTTGTTGAAATACTGGATAAGGAGGAGTATAAGGTATTGTTGCTTTTTCTAATAATTTGCTGATGTTGTTCAGAAGGTGAAGAGGCTTGGACTAAGATACCAAGTTGTTTGCAGTTTATTACTATTATTAAAACGTTGTTATAAATGATTCTAAAGAGTTACATCGCTTCTTGTGGATACCTTTCCGAAGCAAATTTTGCATAGTTTTATTGTGATCTATCAATTGGGTCACTTGCTGTTTTGCTGCTTTCGATTCTTACTTTTACATTGTTTTGCTGGAAACTCTTCTGAACAGTATTTGCATAGTCTGCTAAATAGTGAATGCAGAGTATGCTAAATAAATACCTTGAATTCGTCCAAAAACGCCGGATCTGAAATTCAGCTACGTGTGATGTTTCGCTCAAAGCAACTCCTTACTAACTTCACTACCTATGGCATCTGTTGATGTTGCTTCAATGTTATTGCTGATAAATAAGTTTTTGGACTACTATTGTTTTTTCAGTAAATCTGTTCTTCAATGCATAAGGACCATATTAAATAGCTCCCAGTCTCTTTTAGAACTGAATTTTTTTGTGTGGCTCAAGTTACATTGAAAATGAATGAAAAAATTCCGGGCAAGTCTACGGAAGAAAGGCAATTACAAAATTTCGGTACCTTTTTGTTAATTTTTTTTCCTATTTCGTTAATAACAACGGATGAGTGTAAAAAGTAACAAAACTTTGAGATTGGAAACCCTTCAACCAAAAATATAATCACAGAGGTTTTCAATAAATTTAAAAGTTTTTTTTTTCAAATAACTCGAACATACATCGACTTAGCACCTCTAATGGAAGGAATCTGATGATCGGGTGTGTCAGCCTGTGAAATAGCTGAAACCGTCAGCCTATGAATTTACGGGAAACACACACAGGTAGTTGTTGCTTCATTCATAACTTTTAATACAAAAAAAGGTTCCATTATATCAGAACTCTGTCAAATTTAATTTATCAACAGCAAAGTGTAGGTACTGCCAAAATTAAAGCTCCTATTTCTAAATTAAATGTTTAATTCTAAGTACCCTTCCCCAACAACTTCCACTGTTAGTAAAATCCATAATATCCACCCGATAGACCCACTGCTAATTCACTTAATGGTGACAAAACATACACAACAAGTATCCATACTTCCATTATAGGAACACCTATGTAATAATCTCTTCTATGATACCTTTCGTCCAAAGCTAACAATAGCTTCCCTTTTAAAGTATCTTAAAGATACAATTTATCGACATGTTCACGCTCTCACTGAAGAACCCAACCAAACGTATGTGTATACATAATATTCCACCAAATAGAAAAAAAAATACCCCAACAATAATAGTATCCCTCCATCAGCTTACTCTTTTGCCAATCCATAAAGAATGCAATTCGATAGCCTTAATTTCACAAAACAACACATACCCCATAACAACCGAAACAACTCGTCCGTTTTCTATAAAGCCATAAGATACTCTATCTTTCTACTTTATACAAAGGCAATTATATATCTATACCACCGCTAAACTATTGAAGAAAAATAAAAACAACAAAGACTAAATAAAGAAAAAAAAACGTAAATAAAGTATCTATGGGATATATGCAAGTAAAATAGCTTCTCCACATATGAGAGAGTATCTATCTATCTGTACGGAAAAAAAGCAAGTATCTGAGACTAAGTATCTCATATCTATCTCTCTTTCGGTGAAAAAGGCACAACAGACAGTGAATTGTTTGTGCATTATTACAATTGGCACGCGACTCGACTTTACTCTAGGAATGTCTTCATATAAACACACACACACACAAATAGCTATACACACACTCATGTGTGACTGACTCTCAAGAAAGACTTAACCAAAGTAAAAGACGACGACGACGATGAAGAAGAAAAAGTCAAAGAACATTAAACACACATGATACCCCCTCTGTCTTTGATAGTTCTTCAAAGAAGCCCACCAATTTTTTTCTTGTCTTCGTTCGTTCCTTTCGTTTGTTTTGTTGATTGAGGCCGAGCCGAAGTGTTCCAAGTGACGCATAGCCAATCCAACCCAACCCAACCCAACCTAACACACCAATCGAACTCAAACTTAGACTGCGTTAGCCAGTCTTTCTGAAGCCACTTAACGGGCTTCAATCGCAGCTTGTAGCTTTTCGATATTTTAGTTTGTCTCTGAGACGACACGCGAATCGACGACCAATTTTTCCGGATCCATTCGAAGAGTTATTTTATGCGAATTCAAAAGAAAAGGATTTTTGTTTTGCCTTTCGGAATTTTTTTTTGTTGTTTCTTTTCTTCTTTTTTTTTTTTTAATCAAAAAATCGGTTCTCGTTCGATGATGACGCATACCTTTTTGGCAGGTTTTGTAGTTCGATAAATTCGTCCGTCAACATCCCACACACTATAGTAGCCCGGTCCGTCAATGACCTTTTTTGAAGTTTGTTTTGTTCCTCGTCCTGTGTTGTTCACTCCTCCTTGTAGCCATAGTGATACCTTTGGCCAAAACGAAGTGAAATAACAGAAAGAAAAAAAGGAGTCAATACTCCTACGCGTCATTAAACGTTTTAGTCGTGTCGAAGTCGAAGTCGAAGTCAAATTCGAAATCCTGAAAAAAGTTGGAGCCGGTGTTATAGTGGCGGTGGCGGTATTGTCGTTGTTGTCGGTTGATTCCTTCCATAAGGCAAAGCGGGCGATTTGTTTACGTGACATGTGGTTTCCTGTAAAATCTGAATCTGAATCCTCACGCTGCTGTCGCCGCAGCCTTCGAAATCGCAGAAGTGGAGGAGAAAGTTGGATCACGCAAAGTGATTCTTCGTGATAGTGCAACAATGTGTTGTGTTTTTTTAATTTTTCATTGAAGAAAATAAAAAGTAAATCAAATTGAAAAGTGTCTCAGTCCCGTTTTTTTTTTTTTAATTTTTTTTTTCGCCAAAATCTTGGGAATTGAGTTCATCTTATTGGAAATGTGGTTTTTGGTGGATCTTTCTTCTGCCAATTCTGTGTTTAACCTAAATTTTGTGTGTGTGTTTTTTTTTTTGGTTAAAATTTTCTCGGTTTGGTGCTGCTGTTTTGTCGGACAATTAGTATGCTTCGTGGATAAGTTACCTAGATAGCGCATTTTATAGTCTTCTTGTATTTTTTTTTTTTTTTTGTGAATATAATGTGCCTTGAAGGTTCTGAGTAGCTTTATTTTTCTGCTACTTCTTCAGAGGTTGAGGAGAGTTATTTTCCGCACGGATTAAGCGTTCACATCGTCTTCGATTTTATGTTTTTGTTGTTGTTTTTTTGTTTTTGGGTTTGTTGTATCTTCTTTTAGTGACAAACGACGCATTCAGTGCGCTGGAATTTGCATTTCGAGAATTTTTATTCTTTTTTTTTTACAAATGTATCTTCTCCTCGAAATATATACGACGGCGACGACACTGTGTGTGAGACAGTATAGTGCATTTAAACGCGACAAATAAAAGTTTTTTTTTGTTTTTGTAAATTTTTGCATTGTGTGTGCCTTTTGCTGTTGCTGGTTTTTTTTTTCTGCCATTTATTTCCATCAGAGTGTCATGGAAGCACCTTTAATATGGCAATCACGTATGTATTTTTTTTTTATTTCTACTTGAATTTGTATATTTATTTTTATTTGTTTTTAGTGGAAATTTTAAAATGCTTTGTTTTCTGATTTTGCATTAGAAAAAGTCGGTTACAAAGAAATTTATATATCAAGTGCAAAAGAGTAAAAAAAAAGATTCCATGAAATGGAAAAATTGTAATTGTATCTGACTAAAGGATTAAGTGTGAGAATGTTTGTTTATTCAAGACGTGTGGAATGGAAAAAAAACAAGAGATATTTGTAGTGTTTAGGTTAAATGTGTACATTTTACTTCCATAGCATGAGTTTGAGAATTCAGTGAACATGTTTCTCTTTTTTTGAAGATTTTATCAGTCTTATCTCATTGTTGTCGGATTTAAAAAAAAAAAAAGAAATCATAGAAATTATTAGAAATGTGACCTGGATCGTTGGCATAGTTTTGGTTCACGAGTTCGATGTCGTCTAAAAAAATGAGCGGGACAAAAAGTTATTGTATGTCAAAATTAAATTGAAAAAAATATGCAAGGTGAAATTCTGAAAAGTTTTACATTTCCGAATCTCGCTGTAGTTGTTTTTATTTTCTCCCCTTTATCTATTTGGAGAGTTTCTACAGAACATTTCAAAGTTCCTAGTGCAAATGCTCCAATTTTTGTATAAATATTTGATTCGAGTATTGACCCAAATAAAAATTGGTCTTGGGGTGTACTGCTAGATTAGTCATTCTTAATAATAACGAGATAGCCAGCGGTTCATTTTGTAGAAAAAAAAATATATGTACATACACTGCTGGTCCCTTGAATAAATCCAGTGCTTTGTAAAAATTCAAATTGGTTTTTATTCGGACGCAGTGGCAACACCTGTCAACCAACAACACTTTTGAGACAAAATATTTAGTTTAATTGTCTAGAAAAATCAAATCTCTAGTAAATACATTCAAGTCACTAAAAGTTTTTAGGGGATAAAGCTGAAAAATCTGTCAGTAAAGTGTTGTTGACTTGACATGTGCTTCTCGGCCGACCCGACCCTCTACCTGCCTGAGTGAGTGGGTTCCATTGCATCGTTTGGCCAGCAATGCAATCGTTGCCTTTTCGAAGCGTATGACCAATCCACTGCCACTTACGTCTGCAAATAGTACTGTCAATGGATTCTTGACGTGTTCTTCTATAAAGTTTTTCATTACGGTTGGGCCAAAAAATCCTTAAGATGTTTCGTAGACACCTATTCACGAACGATTGCATCTTTCTTGTGACAGTTGTTAAGATTTTCGAAGTGCTGCACCCATACAGAAGCACGGATTCAACCTTGAAGCGGAACAGTCTCAGCTTGGTCTTTAAGCTTATAACGTTGTTTCTCCATATTTTGGACAGGATTCCGAAAGCAGCATTTGCTTTTCTGATACGGCTGTCGACATCTTGTTCGGTTGCGCCTTTGGTAGAGACAAAACTCCCAAGATATTGAAAGTCTTCTACTTTCTCTACCGGTTGTCCAGAAATATTGACTTGAACGGATGAGTTATTTCCGAGGCTGATCATTTTTGTTTTTGCCGTGTTAATTCAGTTACTCCATTATACTTCTGGTTTAGAAATTAGTTTTTCGATCTTTGTTCCTTTTTATTTTGAAAATCGTCAGAGCTTAAAGAAAATTACAAAAAAAAATTAAAGAATGAGTTATTATTTATCAAAATCTAGAAACAAAATTTTGAAAAGAAAAGTTTGAGCTATTTTCGAAAAAAAAACATTTAAATAAAAAAAAAAGTTTTCGAAGACTTTATTATGGCAACTCGAAACCTTTCGTTAAAAATCGTTGAAATCGTGTGAGTTATGGAGGAAAAAACAAAATTTAAAAAAAACAACAGCTTTATAGCTGTTTATAGCGGTTTTTGCAAAAAGTTGTTTCGATATAAAAAAAAATTACCTTCCATGATTTTTTTAATCGGAATCGTAGAGACCAGTTTCCAGAAAAATTGTATAAAGTCTTGGTTTAAGTTGCAAAATCTTAAATTTCATTTGTTGATTCGGTCAATTATAATAACGGTTCGACGCTTGATTGTGTCCTCAAGAAACTAAGCTATGTTAGCCCTTGAAGTCTTTAAATATAATTCAATATCTAAGAATAAATATCTAAGTATAACTTTGGAAAGACTTAATCCCCTGCTATAAGAACTCAACAAAAATTTGTGTAATAAAAACCATTAGAAGCATTCTTAAAATAATAAACTATTCGATTTTTATAAACCTACATTGCAAGTAAAGTTTTGGGTAAAAAAAACATGTATTTTGTATTCACAAGAATTTCAAAAATTCTGTTTTATTTTTCTCATTTTCTATATTTTGACACGATTTGAAAGATATTATGTACTTAAAATAGAACACGTTATGTCCGTTTAATTAATATTTAAAATTTTAACAATAAGTACTTATCTAATGGATGTTCAATGCTTTTCATATTAAATCAAAATGTTATTGTAGATTAACGTGGCTTTTATTACAACTTTATTTAAGCTGGTTAAAGTGGTTAAAAGGTATTAATTTAATCACCTTTTAACCAGCTTTAATAAAGTTAAATCAAAATATTAATATTCTGAACTATTGACCCATATACTGATTTTTTGGTTTTTAATATCTGTTTCAATTACATTATTATGTTTTTAATTTAAGTCTTTTTTTTTCAAAATCCTTCAAAAAAAAAAAAAAAAAAAACAATCTGTGCATTGATTTATTTATGTTTTTTTTTTAAATTAAATTATTATAAACTACAATTTTCATTACCAGAGAGAAATGTATGTATGTGTTTAAAAAATTAAATATTTACTACCTTCTGCATTCCATTTCATTTGTGTTATTACTTAATTCAATATGGAAATATTACATTCAATTATAAATTATGGATTCAATTTGAAAAGATTCTTGCGATTAATAAAAATGCAATGCACCTACCAAAATAATTTATTCATTTTTTTTTTCTGCAAATATTAATTATTTCAGATATTTCCACGGAAGTATTTCTCTTCTTCAATGCTCTGTTTGATGTTTACAAATTTCAATTTAAAATAATTACAGAAAATAATACTTTCGATTTAAACACCAGACGGAATTGTTTCAGATGAAAAATCATATTTACTCGAAAACTTTCCCGATTTTGATTGTTGATAAGAATTTCCAACCAATAATAAATTTGTTTTTATCATGTATGGCTTCTTTATTTATAAATATTCTTTTTTTTTTTTTTTTTTTGTTCTTTGGCAAATGAGTTCCATTAAAAGAATTGATTGCTCTATAAAAATGCATTGCTATCAGCAAGCAGAATATTATTGCTGATGGGTTGTCTATGTACTTTGTACTCTGTGCCATCATCATCATCATCATCACTACGAATAAATGTGTGATTCTACAATTCTACAATGGAATTGCTTTTGTTTGTTTGGTTGTTAAAAAGCATTAAGCAGAAACTTAGATATAATATACAAGACAATTTAAATGGCAGTGCAACAAACCGAACTCCCAACACACTATACTTGTTTATATTTTTAAACGCAAAGAAACAGATAATTTCTATTTTTAGCCAAGAAGAAAAAAAATACAAAATTATGTACTTGTAGTGATTATTTGCTCGATTGGTTTTTTGAGTAATAAAATGTGGGTTTTAAATAGTCGAGAACACACTTAAATGTTTCTTCGTTTTTTTTTTTTTTTTTTTTTTTTTACAAATTTTCACAAATAGGTTGTTGGACAAATTTCATTGCTCAAACTTTTCCGATGCATGGTTTGAAAACTTAATAATTGTGTTTTGCAAATATTTTAAAATTATGCAAATAATTCAAATAATTTTGACCCATGCAGGGTTTATGGGAAAAAAAACAAAGGATTTTTGGTATGTTTCAGAGTTTTATTTTGCCCTATACTCAGTATACTCAATAATTGGATATTTTTGGTAATGATACTAAAATACACTCCGTCTCACTTGATTACCAAAAACATCACAAAAACAGTCGTTTTGGGACGTTAAAAATTCGATATCTCAAAAACTTTGTATGGTAGAGGTATTCTGATACCTGATTCGGGTTAAGAGACTCAAAATCTTTTGCAAAAGTTTAATTTGATTTCTATGATCACTCTTCGCTGGCTAATATTACTGTCATTTACTACTATGAGGCTATTTTTTCAAAATAAATTCGTTAAAAACACAACAAAATTAAATTTTGCAAAAAAAAATTATATGAATGAAATATATACCAATGTACGTTAGAACCAAGTTTTATCAAAATCTAACTATTTTTGAAAAAGATTAAAAAAAAACAACAAAAATTGAAGGAAAAAGTGTTATTTTTTGTATTTAGAAGTTATATGTGGGTGCCTACCTCAATTTTATCACAAAAAGGCAAGTTTTTCTAATATTTTTAAACTCTAATTTTTTTTCTTAAATTTTGTCAAAATATTTGTAACCAAACCTTTTATGATAAAATTATTGAGGTATGACCTCTGAATATTAAAAAGTGGCATATTTTAGGTCATTTCCCACTATATCCAATTTGTGTGGACTATACTGAGCAGGGGGAAAAATAAAACTTTGAAACATACAAAAAAAAAAAAAAATCGTATGTTTTGCCAATAAAAGAAAAATCCTTAAGCCCCTACAGAGAGTATATGGGGTCAATATAAAAATCTGAACAAATTAGGGGCTTAAGAAAATCATATTTTCTTTACTATTTCGATAGGTTAAGTTTTTTGAATGAAAACCATTTTGTCTCCAATATGTTACCTGCCATACAACCGTGTTTTTTATTTCTGATTTCTTCATTAATGACTTTCTTCAACTTTTTTCTTTATGAAAGTGTCTTTAAGTTGCTGTAATAAAGTTTAGCCAACATTCAACTGTTTCCGCTAAAAAATTAAAAAGTTTAATCAAAATCATTCAAGTCGTTTTCAAGGAACCCCTATTAACTCAAAATTGTTATATCAAAAGTATATGCCTACTTGTTCTTAACGATAAATTCAAAACATAAAATAAACTTCCTACCAAACTTCAAGCAAATCTGTCGGCATGACAAAAAAAAAAAAACTGTTTTGGAATTCTCTTGTTTGTTTTGATTAAAACTTCAAACATTTTTTTTGATATGAAACCAATTCTCACCATATCAGCAAGTACAAATCAAGAGTAGGTAGTCGGTACCTACCCAGGAATAGGTAGGTACCGAAATTTCTTTTTGTCATTTTAATATATAATTTTAGGTTTTTGTTATTAATTTTTTTAAAACTGCATTAAAAAAACTTTAATCAAAAATTTTTATCAATCGGAGAAACTTTAGCTAAAAGTGTGATCCAGTCGTGCATTTAATTTTTTCGACTTTCCTTTTATGCAGCAGCTGGGTCACACGAATATTTCAGATCAACAAGTGCAGACTTATCTGCACGCATCAACAATATTATATAACCAAAAATGCAAAGAAAAATACTGAGCCAATTAAATTCATTTCCCATCGTTAAAGCCAAAATAAAACAATAAAAAAAAAACACAAACAAACATTTAAATTAAATAAACTTTAAAAATCTTTCGAGTGAAAAAACTGTTTCCGCTAATAAATATTTTATTTAACAACTTTCTCACCTAACTTACCACAAAAAAAAAAAAAAAAAACAAAACAAAAAAAAAAATGGGTGAACATAGTTGAATGGGTTAGCCTGGTGATGATAGGGCGCCATCGCTAAATCAACACTTTCACGTTAGTTTAGTTTTTTTTTTTTAGTTTAACAACCGCAATTGCAAATAAAAATATAAAAATAAACAAATTACCCACATTATTTGTTGCAACAATTCACTTACGCTTTTTTAAATTCTATTTGAACTACTTTCATATTGTTCTTCTCGCTTTATAAAGGACTTATAGTGGTTTTGAAAAACTGGGCCAGAAAAATCGTACTTTAAAGTATCACGAATGTTTTTTTTTATCAATTGATTAGTATTTTTGCAAAATTGCATGCATATGTGTGTTCTATTAGCATCCCCTCGCATACAAATACCTGCGACCTAGTCGTGCATTTTTATTTTCTATATTACCATCACGTTGGAATTTGGATTTGAGCCATCAAAATGATGCACCACCATCAGCAATAAAAATAAAACACTTTCAAGTAGATAAACTCTATATTTGTTGATTTAATTTATCGAAGTTTGTGTCGCTGTCGCTGTCGCTTCCACTAACTAACCCTATTTGGATAAAGTCCATTACCCATTGTGTTGGTGAATTTTAATTAGTAATTAATTAAACAGCCAAATTGTTTAACACACTCAATTAACATCCAAGCATCCGAGCTTCAGAGCACCTACGACGAGTATCTCATATTCGGACTCTCTCACTGACATACTCGCATTGGGACAGGACGACAAACACTTATAATTATATTGCTTCACATTCGATAATTTGGCATAATTTATTGAATCACTGCCAGGGTTACGTGTTCGCAGCGACATGATGCATAATAATGATTAAGTGATTGATTGATGGATTCGGGGGGGGGGGGGGGGGGGGATCTATTTAGATGCGACTATGTGGCTATTTGATGTGTTATCAACTGGTTTTTGGAATGAGACTTAATGTAGCGACTAATAAACTAAACGAATTCAAATGAACATCTAAAGATAACTAATCACTAAGTGAATTGTTTGAAAGATTTAAGCTAATTTTGTAGGTATTTATATATTTTTGTGTTGTTTAAAATATTTTTTTAAACTGAAAACTCGAAAATGTTGAGTTTAAATTTGGATTTACAGCACCCCAAAATAAATATAGAAGTCATGTTTTATTGGTTGTTGGGTAGCCAGCACAGTCAATTTTAAAGGAATAATAAAAACAAAACAAATGCTGGCGAAAAATAGGCTTGTAAAAAGCAGGTCTTAAAGTTTCGAAATATTGAAATGAAGAGGGCGCAGGGATGTGTTCGTTGATTGTTATTTGTTAATAAAGCACTTTTTATCAAGTCAAAATTAGAATGCTTTCATGGTAGGTAGTGATTTAAATTGGTGTTCAATAAAAGATATGTTGGTACTTAAAATAAAAACATAGGGTTGCCATTTTTAAAATGGGTACATCAACGTGGCAACCCTGTTTGAACGAGCAACACTTAATGCATCATAAATTTTTGGAAAATATTAATATTGCCAAACGAAAGTCAAAAATATGAAAGAAATTAAAAAAAACTAAGCTAATACTGTAAAGCTCAGATTGCGGTAACCCTGTTCGACTGAAAAACACATTTTGGTGGATTTAATGGTTGACTTGTACATTTAATTTTAGCCTCAACAAAAAATGTCGGATGCCAACTCAAAAATGGGTATAAGTATACGGTAACCCTATTGTTATGCAAAAAAAAAATTATTAAAATCACTCATTTTTCAGTCAAAATCTACCATATTTGACAAGGTTGAAAGCTAAAGAGATACCAAATTCTACATGGGGGCTCTCTTCTATCGAAAACATGAAACGGCTGCCAAAATGGGTATAATTATACGACAACCCTATTTGAATTACTAAAAAAACGTGTGTTTTAGTGTTTTTTGCATTCAAATACCCATTTCGGAGTTGGCACCCGACATTTTTTTGATTCAGGCAAAAATTTTATGTACATTTTAACCATTAAATGCACACCAAATTTTATACTATTTTGTTTAAATAAGAATTATTTGAGTGTGTTTTTTAGTCGAAAAGGGTAACTTTATTTTTTGATTTTTTCCCCATATTTTTGACTATTGTTTGGCAATATTAATATTTTCGTTTTTGAATAAGTCAAAATGTTATTTTTGTTCAAAAAATTAAGTTAAGAATCATTTGTATTTTTTTCAATGGCCTTAAATATTTTTTTTTGAACCATTACCATTTAAATTAATTTGTTTATCAAAAATAGTCAACTTACAAAAAAAAAAGATCAAATCAAGCATTTTACAAATCTGTTGTTAAAAACTAATAAATCAACCACTTAGCAGCTGACTACAGAGATGACAAATATGCCTACTGATTTTTATTTCGCTATGATTTAAGTATAATTTATCTTTATTAAAAAAATAAAAAAAAAAATCTCCAACAACAAGGCCAATAAAAAAGAAAAACTTTGATACAAATTGTAAACATTTTAACAAAAGATTGATCAAAAGAAACTTAAATTTCCTTAATAAATAGACAAATTGCAAAGAATTTAGTGTTTTCATATAAGTTGCTGTCTTATAGCCGATAAAAATTTTGTTTTGTTTACTTGATCTATTCACAAGATCGTTTTCTGCAAACAAAAAAAAAAAAAAACATACGAAAATTCCAAGAAATTGTTTATTGTGGCTTTATTTTTTGTTTAACCTTAAACCAATGCAAACAAAAATAAACTCTATTTAAGTGCTTGTGCTTATAGTATAAGATAATATGTTGTAAAAGCATAAATACATTTTACTGAGGTCAATTTTTAAATGCACTCCTAATGTTCCTTTAGTTCAAAAACCATTTACAAAACTTGACCTTGAGCAAGGTTAACGTTAAAATAAAATAAGCGATGGCTTCCAGACGTATGACAATGTATATTAGCGGCTGCATTATTCTTAAAAGAACCAAGCCGGATGCCATCAGAAAATTTACTGCTATAATCCAGGACCGAAAAATACCTTTGTGTAGCCTTGATAGCTTCCAGTAACTGCTTGCTAAACTACGTGTAACTCGTTTTAGTCATAAGGGCTTTGTATTCTTGGTTCCTTAACTGCACCTAGTCGTTGCAGTGATCGGATTTCACGTAATTGCAAACTCATTTAAGAACGAATTTTATAGAACAAAAATTAAAAAAAAATGTATGAGAATAGAAAGTTTAGGATAGGAGAAGGGGGCCGTTAGGTAATGCAAAAAGAGAGCGCAAAAGAATTCGTGTTTACGTATTTATAGATTACGTCGCACGTTCCAGTAAAAGAAATTTACTGCATCTTCATTCGACACGTAGACTCTAACTTGTTTTTCTATGCTGCTTGAAAAGCTATGAACTAAAAGGTTTTTTTCGTTGCTTTCTATCTTTGCTCAAGTTTCTTCGGAAAGATAAGCACAGATAAGCGAGACCTTCTAATTTTAGAC
The DNA here is from genome assembly GCA_948107695.1 of Meliscaeva auricollis. Classification (NCBI taxonomy): domain Eukaryota; kingdom Metazoa; phylum Arthropoda; class Insecta; order Diptera; family Syrphidae; genus Meliscaeva; species Meliscaeva auricollis. The sequence goes on from OX403618.1 coordinate 79,969,940, forward strand.
ATGAAAACATTTGTACAGCAAGTTTTTACAGTCTGTCTACTCCTTAAGATTGTCCTTGCAACACTTAGAAGCTCCCCAAAAATCATACTACTAAACGAAGTTTTTATAGTCGAATGCCTAAATCTGGGATGGTTTTAAGTGCCTGCAGACTTCTTTTTCATTTATTGCGTTCAACAGCCTCACTTATCAGTACAGCATTTATGTTTCGTTCGACGAAATAATTATCCAAATTTGATGTCCAGGATTAAATTAACATTTACTTTTGACGTACCTGTTCAAATAATTGAGATGAATCTCCGAATGTTTTTACATTGTTTCAAGCAGAGTAAGTTTTTGTTTTGTATCAGCTAACACAGCTGAAAAATCATTCCGGGAACGCTTCCTTAACTTAAAAACTGAAATTTAAGAGGTAAAAAATACACTAAATTCAATTAAATTTAGCTACCTGTGGTAGCTGAAGTGGTTATTCTAATTAAATTTGATATATAAGGAGCGTACATCAATTAGATTCATTTCGGGAACGCCTGTTATGAATAAAACACGCGCTCATGTGTTAAGTTTAGTTATCATTTATTAGTTCATAAACGGGCAGAGATCAAATTTTTTTATTTCTCAATTAAATACCACTACAGTATAACCTCAAAACTATTTCGTTTGCTTTTGTTAGAAAGAAAATAAACGATAATAATGATCAAAACCTCATTTTCAGGAACGTCATTTCCGGGAACGCTTTTGGGCTATAAATGAGTTATACAGTATTCTCAAAACAAATCTGTATATTTTTGGTATTTTAAGTCAAAATATAATGCAAATGTGGCTTAAATATGGAGTTTTATCATAAAGTTTGTAAAAAAAAACTTGAAAAGGTTATCTATTTCGTAGGTATTCTGGAATAGTAGAAAAACTATTGACATAGTTTTTTGACCACCACAATTGTTTTGAAAACATCCATCATTTTCTGGCGGCTTTATCATTTCTGGGAATGCTATTTAATGTATTTTAAAAAGCAACATCATTACACAAAGTTGTTTTTTTAATAATTTGGACAATGACATTTCCCACCTCCATGTCAAAAGTTTAAAGTGAATGTAAAAGTTTTGTTTGAAAATCTCTACCAACTTTACCCCCTAAACTATTATTTTGAAAACCTATTTCAAATAAAGCATCGAAAGAAAATGAATTATATTTATTCTCGATAAAAGAATTTTCTTCTTTGAAAAAAGAAAAGTTCATGGTCTTTGGTTTGTGTGTGTGTTTTTTTTATGGAAAATTAATTTTTGTCTGTTCTTAAAGTCAAATGTCATGTTTTTTTTTGTTGTTGTTGCTATTTTGTTTCAGAAGAGTATCGTTTTTTTTTGTTTGACATTCAGGTTCATATTTCATTGATAAATGTCTATTTTTCTTCTGTTTTGTGTCTTACACATAAAAATTTATTATTAATTCTTAAAAAAGAAATCAAACTGAAGAGACAATTTATAAAAAATATTTATTTTAAGAATATTAAATATACCGTCTACTCTAGCCAGTTTGGGAGGGGAGAACTTTTAAGCGATCATGATTCATCATAAATCAGAAATGACTAATCGAAATTCATTCAATGTTCGACAAGGACATGGCTTGTTTAGAAAATGTTGTTCAAAACTTATTTTTAGAAATCAAAATGTACAGTTTTTTTTGTTTTCAGTATTTTTTTTTTTTTTAGGATAAAATTATGTGCAAAGCAATTAACGGAACGATTTTAGTATGTTCTTCAATTAATGAGATGAAACTCTTAAAAGTTTCTATGTTTTTAGTTTACCTTGGGGAACGATAGAGAGGGTACTTGAAAAATTCTCTCCATGACCCATTTGTTCAGATTGAAATCAGGGAAAGTCACACAAATCTATAGGGAAGTCTGAATATTTGAATTGAATTCTTTAAATTTCCCTCAAATGGAGGTACTCTATTTCTTTTCTGTAGATCGACTAAGAATGTCAAATTCTACGTTTTTATTGATATATTCTATGTTTAAATGAATCCATAAAACTTGTTTAAGAAAACAAAAAAAAAAAAAAATAACTTAATACCCAATTTTAAACAAAAGAAAAAAAAACTGCAAACTTGGCAATGTTGTGACGCATCGGATATGCGGTAGCCGCGTATAGATCGTCAAAGTGTTAACAAGTAATCGTCAAATTATGGCAAGTTCTGTTTTTTTTTTATTATTTATTATTTTAATTATTATTTGCACGCTCGGGTTAATGCACTTGGAATGGGTTAAGTGACGATTTGCCTGAGTTGCTTTGTGCATATAGCGCGCATTCACGTTATATGCCGACACATCATCAGCTTGAAATTGCTATTCAAGTAGACAGATACGCCACTGAATTAAAAAAAAGATAGATTTTCCGGGTCTTCTTGCCTTACCTCTCTCTTTCTCTCTCTCTCCCTGCCCCTTCTCAGATATAGAATTTTACAACACAAAAGATTCTCAAGATTTGTAGTTTGTTTAGTTTTTTTTTTTAGTTTTTTTTTTTTTATAGGAGGATTGCAGAGGCTTGACTCGTATGGAACCAGTTTTTTTTTTTTTTTTCTAAACTTAAACTTACCATTGGAGACCTGGGCCAATCCAATGAATACAATTAACTTCATCTGATGAGACAAATCGTCAGCAATTTATAACGAAGATTGTGATTGAGTAGCTTTGCCTATATAAGTTGGTATCCGAGTGCTTTGGCGCATTGGTAGTGTTTTTAAATGACAACAGCATTCGACTATATACAAAATGGTATTTCTAAAAGGCTGTAAAAAAAAATTACTTATTTTCTGTGAGCTGATGAATGTGTGCCACAATCATCCCCGCACATCACTTGAACGTGTGAGTAAATTAACACTTTTTTTTCGCTCAACACTTTTAGCTTAAGGACAGCAAAAGTGTTATAGCACTGAGTTTGAGATTAGAAGACGCAACAGATACTTAAAAACGCGTAGCTTTAGATAAAAAAAACTTAGATGAAATGTAGTCACGTCGTCGTGTGTCGTCAGAAAATTTTAATTTTTTTTTTGCTATAAATGACAAGCCCACTTGAGAGAATTAAAGTTTTTTTTTTATTACTTGAAATTGGATGAATTGTTCTAGCAACTTATGCATCGTGTGGGTTTGGAATTTGTTTTTTTTTTTTGAAGTGTGCTTTAAACTTATGGGCATGAGAATATTTATTTTTTCTTTATCAAGAGCAATCATTAATTTATCAAGAGCAATCATTAAATAAATTAGAACAACTCAAAAGATTAACTCATTTGAGAAGCTTATAATAATAACACTGGTCTGCAATGAAAATCGCCTTCAAACCAAACTATACTTTCCTAAAGAACCCGAATCTGAAGTCAAGTCATATTTCCATTAGATTCTAACTTTTAATACCAAAATAATGCAGATTTGTTTCGAGAATACCAAATAACTCATTCATTTCCCAAAAGCGTTCCTGAAAATGACGTTCCTAAAAATAACGTTTTGATAGTTATTATCGTTTAGTTCCTTTCTAACAGAAGCAAACAAAATATTTTTGAGATTTTATTGTAGTGGGATTGATTTTGCATCATTACATTGTCAAGAAATTATAATTTTAATGTTATTTCATACTAAAACACGCGTTCCCAAAATGACGCTTAATTGATGTACGCTCCCTTTATATTAAATTTAATTTCAATTACTACTTCAATTAGTTTATTCATGCAGAAAAATATCAATGCAACGATAAACCAATTCTTTGACACACCGAAAAGATCATTTGCTGCGCTATCTGCATGTTAGATGAATAAAAATTTGATATTTTGTCATTGTAACTACAGTCAAGCATTTTCTTTCGGACAACTTTTATTTGAATAGAAATAATGAATCTTCTAATTTTTTTTTTGTTGCTAGGCACATGAGAATTCTTGAAGTAAATTTTGCATTAGTAATGTTTAGAATGTTATTGGCTAAATTTAATTGATTTAAGTGTATTTTTTTGTCACTTGAATTTCAGTTTTTGAGTTATGGAAGCATTCCCGGACTAATTTTTCGGCTACATTAGATGGAATCAAACAAATACTCACTCTTTTTTAAAATAAGTTAGTACATTCGCAGATTCATCTCAATTTTTTTTTAACAGTACGTCAGAAGTAAAATTTAAGTAAATGTAAATGCCACATTTTTTTTTAAATAAAAGCCTGCAGTATTTTTCATACAAACTTCAAACAAAAACCTTCCAAAAATGGCACTTTTGTATGGGTAATACCACGATTTGCATTTTTGTTCAGTGTTTCAATGAACAATGGTACTGATTTTCATAATAAAAGGGGGGGGGGGGGGTTATCCAAATTCGGAATTCTTTATTTTCAACAATTTAAATAAAAGTAAATCTTTACATTTTTTTGTAAAAAAAATTTGCAACTTTACGGATATGTTTGAGATGACTTATGGAATTCATACGGTCAGTGTTTTTTTTTTTATTTTTTTTTGTAAAAAAAAATAATTTTTCAAAACAAATCTATACTGTTAACGTTTTTTTTATAACCCTTAAGTATTTCATTTAGTTAATTTATTTATCATTAATCTACGATTTTTTTGAAACAAAAAAACTAATGATTTTTTTTTTCTTTTCTTTTCAGGTTCGTGATTTCAATCTTATGACTCCTTAAATATACTAATCTTTGAATCTTTTGAATAATATATGTACTTTTGCAAACTTTAATGTTTACAATTTCTTTGTTTACAAAAACAAAAACAAAACTAAACCAACAACAAAACCAATGTCAGAATTAAAATTTAAAAAAAAAAAGAATATCTTATTAGAAAACTAAAAACATTTCAAAAACACCAAATTGTCTATTTCCTCATTTGAAAAGTAATTAAAAAAAAAAAATTCAAAAATAAAATTGCAACTGTCAGCCACTTTTCAAAAGGTGGTATAAATTCATAAACACTTCTTGATCTTCAAATTAACTCAAACTAGCAGCACGTGTAGTTTATTTTTTCAAATAATTTATCCCCATAAATGTTGTAATTAAAATAAAAAATGTCTTTTGATTTTAAAATTGAGATATTTTAAAATTTTCTTATTATGTGGGTACACTATGGCGTATACGTCACATATTTTTTTTTGTTCCACCCTCCTCTTATTTTCAAGTTTATAGAAGAAGCAAAAATTGTTGATTTTTGCTCAAAAATAGCTCACCACAATTCTATAATATTTAAATGAAAATACATTTTTGACCACTACATTGACAACAGAAGAAAAAAAAAATAAATTCATATTTTGGAAATACCTAATGATGTACATAGGTAAGAAGAAAATTCTAAGGCGCATCTTTCTAGGTGACACCCACGGGTAGCGCGTCTTAGTTGTTCAGTTCCCAATTTGGCTCAGAATTCATTTAGTGGTTTTATTTAATATTGTTGCATATAGATCTGTTAAATGAATTATTATCTATTTTTTTTGTTTGATTTTTATTTTAAGTGACGAAAAAATAAATAAAATTAAAAAAATAAAAAATTAAACTAAAAATAAATCAGTGAAAATATTCTCTTAATTCTTATAAATAAATATAAAGTTTATATAGAAAAGTTTTTGTTTTTCTGAAAACAAAAAATTGTTTGTAAACAAATAAATATAAAAATAAAATTGCAAAAAAAAAAAACATTGGATATGTACGGATCTACGCCCGCAAATAAACATTTTGTTTATTTCAAAAATATAATTACCAGCAACAAATGTGGAATTAACATAACCAAATGACGTCCATGACAATGAATATGGTTTTTCTGAAGGACTTACGATCGAAAATTAAAGGATATATTCATGTATGTGTTTTTTTTTTTCTTATGACATTTTTAAAACATTAATTATGGTTTCTGTGATTTATTTTATTTATTTGGAAGAAAAAACAAAATATTAAATATTGCAAATTAATTAGAACTTATAATATATTGGAGCCTTACTAAATATAATTCATTCTTTAAATTTAAACATAAATAAGTAATAAAACCAAAATTACTTGGACTGTGACCAAGTGACTTTTAATAGCATTTAATGCAAGGAAAATTTTATAATGTGTCAAATGTTATTTTTTATTGTTTTTATTATTTTTTTTATTTTAAAATATTTTCTTTTTTTCTACAAATGACGTTAGTGAAATATTTTTATGTACTCTAAAGGTACGACTTTTTTTTTAATAAATTTAATTTTTCAACGTTTTTATTACTTCAGTCATTAAAAAACATTCTTTAGATTTAGATTCAAAAAGCAAGTTATTTAAAAAAACATTGATTTATCGCATCGTTTTTTTCTTTAAAACGAAAGAAAATAAATTGGTCAATAGTGATCAAAGTTACTGACAATTTTCAAAAATATTCAAAATTACGAAAAACCATTTAATAAATTCATCGATATGGGTAATTTTGGAATGCTGACGACGCGAATAAAATGTTTGACAGTCATAGTATCTAACAGCTGACTGACATTTCAAACAAAGTGAAATAAATCTTTCCAATGATATATTTTCAATTTCCTTTGTTCCACTGACAGAGTTGCATACGAAAAACTTTTTCGTGTCCATTTCAAGCAGGAAAAAGAGGAAGGCTGGCTCCTTTTCTCTACATAATTTTTCTGACCATCAGGAAAAAATATTCAATTTCATACATTTTCAACTTTTACTGATGCGTTTTCCCTGATCGCTATAACTGGTCCCTTTTGAGAAAATTCCTCCTTCCATCTGAACGCATAAAAATAGACTCATATTTTTTACTAGTTGTTTTCCTTTAACAGACCTGTAAAATGGTTGGCACGTTTATGTTATACAATTTTCGCATAATTTTTTGATAGAAAAAATGTTTTGTTTACAAAAATCTTTTTGTTAAGTTTAAAAAATAGTGCGGCAATTTCTAACCGGTAACTGTGAACGGTTTTGAAAAAAAAAAAATAATCCAAATGAGAGCAGTTTGGAGTTCCGAGATAATTTGCTTTAGTTACTCGACTATAGAATCAATAATAAAAAGATATCAAAAGCATATCATTAATGAAAGGGTGTTGTTTTTTTTTTTTGTATTAATTGGACTCTGTATTGGAATCTTTGACTCTCTACTGGGTATAACTATATCTTATTTTGGCTTTGATCGTGCCAAATTGAGTCAAACCTGTTCGGTTTTTGTATTTGCTTTCATTTGATACTTTAGTCTTAAAGATCGAATGAGAATATTCAATTAAATCTTATTACATAAAATTGGTCACTACGGCGTATGCGTAACATTTTTCATAGAAAAAAAAAACTTTAATAGCTAAAATAAAATTAGTATCGCTGACTAATTAATCGAAGCACATTAATATTTTTGTAAAAGCAATCCTTAGTTATAATAAAATTTAGTACACAGTAGTAAGACTTTTTTTAGTACTCAAACAATAGCGGGTTGGATACTGTGCTGTTTAAGTGTACTGTTTAAGTGATCAAGAAAACAAGTACTGCATATGCAAGAATTTTTTATTTAAAGATTGTCAATCTCGGTACCGTTTAGTGAGTGGAAATTTCGGTAAATAATTAAAATAAGTCTCCAAAACATTGAAACAATCCTAACAAGGCTGTATTCAAAACCATGATAATTGTAACGAGTTAAAATTAAAAAAAGAAATTAAAAATTAAACCAACTGTTTTCAAATTAAATTATTTTTCCCTATCTTGTTTTAGTATCAAGAAGTTATCCTACTTCTTCTAATAGCTTTAAATTCAGAACATCTTATTCTACTTTTTTTTTGTTGTATTTCCTCAACTTAACCTAGATTGTACATCTCAAAAATTTGACATCTCATTATAATTTCCTTCAAGTTCTGCAATTAACTTTCCACTCACAACTGGTTCCGAAGAAATAAAAGAAATTTCTTCTAATTCCTAAATTGACTTGGTGTAATTCTTAAACTGATTTATATACCTGATCTTGAAGTAAGTAATAGTCAAATGCGGTAATGTTGTTTAATTTGCAAAATTATAAAATGTATCTTTTTGTTTTAGTAAAATTTAAAAAACTGATTGACTAAAATAGGTTTTTGACCTTGACTCTTGAACAAAATTTCAATGCCTCGTTTCTTGTCTCAAATAATATATATTTACCCATTCTTTGTAAAGATCAGAGCAGTATGCCAAACTGCTGTATATAAAGCGAGACCAAATCCACAAGAGACCTTTACTAGCTGTGATTTCTAAACCTCTTCTATTGAAGATGCAGCCGTAACAGTCAATGGACACTGTTCAGCAGTAAAATTAAATTACTTATTCAGAAATGAATCATGAATTCAAAAACAAAATTATATCGTCTAACTTCATTATAAAAGGTGGTAACAGTATCAAGCTTACGAGTAGGTTAAGCATCATAATCATCATTAATCATCAGTTTCCTTCTAATTCCATCAAAACCTTCTTTTTTTTGTTTGTTTTATGTCTTGCACATAGAGAAAGTGGCATTTAGCACCAATTAAAGGTGGAACCCTCTGGAATGTTCCAATGTACTTTCATTATTGTAAGTTTACAACAACAACTTTTTTGCGGGGTCTTTGGTCTTTCGGTCGTCCTCGTCGTTGTGTGTGTCGTCGTCACATAGTCTATAATGTGCATCGCCTATCTAACAAGTCGAGTCGATTTAATCGGCCGCTAAATGAGAGACGATTACACCTACCTCCAGGTTAGGCGTATGTAATCATAAAAACAACACCCAAGACCCGAACCTATCCCATATAAATACATGAGAATCCAAAAAAAAAAAAAATAAAGAATATTTACACTCAAAGAAGCCAAACAAATGTTGTTTATTTGTTGTTGTTGTTGGACATTGATATTAAACTATATGACGACATCAAACAAACGGACAAACAACATTTTAAAACCCTGTTTCGGCTGTGCCATTTCCGGACTCCAGAGTGTATTATGGGTGATACATTGGTAACAAACAGCTTAAGCTTATATTAATACGTGTGATTGCTATGGGTGTTGTTGTTGTTGTTGTTTTTGTATTTGTTTGTTACTTTTAGAGAAGTTGATTTCTTGTCCAGTTTACGTCCAGTGTCCATTTGGTGTCCCAAGTAGGAATTGTACACATTGTAAATGGTAGCCTTACCTGGTGTGCTTGCACTAATGCCTGCCACATGGCATGGAATAGCGAAGTCTTTTTAGAAATTTATACTTGACTGCTGCTGTGATGGTGGTGGGCTTTGGATTTATATGTTTTTCAAAGAAATCGAATGCACTGAAAAAAATAAAAATAAATAAAACTTAATTAAAAAAAAAAAACACACACATTTTGAATAATTTTTAATTTGTATAATTATATTCTATCGAAAAAGTTTAAATTTTGTATTAAATAATGAAGAAATACCAAAAAAAAAAAAGTCATAACTTTTTTTCAGACCGATAATTGGGGTTGACTATGGTCACATAGGGAAAACTTTTTGACTTTCTCAAAATAGGAAAATTTTTGTAAATTTTTTTGGCTCATATGCATTTAAAGCTGATTATAGTTTGTCTTCTAAAGGGTCATACTGGGCAATTAAATATGTGACTTACACTACATTGAAACAAAACTCACACAAAAAAGCTGTTCTACCTTCCGGTGCTGTAATATTTGAAAAAGGCAGAGATTTTGTTTGTCTTTGATGTGCTGTGACTTTTGTGACTTACCTTTATCATATCTTCTGATCCATATCTTCTAGCTTCTGATTCTTTAAAATGTTACCTTCTCTATCTGCTTTTGCTTTTTCTTTACTGCTGTTTTGTATGCATCTCAAAAAAAAATAGAACAATCGAACCATTGCATTTAAATGATATACATGCTGTAAATGACTACATATTTTATGTTAAATTCTACTGAGTGACTGACACTACAACAATATTTAAAGCAATTGAAGAATTATGAATAAGGTTCATACATTTTTGATGTTGTCATCATGTATTTAATTCTATCAAAAAGCAAACTTAATTTTGTGAAGTAAACTTTTACTAAAGTTAGACAGATTCTGTGACTTACACTACAACTGCACACTGTAAAAAGTATTGTTTTGCGGATGGCTTGCAACTGTAGTGTGTAGACTATATATTAACAAACTTTGGACATACTTTTGCCTGCTCTCAAAAACAAAGAAAAAAAAATTGGTTGACAAGTAAAACAACCAACATATATTTTTTTGTCAGTGTAGTCCTCATTAGCCAGCAAACATAAAGTTCAGACCAACAAATCTCGTCTTTCATGTCTGCAAATGGTTATGCCCGGTTTAACAGCGGTAACTTTACACAACACGTATTCTTTCATCTTGTCTTGGCCATTGTCTGTGTCTATGACCGCCTCCTTGTAATCTTTTTCTTATATGTACTCTCTGGAGGCGTAAATATCTCGAAAGCCGCCACAGCTTTGTGTTGCCTGATTGTCTGTCTTTACCTGATAACTTGTATAAATTCCCGACACTAACAAACTACTACCCATGTGTCAACTGTTTTACACGAATGGTTACGAATTTGTCAATTCGCTACGATTTGTATGATCTCTCTTCGCTCTGTAGGGAATTCCCGGAACTACACGCACACAAACACTTTTTGTTCTTCTTCTGCTGTGTTCTCTCTAGAAATTAATTAGCTCGCCTTGGCCTTAACTCTCCTGAGGAATTTAAAAGAGGCACCTCCAGTCTCATATAGACACATGGATGCCATTCCATGCCCCATAAGGCACCCATCGCACTCGCATCAACTCACTTTTCTTCTAATCTGGCGGACGACCGACGCGACTATGCAAACTCTGGCAACTTTAGCTGCTAAACAAACTTAAACATTGTTAAACTCGTGAGTGATGGCGGCGCGACCACCAAAAAATTCCTGAACTGCTGTCTATGGCGTTTATCGTTTACCGCTATGCTTGGCTGGTTAGGTTATGTTTGGGGTTAGGTGCTGTGTTCATTTTAAAAGATGCAGCCGGAGTAGCCATCATTGAGATTATTATGAAGCACGCTTCGGTCATTCATCCGGCTGCAGCTCGTTGAACACTTTTCTAACATCTGATGCACAATAAAGACGTCAATCAGTCATGGCGGCAGCAACAGCAACAGCAGAAGCAGCAGTAATCAAGCTTCTAGTATGCATGGAATCCTTTATGGAATTTTGTCGACATTGAACAGTGGGACCAAGACGATTGAAATTTGGAGGAGATTGCCCATATAATGGCCATTTCAAAATTACGAACTTAGTCATATGTTTCGAAGCATAAAACGTTTTTTAAGTCAGTTTTTGCATTGAACTTGTAGGAAAGCAAACTTTGGATAATTTTCAAATTTGGATTCCATTGTTCCACTGTAGGTACTATGTCGTGCTTAGATTGTGAAATGAATTGAAGTTGGTGTCGGTGTACGTCTCTTTAGCTGAATTTTAGGGGGGCCAAGCCAACCAACCAAACAATGAACGAACACGGACAGACTACTTATCATTTATTCGCTGGAAAATTATACTCCATGGTCTGTTTTTTTTTTTCCTAGTTCGTCTCCTGATGGCGGCATTGGGTTATCTAGTCTTTTTTTGACAATAAAGCGAGAAGCCAATTCATTTTCATTGCTTTTGATGAGAGCAATAAAAGTTTTGGAAAACTTTGTTTTTTTTTTCTTCTTTCTCCTTTTTATTACCTACTTAAATTTTTAATGAAATTTTTCGGCAAAGCTAGATGTGAGAGATCTAAAAAAATAGAACTATAACTTAACTTCATTCTTTTAACCGTCTTGTTTCTAGTTTTCCACTTTTACGGTACATTCGTATATATTTCTAACAATATCTTAAATTTCATCCGAGGGTTACTTCTTAGAATTGTTTGCTCACAAAAAAAGAATTTGCACCAGTTTACAGTAGACTTTCCCATACAAAAAAGAGCTCTTTTCAAAAGCTAATGTCCCAAAGCCGTATAATTTACTGTTCAGTACTATTTATTTGTCATTTAAAAGTCACAATTCTTGTTGGAGAACTGGCAGAATTTGCCATGGTATTTCACATACTCTTCCTAAAAACTAATACAATCCATTACTGTCTCTAGCAGAAAACTAGGGAATAAGCAGTAGTGGGTCCACGATTTACAATTAGAAGAAGGGGATTGTGAAAAGAAGCAAGTAGATATCTACTTTCTTACTCCCGTAACAACCCAGAGATGGATCGATGAGCAGTTTACGGTATTTGGTACGCAACCACAGAAAAAGAGGGCTACTGTCTGTGATACTCCTGGAAGATTGGAAACCACACAAACTTTCTTTACTTTCTAAAACTTGCAGTCCATTAAATTCTTTTACTAATAATTTAAAATTGTAAAAACTTCTAGAGTTTCCTGCGGCCGACGAAGAAATATTTTTCACCATCTGTTCTAGCTGTACCAGGATTACTAAGGTCTTTAGATTACTGTTTTCGATAGTAGGCCTGCATCTGGCGGCCATCTTAAATCCCTTCACCGAGAGAATAAATCGTTTGCGGCAAACGAAAAAAATGTCCAAACAACTTTTTCGTTTGCTGGAAGATTTTTCAACTTCGTTTGCCAACTATTCATTCGTTTGCTGCAAACAATAGAATTTGTTAGTATACGAAAAGGTATTAAGATATGGGAACCATTTTCGCAATCAAACGAATGGGTACAACTCCACAATATTTAAATGTATCAAGAGACTTAAGGGTCAAGGCACCCCACAAAACTACTGAGAACATAAATCCAATAGCAACACTTGCCCATTTTTCCGGACATTGCAAACTTTAGAAAGCTCAAATCACCTCCTAATCACCTTAAAATAAAAAAATTAATAACAGTATTAAAGAAAATTTTTAATTGTCTAACTCCCACATATACGTTGAGGTAAAACAATTAAAAAACACTCGAAGCGTAAGTTGTGTGCGAAAAAGTATACAAAAAAAAAATAATAAATTATAAACAAATGAGAATTTAAACAAATCGCACAGAAACTGAGTTGGCGGGAAATCAGCTTCCAAATAATAAACCAACAAGTCTACAGCAATAAACAAAAAGGTTATTGACATTTATTTCTTAATCAGTTATTAAAATAGTCTTTGATGAGCTAGATACTCAGAAATTTAACACAATGACCCACTTTTTTATAAAAAAAATCCCAGGAAAAATAAAATTTCAAATAAATTTCTAACTAAACATGTCAGCAAAATAGGAAATCTATCAAAAACTTTGACATCAATTACCTACTATAAAATGTCAGCAACTTCAAGAGAAAAAAAAAATAAATTTAGTGTCCATAAAACTACTCAATTTTTCACTTTTATTTCTAACTCACAGCTTAACTGTCAAAAGCAATAAACTATCACTCTGATTTCCAACTCCTATTAAATAATAATAAAAAAAATAACGAAAAAAAAACTAGAACCAAGTTGGTCGATAGGTCCACTCCTCCTCCCATCATGGTCATCGGAAACTACTTAAATTCTTTATCATTAAAATTGTTGTAATGATGTGAAATCTTATAGCAGCACTTCCACATTTTTTTTTTGTTTTTCTTCTTTTTGTTTTTGTTATATTTTTATCTAGACTTTTTTAAAGGCTAGCCCATGGCCCTTCCTTCGTCAGAAAAATAAAGTAGAACAAAAAACAAAAAACTTGCTCTTCCACACCGACCATCAAGAGAATACCGCATGCCCTTGGAAGTTTACAAAACTGAAAACAAGGGGCAGGCTTTTGTTCAAAAATCTGACAGATTTTTCCTTGCAACGACTATTTTGTTGTTGTATCTTATCGATGGAAAACTTTACAAACGACAGCAAATAACATGTTCAACTTGTCATTGCTGGCGATTGTTGCAGTTCGATGCAACTTTATTATTTTTACAACCAAATTGAAGAATAAATGGATGTGAAGGGGTCGCACATGTTTGCTCTAAGAATAATTAAGAAATTTTACTAAGTATTGGTGATTTTTGTAATGGTTGCCACAGTTGTAAAAATGTTTGCATAAAATAAGGTTCAAAAATATTATATAAAATTATTTTTGTGCTAAGGCTTTTCAAAATTATTTATAAAGCTGATTTCAACACGCACAATAACTAAAATAAGATTCATCTTATTGTTTTTAAAATAAAACAAAGTTTAGGATTCGTAAAAAAATTAATCGGAATTACATTCAAACATGACATTACGATGATAGAAAATGCGAAAAAAAATTGGGTCCGACAATTCTGTCTGTCTGCCTGCCTGCCTGCATGTCCGTCTGTCTGTCTGTGTGTATCAGAAGCCACAGCCTAAACGGATAGGTCGATTTACTTCAAACTTGTATGTAGCGTTTTTTGGAGACTATCCCCAGACGTTTTTTGAATTATTTTTTTTTTCGGCGCGAAAATAACGGTTCCTGTCATATACTGGTCTTAGAAAAACTTATTTTCTCAAAAATTGTTCCTACGATTTTGATTAAAAAAATCATGGTAAATTTTTTGGAATAAAGTCTATTTTTGAATGAAATTAATTTTTTTTAAAACCGGTATTAACGGTACCTGCCATAGAACCGTTTTTTTAAATTCTGATTTTCTCCTTTATGACTCAATCAATTTCAACCATTTTTTTATATGAAAGCTTTTGCCGTTATAATGTTTGGTAAAAAAAATTTAGAAAATTATTTTTTGGGATTTTTTAAAAAGACTTGAAATTTTTTTTTTGAAAAATTGTTTTATCAAAAACTACTCAATGTTTTTTTTTCAAAATTTATTTTTAGATGTTGATAAATAATATCTTAAGAATGGCGATCCATTTTTTTTTTTTATAAAAGTCCTTGCAAAATTTTATATAGAAAAACTAGTTTTTTTTAAAAAACGGCTTTAACGATTTTCAACATTCTTTTTCTAAAAATTTGTTCTTAACTTTGTTTTTAATCAGAATGTGTCAGCCAAACCGTTCCAGTTTTTAAAGATTAAATTTTTCGCTTGCAAAAAAGTATTTTAAAACAATTGGTCCACTGTGTGGTAAAGGCAAAACTTCTTCTTGTCTTTATTTGACAACCTTAAAAGCGGTCCAAATACTGATGGTTTTCCCAATATAATATTGCAGAAAAGTTCACTATTTGTTTTGCAATAAACGATCTTCAGATTCAAGGCTTTCGTGCAGCTTAAGTAAGGGAGGCGGTTGAAGTTCGGGTAATTATAGCAATTTTTTTCTTAAAACCACCCTTATTCTCAAATTAATCTACCCCTAAAACTGCTTGATATTTTCTAGAAAAAGTTGACTTAGAGCGTTGTTGCTAGACTTCTAGAGTTAAAGAAGTAGGTTTTGATTCATACAATATTTTTTTGGAGAATCTAAATATTCAAAATGGTGGCGCTGAATATTTTACCAATTTTGAGCATGTCTGAAGTTTTCTCGAGAACCAAGGTTCATTTGCGTTTAACTACACTCAACTATAAAACATTCTTCCAATGTAGTTAGTAACTCATATAATCACTGCAATGAAGACTTATACGCCATATTTGCATTTCATATATTAAATAAGTATTATTTTTCCGTGCATCCATGAAGTCTCCTTAAATGTTTTTATTAAATATTTTGTTGTTTCCACGATTTTATAAAAATCAACAAAAATAAAATCAGAAAACCACTTCCTACATCTAAAATGTAGCCAAGCGACAGACAGTAGAGACAGCTATGCACTATATTTTTATTTCTCGATCCACACGCCCCTAAAGACAATTCCAAACGAGTAACTGGCGTCAACGTTAAGCGCACATCGTACTGCATTTCCAAATTTGGGTATCTCTCCGAAATTTGGAATAAAATTTACTTTGAATACTAATTTTATGCTTTGTCGCTATTTCGTTCACTCGATTCGCATTGAATGTTTAGAATTTAATGAGAAAAACAAATATTTATGTCCCAATGACAAAAAAAAACAAAAAAAATAGTTGAATTGAATAAATTTTTAAACCCGATATGGAAAAGTTGAATTAAATTTTATGACGCGAAAAGTGTTGGCGTGAAATTCTATTGAGTGTGTGCGGTTGGTTATTTACATTGGCAACAGGCATCGTTGTTATTTTTTTTTTGTTTTTTTTGACAATTTCGTTGAGCAATATTTTACGTAAGTGGAATTAGTGGGGCCTACTTACACTTTAATCTGAAGACAAATTAGACAAACTCGTTTCAATGTTATTAATTGCTTTTCAAGGAATAAGTTTGTATCTCCTGGATCAAGCGTATTCTTTTTTTCTTCGTTTCATAATCAATCAGTCTTCTTTTAGCTCTCAAACAAACAATAACCCGCTACTGATGGCCAGTTAAGTTTGTTGCAATGAAAACTCCAAGAAATTGCACTTTGTCAGACTCAGAAATACACCCATAACAAAATGACATAACTTTACAAAATTTATGGCATGTCTAAACTCATATTTCTGGACCTTATATACAAGAGTTTCTGATGAAAGCAACCCAGAAATCATAAAGAAACACTTAAGAAACAATAAACTTCCTTTTACAACTTACAAAAAAACCAAACAAACTCAATAACGACTATACGGGAAATCTCCGGAAGTTTTTAATTAAGTTTTTGAGATTTTGTAAGACCATGACACACGTAAAACAAAACACGTCTACTCTGTTATACTCTGCTTGTTGAATTCTTCCAATTAAGTTTCTTGGAAAAGATTTCTTTATTTTTGTTGTTCTTCTTGTAGCCCCTGATGTTGCTGTTTTTTTTTTTTTTTTGTTTGTTGTTGTCGGAAATTTTTAGATGTAAGACGCATATAAACGCTTGATTAAGTAATCCTATCAAATTTCAGCCATAACACAGCTGAACATAAAAAAAAAAACAGAAAGAAATGGGTTTGGAAAAAAAAAATAAATTAAAATGAAGTCATTGTACTTGATTTTTGTAATTCTTTTGGCCTAGAGAATGAGATTTTTTTTTTAATGCGTGGCATCATAGTGGAATTATGAATAAACATAAACTGTCAATGACAGACTTTGTTCAGAAAAATCTGACTGTTGTAATTGACTAAAATAAATGAAGATTTTTACTAGCTCCACAAAAAACAATATTCCAATTATATCTTGGTACTTTCGGTAGCTAAGAATTTCTAATCTTTTATGTATGGGAAAAAAGTTAAAGTATCATAATTTTTAACTAAAAGAGTTTTAGAATTCTATCCTAGTCAAAAATTGTCGTAAAATTTTAAAATAAAAAGCATTTTGAAGTTCTCAGTTTGTTCTTCTTGTTTGAAGAGTTTTTTTTACTGTAAAAAAAGTTGTAAATAACAGTAATTGCTTGACAGTACAAAATCGTGGTAGATTCTTTTCTTTTTTCAATAAGGTTCATGTTTTTCGAAAATGTTTCTTCAGCAAAACCAACACATCGCTAGTTAGCTCCTTTATGGAGCCTTAATTACCTTATTCTTTGTTAGTTTTACTTTAAGTTTTTGCTAAGACAAACTATTTTAAATGTAAAAGACTCGGTATGTCTTTGACCATTAAGATTTTAGTAAACAATGATTGCACAGTTACAGTAAAAACTTTAATCAAATTTGGACAAAAATTGTTCATACTTTGAAAAAAAGTATTCAAAATTTGTATTGTTAAACTAATATTATGGCTCTTGATCAACAATAACTTGTTGCCGTGCACAATTTTCTGTTTCACCATCAATTTTCAACTCATAATCCTACAAGAATTTAATGTTCTTGTCATAAAAATGTTTTTATATTTTTTTTGTGTATACTTTTCTTAAAAGGCTATTCAAAAAAAAATGTTTTATTAAAAAATTATTAAACGTTCGAGTATTAATCAATAAATAAATAAGCAATTTTTTCTTTTGTTATTTTCTTCCGCAAGTTCACATTCTCCTGTACATTCTACCAAAATTAATGGGCCAATAACTCGGACCGATCATATCGATTCTAAGGGGATTTTTTCCGTACAAGAAAATAGAAAGAAAAAACAAATTACCATGATATCCGATAATAGCATAATATGTAGTGAAAGTGTGACACCGTTTTTATTCCATACAATCTAGAAACCTTGCTTGCAAATCGTTTGAACACCTTTTTGAGACAATTCGCAATTCCCGCCAAGCAATTAACCATTTAGGCCGTGTTCCAATTGCGTTAATTTTTTTGTAAATTTGATGCCAGTTAAATTTTATCTTTTTTTTATGGGGGTGCAAAAACTGTATGCTTTTTTCTGTGTCAATTCGGTTAAATAGGAATTATTTT
This sequence comes from Meliscaeva auricollis, assembly GCA_948107695.1. NCBI lineage: Eukaryota > Metazoa > Arthropoda > Insecta > Diptera > Syrphidae > Meliscaeva > Meliscaeva auricollis. Next base: position 79,988,158 of record OX403618.1, read on the forward strand.
CCAAACCATGTTTTTATTTAGGTTATACCCCAAAAGACATTTTTTTCTGATTTCAGCACTAAATAAAATTAAAATATTCCAATATTCTCAACAAAGGCAATGAATTTATCAATTGAATTGATTGAAACCTAAAACCAGCCGCCAATAATTTTTTGACATTAATTTGAAAAATCTGAAAAATCTATTGGCAGTTGGACGCAACTTTTCCTTTAATCAACCAAAAAAACACACCTATTGCAATCTTTTGCATTCTATAATGTTTGTGACGAATTTCTACAAAAAATAACCTAACAGTATGCAGGCAATGAAGTTGTCAAAAAATCAATGACAATCCTGGAAATTAGCAAATTTATTATTATAATGTTGTGTCTCTGTATTAACACTTGAAAAATTGATTGCAATTTTTGCAAACCAATTTGAACAGACATATTTGTTAGGAAAATTCATTAAACATTCGTCCAGGTAAGTATGTACGTCAATCAAATGCTTTCTCACTTACTAAAGCAGAACTAATTTTTTTTTTTCTTCGTCTACATTAATTAGTTGAATATTTTATTATTAATAATAATTATCAATTCAAAGCTACTTAAACCATTGCTAAGCTCATATAACCTAGACGTGAGTTTCAAAGCCTCAAAGTAGCATTTACATTGATAAATCTACTAGATACTCGACTATAAACTACTTTCTCCATGTTTAAACATTAAATTAATAGTTAATAGCACCCTGTTTCTGTCATCTTTTGATTGATTAGTTGGTAATTAATGCCTTCTTAATAGCCTCAACAAGTTAAACTACGAAATTAATTTTATTATTTCGTAATAAAAAAAAAAAAAGAAATACCTGTTTCAAAAGTCAACTCAGTGAGAATAAAAAAAAAAAACTAGTAGAAAATCAGATTTTTCCCACGGTTTTAATAACCGTAATATATTACTCACCGTTTTTTCCCATACTAATGTACTCGTAAGAACCATTCAAACAATTGATATCGAAAATGGAAAATACACTTGATATTTCTCGAGTAGAAAAAAGAAAATTCTCAGGTAATTTCTGTATTTTTCTTAACATCCCGCCAATTTAAAGCTTAATTTCTATTTATATCATTTATTATTGGTTGTGCTTCTATATATACCTACGATTATTAGAAATTTCTTCCATGAGAACGAGCAATTTGCGAAGCCAAGTTTGTCCCTTTTCGGCCATAAATTGCAGGCAATTAATCGGCACGAACGAACACACCACACACATGCTAGTGTGCTCTGCGCGCCTTAGTCAATAAAATGTCTTTATCCCTGAATGCATATTGTTTACGGTATCATCAATTTTGATTACCTACCTACCCCTCAAGCACACATTTTGATTATCTTTTTTATATTTTTGTTCGTGTTTCGCGTTTTCCACAATCAGTTCGTTATTTTTTTTTTTTTCAGATCGTGTGTGTTGTGTGTTTTGGCGAATGCTCGTGTCAACTGATAAGGTTTTTTTTTTTTTTTTTGTGTTAATTTTTGAGAGTGGTAGAATATCCCCCTGATAATTCTCACCACCTCTAGACATTTTTATAGTTAGTACAAGAATTGTGTGTGTGGGTTTTTATTATATTCTACCTTCTGTGAAGTGAACACATGTTTAGTTTTGTGCATACATACACCTTTGCAAGTACTTAATGCCTCTATCAATAACTTATACCCTAAGGCACATCATAGGGTGCACTAATGGTGTTGATTATTTTTGAACCAAAAGAATTAATAGTAAAATTCAAATGGTAGAGTTTTTTTTTTTGTAGATTTCTAAATCTATCATATTTGAAGCTGGGTTATCAAAAGCTAAGGTGAGCTTCATTTAATTCTGCTTTATTTTTTTTTATAAAAATTTGTTATAATGTCGAAATCATTTTTTTTCTGTATAACGTTGCCAGAGAGATATGTGCGTCAGATGAAGTTTATAGGTGGAACTTATTTCCCTAGTAACAAAAATTTAGAATTGTTGGTATCTTATTTGGTACTAGACTTAAATTTTCAGTAAGTATGCTTGGGTGGGACTAGTTGGACCACTGGACTCAAATAAATCAAAAACTATGAGAATTCTGTTCTTCTGTACGTCCATTTCCACTGCCAAAATGTGTGAATGGATTTAATTAAAATATCGTACAGCTAATTTTGACCTTATTCGAAAGTTGTTTTTTTTTTTTTTTTTTTTTTAAATGCCAACCGATTTGTATTAAAACTTGTTAGCAGCTTCCAATCGAAATATGAGATGTTTGTTTTCTTCTATTTAAATCGAACAAATTTTTCGAAAATGAATGTTAAAAATTATTTTTCTTTTTTGATTTTTGACTATTTATTATGGCAACTTAAAAGCTTGTGTATAAAAAAATGAAATTTTTTTCAAAAAATTATAATTATCAGGACACTTATAAAACAAATGTGTATGCAAATGGCGTACAAAAAAAAAAACAACCTTTTCGTGTCGTAAGTAGATATGTTTTGCTAAATTTTTAAACATTCATACAACAATAATAAATAACACCGGCCTGCAACGAAAATCACCTTCAAACCAAACTATACTTTTCTAAAGAATTTTGGCACGGTGAAAACCGAATCTGAAGGCAAAACTACCCTAGCACGTCAGGTTTTCGAGATATGCTAATATGAACGTTTCAAAAATCTGTTTTTTTCGGTACATTCAACGTCAGTTTTTTTTACTGATAAATACTTAATTGTAAAACTTTTAATAGGTTGTGAATGAAGTTCATTTTATCTGTAATTTTAAATCATTTAAAAATTCGCTTTCGGCACAAAGATATTGCAAAGTGAAATTTTTGATTTGTTCAAAATACTTTCTTTAGTCCAATTAAAACGTTATTAGAGGTGCCAAAGTTCTAAAGTAATAATTTTCAATGTTTATGTTTTTTGAGACGCTGAACACGAATCTGAAGTTGCCCAACATAATTTATTACGAAAAACATGAGAAATCATTAAAAAACTTAAAAAAAAAAAATATTTTTTTTTTATTGTTTTTAATGCATAATCCAAAATATGAATATTTTTCTATTTTTCGCTAAAACAGTTTATCTAGAACAAATGTAGACAAAATTACCAAATTTATGTCTTGGCCAATTTTTTGTACAACTTCTGGATTCTTCACAAAAAAAATTGTAAAAATCCATAAAAATAAGTCCTATTGGAAAGCACAAAATATTCTTTTTCATTGGATTTCCTCCGATTACTGCCTTTTTTACACCATAATTAGCTTGACCAGTATCAAAAGTATGTATAGACACTCTATACTATCCTCTTAATTATAGGTTTTTTTTTGCAGTGTATATCCCAAAAACTACAGAAAAAAATTTATGGTGATTTATTTTTAAATAAAGGTTTAAAACGCGACTATACATTAATGAATTAAAACAAATCTGGTCTTAGCTTATGCTATGTGGAATAAGTCCTCCAAATTTCAGCCGAATCAGCTAAATAGTTTTGAATATACATATATCAGGTCAACCGAATCGAAGAGAGCACTTTTCTACAAAACAATCACTTTTTTTTTTAAATCAATAAAAAATAAAAATTTACGTTATAGAATTTTTCAGAAGACACATTTAGATTCAGAAAAGTCCAATCTTACAAAAATTATATGAAGGACAAAAAAAAAACTTTATTTTTGCAGACCAGTGTAATAGCTAACCTTATACCTTAAAACTTATTAAACCTTAACTCTATAAATTATAATCAGTATATCATAAAACCAATGTTTTGTTATGACATATGTACATATTTCTAGATTTTTGTTCGCTGAATTCCAAGTTTAATTATTTAACTATTTTTCTTGGGTGTTTTGCAGTCTTTTTGGTTTTATCAATCGTTAAATTAAGGTCGCGTGTACGTCGTTCTTTTTTGATCATAAAAATATTAAATAAAACAAAAAAAAAAAAATAAAAACAAAAAAGCGATGCCATACTAAATTATGAAATTCTTTCTATTTGAGTATTCGTTTCTTTTTACCAAACCAGTCTTACTCTCTCTCCTACTGACAGTAAATTATCTTCATTTAAAACAAAGTTATAAAAATGCAAATTTGTTTGCCAAAGTTATTAAATTAATCCTCATACTCCATCCTCAATGATTGCCACCTCTATAGGTTGTCGTCTAATTAAGATCTGACAAAAAAAAATAAAAAAAATTCTCCCAAATTGAGTGTTTTTTTTTGTGTGTGCTCCTCTTAACCAAATAAAATTAACCCCCTCTTTCCAAATATTCAAAAATAAAACCACTTTCCATCAAAAAGCCATTGACCTTTAAACAGAGGGTAAACCACCCACCATCCCATCCATACCCTAGCTTGTCTTTATGTGTTATTTTACCCCAACAATGTAGCCAACGAAAATAAAAAAAAAAAATTAAAAAAAAAGCTCCAAAACAACTTCAAACGAATCTATACTCCTCACTTTGTTGTAGACTTTGGTTGGAGGGTTGCTTATGCTTATACATATTGACTGAGGCTGAGCGGGAGGTTAATAGAGTTGTTCGTCGTCGTCGTTCATGTTCATCTTCTCGATACAACACAGCACACCAGTAGCAGTAGCACCATCAGTAGTAGTGAATAAGAGTTTGTATATTGAGTATTAGGCTTGTGTCACCCTTCTAGGTATACTAAGTGAGTTGGTGTGGTTGTTTCGACCAACGGACACGGACACCACTCACTTCCACCTGTCGTCGTTGTCAGTGATTAAAATCATCGGCACTGCAGGTTGTCGTCGGTTGTCGTGGTTGTCGCGAATGAAGTTTTTTTTTTTTTCTAGCAAATGAAGAAATAATTTTCATTGCTAAAAAAAAACCTCATCACAACCCTTTCGGAGTCGAGCCCTTTCCCCCATCAAAATAAAGAGAAAAAAAAAAGTAATAAAATTGAAATAATCAAGTGAGTTTGTGTCCTTTGAAACGAATCGTCCTAGAATTTATGAAAAATTCTTTTATCAAAAAATAAAAAATATAAAAAAAAAAAGTTCGCAGTGCAACATTTTAACACGTAGCCGAGTTCATAATATTTTGTCTGTCTACGCTTCGTGAATTCTAAAGCAGCCTACTAAATCAAAATACGAAAACCCCCCCGCATCACATGGAAAATTGAAAATTTAAGAAAATAAAGAAAATTACAAAGAGAAGTGTCGGAAAAGTGCCAAATTCGTTGCCACAGTTGATATTTTTTTCTTTTTTTTTTTTTTCAAAAAAATTGAAAAAAAAAAGATAAATATTATGTCGATTCCAACTGGCACTTTGCGTGTGTAAATAAATTTAAATTGTGTGTGCGCGCGGGCTTAAGTGTATACGTGGGAGGCGAAGCCGTAGTCGTCGTAGTTGTAGCCGTTTTCGTCGTGTTGTGTCGTCGTCGCCGGTCGTCTCGTCGTCGGTCGTCATGAGTGTATAAACTGCACTGTTTTTCTTTTTGTCTCAATTTTATTTTATCTTTGCCACTGTTTTGCATTTTTTTTTGCTGGCTTTTTTATTATCACTTGTCAATTTTATTATGAGTTGAAAAGTGTTTTTCGCGCGTATTATTTTTTTTTTCTTTTCTTTTTGTTTTTAAATTTATTCATATTCTGTCTGCTGTTTTGTACATGTTCAGGATTAATTTGACAGTTATACATGAATGCGACGAAACTATTCGATATAACAACTCAGAATAGTAGTTTTTTTTTGTTATTTTGTTGACTTCATATCTACTACAATGCATATTTGGAGTGAATAATATTTTAGAATGTTGTTTGGTCTTCTGGTTTTGCAATACGGCTACTGGTCATTTATTTTCAATTGATTTTTAATTTTTTTGTCTTCATAAAATAATGAATCAGTTTCGGTTGTTAATAATTCAATGACAGAAATGAAGTGTTTGCTTTGAGTGTTTGTTTTAGTTTGTCAATTGATTGTTTCGTTTTGTCAATATTTTTTTTTAAAGTTAAACAATTGTTGCTGTAACCTGAATATAGCGTGAATGCCAGTGTAAAATCAATCGAGACAAAATAAAAAATATTTTAGTTAGTCATTCGATAAAATGAGAATCAACAAAACCAAATAAACCTTAGAATACACTAAATTACTGTAAAAATTGAGTGGATCAGAATTGGATTTAGGGTGGAATTCATAGTCTCATTACTCAAGTCAAGATTTTTTTCAACTCCCGTAGTTAAGAAAAATCTTAAGCAAATGCTCAAGTGTAATCCGTATTCATAAACGAAATGTAAACTCTACAACTTGAGTAGAGACAAATTTTGACTTGAGTAAAATTATTTCTCAATCAAGCTGACAACGAAATTTGTAGCTCCAATTTGAGATAACTGTCAGGCAAAAACTGCCGTAAGTTGAGCTAAATCTTAAGCAAATGATCAATCCGTATTCATAAACAAAATGGAGAAATTTTTCGATTTCGTTTGCATAAAATTGGTAAATTTGTTTAGGTTGAACACTTTTTGCAAACGATAAAAAAAGATCAGCGTAACACCTATAATTGAACCAGCCATCCACGAGCGGTATTCTTGTTATTTTACTACGAACTGTATAATTTATAATTAGAGCAGAATTCACAAGAGGGGGTCAACATAGCTCGACTTACGACAACTCGACTCAAATGAGCGTAAATTAAGAATTATGACGGATAAGACTGCGTACACCAAGTCACGTACCTACCCTGCAATCTGGCAATCAGTTGTTGTAAACGAATTTTTTATTTACACACAAAGTGAAGTTCTTTGCAGCAAATAACTTTTAAGAAAAGTTTTCGCAAACTATTCATTCGTTTGTGGCAAACCATAGAACTTCCTAGTAAACGAAAATTTGATCTTGGTTCAACTAATTGTTTTAAGTTCAGTGGATTCATGACAATCGTTTTAACAGTCCATAATTGAGGAATTAATACTTCTTGGCAGTTTAATCTACAAATATACTTCTTACTCATTTTTATCAATAAAATTAGGGAAATATTTTAACATTTAACGTAAGGCAGGCGAAATAACTAGATACATATTTTTGTTATTAAAGCTAGAAAACACACAATTTCCTAATTGCTTGTTTGTATATACAATTACCGAGTAGTTTATTAAAACTGTTATCAGTTACTAAATTCCAACAACAAAAAATTCAATGCCTAAACACATTCACAATAAAAAAGAACTATACATGTTTGCATTTCTTCTTATACGTTGTTTACACTAGTATAGATTTAACCCCATCAAATATACTATAAAACTAATTAATTTTTGTTATAACAAATTCTTGCTTGTTGCTTATTATATGACAGAAAATTATCTTATCGCAACAAATTGTTAGAATTTTATCTAAAATATTCCAAGTTCACATGGAAGAAAAAACGATAACACAAAATACAATCAATAACGTATGGGTATTGTAGGTCTCTGAATGTTTATTTTTTGTCTAGCCCAAAATAAGTTGAAATAATAATAATCTTAGTTGAACTCGTTTCCTGACATCTATCAAAATCAACTTTTCGATAGTTTCTCAATTATAATTGTGAACGAAACTTAAATGTTAAATAAATGAAGGATAATGGCGCCATTCAGCGAAAATATATTTAGTTTGTGTTGTCAGTTTCTATAATCTATTACAATTTATTTTTACCTCCTTTGTTTGGAGAGAGTAGAAATAATTTCGACAAAACATCTAATTTATTAATTGAAGATATTTTTGGATTTTCTTAATAATTGTTAAGAGTGTTTGCCAGGAAGAAAACAAAAATTTGCGTCACTATTTGCAATCTGGAGGAGGTTTTCTGTATTTATGATAGAAATTGTTTACTTCACCTGTCAAAAATTGTGTGAGAATGTATGGAGGGAAGTTTTAATTTATAGAAGAAGTATTCCTTTTGTATTTTCAATATCTCACAAATGGTTGTTGATGATACAGAAAACACAGTACACGCAGCAATTGTGAATAAATTAGAATATAAATTATTTATTTAGCCTTGACAGTGTGGGCTGAACAAACATTTTGTTAGATTTGGAAGTAGCTTTCTATTCAATGTTTTCTTTGTGTTGCATTCAAATATAATAGTGATGGGACTCCCGAAAATGTTGCCACCTGAATTCTTTACCAATAAATCACAATAGCTTTTTTCAATTGTTTTTTTTCTATGTTTGATGATGATAAAATGTAAAATTAATTACCCCAGTGAGTATTTTACCAAACACATCACGTTCACTGATAAAACTTAAATATTTACTAATGTTGAATGGCATTTGTTAACAAATTGATTTTTTTAAAATATTTTTAAAGTCTGAAGCAACAGTAGGTTCCCTATAGACTTGACACATTTGCATTTAAGGTTTGATGCATATTTAAATAAAAAAAAAACGGTAGCCGGCAACGACCCACGACCGACCGACGCACGGCGCTTGAATCTTATTGACGCATTCAATTTGTGTAAACGTGTTGTTATGCCATTTTAAATATTATTTAATCAGTAGTCGGTTTGAAATTATGTGCAGACATCGATTTGGAATGCAATAATAAAGGTGTGAGTAATGTGTTGGTTTATTTTGGCACTAACATATTTTTCGTGCTCATAAAGTCGACAGAAACTAAGTATCAGACTTCCGTGTTACAAAATCAATGATCAACATACTTGAGAAACGTTTCGAATAATTTAAAACATGGGTACTGTTTTGTGGAAAAATTTCAAATGGTATGAAGAAATTTTAGTAAAAATAAATTAACGTTGTGTGCGCTTAACATTTTGCAAAAGTACACTGAAAATTTCGCTTACAAGGTTCAATGTGCACTTGAGCGATATAAACACATCATTTTGCTTAGTTAAAGCAAGATACAACATTTTGTGGCACGACAAGGTCACGAAGAACCAAGGATACCTCAATTTTCTGCTGGTTCCAACTTCCAAATGGCTAGCTAATATTCAAAAGCAGTACTCTTAAAAATCAAGATGGTATAGACTGCTACCTCTGGCGTGATAGTCCACCGCACTAACAGTTCCATCGCAAATTGCGCCAAAGAGTACTAATTTTTTTTTCTAGATTAGTGCACAAAAAAAAAAGCTTGGGTCCGAAACTGCTACAACTTTTTATCCACTTGATTAAATTTTAGGACAAAATACTTTATTAAACGTCAAAGTATTCAATTTTCATCTGGTTAAGTCACAACTGTCAAACTCTATCGAAGGGAAAAACTTTAATTTCGATGAATCTAAAAAAAACAACATATGAAAAAAAATCCAGAATGTTCGAAAAAGTGAAATATAGGGCATTTGAGTAGATTTTAGAACGAAATGTTATATTAAACGTCAAAGTATAATTCGTCCACCATCTTCTAAGCCAAAAACTGTCAAATTTTGTTGACGGAGGGTTATATCGTATCGCTGATCTAAAAATTCTTTTGAAAATTGATAATTTTTGATTGCTCCGGAAATAAATGCACTTAAAGGCACTTGACTAAAATTTTAAAGAAAACTACTTTCCTAAATGTCAAATAATAGTTCGCCCTACCTCCCGCCTCCTTTAACCAAGTAAACAACTGTCAAAATCTGCTGAATAAAAGATATGATTTCAATAGATTTAATGAAAGCCTCTAAATGCCTTCCGAAAATTTACATAATGGTTGGTATCTGATGAATTTTGCTTCTACGTAAGCATTGTCTTCTTAATAACGCTGAAAACCTAGATCTTACCGAACGACGAATTTCTGAAAAGGAGTTCTGATATTCAGAGCAACTCTTTTCCATGTTTTCTAACGGTTCTTTAGCATTACTTTTTTAATTTCAGTATCGCATTTTCGTTTTGCCTAAGAGCTTCGCTGGATTCATACAACAGCGTGTTTTGTCACCAGCTAACTAATATTTGCTGGTCTCCTGAATACCGTTATTTAAATTTCTGAAAATACAGGTGTTTTTTTGCGAACCTCTACTTTAGAACTGTCAAAACTCAATGCTTCCACGAGTTAACACCGAAAATACAACAACTTGAAACTTGATCTACTAAAATAAATGACCAATACCAACTACCTTTGAGGAAGTAAGCTAAAAACAAAGCTAAAACAGAAAGGAAACGCAACGGACAAACATTGTTTGCACTTATAAGAGTTAGTCAGGTTTATAAAAATATTGCATCGATCTACACTGTCAGATAGGAAGGAGTTGTCTTCCTTTGTTAATGATTAATTATTTCCCATTACTTCCCCATAAAGTATATCGCTTCTTTACCATCAGACCAACATTGTGCGTGTAAATAAAAAAAAAAAGCAAAAAAAAAAATTAACACAATGGACAAGTTGCGCCTGAACTTGAAGTGAATTTGTTATAAGTGCAGTGGATGACCTCCATCATTCATCGACAAAACCAAGGAAACCACGGCCATACTGTTTTAACGCGCGCATTCTTCATGCTTGAATTCACGTATAACTACACTTAATTGGAATTTCCCGGTATCTTATGTTTTTGTTTGTTTCAGTTTAACATTACCGGTACGTTACATTTTAAATACCATATTACGTTTACATAAGAACACATGAAGAACTCGCCGCCTGTTTGGTGGCGTGTATTTGATTTTTTTTGTTCACCTCAAAAACAACAACAACAGTCATCACAGCAACAACAACAAGAAAAACAACAACAACAACAAGAAAACCCAAATAATTACAAATATAAATCTGAAATGGAATTGCATCGCTCAAAATCGACAAAATCATTACGTTTACGTAAACTGTCAAGAGGTTCGGTTAAGACCTTACGTCGCGGAACAGTTTGCGTCACCGTAAGCACACATGCCTCATCGATATTCTATGCAGAGGTAAATACATAAAATAGATAAACAAAAATAAGGAATATATTTTTTCTTCTTACGTTTGATGTTTTGTGTCGTCTTACATTTTATCTAATTTACCTAATTTATTGAATTATGTTTAATGGTAATTTTTTTCTTTCTTGAAAAGTATTTTCTATTATTAAGTTTACCTATTGTGAATGATTAGGGTGTTTCTTTGTGTTAAAGCCGCTTATCATAACATTTGTTGTAGGAGTCATCGAGTCACCTGTGAACTGAATGAGTCATATAATAATTTGTTTGTGTAGTATCGATATCAAGTACTAGCCACCGACGGATGAGAGTTTGTCGTTGGAATTTGTAAGGCTTGTTTTTGTTATTTTTGTTCAAGGTGTCATATCATGAGAAAAAACCTTCGGAAGGAAGTGTTTTTTTTTTGTTGTATTTCCAAAGAAACAGCCGCACACAATTTCTATTGAAGGGCTTTTCCTGTCTACAATGAAGACATGTATGGTTCTTCGAGTTTAAACAAAAAGACCTCGATTTAATTCTTTTTTCTTCAATTGCATTTAAAAAAAAAATAGTTATCAATCATAAAATCTATAGTCTGCCTATGGAATTTGTGCAAATGTCATCTGTCAAAAGTTGTCGTTCAGCCAATTATTATTTGTGAACTACAATCGGCTCCGTTCAGGCGGAACAGCGAACACACCCCCAATTGATCAGTGAATGTAAAAATGCAAAATATTTATGTGAACTAGGAAAAACAAATTTATTACCTTTTTGTAAATCTGTCCAATTATTATTTATTTTGTAGAATTCATAACTTAATCAACTCAATTATACAGTTGAGTGACTTTTCAAAAGAATTTGTAGTAATCTGTCAATACACAAAGTAAAAACTAAATCATTCTTGAATTGAATACAATAAAATTAGTAAGTTCTCTTATACAAAGAATTTAGCCATGTAAAGAAAGAACTAACAGCTTTATTCATGAACGCATTATGGTGAGCGCATAACGTTATGCAGCCCTTAGGATGTCTCTGAACGTGAAAACCTTATTGATAAAACTTATGCAGTGTTGATTAGAGACATTATAATAATAATAAACAAGTTTTTGAGTTGATTAGTGGCTACATAAGGATAATTTTGAGTGGAAATGTCATTTTATTTTGTTTTGTTAAAATATCCTTCAAAAATAAATAAAAATTGTGTAGAATGTACATGAAAGCCAAGCTAATTGTAATAGATTTTTCTTTTCTTTGTCCTTTTTTCTGTCACATAATCATTTTAACTATTATGAATTGGAAAATTGTTTTATGAATAAGAATTAATGCAACGTTGAATAGTGACAACATAGTTCTTTATGCAGTGAATAACTATTCAGATGGGACTCAAAAACTGCAATTAGTTTGATATTTTGTGTAAAAACCATGTTTTTTTGGTACACTTCATGCAGGGCCAGCGATTGCATTTATTTTGCTTTAGAGCTTACAAAATATTTCTTACTTTTAATAACGTTACGCTACTTTGTGCCCAAACTTCGATATACTTTAAAGAACACACGTCCAGTATTCACATACCTCAATCAAGTAAATTATATAAATTTACAACTGATTTAGAAGTTCAGTCTGCTTAGATCTTAGCAATATAAATAACCTGAACAGAAATCTATTATAATGTTTTGTACTTCAATTGACAGATTCGAACCATTTTGTATTTGTAGACTTTATCAGATTTTGAGTTTGCAGTCAAACTTCCTAAGTGACATCTCTGGCATTGGTAACATATTATTTTAGTGCTGCCAAACTTCGTTTATTTTATTTAAGTCTATAGAATCATTTGTTTTAATCATAAAATAAATTAACTATTTTTTTTCTTACAGGGCGATTACATTAAACACCCCGTACTCTATGAACTAAGCCATAAATATGGATTCACAGATAACTTGCCAGAAAGTGCCCTTCCAAATCGCTTGGAAGAAATCAAAGAAGCCATTAGGCGTGAGATTCGTAAAGAATTAAAAATAAAAGAAGGCGCCGAAAAGCTACGCGAAGTAGCTACGGATAGACGTTCCTTAAATGATGTTGCATCGATTGTTAAAAAAAGTAATAGCAAATTGGCTGAATTAAAATCTGAATTACAAGAATTGGAAAGTCAAATATTATTAACACAAGGCAATACTGTCACGAGTAATGGACGTGGTAAGTTTTTAAATTCTTTTTTTGACAGTTGTTGTTGTTATTTTTACAACTTATCTTAGTAATCATTCATCGCACAGTAAAATGTTAAACGAATAAATATTTTCATCTTCCCCAAAAATTAATTAACAATAAACTTTTCCGGAGAATTTTAATTCTAAGAAGAAATTTCATAACCAAAAATCTTCAACAACGACTTTGATTGATCATTTCTTTTTGACACATAATTTTTTTTTGACAGATGTGATGTGCGCGCTGCTATCATTTTCACAGACTGATCATATGACAGTTGCGGGTTACCTAACATCTGCATTATACCATTTAATTTGAAATTTTCTTGTGTCTTAAATCATTTCAATCTGTCACACAATTTCGTGAGATTCAATTTCGTGTGATGTTGATGTATGCAAAGGAGAATTAATTAATCAAAAGCCGCAAGAAGTTTTAAAACATAACATGGGAAAGCAATTATTTAAAAAAAAAAAATACCCTCTTATGTCATTTCTGGTACTCATATTTCGACATTACAAATGGCAACGGTGATGGTGGCGGCGCTACAGGCGCCGGCCGTGCTGCCACCTATCAAACTGAAAACTCTTATACTAATTTTCATAATTATGACATAATGGCTTAAACAAATGAAGAAAAATACCGTCAGTCAGTGATACTTGCACACACACTCGCACACACAAGATAAACAATTGAAACTGATATCTTTGGGCAGTGTAATATGTGTGGCGCGACTTATGTAATCAAATGCAGTCGAGGTTTTACTACATGTGAGATTTTTTTCCCTTTTTTTCTGAAAAATTGCAACTGATGTGGACTTGCAACAGTTTATTGCCCCAGATAAGGTTTTTATTTGTTTGTTCGGAGGTACCTATTGCAGCTTCCCCCTGTCGTCATTTCGCGGTACCACAATAAACACACACAGAGTATTTTTCTTTCTTAGAGAATTTACAATATGGCGCGCAATTTTGACAGCATGAGAGAATTACCAACTACAAAAACAAACTCCCATCGTCATTTCAACCAATTAAATTCCATCATGAAGTTCTGTTCGTTTTTTGTTGTTGTTTTTTTTTTGTTATAATTTTCTCACCTCTGTCGCGATGTTGATGTTTCACCACTTTAACGATGTGTCATGTCGTGGTTGTAGATAGAGACGGACAATTTTGGGAAAATTGAATTCCAAAGTTTTACACGACCATAAAATGTGATTTATGTGACACCATAGCGTGCAATTTTCGCTACTGCAATGCTGCTGTTTTCACTGCTGTTAGTGGTGGTGGTGGTAGAGTTTGACGGCAACATACAATACATCAGACAGAGAGTGAATTAAATTTATTTAATTCATTAAAAAATGTTTGACATTCATCGATTGAGGAGCCTATGAGTAAACACTTGAATGGGTATTCACCGACGGTATACGGGTATGTCCACAAAGGTAAAGGTACTTTGACAGTTTGTCTCCTTCCAGTTCACCACATTGCATTTGGCTTTTAACACTTTTTATTTTTTTTTTAACGAGGGACACAAATTAATTTACACTAAAAGCTTTATTTATGCATAAAATGTTGTGAATATTTGGCAGTACTTCAATTTTAACTATCAAAAGTTATACACTATACACAAACAGTGTGTCAAAAATTTGTTAGTTGTTGTTGTTTGTTATTATTTATTGATGCATGAAGCATGATGCGTTCACGGTTCACCATAAAACATATAAATAAATCAATTTTCAATTTTTTTGTAAAAATAACAATTTTCGTATCATAAATGTGCGCAGTGTTGTGTATTATTATTGAATAGAATTGAATAAATTTTGGGTTTTGCCAATTGACTTTTGTATAATGTCGACCTACAAATTGATGATTTATGTTTAATGTTTGTCGATTGAATCGTGTAGAAATGAACATTTTTTTGTGTTGCTTCTAAACGGTTAGACATAAGATTGATGAGATGTTCATGATCTTTATTGAATACTTGATGACAGCTGTTGGTAATAATGTACTTGGAGTAGATTTTTTTTTTAGTTTCAAGGATAACTAATGTTTGTGGGCCTTCAATAAAATTGTGAGCGCCCATTTGACTTGATTTGTGTCATTCGTGTTTCTTCCAAACACAAGAAAAAAAACCTGAAAAAATTATAAGCGAATGTACAGCGAATGTACAGCGAATATCTTTGCGCCAAAGCGATTTTTTTAATAATTTAAAATTACTTCATTCACATCCCATTAATAAAGTAGGTACTAACCAGTAACGAAATTCGACGTTAAATGTACCAAAAAATGGGGTTTTGACATGTTTTTGCCGTCCGAGTTCTGGGTTCGATTCCCTGAGCAAACTATTCCATTAAACACAGTTCGAACGAAACTCCACTTTCCAAAAATTCTTACTTCTGCAGGCCTAAACCATTAATACCGATGGTGCCAGCTTCCTTGTAGACAACTAGAGGTTTCAATTTTCGAAAGACCTCTTTGGAAAGTAAACTCGATCATTTGATTGTTCACATATTTGAGAATGTAGAATGTTTGTGTTCACCAATCTGCCAGTTTGGGGTAGCCATTCTATTTCTTTATGTTCTGCTGTGGTGTGAGAAGTTTTTTTTTTTTGGGGAACTTTAAAGCCTTTTATTGCTTCATCTCATTTTTGTGTATGTATTGCATCCGATCCCTTATTATGTTGAGCCCAGCAGCCATCTTTTTGAAAATGCAACGTTAATTTCTTGTAACTCGATCTCAGAGATCAATTTCAAAAATTTATGTGTTGTTTCTGCAAACTAATACTTGACATTTGATGTTTGAACAGACGTCTTGATTGACAGCTGCGAATTACATGACCGCATGTACATCATGTAGGTACAGTCGACTCCACTTTACTGCACTCCGCTAAACTGAAAAAATCGGTTAACTGAAACAAGTATAAATTTACGAGGCTTTTTTAACAGTTTCCATGCAAACTCGTTTGGTTAGTTGAGCTTAGTTTAAGTGAAAACTCCTTTTTATTGAAACAAAGCATTTTGACTCAAATGAATAGTTTCACCTATTCAGCTTCGCTTAAAAGCAAATATCACTGAACGCTGTGACCGTTTTTTGAATTAAACACATCTTTTCAATTTGAAATGTCAAAATGTTTCTTATTTCTTCACTAGTTTCAGTTATTCGAAAATCGTTAAGATGAAAACTCCGCTTAACGGAAACAATTTCTTTTGCAATTTTAGTGTTCTAGTTAAGCGGAGCCAACTGTATAGCAGATACGTATTTCATGACGTATTTTCATCAGACCTTGTTGTTCTCAGCCTATGATCTGTCGAATTTGAACAGTCTTAGCAACATAAGATACTTGAGTAGGTCACCGTTTAGAACTCAAATTATAATATTTAATTCAATAAGAAAAAATAGAAAAAAATATCGAAAATTGACAACAAAAATTGTCAAACAATAAAGAAACAAAAAAAAAAAGATGAAAATCTATTAAAATGTACATCGTGGTCATCATAACTCACAATACATTTTGTGTTATTTTTAATAAAATAAAAAATAAAATAAAAATAAATCTCTTCTCCATGCATCGACCCATAAGCTTTTCCTTTCTTTCCACATGCTCAACAGATGCACCCATATTGAATATACTATAAAATAACATATTTCATCGATTGACAGATTCATTGGACAAAAATAGCCAGTTAAACCAGTATCATCATCATAAATATATAAAAAAAAAGAGTTGTTGCTATAAATGAAGTTGGTAATATTGAACTCTTTGTGTTGGCTTCCACTTTTCACATACAGAAAACAACAAAAACAACAAGAACAACGAAATGCAATCATAAATCTAGATACAATATTGTATCTATCCACTTGTGCGGTTCGAATTATATCTATCAGTAAAAGTGAAGGTTTTGTTTTTTGAATATTGTTATTATTATTTATTTGATTGGCAATTATGCGTGATCAGTGGATGATATAAACGACGTACGATATACGACGATGATGATGGGGTGTTCGATATTAAGTTCATGTACATATTTGCTATGTCTAATGAAGACTACAATCGCATATTTATCTATCAGACATTGTGTTGAAATTAAATGCTCAAATCGAGCAGAAATTAATTCCCACTGCTTTATGCACTCAGAAAAAAATGCATAGTTTAAACAGATGTACAAATAAAAAGGTTTTTTCACTAAAATAAATTAGGGTTTTTCTTGAAACTACTCCCACGGCCAAAATTTCTGGATTGGGTTCAGAATCTAAACAAAAACAGAAAATCAGGAATCCTAAAACATGAAATCCCAAACATTCAAATTCTGCAAGCTAAACATTCAGAAACACACAAAATCTTAAATATCCAAAATCTGCTTAACCCGATAACCAAAAAACCTCGAAATCGAGAAAACTCCAAATTTAATTCTTAGAATACAAAATCAAGAAAATCAGAAAAACGTCTACTTCGACTCCGGTTCCAAAATTTAAGATTAAACAAAATCAAATTACTTTAAAACCCATAATCATTAAAAATTACAATACCGTAAACATGAAAACCCAAAGATCCAAAACACCAAAAACCTTGAAAACCCAAAAACAAAAGTCCAGCTATTTGGTAGTTTTACCTTAAAGCTTTGGTGGAATACTCTTATTAATCCATTTTATAGTTTTTTTCTTGTTTGCGAATTTTAGCTCAGATGCCAAAAAACGACATTTTAGTCAAAAACACGCTCAAAATGTACCCATCGAAAAACAGTATCTGAAGGCAGATAATTAGAAAACACATAATTTATAAGTGTGCTGTATAAAAAACCCAAGACGATTTTTTTCGAAGAGTGGGCGTGCCCTAATTTTTCCAAAAAGCGACTTATGCGACATAGATATGAGATGGCAAAGTGAAAATTTGAAAAAAATACCTCAAAAACTATAAAATTGACCATTAAAAATCCTTCATGAACCAAAAACCATAAAATCTCAAATCGCGAAAAATTAAATAATAAGAAAAGTTGCGCATTTGCAGTATCTCCGGAAGGAAAAAGTTAAATAATACGAGTTTTGGAAAAAAAAAAGTTAAATTTTGAAATTGAAATCCCGAAGAAATGTTGCCAATCCCCAAATGTAATAAAAAAAACGCAAAACCAAATCCCTAAAAAGTAGAATCTAGAGAACTCATCATCATTAAGGTTATTAAAAACAGAAAACCCAAAATCCCAAGTACCAAAAAAACATAAAAGATAAATACCAAATTTTCAATGCTCTTCAGCTGCCATTTTGGTGGCTCAAAAATGTTGACATTTCTAGTTTTTTTGTCTTCTAAAAATCGCGTTTTTTATTTACGATGCGAACGAGAAATTTTGTGGTTTTACTTTTCGGTGGAGAGTCGGAAACGCCTTTACAGAAGTTAAAGTTAAAAATTTCTTGATCTAATGGTGTCAAAGTTAAGGGCGCAGGGACGTAAATCCCCGGGACATTATGCTGCTGTACTGTGGATAGCTTTTCCAAAAAAAAAAAACACACCTTTTATCGACAACCAATCGCGAAGCGATACTTACATGATACGGACATAGATTTTCTTACTTTTCTGAACTCTGAGATATTTACCAGGCTTTTGATTTAAAAAAAAATAAATAAAAAAAAAACAAATAGGACGTCCAAACTGAACTTTAAGCATGATGTGATATGTTATTTTGAAATCATATTTTTTTCCATTCAGTGTAGTCTCCCTGGTTAATATGAGGTCATTGTTTGAATTTATCAAAATGTGTATGGGTTAAAAGCCAGACTGGAGTAATTTTTCAAACGAATCGAAGCAAAAAAAAAAAAAAAAAACACATTATGATAATAATTTTATTGTGTTTATCGTTTTTGATGGGTAATGACTTTGGAATTCAGACTGAAGCTACATAACTGTTTCAGTCGTATTGCGTTGAATTGTTTTTTTTTTTTTTTTATTTTAAACAGACGTCTGTCGTCATTATGTCTCATATGCTCAATGGTACATGAAATTGAAAGATATCGGACTTTTCATCAGATAGTAATTTTTTTTTTAGAAATCAAAATATAAAATCATTTAATTGAATTGTTGTTTGAAATGTAGACACAGATTATTATTTTTTGCCAAACGAATAGATTTTCAAAATTTAATTGAAACAATCTGTGGTTTTTTTTTTTTAAGGAGTGAAATTGATTTTTTGTTTTTGCAATAAATTAATAAAAATAAAATCTTGAAGTTCTTGAAATGGGTTTGCCAAGGCAAAAAACAAATAAATTAAAAGACACTATTTTTTAGGAAATGTGAGGCCTGAAGTACTTTTGTAATAAAAAGTTTATCTCACCTTATTAGTTTAAGAGCCGACAGTAAATTTTTGGAGTGGAGGTATAACCAAAATCTAAGTATGCAGTTCGCGTCCTGATTTCAAATTCTGGCAGATATATTTTGCAGCCCTCGTGTGACAAAGCGTTGCCAGATGTCATCAAATCTATAACCTAAAAAGAAAGATTAAAAAAAACCTGATTATATTTTAAAGCCGAAAATTGCCACCATAATATGTTTTATGAATATTAATATTGAAACAAATTGATGTAAAATATATTGCGTGGGTGGCCGTTAAAGGGTTGCCAGAGGTAATATACACATATTAAAAATGAATAATTAAAATAATTATTTAAAAAACATTCAAATAAGTTACGAGGCTGAAAATTTGTATAACTAGAGTTTCTATAAATATGTCATATACAAAAATCGGCAGAAGTGTAGGTGGATCCAAAGAGTTGCCAGAGGTCATTAAAGTAGAAACCTTTAAAAAAAATATATATAAACACAATCTGACAAGGTACAGAGCTAAAAATTGATGTGTATATTTCCTACTTATATAATAAAAATTACCAGAAGCAAAATCCAATGCATTAGGGTTGCCAAAGGTCATTAAATTTCAAAAATTTAAAACACACAACTTAATTCTGATAAGATAAGAACTCGCAAATCAGCATTACTATAGCTTTTATAAAAGTTTTGTAGAAGTGTAAGCTTATCCATAGGGTTGCCAGAGTCATCAAACCTGAAATCTTAAAAAAAAAAATTTAAAAAAAAAACTTAAGATCAACAGAGCTAAAAATTGGCACATTAAAAGTATTTATGAATTGTTTGCAAAAGACAAAATAACAGAAACAGTAGGGTTGTTAGCAGGCATAAAACTTAAAATTTTAAAAGAATAAACCATATTAGAAATCCTGATAACATATAACGTTGAAATTGAGTACAAACATAAGTTTTACTGATATATTTAAAAAAAACAAATTGACATAGGGTTGTTATAACCATCAAACATGAAATCTTTAAGAAAAATATATAAAATAAATCTGAAGAGGTACTAAGCTAAAAGTTGATACATTATTAGCATGTATACATAGTAATAACAGAAAAAAATAAAAAAGGCGTAGAATTAACCATAGGGTTGCCAAATGCAATTTTAATTCAAATCTTCAAAACAATGTTTTTAAACAAACTTGACAATATACAATGTTAAAAGTTAGTGCAAAAATAGCTTTTATTGATATATTAAAGGCAGCAGTTTGGTAGAAGTGTTGCTTCAACCATAGAGTTACAATCATTTCCAAATCAGAAACCTAAAAAAAAATTCAATTGATTATGATGGCAACCCTATGGTTGGTTGCTAGCTCTTAAACTATAATGTTTTATTACAAAATGAAGCATCGTTATAAAGTCTTGACTGTTTAGACTCTGTTTTTATTGTTCAACGTTAATCGATCAGCTCAAAGAAGAATATTACTCAATGTTAAAAATGTTGGAATTTAGACTAAATTGCATTTTAATAGTTCATTCGCCGTTCTTAAAAAATAACTTGACTTACCTTTAGGTAGGCACTTAAAGAGAATACATTGAGATAACGATCTATGTACTACAATTTTATTATCTGAGCCCAGCCCAAATCAAAACTGTCACATAATGCAGACGCACCTTGTCTGGCAAATTGTTTATCAAATTGTAACGATGTGCAAAAACATTTATTGGCCGACTTAAAAAAGAAGTTAAAGAGTGAAAAAATTGAAAATCCATTCATAAAAATTCTGTCACAAATAAAATTAAACGACTTTTCAACTATGAAATCTAGAATTTGATGGTAAAATTTGGACCTACCCACTCCATCTTCATAAATTCTACTAAAAATTATATGTTTTTATAGTGAGTTTTGTTGCATCAATCTTTCCCATTAACATACAGTCACCTATAAATTTCTTTTAATTTATTCAGCTTAGATAACAAAAGCTCAGATTGAAATAATATTTTACAGCTCATAAAGTTTTGTCATGAAATTGTTGTATAGAGCTGAGAAAAAGTGTAACGACTCCCTTACGAACTGTAAATTTAATTCCCACTGTTGGCCATGGTTGTTAAAAAAAAAAAATAAAACTTTATGTTCCCTTATTAATATGTCACTTTGTATTCACCGCCATTTCTATGAGTAAGCTCTTCTCTACCAACTTACGACGACGCACAACGACAATGACAACGATGAAGACAAAAACGACGTCGTCATATATGCAAATTTAATATTCAAAGTCCCCGTGGTTCAATCATTCATAAATTATCTCGCTCTCTATATTACCCATTCCCCATCATGCTCTCTCTCTCGCTCTGATACTCCCTTCGCCTCCATTCACTCGACCTAATTTCCGATATCAAAAAAAGATATAAAACACAGCACAGAGACAAATCCAAAAATAGACATATCGCATGTAGGTACCTTCTACATGTACACAAGTGATGGCTTTCATTCAAACTCACATGCAAAATGTCAATATATTTATCTCTCTTCTATATGTATGGTACGTAGATAAAAATATCTTCATTTAATATATATTCGAGGACATCCGTCAATGTTTCTAAAATAAAAAATCCATTCTATAATATCTACAAGCCTTTAGGGTTGCCTCTGATAAAAATTCCTCAACCTACCAACCAATTTATCCCAACGACTGACGGTGACGCGACGCACATCAAGTTCCAATATCCCAAAACGCATGAAGCGCGAGTTATAGCTTTCGTCATGCACATCATCATACGCGAATGATTCGAATATAATCAAATCGGTTGTTATGAGATGCGATAAGGGTCATTGTGTTGCAAATTTTCTGTTATTATTGTTTGTCACTGCAACCACCACCACTAACCGTGCCATGGTGTTTGGATCCAATGAGGACTTTGATGATGACAAGCAGAGTATCAACTTTAAGTTGACATAACGCATAACACTTGAAACTTTAGCCCGATTGTGATTCCTTCATTTGGTGACGAGCGGGAGCGGAGATTCATTCAGAAAGAAGTTGTCACAAAAGATACGAAATGTCATCATAAGTCGCGTCTTCGTCTGTTTTGTCTGTCTGTGCTTGTGGTGGTACCGATATACGCTACAGTCGCTGTCAGTTGTCATTCTTTCATCTTGAGTTGGTTGAGTTTTTTTTTTTTCTTTTCTTGTTTTTGTTTTGTGGTGAAAATAAGAGGAACACAAATATTGTTGTGATGTTGATCTGTGAGTCAGAGGAAAAAAGGGTTCCCACTTTTTTTTAATTTTTGTTTGCTTGAAGAAACAAAATTAAAAGGAGTAGTTTAATAAAACTATAAATTAAATAGTCTAGTACGTAATTGTTTCTTATTGTATGTTTTACGAAAGGTCAATCCGTCGAGAGTGGGTCGCGCCGCGCCGCCGCACAGTGGTGCTTTCTATGAGTTTCAGTGACAAAAAAGGTCAAGACGGTATTAGAAAGAAATTCTTTTCCAGTAAGCTCGAGCTGCAGTCAAATGTCATAAACTTTGGAAATCACCTTCAATGTGGTCAATTTATTGCAAATGGGGTCTTCCTATGTTTCTCATGTCCTGGTGTTGATAATTTCACAGGATGGAACATCAATATTCGTTTTATCTACTTGTCCCAGTCAACCATGCAAATGTAGTTGAAAAGTTGTACTTTTCCTCATTATATCTTCTTGGCCACCTGTTATTTTCTGTAGTAATGCAAAGCATATCATAAATTTTAAGTAGAATCTTCCTTTCGAATACGTCGAGAAAGCTATCATAAGTCAAAGAAAGAGGTCATTGACCTCTAGCGATAAATAAAGTTTTTGTTGGAAGAATGGTGCAATGCTGGTCTTTATCACCGTTAAGAAATTTTAATAAAATAGTGCTTGCAGATATTAAGCATTTCTTTTATATTTACTACGGAAGTACCTTGTCTATTTTTTGCAGAAACCAGAGCTGGTAACGAAAACTGTGCTTGAATTTTGAGTCTTTGGCACCTGGGGCTACTTAGACCATTTCGTCATTGACAGAATTTCTTGCAATTTCCGGAGCTCTGGTGATTTCTTCACATTTTAGTCTTTCACCCGTGAAAATTTCTTGAATGGCACTGAAAGAAGGAGAGACACTGCCAAGTGTAGTACTGCTAAGTACCTTTTTTCTCCATGCTTTAAAATCAAAAACAGTGGTAATTCTTTCCGAACTTGACATTGTAATCTTCCATTGAGGTATCCTAGCTTATAAGGCTACAATTTTAAAACGCCTCGAAACTCTCCCAATGGAAACTTTTTTCTTCAGTTTTCCCCGGCCATGTAAAACGGGACAACAGTGCTTGTCGGACAGTAAAAATTTCTATAGGTAATTTACGTCTTTAATTTTGTTTGTTGTCCCCTTCCAATAAATTTTGTTTTATTTTCTTTAAATATTTTTAATAAAAATTATTATTCCTCAAGAAAATGAAGTGGGAACACTTGTTTGCTGTCAACGACACACCAAAGCGTTAACTGGGGGCCTACCATTGCCATTTTGGATGGCTTTTGTTCGCGCTGCCGTTTAACAGTCTCCAAGTTGTCTTGCCCGAAGCATTTTCACAAAACACCTTTTGGGCAGAGCAGAGCGTACTCCATGTTGTTGCTACCGTCACCGCCACCGCCGCCGCCGCCGCAGTTGGTACCCATTCATAGCTTCTAATTGACGACAGTCTTTTTTAGGAACTCACAATGCAGTATGGGGATTGGGCAAGGCGGGTAGGTTGGTACACTATGAACAGTCATCAGCCAGCGTTTAGATATGATTGTTAGTTGTGGTGGCATAAAAGAAAGTCATCGTTGATGTTTCTTTTTTGTTGTTGTTTTTGTTGTTTTTTTTTAATTTTTTTTTTGTTGCATCCACTCAGCAATTGAATTTCTAATTTTAGTCCTCTTGCTTGCGGCTGAGTTCATTATCTGTTTTTGTTGTTGTTTTTATTATTATTTTTTTGGTATTGTGTGTTCCAGAGCCACAAGCAACAACTGTCAGCATACAGCAAAAGACTAGACGGCTGTTTTAAAGAGGTGAAGCAGCAGAAACAGCAGTGAAATGGCTTAATTGCGAATGCGGTTTTCACTGCACTTTCTTCTTCGAGTTGACTGGTTTGGTTTGGTCTACCTAGAGGGCGGTCGGGAATGGCTACCTGACTGGCTGGTTGGCTCATCGAGTTATTGCTTCAGGCTGGAGGAAGTTATTTTGTGGAAATATAAATGGGTGGTCATTACCATTTTTGTTTGTTTGTTATGCTTCACTTGGCCTTAAGAGGGTTTGTTTTGGGTTTTTTTTATTTTTTTTTCTGTTCATTCATTGTTTTCCTGGGATGGAAACTCCCGTGTGGTAGATGGAGTTGGTATAAGTCTGTTCGAGTCAACCGGAACCTTGAGGGAAAAAGGTTAATTGAAGTCATTTTGGTAAAAAGAAGCATTTAGCTATTTTTAATTAAGCAACTGATTTAGAGATTAGAGCAGAGTTAAACTACAGGCTATTGTCAGCTTATAAATAAAGAAACCTGTTAAACGTCGGTAATTGGTAGAATGACTTGAAGGTAGTATAATAACTTTTTAAAGAATTATTAATAAAATAAATGCAGGTTTTTGAAGTAAATCAAAATGTTTATGAATCTTTAAAGGCTCAGTCTAAAACTGACGTCAGTTTGAAGTCAAATTTAATAGGGGTGGGGGGTCTACCATTGTACGAGTGTTAGCAATTAGAACATATTGTCATATTACATTCTAGTGTATGTTTTTTATGCCTTAAACCAATTAGGGAAGCTATAAGTAATGATAGGCTTTACAAGGCGTTAAACAAAAGCTCAGTCCACTGGCTGAGCGCGTTTCTTTTTTGCGCATAAATTGATGGATAAAGTGTTCAGGAGTACATCACTCTCTGTAATTTGGTGGCGTGCGAGACATAATTGCCGTTGGTGCATGAGTGCTCAACAGTTTCGTCATGTTTGTTGCAGAACTTGTCAGGTGGCGCTGCTTATCAGACATTGAGGTACTTCAGAAACTTACAGTGACCTATTTCTTTATTTCTGCAGGACTTGGCACGCTTATAGTTGCAATTCCCAGGTAGCATTTTTTCATGCCTTATTTTAAGAGTTTCTTCCTAAATAATTTGTGCTCATAAGACGTGCTCAGGACCTTGGCTTTACGACCTCTTTGCGTTGGTGTTGCGTTCTGCCTTCGATTGCCAAGATAACAGCAAATATTGTACAAAAGATTTGAATAAAAGAACACCCAGGAGATACACTCGACGCTGAATAAGCATCAGGTTTCTGGCTAGACCATCCTGTGTTGACTATCTTAACACGTCAAATATCGATCACCACTTCACTTGCTGTTCATTGCCTTCGAAAAGCGTTGGAAAAGCGTTCGATAGTGTCTACAGTAGATTTATTTGGATTGTTTAATACAGGAGGGGCATTCCAGATAATTGAGTTGCTAATATTAAAACAACTCAAGGTTGTCAAATGAATTTAAAGTCCAATGTGGAGTCAGGCAGGGTTGCATACTATCGCCAATACTATTCTTTTTAGTGATTAGTGATGTGCTTTACGCAGCCGTGAACGGAAATGGAGGAATTCAATGGAATCTGATATCCCTACGCGGTGACGTATGCCTACTCTCTACCAATGGTGAAACTGAACAAGACATCAAAACAGCTGTGTTAGAAGGCAAAGGTTGTGTTTGATATGCTCAAAACATGGAGGAATAATTTTATCAGCTTAGAGTTACATTTTCGGATTCTTATGATTCGTTTTGGTAATTTAAATTCTGTTTAAAACACTGCCCATTTCTAGTTCAAAACATCAATCAAACCGTTTTCAAACTCCTAAAAGCATTTACCATTGTCCATTTTACGGATTTTCTTTGTCAAGATTTACCTTAAAATTACTGTTTGCTCAAATAATAACATCTCCCTCAAGTAAACCCATTCATCACTTTGTTGAATTTATGTAAATTTTTAATAAAACATTATTCCTTCCCCAAAAGAGAACTTTATGTTCTGGAAAACAAGTCCATTAGCAAAAACCCTCTTTGGACAAAAAACATTTCTGTGTAGATAAACTTATTTCTTCATTCAAAAATTAAGTAATTACTTCCCAAGAGGCGGTCAATTGTCTACCATACCTCTACCAGCACTTACTTTTATAAAAGCACCTAACGAAGAACCTGCCTACTAGGTAAAGCCTGCTTGCCATGATGGTTAAATTAAGTATTCCTCCCAGTTTGCCATACTATCATTGACCTGAAACAATCACAGTTTAGCGTTCCCCATGGTATGTGCGCGATGTGCCTCTTCAAACTCACACAGCCTAAGAGAAGGTAAAGTAATATGTGGCTGAATGTACTAACTACACAATAATAAGCCCTGCCTAAGTCTCTTCACTACGCTCTTGGCCCCCTGATAGTAACTAAAAGTGTACCTGATGTTGGGAAAAATTTAAATTTTCCAACGCTGCCTCTGCTGGTATTATGTGTAGTTCGGTTCTATGTGGGAATTTGTTGGGTGCTTTTGTTTGAGGAGAGACTTGAAGTTCGTTGTTGTGTCCACAGACCACGTAAAGCCCACAAAACTGAAGATGACAATAACAAGTTTTGAAATTGTGGTGAGGTGAGGTGGGAGAATGAACTTCCATGTTAGAGGAGCTACTATGGTACTGATGCTGCTTCTTCCACCATCATCCAGTACCAGTGCCAGTGCCAAGTAAGGTGAAACCAAGTAGACAGCCAGTCTGACGTGCAACGGTCCAAAATTCAATGAAAATGGGCACCGCACAAAGCTACACATTAGTTGACATTTCAATAACAGACTCCGAGTTGTGAGATTCGGTGAGGGGCGGTGGGCGGGAAAGACACCGACCGAAGCGACGATGTTAAGACTATAAACGTGCAGCATCATTCAACGTGCACCATCGCTCTCATCTGGGGAGTCGGAGATTCGTTGTTCTTCGATGTTGTTGTCGTGGTGTCATGGCAAAATAGTTTTAAGCGCGATTAAGGAATGGCACATATTCACTTCACATGGATGAATACGTCGACTATGCGACTATACGACGATGATGATGATGATAATGATGATGATTATGTTGATGGCATAGAGTTCGGGAGTAGGAGTCTCGACTTGAAGTAGATTTGGAGGTTGGTTGCTCTAGCAGCAGCAGCAGCAGCAGCAGGTGAACCTGCACTGTCAAGTCGTGACAGTTGGAATTTCAAAGTTCAGGGATAGAGTAGATGATGATGATGATGATTTTTTTTTCGGTTTCCTCTTTTTTGATTTTTTTTTTTAAAGGAGTGGTTCAGTTCAGAGTGTCACACATTTTTAAGTATGCTTGCATGAACAGCAGACGTAATTAGTTAAACGGCTTTAGCCCACCGCCATTGCCGCCGCGCCGTTGCCACTACTGGCGGCAAAAATAAAGCCAAGACAACTTCAACGTCAATGGCAAATAAATGGAAGATAATGAGATTTAATGAGATATAAAACAATTAAGGGAATTTAACATTTTTTTGAAATAAGTATACGTAATTGCTGAATGGTTTAGTCTTTTGTCTTTGGCTATATGAGTAAAGCTTATCTGGGAAGTTTTTATAGTTAAATCAAAAAAATGTGCATCATCATTATTGTTCTTTTTTTTAAGATAGATTATTGTTTGCTGAGAATGAAGAAGAGATAGAAATTACGTTCTGTAATGCCTTACTCCTAGTCATCAACGAAAAACAGAAAACAAGGTTTAACCTTTTCGGGACGCAATTCAGGTGATAAAGTTACATGCTTGTACATATGGGTTCCGTAATTCCGGAGCGGGTTAAATAAAGTCAAAGTAAAATCGTATATCAAAGTTGTAAATTTCTTAACACCTGCCCATTCTATCTGAGGCACTTTTAATATTAATGATAGATTAAAACTTTCGTGTAGTTTCTTAAGTATAATGAAGAACGTAAAACACGTTATCAGTAATTTTAACAGCTGGCATCAACTTACTTAAGAGGTATATGGCCTCCACTACTCCAACGCGCCTTCGTGTATGGTTTCTGGAAATATGTCTTAGTTCTTTCCAATTCTTCACCAGTTGGGCTGATTTAACTGTCCTGTGCCATATGCTTCTGGACCGACCCGATCCTCAACCTGCCTGTGTGAGAGGGTTTCACTGCATCGCTTGTTCCATTTTCTTGTGTGACCAATCCACTGCCACTTACGTCTTCTTATAGTACTACCTATATAGATTCTAGGTCCGTTCTCCATTTAATATACGATTGTTCTTGAAAATCCTTAAGATGCTTCATAGACCTTTTTGATAAATGTTTTCAGATTTCAGAAAAAAATGCCAAAAATCTAATGAGCATACCTTGTTTTCTATTTATCATGTTGCTGAGGTAGGTTTGTGTTTGGAAGAAATAAAATAAGAAAATAACCCGTTTCTCTCCGACTTATTTCTTGAATTCGTGTATATCTCTCCGCTGAACTGATGTTTCAAAAGTTGTTAATATCCACTGTATAATTAATTTATTGACATTAGGTGATTTTACGTTCTTTATTACTTTATAAGCGTTTGAAAAATTAAATATTACGTGACACAGTAATTTTTAAAGGAGAAACATACAAATGTGACTATGATAGTTCTTTGATGGCTTTAGAAGCAGAATTGCACGAACAAATGTCAAGTTTTTTTTTCTGGTGATTCATTTTTCTTCGACTGGTACCTAAACGTTCTGTATTTGGATTGAAAACGTTTAAAAAATTGTTTAAGGTAACAGGTGACTAGGTAACTGCCCGAGAATGACTTCACTTGAATTAACAAGACTTTGTTCATCAAGTTACTTGAAAACACCCGACTATGATGGCAATCATTTCAAAAGTCTTGTAGTCGTTTAAAATTAACTGGAACAAAAATGTAATTTCCCATACTAAACCGCTAAAGTTACCCAAGTAAATCTACACGCAAACTTTGATGCAAAATTGTTTTAAAAATTCCATCTTGCAATCTGTTATCGTTGCGCCAAATGTTAACTTCCTATGAAACATTTCTTCAACAAGAGTATAGGAAAACAAAAAACCCCCAAAGATGAATAATGATTTGTGTTCTCAAATTCCTTTCATATGTCGATTTCCTTAACTCAATATCTCGAGGCTGTCTTTTGGTTTCTATTCGTTTTTGTTCTCAATTCCCATACACATTCAATCTATGAAGAGTTTTCCAATTGTAATATCCACTTAAAATCCCGCAGATTCCTACTCATTCAAAAGATAAAAGCCATTGGCGTCTCCTAGAAGGGGAGCAGGGGGGCTTTTGGACACCAACATGTTCAATCCCCATTGATACCATTAATACCTTTAATCTAAACAAAGTCTGATTGTCGAGTTGGCATCGGTATCTCTCCGATAGTGCCGTCCTTTTTTTATAACCTGCTATATTGATTTCATCAACTATTTCGCGATCCCCCCACCCCCCGCGCCGCTTGTGGTTGTAATCCCTGTTTTTTGCATTGCAATGTCATGTCATTATTACAACACGCCAACAACAATAACAACCACAACAGAAAACCAACCTTAAGTTATTACCAACAACAGCAACAAAAAAAAAAGGAGTAAATAACTCGTGGATGTTCTATTCTGTAGAACTGGGTACAGATACAGGGTGGATAATGTTCCTTTTGATTTATGCCGACTTTTGTGTGTAAATGCAATGGATAACACGCTAAGAACCCATTACAATGCTGTCACTCTGAAAACTCGACTCTCGTCGTTGTTGACGACCAATGAATGCACTTTCATGTACACATAAATCCAAAAAAAACAACTCTACATCCTTCTTAGCATCCAGCATCCACACACAGAATGAATAATGAACAAAATTTTTTTTTTCTGTTTTTCTTTTAGATATTTTCTATTCGTCGCTTTCACCATCAAGCGGTGGTAATGGTGGCGGTGGAAATGCCGAATTGACAGCCAATGATAAAATGCTTATGTCACTTGAAAAACAACTCAACATCGAGATGAAAGTCAAAAACGGTGCCGAGAATATGATTCAATCGATATCGAGCGGCCACCATGGTCGCGATAAAAAGCTATTAGCTGAAGCTCAACAGATGCTTGCCGATTCGAAGGCGAAAATTGAATTTCTTCGATTGAGAATTTTAAAAGTCAAACAAAATAAAGATCATATTTGTAAGATTAAGGCAGCTGGCGAAGAGAATGGAGGACTTGGCGGTGGTACATGCGGCGATGGTCGGCCACAACGCTTAGAGACATCGCTAGAGGAGCGCATCGATGAGTTGAGACATCGATTGCGTATTGAGGCAGCCGTTGTGGACGGAGCAAAAAATGTGATACGAACCTTAATGAATAATAAGGTTCCTGATAAAAAAGCTCTTCAAGAGGTGAGTGATTTTTTTCTTTTATTTTTTACATATTGATGTTTTTATTTTTAAATATTTGTTTTGGTGTTCTTGGAAAAATTATGTTTAAATTATTTTGAATTTATTAATAAGGTCTGTAAGTTGACCCCATCGGATTATTTATTGTCTAATAGCTGGTGACTGTATTTGTAACGTCATTTTGGTAAGACCAATTTATTTATATCTTGTTTATCTTGGTCCCTTGTAACGAAAAACATCATCTGCAAGTTGAAACTAGGGGTCTTTGTCATACAAAATGAGAATTTGGGCTTTGCAAAAATAGAACCCTGAAAAATTTGCAGAATGAAACAACGAAAAGAGTCCTTTTTTAATTTCTTAAGATGTTATTTGATTTTATATACCGAATCAAAAACACAAGCAAATGTGATCCCAATAATAATGTTGAGACCTTATAAAAAAACTATTTGGGGTCTTATTTCTTTTTGCTTAGTATTTCATTCCGATATTTTGTCATGTATTGTGTAACTCGCCGATGGTTTCTAAAGCAAATGGCGTTACTATTTTGATTTTAAAAGAAAAAAACAATTTATATTACCTCTATCATTGGGGTCTTATTAGAAGTAAAGATTTGTATGAAAAAAACTAATTAATTGGGGCCTTATTTCATTTCTCTTGGTACCTATTTTTATATGGGACTTTATTTCATGGGACAAAATTTCGTTATAATAAAAATGACTCAATTTTGGGCTAGGGTCTTAATTAATTTTTTTTTTTAGCTTGGGACCTTATTTCGCACAGCTATTTCCATTTCCTCTATAGGACAAGTATTGGTTTCGTGTCAAAAAGAAACAAAATTGAGATTTTGATCAAAACCAACATTACGATGATGAAGAATCCCAAAAAAGTGGTTTTCGTCATGCCGTTTCGTGGTGTCCGTCTGTACACCTCTCCACTGCCCAAACGCGTGGACGGATTTTCTTCAAATTTGGTACATAATGATTTTTACGTAATTTCGAAAGTTGTTTTTTTTTTTTTTTTTGTTTTTGGTTTTTGAATATCTCGTCTAGAATTAATACCTCACATATAAATGTTTTGAGTTATTGGATTTTTCTCGAAAATGGCTTTAACGATTTGGTTTAAATTTTGTTTATGTATTGTTTTCAGTGATTGCAACAAAAATGAATTTGGATCTGATAATTTACAAAATATTGCTCTTCGAAAACTGTCAATTTTGTCATAATCTACAAAAAGTGATACTGTTCCAATTTCCCCCTTGGTGGTTAAGGGTCGTTGGTGATTTCCTAGAGGGGAAATTGAATTTTTTTTTAGGACCAAAACTAACGGTACCTGTTATATAACCATTAAGGAAAAGTTAACTTTTTTCAAAAATGACTCTAACGACTTTGATTAAAAATGTTGTGTCTGCTTTCGTAAGTAGGGTCCTTCTTTTTAGGTGAATGAAATGTTTGGAAAAATTCTACTAACGGTACCTACCATACAACCGTTTTTTTCATTTTTGATTTTCAATTAAACGACTGAACCAATTTTGATGAATTTTATACGGAGACTCCTTAACAATAAAAAATTGTTGCATATAAAAATTTTCAAAAAATCATTTTTTTTTTTTTTTGAAAAATCAGTTTTTCAAAAACGGGTCACTGTATTTTCTTGAAATTTTAGTTTTATATGTGCAATAATATTATCTTAAAAATGGCAAACCAACTTTATTTTTAAACAAGCTTTTAGAACTTTTAAATATAAAAAATATTTTTTTTTCTCTTGTAGAGAAACACATATTCATACAAATTTATCCTTAAAATTTTAATTTCATAATTATAATGAAAGTACCTATGTACGTGCAACACAGTTGTGCATTTAAAATTTTTCTTGCATCTGACAAGTCTTTTTACACAGACAAAAAAAAAAGATTAAAAACAAAACAAAAGAGAAAAAACCTTTATCAAAATGAAAATTGAATTAATTATAATTTGTATCGATGCAAAACGAAAACCCACCACACATCACCAACAGAATGCCAGGTGTGTTTCACATTCACATTATTATTACAAAAAAAAAAAATATTAAACTCATTCCTCTCTTTCTTTCTCATTTCATCCCCCCCAAAAAAATTTGTGTATCTGAACTTTAATTTCTGCTCCTTTTACTTTTAATTGCGCCAAATGATAAATCTGCAAAAATTATGAGATGATTCAACATTAATATAAACATGAATTTTACGAACACGAACGGAAAAACAACGACAACGGTACGACGACGACGAGGACGAGGGCATTTTTCTCGTTAGCTAGCGGAAAAGAATTTTAAATGTGCGAGAGCAGCAGCTACTCGTAGAGAAATGAGTGAATTAATTTCCAACAATTATTGTGACAGCATCAGCATCAGTAGCAGTGGAAAAAAGCAAAAGATACATTAAAATAATCGTTTGTCAGAGAAAAAGAGAGATATTTCTGCTACTTGCTGGTGCGCCTTTGGGTTATAGAGTGCTGCCAGTGTCGTTTTATGACCCATTTTCCCTTGTATCGCAATTAAAAAAGATACATACGTATACATGAAAAGACAACAACAACAACAAAAAAAGAAAAATTAGGTAAAAATATATGTGCACAAAAATTTATATAGGAAACATGAATAAAAGTGAAATAAAGTTTGTGTAATAAATTTTCACAAAAAAAAAAAAAACAAAAAAACGATATTGGGGAAAGGCAATTTTCATCATCACACACGTGTGTACTACTGTGGGCTTACTGGCCGTCACTGCACGACACACGCAGTAATCTGCAATACCTCGTCAATAATAAAATTCAATTTATTTTATTGGGTTATTTTTTATTTTGTGGGTGGAGGTAGGTGAATGTAAAGCTTAAAATGCTCCTATTGTTGAAAATTGCTAATTAATCCAATTTGATTTTTTTGCTGGTCTCCTTTCTCCATGTTTTTGTTATCAAATACATTTTTCTGATTTATATATTGGTTTAGTTTAATAATTGGTTATATTTAATCTATTCTGCTTAATTTTAACACTTAGTTAGGTGTTTGTGTACTTAACAAAAAAAAAAAAAAAAAACTCACAAATCCTAATAATCGAAATTCGAGTAGATATACATAATTATGAAATTTTTCCAATTTAATTAAAAATCTAATAAATGTTGGTATTCTAATAAACATTTTTTTTTAAATATTTTAATGCGGCTGGTATTTTCGAAAGAATTTATAATATTTACACACATTTTGACCTCGTTTGGAAAGTGCATTTTTTACTACACATTTTTATCCAATCTGAATAAATCAAAAAGTACGTATCTATACATTTTTCTGAGTAAAAAATAGCATTTTTTTTCAGATTTCGCAAAGCTTTTAAATAGATTTTCATTCTTTCTCCTATATAGACTGCTAGTTCAGGAAAGATAGAAAAATTATTACCGACTAATTAAGGATTGGTATTGAAGCACAATATTAAAGTCTATAAGTTTTTCTGGAGACTTTGTCATAAAGGGTTCATGCCAATCATAAAAAAAATGGTCATTAAGTTTTTAAATCTCTCCTGTACTTAATTTGAGTCAAAAGCCACCTTTAAAATGTTGACATTTTTAAAGACTTTTGATTCTTAGTTTTTATGATAAAAATATCACAACAAAAACACAAGTGTAAAAGAAAGCCAAGTTTTCCTATAAAAAAAAAATGATTGCTACTTTTCGCGTTTTAACCGCTTTCAACATTTAAATGTATGAACAAAATTATAATACAAAATTTAAAAAAAGTTTATAAATTTAAATGTAAAAACGCGAAAAGTAGTAATCATTTTTTTTTTATTTTTTATTTTAGTCTTGATCATGATAGCAAACCATAAAACCCTTTAATTTTGTTTCAAAAGTTTGATTGCTTGTATAAAAAAAAACCGTTTATTAGATCGACTTGAAACTTGGCAGGAATTTTGTCAGTGTATTTAGCTATAAAAGTCACAGTCAACTTTGGTAATTTTATGGATAGCTGTAATTTAACCGTTATTTGTTTAAAAGTTCATAAATATGCCTTTATTTGATGTTTTTTTTTCAAAATAATGTCAGAGACAACAAAAAAAATTAGTACGTTAATGTTACAAAAATGTCTCATAGGAAATTTGTTCTAGTTTTCAAAACTGTGTTTAAATTTAATTTACAGTTATTGGTTGCAGAGAAATTGATGTTTAAAAACAGAAACATCATTTTCTCCTCAAAAACCAATAAATGGGTTCAAAAGTCGTATCAAAATTCTAAAAATAAGAAATTGAGCTGAATACATAGGCTTTCCGGGCTTTGTAAAGATTCAGCTCAAAAAAAATTATTAAAAAAGTGGCATTGAAAACCAAAAGACAAAAAAAAATTTTAAAATTTTTGGTTTCGCGCATTTCCTGAAAACTAGAATATCTGAGGTTTCAAGTTCTTTTTGATTTGTCTCAATACGTCCATTTTTCACTTAAATACAGCCTCTCGAAAATCACTAAAAAAAATCATTTTTTTTATCCTTTCATTTTTTCAACTAGTGTAGTACCTACATCGCAAGTACTAGGTTTTAAGCTCCCGATTGAATAGAAATTTAACTTGACACTAATAATACACATAAAACATGCACTTAACCCCTAAATACAAAATGCAAGTACGACAATTTTTATGAAGGGTTGGAGTCGAAATTCTACAAGCGAGCCAGCGAAAAAAATTTACTTTCAAAATTCTGCTTTCAAAATTCTGATTTTCAACATTTTGCTTCTTAAAATTCTGTTTTGAAAATTTGAAAATTTTTGAAAATAATTAAAAAGAAACTCGTTTGAAAAATGCTTAAAAGACCAAACAAGTTTTTTTAAAATTATTTTCAGAATTTTTGTAAAATAAATTATTTCGAAAACATTTTTTAGTGAAATTATTTGCTTGTAGCATATTTTTGAGGACACACCGAAGAAAAAAGAACGTAATCACTTTGATTAAAGAATCCATATTTGAACTGCCGTACATAATAGGATTGATAAAGCCACACAGTGACACCGAAATTTAGTTACTCTCGGTAGTAAATTTCTCATTTTTCGCGGACTACGAAAATTATGTTTTAAAATTGTTTTGTAGAAAATTTTCTGAATTTGTTTGTGTGGATCCCATAACCTTGCCTCAGGGAACCTTATAGATAATACGTTGCCGTACTAAGTTGGAAAAAGGTAGGTCACAGATGTTGGTTTTTTGAATCTAGGATGAGTTCCTTGCTCGTTTTTTTTTATTCTGTCAATGGTAAAACAGAATTAAAAATGTATCAGCTGTCCGCAAATGAAGTCGTCCGTCGTCGTCGTTGCACAAAAAGGAAACTTCTTCTTAAACTATTTACAGTGCAAGTTCTTGTGTATTCCAGCCAAATAATTAACTCACCCATTAAGGTTTTATTTAATACCGACATATGTATCATTTATCTCCACTCTTAAAGTTATCTATATGAAAACCGATACATATTATTGATTTTAAAATGAAAAAAGACTGACACTTTGCATGGTTAATTTGTATGCGGTTAGTGAATAAATGAAACTGTTCTTGGCATACTTTGGGGTTGATGTGGTGTGCTTTTGTCTTTGTCATTTTCTTTGTTGATTTTTTTTTTTATTAATTTAACTGCAAAACCCCATCATGAAATTCATAATATATAGGGGTGGCCTTGGAGAAAATTGAAAAGTAGGTGAAAAGTTTTTAATTTGCCATTAATTTTGTTTAATTGGAATGACATAAGAGTGTTGGACGTTCATTTTTTTTTTTATGATGTGCAAATGCAGGCAATTTTTTTCTATCTTTTCTATATTCAAGATTATTCTAAATTATTATTTTTTTATTTTACAGTAGATAAAGACGTTTCATGCGGGTTGATTTAGTCACGTTCTGAAAATAGTAAAAAATATTGTTATGAAAGCATTTAAATCACTGTTTAGCTAATTAATAATAAAAATTATCAGATCACTGATAGGAATGGCCTTTGTCATATTAAAAAAAATGTATGAATACATTTGAACAAATAGAATGAAAAAGTAGAATTTATTCCGTTTTCAATTTACTTTCTTATAAATTAAAGATTCTATGAATAAACAGGAAGAAACAAAGCTAAAACTTGATGGAAATTTCATTCCAAATGTCGACATTTTTGTGAATGAATACTTTGTGAATCTAAAAGTAACTTAAATAGAACTTCTGGCAAACACTATTTCAATTAATTGATGGAATACCAGACCAAGACTGAACTAATATATTTTTACCTTTTTCCGTATTCATATCTAATTTTTCTTGTTTAATTTGAATATTCCAACATTTTGCTTTACAAAATCACTAAAACACTGCTAGTTTATCCCCAAATTATGTCATTTCAAAGATTGTGAACAAGTCTTAAATTTGTTTGAAGCAAATTTTTAAATTTTTACCATATTTTTCAATTCATTTTCATATTGCTTTTGAAAAAAGCTAAAGAATCATCCAAAATTGAAAATATATGCAAATTTTTACTTATATTAAATGACTTCCAAGATTTGTGTTAAATCCATTGAATTCAAGCCTGTATTATCACAAATAATCGTTATTTTACTATAATTTGAATTTTTAGTTCATTTTTCTGCCACATAATGTTTTTTTTTTCGAAGATGGACTTAATCAAATTATTGTTGAAAGAAATTGTTTCAATTTTCAATTTTTTTTTACATTTACATTAAATCTATTCCGAAGATACTACGGACTAGAGACACTACAGCATTGGTAACTAAGACCATTGGCTGATACAACACAAAACATTAATACAACATAGAAAGACAATTCATAGAAAGAACAACAACAGAAAGAACACATGACAACACCACGCAGTTGGTGTTTGATGGTTCCCCATCTTTCTACCAACGGCGCTCAATGATGCTTGATTTCGGTGATCTATCGGGAACCGATGCTTTATCAGAGACAAGGCCGTTGTCAATTTTCAATTTAAATGGTCACTGTGGCGTATACGTAACCTTTTTTTAAATTGAACAAAATTAACAATTATTATTTAAATTTCCATAGCTGACCAAATTATGAAATCGGTTAATCTAAGGTAAGCATAAGTTAATTGAGGTAATGAAGATGATACGTTAAATCGCATTATCTCACTTGAATCTCAAAGGATCCGTTGAGTTCTCCAGGATTTAAGTGGAAAAGGAGTTAGGTTAAAACAAAAATGAAAAGGGGTTAAGCAGAAAATTAGATACAGGGAACCTCCCTGAACCATTTTGAATTTAAAATAAATTTTATGATGTTTCTAAGTGGCTTAATTCAGAAATCGTCTAACTCATCGACAAAGTATTCTTCAAGGACCTTTTTCCTGTAAATTGATAATAAACCTCTACCGTGTTCTGACAACCTTTCTTATGTGAGTGGCTATTGGTTCATAGCCTACAATTTTTGACCAAATACTTTTTCAAAAAAAAAAAGACAACAATTTTCGAGAAAATCCAAATTTTTTGATAAAAAAAAATCCACTCCAACTAAAAATTCTCACTCAATTTTTCTATATTTCTCTCAATCTAGATGATTGTTTACAAAAATCTAATGACCCCATTTTCCATTTAAATTTTGTTTACAAAGAGATTTCAATTTATATATTCATCTATTAAGAGAAAAAACCTGCCCTCTCTCACTATCTCTTAGATAGAAAAATAAATCCCCACTCATACTTCCCACTTTTCCTCTCAAAAAAGCCTACCCATTCTCAACCTAACACAAATATTCCTCCGAAAAGATTTTTTGAAAAAAATTGGAAAAAAGAATTTTCTAACTCGATCACTTAGTTAGTTGTGTTCTTTGTTCTTGCGTGTCGTGTTGTGGTTGTCTCTTCGATAGAAAAAAATTAAATATTTTTAAAAAATCTTTTATAATTTTAAGTAACTGAAACAACAACAACAACAAAAATATATAATCCGAAACTTGACGGTCGGCAAGCTGCCCATGATTTGAAATTTTATAAATATAATTTATTTCTTAAGCATCGTGTGTGGAGTGTTGTTTTTTTTAATAATTTTCTAATAAAATCATTCATCATTCCTTAGACTTTTATTAAATTGCGTAATTTTCGAAATTCGACATTGAAATTAATTTAGTTTATAAAACCTGTTGGTTAATTATTTTTTTTTTTCGAGAAATCATTTTTTTTTTTTTTTGCATTTTTAATGATCAAAACCTGAAAATAGAAAAGTTTTGAAAAACATAAAACGGCAATTCTTTTAATTTTCTATTCGAAAACGAAAATAGAATTTTGCAAAGGAGGAAAAGGAACAACAAAAAAAAAAGTTGAACTGAAAAAAAAAAAAACGCAGCGTGCAGCGAACTTTGATCGGTTAGAGAACGGGATTTGTTTATTTTTTGTTTTGTATTTTTTTTTTCACTTTGTTTTTGCAATTAAATTTGATTTACAAAAACGAATTTTAATAACTTTTTCTCTTTAATTATTTTCAAAATAAAATATAATGGCTCAGGTGTTTCGAATCCATTCGAGGAGATTTTGTGTTCAGAAAAATATTTTCCTAGTCGAAAACGAATGAGGGCAAAGCGCACATTCTCTCTGTATGACCATCACAACTTCGTCCGATGTTTTGAGTGTGACGTAAATTTTATACCGTTACTTGCGATGCTCTATGCAAATAAAAAAAACTTTTGGGCATATCAATAAATTGTGTGTGTCGCGTCCAATGAAATTAGTGTAAAAGATACACAAATGCGTTGACGTGTAGTACCTTCTGTGCGGTTGGTATGGTGTCCCCGTGATCTACATACATCACATCCGTGGGTGGAATTTTCGAATAAATTTTATATTTTTTTTTTTCATCAGAAATTCAGATACAATTTATACGCGTTCGGTGGATACGGTTTTGTTCTTTGTCAATTTTTTTTGTATTTTCACGTGATGTGTGACGACGTCATTTTGTGTCGAAAACAAAAAAAAATCAAAACTAGATGAAATTTTGTGAAGCAATCGAACACGAAACGAGGAAATTTCGGTTAGAAAATGACTGACAAAAGTCAGTCATCATCAAAATCACAACGACAACAACAAAAACAACAGCAACATGATAGTGGACCATCAGTATCATCACCACGTCCTGGTATTCCAGGGATTCCCGAACTCACCGCTGAATGGGTAGTTCGGGCCCAATTGACATTTGGTCGTCCCGGAGAGACCGTAACAAGAGATTTTTCCACAAACAACAATAACACCACTATAAAACCGGTTCGAGTGGTTTATAGATGGAGTTCGGGCGAAGGTGGTGCTGCTACCGAAGAAGAGAGACCTTCACCATCAAGTCGGGAGACTTTAGTTGGTGGTGGTTCGGGCCAATCTACACCTTCAAAGGTTGTTCAAATTCAAGGACTGCTAATGATAAACATAAATAATAAATTCATCTTTCACAGACAAAAGGTAAGCATGCTGAGAGTTTCAATTCAGCAACTTCAGGAGATTTTTGTGGTGCTGATTCAGCATTCAGTGGATCTAATACACCAAGAAACAAAAATCAACAACAACAGCAGCAACAACAACAGCAACAACCATTGTATGGAACAAGATGTAGGAGTACTTGTAATATAATTGTATCAGCTGTAGCTGATTTTCTGCCAAATAATGCTGGCAATGATATTCCGGAAGAGCCGGATCCGTTTGTGTTTAATACGACAGCTAGTTATACCGTTATACCGGAGAAGGTATTTTTTTTTCACAATATCTTTTAATTTTGGCAAGAACAACGGCAAGTGGAAATGTTTTTTTTTTTTTAGTAGTTTTCGAAATATAAATTCTTTCGAAAAGAAAAACATAATTTTCACCCATACGCTAGACATCAAGCCGTCTGATCATTTAATAGAAAATTTAATTTTACTGTCCAACTACAAGTATTTTAGTCAAAAGTTTGTGCTTTCTCTGAAATTGAAACATAATTTCCGTAGAATAATTTAGCTTTTGCTGTTTTAAAAAAAAAACTTGAGGTGTTCTTATGGTTCATTTCTGAAAATCAAATTCAATTAAAAATTACCTTCGTAGTGAATTTTTCTGTCATATTCAAAAAATTCAATATCTGGAGAAAAAAATTTAAATCAGTGAAAAGTGAACCGGTTTATTTTAAATCAGCTGTCACAAGAATTCTATTCACAATGATAAGCTAATATGACATTGACAGCTGAGTTAAAATTATATTTTATTCTATCTGATTGACCAGCTGTCAAAATTAACTAATAAGTAGATTTCATGACCGTTTGGCATAAAAGAAAATTGAGATTTCAGCTGACAATTTCCGTTGTTTTGAATAAATTTATTTTTCGACTTACTTTTTAATATAATTATTTGAGAAAATAATGAACTGATTTCAAATCTACTTCTGATCTTTACCTTAAACCTAGTGTTGTTGATACATGAAATTCGAAACAAAAATTCATTTTTCCGTCATTTTATTTGAGATTCAAACATATCGAAAACCCTTTCTAACATTGAAGTTCGAATCTATTCGAGGAAGGATTAAAAAATACATTAAGTATAAATAGTCGAGTTAAAATTATCTCGAAACCAGTCAAAACCGCTTCGATTTGAAAGATTTTGTATTCAAATGTTGGTATTTAAAAAGCTTGAACAGTTTAACTGGTTTAAAATTGCCGCTCTAATCGGATTTTTTTTTAAAACTTAACACTAAGATTTTTGTGAACAAGAAAATGTGTTAAAATTCTATAAAATAAACAATGCCAATAATGTTCAAGGTCTGTTTAAGGAACAAAAAAAAAAGGGTCTATTTTTGACTGAGAAGTTGACTTTAACTATAAAAAAAATTATTAATATACATCTGATTTAAATAAAAGATCAAATTATATGTTTTTTGATAGTCAGAAAAACCTTCTTTTATTAACATTTCAAATAAAATTAATCCCATAAAAAGTTTAAGAAAAAATGATTTGCAAACTCAGAATTTTGAAAAAAAAATCAATCAAAATTTTTAACAGATTTTTTTTTTCAAAATTAATCGTTATAAAATATATTTTTTTCTTATAAAATTCAATGGCATTATTTGGAGTCACTGACTCAAGAAAAGGTTTTTGGGTTTTGAAAAATTAAACTGATTTTATAATAGTAATTATTTTTTGAGGTCAATTTTTCGACTATAATTTAATGGCTTTATTTCATTTTAGTTGAATATAAAAAGATTAATGCTAATATGTCTTTTAGTTTTTGAGAAATATAAGAAAATACAAATCAGAATGCTATTTTTATTTCAATTTTTCCTTAAAAATTGGGTAACTTTTTAGTTTTCTTAAGACCCTTTAATACATAAAACCTTTTAATTTTTTTTTTTATTAATTGCTAAGAAATAAAGTCATTGAATTTAAGAAGAAAAATTTACATTTTATCATGGAAAATTTTGACTGAATTTTTTTTTCAAAATTCTGAGTTTGAAAATCAGTTTTTCTGACACTATTTAACTTTATTTAAAATGTGAATAAAAGAAATTTTTTTCTGATCACATTTTAACTTCCCTTAATCAAATATAAAAAGTGATTTATTGTGAGCTTTGATTTATAATGTTAAATAAACCACATAAATGTGAAAGTGAACATAAAATTTTTAATATCCGTTAAAAGATCATTTAACGCCATTTACTTTTTAAAAATGATATCATGTAAATGTTGGCCACGGCTACTCTTGAGGTGGTCCTTTCGGAAGGTTTAATTTTGGCCGAATCGTTTGAGAAAAGCGACCGGTCGGTATCTTTTGGGTTGACGTG
The DNA here is from genome assembly GCA_948107695.1 of Meliscaeva auricollis. Taxonomy (NCBI): domain Eukaryota; kingdom Metazoa; phylum Arthropoda; class Insecta; order Diptera; family Syrphidae; genus Meliscaeva; species Meliscaeva auricollis. The sequence goes on from OX403618.1 coordinate 80,030,627, forward strand.
GAAACGAATATGTTAAGGAACTTTTTCAGACATTTTGGCACTATCTTTTTTTATCATTAAGTCAATGTATCTCTGCAGGTGCGATAAATTGTCCCATATTCAATGTCACTCTTGATAAATTTCATAATTAGCCTCAACCCATTTAGTTTTATTTGCTTTTGGTGGCTTTGCGATTTCCTTCATTAATTCTTATATCTTTTAACTTTGAAGTTATTTTATTTTATATCGGTCATAAAATGATTTTTATAAACATTTTATCTCTATAGATCATAGTTTTAGAAAGACAAAAGAAAAAAAAACATTTTTATTTAATATTTCATTGAAATACCTAAAATGTATTTTTGATAAAATCATTTTCAGGTTTAAAAATTGGCATAATGCCATTAAAATGATCATTAAGCAAAAATATTTCATATAGTTTTCATTCATTCATATTAAATTAAAAATTATAAATCATTCATATAATAAAATACGATGTCACATTTATTTGTTTTTTTTTTTTCATTTTTTTTTCTATAAAAAAGTGGTAGCACAGATCGTGCCCTTTGAGCTTGTGACGCAAAACTTATAGTTTATGAGTTTGAAATTGTAATTTTTTGTCATTTTTTGAAATAAAATTTATAACTTATTCCAGAATCAACATGTTTTTAAAAAAAATTATAGAAAAAGCTCAAAATGAAATATTTCTAAATTCTGTTGTACATCCCTCATAAAAAATTAAGTTAAAGAAATATAGTTTTTTCTGTTTTCAACATTGAAAATATTCCATCTTACCAAAAAAGTTTTAAATTAATAAAAAACCGACACTAGAAAAAGCACTTAAAAAAAGATTTAAAAACTTAAGACTCGCAAATAAACATGTAGAAAACGTGACTCACTACAATCAACATGTCGAAAAAATTAACTTGTCAATATTTCAAAATATAACAACAATAAGCTTAAAAAAAAACTAAAATTCGACTACAATATTTTTAATTTTTTTTAATTTTTAGTTTTCTTAATTTATTTTAATAATAACGACAGACAACTTATTTAAGAATGAAAAAAAAAGTTTAGGTGCCAGGAAGTAAATAAACGAGTAATGACCTCTCAAGTTGACATGCCCCCAAATTTATTTTTTTTTTTTTTTTTGAATATTGTTCGAATTGTTTCAAGCCCACAAGTCCATTAAATTAAAAAGCAGTCTAGTTTTTAAGACCTTGCAAAAAATAATGGGATGCTTTTTTTTTCCTTTTTGTATTAAAGAATTGAATTTGGTGTTTTTCTTAAATCTCTCCATCAAAAGTCTCACAATGAAACATGGTTGTTTTTATGATTTGTGTTCAATATATGGAACACGTTCATTTCCAAAAACGACGAAAAATCAAGAAAAACCTAATTGACTACTTTGGCAAACAAATTAGTTTCATCGATTCTTTCATAGATGGCGCTTATTGATAAAAGTTGGAACATCTGTAGTTCTAATTTCATATTTTATGAAAAAAACAAAAATATGTTATGAAAACTCCAAAATTTTCGGCTCATATGTGAACCACCGTAAAGGGTTAAAAATGACAAAAAAAAAACATGTTTTTTGCAATGTTTTTGTATGCCTGAAAAATTCCACTTAAAAAAAAAAAATGAGACTTGTCGCGCATCGAAAGTTTTGCTAAAAATATGATTTTGGTTCTAAAAATAAAATCTCAATTTACCCAATTAAAAATTTGACACATCAAAAACTTTGCATGATAGAGCAAAAAGTCAAAATCTTTGCAAAAATGTAATTTGGTTTCCATGACTGGCTGATATTACTGTCATTTACTGAAAAATCGATGTTAAAAATGCGTTTTTGTTTTGTTTTGAATTTTTGACAAAGTTTTTTCACAGTGGGTTAAGTTTTTAGCATACATTTTCAGAGGTTCTAGTTAAAAAAAAATCCATGATTAACAACTCAAACTATGAATTCTCAGAAAAAAACCTGTAAATCATAGAATGTCGACCTAAGTACCTTCGACGATTTATAGTTGCCAATAATCATGGATTTAAAATCATCAAAGGTGAACAAATTGGCATTTAGTCTTAAAAAGGAGGATTTAACTAAAAAGAATCCATCTAAAAATTTAAAAAAAAACAAAATTTTTTGGTCAACTTTTTTGATTGAAAATTTGTTTTAATAAATTCGTCAAAGAAAAACCAAAAATTAATATTTTGCTGAAAAAGAAAAAAAAACAAGTTTCATTAAAATCTAACTATTTTTAAAAACAAAAAAGAACCTTTTTGGCATTTTTCACAATATTTTTGAGGTTAAATGGACAAAAATTGTACATCTCTTTACCACCTACAACTTATGTTCCTCTTTTATGTACCATTTGTTCAACTTTTGCCTCCTGAAAAATTGATTGGCACTGGTCTATACTTTTACCAGGAAAGTTTTGGGGTAGTTTTAATTTCTTTCACACTTTATGTTTTTGGGGTTGGTGAACAAAATTTCGTGACGCAACATAGTCAAAAATGCAAAATTTTCAACGATTTTGGAGATTTTGAAAGATTAGTTGTTAAAAACATAGGGTTGCCATTTTGAAAATGGGTACATCAACGTGTCAACCCTGTTTGAACGAAAAACAGCTACATAACTTTGTGCATCATAACTTTTTGGTTTATTTAAAAGTCAAAAATGTTTTTAAAAAATCAAAAAAAAAGCAAAGACTGTAAAGCTCAGAATGTGATAACCCTGTTCAACTGAAAAACACATTCATATAATTCTTATTTAAACAAAATAGTATACATTTTGGTGAAGTTAATAGCTAAAATGTACCCCAAATTTCTTTTCTATCTAAAAAATGTCAGGTGCCGACTTCAAAATGGATATAAGAATACGGTAACCCTATTTGAATGTAAAAAAAACACTACACCATCAGAATATACTATATTTGACAAGGTTAAAACTTAAAAACATACCAAATATTAGATTCGGATCTCTTCTATCTAAAAACTGTAGGGTTCCAACTCCAAAATGGGTATAAGTATGAGGCAACCCTATTTGAATGCAAAAAACACTAAAAATACTCGTTTTTCAATCAAAATGTACTATATTTGACAAGGTTAAGAGATAAAAACATACAAATTTTAGACTGGGATCTCTTAAAATCTAAAAAATGTCAAAATGTTGTGATAGGTATTACCCAATATAAACTTTTGCAATATGAATTTTTCTACCTCCCCTCCAAATTACGTAATGATTCAAAATGTTCGCTTAATAATTTCGAACTGCACTGATATGAACAAAATAAAACAAAAATTGCTTAAAAAAAAGCAATTTTGAGCCCAAAATTGTTCAAAATCACCGTTTCCATAATTTTCATTAGTTTTTAAAAGTTTTGGCTGAATCAACTAAATTTATAGAGTCTGTTGTATCTGTTCACAACAACTAATCATCAAAAATATAGATTTCAATTTTGTATTTAAATAAATTCTAAATCCAATTGCAACAATTAGGAACACTTTGCTCCTAATAGATACATCTGTCAAGCACAAATACCTATTTTTGAAATGCCACTTCCCGCCGCCATTCATCCACCGCCAAGCAATTAGAACACATCTGCTAGCAATAATAAATTTTACGAAACGTGCTTACCGCAAACATTTTAAAAATGTTTCCATTCATAAAATAACATGTTTCCGCCTCAACATGACCAAAATTTTAAGATCGACCCTTCCGGTTTGAACATAAAAAAAAAAAATTATGTTTTGTTTTTCCAAATCACTCAAAAAATAGTTTTGAAAATATTTCCACTTGCCGTCGAACGTGCGTTGTTTTGTAAACATTTCTTTTTTATTTTTGTTTCATCTTGACCTAATAGTTTCGAAAACAAAAAAAAAAACAAACAAAAAATCTATTTCCCTTTAGCCCCCCGGTAATGGTTGCCCAGTGGCATCAAAAAATTTTACATCTGGTAAAATTCTTGCTCTACGTGATGCCTTCTCGCAGACAAGTGACACAGAAACGACTAAATTTCTCGCCGATCCCAGCAATACCAGCAGCGATTTTCGCTACTCCAGCCGTAGTCCGCCTACCGATAGGCGATCAACATTAGACGATTTTAGGCGGCTGCAGCGACGATACTATGATCATAATCGTCGTGCCACAGACACTCTGTTGCCGCCGCCTACCTCACCAACAACCGGAGTTGACGAGGGAAACTCTTTTACGGTTTGTGTTCATCTGTAATATTTTCTTTCTAATTTTAGATTGAAGCATATTTGTTTTGTTGTTTTAGCCCTCGTACACACCATCGCCAACGCAAACGTGTAAATCAGCTTCCCTGCCAAGAATTCCTCCACTTCCAGGTCACCAAAGGCAGCTGCTACAACAACAATCTGTCAGTGGTGGGCCAAAGTCAGAACCGAAAAAACCGAGAACAGTCCACATCGATGTCTATTGTACTGGTTCCGATGATGACGAAGATGATAATGACGACGACGACGACGATGACGATGAATTGGACATCGATGATTCGTCGAGCTCATCTGATGTCACAAATCATCTGTCCAATTCTACCCCCCAAACTGTGTTGGACAATGAACAAATGCTGTTGCGTCATCAGCGAATAGGAGCCAACACACTTCCGCGAAGGGTTAACCTGAATCGCGAGAAATTCGCTGGCCATTCGCCAAATCCCCCAACAACTGTGTCAAGCACTTCGCGATCCGATTTAAATGTTGGACATGCCATAACCAAGTCGAGCACAGCCGAAGAGGTTTCCGAATCGAAGCAATTGCTCTTCCGCAAACACATTGGCGATCAGAGAGCTGCAAAGCTTCAGAACCTACGACAGAAGTATATTCGTAAAGATCCCAGCGATGATTGTATTAGTTCCAACTATCCGAACTCATCGAGGTCGACCATGAGAGATGCGACTTGCAGTAGTATTTCGAGTGCAATGGCTTCTCTGGATCTGGAATCTTCGTGGAAGGAGACAGATGATAACGAAGTCCCATTGGGTTTGGCCAAGTCAGACAGCTTTGACTATGACAACTCTGTAGACCGTTTGCGAATTCGGCAAATGGAAACGCTATGGTCTCGACCCGAGGGTGAACCTAATTTCGCCACCACCAGAAGTCACACTCAACCGGTGTTTCTTCATCCGATTTCTGAGGGCAATTCTCAAAGAGCCTCACCTTATACAGGAAACGTCGTTCCGATGCAACGAAACGATACACTCCCATCGGAATCGGAAAATTTCTCAGAGTCTGATAATGTCTTCTATCCTTACCATCGCTTTAGTGCTCCAGCTCCTCAACAGCTGTACGAACCTCCCCCACCACCAGCCTCACCAAGTCATCCACCGAAGATTGTTTACTCATACCCGGCTACCCCCACCCGTGACCCTCCTGCGTTTATGCAGTTTTTTGGACCCAGACCGCAAAGTCCTCAGTCCGGATTCCTGCCCAGTTTCCGCCCAGGTCTGCAAAGGTGGAAGAGTGAAGCCCGAGATGATCTTGACTCATCTTCGTTGAAGCCTTCACAGACTTTCCAGCGAGCTGGCAGTGAAACTCCTTCACCAACAAAAGCCCTATCTCCAGACCTACCCACCTCGCCCCCTGTTCAACTTGTTCCTTCACCTGTACCATCCTCTAAACCAGGTTCATCCCAACGAGAAAGCAGTGTAGCTTCGAGTAGTGTGGCTGCCATTATAAAAGGCTACACAGCTGAGCATTTACAAAAAGCTCAAAAATTCGGCCAAGTTATGGGCACGGTTCGGAAGCCCGGACATCATGTTGGACCAACGAAAAATCCCAATTGCTTGTGTGAGCATTGCCAACGCTGGATGGCTGAACGATTCCAAATAAGAAGCAGAGCTTTTTCGGTTGGTGACAAACCAATTGTACTTAAGAGACCAAATTTTAACAGAAACTAAACTGAAAAAAATAACAACTGAAGACAGAAATTATAAGAAATAAAATCACTGCCAGATCAAAATTTTAAACAAAAAAAAAAAAAAAAAAAACAATAAATATCTAGAAATAAGAATTTATTTATTCGAAACAAGCTTTTAATATTTTTTTTTGTTTAAAACCATATTTTATTTGCATTTAAAATTATAAAATTTTTACCTAAAATATGTAAGTTTTTTTTTAATGTAACATGAGTGTGAAATATTAAAAAATAACTCAGAAAATATTTATATTTATTGTTAAAAAAATAATTATAATTTAAATAATAAAATTATATTTTATAATAATTTGTTAATATTCATAAAAAAATTTAAAATATTTATTTAATATTTAATCCTAACGCCTATGTTCCTGTAACTTTGTATGAATTCAATAAAAAAAAATATACTTTAAATTTAGGAGAGTTAACATTTTCGACATATACGGTCAATGGAGACATTCAAAAACAATATGTTTCTAAGAAATAGGGAAGTAAGTATGCTGTACCCAATCTGAGTGTGTACTAAAAATTAAGTCATTATTTAACGCCAAATTTCCTCACAAATAGAAAATGTTAATTCATTTGGCCGAAAAAAGTGGAGTTTTGAAAAATCGGATTTTTAATGATAGTTTCTCTGACATAGTTTCTTTCGAAAAAAAATGCTATGCAGGGTATTTCAGAATCGTGTGTTGAAACAAGCTGTCAAATTTATTTGGATGCCTTAAAAGTGCTACCACTTTCTTTTTCAGTAGTACGAATTTCAGTACTTAAAGTACCCTAGATGTTTTCAAATGTTAATTTAATTTTACTTAAATTGAAACCGAATTTAGCAAACACTAGTATATTTCGAACAACAAAAAATGACATAATATTTTTACATCGCAGTAAATAGATTACAAACTTACTCAACGAAGTGCCACCTCTTCGAGATCTCGTTTATGAAACGGCAAAAAGCGTGACCTTTTTACACACGAACTTTACCGTGCACTCACGTATTTTTTACTTGCCGAAGTTTACAAATAACTGATGGATTAATTTCTCAGTAGGATTTTTTGTTGGTGCGACGACGGTATGATCAATACATAATTTTTAGGGGTATTCATGCAACCTGGTAAACTCTTCGTAAACGTGGTAAAGTGCTGAATCTGGTAAACGAAGTGTCATTTCCATACAAATTTTGACATCTACCAGGTTTACCACGTTTATCATGGTTGCATGAAAACCCCTTTTGTATAGGCCATAGAATGAATACATATTTAGGGTAGATATGCTCAAAGACAAAATATCAAGTCAAAAATAATATTTAGAAAATCTTAAAATTTTTCAATACTAAAAACTGAAAAAAATTGTGCAACCGTCTTATGAAATGTGCTTTGTAGAATATTTTCTTCAAACTTGTGTCTTTTAAAAAATCAAAAAACTTCTTGGATTTTGAAGATATTCATCAATTAGCCTTGCCTTAAAATTAACTGGATTTGTATTTCAACTATACACTGTCGAACAAAAATTGTCAGTACACGTCTTATGGGAGAACTTTATTCTTACAAAAGGTGCCAGTTAGTGGTTTTTTTTCCCCAAAATCACCAGTGGAAATGTGTAGGGATGGACGCACGGTCGCACAGACGCAGTTAATATATGCTCTAAACAGTCCTAAAATTAAATGATGATTGAAATAGTTAGGAAGTTTTTAGAGCTATTCTTATCATTTTTACTCTTAAATATAGAAATCAAACTTTAGAACTAGTGGCGGTGCTAAACTATGCCGCCACATTACTATCTACACTGCCCGACAAAGGTAGCGTTTTGGATAGAATGAACCGGACTACCTAAGTGATCATTCGGTCACTCGTACAAAAATATGACTTTGGTAACCGTATACCGCACTAACTCACAATGCCATGGATGTAAAACAGACCAATTAAGCGGTAACCGAAGTAAGCACTATTAGCCATGTCGTCAAAGAAAAGAAGTCAGTACCGAAATTCTCTCGCATCGAGATAAATTGTCAAGAAACATGTTGAAACAGAATAAAATTCATATAAAAAAATGACATTTGTGCCAATTCACAATGTTTCTCGACAATTTTTCACTATATTCTAGAGTTACAGAACGTAGGCACAGATCTTTGGTATTTAATTCTTTGCTCCGCTTCTAAGCGGAGTCATTTACTATTTCAACTGAGTGTCAGTAATTTGTACAACCTTGTTTTTTTTGTTTTACTGATGAGACTGATCGCTTGTAAATTGACAGTCCATTGAAGCACTTTGATAGATTTTTAAACCTTTATACGTCGAAAATTTAAAATGTCCTTTTTCTGGGCAGAGGCAATAAGGCCAAATGCGAGCGATATTCACAGATACCCTTTCCAGCAAGGGACTTGCACCTCCCTCTATTGGATGAAATTGTTTTTTAGGCTTTGCGTTGCTGAATGACAGTCGAAACCTATGACTGTTTGATTGGATAACCATTTAGGATCCTTCCTTAAACTAAACACACCATTAAATTACTCAGGAAGGTATTTGACCAGGTTTCCACCGCTAATTTGTCTTTTTGTGCATTTTGTGCATTTTAATGCATAGGTGGACGTCTCTAAAATTTGTCAGGATAAAAAAAGTTATTTCGAATGTAAACACGTGCAGCAAATATTTCCTAAAAAAAAAATCTTCAAAAATCATGAGTCATGACTTATCAAATATGACATTAACATCTGGTGTTTTGCTCGAATAATAATATGAGGTGTTAAAAACAAATTCGCAAACAAAGCGTGAAATAGTCATCCTCATCATCAATCACCTATGCCCACAGACAATTTACTACTTGAAGATTAAATATCATACAACATTTAAAATAGAAACTGAACCAAGAACCATTTGAAAAGTTTCTTTAAAATTTCATTTATTCAGTGGCTTTTGAGATATTGACAATGAATCACACAAGAAATGTTCTACATGTGCTTGAATCTTGCATCTTCTTGTCAAACTATTATCTCTTCAATTGAAGCAGCATTACCCTGATTACGAATTAAAGGTAAGTGAGGAACGATATACATAAATATTCTGAAATAGGATAACGAAGAAGGCATTTTCGGGTCAACTCACGAGTTTAAAAAAAATATTTAACATGAAATCGCGATTTTTCTTCTTCCATTTTCAAGAAAAAGATATAAAATTTTTCAAGAATTGTGAGTATTAATATGAAAACTTAAAATTCCAAGAACACCAAACGTTACTTATTGCTCATCTAATATTTCTTCTCAACAAAATCAATATTTTTAAACAATTTTTCTATTTCTTTCTTTAATTCAGGCTCAAGTTCGACTCTCCGAATCATCGCGAAAACTCGACCTGCTGCGTCTTTCGTTGGACCTTCGCCGGCAAGAATTACCAGCTGATTCGCCGACAGCTCAACAGCTCAAAACCGAGCTGCAAAGTGTTCAAGCCTCGTCACCAGTACCGGTAACCTACACATCGTTGCAACCCTTCCAGGGTGGTCTGGGTGGTAAGCCTTATCATCAAGTAACCTCATTGGGTCGTTGCGCTTCGGTAACGGGAAAATTAGAAGTTCGTCTAATGGGCTGTCAAGATCTGCTCGAAGATGTGCCCGGCCGCTCACGTCGCGACAAGGACAACAATTCGAGTCCTGGCGATCTGCGAAGCTTTGTCAAAGGCGTCACCAGTCGCAGTTCTTCGAAGAGTTACAGTGTCAAAGATGAGACATCATTTGAAATAATGGCAGTTATAAAACTTGACAATACCACTGTTGCCCAAACCTCATGGAAACCTTGTTCGCAGCAGGCTTGGGATCAACGCTTCTCTATTGATCTAGACCGTTCGCGAGAGCTTGAGATCGGCGTGTACTGGCGTGATTGGCGTTCGTTGTGTGCTGTAAAATTCCTGCGCCTCGAAGAATTCATCGATGATGTTCGACACGGTATGGCATTGCAACTGGAACCCCAAGGTCTACTCTTTGCTGAAATTAAATTCTTAAATCCCATGATTTCCCAAAAGCCAAAACTGCAGCGTCAACGAATGATATTCAATAAGCAGCAAGTTAAAAATATCCCGCGTGCCAAACAAATGAACATCAACGTTGCCACCTGGGGTCGTCTGCTCAAACGAAACACACCCAGCAATCAAAATGATCTGCCAATCTCTCGAACTCCATCGTCGGGCACAATTGATGGCGAGCCTTATACACCCGGACAGCAAGCTATGAACTTGGAATACGATCCGACAGTTGCCGAAACAGAACACGTAGAAACGCCTGGTGAGAATCCAGATCTCAGTGTGGCTGGCTTAAGTGGCGCCCGGCCATTGTCTATGCAGGGCATTGCTGCTCTGCCACCAGAAGTCTCACCAATTGCGAACCTAAACAAACAGAATAACAACCAGCAGCCGGGATCAGTAATAGTGTCACCGACAACAGGCCTTCACTTGCAAATCAATCAGAAGTCAACGGCAGGTAGTAAAAAATCGACCAGCGCCAATCAACAAGTGCCAAGTCCACCATCACAGGTACCCATAGGATCACCACCAACTCTACAGAAGATGGATCAAGAGGTAAGTAAACAAGCATGCATTGAACTGATCTTAGTCTTTATTTGTTGTACAGCTGTAAACTTTTGTGAGTATTTTTTGAATATAATACGAAGTAGTAGAAAGTAGAGTTTTTTTTTTTAAATAAATATATTTTTGAAAAAGGTGTAGGGCTCTTATATATTGTAAATGTAGGAACAAGCTATATTTTAACTTAGGTGAAGGCTTGAGATGAAGACTAAGTTTAGTTTTATTTTTTTTTTTATTTTATTTTTTTTAGAACTTACAGTTCACAGCGTGTTCACACAAAACACTAACACTAAAGAATGAATCATTTTATTATAAACACACATACATACCTACATTTCCTAGAAAAAAAAAATACAGTCATTGTTCATTAGAAGAAATCGCTGTGATGTCTTTCTACGTTCGTTTAAATTTTGAAATGTGAGAAGATTGTTGAATTTGAATAAAATATAGTAAATTTATTCGTTAAGTGTCGTTAATGTTGTTTGTTTGTCGTTCGTCCTGTCAAATTGTTATGTAAGTTTGTTAACTTGGTTAAAGGAATAAGTACAAAATATTTATAAAATCAATTTGATAAAAATTCAGTTCCAACAAGAAATATTAGTTTAAAAATAGGCTTTATAGCAGAATAAACTTTTCTCGACCTGAGAGCTTATTCTTTTCTTTCTTGACTTTCTGCTTATAAAACATAAAAATTTTATTTTAAAACTCTTTATTTAATGCTTTCGCTCAAATATTTGTGAAGAATCTCGAAGCCAAATAATCTTTTTTTATAGTAACTTTGACATCTTCAACATTAACAAGAGGTCAAAATTAATTTTGTATTATTTTGCTATGGAACCGTTGCTTTTTTCAAAACAGACTTTTTCTCAGTTCTAGTTCTTTGTAACTGTTATTTTATAAAAAAATATGCTTGTAGAACTGCAGGTTCCAATGCTGTTCATAGAAATAGTCGAGGAGGTGAATGTAGGATAACTTATATGTGTAGATCCATGTGGCAACCCTGTTCCAACGAAAAATAGCTTTATGCATCATAACTTTTTTTTTCATTAAATAGAATAAAAATACAAATTATGTTAAACAAAAGTCCAAAAATGTTTAGTGAATAAAGTGAAGAGTGTAAGACTGAGAATTTGGTAACCCCGTTCACACTAATTTGTGAGAACAGTTAAAATGTATCCTTTTTGACAGAATTAAGAGTTAAAAACACACCAAATTTTAGACTGAATGTCTTTTGCCAACTCTAAAATGGGTATAAGGGGTATAAGTATATGGCAATCCTATTTGAATGCAAAAAACAAAAAACACTTAAAACACTAATTTTAAAGTCAAAATGTACCATTTTTGACAGATTTCAAAGCTAAAAACATACCGGATTTCACGAAGTTTTTCGTGAACCACAACTTTCTACCTCCAAACGCAATTTAATTCGACTATTCTTAAGAATTTGTTCAACAAAATATTTTTAATTGGTAATTTTATAGAAGACAGCTCTGAAAAGTAGTGAAAATTCCTCCTTGGCCAAACAATAACACGAATAAAGTAGGTCAGAATCGCATGTAGTGCTATGGTTATGGCTCTAACTGGAGTTAGTTTGGCTTTCTGAACAGGTTCTCTTCCAATGCAACTCAATATTTTGTTTTTTAATGGAGATTTTGACTTGTAATAAAATTTGACTTTCAGATTATGGCTTTTAAAGTCTTAGTTTTTGATATTTCAATGCAAATCCGATTTCTTTTTTGCGAGTAAAATGTATATAACTTTCGTTGGAAGAAAGTAAAAAATGCTTTCCGTAAATAAATGTTAAATTCCTTAAAACCCAACAAAAACTATAAAAACTATTTTTGTAATTTCTAATTTTTAAAACAGCGGAAGTCGTTAACTGTCAGCCGATATAACTTTTTAGTATAAGACGTTTCAATTAACGGCTATTGCTTAATAAATACTTATTGTTAGGAATTCAAAATCTTCTGAAATATTCTTCTCACTATCCGTTCACATTAGCCGTTCAGAATCGATAGAAAATTCCAGCTTCCCTCTTTTCCGGCCTAATTTACACACACACCGAAATAGTTTACGGTTCAGTTTCTAAACTAAGGAACTCATTATGAATAGCGAATCGAACGTTCACTTTAAGCGAACTTAATTCAAAAAAATCGCTCGCTATCCATAATTCTAATAGACAGAAGCTGCAGCGCAAGTATCCTGGTTAGGACTAACTTTATCAAATTCTTTCTTATTTTTAATTTTAGGGAATTTTTTTATTCAACACGCTTCTCACATTTCTTCTGTACTTTAAAACTTTAATGCATCATTAAAAAAAAAATCAATTCGTTAAATCCAAATAAAGAAATAAGTGTTGACACGTTTCTGCGTTTGATGTGCTAAAAATCACATTTTCTAATTCTTGAAGGCTAAAAACCTCAGTAACTTTCGTCAAATTTTAAACTTCGTTGTGTTTTAAATCTATCATTTAACTATTTCTTCAAATTGGGAATTTTTAACCATTTGAAAGTTGTTTAAACTTCTGTTCGAAAGATTTACTGTTTTAACAAAAATCGTAGAAAATCGTTTTTTAACTAATCACAAGCTGCTATTGATAGCAAAACAGACCAATTCTTACAACTGCCACTCTACTAGGCCCTAAATTGGGTGTCCATTTAAGAGGACAAATTCTGCGGCCTGCAGCTTCCTGAGTTATTATTCTTTAATTAAAATACCAACCAACTGTTAGATACAAATACAAATAGAAAATATGTAGCAACAAATGCAGAAACATCGTGTAAAACTCTCAAAAACGCCCCCATTTCTCTGACTCATATCATACATTTAATCATAAATTAACTTCGTAGATTTTTTGAATGAAAACTTATGTACAACAAACAATAAGAACACAAAATCAGATTGAAAAAAAAAAATCAAAAATAAAATTTAAACATTTTCTAGAAACAATTTGGAACAAAATAAATTAAAAAAAAAAAATATATTTTTTAAAATAAAATTCATGATATTGCATGCCTCTTCTATATTTTGTACAAAAATCCTTTTTTTTTTCTTTGTTGTTTTAAAAAAAAAAAAAAAACCGAAACGTTTTTGTGTCTTTCTTGTATGTTTGTTATAATCGACAACAGTTACAGAATGCTTTACGAGAATTTGAATTTCTCAACCAAATGGATTCACAGCCCTCAACATTACAGCGACCGCCGCCACGTTCTCAACAACAAATACAGCAGCAGCAACAATATCTGGGATCAGCTGCCCAACAGCTGATGCAATATCATCAATCACCAACGCAGCAATATTATACCGAAGCAGAACAATTCATACCCCAAACAGTCCTTCCGCCCCCACAGCACCATCAACAACAACAACAACAACAAGTCCCATATGACAATAGCACCTCCTCTTCCATCAGCACTGCCACCCCGCACGTCACCAATGCCGTCCATCATGTCATGCCGCCAATGATGAACCGTAACAGTAGTATTAGAAATAGTTTTAATAATAACACCAATAATGGTGGCAGCACTGTTGGAGGTGGAGTTGTTGGTGCAAATGTCGGACCTTACCATCGACCAGTGCTAATGATGCCACCTGTGATCCTGATGGGCGGCGGCACTGGCGGCGGAAGTGGAGATGGCAGCCCCATTATTGAGATGCCACCATCGCCGGTGCCGAATTCGTTGCCAATTGTTGAGTATCCAGATGATGATGATGACTGTAGTAGCCGGGTCTTTAACGACAGTGATAGATGTTGTGTTGAGGTTAGGTTTGGTTTATTATTTTTTTTTTCTTTCGTTTCTTTTTTATTTTTTTTTTTTTGCTTTTTTATATTTTTTATTTATTTATATTTTGTTTTGTGTTGTCGAGCAATTGCCACTTTTTTTTTTATTTTATATGTAAATACATTTTTTATGCATTGTACATTTTTTATATAAATTTTATATAGACATTTTGTATTGTTTTCTAACACACAAACACACACACTCACTAATTTTTTTGCACGGTTACCAGTATTTTGTTTTTATAATTTAAAAAAAAAAAAAACGCACTAGGTACTAGTTATTTTAAAAAGATACACATTTAAGGTGGGGTTTTGAATTTTAATAATGCACTCATTTGTTTTTAAAAAATATAAACGCCTCTGTTTGGAAACAAACCATATTTTAATACGATATCAAAGGCGTAAATTGCTTGTTTTTGTTCCCATCAATATAATAAATAGTCTCAGAACCAGAATTGTATTTTGGTGAGCAATTTTTAGAACCCGATGAACCCGAGAACATAACAAAATCGTCGTTTTGGGCCACCCTAATTCTTATTTTCGGTAAACTAAACTTAATTTTCTTACTAAAATTACTCTTCTTCTTGACTATTTTTTTGGTTTAGCTCAAATTTCGACTTTGCCTAAGCTTAAACTTTTGGCAATTATAGATTAAAATTACCTTGACTATTAAAAGTCATTTCGCTCACAAATTTCCTACGTGACAATGGTATTCCCCCCTTCCCAACGCTCCGCCCTCACCATTGCACACCTCTTATTTTCAACTCGATTTATTTCAATTTCCATTGTTTGGAGAGAAAATATTTATTAGAATCAAATATTGAGCTTGACAATCACCCCCATCGGTAATGAAATATTTGGAAATAGGGCTCCCAATCTAAATATTCCTGGAATTTTGTTCCGTTTTCGCTTGACATTTGTTCCTCTTGTATTAAATATAACGGAAAACTGAACAGGGAGTAACTTTCACAGAAATTTAACGATTAAATGCTCTTTTCCAAAAAAAAAAAAATTCATCCGGAAAATTTTGAATATTTCAGTTCATAGGTCGGACTCTCTGTAGTAAGTGCCCAAGTAGATAAAGGGCGTCAAAGTTTCCAAAAATCCAATCAAAGCAGTAAACTTTGAATATAATCTTCTCTTCCATATTCTCTCCCCTTTAGCGGTATCCCCGCTTTATACCACTGTTGAAATTATATCGATTTGTCTTAGAGAAAAAGTATGGAAGCAACAAACGTTTAGCTTGAAATGTCAAACATTTCAATTCATAGATCCGAACGTCTGTAGTAAGCGCCATAGGAGATAGGGGGCAGCAAAGTGCCAACAATTATTTTTTTTATGCCCCAAACAAGATATAACCAAAATTATGTAGGTTTGTACATTTTAAACCAAAATTAACCCACAGCTAAATCGGTGAATTGAAACCCAAAACCAATGCCTAAGAACGTTTTTCACAACTGACGCTGTTTCACATAGATTTTAATTGCTTTTTTCAAAATCAAATTTGTGGCATATGGCGAACAATTGACTTCAAAATATTTCTGTAATAAGAAAGTGCATTTCATGTTAACTGTTCGGACTCGTCATTGAGGATAAAAGTAACTAGCGCTTGATTTTTTTTTCAGAGTCATTTGGAATTCATAATAAAGTTTTCTGTGAAATCCCATTTTGGACGGTGCACGAAACTTCTGAGACTCACTAAAACAAAACTCGAGCGTAAATTTCCAATCTATAAAGTGATAAATCTTAAATCGCTTTCAGGCCTCCTAAAAATATACAAAATTACGATCTCGGGTACATTTTCAAGAACATACTTTACCTCCCCTTTCCCACTCATAACGAAAATGGATTTCAAAAAGCCCAAATTACCATCTTGTTACTTAAACTGTGTTTAGAAATAGAATCACCACATAACAACTGTTATTAATTTCACTAGAACACTGTTAAACTTACTCAACAAAAAGAGTCAAGGTCTTACAATCCATCACTGTGGTATTCCATTTATTTTATTCATCCACAATAATTTTATTTTTGTGCTAAAATTTTTTTTGTTTCGTAAAATTTTATGTTTGCTTTCAAATTTTTTGTATAATTACTTGTTCTTCACCTTGTTTCTCACAAAGTATACAAAAAAAAAAAAGCAATATAGAATAAAAAAAAAAACAAAATTAATGAGTGATAATTGTATTTATTTTTTTCAAAATTTAATCAAAACCTCATCTTTGTATCTGGATATTTTACAGGAAAAATATTATATAAACATTGTACATATAACAATACAACCTTCTAATTCCTCCACTGACACGCCTGATACTACTACTACTACAACTACATTTTCTTCTACCTCAAATATACAGGTAAAAAACAGAAAAAAATGGTCAAAACAAAAAAAAAATCAAACACACAACATGCAAAACTTTAGTTAATTTAAACAAAAAAAATTAAAACATCAGTTAAATAAATAGGTTTGCTTGAGGTGGAAATCGCTTGAAAATTGTAAAATTTCGAAAATCATGGTGCTTTTAAAAATTCACTTCTAGTAAAATTATATTTATAGTTTCCGAACATCCCAAAAAAAATAGTCACCCCTAATATAGATTCCGACGAATGCCTTGCGGCCGGATACGAACTTATTTCACCCATATTTTCAATTGTAACGTTGTCCTCGTTGTGATAATATAGCTCTTTCGGCAAGTTCAAAATTCACGTTGACCTCCTGAAGTAACGTATTTCGAATTCCATAATAGGCATGATTTTTTTTTATTTATTGATACTCTCTGTAAATTAAAACGATTAATAATACATCATTATTGTCTTGACTTTTTGGCAAAATTTCCAAATATTCCTTAGTTTCATTCGTCACTGCATATAATTCCTAATAGTTGAGGAATAGTTTTTCATATAGCAGCGCCAAATACTGCGGCTGTCTGCCATTTTAGTTATGCCAAAACAGCAACACAAGTGGAGCATGGCAGCACACAAAAGCGTTGCTAACTTCACGCACAAAACTCTTATCCGAAAAATTTCGTTGAAAAATACTAAAAGACTCACTTCTAGCGACAAATCATTCCGAATCTTTTCCAAAATCGAGATAGGATTCATTCTAAATTTTGTTAAGACTGATTAGAGTGATTTCATCCGCAATTCATATAATATTCAATCTTTCAAATTTTCCTCATTTTCAAGATAGACCGAATTGGGCCTGTTATTGGTCAGCTGTCAAATTGAAAGGATTTTTTCTTGACAGCTGACCAATCAAAGACCCAAAAATTGACTAGCTATTTAGTCCCTTACTAGTTGGTAATCACATTATGCATTTCACATTTCACAAAAAAACATGCATCGAGCATTTTTCAAGGCAGTTAATCTGAGAAAATAGCTTAGAACAAATTTGAAAAACCAAATGAAGTAGTGAAACACTACAAAAGAACACTGATTCTTTTTCTTTGACCTCCCTTTTCGACATCCAGAAGCTTATAGACCAAGAGCCGACAGCAAATTTTGGGAGTGGAGGTATAACCAAAATCTGAGTATGCAGTTTTATAGGTATAAGCGTCCTGATATCATATTCGAAAGTCTGACAGGTTTATTTTTCAGCCTTCCAAGCTGAATAGAACTCACATTAGAGTAAGTACCTTTCAACGACTTTAGAAGACAATAGTTCGATATCTGCATCAAAATATATATCAACTCGAATTCGATCTTTGATTCCATTCCTGTAAACAGAGAATCTCCGAAAAATACTTGAAACTGATAATTGAGATTTTTGTCCCACTTAAAAAATCTCGGAGCCCTCAGAGATCTGTCTTTGAGAGACGCGCTTATTGACTAACTTACCGGACGAACAACTGACAGCTCTCTCATTCGGCCAATGCCAAAATTATTTTAAAACCATCCAGCCGAGGTCAATCCGACCATTTTGACAGTAATCCAGTAAGTTAGTCAATGTGCAGCCCCCTTTAACAGACTAACACAGAAATAAAACTTAAGAATTGAGTGGAAGCGACGTAACCGGTTTCATTCGATTTCAAAATGACTATATCCCCGAGAGAAACCAATCGAAAACGACAAACTTTTTATTTGCTTATTCGCCAAATTCATTGATAAAACTTAGAATTTCAATAGGAGTAATTTAATCTGTTCCATTGGGTTTCAGAATGAGTGCACCCGATAGTGAACCCAATGGTAAACAACATAATTGAATGTGAATCTTTCGATGCATCATGTATTCTCGGATAACTCTGTCATTTATTCAAATTTATTCTAAAATTTCCATCTTAGCCTAATTTTTCAAACGATATAACCTCAAGCACCCTACAATCTGTGTCACAAAAAAGTAAACAACACATCCTTGTACAATATTTAGTCTTTTTTTTTGAAACATTTTATTTTTGTGTGTTTGAGTGTGTGTTCATGGTGTGTAACTGGTGCACAAAGAGTGAGCGTTTATTTTTGTAATTTAATTTAAGTTTTCAATGCAAAAAAGGACTCAACTGTTCTATTTCACACACGCCTTACAAAAAAACGTAAAATTATTAAAAAAAAAAAATAAATAAATGCTTTAGCGGTTCTCTTGACATTTTTTTTTATAGTAGACAACTTCAAAACCAAAAAAAAAAAAATACTTTTAAAATTTGTATTTTGATGTTAACCGTTTTCTAATTCAAAACTTTTTTCTTTGTGCTTTCTCTTCTTCATCTTGTTCCTGTCTGGATGCTTTGGATACGAACGAAAATTAGATTATACCACAGTTTGGTAATTTGTCTGTCAATAATAATCAGCAACAGCAGCAGCAGCAGTACGTGCAACCATCACCGATTGTTCAGGAGCCACCAACTCCACAATATCAGTCACATGCCCAGCAATTCCCACAGCCATCCCAGAGGCAGCACTATCCACAACAGCAGCAGCAGCAACATCAACCAATCTATCAGAATCAATTCGAATTGGGAGTTGTTGGTGGTGGTAGTGGCGGCAGCGGCGGTGTCAGTACTACTGCATCCGGAGCCATGCCACCACCACCCCCAAGTCATGTTCATGCTCAGCCATCAAATGCTGGTGGAGCTGGAGGAGCAGCAGCAGTAGCAGCAGCAGCTCAACTTGCTGCTGCTGCTGCTGGTAATGCAGGTGGACGTCGCCAAGTCGCACGTGGTCTACAATATAGAGACTCGGCGTATGAGTCACGCCGCCAATCACAATCCCATCAGCCTGGAATGCTATCAATTGAGAACTTCCGAATGCTGAGCGTGCTGGGACGGGGACACTTCGGCAAAGTTATCTTGTCGCAACTGAAGACAAGCAACGACTACTATGCGATTAAGGCCCTCAAAAAGGGTGACATTATTGCTCGCGACGAGGTGGAGTCGCTGCTCAGTGAAAAACGGATCTTTGAGGTAGCGAATGCTATGCGACATCCTTTCTTAGTCAATTTGTATGCATGCTTCCAAACAGAGGTAAGTAAATAAAGATGGATGAAGGCAAGCATCAGAGAAGGCGGCTTCAGTGCTGTTCTGCTTCTGCTGCTTTTCTCTGATGATAGGTTGTTATCTAATTGGCAGTGATGGGGGTTCTTCACGTTTCACTCACTCAACTCCCTCTCTCTCTCTCTCTAACAATTTATCTATCTCTTTTGTGTGTTCTTACAGCAACACGTCTGTTTCGTGATGGAGTATGCAGCTGGAGGTGATTTGATGATGCACATCCATACGGATGTCTTTTCAGAGCCAAGAGCGGTGTTCTATGCGGCTTGTGTTGTCCTGGGACTACAGTATTTGCATGAGAACAAGATTATCTATCGTGATTTGAAGTTGGACAATTTATTGTTGGATACAGAAGGTAAGTTTTTTTCTTTCTGTATTTCTATTTTTCCAATCTCGAGACATATCTTCATCATCATCATACTCTGTTCTATATATCTTTTCCCTCAGGTTATGTGAAAATTGCAGATTTTGGTCTTTGCAAGGAAGGCATGGGTTTTGGTGATCGAACTGGAACCTTCTGTGGTACACCTGAGTTTCTGGCACCTGAAGTTCTCACCGAGACATCCTATACTCGAGCAGTTGATTGGTGGGGATTGGGTGTATTGATCTTTGAAATGCTAGTTGGAGAGGTATGTTAATTTATTTTTTTGTTCGAAATGAACAAACTACGTGAAAGGATTTGTTTTTTAATGAGAATTTTGTTTTTTTTTTCAAATTCCATTTTCATAGTCACCATTCCCGGGAGATGATGAAGAAGAAGTATTCGATTCGATTGTTAACGATGAAGTACGATATCCAAGATTTTTGTCATTGGAAGCTATTGCTATTATGAGAAGGGTAAGTTTTTTTTTTTTTTAATAATTTAAATTAGATTTGAAAAACTACAAGAACTGAAACTAACCGCTTGGTACTGAAACATGATAAGAATTTTAATATCTATTTTCGCCTAGATCACACTTGGAATTTACCAGTTCTATCTAGGTTATGCCATTCCTATTTTGTGCTCGCCTGATATAAATTTAATTCAAACATACACAGACATAGTGTGGCCACACATTAGCTGTAAAATATTTTAGAAAACTAATTCTTGGTTTTGTTTTGTATCGTTGGGAAAAAAATTTTGAGTTCCATAACGAAGAAAATGTGTTAATGGTGTACTCTTTATTATTAATTAATTAATTTTCCTGAATGTTGGCCAAAAACCAACATGAAATATTCTTAAAAAAAAATATTTCCAAATCGTGTTCCGTATTAAACTACATCCATTCTAAAAGCAAATGTCAACATTGTACTTACAACCCTTTCCGTTTTGTCTTCTAGTATAGTCAAACTACAAAATTAAGTTTATATTGTATTAAATATAATTTAGCACCCCCAACACTTTATCTTAAATTGTTTCTTATAATTTTCAAATCGATTTATTTCAATTCCTTCGTTTGAAGAAATAAAGTTTCACTATAGCCGTGTTTTATTCAACACTGAGTAGCTACTCAGTGTTTCATTTTATTCGCAAAACAAAACAAATTACGAACTACTCAGTATTTTGTTGTTTTTGCTAATAAAATGAAACACTGGGTAGCTACTCAGTGTTGAATAAAACTGGGATTGTGTAGTTTTACTTCAAAAAGTTAGACTTCCCCAAATTTACCAAAAATAGTCTTTAGACTATGCTGCTTTCCTTTATTTTGTGCTCATAAGAGAGTCAGGGTGGAATCAGTTAATAGTGATTTGTGATAGTTGACATTCACAAAATCTTAATTTGGTCTGGTTACGTAAACCCAATTTGGATTTTGTGGCTGCCAACACCTGTCAAAACAGCTTAGCCGATTTCACCTCTGATCTATGTTATGAAATCTTTCAAATTCCCTATTAAAATAATGAGAGAGGTGAAATAGGTTAAATTAGTAATTATTTTTCAAATTATGACACTTTTCTTTTCAGAACTTAACAACTTTTTCTTTGTTGATTTCTGTAGTGCCCTCGATTTTTGGAAAATTAAATTAAAATAATTGTCTACCTTTCCTAGATTAAAAAAAAAAAATAATATTTATTCAGTGGTTAGATTTGTATAGCGTTTTTGCTTTTATACAGAATGCAGGATATTAGTACTCCATATTCAAAGTGTATTGCACATTTCTGACCTAAAGTGAACACAAACGTGTGTAATATCAAATAAAAGGTGGAGTTTAGCTTTTTCCAGAAAAATAACAATATCAACTCCACCTTTCATTTAATACCAAACACGTTCGTGTTCACTCTGGGCCAACGCTCCATAATAAAATGAACATTTCCATTTGAATGACGTACATAATAATATTCAACTTCATTTCACCACAATTTCCTATTCTCTTTCTACAAAAAAAAAAAAAAAAAGAAATCAAAAGATGTCGTTAAGTGAAGTCTAAATTTGAAAATTTGACATTTTTTCGTCAGCAAATTGAATGAGACCAAATTTAGACTTTTTGTCACGTATATTTAGTTTTTAAAGTGAAAGAAAAAAAAGTATTCTATGTAAAACACTGAAAGGACCCCATGGATTATGGAAATTTGACCTTACGCATAGCTCTTTTCGATGGTATAAGTTTTCTTGACATCTATGTCCATTGACTTAACAGTATGCTAGAAACTTAACCCGCTGTGAACGAACTAGCACTGAATATTTCTATTTTTAATAATTTAATAAAAAAAAAAGAAAATGATGTGACAAAGTCACCCTGTAGAGGACTATCAGGTACCTATATGTATTATAAAGCTCCGTGGTATCTTTTGAGCTGAAGAACAGGATTAATTTTTGGGTTTTTCTAAAGGAGCCACTTCCTAGAGTGACTCGGCTCTGATAGAAACATCCCTGGAGTGGCTTTGCTATTGGTAAACGTCCATTTGCAAAGCTGACATGCTGTTTTTTTTTTGAAAATTTATTGAAAAAATATACTTTCTTTTCTATTTTTTTTTTATTTTTTTTTCAAAAACTACCCTTCAGAAAACCAAAATAAGTTCTAATTTATATCCTTATTTCATTTGTATCTTAAGCTTTTACGAAAGAATCCCGAACGTCGCCTTGGCTCATCGGAAAGAGACGCTGAAGATGTGAAAAAGCAAGCCTTCTTCCGTTCAATTGCTTGGGATGATCTGTTATTAAGGAAGGTGAAGCCGCCATTTGTGCCAACAATTGTAAGTCAAGTCATTATTTTCAATTTTGAATTTTAAACTGCATGATAGCATTTTTTTTTTGGTCTTTAATTTATTTTCTGTTTTTTTTTTTATTTGCTTTATTTTTTTCTTAATTTTTCTTTTATTAGAACCACCTCGAGGATGTATCAAACTTCGACGAGGAATTTACATCAGAAAAACCCCAATTGACACCGCCAAAGGAGCCGCGACATTTGACTGACGAAGAACAATTGTTCTTCCATGATTTCACCTACACCGCCGATTGGTGTTGAGGTTAATATTTGATTCTTTATTTCAAAAAAAAACTTAAAATTACAGAAAAAGTTAATATTTATACATAAAAAAAAAATTATAAGAAAAAACACTGCTCCCCCAAATGTGTAGCCGTTTTTACATAATTTTAAGTAAATATTGCTAACTTTAAATAAAAATACAACTTATTTTCATAAAAAAACAAAATGAGATGAAAAAAAAAAACACCAATTTAAAACAAAAATCTACAAACAAAATGCGTTTAAAACAAAAACAAAAAAAAAATAAAATATTTTTAAAGTGAATTAAAAAAAAGAATAAAATAAAATTATGTAGCATTTGTTTTTTGAAGCAAAAGGAAAAGAATTTCTAAGCCTAGAATGTGCTTGATTTTTTTTTTTTGTTTTTTATTTAGCGATAACAAGAGTAGCAGTTAACATGATGGAGACGTAATATTATTAAAATTATTATTATTATTATTATTATCCTTATAAACTATTATTATTATTAATTTATAACAATTTTATTTTTAATTAATTAAACAACAACAACAAAAAAATACAATAAAAAAGTATATATAAATATATTTCATTAGCAACTATTTACTCTATCACTACTACCAATTTCTTCTTACAACTACGTAATCTTTATAATATATAA
Source organism: Meliscaeva auricollis (assembly GCA_948107695.1). Classification (NCBI taxonomy): domain Eukaryota; kingdom Metazoa; phylum Arthropoda; class Insecta; order Diptera; family Syrphidae; genus Meliscaeva; species Meliscaeva auricollis. Next base: position 80,054,450 of record OX403618.1, read on the forward strand.
TAATATGTATGCGTAAATATTGTTAAAATATTTAAAATTTCTTTTCTTTTTTTTTTTATTTTTGTTAGCAAAGCCTCTGAACATTTTGCTTCATAATAATTCGTAGGAGTACATTTCTCACTCTCTCTTTCTCCTTTTTTTTATTTTCGATCTTATAATAATAATTATTATTATTGTGTATTGTTTTTCATTATATAAGGGTGTATCTATGAAATTAAAAAGTATTTTTTTTTTAAATGAAATTATAAAAATTGTTATTGGAAATGAAAATGAAAAAAGAAAAATTGAAAAATCAATATTCAAAACTGCATGAGTTATTATGAAAATTTTTATTATTATCAAATTTAAATTTTTGGTCTTTATTAATTTTATTATTATGTATTACCATTTATTATAAACTTATTTTTATTTTTAAACAAAAAAAAAATAAATAAATAATATAAATAGTTTCACTTTTTAGAATTTTAAACTTTATAAAAATAATTATAATGTTATAAAAAAAAAAATAAATAAATAAATAAATAATTAATAAATTAATTTTATTGATTTTATATGTGTTTAGATATTTTTCGATTTCGATATATTTTATTTCAACTTGGTTTAATTGCATGGAATGTTTAAACTTTTTGAGAATGACCTAGAGTTTTGTTTAATAGAAGGAATAGAATGAGAAATAAACCCAGGTGAGTTGAATTTCCAACAAAAAATTATCAGATGTTATTATAATTTGTATTGTTTCAATCAAAAACCGTGCAGATGAACAAATTGTCTGCGGAAAAAAAATGAGAAATACATATCTGGTGAAGAATGATATTTTAAAAGCTAAGGTGAAGATATGGAACTACTGCTAGGGGAAAATTCACTAAGCATGAATGATTTTTAGTGAAATTTGACTGTATACATATAATGATATGATTTGCCTATGATTTGAATAAATTCTATTGAAAACGGTAACACTTACATCATTTACCCTTTTTTCTAGCCAAAATCTATAACTGACTGTTTTTTAAGCACGCCTTATTCACAACATTTCGTCACAAAGAAACGTGAGCGTTTTCAAACAATTTCAAAACAATGATATTGTTTGAATCAATATGTATACAATATCGCGGTTCCTGTTACGTTTCTTGCAATTAATAATATTAATATATTTTTACTGGCCCCTATAATTTTTTTCTGACGCTTTTAAATATACAAAAATAATTATTGATTAATGTCGTTTTCGATTAGAAGTTCATAAGAAAAACTGTTTTATGAAAAAATGACAAATATGGCACAATAAAACAGTTTCAGAAGAATTGTGCATTTCTGGACATCCAATCGAAAACGACACAAAATTACACGATTTTTCAAGTGACCATGCTTACTCTGGAGTAAGCCATCGTGCAGTGGTTGTGATAATCAAAATTATTTTTGCCAAAAAAGACAATACGCCACGCACAAGTTCAAATTTCAGAACAAACAAAATTCAAAAACAAAGTAAAAAGTGGTAGAACAAAATAACCTAAGAATTTTTATGTGGTACCTTTATTCTAGGGAAAAAGGCGCAAGTGGCCTTAAACATGAGGAATTAATTAATTACTGTGATAATTGAAAGATTAATAAAAAAAAAAATAATAAGTAGGCAGTTACTTTAGGGTCTGGAAATAATTAAGTACCAAATTGATTAATTCCCAATGTTTAAGTACTTTTTTGAAAGATATATGAAGTACTAGTACACTTGCCTGTATTTAGAATTTTGAGTACATGAACAAAAAAGAAAACTTAAAAAACGCAGCATCCTAATGTGCAACGAAGGAATGCATGCCATATATTAAAATATATTTCGGAAGTAACAACAGCTTTATTCCTTTTGCTTTTTAAGTGACCAACCACCGTTCTTTGTTTTAAATCTAAAAAGCTGGGCAGTGTAGTTCGAATGCTGTTTTCAATGATATTTTGCAAATTCCTTAATGAATATATTTCGAAATTTACGCAAACATACTGATAATATTTTTTTGATTCCACAAACGTATACACATTTGGCAAAAAATAACCATAGTCTAAAAGTTTGAACCAAACATGTGTACATTTAACGGGGAACAAAGATTAAAGTCCATTGTTTCTTTTGAATAAAAAAATAAATTTCATGAGCCCACGCCTGACAGGCCAAAGCCCCGCCCCTTTCCCCAATCTACGCCACTGAAAGACACACTAGACGATAAGAATTTTTTTTTTGGTTAAATCGAAACCTCCTATGTAAAAGGAAATTCTTTATAATTATTAAAATGTTCTGGTCATTCATAAATGCGTTGGGAGTCAAATATTCACATTTTCTTTAAATTGATGTCGATAGTATTTGAACCCCGTACCCTCAGCATGATAAACCAATAGTCTATTGGTTCGATTTTTAAGATTTTTTCGGATTTTAAATAATTAAGAAAAACGACAGCGATAATCGTAGTTTTCTCTTCTCGTTGTAACGTAATGTTGTGCATGAGGCTTCAAACAGCCATTATAAAACAAACCTTTCATTGTGTTTGATAAGATCACAAATAGGGACAGTTTTACCCCCACGAAGTGATGGTATTGAAACACAAATAATTAAAAGTCAAAATTCAACGCTCAATCTTTCTTCAAACATAAACATTTACATTTTCTTAAGAACTTCTAAATTTCAAAATTCCGTAGTTTTTGTAATGATTAACAGAAAGCGAAAATCGGCTTTGGGCGATAGTGGAATTTTTTTACTATTCAGATACGAAAGGTCAAGTTTGATGCAAAAAAGGCTTAAAAAACTGAGATTTGCAAAATTGTTTTACAATTTAAGAAAAAAACATAAATTTAAAAAAAGTTTTATTTGATGTGATTAAAATTTATTCATAAAAGAAAGGTAAGTACGCAATGTTTTAACTTTAATTATATATTTTTTAACCAAAAATGAACTATTTCTCTAATCATCTCTGTGGCATATCGGCAAAACAACCTAAATCTTAATTCTAAATATCGAAAAAATGTATACTAAATTAAAATGTTTAATGTCAATGGAAAGAAAATATTCACTTTAATACAATGTGTTTTAAACGAAACCTAAATGCTTTTGTGCGACAGTTTAAATATTAAAAATTAATTTCTTGAGGAAAAAATTCACTTAAGTTGTTTTGCCTATTTTACACAGATCTATATTTAACTTTTTCCTGTTAAAAGAAGATACTAAAACAATATTTTGACTTTTTAAACTTAAACTTAAGCTTTTAAAATATTTCTTAAAATATCTATAAGTATTTCTGTTTCTTCTTAAGCTTAAGCATCCTACTCTCTTTTAAAAATATTTAAATAAATGAAAATTAAAATAATCTTTAAAGTCTACAAACACAAATATTTGAAATCACAGTTCTAAAAAAAAACAAACAAATTAAACTATTTATTAAAAAAAAAAAACAGTATGTGCCTGAAAATATAACAAAAACCAAATAAAAAGAAACATGAGAAAAGTAATAAAGAGAAACAATGTATGTGTATAATGATTTTATTTTATTAATTATAACAACACTATTTTTGAAAACTTATTATAAACGCATAATGTGTATAACCTGCGTACATTTTATATAATAAAATATAGCAAAAAATTAAGTATCCACTCAAGAATAGAACGAGGTTTGTATTTTTTGAAATAAAAAGAGTTTAACTCTATACAATATGTAATCAATTTTGAAAATAATATTTATTTTATGATACTGCTACTAAATAAAGTTAACAAAATAAAAAATTTAAAATTAGTTGATTTTGTGTTTCATTTTTTGAATTAATACAATTTAAAATTTCTTCTTGGTGTCACTGTACTTTACTTGACAACAAACAATTTCTTTAGATTCCACATCAGCGAATATCAAACTGTTTTTGTTATTTTTCTACGAAATCATTTGTTATGTTGTAATAGAGAATAGTTGAGTTGGGATCGCATATTCCAATTGTTATGCTAGAAAATAAATTCAAGGATATCAACATTTTTAAATAAATTCATTGTAATTATGTACCTTTTGCTTTGGGAATTAAATTTACGTTGGATTTCTTCGATTTTGGTCATGTCTATGTCAGTGGTACTTGAAGTTGGTACAATGACTGTATTATCACCAGTTTCTCGCAGTCCACGAAAATATATCAAATCCAATTCACCATCATAATGCTGTTCCAAGTTGGTAATTTTCTGATCTGCAAATAAAAATTTGTTTTTAACTTGAGGAGACACATAAGAATATTAAGGAAGTCATAACGGCAATTTTTTTGACGCTTCATTTAGGTTTATTATAACAACGATATTTCGATACCTAAATTATTTAATTATTCGACAACAACCATAAAAATATATTCTGACACCAAATACAATGAAATATTACTCTAAGATAGTAAATTCACCTTCTTTCAAGTCCAAATATACCATACTTGCAACCGCACACTTTAAATCATCGCTACAACCTAAAGTTTGAAAGCCTCTGATCTGCGAAATTACACATTTAAGTTTTACATTTACTGTCGATAATGCAGATTAACACATACCAAATCGATGGAACTCATTTTTGTGCACTCAGCTGGTTCCTGTCAATTTTTTTTGGAAAACAAAAACAAATTATGAATGAATGACCGCGCAATGTTGGTTTTTCAATTTATCAACATTAATTACAAACGAAAACCAACCACAATTTACTTGAATTATTATTTTATATTTCACTGTTTTAAACTGTACACTTGGTAAGGTATTTAGAAAAATCAATAAAATTAAGCAAGAAATCGAGAATGACTGGCGGAAGATGATGGATGGGACTGTTGGTCGTTGCGCATTATTTGTGTACGAATAGAGGTAAACAAAAATGACGTTTTTGTGTGGAATGTATTTAAATGTGCCTTCATTTAAACAGTGAGTCAATCAAGTAATAAGAACATGAAGAGAAAAATACTATAGATTTCAGAATGAAGAAGATAAAAATAGAAAGTTCGTTGTTAGTAAAAATATTTACGACTTTTTCGTTGAAGGAAATACAGAAAGACTATTTTTTATAATACGAATTAGTTTGGTATGTATGGATTGGGGTTAATTTTTATAGACAAATTTTTTGGAAATTTTTACGAAAACGAACGAACGTAAACGTATTGACGATTGCTCTCTCTTATAATATGTACAAAAAAATAGAGAGACAAGCGAATACGTTTACGTTCGCCCGTTTTCGGATGCGAAGATTCGGCCCCAGGAAAAAAGATTTAATTAGATATTAATTATTGAGTGTAAATTGTAATTGAATGCAGGTTTTAAACCTAAATGTGATAAAAAAATACCTGCATAAAAAATCAATTTCCTTTTAAACTAACCCATGGCTTATTTTTCTGTAGAAAATCTTTAGCAACGGAAAAATTTGAGATTACCAATTTATGTAATTCTTATTTTTTCTTAGAATTTGTTTATTTCATCATAAAAAAAAATCATATGAAACGCAAAGAAAACACGGTCCCATTCGTGTCGAAGGCAATCTTCGTGCGTCTTTGGCGTTGAAAGTTTGTAAAACGATATTTTTTGGTTAGTTTCAAGGTTCAAATCTCAGCCATTTTAAATAAAATCTATATCGATTTTGTTGCCAACATATTTTGAGATTTTAATGCACTTTAAAATAAAAAAAAAAAAAAAAAGTGCCATACTTTAAAACCCTCTCTTTTTCACCGAAAATAATACAACAAAAAGAGACAATGATGAAAAAAGAAAAAGAAAAATTCTGCCATGATTGTTTATTTGGTAGGTACCCGATTTCAAAGTCACGTTTAGGTGCAAGAAGTATAGAATAGTAAGTATACCAAGGAGTAGGTTAAATCGTCCTGGGAAATCAGGTCACCCAAAAGTCCCCATTCCGATTTATTTTAAGTAAAAACAAAAAAATTGATATTTTCTCCAATTCCCTTTCCCTTCCAAAACGTGCCAACCATTAATCGTACAGTTTGCTCCAAATTACGAATCCATCAACCTACTTCCAAAAAAAAAAAAAAAAACAAGAAATCCAAGTCAATTCTAACAAACTTAATCGCATCTCCATTTCATCTCCATTACAAAATCATTACATTCCCGAAGGACATACTTGTTCTATATATTTGCTACACACATCCATAGAAGTATAAACTCCAAAAGCAAAAGCAAAGCATAAAAAAAGAAAATATCTCAAAGCACGTGAGCTCATTAGATATGCCAGTTCTCCGCATCTCTCGTTTTTGGATGCCATCGGCGAGGTTGTCCATGTCCATGCCTGGCGGCGCTTTGTTTGAAATCGAAATTTAATTGCAATTTGAATATGCTTATCTGATGATTGTGGTGGACGACGGGCCGAAGAAAGATAAAGTCGTGTGGTGTAACCTCATTCCATGTTGCCACCAACCATAATGAGCCTCCACCATACTCTCTGCATGTTAGAAAGGACCACGACGAGGACGAACAAAAAAACAAAACAAACAATCTCTGACTGACTTATGGGGCAAAAAATGCTCTCCTTGATTCATCCTAGAGGGCGTTTTTTATGTGAGTCTTCTGTTCCCTCCGCCTGATGGTGCTCCCAAATCGATTGAAAGCAAAAAAAAGTAATTTTATTTTCAATTACGACTTGGTCCTGTCGTGTTTGTTTCTTGTGTCGGTGTGTCCTACTTTATAGACCAACCTCATTAGATGTGGAGTCGTGTAACCTTCCCACCCTATACCTACCGAGCTCCTCTCGCTGTTCCATATTTGATCGGTCGTCCAAATGGAATCATACAACAAACATACAACCATCATCAACGTCATCTGTGCAGAGTGTGGTCGAGTCCTTTTTTTAGGTTTAATTTGCGGTGTTTTATTTATTTCTTTTTATTTGTTTTTACAAACACCAGAGGGAGGCACATACTACCCTACCCTATATAGCTTTCTTCTTACCGTCATCAGCACCACCACCGACCGTGGCGCGCTACGCCAATGTTAACGACGACCGACGGGCGGCGATGATATGGGGACTAAAACGAACGGACCGGACGTCGCGCGTCGTCGTCATAAATCCTTAAGTGCTTTTTGTAATTCCTGTTGGAAGCTGCACCAGATCACATTTGCTTTTGATGTTTGTTATTCAATCATCCGTGACGTTCCCATTAAAGATGTCACTCTTGACCTGCATGTGGGTGACATATTATGCTTTAACGGAATCTGTCAGTTTCATTTCGAATTGACTTAGAGTTGCCTTGTAACCGCAATGAAAACCTGTAGGGGCTATGTCATCCTCATCTTTATACCTATACGAGTGTACTACATAAAAAGTTGTTTTTTATTGTTAAACGGGAAGAACGTTTATATGATGGTATCGTATCGTATTCGTATCGTATCGTAGAATGGTCGTGGAAACGAATTGCTTTTGTTAAACTTTTTTTTTCATCTTGCCTCCAGCACTTCTGAACAGTATCACCTGACTTTTCTATATTATTCTCTATGCTCGAAGAGTGTTTGTATCTTCAGGGGACTTGCTGATGCAGTCCTAGGTTAGGCAGGTATAGTTGAAGTGTAGAGAAAACCACATCACATCCATTTGTAGATTACGGAGGTAAGGTAGGGTAGGTACTCATGTGGAAGGTTAATGGGATTATTTGTGGATGAATTTACCTAAGAGCTCTACTCTCTCTTCATGTTGTGACGATGATGTGGGAAAAAGGACGATTTTTATTTTTCTTTCTTTCTTCAAAAAAAAAGTTAAAAAAAAAATCCACCTTAGCTACGATTCGTGTTTTCTCTTATAGAATTAGGTTAGTAGACCAAACGGTTTTGACAAAGAGGACTTTGAAAAATGTTAATTAAACATTCACCAGGGATTTTCAAAGGATTTGCATTAAAAGAGACTAAATTAGCAAAATGCTTTTTTCTAAATTAAATAAAATTTTAACACATAAGATAAAGAAAAAAGAGGTTTATCTTAGAGAAGACAGAAGAAGAAGAAGAAGAAGTGTTAGTTGGTAAGTGAAAATTTTTCATTAAGAGACTATTAAAAGAGTCATCACTTTATTTTTTTTTAGGCCTTAGATAGTTTTAATTCAACTGGGACACTCTTTTGAGAAATTACCAGACTGTTGGTAAACTTGAACAAATATTGAAGTCCAATCCAAAGACTTGCCATGTCTATCGTGTTCTATCAAAGCAAACTAAAATAGAGGGAAAACTTGCATAAAGGCTTTTGTAAATCAGGGTTTTCAAAAAAAGTTGCGTTCAAGTGTTTTTATAATTGCCCCTTAATGCGGGGAAGCCTTGACGTATCATCATCAGTAGAAGTCACTGTATATATCAGTGACTTCTACTTTAAAATTTAGACCTCGCGGAACTTGATTCTACAGAAGGACTCACCCATGATCGACAGTTGAGTAGATCGTTGCAACTTTATTTACCCCTCGCCCCTTTCTCCAATGAAGGAGTGTTCTCAATACCTTCACTTCCAACAAAATATATGCTTGAGAAATAATTCTCGCTATGAAATCAACGGTAAAGTTCCAGTCAGGTTGACGTTGAATTTCTTAGAAAATATTTAATGGGCTACGCCGTGGTATTAAATGTATTGAGGTTATTCCACCGCATTTAAGTCCTATTTTTATATCCGTGGTGATCCCCTACCCCTAGAAGATCATATTACCTCCACTACTCCCACGCTCCATCAAATATGATTTATTGCCTGCGACCTGCCTCTGTGTACGGGTTCCACTGCATTGCTTACCTTTTCAAGAGCATGACCAATCCACTGCAATGTATGACTTCGGATAATACTGTCAGTTATTTAAAACACCGGTGCAGTTCTTCACACCTTGCATAAAATTAAGCTAAGAAGTAAGCCAAAACTAACAAAAAAAAGAAACTGTGATGCCAAATGTCCTCAAAATCAAATTTTGATTATTAAATTTGTTCAAAAATAAACAACATTTTGTTAGAAAATTGTTTGTTTTGAAAAGTAAAATCAAAACTTCCCCCTTGAGAATTACTGTCGGTCCCTACAAAACGTTATTATTCAAGTTTGAAGAAAACCATAAATGAACCTTTTCATTTATGACTGCTGTTTGGAAATTTGATCAATGATCACCCATAAAATATTACCAACACTTTATTGTAAGGGATACCTTTATTACCCGACATAATAAGACCTCAACCACAACTGATGGCTATTAAAAATCTTATAATATTTTACCATTATTATAGGGGAGATAAAATTATGAAAATTTTACCATGGAATTCATATAAAATTTCAATTTCTGGTAGGTACACCCTAAAACCCCCAAACTATATAAAATAAATCAAACCCAAATCGTTAAAGCCCAGAAAATAAACTAATTTCATTTGCCAAAATTATAGAGTAATATAATTATTTAACCATAAAAGCCCCATAACTCCGCAAGCAAAACGAAAGCCATAATCATCCATTAAAATATTCGGAGCTAGAAACATGCAAAAGTAAACAACAGCTAGTAGGTAGGAGGTATTCTAACACTATATACCTCTTCCTGTTCACCCAAAAAACCAAATCAAATACATACGGAAAAACTTAACTATAAATAACAGAGAAAACCCATTTATTTGGAACTGGATACTGGATTGGATATAGGAAAAGAGAGAGAGGCCAGGGACAAGGATATAATATACATCCAGAAGAGCATTAAGAGCCTTTAATTAGAAATCCAAGCGCACCAAAAGTAAATACCATTTGTCAAAGCTTCAGTTTCAGTTGGCAGTTTTCCGCATCGGCATAATAGTGCGGATTGTCGGGTGCTACTTCAAAAAAAAACATACAAAAAAATACCATCATCATCATCATTGTCAGAATTGGAAGCTCAGAGGGGGCTCTGCTCTGAATGCCTGCGAAACTGAAATTTATATATTCACAAATGGCAAAGCCAACACTCTACTCTAACTAAATGCGAATATGAAACTCTGTAGCTAATTACAAATTAATTAACCATTTGCCTCCTTTAACCCGACTATATCCTATAGAAGCAGCAGCAGTTCCATCCAATGCTGATGGTAATGCTATCAGAGAGCTTATAGAGTGCTTTCAACGTCCACCTTCTAGTCTAGAGTGCGGTATTCCAACTTCCAACTCGAACTCCCACTCATGATGACAACGAGAACGATAACGATAACGATAACAAAAAACGAGAATGAGAACGAAGAATTACACAGAGAACACTAAATCCTTATAATAATGCAAACTTGCGGAGGGTTTTAGTTTCGGAAACAGCACATTTTTACGACTTCATGGCTGGCTGAAGGCCGGAATTTATCCATGGCCTTTTCACATCCTCGATAATAATCAAATGGATTTTAGTGCGCAAATTACCCTTGGGCCGGATATTACCAGTGGATTGGATATATCTCTATACTTCAAGTTCTCTTCCCTCTCCCCTCTCTCTCTCTCTCTTTCTCTGTAGCTGTAGAACAACCAAAAATGGCTAATTGAAATTCTCGCACATAAATTCTGGAAGCACTCCAATATGACACTGGCACGCAGTCAAAGCGCATTCCCTGTCTCCATGTGTCCCCTTTGGCGTCCCATCGGCATCCAATAATTTGGCTTCCAAGTGAATGTGGTTTCGGATGATGCCAATGCCATTTATGTTTCTAGGAAGGTCGTGTCTCTGTCTGCACTTTGCATGCTGATGCACAATCTCTGTAGTAAACCTTTTATTGCTCTTGGACTTGAACTTCATCGGTTGGACGATATGAGAAGGAAAAAAAAAAGGAAGAACTGGTCCATGTGAGCAACATTCACTTCCAATCCAGTTCCAATTAGTTATTATGCTCTAAATTGCAGGTTGGTTGGTCTCGTCTTTTGTCTCGTCATATCGCATCGGTTAGTTGCTGGTAAAGAAGTTATCAATAAAATGGCGATCGATTGAATGGACAATCTCAGGGTCATCGTGTTGACTTTTGTTTTGATGCTTCCGTAGCAGAAATAATGATGATTTAGTATAAAAGTTGGCCAATTTCAGTGCAATGGTATCAGTTACAGTTTGCTTATTTTCAAGTACAGACCTTCTTAACTAAACAAAACCTTAAATCAAAATGTTCAAGTTGGTAAGTTGGATCAAATATCTTTTAACAGAAATACAAACATCAATTTATAAGTTCTTACACTTTTTTATTAATACATTTTTATTGTTTTACTCAGGTGGTACTTTCCGTTGTCCTTGCCGTTGTTGCAGCTAAGCCCGCTGCTATTGCCATTGGAGCAACTCCATTGGTCTATTCAGCACCAGCGGCAGCTTTAATTCATGAGCCTGCTCATCTCATCACTCATGAACGTTCATTGGAGAAGGTTGGCGATTATGTTGAGAGTGTGCCCACAGCTGTATCACATCAAAGCTCCACCATTGTCCATGATAGAGCTAATGTTGTGACTCCATTAGTTGCCCCAGCAATTAAGACTAGCATTACTCCCGCAATTCGATCATATGCTGCTCCAATTATCGCTCATCAGCCATATCTGCAATATGCTCTGCCCTACAGCTACGATTACTTGAAGTCTCCTCTCTACAAGTCGTATGTTCCATCGGTGCCTTTGGTTTACTAAAAGAAATGACACAAAAAAAAAATATGCAAAAGTTTAACTGACACGAATTTTGTTTATATAGAAAATAAAATGAAAATACAATATTGAGGAAAAAAAAAAACTGTTTTGAATTATTCTTTTTCAACTTTAAAAATCTAATAATAATTTATTTGTTTATAAGAATCAAAAATGCAAGAATTGAAGATGCAATTTTTCACAACAAAATTTTCCATTTTTTTAAATCTTAAAATTTTACAAGGAATTTTTTGTAGAATATGAAGGATGGTAAAACGAATAATTCTGCGTCATTGACTAAAAAATCTCGTTTTTTGAGCTATGACAGTCTTCAAGTAAACTAGCGATATGCACTTGTACATTCATCATCGAATCGGTGAGTGTAAGAACCGTATAAGTCTTAATTTTATTTTAGAGAAAAAAACAAAACTAAAAGAGTTTTACAGAAAAACTAACAAATTTTTTGAAAAATAATTTTTAGTTTGGAAAAATGCCTCATACATTATTTTTTTCAAAAAAGTTGATAGTTTTTCTACAAGACTCTTTTATATTTGTTTGTTTTTAAAATTAAGAAATTGGATTAGTACGGTTCTTACACTCATCGGTTCAATTTAATTATAAATATTTTCCCAAATCGAAATCTCTAAAAATTTATAAAAATTAAAATTTGCGCAATTTTTTGGAATTGCGGGATGGTGGGCTTTCGGGATTTATGGTTTTGGGGTTTCTGGACTTTTTGCGAATTTTACGCTTTTTTTCATTTTGTATAGTTTTTAGGCATTTTAGATTTTTTTCGGGATTTTGGATTTTCGGTATTCTGGGTTTTCAAGAATCAAGGGTCTTGGGTTTTCTAGATTTTGGGTTTTCTGGGTTTTCAGTTTTTGGGATTTTTGATTTTCGGAATTTCTTTTTTCGGGATTCTAATCCCAAACATATTTAAATTATTCAAAGGTGCTAGAAAATGGTTTTGTTTTTAAATTTGTTTTGTGATGAAAGAAAAAACTGAAAAAAAAAACATATCCAGTTTAGCCATAAATCAAAATTAAACTAATGATGAGGTTTCGTAGTATTTTTTAAGTACTGTTTGATAATATTCTAACTCTTAGAAAACCAATTAAACGCTTTCTTAAAAGAATAAAAAAAAGAAGTGCTTTTAGTACTAAGTTGTATGAAAAAACAAAATTTTAAATTACATTTTTACTCGAAATGAGTTTGAATGGATTTATGCCGTTTTCAACTAGACCTGAACCCTTCTTCTTTATTCTACGAACATAATAAATTATGGGAAAGAGCTAAAAGTCAAGGGTTTCCAATTAACAATCAATAGAAAGAAAATGTTTGATGTATTACCTATAGTAAAGTGAAGAAAGCATTTTACCAAGGCTTTTTTTTCATAAGGGTTTTGATTTTGACAGTAAAATTTTAAAAACACACCTAAGGATTCTTCTGTTTAATTCATAAATGGATGTCTATTGTCTACCTTGTCTGCATCATTGTTTACAATCTTCTCTTGCTTGGATTCACATAATATAAATCTCTGATTAAATTGGTGACGTACAAATATACAACGAACTTCTAGTAGGAAGGTATATTACTGAAAATACGTGATGCACTTTATTGTGCTAGAAAAAAACTTGAATACCCGCAACACTTTATAAACACTTTTCAAAACAAAAAACTCATCCTTTTGGAAAACATTGTCTTGTTTCGAAACTACCATATGTGTATGAAAATGGGAGTGTATTCAAATTGCTTCCAAACTTCATTCCAAAATATCATAAATATTCTTATGACTGCGAAAGTAAATTCAAATATCGATTTATTTCTTAAAAGTTGTTGATTATAAAAGAAAATTGTTTTCAAATTTTATACTTAACACACAGATAAAGAAATATTTGTGTATATGGATTATAGGGAGGCATAGAGAAAACATAGAGATTTATTGCGAATAAGAATTTATAGCTTTCGGAAGCAATTTACCAATTAAACTGACCTGAATTTGGCAGAATATTCCAAGTTTATTGCGGTTTTTGTGGTGACAACGACCACAATTCATTCGAAATGAAAAGTTTTTTTCTTCTATTTCTTCATTAATTGATTTGTTTTCAAAAAATAAGAATATCTACGCAAAAATAAGAACTTATTCTGCATAATTTAATAATAAATGGTGGAAGGAATAAAAATGTACAATTAACACAGTTGTATGGTAATTAAATCCGCCTCTAAGGATGTCAAAAGAATATTATTTATAGAAAATCGTATAATGAGAAATGTTTTGAAAGTGTAATTATATACTCTGTGAGAGGTCTTTTTATAATGATGATGATGATGATGATGATGATGATGATGATGATGATAATCATCATAATAATCATTATAATCGATTAACTAATTGATTTTCATGCCAATTATAGGAATGTGAATTGTATTATACTTCTTGCTTATAGGAAACTAACGACTAAACAAAAACCCCTCTAGCCCCACATCATCGCGGAAGGAGCTTAGTCTTAATTAATTTTAATAACAGATTCCGAGTATGCTTTGGACTGGGACTAGTAATTATATGCAACTCTAAATGCACGATGCATACAGTAAGGTGTTTAGAAATTTTTTTTTAACCTAAAAAAGTAATCAATGTTATAAAATCAGCTTCATTTTTTTTTTTATTATTTTTTCCTAAATTTCAAAATTCTTCTTTTTAAAAACAAAAAAAAAAAAAAAAAAATGCACGACTGGGTCGCACGTACTTGCTCTTATAGATAAAGTTACTATTTATGGTAAGCTTTTTTAACTAAAAATTTGTAAATGCAGTTTTGGAAAAAAATTCGATTTTCAAATGACTAAAACAGCTTTTTAAATGAATTTAACCTGAAAACGAAGTATGCAATTTGATTTCCCCTTTAATGATGCATTTTTAGAAAAAAAATTTTGAAAATCGTTAGAGCCGTTTTTTAAAAGACTATTTTTTCCATATAAAATTTAGCAAGGACTTTTATAAAAAAAATTGGTATGCCATTTTTAAGATTTTATTTATAAACATCTAAAAATTAAATTTTGAAAAAAAATATTGAGTAGTTTTTGAAAAAATGATTTTTCAAAAAAAAATTTCAACTATTTATTAAAAATCCAAAAAAATAATTTTCGAATTTTTTTTTACTAAAAACTATTGCGGCAACGGATTTGTCAATTTACTTCAAACTTGGTATGTGGTGTTTTTTGGAGATTATCCCAGACGTATTTTTAATTTTTTTTTGACTAAAAATAACGGTACCTGTCATATACCGGTTTTAGATAAATTCATTTTTTTTCAAAAATGGTTCCTACGATTTTGATTAAAAAAATCATGGTCATTTTTTTGAATGAGGTCTATCTTTATATGAAAAACAATTTTTTTCAAAAACCGTTATTAACGGTACCTGCCATAGAACCGTTTTTTTTAAATTCTGATCATCTCCTTCATAGATCAATCTATTTCAATTATTTTTTTACATGAAAGCTTTTAAGTTGCCGTATCTAATAATGTTGAGTGAAAAAAATTTCGAAAATTATTTTTTTGGATTTTTAAAAAAAAATTTATTTTTTTTTTTCAAAATTTAGTATTTAATTGTTAAAAATTAATGTCTTAAAAATGGCATACCAATTTTTTTTATGAAAGTCCTTACAAAATTTTATATAGAAAAAATTGTTGTTTAAAAAAACGGTTCTAACGATTTTCAAATTTTTTTTTTGAAAATATGTCATTATAGAAGAAATCAAATTGCATTCTTCGTTTTGAGGTTGAATTGATTGCAATTTATTTTTTTTTTTACAATTTAGAAAGCATTAATTGTCCTATTTTGTCTGCACATAACTGTATTTAATCTTGTCGTCTCATTCGGTTGTTAGTTTATGTAATCGAATCCGATTGAATACAATTTAGCTGCAATTGCAAATGTATCCAGGCACTTAAATTGCCATTCCATGTAATTGTTTTGTTGAAAATCTTGTTGCAATACAAAACAAAACAAAAACAAAAACAAAAAAAAAAAAACATACAAAATATATATCTGTGCTATTTGCCGCAAAATACAATTAAAACTATTTCTTCATTTTATGTAAGTGTGTAATGTTAAGGATGATACAAAGTATCGTGTTCATATGTTATGTGTGTTTTCTTTGAAGTCTCAAAAGGATTCACATTTCCCATTTCATTTCTATACAAAAAATGAAAAACAAAAAACTGATTCCTTTTGTTTAGGGGCAATCTTCCTAATTGAATAGAATCATAATATCCTTTTTTACTATGCACTGCACACATCAGACTGAGAGAGGAAAACCCAAAAAGATGTTATTCCTTTTTGCAAACAATTGCAACACATAAACCTCACAAAGTCACAGTTGGAGCCCTGTTTTGTAATCTAAGGATTTATACTGCTCCCTGAGAAACTTTGTCTTGGTCAATTGATTACGTTTTGTTTCAAAAGCCATTCGGAGAGTTTAGGTAGCTCAAGTAATTTCACTCTTCTATATAGAAGATGATGACATTTCTCCTAGGTGCATCGGGGTACAGCATCAGTAGCATGGAAAAATATAATCCTTTCAAAAAGGACCACCATGCATCAGGATCAGGACTCAGGAGGGACGAAGACTGAAGTTTTAGAAGCTAACCGACAAAACATGCGGATCAAGAGAAAATCTTCAAGGAGAGAGTGTCATGAAAACATAATGCATCATAGTCATGGGATTATGTGGTGATGGTAAAGGATTTCAACTTGTTGGCCGGATTTAATTACACCAGACAGAGAGAGAGAGAGAGAGAGAGAGAGATAATTTAGCCTCTGGTTTTTGGGGTGCATCCTTGATGGTACACATACCTAAGCTATAACAAGAAGTCATATAGGAGTATGATTGCATTGGCTGGCTTGAATTTGATGTGTGTTCAGGGAGACAAACAGAGATTTCAAGTGGATTAGAAATGGAAGACCTATTAATGTCCATCATGGGAATGATCATGATGATGATGATGAGGAGATTGTTCATTATTAACAATGTTTGTTCATTTAAATCTTACATATTACCAGAGCCCTGAAGCCTTTGGAAGACGAACGTTTTATTTGCATTCCCTTAGCACGTTGTAAGTTGCATTAAAATTGGATTTGACAGGTAAATAGATATGTTGCAGAACTTATATGTTGTAGAACTTATACATACCTCGAGGGACAAGTTTTGGAGTTTAATCAAAGTCAAAAGCACATCTTCGATATTGGTAAAATCCTTCTGGCTTGTTAAATTATAAAAAAAAAAAATTAAAATTGGACGGAAAATATTCAATTTTGTTATTCACAAAAACCTGACTAGAAATGTAATGGGAAATCCTTGCACTCCACGTTAGGGTCAAAAGTTCATTATTTTAATGTCAAGAAGTTTTTTTCAAATTCGTTTTCAAGTTCTATACCCGAATAACAAACGGAGATACTTCGTCTGCTGTAAGGCTGATGTTACTGCGCTTCCGATGTCATCCAAGAATTCATAATTGAAAACCCCTTGCAAAAGTATGCTATCAAATTTGGAAGCAGGCAGAATGAAAACGTAAATGAGTGGCTCACGACGATCCACATCAGAACAATGATACTAAGGACAGTTTATATGAGCTCATTGATAACCACTCGAGTAATTCTAAACTTTAACATTAAATATTTCTATTTATGGTTAGGACACAGGGAGTGTAAGGACGTCACCAGCCCGACGAGTCTTCAGATCCAACTCTAATACAGGAAGACAACGCCAACGCAAAGATCTCAGCCAACTTGCTGTGTGCAACTAGAGGCAAATGGCCAGGCATAAAGCTGGCTGGAGGACCATGTTGATTAATGGCATTGTCCATTTTGTGATTTTACAGCCATCTTAAGTTGCTGAACGGTGCTAGTAAGTCTATAAATGCAACTATTAACAGAAAGCATTCAAAGTGAAACTGCAGACCAAGTGCTGACCTACAAAAAACCAAAAATCAGTGACTTCTAAGAAGTAAAAAGAAGCAACGTGAGAAAAGTGCGAGGTTCAGGTGTTAATAATCAGATTCAGCTGTAATTTAAAAGTTTCGATGTGATTTACCATAGTACCCATTCGCGAGATGGTTAGTGCAATGGTCTATCACGCCGAGAGTTTGGGTTCATTGATTTCTTCTCAGTGGTACAGCCTCTTGCGAGATATTGACTAAACCTTGAAGTGTAGGTACTGCTTGTCTTGAAAAGTGCATCGTAACAAGCCGTTTGGTACTGGAAGAATATTATATGTACGTCCTCTACATTCTCCTGCTTAACTAAACGCATACAGGAAATGATGATTGAGAGAGTCAGTACTCAAGATATACAAAATACAATTTCTTTCATTTCATTTCTGTGATGTCAGCTAAATTTTTCTGCTTTTTTTATATGTGGTTTGACATTTAGAATGTATCGTGAATTCACCTTTTGAATTTTCCCACATTGAGCAGTTTTCCACATTGGCAAAACAACAACATTTTTTGGATTTAGATGGCTCACTTCGTGAGCTAATCGTGTCACAAAATGTATTTATTTTTTTTTTAGTTGTGATTTATACCAGTTTCAAAAGTGATTCACCAACTTGGGCTGTGATTTACGAGCTTCGGCTGTGATAAAACAGTTTTGGCTGTTACTTATTAATAGTTTCAGTTGTGATTTGCCTGTTTTTGCTGTGATTTACCAGCTTCGACTATTACTAACCACTTTTATTTTAATGTGATTGAGCAGTATTGGCTTTCTACTACTAGTTTCATTTGATTTACTAGTTTTGGGGGCGATTTACCAGTTTGGGTTGTGATTTTACCAGATTTACCTGTGATCTATCAGCTTTAGCTGGTGACTTGAGATATTAGATTTTATCTTGCATGACTAGATTTAGATTCAATATACTAGAGGAGAAAACTATACGGCAACCATTCACAACACAACACAACAAAGAAAACATAAACTACATAAATTAGTCTAGTCTGTGATTAGAAGGCAATTAACTTTAACTAATACTTCCTGTTATTTCTTTAGTAAGAACCTTTTATAGACTTTCTAAAGAATAAAATCTTAAAGCCTATTTAATCCAGCTTGATAAATTTAAAATTTCAAACCTATGTTAAAACCAAGGCCAGCGATAATATGCCCTTAGTCACAGAAACTTTCTTGCCCCTAATAGCCACAACCATGGAATAATTAATGATTTTTATCTGGACCCACCCCAATGTCACAGCACGGTCACTCAAATGCCAATTTGATAAAATAACAAAAACAAAAACAAAAAAATAAAAACACCTCCACCCTCGGTCGATAACGGAAGAAAAAATTGTATATTTATAAAACTTTGAAGCACTTTGGGAGAACCCAAAAAAGTGTCTCAAATCCATTAGTAGGATAAACCCAAGAAACAAATAAAAAAAATTCAATTAAATCTCGCAATTTTCTTGTTACGCGCTGCGCCGCACCACCGATTACTAAAATCCAACCATCCTTCAAAAAAAAAAAAAAAAAAAGAAACAACCACCACGCGAAAAGGACATCTCCTCCCTCCTTTCATCCCAAAATGACAAACAAATTCCTCAGCTATCAAATCGACATCACCATAGATACTCATGAGTACCAACACCAACAAAAACAAAAAAAAAAAAAACTGAAAGTTAATTACACCTCGGGGAAGCTGTGCCACGCCAAGGCTTGGCCAGGATATCCACCTCCTCTCCCAATAAAGATAAACCGCCACTCTCTTTGTAACGAAAATGAAAAATCGAAAGCAAATATTCCAACTCATCCAAATGATACGCATTTGTTGAGTTTGCCCCTTGTCATTAATTATCAATAAACTTTAACTTCCCACCTCGTCTCTTTACTGTTATATTCCACAACAGAGCCATATTGTTTTTATTTATCATCAATATCAAGGACCTTCGATCCTTTTGTTGTATCTTTCATCATCAAGAAGATATTATGTATATGTGTTGTGTATAAATACATAAAAACCAACAACAGATTGGTGTTGGTGTTGGTGATGGTGTTTGGTTGGTTGTTTGTATTTCCTTCTTCCTGTTGTTTGATGAATTTTCGTGCAGAAAGGACACCACAAACTGGCAAAGAATAAGAGCAAAGGATCAAAGTTTTATTAAATGACAATCGAATCGATTCAGGATGAATGGAGGAGCGTTCTTCATCGCTGATTACAAAACCATTTTCCATTTTCTTCGTTCGTGTCCTTTCGTTCTCTTTTGCAATCAGTGTTTTTTTTTTTTTTGATATTATTTTTTTTGTTAGTTGCGACATTGGGGGTACCTACCCATATAAGGACACGCTTGTGGAGTCGTACAAAAATTTAAGGGTTTTAATGGACCTCAGCATTTCTTAGAAAAGATTAACTCACAATTTGGATGCTAGATTTGGATTCTTGTAACAATCTCACTGAAATTCAGGTACACCTTAGTCAGGAGCCTTTTAAACAACAAATTGGCTTTAGCTCGAAACTTTGTCCTAAAATTGACTTGTTGCCTTTGAAGTAAAGACCCATGTTGTAAATTTTGACAAACACAAAATCAATTTCATGCGCCTTTAAGATGTTCTTTACAAAATTTGTTTTTAATTTTTTTTTTTTTTTTTGGAAGAACATCCGGACAAAATTCATGATGGCGGTGAATTTATCAGGATTATTATACGATTTTTGTGTTGGTGGATTTTTATTAAGAGAGAGAGAGAGAGAAAAAAAAGAAGGACTAGGATAATGGATGAGTAATTACGGCCGCTAAACTGACAAAGGGATTACATCCAGAGTATGAATGGATATGAAATGAAAAGGTTTCTGATTTTTGTTGTTGTTGTTGTTGTACCTATTTGTTGACAGATTTTCTGCTCACTTTTTTTTTGTCTCTGTACATAATAATCCTTTTTTCTTTGTAAATTATTATGGGCTTGACCTTGAATTTGTGTTAATTACAAACACCTGATATTTTAATTTGAGATCAAAAAGTAAACAAAAGTGGATTATAACTGGAAAGCCGATTATGTAGATTGGATGGTGATGGTGGTGAATTTTGTTAAGCTTGTCATGTTACCATGGCAAGTTATGATTATTTCTGATATAAAGTGCCATAAAATAGGTGTTGAACTATCTTTTCTGTACTATCTTTCAAATTTAAATAAAAACTAATAACAAACAAACAAGCAAAAAAAAAAAAAAATTCAAAGCCCAGAAAATCTTACAAATCAACTAAAAAATTGTAAAAATAACCAATAAACAAACTAAGATCTACTCTGTCGGTGAACAGAAATGTTTCGGACAATATATTGTGTGTGGAAAATGTGTGGAGAGCATTCTAAACAATCTGATGTACCTACCCAACTTCAATTTCACTGGTCAAAAGGTTTTGTGTCAGATTCTTATGAGTTTGCAGTATGTGCACTGGGGCGTATACGTATTTTTTTTAAAGAAGATATTTTTTTTTGCTGGAATCTTATCTATATAATGATCCAAATTTGGACGAGCCAGGAAAACGAAAATTGGACAATAAGTATCGGAATTTAGGCCACGTGCCACGAAAAAAATAGTAAATACAAAGCTAATAACACTGTTGGACACTCATAATATATGCGGGCGGAGACCTATCAAGTTTTGTAGACCTCGTTGCACTGATTACAAAAGGTTATGTAAAAATTCCGTAACATCCGTAAAATCTGAATTTGGAGTAAGAAAACGTTTTTTTCGACTTTCATTCATTGAAAGAAAATCTTGCTTCTTCAAATTTCTACCCATTTTAGATTTTTTTTACTGTTTTTGAAAGTAGACATTTAGGCCTTTGCAACAATGTAAAAAAATATATGCTGTTGTTAAACCATTTAGATTCTAGACTGTATAGGCTGAGTAACTTCAAAAATTTCATTTCTTTTTTCGTCATATATTTTTGAAACAACATGCTGTTTTAAAAATATATTCTAAAAATAAAATCTAAAAAAACTATTTATATCCAAATTAAACGCAGTATTTCTTATGAGAATCGGTTGAAAATTGGCTAAGATTCAGATAAAGATATTCGAACGTTTAGGTACCGCCAAAAAATGTTAGTTTCGATTACATCTCCAATTAAGTCGAATTTTGTAAAGCTTAATGCACTGATTACAAAACGGATTTTAATATTCGGAACACACCCAAAATCTGGACATAGGACCAAAAACACGTTTTTTTTAAATTCATTCATTACAAAATAAATCTAGCTTCGTCAAATTTTCATCAATTTTGGGTTTTTTTTACTTTTTGCAAAGAAGAAATTTAGACCTTTTCAACAATGTAAATAAACATGGGATTTGGTAAAGACCAAATTTTTCCAGTATCTAAACGTTCGATATTTTCTAACTGGTTTGAAATCGTTACAAAATGTTTTCTTAGCCAATTTTCAACCAATTTTCGTAAAACATATCTCATTTGGTTTGGAAATAAACATTATTTTGGAAAGTATTCTTAAAACAGCATGTTGTTTTTAAAATATATGGTTTAAATTGATGTCAAAGTTCGGTAAATGGCCAAAAAAGGGAATTTTTGAAGTTGTTGAGGACTCTATAAAGTTTTTCATTCGCAGCAACTGTATTACATTTGAACCAAATCTATTACAGCAAACATAATGCAACAACAAAAGAACTTCACTTTAAGTGTAAAAATACAATTCATTTATAACATATGTAGAATGTAGAAAAACAAAATTTCTTAGTAATTTACTCTATATTTGTGGTGTTAATATGCATTCTATGCTACACAAAAATCATTTAGTTCGTGGCGCAATGGCAACTAGCTTTGGAAACGAGTGGTTGCAAGTTCAATCACAAGTCTTACGCTTAACCTTTTTTTTATTTCGTCGATCGCCAAAAAGTGTTTGACCCAAACGATTATAAGAGTTTGCTGCAAACTAATTGAAATCGAAAAATTATAGTCGAACAAACGAAAAGTCGTTTGACGCAAACGATTCGCTCTCTCACTTTGTTCATACGTATGCATTCTATGCTAACCGTTAATTATACAGTCCGTAGCGGAATCATAAGATACTCGCTTCGTGAGAGAGAGGTGGCAGGTTCAATCATCGGTATTATGCTGAACCTATTTTTGTTCGCAAGGGTGTTTAATGAAATTACTTATTAGCTGCAAACGAGGTCGAAAAATTGTTCAGCAAACGAAAAAGTTGTTTGGGCAATTTTTACATTTGCCGCAAACGATTTGTTCTCTCAGTGTAGAGATGGCACCCAGCACCCTATGTGTATGTTACCACATATTCAGTTTTACACTCTTAGATTTTTTTTTTGCTATTTGGCGTAATGAATATTTCCTTTTTCCAATAAACTAGAAATTTATATAACAGATGAAAGGGACGTAGTCTTTTTTTCATTCAATGAGTTAAGTAATCAGAAGGTTTCCTATTCGACTTTATAGAGTCGATCGTAAAAACTTAAAATATATTTCGACCTCACGAATATAAATTGCATATTTGTACTAAGAAACAATAAAACCACTTATAGTGACCCAAAAAAAGAAAATCCATTTTGTCCCATTTTTCTTCCATTTTGTCAATAAGTTTATGTTCATCTAATTTTGGCATCCAAAGAATGCCCCACATATATAAATTTTTCATTAAATGTTTTCTACAGAGAAAACCCTACCTATATAGTCAAACTGCCTTAAATTTGCTTAAGTAATGATTTCAAAATTAACATACCGTTCATCAATATGTAAACGAAACTTCCCTTAGGAAATTACCCGCTCTGCCTGCTTCTACATAATATATAAATCCCTGACAACAAGCCCACACACCCAATATACCATCATTGAGAGGTGTCAGAAGTCACATCACACATCCTTTTTGCACACTCAAAACGCACCGAGAGAACGAGAAGATCCTTCACACACACACACACACACACCGAGAAAAGGGACATTCTGATGGTAATTTGTTTAGAAATTAGCAATTTAAGATTCCTGGTCGGCATTCAGAATTTCTAGAAGTTGGGAGTTCAAGGAAATGGCCTTTCCAAAAAGGTGACTATGTCACTCTCTGCCCAATAGTAGAGATTTAGATTTGCCCCAAAAGTTAAGGTATTCATGGAATTCAAGGCGTTCATAGTCATTAGCAATTTATTTATTTAGAAAGTCTTTTCGAGATACAACAGAGAGAGAGAGTGAATATATATATCCTTTTCTTTGTAACTGAGACACGACAAACAGGGGGTTTTGTGAATTTAACCAGGTACATCATCACCACGGAGGAGCCATCTATACCTGACTATTCTCAGCGTCATCATCATCATAATACGGTCTAACTCGCACATATAGAATGCAGAGAGGAACGAAGAAGACGATAATATGTCGAAGTGAAGCTCTCCAGCAAGGATATGGATTTTCCCAAACTAAATTAATTCTGTGGGATGTCAAAGAATTAAATTAAAGTGTCGTTACATTCACCTTGAGGTTCACCAAGGGCCATAGACTATTATGCGAGAGAGTACCAAGTGTACAAGAGGGGTCTCTCTATGCTATCCTATTTATCGTCTCTATATGTGTGTTTTCATTGCCTTAAAAGGCTTCCCCGGAATACCATTAAGGCTCTGTTCTCTTTGTCTTCATCATTGTCGTCGTTATTGTTGTTGTTGGACTCCTATAAACGGAAGGATTACGATGTCGGTTTTGCGTTTCTGATACCTCCTCTCTCTGTATACCTATACATTGCAGGTCTGCTGCTTCTATACTGTATTTTATTATTGGCAGTAAGTGTGTGTGTTTGTGTATATGTATGTGTAGAGTTGAGATAGTTTAGTGGGGCTATCCTGTGGATAATGGACATTTTATTCAGTTACTTAATTCCAGAAGATTCTCTGCTCCAATAGTGGTCAATAGATTTTTGGACATCTATAAGGCAGGCAGGTCGAATTTTGTGGGCAGATTAATTTAGGTCATTTACTCGTATTATTATCCTTATAATACACGTTCGTCGTTCGGTAGAGTCCTTCGATTGAATATACATATATCCGATTTACTGGAACAATTAGGACACTTTGAAGAGTATGAGAGAATAGCAGTTTTGTGGTAGGAATTTTATAAAAAGCTTTGAGGTGGTGACATTGCATTTCGAAAAATGGAAATTCTAGGATTTTAGAAGACAAAATTAAGTAACATGTCCTTTTACATTTGAACCAAAGACTCTTTAAGACCCCTTCTCGTCTCAGCTGTTATAATTGGCAGAGCAAATTTATTATTGAATGAAAAATTCAACAAGGTGTAACTTTCGACACCTTTCGAATTTCTATAACAAAGGACGAAGAATGGAGAAACATATCAACAAATCACCGCTCTACTACACACGCAGTTTGATGATAACAACTTTCTATTGAAGCAATTCTTAGAAATTTTTAAATTGAATCAAATTCTGTATGGAAAGGCACCTTCCTAATAATAAATATACACGAAGCCATTCAAATTCATACACAAGATACAACCCTCGGCACTCAAGTAGGTACACACAAAATGGAAATTGAAATGGAGAATCCTTTTCGGATATTATTATTATTATTATTTGTTGTTGTATGAATTCTATTGAAAGGAATCAATTTTCTATTGGAACATTTATAATGATTTACAATGAAATTTCCAAACATGGAAATTCCACAAGTTGAATTGATGTTGAATTGCTTAAATTTATTTTCATGATTTCGTATTAAATTAGTGAATGGCCTTAGATTTGATGTAGACACTGGATGATGATGTTTTTAGCTATTATATATTACAAAGAGAAAGAGATGCTTCTCAATTGAATTTGTTAATTATGAAGCAATTGTTTTGTTAAATTGAGTTAAATGAAATGAAAAATTCTACGATGTGGAGAAAGTTAAGTGTTTCAATAGAAAGCCAATAATAATTCTGGCAATAGAACTAAAAGCCTGAAAGGTAAACTGAATAATTAGTTTCTCATAAATTTATTTACATAATTGATTGAGTTTTAATTACGAAAAAGGTTTTGCCAGCCAAAAAGTTTATTTCTCATAAATATAATCCTTTATGATAGTGGTTTTTTAAGTGTTTTAGACATAAAGCTGTTTCATATCAAAAATATACAATTTTCATTATTATTAGTTAGTTCTTTAAAATTTTTCAATTTTGTACACAGTTACTTTAAGATTATGGTGATGGCTTTTTTGTCGGATTTGACATTTAAAAATAAACTTTTAAAAATAAAAAAAGGAGCAAATGTGAATGAATACAAAATTTGTATGGAAATTTACAAAAACAGTTTTTTAAATATAATTTTTACTTTAATCTAAATATTTACTGGTCTGCAACAAAATCGCCTTTATTAGAAAATGTACTTCTCAAAGGGATTTTGGCACGCTGGATCCCAATCTGAGTCTTAATTTCCATAGCACGTCACGTTTTCGAGATATGCTAATATAAACATGTCAAAATCCCGTTTTTTGGTACATTTAATATCGAATTTCTTTTCTGATAAATACTTTTTACAAAACTATTAATAGAATGTGAGGGCATTTTATCTGTCTAAATCATTTCAAATCATTTAAAAATTTGCTTTCAGCTCAAAGATATTTCAAAGTGAAATTTTTGATTTGTCGAAAATACTCTCTTTAGTCCAATTAAAACATTTTTAGAGGTAGAAAGTTCTAAAGTAATAATGTTTAATGGTTAACTTTTATGTTTTTCGGGATGCCAAGCATGCATGAATCATAAGTTATACAACCAAATTTATTACGGGAAACATGAGAAATCATTGAAAAACTTATAAAAAATATTTATTTATTGTTTTTGGTGCAAAATCCAAAATATGAACATTTTTCGATGAAACTGTTTATGTAGAACAAATGTAGAAAAAATTAACAAATTTTATATTTTGACAAATTTTTTGTACCACTTCTGAATTTTTCACAAAAATATGTTGTAAAAAAAAACCCATTAAAATCAGTCTTTTTGAAAAGCATAAAATAAAGTTTTTTTAGATTACTGCCTTCTTTACACCATATTGAACTTGAGCCAGTACCAAGAGTATAGAAATTTCATACTATCCTGTAATTTAGAAGTTTTGTTTTTGCGATGTACATTGTACATTCCAAAAACTACGGAATTTTTTAATTTATGGTGATTTTTTTTTAAATAACGGTTTAAAATGTAAATGTACATTGCTGAATAAGAATCTGATATCAGGTCTTAGTTTATGCTATGTGAAATAAGTCCGCCAAATTTCAGTCGAATCGGCTTAGTAGTTTTTAATATATACCAGGTGAACCGAATCTAAAGAACTCTTTTTTTCAAAACAATAATCAATTAACAAAAAATGTACGTAATAGAATTTTTCTGAAAGCAGATTTAGATTCCGAAAAGTCCAATCTTACATAATTTCTTTACTGTTTATCAAAATGGGCCTATTATTTGTCTAAGTGTGTCAGCAGTTTTTCCAGTTTTTATAAAAAACTTGTAAAATATTGATTAAGAATTAAGTATTCTGGTTTTTGGATACCTTCATAATTTTAAAAATCGCTACGATTTTTCTGGAACATTAAAAAATGCTAATTTTTGGGTTACCACATACATTTATAAAATAAAGACATTTTTGAAAAGTTTTGTATAAAAAGTTCAAGGTTCTATTCAAAATGGCTGAATTTCTACGTTTGCCGTAAATATTTGTGTAGACAAATCAAAATGCATCAATGTGGACGTCCTTCTATGAAATTTAATTAAAGTCAAAATTACTAAACTACAACAAATTACAAAAAAAAAAAGATGTACTGAGTACTGATGCACGGAACAAAAGAGAAGTGTTTTCTGTAAACAAATTAGATTTTTTGCGTAAAATATTACCGGCAATCTCACGATTCATAGCGAAAGGCACAAAACGCAAATTTGTACTGATCTCGAGGTGCCTCTACATTTTCATTGAAAAACGAACCTTTCCGTCTCTTTGATTTTATGGAGTCTTTCGATTTAATTTGTAAAGTAGCTTTAAGAATTATGCATTTTTAGATATTATTTTTTTCAAAGTCTGTCTGTTTTTAATTGCTTCCATCAATTTGACTTGAATTTGACGAGTATTATTCGAATCATAGAATGAAAGTTCAACCTCTTAAATATTCAGAGGACAAATTTGGGAGGAATATTGCAATTATGCCACATTAATAATTCCTCATTTGTGAAAAAAAATAACGTGGAATATTAATTTTATTCAAATTAAAGGTATACCTACTCTACATCTATATGATATGACTTCAGCAGTTCGCAACTAAAGGTTTCTAGGTTGTTGCGTGTGTATATTTTGTATAACAGTCGTTTGTATTGTGACCCACCTCTGTGTATATTAAGTCCATAGAGGCATGACATTCACTGCATCACTTAATAAAAGGACTTATTTTTCGACACACACATGTTTTGCAATCCCTAATTTGCTCAAAAATCGATAATTTTGAAAATCACTCACCATTTTATCTGTGACCAGGCTTTTAAAAGTTTTTTTTTTTGTTTTTTTTTGGTAACCAAACATATGTTGTCGATATAGGCAAAACAGTGTTTCCGTGTATTTTCACCTGTCACCAATACCTATATTACTTTCAAGGAAAAAAGTAATCGGTAGCACCTATTAAATCAGTTGCCTCCATCGATTTCTTCAAGTTCAAGTCCCAGACTATTTCACCTTGTATTTTGTCAGGAGTAGGTACTGCCTTTTGCGAGGAATTGGCAAACCTCCAAGAGTATATTCTTGTTGTTCGTTCAGTTTAAAATTCAGTTACGTTTCAGCAGTTACACTGTTTAACTGATACTTTGCGTTACGTTAATGACTTTTACCTTTTTCTGCCCGGAATGTGTTCTATGATGTGATTTGATAAAAATCGCGTCAGGAAGTGTAGGCCTACACAATGCCTGGTTACTACAACGTGAAAACGAATCCATTCGATAAAAAATGGACATATTGGAGCCATTTAAAAGTCGTAAGTCCAAAAGTTTCCTGAATTCATGTCAATGGCTTGTTTTCCAGGGAGCCTTAGGTAACTGTGTCATCAAAAACAAGGCTGTAGACTTGGAGCAGCTTGGTAACAAGTGACGGCAAGAGAAAATAAGGGCTAAGGCACTTTGTTCGACAATGGTAAAAGATTGGTAGATGTCTGTATCGTCCATTTTATTATTCGAGGCAAAGTGCTTGAGCATAAATCTGGTAAAAATTATGCGATTAATCGATGTTCGGCAAGTATATGTTAGTATTTCTCATGGAAGTTCATAGTTGAAGTGAAATAGTGGAAGAACGAAATAAAACAGTCAAGTAAAGTACTGGGTTGGTCGAGAAGCACATGGCATACATCAGTCGAAGATAAATTCGCATAATTGGAAAGAGTTGTAAAGAGTTAAGGCATCTCCTGACACCAAACACAATGGTGCGTAGGACTAGTTGAGGCCTTATTTACCTTTAAGGGAAATCCTACAAACATTAGAGGTATCAGAGTGGGCCCCCTTCCTATGGTACTAGGCTAATCAAGAACAGCCTTTTTTGCAGTAAAACATTTTTGTGACAATTCGGAAAATTCGATCAGCTTAAGTTCAAACGAGCAACGATTACAATTACTGCCCATTCATATGTTGTGGCCTTAAACATGACATTGTCTGTCGGCCAGACATCTAATAACCAAATCAAAATCTAGACAATTTTCCAAGTACAACCTACAGACAGAAATAAATAATAAAAGAAAATATTATCCTCTTCGATAAAAGTTCTAAGAAAAAAAAAAAAAAAAAAACCCATCATAAAAAGTTCCAAATGACACAATGCCATCATTCAGGATACAGAGATTAAGGATAATAATTTTTTATTGTGTCAAACATTAACGTTTAGAGATACTTACATGAAAATTATTAATAACTTTTTTGATGTTTTCTGGCCTCAGAATAGAGAGGATTGGTCCTCTTTCGAATCTTGTCTATACAATAGCACAAATCTTTTCTATTATACTTACACATTCATTATGATTTATATAAAGCAACAACAAAAAAAATCCATCCAATTCCACATATATAATCCCTGACATCCTTCTTCGCTACCAGCACGGAGTCTTCATCATCTCAATTTCTGCTATAATGATTGTCAAACGAAAAGCCTTTTCTTCACTGAAGCAAAATTAAATGATCACGAAATGAGATTTCCGCCGTTACCACACATTTCTCTCTGTGTGTGTGCGAGTTGTATAGCAGTTTTGTATCAAAGCCATTCAATATGCGGGTGAAGTGGGTTTCATTTCTATTGCCGCAGTGTGTCAATAAAAAGACGACGACGATGACAGTTATTGTGTGTTGCAAGTTGTCGTCATCGTCATCGACTTCAACTTCAACTCCATCTCCTACTCCATCATCAAAACCAATATTCTATTTATTCAACAGTAGCTAGCATCAGCAAGGATCAAAAGGACAAAATATTAATCGAAAACCATCTGGTAATGTGGGAAATTATTACATCAACTTGTAATCCACCAATCAATCACTCCAAACTCGATTTTGTCGCCACCGTCACCGCTACCAACAATATACACCACAGGAGGTTAATCCTATACAAAATTCCTACACACTAACCCATACCATAATCTCGTGTATACTTCATAGGAATCAGAAATCACTTAAAGCTCTGGCATCAGCAAAAGATGATGTCCTTAAAATACATTTGTAGTCATTAGTGTCAGAAACAGAGAGAAGCACATCACATCACAGCAACACAGTTACCAATCAGCACTTCTCACCATTTTATTGGCATTAGCTCTGGCTGCCGTCTATATAGTATAGTTCGTACATGTGTGTGTGTGCGTGTATAAGTCCTTAATTAAATTGCCAACCACTTTGACAAACCGAATCCTGTCCACAAGTTTTCGACATTGGAATTGGAATCCATAATGATTGCGGTTGGAATATTGTGGTCATCGAAGGATCAACGGAAAGCCCCAAAACCAGACAGGACGCATATAGTCTAACACACATACATAGGTATATATAATATGAAACCGACTAAAAAGCATATGTTGGGGGTGCTGGGAGGGGATGTTTGAATTGAGTGAGTGGGAGCAAAAAGTGAAGTGAAGTGAAAAAAAGGGGGTTATGGAAGCGAAGGATAAGCAGAAAAAAGGGCAACTTTGTATGTGAGTACACATTTCCACATTTTCACATTTCCAATTTCAGCCAATCTGCCCACCATATACACATGTTGACCATAAATATGATAATAAACTTTTGCATTCCATTTGCCACGCTATATATAGCACCTAAACTCAGGCGCGGATATACAGGTTATTAGTGGGAATAAGGGGGGAGCTTATGATTTTTCTAAAGGCAATGGTAAATAACTCTGGGACCTCTGGTAACAATTAAAATTTGATAATATGGTCTTGCAACATTTCAACCGCATGTAGTTTCTTTCATTTTAACATGTTGCCGCTTGGGTCTGTAGAAGAGTTCCTTATAGAAATTATTGGGCCTTGCCTATTTCAGCTCGGGCCAACTTTTGATAAATCGTTCTGAACAACAGAATACAGTTCGAAACTGTGTTCCAACACAACAGCCACCGCCACTCCTTCAGGAGCCAACTGCAGAATTTTGGTTCTGAGGTTCCCCGACGTATCACCAATATTGCAGTAAAAAATAACATGGAGTTCTTTCGGTTTCGGGTAACCTTCAAAGAGCTGTTCAAATTCAACCCACACTCCAAGACTGTTTTTAAGAAAAGGCACTCTGTTCGTCCCATTGCTTTTAGCCCCTACTCAGCTTACCTATATAAATGTAAAAACAGTTAGTCAGACCAATAAAATAAGCTGCAGTTTTCGTGTGTGCTCCACCATCTCAACCAAATATTCAGCTGATTTCAGGTCAGAACTATTTGGACGACTCTCCCAAATCGAACACGATATTTTGTGGTCGTAGGAAGTTTTTGTGGTCTCACTAAACATATAGCAGCTGCTACGTAAATTCTTAGCTTAGTGTGACCCAGACTTAAAGGAACAAAAAAAAAGGAACCAAAATGATCCAGAAGAGAGTTATTTCACGGAACCTACTGTTAGATTGCCTCTTCTGGTAGACTGTTTCCTGAAGCAGACAAGTTTTGTAAAATTCGAAGAGTTTTCCAGTTAACTGATACTGATACTTGATGATTTGCATTTATAAGTTTCTTAAATTTCTGTTAGCGAATCAGCAGATGAAGTTTAAATCAATAAGAGAGGAATAGTAGAAAAACAATTATAACTGCTAAGCCAATTGGTGATATCATCTTAAAATTTAAGCAGCAGGTTCATGTTTGGAATGACCACGTTTTCACTGCAGAAGCATTTGAGCCCCTGAGTTTCATTTCTTCCAATGTTATTTGATCGAAGTTATCAATGAGAAATCACCTACCTCTACCAAAGCGTTCAGTAGCTGCTACCGAAAAAAAAATCAAATTGCATTTTAGAACTAAGCGTATAAATTGTTTTATTGGTTCCTGTTTTGAATCCTTTCTCGGATAATTTTTGAGGAAAGTCTTGGAATCTTATGCTTTATCAGTGAGTTTGACATTGATGACGTTACTTTAAGGAACATTTCTATCATCATCATCATCGGCTCGACAACCGGGGTCCGGTCCTGGCCTCTTTCAACAAGTCTCTCCACCTATCCCGGTCTCGAGCCAACGCCATCCAGTTGCGCACCCCAAGGCTTTGGGCGTCCTGGTCTACGCCATCTCTCCAGCGCAAGCATGGTCTACCACGCTGCCGTCTACCATAGAATGTACCGCAAAAGACTTTCCGAGCAGGTTCCTCTTCGCTCATACGAGCTAGGTGCCCTCCCCACCGGAGTCTACCGAGCTTAATTTTTGTCACTATGTCTGCTTCAAGGTAGATTGCGTACAACTCATGATTGTACCGTCTCCGGAATCGTCCTTCCTCACATATGGGGCCAACAATTCTCCGTAAGACTTTTCTCTCGAACGCGGCTAAGAGGTCACAGTGCCTTTTGCTAAGCACCCAAGTCTCGGATCCATACATGAGTACTGGCAGGACCATGGTCCTGTACAGCAGCAGTTTTGAAGTTATGGTTAGATTTCTGGATTTGAATAGCTTTGACAGACTGTAGTAGGCTCTGTTGGATTTGAGAAGCCGCCCGCGTATTTCTTCTTCTATGTTGTTATCGGCTGCTACTGTCGACCCAAGGTATTTAAAGGATTGCACCACTTCAAATTCGTGCTCCGCTACCTTGATTGTTTGACCAACTGTTCTTCTCGCATTCGACGCCACCATGTACTTTGTTTTACCTTCACTAATGTGCAGCCCCAGATTTTGTGCCGCCTGCTCGATCTGGATGAAGGAATCGTGTACAGCTTGTTCGGTTCTTCCGATGATGTCGATGTCGTCTGCGTAAGCCAGTATCTGGCTGGACCTGTTGACGATGGTCCCTCTTGTTGCTGTGCCAGAGTCACGGATTGCTTTCTCCAACGCCAGGTTGAAGAGGAGGCAGGCCAAACCATCCCCTTCTCGGAGTCCATTAAAGATGTTAATTGGTCTGGATAGCAATCCGGCTATTTTAACTTGGCTTGTTACGTTGGTCATGGTCAACCTACATAGTCGTGTCTTATAGGCGGTACTCAACAACGTGATACCTCTATAATTGCTGCACGTTGTGACATCTCCCTTCTTATGTATGGGGCATATGATACCTTTTCGCCAGTCTTCTGGCATTTTTTCATGCTCCCATACGTGCACTATGATATCATGAATTGCTTGACGTAAGGCTGGTCGCCGTGGTGGAATAATTCGGCTGGTATGCCATCGGCTCCCGGGGCTTTGTTTTTCTTGAGCCGTCCTATAGCCTTCTCAACGTCTTCTATGCTTGGTGGCGGTAGCATAGGGTGTTCATCTTGAAGTAGTGGAGCCTCCACTTCTGCTGTGAGCTGACCATTTAGCAATTCATTAAAGTACACTTCCCATCGCTCCAGTATGCTTTGTGGATCGGTGATCAGATTTCCCTCTCCGTCCTTGCAGTATGTGCAGCGTGGTGTGTACTGCGTCATGTTTCGGACGGATTGGTAGAACTTCCGCGCCTGGTGCGGACCTCGCTCTCGGCTGCTCTCTATTTCACAGATTAGGTTCTTCTCCCAGGCTGATTTTTTCTGTCTGTGAAGCCGTTTTTCTATTCTTCTGAGCTCTTTATATTCCTCTTCGCGTGCCCGCGTTCTATGAGATTGTTGCATTGCTCGGTACGCAACATTCTTACG
Source organism: Meliscaeva auricollis (assembly GCA_948107695.1). Taxonomy (NCBI): domain Eukaryota; kingdom Metazoa; phylum Arthropoda; class Insecta; order Diptera; family Syrphidae; genus Meliscaeva; species Meliscaeva auricollis. Next base: position 80,088,290 of record OX403618.1, read on the forward strand.
TTCAGTCGCTAGCTTGCATTCATCATCAAACCAGTCGTTCCGATTTCTACGACTGCTGCCTAAGATGGAGTTGGCAGTACTAATGACAGTGTTCTTAAGGCGTGTCCACTTCTCATTTACGCCCAGCATACTGGCTCCAGGACTTACTCTCCCTAAATCAAGTGATTCTAGGGCGAGTCCTAACGCATTACCAAAGGTGTTACTGGTGTTTTCTTTGCGTAGGGCAGCCGTGTTGATTCGAACCTGATCGGCGGATGCAATGCGTCTCCGCAAGGCAATCCGCCCTCGGAAAACCATACCAACAAGATAGTGATCCGAGTCGATATTGGCACCTCGGCACGTTCGTACCGTCATCAAGTTCGAGTAGTGGCGACGATCTATCAACACGTGGTCTATTTGGTTACGAGTGACTCCATCAGGTGATACCCAGGTGGCTTTGTAGATATCTTTACGCGGGAACCTGGTACTCGCAACGACCATATTTTTCGATGCTGCCAATTCTAAGACTCGAAGTCCATTGTCATTAGTGTTCTCATGCAAACTATGGGTGCCTGCGTAATGCCTGAATACCGGCTCCCGACCTATTTTTGCGTTCAAATCCCCAAGGATGATTTTGACGTCATACCTTGGGCAGGCATTGAGGGCCCTCTCGACTTGTTCGTAGTAAGTCTCTTTTTCTTCGTCTGAGGACTCCTCCGTAGGTCCGTGAACGTTAATGAGGCTGATGTTTGTAAATTTGCCTCGCACGCGAAGGGTGCATAGCCTTTCGCTTATAGCGTTAAAGCCGATGATGGTAGACTTCATTTTTTCGCTGACTAGGAAGCCTACCCCGAGCACATGGTGTTTTGTATGACAGCTGTAATATAAGTCATATTCTTTCTTCTGTAAAACACCATTCCCTGTCCATCTTATTTCTTGAAGCGCTGTTATGTCAGCTTTATATTTTGACAGGGCATCGGCTAGCTGCTGAGCAGCTCGAGCTCTATAGAGCGATCGTACGTTCCACAAGAAAATTCGTAAATCGTTTTGCCGTTTTCGTAGCATGGGTTGTCGTCGTAAAATCCGTCCGTTTCCGAGGCTTGTTGTCGGTCTCGTAATTCTTTTAGTTTTACGGGACAGGGAATTAACCTGTCGCCAACCTGTGGAAGCAGCCTGATCATATTAGCCAAACCTTTTTTTAAAAGGCTTGTTTCTAGCGGCCGCCGCGGAGAGGCTATGATCACACTTCCACCAGTCCCGAATAGTTACGGCACGTGCATGTTTTCGTATGCTACATGTTATTCCCCCTATTCGTCTGATGGCTGACCGCCATTTCTATACTTCTACAAAATTACCAACAAACCAGATGCATTAATTTCTTACCAAAATCATGAAACTCGATTTCTAAAAGACTGACGTCAGTCAAAAAATCAGAACACCTTAAACTCAGTGTTTCCAAATCAAACAATTTATAAATATCACAGAGCAGAGAGATCTTAACGTGATGTTATCTCAGCTTAAAAGTATAAAAAAGAGTTCATCAAAATCGATGACTATTAAAATTCTTTCACTAAAGCCTCCTCTTTGGATCCGCATATGACCCATAACTGCGCCACCCATTCAGAAAATTCAGTAGAACACCGGACTATCGGACCCTTCCTAACATATACCAAAACCGCAAACTCATATAGTTTATCCGGAATGATTTGAACACTCATACTCTTGAGCACAGCAGGACATAATATAAATTTCGCATGAGTAGAGTTTTGCTTTCAGAGGAAGAGATGAGAGGGCTCTGGTTCTGCTCTCCTATAATACACAACCTACACACATGCGAATGCGATAAAAGAAAGAAAATCTACTGACAAATTAAAAGGAATAGTCCTTGATATGTTTTACTGTTTTTACTCTGGTTTTACTATGGAATACAATGTTTTGAAAGAATGTCTTTGTGTGTATGTTTGTTTGTAATATTAGTTAAATGTGACAATGGGTTTACCTAGAGATAAAGGCGTGTTGGCATTTTTTTTGTTTCGTTTGGCAACATAACAGCATTTGCTTCCCACCAACAACTTGTGGTCTATCTTAGTTTTATATAGATACGAATACCAACTGCTACAAAGCTTCAGGACGAAAGGACGAAAAATCGGAATGAAAATGATGGCAGCAAATCCAACTCAACTATGGCAGAGAGACACATATTTTGTTTTTATGAGACAAGCAAATTAATTATTTACGTGTTTTGTTTGTTAAATCAGGTGTGGTAAATATTTGCGATGGTAAATTTTCGATAAATAATAAAAGGCTCTGATTGTGATTAGGATTGGGAATTCGGGCGAAAAGACAATCTCATTTGTGGTCGGGAATTTGTTATCTCCGTTACCATATAACCCGATAAAATGTTTTGTATTGATTTGAATAAATTTGTAGGGTTAGTATGGTATGGGTATTCTGTGTACAATTATTGTTTATTAAAGGAAAATGTAAGTCATGGTCATAGCAGATTATGCTGTTTCAAGGTCAATTCAATTGAATTACTTATTCTCAATTGGAAGCACAAAGTTTTCAGAAAATTATTTCAGCAATATTTCGTATTTCCTATCATCATAATGTGTAGTGCAAGGATAGTCTTTAGGAATGCTAAACTTGAACAATACATAGTTGGTCTTATTTCTTATAGTTGCTTGTCTTTATTGGGAAATTTCTATTGAAAACTCCTAAATTCAAAAGAATCCACAATGTAGGTTACTGTCAAAGAATTTATGAGAGAAACGATTTTGTTTCTAAAAGTTGTTCAGTATTTCAACTGGAAAGCGAAGAGTTTATGCATGTATTTTGCTTAGCACTAACTTCTTACACTTTGATAATAGAATTTGAACCAAAACTCAAAAGTTCAAACGAAACTATAAAAGTATTAAAAGTTAAGTTTTGGCTAAAAACTATTTGAAGTGTCAAGGGTCAGTTTATAAATATAATATGAGAAATTGAATTTGGTAGATAATAAAGGCAATTTCCAAAATTGAAATTTGTTCCATTTAGAATTTGAATTTTATTTGTTAAAATTAACAATGTTTCGTGAGAAGTAAAGTAAAATTTTTGAAGTTATTCTTCTTTACCGGTGGTGGTGTTATAAAAATATTCAACCAGTAATAATACACACAATAGGTAAATATTTATACTGGGTTTATTTTTTTCTATTTGGCACATACGATAAATTTATTTAATTACAGAAGTGAGCTATTGTGTAAACCGTTAAAGAGATATTCACATAAAAACAAAATAAAAATCTCCGTTGTTCGAGTTTGAAAAAAACTAAAAATGCAGTATTGTCGCAATCACTGAACACAATACATGCACAAATTTTAAACAAAATCGTTAGAGCCGTTTTCGAGAAAAATCCAATAACTCAAAACCGTGATATGGGAGGTATTCGTTCTAGACGAGATATTAAAAAAACAAAAACCTGCAAAATTAGGAAAAAACCATCTGTACCAAATTTGAAAAAAAATCCGTCCACGCGTTGACGGACGGCATGACGAAAACCACTTTTTTGAATTTTTTTTATAATCGTAGTGTTGGTTTTTGACACGTTTTTAAAACATTATTTATCAAAATGTAAAAACTAAATTTTGAAAAAAAGATTCAATTTTGTTTTTAAATCCTAAAAAACAAATTTCTTTTTTTTTTTGTAAACTCTATTACGGCATTCTCAATCTATTAAAAATTTCTAGATAAAAAAAATTCGTTGAAATCGAGTATAACTCATTCGAAAATCAGAATTAAAAAAAAACACATTCTATGGCAGGTCCCGTAATAATGGCTAAACAAAACGGTTTGCATAACAAGATAGACACTAGCCAGCAAAATCATTATGGATTTTTTAATCGAACTAATCGATTTTTGAGAAAAATAAGTTTTTTTTTTTAAATCTGTGTATTTTGGACCTGCCAAGAAAATTAATTCAAAAATCCTCTAAGTATAGGCTCCAAAAATTAAAATTTAGTCAGTTTTTTTTCGAATAATAAAGGGAGCTTTACGAAAATTTGCATTTACTACAACTCACATAAAACCAATGTATTTTCAAAAAGCATTTCTCCTTTTTAAAACCTCTTTTCATAATTGAACCTGTCTCGCTTTTGTTGCAACTTCATCGATTGCCTTTCTCATTGATTTTCCGTTTAGATATGTGAATCCCATTTTTTTTCTTTATAATTTCGAATAATTTCTACGTGTAAAATTGAAAATAGTGAAAGTTTTTGAAAATCCGGGGTAAATAGGGTGCCTGCAAATGTGCTCTACATAAAATGATGAATTTATCTTGGGAAATTTTGAAAAATTGACCTACACATAAAATTAAATAGTCAATTTGACTGATTTAAACTGTTAAAATAAGGTACATTCAAATTTAGTCATAATCGGCCAATCAAATTCTTGAATGACCTTCGAAAGCAATTCACCAAGACAAATAAAACAACAACAAAAGACAAAACCGATTACTATCGTATACAGAGTTTTTGATTTCAAATTTAACGCTTACTACTTAAAAGTAAATGAGAGCATTGACCTGACCAATAAAAACAACTTTGCATATTACTCAGAATGAATTTTTGATATGTTTTTCATATTTTTAAACCCAAAAACAAAAACGAAATAATATTCCCCAATCTGAAACACAGAGGACCCTCCACTGATTCTCTCTCCATAAAAATATATTCCCTCAAATCTCCATTATTGCAGGAATTTTTTCCGAAAAAAAAAATATAGCAAAAACAAAAATTGGCCTATAACGGAGCAAAATAAAGTAAGTGGTGAAAATCCCCATCAAGGGACAAATTCGTATACTTTTTTTTCCTTTTGCGCAAATATAAATTCGTAATAATTATTACTTTGCCCATTGAAGTGAAAGTCATTCTCTTTCCATTTTTGGAGCCAAAAATGTGCTACCCGCAGAGCGCGCCAACATTTACAAAATCACGTTCGAAATCCTTCAGTAAATCCTATCTTTTCCTCCAATAGCAGCCGCTGCCGCAGTCCCAGTCCCAGTTCCATCGACATACCTACCTCCCCCCCCCCCCCATAATTCCAATTTCTGTATCAAAACATTCCCATCTTCCTGTGTGTGTGTTCTTCAATCTGAATTCCAACTCGAAAATGTTGCCGGTTCGTAAAAGTATCTCACGAATTTTCACATCTACTGAAACAATAAAAAAGCAAAAAAAAAAAAAACAAACTGCACCACAGAGACTTAACGTCAACGATCTCAGTGAGTGTTCGCGCGAAATTCCTTAAATATACGAAATTTCACCCTCGATGCCGATATTTTAAAATATAATCCCACGCCATGGAACTTCTAGCTGCAGGCGCCACGCCACGCCACGCCACGGCAAGCCATGCCACACCACGCCACGCCCACCACCGCTGCTGCTCTGCCGAGCGCCACAGGCACAACGATGAACTCTCCTTAAACGTAATATTTCTCACTGATGAGGAGGCTAAACTTTCAAAATCCTCCATGACGAAGAGCAAAGTTGTTGAAGATTCTCTATGAGCACGAAATACAGGGAATACAGGGGGAGCTGCTTAAAGAAGGAGGGAAATGAAATTGTTCACGGAGTGTCTTTATGGCTCTGAGTATTGAGACATAATGTTCCGTTTCCTTTCCTTCGTCTGTCGTGTCGTCGGAGCCGCTGCTGCCGTGCATTGAAATCGTCTTCTTCGTCTTCACCATCGTCGTCGTCGTCTTCGTCATCATCGTGTCGTCTCGTCCTAGTAAATCATTTTTGGGGAAGATTATGGAACACAAGGACTCGGCGAGAGTTGGGGTTTGGGGAGCACCAGAGTGAGTAAGTTAAAAACACAAGTTTTGGCTCCTCATTGCGTTGCGAGGGGATTTACTTTAGTATTTTTGAAAGGAAGTGATTATCGAGGTCACGACCTCGTTTCGTGGCTGTGCTGTGTAAGTGTTGGAAATTAATTTTCCATTGACTTTGATGGGTTTTATATTTGAAACATGCGCCAAAATGAAGAATGGGAAGGGGATTGGTTGGTTGGTTTTTGTTTTTGCAAGTGAAATGGTGTGATGGCAATAAGCAAATCCTTATAAAGTGAAGTTTGAGGAATTAGGGTTACGGAGATAAAACTTTCAAGTATAAAAATAATACAGATAGGGTGTGATGGCACTGTGGGTGTTGCGTTCTAAGTAAATCACTTTGAAAGGAGCACATTTTCTGACAATATCGACGTTGATGGGGTTATTTCTTCGTAGATTTCTTCGATAGCTTGTTAGTTATTTTTAGGATTGTATTTGATTTGTTTCAAAACATTTCTGACATTATTAATTCTAATGAGGTTCAAAGTTTTCATTCAGGAAATAAATGTACGTAGTTTCTGGAAGAAGTCACACTGGAAAACACAAATAAAACTTTTCTTTAAGTAGGTTATTAGAATTGCGTTGGTATTGAATTGGTCGATATTGCTTGAGTTGATATTGATGAAGAACATTACGAGCAAGGATTTATATACTTCAAGTTTTCACGTAGCTTTTGCAAGCCTATCCCTATTATAAGTTCTGAATATATAAACGATAATGGGGCGGTCGGTCATCTTTGACTGGGACTTGGTTCACGCAAACGAAAATATTAACAATCATTTAAGTGGTAGGACATACCAAAATACTCGGTAGTGGGTGCCATCATCGCCGGAGTAACTGTCCGGCCAGGATTTGTTATTAGCAAGCGGATGAAATTATTGATGACGAACGGTGCAATCGAAAAAAGGAATAATATCTTCGGATCTACACGGGGGCTGTCTCTTACTAGAGTGCAAGTTTAGCTGGAACAATAGTCGGGTTTTAAGAGATAGGAAGTCCCTGCCTTAAGAAAGATGAAAAACTGTGATATCTATGAGCGTTTACTTGGACTTAGAAAGCAGAAGCTAGCGTTGATTCACAACACAGCTCATATAAGGCACTTGATTCCCCAACGGTCTTCAGATAAATTTACTCATTTATTCAATCTTAAGTCGCAAAAGGCTGCTGGCCGAACTATTTAAGACAGCAGGAGTTGACTTAACAATGGGCAATGGTAGCAGAAAAATTGACAGGATATGTTGCCCCAACTAAAGAACTCTAAGTCTTCTTAACATGGCATATCAATTCTGTCAGTTATCTTATGTGCCCTCCTAGAACCCTTTTGCAACGTCCCGATAGGAACCCATTAGTATGGTTCACCCGACAACATCGGCTGGGACAAAACATTACGAGAGATCAAACGAAGAATCACTTTTAACAACATCCGATGTTTCTTCGGTCTTAGAACGCAATAAAGAAGCTAAACCGTCTCTCGAAGATCCAAAGGGACCCTTGCATACCAAATTCAATTGGCTACTAATTTTGTAAGAGATGTTAAGCATAAATTCCGTGTATTCCATCCACTTAAAAAAAAACACCCTTTCATTAAAAACAAAGTGATGGATTTATTTTGTTCTTAGTGACCATGATAAAAGAAATGTTTTTACTGATTTTTGTGAACGAACCACTAAAAAGGGTTTTTGGTTGAAATATTAAATAAAATATTTTTACCATTTCTAATCAGTGTAAAATTTCTACTATAGTTTTTATTGCTGCTTAACCAATATTTTCGTTCCTCTTGCAAAAAAGAAAACACCCTTTCACTCATATTATTTTCATGGAATCTTCATACTCTTATTTCTATATTAAATGTAACATTTTTACCATATTACATAAATGTATCATTTTTCAGTGAGATGATTTGGTAACTTTTTCCCCGATAACTCCCTTCCCCATCTTTACCACCAAAAAATACCGTTCCAGCCAAGATATTTTTATGGACTCTTTTGATTCTTCAATCTTGCTGCAAATGTAAAGTTTTTTCCAAGTTTTACGCGGGTAATAATTTTTTTTATTAAATACCTATTTTACCCGTACTTGTACTATCCGGCGATGGTCCTTCGAAGTGCACAACTGGAGGCAATTTAAAACGGATTGCAGCAGAGCCATAAGAGACTGGGGGCCTTAAGCTAGTAAGTAAATAATACCGAAAATTTTAGGATAGTAGTTTACTTCAGAAATGTTACCAAATACAAAAATTCATTTAATAATTGCATCAGAAAGAATTGAAAATTAGACATAATTGCTTTCTTAACCGTAAATCAAATTCTCCTAATAACTCAAAAATTCAAAAATCGATTGGTACCTAAATTTTCAACTTTCTTTATTTACTTTATTTTTGAAAAAAAAAGAAAATTTTCCACAAAAACCAATTCCAGCCAAGTGTAAAACGTGTTGATATTCAGAGTTCATATTGTCCAGACAACATATTTTTTAACGGATGACATCGCCATTGTGTAATGGTATTCGTTTTATGAAAATTTTCCCTCCGCAGACGACACCACATCAGATAAAATCTCGCTGACAATTTCGCCGATGATTCCAATTTGTATCCTCTGGCATTGGCTATAGGGCCAAAATAACTATTCCACTAGATCCTCTGTGACAGAGTTAAACCAATAAAAAAAAAAACAAACACACACACAAACAAAAATAGAAACCATAAAAATCCATCGACTCCGCATCTATTCACACAAACAAACATACACAGGATGCTGTCGAAAGTAACAGCAGACTTCTTCCCAAAATAGGTTTTAGTTATCGCCAACGATTTTTGCAATTTGCAATTCTATCAACTTTTTAGACCAGCACCTCCGATTCAAAAAAAACATAAAAAAAAGTTCAAAAATAAAACAACAAAATGTCGAACTCGCTTTGAAACAAAAATACAAAATTTGCTATATCAACAACAAGGACGAAGGAAATCCCACTTACATTTGTGCAAACATAAAACCAAGTGCATCACGCTGATGGTGATAGTGATGTTGGGTGATGTCCTGGATGCTAGATGCTCTAGAACCTGAAACCTGCAACTGGAACTGTTATCTCTTTCTCTCTTTTTTGATGCTGTTCAGTGTCACTCCGTAACTCATTCATTTTCTATTTTTCGTTTTTTGTTTGAGGACACATCTAAATCCTTGAAACATTTCAGTAGGTACTACACACGAATGATTGATGAATGTGCATCGGAAATATTCAGCAGGACGTGCGGTCGTTTGTTTTAAGCATCTATCACCATCAACACAAAAATATATACACACAAACTTGTACATACCTTTTACCAAAAGGTAGCTTTTTTGAGTACCTATAGAAGAATGAAGTGAACAAAAATGGTAGCAGGGTCTATCATATTGATCAGTATGACCAGACTGTCAAAACAATTCAACAATTTTTGAGACCCACTTCTGCAAATTTAAGTCATAAACTTGCTAGTCTTTCGATGATGGAGAAATTCAAAAATGTGGTTTATAGCCAGTTGATAGGTAGAAACGGTAGCGCCAGTTGGTGCGGTTTTGATAACTCTTGTGACCTAAATTATTTGTGGAATGGTTAGGGGTCGTTAAGGGGCCAACCCATAGAATCCGTCATGTGCGTTAAGTCGTGGTTTTGAACTGACAGCTCTATAAAATACACACGTTCTTATGAGAAGCGACCCATAAAAACGATGGAAAAAGTAGTCGAATTTTCAACTTCATCGAACAGATTCGTTAACAGAAACGACGCGATGGATTCTATGGATTGGTCCCTTTAGTCTGATAGCAGTAAAGTTGCTAAATATTTACCATCGCCCAGTAGAGCAGTCACCCCGTGACGATCTGTCACGTAGGTGCTTGCTGTATTGGGTTACGACTGCGCAATTTGTTTATTCTCTGTTCACACTATCGAATGTCTTTTTAAAGTCAATGTAAGGAGGTGATCCAGCTTTTACTCTGCATCAAAAATGAAATCTACTTTTAACTCCTTGGGGAAGCAAGCTCTCCCTGCGAGTGGATGCAATAAATCACTTTATGACGTTGCTGTTGCTAGTAAAAACTCTGCTGGAATACCTTCAAGTCCTACCGACTCGTTGTTCTTCAGTGTTGTTGTCCCGGAACATTCCCATATTCACTTTTCTACTAATTTTGACGCCCGCCCAGAAGATTACATCCAAAATCGGCTGATCGCAAAGTGGTTTATTTATCTATCTCTAGACATATTTTTTTCATTTTCTGTCACGTCTAGCTCTTGAAGAAACAAGGCGTATAGCCTAGTGACTGATTCTCGAGCATTTCCTGTGTGCGTGTATAGTTAGCAGGAATAGAAGGACACTACAATTTTCTGCTGGTTTCACGCGGCTAGTTGAAATGAAGTTTTCGCGTCAAGTAGTACTTTTGGAGGTCTTGTCAATTCCTCGCAAGAGGCAGTACTCCTAAAAAAAATCAATACTTCTATCCCTGCTTCTTTGGCATTCTTATCTCATCAGAGTTGTAAAAAATGCAGTTTTTTCGGTACTGCAGTCAATTGAATAAAAAGACTAAATTTCTTAAGTGTTTAAACTTACAAAAGTACTTTAATTGTAAAACTATACAGTCAGTAGTCAATACTAAAATACTGACTGAACAGTTTATTAAAGCAGTTAATTGACTAAAAGATAATTGATTAAAGATAATTAACTGCAGTACTTTTTGACAGTTCTGTCTCCCATAACGGTGGCGTTCTTTACCGAAATAGGGTAGGTGGTATAGTAGTACAGGTTGGAGATCTATATTTACTCAAGCCCAATCATCGAACTTAGCTTAAACCTAATATTTCCAATTTGTACCGCATGAATTCTTTCGCTAGTTTGAAGAAACGGATGTCCCAGAAATCAGTCCTTATCGAAATTGGTACAATAGCCAAAAACCGCCAATATCTGATCAGTCCTTATTCTTGGAGTAAAATCGGTTTCGTTACCTTGATGTCATGAATTCAAAAAATAGTAGCCTCCATTATATGACCTAAAAAACTATGAGCTAGTCTAAAATAAAATATTCATTGGAGTACCTTATGGCTCAAAATTGGGACCTATACTTTTTAAAATTTATACTGCTGATGTTGTTGAGACATCCCTGACTACAAAAAAAAAAAATAATCAGCTGACCCTTCAAACATCACTCACCAGAAATCGCTGCCTGAAGAGTTGCAGTACAACAAGAGCGAACGAGATAGTATTAGAATCAAATATTGGTGTAGTCACCTACGATTCCTTTGTGGAAACATTTGAAAATTCCCAAAAACTGGTAACACTTGTCTCGTCAACCTCAATTTTGACACAGTACACAGAAAAATAGCAAAACAAAAAAAATTCTCTCCAAAACTTCATTCGAATTAAGTCTAACAATTGCAAAAACACCCAACAGAAAAGGTACTTGTACCTTGTACACGAGTATTCCGGAATATTTCGCTTTGAACAAAACTTCCTGTCTACAGACGACCGAAGCCGACGACCGACGACGGAAGGAAGCTCTGGTTCGAAATATTGTTTTTGTTTGTTTTTATTTTTCTTCCAATTTTATTTTACACGTGCCCATTTTGAATTTCATCACCAAATCAGGATGTGCAGCAAGGATATCTCAATATTGGCTTTTTTTGGACACAACATATCGATGGGATGGCTGGCACATAGTATAACAGAAGAAGATCCATTGAAATGGAAATTTTGCACAAAAGTCCCATTCTCCCATTTCCAATGTAAGGTAGGAAAATGTGCTATGTGCCTAGTATCCTGAAATAGTCAAAGGATAACGCATATTCTTCTGCATATGAGAATAGCTATAGGCACAAAAAAAAAAGATCCTGAAAGTTAGATAGAACCTTCTGCTGCTCTTAAAAAAAAAAAAAAAAATCTCGTAAATTCGTGATATGAACTTTTTTGTTCTATGAATGAGTTATAGGGAGCTAAGGACCCAAGTCCTTTGGGAATAAACCAACATAATAAACGATGACCTCGTTTATTATGTTGGTTTATTCCCAAAGAATGATTTGTTCCATTTTCGAGTCCCATTGGAAGGGTTTTTAATGAACTTTCAAGAATTCAGGACGATGGATGATGAAAGGTAGAACCATTGAACTTTGGGGCCAAAGATGTGTTTTTTTTTTTGTTTTTGTTATTTTTTCGTTTTGTGTGTGTGTTTGCAGTTTTTTGGCACAAAATTGAAGGAACCTTTTGCTTCCTTTTCGAAAAGATTTAATTAAGTACCAACCGTTTTTTTTTTTATATTTTGTTTTATTGTTTTATTGTTGGATTTTGTTCCTTGAATATAACATTGGAAAATGAATTATTCATGCGAATTATGTTTTCCAATGTTGAATAAATACCACAATCGACAACAAGGAGGCAAGGAGATCAAAAATCTGAGTTATTAGTTTTTGAAAAAAAAAAAAAAAAAAAAAAAAAAAAAAACATCGAAAGGGGAGTTTTTTGTGGCAAAACTCTATAAGAGGGTACTAAAATATTGCTCAATATAAAGTCATTGCTCAAAAAAACTACCAAAAATAGATTTAGGGTACATAATTTATTTTTAAATGTAAAGTTAACTGCAAATTGCCACAACCGAAGGAACTAACGTGACGTAATCGCATAAATCCAAGCGATGTTGTAATATTCCAGAGGATTTTTGAAAATTATTATAAATTCCACCCCATTGGAGAATAAATCATGATTCATGACTTTTGTCTCGAAATAGGATTTATGAAATGAAAACAAACAGTTTTTTTTTTGTGTAATGTTTCATTCACCACATTACAAGTCACGGCTGGTGAACTTGAGACAAAGAAAGTTTCTTTTTAGCCACGGAAGGTATTTTAAAAATAGGCGCCCTGAACCTGAAAATGAGAACTTCATATTCTTATTTAAGGCATAGGGTATATAAGGCATAAGGCATAAGGCATAAGGCATAAGGCATAAGGCATAAGGCATAAGGCATAAGGCATAAGGCATAAGGCATAAGGCATAAGGCATAAGGCATAAGGCATAAGGCATAAGGCATAAGGCATAAGGCATAAGGCATAAGGCATAAGGCATAAGGCATAAGGCATAAGGCATAAGGCATAAGGCATAAGGCATAAGGCATAAGGCATAAGGCATAAGGCATAAGGCATAAGGCATAAGGCATAAGGCATAAGGCATAAGGCATAAGGCATAAGGCATAAGGCATAAGGCATAAGGCATAAGGCATAAGGCATAAGGCATAAGGCATAAGGCATAAGGCATAAGGCATAAGGCATAAGGCATAAGGCATAAGGCATAAGGCATAAGGCATAAGGCATAAGGCATAAGGCATAAGGCATAAGGCATAAGGCATAAGGCATAAGGCATAAGGCATAAGGCATAAGGCATAAGGCATAAGGCATAAGGCATAAGGCATAAGGCATAAGGCATAAGGCATAAGGCATAAGGCATAAGGCATAAGGCATAAGGCATAAGGCATAAGGCATAAGGCATAAGGCATAAGGCATAAGGCATAAGGCATAAGGCATAAGGCATAAGGCATAAGGCATAAGGCATAAGGCATAAGGCATAAGGCATAAGGCATAAGGCATAAGGCATAAGGCATAAGGCATAAGGCATAAGGCATAAGGCATAAGGCATAAGGCATAAGGCATAAGGCATAAGGCATAAGGTATAAGGCATAAGGCATAAGGCATATGGCATAAGGCATAAGGCATAAGGCATAAGGCATAAGGCATAAGGCATAAGGCATAAGGGATATAGTTCTTCATAATCTAACATTCTTGAAATGCATGAAAACTCATTTAAGACCGCCCATTTCAATTTTAAAATCAAGGAATTCAACATTTTGCCCATAAACACCTTCTCAATAGGTAAATTAAAGTTTTTGAAACCATCAAAATGCTTACTCATCTCAAGTCAATCACTTTGTTCTCATCTTATAGACCAAAAAGCCATTCACAATCTCAAGATTATTGATTAGGTATGGTGTACTTGTTTGTTAAGATATCACTTCCGTTAGTTGACATTTTCCAAGACATAAAAAAAACACATTTTTTTTTATATTTTACCCTTGAACGTTTATCGGTCTCACTTATATCAAATAGGTTTTTCCAAGTCTCAATCACTTCACTACATACAGTATCACTCGGGGCACAGAAACACCTCCTCGTTTAGCAGTGTTGTTTCAATGTGAAATCCCATGAAGCAATGTGCTTTGGAAGTGCCTGGTGTTTTTTTTTTTGTATAGCCACTGGCACCACACAGGGCTATAAATCTCAATTGCTCCCCGAAGAACAATTACGAAACTTCAATTAGAAGTGGCAACGAGCAAGAGCAAGAACGAAGACCATTCTAGCATCATCGTTTCGGTAGTCGACTATATAGTCGTGACGGTAGTCGTGAGCATCACAATGAAACGAAGGAAGCAAGAAAGGTAGGCAAATGTCATCTTTTACTTTGTACACAAGTGGATTGGTTTGCTTTATATAGCGCTTCTGGGAACTGGCGCTGGGACTCTTTATACCTACATAGGAAATGGCGATGCCAGTAAAGTGCACAGCCATATCACACAGATTGGTCCTTCTGATGTATATATATGCTATGCAACCGGTGCATTGGGAATTGTTCCATCATCCAGAGCTTTGGGATTCTTTTCGTCTGGCATAGAAAGAAAACGTGACGTCTGGCATTGTTTTTTAGAAGGGGGACGAACAAAATCCTGTGCAAGAGTGCGGAACGGATGGTGGTTTTTGCATTGCAACTTGGTCGATAGATCTTTGTTTTCTATATACGACTCGGAGAAGTTCTTTTGTTTTGTTTTAAAGATCTTTGGGAAATGGAAAGCAATCAATCTCAATGAAGTAGTGCTACTTGCGTATAACTTGAGAATTTCTTTTGTTGTATTCTTCTTTTTGTTTCGCCATACAATCAATGGTCAGGTCACGTTGAGAAAATGAATGAATTAATGTTGCCCATCTTTCAGACGCGTAATCATTTTTATTAGTGAAAAAAAAATAAGAACAAAAATAAAGTGAAGGAAGTATTGCTACATTAAAGTTGTTGGAATAAAAATCATTCATTTCGTTTAGAAAATAAGTTTGTTTTTTGTTTCAGTTTTAAGGTGATGTTGTTAGTTGTTGTCGACAGTAACTTGATAGGATGAAAAGTTAAAAGTCTTTCAAAGTGTTCAAGCAGTTTGCCAAATTTTACTTTTCGGTTTGTTATGACAACTTTTTGTTGTTTAATTCCACATTTTCAGTTAAATTTCTTTGAACACTCGCGAAACATGCGAGATTTCTAATTTTATTGACAGTATCTGTCCAAGAATAGTTTAAATTAGTTTGTTTTCAATAATCAAAACAAATTAAGAACATCTAGTGCCAGGTACGTCACGATTAAGACTAACAAATTGCAACAATTGGCGCCCTGCGTAAGTGATGCCCCACGTTGGGCGCCAATTGTTGCAATTGTTCCTATTGTTTGTTCAATGTTTAGTCTCTGAATGCAAACTTGATGAGTAAATACGCATACAATACGCATACATATTGCAGCAGTTTCAATATGTTACCAAATCCAGCTGACAAAATGGCTTTCAAACTTGCTAGCCATGTTTTTCTGTAAAACAATCTCTAATAATTTTTTCAACCAACACACACTCTGAAAACCAAACTAACAAAAAATAAGAGCATACAAAACAATCATAATACACAACCGCACGCACAAGTCAAAATACAAACAAAATTCTCTCAGGGTATGTAAAATAATTTTGAGCATTCATTATGCAAGTATACCTTCCTATACCTCTACGTAAACCTCCTCTAGACTTGTACTACCTACTCATCTGGTCAATTTGTCTAGTAGAGCTGATATCCTTTCTGTCAGGAGTATAGTGGAGTACACATAGCACACAAAAAAAATTAAACACAAAACCACAAGCTGTGTTGCAAAGTTGCAACTGATTTTGTACAACGAAAAGTTGGCACTCAACAAAAACCGCTTCATTTAAAAACGACAAAAAGAAACAAAAAAATAGAAAGAAAAAAAAACTTATCCAGCGGAAACTCGTGTTTCGAAGTATAGTTTTATTTTTTTTTCATTTTTATTTTGAAAAAAAGAAACTAATTTTATTTTCAAGTGTCCTTAGTGGAGGCATTGATGGGGAAAAGAGGACTTTTTGCTCAAAAACACCAAGAAGACAGCTACAACAACGACGATATAACAGAGAAAAAAAAAAAGAAATAAACGGAGCAGCAAATTTGCATCATCGCGGAAATTTTTGTTTTATAACGTAGTTTGAGAACATTTTGTTCCAAATGGCAAACAATATGATTCGGACTTAAAACTTTTGGATATACAAAATACGAAAAAAAAAAATTATTATTTCAAGATGTTATTCGTTTTCTTTTTTTTATTTTGTTTCTTTCTTTGCTGTGCTGTCAGAGCTTGAATGGAACAATTTTCCAGCTTAAAGCGGGTCATTTGTATTTTTATTTTTACACAGTTTTAGGTAGGCTTTTGATAGTGAAAAAGTATACCTTTCTGGACTGAAAGAAACATATTGCATTTTTCTTAAAAAAAAAACTAAATCTAGGTTGTTGAATACATTTACCGAAAATTAATGAGCAGAAATGGGCATTTGCATTTATGAATGTTTCTACTATTCAATTTCCTTATTTGGAATCAAATAATGTTAACAGACGGATTTTAAGACGTTTTAACTAAAGCCTTTAATTTTTTTTTCAGAACCAAAAAGTAGTTAATATAGAACATAATTCAAAAAACAGATGTGTGAAAGTCAAGTCGTTTTTTTTTTGTATGAACAATTTTAAAAGCCGACGAAGAAAAATCGACAAGTGCGTTTTTTCTTGATCTTCGGTTTTTCACTACTTATAACGGCATTTCTCCTAGGCGACAAAGAATGTGTTTCTACTATAATAGAATTTGTGTAATTTTACTGAATCAAAAAATATTGGAAATTAGAAATTTGTCAAAGCGCTCTGTTGATGAAGATTAATTTTCAAAATTAAAGAAGTTTCGGCTCATAGAAATCTTAAACTTAAGTTGACAAACTTAATAATTATTTTAATACTTAATTTGGAAGTGCTTCTTAAAAAACGTTTACCTCTTTGTAAAATTTAATTGAACAAAAAAATGTCTGATAATGCTTTTGGCAGTTTAAAAAAAAGCTGTTTTTTTACACATTTTTTTTTTAAATTTGAGTTATTACCTTAACTCGCAAAAAAATAGATCTAGAACTATTTTTAAACATTTGCCAAGAAAACAAGTTGCCACTGCACACGTCGTCACTTAAGTATTGGAATGATTTAAACGGCAAAAAACTAGTTTGGAGAAAAATACGTTTGAAGTTTTGATGTAGAGTATTCCAAAATTTTTAGTCGAACAACTGGGTTGCACATATATGCAGTTGGGGTAAAATTTAAAAGAAATATTCAAAAAACAAAAAAAAAACCATTACTAAAATGACTTAAATAACTTCTTAAATTGTTTTTAGCTCCAAACTAAGTGTGCCATTTGTTTTTGATTGAGAAATGTACATTTTTAGAAAAAAAAAATTCTTTCTTAAAAAATCCTTTTTTATATATAAAAATTCTCAAACCATGTTTAAAAAAAAGTTGGTATGCCATATTGAAGAAAACATACAGTGACCCGTTTTCGCAAATTTAAAACAAAAAATTTAAAAGATTTTTTAAAAATCTAAAACTTACGTTTTTTAAAATTTTGGTATAAAATAATTTTAAAGTTATTAAAGACCTTCCGCGAAAAAAAATTTTCTCACGTGCCTCCCAAAAAAAAATTGGAATATTCATTATTTTTATTTAAAGAAAAGTTGTTCGAAGAAATATGTTTGACTGTAGTTGAAGTGACAAAATATCAATTTGCAGATGGATTGCTCTACAAATGGTCTTTCCCGTATGTCATGGAATTGGTTTATCGTTGCCTAAATATTTTTCTGCATTACTAAATTTGCGTTAGGATTGAAGTTAAATTTAATATATATGGAGCGTACATAAAGCGTCATTTCGGGAACGCCTATTTTGTAGATGTTATGATGCAAATAAAGAATACTACAAAAATATTTTGTTTGCTTTTGTTAGAAAGAAAATAAAAGATAATAATAATGATCAAAACTTCATTTTTGGGAACGTCATTTTCAGGAACGCTTTTGGGCTATTAATCAGTTATGCAGTATTTTGGAAACAAATCTGCATATTTTTGGTATTTTAGGTCAAAATCTAGTGCAGAAAGACAACTTAAACTATAAACTTGAAATATTTATGAAAATTTGGCAGTTTTTGAAGAGCTGTATTTCAAGATCTATTGGACCTACAGAGCTGCGGTTACACTTTAATTGTAGCTAATTTTCTTCTCTACCTGGAGCTTTGCAGTTTTTTCTATAAAATGCACTTTTTAGAAGTTTCAAGTCAAAAACTGAAAAAAGTTCTAACATTATGAGATTTCTAGTGAACTATGCAGTTAGCACAGGTTTTTCGAAGCTGCAAACATGGTCGTATACTCCTGGCATATTTCCAAATAACATCCCAACAAATCAGCGATCTGCAATTTTTTTCCGACCTAGAATGTTTTGTATTACTGGCCTAACAGAAATTTAGACAACTTAGCAGTACCATAAATAAAGTTCCAGCTAATTTTCACGAAGAGTAGAATACGAATAGATTTAAAAATATTTTTGTAGCCATATTTATCCAAAGTGGTTATGACTACACCAGTATTCGAGCTTACCCAATTGAATGGTTGCAGACATATGAAATTACAATTTTTAACGCGTTAACTACTTGCAATAAATGTCACTTGTCAAAAAGCAATCAAGTTCATTTGGTGCGTTCTATATTTTTTGCGAATCAATTTTTGTGTATAGGTAAACCAAAATAATCAAAAAAATGTGATCGATTTAAAACTTTGCATGAATTTATTTATTTATTTGAGAGTAAAAATTTTATTTAATAATTTAATTGTTTTTGGGTAAGAAAATGAAATGTGTACGTGTTTTTATCACGTCAAAAAAACTCTCCATTAATTTTCATATAATAAACTGAAAAAAACTTACTCAAAATTAAATTTCTATCCCACTCCCACCTGAAAAAAAAAATGTGAAAATGTGCAAAATATGTATATTCTTAAGTATATAAACTCATTACCATTTCCGTTAGCAGAATGAAAAAAAAAAAAAAAAAAAAAAAATAATAAGATTCAAATATTTGCCAACTCAGCAGTTCTTCTCCTCTTAGCCACTCATCATATAGTTGGATAGTTTCATTCTACTCCTGAGTCCTCTCAAAATTATGTTAGAACAGATGTTTCAATAAAATTATACCAACTCAATTTTCTAACAACCAGATAGCGTTACCTTGACTCTCTTTCGCATTTGCACATCATCAATTTGGCTTCGCATGCCGCCATCTTAGCAATCTAACCGTAATCGTTCTTCATTGTCGTAAACACTTTCTTCTCCTCGAGCGCTACCATACCAGCTACCTACAGCACGTGGAACAGCGCAAAGTGAATTTTTCATTTTGTATGTGTTATCTCATTAGTGAGCTTCTTGAAGCTTGAAGTTGAAGATGAAGTGTTCACTTTCCAAGAATTAAAACAAAAAAAAAAAAAAAAAAACTTTCCCCAAATGCTCTTGACCGACTTTCGCATCCCAAGAAAAAAAACAACAACAACAACAAAAAAGTACAAATAAAAAGTACAAAATGAAAAGTTATTCAGGACAGGATTGGTAAGGATTAAGACGAAGGATGATGATGATGCAAGGACGACAAGGAATTTACGAATTTTGAATAAATATATGAACCGATTTACACAAAGTTTAAATTTAGCTGCCATATAAATTCGCAATTTCGCCACTCGCGCTGCAAGGCAAATTTATTCGTGCGTGTGTTTGTGTTCGTAGGGACAACGCCACGATGTGAATGTTTTAGTCATTTGTTGTTGTCACATCAATCTCGACATTAATCGAGCGTTTGACTTTGATGAATCTCAATTTTTGGAGCATAACAACCAGCGCCAACCAGAGGTTGGTTGTGGAGAATATCGGAGTATAGTTGGCTGTTTGTTAGTTGATTGCCGGAAATGAGACTAAATGAATTCAATGTTTTTCAGTTGATTCTATAGAAGAGGCTCTATATAGGCTCTTCTATAGGCTCTACTGGCGTGACCTGGAATATTTAAGTCACTCTTTCAATCACTTTCACTCACACTCTCACTCACTTTGATGTTTAGGTATGCTAATCGAGTGAAGCATGAATATAAAGAATTTGAATTTATGGAAATGATTCCATCAAAACCCGAAACCTGGAAAATATAACTTAAATGTAAGGGGTCTTGTCGTTTCGTATATACTCTCGTACTCGTAGCATATTATACCTACAAAAAACAGAAGAGGAATGAGTCGATTGGAATTTAGATGACTTTTTTAGATGCCAGGAGGCAAGAGTAGGTAATTTATTTCTGGGATCGGAATTTATATGCTTGGCTGCCAAGGGATGAGGGTCAGCAGCAGCAGCAGCAGCAGTTAAGCTATTTCAGTTTTCCTTCTCTTTTTTTTATTTTTTAGGACTTTTTTCGGCATCAGAAACGAAGAAGAGTTATGATGGGTGGAATTTTTTATCAGCATTATAGAACACAAATTTGTATTGTCATGCTGAAGTCCATGTCCTGGAAGAGTTACGTGCTTTAATTTTTTGTTTGTGTGTTTCTATTTGAAAACAAAATCAATTCAATTTGGATTTAAGTTTGGGGCAGCACTTTTGAAGAATTTTTAATCAACATCTTTGAACTGTAAAATTGAGTGTTTTTTTTTTTGAAGAGGTTTTTCTGAGAAAAAGCTTTTCGGATTCGTTTTTTTGTTTTAATAGGTAGAAGAGTGTAAATTTATATAATGTAGTGTTGGAACTGTTTTATTAAGTTAAGTTCGGATAGAAGTCGAACTTTAAGATTACGACAAATTCAATCATTTTTAAGGTGAAATTACAAAAAGGCCCAAAATTTGCTTAGAGGAGGTACCTATGTGACTTGGTACAAAGGAACTCAACTCATGAGATGCAAGTAGAAGAATCTTATCGATAGAATCAATGGTTGCGTTACTAGTTCCAGTCAGATTGAAATATTACAACAAGTTCAGAGCATAGGCAAGGCATATAATAACAGATTAATCCGGTTAAGTACCTGTCCTTAGAAATAGACTTTTGGGTAAAATTGCAAACAGGGAAAAAAGCAAGAACTTTTGATCTTAACATGGAATTTCCAAACATGTCGACTTGCCGTCGAACAATAAGTGGGAACCTTGAAATGACGCAGTCTTTTCGGTACTGCAGTTAACTGACTAAAAAGACTAAATTTCTTAAGTCTTTTAACTTAATTAATTAACTGCAGTTCTTTTTGACGTTTTGACACTTCCATAACACTTTCTTGCAGGAATATAAAAATCTAAAAGTAACTTACAGTTAAAAGAATACAAAAAAAAAGAACGCTACAAAAAATTTTCTACTGACTAGAGACTAAAACCAATCAAAAAGTATTGTTGTTAAGTAACTTTTGGTCAATTACAGTCATTGTTTTAGTTCTTACTGCTAACTGCATATTTTTCATAATGGAAGCAGTTAATTAACCAACAATTAATTAACTGCAGTACTTTTTGACTGGTTTAAGTCTTCTATAGTCAATGGTAAGTTTTTCTACTGTTATTTTTAAAATTTTAATCAGCCGTACTGCCACACTTCTATAAGTTAAAAAAATACAAAAACAAGTATAGAACTACTACAAGAATAGAAGACTTAAACCAATCAAAAAGTGCTGCAGTTAATTACTTTTAGTCAATGAACTGCTTTCATTGACTGTACAGTCAGTATTTAAGTACTGCCTTCTAACTTCTTTTTTTTGCAGTTAATATACTTAATAGCAGTACTAACTTGCAGTAAAAATAAAAGTCAATTAACTGCGACTGGATTTAATTTTATTTAATTTTTTATTTTATTTTGAAAAGCTTTTTTTTTAACAAACAGATGCTGCTGACAAATGGCTTATTAAGTATTTTGTTCGAATAGTGTCTGTCCGGCAGGGTTGTAAAAGACTGCAGTCAATTGATAATGCAGTTAAATCAGCAGCAGTTAATTGATTTTAAATTGAGCTGCAAGTTAGTATACTGCTACTAACAACCTTAACTGCAAAATAAGTAGTTAGTAGTCAGTATACTGAAATACTGACTGTAAAGTAAATGAAAGCAGTAAATTGACTGAAATTTAATTAACTGCAGTACTTTTTTACTATTATAATTGTTACTGTTGTACTGTTGTGTTAAATAAAATTATTAAAAACGTACTTCAGTTAATTAACTTTTAAACAAACAACTGCTTTCATTTACTGTATCTAAAATGTATACAGTCAGTATTTTAGTACTGACTGTTGACAGTATTTTAACACTCAAAGTTTTTTTTGTAAGTTTACACAGAAGGAACAAATCAATTGCTGTAGACGAAAAAATTGCACTCCATTTTCGTTTGCTGGACAATATATCGCTTCGTTTGCAGCAAATTGGTAAATTCGTTTCGGTCAAACACTTTCTTGAAAGGATTAAAAAAACAAAGTTCAGCTTAACACCTGTGCTTAAACCAGCAGCCGACCTCTCGTTTATAAATAAAATGAGAGAACGATTCGTTTGCGTCAAAAGACTTTTCGTTTGTTAGATACATAGTAGTTTTTAGTCTTCAACTTCGTTTGCAGCAAACAACTACGTTCCAGTAAAATATTTTTTCGAACGAATAAATAGAAAAAAATGCTCAACGTAACACTGGTGATTGAACGTGTGAACTCTCGATTTCGAACAAATGCTGTTGCTATTGCGTCACGAACTACATAACTTTCGTATATCATAGAATGCATATGAACACCACAAACATAGAGTTAATAATTAAGAAAAATTGTTTCCTGCAGTCACTTTCACCACAAGTGAAGTTCTTTGCAACAAACTACTTTCTGGAGAGGTTCTTCGCAAACAATTCATTCGTTTGCTGCAAACAATTGAAACAAACAGGGTGTTTAGGTGTGGGAAGCATTTTCGTTGGCTGCAATCCACTTATAAAAATGAACTCAAAACGAATGTGTTGTTTTGCATTATGTTTGCTGTAATAAAATTACAATTTGGATCAAATGGAATACAGTTGCTTCAAATAAAAAACTTATGTATTAACTTTCCAGCAAATTATTTTCATTCAATTCAAAGTATATTCATTAGCCGCAAATGAAAAAAAAAAAAGAATGAAGGCCTCAATTTTCAATAAAATGTGCTTACTAGATCAGCGAACTGGACAACTATGTTGATAATGTTGCGATAGACACCTGACACTGTTCTAGTATCCTGGATGTCCGAAGGAGCCAATGTTAATTTAAACCACTTCCTGGTAATAGCTAGAATTTTGATGGAAATATTCACTCACCACAGCAAACTTATGCCCCCAGCTTCATATAAAAAATAAAAATAACTATTCCACTTCACCTAGAAGTTATACACTTACAATATGATTTTATTTCCTGTTAACACAGAAAAAAAATGTTGATCTAAATTGTTAGTTCTACAAACAAAGGTTCATGTCAGTACCCTTTTCAATCCTTGTTCCATCATTAAACAGGACAAAGACACACTTGTTTTGTAAGAAAAGAAAAAAGAGAAAAGAAAACACAATTACCTCCAGCTAACAAAATGATGACATATAATCTACGTCACTATAACGTCATTATATGATTTCCAATATCTTATCTATCTTCTTCATTTATATCTCGAAGAGTGATGTTGACACACTTTTTCTAAGACGTTTGTTTATACAACCTTAAAATTATATTCTTTGAAAGAAGAAAACTAAAAAGGATGTTGCTCCTATCTCTTATCATAACAAAAAAAAAACAAAAACACACTTCACACACACCTCCTTTTTACAAAATATTGGTATACAGAGAGTCTAAGTTTTTTTTCTTTTTTGTTGATATTAGTCACAGATTTTTCATTCAAGCTATTCAGTTTACATTGTGAGTAGGTAAATGTCTGTGCGTATGTGTGTATTGTCTGGATATATGAGGGTATGTGTGTACAATTTTTGTTTCAGCAAATTTCATCAGTTCCGTTTGTATGGTGCAAATATTTGTGTTCATCTTTATTGTTTTACAGAAAATTCAGAAAAGATTAATTTTGATTTAATCTTCACTTAAACAGGGTGATTCAAAACTTGACTAAGAACGTGTTTTAAAGAACGATAATGGTGTCATCTTGAGACAGGCGAAAATTTATGAACAAATGTTTGGTAGAAGAAAATCTGTTCAAATTGTATTTTTGTTTAAAATAAAAATAAAAACGAAATAAAATCAAAAACAGAAAACAAAATAATCGAAACCTTAAATAATATTCTTAAGGTATCATTGAATTCACCCTGTATAAAAAGTGTATAGAAATCCTTGTTTATATTTACAAGAAAATAATATGCCTGGAGTTTATTGTTTAATGGACTTATTCCCAATTATTATTAGACTTACACATTTTTTTTTAATTTTTTTTCTCGACTCTGACATGAAGATTATTAAATGAAAGTATGAAGAATGTATAGATCACGACCCTATTCAAGGTTTTTGCTTATGAAGGTTACAGAAAATAATAAAAATGCAAACAAAAGAACAAAAATGACGAAAATGACGAAAATGATGAAAATTCGAGTTAATTAAAAAACGTACGTATACGCCGTAGTGACCTTGGCATTTTTATTTGTTTAGTCATCTTATATTTATATGAATCCTTGATAAAATGAAATGACGTGTTTCTTCTTATGTGTATGCATCTATGTGAATAAACAGCTAAGAAATAGATGATTGAATCATATAAAAAGAAAGAACAGTAACTCGTCTGGTTTGTATGAAGTCTCGTCTGCTTTTTAAAAGTCGAATTACAATTAGCCTTTTATTTTAAAGTAAAAAACAAACTTGATTTGTAGATGCGATTTATTTTTTTATTTATTGGGTCTTGAATAAATCAAATTATATTTTATTTTTAGTTAAGTATAGAATTTTTCTATTGCAGCTGAAAATATTTGTATTTTTCTTTACACTGATAAGTTAAAATTAAAAAAAAAAAAAAAAAACAAACACAAAAAATTAAAATTGTGGCTTATTTAAATTTCAACATATTTTTGCAGAGTTATTTTTTATTGGAAAATTATGTGTTAAAAATAAAAAAAACTGAATTAGCAGAACCTCATAATTTTTTAAAAACAGAATTTTGAAAGGAAGAATTTTGTACAACAGAACAGAAAATAAAATTCACGACTGGATAGCATGTACTTTTTACTCTTTGGGTAAAAGTTGCTGTAAATGTCAAAGAGTCTCTTATATAAATTTTAAAAAATAAATAATTATGTTGGAAATGTAAATAAAATGCACGACTAGATCGCGTGAACTTGCTCTTGTAGTTCAAAGTTATTATATGTATTTTTCAAAAATTCCCGAAAAGTGTGTTCATCACATTTCCGCTATTACACATAGAACACACCAAGTTTAATCAAAATCGCTTAAACCGCTTACGTGATATTCACAAAAAAAGCAAATAAAAAAAGAATTTTTTTGCAAAAAACGGCAATGATGTTTCTCTGTTGTTCGAGTTTTTAGAGAAACACTAAATACACAGTTTTGTTGCAATTACTTAACACAATGCATACACCAATTTTAAACAAAATTGTTAGAAAAAAAGTCGAATAACTTAAAACCATTATATGGGAGGTATTCGAACGAAGGGGCGATTTTTAAGAAAACATCGTAATGTTGGTTTTGATTAAAATCTCAATTTTGTTTTTTTGACATGAAACCAATACTTGCCAGAGCAAGTAAAATGCAGAATTTTTAAGAGCAGGAATTTGTTCTAAAAAGCAAAATTTTTAAAAGCAGAGTTATAAAACCAGGATTTTGACCCTTCCGGGTTTCTAATTATGGGGAGATTAAAATCTTAAAATGGAGCGCAAAACCAGTGTGAAAAAAATGCCCTTATAAGGTAGCTTATGTTTTGCCCGTTTAAACATAAAAAAAATAATACGTATACGCAGCAGTGAACCACACTTTTATATTTTTTCTTAATAAAATTTAAAATAATTGAAAAGAGATCCTGATTAAATGTGTGTAAACAGTAATTTGGATTTTTTGAAACTGTTGCGGTACTTATATTGATAATTTATTTTGATTCTCCGATGCTGCCTGGGGAATTATCAAAGATATGTTGCTTGACATGTTTAATAAACTTTCCAAATTAAAAAGGCCAGAAAATTGTCTATTGTCTGTTCATTTTTAAAAATTAGATATTATTTTACTTCGAAATAACACCTTTATATCAATCCCCAAATTATTTTTGGAAAAAAAAAGAATATCTAAAAAGAACAAACATTTAAGATTGGCTTTCAAGGATTATTTAAATTAATTAAAATCAAAGAAAAAAGAGGATCTAGTTCAAAATCAAAATAAAAAAATCCCAAAAACCTATAATCCAAAAAAAATATTTTCTAACGGGGATTTCATACAATCTAATTTATTATTACATATTGTCTTCTTTCTTTATGTTATTTTTTGTGATCCGAAGTTTTTACTTTTATTTTTTATTTGTTCTTTGTTATCATTTTTTTTTTTGTTAAATATTTTGTTTTTATTATTGTTCAATAAAAGTTTTGCAATTGGAGCACTGACATACACATTTTGGTAAAATTTCACAATTTAATTACGAGATTTTAGGTTTTTTGAATTTTGGGCTTTCTGGAGTTTGGGTTTTTGGGTTTCTGGGTTTTCTGGATTTTGGGTTTTTCGTGTTTTGGGTTTTCGGGATTTTGACATTTCTAGATATAGGATTTCGGGATTCTCCCTCTAGAAAGAGATTACTTGGCTTAATTCTGGAGAGAATTTCAGTTGAGATTATAAATTAAACTCTGAATTAAGTCCAAACACAGTAAACCAAAGTCTCCTATAATTTTTTTTTTATAAATAAATAATTGTATATGAAATGTAAAAAAACATTAAATTCATTACTAAAATTTCTTTAACTACTTTTCAAACTGTTTTGATCTCAAAAAATAGCATGTCATTTGATTTTTTCTAGAAAGGTAAATTTTTAGAAAAAAAATTGAAAATCGTTGGAGCCGTTTTAAAAAAATTCATTTTTATATATACAAAAATTTTAATGTGAAAAAAAAAACAGTTTAAGCAAAATTGTTGTGCCGTTCTCAAAACCAAATTATCAAATTAAGAATTTTTAGTGTGAATAAATTCGAAATCCGTTAAATCGCTTTCGAGAAACTCCGAGAAAATTGAAATGGGTTTGTGGGAGATACCGTTATTAACCGACAAAAACCTAGTGTATGGTTACGCAACACAAGTGTCAGGAAATATTTTATGCATTTTCATTATATTCACCATAGTTTAGCAGGTATTTGTGTTTTTTTCAGTCTTTCACTTATTTACAAGAAATTTGTCTACATTGGCAATTATTATTGAAAAAAAAAATTCAATTCACTCAACCAATAAATTTCAAAGCAGACATTATTTCTATTTCTGTTTAACATGTTTATGTTATTTAACAAGTTACTTTAAAACTTGTTTAAAATTCCTTGAATAAACTTTCCTTAAAGAAGGTATCTTTAAATTTATTCGTATAAAGAATTTTCCACAAACAAACTGATCACAAATACAAAAATATACATACATAAATATTAGCAATTTGAAAAGTCACAACAAATTCACAAAATTCAATTCGCCTTCAAGTCAGTTGCACAATTCCAACATTTTACAAAACCAATAAAGCATAAATTACTGTGCTCAGAAACACACATTCCTCTTCATGCTATATACTGTGTATATCCATCCATTCACATACATATGTTCTTTCTCTTTCTGTTGCATCTATCTAAATAGCCACAAAAGATCTCTACCGCCGCCGGACGCCATGCCACTGAAATGTGTGATTTGTGTGCTGAAGGCTGCAAGCATATCAGCAGACGCGTCACTTCTTCATCATCATCATCTTCCCACCATCACTCTCTTTCCTTTTACTACCCCCCCCCCTTCCCCCCTCTCCCTCTCTCTCTCTGCTGCTTTTGATTTTCTTCCGTTCTATCAGGCTTTACGACCAAAAATTCCTTAAGCAATTCACATACTAAACATCTCTATATGCAATGTGTCTTTGCAGCACATAACAGCAAAAGGACATTTTAAAGAGGGTTTCCATTTTGAGTTTGCGGCCCCACTCGTCCTCGAGAAACATCCTATTTGAAATGCATTCAAGGATAACATATCACATCCCTCTCTCTAGTATAGTCGCCTAGTAAGAGTATAGTGACTTGACTCTGACTGTGACTGACTCACTTTGCGTCACAGAATATAAATATAATGTACACATTCACTCTTCGAGTGTGTGATGTAAGGAAATGCATATACGTATACAAATGTGTGCATCTTAACTCACATTTGCGGTCGTTCTGGTCGAAAAGCCATAAGTGTTGTAAGTCCTTTGGCTATAAGTAGACAAGGCTTCCACCACTATCACCCAGCAACATCTCAACGTGTGCAAAGATGACGCCTCTCTTTACTACACATTACCACTTCCGCCGCCCGCCAGCCAGCCAGCCAGTAGGTACCACAAACACCACAACCACCACCGCACGGCACCGCACCGCACCGCGTCGTCGGTCTTCTTACATATGTTTGCGGCCAGACAACATTAACAATTCCGACGCAAGTATACCCATCAGAGACCAGAGAAGATGGCTGGTTGTACTCGCAGTAAGCCTTTTTCCCAAGGATATACCTTGCCTCCCTCCTCACCCTCCCCTTCCCCCTATGTTCTCTGTTCTGTGTTATGTTTTGTATTTTTTTTGTTCTCTTATTTTTTCTCTTTGTTTTTTGATTTATGTTCTCGGGAGAGTGTAAGGCAGTGTGGTTTTGTGTTTTGCTTATTTTTCCATTTACTGCTTCTTTGCTCCAGATTCCATCAATTATTCAAGACTCCATGATAAATTGCAAGCAAGGAGTCCGCATGTAATCCACTGCACACAGATAAAGAAGGATATCTCTTGTTCTTGCTTAACCCACTCCAAGTCCAGTCCAGCCGGTGCGGTGCGGTGTGGTGTAGGGCCAGTCAGTGTTCATCAACCCAGCTCCAGCTCCAACTCCAAGCTGTATAGAGCTCCCATCAGGACCCCTTTAGGAAAACATTGCAATTCATTGTTAATTTTGCTCAAATTCATGAACAGTATCTGGATTTTCATATCGCATAGCTGCCAAGGATTGGAATGTGTTTGCTAGAAGTTGGTTTGGTTTGGTTTGGTTTGGTTTGGTTATCCTGGGCAATGTGCTTCCACCTGACCAAATTATTGCCAAATAGGGTCGCGGACGTCGTCCGTCGGTTGGTCGTTGTCGTTGTCGTACAGTACTGGTGCCGGATAAAATGAGTATCATTTCACTGGATCCGGGTGTTGCTCGCTGAAATATGAAATATTGTAACCAAAACTGAGGCAACCATTGCTGTCGGCCGGCACGCGGCATCGGTGAGGTGGCGGGGAGCTAAGTGAAGAATCCTTGAATGTGGTTTGTGTTTTTTTTTTTTTTTTTTCTTGTTTTGTATTCTCTTCCTTGCTTTCAGTTGGAGCTTTGCTAGCAAGATTCCTTTCACGATGAACTATAAAACATTGAATAGGTTGTGCAAGTCAGGAAAGTTTCCTGGTTGCTCCTGGCAAAAATTCCTCTTCTCCTTCTACACTACCTTTGCAAAAAGACATCACAGTGTAAGGTATAGCAGTTACCCTGGTTTTTTTTTGTGGCCCGAGGTGGGGAAAGAGAAAAGATTGTCCGTTTTCGCTGCACAATTCGTTGAATTGGAAGAGATCGTGCTGATTGCAGTTTGAAAAGCTTATGAACAGAAAGGTTTTTTTTTTTTTCGTTTTTTGATGTACTGAACTGCGATGCTTGATGGGAATGAAAAATGTGGCTTGTTCGTTTTTTTTTTTTTGAAGAAGTGTAACAAAGCTACCAGTATTTTCTGGTTCATACCGAATTCTGCACTGGATAGAGTTGATGAAGGCAATGGATTTAAGTTTTGGTTGGGTTTTTTGGTTGTTTTGAGTAAGCAATATGGAATCGGTGTCAGACTTAAGTTTTGCTGAGTAATTGGATAGAGTCTGGAATAATAACAGAATGGGAAGCAAAGCGATGGGTTTTGTAGGAAATTAATAAACTCAATTGCAAGACGGCTATAGAGTGGATTATTTTTACTTTTATGTTCTTTTATAGATTTACAATATTTTATTTAATATTTTGCCAATAGGAGGCATTCAAATAAAAATGTTATCCGTATTGAATTAAATTTCCTGGAGGTGACAAATAAGTGAATTTATTGAGACGTTTTATTTGAAGCAAAAGTTGAAGGGAATAAACTACTTTTTTATAACTTTCCTCAACTTTTGTTCTGGTTACGGCATTTTTACTTTTTTATATTTTAATTATTTTCTAAGAAGCTTACATATATACCAATTTTTTTTAAACTTAATTGCAAATATGTAGTCTAAAGTTATATCTCTACATTGGGGATGGGTTCTTATCGAGGTAAAAAAATAAATATGTCAGTTTTTTTTGTCAAAAGCTGATAATTTGTGTTGGTAATAGTTTAATAAAATGAATCGTTCTATTAGGCTCTTTTAGTTCAAAAAATTTATACTTTGGGAGTTTGAAAAATTCATCTATGTAATTAATCCTGATCCTGGAGATTGTTGTAAGTTTAAGCGACAAAAATAATTTCCTCATGAGGTACACTTTTGATTTTTATTTCACAGAAGGAAAACAAAGTCTTATAATTAAAAAAAAAATATCTTAAAAATGGCAAAATGTCGCTCATTTTTTTCATATTTCAAAAACAAAATCTCAAACTGATTTTATAACTTTAGATACCAATATAGAAGTTAATTCCTTAATGGTTTTATTATTTTTTTTATTGAATATACAAAATTTAGTGATGCGAAATTGAAGAAAAAACTCCGTATAAATCTTCATTTTATTGTTTCTGGGAGTTAAAAACCAAACCATATTTCCAATTTAACTGATACGAAAAATCGATTCTATTTTCTGTCTCTTATTTTTTAAGGTCTGGAGACTTCAATCTTACCGACCAAAACAGCTGAATATAATGAAATGTTCATCATTAAGTTTGGTCTGAAGAACCAACATTTTTGCAGGAAAATTAAGAAAAAAATCCACAAAATACATTTGAACCGTAGTCTTTTTTTGCCTTCTTCTGGTATTTTACTAAACTACTTTCAATATTTCAAATTTCAGAAGTCAAAAGTGTATAATATCAATTTTTAGATTGTTTACTCTTTGTTTTTAAAACGTTTTATTTTGGGAATTTAGTTAAATAAAAAAAAAAAAAAAATAGGTACACTGTGGCGTATACGTATTTTTTTAATAAATATATTATAAGTTGGTAGGTCAAAATTGTTTTGAAAATACTTTGAGGGAATTATCTATAGCTAATCTGGGGACGGTTTGAGGGTGAAAAACAGAGAACAAAAGTAGAACTTATTATGAGCTCCTAAAATAACATTCCTCGTTTGAGATTTGTATTTATGAGCTTCCATAGCATGTTTATTTGGACAGTTTTTTTTTTATTCTAAGATTCTGGCCACTTATCAGTTAGATAAAAAAAATGAATCTCAAAAAGTGGCTTTTGATTTGCATGGTCCGTTGTTATGTTTTCCTTATGAAATTTTAAATAATTTCTGAGTTACATAATCGTTTGAAGACCTCCTTTTTAGAATTTTGTTAAGAAATAGTAATGGACATTAAGAGACAAAAAAAATTTAAGCACATCATTTTGAGAGGATTGCCCCTTTAAAATTAGCACCAAAAAAATTAAGAGAGCAGAAAAATTCCCAACCATTAAAAAAAAAATTGAAAATGGTTATATATTTTTTTTTCTACATAAAATTTCTGCAAGGACTTTTATAAAAAAAAAATTGGTACGCCATGGCATAACTTGATATACAGTACCTATATCGCAAGTGAAAATTTAATATCCTTTTTTCGAAAAACTATTTTCAAAAAAACAATTTTTAATCCAAAAAAATAATTTTTGAAAAAAATTGTTACTGTTCATTTTGTTCATTACTGCAACTTTAAGCATTCATGTAAAAATTGTTGGAAATCGAGGTAGTCATTAAGGATAAATCTAGGATTTAAAAACACGGTTCTATGGCCTATAGTATCATAGGAGGCATTTCTTAAAAAAATTAAGTTTTTCTAAAACCTGTGTTTTACAAATACCGTTATTTTTTGTCCAAAAACAACATATACTAAGATTGAAGTAAATTGAGAACTGACCTAACCATGTAGGCTGTGGCTTCTGATACATTTATACAGAAAGTCAGCAGACAGAATTATCGGAGTCATTTTCTTTTGCCTTCCTTAGAATCATATTTCATGTATGATTATTGTGTGAATTTTTTTTTACAAAAATTATTTTGAAATTTAAATTTATATTGTGTTGATTGCTTTTTACGTGGAAACATGAACAAATTTTAAGCTTACACAGATTTACACTACAATTCAAGACAGAAATCTTTTTCTCTAATTTCTTATAGTTGTTAAATAAATAATTTTCAAAGAATAGTTTTTGATTTAAAGCGTGTAAATTTTGAATACATCAGCCAAATTCAATTAAATTTTTTTAATGTTTTCAAATTTATTTAAATGAAGTAAATGAATCAGGTCTGAATGACCAAAATTTTCTTTTTTGTTGAAGAAACTAGAATGAATCCCGAAACCTAGAAACATAGAAATCTAAGAACCAACAAAAACTTCACCAAAATCCTTAAAAATACAAGATCTGGAAATTTTGTAACTCCGGAAACTATTCATACCAAAACATTTATAATCTTGAAAACTGACATTCCCAAAAGCGCATAAATTCTAGCCAGCAATGACAATCAAAGATATATTTTATAAGCTTTTAAAGCACAGAAATTAAGAAATTAAAATAGTAAGGTAAATATTTGAGGCATTTCGAGTTTTCAGAATTATAAGTGTAACCGGAATTTCTATTTAACACTCTTCAGAGTGTAGGTACGGTTTCGGAGTTTTTTTAATTTTCAAAATTGTGAAATGATCTATTTTGCACGTAAGAAATTTATTCTTCAGAGATAATCCTCTTAAAACTCTTCCTGAATTTCTTATATTAATTCCTTTTACCTTTTGATAAATCTTTCAAGACCCTTTGCTAGCAGACAAATTTATTACATACTAAAAAAAAATGAATAAATCGCATTCACTCATCTATTAACCATCAACTTATGTTTTCTTGGTAATATAATGCCTTATCGGATATTCTGATTCTTCCGAATATAAAATTCCATCATCAGTGCGCTGCGTCCAATTCCAAATTGGATTTTTTTTTTTTTTATTTTATGTTTTATTTCCAGTCCGTCCGTCAAAATCCTTTCCAAGATGATTATATCCATCCCAACTTTTATGACCGTCTAAATGATTGCAGATGATACTGTTTGTACCTAAGAAAAAAAAAGAAAAGGGATTCCGTTAAAAAAAAAAAAGAAAAAAAAAAGATGACATCAGAATGAAATAAAATCTGATTCTCAAGAAGCTAAACGTCATCATCATGATCATCATCAACATCGTTT
The DNA here is from genome assembly GCA_948107695.1 of Meliscaeva auricollis. Classification (NCBI taxonomy): domain Eukaryota; kingdom Metazoa; phylum Arthropoda; class Insecta; order Diptera; family Syrphidae; genus Meliscaeva; species Meliscaeva auricollis. Next base: position 80,121,882 of record OX403618.1, read on the forward strand.
TCATCATAAAACAAAATGTCGTCTTTTGTCTTCATCTTCGTATTGTCTTCCTCATCGTCCGTCGTCGTTATCCTTCTTCTATTCTCATAAAATCCAATAAAAGATCCAAAGAAAAAAAAAACTAACTAAAAATAGAAATAATCTCAAACCTTCTTTGGTTTTTTTTTTTTTTTTGGTATTTTTTTGCACTCGGGCCTTATGCAGCTTTTTAATTGCATACTTAAAACAAATCCTTTCTTAGAAACCATCCTGTCGTCGCAGATATCAAAATAAATATACGGACTATCTTCGAAATAAAAAACAAAAAAAAAAAAAGGATAATTCGGACTCACAAAAAGAAACCCTCATTTGGACATAAAATGCGGAACAATAAATAGAGGTTGAGGATATACGAGTAAAAAGGACTCCCTTCTCTTAAGCCGATTTATATTTATAGCCTTGCCTTCGTCTTATACCTGACAAATTGCATAAGAAAAGTTTAACAGGACTTATCGCACTACAGAAGATATCAACAATTTTCATTGCAAGCGGCGACTAATTATTCCCTCGAGCACTCACTCTCTCTCCACAAATAAAAAGAAAAAAAAAAAAAAACAGACCTCATTATTCTCGATTCGTCCTTCAGTTTTTTTTTTGTTTTCTTTTTTCCTCGACAATATCCCTATAAGAGTGATAAATTTCCTTGTGATATCTTCCTTATGTTAAGAACTTCTTTTCATTCAGGCACCCTCTTCATATCCTGTCAAACCACATAATCCTCGCCAAAACACCATCCACACTCCTCTTTACCCCCAACTCCATTTTATTTTTTTGAATACAAAGAACACAGAACGTAGTTTCCGGGTTCCTGATTCTATAAAAGAAAAACACAAAAAAAATCATTCGACAGGTGTAGATGACTCTCTAGACTCGTCATCAATAATAAATTCCTAAACTTTGTTAGCTGCCGCACTATCCTATCGTCTCCTGCAACAAGGACGACTTCATGCCAACAACTAAATCAAATGCGTATCGTCCTTTGAAAAAAAAAAATAATACAAATTTTGAGCCACAACTTCGAATCGAAATAAAAGCTTTTTCGAAATACTTGGAGCATTGGAGTCAATGCGCAGATCCCCACACAGGATGCACATTTTATAAGAATCCTTGTTGTGAAGCTTTCGCTTTCAGTTCGTGCCGGTAGTTCGAACTAAAAGGACACGTCCCAAAATAACTAAAAACCCGTTCGTGAATCAAATATACAAAAAAAAAAATATTTGAAAAAAATAAAAAAATTGAAAATACACTGAATTACCCAATAAACGGTTCTGTTGTGCAAAAAAAAAAACACACATCCAGGATAATAAACAAATAAATGTCCTTTTTTTCGATGTATCTTTTTTCGTTTTCAAGTGATTCCTGAGCAAAACGCAGGATAAAGTTTGGTCTTCTCGAAACAAACACAAAAAAAAAAAAAAGTTGAAATTTAATTTCCGGGCATTGTTTACTGTGAAGGATATTGAGGTCCTTGAAGAAGTTTTTTTTTTTACTTTCTTTTGTAATTATTTGTTGTTTTTTTGTTGTTGTTGTGTGCTAAATACAAAAAATCAATAAAAAAAAATCCTTTAAAGAGTTTGGTATTTTACTTTGAAGCCGACAGCAAAGCAAGTTTGTGAATATTTCGGTTTTTTTTTTTTTTTGTTATCGTGTTGTGTCCTTTTTGACCTGCTCCTCTGTGTGTCCCTCTACGATGAGTTTATCTGAGTTTTCAGTGGTTAAGTGAAAAACATACAAAAAAAAAAAATTATTACACGTATTACTCGCAATTGCAACAGAAAATCTTGTTCAACAACAAAACCGGAACAACCAACATGGAAATCTTTCGAAGAAGTTATTCTTCGGCAGGACGACGAGGACGACGACGACGAGGTGGAGGTGGAGGAGGACGAAGAGGAGGCTACCTCCAAACGGTCCTACTTGCCGCTTTGAGTGCGACCTTCTTGTTTGGATATTTGGATATGAACGTTAGTGCCACTGGAACGGCGCCGGTGGCTGATACTCCTTCGACTCCGGAGCCAGGTACGTGTCGTGTTTTATGGTAAACGGATACAATAACGGTATTTTTTTTTTATTTCCTTGCTTTCTTGCTTGCTTTTTACTTTTTCGGAAGCAAATTGAAATTTTCCGGCCTTTTGTGTTCTCAAATAGAGAGGGGGTGGGTGTGTATTTGGGGAGGATGGGGGTGCAGGGATATTGGGTATTGCGTGTGGAATTGAGGAAGGTTGGGGGTGTCTCGCTGTCAGAGAAGCTATAGTGAGGAAAAAGTCATTAAAAAGTTTATTTTTTTACCCGGCGCTCGCACCGTTGCCGTTGTCGCCACCACCACCGTCACCGCGCCGCATCACAAAGGAGAAAGTTGCTTCATTTCAAAAAGTTCGGAAACGTTTTTTTCATTTTGTTAAATTTTTTGTTTTATTTTTGTTGGTGGTTCCGTTCTTTAAAGTTTGAATTTTTTTTTCTTGGCTTCCTTGTCTTTTTGGAAAAAAAAATGAAATTTAGCAGGCTCCATCCTAGCCCCCACCTCCCTGCGGCACTACTGAAGCTTCATTTTTGCTTGATGGATAATTTCAGAATAATTTAGATAATTTTTTGTGTCGTGGGAAAAAGATGAGTTTTTTTTTTTTGCAGAGAAGAGGATCTGGTGGATCCAGGACCAAGCTGATGGGCAATATGATAATGGGTAAATGTTTTAACACTTTTCGGATGGACGACTCTCTTTTTTTCTGTGGAGCTGAGGGTGTTGGTGTGATAAAACTGAGATGAAAGAGTGAAATATCCTTTTTTTTTCTGTCAGTTTTTCTATTTTTTTTCTTTTTGTTGGTCTTCTTGTTGTTCGTTTTGTTTTAATAGGGTGTGATGTGATGAAGGAACTGAATGGTTTGTGCCTGGTCGTTATTCTGAGAATGACCCATTTCTCTTTGGAATAGTGCCTTCTGGCTATAATGTAAGTGTGTGTGATGTAAGGTTGATCCTTGAGAATTTTATTCTTTTTTTTTTTGTGAGAAAATCCTTTTCTAGAACTAAAATTGACACAAGCGGTTTTGATGTGCTGTTGGATATACGAGTATAAAAGGGATGTGATTTTTTTTTTTTTTTGGTAACATGTCATGATAATGTTTGTGTGCTCTCTCATACCTAACTCCATATAGGTACCAAATATCCTTAGCCAAGTGTGGATATGGGGCATTAAATTGAGAATCAATGGGTTACATGGTTACACAATTTTTTTTTTGTTGGTCCTTGGTCCTTGGGCCTTAATGTCTGATTGGATAAATTATGATGATGATGGGGGTAACATTTGGTTTATTTTATGGATATACGGTATAAAAGGGTATTATGGCTAAAGTGACTGTTTAACTGATGATAATAAAATGGGAGGGAGTGCGTGTAATATTTTCCAAATGGGCAAGGAGGCTTTTCACATCGTTTCTCATTTTGGTTTTAAGAGGCCTATTAACTTTTTGTTGTAGGTATAGGTATGAAGCAGATACAATTTTGTCTGTATATGAAATATTATAAATGCTTTTTGTCTGAAGATGCGACGACGACCGACGGGCGGACGATGAGATGTTGATAAGGGAGAATCCATTATCAAGGCTATAAATATTGGTTATTAATTTTACGGGAATTTATTTATTGGCAAAGACGGGTGGGTGCACATCAGAAGCCTCTTGGTTTGCAATTTTAATGATAAATTTTTATCAATGGGTTTGATGTGGGTTGATAGAATGGAATGGTTTGTTAGAATAAAGAATTTTTGTTATTTAATTGGTGTGGACCATTCTGATAGACATTAGTTGTTGCGTGGGTGTGTTGGAAGAAGTCTAAAATTAATTATGTGGTTTTTTGTTCTTGAAAAGAATTTTCAGTTTTATAATTCTTATTATTGGAATAATTGAGTTGTTTTTTTTATTTTGAAAAGAATATTATACCTTGAGGATAAATTCAATTAAAATTTTGTGTTGCGAAAAATTAGAAATTTTCTACATATTTGTGGTTTCTTCATTTTGGAAAAATATTTAAAATTAGAAATATACAATTAGGTAGGTTTCCATGATAAATATGAACTTGATGTTTCAAAAGTTAATCGTGTCTTGGAAATTCATGTATACACCCACCCAAGTATTTAAAGGAATTCAGTTTGCAAAAGATATTGCTGACAAATAAGGGGTGTGGGTTTAAATATTTGTTGTTGATGGTTGTAACTATATATTTTCAAACGTAATAAATTTTTAAAAATTTTAGTTTAACTAAAACAAAAAATAAAAATTAACTAAGGATGGTTTAATTCATTTTAATTCAACTTACGGGAAACTTTGAGGCTGAAGAACTACGATGTTTATTCTAAATTATGAGTTGAACGGCAAGTTACAAATTATTTTTATACAAAATACATAGTTCAATTTCAAATTCTAAAGTAGAAATTCGAAAATTCGACTACTTCCAGTTTTTGAAATATCTCTTGGATATTTGCAGAGCCTAAGGGAAAAACAGCAGAAGTCCATTCAAACCCATTTCGGGACAAACACAGTTTAAAATTTTGTTTTTTACATAACTTATTACTAAAGGCTTTTACAAATATATTACGGTATCAAATAAAAGATGTAATCGAGTTTTTTATATTTCTGAAATAATTTTTTGAATAGTTCGAAAGGGAGAGATTTCTGTTTATTCTGCAAATAGTTGAACATAACTTCTGAAATAAATGACGTAAAAAAATTGAATCAATGAGTGTAAGAAGCGTTACAAATCCAATTTCTTAATTTTAAAAACAAACAAATATATAAAAGAGTTAAATAGAAAAACTATCAACTTTTTTGAGAAATAATGTATGGGGCATTTGAAGATTTAACCAACTTCGATGTAAACTTATGCATTATTTTTCAAAAAAAAAAAAAAAAAAATTGATAGGTAGTTTTTCTGTAAAACTCTCTTTTATTTGTTTTTCTTTTTTCTCTAAAATAAAATTAGGATTCCCACGGCTCTTACACTCACCAATTCAAATATTTTTGGTATCAAATGAAAGGTAATTATTCTGTATTTAAAATGCTGTCATTTTGATATAATAAGGATTAGCTTCTAGGAACATTTTTGCGCGAATCTGTTGCACCAGTATTTCAAAAAATTCAGTGGTGACACATATTTTTTTTTTAAATACAGAAGAAAAACTTATTTTGTTATCTTTAATTTCACATAAATCATAGAGCTTTTAACTTAATAAATACATTGTTATGAGTCATCTAATTGTGACTATAGACTAAGAAAGATAGGTTCGAGGTACACATTATTCTAAAGTACGAGTACCTACTTTTAAATGTTGAATCCAGTGAGAATAAAACAAAAATGATACAATAAATTTTACAAAAGTTACAATCACTTAAACGTTATTATGACTTTATTTTCAATAAATTATTATATATATTTGGATCACATATAGAATGTCACAGCCCGAACTAAAATCGGTGACAGTCCCTTTGACTTCTCGGAATCTAGTAAATTGCTCATATCGAATCATTATGGTTTTCGAAAACGATGTTTTTATGAAATTTTGAAATTTCTTTGAAACCAGTTACTTGCTCCCCCTTCCACAAGAGATTTTTTTTTTTGATTACAATTTTTGCACTTTTACATTGGCTTGAAGCTAAAAAATGTTATGTTTTTGAATATTTTCTATTACTTTTATTATTATCATTATTAATGTTGATATTAATGTTATCGTAAAGTCTAACTTTGTACATCAAGAGTCATTTCTTAAAATAAAATTAAAAAAAAAAAAAAATGGCTGAGTCCACAGTCTTTTATCTTTCAAAAGCTGTATACGTTTCTGCAGTTTTCAAAAACATGTAAGACTTTTGGAATCTGAATGCAGATCAAAAGATATTCTCATTTGTATTCAAGAGTGTGTAGAGTGTTTTGAAAAAAGGGCAGTAGGGTAGGGTGGGCATAGTAGGGACACGGGGCAAGTTGGTCCACGTGAATTACTCAGAAACTATAAGTCCCATATGAAAACAACCATGCATGATCGAAGCGTACCTACTCATTAACAGCCACATATTAAGTAATTTTCAAATCGGTTTTGTCTTAGGAAGGAGAAGGACAATCATTTTTTTGTTTTTTGAGGCTAAAAGTAAAAAAAATAAAAATAATTTTTTTTGAATTCTGTATGTGAAATAGTGTGAATATCTCAAAAACTACTGTTTTTTTTTCTAAATGCCCCGTTTCTATATTTTATTTTTTCGTAAGCGAAATTGCAGTCTTTCGTGCAATTTTTTTTTAATGACACGAAATGTTCAACAAAGTCGATGTGGGGAAAGTTGGTCCGTCAGTGGTCCAATTTCCCAGTTAAAATAAAAAAAAATTGCTATTTTGTATTTTTCCTCAAATATTTGTTTTTCCAAATGTGGAGTTGTACTCAAATAACTTAGACATTAATTTTAATCTTTTTTAAAGTATTTATTTAATGATAGGGCATTAATAGGTTCTTTTTTTTTCTACAAGGAACTCTATTGAGACTTTAATTTTTTTAAAGCTGTAAAGTTTTTTTTTTTCATTTAGTTAATTCTAATTCTGTTCTTGTAATTTGTATTTTTTATCATAATTATTAAATCTTTATTGTCTTTTTTCTACTTAAGTTGTTTGTTATGTTTTGTAAATAATATGTTTTGAAATTTTAGTACTTTGTTAGATATGATTTGTCAATCTTTTAGTTTCCAAACATTGGTCCAACTTACCGCGCTAGTGGGGTAAGTTGGACCACCTTGAGTTTTTGCATTTGAGATAAAATAATTCTTCAGCTAATTGATATATTTATTTTTTTCAAACTTCATTTAAAAGCAAAAATGTAATCCTTCCTAGTGATGAATAAACTAAAAGTTATGAAGCTTCAAGCAAAAAGTGTCACAATCCCAACTAGCCCCGCTCTACCCTACCTAGGTTTGATTTTGATTTTCAATCTTTAAACTAGGTACAAGTTTAAATGGCATTTAAGTAACAAAATTGCATTAAAATTTGGGTTCTTCTAGACGTTTTTGTAAGTGACAGTCTTTTAACTTAAAGCTTTCAAAGCGACTATTCTTCCATTAGGAATATAATAATGAACTTTGTAACCCCATGATAAATAGACTTATCTTAATCTTATGACTATTGGCTGCCGTTTGAAAATATAAAAATGTTCAACTTTGTAAAATAACTCAATATTTTTGTCCAATAAAAGATAAAAATAATCAAAATTTGTTTATGTTTCGTATAAACTAGAAAAAAAGAACATTTCTTTTTTCCAATTCAAAAATAAATTTACATTCTTTATGAGAAATGTTGTTTATTATATTTTTAAACCCTACAAAACAAATAAAAAGCTTTAGGTCGCAAAAAATTGTAGATCGCTGATTTTGCTACCAGTAAGTTTGCAGCTTCGAAAAGCCTGTGCTAACTAAAATGTGCATTTTAAATAAAACTACCAGGCAGCAGATAAAGAAGACAAAATCAGCTACAAATAAAGTGTAACCACAGCCCTGTTGGTCCAATAGATTTAAAAATACAGCTCTTACAAAATTGTTAAATTTTCACAATTATTTGAAATTTATAGTTTGTGTTTGTGTTTCGAACAGTTTTTTCAAAGCTTCAAACTTGGTCGTATACTGCTGGCATATTTCCTAACAACATCCCGAAATATCAGACAAATTTGAGAATTCATGTGAAAAATTTCTCGTTATTCGCGAAATAATATTGTTAGATGCCTTTTTTAAGATTAAAGTTTTGTTGGTAGTTTTGTATGAAATAATTGTAATTATTTACTAACGATCCTTTCATGACACTATCAAACACTCGTTTAATCATAAACCAACACAAATCTTTCGTTTAGGGTCTGCCTTACCTTTTCATCTCTACCAGCCATTCTCAACTATTTTTGAAAGTGGTTCAAAACTACGTTTTTGTACGATGCCTCGGGCCACAACGTAAATAATTCAAGAGTGAACGTTGATAACACAAATTTTAAAATTCGGCATTTATTTTTATAAAAAAAAAACAGTTTTGATAAAATTTTTGAAATTGGGAGCATATTTTCAAAACTTTGCTAAAATCTGGCTTGTTGCTACGTCTTGCCAACCTCCAGATGAGAGTTCGTTAGCTTGTTTCTGTATTTAAGTATATTTTGCATATTTCAGTAGCGTAAATTATTATGATAACAATGTTTTTTACAAATATTGTTAAAACATTTCAGGCACTTCTATGAACAATTATATATTTTTCAGGGATAATGCTCCATGATACCAAGGATTTTAAATTAGCAAGCTGTTTTTTTTATTTCTGCAATTTGAAAGAAATGATATATCGACTTCGGGCTAATTTTATTTTACATGTATTGAATAAACGACTGATTAGAATTTAGTATAACAATCAACAGGCAGTTTGTTTTTTTTTTTAATCAAAGAACTGCGAAAAACTGTTAAAAAATGATTTTTTGGTCAAAGGCCATGAGAATGATATTGACTGCAAACAATTTTTGTTCAACTTTGGTCGTCACTTAATTTTATACTAAACAATTTCTGAGGTGTATGAAAATTTTGAAACTCAGATAATCTAAAAACAAAAATAACAACGGGTTTTTAGTTTCGAAGGAAATCAATTGAAAGTAACTAGTGTGGATCACACCTAGTCTCTTATTATATTTTTCATTTTTATAGGTGCATGTTAATGCCAATACATTTATTATGCCGTATGCCAAATTTTATAGGCTCTTGGGCCAATGGTTCTATTTTCAAGACTTTGTTGTAATGTAATTGTTGTACAAAATATACCCCCCATCAGTCCACCACCTCCTGGGGTAACCCTTGTTAGCTCTATTTTGATAGACTTTTTGCACTAATTTCGTAAACATTCCCAGTTTATGATCAAGTTAATACAAACAATCCTTGTGTAAGGAGTAAGAAGGTACCTAAATATTATCTGGGGAATGATTATGATTTTTGCCTGCTGTTTCTCAAGACTAATAAGACATTATACCATTATCATTAATCACTGCAGAAAAAAAAAAAAATATTAATTACCTTCGCAATAATCCGCATATCATGCAGCCATTATGATCCCTTGATTCCTACTATAAACCAAATACATAAACGAACACTTACATGGAATCAGAAAACAAGCATTTACCTAATGCTCGTATCATCTCATTTTCAAATGTAATATCACCCATCATTAGAAAACTCATTATCCTAGAAAATTACTAGAAAAGAGAAACAATTCCATCGACATATGGAGAAGCTAATTTCCTTTCTCACACAATTAAGACAGCAAATCATCATCTTCCTTTTCTATTTAAGGAAAAAAGGAATCTTTGCCTTGTGTTTGCTGTTCCATAAATACCCTGTGTCGTAGTGTTGTATAGAATATCTCCCTCATGGAATAAAAAGGAACACAAAAAAAAGAAATAATTACACAACACACAAACTGACAACCCCCTCATAGACATACAGCATTTAGCAATCAGTGATTATTTTCACAGTTAGTTTGTTCGGCTCGAGCAAAAATAATAATGAAAATGAAAATGAAATTGAAAAAAAAAACTTTTTCACATTAATTAATATGAAAACAAGAAATATGTACAACTATACGGGCATAATATATATTTTTGTAGGTACATGTGTCGAAAAAGGATATATGAAAAATACTTTATGCCGCACAGAGCTCACAAGTGAAAATCTCTCGCTTCATATCCTTGGAAGATAATAAAAAAAAACACGTTAGATGCGCTACTGCTGTTCGTTGACTATTATATGAGTTGTGTGGATTCATGAACGAAACTCTTTCCATCTTTCCATCCTTCGATATTTATCCTCACACTTTCTTTTCGGCATATACTATACAGACACTCTATTACGCCAAACAAACCGTAAAATAATTAATTCTTCTGCCAAACAAGCAGATATGGCTGTCTCGAAGGTTTAAAGTTTGTGTTACGAACGAGTCCTTTTGTTGTGCAAAGCCTAAACATTTAAGATGAATTTCACCATGCGGCAAGTTCACGTCAATTGGGTAAAAGCGACCCGAAGAAGAAACTCAATAATGGTGCCATGATACTTTTGATTTTCTATAGTTTTTTATTAGCTAGGACATTTGCAATGCAAGATAACCCAAAAGTGCCTTAAACGTATAAGGACCAGTATCCTCCGAAATGTCTACAGAGAATACAGACGTTATAATGCTCACCAAGCAACGGTTCAAGAAAAGCTCTTAGTTATTATCACGTACGTTTAAAAGTACGTAAGTATAGATCCATTAGGCATCACAATAACTTCAAGTTTCTGAAGAAGTTGCAAGCTATTAAACCATTCAACGAAATTAAACGCCATAAGGCGACATATCTACTTTTACCAGATGCCATCTTTAACGACAAAGTATTGAAGTTTTTTTTCATTCATATAATTTTGTTAAATTATATACATAATATAAAATTGGACTCTTCTGAATCTAAATTGTTTTAATAAAAATTCTATCCCGTACATTCTTTTAAAAATTGATTCAAAAAAAAATTGATTGTTTTTAAGGAAGGAGCTCTCTTAGATTCGGTTGGCCTTGTATACATACAAAAATTAGAGGACTTATTCCACAAAGCATAAGCTAAGACCTTTTTTTTGTATTCATCAATGTAAAGCCACATTTTAAACCGTTATTTAAATTTTCAAAACTCCTTAGTTTTTGGGATATACACTGCAAAAAAACTTTAATTTAAAGGATAGTATGGAATTTTATACTTTTCATACTGGTCAAGTTAATTATGGTGTAAAGAAGGCAGTAATCAGAGAAAAACCGATAAAATGAATATTTTGATCTTTTCAAAAGGACTGGTTTTTATGGATCTTTCAACATTTTTTTGTGAAGAATCTAGAAGTCGTATAAAAAATTGGTCAAAATATGAGTTTGGTAATTTTGTCTACATTATTGTTCTACATAAACGGGTTTAGCGAAAAGTGTTCATATTTTAGATTATGCAACAAAAACAATAAAAAAAAACTATTTTTTTGTAAATATCAATCAATGTTTTCTCATGTTTCCTGTGATAAATTTTATTTGATAACTTCAGATTCGTGCTCAGCATTCAAAAAACATAAAGGTAGCCATTGAAATTTTTTATGTCAGAACTTTCCACGCCTAAAAAACGCTTTTAAATGGACTAAAGAAAGTATTTTGGTCAAATCACAAATTTTACTTGGCAATATCTTTGCGCAAAAAGTGAATTTTTAAATGATTTAAAATGATTAAGACAGAATAATAATGAACTTCATTCACATCCTATTAATAGTTTTGTAATAAAATATTTACCAGCACAGAAATTCGACGTTAAATGTACCAACAAAAAAATGGGTTTTTGACATGTTTATATTAGCATATCTCAAAAACGTGATGTGCTAGGGTAGTTTTGAATTCAGATTCGGCTTCAGAGTGCCAAAATCCTTTAGAGAAATACAGAGTGAACTTAAGGCGATTTTCGTTGCAGACTAGTGTAATTGGAAAAGTGGAAACATTCGCTTGGAAATTAAATTGTTCAGAACTTCACATGTAAAGTCATCTGCGGACACTGTATTTTTAGACGAAGTGAAACCCTAGGAACAGGAAATTATGCAACCCGATTTGAAAGGTAGAATTTTGAATCTTTGCGTCCTAATTCCTAAAGCTCTGCAAGATATTAGAGACTTTAAGTGTTAGTCGTTAGATGTAGAAGGTGATACATCAGGCTAAGTGTATCCGTTGGACAAGATGTGTGTGGCAGACGCTACCTGTTCCTTGTTTATTATTTTGCTGATTTTTATTATTAGATTAGGTAAGTGTGGGCCAAGGGTTGACCACAAGTCAAAATTGGTCATACTACTGCTGTGTGTCTATTTCTGTTACTGTTTCTATACTTTTTCCTACGGTCCGATTAGTTTGTAGTATTGATTTAAGTTTACCAGTGATTGCAAGGTGATCAAATTTGGTAAGCTTAACTTTCAAGTCATAGACCCTAAATCTTTCACGAAAAGATAGTCAATAGTTTAGCATCCAAGTGAATTTTCAGTGCTCTTCCTTGTCATCTTTGTGTGAAAACGATAGTTAGATTTTTTCTATTTTCATCTACTCAAACCAAATATTTGAAAATGCTTCTCGGAAAATACAACAAAAAGCGTCGAAGCTTGAGAAAGAATAAATTCAGGGTAATCCTTACAGGCCACAGAAAACTGAAAAGGCAGTGTAATATACTTGTTCTTCACCTGACCAAATTTTGGGCAAGTGTAATGCACTAATGCACCAAAGATATATAATTACCTGGGCCCCAATACCGAGTGTAATAATTATTATTTCTGAAAAGAACTAAACTCGAAGAGGAGTTGTAGTTTGCCTCCTTTCAGCAAGTCTCACGAGTTAGGAGAGCTGAGTGCTCGTTGCACAGTAAAATTTGGAACCAAATTTCACTACAAAACAAAATGGATCTATAAAAAATTCCATTAAGAATGAAAGTTGGAAATGGAAATCATCATCCTTTTTGAAAAACAATCAAAATTTTAATAAAATGTCTCCCTTCTTAAAAATTCACTTTAAATTATGCCATAATTATATTTCAACATCTATCATGCTTAAGAAATTCACCCTTTATCACGAAGGTGAATGATTTTATTATTTTCACTCTCTCTCTCCTTCACCCTAGCCCCCCCCCCCTGTGCTTCGCTTTCGTTGTTGTAAAACAGAAAATGATTTGTTTTTTGGATAAATATTTGCAAAATAAGGACCTAAACTAGATTCCATGCTACGTGTGTCCCGGTTATGACAAAAATCACTTAAATGGGGTTGAATGGGTAAAATTTAGATATACAATCTCTTCTATACCAAAAACTGGCTATAGAAATATACTCCATACAGTCATAGCTGTATAGAATATTGGAATAACTGTGTGTGTGTGTGTGTGTGGATGTAGATTGTGTGTGCTACTTTAGTTTGCACAAGGGAGTCAAATTAATTAACACAGGATACAACAATACAAACAAAACAATAAAACAAAGAAGAAGGAACAGGATGTAGTACGAGCGTTTATAATATAGAAACGGGATGATTGAAACATTTTTAGGGTAGAGAAGTGAGAGGGATGGAGAGGAGAGTGGGGAGAGTGCAGAAATTTAGGATAAATAAAATCTGACAACAGCTGAGATTTGCAAATTCACCCATTTAGCATGAATATTTACTCTCTTCTCAAGGTTTGCTTTTCAGCAGAAGATTTATTACCAACCCCCTTTTGTGTTAAAAAAAAAAAAAAAAAATATTAAAGAAGAAAACTCGCACCCTTTTCGCCCAAGGGATGGGAAAATGGGGACATTCAAATGGAGATTGCTATTTGAATCGTTAAAAGTCGCAAAAATTACCATTTGACTCAGAGAAACAGACAAATAATGAATGAGGTACAATGGGGGTCAGTAAAGGATTAAATGCGACAAGGAATTTTAGTAAAAACGGTTCAGGAGGAAATGGGGGAAAAGGGGTAGGTACCAGAGAGAAACGTGTGTAAGTTTCAATGAAATTGTTTGCTAAGCCAAGGGACTTCTTGTTGATCTTGTTGAACTATAATTGGCTTTGGGATGTGTGATTGTATGTGTCAGACGACACAACGGACGAATAAGGCCTCTGACGAACGTTATGCGAGTTAGGCCCAGCTTAAGGGCACGTTGTTGCTTAAAATGTTGATTTCTACTACAAGCACATTATGTGTAATGTGTATTTTAGGAAAATGAGTTTTTCGTTTTAGTTTAAATAAAATTCCTCTAGAGAAATTGAATTCCTGTTGAAATACAAAAGATTAGTTTTGTAAGTTGCAAAATCCTATTGGGATTAAAGGAATTATGTATATACCTTAGGTTTTTCTCTATACAGAAATCCAAATGAAGTAATATTGAGTAAACAATGTCTCAAGGGAAGAGCCAGTGGGTTATAGCTCCTGAATATTTATTTCTAATAACAGGATTTTATGCATTGAAATTTTAAATGCTCTTCGAAATAATAGATTGCGAGCGTGAGGGGCTTAAGTAATGTAAGTACCTGCTATTCCATTGAGAAGGCACTTGGTTAAACTAAAATATTTTCCAATTTTGTAGGAAAACAATTTGTCAGAATAAATGTTTCGGTTTTGTCAATACAATTTCTTATTTGAAAAACATGAAAATAAACGTTCCGGAAACGTCATCCTACCAGTACCAATTTGTATATATTTTGCCAAGCGTCCGACATTTTTGACATCAATTCACACTATGGACCAGAAGCTATAAAACAAAACTGTACGACAGTCCCAATTCACATTTCTGGTTTGAAAAGGCAGTTTTAGAAGCTCCCTTAAAGATTTTTTAAGATATTTAGAAGAAACTGTGAGATTTTGACCAGATATACAAGCTTTGCTGAAGTTGTGAAACAAAAATAATAAAAAAACAATTAGATTAACTTATTACAATAATACTTTAAAACTTAGTGACTTTTAGTAAAAAATGTCAACGAAATATCCGAAAACATCAGGATATCAGCTATAGTCATTTGGAACCAGCAGAAAACTGTAGCTCTCCTCCATATTCCTGCTAGGTACACTCACACATTAAATGGTTGAGAAAGTATGTCACTGGGCTTGATTCCTCAGGAACTAGTTGTGCCACAAATTTTTTATTTTATAGAGTCGACAATAAGGTATTTCGAAGAAACATGATAAGACCATACAAAGTCATTTAATGATTGATTGACAACTTTTATGATGCATTGTTTGCATATTTTCCGATAGTAATTAATTATTATAAATAAACTTTTTACCATAGCATGAGAAGAAGATATAATTATTTGGTCAAATATTTCCAAATCATTTGAATTTTAATCCATTCTTCTGAATCCATTTGTTGAGTTATATATATTTTTTCCCAAATACCACATGTATGAACACAATGTGAATTATAAAAAGAAAAGAAAAACATTCTATCCTCTAAAAAATCGAAAATGTGTTCTTTAGGGCTGATAGGGAAATAAAAAACCAAGTTTGAAGATTCCTGAAAGTTCCTAAAGATTCCGGAAGGTTCCATATTTTTATTCTTGTGGCACTTTAGCCAAGATGACTCGCTTCACTTCTTACTCTCGTTAGAAACTTATATAAAAAATCTTTCTCTTCCAAGGACATTTCCTAATATTTTCTAATTGATGATGTCTTCTGTTTGTTCTGTCTCACGGTGATAGCCCTATAGAAATCTAGAAGAGTGTTTCAACATGAACTCATATAAGATGTTAAGTATGATATTTCTATCCAAGCAAAAATTGTATCCCTTTGTGTAATTATTAGTGCGATAGACTATTACGGCCCACTTCAATCCAGTCTATACTGCCATGTTTTTTCAGGGGTATCTACTAACGTTTGAGAGGGCTTGACACTGTCTCCGAGAGTAGTCTTGCATTACATCTTAATCTTAGTAGCGTGAAATTGGCAGAAAATTGCAGTTGCCATTGGCCTTTCATTTTTGACGAGTGTCAGTCAGTAGGCCTCAGTTTATCATAAGCTTGTAGTTCCCTTAATATTTCGTTGTTTAATATGTTTACATTTCAGAAGTAGAATCTCCAGAAATTTGTTAAAGTAGTGTGACTAACCAGTATCCTTTAAAATTTTTAAGTTTGTCCATCTTCTCTTTCAAGTCTGTCGAATAATGTTTGTGAGGCTTAATTATTGAATACTTCATACTTCTGCTAACTTACAAGTTAATACTCCGAACGGTTTTTCTGTTATGAATGATCAAACTTTTGAAACGAATAAAACAATTATTTTTTGATTCTAGACATGACGTACTTGTTATCACTCCAACGCTTGAAAAATGAATTATTCTGATCTTTTTTCGCAGTTTCCCAATAGATTTAGTTCTAATTTTATAAAAAAGAAACCAAAAATTTCCAAATTCTCAAAAATAATTTTTGTGATAAAAATTTATTTATCAATTCATTTTTGACTTTGGGCGACTACAGTTGGTATCAGAGGTCAATATTAAAATTTGAAATAGCCCATAGAACTCGAAAATAACATCGAAAAACATATTCATGGTTAGGTTTTCGAGATATGATTTTTAAAGTTTTTTTGTCGTTTTTTGTTTAAGCTGCAAAAAAAAGACCCAAAACAGTAGAATTGGAGCAGGCATATTTCAGTCAGTTTTACCTATTTGGTCTGAAATATCAAAATTTAAAACGTCCTCGCACTTCCTGTATCTACAAATTTTTCAGACAAAATTATGAACATTTTAGTAAAAACTTTAAAAAAAAGGTGTTTTCTTAATTGTTTTTTTTTTTTTTTAATCTCTTTGAACAAATATTTTTGCAAAATTTAAAACAGTAGGTACTTACGATAGAAAATTTTGTTTCTCCAATAAATTTTCAAATTCAGCTTAGTTTTCCCGGTAAGTAAATACAAAATAAAAAACAATTACTTAGAAAGCGAATTATCTTCACAAAAACGGTCGTACTTAAAAACCCATCTATAGATGTCTTGAAGGAATTCCTTACTTTCTTTATCAGAAAAAAACTATGTAGTAGCAAAAAATATAAAACTAACTCTGCACTTACTAAATTAATTTTTTTAGAGTAAGTTTAACTTTGTATCGTCTTTGTACCGTGAAAAATGGATTTTTTTGAAAGTGTTCTAATACATTGCGTCTTTTTACTAATGCAAAAAAAAGTTATATACAATTTGTTGCAAATTCTCAGTTCTGATCAGTTCAGATCAGTACATTATTACTGAAGGTATGGACCGAATACTTTATGATACTTTTGAACAAATCAACAAAAATCTTCAAAAACTATCTCGAAAACGGTAGCTGAGAAAACATTCTTATGGGTGCCTTTACTGACAAAACAGGCAAACCAGGCTGGTTAGTGTGAAATGGGCCTTAGGCTGGAAAACATCTAGGTTTTTTTTGAACTGGTATAATTACCTATAGAATTTTTTTAATTATTTGGAAATAATTTTTTTCACCTTAGACCTTAACTTAAAAAAAAAACCAATAACAAACGTTTGAATCACTTTCTGGAAAAATTGGTTTCGTTTCAAACAGAGAGAAAAGTTAATCAAATTCTAGTTTCACTATCATAATCGATATTTCTTAGAATTTTAAAGACCTAACTGCCAATTTCAATAATAGTTCTCTTCTTCCTCACCTGAACCTGGGAAAAAAAACTTTATTAATTCACCTTCTTCAATATAGTTTAGTTGTTGTTGCTTGAAAAGGGACTTCTCTTATGTAATTCCTTTCCTTTCAAACTTATTTTACTCATTCATAAATCAATGTCCTGAGTCCTTAGTGTATCCTTTTTCATTTAAGTCAAAAGCAAACGCACACACACACACAAAAAAAGTATTAAAGTTTAAGTAAATATTTTTTTAAAGAAATTTTGTGAACCATACGAGTCGAGTCGATCCACATACGAAAATGAAAAGTTCCTTTTTTGGCTAAAATGAAAAAAAAAAAAAAATTAAAAAAATGGAACAAAAAAAGAAAATCGTAATTTAGTTTTCTCTGAAAATACTAAAATAAAACCTCCATTGTTGCCACATTATTCATTTGTGCGATGTAAGAAAAGGTTTGCTTGGATGCTTGCTATAGCGGATTGGATGTGGTGACTGGTGATGGTGCACTGCACTCTGCTGGTGGTGGTATGTGCTTCAAAAACGGTGGCATTGGAAATACACTCTTCTAAATCATTCACTCGAGTTGTGAAGTTCCATTTGCATATGAGAGTAGGTCGCCAATTTGCATCCTCATCCTTGTCCTTGTCGTCAGAGTGTCGTCCTTGCTTGCTACGGCTGCTGTCGCATTT
Organism: Meliscaeva auricollis; assembly: GCA_948107695.1. Classification (NCBI taxonomy): domain Eukaryota; kingdom Metazoa; phylum Arthropoda; class Insecta; order Diptera; family Syrphidae; genus Meliscaeva; species Meliscaeva auricollis. The sequence continues at coordinate 80,139,765 of OX403618.1, forward strand.
GTGCCGTTTTTTTTTTGTCGTCTTCTTCTTCATCTTTTTGTGTGTATTTGTTCGCTTTTTCCGCTTCTTAGCCATCATCGGGAAAGAGAAGCAAGCACCAGGGAGAGAAAAGAATGGTTTCTTTCTACTTCTTCGTCTATTTTTCTTGCGGTAGGTATATGAATCTCAATATCCGTATCCTTCAAGACAGTGCTTAGATATTCCATTTGCATCATGTTTCCTGAGATATCCAAAATTCAAAGATTTATATCACTTCGTTTGTCCTTTGGGGAGGGGGAGACCGAGAAACGAGGCGGGCATCATTTAAATGCAGGTTGAGGCAAAAAACGAGGAACACAATGCAGCAAACAACTCACAAGAATGAAAAAGGCGAGAGTTTACATTATGCCATCAGCCCAGTCATATATAGCCTCCTGGCTGGGTTGGTACTTTAGTACTTCTACAGACCTGATGCTGAAGCAGCTTGTACAGTGTACACCATGGAGACATGATGTGTAGAGCTTTGGAGCATTGTGCCATGGCATCAGGGAGGATTGTGCAACATTTTATCCGCTAGTGCACTTTATAATTTGATGGGTTCGGTACTTTGTGCGAGTGGTTCCCATAAACTCTTTGGCTGGGATACTGAAGCTGTGTGATGCTGCCATGTGCCTGGGGGTGATGGTTGACCTATATTCTAGTCATCCACGTGCTGCTTCGATGTTTTGTACAACGACGACGACGAGCCTTTATGTCGTGTGGGTCTTCTGCTCTGCTAGACCAAAAGAGAGAGTCACAGAGGCGGATATGGTCGGAGGAGTATTTTTTTCTTTTTTTCTGTAAATTATTTTGGGGCATGTCGTGACTTGGGTTGGAGCTGCTCTTCCAAACAAACGATCTGCGGTATGGTAATTAGCTGAAGCACTAGAGCTCATATAACAAAGTAACTGCCCTCAAACGCGTTGCCACCACCACCACCACCACCATCACCACCGTACATGCATTGTTAAAGAGACTTTTGACTTTTTAGAGATGGTGAGTAATTGTAAAATATTGGATAGCAAGCATCAGCTACGCGTGATGGTTAATATACGTTCTGTAGATTTTATACCCTCTAAGCAAAATGTTTTGAGGGCAGCTTCACTAGTGGAAAATTGTTTCAAAAAGGACTTGAAAACTCCTGAATTATGGGTAGTTGGAGCACTAGACAGGTCGTTGAATGTGAGTTTTAGAAGTCTATGAAAAGTGTGTTCTATTTTGTGAATACATGTTGAGGTTTTCTCATTACAATGAATTTAAGGTTCTTTAAAAATTAAGGAAGGATACTGTAACATTTTTGAAAATAAAGTTTATGACTTCATCTTTGGCATAATACAAAAGGAAAGGTTTTAATCAGACCTAAATTCAAACCTACGGATAAAAGTAAACATCAGATAGCGAGTTGAGACAAAATGCAACCCTGGGGTAACCAATTGGCCTTCCGAATTGTTTAATATCATGACAATTGCTAGGGCAACAAGAAATGAAGTGGGTGTTCCTTCCTTCAAGAGGATTTTACTAATCTTAGATATAGGTGGCTGGTGTTCAACGTGGCAGTGGCCATTGTTGCGGTGTACAATAAACGAGGTACCAATACTCCGTTTGTTACTGCTTCTGCTTCAGTCGATTTAGTTCATTCTATCATTGTGCATCTGGCTCCATTTTATTTCTTTTGACAGTGGTTGGAGAGGCAATTTTTTAACATCGTTTTCGGCTGGTTGAAAGAACGTCATTTGTTAGGGTTGTTATATTTCAACAGAATACTGCTAAGATTGTCGGAAAGCTCTTCCAAAATCATTGAAGAAGGAGCTTGCCACAATTAGAGAGGAGTTAATCTCATGCAGGTATCTCCGCGTTGCGACTTTTTCTGCATAAGTCATTCATATTGTTTTCACATTTTCTTCATGTGGTAACACAGTTGGTTGTGTCCGCTAGTACTAATCAGTTGGAAATTTATTTGCGATTACCTATGGTTGAACCTGAACTGTTAATTCTACCGGATTAAGATCATATGTTGATCATTTTTTTGCCAGACCGGTCAAACTTTCATAACCTGGGACATCTCTGTTACCAGGTAATGAACATAGCCTTTTATTGTGCTGTGTACCTAGAAGACTTAGCTCCTCCTGACAGCAAGTTGCAACCTTTAGCTTGGAAGATACTGCTACAGTTGGGAAGTCTGAATGAGCTGGCTAGTCAAAGGGTTTTTTGAGAAGAACCTTGCATTACCACCAGTATCCATTTTTTCGGTGCCTTTCTAGTTTTGCAGATTTAAATTTTTCTTCATTAGCCAATCTGCTAATCTGTTATAGGTCCCTGGGCCATTAACCTTCTTTCTTAAATATGCCTGGTACTCTCTTTTCTATCATTATCTTTGCATTTCCCAGAGGAAATTTTGTGCATCATAAATAATGCAGAACCATATTTTTCCAGCACCACTAAGCTTTTTCTTCAAATTACGGGTCACACATGGCATTCCATGGACTAATTATCCACCACACCCTGATTACCTTGAAAACTTGAACATGTTTAACTTTAAAAGTTGCTGGTAAATACTCGCCAGCTGATGGTTCCTCTTTTCCTCCAATAACTTTGCAGTTCGCATAGTAGATTTCTTACACCATTAAAACGCTGAGTGTATATGCGATCGACTAAGCCCTCTCCTTTACGAATGGGTCACACTCTTCAGGTACCAGCCATTATTTAGTTTTCGCTACCTGGCTACTAAAAGTTAAACATGCTTAATTCATGGCAAGCTGCTAGGTATGATCCACTAAATGGATCGTCTAGTCTTGTCTTATTTACTCAGTTCTGGAAAAGGATTGGTGCGCAATTGTATTACTTTCTTGGAAGAATTCGAAGTTGGTTTTGTTTTTGACGGTATCTTTCCATCGTTAATGCTTTCTTTGACTTTTTCTTTCCCGAGATTGATTCGAAATAGTTTCAATGAGGTACCGCTTTATATATAGACAGACCATAGTTCTTCCGAAAAAACTACTTTTTCAATAATTGTAAGCCTAGAAACTGAGCTATGATTTATCCAACTCCTTGCTTCCAGTGTTTTTCCGAAAAGAATAGCTTTTTCATTCCTTCAGCTGTTAATTCTTACAAAACCGTTTAACCCTTGTTTTGTTTTTGTTAATACCTACTTTAAATTTTAACCGAAAATTTGTTTAACACCTTAATTTTTTTTTTTAATTTCAGATCCAGCACCAGGCTGCAGGGCTCCAGAAATTCGCTACATCAAACCAAAGACTGTGGAACCAACCACCGAGGCATCGTACGTTGACTTCGAAACGACTCAAATTTATTTACCCGAAGATTTTACCACCTCCGATGGTGATTCCATCGAACACATAAACATTGATCTCTCCAGCAGTCATACAGACTCAGCCATCAATCCATATCAAATTGACATGGATGGTGGTGGAGTGGGAAATGCTGCCGCCTTGCATAGTGAGGAAATTGAAGAAGAAAATGGCACCGAAGATCCTTTGGCAAGGCGACACCGTTTGCGAATGCAGCGTAAATTGAACAAGAAACGTCGGGCAGGTGGACGCAGAAGGCGATTGGAAAATGAAAACGGTCAAAGTCGGGGAACGGGCAGTGGCCGTGGCAGCAGATACAAGCGTCACGCTATTCACAAGGACGATTCACCAGTAGCCGAACACGATAAATGGAGTGGTGCTAAATTGGCTGCTGAAGGTGAAGTCTACTACGTGCACCTGGATGATTTGCTCAATTCGAAATCCTTAAATAAGGAACTGCGACAGAAACTTCATAAAATGAAGCAAAAGCACCTCAAGGAACGTTCGAATAAATGTTCCGGCAGTGGCGGAAGTAGTGGCGACAAAAAAAACACAGACACTTTGTGCAAAACAAAACTTAGCTACAAAAATGGCAACAAGACCAAGCAGCAGCCGGTTGCAGTTGCCGGGGATGTTGTCGTTGACGGAAATGAGCCAATTCCGAAACAAGCCCCGAATCACTCCACAGACAATGGACCACCCAAACGTCATCATCGCACAAAGAGGTCAATGTTGAGTGGTGGTGGTGGTGGTGGTGACGGTATTGGCAACCAACATGAGGAGGAAGTCCTGGCACAACGACGACGACAACATACAGAAAATAACAACGATGTCGAAACAACAAATATTGACAATAGCAAGGATGATGGCTACTTGGATGGTAGGAGCATCGGCAGTAGTCAATTGTCAGCTCGAAACAGAAGCAATGCTAGCACGTTACAACTTGGTGCAGGATTAAGGCATGATAATGGCACAGTAGACGGCAGCGAGGCAGGAACCGCAGACAATTTGCAACGGGTTAAGAGAAAATCTGGTAAAACGACAGGAGCTCTGAGTCGTCCCAAGGGTGGTGGCGACTCTGGATCGAAGACTACCAGTCGAAAGGATAAAGGTGAGTTCAAAACAATTGCGCTTTTATTTGTTGTTGTATTTGTTTTGCTATTTTTTTTGTGTTGTCAAAGAGAGGAAGGACGAACTTGCCAGGAATAAATACAACACAAGTTTTGAATTTGTTTTATGAGGCTAAATGGTAGAGTGGAAGATTTCAAATTAAATTTAAGACTCTATGGGGATCGGTCGGTAGTTACACACTTCTATGGTTTCGATTTGAGAATTTATAGAAATGTATTTAGATTTTTTTTTTGTGTACTGTTTCTAGAAAATAGCTTTGAGGAAAATGAGAGAGAGAGAAAAAATTATTTTTAAACATAAAAGACAACCACAACCGCAAAGTTATCTCTTTTGTAGTTGGAAATTCTTCGGTTCACTGTGGCGTATACGTACTTTTTTTTTTTTTAAAGAATTGTTTAAATAAGTTTCATTGAAATTAAAGTTCTATGTTTCACAATAAAAAGTTTATGGGTAATGGATATTTCAAGAAGATTGAGAGAATATTGGCCATTTGTCTGTATTATGATGCCAACGAGTGTGAGTCCTTTTAGGATTTAAATTGTCTTAAATTTTGTAAATCAAATCATGCATTCGTAACACAAGGATTTTTTATGAAAACGATTTTTCCAAAATTCGCTATTGAATGTTTTTTAACTTGTGATAATGTGGATGCGTCGTTTAACTTCAAACTTGGTAGGTGGTATTTTTTGGAGACTATCCCCAGACGTGTTTTGAATTATTTCTTTTGATATTTACACATTTGAGCTCACTGACCATTATCTGGTAGTTATGATTAGGTTATTACCAGTTTCTGTGAATCCCTTGTAGCTACTTCATTTGCCTCTGGTGGTAGTGATTCCATATATACAAAGGAAGATGTTCGTATCAGTTCCGTGGAGTTTTCCGCTACTTCTGGTTCCCAAAAATACCGGAGACAGCTTCTTCTAAATTATAAATTTCGGAGTTTGGAAGGTTCCTGTTTACTTCAGGTATATCATCAAGTTTATTAAAATAGACGAGTTCGTCTTCAGGTTGTCTGGTGGTGATGATGTACAGCTTACTGCTTCAAGTCACTTGTTAGAGTTGTACGGGGTAATTTAGTAATTCTAGTAAGACAAAAACCAGGTTTTAAATTACCAGAAATAAATTCAGTGTTAACAAGATTCGGTTGCCTTCAATTCGGGTATGATGACCAAGAAATGCCGATCACTGTTTCCAACAAGACAGAAGTGATATTCATGCAACCTCGTAGATTCTTGGTAAACGTGGTTTAGTACAAAATTTGGTAAATAAACTGCCATTTCCATACAAATTTGTACATGTTTTCCACATTTACCTGGTTTACCACATTTTAATTGTTGCATGAAAACCCCATGTTAAGAAAATCGTTTCCATCGTTGTTGCCTTTAGTTTTTCATTCATAGTATTGCTTTTACTGATGGTTTGGCTAAGGATTCAAAGATCATGCTTTACTTCGTGAAGCCGAGAATTTTTTTGAAGGTTCTAATATTCGTGAGAGTTTTGTTTATTCAGAATTAGATTTTGTTTTCGGTGGCCTTATAGAATTAAAGGCTGAGGATGGTCATTTAACATGGTACTGTTAGTGAATTTGTTGCTTAATTTATCACTTTTGTTACTTCTTAAGGTTCAATAGTTAACAAAGTCGATATCTTTCCTTTTGCTGACATTTTTTTAACTGATGAGGTTGATGTCTGGACTACTCTCATTCGAAAATAAGTTGAATGCTTCCTTTTTTTTAGAGTCATATGAGAAGTAGCTATTCTGCTGCTTAAATTCTATCTGCAATTACTGATGCCCTACCATTTCACGAAGACTTAGTCCATTGTGCAGTTTCCTGATACGTCATCAAAGTGCTAAAAGTTTTTGCTCTGGAGGGAATCGTTCGATTTCGGTCACTTTTACTGTAACTTATATGTAGTCCGTTATTAGTGTTTTTTTTAAAGAGACCATAAGTCTGATTGCATGTATATAGTTGTTCGTTTTTCAAAACTTCTGTTATACCAAACCAAAACACAAAAACGAAATCACAAATACAAACAAGAGCCATGTGACATTGTAGTCCAAAATATCTCAACAACCCAAAAAAAAATATTAAATATTCAATTAATTTTTTGAATGGAAAATAATTAATTAATTTTCCAATCCATTGTGTCTGTAATTTTAAATTGACAGAAGATTAACAAAAAAAAATTTGAGTTTTTTTTTTTACGTCAATAATAAAACTTTGTCCAAAATACATAATTTCTATTCATAAGAAACATTTTTTGTTTGTGTAAATAAAACCACTTAACCATAATTATTCCAAATAATTTGACATCGTTTGTATAAATAAATTTATTTTATTTATTTTCTTTAATATTCCCCATTTAATAGGAGCCTTTGAAGAAGAAGGTGGCTATTCTCCCGTCCATCCAGATGAAGAAGAATCCGAAGAGGAAGAAGTCGAAGAAGCAGACTCTGACGAACAAGTACATTTCACAGAAGTTTCTGAAATACGTTTCCCTGGTGAAATTGGTCCTCTTGGCGACCGTCGTCTTTGTAAAATCCGCTGCATCAAAGGCAAATGGGTGGGTCCATTATGTGCTACAAACGAGGAGGGTAAGTAAAGTCAATACAAAAAAAAATAAATAAATAAAAATAATCAAAATATATTTAAAAAAAAAATACAAAAAGCTCAATAAGAAAAAAATATTTATAGAATAAAAAAAAAAAAAAAACTGCCAATAGAAAAAAAAAACATTATTAAGTAAACTAGTCACAAAAAAAATGAAAAGAAAAAAAAAATACAAGAAAAAAGCATAATATAACTGCCAATTTGATTAAAGAAGAGATAGAAAAAAAAAAATAAACAAACATAAATAGAAAGAAGGAAAAACAAAAAAAAAAAACTTATTTCAAAGAAATCATTTTATTCATGTTACTTACCACTTACCGCTAGAATATGATCAAATCAGTAGCTCATAGTGTTAAACGAGACTGTGTGTGTTTGTAGAACTTAAATTCATACTTTTAATTAAAAAAACAAAACAAAAAAGAAAAAAAAAAAACAAAATCATAAAAACAAATAACATTTTTCCCTCTGAATTATTTTTAGCCAGAGAATAAACTCAAGTAATATTGTGAAAAACCAAAATTGATGTTGTTTCTTTTTATTCATCCACTTCAACATCATTTTTTGTTTTTATATTCTTTTTTTTGTTTTCTTTTGTTTACGTTTTGTTTGTCTTTCATTTGCATTCTTTTTTATTGCTTTAATTTTTGTTTATAGTTTATTTTATGAGGAAACAAAAAAAAAACGACTTGGCAGCACTTGCAGTTCATTTCTCTCTCTCTCTTTCTCTCTCTATCTTTCTCTTTCTCATTCTCATTCTCATTCTAATTCACTATATTTTTTCTATTTTGCTGTTAATTTTGTGTTTAATTTTGTTCTTTTTTGAATTCTTTTTTCTCCCTCCCTCCTTCTGGTTGTGAATGTGCATTGGTTACACGCGAATCATTTTCAAAAATTAACAAAATCAAAAAATGAAAAAAAAAAACAAACAAAACAAAAACAACAACAAAAACGCTTGTTGCAGATGAACATGGACACATCAAATTTCAACCGTTATACAAAAGCTGTCACGTCAATCGAATCCCGCCACATTTACTTTTGAGCTACCGTAACATCTCTGTGGTAAGTTTTTCCTTAGAAATAATATTTTATTTTGTATCTCTTTCACACACACACACACATTAACACAAAAAGCATCACAAACAGAATTTATGAATAAATAAACAGAAAACAAAAATCTGAAACACACAAAAAAAAAGTCTACAAAAACGGGTCTAAGAGCACATGTTAAAGCGCTTCCAAAGATGACAGGCAGGTGGTGTATGTGTATATGTGGGAGGGCTATAATAGACAAGAGAAGAGGGTTCACTCACACAGTATGGGGGTGTTTTTGTTTTTCTTTTGTCTTCCGGTCTGAGGGTTGGATGGATGAGATGAGTGGATGAGCAACAAAATAACTTTTGACAAGATAAGCATAACAAATTGGAATTTATTAATCAAAAAAGAAAAAAAAAGGAAAAAAAAACGAGAAGTGAAGGCAGAAAACAGGAACAAAATGAATATGCCCTCATTTAAGGTAAAACAGGCTTTTACAAAGACCTAAAACTCCTAAAAGTCCACCACCTCCAAACCATCCATGGCATAGGTCCGTTAAATCAACGACCAACCACCGACCAACAGGACCTAACTGGACCGTTGGAGTGCTTGTTTGTTAGCTAAGGTGGAAGGTGAGGGTAATACCTCTCTTTTCTATTGTGGAAGAAGAAAAAGGACTTCTTTGAGTTCTTTTGTAGGGCAGGGGTTGTGTAACTTTTCACTCTTTTCACAATCTTATGGTCACTTTATTATCTGAGTGGGCAAAATTAATTTAATGGCGTTGCCGACACAATGAGATTAACTTGTCCGAAAAACAGTCGAGCATTCATGTTTTTTTCTTTCTTTCTGTTTTTTTTTTTTCCTTTTGTTGGTAAATTTGTTTTTTGAAGTTATGTAAAGTGACATTTAAAATGGTTGGTAGTTGAAATTGTTTTTTTTTTTTTCTTTTTGTTTGTTTCCATTTTAGAGCGTGCAAGCAAGGTTGAAGATGAGAACAAAGTTAAGGGTGGTAACGTAGTGGATGTGAACTAAGAGGGTGGAAACCATTAAGGTGGGCACGAATGCCAGACACTTTTAGTTTCTCGCGATTAGAGGGTGTTTGTAATTAAATAATTGTTTGTTTGTATTTTGATTATAATTAAAAGAGGATAATGGTTTTAATTCAAATTGAGGGGGCTGTGGATGCCTGCTGAGCCTTTCATGTATATAGAAGAAAAATTATACTAAAAATAAAACAGGATCTTCGTCAGGAGCTGTAATTTTTTCCTGCCATATCCGATACCAACAATTATTTAAAAGTCAACCAAAATTGAATGTTGTTTTTACTGAAAACTTTACTTAGAAAAAAATAACTTTTCATTTTACTAACTACTTTTCTGCATATGGTTCCTAAAAAATAAAGTCATTATATTTTTGAAAGAAATATGCATAAAATTTTGAAAAAATCAGCTTTATCACAGAATCACGGGTGCACATGTTGCACATTACACAATACACAGGTCAGTAAAATTTAAATTTTGATTAATGTTTCTGAAGGGTTTTGACCAGCTGAACTGGAATCCGAAGTCAGAATTTTCAAATAGGCTCTAGTTTTTGAGATATTCCCGTTAGAAAAACACAAGCAAACCATTTTAATAAGCGATGTTTCAACGTGAGGTAACCTTTTACAGTAAAAATTGTAACGTTTAAGTCATTTCAATAACTCTTTTCTTCTCCGAGAAATCTTAAGTTAAAATTGATGTATTTTTCGTTATATACTGGTCAACAAAGTTTCTTATTAAGGTTTAAGATGTGCTTAAATTGAATCTAATATCAGAATGTTTCTATCAGCAGAACAGAATAAAGCAGAATATTGAAATATATGTATCAGATTTTTCGTTCAAAAAGCAGAATTTTGAAAAGCAGAGTTTTTAAACCTGAATTTCAAACCTTCTCCCATAGAAATCACCATAAAAGTAGACAAATTCATACTCAAAACTCACCGGCCTTAACGGCTTTCGCTAGCAATCAATTGTTTTCACTGGCAGTCAACAGCTTTTACTGGCATCGACGTTTTTCGCAAGCATTCAAAGAGCATTCGCTGGCATTAACGTCTTTCTGTGGCAACCAACGGCTTTCTCGCTGGCATCAACGGCTTCAACCGGATATAAACGGTTTTTACTGGCACACCTCTTTTTAAAAATAATTACTTTTGGACGCCTCTTAGAAATTTGTACACTTTTTAAAACAAGCTAAATGACCCTTGTTTTGAAAATATTTTTAAACTAAAAAGTATAAAACAGTTGTGATTCAAAGAAAGAATCTCAAAAAACCACTCGAATAAATTTTTAAAACCAACTTTGTACAAATTTGTTAGTTAAGCGTTGACTTTTTCGCATCAGCGCGTAAGCTGAAAGACCGTTTTCCAAACACTTTTTTCCTCTCGGACACCTTTTTCGGACACTTTTCAGCCAGGGAGTAGGTACCAACAATTCATAAAATGATGAAAAATAAAAAAAAAAAATCACTGAAGAAGTGTACTAGTGATCTTTTTTGAGAAGGAGATTTTCATTTGTTACAAATTTAGGATTTATGAGCTCATTTTAAGCTTATCTCTCATTAAACAAATGGATTGTAATTTTTAATAATTTTGAATTTACATTTTACATTATTCTACATTATGTTTAATATTTCTTAAAATGTAATCAAAAATTAAACAAAACTAATAACATAATATTTTTCTATGCTTTGCTCTTTTGTGATAATAGAACGTGAGTAGATCATTACTTGAAAATTTCAATAAAACCACTCTTAATTGCATATCATTGTGACATTTTTCACATATCTATCTACATTTTCGTATCAGTACATTTCTTTGAACTTTTTGCTTCAGCTCGTAAACATTATAATTTCGGATTCCTGTACAAAAAAGGCAGGAAAGGAATGCTTAAACATTTAACATCATTCCCATTTTGGAGAGAATATATAGGTTTTTGTACAAAAATTCAGTCGATGAATTTGGCTGAAGAATTCAGGATTTTAAGGAATTTGATAATCTCCCGCTTAAACTTATGTCGTTTTCGATTGGAATTTCGGAAGCATCCAGAAGTCTTCTGAAACAGTTTAATCGGGACAAAAATGACACAAAACACACAATAAAACAGTTTCAGAAGAATTCATTGGTGCTTCCGGACTGTTCTGGACATCCAATCCTAAACGACATTTATGTTAATAGAGTACCTAAGGTAATATTTTTAAAAGCACCTAATTTTCAGTTGTTTTTGAATGAAAAAAATGTCTTTAGATTTTGCAGAAGTTTGATTTTCATCAATTAAGATCACGTACCCATACCCATCATTCAGTGGCAAGAAATTCTCGTCACCAAAATTCAACTTAACATTTAAAATAACACATTTCAATCTTTTAATACCTAAAACCTTACATTTTTAATAAATGTCTAAGAGCAATTATCTCAATACTCAAATCCCCTTTTTTAAAACTCGCCGAACCCCATTTATATTTTTCTAAATTTTTATCTATTTCATAAGAAAAAGTAAAAAAAAAAGAAAACGAAAACATGAATAGTTGACTCAATTGATTTGGTTATATAGTTTCATTTATTCTCATCTCATTTTATTTTTTGTTTTTTTGTATTTTCGTGTTCAAACATCAAAAACCATATCAAATCGATTTACGGATTAATTTAAATCCCATTTGCTTGCCATTCATCTAAATCGACTTTAATCCAACATGCACAACGGCAACAGCAACCACACCACATGCCATTCACTATTAATAAAGCTTCGAAGAAGAATAACACACATTCGACTCTTCGTGTGCATATACACAGAGAAGAGAGTCAAAAAATCAACAGAAAATTCAACCTTGTCCCCCTTCTGCTCACAGGCTCACCCATCAACCGCCCCTTCTTTCACAACAAAACAGAAAAAAAAAAAAATGAAAACGCTACTTCACATCGATAACGGTGCACAAAACTTTTCAATCACTATAAGCCATAAAACGTGTAGGAACTGTAGAACCACCCTCGAACATTTTCATCCAAAACACTCTCATTCCGTTCTAAAGAACATGCCATGCCAACTATATAAACAACAATCAACAACTCCATACAGACTCGGCAACAACTAAAAGCAACAAAACTCCACGACCGACGACGGACGGGGAAAAAAAAACATCCTTCAAACACACTCATCCATCGATACACGAATCTTGCTCCTTCGTTTTAAATAATCGTTGAAACTCATCCTTTTTCTCTCTCTCTCTTTCTCATTCTCTATATCACTCTCTCTCTCACTCTCTCACTCTATTCGACATATCGTAACTTCAATGTTCAAACCCCGAACAGAACGTTGGCTGGGATTTGCCACACGGGCATTCGCTGCAAGCTCGTTGTAAAGACCTCGGCCTCTATAAATTACTCGGCGAGTCACGAGTTCTATGCTCTAACGGTCTCTGGGCGCCACGTATGCCCTCGTGCGTCCCCACCACACTTCTAACAAACTTCTCCGACGATAGTGCACCATCGATTCGGATAAAAATTGGTTCCGGCTCAGGGGCTTTCGAGCCATCCGGAGTGTTGGCCGTTTTGCCCAGCAGCACTATCCACATGGACTGTATGTATCCGAGAGCTCGTGGTACGCCCGAATGGACCTGGACCAGCTGGTACATGCAATACAATACGGGTAGGTTGATTTGGCGGGTGAATCATTTCATCTTAATTAAATACTCTGACCTCTTCCCCTTCTCTTACCCTCTCCCCTATCCATCACCCATCCTACTGGTCCCTCTGTTTTTTTTTTTTTTTTTTTTTTGTATTTTGTAGGTTGGTCGACAGTGCATGAGGAAAAATCTACAAAATATCGCCTCACCATCAAGGATATCCAGAACAGTGATTCGGGTACATTTACGTGCACCTCGCCGCGCGGCCTAACTAACAGCATTTCAATTATTGTGGCAACATCAACATGTCCACAGCTAACAGAGCCGGCTGCACCGTTGTCACTACGCCTCGAGGGTAATAAGTTGGGTCAACGAGCACTCTATAGATGTCCCCAAGGCTACCGGGTGGATGGTACCGTAAATTCAACCTGTCTGGCTTCGGGTAATTGGTCTACGCCACCACCTACGTGTCAGGCGGTCCAGTGCCCTCGTCTGTTATTGGAGGATTCGCATCTTAGCCTCGTCGAGTTGAATACATCGGCTTGGGGTCGGGCGGTATTTAAGTGTCAGTGGGGCTTCAAGCTCAACGGCCCACCTGGATTGGAATGCGAGCCGAGTGGTGTTTGGAGTGGACCGGTGCCGAGGTGTAGAGGTATGTATAATATAAATGACTTGGGCGCACAAAAACAAAATAAAAGGTAAATTTCACCAGCAATAAAATTAATATTTAATAAAAAAAAATTATAACGCTGGGGAATCATGCAAATAGTGTGATGATAGCGGGTGACTTGGGGCATAGAACGATTACCTTTGATGGCATTTTGGAGTTGGTTTTCATCCACATATCAAAGAATAGAGTGGACAGGAATGGGGGAACGCAATCGTTATTTTCTCAGTTTAGACACTGCTCCTTGAAAGGCGTTCACGTTAAGATCCCCATGCGTGCCTTGCTGCCAGTAGCTTCCCAACATAAGCATTGAAGTTCCCGAGCATAACTTTAACATCGCAGTTCATATTTCTATTTAAAAAAAAAACTTTCCTTAAATAAAAAATATACTAACATAAACTTTACTGGTGAAATTCACCTTCAACATTATTTTATCACTCTCTTGTTTTTTTTTTTGCTCTTCCACTTCAATTTAAGAGTGAAAACAAAATTAAAACGAATTTTTAATTTGATTTTTGCTTGTTGCTTTTAAAATTATACTCTTTCTCTCTTGCAGCTATCCAATGTCCAGCACCGCTAGTGCCACTCAATGGCCGCATCGGTGGAACCAGTGGCTCGAGTAGTCATCGTCGCTACGCTGTTGGTGCTCTAGTGACGTTTAGCTGCAACGAGGGCCACCTGCTGGTGGGTGAGGCAAGCATTGTCTGCACCGAAACTGGATTCTGGTCCCATCCGCCGCCATTCTGTAAGTACAGTGGGACATCAATTGATCTCTTCCTTCCGACGCAGAGACACTCAGAGGCGCATTTCATCTTTGCAGGCAAATCTCAGTGTCCGTATCCGGGAGATCCACCAAACGGTCTAATAGCGCCGCTCAAATTCAATTATGATTCCGGTGACTTCCTCAGCGTACAGTGTCGTCCCGGTTTTGTTGAATACAGCCCAGCCGGGCCACCAGAACGTCCAAAATGCCTGCCCGATGGCAATTGGTCGGGACCAGTGCCGCAATGTCGCAGCTACGAGGATGTGTAGCTCTTAAGGTATCGACAGAGTGCCACCGAGGAGGCTAATGCCACAGCAACGGCATTAGAGTGACAGTGCGAGTAAATTGGCACTGAAGGCGGAATGTAAAAGAAAATATAGAAAAAGACAAAAAAAAAAGAGAAAAAAGCAAAAAAAAATAGAAAAAAGGGTGTACAGTTAGAATGAAAAAAAAAATATTGAAAAAAAATGAATTAGAACTGAAAATTACACAAAGAAAAAAAAAAGATAAGAAAAAAAAGTAACAAAAAGCCTGCACAGTTTAAGAAGAGTGGGAGAGGGAGAAAGGTTATATTTAAAAAGGGAAAATGATTGTTCGTTAAAAATGAGAATTTGAGATTTTTAGTTTTGTACTTCATGATGTAAAATTGCATAAGCAGGGTGATATCTAGATAAAGAAAAAATATTGACAAAAAAAAAAAAATAAAATGAATATACATTCAAATTTTTTCCACAAACACACACATACTCATTCACTATTTATATTAGGTATACAAAACAAGAATCTTTCACACATAATATTTAGTCACAAAATATTAGCACGCTCAGCGCATTCATATACCTACCATAAATTATTTACCAAGAATAGAAAAAAAAAGAAACCATTAAATAGATAAATTTGTACACTCCGTGTCACAGGATTGAGGTTTTTTTTATAGTACAACCTAGTCTGATTGGTATAAACAGAAAATTGACGTGCGTCGTCTGTACTTTTTAAGTGGAGGGCGGTATTTTTACGTAAAAATAAAATGTTGAGACAAGAAAAACATTAATTTGTCCAATAATTGGTATAAAATGAACAAGACTGATTGGTATAATCAGAAAGAAACTTATTTTAGTTGGTGTTTAAGTAAATAATTGTGCTTTTATGTAAAAAGAAAACGTAACCACCAAACAAAGTATTATATTCTCCGATCATTGGTATAACCTGAACGTGTGTGATTGGTATAAAAAGAGCAATTACTTTTAGCATGAAAAGCGGTGCTTTTACATAAGATTGAAAAAAACAAAACTAAATGCAAAAACAAATTTTAATATAAACGGTCTAGCCTGATTGGTATAAACAGAAAAATAACTTGTAACAATTGCTTTTTTGCACAGAAAGTAGTGTTTTTACAACAGGCGAAAATGTAAGCACAAAAATAAACGATATTTTTTTTTTCGTAAAAACTGAACTAGGGTGATTGGTATAAATATACAAAAACGGTTATCATTTGTTGATTGCCGAGTAACAATATTTGTAGTTCCTATTAGCTCTTGCAGTTATTATAAGGCCAAAGTAGATCTATGAACGCTGCTGGATCTAAATACGAACTACAATAATGTTACAGATAAAACACTTATTAAACGAACAGTTGGACTAATATGATTGGTAGAAATAGAAAAAAGGGCGATTTTTTTTTTAAGTAAACGTAAACTCAATTTATATTTAATTGAATTGTTTGATTTCTGGTATAAACTGGTCTAATTTATTGAAAACGGAGTTAAATTTCTGAAGAAAACTATTAAGCTCGTAGGTAGAACAATTGCAGAAAATTTCTGCATTTTTTCTACCTATGAGCATATATATAAATTGACTGGTATAAAAACTTAATCTATGATGACTTGATGAAGATTGTGGAACGAAATAATTATAATCCTTTTTGTACAAGAAAATATAGCTCAAAATGAACCCTTTTGGCTTCTGCTATTTATTTTATTGGTATAAACTGGTCTAAGAACTTTATGTTGTGACAATTTATATGATGAGAAAGTTTTCCGCTGAAAAAAATACTTCTTCCAGACAAAAATTTAGAATTTGAAAGCTATACCTGATTGGTATAATTTGATTGGTTAAGTATGCATCATGCTGAAAAAAATCGTAAAATAATATTCTTATGCTTATTGGTATAAATTGGTCCAACGAACGTTAAAAAATATTTTTGAAGCCCTGTTTGTCATTTTTTTGTCTCATAATTTCACTATGCTTGGCGTCAGTCTTAAAAAGAAAAATAAATTTAACTTACAGAATAATATTCAAGTGAGCCTCTGATTGGTATAAACAATAGACTAACTTCCGAATCGCATACATTTGATTGCTTTTAAGCATTAGTTTGCGCTTTATAATGTAAAATACATAAAGACATCAACCATTTTTTATTTTCTTTAACATAATAATTGGTATAAACTGGTCTAATGGAGCAATTAGACTGAATTTTAAACTAAGTTTGTATTATTTGTTCTACATTTTGCACAGAAGTTGAACACATTTTAAGTTTCTGAAATACAAAGCCAGATGGTTGATCTTTTCGAAAAAAAAAAATAAACAAAATTAAAATCGACCTCAATCAATTGACACGGAGTATATTGTCACTACCATATTCATGCATTTTTGAAAAAAAAAAACATCAACATGTATCTTCTCCACACTCACAAGAAGAAAAAGAAAAAAAAATCTCGTTTACATGAGTATATATCGATAAAAATTAAATTGTTGTTCCAAATAAAAAAAAAAAAATGTGGGTTTGGGTGATTTGGCTTCCCATCATCATCACACCATCCCTCCATCGTCATATCGCCAATCGCCACCAGCAGTAGCAGCAACAGCAGCTCAGCCATAATATAAATAGCAGGATGTGATGTGTGCAAATTGCCGGAAAGGTGAATGTTCATTGTAATGATGGGGGTAAAATGGACAAATTTGAAACGGAAAAAGGTGAGGTTTTTTTATGGTGCGGAATCAATGCGATGATGGATATTGTGTATTCTAAGGTTACGATTGGAATAACAAAATAATGGATATACCACGTGATGGTATTCAATTGCAGACTTCCTTAAGAAATAAACATGTATAACATAGAAGGCCACAGGGAAATTTAGGATTTTTTTTTGTTGTTTGGTAGACTCTTAAGGACTTGGGGGCTATACAAGGACAAAATGTGCTCACGCAAATTCAATTATTTTATGATAACCAATTGAATTCCTTTTTGAAATTGATTTTGAATTTTATAGCCTTTAGGGTTGGGTTCATGGTGGACAGATAATATATTTAAAGAGAAGACAAAACAAATAATGAAATTCACATCAAATCGAGAATTTACTTTGACTGAATTTCCATAAAAAAAAACAAAACTTATTTTTTACAGGAAAAGAAATATCAGGAAAGATATTGTTGAAGTAAAAAATAATGTGGATTCCACAAAACCATCCCTACTTCCCTATAAAAGAGGTTTTTCGTAAAAAAACTTGTACAAATTACTGTATTCATTGTGAGTCAAAAATGGTGATTTTTGTGAATTTTAATTCGAACACTTCATATTGCTGCCTGCTATTTTTGAAGAATAGTGGCAAAACAGTTTTTTTTTGTTATAAGTATTTCCTTTTTGTGTAATTTTACAAGGAAAAAAAATGAGAATGAAATTAAACTCAAGCAATATTTTTCCATTTTATGACTTCATTTTCCCAGTAATCATTAAAACAGTGATTTTTTTCTTATACAATTGGTTCTACCAATTTCTGGGCAATATTGGTTCTGAATTACCAGAAGTTCGGACAGCGAAAAATATACGTTCCAAGGGTAATAACTTTTGCGATATATTTGACATTTCACCTTACCAGGTTGGCTGTGGTAAGAAATTGTTAGCACCTTCCTTTCTGTTAACTAACAACATGGACACAGGAAAAGTTGAGAGCGTTGGCCATGATCTTCTCCGAGCTACTTATATTATTTTTCCAAGCTAGCAGACAGAGATGGATAACTGCAGCGAGTTCATTTTGTGAAAAGTCTGCTGAATGGTTTCTTGATATTTCTTCCAATACAAATGTAGGAACATAAACTGTGTATGACACTTCTTTATCAACTAGTAGAAGAACAGTTGATCATTCTTCAAAGGTGGTAAATTCATTAGCACTTAAAGAGAAGAGGGCTCGTTCCTAACATTAGTCTACTAACATTTTATCACTATGATTGTTTTCTTTATTTATCCATTCCTAGCTCTTGACCTAAAATAAATAAGAGTTTTAGTTCCATGGTATTCCCTTATTGTTTTGAAAGTTCTATCAGAAGCCTCAAGAAGATTTAGTTTATTCCTTTGCCTTTTCCATCTTTTGGTGAATTCAGTTTGGATCTTCAGCTGTTATTTAAGCATAGAAACTTTCTGACTTTTGCTAGTATTCATTAAGAGCTCACAAAGTGTTCTGTTATTTTCAGAGTTATTTTCGGAACTAGCGATCATTACTTAACAGTGTCCAATATCGCTCATAAGTTTCATCATTGCGGAGAAATGTACACAATGTCCCACCAAACTGTATTATTTAAATCTAGAAAAAAATGTCTATGGAAATACTCTTCCCTTTTTATCAATAACTTTCCAGAAACCTTTCGAAGTAATTGAAGATCTATTTTGATTTGGATAATGTCGTTGCTGTAAGCTGAATTGTTTGGATCTAGAAGAAATATCTCAATATCTGAAGAAACCTCCCAGAGAACACCCTTCCCTTTTGATCAATAACTTTCCAGAAACCTTTCGAAGTAATTGAAGATCTATTTTGATTTGGATAATGTCTTTGCAGTTTAACTGTATTGTTTGGATCTAGAAAAAATGTCGCTATGCAAATACTCTTCTTTTTTATTGTCAATAACTTTCTAGAAACTTTTCGAAGCAATTGAAGATCTATTTCAATTTGGATACTATCGTTGCAGTTATTTGAGTATAGTGGACAGTAGTTGTTGAGCCGTAGATCTGTTATTAACATTTCTTTGATTTTTAATTTATAGCTCGGTACTGCAAGCGTGTTTTATCAGTTAAAATATCACAAGGTAATATGTAGTATTTTTGAAAATATGAAAGAAATTATTTTTAACGGGGTCTTCTTTGCCGTAAACAATAACAGCTGTTTCTAATTGATAGTCATTTGCTGAAGAAGTAACAAATAAAATCTCTAAAAAGTACTTCAAAAGGCCCTGAACACCTGTTGATGCTACTTTTAGTTTATATAGTTAGAGTAGTTCGATGAAACATTTTGTTTTTAGGGTAACCTTTAGCTCCAAGTCTCAATCTTCAGATGTCATTATCTTAGATATTTTCGTGTCTTTACAAAATCTGCCAAGCAATTTCACACCAAGAGCTTTTTTAGAATATCTTAGGTTTATACAAGCTAGAAGAGGAGAGGTGCTATAATCTGTGAAATTTCTTGAGTTCACTGTTTCTGCTTTGAAGAAAATTGAGAATATTACGGAACAAACTATTGTTTGATGTTTTTATAACCCTAGGGCTCTACAAACAGTGATTCTGATAGGATCGACCTGTAGTACATCACGAATGTGATATTATTTGGGTTTCTTGAATCTGCTTCATCAATGTGATGACTGAAGCATCAAAATCAATATGTATTATATAATTGTATGAAACTATTATTATCTTCTATGCAACTTCCACAAAATTCGTATTTCTAAGGATCAAAGTAACAGCATCCCTTGATTACGTGGATATTATAAAAACAATCTTCTTTATCGATAATGAATTTAGATATGTAATCATTTTTAGAAAGTAAACACCTTTAAGTCACAAATAGACATTGAAATCCGAGTATTGGAAATCCAAAAGGAAATTCGAAGAACACTAAGAGAGAGCACAACAAATCTGGAGAAAACCCCATCAAATGGAACAACAACTCAAGTCATCTTAAGTCACCATATTACAAAAATTCCTAAACCTTTTCATTCAAAAAAAATCATTAAAAAATCATTCCAAACATTAAAAAACAAAAAAAAAAACAAAATTTCAACCAACAAAAAATAAATAAATAAAATATCATTTTTGTCGTGTGTCTTTAAAGCACAAAATCTCTCTAAAATACTATAAACAAAAATTATTATTACAAACAAAACAAACAACTATTATCCTTGAATTGTGAAATATACCTACCTACCTACCAACATATATATATATATTAAATATCTATCTATTATATATATATTTAAATTTGAAATCTTTTCATAATCAAAAAAAAAATAAAATAAACTTCCTTCTCAATTATAATTAAAAACAAAACAAAAAATATTTTTTGACTTCTTTTTTTTATTTCCTTAAACTTAACAAAAACAAAATTCCAAAACCATCGGAAACATTTCCGGTATTAATTAATTATTATAAATTAAAAATATTAATTAATTTTGTTGTAAAATATAAAAAAAAAAAAACTTATTATTATTAAAAACAAAAACGTTGTTCTCCTTCTAAAGAGTTTTAAGATCTAAAAATAAATAAATATTTTAGAAGAAAAAAAAAATTAAAAACAATATACACTCAGTCAAACAACAACAACAAATAAAATGAAGGAAAAAAAGAGTAAATTACATTTCAAGCAAAAAAATAAAAACAAACTGACAAAAGAAAAACATTGTGATTGTATAAAAAAACGAAAACAAAAAAATAAATGGAAAGAAAAAAAAAATTATTTAACAAGTTTTACTGAGGAAACAAAAAAAAAAAATAAAACATAAAATAAAATAATTCACATTTTATCTTTTAGCTGTAGATCTAGCAATTAAATAAAAACAAAAAAACAAAAAATTGTATTATACATTAAAAATTAAACGAAGAACCAGAGAAAGTATTAAAATAAAATGAAATAATAAAAAAAAAGAAGAATAAATAAATGAAATAAAAAAAAATAAAATAAAATGGAATGAAACATATATTTGCGCATATCGAAAGTTGGATGGTGTTTTATTTCTGTATGAAGAGTAATAGGTCGGGAATGTGGAGGTGGAGGTACTTGGTAACAAGTGAAAAAGTAGAATCAAAACAAGAAGATTTTTTAAAGCTAGTATCACACTATTTGTGTAAGCACCCAAATTTGTGTAAGCAATTTTGTATTTTGGTCATAATAGTTTACAAAAGAATCTCATGGACAAATTGGACGACAGCAGATGACATACAAACACGATTTGTGTATCATTTGGTGTCTTCTAAATTGTGGTTCAGATGGTATTGCGTATTTTTATAACGGTTATACACAAATTTCTTATACACAAGCTGTCGATTCATTTCTTAATGTTGCAAGTAGTCCCTGTCAATGGGATGACGAAAGAATACCTTAGTCTGCCTCTGCCTGGCGTGGTCCAGGAATAGTGCATCAGAAATACCATTTTTCTGAAAATCGACTAAGTTACGGTAACGTTTGTGTATACACAAAATTTGTATATTTTTGTTATAAGAATTCACAATACCATCTTTACAACAATTCGAAAGAACCCAAATGATACACAATTCGTGTTTGTATGTAATTTCCTGGTCATCCAATTTTTGCTCAGAATGTTTTGTGCATTTTTTATGACCAAAAAAACACAAATTTTGGTGTTTACACAAATTAATAACAGAAATTTAAAGTAGAGCCAACAAAACCTAGCAGACGATCCCAAAAATGCGTTACTTTTTAGACTTTGGGGTAACCAATTGAAATATAATCACATACTGTAGCTCTTGATTCCGTTATTACAACAACACCCATGACAGGCATTTGTAAATTTCGGGCCCGTCCGCTGTTCATTGATTTCAACAAAATCGTTCGATAGTGTTAATAGAGAATTTTCCTCTGCCTAACCTAGCTCAACTTAGGGTCAGTATTCTTTTATCAGCGTCGGGCAGATTGCGCAGCTAAATTTGTTTGGCACCAGGATTAACGAACAAATTTTTCTTGATGGACCGAAGTTTAATAAAATTTGATGTTGTTAAATTAGGGTGGTGCAGAAAAAATATTCAAAAAATGATTTTTCTTCGTTTACTACTGGCAAGAAATTCTACGTGGTAAAAATTTGAAAAAAAATAACGAAGAAATTTTTTTTTTCAAATGGGGTGGTTCATTTTTTTTTACACTTTACGAACAAAATGAATTTGAATCCCACAAATGGTTTGTTAGTGTGTTTATTGAGAAAAAAAAATTAAATTCAGTATTTTCACATCAGGGTGGCCCAAGAAAATAAAATACATTTACTATTGAAATAAAAAAACCAAGTTTTTAACCAAGCAATTATGAACGTATAGATCACCACAATATTGAGGTGATGATTTATTGATGAAATGTCGTTGTCGTTAGTATTTTAAACAAATTAACGAAGAAAAACTGTGATGGTTCAATATTTTTGTTAAATAAAAGTTAAGTTGCTTAAAAAGCGGTAACAAATATAATTTGCACAGCCTTTATTGAAAATAATGTTGACTATACACATTCTGCGTTGTAGGTGCATTTAATGACAAAAGAATTGTTTTTTATTGCAGATTTTCTGCGTTTTTGAGTACACCTTATATTTAGATTGCCTTCCGCAGCAACAGGACACTCCAGATAAGTTAATTGCATTAAAGGAAGGTTTTCAGATGAATTTGGAGTATAATGTGGAATCATACAGGGTTGCATACTATCGCCAATACTATTTCTATTAATGATAAGTGATGTGCTGCACTTAGCCCTATTTCAAGGAATAGGAAAAATTCTATAGACTCCGATCTAATCTAACTGAAACATCTAGACTATGTGGACGACGTATTCTTAGTCTTTTGTAGGATCATGGATCTTCATCAAATAAGAAGAGGGGTGCAGGCAGAAGCTGCAATTGTGGGGCTTAAAATCTAAATTTCATAAACAAAAATGTTCAGCCTTTGAAGTAACTCATCTGTTTTATTCAATATTTCTGGAAAACCAGTAAAAAAAGTAGAAGACGTTCGATATTTTGGGAGTTTTGTCTATACCAAGGGCAGAGTTAAACAAGGCATTGACAGCCGTATTAAGAAGGCATGTGCTGCATTCAGAATGCTGTTTAAAATACGAAGATAGACCAAGCTAAGACCTTTAATGTTCAATCCGTACTTCTTCATGGCTGTAGCACGTGGAAAACTTAACTACCGTCACAAGTAAGCTGCAAACGTTCGTGAATTTTTCTGCCGAATCGTATTTATATCAAATGAAGACCTTAATAGAAGAACGGGCCAAAAACCTATAGGCAGCACTTAACAAGCCAAGCCATGCATCAACCATGTAAATTCTCTTTTATTTTCTTCCACTAGTAGGAAGAGCTTTTTGACAGTTCAGTTTCGTCTGTTCAGACCTTCTTCTGTTCTCTGTAAGAGAATGTACGTGTGGATACAAGGCTCAACCTTGACGTATATTGTCTTGGACACTCGCTTACACAATGAAAACTCAAGACCTCTTTTTAAAGGCTAGTTTCGAAGAATATGGCACATATTCTGCTTGCCTAGAAGTCACTGTAGAAGATATTGCCGACGGTAAATTTTCATTGTTGCCCGTAATTTTTCATGGATTGTGGTTACATTTGCTTTACAACAGTCTTCGACCTCTACTAGTTGATGAAGATCCCCATTCGCAATTTTTCTTAAATTTAAAAAACATTTGACAGAAAAAAAAATTGTAAAAGAAGAAAGTAAATCGAAATTATAATTGATTTGTCTTCAACCCGTACAGACATTTCTGTACACATTTATCGTACATATGTTATCAAAAAAAAATCGATTAAAAAGAAGAAGAACAAAAAAATAAAAATGTGTTGTTCTTTCATTTCGAGTGACCTTTTCCTCATCTGGGGATAAAATCTCTGTGGTTGGCAATGCAAATAATATCGTACAATCTACACCGGCACCGGATGCCGGAATTGAATTTGAATGCCATCAATGGTGGACAACAGAAGTAGGATTGTTTAATATTAATGAAAATGCAATATCACATGCGGCAGTGGCAGTGAGGACAACGAATGCTCACTCACTCACTGATTGAATAGCTCGTTTCGTTTTCGTTCTCGCTCTTGTTTTTTTTTGTTGTTTCGTTGATTTTGTTGTTTTTGTATTCTGTCAAAAAACCGCATTCAAGGATATTGATTGATTAGGCTGGCTATATGTGAATCTGTGTGTAGGCCCCATCAGTGTAATGTTGTCATCGATGGGACAATAGCAAGTGATTAAACAAGTGTTTCCGGTGGTGGCGGCCAATATGGACATATCCTTGCCATGGTATCAAAATTTCCTGTTTTAGAGAGAGAGAGAGAGAGAAAGAGAATGCATTGCATTGGAATTGCATCATGATTGGAAAACCATTTCAGAGATTGATAAATAAAAGCTTGATGGCGGATGAATGATGGACACACAGATAGGGGTCTCAAATACAGTTGTTTTTTGGATGCGTTTAATTGGATGAGTTTTATTTGGGCATAGTTAGTTTTTTGCACTATCAATTTGAAATTCAGTATTTAAATAAAACTTAGAACGAATGACTGATGTTACTTTTTTTATATTTTTTTACGTATATAACCGCAGGCTAGACAACTTTATTTATTTGAATAGCCATAGTGTTTGAGGTGTTTTTGTTGTCTATTGAGAAGTGTTTGAAGATCGGAAATGTTTGCATTGAGCTTCAAATAATGTGATTTTGGGTATTTCAAATGTCAACACGCAGTGTGACATATATTGACATTGCAGTGGAAAGCTTTGCAAATGCCGATGGTTAAGTATTTTTTAAAATGTTTACACATGGGTAGGTGGATTTAGTTTTTGACCTGAGCCCTTTTGTTGTAAACAAGAATATATACAAATTGTTTAACGTTGTTTTCTGATTGATTTTGAGTTTAGTTTTAAAAAATCTTGTTACTATTTTGCTTATTTTGTATTTTAAGAAGGGTCCTTAACAAAAATCAAATATTTCAGGTTTTGGAATATTTGAACGAAACTGTAAAAATTGTGTACATTGTGTTCCAAAACAGTCTTGTTTTTGTGAACTTGATAGTTTTTTGTTTTTATTATTGAAATAT
This sequence comes from Meliscaeva auricollis, assembly GCA_948107695.1. Lineage (NCBI taxonomy): Eukaryota > Metazoa > Arthropoda > Insecta > Diptera > Syrphidae > Meliscaeva > Meliscaeva auricollis. The sequence continues at coordinate 80,165,030 of OX403618.1, forward strand.
GCATAGTTACGTTGCAGCTAATATCTAGTGACCTTTTTGACATAAATTAACCCGAAATTCTATCTTAGAGAACGATTTGTTTAAAGTTTATCATTTTCATTGCTTGTTATGGTTGCCATTTTGGAGCAGCCATTTTGTAAATAAATAAAGTTGGCAGACTTTTTGTATTCTTAATAATTAAATCTCTACGTGTACCAAAATTCATCAATTTTTGGCCAAAATTGGCTACGGAAATGAATTTTTTGGCTGAAGCTCATAAAAAGCACCACTGTGACGCAAAATAATCCTCTGATTAACACCTTTTTAATTTTTGCATGAAAAAAAACCTTAAGTCCTGAGTTTTTTGAAAAAAAAAACTCATTTTAAATTGCTTATCTTTTTCCAAACTCTTCTGCTTGAAGAATTTACTGAGCACTTTCATATGTGACTTGCACTACATTTTACACGATTGGTTTTCTATATGTCTGATAGTAACAAAAGTTTCTGTGACTTTTACTACATGCCTAAAGAAGTCAGATGGAAGTTAGTTTTTTTGAATTCAAAAATCTTTCTCTTTACGGCATAATAAATTAGAATTGTATTGGTACCCAGAGTAAGTAAATTATGTTGTTGAAAAAAGGTATAATGTAACACTCTTGTGTTCAGATTTTTTTTTATTAGAAAAATAGTAAAGCACGTTTATAAACTGACATAATGATTTATGTGACTTTGATGCTAGCACTTTGGCAATTATTTTGCATGCCTGACAAACCAGTTTCTGACTATTCCAAGTTGCGTATCAATTTAAACTGTTGGTTTTATCAAACATAAAAGTTGATTTTTGTTTCTGGATTATTTTTTTCATATTTTTTTAAATAATTTACATAATTTTAGCTTCGCTATCCACTTCGGTTTACTCTTGGGTGTAAATTTCAAGATAAAGAATTAAGACAGCAATTAAATCATTTCTATTTCAATGATACCCATGATTGACTGCGTTTTACGGAATCTACTCTACTGCGTGACTTACACTATAAGAATGTTTAAAGTAATATAAGAATCATGTGAATTCTTTGGTCAAGTAGCAAAGCTTACATCTTCCATGCTGAAACTGAATTTTTACTGAAGTTAGAGAAAAAATTCTGTTCATTGTGTGACCTACACTAATTGAGGTGAATCAAGATTTGAACAAGGAATTCCGTGATTTTATCGGAGCAAAGAAAAGTATCGTAATTTTAGAAAGGAATTGCATGATTCTAAGGAAAAACTGGTAATTTTACGGAAATGACCGATATTACTGGAGCGAGCCTTGATATTTCCGTAATTTCACACGAGCGAGATTTCACTGGGGAGCTACGTGAACTTAGTTTCAGAATTTTTTTAAGGTCTCTAATTGCTGCACCAATCTTTGAATGTTTATGCTGTCTTCTGCTGTCTACAAAATTAGATGAACAAAAACTATTCAAGATAAAATCTTGAATTTTTCTAATAAAATTTGTTTCGAACAAAAATCAACGTTGACAATTTTTTGATTTAATTATTTCCCAGTCTCTTAAAATTTTATTTATACAAGCTACTCAACTGACAAAGAGTCAATTAATTAAAATAATATTTATAGACCCCCGCCATAATACTCGTAATAAATAATTTTGATTAATTGAAATAATTCAAATGTTTGTATTAATTTTGTGCTCGAAACATTTATCAAACTAAATATGACATTTCTATTAAATAACAACATTGGCATTCTCAGGATTCGTTCAGAGAGGCTCTGTAATACCACAAAGAAAACCAAAAAAAAAACCCAAAACCACTAACTCCAGTACCTACCTATACACTACTTCTACTACTGCTACTATCACCATCATCATTACTGTCAACCATAGAAGTTAAATGGATATCCCTTGGGTAAATTTACATAAGTGATTCATCTTTGTCCTTCTTGTTCTAGGGGATTTTTTATTCATGAGTTTGAGCACGCAAAACAAAAGTTAAAAAGAAAAAAAAAAAAAAAAAAAAACGAAAAGAAGAATTTGCAAAGGCAAAAATGTAGGATAGGTGTACAAGTAAAAGTATTTTCTTGCATTGCTTCTCATTTCATCTGAGCTCATCCATAGAAGCGATATCCCATTTGATATGCTCATGTTCGAAGCAAAGGACTACAGAATGTAATCTCTTATATTCTGTTCCACACAGTAGCAGCAGTCCTTCTCGTTGTCTTGTAATAAAATAGAAATAAAATTAAATTTCTCAAACGCGTCCATGGTCGGATGAACTTTCGAGTTGAACACCAATCTTCTTTATTGTCCTTATTTTTTCGCATACATATAGACGCAAGGATCTATTTTTTCTTTATACTGACAGTATAAGACGACCATATACCTAGGAAAAGAAGGACGAGTTGATCTACCTTTCTGTCTCGTATTCCTGTGACTCGCCGCACCAGGAGAGGCGTTTACATGTGGACAATTTGCGTTTCTATTAAACTATACGACAAGGATATTGAATATTGTGCTCTTGGAGGAGCGACAAAAAGAAATCTGCATACCAACAAAATCAGACATTCGGAGTCGGAACTTACTGTCAGAATAAAAATGAAAAATGTGTTTTTCTCTCTGTTTTTGTTTATTTTTATTTTCATATATAAAATGTTTGGCGGGATGCAATTGCATCATTTGAATATATTTTGTTGTCATTTCCACTTTGTTGACTTTGTATAGTTTTTTTTTTTTTCATTTTAGTATATTTTGATAAATTGAAAAAATAAAAGATTTGTCACAAAGTGAATTCTGGATATTTGTTGGACTGTGAAAAAAAAAATTGCAATGAAAACAGAATTGATTTTGTTTGAATACAATTTTAATTTTATTTTTTTAAATAACCATCATAGGAGAGTCCATTTTGTTGAGTGCATTCCATTTCTAAAATTGTACAAAAATAAAATGGAGCCCAAAGCAAAATCTACTATTAAGTTAGACAGGGGTTTTTATGACAATTGTATAGTCATGACTCCTTCTGTACTTTTTATTTATTATTCTAGTACATTTTCTTGATATTTTGTGACAACAACAATCATTTTGATACTTTCGTTCCTGGAACAAAAATTTCAATCCAAATTTTTGACACTTGGTGTTCTTGAATGAAGAATTTTTACTTGGGTTCATTTTAACCTACGAAAGTTGTTGAGCCAATGAATAAAATGTTTGCCATTACAACTTTTTTTTTGAGTGATAGAGCTAGCCATCAAAGCGTCTTATCAAAAATCAACGTATCCGTGGCAGAAGTATATTTTGTTCGTTAAATTATCAACTACCTCCTTAACCATTAAATAGAAGCAGATGTACTACAAGGTTCCGCTCTTTCTCCGACTTTCTTAACCAGTTCCCTTAAAGATCTTCTTTCTGTTTTGATTTGTTTCGTTAAAACAGATACTTTCTTTTTTGGCCCTATCAAAGAATCGGAGAAACCGAACGCATTGTCAATGTCACTAAAAACGGTGCAAAGTGATTTTGTATATTTCACAGTTCGGCCATTCCAAAGTAACGGAGACTACAAAAAAATGCTTTCAATGCCATTTATCTCACTGAAGAATTAATATTTTTGGTGGGTGTTGAGGAAACCTTATAAAATTGTTGTCCTAGAAGTCTCATATAACCTAGTCCTAGAATTATCTATTAACTTTCAGTAAAGTTATTGAGTAGAAAGACGGTAACGGAGAAGACGAAGTACGTATCTTTTCCGGTACCGTCGTTCCATCTCACTGACTTTACTGGCAGGCATTAGTTTTTGAAAAAAACTTCTAGGACAATAATTCTATTAAATGTTCTCAATACTCACCAAGTTTCAAGAAAAAATATTACTTCTTCAATGAGATAAACGGCATTGAAAGCGTTATTTTGTTGTTCTCACCGTTATTATGGAATTTCCGAGACGCAACAATTCATGATTTTACCCGGAAAACCTGTGGTCTTACAAGGTTTCTCGTGATTTAACGGTTTTTTTTTATGGCGGGGAAACCTAAAGTTGACTCTTGATTTTATCAGGGTTTGATCGGTTTGATGATCCTCCTCGTTATTCTACCCAATCGATATGGGATTTTCATTTTAAATTACTAAAAAAAACTTTAAAAAACACCTTCAGGACTGCAAATCAGTCTGAATTTGTATTATCTACTTCCCATAGGAAGTTATTTTGATTGGTGCGATTTGTCGATACTGAACTCTCACTGAAGATCTTGTATTTGAGATCTCAATAGTTACCTGCTGAGGCACCTAGTTTCTAAGGGTACCAAAGGGAAGTTACCAGTGTGGGTCAGACCCATCCTCTTATTACATCTGAAGTCTTTCTTTTGAACAACTCAACGTTTGAAGAAATTTCTAGATTTTCGGAACTTGGTGAAGGTGTTAATTTTTATTTTTTATACTCAACTCAAAACTTAAAAAAAAAAAAAAAATAGTTTCTAAGATTTAAGTCTCTATCGTTGAGGACCCCCAAACTAAATGTCATAAAAATACCTTAGAAAATAGTTTCCAAATATTTCTTGTCATCCAAATAATTTATCTCCATTTCGTATGAGCTCAATGTACCCAAAGCAACATCGATTGAAACATCGTAATCCAAATAATGTTTCAATCCCATATTTACTCGTACCTACTCTCCAAGAGGTCCCCATAGTTTTGTAAATTTATTCGCTCGGAAACACGAATTCAGATCATTCCGCAGAAAAATGTCATCGTTTAGCAAAGCACGTAACAAGCTCTCTACTATCACATCACCAATTCTATGAATTTTTCTGACGTCGACGTTTTTTTTTTTTCTTTCGAAAAACGTAGATGTCGACGACCAGAAATGACGACAACGACAACAACTGGTAAATCAAATTGAATTGCTTCTACGAGTATGAACCAGAAGTAGTATAAAGTACGAGAGAGAGTGAAAGAATCCAGACAATGATACCTTGTCGCTGACGATGTCAAGTGATATTGCGACAAGACAATTTCGCCCCCCCCCCTGCCCCTGGCACTACCGGCATCGTGTCAGCCCTTGTCCAAATGGAACTCAGATTATATACACGACCAGGAATAAATTGTATCTCTCATTTTATATTTCACCACCAGGACCAAGAAGATCCATAAGTTCCCGACACGTTCCGATATAGAAGATATCAATAACTGAGAAAAATGAACAACCGACAGGGAGAAACGCCCACCAACCATCATGACAACTCAATGGGTTGAGGCGAGATATATCCCGATGGCATATCCGAATGCTTCTTCTTCTTCTTCTCATCTTCTTAGAAAAAAAGAAGGCAAATATTATTTTCTCAGCTTCCTGTTTTTGGAAGAAGCCGATATGATAAAAGCTGTGCGGCATGGCAGTGGCATTGATGGGGCACACTCTTAATGGAGAATTCTTTTGTTGTGTCAATCAGAGTCAACAGTTTATTTCAAAACAACACAAAAGTATTTACCCTAGAATATTGGAACCATGACCATCATCAGGGGATGATGTCTATACACATACACCATGTTCGTTCAACCCCTCCCCTCCCCTCCTCCTTCACCCCTTGTTTGACCGAACAACAAGAAAAAAGAAAACACGTTCGCAAGGATGTTTTCCTTTCAAGTGGAATCAATCGATGGGACAGGACATCATGGACAGGACGACACTCGTGCCTTGCTTGTTTCGGATAAAATAAACTGATGCGATAATTGAACAAACTTGCTGACATTACTGTCACTTGTCAGAGTGTTGCAAATTAAAATTGCTTCTCATGATTCGGGGTGCGACATTATATAACAAAACAAAATGAAACGGGAGACAAACAGGACTTACTCTTCAGAATATTAGTGACAGATGGATGCTCAACTTATTTTTTTTTTTTTTTTCACTTTTTTTCGATCTTGGTTTTCTGTAGAAATACCCAAGAGAGGCGTTCCAGGTTATTTGTATTTTATTTTGTAAAACATTATTTTTTGCAACACTCTAAGGACATTTTCCTTTTGCTTGAGCATTATGACACCGATAGACAATTGTTTTTCGCTCCAATATCCATCACAAAGTGTTTGCTGTTCATATTGTCGGGGTTTTTTTTTTGTTCCTTTTTTTTGTCTCAAATTTTATTAAATTTTTCTTTTCTTTTTTTTTTTTTGAAGAAAGGATGAATCCTTGGAAAAATAAAGAGAAAAAAAGAGAAAACTTTTAACACGATGGGCAGAAGAAATTCAAGTCAATTAGCAGCGAATAAGAATATGAAGGAGGCACTCTTTTATCAGAACCTCGACAAATATAAGTAAAAAAAAAAAAAAAAAAAAAATGAAAATGCAAAGCAGAACTTCAAAAGCAAGGTTTAATTTAATTTCGCTGTTGATTCGAGAGACAGCATTTCATCATCATCTGGTATTCGTCCATATTCTATAGATGCAGGGACGTTTTTATGTCCTCCACTATACTTGTTTTGTAAATTGAAAAGAATTTATTTTTAAGGGTTCTTTTTTATTTTCTGTTGGATGTTGGCAATTATGATTCTCTATTTCATATTTATGTTTTTTTTTTTTTTGATTGTAACAAGAATTGCAACACTTAACTCTTTTAGGATGTGAAAGTTATGCTTATACACTGTACACTGGATGGAGTAAAAAAAACATTGCTACTTTTAAGTGGCAGATAGAGTATAGTACTCTGTCTGGTTTTATTCAATTTGCGTGCTATAATGACAACTGGTTGGTATGATTATTTGAGTCCTTGACGCCCGACTATGGGTAATACCATTGCATAAATATTGTTTTGTTTCTAGAAATTTTTTTTGAGTTCTTCTTAATTATGCTTACATTTAAAAGTTCGTTTTTAAGGGTTCTGTAGCGATGTTTGGACCCTAATTTTGAATGTCTAATTCTAAAATTTGAAAGATAAATAATTAATCAAAAACATGTCAATTGGTACAAAAAAAAAGTTACGCATACGCCCCAGTGACCCACTCGACAATTGTTTATATAAAAGGATGTATCTTTGTCATTTCTTATTTGAACTTTAGACTAAAGGTGCCGAATAATGAGCATATGACATGGAGTATATCAACTTTATCAAATTTATTTAAAAAAAAGTTATGCATCGGTGTATTCATGTACGCGCTTCAGAAATTATACTCCTTAATCACATTGAATTATTATATTTTGGTACAGGTTTTTTTGGAACATTAAAATTATTTAAGAAGCGTAGTCAAAAATTCGAAAAGGGACCACTTTTCAAAGAAGCAAATGTGGATTTGTCAAATATTATCATATAAGTTCAATTTTATGAACGAAGTCCTAAATTTTAAATCAACATTTGTTAGCAATAAATTCTACGCTCGGTGAATTTCAAAAGGTCTTAGTGAAGCTTTTACTTGAAGCACATTATTGTTTGATTTGGCAAAATGATTGGTGGTTATTTTTTTTTATATTAAGTTTAAATAATAATAGAAAATGAAGAAATATAAACTTAATGGTAAATAAGGTAAAAATTGATTGTTTTTTGCATTCTGGAGCCATTATTAAATTACACTGGTCTGCATAAATAAAGTTTTTTTTTGTCCTAAAATATAATTTTTTATTGTATCTTACCTACAGTATATTTTTTCAATTTTTTTCATAAATTTGTTAATTTTGCCTCCCATTTTTTTCTAAATAAATGGTTTTAGCAAATAATTTTCATATTTTCAAAAACAATAATTAACAACTTTTTGTAGATTTTCAATGATTTCTCATGTTTCCCGTGATAAATTTTATTGGATAACTTCAGATTTGTGCTCAGCATCCCAAAACACATAAACTAAGCCATTGAAAATTATATTACTTTAGAAGTTAAGTATGTTTGCTTTAAATGTGATTTTCGTTACAGACAAGTGTAATTTATTTAATAATCGTATGAAATTTAATTTTTTTTTTTTTGTTAACCGAACCATAATCTAGATTTCGTGCAAAAACTACGAAATCTCATTGAAATCCACTAGATTTCTCATACATTTTCAGTTTTCGAAATGTTGTTTGTAATCTAGATTATACAACAAAATCTTCTTCAAAATCTAGTTGATTTTGTTAGTGGAGACAAGTTTATAACACCTTGTTCTCTTTTGTGTAGCAGCCTTCGCATGTTTTATCGGCGAAACAAAGGGAAATGTCAAACACAAAATCTAGATTACGTGCAATGTGAACGGATCAACAAGATTTCGTTATCTTTTTTAGAAAAAAATTTGGTTTTATAATCTCCTAACAAAAAACTAGCCCTTAATTTTCAAGTCGTACATTTTTGTTCTGCGTTGCCCCACTTTACCCTAACTTTTCAGTGGAATTTCAAAAAATAGCATCTTAGCGGTATCTTATACTATATAATTAGAAATCAAATTTTCAAAATTATGACCATTAGGGATCCTTAAAGCATTTCAAATATATTCCTCTTTTTTGTCTAGTAAAATTTTTATGATCAATTTTAATCAATTAAAATGCTGAAAATATTTACAAAAGCTCTTAGAGAGTCACTTTAGTTTTTTGAATAATAATCCAGATGTCATGATTTTTTGCATTTATTTTTTTCATTTTTGACTGCACTAATTAAAAATATTAATCTTGAATGAAGAGTTATAACTTATTTTAGTAAATTTGTGTTCACTATTATTTAATGGTTTATAAATACACCACTTTAAAACAATGGTTAAATGTATAACTCATCTATGCAGTCACAGTCTCGTATTGCCTTTTATGATCCAGTAAAATTTAAATTTGATTTTGGAAAAAATCCCATAAAACATGAATTTTGGTAAAGCCTTATATTTTTATATTTTTAAATCATAAAAATGTCTCTTAAATTTCAAAATAAATGTACTTTAGCAAAATTCCATGGAATTTTCATTAAAAATAAAGAAATATGAACGAACAGTATAGACAAGTCTGCAAAAAGAATCCATATCCATGCCATTTTGGTTCTTATAATAAATCGATTCTTAGAAAAAAACGAGTGTAAACCTTGGCAGAAAAAATCTTAAAGATTAATTTCGAAATGAAATCAATTTTTTTCAAATAATTTATTTATAAAAAAAAAAAAACATTTCTTCAAATAACTCGTCAAAGATACTTTTTTTCAGACAAAATATCCCCTTTAAAAGTTGTTATATTAATTAAACAAAATAGATTAAACCTGCACAATACTATCATTTAAATAAAAATGTAATGTCCTTGGAATAAGTATAATTTTTGTATGCATTTTCCAAAAGGCAAACAATTTAAATACAAAGTTGAGCTGAAATTTAATATTTTCTTTTTTTTTTTTGCATCAAAACTATAATAAGTCCCCCAAATGAGAAACAGGTCATTAAAATTCAAAAACGTATTACAAAAAAAAAAAAACACTCCCTCTCCCCCTCGAACATCCTTAAAATAATATCTTTACCTCAGTATACGTCCTCCATAGAGCGACAAATGCAAACAAACACAAAAATATACTTTTCATGCTATCTGTCACATTTTAATTTAATTGAATTGCCCGAGTTTCGTATAATTTTATTAAAAATGCAAATAAAACTTCGCTAGCTCGCTCTCTGTCGCTGGCTGGCTAGCTGTCTGGTTGAGCTGGACTCTATATACCATTGCGAGGGGGTGGATATGGCAGGACCCCCTGCACAGTTGTTGTCATAATTTACAGTCACACAGAGTAAAAAACATGGGCAGTACTCAAACAAACACAAAAAAAAAACAACACCAACAAAAAAGTATACGAATATTATAAATCAGAATGGAAATGCAAAAAAAAAACAAAAAATTATTAATTATTCGTCCTGCACTCCCTCCCCTCCTTGAAAGGACAACAAAATTAAAACATGAAAACAAAACAACAAAAAAACGTGCGGAAACCTAAAATATGGATAAATAATAATATTTGCTTGTGTCTCCCTCTTGTGTTGGCACGTTGGCACTTTTTATGTATTTTAGTGGTTTTTTTCTTTTTTTGTTGTTGTTGTTTGTAAGCTTCCTTTCGCTCCTGGGATAGTCCTGCAGCCTCAAAGCTGAAATATGTGTAAATCCGCTTGTGTGTATATTTGAATAGTCTCGTGTAAAGCAATTTTTTAATAAATTCAGGATTTATAAAGGCTTCTGCGGCCACTGAAGCTGATATCCTTTGTCGGTGACGGATACTGATATGCAAATATTACACACACGCATTTATGAAGGATCTGTTTGTTTATTATGGACAAAGTGTATTTTGGCCACTGGGCTACTGGGCCAGTAGGACGCCATATACGCATTTCTGATGAAATGAAATGAAATGAAATACTTGAATATGCATCAACAACGATGTTGGTCTCTCGCTCGGTGCGGCGCGGCGGCCGGCGGTGACGTTGTGGGTGTCCCAGTAATGATATGGAAATTTTGAATTTGCCGGACAATTAATTCCTGAAAGGATATTTTATATGGATGATGTTGAAATGAATGCCATCGCAACCAAAGCAAAAGTGCCAAGTTGAGGCGGGAGCTAAAGCAAATAAAGTGGCGAGAAGAGCTCTTCACTCTCGGGGTAGAGCAGAATGAATATGCCAAAGACTAAAAGCAAACTGTTGTCGGTCTAAAGGGAATTTATATATGAGTGCGAGGCTGAAGTTGAAGTTGAGTAGGCTCTTTAAGTACTTTTATACGCTCTTGGGTCCATGCAGTTCAGTTTGTTTGACACTCGCCCGGGCGTATTCTCGTCGCTTGCGTTGCGTCGTCTGTCCCTTGGGGGAAATGTATGGCAAGCTATTAAGTTTTGATTAATGTGAAGTCAACAACGGTTTTGCTTTTGGTCAGTGATGTGTAAATTTTGCTTGAATATACCTACTTAAAAATTGTTTTTTTTTTTCTAAAGAAAAAAAGCTGGAATTTTTTTTTCATCAAAGAGAGGGATTTTTTTAAATCCCAAAGACCTCTTGCTTGGATTAATTTATTTCTTTATGGAGAATTAAATTGTAAGGAGTAATTTTTTTCTTTTCATCAAAATGAATAAATTCTGAGAAATAAACAGCCTTCGTAAATGTGTGTTGTTTATTTACAAAATATAGGTATGTCCTTATGAAAAAGTTCAGTGAAAAAAGCATTTTTGTTTTCATTTTTTTTTTTTTTTTTTTTGTTGAACATTAATATTTTCTACGAAAAACCACGAAAAGGTTTATTTATTGATATGAATTGACAGTGTTTTAATTTCAAGAGAACCCATTGTTCAATGTTCAAAAAAGTAACTTCTAAGGAAAAAAACTCACTGAAAAGTATTTAACTTTGATACTTTTATTTAATATACTCGTATAATGGAAAACGGCTACATGGAAGGTTAAAAGACCAAAAATTTAAAGACTTTTTTAATTCACGTTTTGTTTTCTTTGACGTTTCACTCTGTTTTCCTTCGGAAATTAGTCATTCGCTAATATTTTGTAGAGGACATCAACACTTCAATTTGTTTAGTTTTTTTCGGGTGACACTAGCCTTAGTTTTAAGGTTTGAAACAGGGTGATGTGATGATCAAGCAACCTTGTTAACAACGTGCTTTGAGTAATTGTGAGTAATTCTGGATTTAATGCCAAAGGTAGGTGGTAGGTTCCACAATATCAGTTGACGGCCATCAACCACTTTTTTGATCAATCATCATATGTGAACGTAAGAAAAAGCAATTGACCCAAACGAAAAAATTGCCCAAACAACTTTATCGTTTGCTGGACAATTTTTACGGCTTTGTTTGCAGCAAATTGGTAAATTCGTTTCGGTTAAACACTTTCTGCGAATGATTCAAAAAAAAAAGTTTAGCGTAACACATGTGATTTGAACCGGCGACCTCTTGCTGACGAAGCGAGTATCTTGTCTGGTATCTTGCATATAAGAAAAATGAGAGAACGAATCGTTTGCGTCGAACAACTTTTTGTTTGTTGGACAGTAATTTTTCGACTTCAACTTCGTTTGCAGCAAACTCTTAAATTCATTTCGGTGAAACAATTTATGCAAACGAATACATAAAAAAAAGAAAAGTTCAGCGTAACACCGGTGAAGCTGAAGCTGTGACCTCTCAATTTCAAACAAAAGCTATTGCAATGACGTTATGAACAAAAAAGCTTTCGTGTAGCATAGACTGCATATGCAAAAATTTGCAGTCATTTGTTGTTAATGAATTCTAGATTTACATCAAAAGTGAAGTTATTTGCAACAAACTACTTTCTGGAGAAATTCTTCGCAAACTATTCATTCGTTCGCTGCAAACAATAGAATTTTCTAGTGAACGAAAAGATGCTTAGATGTGGGAAGCATTTTCGTTTGCCACAATCAACTCATAAAAATTCAACTTTAATATAACTACAATTTAACAACTGTACCATCAGCTCAGTAGCCTCAAATTTAGCACCATCCGAAGCCAAAAAATCCACAGCTGACTCTTAGTTACTATAGCTGAAGAAATGAATACTGTTCGAAAATGGGGATTACGACTTTAGTTCTTCAATGGAATCGGTACACGGATAAGGTCACTCAGACAAATAAAATATTTCGAGGAAATGCTGAGGAATTGCTTCATTTAAAGAAAATTATATCTTCCTCATGGGAAGAACCCCATTGACTTTTTCTGCAGCATTTTTTACCAGCGAAACACATGTGTATCGACTCAAATTTGAAATAATATTTAGAAGCTAAGGCCTCTTTCCGCCTTACCGTATTCAGCAAAAAAGGACCGTATTAACGAAAACACCCTCACCCGAAATACCGTAACTAGTATATTTCTACTTCAGTTTGGTTAATTCTACCGATTATTTAATTAAAAAGTTTGAAATAACAAAAACTATAGTTTGCTTTAAAGTATTATATACGAACAGATTAAATTTTTCCTCATAGAATAAAAAAAAAAACAAAACAAAACAAAAAAATAAAGAAAACAAATAATTTAACACCTGAAATCCTTTTCGACAAAATCTCATCCATTCATTGTCTGGATTGTTGTTAATTTTTCTGTTTAACATTTGATAAGAGTTTAAGTTGTAGGTAATACCCGAGCTTAGCCCCTTCTATGACCCCCGAGAGCTGAATTACACAAAACCATTGAATACAGATATCCTTTCGCTTTCGTCCCTTTTTTTTTTTTGTTATAAATTTATTTTTTGCGCTCTGCTTATTTTATGTTTTAACAAATTTGCATATTGGTGCTTTGGGATTTAAATTGCATTTGCGATGGGATTTGTAACTAACCCGATATCGTGTATTTTATATGAGGAGGGGCTTGAAAGACAAAATAATATAAAAAAAAAAAAATAAAAATATAAAAAACCGTCAGTGAAAAAAATGGATTGGAATTTTATTTTAGTGCGGTCCCACATCACAAACAAGCACCATCATCGGCATATACTCGACATACACAAAGGGATACACTGCTGCTAGTTGAAAGGCGCAGCAAGTCCTCTCCAACTCAATATCCTGATGTCCTGAATGGATGGATACGTCGCTATGGCAAAGCGCTTTTTCATGTTTCGGTTTAATTTAAAGCTTTCTTTTTTTTTGTTGCTGTTTGTCTTGTTGTCACACAAGTGGGTGTCCCAAATGGATTTTCCAAATGACATTCATGTTGAAAACACCAATTTCCATTCGAAAAATACACCCCCCCCCCCCCCCCCAAACAAATATATTGAACTGAGTGGTGAGGGATTTGAAAACAACAACAAAAAATCGACAGAGCCGCGATGATAAGTTAACAAAGTGCTCGTAATTTAATTACAACCAATGAGTTATCAGTTCGCTTAATTAATAAAGGAGAGCGCATAATTATTGTAACTTATTACCCACAAATCGAAACCCCAAAACGCAAAACGGATAATATGCCGCGCCAGCAGCCAGCAGCGGGTAAAAGTCAATAAATCAAGAAACCCCATCAAAATGTAAACAGTTACATTAAATGACACTATCGAGGCCATCAATTACATCGTCCATTAGATTGTTAACGAATCGTCGTCGTCGTCTGTGTGACTCCTTGGTCCCCTTTTCGATTCCAATGGCCCCAACCAAAAATTATCGGGTGGGGTTTTTTCAAGTAGTAAAAATTGTCACTTCATCAATGTCACCAGAGGAATGCGAAAGGCAACCCTTAACAGGCCCCAAACTATCTCCACAATTTGAAAACAAAATAGTGGGTACAAGAGAGTACTTAATCAAGCCTAAGTTTCCACAACCTTTTCCTCAAGACTTTTGCAGTTTCCTTCAGCAGTCGAGTAGACTTAAGGAATGAGAATGAAAGAAGAAACTTTCATCTTCTCCCCTGAGGGTTTTTTTTCTCGAATAATGTGATGTGGTGTGGTTGTTGAAATGATGGTTATGGTAGGTGTGGTAAGGACGGAAGGGGGGATGTTGCGAGGGAATTCAAACATTTTATTGTCGAATACGTTTCGTTCGTAAATTAGAGCCACTTGTCACACCTTTTTGGGTCTCGGTATGGCTTTGTTTGGTTTTGTCCCTGTTGGCCAAACGATGGAGTATTTGTGACTTTTATTTTTATATTTTTTTTTTGTTGTTGTTATTTTCTCCATCAAAGGTATGCCGGCTTGAAAGTTTTGATCCTGATGGTCCTCTCTTCTCTCTCTTTCTGTCGGTAGCACACAAAAACCCACTTCATTAAAGGCCACACAGCCAAAGTTTGGCCAAATGTCCGAGGTGTGAGAGAATTTGATTTATCATTTTCTAAAATGAAGGAATTTTTAGTGGAATTTTCAAGAGAAAATGGACTATATATAGGGCAAAGGGAATGGGATTGAATTAAAAGTTTTAAGGCAGAAATGTGTTTTTTTTAGTGTTTCGGTGTGTGTGTTTGTGTTTGTATGTGATGGACGAAGAATCTTTTCGAAAGTTATATTGCAGACTTTTAGGAAAAGTGTAAAAGTGTAAATATGCCGGAATGCGACAAACATTAATTAAAGGTAGTTTTGAAAATTGCTTTAAATCAACTATACTTTGGACAGAGTAGAAATAAGAATGTCTTCGGGGACTTGGAGAAATTGCAACATGGTTAATTGAAAAATTATTTGTATTGATTTTGAAATGTTTTGCCATGAAAAGTTGAACAAAGAGTACAGTGAGTAATTTTTTTAAGCTGCAGAGTAGAAAATACTCTTTATGAAAATGTTTGGTTGTTAATATACATTTCGGGTGATTTTAATTTTCTAATGATGAAAAATCTCATGAAAATTGCAAAGAGGAATTATTTTGTTAACAAAATTAATTTATTGGAAAAAGTTATTTTTTATGTTTTTGTAAGCGAGTGCTATATCAGTTGAATTTTCTCTTTCAGTCAGGTCTCTCGTTCCAATAGCAAAATTTTGTTAAATGAAATAACTTTTTTCTTTGAATTGAATTGTGGGAAAAAATATTCAATTTGAAATGTTTCACAAAGCTGATTGGTAGAATATTCAACTGAACACTTTATGAAATAATTGTTTATAAATCTCCATTCAAACGGAGTAATATTGAATTTAGTGAAAAATATGGAAACAAAAGATATAACTTCGGGAGTTTTTATTATTAAAAATGTATACAACATCATTTATGTTTGTTTAACAACAAAACATTCTTTCACGTGATAGATATCAGAAATACCGAAATAACTCGAAAATTTAATCGAATTTTCAAATTTTAATTAAGATGTGTTTTCTTTTGTTTTGGTAGATAATACTAAATTCCCAATTGAAATGAATAACATAAAAACTGCGATAAATACCAATTACATAAATATTAACAAGGGCTATTTAGAAAACAAAACAAACAAAAATAAAATTATACATCAAACTACCCAATGCGGTTCATCCTGTACTAATTAATAGTTCACAGAATGTAAATGGAGGATTTTATCGATATCAGAAATCAGGGGTAAAATAGATACTAGAGGTTGATTTTTTGAAAAACTACTTTCAGTTATTTTTAATTTAGACTCTATGTTTTCATGTGAGCTTTTTTCTGTGATTTTCTTTTAGGTAATAATTTTGTGTGAAAAAATGTATAAGGTATTTGTTTTAATAATAAAATGCACGACTGGGTCGCACGTACTTGTTCTAATAGATAAAGTTACTATTTATGCTAAGCCTTTTTAATTAAAAATTTGTAAATGCAGTTTTAGAAAAAAAAATTAAAAAAGCATAAAATTCGATTTTCAAATGAATAAACCAGCTTCTTAAATGAATTTAACCTTAAAACAAAGTATGGAATTTGATTTCTTCTATAATGATACATTTTTAGAAAAAAAATTTCGAAAATCGTTAGAGCCGTTTTTTAAAAAAACTATTTTTTCCATATAAAATTTTGCAAGGACTTTTATAAAAAAAAATTGATATGCCATTTTTAAGATATTATTTATCAACATCTAAAAACTACAATTTGAAAAAAAATATTGATTAGTTTTCGAAAAAATGATTAAAAAAAAAATAATTTTTTTTTTTTAAACCCAAACAAATCATTTTCCAAAGTTTTTTACTAAGTATTATTACGGAAACTTAAAAGCATCCATGTAAAAAAAATGGTTGAAATTGATTGAGTCATGAAGGAGAAAATCAGAATTAAAAACACGGTTCTATGGCAGGTACCGTTAATATCGGTTTTTGAAAAAAAAAAAATGGTTCTCATTTAAAGATAGATCTCATCCAAAAAAATGACCATACCATGATTTTTTTAATCAAAATCGTAGGCACTGTTTTTGATAAAAATGAGTTTTTCTAAAACCGATATATGACAGATACCGTTATTTTTGGTAAAAAAAAAATTCAAAAAAACATCTGGGGATAGTCTCCAAAAAAACGGCACATACCAAGTTTGAAGTAAATCGACCAATCCGTATAGGCTGTGGTCTCTGATAAATACAGACAGACAGACAGACAGAATTGTCAGACCCACTTTTTTCTCATTCTCTATCATCGTAATGTCATGTTTGATTATTATCTCAACTTTTTTTTTTGTACAAATGCATAACTTGATATGAGGTACCCATATCGCAAGTAAAAAATGCAGTCGAAGGCACCGTGAATCTTTGAAAATGTGACTTATAAAATATGATTGTTAAGCCAGGTGGCTTAAAATCTAGATGGAGCCCTACTACGACTTTGGTCATGATAAACAAGGATTGTCCTAATACTAGTGTCTTTGAGTTGCGAGTTGTGCACTAAGAAATAATTTTTAATCATGTGATCATGTGCTTTTATGGTTATGGTACCTCCCACAGACCCGTTTTGCATTTTTCTGATTTTTTCGTAAACCACTGAATGGATTTCGATGAAAATTTTTTACACAAAACGTTCTTATCAAGTTTTAAATTGTCTAATATCAAAATTAAAAATGGATTTCTAAAAAAAATTTAATTTTTTTTTGAAAAATCGATTTTTCGAAAATATGTTAATAAATTCTTTTGAAATTTTGGCTATTGATATCCAATAATATTTTCTTGAAAATGGCATAGGTACCAATTTATTTTTCATGCTTGATTTTTTTAATATTTAAGAAATTACTTTTTTTAAAGAAATGGCTCAAGCCTGTAGAGATCGTTGTTGTACCTTCCATATGAACACTGGTCCAGTGGCATATCTAGACAAACAAATTTGGAGGGGGGGGGGGGGGGGCCCGAAAAAATCTCTAAGATTTGCGGAAAAAAATCAGTAGGTAAATTATGTACATTATAATGAAAATACCTTAATAGTATCATGATTTTGGAAGCTTGGGGGAGGGGGGGGGCTTGACCCGTCCTAGGCCGCACTTCAATACGCCACTGCATCTATAGAAAAACCGGAAGCAATATTAACTTAGTAACGCTACCGATGATTACGTCAAAGAAATTTTTTTAGTACCATCTTATCTTTAGTATTTGAAACGGAAACACTTCTTCATTGAAAGGCGTGGGCTTGTAAGTAACGACAACATTCTCTTCATTGACTCACTGATACCAGAAATAAACCCCAGAATTGAATAGTTGTAAGTTTCATAGTAAAAGTTGCCCTTAGCCCCTCCACCACGTCAAGGCTTACCTTTACCCTAATGAATCGGTGCAGTAATTTTTTGAAGTAATTTACCATCTTACTGCTTCAAAAAAGATTAAAATCTGTAGCAATTTTCTCTTAAAGATGCTTCACGCATATACCATATTTTTTTTTCGATTTGGTAACGTAGAATACCCTTAAATTATGTTACAGTTTGTTTTGTATAGCCTGTGTGGATTGATTTATGAGCTCTTCCCCCGAGTATTATGGTTGTTTCATTCACTGAGCTCTCCTCTCTTATAACAGAAACAGAAATCAAAAACGAATTCTTTCTCCCCCTTTAAATTGGTTATGCTTGACTTTTTCTACTTTCCGCAATACTTCAATTATAAAAAAAAAAAAAAGGCAAACAAATATTTCCATAGGCTCCATATAGGCTGTTTACAGGAACAACACAGCATTTCACCAACCTGTCAGACCAAATACACATCCATAAATATTACCTACACACACACACTGTGATGGCTGACTCTTTCGATTTCCCAAGCGAATAATCCTTTTTCTTTTATAACAAGGACCGTGATTTGCCTGTCTCAATGTCCAATGTCCTATACTCTTGTATACCAATCCAACAGGATATTCGAAAGTTGAAGAGAGTAGGTATGTGTATTAATATAGCTTCGGGATATTTGAATTTGAAAAATTTACAACTCCCTGCGCTTGGTTTGTCCTGACATGTTGTCGGACAGAAACTTTCAATCAATTTGATTTACTACCTTTTGCTGGAATTCAATTTATTCCTCGATAGGGAGCTGTGTGACGTTGGATTATTGGATGGAGAGAGAGATTGGTAAAATGGAGGCAGCAGTAGGTACCGTCAGTGTGAGGTAATAATATTGTTACGATTGTGCTCCTAGAACTATACTATACTCTGTGACTCAGTGACACTAGACAAAATAATAATCTGTTACAGTCTTTCTGCATGTCTGCCCTATATTGCCCCAAGAACACATACGGAGCGGGGTAGGTATAGGTACCTTTGATGACGACGACAACGGCGATACGATGACGATTTGATTGCGACGTTGTCGCATCGTCGTTGGCTGGCTGGAGTATTGTATCCAAGACACACACCCATAATAAGCCAGCGCCAGTCATCCAGCAAGGCCAAGTCCCATTACTCACCTGTCAGATGCATCAATCCTGGTGATTTGTTTAGAAGGGTTTTTCTATTCCTTCTTCTACCCTCGCATCCTCGCACACAAATACCCACCCTTCATGATGCTGCCGTAAGTCTCCAACCCAATCCCTCCCTATATGTACCTGGGATTTAATTTTGAATGTTTATTCTTTGAATGTGAGAATGCCTTTTGGTGCTGGAAGAGAAAATTCTCCATTCTCCCTGTTTCACTGTTTCACTGTTTCAGGGAAGACAAGGAAACTCTATTCCGGATATAATCTGATGGCTTCATTTATTTTCGTTACCCTTTGAGTAACGGTTTTGTTCTCTATCAATATATGCAGGCAGGCAGAATATTGAAATTGACTTAGAGAGACAGAGAGAGTGAGAGCGAGCCACAAAAAGAGTGAGTGCGAAGTATAGAGAGGGCACAATGCACAAGAACAAGAAGGGTTAGGTAGAAAGCTTGATTGTAACAAATGTCAAACTGAGTGGTATTAATGTGCCAGAGACGAGATGGCAATTTGCGAGCGAGTGGAATGGAACCTTTAACCAAAATCCTTTGGAATTCAAGGTGGTTTTTATATTATGTAGGTACAAAACGACCCAAAGATATATATTAGATAGGCCTGCTCTCTAATACTAAAGTTAATAGAGTGCTTCTAGATGAAATATCGAGGCACTAATCGAATGATTTATTCACAAGGCCAATGGATATTTTGGGTTTGGCTAATGGATAATTCTATTTATTTGACTTTTCATAGACTTTATAATAGAAGAGAGTCAACAGAAATTAATATCTTTTGCCAATGAATGAATTTATAAAATTATTTTAGGGAGAAATTGGATATAGGGATTGTGCGGTGGTGGTGGGAAATTTCTGGGAAAGGTTGAACGTTAAAAATGAGAACATTTTTTTTTAAATTGACTGGTTTTTGTATCGCTAAAATGTTGTGATTGAACTTTTTGACAAAATTGAATATAGAGTTTCGCAATTAGCGGTTCAGAGGTGACAATCTTGGACGAAACTTAAAGTAAAAAGTGTTTAGTTCTGTTTTGAAGGGGTTTCCTAATAGATGTTGGAGGCTTTTGCCGCTGTGGTAAATGCTCAACTTATGATTACCATCCAACCAATGGTTGGTTCCGGATAATCTATGGACCAATCCAGCAAATTAACAGACGATTCCGAAAATTAGGTGAACCTGATAAATCACTGGCCAACTAGGAAAATATGGGCACGAGTCCGGCAAGTCACCAGGAAAACCTGCCAAATCAACGAGCGAACCTGGTTTCTCTTCGGAGAAATCAGACACAAGTCACCAGGACGAGTTCAGCAAAGCAACGCACCAATCCGGTTAATCTATGGACAAATTCTGGAAATCAATGGGCTAACTCGGCAAATCAACGAATAAGTCCGTAAATCAACTGATGACCCTGGAAAATCAACGACCAAACCTGGCAAATGAATAGACGAGTGCGGAAAATCAGTGGAAGAATCTGGTAAATCAACTGGAAAAAATATCGAACCTAGCGATGAATTCAGCAATTTAACAAGCGGACCTGACAATACAACAGGTGAACCCAAAAAATCAACAGGCCAACCCGGAAAATTAAAAGAGAAGTCCACAAATTAACAGGCGAACATGAAAAATCATTGGAAGAATCCGCAAATCAACACGTGAAACAGGCAAGTCCACGAGCGAACGCAGAAACTCTGATACCAGGCAAAATGATGGAGCCTGGCATTTTTTCAGAAAATCATCAGGACGAGTCAGGTTAAACAACAGAAGAATCCGATTAATGTACGGATAAATTTTGTAGGTAATTCAACAATCGAATCACAAATTAAAAGGTGAACCTGGCAAATTACACAACGTTACCGGCAAATGAATAGATGAGTCCGGAAAATGAGCGGATTAATCCAGAACGATTTTGTTGGAAGCTGCTTGGTACCCACTAACGCAGGCAGGTAGCGGATCAGGCCCACCGATAAGCACATGGCATAGGATAGTCGAAATGGAATCATCACAGCTAGGGAAGAGTTGGAAAAAGAATTCAGAAACCGTACACTATGTCGTTAGGAGTAAATAAGGTCTGAGGACCTTAGTAATTTTAATTAAATGCCCTGACCTGCCCCTGTCAGTATGCTAAGGAAAAGTGAAGAATTGTCAAATTTTTGCATACCTTTTAGAAAAAAGATTCTTTTAGCGAAGTTTGGTCCAGGCTGTATCAGTGCAAAGTGAAGGAGAAAATTAATCGCCAAGTGTTACAGGCCATAATAGTGATATCGAGATGACTAGAAAACTTAGAGAATAAGGCATCAATACAATAGCCCGACAAAAACAACACGGTGGGTATAACTTGGCAAAAGAAGACCTCATCTAAGGTGTCGCAATCCAGCAGAAATCGAACTCCAATCGCGTTATTACAAGAAGAGAACTAGAGACCAGGCTAGCTGAAGATGCAAGTTGATTGAGGCCGAGATCCACCGTAGATTTTGTAAGCACCATCTTGAGTGAGTATAAAGGCAGTCGTACTTCAATTGTGTTCATTAAAAAACTCAAAAAATATAAATGTTTTTCAATATTTCACTAAAATTTAAGGAGGCCTTCGCCTAGAAAAAATGATAATACTTCTAATGAATATTCCACATGTGAAAATGAAATTCAAATTAATGCTCCTAACCAAAAAAAAAAAATTATTGATTGCTGATAGATAAATCCCAGATTCAATTTTCGTTGAACGAAAATATTTTTTGTTTTTGTTTTCTGAATAATTAGAGCTATCTCTCCTGGAATTCCAAGCCTTCTTCCAATAAAAACTAGGCTAATGAGATGGAATATTAGAGATGGATATCTTATCATACACAATATTGATAGTGAACCACTGTAGAACGTAATAGTGCTTCTCTATTTTAATTTCCATTTGCTGATGTTGATGTTTATGCCGATAGGATGCCTGAGATGCTGATTCGTTCAACTCCACAAATATACATACATACAAACGATTATATGCCTATACTATGCCCATGCCAATGCCCGAGTTCCATCCATGATGATGGAATCATTATCATCATCAAACATCCTCCAGTGTTTCTAATCAACCATTTCTGAATACACTTATGTACACATCCCTCGAAATGTAGGCCAAAAACTCACAGCCATATTTATTCTTGCCCCCATGCCAACCCCCCGAACCAATTATACGCTTCACCCGTAACCGGAACCCTAAATCCATCTCTCGCTCGTCATGGATACGCTTCATCAATCTTATAACATCAGCATTTAACATATTGAACAACAAATTACAATACAGAGATCGACCTCATCACTGCCATGCGATGGGATGGCACAAGGATTTTGTTTGGACCGAACCGGGTGGTTTCCATGTTTCTTCCTTCTTCCGTCGTCGTTTGTGTCGGTCGCATCGGCTTCAGTGTCATAGACTCCCTTCTCTGCTCTTCAATCATATTCAAAACAAATTGAAACTTTCCGGACAAATTCCATCTGACAATGAGTGGAAGCCAGAAAGAAGAGTGTTTGTGAAGAGATATTATGCTGATGGGCTGCGCTGAGGCTATGGGACTAAGCCTATTTATGTCCAATTTAATCTGAATAAAAGATCACGCTACCACCACCGTTCAATCACTTCCCATATGCTTCTTTTTTTGTTGTTGTTGTTTTGTTTATTTCTACGAAAATCCTTGCTGCTCTTCACTTCCCCGCATCGCACTTGTATCCATGGACGATGGACAAAATGAAAGTCAAGGTCAATGGATCGTTCTCATGCCATAAATCAACCGCAAGCTGTGTGTGTATGCCCATCAGATGTGTTCATTCTGTCTGTCCCCCCCCCCCATCCCCTCTCCACCGCCTTCCATTATGGTTGCCATGGACAGAGCTGAGAAAAATATAGGAAGAAAACCGGAATTGATTTCGATTATGAAACATTGCGTGGGTGTGGTTGTTTGGTGTGGTGGGCATACCTAACTGACCAGCAAGGAGTTTTTTGTGTTTTTTTCTTCATTCGATATTTCCTATATAAGACTCTCTCTTCTGCAAGTGACTTACTCCATCTTAAGTTAACTACCCTCTATCCTCCCAGCCAATTGAGCTTAGCAGTTCTATACCAGCAAAACATTGTATAGATGTACATAGATACGTGAGGGGATGGAAAACTTTATCAGTGATTTCGCCCGCGGACGTGATTTGGTTACTGATTTCTGTTTACGGACTCTCCAAAAGCACACAAACCCAAATAATGACAAAAAACAAATTCAGGGCTGGACTATGCACATTAATTGGGGATAGAAATTCAATTTTCATATCAATACTTGAAACGGTTATTTTTTTTTACTGACAAGCTTCGCGGGGTAACACATGTTGTTTGATATGATTTCCAGTAACAAAATGTCCTCATCAGCGATACAGTGCTTATAGCAAATAACGAGTCGAAATTATTAAAATTTACTACCGAAATTCGGAGTCAGTGGCCTCAACGTTAAGAGCGCTATTTTGTCCAATTTATGGTCATCATAATCTTCCTAGCCGATCAACGTCGTGTGGAAAAATTTGAATCCAGAGACACGATACAAAATGTTAACGTGCCAGTGAGACAAAGAAGTGCCCGTAGTGTCGAGAATATTGCTGCCGCTGAGGCTTCAGTTGCAGAAAGCCCAAATGTGTCTCTCACACGTCGTTCTCAAGCGTTGGGCATCTCTGTGAAATCGTACTCCATGAGTCATCATTGCATCCCGAAAAAATACGGTTTGGTACAGTTTATGGGCCGGCGGCGTCATTGGACCGTACTACTTCCGTGATGATCAAGACCGGCACGTTACTGTGAATGGTTTAATGATAACCGACTATTTTTGGCCCCAATTGGATGATATGATGGACTTGGAGGACATATGGCTCCAAAAGGTGGCACCACAGCCACACAGCGAATGTCAAAATCTATTTATTGGAAACCAACTTTGGAGAACGTGTTATTTCACGAAATGGTCCAGTCGCTTGGCCACATCGTCGTGCGATTTGACGCCGTTAGACTATTTCTTGTGGGATTACTTCAAGCCTATGATCTATGCCAATAAGGTAGCGACGATTGATGAACTTCGTACGAATATCGAACGTGAAATTGCAGCAGTATCGCCCGATTTATGCTTGAAAACATAATATTATTATTTATAATCGGAGTAATGAGGCAAAGCAAATAAAAAAAATTGCATACTTTCGGGATGTATTATGATATTTTGAAGTGCTGTACTTACCATATGAACGGTAAGAGATACCTACAATCTTATGCCGGCCTTATGCGGGCCTTACACAACACAATATTATTGTGCAATAATATTGTCGAAAAATATTGTGCGAAAAAGGGTCGCCCTTATACGGCTCAATATTACTGCGCAATATTTCTATGTCTCTTTGCTTTTTCTGTATCTGCTCGTTGTGGAAACGAAAAATATTGAGTAAAATTTCAGAAAATATTAAACTTTTTTAATATCACTCAATATACTGTGCACACCGAAAATATTGTGCAATACTGTCCTTACATGGTCGGTATTATTGCACAATACTGAGTATTGCGCAATAATATTGTGTCGTGTAAGGCCGGCATTACAAGACACAATATTATTGCGCAATACTCCGTATTGTGCAAAAATATTGACCGTGTAAGGACAGTATTGCACAATATTTTCGGTTTGTACCATTAATTGAGTGATATGTATTAAAAAAGTTTAATATTTTCTGAATTTTTACTCAAAGTTACAGAATAAGCGAAGAGACATAGAAATACCCTTTTTCGCACAAAGGGCATTATACACCCAGAGAAAAATCAACGCAAAACCAAAGAAAACCTTTTGATTTAACTATTTTTCGAAATGATTTAGCTTTGAAGATAGAAATTTTAAAATCAAAGCTGAAAGGAGAATACACTTAAATTACTTTCCCTTAAAAAAAACACGGTTGAATCAAAGCCGTTTATCTTCAATGTAAACCTAAAAAAAAAGTACATCCGACAGGATACAAACTATGTGTCCCTTAAGCTACCGATCCAGTACCTCAACCATCATGCTATCTCTCTCTTGTAAATTACATGTGTCTGTTGAAATATGAACCTTAAAATTCGCTATTATTTTTTTAATTTACGCTAAAAAGCTTTGAATGTAGGTGGATTTTACCTTGAAAATAAATGTTTGACAATTTTTGAGTGCATTTCGATTGCATTTTAAAAATTAGTACAAAACGATTTAAAAAAAGGTTAACCATATTTGATATCACATTTCATCAAATAATTTTCAACGTAAAATCAAAAATTTGTAAGGTAAGTTGTTACAACAAACAACATACAGTTAAATGTTTTACGTTGCATTTCTCTTTCAGTGTACACATACGCATTTATGTAAAATCAACTAAGCTATCAGATTGCAGGACATTATTCATTTCCAACACCTACTGTTTTGAAGATGTAAACGAAAAAAAAAGTTGTTTTGAACTTTGACCATTTTTTAACGGATCTAGCGGTCCTCAACAAAATCAGGATTCTTCTGAGTCAAACTATTTTTTTAATTTTTTTCCTTTCTTTGACATTTGTCTGTCTATTCTTACTGGGCTAAAATGATGAAACTTAAGAATCATTTTTCTACAATATCAAGATTGTTGGGCCCATCAATAGTAGATACTTATTAACTTTTTCCCCATAACTAATCCAGACCTGGTCAAAACAGAGAGGGTGCAGGAAGGCTTTATCGGATTAAAAAGATTTATATGAATTCATCTCGTTTAAGGTAGGATTTTGTCCTAACTTGGCTAAATGGGCAATTGCTGTAAGGAGGTTCAATTTTTTTCTTTCCGTTTTTTTTTCTTCTATTTTTGTTGGCTTCTAAAAAAATTTCTCCTACGTCCTTGGCCCTTTTATTTATTCTTTTTTTTTTTTTTGTATTTATATTTTGTTTTGTTTGTGTTTTTATTCGTTTAGTTTAGTTTTGTTTGTTTGTTTTTTTTTCTGAGTGCCTTTCCTATTTGTTTTCTTTTTTGGTTTATCCTGATGTCCGATTTGAAATCGGAATCGATATCAATTTATTTTTATTTTTATTTCATTTCTTAGAGACAATTTTTTGTTCGTAATCGTTTGGGTAAAGTACACGAGTAACAAACAAGAAGAGAACATTTTAAATTAATTTTGAAAAGTTTAAGAGTCCCAAATAAAAAAAAAAAAAAATTAAAGAGGAAGAAAGAGAGGAAACACCACATAAAAAGATTATTCCCAAATTAAGTGTGTTTTTTTTTCTGATGTATTTTGTTTGGGAAATGAATTGAAAATATTTTCACAAAAGATAACAAAACAAAAAAAAATAAAAATATTGAATTGAGAAATTGAAGTGGAAGTAAAATGTTTTTTTTTTTTTTGTTATTTTTATTTATCGATTTATATTTTGTCGGATAATTTTATTTAAAATACAATTTAATTGATCCTCAAGTTAAGTGTATTTGTAATATTTGTTGGATGTTTTAGAATACAGTTTAATCTAGTTTCAAGTTAAAAAATGAAATTAAAATACAAAAAAAAACTGAAGAACATATTCAGAATTATTTTTAATTAATGACAAATTTAAAGTAGGCAATTAATTTGATATTGGAAACAATGACAATGTTATTGTATCCGCTGGAAATTCTAAGATTTTAAACCAAAAGAAAAAAAAAATGATTTTGAATTGGAGATTCATACTTTGTATGTTTCATGTGAATGGGTGTGTAGTGTATTGCAATTCAAGTTGTTAAGTGATGAGTTTTTCAATAAAATAATTTTTGAACCTTAAATTCGGAAACAAAAAATTAGTTAATTTTTTTACAATTATTTTTTCTTTTACATTTTAAAAATTAAATACTTAAAAGCTTAAAATCACCCAAAACGTGTAGTTTATATTTATATGTTTTTCATTTTTGTGTCATCAAATAACTTTGTAAGAAGGTGGTGGAAGATGAAACGTATAAGCAAAAAAAGGGTTTTTCAAAAGTTTTTTTTTTTTAAATAAAACAAACACGGTTTTGGATATCAATGAAATTCTTTATTCCTGTGAAAGAACGTTCGATGGCATTATGTATGGAACTCGATTTCTTTTGCATGGCCACCACGGGCACGTTTGCAGAAGTATAGACGCCGAACCCAATTTTCGACGGTTTTCAAGCATAAATCGGCCGATACTGCTGCAATTTTACGTTCGATATTCGTACAAAGTTCATCAATCGTCGCGTCGCTGCCTTATTGGCATGGACCATAGACTTGAAGTAATCCCACAAGAAATACTCTAACGGAGTCAAATCGCACGACGAGGTGGCCAAGCGACTGGACCATTTCGTTAAATAACACGTTCTCCAAAGTTGGTTTCCAATAAATAGATTTTGACATTCGCTGTGTGGCTGTGGTGCCACCTTTTGGAGCCATATGTCTTCCAAGTCCATATCATCCAATTGGGGCCAAAAATAGTCGGTTATCATTAAACCATTCACAGTAACGTGCCGGTCTTGATCATCACGGAAGTAGTACGGTCCAATGACGCCTCCAGCCCATAAACTGCACCAAACCGTAATTTTTTCGGGATGCAATGATGACTCATGGAGTACGATTTCACAGAGATGCCCAACGCTTGAGAACGACGTGTGAGAGACACATTTGGGCTTTCTGCAACTGAAGCCTCAGCGGCAGCAATATTCTCGACACTACGGGCACTTCCTTTGTCTCACTGGCACGGGAACATTTTGTACTGTGCCTGTGGATTAAAATTTTTTCCACTAGACGCTCAGTTGTTGATCTGCTAGGAAGATTATGATGACCATAAATTGGACGTAGCGCTCTTAACGTTGAGGCCACTGACTCCGAATTTCGGTAGTAAATCAAAAAAAAGTATTCCAAAAACCTCTCTAGACAGTATTGAACAATACCTATCAGGAATTATACAGACAAAAGAACACACTGATTGAGTGTCGAAATACAGACCCAAATGTAACCAACTACTCCTAAACGTGACAATGTTCTTAAATTTAATAAACTCTGTCAGCCTTCAAGAGATATAATATTCATTAATCAAATTTAATAATTTAATTTTGTAATTTCACCACAAAACCCTTCTCTTTTAAATACACGATATTACCCATCATTAATGGAATATGTATGTTAATTATTAAATCCCATTATACAACCTACGTGTGTATTACAGATCTCCAAAATTAAATGATGTTGGTCCATCCAATGGCAATCCTCAATCTTCCATAACACACACATCCTTTTTTTTATTTTTTTAATATATTCAAAGTACAGTTTAAAAATCAACAAACAACAACAATAAAAAAAACTCAAATTATCTTAAAATTAATTTCTTTACACCTTCATTAAAATAATAAAAAAAAAAAGAAAAAATAATAAAATAATACTTTTTTTTTTTTCTTTCTTTACCAGAGAACAAGAGTCAGAGGCCTATCACATTTTATCACCTCATCTCATATTCCCCATACCTACATCTGACACTGCCGCCGCCAAAATGGTTCTACGCATTAATTTTTGGCTTTAACACGATCACAGGGAATTAATTATCGCCTGTTTCCTCGTCCTTACTTCACGTGGCAAAAAGGTTTGGCAATTAAAAATTGTAATCTTCCCCAGCGTATAATCGTGTTAAAAATCCAGATCCTTGTGACGCCTGCCGCCTGCCGCCTGACTCCCAACGAGCTGAACCGAACCGAGGCATATCATCACAGGATGTTATCACAATCAACAACGGCAACAATGCCACCCACACAACTGTGGTTGGCATTGACACAATTCTTGGCAAAAATCAATAACATTTTTTCTTCTTAAAGTAAAAGAAAATTTGAAGATGGAGTGAAGCAAGGCAGCATCTTCACACCCGTATTGTTTACTTTTTTGTGATATGTGATGTTTGATGCTCTGTTTCATCAGCTTTTAACAGATTGATAGTTTTGTTGTACCAACTCTGGAAAACTGCCCCTCTTCTTCTTCTTCTAAAATATGTGAAGTAAAAAAACTTGAAAATGTCCAGTATTTTGTAGTGGTTATGAAAAAAAGTAAAACAGATCCACAGTTAAATATCAACAACATCTTCTGATGTTGGAAGCTAATTGAAATATATCCACAACGCCCAACTTACACCCCCAGCCCTGGAGACTTTTCGCTATCCATCCCCCGAAAAAAGGGTTGAAAATTTAACATACTCATCCACATAAGGTGCCGCTTAATGCCTACGAGGGTGTTTTCGCGAAAATAAAACACACAACAACCCTTTGTGATATGATGTTGGGTTCTTCTACCGAACGCCCCCTCCCCTCCCCACCATCCATCTCATGTTTAATGGAAACAGTTTGTGCTCTGTTGCTGGCTGTGTGTGACTTTGATGAGGTCTATACTTCTCTCCTAGGGGTTTGTTTGTCCTGCTGTTCTTCGTCGTCCTCGTCGTCGTCTTCGTCGAAGAAGAAGAAGAAGAAGAATTCAAATCTACTAAGGCTATAGTTGTTGGGTCCTTAATTTCCTCCAAGCAGGCGAAGAGACAAAATAGATTCCCCCCCCCCCCCCCCATAGTCGTAGTGTATAGCCACAGTCCCATATCTCGTATGTTTGCATGTAAAAGTCCTCGAAATGAAATTGTTTTTGAAGGCCATTTGGAGCATTTAACTTTTTGATGATATCTCTTCAATGGCGGCGACGGCGGTAGCGACGGCGGGTTTTTGGGTTCACAAATGAAAAACTGATGAGGGTTTGTCGTTTTCGTTTACATCCGGCGCATTCGGGATTTAACTTTGATGTTACGATTTCGAGTTCTTGGCGAATGGTTCTTGTTTACGATTATTTGCAGCCCGTTTTGTGGTTGTTACGGTGTCGAGATGCCATTTTTGGAAACTTGGAAGAGGTGTTTTACGGCTACAGCAACGGTGGTGGCGGCACGGCAGTGTTGTGTGCTTAATTCCAAATGCGGATATGTTGTATCCTTTTCTATCTATCCTGGCAAATCTCTGGAAAATTGGTTATGCTCCAAAGAGACACACCATCATGGTGAATGGATGAATTTTATGTCACCCAAAACCCGATTGTGTCATGCAAGTGGAGGAGTATTAATTAGAGTCCCTTTATAAGGTGGGTAGTAGCATACCCTAATACCTTTGGAGTCTTCTATTTCTGTACGACCTAACCTTCATGTGATGTGTTTTTTGGGTATCTCTCTTCGTGCTTAATTGAATGTAATTAAATTTTATCCTTGTACTTGGGAGATGTGCGTTTTTGGATTTTTTTCGTTTTGTTCTTGTTTCTTGTGTGATGAAGAAAAAGGGAATAATAAATATTTCGGTGTGCTTCTATATGTAACATCATACACGCTAGCGGTTTTTCGTAGCCATGTTGATTACCCAACGGAGTTTAATGAAATGTGTCAGGCAGGTATGGAAGATGGGATTTTCGTGTTTGGTTATATTATCCTGGCATATAACTGTATCTTCATTTTCTACATACAAGACACGAAGTATATATCCTTCTTCTTCTTCTTCTTCTTTTACTTTGTCTTGTTCTTATTTTTGTATGGCTTCCATCTAACGTATACGAAGGCATACTTAATGAAGTGATAAAGGATGCGTAAGGAAAGTAGTAGATTTATACAAAAAGGGCATAATAAAGGGAAATATTAAATTGCCGTGCGCAGCACAAGTGAGTAGAGTAGTAAATTGTTCCGTTATCACAGTCTGTTTTTCGTGTACAAAGAAAATATCTCTCTATAACGTAACGGTGTGTTTGTGGTAAGGAGTATAGTAGGGTAGGTATCTTTTTCTATATGGTGGGGATTACGAGTGCCATGGCATAGAAGAGCATATGTCACGAAGACTTTATTAGTTTATCTTAAGGCAGGCAAAGCCTGTTTTTATTGCTGCTTACTAATTCCTTAGAAGTAGGTGAATAACACACATATTTACGGTGTGTAAGTTGATACTTTTACCCAGGAAAGAAAAAAAAAAATAGATATAATAAACACCAACTGAAATTAAGTCAAGGAGTTTTTGGTATGTTTGAAGATTGAAGAAGGTTTAAAGGCATGTCTTCAAAGGAAGAGGGACATTTCGTTCACTTACTTAAATTAAAGCTGAATTTTTGGGTACTATTTTCGACAGCTTGGAGCTACTTCTCTGCAAATTGCATTTGCACACATGAAGATAGAAGAACACTAAAGCAATAAGTGTAGAGCTTTTGCAATGTCAGCAAATAAAATACAATAATCCGCATAAAGGCAGAATTCCACTATTTGAGTCTTATAAAGATGCATTCTTCTGATAGGTTGTTCTTGGCGTAATGATTTCTACGAAGGACTATCACGCCAGAGATAAGGGTTCGATTCCTAGCCTATGCTGCCCTTTTTTTTGAGAGTAATGCCTCTTAATACTTGATAGTAGTTCACAAAACTTCAAACAGTTGTGCTTGTCCCAACTAGCCGTTAGGTCCTCCACCATTCCTTCTAACTATACTCAGTGGCGTATTGAGAGAAGGCTTAGGGGACTCAAAGAGTTTCATCGAAATTCAACAAAATTGTTTGCTTTGTTCCTGGGAATTCGACCAGCCAGCAGTACCGTTTGCTCACAAATGGATTCGAGATGGTTCGCTTATAAAATTGTAATTTTGTTGTTTCTTGTCGGATTTTAAAAATTGAGGTGTCTAAATTTTGCTGAAACGTTAAGCTTAAACATAATGTAATTTTTATATACATTTACTTATAAAAATAATGAGTAAAAAGTGATGAAGAGCAAAATCAATTTTGTTTTCTCATTCTGTTTGCAAAATGGTATTAAATGTTTTTGAATTTCATAAAACATTGTACTACAATATTGTTAGTAAAATTGTTCTAATAGGCAAGAAACATTTTGAAAAATATAAATGCATATTTACAGATTTTAGAGAGAAAATAAAATAAAAAATAAAAAAAAACACATAAAAAGTTGATTGAATTGGATATTAAAATCTGTAACTTGAGTTTTAGTTGCAGATTTTTTTTATAAATTGAACAAATTCCATTAAAAAAAATGTTTGACAATAATTCTGCAAAAATATATGAAAATTATTTTACAAAACATTGCCACAGAGGTCGTTAAGTGAAAATATATTCTTAATGAATGCGTAAAAATTACGAAATTTAATAAAAAAATTGATAATTTGGATAATATTTTTAGCTCAATTTCAAGATGTGTCTGTTTTCTTAAACAATTTTATACAAAGTTTATTGATTAAATTAAAAACAAAGACTGTTAATGATATATTACAGAAAAAATATCGAACAAAATGCACTTTTTATGCTTCTTTGACCATTTGTACCATTCATAACAGCTGTCTATGCCTACTTAAATACTTTTAAATTCCTATAAAACTACTTCTTAATTTTTAACAATTATTTTGATATAAATTTTATTTCAATACGATACTCACAAGCTTCGCAATATCATTAAATAATATTAAAAAATTAATAGTATTCGATTTCTCATATAAATCTGCCTGAAAAAAAAAATCAAATATACTTTTCTCGTAAACAAAATAAATTTTAATTTTAGTTAAACTTTATTGATTTTTTAGTTGAGGTATCAATTGAAAGATTGAAGTCTCAGTAAAAATACAAAAATAAAATCCTACACAATTTTTTCTAAAATGGTGTAAATATAGGCTCCACAAGGGAAAAGTTACCAATTTTCACATTATGTACCGTAATTTTTACATTTTTCTAATTTATTATTACTTTTTTATATTTTATTAGCGGTCATTTTAAAGTATCAGGCATTAATTTGGGTCAGCTACAAGTTTCAAAAAGACAATTTGAAATTGGCCCAAAGCGAAAATAAACCAAATTACAGGGGTTTGGTCGATAAAATATCAATTGTATGAAAAACATGAATTAATTTAAAAAAAAAGCACATTGTGTTTCCTTGGTAAAATTTCCCTTCTAGAACTTTTTACTAAATTTCTAAAATAATTTTACATGTCTAAGAAATCTGTCCAAAAATAAATAATGATAGGAAGTATAACTTCTGGCGCGCGTACATTGGTACAACCCCCCTTTTTTTCTATGATTGCTATACCTTGGGTATTTACCAAAAAATAGTATAGTATATACCTGCTCATTCTGTTTATTTTTCGCTCTTCATATCGATCATTTTTAGCGTCATGCCGCTCATTTTTGCGTTTCATTCGATTCAATTCCAGAATCATTTAACAAACTAAAAAAATTCCAATTTGTTTTATTTCTGATGAATTGCTTTTCATAAAGATTAAATTGAACCTTATGCCTTATTAAAACCTTTCAAAACACCCCAAATGGCACTTTGATTTTGTATCAGTTTGCTCTTATCTTAACCATAAGCTTCTGTGGTCCAAGAAAAGTATATATCTTACCATAAAACAAAAGCAAAATTGCATTTTGACTCCAATTTCCCTGTAATTCCACTTAAAATCCATTGAAATCTTCCACTCAGACGATGATAATCGAAAACTGTCAAAAAACAATCTTCTTCTCTATGTCTTCTAGATACACTTTACAGTTTTATTATAAAACATGAGAGCTATATACAGGACACCCTTATACTCACATAGAAATATATTGATCCGCAATAAGAGTAATCGCATTGCAGTAATACTCGACACACTTTTCTCATCATCTATATAAAACTTCAATCTTCAAAAAAAAAAAACTTGGTTCGTAATACAAATAACAAGGAGAACAACCCATCATCTTGCGGCTTAACACTTGTCTAACATAAAATCCCAAAACAAACTTACAAGATGCACACGAAAAATCCTTGAAAATTCAGATTATCCCCAAAGTAAAATGCGATAAAAGTCCTTTTTTTTTCTTGAAAAACCCGCAAAACACTCATATATACCATATAAACCTTGAATGTATGAATGTAGAGCCCGGAAATGGAGAAGCTATACAGCCTTTGCCATAGCATAAGCTCAGGCATCAGCTATCAGCATGCCTGCTTGCCTGCCTCTGCCTCTGCCAGCAGCCAAACCAGCATGTTTTACAATTTCTAGGAATTTAATAAACTTTCTTGGGGATTTGTTCTTCTCAAAAATGTACTCCTTATACAAATACATCCACAACTTTTGTCGTATAGTCGTGTATACACATTTCGATGAAGTGTCCTTCAAGGATCCTCGTAACACAACCACTATGGGATTGAAACACCCCTCTCTCGCCATATCAGCCAGTACTCTGTTCACCAGCAACCACAGAAATTTCGTTTCTCCCCTTTTGGTAGATTGTTGGTGGGGGGGGGGGGGCGAGGGGGGTATACGTTTGTACTTATTTTTTATTAACTCTTAACCATGTTAGAACATCCTTTAATATGCAGCCAATGTAATCCTGGAATTGTTACTCTCGTTCTCGTCCTCGAGTATGGAGGAGCATCAGCATCACGCAGCTGGCGGTCGGTCGGCGGCAGCGGTGATGGTGAGGTTTTTAAACTCTCAGCCAGGTAGCATGTTGCAAGTGTGTAGATGCTTCAGTTCTTATCTGGGGCTGCACTCGACTGGCTTTTTGGCAAAAGTCCAAGGATAGGTATAGACAGAGAGAGAAGAGGTGAAAAATCCCATCTACCTAGCCAACTATATGAACTGAGTCCCGAAGTCATATGGACCAACACTTTATAGAAGAGAATGTGCGGGGACCCAGAGTGTGTGTCACCCTACAACATTGCAACTACTCTTTGGTGCTGTGCAGTGCTGTGCTAGAGGGGCGACCAACCAACCGACAAGGAACGAACGAACGACCAACTGCCACATTGCAGCGACTTATGAGTTGGAAAGAGCTTGCTCGGGGCACACACTGTGAGTTTTTAAGTTTTAACCTTTTGTGCGGTAACTTTTTACTTAGGGGAGGTCGTAGCCTGGCTTTGGGAGAGTTGGTCAGCATTACCCAGAGGCGAGCCAGGTAAATCCGCAACAACTGCTGGACCATGATGCGCAATGGGCTGTGACAGTATGACGTTGGTTGGTTAGTGGGGTCGGCCCGTCGCGTCGGTCGGTCGGTCGCTTGGTTGGTTGCTTCAAAAGGATACTCGTGTCATTCTGAGAGTGAATTTTCAATTTTAAAGAAGGACTTAGTGCAGCTTTTGGAAAATTTCGTTTTAATTTCTTTTTAGTAATGTCACTTCTCTCTAACCATAGTTTATTTTGTTGGGTTAGCACATGTCCGTATAAAGTTCAGTTACAAAGGGATCACTCCACTCTACTGTATGACACATCATTGCAATAGAAATTTAATCCTTTGGTTTTCTGAATTTGACACATGTGGGGACTCTGAGACGCATATGCTGCACATGAATCATTTCAATGGTTAAATTGAGTGATGACAAAATTGGTTAAAAGTTTTCAGTTCACCTTTGCTACCTGCAGTACGAAGTGAGCATAACTAATTTTTAATATTTAAAAGCTGGAAATGATGGAATAACAACTGCCGAGGAGGTTGAAAACTTTATGTTTCAAACTAAGACCAATAACCACTGTTAGGGGGAAGACTTCATTTATCTTTTGATTCCACACTCAGCAACACTATTAAATAGAACTGGCAGAATAAGGACTCTGTAGAGTAAAAAGTTTTGAACCTATTTTTTTTTTTTGTTTCAAACCGAAGTATTAGCGGATTTCAGAAAAATGTTTCGACAGATATCCATTCCGGTGTAATTGTTGGAGGTGATATTGACTATGGGGTGATTGAATTCGTGGACTACGTCCAAATTTCTGCTATTACTTTTAGTTACAGTAAAATTTAAAATTATTTAAGTAGACATGGTCAGATGTTATGAATGGTACAAATGGTCAAAAGAGCATAAAAAGTGCAATTTGTTTGATGTTTTTTTCTGTAATATATCATTTACAGTTTTTGTTTTTAATTTTATCCAAAAACATTGTATGGCATTGCTTAGGAGAACAGATACATCTTTAAAATGAACTAAAAATAAATTCAAAATTATAAAATTTTTCATTAAATTTTGTAATTTTTACGCATTCATTAAGAATATATTTTCACTTAACGACCTCTGTGGCAATGTTTTGTAAAATAATTTTCATATATTTTTATGCAGAATTATTGTCCAACATATTTTTTAATGGAATGTGTTAAATTTTTAAAAAATTCTGAAACAAAAACTCAAGTTACAGATTTTAATATCCAATTCAATCAACTTTTTATGTGTTTTTTTTTTACTTTTATTTTATTTTCCCTCTAAAATCTGTAAATATGTATTTATATTATTCAAAATGTTTCTTGCCTATCAAGAACAATTTTACTAACAATATTGTAGTACATTGTTTTTATCTAATACCATTTTGCAAACAGAATGAGAAAACAAAATTGATTTTCCTCTTCATCACTTTTTACTCATTAAATGTTTAAATAAATGTATAAAAAAAATTACAATATATTTTAGCTTAATATTTCAGCAAAATTTAGACACCTCAATTTTTAAAATCCGACAAGAAACAACAAAATTACAATTTTATAAGCGAACCATCTCGAATCCATTTGTGAGCCAACGGTACCGTTCTCTACTGCTGGCTGGCCGAGTTCCGACGAACAAAGCAAACAATTTTGTTGAATTTCGATGTAACTCTTTTCAAGTTTGTGAAGCTTGGGGAAATAGTAATTAAGCACCGCGTAAGAAGAAAACTTTTTTTTACCGTTATCTCGGCTCACAGACTACAGAAAAATGTAAAGTTTAGTACAAAAATTAATGCGCCTAATATCTAATGGCGGTGTAAGTTTCAAGTTTGAAAATGTAAAAATAAAAACGATAAAAATAAAATAACGTTGGAAACGGTCAAAAAACTTGGACTGAAAAATTTTGTTTTTACTGTTAATCATTGGAAAAAAATGTTTAAAAATCTAATTTCTTCACACATGTATGCATAACACATAAGTCTAAAAATTATTTTGACAAAATATTTTTGCAGTTATTCCCTAATTTTTAAAATCAATGAAACCACCCACATAATCATTCAAAAACTTATGTGTTTCTTAAAGCTAAAAAAACCGTTTTATATTTTATATGAAATCCGTATCAGACGCCTATTTTTTTTATTATTTTTCAATGTGCTTGATTAGTTTTTCAAAAAATTATCAACTTTATCCATAATGACATCTTTTTCAAATGTGTTAAAAAAATATTTCATATTGAAAAATAATTATTAACTTCAAAAGTTGAATTTTTAGAATTTTTTTCTTAATCAAAACTCATCATTATTTCAATTTATCTATTCAATTTAATTTATTTTGTAATTCTAACCCTTATACTTTTTGAGATGTACAAAAAGTTTTTTTTTCTTTTACCCCATTTTACCCTAACTTGCCGGTGGAATTTAGAAAAAAAAACCGCCGTATCAAAACTTTACATTATACTACCTAAATTTTGGTGTATTTAATTTTTTCCTATCAATTATATTGTAGAAAATGAAGCGGTCAGAATATCAAAAAAAAACGAACCCAGTATAAAATGTTTACGTATTTTTTCTTTTAACATACTTATAGTGTCTTTCTGAAAAAAAACCGGTAATAAAGGGTTGAAAAAATCTATGTGTTATTACTGGTTGAATATTTTTATAAACACCGGCAAAGAAGTATAACTTCAAGAAGTATAACTTCAAAACAGGTGGACGTGCCCCAACTGCCGATGTGTAACAAAATATATTGTTGACCTTATAAAGATATTCCAAAAGTTTTTAAGTTTCTCACTACTGGTAGTTATAATTCAGCACACAATGCAAGAAATGACTCTTCGACTTAGAGTTTGCTAAAAATGTGTACAGAATCCATTGAATGGATGAATATTAATGATGAATTTCCATGAAGCTTTGAATTTTTGACTTCTAACACATCATTATTCTGTATCGGTTTTTCGTCCAATTTAACCTAAAGAATTCTTTCAATCTTTCACTTCAAAATAACTAAATTTCTTCAAATGGATTACGAAACATCATTAAAGACCAAAACCGTCTTTCCAGTTTGAAAAAAACTCACGTTATTAAAAAAAAAAAAAAAAGAGAAGAGATTTGAAAATCTAAAAATTAATTTGTCTCACAATTTCCTCATCAGAGTCCCCTTAATTCCCTGTTTCATGCCAAACTAAATCAAATCATATTCTTCAAGTATCACCTTACGGATCGAAACACGCGGAAATGGAAATGATTCCATTTATATCGCCCTCTCCGTGACTCAATGACAACAAAAAAATAGAAATGAACAAAAAAAAAAAATGAAGAAGAAAAAAAACTGCTACAACCCTTAGCTATGTTTTTTAAATTGAAAAAATTAAGGATGGATATGTGAAGGGTATAAAAAAATTGCTCTCCTCTCATACGTGTTGCCATACAAACAACACACTACGGTGTCACCATTCATATGTCTGACCCTCCGCATACACTCATCCCATATGCGGATGGTGTGGTGGTAAATACCAAATTTACACAAGTGAAAAAGGGATAAAAAATGTTATAAATCCATCAGATACAATATTTCAAATTTGTTTGGAATTTACACACATCCAAAGAGATTCAGTCGTCGTCGTTGTCGTGTCATGTCATAGGACGTACGAGTATAATATGTTCGGAGCAGCAGGATTCATCAGGAGTGGGACCTGGGAAGCAACTTCAACATCATGCCTTGCCGAGTGTTACCCAAAGTATAAGACAGCTTCGCATTCAATTTCAAATTGTGTGTCGTCCTTGCAATATATATGGGAGGGGGAGGGTGTAAAGTAGATATGGCACAGGATTTACCAGGAAGAAAAACAAATACCAGCAGAAAAAAAAAATGAAATGAAAAGGTAGAAAACGATGATGGTGTTTGGAGCTTTCCATTTCACGCCTTTCTGAGTATGTCGTCCTTGGCTGGCGTGTCATTTCATTAGACACGGTTGTGTCGCCCCCGTTACACCTGTCAACGTGTCGGAGATGCCTTTTTCTGTCAGGGAATTAAACCTTAATAAGCGGTGTGTGGGTAAATATAGGTAAAAGTCCTGCCTCACAAATATTTTTTTTTTCGTTTTTTCGTTATTTTTTTGATAATTTCAAGACAGCAGAAGGTGCCACGGCGGCGGCGGCGGCGGCAGCGGTGGCGATTGTCGTTTCCAGGTGCAAAGATTCTATTTAATGAAATTGTCAAGGTGAATGTGCTAAATCTGTGTGTTTGCTGATCCGTGATGGCAGTGTCTCGCTTCACAAACCACAACCTTTAATCCTTAAAATCAAAAAAGCTGGCAAAGGAGCAGCTAATTAGGTTGATTTCAGATAAAAAAAAAAAAAACGTTGTTGGTTATGGTTTCCCGGGGTGAACAACAAGAGAGAGTCCATTATTGTGTTAAGAGATCGTAGTCGTGTCTGTTGTTGGCTGAGTTTAATTATGAATTTCGTGGATTTTTTTCACTCTATATAGCCTTCTGCTGCCTGCCTTTCGGGCACATTCTGACCTTCCTTTTCGATTTTATTTTATTTTATTTTTTTTTTCTCTCTTTTGAAGATAAAATTTGAGTTTATGCTACCGATTCGTTTGCTCAGTGTTGCATATGATTTGAAATACATATTTTTATGTTTATATCCTTTTTTTTGGCAAGGACTTTTCCTACATTATAAGGGCTTTTCTTATATTATGTAGAGACACAGTGACGGTTCATTGAATTTAACTCTTGGTGTGTCTTGGATCATCAAAATGTTATCGTTAAGCAAGAATAAAAGGAGAGTCAGAGGTGGGTTGTGGGTTGAGGGATGAAGAAGCTGAGGGTGTGTGTTATATGTAAATTGGAGACATGTTTGCACTTTTATGATGGAATTTCACGTAAGGAGCCATTAATGTGCTTACAGAACATTGTAGATTTTATATTGCTTTATTTTGTGTTAACAGGGTGTTTTCGACCTTCAGCTGAATTCTGATTCTCGTGAAAATAAAGCCATTTCAGTGAGAAGTTTCACTGGTTATTTGATTGAAAGGTAGATACTGAGAAATCTCTAATTGGTTTTTCTTTACTTGATGCACTTATGAATTCTTGTGAAAACCAATTCTGCAAATACAAATAACAGTTATCCAATAATTGCAATTATTTTTTTCTTTGAATGTAATGCTATAGACCTTTTGTTTGTGCCAGAGCGAGGTGTCGTTATCAAGCTTTTACTACCTTTTTACCTCCGATATATATTGAATGTACTACATAATGTACTACGAGTAAAAAAGCAAGAATGACATTGCAGTAATAGAGAATGCGAAAAAAGTAGTTTCGACAAATCCGTTTATCAA
The DNA here is from genome assembly GCA_948107695.1 of Meliscaeva auricollis. Classification (NCBI taxonomy): domain Eukaryota; kingdom Metazoa; phylum Arthropoda; class Insecta; order Diptera; family Syrphidae; genus Meliscaeva; species Meliscaeva auricollis. The sequence continues at coordinate 80,205,485 of OX403618.1, forward strand.
AGCCTTCACTGATTGACCGATGTACGCTTAACTTGGTATAAACGACGTTTTTTTGTCACAGTTTAGAGGAATTTTTGAACTGAAATTTTCGTTGCAGCAAATGATTTCGATTCGAAATTATGGTTATGTAAGTAATTATGTAATAATTATTGAAATTTAAATTTGTTTTCTTTAATTTCATGTATTTTTTCATTGAATCAGTCATTTTATACAATCTAAGCAAAAATTCATAGAATCCATTATGTTTTCCATTATTTCAAACAATTATTCTAGGAATAGTTTTCTTTTTTTTTTAATGAAACACGTTATTAATTTTATGAAACTTTTCTTATGTTTGTATTTCCAATTTTAAGAAACGAAAGACTCGTTAAAAATATTTTTCCATAATTGCAATGAATCACCTGAATTAGAAATTATTTTCAAGAATATGGTACACCTGAGAACTAAAATGAAAGAAAAGATATTTTGTTTCTAGAAAAAACAATAAATTTTGTTAAATTCATTACTTACCCAGATAAATCTTTTCAGAAAATGTGCCTTTACTTACATATGTTAGGTATATTTCAGCAAAAACTAAATGTAAACTACAAACTTATAGAAAAAATCTAATTACGCTGGCGCTGTTTGAGCTGTACCCAAACCAATGCCAATCCAGTTTTCAGAAGACAAAAGATGAAAAATTATTAGCAGGATATGGGTGTTGGGAAAATTTATTTTAAATTTTTCATGAAAGAGAAAAAATAATTGCCTACCGATGGGGTTAAAATTGGGGTAGGTATAGAAAATTGTGGTTCCATACGATAACTTCCAAAATCAGGCGTTTTATGAAAACAAAATTTACTAAAAAATTTTAGAAGGTAAAAAAAACTTGCATGCAAGTGTCCGCCCGACTTTTGATTATAGCAAAAGTGGTAATTGCAATCGTTTGTGCATCGTTTGTACACGTTTGTACAACTTTTAAATTTATTTATATTTCTTTCAAATTTATTTATATTTCTACACTCACCGTTTTTTAAATATAGCCACTTCAAAAAATTAAGTGGCAGTTAGCCGCCCGACCTCAAAACTTTCCAAAACTGAATACCCCATCTGATAGATAATCGTTTTTACAATTGTATTCCAAAATATTTTCGTTTCTTCACCTCCCAGTAAATTTTACACAAATAAATTTTTTTTTTTAATTTCCAAAAAAAAGAATTCAAAAATGTCCCATCGTTTGTACATTTTTCATATTGATCATTCATGGTACTAACTTTTGTATTTTATTTTATTTTCTATTTTTTAAATAATTATTCAAAACTAATGCATTGCATAAAGTATGCAGATGGCCGCTCGACCTTGGAAATTCCTTGAAAATTCCAAAAACTGAAAACGCCATCTGAAATACAATCGTTCGTACAATTGATTTCCAAAATATTTGCATTTCTTCACCTCCTAGTAATTTTTTGCACAATTTTTTTCTTTTTTAATTTTCAAAAAAAAAAAACGAAAAATGTCCCATCGTTTGTACATTTAATATAGTGATCATCGATGGTACTAAGTTCTGCATTTTCATTTTGTTTCTAATTTTAATTATTTTTTCAAAACTGTCGATTATTATCTATCAGATGGCTTTTTCAGTTTTTGAAAGTTACGAGGTCGGGTGGCTAACCACTTTATTTTTGAAGTGGCTATATTTAAAAAACAGTGAGTGTAGATATAAATCTAAAAGTTGTACAAACATGTACAAACGATTGCAATTACCACTTTTGCTAAAATCGAAAGTCGGGCGGTCACCTACCTGCACTCGTGAAAAAGCCTTCAAATTTTGTTAAGATATTTTATGTAACCTCAAAAATATTGGAAAAATGCCATAAAACCAATTTTATTGTTACTTTTACAAAAAAATGTCTTATTTTGATAAAACTTCGATAAAATTTACTTTTTTGCAATTTTTTTGTAATAAAAAAATTATCATTTCATCATATTTGAATTTTGAACTTCCAAAAAACAGTGTTTTTGTGATGTATTGGGTAAAAATAGATTTCAATTTTAGAAACTAGACCAGTTATCAGTTCTCAAATGTCTATTTCAGTGCAGCAAATTGAAAATTTTCATGTCTTCCATTATTTTAAAGTCGTTTTCACTAATGTTTTACTTGTATGCATTGTGGTACGAGTATCTCCTTCTAAATCCTTCCATCCACAACTATCTTAATTACATTAAGGATGAGACTATCCTCTTTAGTGCGTGCAATTATGAAAAAAAAAGTAATTCATTAAGTGCGAAGTAAATTTACCGCATGCTGGATGAGATTATCTCTTCCACAACTTATTACTATACTTAAATGGAATGCAGAATTTTCAAATGCTCTCTCAGAGTACAATCATCAAAAGGAAGGAAACCCTTATTTTAATTTTCAAAAGTTGAACACCCTTTACAAAAGTTCTTCAAAAACAGAAATCCAGTTATTCTGCATTAAAGATTTCCTAGAATGCATAATATTTCCCATCATATAAAACTTGTTGAAATGCTTTGCATATCTTCAGGCAAAAAGAGTGCACTCTTTTTCCTTTGGCAACTGAAAAAAAAAAAAACGAAAGAAAACTTAACAGAAACAGGACGTTCAAATGAAGTAAAACAAAACACAAAAAAAGAAAATCAACATCCTTCAGGCTAAACGTTGACTTGGAAATTGTATTTTAGTGTTTAGTGTCGGGTCGGTTCGAGACTCGAGAGTGAATTTATTCATAAGGCGGTACATGTGTGGATTTTCATTTTCATTTTTTTTTTTTTTTTTTCAATTCATTTTCTTGTTGTTTTTGAACAATATCCTAAGTGAAAATGGAGTTTTCATGTAGAATATTTCTGTACTTTACTTTTTATTTATGTGGAAAGGAATTTGACACAAATATTATGCAAGTCTGGATTTGTGTGGGATTCTTTTCTCTGTGATGTGTTGGTTTCCCGTATATAGGGAATACATTTACTTTTTTTTGTTTCTCTTTCGAAGAATTAACAAGTCATATAATAGAGTGCTTTATGCTGACCTGAATATTAAGAGATTATCTTGATTTTGATGGGCAGATAAGATAAGATTCTTGGTTTGGTTTTGGTTTTGTAAAAGAGAATTATTATTAGGAAATGGATTTCAAATACATAAAACATTTTTATGGCATTTAATACGTTTTACTGAGAAATTCTTTGTGAAGAGAACCCAAGAAAAGGGATGCAACTGCCAGACATATTATTCTTTAAGCTCAAAGCTTTCGAATTAAAGCAACCAAAAGAACAAAGAACAAATAAAGTGTGGATTGCTGTAAAACAAGATCATTACGAAACAATTATTGTTATGTTAAAAACGAAGTAAGTATAGTTCTCGTTCAATGGAGCCACTTATTTCCCATTTGATACACTTTTGAAGTATTCAGATAGTTAAAATTAGTTTTTCGCAGGGTCATGAGTTTTTCAGCTTCAAGATTAATAGCTAGGATAAAATTTCCATCCCGAATTTATATGTTGAAGTTTTATTTTTTCGACTGCCTTACCAAAAGTTCCTTCTTTTAAAATCTTAATGCTATACCAGAGGGTACGAGATACAGAAATAATCCTCATCCGTTGAGTGACCAAGTTGAAAGTGATCTCCAAGGGCTTCAGGTGTGAAATTATAGACGCTTGGTTGCAGTGTTGCAGCTGAAAAAATAAATCAAAAAATGGCCCCAGCAAAAACAAGGGGCCCACCATACAATTCCGTTTAAGAACAGATAAAACAAAAATTTAACATTTTTTCGTGAAATTAAACATAAACCATTCATTAAAAAATATCGAGTTTTTTTTAGAATATTCTTTTGATATTCGCATAAGTTTTAAATTTGCCACCTAATTTTTGAGAATTTTCTTACCCCCAAATTATTGACTATATTCAACTCTGGTTTCTGATTTTTAGAGAATATGCAACTTTTGAGCTTTAAAAAAACTAGTTTTGAAATAATATGGCCGTTAGTTTTTTATTAAAATAAAGGACTAATGTCATAGAATTACGAGTTTATTTTTGCTTGGATGAAAAAGGGACAATTTTGTTTTTTTTTTATTAAGCGGAAGTTTGGGGTCCCGAGCTTAAAAAAGGGGCTATTTTACCCCTAAGAGAGTCAAACGGCAACGCTGCTTGGTTGGATATTGAGCTGGACTATAGAACATACTTTTGTTGGTTTTGAGAGATTCGTCAGTGGCAATTAGTTGTCCCGGTAACAGTATACTGTATGGTCTCAAGTTTTGCCACACATTTTTGGAGCGACTATATAGCTCAGTGACTGTTACTGTCAACTATTTCTGTGGGGTTTTAAGTCTGCAGAAATGGAGGGGAGCTTCATATTTCTACAGATTATTAACGGTAATTTTCCATGTTCTCTTGGAGTTTTTTCAGTTTTACTAAAAGTAAGTAGCCTTTCCACCCTATTGTACATTGTAGTTTTCTACAGAGTTGTATAGTTGATGACTATTTACTTCTTCAGATTTAGAAAGAAGATCTCTTTTTCTTAATTTCTTATGCAATTTCCAGCCCCAGTTCCTTCCTTCGGGAATCTCCATCTAAAGTGAAGTTTGAAGTACCATTGCAAGTTTGGACAGGTTCTCTCCAAAAATGCAAATACGCATGCGAGTCCTTGCGTTTGTGGTCTCTTTTGTGTTGAAAAACCGCAAGGAGGAATTCACAGGAATATCTCTTTTAGACTTGAGAAGATTCAATAGAGAACAAGTGCACAAAATTGTTTTTCAGTGTAGGTCACTAGGCCGTGGACTAAAACGAAACGGTTCGCTACTGATCTTGGAACTTTTGCACATTGTGGGTAGACCCTAAAATTAGTGTTTCAAAAAATTGCCAAGGCATCCCTGAGTTGGGTTCTTGGTATTAAAATAAAGTTTCGGTTGATTTCGACAACTTTTCGACTGACAAAAAATCATGTATATTTTTTAAGATTATGCCCAAAAATTTGAAAAAGTATCTGTTGGCACCCCTAAAAGTTGCCGATATCAAGCGACTCAAAAGTACCATGACAATTTTTCGAAATTTTAATGAATTCTTAGGTCAAAATCGTAAAAAAATTCAACACAAAATTGTACTTAGGTACAAAGAACACAATAAGGGGGTGTACCATTAGATTTTCCGAAGCTTAGATTTTAAGAAGCACCCTAATGGGTATTGCAGAGAGCTATTGTATTAGTCTTGGGGTATCAAAAACTGTTCCACTGTACGTACAAGTTATTTCCCGTCTAATTTTCGTTTCATACTGGGGAGGGGTGGTGGTGGTAATTTGGTGTGGTCCGTCAACTTGTCATAAAAGAAAATTTCCCCCTATCATAAATAAATATAATTTATTTATTCATGACTTCAGTTATATTTCTAACAAAATTTGAAAACTGCCTTCTTGCTATTGTGAAGGTTTAACAGCTTTGTTTCATTTATTTGTCCATAAAATTATCTCACAAACCTTAAATATATGAATCGCCTTTGAACTACTTATCCCTTAATATCTCAACTCTGCACGCAAAAATGTCTGATGAATTGCAAAAGTCCAAACTCATACTATAATCTCCTTTTCACCCCTACCTACTTACAACAACAAAAAAAAACATAAAAAAATAAAACTGTCCAATGGTAAAATTTTCGATTCGTTATGGTCACATAATTCCTTATTAGATTCTTTTCTCAAGAACTGCCAACATATTTATGACAATCATCATCTTGATTCAAAATAAGAATATATAAGAATTCTTATGCTCCATAAACCCCCATATTCACTCTGATCCTTGTTTGAACATTCCCCCCCACTACCAGAACTAATCAATTTATTGTATACAGTTCTTCAGATTGTCCATTCGCCGAATGCATATAAAAGGAAGACGAGTACGAAATTTGCCCATAAAAAAAGGATAGAAAACAATCTATCATCATTCGAAAACGTGCATGAGTAGGCAAAAGTCCTTCAACAACGAAAATTCACAAAAACTTTCACTAACCCCCCCCCCCCCTTCTGGACCCTCATTCCCTTAACAAAGAACACAAGTATAAATACAACAACAACAACGTTGCCAACTTATCAACTTAGTATCGCTTAATACTCCGCTGAGTCCTTTGCAAAAACGAAAAGAAAAATGTATATTCTGTTTTTATAGTAACCTTCCTTGTCCTCATTCCCAAATTATTTCATCCTTCTCCCCGTCATATCGTTTGGACGAAGAAAAAATATAAGGAAACTCACTGTACGTGCCTAAAACGGGAATTCTTACGTTTTATCAATATGATCCTTCGGTTACGTGATTTGAAAGATTTCCCTCTCTCGTCCTGATGATGCCCTATACCCTTCTGGTCCATCAAGGACTTGAAATAATAACAAAAAAAAAAAAAAAGTTCATGTGTATACAATGGAGGGGGTTGAGAGAAGTCAGAATAACAATTGAGAAGGGTGGGTGTCCTTTCGATCTTCCAGCAATTTCCTTTATTTCACATCCTGTTCAATATTTTTGTGTTTTTTTTTTTTTTTTTTTTTTATTATATCAATTGAAATCCTGTATAGGATGCTTATAACCCGAAGAAGGGTGAAAAAAGTTTTCCAATAAAATACCCATCGACTAACGGTGAACGGTCGTCCTCGTGTTGGAGTATGCGAGTTTGAGAGAGTCCTTTAGTTTTGGCTAGCCTCATTTCAATGGACGTTTCAAGGACCCATAATAAAAACTTACATTATTCTGAGGTGTGAGTGTTTGTGTGTGTGAGTGAGTGAGTGAGTGCATAACCACCATCCTACAACTATCATATCGTCCTCCTTGTCATCGTCGTCGTCGCCATAGTTAGTCGATAAAAATTCAATTTTCCTGAAACTCATGGAGGCTCGAAGGATCTTCCGGTTGCATTGGAATTCAAAGGTTGTTCGTATGGAAAAGTTGCTTAACTCTTTTTTTCTTTTTTTTTCTGCTATCCCCTCTTTCAGATGGCGTTAAATTTGCATAACTCATGCATACATGTCCCGATTGGGTATAATATAACTCATACAGAACACAAACATAGGTAGGTGTACAGTACATATTGCCATCTACTTTTAAACGCAATCGAAAGAGAGTAAGAGGGAGAGAGGGGAGAATAGATACGTAACGTAGGTATATCCTTATCCACCCACAATTGGCGTCAATTTAAATCCTTTGGTATGCAAGTCCTGCACGAACTGCAGATTTGCATTTTTAATTACAATTCAGGACGAAGGAGCACGACCTGTATATTGGTAGTCAAGTGCATATACACAAACTCAACACACATCCACCCACCCACCTACACACTCACACACACATTTATCTCTAGCTAGATAGTGAAAAACTTCATGCACATTTATAGTGAATGTGCGAGCTCATTTCGAAAGTGATTAATGTGACACCTGACAACTGTTCCCAAAAGGATTACAGAGAATTGCGGAGACGCTAACTGGTTCTGGTACCAACATACATACATACATAAATGCGATATGCGAATTCATTTTGAAAAAGCTGCTATATAGGAGTTTTCTAACAACCAAACCGTAACAATATGAGTAGCTTTTCCGGTTCATTGGAAATAATGTTATGACTGCAATTGAGGTGGAATTGAGTCCTTATCGGAGTTGGTTATAAAAGTTTGAGGTGATATTATAGTTGGAGTGAATCTGAATATTTGAATTGTATAAAGGAGAATAATGGTTGAAAAGTTTTTCTATTGTTTTTTCTCGTTTTTTTTGTTTTCTTTTTTTGTAATTTTATGTTGATGGTAGAAAATTGACTTTAAATTTGCCCTAGATAAACTGAATAATAGATACCACAAGTCGCAGGATATACCATTCATGTCACTAAGTATGAGTGGTGTGTGTCCTCAACGTCATTTATTATTATTTTACCATTGTTACATTCTCATGGATAGGAATTGGGTTTTTATCTTCTCTTGATGGTGTTTCTTATCTTCGTATGTTTAGTTTTGAAAAGAAGTTCATTTCTAATTTTCAAAACTTTGGTTCATTTTTTGTGGAAACTTCTTGAATTTATTTCTGCCAACTTTGAGTTTTGATTTTTTAACCTCACTTCAAGATTTCTTTAAGTTGTCTTCTTTGAATCTGAATGAATACTAACTTGGATTCTTCATTTGACCCTCGGTATTTCTGGTAACTGTAAATTTGTTCTTTCTTCAACAATTCTGTTTTTCTTAGCAGTTATTGGGTTGAGAACTGATCATCTTCAAAGTTTTTCTTCTGTACGAGATAGATTTTATGCCTTTAGAAAAAGAAACAACTCATTGAGACCTCCTAAATGATAAATGTATGTAGGTCACTATGCGTCTTAACTTCTTTAAACTAAAATTCTACTGAAAAACATATATGGGAAACCAAAAATCAAAGTTAACAGATCTCTTCTTTCCTAATCAGGGAATAAGCCAAAAATATTTTGAACTCTTTACAAAAATATTTAAGGGAAGACCACAATAGTGGTCATTTTGCAGAAACCATTTCCGTAAACGCATAGTACTTAAATTCGTAGTGCAAATCACTGTAAATTCTTCTATACTATCAGGTCAAGTATGTGGTTGGTCACAGATTCAAAGATGCATCCAGGTACAGTCTGACTATCCCTATGATGTGGTCAGTCAGTGCTGAGGTAAAACAACAATTTCAGGAACGAAAAAAAAATCTTCTTTCCTAAAGATAATTCATCCAATAAGGCTTTTGTCAGAATGAAGAAACCCGAAAGTTATAGCTTATTTCAACGATTCTCAGCGTCAGGCAATAACGGATAATTAGTGACGAGTTTCAGGATTGATATAACAAATACGACCAAGATCACTGAACACCTGCCGTTAGGCTTTTCTAAGCTTTAACTTGAGATACCGACACGTTACGTCAATATAATACCAAAATACAATTTTTTTAAAGAGTTTTGAAATGCTGAATTCGAATGTGAAGTCAGAAAAAATCTATGACGTCACGTTTTCTTGATAAAGTGTTATTTTCGTTAAGAATACTGACCGTGTGAGCCATTTTTTCCCACAATATTGTTGGACTATATTATTGCGCAGTAATATTGTGGCGTGTATAGCCCGGATAAGTAGTTGATTAAACTCGTATATTAAGATTTAAGTTGGTCGACTTAGCCAGTTGTATTTTTTGTCAAGGGAAGCAAGCACATTGGCTTGAGTGATGCTTAGCGTTGCGTTTAGCTGGCAATATGGGTTGGTCAATATGTGATTTCTACTGTTTCCATCCAAACGACTATATCCTTCTGTTTCGATTTAGATAAGTAGATCGGAATTAACTATTTGTTGTAAAAGTTTGCAGATATAAGCCTTAACTTTTTAAACTGCTATCAAAAGGTATATAGATGTTGCGAGTATGAGACTAAGTCATCAGCGTTGGTTTGTCGGATAGGAATTCAGAATGTTGTCTACAGAAATGGTCCAAAAGTTTTGAGCAACTTCACCTCTGATACACATCATTGTTGTGTCGTAGCTTGTCTGTTAATAAATTTCCTTCAGAAATTTACATATTATATACCTACTCGTTTAAGTTACCAATTAATTTGATTCTAAGATACCTAGAACCACAAAAACTCGAAAATAAATTCCAACCAAATAAAATTCCAATTTGAAGAAATTTTAACTTGCATGAAAACCAACAACAAAAAACTCAAACAATTTATTAAGAAATAAAAACCACAGAGTATTGAATTTCCGATCTGAGAAATATTTTTCACAATCATGAAAAAAGGACAATTTTATTATTCTGATGTATTTGAAAATGTATGTATCTTCTTATCAGTTAGGTATTTTCCAATTTATTTATTTAGAAAAAAAAAAACTTTTTATCAAAGGCATCATATCCCAACAGAAACAGCAGACAGCAGCATCTGGAATATTTTTTTTTTTGTCTTCTCCCCTGGATAACATTTTTTTTTTTTCTTTTGATAAAAGTTCAAAGAAACCACATGAAGGAGAAAAGAGACACAACGAGTAGAATGAATGTCCTGGAGGAAAATATATTTTAATTTCTCTGATAAAATATATATTTCGTATACATATTTTAGATAGAAAAGGTATCAAAATGTATCTCTTGTTGAGTTGAGTTTCTTTCACAGAGATCAAATATGGATATTTTTATGTGAGCATGTTGTATTGAGAAGCATGCTAATTTGTGTAGATATCACGTTTTTTTCTAAACATACTCTTACCTTCATTTAAAAGAAAGGATATGAAAGGAATTATATGAGTGTCAAAGGTGTAAGGACACACATTAAAGCCCCGGATAAAGAAAAACAAAACATAAATAAGTAAGAACTATGACAAGGTTAAATTCGTGTAAGGTGAGTTTTTTTTTTAATAAGTTTTTCCTACAACTTTCAATGGCATCATTAGCCAGGTTTCAGGTATTCAACAAATTTTCTATTAAATTTCCAAAATTCCCTTTGATATATGTACATCGCTACTCTCCACCTATCCATACACTACTTTGCTTATTTTCCTCTTTATCCCAACTACTTTTCTGTTTGTTTGTTGTTGTTGTTTTTTTCTTTTTTTTATTTTCTAATTAGTACCACCCCAACCGTAAAACTGAGTTAGCACAGTTCCCAGAAACCACAAAGCACACTACGATTCCTAATTACCTGTATGTGGGGTATTCATAAATAGAAAAAAATTAAATAAACCACATACCAACAAAAGGACGATGATGACGACGACGACGACGACGACAAGGTGGCACAGAGAGGAAGAAAAGCGAGTCGGTAAAATAGTAGAAATTCCAAAAAAAAGGAAAAAAAAAAACAGAGGAAAAGTTGAGCTTGAGCACCCAACTAAGAGTCAGAACAAATAAACAGAAAGGTTTGGTGTATAGGTAACCGCAAAAACACACACTGCAGGACGACTTGGGTTTTTTTCTTCTTCTTCTTTTTGCTTTCAATTTTTATTAAGGATATTTTACTATTTTATTTTGTAAGCGAATGAGTTCCAATCCAAAACTCAGAAAAAAAAATTAAACATTCCCTTTTCTACTCGTTGTGAGTAAATTTTAGTATTTGTTTCTGATTCAAGGAATTATATTGTTCCTTTTATAAATTTCTTTCTCTCTCTCTCTCTCTCTCTCACTTGTTTGTGTAAATATTCAGGAATAATAATTATTACCATGTGAGAACAATTTATGGTTAATTCTAATACTGACAGGAGCAAAACCGAAAAACAAGGACCTACTTTTTTTGTTCTCACAAATTCTTTTGTTTTCTATTTTTTTTTTTTCGGAATACCACCGAAAAGGAGTTATTCCTCCATTCAGCTACCGCATATATTTTTTTTTTTTTTGCAATGTAGGTCGGTCGGGTTTGGATAGAATTAATATAATATATGGGTTAATTAAACTTCCAAAGTGTGGCAAGGTTGTGTGGTGAACATTTTCTGGCTCTGGATTTTCTTCCTGTTTCTCTTTTGTGTATAGTTTTTTTTTTCTTTATTTTTTTTCGGGTCTTTCTAATGTGAGTTGACTGTGTGGTTCTCTTATGTGGTTTTGTCATTTTTGGTAAAATTAGATTTGTGTGTGTGCACTTGGTTGAACACGGACTCACACACAAACACACGTATGTGGACTGTGGAATAAAATAACATTGATAACCTCTCTTGCTGTGCTCTGGCGGATATAAATGTATGTTTGGTACACTTATTTTAATTATGGCGGTGAGGTTTCTTTATTCTTGGCGATTGACATCAACAGACAACCGAACACGGAAGAAAAGTCATTTCATACAATATATTATATTATAATTTCTAAAGATTGCGTATACGCCACAGTGAACCATGGAAATTAATTTGCGAATTGGTTTTTCTTTCTTGGTATTTCTAATTTCTAATGAGACTTTAAGAGAGGATTCATTTTTTTTTTTGTTGTGTTGAATTTAAATGGAATTTTTAAATTTTTAAATTATATAGCCAGTATTTGGGAATATTCTATGAATTTTATTAAATATGGTAATAGAACATATTTGTTTCCAAGTCTGTCATATCTTTAATTTTAAATCTATTTATTAATAAAAACAAAATTAAGATTCTTGGTGAACAAACATTACTCCGTATGAAAGCGGATGAAAGCGGATTTAAGCAGATAAAAACGGTTGAAAATGGATAAAAGTGGATGAAATCGGGAAAACGGATACGCTTTCATACGCTTTCATCCACTTTTATTTCCTTCTATCCGCTTTCATCCGTTTTCATCCTTTTTATCCGCCTTCATCCGCCTTTATCCTCTTTCAGCCACTTTCATCCGTTTTCATCCGCTTTTATCCACTTTCATCCGTTTTCCCGTTTTCATCCGCTTTCATAAGCTTTCATACGATTTTATCCGCTTTAATCCACTTTCATCCACTTTCATCTACTTTCATCCGCTTTCATACGCTTTTATCCGCTTTCATACGCTTTTATCCGCTTTCATCCGCTTTCATCCGCTTTAATCCGCTTTCATCCGCTTTCATACGCTTTAATCCGCTTTCATCCGCTTGACCTTAATCAACTCAGTCCTGCTTAATAGGGCAAAAGCATGAAAACTGTCAATTTCGGTTGAAAAGCAGCTGCATTGCTTTGAGAGAAAGATTCTTCGTGCGATATTAAATCCAGTGTGCATTTTTGAAAAGAGCACCCAGCTTGCTGAGTTTCTGCATCCGATGGACGACGTCGATGTGTGAGACAGCCATCGATGGACAGAGTTACCTGGAGAAGGAAGTTCATCTCAAGTTAGTAAGTAATTTGAAAAAAAAATGCAATTTACATGAGTTAACCTCTCTTCTTAAAATATTACAACTCTAATCTCCTATTATTAAGTCATACAAAAAGTAATCTGTATATCAGATCAAAGCACTCCAATTAACTTAAACCTCAATTTCATGTAGCAAATATTCGCATTTGCCACAATTTAAAGACTCAACACAACACTCGATTTTAATCGCCAACGGCTTAGCATAACACATTCATCACACACAAACTTAAGACAAAATTAAACCTCAACTCTCAATTAAAAGCCATCAACCCTTATAGCCCAAGGTTCCTGCCATTACCGGAACACTTTCCGCTCAATTTAATACAAAAAGCGTAACCGAAACCATTTGCAACAACTTGAATTTCTTATTTCGCTGGCATCGTCGTCGTCGTCGTTGTTGGTATGTGTATTATATTATGCCTGTGTGCGACACAGTGGCAGCAACTTAAGCTGAAGCACCCCGTACAGAAGAGTATTATAGTGGTGGAATTTAACCTGTGGCAACGCCTTAAAGCAGCAACTATCGCCCCCAACTCAAACCATCAACCGTACGTAGGGATAATATCTGCTCTGCTCTGCAATTACAATTTGTGTAAAGGACAATAATAGTTTGCGCAGTAAAATAAACCTCCTCAGTCCCCACAATCCGCACGCCATCAGCCAACCAACCACACTCACACACACTTCCCGAGGGTAAATAGTTAAGTAAATGCACCAAAGTTACCTTCCGTTCCATTCAAAATCCCCCCCATCCCCAGTAGCCCATTCAGGATTCGCTCAATAGAAAAAGTCTGCTCGTTGCGGGTTCCCCTCGGCGGCGGTGGTGGCGGGACGGAAGGCTAAAATAAACGTTGCCTTTGCTTCGCTAAACACAGAAAAGCCGATGGGGCAAGAAAGGTCTGGGGGAAGTAGGAGATGGGCGTAAGGGATGGGGGTGGTGGATGAGATGCTGACACATAACACGTAATAAAAATGTTAACACTCGCAAGGATTTGCCCAGGCCAAGCATTTGTATGTCCCTGTCGCAACAGCAGCACCAGCAGCAGCAACAGCAGCAGTAGCAGTGGCAAAGCAAAGCAAAGCAAAACGAAACACAAAAAAGGACATTAAACATTTTTACACAAAAAGGATTCAACTTTAGTGAAATTGTCGGTACATAAAAGTCGTTCAACTTCCGGTCTTGCTGGGGCAATAAATTCTATACCTACTACTCGTTCGCTGCCGCCCAAAAACCCATAACCCCTCACTTGTCCTTTTCGTGTAGTATAGTCGCATCGTTTCTCTTCTCTCTTGCCATCTCCCCCCCCCTCAACACAAAAAAAAAACCTGGAGTATGGGAAATGGAAGGCAACAATTTCGGAGGCACAATAAGAGACCAAAGAGGACCTCTTATTTCGGTGGACCTGAACCGGGTTTGGGTTTCGTTTTGAAACTCGCTGAACTGCAGATGGCAACAACAACAAAAAAATGAGAAAAAAAACACCAACAACAAGAGCAGCAACAAACAACTTTTTGAAAAAAAGAAAAAAAAAAAGGAAATAGATTGTCGCGATGATGGCTTGGTTTTCAAAGGGGATATAGAATTTCCTTCCTCCCTTTTGGTTGTCGTTTATTTATGATTTCAATAGGCAATAAATTCGTTAAATACTTTGGCAAACTTTTGATTGAAATTCCAATCAAAATTCCAGCTTGCTTGTATTTCCAAAGGACTCACAGTTAACATCTTGAGAAATGTTTTTTTTTTTCTTTTTCTTCTTTTTTTCTTATGAGTTTTATTATTTGTTCAAGGTGGTGTGGTGGTGGTGAGGGCTGGTGGTATTGTTTGAAGTTAAGTGTATTTTTTTTTTCTTCTGCCTTCAATTTGGTGCTGAAAATATAAAAAATGACGATTTGGCATTTGAACGAATTGCTTGAAAAACGAGACAAAATAGAAGTTATACAATGTGTTGTGCCATGTTCACTGAAATTTCAATTCAAAATTAAATTCACGATAAATTGAGATTTATTTTTTATTTTTGTTCTTTTGCATTTGAAAAATATATATAAAAGTTATGACAGAAACGAAAATAATATTCATTTGCTGAAGAAAATTAATAAAAAGCAATTTTTTATACCGTTTGATGTTGATTAATTCATGTTGAGTTTTATTTTTGAACTTAAAAATTAAAAAAAAATGCGAACGCATTACAAAAAAAAATTGAACGTTAACATTTTAGTCAAAGTTATAAATTGTAACTTGCAAAAAAAGTTGTTAAATTGCTTTCTGTCAAAAATAAAATTCACAAAATTGACATCGATTATTAAATTATTCCACAAGAATGTCAACTAACTATTGCATTTCGTTTACTACTCTTGAAAAGTTTTTCTTTGAAAATATAGTTAACACTCAGTTTTTATGCAAATATTCTAAACAGAACATGGAGGATTGCTCAAAAAATACTCCAAAACAGAAATAAAACTACTTCACTAAAGGTTTTGAATTTTAAAATATTTTCCCAAATTCGCATTCAAAAAATTAAAACAGTTTTCATCCATTTTTAGCTCATGTTCTTGCTAAAACGCAGTAAATTTGTGATCAAAATTTCATACTTTATGTTTTTGGGGTTGTTGAATCTTAATCTGAAGATTCCAAAAAAAAAATGCAAAAATGAAGTTGGGTTTTATTTTCAAATATCGCATTTTTTCTCAAAAAAAGCGCTTTTATATTTGTTTGTTCTTAAAACTACGAAATTAGACTTGAACTGTTCTTACACTCATCGATTCAATTGCTTACGTGACCATAAAAGTATCCAAAATATACCTCTTAAAACTTTATCAATTTCTGAGACCTCTAAAATATTTAGTTGTATGCACTAATATAGCTCAGTGCAATTTGATTTTGATCTAGAAATCTTCTAATTGATATCTGAAAATCACTAACAAACATTTTCCATTTGTGGTCCACCGTCTTAAAAAAAAGCACTACCATATTTCAAAAATTAGCTTGATTTTCAATCGAAATATTAATTTAATGAATTTTTTCTTAATTTTGTAAAAATTATGATTTTTTTGTGTTATAAAATCCTCTTCTTGAAGATTGTTTTAAAAACATCATAGTTATTGTAGAAAACACAAAAATTGAAAAAAACGCCTATTTTTTAATAGATTTTCTATAGATTTGGCCATAAAAAACAAATAAAATTTTCAAATCTAGTATTTCATTTTTTTTGAGATATCGAATTGTGAATTTTGGTAAAAGTGAAAAAAAAATGTCTCAAGTGGAAGAATAAAGGAAAAGGAGAGTGAAAATTTTGGCCTATTAGTGTAACGCAGTCAAACGCATGAACGGATTTTCTACAATTTTTAACGAATTAATCAAATTTTCTCGAAACCGGCTCAGGGGTGAAATAAGAAATATTTGTTTTCGGACATTTTGTTAGTCATTATTTTTGAAGTTAATATTTCTTTAACTATGTGGGGTGGGTAAATTATGACGTGAAATGTTATACTGCGCTAAAAAAAATTACTTCGTCAAAACTATTTAAAAATACACAAAAACTAATCAAAATTCTTATTAGCGCAGATTTTTACTTTTTAATTAAAATTGTTGACCTGTATGATCAAATTTAGTATCCAAAATTCAACGGCTTATGATAAATTTGTGCCCGGTAAAATTCATTACTGAAACATTTGTGTCTGAAAATAAATATAATCCAGACATAAATGGGCCCACAAGAAATATTGGCTACATGACACATTTTTTGCAATCATGTATTTCATATTTTTTTCTTTTTTTTTTTACTTTCTCTATAAGGCAAGTATTGGTTTCGTGTCAAAAAAATGTGTGGTTTTAATCAAAGCCAACATTACGATAATGGAGAAGTCCAAAAAATTGGTTTTGGTCTGTGCGTCTGTTCGTCTGTTTGTCTGTTGGTCTGTTCGTCTGTTCGTCTATGCGTCCACCTGTACAGAGAGCCACAGCCTAAATAGGTTGACGGATTTGCTTGAAATTCGGTACAGATTACTTTTTTGCAATTTCCAAAGTTGGATTTTCTTTATTTTTGAATATTTCGATTAGAACAAATACCTCCCATATATAACTACTTTGAGTCAATGGATTTTTCTCGAGAACGGCTTAAACGATTTTGATTAAACTTAACGTACGTTATATGTTATCAGTTATTATAACAATGCTGCATTTTTTCCCCCATTTTTGGCACCCCCCTCCCTTTTTCATGTCCAGCATTGTATATGCTAATATGCTGTAAGAATATTTTTTAGGTCTCATGGGTTTGTTTTTTTTTTTTTAATTTTCAGTTTTAAAAGGGCGTTTCCGCTGAAGCCAATGGAGAAAATTTAAAAAAAACTTTAGATTAATTTGAAAAATCCCATGGCCGTACTAAATATTTTTCTAAATGACACCTAGCCCACTAATTTCCTAACGGCTCCACAACACAAACACAAGTTCTACTACTCCAACCACCTACAGGCATAGTAAAGTATAGTAAAAGTCCTTAAATTTCCTAAAACAAAGCACTTTGGTCAGTGCCAGTAACGAACTTTAGTAGCTAGGTACCCACTTTAATAATAAATGTCCAAACATAGCCCAAAGCTTAGGTATATTACTCCAACTCCATATAAAAGTCCTTTATATACACATACACACATACTCATGCATATTTATAACCTAACACATTTCATGTTTTTTGCAGGTGACCAAAAAAAAAAACACAACCAACAAAACACAAACCGCCTCTTCAATCTTTCTTTTCTTAGACCAAAGTGTTTTCTGTCAAAGCAAAATGCAATTAATTTCAGCAAGGACATTTTATTTATTCATTTCCAAGCAATTTCTTTCTTAATTTCATGGGCTCATCCATACAAACGCTCCAATAAATCACATCCTAAACGCAACAAAATAAAAGTCAACATAAAACCTTTCTCCGTCCCTTCCATATTTCCTCTTTTTCTCTCTCTCTCCCTCTTTATAGTCCCTACATTTCCTCAGAAACTGCCCTGAACAAGAAAAAAAAAAAGGACCAAAGGATTCCATTTACTTATATATTCGTCCACATTTTGCCAGAGGATTATAATTCGTTTCTGTCATCTCTCAACAATGTTATAACTTCGCTGACGCGCATACACTAACAAAAAAAAAAAAAAAATCCCAACGTCCAAGCTGAAATTTATGAATGAAATCCTGCACCAGAAATCGACCATCTTTTCTCTTCTCCTCCATCAGGAGGAAAACTATTTTTGTAACAAAAAAAAAAAGAAATAAAATTATAAAATAGGAAAAAGAAAATTCCTTTGGTGGAAAACACAAAGGGAAATATTATATCCTTTATCCAATGAGAAAGGATTTTTTTATTTCTTCTTCATCAAATGGACACAAAGAACATTTTAAAGACAAATTGTGAACGAACCCAGAGAACGAGAAGATATACATTTTCCTATTTGTTGTTAGTTTTTTTTTGTCATTTCGTCCTTTTGCAAAGCTAACCCTTTTAGTCGCATAAAACTTGAAGTTCTCGCTCTTCCTCTGCTCTCTACAGACACTTTGAGTGGATAGACAAAGAAGATTGATCGGTGTAGGTATGAAATATTTACGGTGTCCTTCAGATACAATAATGAGATTACAAGATATAGTCTATGGAGGTGTGACGAAGAAGCAAACCAAAGGATTCTTCTATTCGTGTTTTCAATCCTGATGATGAGGTGACGACAACGATGATGCCTGCCGCTGCTGCCGCCAAAAGAAAACATTTTAAAAGTTTAGCGCAAAAAACTACACACCTAGTAGATAAAAAAAAAAAATATTAAAGTTTCAAATTATTTCTTTTGTTTGGGGTTATAAGGATCAGTGGGGGTTTTTTATAAAGGATTTTCAACACTTGCGCCAGTGGCGTAAATTTCCGAGTTCCTTACGTCGACATATTCATGTGGTTTTTTGTATATTTTCAATTTAAGAGCTGTTAGAAGCCAATATGCCTGCAGTGCAGCAAAATAAAGAGAGGTCCTTATAAACGGTTTAGGTGAAGGGGGAAGGAGCTTTGCCCAACCGTTTATAAGGACCTTGCTTGCTAGCTTGCTGTGTACTCTCTATGACTTTTCGGGATGTTTGGAGATGTATAGCATCATCATTCCTTGAGGTAGGTATTTCATTTTCCTTTCAAAAGCCAAAACAACGTATACATTCTGAGTTGTATATGAATGTTTGGCAAATTATCCTTAAACTTTTAGACAATGCACCACCACCACATCTCGTACAGAATGTTTATACCTCTTTCGCTCTTTCTCTTCTTTGGCTTCAATATTATATATTTTTGAACTATTTGAGAGGACAAAATGAGAAAGAATGTAGGTGCGGTGTGTGTGTTCTTGAAGAGTCAAGTATGAAGTGAAGTAGAATAGCTGCGGTTTTTGAGTCGACAAGTTTCATTA
The DNA here is from genome assembly GCA_948107695.1 of Meliscaeva auricollis. Taxonomy (NCBI): domain Eukaryota; kingdom Metazoa; phylum Arthropoda; class Insecta; order Diptera; family Syrphidae; genus Meliscaeva; species Meliscaeva auricollis. The sequence continues at coordinate 80,224,684 of OX403618.1, forward strand.
GCGTAGTGGGAGATTGTTTTCGCTTAATTGAAATTTTCAATTATCCTTTGCAAGGAATATAGTTGATTGTTTCTTGTTTATTTTATTTTTATGGTTTTTTTATAAGTTTAAGAAGTTGAGCTATTAAAGAGAATTATAGTTTGCATAGAGTGTGAAATATTTAATAAGAAATTAATTCGCTAGAAATTTTAGAACAAATGAATGCTTGTAAAGAAATCTTATTCCAAATGATCTGTTTTGATTCAGAAATAAACATTCCACGATCGACTTAGTTCCTAGAATAACGGATGTAATTGAAAAAGCACTAGAAGAGAAACAAGTATGTTCGGCTTTGTTCATAGATGTTGCTCAAGCATTTGATAAGGTATGGCTTGAGGGTCTAGATTATGGCTTGAGGGTCTAGAGTACAAACTGTAAAGGGATTTAATCAGGCATTACTATGAAATACTAAAACTGTATACCTCAGACCGACTCTTTAGAGTACGGTACGATCAAGAAAGAACTAAAGAAAATAGAAGCCGGTGTTCCACAAGGAAGTGTCCTAGGACCTACCCTGTATTAGCTATGTAAAAGGGATATACCAGTGGATAATAACGCCAATATGACTACGTAATAACTCATATGTACATGGAATAGGTTCCAATATCTGGCTTAACGTACCTACTACAATAACGTGCTAATAGCAGTATATCCTCAGTGTTACCTTAAACGCCCCGTTTAAAGAGTAGGTATGCCAGACTAAATTCTTCTCAAATAAATAAGAAACAAATTGTTTTGAAGCCTAATCAATCACGAGCTCTTTTGTACCTAATTATCTTATCTAATCTTTCAAAAAAAAATAATAAAAACATTTTAAGTTCAAACCTAAAAGCTTCCAATTTACGTCCGATATCTAAATTGGCCATCAATCTTTCTGTCGTTTTTTTTTTTTGTTTTTGTTTTTTTTCGTGTTTTTTTGTTGATTTTTTTTTTTTTTTTAGAACAAAAAAATCGAACGCAAAAGGCGTCTAAAAGAATCCTTTTCTTTTTTTTTAACTCACAAGGCACTTACAATTGCTCACTCCTCTTGGCAGGACTCTTCATACACCAAACATCCGCTTTTGCACTCACTCTGTAATACTTGCCACCCCCTCCCCCCCCCCCACCTCTTGCTCCTGCCAGTTCCCATATATACGAACATCGGATTCATGTTCATTAATCTTCTTAAGATATTCACTTAGTCGAAACGTGCAATACGATTTGCACGCGGAAAATGTGTTCTGATTCCCACCAAGGAGCCACGAGAACGAAATGAGTATAAGGACGAGTAGGAGCAGGAGAGGTCCTGTATAATATCAGCCAAAATGCCAGAAATGGAAGAAAGAACAACGAAAGGAAATACCAACGATATGCACGCAAGGATTTCGCATTGCTTTTGCTTTGTGTCGTAAATCCTTTTTTTTTTTTTTTTTCTTCTTAGTCCTGCAAGCTTTTTGCTTATACCGACATAGGTACAAGGTAAACACACACATAACATGCTCGCAAAGTGTAAGCGGCTTAAATTTATTTTATTCAATTGCTTCCGATTGTCTAGGAAATAAGAGACAACCGGAGAGAGAGAGAGAGAGAGAGAAAGAGAAAGTAAGGCTTAAACACACGAGATATGGTGATTTACTATCGAAAAGAAAAAAAAAAAAAGTAATTAATTAATTGTTTATCTCAAAAAAATTCAACGACTCGACTAGACGATGAAGAAGTAGAAGTGGAACTGGAACTGGAGGTGTAAAAGAGTCTTTAATTCTGAATTCTTCTTATCCTCTTTGAATGGAAAGAGAAGTTTCCTGATTTTCTATTCGGTCCTAGGACCGAAATGGTGAAGACCGAAACGACGACGAAGAAAATGAAGATAGAGCGTGCGAATTAAACGCACTTGTCCGGATGTAGTTTAGCATTTTAATGAGCCATAATTTGTCATTGTTGTTGTTGAAGCTTGTTTATTTTATTTTTAGATACGAGAAGAGTAATTCACAGAAGAAGGAACACACTAATTAATTTGTTTTTCCGTGAAATAATTCAAAAAAATAGAATAAAACTAATAGCAAACTTTGTTTCATTTTTGTAAGAAGAAGGGGAAGTCAGTGTACCTAGAAGAAGTAGAAATGGATATATCACTTCAATTTCTTTAACTACACTCTACTTCGTGGAAAATTTCTATCCCTGTAATCTGAATTGGTTTCTTCTTTGCTTTGTAAAGAAGCTTAAAATAATGATATCATACTTTGGCGAAATTGCATCTTACACGTGACTGCATTAATCAGCTTTCAATCTTTATTTTTTTCTGCGTGTTATCTGAGTTCATATAGCAAAAAAGGTCATGGAAGAACAAAAAAATTAATATATTACAAATTTACAATCGATTTTCAATAAAATACTTTGTTTTAATTGAACATAAATAATTATTTTAGAATATATTTTTAAAACAGCATCTTGTTTTCAAAATTTTGTTGTGTAAATGACGAAAAAAATGCAATTTTTGAAATTGTTTAGAATACACATGGTCTGTAAGAATATAGTTTTTTTTTGTCCTTCATATAATTTTTAGAAATTATCAAAGATTGTACTTTTCTGAATCAAAATCTGGTTTCTGAAAAATTCTATAACGTACATTTTTTGTTAAATTGATTTAAAAGAAAAGAGTTCTCTTAGATTCGGTTGAACATGTATATTTTCAAAACTATTGACCCGATTCGCCTAAAATGTGGAGGACTTATTCCACATAGCATAAGCTAAGACTTTAAACAAGATTTGTTTTTATTCATAAGTGTAAAGTCACATTTTAAATCATTACTTAAAAAAAAAAATCAAAGTTCCGTTGATTTTGGGGTGTACACCGCAAAAAAACCTCTAATTTAGAGGTTAGTATGGAATTTTGTGTTAAGAAGGCAGTTATCAGAGGAAAACCAATAAAAAAGAATATTTTGTGCTTTTCAAAAGTATTGATTTTTATATATTTTTCAACATTTTTTTTGTTAAACATAAACGGTTTTAGCGAAAAAAAAAACAAGTTTCAAAAACTGAAGGCGATGTTCGTTGCAGACCAGTAATACACACAGTCTAGGTGGTTTAACCAAACAACATGTTTTTTTACATTTTTTTTTAAGAGTTCCTGTTCCAGGTAACAACAGAAAGAGTTTTACAATAAAAACAATAGTTCTACCATTTAAGTGCAAAAATTAAAAATAAATAAAAAGCAAGACAAGTTAAACAATTTTATATAAAGTTTTCTTAAACATTTAAAAAAAACTATAAAACTCATTACAAAAATGACATTAATAACTCCTTAAATTGTTGTTTGTGAGCATGTATTGCATTTGATTTACTTAAGAAAGACAGACTTTTAGAAAAAAAAATGAAAAACCTTAAACCGTTTTAAAAAAAATATATATATTACATAAATTTTCAAACTTTGTAAGACCTTGGCATCTCATTTTTAAGAAAATATTACGTTTTAATCCAAAATTAAAAAAAAAAAATACACGACTGGGTCGCACGTACTTGCTCTTGAAGATAAAGTTACTATTTATGCTAAGCTCTTTTAATTAAAAATTTGTAAATGCAGTTTAAAAAAAAAAAAAAAAACAATTAAAAAAGCATAAAATTCGATTTTCAAATGACTAAAACAGCTCCTTAAATGAATTTAACCTCAAAACAAAGTATCCAACTTGAATTCTTCTATAATGATACATTTTTAGAAAAAAAGAATTTTGAAAATCTTTAAAGCCGTTTTCTAAAAAAACTATTTTTTCTATATAAAATTTTGCAAGGACTTTTATAAAAAAAATTGCTACGCCATTTTTAAGATATTATTTATCAAAATCTAAAAACTAAGTTTTGAAAAACTAATATTGAATGGTTTTCGAAAAACTGATTTTTTTAAAAATCCAGAAAAATAATTTTCAATTTTTTTTTATTAAGTATTATTACGGCAACTTAAAAGCGTTCATGTAAAAAATGGCTGATATTGATTGAGTAATGAAGGATAAAATCAGAATTAAAAAAAAAAACGGTTCTATGGCAGGTACCGTTAATAACACTTTTTGAAAAAAAACGTTTTTCATTTAAAGATATACCTTATCCAAAAAAATGACAATGATTTTTTTAATCAAAATTGTAGGAACCATTTTTGAGAAAAATTAGTTTTTCTAAAACCGGTAAATGACAGGTAATGTTATTTTTTGTCCAAAAAAAAATTCAAAAAACGTCTGGGGATAGTCTCCAAAAAACGACACATACCAAGGTTAAAGTAAATCGACTCATCCGTTTAGGCTGTGGTCTCTGATACATACAGAAAGACAGACAGACAGCCAGACAGACAGACAGAATTGTCGGACCCACTATTTTCTCTTTCTCTATCATCGTAATGTCATAACTTGATACATAGTACCCATATCGCAAGTAAGAAATGACGTTTAGATATTTTTGAAAAATTGATATTTGAAAGTACTTACCATTTTTTGACAAAATCGAGGTTATGAGATCTAAATATTAAAAAAAAAAAAATTTCGTTTTCCTGGAAAAGTTACAATGTCTGAATTCATTTCCTTACATATCCAATTTTTTCAAATATACTGACCATATATGGAAAATACAACTCTAAAAAATCCGATGTATTTCATACTTTGCCTCTAGAATAATCTTCCTTTCCATATCCAACTCAAAAGAACAAAAAACAAATAAAAAAATAATAAACAAATAAACAACTAAACAGATAAAAGCTAACATTTTTATAAACAACTTGTTCTTGTCTTATCCAGAGACTTTCACCTTTTTATCTACCCATTTTTCTCAATCTGATAGCACAGTGAAGTATGTTAATTTCTAAGACCTCTCTCTCTTATATCCTTCTGCAAAAAAAAAACAGCAACAAAAAACAAAAAAGAAATCTCGTCCTTTATCCTATTTAATCTTGAATAATTCTACCCAAAAACACAGGCACATAATAATTTCCTATCCCTAATCAGGTTATCGGACTATTCCCCCAAAAGATAAATAAGGGAATTTATATAAGCAAAAGCAAAGCAAAGAAACAATACAAAAAATAAAAAAAAACAAACAGAACTTGCGTCTTATGTCATCAAACTGCTCTAAAAGAAATAAAATTAATGTTGATACAAATAAACCTTTTAAACATTTGATGGAAAGGTAAAGCCTTCTAAAGAACTTATCTTCCGATAAGGTAAACCAAATTGATTAGATTTGGGACGACAACGTATACATACACTTACAATGTTTATCCCCCCCCCCCTCACCACACACACACAAAAAAAGAAAGAGAGGGAGAAACCACTTTATAATGTTGTCCCTTTAAGCTACCATACCACCTATCCATTTCTACAATCTCTCTGCCAACAAATAGCCCAACTCTAATGGTGATTTTGTTAACCTACAAAATATTAAGTCACTCAAAGCCCCCCCCCCCCCCCCCTACATAGTCACACAAATACACACATTAAAATAAGATTTTAAAAATATTTTAAAGGTCCACAGCACAAAAACAATGCGGCCTTGCCGGAGGCTAAAAAAGTTAAGGCCGTATCTAATATTTTACGGTAGGCAATAAATTCCCATTGAAAAGCCCCCGGATGAATATGTATCTTGCCTCAAACCTGCAAAAACTCGCGGTTGTTTGTTAAAAGTCGAGTTCACAAATGCATTTCGACCTATTTTCAGTGTTTTTTATTTTTTGTTTGTTGGTTTGCTCTGCAAAAGGACCTTTTAATACTAAATCCAAAATAAAAAGGGAATAAGTTCAAAATAAAAATACAGGAGCAAAAAAAAAACAGAAAGCCCAGAGGCAACCTAGGGCAATCCACAATCCGTTGATCCCATAAATCAGAATAATTTAAAACCCACATCCCAATCTGAGCCCCAAAAAAAAAAAAAAAAAATCGACCACCAGGCTAAGCCTCCTACCATGAATATAATTTTTTTCTTTTTTTTTTGCAACTTGGTCCTTTTGTCCTTGTTTTGTAAACAGCTTCAATGAGCTTTTGAAATCGAAAACGGTCCACATACAACCTCTCACAAGCGCCCCAACCATATTCCGGCGGAGCATTAAATTCTCGTTTGTTGTGCAAGGAATCCCGTGTATATTTTTTGGGGGCTTGTGCCGCACTCTCAGCGGCGGGCGGCAATGGATTTAGTCCTTTCCTAGTTTTGTGGTTGTATGTGAAAAATATTTTAAGATTCAATCGGTTTTAGCCCCGCCTGACCCCTTCTGTGAATGTGAAGCCTTTCGGCTCTGGGCTTGCGGGTCACATGGCTGCCTGCTCCGCATATTTGGAATGCAAAAACCCTGATAAAGAGATGCGGTGTGGTGAAATGGCGGGGCTCTTTTCAAAGAACCGCAATAATCCTATGTCCCCATTTGCATGCTATTGCTATCACATTGTTTATAAATTAAGCTAAGGGTTTTTATAAATGTATGCTGTGTAGTGTAGGAAACAAAGGATGCATTAAAGGCAACACGACAACAACAACAACAACAACAACGACACGAAAAACGAAAACGAAAACGACGATAATCATGACCCAATTCCAATCCGATGATGGTAATTTTTTTTTTTATTTAACCCTCTTAGTTGAATGGAATTCCTTCGGAAGAAAAGAGAAAGAGGGGAGGTCCGAGGAGTGAAAGGCAAAAAAAAAAAGATCGCCAACAACCCTTAAGCGGATTTGCATTTAGGAAGGTTTTTAAGCATTTATACGTTTGACAGTAATCTTGGAATATATTGGCTTACCAATGACCGTCGACCAAACCAACGACGACGACGACGACGACTACGATACCAATTTCACTGAACCGAAATACAACATATGTTTATGCTTGAAAGCTGAAATTAATTCCAACAATTCTCGAAAAGGAATTTTAATTACCGCAAACGATGTCGCAACGATTTTGCTGATGATTGAACAGTAGGCTAAGCAAGCAAGTAATAAAAATTAACCAGGTCGCTAAAAAAAATCGGACCGATTTGTGCATTTGTTAGTGCTTTGGAAGATAACTATCAGCTGATATCTTCACAGAATCCAAACGGTTTTTTAGTATTGGTGCCAAATTGAGTATTCAGAAATTGTAGGTCCTCCCACTTCTTCGCTCCTACCGAACAACGGCAAACACACAGGAATGGTTGAAAAAGAGTAGGTCACTAGGCCCTATTTGACAAGCTGCTGCTGAACTACATGCTTCAATTCTTATCTATTTAACATGTCTTCGGTTGGTATGTAGAGAAACTAAGTACCCTTACCTATGAGCTAGGACCATTATGAAACTCTTGTTTTTCGTTCGTCTTAAGTAAGTAAGTAAATTGCTTATTTTAGAAGATTCTGCTTCTCCTCTTCATCAAATTACGAACCTGAAACTGAAAGGGTCACGAATGCACTATTATCAACGGGATTGTGTCCTCATTCCTTCCTTTCTTCCAACAAAACAAAATTCTTGTCAAACATACTGTATTTTTTTCATTTCCGGCCAAAAGCCCATTTAGAAAATGTGAGAAGCCCTTATCGTCCAGTTTCCGTCCGCAAGCACAAAGCATCATTCAGCTCAGTGAAAATGGCAGTTAAAGTGTTTTAACTTTTGCGTGTGACCCTATAGTTGGTATGTGCTGCTGGGCTTGTATGCTTAAATCGAAATACATCATATAGGTTTCGTACATTAATTATGTTTTTCTGTGTGTGTGTGTGTGTGTGAAGGAGAGGGCATAATATGAATGCCACGGCAAGTGTCCTTCATACTTCCTGTTCCTCCTTCAACTTTCCTGTGTGTTTCGTGTTATTGCAATTTTTTTTTGTTTTCCATGCCAAAGTGTTGGAAATGATCTCCGGTTGGCTTGGCTACACAGAAGCTCAAGTTGTACCGGATTTCACACACAGCAGTGATGCCAGTGCCAGTGTAGCAATTCAAACGCCCTTGCACCATATAGTAGGTATGTGAGAGTTGAGAGTAGGTAGTTGAGTTTTGGTTCCTTGTGTTGCGCTGCATTAAACGCCAGTGGCATAATTACGTCACACAAAGCTGGCGTTCCAAAGAAAATAACAATTGTTGGAAAAAGGAAGCTCTTTAGGTCTCTAGGCCAACGAATATATATGCACAACAATGCATCCCGTTATTTTTTTAGTTGAAGCATAATAATAATTCATGACGACGACGATGACGATGAACGGTGATGACGGAAAGAAGGGGGAAAAAAAACGCGACAGGAGGACTATTTTCCTGCATCCTTTTCCTTATTGGCATAACGGAAGGAGCACAAGAGCTTATGGTGGCATGTATACGCTTAAAGTGGCACACACAATGCCTATGCAGCTTAGAACACACAAAAACAAATCAAATATAGGTATAAAACGCGAATGCGACGACCGACGCGACGACGCTAGCAGCATTATTCTTGGAAAACACACATAACGTTACCGTAACGCCGCTGACGCGTTACGCTATACCTAGTGTGTAGGTCCAAAGTTAGATAAGCCAATAACAGCTGAATATCTGATTTAATTAGTAACGTAACTGGGAGTTTGCATAACGATTGTGGCAATGTGTGTGAGTTCAGCGCCACGCCACGCTGCCGCGCGGTTGCATGACTTACCCTATGGCAGTCATTATAATTATACAAATAGCACACGCTCCTATTCTATGTGCGGGGATAATGCATATTTGCATGGCTAAGCAATTAATCCTTGATGCCGTCATGTGGGGGAGTACCTATACATGCTGATGTTCAAATAGCAAGAAAATACATATAATACAGGCGGTGTAGGATATACGCAGCCAAAGAGACCGCAAATAATATGACAGCCTTAAGAGAACGATTCAACTGGAAGCTCCAGATAAAGACGATGATGGGAGATATTGTATGAAGTGTAGAGTAAGGCGGATGATACCCGATATGGCCAGATCTATCATTTTGATTTTGGTATGATTTAGTTCCGTTCGGTAGGTCGGTGGTGGCGTGATTGAAAGGCTTCAGGCGTGTATCAGATATTGCGATAGTTGGGTAAACAGGTTAAACATGGAATCATCATGATTTGAATTTACCTGGCGGCTTGTTTTATGGTTTTGGTATAAAGGACTTCTATGATGATATTTAGAGAGATTAAACCGTAGGTATTAGCTAATTATTTAAATTGGTGTAAACATTTCAGTCAGCTGAGCTTTAATGAAAAGACTAGAATTTAATAGGTATAGGTCTAGGTTAAGCTTGGGCCTGAGGTGTCTTCAACCACCCATGCAAGAAACATAGGTGTACCTATGATTTCTAGATAAAGGGAACTCCATGCACCAGGGTATGAAAAAAAAATTTAATGGAACCTAGGTGATGCTACTTCAAATGGGTTTTAGTACTTACTAGTACTAAAAACAGCTCTTATCGAAGAGTTTTTGTTTGGCTTTGAAGAACGAGTGGAGAGCTGATATGGGTTCAATGTAACAACAATGGTGAGCAATATACTAAAACTTTTGTAATTGGTGGTACCATTTTCTAACACAAGACTGGGATTCTACAGATTGGTAGGCAACCTTCAACCAAATTGGCCACTTTGTGTTTTAAAAGAAGTCTTCTTTAGGAACAGAAACAGGGAAACAGACATGGCGATTGAGGAAGGCACAGGACCACCATTTGATGATAGCTATCGTAAGATTTCTCACAGCTGCAGTTTAACGGTCCCAAGCAAACACTCAAAAGCCCAAACCTAATACTGACAGGCTACATGATTCCTTAGTGCGCCAACAACTAGGGGACCATCTATTCCAAGAACTAAGAACAATCAGAAGCACTGGAACTTACTTTCATCGACAATCAATATTGTTTGCTGGTAAAAATGTTTTCATAACCGGTGCCAAAAGAGTATTCAATCGGCCACAAGGAAGTGCTTGGCTCTCCGCAGTAGTCTGGGCAAAGATTACTATTTCAATCTCAATCTTCAATCTTCAATCTTCAATCTCTCTCTTGGGTGTCTTCATCACTTTTGCTTGATGAATTTTCGCATTTTTCGAGTTTGAATGGAATAACTTAATATTCCTCAGCATCCACGCCTTCGCTATCTTCAGAGTCAATGCCGACTTCCTTGTATTTCTTCTCGAGGTAGCCAAATCCTCACGAGCTTCGGAGAATTCACCTTCTTCCATACCAACATACCAGTGCACGAAAGCAGGCTTAACGTACATCAAATTGAACCTCAGGGATAGCTGTGTGGTCAAATCACCGCCAAGTATAACAGTTAGAGGCTGGTAGTTGATACCGACTTTGAAACCATTTAGACAATCAACTTGAAAAACTATACAGGAGAATGGAAGAAGAATAATAGACAGTACTAAACGTAAGTTGCATTGGTTATGTTCATACACTTCTAAAATGTAACGATTGCATTGCTAGCCAAGCGATGCAGAGGATCGGCTCAGCCGAGAAGCATATGGCGGAGGAAAATCGAAAGGAAATCTGCACACCTAAGAAAGAGCTCTAGAGAACTGCGGTATATTTCCAATAACCGTACACTATAATAGCGTAGGATCAGTTGATCACAGTGTGATCACAACGCAATCAAAAAGGTCTAAGGACCTGAGTAAATATTATTTTAGGGTATCCTAACTTTTATAAAAAATATATGAATTAAATTGGTAATCCAAAACTTTTCAGTACAGCTGAAAGAATTTTTTTTTTTTTTTGTTACAAGAAAGTTTAAAATATTGACATTTACCAAAAATTTTCAGAATTGACCTCCATTATTTTGAAAATCTGAACCATTGCTCATTTGAACATAAAAAAAAACAAATTTGTAGTACTTCCCATACATTTTTTGAAGGTTATTGTATGAAAAGTACAAGAAGGTTTTATTCAAATTGGCTGATTTTCGAACTACACTTAAGTTAAGCTAATCCTCAACTTCTGGTTTCTACAGATTCCAATTATCTTGATTCTTACAAATGTTACGACACCGACAACGGCGCACGCACATAAAAATGTCTCGAAATCTTGTTTTCTATGGTGTTTCACGATGAAATAGACTAATTCTGAAAAACAACAAAAATTGTGTCACTCGCTATACTTATCCTTTACACTACGAGTACGGAAAAGTAAAACAATTTAATTCTTTCAACAAAAATATAAAAAAGATGTCCATTGAGTACTAATAATAATTGTAAGTTGTATGAAAACATACAATTTTAAATTGCGTTCTTCTCGGAATTGGTTCGATTGCACTTATGCTGTTTTTCCCTGGTCATTTCAACTGTCTAAAAAGCCTGTGGCTATCTTTTCGGATTGAATTTCTGAATTTCTTCGAATTTTATCCCTGTCGTTTTTTCATCTAATTACTTTGTCGAATTCAGTATTTCAAAAAGGTTGCTTTTCTATCAACTGGTTGATTTGGTAACCTTGAATTTTCAAGAAATGTTCTTTAAAGATATTTTAGTAATGGAATTTTGTCTTAAATGAAAGATATGATTATCTATTTTTGTTAGAATATAAAATATGGTTCTATTGGTTGACATCTGGCACTTGAGTATTAATGAAACAAAATTTAAATATTTTACACTAATTAATGAAACACGCTTACGCTTAACATGTTTTTTTTTTTTAATTTCTAGACTTAAAAGATATAAATTACAATAACTCAAAAAATAATAATTTTCAAATTGAACGTTTCAATGATTGCGATGAATTTTAATGATTTAATTTTAATACCGAAAATTAATTTGTTTTATATAGCTTATACGTACGTGTGTGTTGTTTGAGTGTGTAATGCACCGCACCACCATGATCTCTGATTTAGCTTTTTTTTTTTATTAAAGTTAATATGAGGGTTTTGTGGGTGGGTCATGCGGTTGTATGTTGGGTTTTTGGAAAACATACATTTTATGGTTGGCCTCTTTCGACACAAAAGTAAAAAAAAAATTAATTGCACAAAATGAAGATAGATATGCATTGGACCATAATTTTAATGCAAAATTTAAAATAATGTTTCATACTATTAAATAGTATTGTGCATGTATGGAGGATGTGATATGTTATAAATTACCGCACAGTGATTTTAAGTTATTACCGTAATTAAGTTCTTCCGAACTGATGTTGTGTGTGTGGTTCTTTGATGTTTGTGTTTTTTTTTTTTTTTGTTTATTATTAATTCTTTGATTTTAATTCAAAATTCATAGCCATTACGCTGGAAATTGGAAATTTAAATCAAAAGCAAAAATTGATGAGAGCGAATGTTGAAGTGGATACAGTGAGTTGAAGTGGAAACTAGAACGTATGTTTATTTGTGGAATGGGGGGAAATTCTCATCTAAATGGTTTGTTTACATAATTTTTGTCTTAATCCATTGTAGGTTGTTATTTCAAAATCGTTTGTATTTTTAACTTTAATTTATAGATAATTAAATCAGTAATATGATTTTTTAACAACTGTTGTTGAATAATAACTTAGAAAGGATTTGTAAAATTCAAAAGTCCTTAATATTAACATCTACAAAGAACTAAACATTGGTTCTGAAAAGATACATTAAATTCATCAATTATATTGAACTATAGTTATTAACTTTCAACAGCAAATATTTCATTGAGTTTTAAAACAAGAATTGAACACGCCTTGGTACTGACATTTTGCAGACATATTTTCAAGTCATGTCAAACATGAGAACAATTTTACTGTGTTTTTTTTTTATGTGTATTCAATTTAAAGTAGAAAAGTATGACAAAGGTGGTGTTTCAAATGACTAAAACAGCTTCTTCAATGAATTTAACCTCAAAACGAAGTATGCAATTTGATTTTTTTTATAATGATACATTTTAAGATAAGAAAATTTGAAAATCGTTACAGCCGTTTTCTAAAAAAACTATTTTTCCTGTATAGAATTTTGCAAGGACATTTAAAAAAAAATTGGTACGCCATTTTTAAGACATTATTTATCAACATCTAAAAACTAAGTTTTGAAAAAAAAATATTGAATAATTTTCGAAAAAATGATTTTTCAAAAAAAAAAAAACTTCAAACTTTTTTTAAAATCCAAAAATAATAATTTTGAAAATGTTTTTACTAAATATTATTACGGCAACTTAAAAGCATTCATATAAAAAAAATGGCTGAAATTGATTGAGTAATGAAGGAGAAAATCAGAATAAAAAAAAAACGGTTCTATGGCAGGTACTGTTACTAACGGTTTTTGAAACAAATGGTTTTCATTTTAAGATAGACCTTATCCAAAAAAATGACTATGATTTTTTTATCAAAATCATATTAACCGTTTTTAAGAAAAATGAGTTTTTCTAAAAACGGTATATGACAGGTACCGGAAATTTATGAAAATTTTTAAACTTACTAACAAACAAATCTTCCGTAGAAAAAAATTCATCAAGTTCGGTTAAGTCGTTTAAGAGAAAGTAAAAATAAAAAAAATAAAAGGTCTTTAGCAGGTTCCTTTAGTCTTATTTTTTAATCTTCTTTCAATTCAAAAGTACTGCAAATGTAGAAACGAATTTTCTTATCAAATTTGTTAGCCAAAGCTGTCAGCTTCGTTTTAAAAAAAATTATTTTCGCCTCCATTGATTTACAATGGAGCTGGGGCCTAGATCCTTAACCATGAAATTTCGTAATCGTAATATCATGTCTGATTGCTTTTTCTAGTTCGATATTTTGTACGAATTCTAAATTTACCATACAGTAAGTACTTTTATCGCAAGTAAAAAATATATCAAGCTAATTTTTTTTTTTGTCGTTCTTCAGAATATTCAACAAAAGAAACATTTAACTCAGTTTGATTCTATCAAAAATTCATAAAATCCACTGACTCATTGTACAAACGAAAAAATAATATTTGTATTTTAATGACTTCATTAATATTTTACTCGAATTGCAAATCAATTGATGAAAACTCATTGAAAAGTTTTTAGTTAAATAATCACAAACAATAAGCAATATCCCGCCAATTTATTTAAACAAAAATAAAAAACAAAACACACACATCCACACGATATTAATCCTAAAATTGTATTATATTGCAATTTCCAATTGTTAAAATTTAATTTAAAATTTAAAAAATATCACACAAATTTACCTTAAAAATCGCGCATGAAATCCTACTCAAATAATCCGCAAGGTGATAGAAAAACGTGCTTGTGTATTTGTGCGCACTCACAATAAAATATACATTGCTATGCCACACACCACTGAGCTGCACCATCATGCACTCAAAACAATAATGATTTATTAAGTGATGATATTTTTATGACCAATTATCATTTTCACAGCAATTTCCTCTGCTATTTTCCTGGCCAATAAATTTATATGTTTGTATAACGCATCCAATATGTACAAGAATATAATATAATACATTCAACTTAAATTTATATTTCGTTTTGTTTGTGTGTGGGTACTTACTCGTTGTATAAGAGAACAATAATGTTTATATTGGCAAAGGCATTTGAGTGTGTTTACTGTTTGAGATAAAAAGAAAAGGACTTTAAGGACATTTTCAAATGAATGTTATGTCCTTAACACTCAACCTCAAATTTCCAATGCAAACATCCTTCGGTTTGACAATAAAATTTATCATATATGTATGTTGTAGCTAAGACCAGAAGTACTATTCTATTCTTGTCTTAAGAAGGAAAAAAAAAGGACATCATCACAATCACAATAACAATATACGCAGACAATTTTCAATAAATTACACTTTAATTTCACATAAAAACCAAAGCTGAGCAAACCAGAGTAGAACAGAGTAGGACAGAGTAGGAAAAAAAACAACATTCAATCTTTATAACACTTCAACCGATAAGCAGCATTTGTATCGGTTTACATTTTCCTTGGCTCAGAGAAGATTCACACCAGCACACTCCAATGTGACAAGGGGGCGGTTGGAGAAATGGGTGTGTAATACAACAAACAACAGAAAGGACCTCTTGCGTTGTTCGCTTCAGCTTCTTTATGGGCCATAAAGTTCAACTTGAGAGTACAATCTTGAAATAAGGACGCACCAGAACTACTTTATTTACATGAGCCATGACCATGAGCTTGTATATGTATATGGGGTATACCCTTTTTTTACAGCCCTCAATCTCGGGGCATTATGTTTTAATGAAAGGATCTACACTGACCAGAGATATATACTCGTTCATATGATATAGAAAATAGTGTGTCCTTTGAATCATACTTTCGCAAAATTATCTTCTTTTTTTTTCATTCCTTTTCTTTTTAAACATTTGCATACATAAATTCTTGGAGAATATGAGGGGGGGGGGGGGAGTGAAGTAGGGGGGGGGGGTAAAGTGTTGCTTCTGATATGATGATGATGATGATGTCCTTTTTTCCCTTTTCATTTAAAAAATTAAGTAGGTACTTGGCAGCAGAGAGTATTTTTGTGGGAAGAGTTACAACGACATTGGGACACATCCTGATGGTTAAGGTCTCCATAGTCTCCACTCTTTTTCTTTCTTTTTTTGCTCTACTCATTATTTTCTCCCTTTTTTTTGCAATGGAACGTTGGGCAATATTGATAATCATAATGAATACTGAACACTCTCAGAACAATGATGACGACAGAACAGATTCTGTGAAGTTTGAGAGAGAAAGATGGTGAGGGTTTTTTGTAGAAACTCTGTCCTCATGGTGCAATTGTCCTTGTTTTTTTTTTTTTTTGTGGATAAAGCAATTTATTCTGGTTTATTCTACACTGAGAATGACACTTTGTATGATAATGGAAAATTACAAGTTCATAACCGTGTAATGAGAAGAGGGGACACTAGATAGTCTCTCTTTCTCTCTCTCTCTTACTGGGTCGGTCCGGTCTTATATGGGTATTGTTGTGAATTGTGCAATAAAGGGTGCATCAAGGGAGAGTGTACAAGGGTTGTTGATACAAGAAGAGTGTACCTATAGATAGAAGATTGGTCTGCTTAATAAATTGAGTTACTTGATTTTCTTGTTAGTGGAACGTGATACAACTCACGTTCCACTAACGAAGATTGTTGAGTGGCTAAAATTAATTTTTTTATTTTTTTTTTTTTTAATTTTGGAACGAAGGTAGGTAAAAATTTAAATCCTTGTTTTCGAGATATTTTTATCTTCATGTACAAAAACAGCTCCTTTTTTTGCTTTCTTTTGGAAAATTATTTCGCTTGAAAAAGGTGCTTAGCGTCGCGAGCTTATTAAAAATGGCTGAAAACATAACGGGTACCTATCTGAAGATCTAGCAGACGATTGGGTATCCAATAAATAAAAGTGCTGCCAAGTTTAGAATCAGTGCAATACATTTTATATGAGATAATGCAGTGTTTTCACAGGAACTACTAGAGCTGATACAACAA
Source organism: Meliscaeva auricollis (assembly GCA_948107695.1). Taxonomy (NCBI): domain Eukaryota; kingdom Metazoa; phylum Arthropoda; class Insecta; order Diptera; family Syrphidae; genus Meliscaeva; species Meliscaeva auricollis. The sequence continues at coordinate 80,241,020 of OX403618.1, forward strand.
ATCTAAGGACCGAGTATCAGGTCTTAAAACTCAGCCTGTTAAATCTAGCCTGTGTTATAGAGCCATTAATCTGTTAACAATTTGAACAACTTCAAAACCTTTTCTGATATTCTAAGTGAAGCTTATCAGTGCGAACTCAGGTTTGGAAAAATGAACACATCGGCTTAATATTTACAATACTGAATCCCTGAATCTGCCCTTAAATACTACTTATGACGGGTTAAATAAAGTAGCGTTATACTATACCATGTTTTGGTTGCCCTGCAGTGCCGACGCACGACGCGACGTTTAATAATCCTATTGAATCGACCTTTTGTTGGGCGCCATTTAAGGACTCAATTAATGTCTTTTTACAGGCAACTCTTCCAAGGTCCGTTCTCATTCGTAGTTCAATTTGTAATCACAGTTAACAAAAACCAGCTCATGGTCCCTTTAGCTTGACATCTGTTCTTGTGATACAAGTTCAGGAACCGTAAGTTTAACTTTCAGCTTATTTATAGGATACAGCCTGATCCATGCAAAAATTAGGAACAAATTCCTAGGGAAAAGTTTGTCCTACTTCTGTTAGGCGCCATTTAATAGTTGAAGTCACATTTTTTTACAGACAACTCTTCCTGTGTCCATTATGTTAATCGTAGTTCAATTTTAAAGCTTAGTTAATACTTATAAGCAGCACATGTTCCCTTTGGTCTGAAATCGATCCTTGTGATACAAATTCAGGAATCGTAAGTTTAACTTTCAACTAATTTACAAGATCCAACCTGATGGTTGGACAGACAAAGACAAAATCAATTGAAGCGCAAAGTTCTTCCATCTTCTGTTGGGCGCCATTTAAGAATAGAACTGTTTCTAAGCAATGTTGCCTAATTAAAAATAAACTACACAGAAAAACATCCCATTATTTATCAGTTTTATAAAGTTTTCTGCATGTTTTTTTTAGCAACATTTTTCTTACAAAGCTAAAAGAAAATTAAAACCAATAAAACGCTACAAAACTCTTGTTAGTAGTTCACGTGGAAAAAATGGATAAACAAAAAACAAGTTTATTTGTTTTTTTTTTGTTACTTTAAGGTGATCTTATTTTTTTTAATATTCAAAGTTTCAAAACTTCCTGACAAAGTTAAAAAATAATAAAATCAAAAGAAAATGTTTTGCAAGAGTATATAAAAACAAAAACAAAAACAAAAACAAAAACGAAACACTTGAAAATTATTTAGGTCAAAAGAAGAACAGGCGATTGTATACTTCAAGTACACCTAAGTGTAAATTTACGAGCTACCGAATCGTCCTTAATTTATTATTCACTCGTAGCTCTCGAAGACTTTCTTTCCTATGAGCGCAATTAACATTTGCTTGAGTTGTTAAATGTTCACTCCAACAAATCGCATTAAGGTTAAGATTTACCATCTATACCTACTTGCTCTCTTGTATACCATCTTGTGCTGCACCATGATGCTCCCCATTCCATTCAGCCATCACCGACACTGGCACAACACTAACTGAACTTCTTGAACGCCCAACATTTTACTGATGACTGCTATAGCATACTCATCCGAACATATACACAATCTAAGGGGAAAAACTTTTACTTTAAAAAGAAAACTTCAAAATAATTTAGTTTTTCGATTAACTTTCTCCCTAAACATCCAGAAAGTAGCAGTAGCATATCGGCTACTAGCTCCTATAGCTGCTTCCTTCTTCTGCTCTGTCTGCTATATCTGCAACTTTTATATACCAAATGCTAATTTGTTTCATTTTCTTGCTAATGTATGCGATGAGAGTTTGTGTCCTGAGTTTTGAGTCTCGAGTCCTGATGTGTGTCCTGTGTTGTCTTCTTTTTTCTTCCTTATTTTTTTTTTGTTACTTCAGTTCGAGGCCAAAAGAATAAAAGCTTTGCATTGAAAATCAGTCTGGAAAAGTTTCTTTGAATTCGCACAGCGTGGATGGTGTCTCGCTGGGCTGCGCTGTGCTATACACTACTCCTTGGTCCTTAGAATACTCATTTGCATGATGATATCGAAGTAGTAGTTCAAGTTTTAGACTTTAGGTGTACTCTTGACAATAGTCTTGTAAGAATGTAGATTTGGGAATAAGTAGTTTAGTCCAAAACGACTATCATCTTCCGCATAAAACTTTCCTTCTCTCTCTCTCTCTCTCTTTCTTTCTCTCTTATTGAATGCAAAAAGAGGGAATTGTCTAACTGGGCGGGTGTTTTGAGTTGCCATACATATTCCATCCGGATGGAACTTATGTGATTTCTGAAAGTAATTTTGGCACAAAGGAAACTAAAGGAAATTACTAACTCTGAAGTAGGTCAGTCAAAGAAGACAACGACGAAGCACGATACAGAGAGTCATCATGGGCCATGATGGAGAGAAGTACTTTAATCTCCCAGAAAGGATATTCCTTTTCGATTGATGACTATCTCTTGCTCTCATCTATGTGTTTATCTAAGGAATTTACTTTTTTACGATTCTAGTGCTTAGGGGCAATAAAAATCGTTTGTGAACCTCCCCTATCCCTCCCCCACAGAGCCATCGAAAAAAGTCAGACAACAACTGAATATACACTTCTCTCTGGATCTTTAATTTGCCAATTAATTTTCATCTCTTCGATTGGTTTGTTGAGACGAGACAGAGGACAAGAGAGAGAGACTAGCAAAACTGAACTATAACTGAAGGATCAACGAAGGACGAAGAATTGTCGTTAAATTAAGCGATTAATTTAATGATAAAGTCATTGGAACACTCTGTTTTTTTTTTTGGGTGGGGGGGAAAGTGTACTATATACGAAATTGTTATGCCGACTGTCAAAGTGGTTTGTTTTTGGGCGTTTTATTGATTTGAATTTGCAATTGAATTTTATTGTTATCGATAGGAAAGTAATGTTTTCGGTTTTCAGTGTGTTTTGTTTCTATTTTGAGGGACTCTAGATTTTTTGGGGGAGAAAATTGGAAATTGAACGATTTTTAAGAGCCTTTATGGTGCAAAATTAAGTCTTTGTAAATGGAATGAATTTTTCATTTTGTAAATTGAAGAGGCATAGGATATATAGACATTTAGGATTTTGATTGTTTTTTGAAATTCTACAATGGACTTTAGGGTTTTGTATGGGAAAAATTTGCATGAGATTTTAATCAAATACGGCATACAAATTGTAGTCAATTTTCGATTATTTGGCTATTGGGTTTTGTGGTAAATTGAATACTTTGCTTCCGTTGAGAGAAAAATTGTTGATAAAGATGAGAAGAAGCTTATATGGATGAATTCTTTTAAGGACCTTGCTCTGTTTTATATTAAATATCTGTCATTTAATAGTCTTAGAAAGAACTTTTCTTCGAATGCAAATCCCTTATTAAATATTGTAGAATTAGAACCATTAGGTATTAGATGATTTTTTTAGCATTTTAAAAAAGACACTTCGTTACCGTTTGGCAGTATGGGAAACCCAATTGCGATGGTAACAATGATTTCTTCAAAAACTTTACTGGGTCCCTATTCTACTTCGATAGTGAATTTTTACTCAAGTGAGGGCTTGAGGATATTTTTGGCCATCTTTTACTATTCACAATCGAGATTTGGAGGGAATTTTGAAGCATTTACTTGATGATTACCTCACAAGCATCCATTTTGGAGGCTTCCGGACTTTCGTTGAGCCAAAGCCTAAAATTACTTTAAACTTAATGGAGTTGAGAAAAATATCGACTTGAGTAACAACTGTGAATTGCGCCCTTAATCCCGAAAAGCGCTAAAACTATCAAACCGAAAGAAATAATTCGAGCTGTAAGGAGGTTATGACGTTTAAAGAACGCCATCCAGTTAGAAAAACCAGAAAAAGCTTCAAACAAGCTAGAAAGACCTGCAACGCCCATAATTGACAAATAATGCCGAAAGGTCCCAACAATAGTAAAAACTTCTGGTCATTTATAAAAAAACGTTCGTCACAACACTGCGCCTTCAGTTCCAACATTTGACTTTAATAACAATCTTTTTGTCATCCCTCTCGAGAAAGCTAACCTCTTTGTAAGGCAGTTTTGTGCCAGCTCTACACTACTTGAGTACAGTGTTTTGATACACAAGTCCATTGAACCAATAGTATACCTCTCATCGTTCATCTGTCCGACACTTGTGGGGATTTTCTGATTGAATAGAAAACAGCATTTTCCTAGCCAGTCCTTAAGAAATATGAGTCTCTTCATCCTGCAAACTATCGACCAAATGCACGTCCCAATGTCCCCATCATCATTTTATCCGTTATACTCGTGCTTTTAGGAATCTTCATAAGTCGAGCATAATTTTTGATGAAGGTTCTGTTAAAGGAATGTTAAATTATACCATCGCAAACACAAGAAAACACTGTGAAGAAGTTTGTCTTCGGGCGACAAAAATTGCTAGTGATCCCCAGGTCTTTTTCCGATCGAGTTTTAATTAGCGTCGTTAGAGTTCATTTCTATTTTTCGATCAGTCTATCTCCTTAACATCGAATATAAGTTCCTATTTACCGTACTCTCTGAACGCAAGAAGCATTTTTTCACCAACAGTTGACTAATCTTACGACTAGTAAAGTCCACCGAAGGCAACCCTTGGAACATTTCAAGGCCACACAGTACCAATAGAGGCTAAAGAAAGCATAATTATTTGCAGAATTAGAAAAACAGTGTGCTGTCAGTGGCACTTTTGTGGGCCATGAAACAGCTGGAAATTTAGAAAATAATACCAGCGCTAACCCCGCAGCCACACTTGCAAGTATTGACTTGCAATTTGTCATACATTCAAACATTTTTACTTACAAATTTAAACTTTTGCTACTTGCAAGTCAACTTGCATGCAAGTTTTGAAGAGAATAGACTTGCAAGTTGAGGCGCAAGTAATTTGACAGCTTCAATAAAACTATTCCAATACAAAAACAACATCGATGGGTCACATGGAGCTCACGGACAACAATGCTCCAATTTTTCAGCTCCAACTTGGAGAAAAGATACCGTAGTGGAAGAATACGATTTACTCAGCGCACGCTAGTAGAAGATGACCTCAATCAAACTTATTATGCTAAACTGGAAGCAGCATGCTAGGAAAAGAGTTTGTTCACTGTAAGTAATTTAGTTTGTGTAAAATTTCAGTTTTGTGTGGCCTCCAAAAAGCTAAAAGTTGTACCCTTGGTTGAAAATAAAAATCAACAAATATTCCTTCCAATTTTCACAGGCTGAAACCTGTAAGCTGACTGTTTTTTTATCTTGTAAAGTACATGGTCACAGCATCTACTACTTTAAAGATAAAATTCAAACAATATTTAAATTTTCCTTCTCGCAAATCACTCATAATTTTTAACTACCAAGTCTAAAGAATTTTTTAACAGACGAGTGGAATATCTAGACAATTTTTTTTTTTGTTGCATACTCTATCAAACCATTGTAAAGTTTGACTATCAGATACTTTTATACTCCAAGTTTGAATTTTGATGAACTGGCTCATCTAATTGTGTTTATAAAACAAAAAATTAATACAAAAGTATCCTTGAAAACTTATACAAGTTTCACATTATACAACCTCTTTTTGGTTTTTGTAATTCAATTTGAATCTCAAAAATTGAAAAAAGTACATTTCCTTTCATTAACAAAGGCACTCACTTAAGAATGTTAAAATCGTCTAGCAGACCAAAGGCAAAACCTTGTGAGATTAATTGATTCATCCAATTATCATCCCAGACTTGTTAAATCGAATTACTCGTACTTATAGTTATAAACCCCAAGTATCTGGCATCTGGCATCTGTTTCAGCTATCCTTTCTCTCCTTCTGGTATTGGTTCGGTATACTATACAGAGCTCCATTTCCATTTTGCATCCTCATCAAGTGGAATGGAAAGAAAAAAAAAAAACCAAAACTTTCTCTCTCATCTTGTCAGCCCAGCCAGCGCCAGCGTTGCGTTCGGTCGGTCTTGATCCTGAATTCATTTTCAAAAAAGTGAAACTTCTTTTTTGTATCAATGAGTTGAAAGGAAATTCGATTTATTAAATTCCTCTTTAACCAAGTCGAGTATGAAGTTCAAAAAAAAAAAAGAAAAAAGAAGAATAATTCTGCGAACTTTGAATTTCGTGGCCCGATTAAGAATTCTGGTGGCATTGACAGATTCCTTGTAGAAATCATTTCACACGTTTGCATCCAATAGAAATATTTTGCTCCTGCCATCTCTTTATTCTTTATTCCTTGTTTCTTTTTTCTTTTTTTTTCTCTCTTTGTGAGTTGTTTGTGGTGTTTGGATTTTTTTGTTAAAAATTTGTTTACACCGCAACACTCGACTGATGTCTTACAAAAATGTAGGTACTCCGAACTCCTTTGAATGGTGGAACACACCACCGGATCTAACAAATAAATGTGGGGAAGGAAAATAATTTCATGTCCTGATCCTGGAATACAATTTTGCTTCAATAAACCCAAAGAACTTTCAGTTTATCATTGAAATATTGCTGAACTCACACACTTACACGTCTCACAAAGAGAGAGAGGATTGTCGTGGTTCTTTCATCTGTGATGATGGGACATGATGTGGGATTTTGTGGATTGATTCGGAGTCGGTAGATGGCAACGAATGGGTAACCAAAATATTCTTCGGTGATGATTTGGATTGGAAGACACATTTTTAGTTCTCTGATTTTGATTCAAAAGGGAATGTGTTTCTGGAGACTGAAGAATTTGGAAATCGATATTATGAAACTTTGGCAAATTAGTGCGAGGAAGCATAAGAGACTAGGGAAATTTAAAATTTTCAATATTTTTATGTTTGAATTTATTTTTCTGCTCTTTAATATTTTTTAATTTAAAAATAAATGTATGAGTACCGATTTTGTTTAAAAAAATATCGAAAATACGAACTCTATCTTGTTTCTTACGTGAGTACCTACACTCATCTATTCCAGTGCCAATTCTTTTTGGACAGATCTAGCTGAAGAGTTCAATTTGAAATCCTAGTACAGGAGGTGTGCAACATTTGGTCTTTTTTGTGATGTGGCTGCCTTAAGCCTTCAGTTTAAGAATGATTTTCCAAGTCAAGTTGAACGAGTCTAAATTTAAGTATCTTAATTTGAAACTCAACTTGGGTTGAGGCAAAATTGCTCGATAACCTTTATTTTAGTTTGGTTAGGTAGTTTTGGTGGTCAATTGAGTTTGAAGAAATATTGGAGAACATTTATCTTATGTAGTTTCAATTTGGTTGTGATAATTTGATTTGAAGAAGGACTCGTTAGTCAAAGAACTGAAAACTTCAGACTTTTTGGTGATTTATTAATGCATGGACATCGTATAGCCATCCTCCAAAAGAATTAAATGGTTCATAACTTGACGGGTGGGTGATGGGGGCAAATTGCTTGCACTTGTAAAAAGTATTACGTTCCAAATGTAACTCATTTGTCACAAAACACCATTTTCCAAATCAGAAAAAAAAATCTGAAAATTTCGGATTAATTAGTAGTTTTTTTAATCCATCATCATCGTAGCCATCCTAAAATGAAAATTCACAACTTATGGCTCAACAGATTAGCGATGAACTATATTTTGACACAAAAAGTATATTTTGTTTTAAATGTCACTCAAAATGCTCTAAAATCAACTGTTTCTGAAAAAGTGCAAGTCTTTGAAAAATCTGATTTATTTATTAATTTATTTAATTTTCAGTATTCCATCACACCATCAATAGACATTTGCTTCACCATCAATTCGTGAAGACTGAAGATTAATAAAACTGGATTTGGATTTATATTAATTATGCTGTTCGACTTACACAAAAAAGCTGAAAGCCGAAACATCCTTAATTTTCCTTAATTTTTTTTTAGTAAAGCTAGTATCACAAAATTTGTGTGGAACACCAAAATTTGTATAAAAGTTTGTGTATTTAAGTTTAAAGAAAAAATTAAGATATATGGCAGGAACTCTAAAAATACTTTTTATTCACTTTGGAGAAGCTCAAAAAAACACACTTAGAATGGGTCGGAAGGCCAGACCTTATAGTTTTAAAGTTAACCATTTTAAATTTTGCATTATGTGGTCTTGAAATCAAAAGGTTATTGATAATTTTTTCAAAGAATTTACTAAAATCGGTTTTTGAGTTAACAAATTGTTATAAAAAATTAAATAGATCAAAATCATTCAAAACCGTTCATTATTTTGCTTAAAACTAATTACCATGATCATAAGTATTTCTATTCCATAATTTTCAGACCTTGATTCGGGTAAATAATTGTCAATTTTGAAATAAAAGTTTATAAAGTAAAAAACTTAATATTAATGAGGAAAAAAAGAAATTTAAAATACTAAGGCTTTTAAAATGTTCATTTAAAATTAATATAAAAGAAAATTTTGCTGGCCTGAGACACTCAATATCATTCTGTGTCTAACTCTGTTGACTTTTAATAATTTTTTTTCTGCTTAAAGTCAATATTTTAGAAAATTCCCGCTCCCATCTGAACGGGTGATCATATGCCTCTATCTTTACTAGTCGTTTTCTTTAAACAGACCTTGCCATTTCTTTTTATAATTTATTTTATAAAAAATTAACAAATTTTTTTGATAAGAAAAATGTTTGTTCACCAAAATTTTAATATTATTTTAAAATAAAAGACAATTTTTAAAACATTAGCAATTTTTGAATAGCAATATTTGAAACAGAAAATCATCTAAACCGGAGCTATGCCAATTGGTTCTAAAATAATTTGCTTAATTACTCCACTAAAAACTATAAGTACTATGAAGCAGCAATGCAAATTTCACATTCAATATTTTCATCAATTAGTCAAACATCACTAGACATAAAAGCAAGCAATTTAAACCCCGATTTTATTTAGTACAAAGGTACATGCCCCTTTGAGTAAGTACAACTAACAGAAGGAAGTTGATTCCATATTGACAGAACAAAAGAGAGGAAATAAACTCCTTCCAAGCTGACACTAAGTGCAGACCCCCAAACAGTGTCCATCCGTCTTTTTAAATGAAATCGAGCCAAACAAAAGTGATACCACCTACATTCGTTTGATCTGTTTAAATCACAAAGAACTCATTTTGCTTTCAATCACCCGACATTTAATTGACTGAAAATTCAAAAACAAAAAAATCCTTGATATTATCCTCCCATACAATTTTGCCATTTAACAAAAAAGTAAAAAAAAAAAGAGAGAGAAATAAATTCCCAATCCCATTTGCCTTCTCATTCGCATAATCAAACTCAGCTCATCGTCATCGTTGTCGTAGAAATGTCGTGTCGGTTGTTATGCCTGGTGTATCAATGTGCACCACCACCACCATTTCGGAAAATTTATCAACCATAGCCACAAAGCATTGAATACTATATTCACATTAAAACTGTCAGGGGTATAAATATTTAAGTTCCTATTTGCAGATAATCGACTTCAAGCTTCATTAAAATCCTTTTTCGGTTTTATTTTTGCTTTTATTCACTTGACATTTTCGACTAAAAGTACCTATGTACATACTTTACTCACATACACGTATACCAGTAGATATTCATTTTTTTTCATTTCTGCCGCTTGGGGGCTCAAGCCGGAACCTCACCCATTGCCATATCCCATCACTATATAACCAGTCACTGGCACATGAATCAATGGGAGTTTTTGCACACAAAGATATGCCTGATGCCAAAAGCCGCCCAAGTGTATTATTTCCGCTATACTCTTTTGCATTTAAGGTCCTTACACACAACCTTGTGTTGTTGTTTGTTGTTGTTGTTGTTGTTATTGTCTATCTGTGTCTCTTTTGCGGGCGTAGCAATAAAACGTGCAAAGTGTCATTTCACAGTCAGTTAAACAATTTCAAATGAACGATTTCAAGTAACAGAATCATAATCATAAAAGGGTATGACAATGACTCAACACGCACGTACAGTACACCAAACCAACAAATACTCGTACAACGAATTACAAAACAAAATCACACACAAAAGGAACAACAAAATCTCATCTCACAAAGGATTCGTTTCCTCTACACATTTAAACACACAAAAATACTCGAAATACTTTTCTATAAGCTTAATGTTTTTCGAAAAACAGCATCAGCACAGTTAGATAGAAGTTGTTTACAAAACTACAGACCTTATACACAAATACCGTTTTTTTTTTTTCTTTTTTGTTTCTGAGTTAAAAATGTAAAGCCATATTAGCATCGGTGGTGGTAGCATGATGATGACGACACGACCGACGAAGCTTGGTATACCTTTTTTATTTAGTTGTGCAAATTTTATTTGCTGCAATAAAGGTCCTTCGCTTATTGTTTGGTTTGGAATCCTGACACTTTTTGCTTTGCTGATGATTATTGTGATTCTTATTTTTGTGTTGCCGCATTTGCACGAACATTAATTTTTGATTCACGGAACTTAAGTGTTGTTTGGGTTTTGAAATTCAAACGAATAAATGTGAGATTTCAATTGGAATTAAGATGCCATTAGAGTTTGATGCGTGAACTGGGATTTAAAGACCCCATAAATGTTTGGGAATGGTTTTTACTTCTGTAATTTTTGGCAATATAGTGTCTGTGGAGCATTTAAAATGTCGTTGAGATCTTTATTTTAACTCATATACCCGTATACGAAGAGCCGACAGCAAATTTTGGATTTGGAGATGTAACCAACAAATTGATGAGGTGCCTTTTAAGACAGTATGACAAGATTATTTTGTCACCGGGAGTGAGTGCTGTGGTTGAAATAGGCAATTTTTCAGTTTGGGTTACTGTGGTACCTATAGGTACCTACCCAACCACTTTAACATGCATTTTAAGTAATCAAAAATCTACTTTCTCGTAGAGAATTTTGGGGTCCCAGATGTTTTAGGGGTCAAAATTGGTAAACACAAGATTTTAGTATATATAAATTGTATATAAGAAAATTTCACAAATTTTTTTTACAAATTTGTAATTTATAGGTCCTAGATAATTTATAAGTATTCCAAGACTCGACCAGTTTCTTCCGAATTTCAAAGAAGTCAAAAATACAGTTTTTGGTAACACAAGTATATCCAAATAAATGATGTGTCAGAATATTAGGAACAATCATTTTGTTTCAAATGTGTGGGTCCCACATTTTAATTGTCACTTCACCCAGAAGGCACATATAAAGTCAAAAGTTAACAAATTAAACCCAAAAAGTAATTAAAGGTACCAGATGGTCAAGAAAAATTCTCATGTTGAAAATATTTGGGTCCCAGGCAGCTAGCATGTCGCCACACTCAACCCAGACTCATCTAAAACCTACTAAATTCTTGCACTCTTTGACTTTGGGATGCGTCTCGTTGTGTATGACAACAATTTAAAGATTTTGGACCCACACATTTGTACCTTATAGGGCAATTCATTCAGATTTTCTTATTTGATTGTACTCTGGTACCCAAAACTACAAAATGGTAGTTAAAGAAAGAAAATGGTGGTAAAGAAAGTCATAAAAAAAGTCGTGCAAAGAAGTGCGAAAAATCTCGGAAAAATATGTAAAATTCGCGGAATACTGGTGCAATATTATTGAAAACCTTGGAGAACCACGAGAAAAAGCGTAAAATATTGCGGAGAAAAGCGAAGAAAGTCATAGAGAATGTCTGAAAAGTAGCGGAAAAAAAGACTGAAATGTCGTGTGGATAAAAGCGCGGAATATTGTGGATGAAGTTGTGAAAGAACTTTTGAACACCACCTGAATGATCGCAAAATACCGCATGGAAAGTCGTAAAAAAACACTTATGACCGCGGGAGAAAGTGTAAAATACTGCGGAAAAAAACAAAATAGGTTACAGAGAAAAGTGTGGAATCACGAAAGAGAATATGAAACTCGTGGAAAAATTATGAGAGATTCCGTGGTAAAAATCGCGGATTACTGGGGAAATTTCCGACGCCGTTTTCCGCAGTGTTTTGTGCGGTTTTTGCTGATATCGCGATATTTAAACCGGTGGTGTTCATCTCCACATGCTACCGCTTCTACTCACTGTGCCTACATTCACTCTGTCCGTTCTTGCTCCGTCAGTTTTACCCTCTCGCTTCATTCGCTTAACCTTACAGCGGCTGGTTTCTAATGTTTATAAAAAAAAACCTGTTGTGGTCAAGTGAATGATCTCTGATTTTCTGCCTAAACTAAATTGCGGAGCATCCCCTGAGAATGAACTGATACTACGGTGGCACTGCTCTTTATTCGAATTTTTTTTTAACATCATTGGTTCAAAGAATTCTCAGATCCTTATCACACCAAATCCTTGTTGACCTCTTTATCAGAAATTTTTGTAAATACATAATCCAAATTCTCGTTTTTTTTTTCAACGATAATGTAAAGGATGATTTTATCTGAGCCCTTGCACTTAAAACAATGTTTTATCTTATCACCAAAAAAAGTATCAACATTTTTTTATAAATGTTTTCATTATGAGAAAAATTTGAATCAAAACAGACCTTTTCTCTTTTATTTTATTTTTGTTAAAAAAAAGATACAAAAGGTTCTTTTATTTAACGTCACTTTAGCTCTACTTAAATAAAACCATAAAAGATTAAATAAACTAACAGATGACATAAAAAACAGAATTTAATTTGTGAAAAAAAAAAACAGAGAAAGAGTATTCGCATTCAGAATGAATTTTTTTTTTGTCTCTCTTATTTTCATTGTTTTTTTTTAGCTTCTTTTAGTCTGGGAAAAGCATTTTCTATTTTCTAATATTCGGTATTTTTTTTTTGTGCTTCAGGCACATAAAGACAAGAAGAAAGACATTTTCTATACTTTCTTTTATGTTAACGGTTCGATAAGGTTCGTTCCCAGACAAAGGACACATCATGCAAAGAAAGAAAATTAGCATTTTATTTTACAATAAAATAAAAAAAGTAAAAAAAAAACAACAAAAAAAACAGGACTTTAGTATTCGTTTTGAAGAGAACCTAAGCACAAAAATACTTTGAAAGAATAATATTAAATTTGTCAAGGTGACGGTGATTTTTTTTGTTCGTCTTCTTCTTTCAAATATCTAATGATTCTACTTTGAGGAAAATTATTTTTTTTTTTTTCAAAGTAAGAAAGTAAAAAGAAATAAAAATATGATGGGGAAGGTCTTGCGAGGTATTGAAGAGAGTGAAGTGATACTTAATAGACACGCTCAAGCTCAATGTCAATATTTAAATTCTTTTCGACATCTTGACGTTTTGGAATATTTTAAGTGTTTTAAATTTTTACTGCACTTTTATATTCGATTAGAAAATTTAAGATCTTTGAAAGTTTTTTGTGTTTTTTTGGGGTCCTATGCACACAACTACTAGATGGTAATTGACACACTCGTATTTGTATACTCAAAATCCTTAAGAGATTGCAAGCACACTAAAGTTATACGTCATAGTTTAACTTTCCCAAATTCAGTTTTTGTTTTTGGCCCTGTGGCCCTGTTATGGGTCCATATTCACGCCCTTTACACCTACTGTAACAATGACACTTGAAAAACTTCTTCCGGTTTAATACTCAGAGGCCTTTACAGAGTTAATAAAATTTGTTTAGCTCAGTTTTATGTTTTTGCGCTTTGGGGGTGCCTACCAAAACCCTACTACCAAACTTTTTTATACAAATAATTCTACTTGAAGCCGGAATCTCTCAGCGTGAAGGAGTTTATATGTCCGCGTGGAGACACTTTAGTACCAGCACAGATTTTACTGATCTGAACTGATGCAAGATTTTCATCTCCTGGTGTTTGGTACTACCAACGGTCACATTAAACTCCTGATTGGCAGATGCTTAAGGCCCCACGTTGGGCGCCATTTATTAGTTTGTGCTAAAGAATAGGTCAGATGGTAATTATTACGTTGGTTGCAGAAATTTGAATGGATTATCTTGATTTATTGGTTAAAAATAAAGTAGGAATAGGCCGGATTCGATAAGAATGCTGAAAGATGGTAAGACTTGGCAGCAGTACACACGTCATAGATGCACAGCGTATAGCTTACTAAGATGGTGCTTGTACACAAGACATTACTGACAATACAAAATATCCTCATCCTTTGGTACGAAAAATTCTCTCCCTAAGTTATTATTATCTACTGCTAGCAGCATTCCCAACATTTTACTATAAAACCTTAAAGCTTTAAAATGTTCCTTCAAAATAAACAAAATAGAAAAAAAAAAACGAAAACGTTTTAAGGTTAAATGTGGTAGAGAAAAAAAAGGAAGACTTTCAAAGATTTATCCTCCCCAAAAGCATTTAACTTTAATGGCAAAACCTAACCAAAACCAGCTAATGCCAATTTCCGATTATTTGAACATCGTACACATGCTCATAAAATCTTACTACCACCAATTTTTTTTTTCTCTGGCAAGGTCCTTCCAAAAGGATATCACAAAATCCAGCGCTATCCAGAGAGTAAAATGCAGTGCATTTCTGTGTGCAACACACAAACTATATCTCCACATTATTGCCCGCCCAAAAAACTGCACCAAAATTCCATTAATAAATATCCAATTTAATCCTTAGTAAAAGAGCACACACAACGCTGAAGGATACTCAGTGCAAGCAAAAGGACACGTTTATTCTATAAAAAAAAAAACAAACAGAAAATAAAAATAGTTTATCCTTAAAGGACACATATAAACTGTTTTTTTTTTCAATTAAATTCAATTTTCGATTTAACCCCCGGATCGCCGAATCGGGTTGGCATTGCCCAATGCCCATGTTGACTATCATGCCTATTTGTGTATGTTGAACCAAAGCCAGCACCACCAGGCACCAGGGCAGACGTGCAAATCGAAGCGCAACGCAGAGTCCTTTTTATATGAAATTTAGTTTTTTTTCATTTTTTTTTTCCAAAAAAGGATATTCCCTTAGTAAATATATGCATGCATCAGTTCACTTAGCTTCGAATTTCGAATACATTTATGCATTTTTTTTTTTCGTTATTCATTTTCAACTATGCTTCGATATGCAGAGAAAACATCAGAGTCCAATCCGACCTCGTTCTGCTGGCCATAACTGTGTTTCAGTGTTTCAGCTTTCATGATGGCAAAATTGACTCTGTTTGGTTGGGATTTTTCGTCCTTTGGCTGAACCCGGTGATGCTAATGCTGATGCTGATGCCACTGGAACACCGAAGCTGCTAGGATTCAGCTTTGGCTGCAGCCCTAGAGGCAGGATAACCAAGATCGATTGAAAGATTTGCAAAATTCGATTTGTGGTCCAAAATGGCAAATTCATTCAACCATGGAAACAAACAAACGAACGAACGAACGACACAGCGAGACTGACTGTGACTGCGGATGGATAGAACGAACCGGAATCCAAAGTCCTGAACCATCAACAACATACGATGACGACGACAAGGACGGGAATTTGGGTCAACGTATTGTTTATGAATTGATTCCTTTGGCTTATGTTCGAAAGCTGATTCAGAATTTGGCCGTAGGGGGCGTTCAAGCGGCAGTACCTACGCGGAACACACTTTCAAACATGCCTGTCCTGCCGAGAGAGTAATAAACACAGGGCGTCCTGTCAAAGTTGTCAGTGTTGCGTATAGTCCTGCCAGGTCCAATGTTGATGGATGTTACAAAGCGTGTCTGTTTGTTGGTTAAGAATGTTTCTTTAATTGGCTACGATTGGCTTGGATACAGAGGCCAGAAACTATGGTAGGGGAAATCGAACTATATAAGGACTTGTGGGTATCCTTGATATCAAGTGGCTATATGAACACAGTTCGTTTGAGCTTGGAGGTGTGATGATAAGTTTTTCTTTTTTTTTTTGATTTATTTGTATCTGCAAACTTTCGTCGGTTTGTTTGGTTTTTTTCTTATTTGTTGTGCAGGTCAATGAGTAGCAGCATGAGGAATTGATTGACAGTCTTTTGTTTGTTTTTCTTTAATTGTAAAGGCGCGAGGCAGGCAAGTCCTTCCGGATCAATGGAGAGTGCGATGGACGTGTTGACGTCTGATTTATATACGTTCATCATCGTTGCGTTGCGTTGGTTGGTTCGAGTGGAAATAATGAAAACAGAAGAGGAGTCTGCTTGATGGCTTACATACCATACATAATATTGTGTTTGTTTTTGTATTGATGCGTGTTTGTGTAAGTATTGATTGAATTTGGTTTAAATAAGTTTTTATCTTTTATTTTTTTTTTTTTTTTTTTTTATTGGATTGCGAGATTATTTATTGGGAAAGGAAGTAGTTAATTGAAATCGACAGAGTCTCTCATTAATAAAATATATCCGACAGCGATATGGTGTGGAAAATAAAGATTTATTTTAATTATGTTTTTGTTTTTTTTTGCTTAAAGCTTATCACAAGAACCTCCACTTACAGCTTACGTGAAGTTCCTTCCAGCGGAGCGTGACACGCTTCCTCAAATTGCTGAATTTTTATTGGCTTACACCTTTCTGCATGAAAAACTGGTTAAATGTTTTGCTATTTTAGACCAGTGCCAATAATTTTTTGAAAAAATAAAAAAAAAAAATTATTAGAAGGATGAGGATGGCGCACAAAACTAGAAAAAATGGTAGATGAAAGGGGAAAAAATAAATTACCCGCCAAGAGATTGAGAGAAAGGGGGTGGATCAGCGAAAAAGTTGGTTTCTACTAAAATTAGAACTCCTATCGAAATAAATTTTCTGTATAACCTTAAAAACAGTGCTTTTTGGGAAGTTCAAAATTCGATACCTCAAAAATTGCATAATAGAGGAATTCTAATACTTAATTAGAGTTTATAGCGTCAAAAATCTGTAGCAAAAGTTTAATTTAATTTCAATGACCACTCCTCGCTGGCTGATATTACTGTAATTTACGGAAAAAAACGATCTTAAAACTGCAATTTCTGTTTTTAATTTTTGAAATTTTTTCACAATAACTGTGCTGTTTTCGCATTTAGTCTTAAAACAGAGGTGTTAATCAAAAAGAATTCCTCCCAAAATGTGCATAAGTAAAAAACCTAGCAATTTACTTTAAAACCAAGTTTCATCAAAATCTAACTATTTTTGAAAATGATAAAAATAAAAAAAAAAACAAAAAATTGTACTCTTGCATTGAACCTTTTTCGCTTTGAGGTCTACTTAAGATATAAATCTTAAAAAAAACACAATTTTGGCACCCACCCTACTTATTTGCCCATCCACTTCTTTTCTGTTGGTGGGCAATTTATATTTTCCCCTTTCTTATACCATTTTTTCCACCGCTCGTATCCTGCTAATAATTTTTTTAACTTTTTCCCTCTGAAAACTGGATTGACACTGGTCTATTTCTTCCATAATTCCAATATTAAATCGTTTAGTCTACAATATCAATTTTTAAACAGTTCACTAAAAGACTTACATATTCACTCAATTCGTCTCTTTCTTTCACATCTAGTACCAACGCTAGAAGGAATAATTCTTTAGACAACTCTTTCCCATCAGACTCTTGTTCCTTCCTTCCTAAAGCCCACACTCTCATACACTGATTTTCAAAAAATACGAAGTACATTTCTTCTGTGAGTGTTCTGCTTTAAAAAGAACCTAGTCATGCACTGCTACCAGTCTTTGGGAACGTCACAGAAGTTCCTCCTCACTTTTGTTGATTCATATAAGGGCAGCCAAATACAAGACCTGGATTATGTTCCTACTAATCTCTCTACCAAAGATAAGCTTGGGTCCTAAGCATTTTCAGGCATTGCTAATCCTCGAAATGAACGAGCACACAAGCTGTGGATATCCCTATAAAATTAATCATCACACTTTAACAACATGTATCCCCGCAAGCATCTCATCAAATTCATTACTAGAATAGGGACCTGGGGTGTTTGGCTGAAACTGCTAATGCCAATTTCTCCATAACAAGCCCGGTGCCCTACGTGTTTACTGTCAACATAAGAATTAAAATCTTCCATTACCATTGCGTTGTTTAGGCACTCTTACTCGAAATCTGCTTTCAGGATTCTGTAACCAAGAAGATCATTCGAAAATAGGCAACTGTACTAGCTTAATTTTGGCTTCTTATTCAGCATCCCAGGGCTGAATATAATTCGTCCAGCAGAAGACCCGATATGGAAGGTTCTTATTTGAAAAGGGTTTCTTCGGATATCACTCGCTTATGGACTTATTGTCGTTTTGAGTTTTGTTTAGGTTTGTTTTGAAAGTTAGAAAATCTTAAATGTTCTTATTGGAAAGGTCAGTTAGGTCATCTAGGAACGGAGCACCTGGTTTTTAGATTGGGATAGGGCTGAACAATAGCAGAGGAAATGCAACTTAAATGCACTAATTTATTATTTTCAAATATTAGTCACAGCATTAATTCTAGATCCGACAAAAAGATATTCGATAACTGGCGCCCGAGTGGGGACCATTATTAAGGCCAATCTTAAACCAAATTAATTTTATTTCAGAAAAATATATACCAAAACCAATAATTTGCTCTTGAATGCTATATCTTATCTTGTGAACAAAAATAAGGATTATGCCAAATTCCATCAAAATAAAAAGTTTTGAAGTGGAAGCAGCTTTGATATTATTAACCAAATATATTTTTTTACTCTTTGTTTCAAAATGTTTGTATACCACTTTGCTGCTTGGAAAAACACCTTGATTATAGAAAAATTCAACTCAATTTCTTCCAAAAATTTAGGTACGTATCGTTTGACTGAAACACACCAAGATGAAAGTATACTTCCTCATCATTTATCACTACAAAAAAAAAAAAAAAGAAAAAAAAAAAACATCAACCTACATGCTACATGCATGTAATACTCCACCTCAAAACCGCCCACCTTCCCCCGCCCCATATGACTTGTTTTGGTATAACAAGAAAATATGTTATTTTCACTCTCATATATTTGTTGCGCAAAATACAAAGAATCCATCAAAGTAATGTTTTCATATTACTTTCAGGTTTTACTTTAAGAAAATAACGAAACCAGGGGTGTGGTGTGGGTAACAAAGAACAAATAAAATTAATGATAATAATAAAATATTGTTATTATCCATTATGTACCCTCTTACCGACACCACCCCCCCCCCCCCCCCCCCCATCTCTTCCTTTATTTTACCTTTTGTATTCAGTGTTCATTCAACTTTCGCGTGAGGTATATTTTTTGGTATAAAGTCCTTTGGCAAATCGCATGCAAATTACCAAATTCAATGTCACAATACTCCTTTGCACAACACGATAACAATGAAAATTTTAAAAGGTGCGAGCTACGCCACTGGTCTGCTTATACAGTGGGGCATTTTATAAAAAAAAATAGATAACATTTTGGAGCAACTCAACTAAAATTTTGTACTACAAAAGGCAAAAAATGTTGATAACCAGTGATACAGAGCTGTAAAAGACTCCATTCAAATGGTAATGCAGTCAATTTAGTTGCAGTTAATTGACTTTAATGTTAACTGCAAGTTAGTATTGCTAGTAAGTATAATTTAACTGTAAAATAATCAGTTAACAGTCGGTACTTTAATACTTACTGTAAAGAAGAGCAATTAAAGGCTGCAGTAAATTGGTAATGCAGTCAAATGGATAGTAGACTATAGTTTTAACTGTAAGTTTATACTGTTAATACTTAGCATAACTTCTAAAATACTGAATGTAATGTTAATGAAAGCAGTCAATTGACTTTAATTTTTACTGCAAGCTAATACTGGACTGTAATGTTAATGAAAGCAATCATTTGACTAAAAGTTAACTAACTGCAGAACTTTTTGACTGAAAAGCATATTTGATAAATATCATTGTTCTTACTATGTAATACTTAAGAAGGTAGAGGGCAACAACCTTTAGTAGGTGTACATTTTTATTTAGATTGTAGAAGTTGTGGTATGGCCTCTATTTTCTCTTCTTGAAAAAATATTGTGAATTTTTTGAACCAGCAACCCGTAGGCCTCCATTTTTGTTTTTATTGTCCGAACTTATTCGGAACCTAGACTACCCTGACTTCATTTTTTTTTTGGTTAGTATTAAATGGTTTTTGTCAGGTCACTCCACAATAGAAGCTATAGAAGAAGTAGTTAGAGCCGCCGAAACTGCCCAATGCGAAAACCATCCTACCAAAAAGATAGTGCTACTGGCAACACTGGACGTTCGTAACACCTTTAATTCTGCTAGATGGACAGATATGCTGGCTGCATTAGAAATTAAGTTCAAGAGGCACCGAAAGTGCGAAGAGAAAACTGAACCAAGTCAGGAGGAGAACGAATTCCTGGATGGAGGAATTCATTCTGGCTACTGAGAAAACCAAAATAGACTTGATAGAAGGCAAAGTTTTTGGGAACAGATTCGGTCGGCTGCAGAACCCTGCCAGTATGGAGACGTGACAAAAGATGACGTCCACCAGACTGTCTTCGAATTCAGCAAATAGGAATCGCCACGCAAGAGTCTAAATGGAAACATAAGAGAAATCAGGCAGGATAACATCATTCAGAAGATGCTTAAGAATGAAGAGCAATGGACTCAAATAATCGCGTATCTGACCCAGATCCTGAAAACTAGAAAAACGATAGGAGCTGGTTTTTTGAAAGTTACATAACCCACTGTAACCACCTCCATCCCTGCCATAATATCCCACTCAACAATGACGACGAAGTTGCAGTGCTGATGGAATGGAATGGAAAGACCCCATTCCATTTTTTGTGAAATATAAAAAATTTCCATCTTCATTATCAACGTTATTTATTCAACTTCTTCATACTTTAAGGTTTGATGTGAATGTGTTTTCATTTCATATTGTGGACATTAAATTTATGAAGTACAAACTCCTCTGTTGATCCGACATGATGATGATGATGATGATTATGATGACGACAACCAACGCCAATGTTAAGAAGGAGGAAGATATTTTATTAATCATCCCAACTACGAAGGAAAGCCTTCGTCTTCGTGCACAATAATGTCTGCAAACAAAGGGACGCGATTTTTTTTATTGTTGTTGTTTGTTAATATTTTCAACCGACCCCAGATGATGTTTTACGTAATTGAAATTAAGTGCACATGAAGAAAGAACAAGGGTTTCTTAAAAGGAGTACATATCTAAATTCGGGTGTTTTTTATTTTTGTGAAATTTTTATTTTCTTCCGTGTTTGCATCTTTTGTGAATTGGATTCTATTAATATGAAATACATGCTTCCTTGATCATCAATTTAGTTTTTAGAAAAATATTCAAATTTTACTTTTTTTTTTTAGGGGTGGATATGGTAATGAGAAATATTGAGCTTTTAGAGTTCTTAATGTTGAGGGTTGAAATACAAAAATCAGTGAGAGTGATTTATTTTTGAACCCCACCTTTGAATGCATTGTTCTTTTCCTGCATAGTTCTCCAGGTATATGGTCTAAAGGCAATTTGCACTTTTTAGAAGAGGAACTCTGGTCCTTGCTAAGAAAATAAATAAGTATTGAGGCACTACTATCTAACAAAGAACCAAGACCTAATAACCGACAATCTTCAACTATTTACTGTGTGTTAGCAGGTTCCGAACGAAGTCAAATGCACTTTTCTTGACAAGCAGTATCTACTATGGCGGTTTTGTCAATTCCTTTCAATTTCCCTGAAAAAAATTAAGGTGCCATAGGCTGGGAATCGAAACGAATCGAACGGTAGCGTAACAGTCCATCGCAGCAACCATAGCGCCAAGGGTTACCTACTGAGGAAGCTATTGAAGAAAAGCTCAAGGCGTTAGTAAAAAGATGATTTTCTTTATTTTAACTGAGATACTGAAGATGGAAGCACTTCTAATTAATCTTAGCCAAAAACTAGTAAATTGCTGCTAAAACTAATAAAAAAGACGACAGCTCAGTCAATTTCTCGCAGAGAGACGAGCTGTTCCCCAGAATTGCCACTGAAGGGTTTCACAAGCCAATCAAAATGAAACTCAAGGCACCTCAAACTTAATCTTTGGTTGCTACCTGCTTATGCCTGAATCTGTCTTGAAGCGTCAGGGTAAGATTTCTGCAGTTTGCTTTATAGGTCTTCGGAAGTACACATTTTCGAATACAACAATACTAGTTGTTCAGAAATCACCATTTTCAATCGTAGGTACTCGAAAATTCTGATGATGTAAACCTCGACTGCCAAGACTGGTGTGAGGAAGTGAATTGTCAGTCACCTGGAACAGGTTGAATTAAAGCCATCAGGAGAATTTTGTCCAAGCAGTTTTTAAGAAATGAAAGAAAATATATGATTTTTGTTTGTGGGTGAAGGTTGTTTAACAAAATTGAGAGTCTTGAAAGCCAAAATTATTATCGCATTTGAACCTTCTCAAACTGACTTCTTGGATTTTATTGGAAATTAAGTTGTTTATCCCTTTTCTTCCGGATTACCACTATTTTTGCAGATTCGCACATCTGAGAGAATACAAGTTAGAAGTTTAAATGAAAACATTGTTGATGCAATTGTTCAAAATTATTGAAGGCATCACTGCTTGTGAGAGGCTTTTTAGTAAAAGTTAAAGTCTCTTGTAGTGGGAGGGAGGAATATAGAGTTCTGAAAGTAACTTTAAGTTAAGAGAATACAAAAAACAGAACAGTATGAAAACTTTCTACTGACTAGAAGACTCAAACCAGTTAACTTTAAGTCAAGTAACTGCTTTCATTAACTGTACAGTCAGTATTTTAGTTCTTACTGCTAACTGCTTATTTTGCAGTTAAAGTACTTATTCGCAGTACTTACTTGCAGTTAAAATTATAGTCAATTAATCAATAAATAAAAATAGTTCGAGCCGCAATACCAACAGCTTTTGTTCGAAATCGAGAGGTCACACATTACCGGTGTTACGCTGAACTTTTTTCTTTTACTTAGTCGTTCGCATAAACTGTTTAACACAATCGAGTTTGCTGCAAACGAAATTAAAATCGTCAAATTACTGTCAGCAAACGAAAAGTCGTTTGACGCAAACAATTCACTCTCACTCTTGCATTTTACTTTAAATATACAAATTACACAGTTCGTGGTGGTAAGACAAAATACTTGCTACGTAAGCGCGAGGGATCGCTAGTTCAAGGTACCAAATGCATTTACCAATTTGCTGCAAACGAAGTCGAAATATATGTCGTTTGGGCAAATTTTTTTCGTTTGCCGCAAACGATTTGTTTTCTAATGGAAATAAAAGGTCTTATAAATCACTAGGATGCATGGAAAGTAAGGGCAAAAATGCACCAGCTTGCCAAGTCTTCGAATCCAAACATGGATTGATACCAATGACTAGTTGAGAACAATCTCGAACAATTTGGTGTGCGTAACTAAAGATTATTGAATTTTCTGCTATTTCAAAAAAAAAAAACTTACAATTACTCAATTTGAAAATAAACTCAATGTTATACTTACCATCTTCAGCTGTCTTTTCAAACAAATAAGTATAACAAAAGGCTACCTCACCTGCCTACGATAATAAATTATTATGTTTGCAACTTGAAAGTCTTCCTGCCAATAATTTCAAGTATATGTACTTTCCTCGAATACAAGTATGTAATGTATAGTCTTTTTGGTTTAAAGTAAAGAACACAAAAGTGCTTTCTGTGTAACAGCATGCGCTCACGCTCCTCAACTCAGTGCTAATTAAGTGAAATACAAAACCCTCATCCATCCTTGAAGCTCAAACATAATACACAACAAATAAACTCATTTTCTTCTTTCGCATAAGGATAAATATCCTTGAATATTGTTCAATTGCGCCATCATCATCATCATAAGCATCATTGAAGCAAAGATTTTATCCGCCCTCTCGATTAGATTTTCAATTCAAAAGCAAAAAAAAAAAAAATAAATAAATACTTGGTACCTACTTACACCAAAATCTTTGAACCTAACCAAGCAAAGGCTAATGAAATTCAATTAGCTTAATTATTATCCTTTTTGTAATGAAAATTTTAATAAAAAAAAGGAGCAAAAGCTAAATAAAAATGAAAAAAAAAAAAAAAAAAAACCTAAAAGGGAATCAAATTTTAAAATCGAAACTCGAGAAATGAATTATAATCGCAGCCGAAGGACATTTCTGCGACAAAGAAGTATCAACACACTGCCGATGGCGATGACGACAGGAAAATGGTGCAGCCGGAAGCCATTTGCAGGTTCATACTCAAGCTTGCTTTTCCCAAGGAAAAGATGACTATACGCGATGGAGCATGGTGCGGGTGTGCCTCTGCCTTGTCATAATTCATTTATAAAATTCAGGCTCTCATCTGTTGTGAAATGAATGTTTAAGAGTTGAACTTTCGTTAGGACAAAGCACTGAGGAGCAGCACCCAAGGTTCAGGAAATCTGTAACATTATAACCTCGTTTCGTAACAGATAGTGACAGTATTTCATCTCTCTTTCTCTCTGTGCACCACCCAATTTCTCCTTTGACACTTTTAGTGCTGATGGCTCCTGCTCATGCATAATGGAAAAATGGTAAATGGCGATGCATGTGCAGCATGTAAGTCAATTAATGAATGCAATGGATCTGGGAGGTTCATTTACGCGATGTGCAAGTGATAACAGGTGTGTGTGTTTCTGAAGATGTTGGAAATTACATGACCAGAATATCCTTCAAAAGACACCAAAAAAAGCATAATTTTCGGTGAGGATTAAAATCTCTTTTGAAATTTTAATATTTGCGTGAAGATGCTAAGAAGTTGCAGAACCTAGTCTATAATCGTCAGTTGACTTGGCAATGTTTTGGAAGTTTTGGTAGAATGGTATTTCCAAGATAAGTTATTTGCATGATAAACGAGTAGGTACCAGTACGTCAAAAACTCTTTGATAACAGGCAGAAAAAAAATTAAAATGCAACAAGTTCTTTTCACTATTTGACGAAATTTGTGTAGAAATGAACTAGCATGAGTTATCAGTACCACCAAGTCGCCTTCATTGAACTTTAATAGTTTGTTTAGGATGTCACACCGCTATGCAATGATTATTCTCTGTTTTTCCTCAGCTCGTCTTCTGAACTTGCATCTTTTTCTTCAAATTTTAACAGTTATAATCCAAGAAAAATCTTCAACAAGCACGCCAATCTTTCAAAAAAATTCCAAATAAAGATTTTTAAATGCAAATATCTTCATTTTGCTCTAAAAAATACACAATGCAAACTTCCATTGATAGATCGTTTGTCCGTCAAAAATTATTCAGTGTCAAATGTTAAAAATATTGGTTCTTCGCAAATACCTTTTTAACGGTCGAAGCTATTGATTTTTGAGCTTTTGACGAAAGTTTTAAAATTATGATATTTCGAAAACTATAGTACCGAGCAGAATAAAATTAATGTTTTCTTGCATAAAACAACACATCTTCCGTCATTTTCTATTAATCTTTGAGCAGCAACAACAAGCTATTTTTAATGTTATTAGGGAATACAAATAACAGAAATGTCGATATATGAGAAACGTTTAAGGACGTCAACATACCAACAAACTTTAAAACAATTATCAAACAATAAAGAAATAAAATACAAAGTTGAAAATTGGTACTATTATATCCTTTAGAAGCTGGCACAAGTGTAAATTGAAATTTGAGTTTGACAGATATTTTATGACTTTGGCAACCCTAGGCTCAGTCGAAGCTGACAATTAAAAGAAATAACGAAACTCAAAAACAACAAAATTAAGGCACCAAAACTGAGTTGCTAACCAACTTTGTATCGGTGGGCCTTCTCATAACATCCAATTTTCACTATGGCGCCGCCGTTAGTATATTTGCATTACCATATCTTGCAAGAAAGCATTACAAATCTACCTCTATTCTTGCGTACAGTAAACTACGGTGACTTAGTACATTAAACTCCATATTATTAGCAACTTTTCATTCAATTTGAAATGTGTGCTTAGGTGGAACGTTATAGAACCAAATTCCACAGTTTAGGATGTGGTTTGCCAATTTTGGCTGTGATTTTGGCTTTTTTGACTTT
The DNA here is from genome assembly GCA_948107695.1 of Meliscaeva auricollis. NCBI lineage: Eukaryota > Metazoa > Arthropoda > Insecta > Diptera > Syrphidae > Meliscaeva > Meliscaeva auricollis. Next base: position 80,266,840 of record OX403618.1, read on the forward strand.
TGGCTGTATTTCGACGGTTAAACCTGAAATTATTCTGATCTCAATTTTGCTTAACTTATCCTTTTAACCCAAGATTGAGTTAATGATCAAAGTCTATGTTTAGCCCTTGGAACGTTAGGAAATTCAGAATACTGGAAAAATAAAGGAACATTATCAATTTGGCTGAAAAAATTATAACTTTCAATTGATATGACTTCTGGAAAATGCACTACGCCAAGTACTTAGGTACCTTCTTTTATTTTATGATTATTTGTTAAACTTACTCACGGTTTTTTTGTAATCCCAAAAAGCAACTATATTGCAAAGCTTATTTATCAAAACAAACCGCCTTATTTGAAAGTATGTGTTCTATATACAAACAAAAATACTAACGTTAATTACAACCTTAAACAGTGTATTAATTTTTCCTTTTGTTGAATTATTAATAAAATTAAGTCAAAACAAGTCAAACTTTTGACAAACAAAAGAAAAAACGTATTTGTTTCCCACGAGATTAACAGTTATGATGAAATTCCCACAACCACCTACCTATACAAATAAATGTACGTTGTACAACTACTTCCGTCTTCTCAAATAAACCTACTAACCTATACTACTTTTTTTTTTGCGTTGTGAGTTGATTAAAATAAAATCACCCTCTGGAGAGCTTTATTCGATAAATTAATTAATTCAACTAACTTCGTCATTAAACAAAACTCTAAACTCATTCGTTATTACTCCCACTCCCCTTTCCCCTTTGGTTCTATTTTGTGTATCTTTTCAGTTATTCCTATTATGATAAACAGGGCTGTCGTTTAAGTAAAAAAAAACTTGGCAAATGGACGTTCATTTAACGTGTCCTCTAAATCTGTTAGAAGACAGAAGAAAATTTAAAAAAAAAACCGTTTCTTTTCCAGTTGTTTTTCAAAGTTAATGCCGAATTCTTTATGTCAATACCTTTTTGAAATTTTTTAATAATAGTTTTACTCTGTATACCATAACACCTGTTTATCCCTTAACTATTTCGGGAGCAATACATTTTCTACAAGCAACTAATATTATCTTTGTTAGTATTAAAAATAAACAGTAGTAACAGTACCAAAACCGACAACACTGGTTATTTTTAACTCTATGGTTTTTGATAAAAGGACAATTCGCCATTTTCTCTCGTTCTCTCTCACATAAAAACCCTTCATTTAGAGATCGTTTTGTAGAAAAACTTTTTAAGTATTGTTTTAGCGCTGTTTTTCGGTTTCCCTACATATTTCATTCAATTCGGTCTTTTCCATTTCATCCTCTGTTCACTCTTCGTCTGAGACTAGGTATAATGTGTTTACTGTTCATTGCAAAAATCCCCCCTATTGTGGTTGAGCTTAATGACATTTGAAAAGTTTTCGACATATACAGTAGTAATTAACGGTGAACAATGTATGTATATGTGAGTGTGTTTGTGTGATGTGATGAGGTTTGTATATGAATGAATTTTACAAGCATAAATATCCTTACCCCTTGTAAATGAAATGGCGTATAACAATTTTTTTTTTTCTTTTTTTTTGTTAGCGGAAATTCTAACCAAAAGAGTTTCCATACAATTATCCTACCATGAAAGTCCTTAATCTCGTATACAAATGTGACTGTATTCTTTCTCTGTGTGTGAGTATTTGTGTGTGCTTTGGGAGGACTTCCTGTATAGGAGTTTCTAGTATAGACTCGTTATGGGGTCAAAACAAAATTGCACGTTTTATAGTTTGTGCCTACGGGGTGCGATATGCGAAATGGATTATTCACACCAAGCAAATTATGCACACATTATAACGGTTCGTTTTGAGTGAGAGTCGAGTCGAGCCGAGTCGAGCTGAGAGTGGAATGTTAAACACATAGGTACACAGTACACCCCTGATGATGCTACATAGCTAGCTAGCTAACCCACTTTCAATCCTCCAGACACAACATTTTCAATGGCCTGCAACTAGCATTAATGAGTTTGCAATTTGCATAGAAGTAGTGGGGGTTATACAACAACAAGGGTATTATAGATAATAATGTGGAAGAGAATATGTTTGGGGTAGAGCCGCTCGCTCTTTTAGTCGAGGTGGCGAAATAGGATACAAATTTTTAAAGTATTAATGAGAAGTTATATGGTATTGAGTCATTTTCTCGTAGTTATATTAAACATTAGTGACAATTTAACAGCAATCAGAGATAACTTTAAGTGTAATAGCTTAAAACTCTACTAATTTTATGGATTATCATTTTATTTTCTGTTTTTTTTTTTTGTCTCGAGTACACAGTAGGAAAATATAGACATAATAGAGATAATTTGGCAAAATAGAAAAGTGTTACCTGTAAAAGAATAATTGAATTGACTTCTAAGTATCAACCATTTGTTGACTAGAGACAAAGATTAGCATTTAGATTTTGCATAACAAACTGAAAGTTTACTGAAACACAAATTTCGACAGCGACCATTCGAACGTTGCTTATGCCAATGAAATTACTGCCAAAACTGATACTGACTAAACGTGTATGTTGAAACCCAACAAAGAAAAAAAAACGACGGAATACCTGAAGACTGCCACTGATGAATAGCAAGTTGGCAATTTTTTTATATTGAAATTCGGTAACCGAATGTCTGATATGGTGATTGCCCGCTGCAGGTCGATCAGTCTGAGTCCGTTTAAGAAAGTTTAATCATGCAGGTTGTGTTTTTTTAATGTCTGCCTTCCTTTCCGATTTTGGCATTAAAGCCACTAAGAACAATCTTGGGTGCCTACTTCGGGCACATATCATCCACGTCTTCTCGAAAAGGTCGTAGATTGCTTCAGTGGTTGGGTTATCTTTTTCGAGGGCATAGATCATCGTGCAGTTCTAAAATATGTCTTTGATGCGGATTGTAACATAGCTCTCGCTTACACAGGGAAAATTAAAAACCAAAACTTACTACATCGATCTGTCAAACATGACTGGTTATTCAGCAAAACCAAGCTAAGGAACGCTTAGCTCTAAGTTTAATAGAAAAACTTGACGTAAGCCCCCTTACCCCTCCCTCGTTCCCTAACTTTCAAGTCATGGCTCCCATGAAGGTCACCAGCTCAAAGCTGAAGTTTTGCGGCTGTAAAAATTGAAGAAACAACTAAGTTTTTGGAATTCTTGTGTGCAGTGTGCGTATTCGACAGGAATGAAGGGATGGGGACCTATATAATTCTGTAGCATCCAAACAACTATTATTATTCACAAAATTTTGTAGGCCAGGCTTGCAAGGATGGATAAAAAAATGACATGTAAAATTCATAACCAATATTTAACAACTGCAGATACCATTTTATCGAGCAGCTATGGCAGTTACTACCATCAACGTCTGGTACAGTAATCACTAATCAGTGATTGTCAAGAGTAATTCATTGCTATAAGCGCTCTCTGGTAACTGTGTCCGAAATTATAGCGGAGATTAAGTAGGCTTACTCCATCACTAGCCCAAAGTTAAAGTTGTCCAGTTGTCTGTCTAACACATGTAATTGTGTGTTGAATGTCCTTCCTTGATATTTCCAATTATGGATTGTGTTCTCGACTGTATAGAGAAGTCAACTTAATAAATCGACAATAATCTCTTTAAGTACATTTTAACCCTAAAGAATAAGAAAACCACGATGGCAGGAGCATTGTCTACTTGAAAAATTAATCTGCAAGTACCACTAAAAAGCTCAAGTGCAGAGGTCTCTTATACATTTTCCAGAACCTGTTGCAAAACTTCTGCAGTGACTTGTGATTCTCAGAAGGTGTTCTACTTTTTTTATCTCCTAAAGAAGCATATCAGACCTTCAGTTTTGAGGATTTCCGTAAGATGCATAGAGAGATCAGTTTTTTCTTCTCCCATCTCCATAAGGCTAATTAAACTTTGATATTAGACGTGCCTTAGGCTCCTTAGAAACTCACAGCAACCGTTTTTCACTGGCTCCTTTTAGGAAATCCCTCTTCAGTACTGACTTGAGTGTCTAGGTTTCAAGAGCCGTTTCCTTACTAGGCTTGATGAAATTGTTTTTCCTGTAAACAGACATAGATCATTTTTAAGATGCACCGAAGTCTTGAATGGATGCCGAATTCTTGGCCGTACACCATGAAAAATACAATCTTCCACTGGACCCGTCTTTTTTTAGGAATAACTGGGCCTTTCTTTCTGCTGGTAATTCCGGTCTAACTATATTTTTTTTGAATTCCATGCCATCAAAATTTTTTGAGAAACAATAAATCTTCTAAAATTTACACGTGTTTTCAAACTGAGACTTCGATGTAATTTTTCCCATTTTTACATACTAAATTACTTGCTTCTATTCGGACTGCTATTACGTGCTAAGTGCATCTCTTATTTATAATAACATCGACTTTTATACGCTATTTAAACGACATAATTGCTACCTTATGTACAAAAAATCGTTTTTTTTTCGTAAATTCCAAGAGCTGCTAGCAAAAAGGGTAACAAAATATCTGACCAAAATTTGAAAACAATGGGTTTAATTTGTGTTCACAATACAAGACCCATTATAAGGAAGACCGTTAGAAAAAGAACTCCTGCAAGTTGGTATTATCCCAAGTCCGTGCTGGGCGAGAAATCTGTCACCCAGGAACATTAAACTTGTTGTTGTTCTTATTTTTTTGTTTTTGTTCTCAATGATGCTGCTCCAAAATTGCAAGATAGCAGGCGAGGTGGTAATGTGTAGGATAAATACTCCTCCTGCACGTTCACATTTTTTTTTGTTATATTTTATACGATAGAGAGGATAAGTGCATGTGTGTGCTGATGACATGAATACTTTTTTTTTATTTCCATGAAAAAGAGCAAAACCCAATTTTTTGTGAATCTTTTAAGCCATCATGCCACCAACATTCAAGGGTAAGGCGCGAAGTAACTTTTTGTATAAAAACAATACAAAAAAAATGCACACATGAAAAATACAAAAAAAAAAAAAAAATGTTTTGTCTTGTTTGTCCTTGGTGCTTCCTTTACAGATGAATGCCCGAGTCATAAATCTCTCGTTGTGTCTCCCAGTTTTTTGTGTTGCCATGCTATATGCACAACAAAAAAGGCAATCGGCAAGGACATAAGGATACAGATATGCATGCAGCTAAGGCACATGGTGGGTTTTGGCGGGTTTGATTTTGAACAAAATTCAACCACCCCACTATTCTACTCTACTCGTTCTACATTAAGTGTAAGTAAAGGCAAATTAAACAGTCTTGAAAAAAACCAATCCTGGCAATCTTTTCTATCATAGAAGTTAAATCTTCAAAATTTAAACACGATCAATAACAGTTTTTATTTTGATCGATTCTTGTTAATTAGAAGGATTTTCAAGGATCTTCTATTTGAGCTTAAAAGATCTAAGTCACTTTATAAGCAATTACATGCGACCAAACTGTGAATTTAACATTTTGAACTTTTAGAAAACAAAGGGTTAGAAATACAATATAAAAAGGAACATGGAAAATATTGTTGAAGTTCGTTGTTTCGGGAACTGTAAGTGGTAGAGCAGCATTGTAGTTATGATTAATTGTTCTTTCTTTGTTGTTTTCGCTGCTTACATTTTGTTCGTTTTTTCTTCTCGTCTGTTTATTTCTTATTTTTTTTTTTTTATAGGAAACTCAAAAAAAAAAAAAAGAAATGAGTTAAATTTTTTATTTGTTTCTTCACTTTTATTTTGTGTTTGTTTATTTCCTTAAAAAAAATTTCATATTAAAAAACTTTTGCAATGTTTTGATTTTGTTCACATTTTCTTCCTTTTTTTTTGTTTCTTTTAAACGAGAGTTGTTGACGCGAATGAGTGTGTGGAAAAAGGTCGTGAGTTCTGTAGACGAACGTGTTTATTTCACATCTGAGAATGTAAAGACTGCAATAAATGTAAGGACATTTTTTTTTATTCCAAGAGAAACTAAGTGGAAAATGAATTTTAAAACAAAAAGGAAAATGAAGTTTGTTCTGTTTGTGTTTGGGTATAACTTTTTTTTTAATTATAGTTTTCTTTAAGGTGTAATTTTGATGGCAATTATTCTAATGTGTTTTTTTTTCTAATAAAAGAGGTTCCTCACCAGCAGAGACTGACGACTGTATCATATTCGTAATTCACTGTAAAATAAAATTATAAAATTACCATTTATTGCAGAAAACATATCAAAGTTCTGAATATTTGCTACGAGAACTGGGTTTCAAACAGCTATCGTTGGGGATGAAGAATTGAAGATGTAGTGTATGTAAGTGAATCATCAGCGTAGTGCATTTATTTACAGTCGGTTGGTAGAAGGTTAGAATACTGTAAAGAAATGGTCCTAGTTTTGAGCCTTAAGGAACTCCAGTTCAAATACACTTCACTGTTGGTCTGCAGCTTTCCAATTGCATTAAAGCAGTTTCTGGAAGAAAGAAAAGAATGTATTTTAAAGCCTAGTCCCAAGTGTGTTGAGTTAGTGGATAAAGGTTTCAATTAATACGCTGTCAAAAGCTTTCTCGACATCAAGGAAGCATGCGATTACGGATACTTGATCGTTGTTGGTGGCATAAGTGGCGTCTAGATGGGGTGTTGGATGCAGTGTGGAATACTTTTCACAAAATAATGGGTGTTAAGACGTGCATACACTTAGGAAAAAAAAGCAACGTAAAAAAAAAATTCGTAATACACGTCTAAGTTCTAAATTCATTTTTAGTGAAACAACTGCTTAAGTGACTACAAATAGTAAATATGTATATTCTTGATCCACTCATTTAAGCGGGTTTAACTCTAATTTCCTTAGCTAAATAGTAAATTTGTTTTCATAAATCTCAAAAACAGCTTAAAAACACCCTCCATGCCTAATTCACATAAATAAAATTATCCACATGCAAAACAAGATAATCCACATTATGCTCTTCTTCACTTTTATTTTGTTTTTCTTTCAAATTTATACCAAAAATTTCATTTCAATTGAAAACGCATAATGAGAATATTTTAATCTGCATAAAAGCAAAAGTATATAAAAAAGAGTAAAATATTATAAAATGAAACAACCCATCACAACAACAAATGAATTTTTATGTAAGGAAAAACCGCACAAATCCATTTCATCTCGATTTCGCATAAAAATTCAATTGAAATAGAATTTGCATTTCTATAATTGAAACTTTGCCCTTCCGCAATGATCCTTCTCGATATTATAGTCTCGCGTCATATCGTCGTCGTCGTCATTCTACCCATACATAGTCGAATGAATTTCGTATTCGTCATAGCGTCGTCCTTCTATGATATCAAAAATAATTTCGAAGTAAAAAAAAAATGCTTTGACGGTTAAATTTCCACTTAAATCTCGAAATTGGATTCTGCCAAAACATTTGTTACGAAAAAAAATGAAATTTAAAAAAAAAAAAATCAGAAAACAATTTTTACTTTCGTAGTAGAAAAATATAAAAATAGCAAAGTGCAAACCGCAACGTAAAATAGCACCAACATAAAAATTGAATTTTCAATTGAATTTTTTTTTTTTTTTTCTACCTTTCTCATATTTTGAATTATCCTCAACCAATCTACACAGAAAATTGCACAATACAGGAGTTTAGGATAATAAATATTGAAAAAAAAAAAATAATAAATATTCAAAAGTACGCTGCAAGTCAATCGACTGAAGGGTTGTTATCCTTGTACAAAAAAAAAATAAAATGCAAAAAAAAAAAAAAAAAGATACGAAAAAATCTTGTAATAAATTTCAATATGTAATCCGATGATTTTCGCGCGCATTACCTTTCGTTGTGAAACTTCATCCCGGAACCAGATCGTATACTCCCCCCCCCCCCAACCCCCCCTCTCACATTCAAACAGATGCTTCAGTGTTCTGTTTCTCTTGAGGTAATATTCAAGGGAAAAATTGCATATTGATTGCTTGAAATGTTCTGTGGGGGAATTGTGTTCGATTTTGACTTAAAGAAAAAAAAAAATTGCAAAAAAAAAAAAAAGATTAAATGTACTTAGAAAATAAGAATTATGTCGGATTGGAAATATGACGGAGAAAGCTACTCGTAAATTGTCAGTTGCAGATAAAAAAGTTCAACAAAGGTATTTCAATTTTTAGACACAAAAAAATTGATGCGTATTACACATTACTTTTTGATATATTCCTTATGAACTCTTATGTTAGATTGACATTTTGATTGCATCACAATTTTCAACATATGGAAATAATGTCGATTCATTTGCCACAAATGCTATTGGGAAATGAATAAAAATAGGATTAAGATAGGGTTGAACATTTTTCAAAAGGACTTTCTGAAAGTGAGTTCTGATAAGCTCTTCACTTCGACTTTAACAAATCATTAAAAATCACCTTTCCACCAGGAAACTTTTCGGTGATACGAGTAACTGATACTCTGACAAGTGAATCGAGGTGAACAAATTCACGGTATTGTGGTACGTAGAATTATTCTGTACGAACATTTCATTTCCACCTGAACTAAGTTTGAACTAGGATCATATTTGTCATGATATTTATATTTTTTTTTTAAATTCAGGAAAAATAAGAATTAAATTGTTCATTTCATTTTTTTCAGTAGGTATCATTTCCAGATATTTTCTAGAAGAAAAGGAAAAATGTTTGGGAAACTTTTTAGAACTACCGAACATATTGCGTTCTGTCAAAGCTGATTTAAGTAGTTAGTGCCAAATATTTCTCCAGGAATGTAACATCGAACAAAGTGACGGACCATTAAAAATTACCACAGTAAATTACCAGTATCTCACTTCGAAAAAGGTGAAAAGAAAATGTGCAATTGTGGAGACAGAATATATGAATACGTTGCCCATCTCACCCAGAACGATTTTCCAGGTTTGTTAAATGAAAAGAGCCAGTAAAAATAGGGATCTATTTTCACCCTTTGAGGATGGAAGAAGGAATCTTCTCAAAAGTTGACTTGAAGCAGAAAAACAAATTATTGAAATACAACAAAGTTAAATACAATATCAAATTAAAGGGTTTTTAAATGGGGACATGACAACTTTGGATTTAATTTGTGAACGTACCCTTTTACAAATCATCGAACTGTCATTGTCAATTTATTCAGTAATTTCAACATTTTCATCATGACAAAGTACACAGTTGAGCAACGTCTGCAATTTATAAAAATTTTCTAACTTAAATTCAGAGTCGGTGACCGCAACTTTAACAGCCAATTTTCAATCAAAAAAACATAGAATATGATCGTGTTTTTAACTCCGCTGTAATTCTGCTATAAGTCAACTTTTGAAAAAAAATTACCCTCCCATCGTAAAATCGTGAAAATATTTTATTTTCATATTTTATAAGTTGTTGCTGTCCTTCAACAGACCTGGAAAATGGTTTGGCATAGTTTATTGGCTGCGGAAATGAATTTTGTCGCTGAAACTCATAAAAGCACCACTGTGCGGTGACCAGAAAAGAACTAAAAAAGCATACAAAGAGTTCTAAGTTCTCGTCCCTGGTGGACAGAATACCGAAATCCAAAATCCCGAATACTCAGAATCCAGGAAAACCCGCAGAACCCCGAAAACCCAGAATTCCGAAAACCCAGAATCCCCAGAACCCAGAATCGCTAAAACCAAAAATCCAGAAAGCCCAAAATCCCGTAATCCCTTCCGATGCAATTTTTTTGATCCGTGCTTCTTTGACTCTTTGACTAAGTAACGTTATTTTTTCAAAGAATTGGAATACAGGCAGATTATTTTTTTTAACAATCCAATAACTTGCCTTTATAGCCTTTAATCAACAAGTTTATTTCCCTTTGACAATGAAAAAGGATACAAAAAATTAAAAGTTTCGTCGTGACTCATCACAATGACGGAACTGATCATTCGAACAAATAGCCCCCATTTAATAAACGAATTAATATTGATATGAGTGTTGGTAAGAAGGCGGTGGTATATGGAGGAGTTCTGTATAAAATAATTGCCTCATCTCTGACGCGTCAAAAGTTGTTGCTCTGATATTTCCGTAGCGCGCTGCTCGAAACATCATGAAATTGATTACCACCAATGAGTTCGAGTTGAGTCCTCTTTTATTTTGACAAATATCAACTTTTCCACTACTACTTCTTCGTAGACCGTAGACCTGTTTTCTATAAATACATTTGTATGAGTTTAAGGATATAAAACAAAATACAACCAAAACATCAACATTACACTGGGATAATGTTGAATAGAAAGTTTTTTTTTTTATTTTTTATTTTTGTTTAAATTGAGCTATAAATTAAGCAAGAGATAAAATGACAGTTTCATTGAAGGAAGCCGGTCGGTGTTTTGAAAAAGGACTTCTGATAAAACTTTCAATCAATCAAATCGTTAAGACTTATGGGCGAGTCATTAATTTTGATTCTCTGATGGTGCTCCCGAAGAGTATAGGCAAAGAGAGATTGTATCAAATGAACATGTTTGAGTGGAGCGCAACACTGTGATGTGATGTGATGGAATACCATAGAGTTGACGGAGTGGTGTTAATTTAAAGTGTGGTTTGTCTTTGAGAAAGTCAAGAGACGATGCGATACGATGGCTTAATGAGATAAGTTTTTGGGGAATTTCTTTCTGACGAGTGGATTAATAAATCTTATACGATTTTTTTTTAATTTAACTTGAAGATTCTTGGGACGCTGTCATATGAACAAGGAAGAAAGCTAAGTTCTCGGAAAAACTAAGTGTAGGGGAGGAGTTTAGAATTTCTCACTATTAATTAATTAAAATTACAAATACTACCTTAAATTAGTCATTGCATGTTCTTCTGTTTTTATATACAGAAAGTCCTTATATTCATTCACTTCCATGTCCTACCTGAAAAACTGTCTTGATCCACTCACCCGTCATAGGACCCTTAAGAAGTTACTAATTCGAAAAAAGCTATGCGGTCTCTTGCGGTCCTAGCCGTTTAACTTTCGAATTTTATCAGACAATTCACTAGTTTTTGCTATGGTCTGGATATTCGCATCTAAACCTTGAATACGATAGCAGTCCGTGTTAGGGGTTGCTTCTTTGAACTTTCTGACATCCATGATCTTGGATTATTGTCTTGAAGCGATCGCAGTATCGGCCAATCTGATTGACGGTTGTCCCCTGGTGAATGAAATAATTTTTTGGAAGAGTCTAAAATAATATGTTTGGCTTGCCGGACAGATGCGAGAACCATTATTTAGGACCTCAAGTTGAATCAGAAACCAGTGCATTCGCAGAATTTTTTGCTTACAAGATTTTGTTACCGTAATAATTTCAGAAGTAGCAAGACAAGTTAAAATATATTTGCCTTGATAAGTACATATATGAGAACAATAATTATTTTGAGACCTCAAGTATTGGTTGAGACGTGAATGCGTTCATACAATGTTACCAAATTCATAGTTTTTCTTCGACTTAAAACAGAATTTTAGAATTTACTTAATTACTTTGAATATGTTTGGCTTAAAAAGCAGATGAGAACTTTTAATTGGGACCCCAAAATGCAGCAGGAAGCAGTGCGTTCTAAAATTAATAATGTGTCACAGTTTTTGTTTTACTTGCTTAAGCAAGTGTTTTAATAATAACTGGATGAGTTAAATATGTTTGGCTAGAAAGGGAAACGAGAACTTAAATTTGGGACCTCAAAATTCTGCAGGAAACAGTGCGTTCTGAAATTGAAAATGTGTTTTCGTTTTCCTTTTGCTTAAACAAGTGGTTTAGAATTAACTGGATGAGTTTGGCTTGAAAAGCGGGCACCACCAAGCAGAACCTTCATTTAGGACCTCAAGTTGCAGCAGAAACCAGTGCAATCTGAAATTAAAAATCTGTTTTCATTTTTCTTTTGCTTAAACAAAAGTTTTAGAATTAACTGGATGAGTTTAACTAAGTTCGGCTTGAAAAGCACGCAATAACCATCATTTGGAACCTCAATATGAAGCAGAAAACAGTGCGTTAGTTCAGCTTGAAAGGCAGACGAGAACTTTCATTTGGGAGCTCAATTTGCAGCAGAAACCAGTGCGTTCTGAAATTGAAAATGTGTTTTGGTTTTTTTTTTTTTAATTAAACAAGTTTTAGGACTTACTTTATGACTTTTAATATGTTTCGCTTGGCGGGCAAATGGGAACCATCATTTGGGACCTTAAGTTGATTCAGAACCCAACGCGTTCTCAGAACCAGTGCGCTCTGAAATTAAAAATGTATTATCGTTTTTCTTCTGCTTCAACGAGCGTTTTAGGAATAACTGGATAAGTTAAATATGTTTGGCTTGAAACGTAGATGAGAACATTTATTTGGGACCTTAAGTTGCAGCAGATACTAGTGCGTTCTGAAACTGAGAATGTGTTTTCGTTTTCTTTTGCTTAAACAAGCGATTAAGGGTAACTGGATGAGTTAAATATGATCGGTTTGAAAGGTAAAAGAGAACTTTGATTTAGGACCCCAAGTTGTAAAGTTGTAGCAGAAACTCGTGCGTTCTGAAACTGAGAATGTGTTATTGACTTTTTTGTTTAAACAATTTAAGGATTAATTAAATGAGTTATATAATGTTCGGCTTGAAAAGCAGATGAGAACTTTCTTTTGGGATTGGGACCTCACGTTAATATCAGGTATGCAGACGATGCTAATTAAAAGTGATGTTAAAGTCCTATTACGAACCATTCAACTTAACTCACTTAATTATCAATGAAAATAACACTAAATAACTGATGAACTGGTTAAAATAAATAACAAACACTCACCTTGCTCAATTCAGGGCAGATGGTCACCTTTTCCCTTAAAGACAAATAAGTACGTTCGACTTTGCCATGCATTTTATTTCTCAAGTTTAGATACAACACAAGTATTCTGTCCCATTAAATTGGGTAAGAATGGATCGTAATAATATTTTCGTGGCTTATTTTTAAATTAACAAACTTTTGACACTAAGATGGTCTGTCAGTTATTATGCAGTACCCAAGAACAGGTTAGAGGGGCAGACCCCCCAATCCAGCAAACCCCAGAAAATAACAATAGAACATTTTTGAAACGGACAAGTTCGGGATTGGGAGGGTGAATCAAAGGTGGCTTGCCGTAGCTGGTTGGGGAAGAGCACATCTGCAATGCGAAACTTTTTCGCTTTTAGAATGATTAATATCGTTCAACGTTCACTGGGTTGTGTGTGTGAACGACGACGACGAAGAAATAAAAAAAAATAAGGAAAGCGAAAACAGCACCAATTTTTTATATATTCCTTAACAAGGTGTTAATGTTAATGAATTAACGTTATACTTTTTAGTCGACCAGGTAGATGGTATCAACCACCAGATAGAGATAGCGACCGACATCTGGCAAACATGCCATACCTACGGGCTGCATCCGGGGGCGTACTTTTTGTTAAGTTTTGAGTGCATACCAGAAATATTTTGAGTGACTGTGTGCTTGTGTTCACATTTCAACCAGGATAACATAACAAATAAATTATGCGAGCGCTGGCTGTTTGCTCCTGGATGATGGTGCTGATGCTGGTAAACCAAGTTGGTGATGTTCTGGGTGTCCTCTGCTACAACTACAGCTCTGATGGTATATCATCGGAGCATCGGCAGCGCCCCCTTGAACATGTTTTTCCATAGTGAAGTTTTCTGTAGAGTGTCAGTAAAATGCCCACAGCAGTCTGTGAAGTGTGCACAGCAGCAAAAATAGAGACCAAAAACTAAAAATATATATAAGTTCGAAGCACATCAAAAAAACAGGTGCAAGGATTCTGGTTGAAGTATAATGAAGAGTTGTTCTGTTGTACGAGTATAGTTTTGGGTTTTCGGTATACCTACAGACAGAGGCTATACAACTTTGCACCACACACAAAGGTAGGTACAACTACGTGTAGGTATGGTACGGAGGGTTGAAAGTGCTTCTTTGCACGATGTTGAAGCCGGAGGCCATTTTTGTTGATACACAATAATTACATTTTCACAATGTGATTATACTTTTTATCCTAGTTTTTTTGTTTTGTTTTCTGTCGTGTTTTTGGATAGTTGGAGAGAGCTTAATGAACTAAATGCAGTTTTTTGTTTGTTCTTCCTGCTGATGCCTGGGAAAAGTTTTAACGGGGAAAAAAAAGCTTTTGAAAAAGTATTGCAATTACTGACATAATGTAGGTCCAATTCATGAGGGCGATGATCTTTCAAGTTTTTCAACATAAGTTTTGTTTACTTTCCTTTTAGAATTTGAAAAATTAATGTGCACGAAGTTGGCTGAAGTCAAGCAATCAAGCAAATTTTGTTCCGAATACTTTAAGGCCCATGCTTCTTGCCTTACAACAGTACTGGGATGTCGTTATGATAGGTGCCGAGGCATGAGAGGACTCTGTATGATTCGTTTTTTATCCAGGCTATCATACACGACTTTAGAAGCAGTAAACAGGTGCAGTGTGTATTAATTTTTCAAAATCTGTCGCTAAGCGTACTTCATCTAGGTCAGGTGTCAGAATTGTTGGCCATCATTGCCCAAAATAAATGACATAATAGCGTATTATTGGCTATCTTCACCGTTTAGGAGTCTAGAAGAATGTTCCTTCCAGATCCTCAACATTGACTGTGTATCTACTTCCATATCCCCCCTCTCATTTCAGCAGGCTTCCGTTCTGGCCTTGTATAGTCTAAAGTAGATCCTCTTCTACTTTGGTAGAGTTTTGGATCATAACCTCTTTAGGTACAACCCTGAATAGAATCGACTCGACCGCCCTCTTCTCGTGCTCTTTCTTTTTATTTCTAAGAAGTCGGCGGGCCCTCTTCTTTTTTACAGATAGACCTCTAAAGCTGCTCTCTCAGTGGTTCTGGTTCTTGTTTAAAGCCTTGTTCTTAGCTGCATGCAACAGCCGGTATTCTTCATTGAATTAGGAGTTTTTTTGTGGTCGCCTAGTGTGACACTATACATTTTATAACTTGTTGACAATGTCTCCACTGATGAAGCCATCCTCATCCGCACTCGAGACATTACCAAGTAGTGATCCGAGTCAATATTTGCACCCCGGAACGTTCGTACATGCGATATACTAGAAGCATGCCTGACGTCAATGATCAATTTATTATCACAGGACACCAAAAAGTTCCCTTGTTTATATTAAGATGTGGAAATTTGATGCTTGCTGTATTGACATTTCACCCCTCCGCAAAGTCTTCTATTCTGATGAGTCCGTTATTGGCCGTTTTATCCTTCAGAGCTATCCAGGTTCTCCACTAATATTTCGGTACAGATTCGAAATTCGTTGTCCTTGTTACGTTTGCGTGGTTTGTCAGCATTTTGAGATCATCCGTTTCCTAGGCTTGTTGTTGTTTCGGAGGACTAAACTATTATTTAGCTCTAAGAGTGAAGAGCCGTATAAAAAAGCTCATTATAGGACTGACATTCGAATATGTCGTATTATAAGGTGTTCACCAAGTAGTTCAGCTTTGCCAAAAAAAAAACACAATTTATATTATTCATGTAAGTAATGTAGACTCATTTTTTGTTAAGAAATTACGATCTTAAAAAATAATGAAACATTATGATTGCAATGTCAGTTCTTCATCAAGGTCGATAAAAATCAGAACTGTATATTTTATTGATCTCAAAAATTAATAAAAGCAAAATGAAGCCTTAGAATAAAGTTCTTCTTCTAATATTTCTCGAGAGATTTCGGTACAGATAAATGTCATCAATAACGTTGCCGATGATATTTCGACGTCATAATGGCACTTCGATGAGATGAGTTGAGATTAAATCAATAGAAGTTAAAAGACTTGTACTAATAATTTGCTTCAAAGAATTCAATTCAAAGATAAATCCTTTTCCAGCTGACCTAACAGTATAGTGTGCCACCCCTTTTCTATGCAGAACATTCAAAACAACTGATTTAGTTCTTTTTCATTATTATATTTGATTCCTTTGAAATCAAAAACAAGTTCCAGTTAAAATCTTACAAGCGAAACGTTCCGTTAAAAATCTCAATCGACAATCGATATAAATCAAACTCCTTTTCAATTAAATTTAACGAAAAAACTCTTACAAACTATTTTGCTGCTTTCTACGAGAATGCTTAATCAGTTGTAATGCATTCTGCTTCCCCTTCTGCTACACAGGGAAATTCCTCAAACAAATTCTTTGAAAATACAAAAATAAAAAAAAAACACAAAACTTCACAAAGGCAAAATTACTACTGGCACTTCCCTTTGAAATAAGCTAAAGCGAGTGAGTAAACAAAAAAAAAAATATGGAAAATTCCTCTCAACAAAAAAGTTTTCCCCAAGATTGCAGTTGAACACCATGAAAAATTTCAACTGTACAAAACTTTTGTGTTTAAAGAAACAAACGATAAAAAATAAAGGAGTTTCATTTGATCCTTTCTGACGTTTATTTTGTTTTTTTTTTGTTGTTGTTATTTTCCCATTAGAAATGAAATATGTACATCAAATGTAGGTCATCCAACGAACAAAACACATTCTCTGAATCTAAAACTATTCCAAGAACAGGAAGGACAATGTGCAATCATAATGATGATGACAGCAAAGGACGATCCATCCTCCTCCCATGAGGACAACGAGAGGCGATGATATGAACATCATCCTGCCTGACGATGATGAAATGGATAAATACAATAAATGTTTCAAGAATGCATCTTGTATTTCGCATACAACAGAGAATTTCACAGATGTTGCCACTTTGTTGTGCATTTTTCATTCGAATTACAGATGTAGAAAAAGGACATACATATCAACAAAAAAAAAATTATACAAAACAAAGGAGTATATATAGGATGTCTCCATCTCGTCGTCCTCACTTAAGTGAGGAACTGACCTGAACTCAAATTGTATAACACACTGAAACACTTATGTTTCCCTTCTCTTGCAACATATTGTTTATTTTCGCATCAACACGAACATGAGAATTGTTTGTATATGTATGTGTTTGACAATATAAAACAGGACGAAACGCACAGATGGTGCTGGGAGATGACACTGATGCTGCAAGTTGAGCGAAAATAGTTGAAAATGGTCACGAAATGTCCTTGGAGAGGCGCCAGCATCCATTTGGATTTGACATACTGGCTTTTGAGTTCAAGTGAATGCTCTGTGTTTGAAAATTTTTTGATATGTGTAATGTTTTATGTGTGCTGCTTTTGATAGTGTATCCCTCACCCATTCGAATCCTCTTTATATGACGGATGGAGCTTTATGTCATTGTGAAAAATTGAAGAAAAAAAAAAAAAAAACACGGATTACTTTTACACATCATATGTCAAACATAGAAAAATGAAAATCTATATTATATATGTAGTTCAAGGACTCTCCAGGAGAATAAAATGTGTCAGTTCAATTTCCACTTTATAGCAGAATAGCTTTTGTGATTTGCTATAAAAATGCACTGAAACATAAGATTATCAAAAGTGGAAAAAACTTTGTTTAAAAAAGAGTAAATTTCATTTAAAGTGGTCTACTTTACATTGAGCCTCTTTGATATAGTTTAGGTGTATCAAATTGTCCCACATCAGTTGCCACTGCCACATGATAGCTGCACTTTATGCCTCAAACATGATTTACCTTTCATTCGACACCAATTTCATCTTTTAGCTCGATGAGTAAAGGGGGCCCTTAAAATTGGTATAGTCTAAACGCCAGCAGCACTTTGCCTATCCTAGTAGTCGCAAGTCACAAATTTTGTCCACCCCAAGTCTGGCAGGGTTGCCATGGGGTTGCCAATCGATTGTTAAAAATTCAAAAAAGTGTTAAAACTAAACTTTTGTCGCAAGGCTGGAATTTTGCATTCAACTACTTAGGTAGAAGTTGAGCTTAAAAAACATGGTCTGACAGGGTTACCGTGGGCTGAAGTTTTCCCAGACGAGACTAAAGTTTTTAATATTATGAAAATTCAGTACATAGTTAGTTTTAGTGCAGTTATTGCTCAATCTTATTGTTTTTTTTTTACGTGACCAGTTTAAACAGGCTTTCCGCACTTCTAGGGTTGCCATACTTTTTTTTAAAATTAAATTTCAAATAGGTATAAAACATGAAAATAACGAACTTTCAGAAGGCTGTATTATTTATATATGTACAACCCTATACTTTCTCGTGCTTTGTGAATATTTTCTTTGGTATTAGCTTAATATAAAAAATTAAGTCTGGCAGGGTTGCCGCAGGTCAAAGTGTTTTCCAGATGAGCCTTAAGTTTAAAAACCGTGCTTTTTCCATGCGATAGATTAATGTAATACGCTGCAACCAAACTGTGATGCAAACGTCCTATTTTCTCTGTTACTGACAATCTTTGTGGGGCAAAGTATAGTTGTTAGCGCATAGAGCGATTTTTTAGCTTGTATGTATTAAATATTGGCACTCGAGTGATTGCTTGGCGTCTCTGAACTGCAGCTGTTATCCTACGGTAGCTACCATCGGATATTGGTCCCGGGCCATCCCCTTCTTCTGTTCCTTCATTCCAGGAGACCACTTCTAAAACATCGGCTATCGGAAAGTGGCAAATTTGGTTGCAAGTCTATGGACACCCAGCTGACTTTGTGGGACGTCTTGTGTTCAAATATGGTACAAACCACAAATTAAAAGATGGATAGCATTCTTAAAATCCGTGAAATGCTCAACTTGTAAGCCCATCGTTGTTAAGGGCCACATGTAGCATACAAATCACAGATAACCTAATTATGATGTCTACGCGTGGTGTTTTTTTGTAAGCGACCAGTTAGAGATAGTCTACTTTACTTCATCTTCCAACTTTTGTCTCCCAATAACTTTTCACCCACTTTTAACTCTTTTCCAACAAAAATATGCCTTCTTAACTTTATAAGTTTTCCATTAATTTCAATTTATTCTAAAATTTATTTTCCAACTTCAAATAAGTATAAACAAGAGTGTAAAGTCTCAATTTAAACGAAAAGAAGAAAACAAAAAATAAAACTCATCTACCCAAACCTTTATATCGGCTAACCATTTCTCAAACCCTACCGAACCCGACCAGACACATTGACCTTCTGAAAGCAATTTTCTTATTAAATAACTTCTCGTCTTTAATGAAGTTTTCTCTACTTCTTCATCCTAACGGAAATGTAAACATTGTTATTCTGGTCGCAAGAAAAACTTGTTATGTCATTATTTGGATACGTCCTGCTCTCTGCTCAAAAATGAAAAAAAAATTACTTTTTTTCGTTGAGAAAATTTAAATTCTTAATAAATTTTCTCTTTATAAAGGATATAGGGATCTCCATAGAGAACTTGGCCTATGTTCGGTTGGTGGGTACACATTAAAAAGCAGCCGAAAACTTCAATGAATAACTTTTTGTCTTTTTTTTTTGCTTGCTTTTGTTGGTGAGACTTGTTCAACAACTTAGAATAAACACAAAACATAGAAATAAAAAAAAAAAAAAACAAAATTTACAAAACATCCATCCCCATAAGGACCGAAAATTGGTCCCATCTGTGTATAATATTCGGAAGAAGAAAAAAAAAATAACAACAAAAACAAAAAGTAAGTTAACTTCTTCAATGCACAAAACCAGCCAGACCGCTTGGTTATTCGACAACTTTATTGATTTTTCTTTTTTTCAAAAAAAGAAAAAGTCCTTTCGAAAACAAAAAAAAAATTAGAAAACAAAAATTCAAAATATCTATCAGATCGAAAAACGCTACACATAATTCCATAAGCCAAGCCGCAACATATTTGCATGACAAGCCACCCGCCTCACTTCCACCCCATCAGTTGCCATTCATCCTCAACGATCTATTTCAAAAGAGAGAAAATAGCGTTTTTCGAGAAAAAGAAATACTTAAACTTTGCCCTTCGTCCTCGAGGATATTTTCAAGAGAATCAAAAAAGAAACACAAAAAAAATTAAACAAAAAGAATTCAGAAGTTTGCATAATTTTTTTTTTTTCTTTTTGAGGAAAAAGTGGCACCGGCAGCACTGCCACCCAAGATATTCACAACATTCCTGGCATACTAATGCAGCAGCTGATAAAAAAAAAAAAAAAAAAAAAAACAAAAAAAAACTTACAAAAAAAAGTTTAAAATAAAAAGAGAACCAAATCAACCCCTCGAATAATTTTATTTGAAGTTTTTATATTTTTCTGTTTCATTTTTTTTTTTCTTTGTTTTTTTGTCTAAAAACCCGCAAATATTCTAAAAGTTTTGAAAAAACTTTTATGGCATCTTTTTATTTTATCATTTTGTCGTTATGATAATAAGATATCCCTTTGAAGGAGAGAAAAATATATACGAAGGATACCTACCTCTACATATAAATGAAAATATTACCCGAGGGATTGGAATTACTGCATGCGGGGGCATGTTATGGGTTGGTTTGTTGCAGTTTTCTTTTCTTTTTCTTGGAATGGAATATATTCAAAATTTGATATCTTCTTTTATAAATATTTGCATATAGAAGTTCCGATAGTTTTGTGGATAGAAAAAAGTTAACCGGTGCTTGAAGCGTGAATTGGATTTAAAATGCTGAACTTTAGGTTTATATATGCCACACGACCATAATACACAAACACACACCACAGGGATTTCAATTTATACAAATTGGGAAAAATAAACTTAAACCAATTAAAAGTTTTGTAGATTATTTTTTTGTTTTTTTTGTTTGAAATTATTATTACTATAAAATTACATTAGAGTATATTGAGTGGGGTATCATGGACCCCTAAAAACTGTTTATTCTGTTAATGCCATTTAAACAAAACACAACTTTTTAAATATAATAATTGATTGTGTCGAAGATGAATAGAATAAATTTATAATGAGCCTGTGTAGAAAAAAGTACAAAAACAAAGGAAAATCTATTAAAAATAACGTGGCCTTCATACATTTTACGCCTAATGTCTCTCTATTCAATGTTGCATAAGTTTTATGAATAAGGCTGATTTCAAAGACGTTATAAGAAGTACATAGTGTTATGCACTCAATATAATGCGTATATGAACAATGCTTATGGTAAAAAAAATGTATTTACAAAAAAACTATCAAATGGTAAATCATTCAGTTGTGTCCACCACTGCAAAATCAAACTCTAGGAGTCCCGAAAATTAGTGTGTTCGTCAACCTACAGCCTAAATTAATTGAACTGATACCCTTTTAACTTGGTAATTAAGTAATTGCGGTGAATCCCTAAAGCCTAATATCTACTTAATTCTTGCACACCCATGTGCCACTTTACCAATTTTTTTTTAAATATCAGCGCAAGAGACAAATTTTAAGGAACCATGTCAAAACTTTAAATGTTCCAACCAAATAATTTTATCTTTAAATAAAAAATTTCGGAATGTAAAGCAAAAATTTCACGCATACAATTTTTAATGAACATTTAATTTTGATTTAATTTTCGTTTGTTTTTTTTTTCTAGTCAAAACGTAATCAACGAACGCATCCTTCGCAAGTGACACTACCTGCAAACAAAAAAATATTTCTTCAATACGACTCTGCGCAATCTTCATTTCAATATTTCAAAGCTCAACATAAGTTTTATCTGAGTCACTGTGGCGTATATGTAACTTTTGTTTCTATTGACAATTTCAAAAGTTTATACAGTTTTAGTCTATTCCTCAACAATTTGTCATGGGAAATTTTAAGCATAAAGTGCTTCGATCTCGGAGCAAACATTGCTTTAGTATACAAGGTGTCCCAAAAGTCAACGTCGAAATGAAAACGGGTAATGGGGTAGGTGGTGACAGTTGTCAGAAAAATAATTAAAAAAATGGTAGCCATGCATTAGAACAAAAAATCGAAAAAATGGTCAACCTGTGACGGTCTTTCAAGTGCCGTGTTTACAAATCTTTACTTGTCTCATTTTTTTATTGTTTTGCAACATTGACTAACCCAGCTAACAATTGTATTCAAAAATTTAAACACACCTGCACCAGTTTTAAGGAAATTATCACTTTTTTGACCAACAAAGTACTTAAAATTTTTTCAAGACCCGCCAACTTTTAAGGTAACTTGCCAAAATTTCGTAATATGTACATTTTTTTCTTCACTACAGTCCATTGAATTAGGGTCATGAAAAAATGTTGAGTTCTTAGTTGATCAAAAAAGGATACCAAATTTTCTTAAAACTGATGTAGGTGTGTTTAAATTTATGAATGTAATTGTTAAAAAAAATTGAGAAAAAAATTAAGATGTGTTATCACGTCACTTCAAAGACCGTCACAAGGTGACCATTTTTCCTATTTTTTTTTCCGAATTCCCCTAACTCAGAAATGCATACGATTTTTTTTTAAAAAAGTTTACTGATAACTCACCACCTATCCTATCACCCACTTTTGTTTGGACATTGACTTTTGGGACACCCTGTATAGCAAAAATGACACACTTTTTTTTTTTTAGATTTGCTGCAACCGAAAATACTTTAATTTAATTTATTCTTTAAAATAGTTTTTTTTCAGAATTTTTTTTTCAAAAAAATGGTTCAAGTGCAAAATTTTGAAAAAAACCAAATCAAGTTTCTTTGCTTTTAAAATGTTAACTCGTTGGTATTTTTAAAAATAAGCTTTTCCTTTTCGTATTGTTTATTCCATCTACAGTTTTTGAGGATTTTTCTTATAAAGAAAACTACTTTCATACTTTACAAAACTACAAGAACTTTAAACTTCACTTTCAATGACCAAAAACAATTAACAAGTTTTCAAGTTGTGTATAGATAAGGAAAGAACTTATTCCACAATAACAAAAATAAATGTATGTTATCAACAAATAATTCAAAATTAAATAAAATAAAAAAGCAAACAAATTGTTTTGGGTGGAATACAATAAAAAAAAAATTTACTTTTGATTTAAAAAAAAAATTAGAAGCGCCCCCGGGTGGACTCGAACCACCAACCTTTCGGTTAACAGCCGAACGCGCTAACCAATTGCGCCACGGAGGCTATGAATAAGCTATGTTAAGCTTTTATTTTGGACATTGTTTAGAATTTATTGTTAAATAATTAAGAATACCTTATGTTTTTCAATTTTCTTTAAAATTTGCTTTTTTTTTTCTTTCTATTAACAAAAATGTTTACGACTCTAAAAATTATTCAATTTTAATGAAAATAAAGAAATTTCAAAGTAATGATACATAATAAACCTCATAATGAGATACTTTTGTTGAATAAAAGAGAAAAGACTCTCATCTCAATAAAGTAAAAAAAAAAAAAAACCTTCTAAGTCCATTGAAAAATTAAGCTCCTTCCAAACATCACAGAAATAGGTCCATAGCATGGCAAAATAGCTATGCAATACTTCTAACTTCAACGAGTCCAGACATTGTGCATGATGATGGAAAATAAAAATGACCAAGAGGATATACCTTACCTATACCAACTATGTAGGTACTTACTTACCTACCTTTACAATATATTTCCCAATGGAAGTACCTTTTTCACTTTTAACGAGTGAACTTAATATTACAGCCTACTTAAAACAAAGACGAGTGCCTAAACGCCTTTTCAACGCCCAACTGAAGGTTATCCATGAATTCAAAATACCTACACCTTCCTTACCCATCGGGGACGAGCTATAAAACAAACGAACGATCCATTTGTACGTCCCATCCATATACCTACCAAGATTCAATGGTCGGATTGAGTTGTTAAGAGGTCCTAAGGCCATATCATCAATACACAATATAAAAGAAGACCCACTTGGGAATTTTTTGTCATTTGAATTGAATGGATTTTGTAAGCTTTATTTATTCTTTCAGACTATGAAAATAAAGTTGTTGTGTATTTCTTGATAAGCAGATTCTTGTTATCATCAATCACTTTGAAAGCTTTTTTAGTTTTGTAAAAGCTGACCCAAAAGCCTTTGTCATCGATAACTTTTTGTATCATTAAATTTTCATTCTATTTTCTTCCTATAGAGACACATTTAGAAACAAAAGGTGCTGTCGATTGATAGGAGAGCCTTCTTTGCTTTTCTTATAATCCAGTACTGGATTATGAGGCATGAGGACGACATTGACGGTAACTCATCTAGTCGACTGCGTATCTCATTCAACGAAATTGTATTTTCATGGCTTACGTGAGACTTTTAGGTGCGTATCCTCATGAAAATATTATAAACACTGCTGTGTAAAAAAATTTTAAATTGATTTTTTTTTTTTTTTCAAAAAGAAGCAACTGTTGTAGAAAAATTTAGAAAAAAACGCATAAAAACAGGAAAAATTGAAAAAAAATGAGAAATAGCAAAAATACTACGAATTGCAAAAACTGTCTTAAAAAAATCGTGATAAATAGTTTTTTAGTACTTTCTTAATAACCACAACAAAATAGCTATGGGCAAAAGAGTCGGAAATTCCGAACAACTGGCAATAACACTTGAAAACTTTGGCCTACCAAACGTAAAACTTTTTCAATTTAAAAACGAAATTTGACAATCGTTTTTTCTCAAAAAAATGCCTGATACGATAAGGGTTATATTCTTTGGTGTTTCTGACTATTTTGGCTAAAACTTTTTCTTTGCAGTTAGTAAAAAATATTAAAGAAATGATGTACTATTTACGATTTTGTAGAGTTATAAAGTTTTAAGTGTTATTTTCTTAAATAATTTCTAACTCTGTTGTCCAAACAAACTTTTTTGTTTCGGTCAGTAAAAAATGGCGTATCGAAATTTTGTTGAGACGAAGCGATTATTTTTCAGTTTTTTTTTTTTTTAAATCGGATAATTCTTACGATTATTTTTGGCTTGTCAAAAATGAAAAATGTCAAATTTAGTCCTTCAATTAAAAAAAAAACGTCTAAGACTGGTTCTAAGGCCCACTATAGCTTAGGTTTCTTAAAGTTTTTTTAGTTTCTAAATTAGAAATTTATAGTCATCACTCATCACTCAATTTGACATTTTTTTTCAAATGCACGCTTCAAGAGACTTTTGGCCATTTGCTTTATTCATAATCGAGTTTGTGAGGGAATGCTTAAATACTTACTTGAGCATTACCTCAAGTAAAATTGAAACTTAAGTGAGGTTGTATTCTTGTATGTTTTTACTTATAAAGAGAGCGAGAGCTCTCCTTATCACTGAAATGCAATCTTTTCACTAAGGACATTCTGATTTTTGTGTTATTTTTAATAAGCGAAGAACGATGAACACAGAGTACCCATAAAATAAACGAATTTCTGACTCACAGTTCAGCTTAATTGAGAAATTATCTTATCAAGTCAAGCTATTTCTCCACTCAAGTAAGTACTCTCTTACTTGAGTGGAGAAATTTCCATTTTGTTTAAAAATACGAATTTCGCTTGAACAAATGCTTAAGATTTTTCTCAACTTACGTAATTTGAGTAAAATCTTGGCTTGAGTAAGCATAAATTTCGCCCACCATTAAGTTTTATTACTCAATCGTTTAATTGTTCTCAAAATAATTGTAAAAATAAAAAAGTTTGTTTGTGACAAATAAAAAATTCAATTTTATGAAGGTTTATATTTTTAAATAAAACATAAGCTTGAACCATCAAACATTCTTGGTGCTATAAGGTTTATGGTAAACAGTTTTCAAAACCCTAAAAACCGGAGCATTTCTACACCGTGAATTTACTTTATTTTCCAATCCAGTTAAAAATTACAAATTAAAAAAAAAAATCTACATTTTTTTGTTTGCACAGCATTGTAATCTACTATATGATAACGTCGCCTTTTTTGAAAAATTATGAAAAATGTTATAAGACAAAAATACATTATTTCATGGTTAACTACCTGCTCTTTGGCACAAAAGGGCATAATAAATACTTTTGCCGTCAAAATAGGACCAAAAATGGGGAGAATTTCATTTATAATCCACAATATGGTTAATGGGATTTCCATGTTACAACTTCTGGGTATTTAAAAACATTTCGTTTTTTTTTTTTTTTTTTGTTTTTTCTTCTTCATTTTTGGTGTTCCTTTAGAACATGAATATAAATATTTTGAAAATGAATATTTCTCCCATTACTCATTTTACGAAAACAAAAAAAAAATAATATTAGATAAGTGCAAAATTGAATTACTTATACTTTATATGGAGAGCATCATCATCATTATCAACATGAAGGAATTCATTTATCAAAGTTTGAAATTTGTGAATGGAAGAAGACTTGTAAGAACTTTGAACACATCCCCAATTGCAATAGGATTCCATATTAACAACTTCCTACTATACAGACATTTATATGGTTTTGGTTTACATATAATACGGTTCTGTGTGATACCTTAGATATGTTTTGATTCTTATTTGTCTAAGATAAAAATTTTCCTAATTGGTACGTATTCTACTTATTGTTAGTCAGGTATTAAGCTTACCTTTATTATTTTCAAGATATCAAATGTAATTTTGACCTAAGGAATAGTACTCTGATGGATACAATAAAATTGGTTCAGAAGATATAAACGAGAAATTCAAACATTGTTTAGAGTTGATGGGTTTTTTTTATATAAGAAACAATACATTTAATTTAATAAAGTAAATGCCAAACAGTCTCTGAACTCCTACATAGTAGAAAAACTGGACAAGGACTGTATTTATTTCCTTTACAACTCTTTATTTCCTGGGAAAGTTTCCTAGAATTGGTCCTAGATTACATTTGGTCAGAAAAGTCTTTCATTTTTAGTTTAAACCAGTTCCCCAATTTGAGGTTACTTATCTGTTACTGTTGTTACTGTTAGTGATATGTACCAATAAATTTGTAGACTAAAATGTATTGCCTTCCAAGTTACGATATATACCGACAAAAACTAAAAATGATGGAACAATTCTCGAAAAGTGTGTTCATCACATTTTCGTTATTCGATTATTTTGATAAAAACTAAAAATGGATTGTTGCATGTACTTATAATATAACATAAATCAAGTTTCATCGAAATCGTTGAAGCTGTTTTCGAGAAAAATCTAATAACTCGAAACCGTTATATGGGAGGTATTTGTTATAATCGAGATATTCAAAAACAAAAAAAAAACAACCTCGGAAACAAACAAGTTATCAAATTTCATGCAAATCCGTCAACTCGCTTAGGCTGTGGCTCTCTGTACAGATGGACGCACAGGCGAACAAACGAACAGACGAACAGACTCACAGACCGACGCGACGGACGGCATGATGAAAACCACTTTTTTGGACATCTCCTTCATCGTCATGTTGGTTTGATTAGAACCTCGAAAATATTTTTAGACAAGAAACAGTGCATCGAAAGTTTTGCCAAAAATATGGTCTTGTTTCTTAAAATTAAATAGTAATGTACGTTAAACCAAGTATCATCAAAATCAAACTTTTTTTTTTTTGAGGTAGTAAGGGCTTCGGTAGCAATAGATCCACTGGTGATCTGATGACATATCATACCTAAACATCGTTTGGAGAATGTAAGATTATTTGTTACTTAAAGTGGTATTATATGGATTAAAGTCTGAACAATCACAAAATAAGGTCCGGTGTGCCCCAGGGTTTCATTCTATCTCCGATGCTCTTCTTTATTATATCCTTTCAATGCTTTCTTCTCATCATGCAATTCCTCAAAAATACTCGCACTTCAAAGACTTCCGTTTACACTTGATTAGAATTTTGGAAGTACCTTTAAGTACATAGATTCGTTTTTTCAGTCGTAGCTAGTATACACGAAGGTGGACGAAACACGACTTGCATTTAAACACCCTTCAATTTGAGATAAAAAGCGTGATAAGTGCCTCGAAAGCAAGTGTGGCAATCACTCTTTTGAAAAATTGTCCTACAATCTACACACCAAGTTTCCATAATCTTTCGAACTGAAAAGAAGCATGAAGAATAAAGCTCCATTTTGTTTACTGTGACGAAAAACTTCTGAAGAAATTTTCCAATCACTGATGGCATCCTTAAAAAATACTAAACAATTCTGTCTTAGCTCCACTAAACTGCCCTTAATCAGTGTGGCCATTAGAGTAGTGTGTATTACTGAAACGCTGCTAGTAAAATTTGAAAAATGAGGTTGCTTCTGTTATGAAATGAATGGATTTTTTGATAGGCAAACGAAGATGACCAAATAGCCTTTATAACATTTTGCGGCCTAAAACAATAGCAACAAATTCAATATTTGTTCCATTCAATTGAATCGCACCTTGTAGAGTTAAGCTTTCTTCAGTCTTCCGTTAATGTGAATTAATCCGTCAAAACCTATGAAAATAAATGTTCACGTTTTTTTTAGTAAATTTCGACCAATTTTTCAGTTGGGTATTATGTTTTCGAATTTTAGTTCTAAGCCTCAAAATCATAGCAGAAAAAAAATGTATCAACAAAAGAAAGTGACGGCACTGAAAATGTTGATTTCTGATGTTCTTCAGTTGGACAATTCGTTAGAATAGAAAGCCTGTAAGTTTAATTAAAATGTTGTTTTAATTTGCTGTATTTTCTTCTGAGCCTCTTCAATGATATTCCCTTAGAAATCAAGTCGTTTATGCTTACATCTTTTCACTGATCTCAGTGGATGCAAGTTCATACCCCAAATTATCCTCTGTAAGCTTCTGTTACATCAATTCGGAAGATATGACAATGCTGCTGTTTCAAAAAGTAGCCGTGCTTAATCTCGAAGCAATAACAGGGTCCCCAAAATAAATTCTTCGTAATTTCTCTAGAAAGTATCACAGATTTCTATGATATTTTTGCTCTACCGGTTCAAATTGTAATAATTCACTATGCCCTGGTGCCCTGCCAATTCTTTACTTTTTTTTTCCATGTTTTATTCGACTTAGCGATAAAATAAAAAAAAAAATCCTTCTGAGGTTCAACATTGTTATCGGCTGGTTTCGTTATTCTACAAGATTTGCGAACACCAACTTTTTCGAATACATCAACAACACACCATTATGTATACGTAAATCCTATGTAAGCCTTTCCATATATTAACACACATTTTAGAGCAGGCGTATGCATCAGTAACCCACAAGAAGTTATTTTCTAGAGTTTACACAAAGGATCTTCAGAATATGTATTTATTTTTTTTGGCAAACATTTTTAGATTCCTCACTCCAATTTTTCAAAAACCAAAAAAAAAAAAAAAAAAACCTACATAAACATTCGCGTGCTTCAAAACTTCACTTATGCCTCATTTTTATATAAAAAAAAATTCTTTCATCCAAAGAATTCAAGTGAAAATGTGAAATCGATTATAACATCATTATAGCCCAGAAAAACTTCCATTTTTCGGGATGACAAAGCCAAAAAAAAGAAAAAAAATGAAAGAAGAATGAAGAACAGAACTTCCAATGACAAGGTGTTTTTTTTTTTTTTGTTAAGTACTTTTCGTCACCGCTTGAACTTGAATAAAAGAAAGTGACTTTTGGCCTCACATATTATTTACCAAGCACTAAACTTGCAAAATCTATATCCCTCCGTTTAAATAGGGGTACGAGGTGGTTTTTTTTTTTGGCAGGCAGGGGTTGATCTTTAAAGTGAATAATGTGAATACATTTTTTTTGTATGCTTCTTCAAAGTCTTCACTACCACCCACGCGTATATAGAATAATGCTATACTATTGCCCATAGAAATCGTTGTGACAAATGGATTTAATGTAGTGTGCATAGAAATTGAAAGAAAAAGAAAAATTATACAAAAAAAAATAACAGAAAGAAAAACGAAAAAATACAAGGAAATAAAAAGGGTTTATGAAAGAAAACACGAAGGGAATATACACCTGTTATCCCATTTCCCTCTGGAAAATAATAAATATACTGTCATGTGCCAGGAGCATTTTTTTGTGTGTTCTTATATGTTTTGTTTCTTTTAGGTAGCGAGGAGCACTAAGCTATTTATATAGAAGCTCCAGCTATGCCTCCTACATTTCTTCTTTTTTTTTTATTTTTTGTTTCTGTTTCTGCTTCTGTTCATCTTCTATTGAGTGAGATTTCCATCATGATGGGATGGTGGTAGAATGGAATAGGTTTGGTGGAATTTTTCCTTTATATTTATTTGTCTCACTTTGAAGTGCTACTTCAGAAATGGAACAAACATTAACCTTTTCACCAAAATAACGAACGAAGAAAAAAAAAAAACAAAAAATGTCAGATCTACTCTGTGCCTTGGGATGTTGGATGTAGTATAGAGTTATTTTACAGACGATACAATATTAATGGTCTTTCAATGGGGGAAAAAAAAGGCTTCATGATGACAAATTTTTCACATTAAGTTTTTAAAGGGATTCCTCTTTCTCTCTCTCTCTCTCTTTCGCTCTCCTTGTGAAAGCTTGTTAAGGATCAGAATCTTTGAACAGGTTGTTTTTTTGTTGAAATTTACTTTAGGCATTCAATGGGAATAAAGAAAACCGGATGATGGCAAAACCTTAGTTGGTGTAAAATAGAAAAAAAAAAAAAATCAAAATTGATATCAACTTCTGTGTTTTATTGAAGGAAGGAAGTTGGAATATTTACTTTCTTCTAGGTAAAAGATAAATGAACGTGAGAACCTTCAAGCTGTATTTGTAAGATTATTTTTTTGAAATAACTTTAAACCAACAAATATTTATGAGGAAATTGTTATGTTTTATAATGATGTTGTATACAACCAACATTATACAAACGCCGCCGCGCCGTTCTGGCATTTCTTAAAACATAAATACTTTTCCTAGTACAGGAAAGATAATCCAAAGAAAAATCATCCTTTTAAGGAAGGCTGACTTTTTTTTTAACTGGAAGTAGGGTATTAGATTAGTTAAGCCAATGATTTTAACATTCCCTTGAAACTTCGACTTAGAGTAGGTAGGAAGCATAGTTTTGGATATCTTTGAAAATACGGTCAGTACCCGATTGGCCAGATGTAGCACTTTTAAAATCAAAATTTATCGAGAAATTCAGCTTTGTTCCAGAAATCGAGTAAAACCAAATTGAAATCGAAATTACAAATGGAATTTATTTATTTTCAGAGTGTTTTGCATTTCGATCAAATTGACATTTCAATATTTTGGAAAAAGTTGATGCAGCACAGAAATACTTGCTAAAATCCGAGATAAGTCTAGAAAAAAGTGTTAAGAAAATAATGGCACCATGAGTCTTCTTCATCATTTTTACGAAATGCCATGGAAGTCATTACTTCAGTTTAGAACGGAAGAAGAACTCCTTGTTTTTTTATTTGATATTTCCAGAATTAACATTATTTCAGGCCTTGAGAACCATAGTGGCCTGATTGATTTTTTAACTTTTATTTTTTTTAAGGCGAAAACTTGTAATTGTTGTCACAAGAACTGGCTTCTTTTGAAAAAGTTATTTATATGATATGTCGATAAGTTCGACTTTTTAAAAAAGAACTGATTACTACTAAAGTAAACATTAGTTTTGGAGCTTACAAAAAAAAATCAGTTAGGCCACTCCAACATATCCGTTTGCAATTCAGCGTGAGTACTAGAACATTCGTTATTTTGAAATCATATTTCTAAGGTGCAAACAATTTTTAAAAAAATCAATTTTGACCCCTTAAACGGCCCTGTAGGTGATATGGATGTTGATGGAAATGACTCTTAAATATGTCACTTTTAATTAATAATATTTTTGTCTGCTTATCATTTTTTCAAAAATAATATAATTAATTGCTAAAAAAATTTAAACATCACATTTTTTTTTAACTTTCCTATCAAAATAATTGCGAACATTAAAAAAAAACTGTAGTTACTGAAGTTATACTTCTTTACCAGTGTAAAAAAAATTTAGAAAACAAAATTAAAAAAGCATAAAATTCGATTTTCAAATGACTAAAACAGCTGCTTATATGAATTTAACCTGAAAACGAAATATGCAATTTGATTTCTTCTATAATGGACATTTTTAGAAAAAAAATTTGAAAATCGTTAGAGCCGTTTTCTAAAAAAACTATTTTTTCTATATAAAATTTAGCAAGGACTTTTATAAAAAAAATTGGTACGCCATTTTTAAGATATTATTTATCAACATCTAAAAACTCAGTTTTGAAAAAAAAAATATTGAATAGTTTTCGAAAAAATGATTTTTCAAAAAAAAAAATTCAAACTTTTTTTAAAGATCCAAAAAAATAATTTTCGAAATCTTTTTTATTAAATATTGTTACGGCAACTTAAAAGCATTCATGTAAAAAAAATGGTTGAAATTTAAAGATAGACCTTATCCAAAAAAATGAGCATGATTTTTTTAATCAAAATCGTCGAAACTATTTTTGAGAAAAATGAGTTTTTCTAAAACAGGTATATGACAGGTACCGTTGTTTTTAAAAAAACGTCTGGGCATAGTCTCCAAAAAACGCCACATACCAAGTTTGAAGTAAATCGACGCATCCGTTTAGGCTGTGATCTTTGATACATACAGACAGACAGACAGACAGACAGACAGACAGACAGACAGACAGACATACAGAATTGTCGGACCCTTTTTTCTCATTCTTTATCATCGTAATGTCATGTTTGATTGTTATTTCAATTTTTTTTTTGTAGGAATGTATAACTTGATACATGGTACCCATATCGCAAGTAAAAAAAAAAACTTTTTGTGTATTTGGAAAAGTATAAGGGTAAGAATTATATTTAACAAAATATTATTGAATAGACAAAATAAAATGATGAAGAGTTTTGGTTAAAAAATCAACTTTTCAAGTTAAAAATTATTTTCCAAAATCAAATATTTTTTTAAACCTTTGAAAATGATGTTGGTGTGGGTAAAATTGATGTTTTATTGAAAAACTAATTGTGCTTATTAATAGATAATGCAACAAAAAAGAGGCATCTTATACGAATTATATTCAAAATGTTTCATAACGGTTTCTTGTAGCTTTTAAAAACACATACGTTTTTGAATGTTTAAATGTTTTAAAAATCAGGAAACAACGGGAAGAATATTTTGTCAAAACAACTTTTAGGTTTATGTGTTGTCTAAACATGTGTGGTAAAATTAAATTTTTAAAATTTTATTCAATAACAGTAAAAACAAGATTTTTCAGACCAAGTATTTTGACCGTTTCAAAAGGTATTTTATTTTTAAAATTTTTAATCTTGAAATTTAAACAGCAATAAGATATTGATTAAATATGTTCTTTTACAAAATTTCACAATTTTCTGTAGTTAGTGAGCAGAAATAACGGTAGAAAGAGTTTTTACGTGTCGCTTAATTATTATTTACTCAAGCCTCATAATGATTCAACGATATCGAATTACATACCTTTAATTTCCTATATCAACCATAACTGTGTAAACTATAAAAGATTAACAAACTTGAAAAGAGTTTCATCAAAATTCAACAATTATTAAAAAAATTATTAAAAAATTGGATGTACTGAATTTTTAAAACATCGATGTACCTACCGAAGACCATACGCAAAAATAGTTGCTTTCGAAGAAGCTAAACTTTAATATATATCGAATAAATGACGTGTCTATTATAACGGAATACTTTTGACACTTCTTGGAAGACAAGAAAAGTATACCTTTCAATTGATACCAATATTGTAGGAACAATTTTTTGCAAACCAAACTGAAATCTTTGTTTTGATATGGGCAACTTCAATCTAAAATATCTCGACTCTCCCATGAAAGATTTGAAAAGTATTTCAGAAATATAATAAGCTCAATCCACTTTTCATTGTGGAAACCAAACACTTTTCTTATTTACTCTGGGTCAGAAATAGGCTATCCTTTTTAGTGTTTTCAAATGTTTTATACCATTCTTGAAATAACCAGAGATCTAATACAATTTCAGCAGTCGCCTTTAAGTTTGAAATTTTTATAAAAAAAAGTTAATTTAAATTATGCTAGTTTAGCTCTTAGCTTTCCATTAATGTCTTGAACTTATCTGAAATACATAAATTATTATATTCTCCTCGAAATGTCATATTAACATATACATAGTTTTTTTTTAAGACAAGAACTTTGTATCTCTTAATGAATCACTGAATTCCTACACCTATAATCACAATCTCAAAGCTTATTCAGCTCTGAATCATCAAAACACCTGTTGATGTTGCAAATGAATGCTTTTCATAGAATTTCTTTAAACTTTTTCTACACGTTATTATTCATAATCCACACACTACCGCTAGCTGCTGAGGTGTGAAATAAAAAGACTCAACAAATTGAGTTAATTTTGTTTTAAATATAAAAAAAAAATTAAAAGTAAAAAAATTAAACAAAATACTTTTATACTAAAGCTGGCACAGTATAGCCAGTACCTTCCTATACTGGCCAACTAGTTTATGAAACCTTCACTGAAAAAAAAAGTCACTGTCAATGTTAACTGCCTTGCTTTTATGCGAGAGAGAGACTAATTAAATTGGCTTCTATCCGCGAAAAGCTATTACTAGAGTGGCTGCTGATGTAATTACATTTTCTCGCTTAAACTGACATCAGATGGATTTAGTTGTTGCACTTTGGTTTTGCAAAATTCTATTATTTGTTATAGTTTAAGACTACGTGTTGGAAATAATTTAATCATTTAACAGTATTTGCTAGGAATTTTACATAAAACTCAACACTCAACTCATTTTGACAGTTAAATCTAATGAGGTTTTAAACTTTCAAAATGAGAGTTTCTAAGTTAGAAATAAGTATTTTCTTCAAGAGACATTGGATTGCATCGAAGGTTTAAAAAAGTATCACAAAGGATTGAGTGTTAGCATCTACTCCCAGACTATTCATAAAGGCTGGTACTTTATCCATAGCTTATACTCTCTAGTAGACTCTATAGGAATTGAAAGTGCATCACTATAATGTAATAGGAATGGTTTTTGAGTAAAAGTTAAAAGCTTTGTCTGGATGCCTAATAAGCTGCCATGTTAACATCGAAATATATTAGGCATTATAATGATGATGATGCTGAAGCTGGTGATGATGCCTTAGCTCTGCTATCCGACAGCCAACTACAGACAGTATCGAGTGTTACTATATGTCAAAAGTTCCAACTTCTAATTGTGTGTACTTTGATTGCAATGTTTTTGAGTATATTCGAAGGTATTGCAAAAGTGGAAGTTACTTAGGCATACACTACACACACACAATGGCAACGTTAGTTTTGGACATGTAATCACATTAGCTGCTGCAGGGGATAAGTTCATAATAATTTCGGAAACATTGTTTGTGCGGAAGTTGCTGTTTTGCTTTGTATTTTGTAAATTGCGTTTGTTGAAAATGCATACAAAATTATAAATTACATAGAAATTTCAAATCAACTCTAGAATGGCACTCATTTTGGGGAGGAAACTTTGTATGTGGTTTGTTAGAATTGCACGAAATTTTTGTAAATGTATGTCATTGTATCTTTTTTAACAGACATCTTTCAACGATGAAACCAAAAGAGTAGGTTACTGTAATGAAGGGGCAAAGTAAAAAAAAAATAAAACGATATATTTTCTGTAGGTGGAAAAAGTTAACAAAACATTTCCGAAAAAGATTATAAAATGTTGCATGGTCAAAATCCAGTATTAAACTTTTGACCTTTTAATAGTGGATGTCATATCAGTGGCGTAGTAAGGGGATGGCAGAAGGTGTACTTTGTGTCGTTCTGGCTGTCACCTATTTTTGTGGGTGACATCCGACAGCAACCAAATTTATTGTATAGCATCATTTGTTTCAGTCAGGCTAAACCACTTGGTCAATACTTTATATGGACTAATCCGATATCTTCAGGGCATAAGGACTGTTTAATCCTCCAGGAGGGTAACAACTAAACGTAGGTTGATCTTCATATAGTCTTCAAGCTCTAACAAGCTTAGGATATGCATGAGCCAAATGTTGAAAAACCAAGCAAACGAACCTTGGATAGTGATTATTAGATCTGGAGAGGGCATAAGAATCATACATTTTTCAAATATATTAACTTCGGTAAGTGTTGTAAGGATATAATTTGTTGTTTGGATATAATTTGGATACAGCAAGAAGTAATTTAGTTTTAATTTGTAAGCAAGCAAATTGTCACAGTCAACACTAAGCAAAATTTAAGCACACTGTTGAGTGGGAGCAGAGGAAAAAGTTGACCCAACCAAGTCACTTTCCTATATGACCTAGTTAATAAGACGTTTGATAGATACCCGTAATACGAAGACGTCATTATCATTGGAAACTTTAGCGCCAAGTTCCGTTAAGAGATTAGCGGTCTTAAGATCAACAAAATGTCAATTTGTGGGCACTCGCCCGGCTGTGTCAGTGTCTTATCTGACGAAAAGTCTGCTAGAAGCGAAAAGTATGGTAGCTCAGGTTGGCCCCTTTGTGGGAGTTCGTGCAGATTGTGGTAGATTTTCACAAGTTAACCTTAAAACGCCAAGTAGGTACTTTGGTTCTTTTGGTATCAAAAGTAAGAGGTGAAATTGCCTGGAAATAATCATGAAAGTCGTACTGGATACAGAATTAACATAAATTTTGCATCTGGGGCAGTAGTAAGTGCTTATTGTGGCTTAAACAACGCTGAATTTAAACAACGGGTGATCAGATATTGAATCTAGTCGCATCTTTAAATTATCGCTCAACCATATTGTTTGGGCACCTGATGTAACCCCAGTGTTGAGGTCCTAATCAGATAAGAGACAAAAATTCTGCTAGTACAAGGGATAGCCAAGGTGATTTTAAATTAAATAGCTGTTAACGAGAAGAAACCGAAGTACATTTTGTATGCTGTTACTGAGAAGAAATGCCCAAGACTTTGTTTAACGAGAATCCACTATGTGAAATCGCACACAGACATCAGTGCCTTAATCAAACAAAGAACCGCACTTGCGAAACACTGTTTCTTCGGACTAAGAAGTAGTGAAGTAGTAAAACTATCTGTCCAAAACCAAGGTGACACTATAGAAGACTTTAATCATCCCGGTCGTGATGTATGGAAAAAGGACATGGGTACTGTTACAAACGCATTAAGATCTTCTGGGTTGCTTTGAGAAAATAATTTTTCAAGTGATATTTGGTAAAGAATGCATCTTTGGAGATTAGAAAATAGAATAGCGAGGAAATCAAGCAAATGTTGTAATATAACAAGATATTTTCGGAAATTTACCGCGTTAATTATAGAAATATTTATTTATTTTCTTCTCCGCGAAAAGAAAAGTTTAAAATTTCCACCTACGTTTTTTGTTGTGATATTGGCCTGATCAGACGCTGAAATACCAACTGATATTGCTAGTTAACGTGGAGCGTGTGAAAATCGAATAATCAACCTGAAGATTCTTCGTATCAGTTTGTGCGATGAACCTCAACCAACTTGGAGTGCATTACTGGAGACAGGAACCAGGTTCGGTGGAGAGGTTTGTTGATCAAAGGGGTCATCTTAAGTAAAACCTTATAGAAAATTTTACTTTAAGATGGAAGTAGGTCGATTATTTATTGGACCATCGTCATCAATATCTCAGCCAAAAACGAGAACTACCGGATTTTTTTGGCAAGTAGTTTATACACTATGCCTTTGTGCAACTGATTTTACTCAATATACAGATTATCCAAAATTCATAAAAAAAAAAAAAATAAAGCCCAAATTGAATGTTTCCTATTTCTAACAATTTTCTTTCAAGAACACCTTTTTTGTGTTTAATGAAATGAGTATTCTTCCATGTCAGCTGATCCTTTCTTTCTCAAACAAACGAAAAAAAAAGGAAGGTAAAATGAAATAGAGTAATGCACTTTGTAGATATCATTTCGAGCAGACTTTGCAATGACTTTGTCAATTTTCTTCCTGTGAATTGTCTAAAAGGTTTATTGCAGTTTTTCTCTGCAGCATTTTTATTTCCTCAAAAATCACCTTAAATTGCACAGGGTACTCATCACTTCAAATCCAGACTCTGCATAGCACTTTCCCATTTCCATGGAAGTACATAATAAAAAAAAAAAAAAAAAAACAAAATCAGACACACCACTAGCAAGCTCTTGGGAGAAAAAAAATAAGAGCTGATGATCCCAAAAAGAAGATCTCTCTCTCTTTCTCCCTGGTTTAACAGGAAAAAGCCGTCTAGTGGCTTCAGGAGATGAACGAATCTACACTTCTGGATATCTGCTTATATAGTGCCACCATTCAAACCAGGACCTAGGACCATAAGAATAAAAAATAGAATAAACTTTAAACTGGAAAAAGAGAATTTGTAGATACACAGAAAAGGACGCATAAAACCTTTACCGCCTTTGGCACTATCTACGAGTAGAGTCAGTATGTGTGTAGTTGTTGTCATCGTCGTTATCTTCAGCATCAACATCATTGTCAGGTCGTGATGTAGTCTGATGCCCCAAACCCATAGACACCTTATCATCCTTCTGGTGTTCAGATAAACCATCTTCTCAGAAAGGTGACATGTGAATGAGAGATATACCAACTTCCATATACAGAGAGAGAGAGACCTGAAGGTGGGAGAGTGATGGCTGGTTTATTGCCAAAAGCCCCTCGGGACCATGCCCATGCCCAAACCCAAACGATGTGTGCCAAAGTCACAGCAAAGGTCCTGAATAAATATCATATTTCAATAAGGTTCCCTCTTTGAACCGATGCGAGGAATATATCTCCAGCTTAGCTCGCTCAAGGAGGTGAACCCATGCGAGTTCATCTCCGGCGACAAAAAAAAAGCTTAAAATAAAAAAAAGATAAAAAAAATTGATGTCTTACATATGGGTCCTGCCATGTTATCCTGGTTGATGGTTGCCTTTGAAATGTTCTTCTCGTAAAACTGTTCGAGGCATCTAGTAAGCTATTTACTTAACCATCATCGCCATCATCATCCTGATAATCGCCTCTGTCAAGGATGTGTCTATGTGGGTGGTGGTGGTGGTGGTGTGTTGTCGTGGTTTTGATGGCGTGTATAGAGTGAAAGGCTGCAGCACAGTGTGACGCGGCAATTTAAGTTTCAGCCAGGAATGAAATTGTTTGCATATAAATTGGAAAATTGTTTTTCATTTGCATTTGACGCCGCCGCCGCCCGTTGACGTTGTCCTTGTCGCGTCTGGGGATTTCCTTTTTTTTTGTTATTTTTATTTATATGATTTTTTTTAGACTCTTTCCGTCTCTCTCTCTCACTCTACCGATCTCTTTTTGATGGTAAAATGGTTTTGCCTTTTTATGATGAGGACATAATTTTTGTGACGGAAGTGTTTACGGTGCGCTCAAAAAGTTTCCATTTTTTTTTTTGTTGTGTCTGATGTGCTTGTGATTATAATAATTTGACGTTTTTACCATTGGCCCTTGACGTGTAGTGAGTGAGTGCCATAATACATATGTAAATTTGAAATTTATTTTCAATTGCATTGGAGCTTTATTTATTTAAATTTTTGCTCTCAAAGGATATACCTACCACCCACAATGTTGCCGGAAGCGAATTCAGGGATATATGCATATGATTTTTTGTTATTTGTTTTTCGGTTTTTATTTCAAGGATGGAGATGAAATATATTTTGTCAAAAGATTAAAATGATTTAATTTAATAAAATTGCGTTTAAATTGATAAACAATTATTTGACTTTTTATATTGAACAAATAAGTTAGTTCAATCAATGAGTCTTATTTGAGGAAGCTTAAATTCACATAAAGAGGTTAAAATTTTTTTTCGCTGAATATTTTGATTATTATTTATTGATTTTAATGTAAGAACTAATTTCTACAAAAAGGATTTATGTTTCAAAATATAAGTGCTAACTTACTTACGTCCTTTAAATCGATATTCATAGTGTTGGGACATATACGAGTTTTGACCTTTCTGAGCACTATCTATTCCAAAAAAAGGACACATTTCAAATTACTCAAAATAACGAAATTTGGCTACAAAACAAAAGTTATTACAAAAGAGCTGGCAAACGTCTTACAAACGTAATCCAGGCAAGGACAATTTTTTTTAAACTAGGCCCGTCCCCCCAACTTAAATAAAATACACGACTGGGTTGCACGTACTTGTTCTTAGGGTCAAAATTGCTGTGCACGTTAAATCTTCTTATAAAAAGATTTAAAAATAAATAGTTTTATAAGAAATTTAAAAAGAACATACAACTCATTACAAAAATAATTTTTCAAATTACGTCAAACTATGGCTTTTTTGGGAGACTGTCTAGATCGGTTTTTGGAATTTCTTTTTTGAGCAAAAAATTAACGGTAACTTTCCTACACCGGGTTTTGTAAAAAATAAATTATTGATTAAGTAGCACTGCAAAATTTTATATGAAAGCAAAAAACAAAATTAATGCTGGCGAAAAATAAGCCAGTAAAAAACAAAATAGTGATACTGTCTTTTTAGTTTTAATATATTCAAATAAAGAGGGCGCAGTCGTATTGAAGAAAAGCATTTGTATGAAGGTTGGCAGTTTAACGTGCGAAGGATGCGTTCGGAGATATTTGTTTTTTTTTTTAATTAAATCAGTTTTGAATAGAAAAAAAAGTTATATAACGAAAAATAATCTAAATTTGATTTAATTAAGAAGATAGTTTCCATCTTCACCATTGCGCAGAACAATGCAAAAATTATTTGGTTATTCCTATTTTATTTAAAAAAGAAAGAAGTGCAAATTGAGATCACTCCATGT
Source organism: Meliscaeva auricollis (assembly GCA_948107695.1). Classification (NCBI taxonomy): domain Eukaryota; kingdom Metazoa; phylum Arthropoda; class Insecta; order Diptera; family Syrphidae; genus Meliscaeva; species Meliscaeva auricollis. The sequence continues at coordinate 80,307,186 of OX403618.1, forward strand.
CGCAAATCGAAAATGACATTCGATAAAGTTTGCGAACACACCCCTAAGCTGGTTTTGTTTCACCATAAATTGCACCAAAAAACATCAAAATGGTACAAAAATTCAATCATTGAATGTTCGAACGAGTAAAATCGTTTTATTGGCATTCCATTGATGTTCTTTCTACCCATCCACCAATAAAACACAGCTTATGTTATCCCCAAGAGAATCTCAACAGAAGAGAGTAGCAAATGTATCAAAGATACGAGTGGACTCTACAAAGTAGTTATTTCTTAATAGGTAACAATAGCCATGTTTTATTATTTGAATTAGATCATTAAAAAAAACGATATGGATCAAAATGAAGGCAGTGTTGTATCTCTTTGTTTGTTTTTTTACAATAATCTTGCATCTCTTATTTTTCTCTTTATCGACTAACAAAAGCCATCTGCGTTTCAGAGTAAGAACTAATTTTTGGATCATTCAAATAGACCCCCATAGAGCTGCTTTATCGCTATTTGACCATTAATCAGTTCATTTCAATTCATGTGGAAGCCCAAAAAATATATACATACAAGCATACTTGCAATATGACCCTAAAGCTTTCATATCGATGAACTTATTGAGTGAAATGATTGTTGGTAAAACATATTTTTATTATTATGCAATAAGCACTTTCTCTATTAACAACCTCATGGATCCTCCACAACAAGTGAAATTAAAAGTAGATTAAATTCCATACAAATTCTTTGTATGTGCATTCCAAACATCGAAAAATCTTATTTTTACATCAAGTCAATATGACGGTAATTATAATTTACCGTAAAATTCAAATTTAAAAATCAAATAACGTCGAAATGCATGAAAGATCCGGTTATTAACAATCAACACTAACAAAATAAATAAGAAAAAACAAAATAAAATTTAGTAAAATGTCAAAAAGCTGTGCATGTCTCTCTTGAAAGCTCTTTTTTTTAACACTCTTCAAAACACATTTATTCACTCGATTATAATCCAACTTACCTACGAATGCACCGTTAAATTGTGGGGCTTTTTCTGGTGGGGATCCCACCAAAACAACAAAGGTATGAAGTAAGGTATTCTCAATCAAAACAAACAGAGCTCTCTCTTTCTCTCTTCTCTCTCGCTCTTTTTTGTAAATAACTCTCTCGTAGGTTTGTTTGTTTTTTTTTTCTTTGTTTTGGTTTGGTTTTGTGGGTCGTCTGCGTTGTCTGGTTGAACATTTCCTCAACGTGCGATCGGTACATTCAACCAAGCACCCTTAATGGGTGAAAACATTATTATTCTTTCTCGCGTTAGCTGCATAGTGTCGCTATAAAGTGTGTAAATAGATAAATAAACAAACTTGAAAAAAAAAATACAAAAGTTCATCAAGATCACTGGTCTTGCGCTAAGCAATAATAAAAGATACTAAAAGATACATGAGACAAAATTCGCGAAATAGATAGTGCCGGCTATAAAAGATAAGAAAATTCCATCAAAACTATCTTTTTGATAAGCGAGATACGATTTTAGCTGAAAATTCTATAAATTCTCGATTGCATGCAAGAAGTTAGCCAAATCTTGAAAATACACCAAAATTGTATTCAATGTCTCGTCGTCGGTCGTCACTGACAAACCAAATGCAGAGATACACTTTGTGCGCTTGGAATTCATAAGCACATTTAGTTGAAGTTCATAGTTACTGAGAGATAGATAGAAATACTCCCGCGAGTGCAACGACTTTTTCGGTATATTATTCTTTGGAGTTTGGACTTTTGCATTAAAGAAGTCGCTGGACTGACCAAACGGGCCCGGTTGTATCCACTTGAGTTTCCTCTTTTGCTGGTGTATTTATAAAGGAGAAATGCATTTTGGCGCTTCACGCACATAGTTCTAGATATACCAGACTTTAAGCGAGTGTATCTTTTTTTTTTTTAATAAATTTTTGTGTTTTTTTCTTTGTTGTTGTTGTTGTCTCTCCTCAAAAGTGTTACTTCTTTTCTTCCGTTTAGAGAGATATTTTTATTTAAAGTCGGTCGATTTATTTATTTTTATGTCCATGAGTTGTTAATTAAGTGGCGTACATAAGGAAGTGTAAGCAGTGAACCTAATTTAAAATTTAAAAAAAAAGAGAGAAAGAAAGTGTAGTAAAAGTATCTCTAGAACACCATCATCGTCGCCATCATCATCAACAACAACTGGTTAATCGAAATTAATTTATTTAAAAAAAAAAAGAAAAAAAAATAAACAAATACCCGTACTCATTGATTGGATTGCATTCTCGTCTGTGCTGTGCTGTGCTGTGCCCTGTTCTGGGAATATATCGATTTAATTCCTCCCGGGTAAGTTACTAATTAATACTTAATTTCAACTTGATTGCAAGTGCGACCATTTAATTGCATTTTTAATTCAATCATCAGCTGATGGTGCAAGAGTTGGTAGAATATAGTGTAGCCATGTAGACTATACACGAAGTTTCTCATCAATTGAAATGCCAAGTTCTTGAAAGTCTTTAAGAGTATTTTTTTTTTATTTTTTTTTTTGTTTGTCTGTAGAATGTAGATACTTTAACAGCTTGGTGATAGTAAATACTATTTCTGGTCGATTCAGCAAAAAATATTTTATTATTTATGAGACTATCAGAGATAGTTTTTTTTTTTTGTTCTTTGTTTTGTTTATTGTTTATAATGTCAACTAATCAAGGTTAAGCAATAATTATACTTTACACAGAATTATGAACTGTATAAAATAAATGCATTAATTGGATTCAGGAACTTTCTTTTATTTGAAAGTACATAACTAATTTTTTTTTTTATGTGACTTGTTAATTAAATTCCTTCAGGGACTTTATGACAAGCTTAACGCTTTTTTTAAAAATAATATGAAAATCTCCAATCTCCAAGACAGAAATAGAAGAAAAAAAACTGATAGTAACCCAAAGGTACAAAGCTTGTCAAATGAAGAATTTCCTATTTCAAAGGCAAGAATTTATATTTTATATCAAAATATTTTGTAATAGTTCAAACAAAAATATGCTTATAAATGGTAAAGAATTTTAGCTTAATGTGACACTCGATTGCCTTCACTTTGGTTTTTAGGTGGTCAAAATTGGCTTTTCGATACTGAATTTTTAACTTCGAATTCTGCTCTACAAAATTAACTAGATAAAAAAGTCTATTGAATTTGAGTTTGGGTTATTTTAACCTCAAAAATATTGTGAAAAATGGCAAAAAATAATATTTTTGATTTGTATTTTTATCGTTTTCAAAAATAGTTGAATTTTTGTTAAAATTTATTTTAACGTACATTGATACATTTTTTTACTGATACAATTTTTTTCAGCAAAATATTAACTTTGTTTTTTTTTTGACAAATTTATTTTGAAAAAATAGCCTAATTTTCAAAAAAAAATGTTGGATTGTTTGTAAATTTTGAGATGGATTCTTTTTGGTTGAATCCTCCTTTATAAGACTAAGTAAGCAAACAATACAGTGATTAAAATCTAGTATCAGTTTTGAAATCTAGTATCAGAATTACTCTACCATGCAATGTTTTTGAGTTATCAAATTTTGAACTTTCCAAAAATACTGTTTTTTTGTGATTTTGATTAAAATTTTTGTGTCTACTTTTGATAGTAGGGTCATACTTCTGAAATAAATAAAAGTTTGTAAAAATTCTAATAACGGTACCTCCCATGGAACCGTTTTTTATTTTTTTTATTTTTGACATTCTCTTAAACGACTCAACCAGTTTTTGATGATTTTTTAAAAACAGCTCTAACAATTTTCAAAATTTTGTTTCTAAAAATAGGTTTTTGTAAATCAAATACAATGGCATACTTTGTTTGGAGCTCAAAACAATTTAAAAACTTGTTCATGTCAGTTTAGTAATGAATTTATTTTTTTATAAAATTATTTATTTATAAAAAACTTTATATAAAAACTTTATATAACTTTTATTGTTAGAAATGGCCAACGTTTTCATTAGAAAGTAACAACATATTCTTCGTTAAATTATAGATGACAGCTGAAGCTTTAGCACTTTTTTTGTTACTTTTGAAATGTTTATTGTATTCCGACTAGGCTAAAATATTAAAAACATATCAGCAATGTCAAGGTTCAAACTGCATTATATTGTATTATAAATAAAATTATCAGCAGAAAGTTGGCTTGTTGGATTGAGCATCTAATCAGCACCTCGTACGTCGCAAATTCAAATTATAAAATGTTCATCTACGAAACTAAATATTTCAAAAAAAAAAAATGGTATAATCAAAGAAGTTCTGACCTGACAATCTTAAAAAAAAAATTACTAAAATGATAATCTTCTTCTTATTATAATTTATTACCATTGATGCGACCTTCTAACCATTGAAATTCCGATCATCTAAGAAATCCAAAAATTCATGGTGAACTACCACAAAAAATGAACTAAAATAAACGTATTTCAACTTAAAAATTCATTTAAGGACAGATTAAGTGTTTTACTTTTGTAGATATTATCATACAATTTACATAAAAAAAATACATATTCGAGGTTTGGGGGTTTTTATTATTTAACATAAAACAATGTCTGTTAAATTTTATTCAAAATTCCCATTAAAATGTACTTTTTTGCTATGACTAAGTACTATAATTTATTTAGTAAATTTACTTTATTACAAAAATATTTGGTATTCAAAGTATTTTAGTAATTTATGTGAGATAAGTAAGAGTAAAATTAGTTAGCAAATCAAATATTGTTCTGTTTGTTTTTGGCCTATATTGTATTGCACAATATATTTTGAATTTACTCTAAATAAAAATCTTAGAAATTACTCGATTAATTTGGTTTCAAAAACATAAGACAACGTATATTTTGTTCGTATCTTGTGTAAAATATTTATAAAATACAATGAAAAAAAAAGAGTTCATAATGAAGTACTGTTGGCTCTGCTTAACTGGAACACTAAAATTGCAGAAAATTTGTTTCAGTTAAGCAGAGTTCTAATTTAAACGCACTTCGGATAACTGAAACTAGTTTCACATACATAAGTGGAGTTTTATAAAAAAAAAAAGTTCGAGAATGAAGAAATAAGAAACATTTTGACATTTCAAATTGAAAAGATGTATTCAACTGAAAATTCGATGACAGCGTTCAGTGATATTTTCATTAATGCGAGGCTGAATAGGTGAAAATATTTATTTGAGTCAAGTGTTTTGTTTCAATTAAAAGGAGTTTTTCTTTAAGCAAAGGTCAATTATCCGAATTAGTTTGCATGGAAACTGTTGAAAAAAGCCTCGTAATAAATTTCTTGTTTCAGTTAATCGATTACAATTTTTATCCAACGATTGATCCTAAGTTGAAGACAGTTAAAATACAGAATCTGAGGTTCAAACTCAGAGTTAGAAAGTAGGGATTATGACCTAAACAGGTATTTGTATTGGAAGCCTATTAAGTGATCGCATAATATTTCAATGTACGTCCTGTTAGTCGTTAAAAACAGTATAGTCATCACAACATTTAGAAGAATTTTTCATTAAATATGTTAATCGTCTTTTGAATTCTCACTTTTTCTTGGAAAAAGAATCAAACAACCAAACAACTCCATCAACAGCTATAGCTAAATATCAATTTATTAATAATAAAAATATGTATTATGTATCTTATGACATATTGAAAATGTTCTAATGATATAATCTAACTATTCATTTATTATACAAAACAACATAACAAAAAATAATAACATGACACTCTTTATGAATAATTTCACCAATTCAAGGCCATTTAACAAAAAATACACAAATTAGCTGTGAGTATAAATCTACAAGATAAACAAATTTACAACTCCTAATGAAGGGCTTTTGTGTGTCATCTTGACAGGCTTTATCATATATTTGAATTAACATTAACAATATACTTATTATAACTCTATACAAAACCTGAAGAAAATTTTCTCATTTATGATATATGCATGCATATATAAAATATAATATTCGAAAGAAGCAGAAAAAAAAGATGATAGATTCAATCTGTTTTCATAACAAGACCAAAATGAACAAAAAAAGGGAAAAAATGCTTGATTTCAATCTTTAGATGGAAAAAAAACATGAATGAAAGGAGAACACAAAAAAAAAAGGTTTTCCTAAATGCCTGACGTCTTAATTTGGGTATAATATAGTAGTATCTTCTATCACGCAACAAAACACGCAAAATATCACATCACTATTTGAATAGGGTATACAAATAATATTATAATGTAGGCAAGGTATGCAGGGTGTTTTGTTTTACTTAAGACACATAAACAACAGCAGTATAATATCTTGACGTGAGTGAACTTGTGTATCTTTTTTTTTTTACTTGTTGTGAGTAAATACATCTTGTTGTTGAAAAATAAAAAAAAAATATACAAAAAGATAATTAATATATCACTATAATTCTTGTTAGAAGAAATTTTAATTAGTTGGAGATAAACTTGAATAGGTTTTTTGTCTTGAAGTAAACAATCTATATAGTTTTGTAATATACGTAGGATTTTTAAGGTGAAATAATGCATTTACATAAGAGAAGAAAGCACTGACAGATACAGATTTTACTCAACTACCATATTTGTGTGAATAAATATTAGAAATATGAAATTGGTAAGAGTAAACTTTATAATAGCCAAGAAATAAATCAAAATGACGTTAAACATTTTTCTATATTCAACAAAGTAAAGAAAAACAAAATATCCTTGAGTCCAATACAAAGCCCACCTATTCTCCTTTCAGTTCTTACTGTTATTTTCACATTTTACTTAGAGAAAATATCCGTAATAAATTCAAATCATTCTGAATAAAATACTCCCACGTTGTACCTCTTAAGTCCTCATTTACTTAAAATCTAATTTATTTATTTTTTTGTTACGTATACGCCCGGGTGTCCTATTCATTTCATTTGATTTGTTTGTTAAGAAAAAAAAGTTTCAGAATATTTTAAAACTTTCCAAATATTGCTCTGAAGGTTAAAGAGAAATAATATTTAAATAATATTTCTACCTGTTTCATTTTTTCTTTTTTTTTTTTTTGTATTAAGAATATTCAAAATAAAGATACACCTACTATATTGATTTATGGTTGAATTACTATCATAAACACATAAAGTGTAATGATAGAATAAATATTTAATTATACTAGGTACTTATTGTCACACTTATAAAAAAAAAACCTTAATGACATTAATGTTAATTTTATCATAAATTTTGTTGACTTTGTTTGAAATTATCATTAGGAGATAATTTAAATAATTATTTGTTATTTATATAGAAATAGAAATGTGAACTGTTGTGTTAAATTGTTATAATTTTTGAATGAATGACACCCTTTAGACAAATATATAATTATTATTGATGATTAAAGACTAGTTAACACTCCACCGCGCAAATAAATTTTCAAAACAATTCTCTGACTGCTACGAGTACCATAACTTGGGCGCCGCAAATTGATAACAGATAAAGGGGTCAAATACAAATTTATTTTACTGTACGACTCCCCCTGTTTAAGAAGGAGGAAATTTTTTATGGAAAAAATACTCAAATTGGAAAAAAGTTGTTAAGAATAACGGTAATACCAACAATTAAGAACAATTAATTATTATAACTTTTTTAAAAGCCAATACTCTGTTCTATATTAGCCAGTTTTGAAACCATATGAAATCTATGCATAATTAAAAAAAAAAAAAACTAATTTCAAACTCAAAATTGGGGAATAAAAATGTAAGAAATGTAATTTTAAATCTTTGAGATATTATTTTACGTATAGATTTCACTTGATTTAAGAACTTATTATTAGAACAGAGCTTGAAGATTTTTTTTTTGAATTTTATGCTTTTTTAATTTATTTTATTCTAAAACTGCATTTACAATTATTAATTAAAAAGGCTTAGCATATATAGTAACTTTATCTATAAGAGCAAGTACGTGCGATCCAGTTGTGGAATTTATTTTAAATGTTCCAATGTGTCCAAAAAAACGGAATACTTAATTCTCAAATTTTTTGGTGAAAATAAAAATTTTACACAATTAAAAAAAAATAAAATGCACGACTTGGTCCCACGTACTTGCTCTTAGCAAAGATACATTTTTAGAAAAAAAAATTGAAAATTTTTAATTTTTTTATATAAAAATTCTCAAACTTGTTTAAAAATAAAATTGGTATGCCAATTTTAAGAAAATACTATTGCACATCTAAAACCAAAATTTCAAAAAAATATTGTGACCCGTTTTCAAAAAATTGTTTAAGTTTTTAAAAATCAAAAAATTAGTTTTTTTGAAAATTTTGATATCAAATAATTTTTAAGTTGTTGAGGAGCTTCTGTATGAAATCATCAAAATTAGTTCAGTCGTTTAAGAGAAAGTTAAAAATGAAAAGAAAAAACGATTATATGGGACGTACCGTTATTGGAATTGTTACAAACATTTCTTTTCTTTAAAAAGTATGACAAAAGTAGACACACAAATTTTAATTAAAATCGTTAGAGCTGTTTTTGATTTAACTGTGGATAACGCAGACAGAACTGCGTTATCCACTTTTTTCGTATTCTCTATCATCGTAATGGCATTTTGTGTGATTGTTATCTCGAGTTCGATTTTTTTTTACGAATCCTAAATTTGCCGTATAGTACCTATATCACAAGAAAAAAGTCTTGCAATGATACCGAAAAGTTTGGGATTACTAATGTAATTCATATTTTGAATTTTACATTTAGGACGGAATTCATAGTCGTTACTCAAGTTGAGATTTTCCTCAACTCTAGTATTTTGCTCATCATATTTTGTCCATTTTTAGAAATAAAATGAAATCTACTAAGAACTTATCAAGTAAATGCTTAAGAATTCCCTCACAATCTCAATTATAAATAACTCAAGGAGCAAAAAGTCTCCTCAAGCATACACTTGAAAAAAATCTCGACCTCAATAACGACTATAAATTCCGCTCATTATGTGCTAAGGTGTCAAAAATAAATTTCATTTGCTTTTATTAAATTTGGCATACATTATATTAATATTTCTTCTAACATAGGATTAAAATGCACCATGCAACTTTAGGGAAAGGCAAATTGTCATATATGTATGCACATTGTACGAGGAGTGGTCTTTTAAATTATTGAGCGGAGCTTCTTCAATATTAAGAACTCATAATGTTCGAAGAAGAAACGCGTAATGTCGCGGCAAAAAGTGTCGGATATCGCGAAAAAAGGCGTGGTATTTAAAACTTCTACGATTTTTACTGTGCTAGTTTACGTTCACGTTTTTTTTATTGCGACTCTCCCCACTTTTACGTTTTTTCCATAAAAACAACACGTTTGCAATTCTCCGATATATTCCGCAACCTTTCACCAGAATTTCGAGCATTTTTCCACAGCATTCCGCGCTTTTTACCACAGTAGTGCGCATATTTTACCGCGACTTTTCACATTTTTTTCCACCACATTCCACGCTATTTCTCTGTGATTTTCTTTGTTTTGGGCAGTTTTTTACGCTTTTCCCGTGGTAGTTAGATCTCTTTAACGGTATTTTGCGAATTTTCATCAGTATTCATTTAAATGGAATTCAAATGAAATAACTATTTTCATTTTTTGACCCCATTTGATTTTTTTCATTGGCAACACTGCTGCTAGTGCACGAATTTTAGATTCGCAATTGTTTCACTTTCTACAAGTGAAAATAGACACAATCCAAAGTGAAATAGAGTCGAATTTGAATATGCATCGTCGCTTTAAGTCATTCACTACAAGTCAAATTTGGTTTAAGTCACTTCTTTGCTAATTTTAATACTGAATAAATCATAAATCATAAAACACACTGTAAAATTTTACTATGAAATATATTCAAAGTTCGATATAGACGATTTTTTGCGCTAGCATTATTTGTATCTACGGTTGATCGGATTGATCTTTTTTGACGGCAACCATTTTCGTATTTTGATTTCACTATCAATTAATGTGCTGCTAAATAATAACTTCCCTAGTAAAAAGCAAAAAAAAAATGAGGTTTACAACTAGATTTGCACAATGGGGATCATCCCGGAGAATGATTTTGTTTCTCTTGGAGCATTTCTCAAAGCACCAAAATACCATTTAAATTGGAAACACCCATCTAAAGTTTTCTTCAATGCTCCTAGATCTTGTAATCAATTTGTTTACTTACTTTGGTTTCACTTAGCACGTATATATTGTTGAGGGACTTATAAGGAGTAAAAGTCAAAAGATAGAGATTGTGATTAAAAATTTCAAAAAACGATTTCTTGGTATTGAACTTTTACTTTAACTATTAAAGTATTTTAATCAAATATTTATTCATTTTTCTATTCCAAATTTTTAAAACATTTATTTAATTAAAAAAGAATTGAAATTCCTAAAAGCATCCATAAAACAAATATTGAAGATAGAAACAAAAATTTTTTGTCAAAAAACTTTTATGGTAATTTGGCTTTCGAATTTTCCCTAAATGTCAAACTTAATTTTTCCTTCTTTTGACTCTCTAAGCTCATAAATAACTTCCAGTTTTATGTGTGTATGATAACAAAAATACCTGAGATGAATTTGTGTCTTTTTGTTATTTACCATTTGATTTTATCTCTTAAAGAAAACGACAACGACAAAGACGAAGACTATATACATACGATGCGACGCACATTGAGTTTTCTTAAAATATTATTATTTGCCACTAATTGTGGTTTGAGGGGGGGGGGTTGAGGGGTTTAAAATCTTCAGCTCAATTTTCATTTTCAGGAAATTACATGCTATTTCGGTTAACCACAATTCAATTAGCTGCCTTACCAACTACCTAACACCAATTGAAATTAATATCTTTTTGTGAAAACAATAATTATTATTATTTAATTATTTGTATTTTAACTGTTTCTTACATTTTATGCAAATTTTGAGAGATAATTGCATATTGAATTTATTATTCCAAGAAATCTAATATTTAGCTATGTGAAAATTGTGGAATAATTTATGGCGTAATTGACGAGTGAAATGTATTTTGTTTTTTTTTTTTAGGTTTTTATTTGCCTACGGGTTTTGATGGAATTTCTGTGTCTGTCAATGATAATTTCATTGATTTGAGGTTAGTTTAAGACGTTTTAAGTGGGGGGGTTGATGGTCGAAAACGTAACCAACATAAGTTACTGATATTCCTTGTTTTGTTGTAGTTAAATTTTACTTCTATTAAATTCTAAATAAAATTCGATTTGAATCAATTACTTCTAATCAAAGGAAGAAACAAATATTCAAATTCATACCAAATTGATAAGAAAAAATTCATCCTAGATCTATGTATGCTTACTAACAAACAGAAACAACTAGTCATTTAAATATCTAACATAAAATGGGAATTATTTACCATTTTGCTAAGTTTTATATTTAAAAGATTATTTGAAAGTGAACAGTTGATGCGTGTGTTTTATTAAATTCGTTAAGTTAATTCAAGTGTTTTTTGTTTCTTGTTTGTGTGCTGAATACTTTTGTATCAAAAATATTTATCAGGGTATTAATGTTGAGTTTTACTTGCTTGAAACAATAGGTTTGCTTTACTTCTCCTTTTAAGTATGTTTGTTTGAAAATATTTATTTTGGCTGTTTAAGTTTGTATGGCTAACAGAATTAAGATTTTTAAGAAATTGATACAAATTTTTACTTGCGATGTAGGTACAGGGTGTGCAGTAAGGAATGGCTTAGCCTAAAATCACTTGACTGAATTTTTGAAGGATGGTACTAAAAATTTTAGAAAAAATCTATCTCACGTCGTACATACCAAAAATATTAACTAATTTTTGTTGAGTGTATTTGTCATTGCATTATTTTACGTTTTTTCAAAAGTATTGTGTATTCAGTTTTTCAAAAAAAAAAATAATTAAATTATTTTTTTTCGATTTTTTTTTTCAATATAAAAATACATAATATACTAATTTTGAGCTAAAAGAGCAAGTTCATGTGATCCAGTCGTGCATGTTATTTGTAAATAACAGTCTAGAATAGAATACTAAAGTTTTATCGATAGATGAGTAGAAAGCACAACAATTGAATGCCAATATAACAATTTTACTCATTCGAACATTCAATGTTTTTAATGTTGGTACCATGTTGATGTTTTTTGGTGCAATTTATGGCAAAGCAAAACCAGCTTAAGGATGCGTTCGCAAACTTTATTGGATTTCATTTTCGATTTGCAACATGATGGAGTGATCTCGATTTGGCCTTCTTTCTTTTTTAAATAAAATACAAACAAGCAAATATTTTGTTTTTATTCTATAAAATTAACTTCTTAATTAAATTAAATTAAGAGTAATTTTCGTAATTTTATTTTTTTTTAGTCAAAACGTGTTTTATTAAAAAGCAAAAATCAAAGAACGCATCCTTCGCACGTGAAACTGCCAACTTTCAAACAATAAATTATTTCTTCAATACGACTCAGCGCCCCCTTCATTTCAATATTTCAAAGCTCTCTACCCAGCATCGCCATCTTGATTTGTACTGCCTTATTTTTTGGCAGCAAAACACAATATTTTGATAAACTCCTTTGATTTTGGGCTCTCATGGAAAATCAAATTGTGTGCCAAAGACATCAAGGTCTGTGCAATAATGGTCCCCAAAGAACTTCAACTTCAAGAGTTCTTTGGGTATTAATAAGTTTTAAGAACCAGGGACTGAGGGACAACAGTATTTCCCCAAGCGTTCTCAAAGGTGGCTCTTATTTTCGGTAATTTGAATTTTGGTCTTCACACGTATGCACGAAATATGTACTTCAAATATGCTTCAAACTGCTAAACAGAACACCAGAAATAAAAACCTTTCCTTAACCCATAAACTGCAAACAAAGATCAATGCAGTCTTGCAAAATTTTGAACTTAAAAAAATATAAAACGTATTTTTTTTTTCATCTGGACAAAGAATGGAAAATCCGTTGCTTCCACAACCAGGAATTCTTTTGTCTAAAAAAAGAATTAAAATGTAAACAACAAAAAAAATAAAACACCTGGTATTTTTCCCCCCAGCATGTTAACATAAAACGTAGTTATAAAAGGTAACATTATACTCTTAATATTTTTTCCCCCAAAAATGTATTATTACCGGCACATCATTTTGTATCTACTTGACAAATATATTTAAAGTATCTTTGTTTGTTTTTAATTGAATTTATTATTATGAGTAACTCAGAGTTACCAGTTTCGTACTGCCCAAAACAAACATTAAAACTACTCCCCATCTCATTAATTATTCTATCCAATATTTATGATTTTTTTTTGTTTGGTTTGTTTAAAAGTCTGTCTATGCATTGTCATTAAATTTGAATATAGAGCCTTAAATTAATAAACATAAATGTGAATGTGCGTCTAAAAATAAAAGAATCTATTGCCAGCGTGCAAATGCTTATGCAATCAAAGATAACAAAAGAGTGATAAGAGTAAAAATATTTAAAATAATTCTACAATGACTTTCCTACAAAAAAAAAATTTAGAACTAGAAAAATCATCTACTGAATAAGACGACAGCACTGACTTATATTCCAACAATGTCAAATCAATTGAATCGATTAAGTTACCATTGAGTGGATTTTCTGTCTGTTAGATCAAAAAACTCTCAAAGCGAAAAGCCCCTTAAAAAACCACTCAATTATTTGACATTTCTATTATTTTCTTAACTTTTCCTTTCACTCTCTATACATAATTTGTTGTCTTTTTCTAAACAGTCATGCTCTAGAAAAAAAAAAAATCTAAGATTTCTGACTTGAATGATAATTGTGTCCAACCAGCTGAGTAAATGTTGTTGATTTTTTAAGCTTTCTTTATGAGTGTTATATTATATTTTCTTAAGAATAAATTGCAGGGCTTGAAAGTCCAAGGTCGACGGAAGAGTTTGAATTCTTTTAAAGCATAATGTTAATGAGATTTATACTAAAGCAGTAATTAAAGCCTAAGCTTTTTAAGCGATTTTCTTGAAACTTGGTGGTGAAGGATATTTGGTGATTCCCAAGAGGGCATATTAAAATTTTTTAAGGACCAAAACTAACGATACCTGGCATATAACAATTAAGGAAAAGTCAACTCTTTTTCAAAAACGGCTGAAACGATTTTGTTAAAAATTTTTGTCTCTACTTGCGTTACATACTACATACTTAGACGGAATGACACATGTAGGTCTTCGGTTATGATTATTGACTAAAGCTCTGAACGCTTTCATTAAAACTTCGAACCGTCGAACTTCGAACGGAACGAAACGGAATCTGTCTATATCTGTCTCTATCTGTTTATGTTCATATATTTGTCTCTTTTACTTAACGAAACTAGAGATCTCTAGAACCTTCGAGAAGAAATATGAGGAGAATAAAAACGAGGTCGGAGAAGGAGATCGGGACAGTTTAATTTTGACAGTGATAAGAATAAGTGGTTGCATAATTGTAATCTGGAAGTGTTATTTCTTGTAAATTGCAAAGCGTATTAGTGAAACGCTTTGATAAAAGTGTTTGTTAATCTGAAAGTAAATAAAAGTTTATAGTAAAAAGTGGAAATAAGTTTTATTTGAACCCAAAAAAAATATTTCAATACGATGATAATTTGGAACTATTTTGATGTACCCAAACTAATGGTGGCCACCTGCTTCGTATCCCACCTAGTTTTGCAGCTTGTTTCGTTCCTAGATTCACACGTGGTTTTACGCTTGGTTTTCCGCCTCAATTCCCGCCTCGACTACCGCCTCTTCGTCTTCTACCTAGTTTCCCGCCTCGTTTCCCACCTCACGCGTGTTTCCCGCTTTGTGATTTAGTTTTCTCAGTAGTAGTTTTAATTTGTTTTGCAAAAAGTAGCTTGAACATAAAAAACTCATTTTGCAAAATTTTATCGAAAACAAAAACAAAACGAACGCTGCTGAAAAATATAACAGTAAAAATCAAGATGGTGATGTTGGCTATAGTGCTTTGAAATATTAAAATGAAGAGGGCGTAGAGTCGAATTGAAGAAATAATTTTTTTTTTTTTAATGAAGAGGGCGTAGAGTCGAATTAAAGAAATAATTTTTTTTTTTTTTTAAGTTGGCAGTTTTAAAGTGCGAAGAATACGTTTGTTGATTTTTGTTTTTAATGACTTGTTTTTGTTTTTGACTAGAAAAAAATTAAATAACGAAAATTACTCTAAATTATTCTTCTTTTTTATTCTTTTTTTACTTTAAAAAGAAAGAAGGGCAAATCGAGATCACTCCATATTGCAAATCGAAAATAATATTCAAAAAAGTTTGCGAACACACCCCTAAACTGGTTTTATTTAGCCATAAATTGCACCAAAAAAACATCAACATGGTACCAACATTTAAACATTGAATGTTCGAACGAGTAAAATCGTTTTATTGGCATTCGATTGCTGTGCTTTCTACTCATCTACCAATAAAACACAGCTATTGTTAAAAATGCCAATTAATAAAAAAATCGGTAAAAAATCGCATTTTGTTGCATTTTTAACCAGTGTTGCGTTCGGCTTTCCAGGTCAAAAAATCACCTTAAAAACAACTGAGCAAAAATCAAAACTATCTGATTTGACGGCAACTCTCCCTCGCAGATACGAGGTCTCCTTTCCACTTTACTGTTAAAAAATTGTTTTAATAAAAGAAAATGAAATAATTTTGTCTCAAAGCCCTAAGACACTCAAAATAATAAAAATCATAAGACCCAGTAAGTTCCCACTAAACGCAACCACTTTGTACAGAAAAAAAAGGTTGCCCACCCCGTTTTTCTTCTGATTTGAATATCACACAAAAGCAAAACAGAAGCTTCCAGCCCGCATATAATACAACCAATCGCACCTTCTATACTCGTACTTTCTGCCACAGCTCCAAAGCACTTAATAACATTCGTATCGTGGCATATTATTGTCGTCCGTTCGTTCGCTTTCTGTGATCTGCTCTGATGCCGCGGGTGAATTAAAATTTTCTCTCCGGTCGGGCTTGAATAAACTTACTTACTTCAGATCACAACGAATATACTTACCAAACAAACCTACACAGACATCGACAGTGACACATTTTTCTGTATTTTTCTACGATTGAAACTCAAGACTTCGAGACAGCAGCTTATGCGGCTCAGCGATTTGCTTAAGCTTTCTGTATAATATTCCTACTCTCCCAATATAATTCATTAAAGTGTGTAGACTTTCGACAAGGTTCAATTAAGCGCCACCAAGAGTGAGACAGCCAGTAAACTACATCCAGCTGGACAGGCAGTCAGCTTAATTAAGCCCCTTCCAGCCAGAGCAGCTGTGGCATAATCATTAAAATCAAGATCCAAAAAAAAACAAAATGTAGTGAACAAAAGTGATCAAAAGAAAAAAATCCACAACGATAACTGTACCTTAAAAAGTGTTGAAAGTCTCGTTCTTGTTTTGTTTTAATTTAATACACAAAAAAAAACCTAAATGAAGTTTAAAAATCCGCAGATTCATTTAAATGGCGCATGCGCGTGATAAGTCTCGAATTGAATAATCAAGAAAAAGAAAATAAACTTCACTTCTCAATTATAATGTCCGCAAATAGTAATCTTCCAAGTAAACAATTAACAACGCACCAGTTGTGTTACTGTTTCTGTTTCTTTCTCTGGCAGAGATATCAATACGAAGACGCAAGAAAAGGAACACGCGAAAAAGCTTTCGTTTGAGTAGCCTACACACAAAGATACTCTTTCTCGTACTTAACTTATAACTCTCAGTCTCTACATTTAAAACTTGTTGGCCCCGCGAGCGACGATCAGCGATCGTGTCGGTTTTACATACACACACACACACACACAGCCATTGTGTTGAATAACAGTAAGCAAAACAAACAAAACTTGATCTTGAAAAGTAAAAAAAAAAAAATACAAAAAAAAAACAAGCAACACGAAAGATATTTACAAACCAAAGAAAACTCAGAAAAGTCGGTAACAGTTGGCAGCCTCTTGACGAAACCAGAGGGGGCGAGCTTTTCCTAGAGACCTTTTGTGATTGTGATTTGTGATAAGAAGTGACCCTTAAAAAGTGTCAAAATGAATATGGAACGATCGCGTAGCTATCACGATGTAATCAGTGATTCCCGTGATGGCAGTACACCGAACAACTCCGGTTGCACTCCCCTCACGATCGACATCATGGACAGCACCCACTGTGCGAGTGATCACAACATCAGCTGCTGCAGCTTGCCAAACTTTATGCCCATCAGTCCGATCGTGAAGTGTGGCCCCACTGTGAGAGAGATACCAAGTCCCCGAACTCGCCGCAGAGGTTTCCTCATTCGGGACAGTTCGGTACACTCGGACTCCAGTCATTATTCGAGTGTTGACAGTCTGCTGGAGTCAAGGAAACCCGACCCAGAAGCGATCCTCATCAATTTAGGCTTTGGACCCGTAGAATCAGAGGACATTCTGTCACGCATACCAAAGAGATTCCTCAAGCCATCGCAAGTGCGGGGTGTCGACACAGAGGCCTTTGTGAAACGACTTCAATTGGCCAGTCATCTGCATGAAAACAGTGTTCTGGGTTATCGAGGACTGACGGGCAATCCAGACATTCCGCCATCGAGTATTGTTGCCAAGATAATGCAGCGATTTGAAGTGAACGAACGCAAGAAATCTCTCGGCTCAATAGATCCTCAATTCTAGAAGAGAAATGTTGATGTTGATGTTGAATTTGCGCGTCTGATATTATCTTAAATGTTACTTAAAGAATAATGTTTCTTAATTTTATAATTTATATATGTATGTATCAATCTTGTCTTTTGTCTTAATCGTCTTATATTGTTAAATGAATCAAGTGTGTACTTAAGGATTTATTGTTTTATTTCCTTTGTTTTATATTGATAATAATTGTATTTTGATTGTTTTTATCAGCTAAGTGACTTATTAAAATATTTTCTAGTACTTAAAAGAGATAGTGTTGTTGTTGTTTTTTTTATTATTATTTGTTGAAGACCGATGAGAGCTTTACTTGGTATTTTATAATTTTTTTTTTGAGTGAGACGTGCCTTCTTCAGAGGTTGATGTGCGGTATGGAGTGCGGCATGGCGCGGCGTGTGTATGCCAACTTGACGTAAGATAATTTATTTTGTTTACGTTTTTTATTTTTACGATTCAAGTGGATTTTACTATTTTAGAGAGAAGAGAAATAAAAATGTAGAATTTACTTAATTAGGTTTTATTAGGCGCAGGTAAATATTGAATTAAGTTGGAAAGATTTTATGGAATTTTTTTTTCTGCTGCACAAATGATTGACGTTGACGTCTTAAGAAAAAAATTATGAAAAGACATTTTTAAGTGGAAGACGTATTTAAGATTCTTAGAGCAAATCTAGACATCCGTTAGGTTGTAAGTTGTGGGAAAGTATGAAAAAATTTATAATTCCTATCACAAAATACGTGATCATAAAATTGCATTCGTAATTTAATACTATAATGAACTAAACGTTATCAATGAATTGAGTATCTATAATATTCTAATAGGTCATTTTAAAGGTATTTCTGAATGAAACTTTAGAATTGTGTTAAATAGAAATCGAGAGACACTTTTAATTGGCATTCCAGAAGCGTACAAAAGGTTTCTAGGTGTTAAGCATATTATTTTAGATTAATATTTTTTTTTAATTAAGGGTGGAATTCATAGTCGTTTTTATTTTATGCCACTTAAGCTATTCATAATCAATATTGTGAGGGAATTCTTATGCATTTTCTTGAGGATTACCACCGGAGCTTTCGGTTGATCGAATGCAACTTACAAGAGTGGAGACAAATCTTGACTCACAGCTCACAGCCAAAATAAAAATTAAATTCACGATTGTTTTACACATACTTGCTTTTGTAGATCAAGGCTATAAAATATTGTGTCCAGTAATGAGTGTAACTTTTGGTTGAAAGTACAAGAAAAGTTGCTTAGAAATACCTGTATACAATTTTTTAAGAAAAACCTAAAATATATTAAAAAACTGCAAAAATGCAGTTTGTTTAGAATAACTTTGAAAACAGTCGACTCCGCTTCACTCTGTTTAACTAAAAAAAAATCGGTTAACTGAAACAAGAAATTTATTGCTAGCCTTTTTCACCGCTTTAGGTCAAATTTTGAGAAAATTTCCTGACACTCCATCTGAAAGGGTGAAAATAGAGCCCTTTTTTACTAGTTGTTTTTCTAAACAATTATTTTATAAAATTTTAACAAATTTTTTTGATAAAAAAAAGTTTGCTCAAAAAAATCTTAATGTTAAGTTTGAAAAAGAAAATGATAAGAGCGGCAGTTTTAAGTTGGTGTTTTAAAATACCAAGATACTCCACTATTAGGATTTCAATACAAAGAAAACATAACCAAATGAAGGGCACCCTAATTTAAAAAACGTTTTTTTAATTTTTTAGAGTTTTATAATAACAATTTTTACAAAAGTGGGTCTTGCAATTCTACAGCCTAAACTAGGTACTCAAGCGATTTTCTTCCAACTTGGTAATTATAGATGTTTGGTGATTCCCTAGAGTGGAAATTGGATTTTTTTCAAAAACGGCTCTATCGATCGAAAATGGGAATGATGACCAAATGACACTAGGTACAGTTGTGCAAAATGTGGTTTTATACTAGTAAACTAATATCCTATCCAATACCAGATTTAGGTCTCAGCGAATGTCAATCTTTACCGTACTACACGGGCAAAGGATGCATTCGTTGATTTTTGTTTTTTTTTTTTAATAAAAACACGTTCTGTCTAGAAAAAAAAATAAAACAACGAAAATTACTCTAAATTTGATTAAATTTAGAAGCTCATCTTTACCATTGCTCAGAATAAGAAAAAAATATATGCTTTTTCGTATTTTATTTAAAAAAAGGAAGAAGGGCAAATCGAGAGCACTCCGTGTTGCAAAACGAAAATGACATGCGATAAAGTTTTGCGAACATACCCTAAAATGGTTTTGTGTTGTCATAAATTGCAAAATTGATTATATTTCTAATCGATTTTCATCAAAATGTGTTTTTAATGGAGTTCCAAACTTTTGACGGGAAGTGTATGTTGCTTAAAGACATCAAATGACATACTTAGTTTAGAGGTCAAACTCATTTAAGAAGTTGCCATTTATGGCATTTATGTAATGAATTTTATGTTTTTTTTTCTAATATTTCTTCTAAGTTTATTTATTTTTAAAAAATTGTATAAGAGACTTTAACGTCCAAAGCAGTTTTGACAACAAGAATGCGACCCAGTCGTGCATTTTATATTCATTTCTGACTTTTCCTAATTGACCTGGATTTCATCTATTTTTCTTATAAAATAAAAACATATTTTTTACGTTTACGTACATAATTTATTATAACATTGATTAGTCAGGAAACCGTTAAAAATTTCCATTTTTAGATTGAACTTAAACGGTTACTATGGCGTATGAGTAACATTTTCTTTAATTGAAAATATTTAACTGTTAGCAAAAATGTTATATTGCTGACCATTTACCGACCTTCAACATTATATCAGGCCGTGAACCATTATGGCCTAACTGGCTTTTTAACTTTTTTATTTTTTTTTTTTTTTTTTTTAACTTAAAATTATGGTCATGCAAATTGGTTTCTTTTGAAACAGTTATTTACATGACTAACAGTAATTAGTAGAAATTAATCAAAAAGAACTGAATAATGCTGAAGTAAACGTTAGTTAGTTTTGCAAAAAAAAGTAAAGAAAACAATTAGGCCACTAAGGCTCTCACGGCCTGATATAGTTGGCCATTTTATTGGTTGAAAAGAATTCGGCCTAAAAGTCAGACACCCACGTTTTTTTTGTAAACTTTTTTGATGAAAGTATTTTCAAAATCTTTCCATCTTTTACCTTTAAAATTCTCTTCAGACAGTTTGGTGCTACATAGATTTATCTTTGTTATAATATCAAACAATACAAAATTTACAAAAAAATAACATTTAACCTTGGTTAAAAAGTAAATTCTGTTTGCTTCATTTTATTTTTCAAAAAAAAAAAAAATGAATAAATACTCTCCCGTCAAAACAAAAACAACAACAACAGGCAATAACATAAACAGGCAAAGTCTAAAATTTAACGAACTACGAACCTGTGAGATAACATTTTTGGCTTTAATCCGAGCACAAATAAGTGGAAAATTTGTCAGGGATCACTCACTATATTGCTTGTTTTGACTTTTGAATTCTCTGTTATCATATAAATATTTGTATTGACTGCATAACATGGTTTATGACTGCGATGAATAAATATTTATGCAAGAAAAACATTATTAAATAACTGTTATCATTTTTTTGGATCTTATTTACATTTAAACGGAATTGTATATAGATTCTCTGAACTCAACTTAATAAATCATGATTATACACTTAAGTATCCACCAGCATCATGTCCGCATTTCTCCAGACTAAATCGTTTCAATTAAAGCTCTTATAGATATGTTCCCTCATTGTTGTCTTAAACTACATAGTAAAAGTATAAAAGCTTAAACTTTAACGAGCAATTGACTTCATGTTTAGAAAAGTTGGAGCTATTAAAAGATGACAATGCGGTGACATTCACAATACAATACTGCTATTCTGACTCCCGTGCTTTGCCATCACATCGCTTTGCCAGTGCCACAATAAAGTCAATTGAAATTAATTTAAATGCGTTGTCGTTATTGTAAGGCGGGCGCCATTAATAATGATGATGCAGAATTATGAAATAACTTTTCATCCCATCTTACAAAATAACCATACAAACAAAAAAATCAAATAGAATTTTTGCTATAAAATTGCAACTTTAATTGGCTTGTGTTTTGTGACTCACTATAAACAATTTATTAGGAAAATTCCTTTATACTCTTTTGTATATCTTCAAACTCAAATATTTAACAATTTATTAATATTTATATTCACCATTAAGATTCAAATTTACATACCTACAGCATTGTTATAAATAAATTATTATAGGTTCCTACCATTCTGTTGTTATAAAACCTTTTATACTCTTATGGAGAATCTCGGTGTTTCTAGGCAAACACTTGGCAGTCAGCGCTGTCACCTTTTGACATATTTGCACATTACAAATGTAAATTGTAAACGAGATAATAAAAATTTTTTTTTTTTTTTAATTCCTACTCCTACATTGAGTTTGATAAGGAACTTTGAGTTGTTTGTTTTTTTGTTTTATAACTTGCAGGGAATTTTCAAGATAGAAACTTGTAAGAATTATTAATTTTTTATGATGTACGTCTTGATTATATTGTATTAAAGGTATAAATGTAAAGGGACAATTACTGTCAGTAAGATATTAATTATAGAGTAAGTATCAACACTTTAGAATATATGACTTAAAGATTACTTTTGTGTAAGTCGATGATTAAAGTTATGTCAATTTTAATTAAGAAAAAGACTAATCATCATAAATTAACTTTTCAATTTAAAAAAAGTGCCAATTAAATAATAAGATTCAGTAATTTTCATACACAGTAATGGCTGCTTTTAGGAACTGTAGATAAGTCAAATAATGTTGTTTGTTATATTGCAAAGTTCTTACTAGCGATATATGTACGTTATAGTGGTTCTTATTTTGAAAAAAAAAAATCGAACACCTGTAGGCAATAAGTCCAAGAAATAGATGGGCCATTCAATCATTTTGGCTGCTACATTTGTACACATAAATTGATGTTTTTTTTTACAGTTTTTATGAGGAAACAATTAATAAAATATTGGTCATATTTGGTCCATAGTGCACACAAACATGTTTATTATCAGTATCAAATGAAAGGTAAAATATTTTTTAAAATAAAACATGAAAAAGTCAAGATATTTGAGCTTTAAGTTGCTCAATCTGAAATAAAAGATTCAGTTTTCAATAATCCAGGCAAATTTTGTTATAACCAGGAAAGTTTTGTGGTAATTTTGATTTCGTTCATATATTATGTTTTTGTGGGTACGGAATCTGAATTTAAAGTTTGCCAACATGATTTTGTTAAGCAACATGGTCGAAAATGCAAAAAAAACTGAAAATTTGCATTTCTGCAGTTTTTATTACAAATTGAATATAGCAAAATGGGGAGCAATAAGCTTCAACGGAACCCAAGTTCAAAAATTACAACGAATACTAATCTTTGTCTGAATAGAATTTTTGAAAATCGCATTTGTATTCACGAACTTTTCCGTACCATTGCCAGAAATTATCAATTAAATGCACGGATCGCACAAGCAAAAAAAAAAAACATTTTTGCAAAAAAAAAACGGCAACGCTGTTTCTCCGTTATTCTAGTTTTTTAGTGAAAAACTAAAAATGTGGTTTTATTGCAATTACTTAACAGAATACTAAAAAAATTTTACACAAAATCGTTGGAGCCGTTTTCAAGAAAAATCCAATATCTCAAAACCGTATGGGAGGAGTTCGTTCTAGACGAGATATTCACAAACAAAAAAAAAATAACTTTTGAAATTACTTGAAAATTATAATCTGTAATAAATTTGAAGAAAATCGTTTTTCGTTTTTGAGAACAACTCAAAACCGTTATGTGGGAGGTATTCGTTCTAGACGAGATATTCAAATATAAAAGACAACCAACTTTCGAAATTACGTAAGAACCGTACGTAAGAACTGTACCAAATTTGAAGAAAATCCGTCCACGCTTTTGGTCAGTGGAAATGTGTACAGATGGACGCACAGCCGCACAGCCGCACAGACGCACAGACCGATGGACGGCATGACGACAACCTCTTTTTCGGACTTCTCCATCATCGTAATGTTGGTTTTGATAAAAAACCTCATCTTTTTTTAAATTGACACGGAACCAATATTTGCCCTAAAGAGCAAAGAAAAAAGTGTAATTTTTTGCCTACTGTAAAAACTAAAATTTCAATTTTTACAAAACTTCTTGAGAATTAAGTATTCCGTTCTTAGGATACCTCCATTATTCTTAATTCTACCAACTTAATGAACCGGTCCGACATCTCACCTGATGTAAGCTCACTTGCAAACATTTTGGGCATCCTAGTGAAGTGATTACTGCATTTTATCAAATAAATCAAATAAATCAAAACAAAAATGTTCAATGTAAAACTAGTAGAAAATACAATTATACATAATTTTTTTGTAATTGGGACCGAAAGACAGTCTAATAAAGCTCTAATTTATGGTCATATTCAGATATTACGTTTCTACTATTTACATATAACATTTTTAATAATGTAATAGCCAATATACATATGTACATATTTTGTGTTAGTTCATTAAATGTATTGCTAGAAAAGGCTGTTGCTGGGGTACAATAATTTATTTAATTCTTATGATTTCTGTTTGAAAATTAAGTTTAAATTGGACATCAGTTAAATAATAACTTCTAATAATTAAAGTTTTGTATTTAATTGAAACCACAAATTGATGAATTTTCTACCTAAAAATTATTATCTCTGTTGCATCAATTAATTTAATACAAGTTCATATATTATATACTGCAAGTTGTCGGTGCAATTGAATTTTCCAATATTAAATTAATTATCTCGTATGTTCGTATACATTTGGGTTGTTAATGCGAATGATGATGAGGATGGATGATAGTGGTCAGATCATACGGGCGGTTTATTAATTTTGGTTATGCAAGTCACGTAGAAAAATAAACAACTATTATAAAGACGGTGTTGTATGGGTAGTTCATTGGTTTTGAAAAGACTAGTGAAGTGTGCCACATTAACGACTATCTACACATATTCATGGGTTAGTCCATCATGATGAGACAAACAAAAAAAGAAAAAGTCCAAAAATTCAATAATTTTGATTAGACACAATTATAAATGTGCGTGTAGTTTGGAATATCAATGCTTAAAACATGATTCATTCATTTGGCAATAAAATAATAATACAGTAGTATGAAGTAATATTGCATATTAAAATGGTTTATTTATGTTTTTCAAGTAGGTGAAGTAGGTAGCTTAAATGTATACTTATTGCTATTAATTGAATTAATTTTTGTATTTCACAAACACTACTTTTCTAGCATATTGTAGGTAAAAATAAAATAGAGGACATTTCGTTAAATTAATTTTTTTTATTTTGGATAATAATTTCAATTAGGCTGGACCACTGTGATAAGTAAAACCTTCCAAAAGTACTACACTAAAGCAAGTACAGTACATATGTAGGTTAACATATATTTTCGTTCAAGGGTTATATGAAAATGCAATATTTGTTCATGTAACTGGTTTTTAACGCTGAAACACAATCGTGCAGCTGCAATTTATAATAATCAAACTTTAAAACACGATTTATTTCACAATTAAATTTTAATAACAACTTTATTGTCTTTTCGGTATTCTTCCTAATGACAGAGAGAAGTATATGTTAAACTCATAGGTAGAAATATACAATTTATTACAGGTTTTAAAATAAAGTCATATCATCATAACTATTCATTGCTTAAACAAAGCAAATTCATACTTTCGTTATATGTAGTATGTAATTTTCCAGATCATACAAATAACAATGGAACACACTCTATATTATGTAGTTTCCGTTTCCCTATAAGGCACACCCCAATGTCAGAAGGTCAACAGCACTGGTTTTTGTTTTGATATATATAATTCAAACCAGGTGACCGTTGTGGTTTGTTATTCATTTTTGCTTTAAGGTATTAATCATGGTTGCCACTGTGTGGTAAATTAAGTTTATTAACTGTTTTTTTTTTTTTTTGTTTACTTTTATCACGAATAACCTCTTTTACCTTTATTTGTTAGTACATCTGAAATTCAATTCTGTTTTTTAAGACATAACACTTATTTCAAAAAATACTTTTCAGATACATAAACTTCCTAATTTCAAAGCAAGTTTTACATAGAAAAAAAAATGGAAAAAGATGCGTATACGCCATAGTGAACAAAATTTTAAATAGCAGAAGAGGAACCCGTAGTAAAAAAAAACTTCTATTTTTATCATAAATTACATCGGAATATTAGTCCATGTGAACTAACAGTAAGATAAAAATTTCAATTTGCTCATTTCTCAGCCCTTTAAGCTCTGGCGGCAACTTTGGTAGCACAGCTTTACTCCTTCTATTTCAAAAAGAAAAAAAAAACACAAAATAAACTGCACGATTTTTTTTATTGTATCCAGCAAAGTTGTAATATTGTGGCAATTTACACTGATTGTCAATTCCATAATAAACAAAATGGTAAAGAAATGGAAAAAAAAATTAAATAAATAAATTACAATACACGATGAGCTTTGTTGTCATAATATACAAGTACGTAAATGGACGCGCCCGCCAATTATACAATTCTAGCTACATGCCGGTTTGTTGCAAATGAACACAAAATTGAATATAAAAAAAAAAAAATATGATTAACTATTGCAAATTTTAATATCTGCAATCGAAATGTACACACAACTTGTCATTACGTAGATAGAAAATGAAAAAAAAAATGCATTATTACCTACCGGGTACAAAATCATTATAATTTTTCACTTCAATTTCTCAATTAATTATTAAAAACCTATGAATAACCTACCTTTTTGATGTTTCATCCACATTGTAGTCATAATCAACGGAATGGCATGCAATGATAGATGCTTAAAGTTAATTAGTTAAGTTGTTTAAGTACATAAATACGTAAATCCTACATATTGAAATATTTTGGCTTTGAGAGCAGTAGAATTAATAAAAGTGTTATTACAGTAATTTTTAGAATTTCGAAAAAAAAAATGTTAGTTTGTAATAATGCCTCCCTACTACTGATCTCTATAATATACTGGATAGTTGATTCCCTACAAAGTATAACTTTTTTTTGGTTTCAATTATAGATGGCTTTAGTTTTACGTTGTAACTAATTGCGGACTCAGCTTTATATAAGAATAAAGAGAGGGGGCGGGAGGATAAATTTAACTTTAATACTGTTATACAACTGAATTGGGGATAGGAACGGAGAGTGTCATCTCTCTCTATATAAAAAGACAAAAAGAGATAAGAATAACTATGATGTTATACTGGTATACAAGCAGTTGTACCGAGGCACGGTGCAATCTCGCAAAAAATTAAAAAAGAAACACAGAGATACACTGATCATAACAATGTGTTGTTGTTTTCTCTTCTGACATGATCTCTGGTGTTCTGTTCTAACTATCTCCTCGTTGAACACAGCTTATCATATTTTATTTGACATTTTGTTTGTTTTGTTTGACAGCTGTCAACACAATGCAGCAATCCATTTTCACTTTGACATAACGAAAAGGGACCAAATGAGGTTCTTCGAGATATCCCTTGGTTCAAGAACATTCCGTTCAGTTCAGTTGAGAGACTCTGATTGGCTTAATGTCACAAAATATCTGAAAAGTTAGAACTGTCAACTTAACTAAATGTTTTTAAATGATTTTCTACACTATCAAAGTTGAATAAGATTTAGCACGTTCGTCAGGATTATCACTGTTATACATATTGCATGAATGATTTTACCAAATCCTGGACACTGCAACTCCACTACCATATTTTTTTTTGTCGTCTTCGGGGCATTTAGCTTTAGCGGTACCTCCGAGGACGGGAGGCTGATCAAATCACTCCTCATTGGCCATATGCCACCGTTTATTTCATCTGAAAAAAAAATAAACTACCCACTAGGTCCAAGGGGAAATCTCTTAGTAAAATCACTCCATCCTTCTCTTTTATTTGTTGGCACCAACAGCTCCCAAATCAGGTTTTACCCGAATGTTCTGCTATAAGAAAGGTGTTTGGAAATCGATGCCCACCAAGTGAAGGTGAACGAGATTAATTTAGAAAGTAAAGTTTAAGGCCACATATCTACCTCGCCGAATAATCGTTAAATGTCAAACTTGACTAAGCATATTCCTTTTTGGGCTCTGGTAGAAACTCCTATAAGGACTTATTTTCTTTAAAAAAAAATTGAGTTGAATGCAATCAGAAGTACCTACTTAAAAGCACTTTGCAAGGCCCAATAGATCACATCCTTTTCTTTAGCCCAAAGCGGGACACAAAGTAGAGTCTGAGCGAATAAAGCTCGCTCTGAACTGAGTGTGATCTGAGTGCTCATATCTATTTAAGACACACAATTGCAGCTTTTGGTTCGATTTGTTCAGTCATTTTTTAACGAGCTCATCCAGCGAGACATGATCGAGCTCTGAGCTAAAAAAGAAATGCAAATTGAGCGTTCAGATCACTCCGAGTAAAAAAAGTTACACAATTTTTTTTTGACAGATCAGTGCCCAACTCGGAGCTTAACAAATATTTTTTATTTACTCAAAACGTCACATCTTTGTAATGAACGCATTCAGACAAACTTTAATACTATACCTCGAATGTAAAAATAACTTCTAACTTCATGTTAATAATTTTGACATTTTATGACATGCGTGTGTAATGTTTATCAAAGGCTTTCACATGGCCAAACTGGTTTTAATACATTCCTCTCAAGAGTAGTTATCATCTACTTTAACTGCAAAAGCACGTATACCTGTAATTCATCATCAGTGATGCCCTTTATATCTTAAGCATAATCCGATCAACTCAAAACCTTTATCCATTTCCAATGAGATAAAAACTGTTTTAAGTAAACAACAATAAATTATTTATTAATCATGTGCTGGATAAAGCCATTAAGGTTAAGAGATTCAATGCAATGACAGCGTACAGGTAATGTATCTTATAAAATTTATATATCTTTAACGGACATGCCAAATGACTTGTGCAAGTTGTTACTTGTGGTTTGACTACACTTTCTCATCAACCCACTGCTTACACTCATAATATATAACTAAAGTGCACTTGGATAGTTTCAAATTATAATATCTCTGATTATACGTCATTCATTCTCGACGTGACACTATTTGTGAACTCTCTGTGCAACATGCAACAAGATTATAATGCATTTTAATGCGATTAAAGAGGCAAAACTTTCACATGAATATTTTTTTTTTTATTTTTGGTTCCTTCATAGTCAGTTAAATAGGTTTTTCTTGTTTTATTTGTTCAATTATACTCGTGTACTTCAAAATATAAATTCAACACCAATTAATTAGTATTGTTACATCAAATCATACAATTTGCGGTTATTTTATTGGTGCCTTATTAGATATGAACACGTGTAACTACCACATGCATCTTGAATAATAAATTATATCCAACGACTCAAAGTTAAATTGTTTTGAGCTTAATAATGAATATCTTACAGTTATTGCTATTTTAATGGCAACCAAACTCTTATTAGGGGATGAGAATAAATTTCAATTAATAGTTTCAACCACACTTCAATCGTTAACATAAATTAAACACACTTTTGCCGAAGAATGTTGTTTCATTGATCCTTGGCGCTGCTGTATAGACTTTACCAAACTAATTTTTGCAATTTTTAAGATATTTAGCGTCAGTCACACTCGTCAAGCAATAAAGTCTGCTACAACTTGGTTGTTTGCGATATGCCATCAACTCAAGTTATTTTTCCCTGTAGAAAGCAATTTTGAGTAAATTGCATGCAAATTGATTGGAGGGGTAATTTAAAGACCGATTAAATTTGACTATATTTCTAATCCCAATTGCATTCAATTGATGTTATAGTGTGAAGTTTCACTCCTCTACAGAATTTTGTCCTTCTTATTTTTAGAAGATTACTTTGTTGCAATAAATCAAAGCAATTTGACGGCAATTTGTTGTATTCCGCCCAATATCTTCTTGATAAAATTTTTAAATAAAGATTTGAAAATAAATTCGATTGTTGCTTCCAATCCTCGAGCAAATTAGTTGCCCTACAAATTTCTTTCCTTTTTTTTCTCAGGCGCTTTAGTTGCAATAAATCAAAGCAATTTGCAGCCAATTTGTTGTATTCCGCCCAATATCTTCCACAATTCTATCTTCTTGGTATAATTTTTGTTTAATGACCTTGAAATAAGTACGATTGTTGCTTCCAAATTTCGAGCTATTGAGTTGTGGTCACCTAATTGGCTTGCAATTTTCTCGGCCGGCTTGCAATAAATATTGTTTGCAACCAAGTTTGGATGAGTGAACGACGGAAAAAAACAATTTGTGTTGGCAGAAAGATGTTTTTTTGTCTGTTAACACTGTTAGGCAATATTTTGCAGCAGAATTATTACTCGTATTTTCCTAAATTGTTTTTTTTTAGAGCAATGATCAATTTTCTCTAAGCATTCATGCTCATTAAGTTTTTTTCCGTTTTATACGTATCATCAATGGACCAAGTCGTAAGATTCCTCACTTACATACGTACAGTACATGGCAATTTGGCACAAGTTTCAAAAAACCGTCTTGCCTTTCACTTCCTTTTTCCGTTTAAATCTTTCAAACTATGTATACAACAAAAATAAACCCTTTATCAAATTGTCAGCAACTTATTGATAGGTACTATACAAACGATACCATGTGGTGAACTTAAAATAACCAATTGCCAAGAATGATATTGTATAACACGTTCACGGTCAACGTGATTCCGTCGATTGACGACCACTTGTTTTTTTTATAGCAAATGTCTCAATCGATACAAACTATATTATACCTGGCTGGCTGTTGTGACAAGATGCACTCACAACCTTGTCAATGCAAATCATTGACCGCTATTATAATGAACCCCAAATGGTCGTTACCACCTCTTCTTCTTCAACAGTTGGTAGTTTAGTTTTTCTTTAGCTTTTTCATTAAGAATTTATTATGTCGATTGAAAGACAAAAAAAAGGAAAAACTATTGGCACGGAATCGATAAGCACCACACATGCAATATGGAATGAAAAATAAGTTGCTAAAATTTAAAGCTTAAAAGCGGAGTATGTACTACTTGTAGCTATTTATAAGTTGTTTCTTTTATGATAAAAAGTGTATAAAGTAGGTAGATTTAATTAAAATCGAATTTATTTGGGAATCTAAATTAGTATTATTTTTATTTAATTGATTTGAACATCAAAGATAAAAACTATGTGGATATACAGTTAAACATACAAGTACAAAATATTTAATGTTAAGAAGAAAAGCTGAGAAGTCGGAAAGCTACTAAGGCATTGACGTAGTTTGACATTTTTAGGTTAAGGTATTTAATTTGCATTACGAAAAAAACTCAGAGACAACTCTAAAAGCACATCAGATCGCAAAATGATGCATTATACTTACTTATTACACTTAAAATAATTTTTTTTAGCGTTTAACCAGCAACGGTGGCGGCGCGGGTCGCTTGTCATGTTTAACCGGAAGCAAAAAAACTTCTAAGGCGGTAACCGGTTATTGTGCCAAGTGTGTGCCAAGTTTATACGAATTTTAAACCAAGCTTTATCGAAACAGTTAATATTGACAGAAAGCTTCGAAAGGGCTGCTTAAGTTTTCTAATACAAGTCTGAACGAAATTGCTAAAAAAATAAATGCAAATATAATTGTTTAGTTCCTATGCCAGTCAAATGTAGTTCCATTTTTTGTATATTATTTTTGAATATATAACGGCTTGTCTTTCGACTTCTACAGTAGGCCGATATGACCGTAAAGACCCTTTTTGTATGGCAGGTGCCATTAATTTTAGTCCTAAAAAACAAATTTCTATTTCCTCTCTTACCTAACAAGTTTCAAGAAAATCGGTTTAGTGGTTTAGGCTGTAGCTCGAGGTACACACAAACAGACAGACAGAAAGACAGACAGACAGACAAATGGACAGACAGAATTGCGAGACCCACTTTTTCGTATTCTCTATCATCGTAGTGACATGTCTGATTGTTATCTCGAGTCCGATTTTTTTTACGAATCCTAAACTTGCCCTATAGTACCTATATCGCAAGTAAAAACGTTCTTATTCAGTAATGTAATCTAATTTGTATGGAATAGTTCGGAAAATAGATCGTGACGCTTTCGGAAAGCGACAAAACGCCAAAAGTTTAAATTTGGTCTTATGTCACTTTCTCAAAGTGTCATTAGGCCAAATACCGAAATTTGGCCTTATGTAACCTGCCCTTATGTCTCGGTACCGCTTGGGAGTAGAGAAAGTCTCTAAAAATGTAACATGTCAAATTTCTAGAAGCTATAAAATTAAATTTTGTTACTGCTAACGAAGCTGTTGTTGTGTAGGTATTATATCAAGTTTTTACAATAGGGGTATTTACGATTCGATGCAAATGGTCTTGTATCGTTGCAAAAGTGCAAAAGTGTAACGTTTTCTTACACTAAAACAACAAAGTATACTAACTACAATTTTTCTACACTTTTGCACTTTTGCACTTTTGCACTTTTGCAATATACACTAACCCTGTTGCAACAAACCAAAATACAATTGTGTAAAATTTGTCTTGTGTTGTTGACAATTTGGCAGCTATCATTCTCAGTCACAAATTTGTTTGTAACCTTTTCAAACACTTATAAAAAAATCCTTTAAAATATCAAACAAAGAGACTACAATTTAGATTCTGCGTTATGATTCGTTATGACAGTAACTAAAACTAGAGAAAAAAAATAATTTGTTGCAATAATTTGATTATCCATAGCTTTTTTTCATGTTTAAATTCCAACGATAATAACGACATCGCGTGTGTTTGCACCCTCAACTTAACTCTCTATCGCATGGTCTGCCATCTCTTGCCTGACACACGAAACTGCAAACTCTGTGTTCTTGGAATTTTGTATGGCTGTCATTTTGACGTTTTCCGTTTTTCCAGTTGTTTTAAACAAGTTTCGAGTTTTCAGTTTTTTTTTGTCATTTCAGCCAAAGAATTCTTCCATATCCCGGCTATCTTCGTCTTGCTTTTTTTTTTGATATTTATATTTATTCCTAGTTGTTTTAATATCATCATTTATCATAAATTTATTCTTTAATCGCTATAAACTCATCGCATCACAATGGCTTTTCACAGAATTTCTGTTACATCGCAATGTCAGTGTGGACCACAACAACATCTGGCATAGAGACCGCCCTTGGAGCACTTGGAACTCCAACTATAAATGGTAAATCATCAAGTTTACATCAATTGAATGGATCAGCATTGATTTTGCCAGCATCATCTCAAAATAACCAAAATCTACAATCAACAGCAGCAAGTGTACAGCATCAATTCACTGGGAACAATATCGCCTCCGTGCAGTCCCAAATCTCGATTTTAGCCAATTGGAAGAGGAACAGCCAGTCCCAATCGCAGCAGCAACTTTATCAACAGCAACAGCAATACAACAATAAGGTAAATGCAAATAAATTGAAATGAACACAAATGTTTTGATAATAAGAATTCGTTTTACGTTTGCTTTGGCGGCAATTATAATATAGCTTCAAACGGGTGCCTCCTACTAAAAACTTATCCCTCTCTATAGATACACATGCATACACTATGACTATAAGTCTGTGTTTACATTAAAGCTTTCACGACGATTTTTAATTAGTTTTTATTCGTCCAAGTCTATGCAGTGCACAGAGGTGGCCCTGAGCCGTGACTCGCGAGGCTTATGTTGTTTTTCTAACATTATTTTTTATATGAATTTTAGAGGTATGAGAGTATGACGTATGACGCGCTTTTCTAGCATTTACGCTATTACTTTGAGCATTGCAAAATATATTTTATTTTATTTGTCAACAATTTGAGTTGATTATCAGTTGTTTGTGGTTTTTAAGTTCAAATTCTTGTTATCGGTCTCAACTTTGTCACTTAAATTGTTTGATTGAATTGAAACTCATTTTTATGCACGATCTAATCCCAAAAAGCAGTTAATTAACTGGTAAAACTGCTAGTTTATAAAACGTAGTAGTACTTAGTCATTCAAAAAGTAAAAAGAAACAAACGAGTGGTACGATAAGTTTAAGTTATACATTTAGGCAGTTGTCTGGCATAGATCCAAAGTTAACTCAAGCTTTAAAGTGATTGTTTAGGTGAGAGCACCACCTTTAACTGAATAGATTTTTTGTTGCTTCTAAATCCAAGAGCATGAAATGATTTATTATTCATACTTGAAGTCTTTTGTTCTATAATGTAAAAGTGATGACGCAGTCTAAAGTCGATTTTTTGGTTGGATGAAATTCATTGAAAGTTAAACTTGTAATTTTGTTTACTATCATGTGAATACTTTTCTATTTAAGTATAGACTAAGATCTCGCAGCAGATTAATATTGGTATTTTTGGAAAGGTCTTTTGATTGTTTGCTGGGGGCGTTTTAAAGTTAGAGTGCAATAATATAGATTTTTTTTTTAATATTGATTGATTGATTTTAAGATCTATTGTGCCCCCCATTTTAGCTGGGTGAGTTGGTTCCTCATACTGCAGCTCCTCCCGTAACCCAATTCCCTTCAGAAAATTTAGTATTTGGAGTATATTTATAAGACTGTAATTGTCCTTCTAAGGTCCGGTGGCATCCCAGGTGTTTGAATCGTTGGTGCATTAGTGCACTGCAGCTGCCCACGATGTGATCTATTGTTTCTTCGTGTTCGTTGCAGAATCTTCAAGTGGCACTACTTTCTAGGCCTAAAATGCTTAGATTCTTTCTTAATTTGCAATGGCCCGTGAGGTGACCTGTAAGTATCCAGAGGTTATTTCTACTCAATCTGATACAGTCTTGGTTGTAATGCTGTGAAACATTTTGGCCTGCCTCAGTTTAGGTAGTTTTGTCCAGCCCTGTATTCTTCTGATCTCCTCGTCTTGTTTTATTTTGTTTTTTGTTTTTTTTTTTTTGAAATTTTCTCCTATTTCACAGTAAGGCTTTTGCTAAGGTGTTCGCCTCCTCGTTTCCTTGGACCCCTACGTGCCCAGGTACTTGTTGAGCTTGCCAAGTTCGTAAAGATTTTCTATACATTCCAATACTAGTTTGGAGTAGATTGTACATTAGCTGAGTGCTTTTAAGGCAGACTTAATGGCGATGTTTCTGCTCCAATGATTACCTTTGAAATAAATACTAGGCCCAAGAATACCAGCACCTGTACCTTCCGCTGCTCTCGATCTGTCTATGTACCATTTGATAGTGTTTTCTTTTAGTGAGTAGTTTTCGGATTCACCTACCCATTTTCTTTTACTACTCAGTTGTATTTTGTAGTTTTTCACAAAGTTATAGTTTGTCATGGCATCTCTTGGAACGTCAAGGAAGCTTGTTTCTGGGAATCTGGAAAGAAGCTCTCTTTCCCTATTGCCTATACATTTCCCATTCCCAGTTCCTTCCTTGGAACGAATCATAGGTAACGATAGGTCGTACCATGAATTGCTTTGCTAGTCTTTTGCATATCATTAAGGCTTTTGTGGCTTTTCCAACGGTTATTTCTACGTGTTTGTTCTAAAGGAGTTTATCTTCTAGTGTGGTTCCTAGATATTTAACCTCCTTCTGTGTTTCAATTACTTCTCCATTTAATGTTATTATTTAATGACAATTCTCAGAAAACTCTGGAAATAGTGCCAAAATAACCGCCTCAAATACAACATTATTATGAAAGCGAACCTAGAACTTTGAAAACTTCCCATTTTAAATTGCGACTAGATAATTTACTTACCTTTACGTACGTCCACCGTGATCCTCTTAAGAAGCATAGAGCCTCGACTACTCCTTCAAAACATCTTGTACGGTTTCGGAAATGTATTAAGTTCTCTCCAACTTTTCCCCCACCACACCTATTCACGTAAATTTGCCAGCAGATGTGACTATTCCAGTGCTACCATAAGCAAAATTAAGTATTCTATATTGGAGCGAAACAGTCGGAGCTTGGTTTTCAAACTTAAAGAATTGTTCCTCCATATGTTCGTCAACATTCTGAACGCAGCCTTTGCTTTCTTAATACAGCTTCTACATCTTGTTTTTTTCCGCCTTTGGTAGATGACTTCAAATTCATCTGATAAACTTTCTTTTTTACCGAACATAACACTTGCATCCATCGTAAGTTGCTTTAATAACAACAATTAAATTTGTGAATGCCTGGTGTTCTTGTTTTCACTCTTAAACAATTAAAATCCGTTTACGTTCAAGTTGTTGACAAAAGAAGCACTAAAATTCGTGTTTACATATTAATTTATGGATCCCAGCGCAAGCATGGAACTTCACTTAATCCTCAAATGTACAAATTATATTGCATGAATTGTTATCCTTTTTGAAACCATCTCTACCATCGTCGAAAAGGGTGTTAACTTTTCAGAAACCAATCTTTTTCCGTCGAGTCCAATCCAATCTTTGTCAAAAGTCATCAAAGTTTGAGCAGTCCTTATCCGAGGCTAACCGAGAATGCTAACCTCTGGTTAGCTAGGAGCTTTTTCCGAAAATGGTAATATACTTACTTACTCACTTAAGAAGGCGCTCACAATCCAGGATTTATTACGGCCTCTCAACAAACATTCCTCTACATATAGCCAGCTCCGTCTTGTTGGAAATAGTTTAAATTAGATTTTTACTTAAAAAGTTTATGGAATAAACTAACCAAACAAACAAAATTTGCGTATTGGCAAGTCAACTTACTTACTACAAGTCAACTAATAAGTCTCATCTGAGAGAAACGCCAGTTTCCTATACATAATGTACTAAGCGTAACGGCGAGCCGTTAAAAGCTATATTAAATTAAAATATATTGTTGTCTTGAACAAAAAAAAAAACTCAACATATTGGCAACCCTACTTGGTGTTAATAAAACTTTTAAAGCTCTCACTATAATGTTGTAAACAAAAGCTTTCAATTACGTATCACAACACAATTGTATGAAATTCATTCAAAAAGCAAGCTATCATGAGAAAATTCCCAGTTTCGCACCCTCACGGTTGCGGCACTCAATAATAATTGTGTTTGTAAACACCTAAGCGGTATGCCATCAACAGAGTGTATCTAGCACTGGTCCATAGCCGGTCATCGCTTCCATATATCGCGTG
The DNA here is from genome assembly GCA_948107695.1 of Meliscaeva auricollis. Classification (NCBI taxonomy): domain Eukaryota; kingdom Metazoa; phylum Arthropoda; class Insecta; order Diptera; family Syrphidae; genus Meliscaeva; species Meliscaeva auricollis. Next base: position 80,343,936 of record OX403618.1, read on the forward strand.
TTCTTGACCAATCTACATACCTATGTAAATTCTACCCAAAGCTCAATTTTAAAAATAACCCACAAGAAGAAGAATACAAACTTTCCGCTTGTCATATGGTCACACAAAAATGCTGTTTGCTCGTTTTCTTTTCTTTCCACTCGTAAAATACTTTACCTGGTTCTCGTGTTGATTGATGGCTGTCTCTTAAGCTCTTTTAACGTACATTTTTGACATACCTCTTACCGTATAGGGTATTTAAACGCAGGTTTCTGTTTTCCTAGAAAAGAAGTCATAACCAATTAAATCCAAAAATGGCAAATCGTTGTCGCCAGTGAACTTGAAAATAAAGAAAAAATAAATAAAAATGCAAAACAAAATCCAATACCAGAGTAGTGCTTATGTTGTTCTCAGGGAAAAACTCTACAAATAAATAAATTTAATTCAATTCCGCGAGGTGCTTGTCTGCCACAAGCTTCCCAGACTGCCACCCTTGCAGTGTGTGTTGAATACTAACCACGGCACGCTACTACTCGTATCTTGAGAATCGCGAAAAAAAAACTATTTAATTATTTTTAATTTTCATAATATTCATATACCCCATTGTTTTGGTCGTTGTTCTATACCTCTGCGTGCAATCTACTCGTGAATGTTTAATTAAAACATAAAATTGTGCACAAACGAAGCCCCTTCAATTCCTTTGCCATGCAATCTTCGAGTTGAGTGATTTGAACCAAATTGTGTTTTGCCGGCAGCAACCCCCATTTCCCTTCTCGTTCTTTGGATGAGATTTTCCCAACCCAATACATGAGTGTACCCTTGCCTAGACTTTCTGGGAATATCTCGAGTGATCTCAAGAGATTTTAATTTATTTCATTTAACTATAATTTGGTGAAAAAAAAAGAAAGAAAAACAAATAATTGTATTTGTGTACTCATCATCCCAAAGGCTGAAATCTGAATTCGCCTACGAAAATGTATTCGAGTCTCAGTTGTTCGCGATCGAATTTGAGTTGCAACACACGATCGGAGACTACGCCCTTAAACAGCCCAGTGCATAATAATTTGTCGCACGATTATAATTTCTGTGATTGCTGTCGGCCGAGTCCGTTGCGTTTTACGCCGCAAGCTACAGCCCATGCGAATACGAATTTTCCTCCAGCGTCAGCGCGTCTGAATAATCCATACCGTTTACAACAACCGTATCAATTTCGATTTCAGCCCAGACGAGCCACCAGCAGCAGCATGTCACAGTCCGGAGAGGACCTTCATTCGCCCAGTTATCTGTCATGGAGGAAGTTGCAGCTGAGTCGAGCCAAACTCAAGGCCTCGAGTAAGACATCGGCCTTGCTATCCGGTTTTGCAATGGTGAGTGAAAATTTTCATTTTTGTTTTTTTTTTTTTTTTCAATTTTAATTACATTTTTTCCCATGTTACCTACTTTTCACGGCTGAACTAAGATTCACAATGCGCCACAGAAAAAAATTTAATGTGTGCTGGTGCAACAAATAGCAGCTATAATAGGATTAAGATTTATTCTGATGTCGTTGTTGTTCTATTGTGTTTGGGATGTACCTACTTGTTTTGGTTTTGGTTAGGGAGATTAGATTGGAAAACAAATTCATTTTATTATTTCAATAAGGAAACACACAACATGTTGATTTTAATTAATTCCGATAAGTTTCGATTGGTATTAAAAGTGTTTTTAATTAATATCATCTATTTTGTATTCTATTGGCAACACACAACAGAATTGATTGTATAAGTGACAGGGTTAATATCATTGACCTGCCTCAATGAAACAATAATTTAGTGTTGTCTACAGCGTGAATACCTACACTCTTTCGTGAAAAAAGTAAAGTTAAAATGGAACGAATTGAACTGAAAGCCTTTTGTGGTTTTTCGGAAGCAGACTATTATTTGCGACTTTAAATTGTAAAAACACAGACGACAGAACATTCTATGTAACAAGCTTCAAACGTCTCGTTTAATTAGAATTTATTAGATATGTCTAGTTTATAACCGTTATAATAGTTAATTGTTATGGGAAGTACTCTTATTTAAAAGCATGTGTTTTAAGTTATTAGTGTTTCCCATAAAGCTACGATGCATTTCATTATTTATATTCATCCTGGAACACCTTTTAATCGGCGGCGTAGATAACTGTTGCAACTGTTGCTTGGCCAAAATTATAATTTCGTAATCTATCCGGAAGAAAGATCTTGAAGCGATGTTTGAAAGTTTTAATATACGATGAATATTTTGGTAAGATTTTGTATTGAAGAAAAGCTAATAATACAAATGAAGCTAAAATAGGCAATGTTTATATAAAATTTAGCAACAATTTTTTGTAATTTGTAAAAAAATGTTAGTAAAACTATTTCGCCTTCGCTTCCAACGCTCGTCTTCAATGACATTCCTTTTGTAGGCTCTCTGCAATTCTACGTTTACCGAAAAGTATCATGAGTCCTATTTTTTAGGACGTATATTTAACAAAAATCTCGAAAGACTTGTAATATACAAATTCTTTCTGGTTCTTCCACGCTGACAAAATCAATGCGAAATCTTTTCCATCTGTCTTATTATCCAGGTCCTTTCCGAGTGAATGGAAAAGAGCATTTGTCCATCCTTCTGTGCCTTTGAAAATCATGGAAACGCGGATTAATTTATTATCAGCTTAAGAAACATCTCGAAGAACGAGGGTTTCTTAATAACCGGCATTGCGGCCTTCGTGGCAATACGTCCTCTGGAGACCTGGATGGTATATTTCACTCAACAGAGGAAGTTGCTGCTTAAACTCACTTGAGTGTCTTAGGTGGAATCTGATAAGAGCATTTAAAATAATAAAGAAAATAGAAGCATAACAGAAAATTATAATTATAATGCTCTTGAAAACTGTTTTATGTGTCTCTTTATTTAATCGATTTTTATCGTTATCGCCAGATATAGCCAGATGCATTCAATATTTGACACTTGAAGCAATTCAACCAAGATAGTGGTTCTCATAAGTTCACCCTTGAGTGCAATTTTTTTATCTGCACTACCCGAATGTGACATACACTTCCCCGCTCTTTTTTACCTCCAATTTTTATGTTCAGAAATTAACACATCATTATCTCTTTTCGCATCCTCTCCCTCTTACCTAAAGCTCATGTGTTAATCATGATAAGGGTAAGTTATAACCCCGTGAGTGCGCGCATATTAAAGTAAGATTAAGTATCTACTCTAAAATTGGATTATGTAGATGGATTTTCTGTTGTTTAGTGACAATTAAGTTCTGAGTCAAAGATTTTATTTTAATTTGAAATAAGTTGTTGGAAAGTTGTGATTCCGAATTATTAAAATACAAATATCTAAAAAAAAATGTGGGAATTTTCTTTTAGGACTTCTTTAGTAAACATTAACATTAAACATTAACATTGACATTATCATTTCTTTTCGCTGCCTCCGCAACAAACAAGTTACCTATATGCAGCGAATGAATTTCCAGAAAACTACAAAGAAATACGCCTACGACTCTTGAAATTTCACGCACAGAATGAGTGTTTTTTATGTTTTTTTTAATTATTAAATGTTTATAATAATAATAAATGACTCACATTTTATTCTTTTCAATGCAAATAACAAAAACATGAAATCTTATTTCACCATAGTGATGTAGGCGAAAGCGTTATAATTATAATTATTTTAATTATACTCCTGTGAGACCTGCAACTTGCTTTGTGCAAGCAAAGCCCTAGTTTAAAGGAATATAAATATGGTATAGAGTCCATTTGCAGCTAAGGCATAATTAAAAGAAACCCACACTACTAAGTAAGGAGTATAAAATTTCATTCACTGCACCATTGCCACCCGTGTTCTTTCAAGGGCAATATCAGTGCTTGACATGGGTTACGATTCAAGGTAGACCACGGAAAGAATTTGTTTGTAGTTTGGTCCATTGAAAAGACTATTAAATAGTCATAAATAATAGTCTAATAGTCACTAAATAATAGTGGCAGGTATTTAAAGTTATGAATATGTAAAGAATTGTTAGACCTTATGAAGGTTATATAAATAGAGGATTTCTGTATGTTTTTACTCTTAATTAGCGTTTACATTTAGTTTGTGTTTTTTTTTTTTTTTTGGTTTAAATAGTCCCAAATAACGTAAAATGACTCGCAACATAATATCTTTACTGATGTTCGTTTCTAGTAACATGAGTTTCTTTTTGCGCAACGGATTTCCACGATTCTCAAAGGCTTTGATCCCTATTTGTGTTTGTACAGAGCGCGGATGTCTAAATTTCTGACGGTCGATTATTCCTATACGCAAATTATTATTTTCCAGGGAACAAAAAAAATCGAAATGCTAAGATGGAATAACAAGAGTCCCCATGGCGGCTGTGTTAACTTCTCACCAGGGGCAGTACTAGCCCTGAACAAAAAACGGTCGTTTTTGCTGAATATGATCTTAGACCTCCTTTAGCGTGATCATCGCACTAACCATTACGCCAAGGGGTATACTATATGTGAACTTAGTTATGAAAGTGGCTGTGACTTACTGCAAAAAAAGTCATTAAGCTCACCACACAACTAGTTGTTACTTAACGGTTGTGATCTTTTAAAAGGTAAAATTGCAATTAATAGACATAACGCCAAAATGCTATAATTATAAAAATAAAATCATTTTTATTGCAAAAATGCAAAAAGGGATTGGATTCCATTGATTAAGCTGGGATTGCATTTGATTTTCACAAAAACTCAAGAAAGAACTACCTTTACGTTGATAATAAAAATCGAAAAAAAAGTAAAGTGAAGGATGAACTGTATTGTTGTTTGTTTTTATAATTTGTTTTCTATAATAAGCAATACATAATTGAAACAAAGTAGCAATTTTATGTAGCCATTAACCTACCGTGATCGATTTGTTTTTATTTTCAATTTTATTATTCCACCACCGTGACCTTTTTTTTTAATTGTTCTGTCCACCCAATTCATGTGTGAATTTCAAAAGAAAACAATCTTTAAAAATAGATTCATTGGTTTATTGTGTGAGCGAAAGATTTTAATCACATTTTAGTTTTTATCGACAATAGAATGCAAGTGAAAATAATTTCATAACAATGTCATCGGCCAGCCAGAGAATAGTGGTAGGTTTGTGAACAAAACAAAAATAATGAAATAGAAATTAATTTACTTCTATAGTGTGCTCAGGAGTGGTTTATTGAGACAAAAATGAGATCGCCAAGAGAATCCAGAAATAACTTTTTGCCAAAGTGATTCTCTTTCGCACCTGAATATGTGTGAACTACCATATTTACATAGACATTGCGTTGCAATTTGCAAAGTTGGAATTAGCTTTATACAAAAAAAAAACAATAACAAGTTCTTGGCTCTTTGTCAATCGAAAAACATTAATACGAAAAACACAAATGAGTGAGAATTGTGTGCAATATGAGTCAGAAAAGGCATTTACCTTAAATTTTTTTATATTATAAAGCCGGCAAAAAAGATCTCAAGTGGGTGCTCCGTTCTACAAATAAGTAAAGACAACAAAAATAGTGGAATTTGAAATATGATTTTTCTTCAATATTGTAAAAAAATTATATTTTAAATAATAATAACCGTTTTTACTTCACTTACTTGGAGTCTAGATAACTTAAGACTTAACTTAACTTTACTAAGATTAAAATATCATATTTCCTTTAGTTTTAAATTCACTAGTATTTTGGCATAATTTTAAAAATAACAATTGTTTCTTTATCATATTTTCAGGTTGCAATGGTTGAAGTCCAATTAAATAATGACACACAAGTACCTGCGGGAATGCTTGTTGCATTCGCCATTTGTACAACTCTCCTTGTCGCAGTACATATGCTAGCTCTGATGATTAGTACATGTATCCTGCCAAATATCGAAGTTGTATGTAATCTGCACAGCATATCACTTGTTCACGAATCGCCCCACGAACGTCTCCACTGGTACATTGAAACGGCTTGGGCCTTCTCCACTCTACTCGGCTTGATTCTATTTCTTCTCGAAATAGCTATTCTATGTTGGGTGAAATTCTACGATCTCAGTCAACCAGCTGCTTGGTCAGCGTGCATTGTTCTTATTCCCGTGTTGGTTATCTTTTTGGCTTTTGCCATACACTTTTATCGTTCACTGGTAACCCACAAGTACGAGGTTACAGTGTCGGGAATACGAGAATTGGAAATTCTCAAAGAACAAATGGAACAGGATCATATGGATCATCAACATCATCATCGAAATAACGGACTTAATTATGGAGCCAGTGGAGAGATTGTTTAACATCTATCATAGCAAACTTGTTTTTATTTTATAGGTGAAAAAACAGCAAACGTTACTTAATAGTAAAGAAAAAACAAACAAACGATTTAAATGTGATATTTGAAGATGAGTGTTTAGCCGTGTGATGAATAATTAAATTCTGAGACCCAGAAGCTTCCTGCAAAAGAAACAATTAAAAAAAAAAAAAACATACAATTATGTATATAGATGATGAAAATACAATAAGGCGTTTTTTTTATATATAGAAACATTTAAAACAAATGCAAATGTGATAAATTATTAAGAAACAATACTTTAAACAGTATTGGCCTTGAAAAGAAAATGTTGTCATCGAAATAATTTTTATATTATTCATTAATTTTTTTAATTTTGTGTAATTTTATGTTTACCAATAAGGAAAAGTTACTTAAAGTAATTTAATTTAAATCTCTTTCAAAAAAGAATTGACAAATATAATTTAGCCCTAAAGAGAGTCTTTACTAAATTAAATACAAAAATGTTTATTGTTTATTAGAAAAAAATACAAATTCAAACATATTCAGTGATTCGCCCTTACCACGAATCTTATCTTAATCGAAACTATTGATACGAACTCCAAAAACAAAACTATCACATAATCGGTTCCTTATGACAATTATTATTGGTTTAAGATTTTTTACTCCAAATAGATCCTGTGATAGTTTTTTTTCACGATACGTGAAAAGTATTTACAATTAGGTTGAGATTTGTGAAAGGGATGATTTTCTAATCGTTCAATATGATATATTCACTACTAACGGAAAAGAAACTTCGCGGGGAATTTTTTTTGTGAAAAAGGCACTCAATCGAAAAATTGCTTGGAAAGTCGCACCCTTTTCACCTTCCCGTTATTCTTAGTACTGGAGGAATAGATTACAAACGAAATCGGAACGAAATTCCTGGAATTCCTTTTGCCAAAAAAAAAAAAATTTCCCCGGGAAATTAATTTCTCGATAGGGGTGATTAGATTTTGGGAGATTTGTATAATCTTCTCGAATTTAAATAAATTATTATAATAATTCCTGTTTATAGTCTTCCTTGAAAGCCATTTTGTGAATATTTGTATTTTATTTTTTCCAAAATAAAAAAAAAAAAACAGTTTTCAGTGCAATTTTGTAATTAAAAATATTATACGCACTTCCCGTCACTTGAATGCAGTCGACCTTTTGTACAATACATTTTCTCTTGTTGCAAATTTTAAGCAAAGAACTCTGTACTCCTAACTACTTTTGCTCCCAACTACTATTGGACGATCCGAACTTAAATCAAAAAGCCAAAAGAATAGATTTCTTGTGCCTGATATGATTTGCACATAAATAAATTGTCTTGAATAAACGCAAAACCAAATTTAACTAAATAATGTGAAATGTATGTTATGGTCTTCTCCTATACGAAAATTTGCCTTCAATCAAGTGGCGTGGAGTTTGTGTTTATTTAGGTTTTAAGTACTTAAAATAAGTTTAAGTTATCTCAAAAAGTATAAACTACCAATTATTTTAAATAAAAGATGTAAAAAACACATACTTACTTTCTCATTTTTATTATGAAATCGATACAGGAAATTTTCTGAAAAGACAAACAAAGAAATGCTTTAAGGTGTGAAGTAAGTAAACAAAAAGTTCCGCCAAATTACGTCAACACAAATTGTTTTGGTCTGAGATAGCATGTATGTAGGTACTTTCGGCCTTTGAGATCCTACGACCCCATACATACAATAATATCTTTATAAACTTAAAGGTCAGTTAATGATCAAAACAGGCCAACTGTAACATAATTTGGTCAGCAATAGACATTGTTGATTATTTTCTGCAGTTCAACTTAACTGGCCACTGCGGCTTATGAGTAACGCTTATTTTCTATTGAAATTCATCCCACAGGTACTTGTATGACAAATTTTCACTTAAAATAAATATGTCACTTAAAATTCAACTTACAGCTTCTGTTTTAAGTATTGGCTCTGGAAGATATTCTCTAAAAAGTGTCTTAACAAGGTTGTTTGGTTCTAAAAGTTTGATCTAAAATTAAAAAAAAAATAAAAACATTATTTCTATTAATTATATCTATAACATCTAAACATAAAAACCTTTTCAATAGGATATGGTGTTGGCCTTATAACTTGATTTCGAAATTCATCATACATAATCGAAGTCTTACACACATCCTGGTACCACATTCCTTTTTGAATTTGACCTGTTTCACTGTGAATATACAGTCCTTCACCATGTTTCATGCCATTTTCAAAGAATCCTTCATATCTATTCCCATTGGCATAAATCAAAACACCAGCTCCATGATACAATCCATTTTTCCATTCCCCAACAAAAATGCTACCATCTTTGTACCACATTATACCATTACCAGATCGTTTGTTATCCTTCCAGAATCCATAATAAATTCCATCTGTGTGGAACATTTTACCTTCGCCACAACGTTTTCCGTTGGTCCATTGTCCAACATACAATCGATCCGATGTTCCGTCTTCGTTAATTTTTCTTAAAGTTCCCTGTCCATGGCATTTGGAGTCTTTCCATTGGCCATCATATATAAGGTTCTTTTTTGAAAAGGTTTTAACACCATAGCCGTCATAAAGACTATGATGAAAACATCCCTGATAACTTCCCACTGGATGGTACTTAACAAATGGACGAAATCCGTTAATATGAGCTTTTCTAACAGCATTTTCACGTTCACTTCGTTGTTTCATCGTTTATGAGAACTTCTTTCAGTAGAAAATATGTACAACTTTTTTATGTAAAATATAATTTATTATTCTCAAACCAAATTCAAAGAGGAAATGTGTCTCTTAGCCGATTGTGTCGAATTTCAAACTGAAAGTGAAAGTATTCACAGGAACTTTGAAAAGCTTTGAATATTCTCAGAAACGCAAACGATATGACGACAACGTCGCGTCGTCGGCGAGCCTCCAAACCAGTTTAACAATTTACTTTCGATCGCATGTCATGTCAATGTGGTATTGTGATTGGGGCTAAGTGTGAGGGATATTTATTGTGGCATTTGCAGGGTGGTTAAATGGGAGCATAATGGGAAGTACACACAAAAAATTGCCTTCTTGTTTGCGTGACGGTGAGTCCTGGGTAACTGATTTGTGGTTTTGTCCTATATTCAATTTTATATTAACACTGTCTAACTCTGAAAGCAAGGTGTAATATGTATGAGATTTTTAGCGAGTGTTATTTTATTTTCCTTAATTAGAAGACGATGATCCTGCATGTTTTGCATGACCTAGTCTTACTATAGATATATGGAGTACCACATACGGTTTGGCTGGATATCTATGTGAATACTTTTGTATATTATTGAAAGAAAAAAAGAAATTGTCTACGTAAAGATGTCACTTCGCGTGTTAAAGGCTGTTTTAGATATAATATGTACCTAATAAATTTTAGAAATAGAATCAAGGTTTATGTTAGCATGCTATTGCAGTAGTAGTTTGACACAAACATCACACGACACATAGATAGTCCACAAAAAAGAAGGATTATCTAAAAAAATGTCTCCCCCTCGAAATGATTGAAAACCCATTTAAACTTGCGACTACTTATAATGTCAAGTTATGCATTCATCATAAACAAGCAAACTTGACATTATAATGATGGAGAATGCGAAAAAGTAAGTCCCACTATTCTGTCTGTGTTTATTTAAGGAGTCACATCCTTAACAGATGGATCGATTGACACAAAACTTTGCACTTATTTTTTTTTTGGGGTAATTGCCATCTATGGTAGGTGCAGTTTTGGAAAAGCTCATTCCACATACGCCACAGTGACCGGTTAAGTTTAAACATTAAAAAGTGACCAGATCATGACACAAGTTAATAGTTTTTGCTAACTCAGGGGTATGTGGTTCGCGCACCACCCTGGGCAACAGTGTTTTCCCAGTTTTGACATCACCCATGGGATTAAAAAAGATGAAAACCATCTTAATCTCAAATCTATTGTACCAGCAAAATTGCTTTCTTATCATGCTGGTCTTACAGGCATGTTATTCACTGAATTTTGAAATGTTTGATCATTCGAAAGAGCCAATTCTTAGAATTTAAAAGAAATACTTGTGTATGAAATTATGTACATACATGTGCCTACATTCAGAAAGACCTTAAATGTGATGCCCCAACACTAAATTATGTTCTTTGTTCTAAAATAAAATTATAAACAGTTTTGGATGGACAAAAATAAACCCTTTCTTAGTCAACTTTGCAACCAACAAAAACTCATTTTATGTAGCAGTATAATATTCTTTTATATACTCTCGAGAACCCTGTCTGTTTTTAAAATTAGTTTAGTTCTGCTTTCTCTGGATATGCCAGATGTAACTATGTAATCCAGAGAAAATTATATCCACGAAACTAATAAATCGTTCTGCACTCAAACTTATATTTTGTCATCGACCAATCAAAAGCAACATTATTAGCTTTTATTTATTTATTATTTTAATTGGCATATATAAATAATTCCATAATATAAAAATACATTGAACAAAAATTAAAAACTATGAGTATAATGTTTAAAAAAAAAATACTAATTTATAAAAATTATTATATAAAGTAAAAACTTATTCTCACAAGACTATAATCCATTTTTCAAATTCGCCTTCTTAATAATCTACTTCGAGATTCTGCAGCTCCTGACTTTTCAACAGCAACAGTGGCTGGTGGTTTCTTGTTGTAGCGTCCTCGAGTTTTGGGTGTACACTCTACTTTGCTGGCTGACTTTGGTATGGTGCACTTTTTCGTTGGTACCGGCGAATCATCGTCATCAATTAATATAATTGCCGTATTTAGATTTTGTTTACCACCCCTTCGGCGCGAAGAGGGCTTCTTTGGTATGACTTCATCCGATATTTGAACTTGCTCTACAATTTTACAGATATCATTAATAGCTTCTGCATCGGCGGGTTTTTCTCTACGTTTTACACTTCTTCCCCTAGAAGCTTGCGAGGTAGATGATGGTTCAGCATCCTTGTAAATTATGTTATCTATGTTCTCCTTGAGTGTCTGTGGTGATTCCTTCTTGATTTTTCCCCGTCTTTTTGTTGCTGTCAATGTTTGCTCTTCCGATGATGAAGTTTGGGATTCGATTGGGCTAAATTTCAGGAATCTTCGTACTTTGGGCGATTTTGGTGTAATTGGTTTCCTATTCATCTCAACTTTTGTAGATTCTAATTGAAGTGATAAATTTATGTGATAGGCTCCATCTAGTGTATTTTTAAGTTTATTGTAAACTTCTATAGAAGAATTGCTTATTGTGATAGCTTCGCTAAAGTTCTTTGTTCTACGCAAAAGATTTATGTAATGAATCAACATAGAAAATTCATATTCTCTGAAATGGAATTTGGTGTGTGTCTTTTGAATATTAGTGTTGCACCAATTTATTGCTTTGGTATAGAATATTTTAGCTTCATTGTAGACATCACCAAGATACATTAGTCTTGCATTGAGGCAACCGCTTTTAAAGATTTGCCAACTTAGGAATGTATGAGAGCATATATCACAAGTGCATGATGGACCATGAGAAATAAGAAAGGATTCCATGTCTCGATGGATTGTAGGAGCTTTGTGTTTCTATATTTGTGATGAAGAAATTTAAATCTATTAAGTTTGTTGAGTTTTAAAATATTCAATTCTTACCATTCGTACTGGTGATATTGGATTAATATAAATTGCTTTGCGTACAGCTTCTTCCTCATAAATCATCCGAGTATCAGCTGCATTGATATCAACAATTTGTTTAGTATCTTTAATTGAGATAGCTGGGACTGCAGGGTTTAATGGCTGCCCATTCCGATACAAAATGTCAATAAGATCCAATTTAGTCTAAGCAAAAGAACATAATTATATTTTTGCTAAATTAATTTCATTTTTAAAACATACCTGACATTTGGAAGCATTTTCCGACTGCAAATTGATATGTGTCCAAAGGATTAAGAACTGAACTATCCGAAAAGCTGCCCCTGTATCCAAAGCCAGTTTTAATACCATCTGAACGTAGGGTAATGTTTCGGGTTCACACAAGCGATTTGTAGTAAACTCACTTATATCACTGACCACAGCAAACAGCAGGATTGGGAAATTCAGTGAATCCTCCGAAGTGAAATAAACAACCGCTCTAATTTCATCGAGAATCTTATCCACCTGAGCGAAGACTTTCTTCTTAGATATTTCTTTCTGTAGCTTCCATTTAATTCGAAAACTTATTGCCAAATGCGTTGCACGAACCAATTCGAATTTGTTCTTTCTCTCGGCAAAATCATCAACTTTTCCTAAAGCCATATTGAGTAGAACTTGGCTTTCATAGAATCGACCTTTTGTTGCCAAAAACCATCCAATATTGCAAAGACAAATTAAAACGTAATTCTGTCTACGTGGAGTTAGAAATTCAAGATTAAGTAGACACTCATAGATGGCCATTTCCATAGTTATTATTTCCTGTTCAATATTAAATTCTGGATCATAGAGTTCAATAAAGAGACACTCATTACATAAGAACGCCAAAGCTCTAATTCGATTGAGAATATCATCGACATGAGTGGTTATCCGGAGAAGTAATCGCCAAGCCCTGTAAGCGTAATCAACAAAACCACGAAAATGGAACAATCGTGCCAACATCGCAACATCATCGATAATTGGCTCCCAATCAATGGAGAAATCTTCTTCAGACAGAGCTCTCTGAGATGAAAATTCAAAGAACTTTTCAAATTCTTCAATCGCTTCAAGGGCTATTTTCATAATTTGCATTTCAGCAATCACATCGATCTGTTTTAGCTTCACAACATCCGATATTTGTGGCAAAGATTCATCACTAACTTTGGAGATATGAAAATTGTTCTTCAAGTCTTCCATTTGCTGAACAGCACGAAATTTACAAATATGACCAAGGGCAAGGTGTTCCAATGCGGAAATTGACGAACTGGCCTTTAGTTCAACATATTTTCTCTCCAACTTTTTGCTAACATTTACTTGAGGGAACTGACGAGCCACAAGAACAAAATCAAGAATACTTGTTGAGGACTTGAGCAGGGAAGTTATCACAAGGATATTGCTGCCTCTTGTTTTATGAAACACTCCAGTCTCCATTGAATGTAATAAACGACGACTGAAATTTGATGGTTTCAGTGGAAACGTCGATTCTTCTAAAGTCTCACAAATACTCATGCAGGGCTCTAAGCTGTAAAAGGCTCCAATGTATTTCCGAATCAACTCTGTATCCATCTTAGACTCCATCAGATGAGCTACATACAAAGCGTAGGTTTCTGCTTGGCCTTGGATGTTCTCACTGATTTTCTGAATATGCATCAAACACTTCAAAATCGTTCTAGCACTGTTCTCGGGAAGATGTTCTTTCAGTTTTGTTGAAAGAAGTAACATTTTAACCAACAGTTCAGCATGTTCCTTGGTTTTCACATTCTGAGCACAACGGCCCAGGGTGTTCATAATCAATGCAATCTCATAGTTCACTATGGTACACTTAAAACACTCTGCAACGGCAATGGTGTGCTTCAGAATCGTGCACACGCTTATGCCAAGTTCTGGTTTCTTAAATCCTTGCTCAACCGCAGCTTCAAATATTGTCATTTGCACAATGCACAGTTTAAAGATGATGTGTTTCCTAACGCTATTGCAGCATGTCCACAGACCGCTCTCGTAATTCACTCCATGTGCGAGTTTCATCAACTTCTCGATCAGAGTGTAGAGCATTTTGTGAGAGTTCTCGTCCATAGATTCAAGCAGTGTCTTTTGTCCCTTAAAAGCGTCCAATACTCTTCCCATTGTAACTATTGTGTCCATGAACCAAGGATCACTCATCAGTTCGGAGCGATCATAGAAAACTGTGAATTTTTCAATAATTTCACCGAAATTTTTATTGAAATCCAGAGTGTTTGGGAAGAGAAGAAGCTTGACAAAATAGTAAAGCAGATTCAAAGCATAACTCTGATATTTATGGCCTTTAAAAGACTGGTTATCTTTGCAAGATCTGAGCAAATTCTGTGAGAATACACTGTTCTTGTCCGTTACGTCGAGATAAATAAAACTGATTAGGTACTTCATGAGAAGAATAAATGATTCATTCAATTTGTTAGAATTGATTTTGAGTGAAACTAACGCAGAGAAAAGTTTATCAAACATAATTGCAGCCTTGTCTGTATGTTTGATAATTACAGTCTGCACCATCGATTGCATTCCTAGAACATTTGTGTGAAAATCTTCAATTAAGTCTTCGTATTGGAGGTCTTTGGATTTGGCAATGATGCGGGCGATATTTTTAAATATATCTTTTATTTGATCCTGTGTGAGATGCATGTGTGTGTAGTACAGGTGGCGGGAAAAGAGTTTTAAGTGAGATTTAACATCAGCTGGAGTGACTATGTGATCAGCAGTAACAAGGCAAACCAATGAAACAGAGCATTCGAAGAGATTCTGAAATGAAATTATGAAATGAAATTATTTGATGTTTAAAACGGGATGGAAAAGTGTTGTAGATTGACTAAATAATAATTAAAATTACTGCAGAAGACCAAAACATAGAGAATACATTCTTCGGACAGCTAAAAAGTTATAAATATCATAATTTTGAACACTCAACGAATCGAAACTATCCGGTTGGTAATAAGTTGCTCGTGAAATTATCAATGCTTTTAGGCATACGTAAGTTACGAAGAGAAGTTGTACTCCGAAGAGACCTACACAGCCTAGCCTGTGTACTATACCTAAAATCAATTCAATCAGCCAAAAATGATGACAGTAAAAAAAGAAGCTTATCTGTTAGGTACTGTCGAATAAAAGTATGTCCCATGAATGGAACTGCCCGATTTACAAGAAAAGAAAGCTGTCCTTGCAAACAGTCAAAAATCGTGCATTTACTGAAAGGACATGAAACATGGCGCTCATTAAAAAAAATTTTATTTTAAGGAAAATGAGTTTAAAATTTGTATTCCCATATAAGCTCTATAGAAGAAGCAGTTTAAATATTGTTTTATTACGACAATTTTTAAGTTACAGACATGAAATTGATTTAATCGGTTCTGGTTTTTAATGAATGGGTATTCAATTTCCTATCGAAAAGTATAGGGGTGCCTAGCCAAAAGTTTGGCACCATCCAAGTTTGCCTGCATTTAATACCCCACTTCCTAAATTATTTAACTCAAAAGCTCAACAGCTGTACCTTGTGAATTGAACTTTTGCTTATTTAAATAAGCCATAGCACAAAGATAATGACCTTCGATGCACTTATTTAGACAAAATTTATTGGTATTTAGATTTGAGAAGTAAACTTGTGTATTGTTCTCCCTTAATCGCTAAAGATTTTGTTCTAAAAAAAAAGGATCTTGAAAAGAATCATCCTTTGATCAAGAATACCTACTGCACTAAAATAAAGATCAATAAATTATCAATATATACGAAAGAAGGATTGTTCTGTTCAACAAGTTATATTAATTCGGAATATCGACTGAAGGAAACAAACTATCTTCGAAGTTTCATTGCAAAAAGCGGCCTAAGAACTAACTTGTGTAGAATGCAAATCCTTGCAATAATATCGTATGTCAGAGGAACTTCTACCGATTTTTAGTGGAATTTAATTTTAAACAATAATCAGAGTCCAAACATACATAATTATTAAAAAAAAAAAAAACGAACCTTTGAATAGAATTCTGCAAGTATGAATCGCAAAAGTTCTACACACATATTCCAATGTGCATCTGAAATATCGCAGATTAGTTTCTCGATGGCATCGGCATAGATCTCGTAGAAGTGTCCTTTATCCTTAATGGCCATGCATATAGCATGGACGGCATTATAAGAAATGCTACTTTTAGTTTTGGTATTGTCTTTGCATTTTGTTAATTTGAAATAAATTTCATTTATTGCTTTGGCGGCTGATTCGCGGCAAGTTTTCAAATCGAGAATGAGTTGTTGATGAGACATCTTGAAACACAAATTATGAAATGGAAAATTGATTATCAGTTTACAGATATCACAATTAAACTAAGGGGAATTATTTTAATATATTTAATTTAATTTGTTTATTTGTAATTGCTCGCAAAAAATTAAACAAAATATATATTTCTTGATGAAATTCGTTTTTTTTTTTCTTTTTGGAAAGCGGTTAACGATTTTTGCAGTTTGGCCAACTGTGAGAAAAATAAATCAAGCTATATTTTTTTGACAACTGGTGGTTTAAGGATGAGATCACATTCTTCTATGGAAAAATGAGTGTGTTCAGTGAAAGGCCATTGAAAATCAATTTTAATTGCAACGAAGTGGCACGAAAAGCATCAGGGATTCGATATATTTTTGTTTTTATTTTCCGTATTTTTTTAGGGGAGAAGACATTTTTAGACTGCTATTCATCAAGCGCTTATAAGTTATGAGCGCTCATATCGGAGTTTTCGGAGGAATATTTAGTGACTAATAAGTGGTTTTGACCACTTTTAGGCAGGTATTCATCGAACGCTCATTGTTAAAGAGCGCTCATAACCTATTCAACAAGGAATGTTAGTGACTATTACTCACTCATAAAGTTGAGAGTGCTTACTGCGTTAACTCCGATATGAGCTCTGATAACTTAGGAGCGCTTGATGAATACCATGTCGTCGACAGGTATTCACCTAGCATTTATAACTTGAGAGAGCTCATTAACATATTTCCAAAGGAATATTAGTGACTTATGAGTGGTCTTAAACACTCTTAGACTGGTATTCATCTAGAGCTCATATCGGAGTTTTCGGAGAAATATTATTGACTTAAGAGCTGAACAGAATGCATCGCTCATCGCTCAGCGACTTCGCTAACATATATGTCAGATTCGTCTCGCGAAAAAGTCAAAAAAAAAACATTTGAACTTATGGGCGAATCCCGTCATTCTTTTGCCGAAGGGCGATGTCCATACAAATTTGATCTGTCAGCGACGTCGCTGAGCGACGAGCGATGCATTCAGTTCAGCTCTTTATGAGTAGGCTCAACCACTCTTAAAATTGAGAGCGCTGCCTCCGAAAACTCTGATATGAGAGCTCATAACTTATGATCGCTTGAAGAATACGGCTCTTAAAGATGAAAGCGCTCATTCCAAAAACTCCGATACGAGATATTTGAGGCCGATAAATTATGAACTCTCTTATCGCAGTTTTCGGAGTCAGCACCCTCAGCTTGATGAGTGGTTACTAATATTTCTTGGTGAATAGGTTTATGACACTGATCTCTATAAAACACTGGATAGTGGATTCCCTTCTAAGTATGACAGTTTTACTGAGTCAAATTAAAGATGACATTTTATGGTACCAAAGCAGAGTTCTATCTCGCTCTATGCAGGTGAAAGAGAGAGACAAAAAGGTTTTGCTTGTCACTTTGACAAATAAAACTGTTCTACAGCTAAAAAATGTTATACTGAGAAGGTACCTCAGCAGAGTTCTATCTCTCTCTCTTCTCAAAAAAAAAGATGAGATAGATTGGTTATAATAGTTTATAACAGTCCTTTAATTGGAGTTATTTTTTTTTATATCAATTAAGGAAATTATCCTTAATATTTTAAAAATTACGTACTGGATAACAAAAGGATACACATAACGTAAAAAAAAAATCAAATATATAGTACAAAAGCATACTATTTGTGTTTTAACCCAAGTACATCCAAATGAAAAAATAATAATAGAAAATATTTGAGGAGCTGACAAAGAAAATCGGTTAAGTCCACTTGCACATGAAATGCCAAAAAAATTAAATTTATTCCAAGGTACAAAAGCAAAACGTAACATAACAGCACTCTGTGTTCAAACCAACGGATCCACAACTTCCCCCAAATTAGTGAATATTTTTGAAGACAGTGGCAAGTGAATAGATTTAAATTGAATGGGCACGAAACGCTTTTCAAAACGATTAATATTTGGTCGTAGATTCGTTGATTTATTGGCTTCATTTGTATTTGTCTTGTTTCTTGGCTTTGGCCCCGTTCGTAGACTGTGATCGGTTCCAATGTTATCTACACAAGATTTCGTTTGCTTTGAATGCTTGCAATCGTCTTTTAATTTTTTCGTTTTCAGGGCCGACAATTGTGTGGGATTTTTTTTGGAGGACGAAATCTGAATAGTTTCGATTTTTTCCGAAGGCAGAGTTTTAATTTCATTGGATGACGGAATGTGAATATTACCGATGTTTGTCGAAGGTTGAGTTTTAAACATGAGTAATCCAGAGATGTCTATGTATTCCTCCTCAGAAGATGGTATAAAATTGTCTTGATTTTGTATTGCTTCGATTGGCTTGGCATCAGTCACAGTTTGCTGTTCACTGTTTACATCTATTACAAATTCCATTTGATTTGCAGTCGTGTCACAACTATCTGTAGCTTTATTCTGTTCTTCGTCAACAACAGGGAATTCTCGAAAAATTTGAATCTTAGTGACATCTTCAACAAGGACAAAAAAGCCTTTATCCGTTAAAGATAGTCGTAAGCCGTCTATCACTAGATCTTTGTACTCATTGAAAACTTCTTCAGTTTTAAAATTCACCTCAAATATTAAACGATCTTCGGTTAATATAGAAGCTTCATTTGTTGTGTCGAATCGTTCTAATTGATCTGGGATATCATTTTTGAGAACGGGCAAGGTGAATTCCGGAGTTGTTGGAAAGTTGGTTTGAGGAGTTTTTGGAGAGGTGGATTTAGGAATTTTTGGCCTTTTTTTAGTTTTTGGAAATACTTTCGGTTTTATATCGATTTCTTGAGTTGTTTTCAATTGATTGCAATGCTCAACACCAATGTTGTTTCCTGAAATATAAGAAGCCTTTTATAAAAAATATTTAAATGAGTGAATGCAAGTTAAAATCAAACAGGAATTATGCATTCGTATACAAATATTGAAATTAGATTTTGATCAATAGCACACAGCAATTTTTGTGTGTAAGTGTTTGCATACTCATCAAATAGATCTTACCTGTAGCACTCGGAATAACTTTTGTTTGCTTCAAATTCGAAACACTCTGCCTTAGGGAGGCTAAATTTGTCGTCTGCCTTCGAACCTTCTGTTGCAAATGTTTAATTTTCTTTTTACTTTTGCATTCTGAACGCCTTAAAGTTTCGATTTTTAATAGAATTTTTTCTAACTTTGTTAGTTCGTTGGAAGTTGAACTGAATCCAATAATTTTGGGTAGTGGTTGATCTGAGGTCATAATGTTATTCTAGGAGATAAATTTAGGTTTGAAAAAAATTACTTTTTAAATTAAAAATATACTTACATTCTGATTTGAATCAATTAATTTGATTCCATTCTCTCCAACCTCTTCGATGTTTAACGGAAGTGATATTTCCATCAATGACTCTTCATCCATATCGTAAACTGGTCTTTTTGATTGACATTAAAATATTTTATAAGGTTTAATGTGTGTAAACAAAAGATACTCACTGCGGTTCCTCAAATTCCTCAGACAAATAAGGAATTGCGGATGGATATAGTCTTCTTCTATTTTTTATGGTATCATTTATAAAATCACTGTCGTGAAAGTGACTTGAACAAATAGAAGCTGTTGCCTTGATTTCATCCAATTTAAGAGCTTCCATCCATTTTTTGCATTTCCATTCATCTGCTGGAAATCTAGAAAATAATTGATAATAATATGTATAAATAAGAGAAAATACTTTAAGGAATATTTTGTCCATTATTAAATGAAAGATTTCCAAGTTAAAGACGCCAAAAATAGATTCATGTTAAACTTATTCTAAAATATACTTTTAGTTTGGGCGCTTAGCTGTTTAAATGACCTATTTATCTGTCTTTTGCACTTATCCAGGTCCGAAATGAAGGACTGGCAGTCTAGACCTGTAGTTCTGCAAAAAAAGACACAGAGAAATGGGGCAATTGTTTTTGTGATCGTCATTGATGCTAAATCAGCCAAGGCTGTAGTGAAGGCCCAACATAAACTATAAATGTGACAATTTTTTTTTTTTTATTACCGAAAAACCTGATGTTTCACTCCTCACGAATATCACATTCTACTTTGTATTTGAATTTCTTGTTGCCACAAACTTTAATCCAAACAGCACATAAACTTGGGTCTTTTGGGAAAGAGAAAAACTTGATGTTTTCGAAGCTTTTTTTATTTGAATAGCTGGAGCAATTAATCACACAGTAATTGTACATTTTGAGGATATAGGTTCCTTTTCAAATTGTTATTATATTTCAATTATGAACACCGATCCGATTGCTCTTTTGGACATCCTTGGCACTTTGCAGACGAAACACAAAAGTAACCACAATAAAAAAAATCGACTTCACTCATAGTGACTTCACTAACTTGTAAGTACTTACTTGTGAAATGAAACATTTGTATATTCCTCATCCATGTTATTTTGGCACCATTTGATGAAACATTTTCTATGCATTTTGTTTTATTTATAAAATAGCTTAATTAATTGAAATTAATTAAATTTTTGGTTGATTTTAGAGAGTAAAAAATTTATTATCTAGTTTGTGTTTCTTTTTTGGTTTTTTGTTAGTTCAGTGAGGAGACAAAAAAGTAAAAATTTGAATTGTTCAGTGGATCTGTTTGTTTAGTATTAAAATAAAAAACTGTTATAATAATCTGTTATAAATCGTAATATCATTGAAATTAATAAAATTACGTGCAACTGCGAATGATTTGTTGAAATTGGATTATTTATTAAGTGGTAGATAATATATATACTAAAGGTGTGTTTTATTATGTCTTCATTTCACAGTGCAGTGTGAGACCATCATTGGCGAAGTTATAACCACGTAAATGTTTGTTAGAAACAAGTGGTCAGTGGTCAGTGGTCACAAAGCTTGCTGAAAACGTAATCAACTTTTCATAGTAGCCAGCAATGATTAAAAAGATAGTGGCTGGAATTAGAGTGTACTAATGTAACCCATGTTATATGCACGTCTTAAATGATAAAGTTTAGGACCTCATATGTTCTTCTTAACAATTTTGTTTCTGAGAATTCATAGTTTCAGTGGATATAGCTAACTAATCTATTTCGATTGACTAGCACCATTTCTGTAACATGCTAAACTCTTGGCAAAGTCCATTTTTATACGAATTTTGACCTGTTTTCCACTTTTGCCTGGGCCTATAACACAAAACTACAAGTACTTGTATTACAAGTGAAATCTAACAAGTTTCCACACAAAATTGAGCAATTTCACTTGAAATACAAGTAAATACTTCTAGTTATGCCCCAGGTTAAATGAATACCCCTGTTTCTTGAATTTTCTGTTATATTTCATTTTCTCATTAAACGGTTCTGTTGTGTTCTGTTTTCTCCCTGAACAAACTTAATTTTAAAGCATCATTTCTTATATGACAGCTGTCAAAGCTGCTTGTCATGAATTTTGTGTTTGTTTTCGTTCTAAAATTTCTATTTTCTTCAAAAATAATAAAATATTAAATTTTTGTTAAAATAAAATAACAATGGGATCCAAAGGCCCAGAAAATAGTGAACAAATATTACTATCAGATAGTGATTGTGAAATTCAAGAAGTCGATATTAAATCGATAACAATACCAGATTCACCAGAATCCACCGTGGCCATAATCAACAATGATGGCCTCAATCAATCTGAACTAATGGATCAAACAAATAATGAGATTTCTGAATTAAACGAAGACCGCCTTATATTTGAGGTTAATTTCAAAAACGAAGGACTTTTTAATCAATATAAGGATCTAGTCGTAGTGGGTTTGAGTGAATTTTTATCGGACAAAGGTTTTCTTCTTGTGGAAGATGATACAAAGATTCAAGTATTTCGTGAATGCATTGAGGAAGAAAAAGAGATTGCAAGTAGTGACACAACTACAAATGAATGTCTTGTCGAATCAAAAACTAAACCAGATGATGATAGTAAACCAAAAACTGAAGCTACACAATCTGTAGACGACGACAATGTGAAAGCAGCTTCTGAGGATGAAGACATGGACATTGCTGGATTATTCATGATTGATACACAACCAGCGGAAAAAGTTGACACTATCCAGATTCCATCCTACAAACGAACAATCAAAGAAATCCTAAATGAACATTCGGCCCAGAAAAAGATGAAAAACGAAGACGAGTGCGAGCGGCCAAAGCAAAAGAAATCCTGTTTCAATTGCGATGGTACCGATCATGATTTGCGAACGTGTCCGAAACCTCGAAACAATACAAAAATCAATAAAGCCAAGAAATCAATGCATTTACGTCGAGATCGATATCATGTTGATATTGAACAGCGTTTTGCACATTTACGACCTGGACAGGTCAGCAAGCAGCTGCGAGAGGCCTTAGGCATTCGCAATGGAGAACTACCATTCTTCTTTTATCGCATGAGGGTACTGGGCTATCCACCGGGTTGGCTAGAGGACGCAAGAGTTGCTCATTCGGGTATTTCTCTTTTCGATTCTGAGGTAATTTTTACATCTTATAAAAATTTTATTCAAAGAATTTATGTAGTCTGAATCAGCATCTTCACTTTAAATAAGAATAATTAGTAGTATTGGTTGATACATTAGCAGCAATCAAAAAATGGTGATCAATAATGATCCGGAAGGGGTATCCCTCGGAGTTCCAAGCTTCCTCTGTGATTGCAATTCAAGAGCTAATTCGATGTCGTTAGCTCTGGTTGTAAGAGCTTTGCGGGAATACCCTCACGTACTTCAGTCTTGTTTTTCTTACTTAATAACTTACTTAGTTCCTTAGACCTTGATGAGTCCACTGTGATCCCCTTAAGGTATTCTATACTTTTTATTTTTGCGTTTCGCGGAATTGATATCTTCTCTGTTGTAAGGGACAAAGCGTATTCGGGCATTTGTTACGTCCAACGAGTCATCAGGTAGTGGATGTCAATCGTTGCCGAATACACAATTTAAATCGTTCCACCGTCTGACCTGGTCCTCTACTGAATGGAGCAGAGTACTATCTACATCTTCGGTTACGCAATTGGTTTCCGATCTTGTGTTCAAACATTGTACCATAACACCAATTACAAGACGAGTTGGGTTGTAAAATCCAATTAACCTTCATCATTGTCGTTGCAATTGTCAACGCCAAGATATTCTACAACATGCCTGATCCCATCGTTTAAATCTCCCATTTCTAATATCATTCTCCGACGCTTTAAAAATGCTTTCCCCGAATAAAGTAGTACTGTGCTACATACTGGAGTTTTTTTTTTACACAAGCCAAACCACCGAACATCTCTTAATCCTAAGATGCGCAACTTGTATAGCATTTTCGAGGAACTAACTTTCATTCTAATTTATTTAAATTTTTATTCGTTTTTATACCAAACAAAGACAATGATAGAAGATTTTATTTAAATTCAAGGGTCAATCCGTTCGAGATCCAGAAGAAGAAGAAGGCGAAGTTGAATCTGATAAAAACAAGTACGATATTAATAAAATAATTGCATTTCCCGGATTTAACATTAATCCTGGTCCAAACTTCTATGACGTAAGTTAAATAAAAAAAAAACATCAACTTCGTTTTGTAACCATTTTATTTTTTTCTTAGGATTTTAAACATCACAATGTTCCGCCTTTAAACCAAGAAGACTGCAAGACAAAATTTATTGAAATGCTTGGGGCTAGTATTGTAAAAGGATATAAGCGTAAAAAGTTAAAAATTCTACCAGATGGCGATACAACTGAAAAGAATACTTTGGAACTTTCTGAAATGGAAATTGAGGATGAGGAGAATGCTACCGTTGCCAATGTTGAGTTCACTCGTCCTCCACCTCCACCTTCTCCGCCAAAGGAGGGTGATTCACCAGCACCACCTCCTCCTCCTCCGCCACCACTAGAATCACCACAAAACTTATCAAAACGTTCACCCTCACCGACACTCGAAGACTTAGAGGAAAAACAAAAAATTCTGCGAGAGCTTCTTCAGTCGAGTACAATTACCATATCGGACAATGACGATTCTTTGATTGACGAAGTGCTTGAACTTGAAGCAGCTGATACAAGTACAATTAGTATAACTTCGACCCCAAATAAGTCTTTAGCTAAAATTAAATTGCCAGATGAGATGTCAGAAAATGCAAATTCCCCTCTAGTAAATAATGGTGAAACAGATTCACAGGAATCTGTTACACCTCAAACCCCACTGACAATGGAATCGGTTTTGGGAACACCTTTGTTGAAATTCTCACCATTCGATAAGCTTCCGTGTGGAGATAAATTCAAAGTCGGCGTCAGTGATGTTATAAATTTTGAAAATCTTCCCGATTCAACTGGCACATATGAAAAAATGAAAGGTGTCATTAAAAAAGTTCGAACGGTAGTTACAAAACTTAATAGTGAAGATTCCTGAAAATTGAATGAACAGAGCATGGCAAGGAATTTTCAAACAAATATTTAGGTTTATTTTTTTTTTAATTTCTTTTATATACAAAATCATCATGTAGCGAAATGAATTATAATAAAAAAAAAAACAATTAAGGAAAAAAACTTAAGATTTATGTTACAATTTTGATAACACTTTTGTTTTGTTTGTTTCTTTTCTTTTTTTGAATAATTTGAAATGTCCAAAGGAGAAAATATATGATAGCACTTGAAGAGTTCGTTAGTTTTATTTTAAAAGGATGTCCAACTCTATTCACAGTGATTTTGTGTGGTGAAAATTAACAAGTGCGAATGGTCTACTGCATAATGACTTGAAAAACAAAAGAATTTGTCCTGAAGTTATTGCAGGATTTGTTTTGTTTTAGAAAATTGAATGAAAGTCTGTTATATAAGGTTGCACTTGCTTTATGCTTTGTGGATGTCGATCAGATTACGAAGAGTAAGGTATCCAATTCTCTCAGAAACCCTAAAAAATTATTTAAACATAATATGACAGGGAATGCGAAAAATGTGGTTACCACAATTTTGTCGGTCCGGTGGATGTCTGTATGACTCTATGAGAAGCCACAACTTACCTTAACCAATGGGTCGAATTACTTCAAAATTGGTACTTAGCGTGTTTTGGAGGCTGTCGAGTGGGATCGATTACCATCTTGCATCAATTATCGCAAAAAATCCTGGTATGACATCATCATTTAGCTCGAAAACGTCCCAAATCACAGATCTGGTGGACAGCCCCCCATGGGTCAACTCTCATCACAGCGGACAAGTCATCATACGTCAGCATTACGGCATTCAGGATTTGGGGTAGGTACGACGTTGGGTGTATGCAAAGTCATCATCTGTATGATCATGATGAGTTTCTAAATAATGATTTGTTCGATGTAATGGGTTTAGTCATGTTGGGTAGGACATGATGAGTTGTCCTTTGATTACTTGTTCCATGATTAGTAGTCGACCCCGAAAACGACTTTGGAAGGCCAAATTTAAAGAAAACTACACTGGCAACCAAACACTTTCAGCCTCAAATGTTGATTTAATTGAACGGATTTGACTAACACAGGTATGCAAGTAAAAATAGTTCAGCTGAAACCATTACAGCGGCCTATTTTAAATGCAGTAGACTATTCTAAGGTGACAAAAAATAGTTAACATAACCGTTAACTTAAAAAAAAAACAGTAAAACTTCTCCAAATCTGCGATAGTATTGTTGCCTTGTCGCTCACCAAAATGTACCTTATAATTGGAGCTATTAGTGGAAGAACCGTATAAGTCCAATTTCTTAATTTTTAAATCAAACAAATATAAAACAGTTTTATAGAAACACTATGAACTTTTTTGAAAAATAATGTATTTGAATTATCATATACATTTTTTTGCAAAAAAATTGTTAGTTTTTCTGTAAAACTCCCTTATATTTGTTTATTTCTCTGAAATAAAATTTGGACTTGTACGGTTCTTGCTTTCACCAGTTCAATTATACCAAAGAGCCGATTTAATTATGTGATATAGGTAAGGCTATTCAAGTGTAACGGACTGTACAATGTATATAGATTCCTATTTTTAGTGCAACAGGGATTTTTTTTTTCAAAGGAAGAAATACCGTTCTGCACAATTCAACTAAATGAAAATCCCCGACAAATCTCTAAAATTGGCAATGCGTCCAAAGCGGAAAGACCATAATTCTCAAACAATTTGTTTGAACAAATGAAAACCCCTATTACGCTTGATCATTGATAAACATTGGGGCTGATGTCATATAAAAAAAATATTATTTTATTGGAATAGACTCTAAGTGAGATTTATCTGAATATTGAAAAATTGGAGCTTATGGGAATCAAAAATTTTCTTGGTTGGATTTAAGGTATCGAATTTTAATATTTATCAATGATAAATTTGATCATTGACAACCGTAAAAAGGGTGTTGCATTTCCAGATAAGTGGAGAGCCACAAGAAAGAACGATCAATGCATTTAAACTTTTGGTTTTCTTTTTTTAAATATTTTTATATGAAATAAACAGTTTATGTAAAATACAATTCAGTACTATTCTAAACAAAAATTCCCGGGGAAATGCCTTTGGGAGAAAGGCTCCCAAACCAATAAACAAAAGAGGAACGAATTACAAGCGAAAGCGGAATGAAATTCCTGATATAATTCGATTGGGAGCCCTTCTCCCGAAAACATTTTCCGGGAATTTTTGTTTAGAATAGGGCTGAAAATAGGCTACTTCAAAATTAGAAAAAAAAAAGAATTCTGGAAAACCATTAAAATGTGACATTGATCGTTTTTTCCCGCGGTTGATTTTGCTTATAACTGTAGATCGCAAGTAAGTATAAGTACAAAATTAATTTGTTGTGGAATAATTTATTTTTTCAATTTTAAATAAATATAGATAAAATTACATTTATGCTCTACAATTTATAGATACTTTCTTTAGTTATTTTGAGTTCATTAAAAAAGATTCATTTTCAAATTTAAATACAAAAAAAAAAAAAAAGTTGACATACAATTATTGCACCAAATTGAGAAAATTAAAATTATAATTTTGGTATACACAAGTTTCTATGTATGCATAAGAAAAAGGTCCAAGTAAGCTCTTTTTTGTTTGATAATTATTACTTTTTGAAAGTTGTGACTTGTGATGTTATTTTTTTTTTTTTTTAAGAAAAAAATCTTTTATGATCTAATTATTTTGTTTGCTACATTTTACCATTTGTCTGTCTTATCTGTGTCAAAAAAAAACTGATATAAACTGTAATTAATATCAGTTTACAGCTGGCGGTGCATCACCACTGGGGGGATCCTATTTTTTTTTTATGAAAGAAAAACGATTTTTGTCAAACTGAGCATTGTTTTCGATATTTTATAAACTTACCCGCCCTCCAGATGGTCGATTACCGGGTTTCTTGGAATTGTAAACCTTGATGATGGAATCTGGCCGAATGAAATATAAAATCACAGCCAAGATCATGAACATTGTCATCATGGTGAAACTGGTTTCCTCACCTCCTGTTGGACTTGGAAGACTACTAGGCACTTGAATTATTAAATAAATAATTTAAATTCAATTTTAAACATATAATTTTTTTTACTAAATACTTACGGTCTATACATTCTGTGTCTGTGCAGTGTGACTGACTTTGGCGAATCTAAGAAAAAAAGTTTGTTTTGTTATTATTTGATTCTTCGTTTAATTTGATTGTATTTTTTACCAAAGACAACAATCGACGAATTGCCATTTCGTGCGTCCAAACGCACTCACAGCTACAGTCATCAGCCATTGTGTACAAGTTGTTTTTTTGTTCTGTTGCGTGTTAAAAATTAGTGGCTGAAATGTAAAACACTTTTAAAGGAAAATTTGAGAGCGCTAAATTTTTATAAAAATAAATTAAAAGATAGGTCTTGGGTAATGGATACATTAAGAAAGCATCAAAAGGGAGCAAACAAATTGGTATCGGCAGAAACCTGTAAAAAGATCGACAAAAGAAACCAACTTCGAGCTCGCATCGCAGCTACTCGAGCAGCAGGGAGAAACGAGCTAGAGTTTAAGTATCATATGAAGATGAGAGAACTTTATCGTAGCGGGAAACGTGACAAGCGTTACTACATCAACGCATTAGCTGAAGAAGCGGAAGAGACCGCAAATCGGTGTGACAGCAGAACTGTTTATAGAATCACTAAGGAGCTTACTGGTGTATAAAGCTCAAAACAACACCTGGTGAAAGATGTTGATGGTTCCCAGCTCCATTTGGATGAGGACCAGCTCAGAATGTGGAAAGAACACAAATGCCCGAATTTCCACTACACCTCCCAATAGAGAAGAGATCATTGCTGCAATTAAAACACTGAAGAACCACAAGGCGGTAGGACTGGACGGTATTCCTGCAGAGCTCTTACAAGCAGCACCAACGACATCAAATTATGATGGATACAAATGTAACGTTATACTTTTCACTGCAACAAGATCATAGACTAAAAGTTCTAAGTCTAATTAAAAGCTCAAAGAGTTTAAACAAATTAGTTTGTCCCTATAAGCGTTATCACTTATTTAAAAGCTAAAAATGTAGATGTATACGAGCATATTAAAAAAAAAAACGTATTTAATCAGCTGTATTATTTGTCGACATAAATGTGCTTCTAACTAAAAGGCGATAATAATCTGTATGTTTAAAAGTTTTCCTATGGAAACTAAGCCCTGTGTCGATTTCAATTAAATGTTGTTTTAATTTCATGTAGAAAACTCGAATAGAGTACGTACAGGTTTTCTTTACGTTTATGCAACACCAAACTTATATAAAAAAAGACTATACATTCGCAATCAATTCAACAACTCAACTGAAGCTATTAAAAAGATGACGACACAACTCAGTCATTCTGTAACACACCGGTTTCTATAATAAATTGCGACTAAATTTTTGTTTAAATTCTTTAGCTTCAAGTGTTGTACCTATTTCAAATGTTAAAGTGAAAAAAGGAATCGATTCATTTTTGCCAATTTTAAGTAAAACAAACAAAAGAAAAAAACACAATCTATTGTTTTGCTTTTAGGTCAAACACAAGATACGCAATCAGCTTGAGACGCACGATAAATTGAGAAGAGAAACAAAAACAAAAATCAAGTTAGGAGCAGATACAAAGCATAGAGTAGCTCCATCTCAGAACTAAATCCACTTACGTGTCTTAGATTAAAATGATGTCTACCTAATTAATGGGTGAAGAATTTAAAAATTTTAAAATTCGATCGCGAAAAATTTTAAAGCAAAAAACACAAAAATAAACAGAAAATAAGTTCCAACAGGCGACACCGATAACTACAAACTAACGCCCACAATAATAAGTTGAAGCTGTAAAGGTTCCGCTGCTGTTTCAAGAGTTCCAATAAAAGTAAAGTAAAAGCTACAAAATGTAGGTACACACAACTATACAAGTCGGGGCCGTGATCGTGAGTGCTTTTCAGTTAAATAAACATTTCCCATCTCCCCACAGCCTCTTAAAAACTCTACAAACTCAGAAAATAATAATAAAAAAAAGAATATCAAGCTTGAAGAAAATAAATAAATAATTTTAGCTGATAAGCAGTTAATTTTGTGTGACAAAAATATGCCCTAGAAAGCGTATCAAGTTGCAAAAAAAAAAAGAAAAATACACAATTCTTCAGATATAAAAAATTGCGAATCTGAGACTTCCGAGAGCCATTGTAGGTATTTTTGTGAAAAAAAGTGATGACGAAGAACTTAAAGATAAATAAGGTGTTCCCCAAAAGATATTTGTATCAACAAAAAACAGCTGAATGGTCAAAATATAAATACAAATAAAGAAAATATCAGCAGGGGGATCTCAAACCTTAACTCAGTATTTGCCTGAGTCTAGCAATAAGTTTACAATGAGAAGGGAGGGTTAATGATCCAACTGCATGAGAAATCAGCAATGTTGAT
Organism: Meliscaeva auricollis; assembly: GCA_948107695.1. Lineage (NCBI taxonomy): Eukaryota > Metazoa > Arthropoda > Insecta > Diptera > Syrphidae > Meliscaeva > Meliscaeva auricollis. The sequence goes on from OX403618.1 coordinate 80,374,005, forward strand.
GTGGCACTGAAATGGTGTATACTTTTTGTGGTGTGGTGTTATAAAAATATTAAGTTTTTTTTTTTACAGATTCAAAAAGGTGTTCCCTCAAGGCAAAATCGATTTTGGAAAAGGTTCTTGCAATTGAATTTTTTGAAGTTTTTGTTTTTATTTCTTATTTACCTGTTCTTTTCTTGCAGATTATTTTGTATGGTATTTAATATAATGATTGAATTTTTAATCTGCAATTTTTAAAGTTGATTTCAACCAAGCTGCATCATTCGACACAAATGCTAGATTCCTCTTTTAGAATGAAGACCAACAACAAAAAAACTAGATTTTAATTGAAAACTTTTGTAATTTTCACTTCTTCTCTAGCTGCTACACAAACGCCATACAAACAAACAAACAAACAAAAAAAAAAAACTATAAAAATGAAGAAATGTCAGAGTCAAAGGAAATCTGTAAATAAAGCGATGTGCGATGGGATATATGGAATAAATAGGTTTTCATGAATGCATTCAGAGAATAAAGAGTAGTTTTATTTCGTTTTCCATTTGACCTTTTAATTCATCTATTTTTAATTTTATGATTTTTTTTTCTCAAATTGACACAAAAAGGCACAATTCTTAAGGCTTAACTACAACGGCAACTTTTTGTATAAAGTGCAAAGGTGAAAGCTTTCGAACTCATTTTGCCACAAGATTTCTCAACAAGATTACGAAATCTCATTAAACCGTTCACAACCGAACATAAACAAGATTTTAGTTGACATTTCTTTTTGTCTCGCTGCTAAACCATGTTATAACTGTTATACAAAAGAGAACAAGGTGTTATAAATGTGTCTCCGCTAATAAAATTAAGTAGATTTTGTACGAGATATCGGCGTAATCTAGACGTAATCTACAAGAACGTGAACATTTTCCAATCAAAAGTGTCACTCAATTGTGAATTTCGCATTGAATAGTGAAAATTAAGTGCTCAATCCTGGACACTTATTTCATATCAATTTTATTTCAATTAAAAACAGCATAGCATCATTCACAAATATCAAAACTTTTTCATAGATTGATCAATTTATCAATATAGTGAAAATATGGGTACAAAAAAATTGAAAAAAAACGTAGTAGATTTGAAGAAAAAAATAGTAGATTGTAAAAAATCGGAGTTGATGGCAAATTAACTGTTTTTATATAAATATATAAAAATTAACTTCATTTTTGTAAATACGTAATCATATATTTCAAAACATTGTTAAAGAAACCATTTTTAAATTAATTTAACCAAAAAAGGAGGTTGTATTGAGAGCTTATTTATTTTATTCTATTCATTTTTATAGAATTCTAGGGTGAAATACAGTATGCAGAGTGAAATACTAAGAAAATAAGTAGATTTGGCATTTTGTTTTATAAAATTGAAGTAGGTTTAAATTGAGATACAAAAAACTCGCGTAGGCTCACAAAATCAAAATTAAGATAATTTCTTTTTTGCGAAATTTCCGGGCTGGGGATATGGACGTTCAAATTTAGCCTATTCTTTGACGAAAGTCTGTTAAGCTCGAAAATTTTGAAATCAAATAAATGTCTTGTTTTTATCGCGTTGATTTTTATTTCAATGCGGTCTGAGGATAAATAACCAAAAAAATTTATTAATTTGAAGACGTTTTTTTTCTTAATTTTAGAATTAACGCTTTTTTTGAGATTTCTGTGATTGTTTTAGGATTATGCGTTTTATTTTAAGACATCACTTAAAAAAGAGAAAGTGCTACAATAAGTTCAGTCATTCCTGATTTTATCTTGCGATTTTTTCTGAATGTACCTTACTCTGTTTATGTCGCTTTGGAAAGCTACTTCCTGTTCGTTCTTCTAATCACTTCTGAATGTTCAAGAGTTCTCTATCTTAAGGCTGTAAGTGGAAGTATATAAGTTAGCATTTCCTTGGAGGTCGTAGTCGTAGACTACTCATGAAACACGAATGAGGTCATGAGTAGATGAAAGTCATAATCTAATACCTACTACTATCTACACATCCTCTTCTCTGCGAGTTGATACGAATTGCTCTGATTGATTTTCTTTGTAATGTCAATTGCGCTAAAGGAACCTTTAAAGGAACATGACTATAAAACACACGGAATTGCGGGCTAACCTATAAATTTACACGTTGAGTATCATCGTAACTTAAAATCGTATATCGTGTTTGACTCGTATTTCATAGGTTCCATCAAAATCTCGAGTTTCATATTTTTACGAAACCAAAATGTTTCCATATACATAAGGCCTGGTTTCACTCGTATTCAGATTCGACCGAATAATGGCAAAGCCATTAAAAAAGGCTAGCTATGTAAAATAAAATACTTATAAAAAATATAAAAACAAAATTCCAAAACGATTTTAAAAAGGGCTCCCTTGCTGCTAACAACAAAGAAACAGATATTTTTTAAGCTGCCTACCTTCCATCAAAAAAGTTTACGATTAATCTGGTTAAAAACATAAAAATCCGCAGGATGCAAAGATATCGATATTATCCTCCAATAAACAAATAACGCATCAATATGTTAATTTTTTTTTATCTATATGTACTAGGTACAGTCATATACAATAAATTATTACACAGCGTTTCGAATAAAAACACAAAAACAAACTCTATAAAAACAAATTGGTGCTTAAAAAAGTATAATTAATAGTAATTACCTCAAAGTAATTGTCAACAAAACCAAATTATATATCAGCTCTTTTTTCTTTTTTTTTTCTTTTTTTATTTAAAGCACTTTTTTAAAAGTTTTAAAAGATATTTACGAACAACATGCCCGTTTGACGATCGCCCTTGCAATAATATGCAAACAATAGATGGGTATTCGAGTAGATATCTGAACTTAATTTTTTGTTTATAAGAACACAATTCTAACCAATCACCAGAACAAACGTGGTAAGTAAAATGAGACGTGGAAATTTAAAATTTTGTATACATACAAACTTTATAAGGTTTTGTGTTTACTTAATTGTTTTCATTTTTTTTTCTCTACGTTATCAACAACTGTTTGTATTGCAAATTTTGTTTTTTGTTTGTTTGTTTGTTTGTTAAAAAAAAAACAATAATAAAACCAAAAATGATCACACAGGGTGGTTGAATGGACATTAAATTGAAATGTCGTTTTAATTTAAAAACATTTATCATGAACGAAAATCCCTATCTTCAGATAACTGATGACGATGGCAGCACGTACCTTAAATTATTACTTTATGAGGTTGCCTGCATTTTTCTTTTTTTGTTTTCATTGGTTTTTATCTGGCTTCCACCCAGAAGATTCTTGTTTTACTGCACATATAGCTGAATTGTTTGTTTTTGGCTGCATGTCATTTTCACACCAAACGATTGCAATAATTAAATTTTTACTTGCTCTATAGGGCAAGTACATATTGGTTTCGTGTCAAAACATATTAACATTTACCTTTTGTAGACAAATTAACCTCAAACTCCTTAAAAACCAAACAAAGACCCTTTATTTTTCTACCTTCAGTTGATAAAGATTAAGGTTATTGAATTTTGGAAGAAAAAAATGTAGGTACCTTATAACGTAAAATTATGAAAAAAAATCCACTACAAATTTTGGTCACATTTTTTTTCCTAATTCTGAGTTTTAAAATCATTATTTTTAAACTATTCATTGGATTAACTTAACCAAAAATTAAAATTAAAGGAAATTTCTTCTTTATCTGGATGCCACCTTTCAGAAATACAAAGTTAAAAGATAAAAAACTCCAAACTTGTTTTCACATCACTATAACTGGAATCGATCCAATCCTAATCATATCACAAATAAATTGCACGACTGGATCGCATGAACTTGCTCTATGATAGATAAAGTTATTATATATGCTAAGCCTTTTTAATTAAAAATTTGTAAATGCAGATTTAGAAAAAAAAAATTAAAAAAAGCAAAAAAATTGATTTTCAAATGACTAAGAAAGCTTTTTAAATAAATTTAACCTCAAAGCAAAGTATGCAATTTAGTTTCTTCTATAATGATACATTTTTAGAAATTTTTATTTTGAAAATCGTTAGAGCCGTTTTCTTAAAAAAAAAATATTTTTTCTATATAAAATTTTGCAAGGACTATAAAACAAAAATTGGCACGCCATTTTTAAGATACTATTTATCATATTTATCATACTATTTATGCACATCTAAAACCAAAATTTCAGAAAAATACAGTAACCCGTTTTCAAGAAATAAAATTTTCAAAAAAAAAAAAAAATTGATATTTTAAGGAGGAGCTTTCGTATAAAAGATTCAACGCAATTGGTTCAGTTGTTTAAGCGAAAGTCAAGAATGATAAACCTTCTGTTAGTAGAATTTATACAAACATTTCTTTAATTATGACCCTACGAAAAAAAGGAGACGCAAAAATGTTAATCAAAATCGGTTAACACAGACAGACAGATAGAACTGCGATACCACACTTTTTTCGCATACTCTATCATCGTTATGACACGTCTGTATTTTTTCTTCGATTTCGATTTTTTCAAGAATCTTAAACTTGCCCTATAGCACCTACATAATATCGCAAGTAAAAATATATATAAAGTGACCTTGTATTTAATTCTGCTTTCTATCAATAACTTTGTTTTATGTTTTGAGTGAGCTTTAAAGAACATTCATAGATAAATCCCTATTCTTGATAAATCAAACTTAAATAATTTTTAGCTTACCTAATTTTTTGTATACAATTTGAAAAAAAGAAGAAAATGCTTTCTTCACAATTTAATAAAAAAAATAGCGTTAAAATATTTTCAAATACCAAATCATCCAAATCAGCTTTGTTCGGATAAATTGCGAAATAATATTTGCTTTAGTTACTCCATTTTATTAAAAAAAACATAAAAATTTTCATCAAAAGAATATGATTGAAGTCAAATGCTAAGAGTTTTATTAACTGCATTCCTATGAAAATAAACATCTGTTTAATTCAAAACAGTTTTTGTCCATTTTTTGCTTATTTAAAAATTTATTAAATGTTTCAACATTCAACTAGACCTCTTTTACAATAGTTCCTTGCAAGAACTCGGTCAAAGCAGACACATACGAAGATAAAAACATCCATCAATGATAACTGTGCACATACAATTCAAATTCTTCCTGCTAACAACTGCTTAAAATGATATCCCGGAAATGGAAACCATTTCCTTTTGAATAAACCTCATTCATTCAACTCGACTCGCCATTGTTTTTTGTTCTCCAGTGCTATTTGTTGCTCTCTCACCAATACTCTTACATAAAAGAAGCCATCCCATGAATTACCATTACGACGACGATACGAATACAAGATGCATTTTATTTCAATTTTGAAACTTCAATCTCGCTGAGCCGCATGCGTTAACAGTAAAGTGACAGAGTAGTGAATTATTCTTTGCGCGCTTACTGCGAATAGCCGTTGGATTGTTGCATTCTGTTAAATGATATAGAAAATTTGGCTTTATCTTTTGGTTGTGATTTGAAATTAGATTGCCATCGTAAAGGGTATAAAAAGGACGTTGCTCTTAAAATTCTTTCATTAGTTTTACTACCCTTGGTTCGATAAGATCTTTTGGACTTTGAATAGGACTAAATAAATATTTTTTTTTTGCACCAAAAGGAGTAGAGAACATTGTAGATTGGTTGAAATGTCTGTTGCTTAGAATAAAGTTGTTAATTTAAAGTTTATTGATTAAAAAATAAATGAAAATATTATGAAAAGTGATTAACGTATAAAGGATTAATTTAAGTGTGTGGTGAGTGGCAATTAAAAAGTGTGGATTTATAAAAGTGGTCGTATGCTGGAAGATAATAGAAAACTATGTTTTTTATGTAGTCCTTAATTAGGACTGGTATAATAATAATACAGGTAGGATATTTAAACAAAAACAAAATAATAAGAAAAAGATGCACATATCTTAGCTTCAATAGATCTTGCAAATTCGGAACACTCCATTGTGATGCAAGACTTATTGTACTCATATTAGCTAAATAAAATAATCTTCAGTAAAACTTATAATTATATAAATGTTAACAGGAGTAATATCTCAGTTTTTTTCAAAAAAATAAAACGCCCATGAAAAAATTCTTGTGTATGTATAACATTTTTGAAAAAAAACCTTCATTACCATAAATACTCTGAAAAAATTAAGAATCCAAAAGATACAGATCTGAAATTAAACACATCTTATAAAATGAAACGATGAAATCAATTAATATCCCCCAAATTTATAATTTTTGTTTCAATTATAGAAAATTCCTTTTTTTAATGTTTCAGCAATAAACATTTTATTAACATCCAACATCTAATATCTCTGATCCGATGAAATAATTTTTTTAAACATTTTATTTCAAACATAAATTAACATTTTATTAAAAAAAAACATGTTTAAAAAAAAGAAAAGAAACAAAATATTCATTTCATAATTCTGCAAACATGTCAATTTTTTTCTCATATGTATATTTTGATTTTCTGGCTTCAAACTTTTATTTCTCAAATTGAAAATGTAAAAAATTGTTTTAATTTATCGCACTGTTACTTCAAAAACTTTAAGGAAATCAGCGATTTTAAAAAATAATCCATACTCCTTCTCTTTTGAAATTGCGAACTTAAAAATATTTTGCGTTGGACTTCTTTAAAAAGCTTAACTAGAATCCTCCATCCATCCATTTGTATTTAGAAACTGCAGTGGTATCAAAATTGCAAAAAATAAAATCCTAAATGACTAATTTTCAAAAACTCGAATAATGAGATTTTGGTCTTCGAGGTTCTGTTACTTGGAGTGCAATGGCTATATGGCCATGAGAACCATATTGGCCCAACTGATTTATTTGGTAACTTTTTTTTTCTCTGAATATCAAAAATATAATTAACCCCTATGTGAATTTTACGTGTTTTGTTGTAGCTTTTACTTAAAGTTTGGAGACGAATAAGAAACCAATTTGTCCACTGATTTATTTTTAAACGGAACACTTTTTAATTTTTTTTTTTAATTTGGGTCGGTGATTTTTTTTTAAATTTAGTTTTTAGATGTTGATAAATAATATCTTGAAAATGGCCCGAATAACTCAAAAATCTTATATGGGAGGTACTCTAGATAATATATTCAAAAATAAAATCAACTTTCGAAAATTATGTAAAACCATCTATACCAATTAAAAATAAAAAAAAAAAAAAAAAATAGAAGACATTTCCTTCACACGTTTGGGCATCGAAAAAGTGTACAGATGGACCCACGGACGCACAGAACGACGGACGTCATGACGAAAACCACTTGATTAAAACCTCAATTTTTTTTGACACGAAACCTATACTTGCTAATGGGCAAGTATTGGTTTCGAGCAAGTAAAAATAGTTTATCATTCAAAGGCTCCATAAAAATACTTAATGAATGCGCCTTAGAGTCTAAGGCATCCATTAATGAATGCGCCTTAGAGTCTAAGGGATCCATTAAGTATTTGTATGGAGACTTTAAATGATGAATTGATTTGGAATTCATTAAAGTTAATAGCCAACTCAATTTTTTTTTTAATGTGGCTTAGCCCGTTGCGGCGCTGAGCGCCTCATATGTCAGCCGAAGGTATATGTCGCCCCAAACTGTTTCTAAGAAAATAGTTGCAAAATTACACAGGGTAACAGATTTTCTAGTCTTATGTCCGATTGCATGGACATTTAAAAGCCTTTTAAATTTGTAAATGACGTTTTTTGTATGGAACAAACGTCATTTTAAGATTTAAAAGCCTGTAAAATTTTTAAAAGGGCTTGGTGCAATCGGCGATTAGTGTATTTACATAAAATAGATCCGACAGCATCTCAACCTAGTGCATACTTAGTACATAAAAATAATTTTTTCTTTCAAACAAATCAAAGTGCAAAATAATAATGCAACCGACTACAAATTTAAGACTTTTAATATTTTCTCATGGATACCAGTGTCAGAACTAAACCAAATTGAAATGGCACCCAATGCGGATCACCAGCTTTCAAATAAAAAAAACCATCATCAAAATTTAAGCAGTCAAAAGTTCATAAAAAAAAGAAAATACACTTGAATCAATTCGCCCTCCTTTTATTACGAAAATATGAGTTGATTAAAAATTTCAATTTACAAAAATATTTAAGTGTACTATAAATTTAATTGATCACAAAAAATAGCAAAAGAATAAGCTTCAACTTTATATATTAGAAAATAAAGCATTCATGTCTGGCTCTGTGATGTTAACACCTTACATGATAAAAATTATATGCTAACCTTTAAGATTTTTCAATAAAAAAAAATGTTACGTATACGCCATAGTGACCCATTTTTGCATAGTAAGATGTAGTTTAAATTCTGCTTAAATACTAAATCAATTGTTTTCCTCTTTGAAAGCATTTGATCATTGTAACTATTTACAGTTATTAAAAAAAAAAACAGTCTTGTTCTAGGTTTAAAAACTTGACTGTGTTAAAAACGCAAGGTGAATCAAAACCCATGTAAAATAAATGATACATTCATGAAAATCCGTAAGTGGGAAACATTTGAGTCAAAAACAAAGAATCTTTGAAAGCCTTACAAATATTTTAGGTAGAAGGATGGTATTTTGAGTGAGGATATGTATGAGTGAAATAAGAAGGTATACCTACCACAGCATCTGACTTAAAAATGATACATTTATAAAACTTTTATATTTTACATAACATAAAAGCAAAGAGTCTGCGTAGAGCATACAAATTTTTTTTGAATGAAAGGGTGTTTTTTATTTAGGAAAACCAGAATATTGGATTAGTTCCAAAAAAAATGTTCCATTTTTGCCGGAAGCGGGTCATAATGCTGCTTCTCAAAATTCTGTATTACAAAATTCTATGTGGTCAAAATACTGTAAAACCATTATTCTTTATGTCATTATACTGTAAATACAAAAATTCTGTATGTCAAAATACTGTATGAGCAAAACACTGTCTTGCAAAATTCAGTTTTTACTAGTTTTGATTAAAATTGTGTTGGTTTTATTGACTATGAAGGTGCAATTTTATAGGAATATAATAGTCTAAGAGCCGGGAGCATATTTCTTGCATGGGAGGTAACCGATCCATATGAATGTGGACTCCCTGATAACGAAAATACCCATGGCAGACATTTTAAGTGTGGCGAAACCCCCGGCAGACGCCATTACAATAAAAAAAAAAAAAAATGTTTGAGTGGACTCTTCTCTCCCTAGATTCTCATTACAATTGAAAACATCATACCAAAATTTATTAGAGAACCGTTACCATTGAGTTTATATCGTAAATTATCCTGATATTCAATTTCTGTATATTTTCAAAATTACAAAATTGTGTTTTCTTTAGTTTTCAAATGAGTGTATCTACTTTTTCCTTGCCCTATTGCATGAAGAACAATGAAATAAAAACTTTAAACGTGATTTCCGAATATTTTGAAAAAAAAAAAAAAAAAACAACCATGACATAAGTCTTGCAGCGGAAGTCCGAGATCCAGTCGTGCATTTTATTTATTTTTTTGTTTTAAGTTTTTCTGATTTCATTTGTATGTCTATTTTGATTTACATGTTGAAAACTTGTTCATTGTAAAATTATACCTTCCCACACTTTTTGTTTTTATTATAATTTTCCAAGAATTTTCTTATGAAGTCATTCATTTTTCAAACTGTTGGACAAACAATTATATAAAGTTTAGCTAATTAGATGTACTGCTGGCATAGCCCTAGTAAAATCGTGGTCGAACACTAACACTTGACTGCACTATACCTTCTGCGGTGCGTTGATAAACGTGTCAGTTGTAGCGGGGCGTTTTTATTACACGAGACACAATTCACGACCTTCACGGGCCATTTGTTTCGGTCGGCTTCCACAATGGTCTCAGTTCACTAAACGCTACCCTATCGGTTGGTCGGCTAATAAAACTAACTATACATGCGTGCCGGGTCTACTCATTTACTTCAACTAAGTCGTGGTTTGGATTTGCTATTTCCTCGTATATTAAAAAAAAAGTTATTAAAACTCATAAAGTGCATTTGTGGTTTTAGTTTTGTAAACAAAACAAAAGAGCAGCAGTGCGTCAGTTAATATTGCAATTTTCTAGAGTAAAACAAGCAAAAGCAAAGTGTATAGGTTCTTTTATTCATAATTAATTTTGAAAATCATTTCGAATCAATTAATCAAAGTGCGTTTACCAATTTAGTTGATTACGGAAATGTTGTAAAAATCCATGCCCAAGAAATTGCAGTTTAAGTTCTCTCCGAATTCAGGTAAATACACTCGCCATGCAATATATTTTCTAATAAGCAACAGAAATAATTTGGACACTATTCTTGTTTGATTCATGATGTAATAGTCCATATATGCTGCCTACAGATTGAACCAAATGTCATAAATTAATTAATTAATTGTCTCTGAGAGAATTGTTTAAAAATTTAAATTGCTACATTGTCGTGCAAAAGATAGTGCTTTGCAATAAAACAACAAAAAATATTCACTTTGAAGAAAGCGAAAGTAGAGAAGACCTTAAAAGAACATAAAAAATTATTATTTTTGAAGTAGATTGCGTTTTAAATATAATTGAATTTAAATGCAGTACGAAATTTTGATTGAAACCCTGCTGGTTTTTGGTTTCATTAGAGTTTTTATTTTTCAATTACTCTGACGAATGTATTTGCAAGTATTTTTAAAAATATTGAATGCAGTCTTTTACTGTTTTACATTTTTAAAAACCATTTAACTGTCTGTAAACAATTAAATGATGTGCCTTTAGTAGTAAAGCTTCGTGAGAAGATCAAATTCAATTGTTTTTTGTTCTTGGAATTGGTAGGTTAATTTGTGCAGTTTTTCCTTTGGATTCCCTTAATTTTTCAAGTTTGAGAAAAAATTAAGCTAATTTTTCATTGCATTTGAACAACTTTATTACTTGAAACAATTCGCATGGAGGCATTATTACTGACTTTTGACGAACGAAGGTATTGAATATCTAGGACATTGAAACACCCAGCTAGGCCAGAGACTGCTCGTTCACGACCAACTTCGGTCCTCGTGGTTATTTCACCAAGACTGGTGAAGTTCGTTCTGCATACAGACGTGTCCTAGGTGGTGCTGACAAGAAGGGAGATGTCGGGGCTGGAGCCGGAGATGTTGAATTTCATGGTGGATTCGGTCGTACTTTAAATCATGCAGACTCCTGATCATATTTTTCGTTAGAAACCACTGACTTCGGTATAGTAGTTGTTGAAATGTTCGACTGCTTGAATTGAGTTTTTTTTTTTTGGTAAAAGCAACCCAATAAATTCCGGTACTAAATTACTGAATAATCGGTAGTTTCAACCGATTATTTTCTTGTTAAGTTAATTGACACAGTTCAGAAATAATTTAGGCAAATATTTCTTCTTTGTTTGATGTTTTTTTTGCCATTAGTACAAAGAGGGAATTCACTCGACCATCTCTTAAAAAAGTGTCTTCTGAAAATGGTCCAAAAGTCCCTTTCATACAAAAACTTTTCTTGTAATTTGTCTCGTTTTTTTTTCGCTTTGCAGAGCAAAGATTAACTCCTCTTTGAGCGGTTAATCTTGCTCATGAGTTGACTTGGTTTTTACAAAGTTGAGAGAGTTTAGTTTTTGTGTTATTCCCGTCGATTTAGTTTCTATTTGTGTACATTGTTACTTCCAATTAGCTATACATAATAGTATTGCATTTCAAAATACATATACATTACAAAAATCATTAATCACAACAAAAATACTGCATTTTTTACTTCCTCTAAAGGGTAAGTAATGGTTTCGTGTCAAAAAAAATTCGAGGTTTAAATTAAAACTAAAATTACGATGATGGTTTCGGTTTCAAATTATTTGATTTTTCTCGAAAACGGCTTAAACGATTTCGATTAAACTTGGTGTACATTATGTAATGAGTGATTGTAACAATCTTGCGTTTTTAGTTTTTTTTTAGTCTAAACAAAAATCGATTAACGGATGAACTCGTTTTTCGAGAAATTTTCCAAAATTTTTAGCTATTTACTTATATGTTTATCATTACTGGCTCAACTGATTTCTTTAAAAACTTGTCACTAGGTTCGTCTTATCATTTCAAAAAGTATTGTGAATTTAGCTTACAAAAAAAATTTAACAAAAAATTATTTTCCTTGATATTTTTCTTCAATAATAATATTTCCACCAAAAACCGAATTTTTCAACACCTCACAAATGTATTATTACTTTGATCTAAAGTGACAAGAGCAAGTTCTTGCGATCCAGTTGTGCATTTTATTTTTTTTAATCGGTTGAAGTTAAGTGAATTATTTTTCATTCAAATTCACACATTTTTCAAATTCCAAAAGAGATGTATGGTGATAATTACAGTGGATAATCGTTGTATTAGTAATTAATATCATGTTTAGTTCTTGCATTTTAATAGCCTATTAAGGCATTTATCAAGCTGTTATAGTTGTAAAGCTGCCAATGTACGAATTAAGTTTTCTTGAAAACAAATCAATTAACTAATAAAATTACCACTCAATCAAATTTACATAAAGAAACTATTTTAAGTACATTTTTCATATCTTAATATTTTGAATTCATTTCAATTAGATGCCTGCATTTTTTTATAATTATTTTAAAACACTTGTTTATTATCTATTAGAAATAATATATTAAAATAATATTTATTATTTCAACCTCCCACAATTGTACTGACAATAACATTTATTTTTAGTATTTTTTTTTTCAAGTACAATAGATGTCGTTTCAGCGTTTAAACTGTTCAACTCTTTTTTTAAAATGATTTTTTTTTTATTTTGATAAATCAAGCATGTTAGTGACTTTAACAAGTTATCAAGAGGATTTATTGTGGAGGAAATGTAACTTGGTGTGAGGTTACAGACTGGATAAACTTTTCACCTATTAAATTGCTTAATGAGGGATACGATAGGTTAAAACTTATATCTAGGTTTTATATTATTCTACATGCAGCAACTTTTAGTGGGCGTATTACTTTTAATTTAATTTCCTTTACTGGCTTTGAGACCGCAAGCCCGATTCCTTTGGAGGAACTGGTTCATCAGGGGTATATCTTTTTTTTGCCGCCATCAGTCTTACAAAACGTATACTATAGAGAAGCTAGAGCACCTTTTGGTTTATTTAAAGGATATAAGGGAAAACAAATAAATGTATCTTCTCATAAAAAAAATTAAAAACAAAAATCGTTCAGAATATAAGTATTCATTTTGCTCACAATTATGATCATGCCCTTTGAATCTATATTTAAAAAAACATTGATTTTGGTGTGTTTATCTAATTCTTCTTCTACTCTTAAAAAGAATGTACCAGACATGACCCTTTCACTAAATAGCGTCCTGGTCAGTTAAGACACAGTAAAATAATATCCGGAAACTGATAAACCAATTTTGTTTATCCAATCTGCATCGATTAAAGTCACAACACCAAATGTGTACAAAGAGTTTCAGGTCAATTATCTAAACTTTATTTTAAGGACCTTTATTGAAGGCAAGGATTTTTTCAAATTTATTGAAAAAAAAAAATCAATAAGACTGTTACCTGCTAACAATTATTTTTCTTTAATAAATTTATATAAAAGAATAATATTTTGTCGTAGTTGTTCATACTTTTACTTTTAATTTTCTTGTAGTACCTGGCGTTCTGGAACTTTGACATATGCTGGAAGTTGGATGGACAGCACCGGTGAGGAGCTAATTGGAGCTGATGGCTTTGAAGTCGAAGCTGACAATGATGGCACATTCGGGTGTTGGCCTAAAGGTACGTTTTTGTAGTGACTAATCCTCTAAAGATAGCTCTTTCTATTCACAAAAATGTTTAAAAATGACTCATCAACTGATACAACAAATCATGTGTATATCTTTGGGCTAGGTCTGTCACTAAATGAAACCAAAAATCTTTTCTACGCTACTTCGCATACTCGTAGAACGGTTTATTTTCAATTCTGGGTTTCTTCTTGACGCCTATAAGCCGATTTGAACTATTATTTTTTAACCTTTAAGTTTTTTCACTATGTTTCTGAATTTGTTTGTGTGTTTTAAAAATAAAATTGAATTCCCAAAAAATTTTTTTTTGTTTTTGAAAATTCAATTTTTCAAAAACTAGTTAAAATTTTTTTTTTAATTTTCGTCTTACCTGTAAATTGAAATCATTAAATCATTTTTTTTTTGAAAAATAAAAATTATTTTTTTTTAAAACGACTCCAGAGATTTTCAAATTTTTTTTTCTAAAATTTTACAAATGTTTTGAAAATTTGTAAATTCTATAGAAAAAATATTTTTTCGTAGTTAAATGTTCGATCAACATTTTCATTACAACAAATTGTATTTTTTTTTTGGAGCCAAAAAGTAACAATACAAGACCTATGTCGTGTCGGTGTATCATGTTGTAAATAATATGCTGTCTGCTGTGCATTATCCAATTGATTGAATTCCTAAATAATCGGATTTCGTTATTATTATTGTAATTTTGCTGGTTTCAGTTTTAAGATTTAATATTGAGAAATATTCTTATATAGCTATAACAGCGGTTTTAATAATATTTTTTTTTCTTCTTTCTTTCTTTCTTCTGTTTTTATTTTGTTCTTTCAGACTTAGAGTGCTGTGTCGCTAAAGAAAACGACGTCGCCTTGGCGATGTCACCAATAGGACAAATTGCAAAGACTCCGACTCCTAGAGACGTACCCGGTGATCCAGAACAACGTGAAACATGGGGAGGAAAAGTCGATTTTTTATTATCGGTTATTGGATTCGCTGTCGATTTAGCAAACGTTTGGAGATTTCCTTATTTGTGTTACAAAAATGGCGGTGGTAAGTTTTAATTAAATAAGTCAACAAAAAGCTGTGTAATTTTTAATTTTGGTGAAGCAATGGGAACAAGTCAAATTAAGAGAATTTGTATACCTGCTATATAAGGTCTAGTAGACCTTCATAAGAGTTGAACAGTTTTCCAGAAAATTATGCACTTTTGGTATTTTTGAGAATTTATCTAAAACTATATTATTGAAAGCAAAATACCCTTACAGAAGATTTTTTACTTTTCATAAGTAGTCTAGATAAATAAGGATTCAACTGCGGAATGGATGCTAATGGACAATTTTTTTGTTGAAAGGCTTTATTTTATGTCCACAAGAAATCACATGTCCGCGAGTCACGTATTGTAAGGTCAAACCAGAAGTTGAAGGTTTATAAAATTAAAGAAAATCTGTTACTATTGTTATTATTGTACTATTCGTACTAGAATGTCAGCTTATTAGACTTGACCATTCTTTATTCCGTCAATTTCATTGAATGTTTGAACAACAACAACAACTTAAAGGCGCTACCACTCTTGTTTTGGCTGGAAAAACAAGAGTGGTAGCGCCTTTAAGTTGTTGTTGTTGTTCAAACATTCAACGAAAATCTGTTACTGTAAGAGTAGTATTCAAAAAACCGTTATTTTCGACATTGGGCACATTTTAATATGGGGATATCTTCTAAACGATTGCTCGTAGAAATAAAATGACATAACATATTTTAAGGAAATCACAAAACCAACAAGTCTTCTATACACTTATTTTGATAGCTTCTCCGGTTTGAAAGTTAAATACAAAAAATACTTTTAGGGCCTTTTAAAATTTTATTTCTATCAATGTTTAGCATTTAAACTGTACCAATTTGTTTGCACTACATGTCCGCTAAATCTTTAAGAAAATAAACGTTATGGAATCCTGAATTAACTTTCTATTTAAAATCGAATTAAAATTTTAAAAACTTCATTACTTCCTTTTCGAGAAATCGTAATTTTAAAATTATTTCGCATGAAATAGGAGCTTAGTTGCGCGAGCTTATTAAAAATGGCGGGAAACATAACGGGTACCTGTATGAAAACCTAGCAGATGATAAGTTACCCATTAAATATAAAAGCTGCCATGTTTAGAATCAGTGAAATATATTTTATATGACGTAAATGGAGTGTTTTCATGGGAATTTAATCCCCTTCATCTCCAAAACTAGAGCTCATACAAAAAAATTGAGAACATTAGTAGTTTATATGCATTGCGAACTTATAGCCTCTTTTACTTCAAGAAACTAAGCACAACTCTTTTCTTTAAATTTTAGTCCGAGTCAAAAACAACATCTTTTTTTTGTCTTCACCTTGTATTAAATGATTTGTGAAAACACTAATATTTGTGTAAAAAATTTGTGTATTTTTGTCACAAAAATGTACAAAACCATTTGAACGACAAATTGGATTACAGCAAATGATTAAAAAACCCTATTTGTATATCATTTGGTGTCATTCAAATTATAGCTCAGATGGTATTGTGTATTTTTGTAGCAAAAATACATAAATTTTTGTGTATACACAAATCGTATGATACAAGCTTAATTGTTTTTGATGTAAAACCATTTATTTTCTAAAGTTGCGTTATTTTATGCTCTAGAAATTTTGCTATAATACTTCTTTTTTTGTATAAAACAAACCACTATCTAGTAAGTGAGATCAAGCACCAGTGCACCCTTGAGGCAAAAATAAAATGAAGACATAAGACTATTTTTTCTCTTAGTCAACACGTCAAGTTCAAAAGGGCTACCACATATTCCCTTCTTTAATCAAAAATCCTTATTCCTGGAATAATCTGACATTATAAACTCGAAAATCATTTTCTTTTTATTTCTAGTCTTATAGAAACTCAAAGAAACTTTTCATCTTTTAAGGCATCACTTAATGCATCAACACTTTTGAGGAAATTAAATATTTCCGGTCAGTTTTTATGCTATAATATAATAATTGTTCATATCAAGGAGAAGTCCTCTTCCCTCTTACTTGCTATTATTTTTGCTTTGTTCTTACATCATCAGCTGTCACAAAAAATTATAAAATAAAAATAACTTTAGTTGTTCTTGTTTTGAGAAATTCTAATAGATACTCCCTCAGCCTCAGCCCTCAAGGGTTCA
The DNA here is from genome assembly GCA_948107695.1 of Meliscaeva auricollis. Lineage (NCBI taxonomy): Eukaryota > Metazoa > Arthropoda > Insecta > Diptera > Syrphidae > Meliscaeva > Meliscaeva auricollis. The sequence goes on from OX403618.1 coordinate 80,390,933, forward strand.
ATCAAAATGTTAATGTCATCACCAAATTAATTAATAATAAAAAAAAATCAAAGGAAATCATTTTATCAGCCTAAAATTTTTTTGCTATAAAAAAAAAATTCATCATAATCGCACTTCAAATTGGAAGAAAATAAAAAAAAAATATACAGAAACGTCATACAAATGTCAAACAAATATCGGCCTTCCGAAAAATTTGGTCCATAAAGTGAAGGAGAACTCATATTTATAAGAGACTGCGAGATCAATAGAAAAAAAAAGAAGAGGAGTGACATTGTAAATCTAATTTCTAACAAAATATGAACAGGAACACCCACCTCGGGTATCGATAGATATTCATCTAATGACGTCACATAATCAAATTTTCCTAGAACAATATACACTTTACTTTGAGTCCACGTAAATTGAGTTACATTGACGACGACACAGAGGAGGTCTGAGAGTTATAATATGGAATAGGCAGTGCAGAAGGGGCCCTGAGAAAAAAGTCCTATCTTTTATTTTAAAATAAAGTATTTTACCATAAATTTACTAAGGGTTCGGGTAGGGCAAGGAGGGCGGTGGGATGGGAACAAAGCAGAAAAGCGACTTTACAGTTCGTCCGTCGTCAATTGAAAAGCAGCTGTTAAGTACTATTGATAGCTTTCACCAAGACAATAGGGTGGTTCCACATAGACCCATAGTACATATCTTCACTCAGAACTTTTCACCCATACACACGTATATACCCTCTACTATACTCTTATAGTCATGCTATGATATTGGTGGTGGTGGTGATATGGTGGTGATGATGATAACGGCAATTTTTATATTACTTCGCTTTTTAGATCGTTTTTGATGTAAAAGGGTTAATTTTGATGTAGAGCGGTGGGTGGTTGGTTGCTGTTGGGTTTGGTTTGGTTCGGGGGTTGAACGTACAACAAACACACAGGAAGTTGCGTGCGGGCGAGGGAAAGGTGTGATGTGTTTGAAATCGAATGGTATAGGTATAGGTACACTTGATGAGACAATGTTGATGATGGCAATGGCATAGTGATGCTGTAGCGTAGGTAGATGTCGTTGTGCCTGCTTCTGATGCCAGAGGATGACATTTGCAGTGATGATGGATATGAATGGCTTAAGAGGCCATTTATGATAGCCAATGGCCATAGATGTCTTCCTACATATACTAGAGAATGGGGTGATTGGACAAGTATTATAAAAAAAATATATAAAAACAAAAAGAGTAGAAATTGAAGGAAGTGTGATTTTTTTTTAAATTTTAAATATCATAAACAGATATTGAAAAAGAGAAAGTGTGGTTAGGGTATCATTAAGAGTATGAACTTGAAATTGAATAAGTTCTATTAATAGAAGCATCAGATATATTTTGACACAATTTCTAATATTACGAACATGAATTTTTGGTCATGGTAGAAGAGGATTACGGTTTATAGAAGTCAAGTACTGAGCCTTCAAGAGGACAAAAGGATCCTAGGGTTTTTTAACCCACCTGAATTCATTAACATTCAACATCCACCCTAAACCCCGCATCTTTATCGTTTCTCAACTGAAGGTGGTTATGTCAGAGTTGAACAAAATGTGAAGAGTTATTCTTGTCATGGTCAAAGTACCTACTTCTTTTACTTTTCGGGTTCTAGAGGAACAATTCCCCAAATAGAATGAACCAACAAATAGTAGCTTTTGCATATGGAATTGACTGTACATTTTGACGAAGAAAGTTTTTAATTACTGATATGGACTTATCAGATTGTTGACAGGCTTCAGGTCTTATATACGTTTTGTTAAGACGACTGATACCTATATGTAGGTAGTGCAGATCAAATCGTATCCTCTCTTAAGGATCAGACTAACAAAACAATGCTGATGTTCCATTCTTCCAACCGTTTTTTTGGAAATCCGTTAAACATCTGCTGCTTTGTATAGGTCAATATCAAGGCCTTCAGCTCTTACAGCTTTATTGGACCTTTGTTGAAAAATACTTTGGATAACTCGTCATAAAGCCAGGGATGTCATTTTGGTAACCTGCAAGCACATCAGAGGCGGCATATTTAATGACTTCTTGGCAATGTTGCTGCTTGTTCTCGAAATTTGCTGGTGGTGGCATAGGAGTAAGGGATCTTTTTTAAAGTTTCTTCAAAACTCGACCGAAGAAAGTTCTGAAGTTTCTTTCGACCTTAGCCATTCGACGTCAAACTTCATCACTGTATTATTGTGTGATGGCGATCTGCATTAACCCAATCGTATCTCTTCAATCAACAAATTTTAATATCAGAAATTGTAGCTAATTAAATGCTAAATTGTTGCGCAAACCAAAAATTAGTAGCTTGCATGTTTTTTAAGTCTTAAGTTAAAGGACTGTAGCTTTTTAAATGCTCTTAAGTAAAATAAACTTCGTTTTTGTAGCTACAATAGTTTTATAGTAATTTAAAAGTCTGCTAAAATAGGACTTAGTTAGAGGACGAAAGTAAAAAAAATATTATTAGTTTGTGTCCAATATTTGTCCTTATTTTGTTGCGCAAAAATTAATTTTGTAGCTTCCATGGGTCATTTTCAATTCCAATTTTCAGTTTTAAGATAGTATACTTTCTGTCCGCTGAAGCCAATGGAGAAATATTAAAAAACTGATCTTTTTGATTTTTTTTTGCCAGTTATTTTAGTTTTCCAAATCAAAATTTGTTGCGTAAACATTAATATTGTAGCGCAAACACTTTTTGAAATATAGTTTTTGAACAAAAACAAGAATATTAAAAAAAAACGCGAGAAAGAACGGCCATTGACGCATTTGATGATTCTCCATATATTCAATTTTAAGCATCAAGTTTGGTAAACTGGGCTCTGGGTAAAATTTTAAATTCAAAGTAAGCTGTTTATTGAAAGCATATACACTCCATGTTAACTGAATACATACAAAAATTTGTGAAGATACTTTGTCCATTTTTTCCAAATACTGACGGTTATTGTGCCATCTGTTGATGCTTACTGTTCCCTTAAGATGTTAAGAAAAGAATTCCAAAAGAATTAATCAAAAATTAATGGCAAGTTTTTCTTTTGTCTATTTGCAAAGTAGGAATTATTTTTGAGTCAACTGAAAAGGTACAACACCATTTTTTCGTTGTTTATGAATGTTTTGTGCAGCACACAGTTTAATTCAACAATTTAAGTGTTTTCAATGAAATTCAATTCTTGATTTGAAATTTAAAGAAAAACGGGAAGAAATACATGCCTCAATAGTGTTGAAAAATCTAAAATCGATTTGCTAAGAGGCCAAAACGCCTAACCGGACGTGCAACAGCTGATAAAATTGACCGAAATTTTAATATAGTTTATTATTACTTGAAAAATGAAGATTTGTATGGAAAAAAACATGATGCGAGGTAAGAAAATCGCAGCAACTGCAGCTGAGAGACAAGAAATCTTAAGGTGTGCATCAAATTCTTCGGATTCTGTTGCAAAAATAAAACAAAAATTCAGCGTAAATGCAAGTCACAACAATTTTTGTCTTACCTTAAAGGAACCTAAGCACCTCACTTGCTCGCTAAAGTTTTTTTTTCCACATTACTATTTAATATCAAATTAAAAATCCACATAAAACTCCCACACTCCATTAGATTTCAATTCACGACCCTTTATCTACTAAAATTCATAACTCCCCAAAGTCGTAACGTAACACCTCTTTAAATCGTCAGTAAATGGGATCACTTAAACTTGAAGCAATGAAGATTCGTATAACTTCATAACTTCATCCATAAAATTCACGCATCGTTGAGCACATGGTTATACCTACCATCATACCAAACCAACCACTTGGTGTGGCACAGATTTGATTTTATCCTTTTTGAATTTCAATCGCCTCGCCTTGGCTTTTTATAGAGAATCGCATCTAAGAAGGATTAACAGTCATGACAAGAAATGGAATCAGAGTATGGAATCAAAATGTAAGTCCCCAACTCATGGGCTCTAGCACAGTATTATATACTCGTCGTAGAAATGGTGCGGCAGTGGTTCCCTTCACTGTTTCACTGTTCATATCCAATGAAGTATAATCGTCGTATCTTAGGAAAATTATCCTTTTATCGTCACATTTCTACAAAGTACATTTTTTCTTCCTTTTATTTTTTGCCATCTACGACAGAGGAAAAGTCTTAAAAGCTTTCTTCTACTCGTTTTTTTTTTTCTTTGCCGCCCTTCCAGCTAGCAGTCAGCGTGTTGTACCAACCAACCTGTTGATCTTTATTGAAAGAAGGTAATTTTCTTCCTTCTGTTTCTATACATATTTATACGACAAAAGGATAAAGTCGTTCGGACTGGGTTGGTTGGGGGGGAAATGAAGAGAATGGCATAAAAAAGGGGGGAATCTAAGATGAATGATGAATATGAATTTCCTTTCCAAGAATAATGCGGATGAGAGTAATTTTTCTAACCATCCTTGGCAATCTCAGTCAGATTCAGTCGGTTGTGGCATGTTCCTAATCCACAACTGGCGGCATGGCAATTGACTTAGGACAGGACTCGGTCAGAAATAAGAAAAGAAATGTACAATAGAACAATGAAAAAAGGATTTTGAGAGTTTGAGTGAGTGAAATATCAGGGAAAAGTTGTAGTATCACAGTGATTAAGGCATTAAAGTCAAGCCTAGCCAGCACAACATACATATCATTATGGCATTGAATGTCACCACCACAAAACTCACGACTAAGTTGACACACGAATATGGACCTCACACAGCCAGTGGAGTGAGGAGAACTTAAAGTTCAGTAAGAAAAAAAAAAAATAAAAATAAGAATAAAATATGATGGGGTGGACTTTTCTTTTTCTGGGAGCTCCTTCTTTGAGAAGATCCTTTTTTTTCTTGCTTTTTTCTTTTTCTCTACTTGCTCCTTAGTTCTTGTCACAAAAGCACTTAACTTTTGTGAAATTATTTCTAAAGGAAGTGTGGAAGCATTTAATAGCTTCATCTTTACTGATGATGATGGTGGTGACTCTGTTGTGGGGATAAGGAAGTTTCATACATTTATGCGTGTGCAACAGTTAGCGCAGTCAGTTCGTAAGTGATTCTAATTGGTCTTTTTATGAGGTATGATTTATGGGCTTTGTTTTTTGTATTAATATATTCACTGGGTGGTTATAATTTCATTATTTGCTTTACGTGGAAAACTTACAAAGGGGTTTGGCCTTCAAACATGGTATACCAAGGTCCAACACCAACCACAAGATGGCTAGTATTACAGAAATTTACGAAACGTTTACCATTGTAGTTCAAACTTTGGCGTTCAAATCTCTCACAACAATGTCATATAAGCGGTACCTTACCCGTCCAAAGCTCAATGATACCTTTTCAACCGTTTCTTCCGGCAGCTAGCAAATGACTTATCGGATTCACTTATCAAAAATAATTTCTTTACAGGCGCATTTCTGGTACCGTACTGCATTATGTTATTAGTTGGTGGTATTCCCCTATTTTATATGGAATTAGCTCTCGGTCAACATAATAGAAAAGGTGCAATCACATGTTGGGGCAGACTTGTACCACTTTTCAAAGGTTTGTACAAAATTAACAGAAACTATACCCCAATCTATTACTAATTACATTTTTTTCAAAAATTATGCAGGCATTGGATACGCTGTGGTGTTAATTGCATTTTATGTTGATTTTTATTACAATGTCATTATTGCTTGGTCCTTACGATTTTTCTTTGCTTCATTCACGGAAAACTTACCATGGACAACGTGTAAGAATCCATGGAATACGGAAAACTGCAGACCGGTAAATTTTTCACAACCATTTGTTGGGCGCCATTTAACTTTTTTCTTATATGTGAAATTAATGACTAACTGTGATTTTGTATTACAGTTTGAAGTTGTTCAGCCAGTAACACCATCATACAATGCCAGTCTGGATCCTTCCAATCAAACTCTATTCAACAACGAAACAACAATAGCTCCCATTGAGAAGTTCCAGTCCGCTGCATCGGAATATTTTAAGTATGTCTTCATTAAAAAATCTTTTTGACTTCAAAAACTTATTAATTTTTCTTCTTACAAATAGCCGATATATTTTAGAACTTAACGAAAGTAATGGAATTCATGATCTTGGAGTTATCAAATGGGATATGGCAGCCTGCTTGCTGGTGGTCTATCTTATTTGCTACTTCTCACTGTGGAAAGGCATCAGCACATCAGGGAAGGTGGTCTGGTTTACGGCCTTATTTCCCTACGCTGTATTACTTATCCTCTTGATTCGTGGTATCACTTTGCCAGGATCAGCAATGGGAATACAATATTATTTAAATCCGAATTTCGATGCAATCTATAAAGCTGAGGTTTGGGTTGATGCTGCCACACAAGTTTTCTTTTCATTAGGACCTGGTTTTGGTGTTTTATTAGCTTATGCTTCCTACAATAAATACCACAATAATGTTTATAAGTAAAACAACTACATAGAATATTTTTTAGTATTGTTCATAATACTTTTGTTTATTTTTTCGTTTACAGAGATGCTCTTTTGACAAGTTTTATAAATTCGGCAACAAGTTTTATTGCTGGTTTCGTGATATTTTCTGTACTTGGGTATATGGCTCATTCTTCGGGACAGCATATTGAAGATGTGGCAACAGAGGGTCCTGGATTGGTATTTGTTGTTTATCCAGCTGCTATAGCCACAATGCCTGGGAGCACATTTTGGGCGTTGATATTTTTCATGATGTTGCTCACATTAGGATTGGACAGTTCGGTAAGAATATTTTTTTGTTTAGAATACAGAATTAGTCAATTATAGTGGAGATAATTTTCATAATTAAAAAAGGATACCTACACTTTTCTGGCAATCTGTAAACCAAGATCTCGGTTTCGTTTCTAATTCCGTTTTCGGTTATATTTTTACGAATTAAAATTCTACTACTTTCCCTCAACAAATGCTGACTCATCTCAATTTCAGCTACGATTTATCAGTTTTACCTAAAATGTCACATTATTGTCCGGGATCGACTAAGACTTACCAGTTTCGGTTGATATTGACTAGTTTCTGCTGAAATTTCCCTGCTTTGGCTAAATCTTAGCCGGTTTCAACTGATATTTACGAATTTTCATAAAACTTTCTTGTTTCAGCTGAGACTTACCGGTTTTGGTTGAGATTAACGAGTTTCAGCTTAAAAAAGCGGTTAATAAGATTTCCCAGTTTAAACAAAAGATTTTTTTAGGTTTGGGCTTATATTTAGCAGTTTTGTCTAAGAGGCTTAACATATTCGGATGAGATTTGGCAAAGTACGCCTGAAATTTACCTGTTACCAGTGATATTTTCCAGTTTCGGTTGAGGTTTACCAGTCTCGCCTGCGATTTAGCGGTTGCGGGTATGATTTTAAAAGTTTGGGTAAAGGGGTAATATTTTCGACGGAGATTTAATAGTTTCCGTTGAAATTTACGAATTTTGGTTGAGATTACTAGGTCCAGATTCACTCATTCACACATTGCCACTTTAAGGGGCCAACCCATAGAATCCATCGCGTCCGTTCTGTCAACGAATCAGTTGTCGAAAAAGTTAAAAGTTCGGCTACTTTTTCCGTCGCGTCCGTTCTTATGGTTTGCTACTCATAAGAACGGGTATAGTTTATCGAGCTGTCGCGGGGAATGCTATGGGTTGAACCTTTATTGGTTAGCCCCTTAACGCATTTCTGTCCACAGAGGCTCTGAGACTCCTCCTAGAAAGAATCTTTAGCCTCGTCGGTAAGGGTTTGACAGTGTACAAATACCAGCATACGATTGTTAAAATGAAATCGTCGCATACTAAAACGAACGAGCAAAAACCTTTTTGACTATTGGAATAATGTTTTTCCCGAATTTATTGATTTTAGATTGTTCCAATTTGTTCCTGATTTTGAAACAAAAATTGATATTCTTAAAAAAATATCAACAAAAACTATTCTAATTTATGTTTTTATTTTTAGTTCGGAGGATCCGAAGCAATTATCACAGCCCTGAGCGATGAGTTTCCAAAAATCGGCAGAAATCGTGAGATATTCGTTGCAGGCTTGTTTTCTCTTTATTTTGTTGTTGGACTAGCAAGCTGTACACAAGGTGGCTTCTACTTTTTTCAACTACTCGATAGATATGCAGCTGGTTACTCTATACTAATAGCAGTATTTTTTGAGGCCATTGCAGTTTCTTGGATTTATGGTACATTTTTTTTTTAAATTTTTTTCAACACACAAAAATTCTAATGATTCCTAAAATTTATAAATAGGAACCAATCGTTTCTGTGAAGATATTCGCGATATGATTGGCTTCGCTCCAGGAACTTATTGGCGAGTTTGTTGGAGATTTGTGGCTCCTTTGTTTTTACTCTTCATTACAGTTTATGGTCTAATTGGGTATGAACCTTTAAGTTATCAAAACTACACTTACCCTGGATGGGCGAATGCTCTTGGATGGTGTATAGCTGGATCGTCAGTGATAATGATTCCTGCTGTGGCTATTTGCAAACTTATTACAACTCCAGGAACTATTAGACAAGTTTGTTTCATTTTCAATATTAAAAAAAAGAAACAATAATTTCTTACAATTTTTGAATGTTTTTTTTTTTTAGCGTTTTCGAATTCTTACTACTCCATGGCGGGACCATCAAATTGCCATTAATGGTGTCACTGTAGAAAGAACGCAAGTTCGTCTAACAGCCTCTAAAGACGGTGTAGAAGTTTGAGATCGACCATTTGCTCGATTTCAAATATACTATGTATAAACATTTTACTAAAAAAAAAAATATTAACAAACAAAATTAAAACAAATAAACATACATAAAAAAATATATAAATTTAGGTTCGCAATTAGGTTTCGTTAAACAAGGACAATTTCTTGTAACCAAAATTAAATGTTATAGAAAAAAAAAGTTTGTAGTTCAAAATTATACATAAATAATAATTTAAAAAAAAAAACAAAGTAAAAAATAAAAATAATACTTATACATACTCTAGATGCAATACTAAATAAATTATATAAAATAAAAGTTTTACAATCACAACATGAAATAATTAAATTAAGGTCATAAAAATATATTATTACAATTATTAATATTTATATTATACATTTATAATGAAAAAAATGCTGTGTAGATAATATAGAACCAAAACAACCAATCGTATTAAATTCGTCATAAAATGCTTCAAAATATTAGAAAAATTATATAAAGGATATGCTCAAAAAAAAAAAAAAAAACCTAAAAATACTCGTACCTACCTATACCTTTTATAAAAATTAATAAAATTTATAATTTTTAGAAGCAAATTATGATTAAAAATTTAAAAAATAAAAATACGATTTCTTATAATTATTACAAAGCCACAAAGAAAAATCTTTGTTTTATAATTTCTGTAAATAAAATCAATGTAACTGAAGCTTTAAAATATTTAAATAAAAATTAAGAGAAAGTTCATTGTTATGGGTGAATTTATAGAATAACTTGATAATAAAATCAAGAATATAATTATTGTAAATATTATAAGTTTTAAAATAGAAATTTTATAAAAAATAATACATTTTTTTTTTGTTATTTTGTAGAATTTCGAAACTTTTCCAAACAGCCATGGAAAGGTTTCGAAGGACTGCATTATTTTTTTTGTTTTTTATTTTTTTTTTTAATATAATTATTTTTTAATAATTTTTATGTAAAATATTGATAGTAACAGTTTCGAAAGGAAAGACAAAATCTTTCAGCCATAGATTTTGTCTCACCCAAGGCATTATGTCAGTAAAATTATTGTTTTTTTCGATATTATTGTTAAATAAACTAATTTAAGATTTATAATATAATTTAGAAATTGTTTAAAAATACTTTGGTAGTCAATTGAAATTTCAAGCAGCCATTTGGAATTTCAATAGCTTCCTAGTAAATTTTGTAATAATACTTTTTTTTACAAAGTTTTTTTTTTTTTAGTTTTCAGTAATAATTTTGTTGTTATAATGAAAATAAATCTATTTTCTGTTTAAGAAAAAAATGAGTTTTTGTTCTTTATTTGAAAAAAAAATTTAATTTAAAAAAACAAAAAATAATTGGACTCATTGGATATTGAGACCTAATACCACACTAGAACTATCCATTGAAGAGAAATACATGAAATAAATATGGATAAGTATTGATTTAAACCCGAGTTATCATAAGAACTTAACTATTATATCCTTGAGTGAAGTAGTCTTAGTACTCGTTCTGCTGATACTTCGGAGTAGTTGAATTTTAAATGGCTCTAACTTTGCCAAAATGCAAAAAAATTCAAAATTTTAAACGAAATAAAACAACAATTTACATTTGTGCTAAGTTGATAAATAACTGTTGTCTGTTTAGATAACAGTTTTGCTGAAATTTAATATTATACGAGATTCTTATAATTTGTAAATTCTTTTAATTCGCGTTTTTTCCATCTTTGAAATCATTTTAGTCAAAAATTGCCTAATTGAGATTTTTGCTTTCTTAATATTTTTGCCTCGCGATGTTTTTCACATAGCGAATAATAATAAATTTGGAGTCGGGTACGCACTTTAAAATATTGATGGAATAAAGTATTAAGGAATTTTTAATGCTTCACTCACTCGTCAATAAGTGGTTCAGTTATTAAAGTAAGCACCCGAACAATTGTTCATTTTGTGTAGGGATATTTCGGAAACCATATGATTCCACATTTGGGTTATAATATCTCTGAAAATAGTTTATTTCAACACGATCATGATTCAGAAGACACCAGATGGCTGGTAGGAATCTCCTTAGAAGAAGAAAATCTTTATGTTTTGTGGTGGCCGATGCAATCTTCTGACCTACATCGTGTAGAAAATGAAGGAGAGCTTGTACATTGGGAGATTATTAAGCTGAAAACGTTCAAATTACTAAGCTGATTGAACAAATAGGGATAGAATGGAACCATATTTCTCCAAATTAATTCGTGTCTATGATTGGCTCGAAGGTTAATAGGTTAAGTACCGTTATTGCTAATAAATGAAAATGTTTGTAAATTTTTGAAGTTTTTTGATGATTGCCTTTTTTTCCCCCATTCAATTTTACCTTTTGGTTAAATTTTAATGTTATCAATTTTTTAGAGTAAAATTCGGTCAAAATCGATTCCGTTTATGGAAATACGATAAATGTATACACAATTTTAAGCCATTACTACGTTAAATAGCTAAGTTCTTGCCTAAGACAAGTAAAATCTTTTTCGTTTGTATTTTTTTTGCTCGCTTCTGTATGTCCAAATTTTAAAATCTTATTCGAAGAAATTTAAAATAATATTTTTCTGTGTTCAAATAAACTTATTTCCACTTATAAACTTATTTCCACAAACTGTTTCTATTACACTTTTCAATTTAAAAAAAATAATACATCCAAATTACAATTTCACGATCACTTATCTTTGTCATTGTAAAAATTAAACTGTGCCGATCATCTCCTTAGACCCCGTATTTATACTCATTTCATTCCTTCTCGATCTAAACATCTCTAGTTTCGCTAAGATAAAGACAGATATACGCAGAAATATAGAGAAAGATATGCACACAAAGATAGTGACAGACATAAACAACCATATAGAAACATTCCATTTCGTTGCGCTTGCTGAATGAAAGAGTTCAGTGCTTAATCATTACGCAAGCTTTACATGTGTCATTTGTTTTAGGTGTGTTAAATTCGTAACAGTAGCTTTCACATAGTGTAAGAGTAGCTCGTTACTTAGATACTTCCATACATTTAGGGTAAACTTGGCAAATATACTCCTGTCCAGGTATATTGTTAGTACATGCTGACTTTAAACTGCGGTTGATGCTAGGCTATAGTTAATCCTGTGTTACTCGAATAGGATAGACCCAGGTTTTTTAGACACGCCTTAAGCAATGTCTTTGAATGTCCCCAATCTGTTTATATAACTTTGCTTACAGTCTGTAACTCCTGCATCGTGATAAGTGGTTCAGAAATATTGTGAATTGAAACGGAATAGCTTTTATTTTTGGTACCAAATGCATTGAAATTCAAGCTTTTTCTCGACAAATTATATTTTGTACATCGATGCAAGAGTTACAAAACAGTTACATATTTTTGTTTTGTCTGTTCCAATTCCATTTATCCCAACTCACTTTTAAATAAAGATATTAAATGTAAAGTAATGCTGGTCTCATAAAAGAGTTACAAAATGTCAATACTTTTGTCATTAACTTTAAATTAATGAAAGTAAAGCTGTCACTGTAGATGTTAATGTTATGCCTGGTGACAAATGTCATTATTTTTGTCATTAATTCTACAATAATTATTTAATAGTGACAGCTTGTTCATTAATTAAAATTTAATGACAAAAAATATGACATTTTGACTCTCGTAATAATAAAATTTGTCACTCGTATAAAGGAATACTTTTGATTGGAAATACAAACTATAGTACAGGTACCAAATCTATACAATAATTTTTGTTTAACTTCGTGAATAAGCTTAAAGAATTATAAAGCACTTTGATTTTATTTTAAGTACAAAGCTTCTGTGAATTTACCAAAGATCCGCATCAAAAAATAACACAAACTGCTCTCTTTTAGTTCATGCACAAACCACACCCAGATTTTCTAGTCAAGACAAAAAACAAGTAAACATTATTTTATAGGAACTTTTTTAACGAAGAAAATCTTTATTATTTTTCTTTTTTTTTTGTATAGGAATCAATAATTCACTATTCATTGTTAAATTTGAAAGTATTTAAAAGTATTTAATTAAGTTAAGTTTTTTATAAATAAAAATACATAAAAAGAATTAGATATGTTTAAATTGTGTAATAATAAATTTTATGAAATTTTTAAGATTGTGTTTTGCTTTTTTCTTCATTTTTTTTAAGCTAATATAGCTGATATATTATAATAAGTTTTTTAAAGAAGATATGTAGATAAACTTGTTGTTGCAACATGTTGAGTATTTTTTTTTGTTTTAACGAAATGAATTCCTATATTATAAATGTTGGTAGAAGGTGCCAAAAGCGAAGCTCATTTTGTGCAGATATATTGAAGTACAGAAGTGTAGAAAGAAGTATTTAGAGTAATTTCTCCTGCAAAAAAGGTATGTTTGTTTTGGTATCTTTTTTTTTTTTATAAACTATAAATTTCTGTAGAGAACATGCTGCGAATTTTGTTAAAGTAAAATTAATTTAATCTACTTTAAGTTAAAAAAGAGTGAAATGTTACCTACTCACATGCAAATTAAAAGCTGGGCAGGACTAAAATATTAGGTAAAATTATGCAATAAATTTGAGTCAATATTCTAATTAAATATGTGGAAGGCCTTTTGTTTTTTCCATTGCAAACTTTCTTGCAAGAAAGTTGTTTAATGTAAAGCTGAGATTAGAGATAAATTTCGATAGGTTCCACAAAGAAAAGAAAATATCATTGATTTTGTTTTAGTCAGTATAACATTTTATTTTTGTTTGTTTTTAATATTTTTTTTTTGTTAAATATATTTAATTACACGTGAATTTTGTTTTTTTATTAAAATATTAACAATTTTTTGTTTGTAATTAGTTTTAAAACATATAATTTATTTTTCAAATTCAGAGGTACACAATGACATCAGAGGAAAAATATACGTAAGTTTTTATTTTATTTTTTGATTAATAATAAAATTTATTTTTAAATTATAAATTTAAAATAAAATAATAAAAATAAATTACTTTCAAAAAAAAAAATCTTATTGGAATATTTACAATAAGTTTAAAAATTAAAATATGTAAAAAAAATTTGTTTATATTTCATTAATATATATATTTATGTTTTGTTTTTGTATTTATATTGTACGCTTATATAATTTTAGTAATTATAATAATATTATATTTTATTTATCGTTATTCGGTGCAATTGTGAAATTGGTCTTTCATTTAAATTAATGTGCAGTAAAATATCTATGGTGCTACATCTAATTTGTATTTTTGTTTTATTTTCACTTCTTTTGTTTTTTTGTTGTTTATTTGATGCAATAATGTAGTTAGTAATAATTTATGTATGTATATGTGAATGAATAAATGGATATGATAGTTAAATAAATAAATAAATAAGTAATTTTGTTTTTCAATTTTTAATTTAGATTCTAAGACAGGAAGTCAATAAAATTTTAGCACCTTTTAAGAGTTTTTTTTGTGAATTTTTTTTTTGTTTTAATTTTTGTTATAAGAATTAAATTTAGAAAAAAAATAATATTTTGATGAAATCCCATTTGTAACAAACAACATTTTTAACTAGAAGAACCATTATACATTTGGCAGTAGTTATGAGATTGTGTCAAAAAAGCTATTTTGTCTTGACACATGGACTGTTTTTGTTTTATTTTTTTTTTTCTCAAATTCTAGTAACAATTTTTTTTTCTGTTGGGATATCATTCAAATTTATAGAAACAGTCAAGAAGAATTTTTGTTTTTTTTTTTCAAATTTTATAATTTTTTTTCAAAGATATATCTAACTGAAACAATTTTAGTAACAATTTTTTTTTTAACAAATTATTTATTTTATCTAAGGAAATATACTTAATGAATATAATTTTTTTTTGTTCATCATTTACGCGAGCTTTAATTAAAAACAAAAATCATAAATAAATAATTTTTATCATTCGCCATTTTAAAAATTTTTCTATTTTATTTTATTTAAAATTTATAATTTATATTTTAAAATTCTTAAGCTTACTTAGGTACTAAGTTACATTTAATTGATAATTTTATCTCTTTTTTCTGTTGTTTTTTTTTTTGTAATTACATCGTACATTTATAGGCATTTAATTTATAGTCTTTTCGCTTTTTTTTTTTTAATTTAATTTCAATTATTAATTTGTATTTGCTTATAAAAATAAAATATAATAAGAAAAATATGTAAATTAATTGTGTAAGTGAATATGTAGTAGGTAGGTATTTTAATAGGTGATGTTGGTGTATGTGTTTCTGGTAAATATGTTTGAATTGCATAATTACTATGCAAATATGCAAAAAAAAAAAAATGAAGAAAATTATGAATTCATCATCTCTCTTGAATGGAAATTAAAACTTTGCAAATTATGGTTGAACTTTTATATAAAATAAAAATGTAAATTGAAAAGAGATGCTGGTTAAAATATTATTCCTGATGGTTTAATGAATGCTTTTCCAAATGAAAAGAATCCTGATTGGTGTTAATTTCGAGGTTTTATGGGATATTTTTTTGTAAATTTGTGAAAATTATATCACCGTGGATACCTGTTGTAGCATCTCATTGAAAATTTATTCACGATTATTGTGGAGGGCTACACGATGATTCTTGAAATTGTTATTGGCTATTTGCTTTTGATTATGGAAATCACTTGGTATGCAGACACAGAGTAGGTATTCCTGGATTTGTGGACAGACAGTATTGAAGCGTGCTATGCTTTATTTTATTTTATTTATTTTTTCAAAGAGATGCCATCGAATTTATTTTAATTTTTGTTGGTTATTTCAGGTCTTTGGCTTGAGTCGAATTGAATGATTTATTGAATAGTATTTTAATTTTGTGAAAAACTCTAGACAATTTAAAAAAAAAAATGACAAAAAGTGTTGGGTGGCAAACACTTTTGTATTAGTTTTTTTTTCGAAGCTCCTTTCTGTAAAAAGGAATTTGATTTATACCATAATCAGCGGGTCCAGCATTTATGAATATGATTTTCGGCGATAAAAATCATGTAACGATTGGATTTTAACAGTTCAGCAGATATTGATAAAAAACTTTCGAAACCATTTGACTTCGACAGGCCAGGCAGGCAATCCTTAGGTGCCTTCACATTAGAGCAAACACACTTTAACCAAATGACACATGTAAAACCTGCTTAATGACTAGGCTCTGAACTCTTTCATTCAGCAAGCGGAACAATATGGAATGGAGTGTCGAAATCTTGACGAAACTAGAGAAGACTACATTATTCGAGAAGGTATGAAATGGGTATATATACGAGTTAGAAGAAGGAGATCGGGACAGTTTAATTTTGACAGTGAAAAGATAAGTGGTTGTGAAAATTGTAATTCGAAGAGTTATTTCTTGTAAATTGCAAATAGCAATAATTAGTATGAAACAGTTTGTATAAGATAAAAGTGAATTGTTGAGTTGGAACTAAATAAAAGTGAAGTAGTAAAAAGTGGAAATTAGTTTTTATTGAACCCAGAAGAATAGTACAATAGGTACAATTGTACATGTAGAATACTTGCTTCATTGCTTTTGATATACATGATGATGATTTGTCATACAAAAAATGCCATTTAAAGACTGCTTTCCTTGCACTTTATGAGTACCTATATTTTGATAATATTTTACCATGACGAAAAATGTTGAGTAAAAATTCAGATAATATTAAACTTTGTAATATCACTCAATATATTGCGCAAACCGAAAATATTGTGTATCGGTCAACATAATTGCACAATACTGAGTATATCGCGTAAGGTCAGCATTTTAGTGTTTTAATAAGTGAATGGTCTTGACCGAAAAAAAATTTCATTGAGTTCCGTTTTTTAAAAAATTGGAAATACTGCTCAAGAATAGTCAAGTTTTATATAAAATTCTACCTGTCAAGAACCACAAACGGGTTTGAATTCAATATGAACTGAAGTATTTGACTTTTTGCTGCAATTAACAACTACTTTTCAATACACAAAAAGTAGTTGAATGCAGTCAAAAGTTCTTTTAAAGAATCAATAAAAGAAAATATTGGTTCAAAATTTAATTACATATATAAATTTTGTCTGGAGTAAAACTGAAATAACGGTGAATGAAATTAAATGGCACACACACCCGGTTAGGCCGATGTGATTGAATTGCTTTAGGTATGTGCGTATGTTTTTAGGTAGGCATTATTCACATATATTCTTTAATTTTACGAATATAACTTTAATTTTAAAATGTATTTAGGAATACTTTCAGAAAACTACTCGATTTTAGAAAAAAATATTTATATTTTTCTTTCAAAATACACTCCTCGTCAACTGAATACGCTCAAACATTTGTCAATAACTTGATCCATTTTTTCCAAGCACTGATAGTTAATTTGCCATCTGTTGATACTAACAATTCCCTTAAGATGTTAAGAACATAATTCTTAAATAGTTTTCCAAAAACAACCACCAGTTTTCTATTCGACCACTTGCAAAGCTTTATGCTAATAACACTTACTTCACGACTATAATGGCGCTTTTAAAACGTTTTTTTTTTCTCAAACCGTGAAAATAAAAAGCGAACCTATCAGAACCTTCGAAATTAAACTTTTTTTCATCTAAAAAAACCACATACCATTCTTTCTTACAACTTATACGAAGTCTTGAAAACTCTAACCGTATTACTTTTTGTTTCTCGTCAAGTGGCGTTTTTTTTATAAGTTTCATTCGTTTAAGATAGCTTAAATCGTTGATTACTCTCAGAACTATTGAGAAACTTGCGTTTACGCCGAATTTCCGAATTATTGTTTTATTTTTGCCACAAAACCAGAAGAATTTGATGCACACCTTAAAATTTTCATCTCTCAGCTGCAATTGCTGCGATTTTTCTACCTCCCATCATGTTTTTTTCCGTACGAATCTTTATTTTTCAAGTAAGAATAAACTACATTAAAATTTTTGTCAATTTTATCAGCTATCAATTTTATCACTGTAAACACTAAAATTGTTGATTTAAATTGTACAGCACATGAAAACACTCATAAACCATGAAATAATGGTGTTGTACCTATTCAGTTGACTTAAAAATAATTCCTTCTTTGCATATGAAACAAATGCCGTTTGGCTTCCGTTTATTATAGTTCTACATTTAGCCTTCGCAAACAACGTTAACGGGCCTGTTACGGTTGGCCTCATAATAATGTTTCGTCAAGTTTTCGTTAGGTTTTGGTTTGAAACGTAATGTGCGTTTTCATTCGCACTTTTCGTGCGCAAATCTAATAAATAATGTTTGTTTTTGTTTGCCAAAAGTTTTTTTTTTTATGATTTAATGAATCTGAATAGCTGATCAACCACTTTTATATTAATTAATTGGCAAAAACTAGTATTTTATTTATAATTCACTGAAAAATATGATTTTGTATCTATTTTATGAACACTTTAAGCGTGTTTTAAAACAGTACACTTAAATTTTTAAATGAACACCATTCAGTAATACTTTTCACAATGAAGAGGCTTTATTCATTTATATAAGCTATTGTAAGATATGTTTCAAATATAATTCTGTGTAAGCTTAAGAAAAAATATGATGATATGAATTTTTTTGTAAATAATTTTAAATTTAATGCTTTTTTTGAAATTAAATACTCAATACGAAATATTATTTCAAAAGTATAACTTTACACAAATATAAATGCACATTTATTTTTGTTTAAGATTGTTTTGTTTGTTTTTTTTTTCTTGTTAATATTTATTTTTTTTTGTGTGTAAATAGTAGATACAAGTTTTGTGTTTATACAAAATATATTTTGTGTTTTGTTTTTTTATTTTAAAAATAGATATTCTCATTAAAAAAAATAATAATCTAAATTTAACTAAGTACAATAAATAAATCAATTTTAATTTCTTGATTTTTTTTGTTTTAAATAGATTTAATTTTCAAATTAAATATGAAAACAAAATATTTTTATATATGAACAAGCTAATGTAAGCTATAATAATAAATTAGAAAATTAAAATAATTTTTTTTTTTCGAATAGCATTTTTATCATTTTTTTGTTTTCAATTTTTGTCTGTTTGTTTAAATAAATGCATCACTTATAATAAATAAAAATTTAATATATAATTTATTTAATATTTTTGTTTGTTTGTTTATCAATAAATTTATACTACATTTAATATTATTTTTTCATTATTTATATAATTTTAATTAAACTACAATATTACAGCATTTACTTTAACCTACATTTATATTTATTTTTTTTTTTTAATTTAAATTTTTAATTTAAATATATATTATATAATTGATTAATTAAGACTGCTGAATTGAACTTAAAAATGCTGGATCGACAGAAGCAACTTTAGCTGTCAAAAACGCATGCATACAAAATAGCAAACTTTGCAGCACTTGGCATTCTAGTTCCTGGAAAAAAATAATTATAATAATAAATTACAAAAAAGAACAAAAAAATTAAAATATTTTATGGTAGCTATAGCAAATCATATAAAAAAGTTTCAAGATTTTTTTTAAATAAAAAAAAAATGGTAAAATAAATGAATAAAATAAAGAAAGTTAGCCACCGGCAATGAGTTTAAGCTATGATATAAAATTCTGTGATCGAGTTGACCCACTTAGAAATAAATAAGTACTTTTGAACTATAAAACAAGTTAAAAGACCATCAGTCCCAAGGTTACAAATAATATAAAATCCAACCTCATAGCAGAGCAGTAGAAACAGGATTACCTAATCTTAGTATCAAAATACTCGTAATTATGTCCAAACTTTTAATTGAACACTTTGAGAATAAAATTCAACATTAATTAGTCGTATAAACTTTGTACGAGTATGTTACCATGAACAAAAAATAATAACACATGAAAATGGATACTCTAGTTAATTTTCAACTTGCCCAAGTAGAGCGTATAACTCCAGCTAATGAAAGTTTGATAATTTTGTAATTAGATTTTTTCGGGTTTGTAACGAAAAACTCTTTCGCTAAATGGTTTAATAGGAAATTAAAAATAAGTTAGTAAAAGCAATAAGTAAGGTATATCTTTTGAATGTATCGGAGAAGCAATGGTTGATTATGTAGTTTTATGCTAAATATTTAAAAAATAGGAACTTTTTTTTTGCTTATTTTTTTTTAACAAAGCCTGTAACATCTTTTGAGTTTTAAACAAGCTTTTGAGCAAAGTCGATAAAACATATATTAACATATTTAAGTTACATTCATTCAAAAGTGCATATGTTTTTTTTTTTTAATAATAGTTTTTTATTAGGTAAGCAAGTTTCAAGAAAATATTTAAGAAAACATATTCTTTTCGCTTAATTTTTTTATATTTTAACATCTAGAAAGGACTAGCTATTCTCAAAAAAATTCCGATCGTTTTTTTTAGATACCTTCCTGCCATTAAACACATCATTTGATTCCAGAAAGTCTTGCACGACCCAACTGATCAGTGATCAAACACTCAGAGAAATAAAATATCATTTGAATTAAATGAAAATCATTTGCTGGAAAGTTAATACAATTCTCGCTAGTGTTTTTCATTCCTAGCAACTGTATTGACCCAAATTGTAATTCTATTACAGCAAACATAATATATAACAACTCATTCGTTTGCAGCTCATTTTCATGAGTTGATTGCAGCAAACAAAAATGCTTCCTACCTCTAAACCCCTTTTCGTTTTCTAGAAAATTCTTTTGTTTGCAGCAAATAAATTAATAAGTTACGAAAAAGTAATTTACCAAAAGTAGTTTGTTGCAAAGAATTTCACTTTTGGTGTAAATATTTAATTCATTTGCCACAAAAAACTGCAAGAAATAATTTTTCTTAATAATTGACTCTATGTTTGTGGTGTTCATATGCATTCTAGCTCCACGAAAGTTATCTAGTTGCACAATGGCAACAGGCTTTGTTCCACATCGAGAGGTAACAGGTTCAATCGCATAAATTGTTTCACCGAAACGAATTTAAGAGTTTGCTGCAAAGGAAGTTGAAGTCGAAGAATTACTACCCAACAAACGAAAAGTCGTTTCACTCAAACGATTCGTTCTCTCATTTTGTTTATATGGATTTTACGCCAATTCTAAATTATGTGCAGTTACACATAATTTTTCTTTTTTAATCGTTCGCAGAAAGTGTTTAACCCAAACGAATTTACCAATTTGCTGCAAACAAGGCCAACAAATTGTCCAGCAAACGAGAAAGTTCTTTAGGTAATTTTGTTGTTTGCTGCAATCGATTTGTTCTCTCAAATTTGTCTTCCTTGGCGAGAACCACACATTAAAATGGCACTTACCAGAGTTAACTAGGCTTTGACATGAAACTTTATCAAAAGTCTTACAAGGTTTCCGATGTTTCGTTGCATTTTATGTGTTTAAATAGAAATATATAAAAGGTTTCCTAGAAAAATCTTAAGAAAAATCTTTTCTTATAAATTAAAATTCCTGGTGTCATTAACCTTTTTCGAAATAAGAAAATCTCTTCTTTCTTTTTAAACTTTTCCGACATTAAACAAATAAAAAATAAAAATTATGTAAAAGCAATTAACCTAAAGTTGTTCAATTATAAAAGAGAGAAACTTTTAAACAACTGTCAAAACTACTTTTAACTATTATTTTTATTTTAAGGTTATAAAAGCAACTTTATGTAAAAAAAAAGAGGAAAACAAATTCTCATCTTATATACTTTAAGCTTTAAAAAGACAAAAAAAAAAACAAAAAAACTTCAAACATGAAGTAAAAAACAAAACAAAAAAAAACAAAACTTAAAATAAACAAAATAAAAAAAAATAATCAGGATTATATTTTATAAAATAGAAAAATAGAGAAAAAAATTCAAACAAGAATGAAATAAAAAAAAAAAGAACAAAGCAAAAAACAAAACGGAAATTAAAAATTTGTTATAAAGCACTGACGACGAGGTAAAGGACGTCGACTATGACTTACCTTTGTTTCGATAGCACGCGTTTCATGATCCTGAAAATGAAGTTTCAGCTTTGATTTGCCATCATCGCTGGAGCCACGTAGTTGGGAAAACTTATACTGCCAAACTATTGACGAGTCCGCCCCTTCGGCTAATGAGAATCCTGATTGCCAGTCAAGCGTTAATCCGCCACTCTTTCCGTGATGTGAAACAGCAAAGGTTTTCCGCTATAAAATGGCATACCATAAATAAAAAAAAAAGAAAGAGGAAGAAATAAAACAAAAAAAGAGAACAACGTTAAAAAAAAGCTATTATTCACTTTGTTCACTGCATTCATCGTGTTCAACATAGCAATGTTCAAACCCTATAAGTCCCGTTCCTAAGTCCTCCCAAAAAACAACAACAACAACAACAACAACCAATTGAGAGAGTATGAGTCCAATAAACAGGAAAAAGTACATTGCTGCAGGGCCAAAGTATTCGGTTTAACGAACGAAAAAGAACAGGAAAATGCGGAAATATTGCCGTTGGTTTAGGAATAATGGGTAACGTGAATAAGGAATGCCTTCGACTGGGGGTTCTTTTGGGAAATTCATTTCTGATGGTCTGGTCGTTTGTCCTTCCTAGAAGTCGAACGAATAACGAGTTGAATGATTTCAGCAA
The DNA here is from genome assembly GCA_948107695.1 of Meliscaeva auricollis. Classification (NCBI taxonomy): domain Eukaryota; kingdom Metazoa; phylum Arthropoda; class Insecta; order Diptera; family Syrphidae; genus Meliscaeva; species Meliscaeva auricollis. Next base: position 80,413,160 of record OX403618.1, read on the forward strand.
CTTCCTTAAAGAGAGTAGGTATAAAGTTCTACAAGAAAATGGGAATAGAATCTACCTTGATGTAGAACTGAAGATGTACTATAGACTCGTATTTTCTATTGATAACTTGAAACTATAAACTTTTCAGTTTTTTTTTTCTTCTTGTTTTTTTTTTGACCAAAGTTTAATGGATTTTCTTTTGAAAACGTCTCATGCGGCATATTCAAAAGTTTAATATTACTTTTCTAGTTTTTTTTGTTGCTTTTTTAGAATGTAAAACTTTCATATAGGCTGGAATGTTTTGTGTCATAAACTTTGCTAAAAGTGTCAAAGTTGGATAAAGTTTTTTTTTTTTTTTTTTGATGATAAGTCTTTAACAAAAGCAAAACTCATGATATGCAATGCATAAAGATTCAAGGGGATTTTATGCTTTGAATCTATTTCAAAGGTTTTGATTTTTGAGTTTGAGCCTGTAAGCCAAATGCCATCTACTTACTGTCAAGAGAGGAAAGTTGTATCTTAACAAATCTATTTATTTATATTTATTTCAAGATGTACACAAAACGGTAACTTCGGCCTTAGGAAGTTTTGAAAATATCAATCGAAAGTTAAAAAAGGTATAGAAGTAAGTAAGGAGTACACAGAATATTGCAAAGTTATCAAGATAAAGTCTAATAGGCGAATAAAAATATAACGTCAGCTAACATAAATTAAAAATTATTAGTTGAGTACTCAAAAACTTTAAATCATAGAAGGCTGCTAGAAGTAAAGTAAATCAAATCCCGGTTTCATATTTTAATTTGTTTTCTAAGTTGAATGACTTTGGTTTAACTGTATTTTGGTTTAAGGAATACACTTTGAAATTGAATTAACTTCGTTTAACTTTAATTTTAAATTAACTTCTTCAAAGCTTAATCTTTCCGAAAAGTGGTTTAATCAAAGTTTTTTGTTTTTCTTCGATTTTACGTGCACATATTAAATACTTATTAGCCATGTTTTTTCAACGCTGATAACTACTCAGTTTTTTATTTTATTCTCGAAATTTAACAAAAAAACAAAACAAATGCTGAGTAGTCTAATTTGTTTTTGTTTTGCGAATATAATAAAAAAGTTAGTATAGGTACCTACTCAGGGTTGAAAAAAATTCATTGTTATGTCGGTTTAAATTATTTCAATGATGAAAAAATATTATTTAATATAGAGGCCTTGATATAAACTATAATCGAAGTGGGATCGATTTTGATGATTCTTTTTATATTTGAAAGCTGGTGGTCTCCATTTTAATTTTGTTCAGTCTTATAACGGTATCCATGAGAAAATATTGAAAGTCTTAACGTGGTATTTAAAAGTTCTTGGTGGTCTCCATTTTAATTTTATTCAGTCTTATAACGGTATCCATGAGAAAATATTGAAAGTCTTAACGTGGTATTTAAAAGTTCTTGGTGGTCTCCATTTTAATTTTGTTCAGTCTTATAACGGTATCCATGAGAAAATATTGAAAGTCTTAACGTGGTATTTAAAAGTTCTTGGTGGTCTCCATTTTAATTTTGTTCAGTCTTATAACGGTATCCATGAGAAAATATTGAAAGTCTTAACGTGGTATTTAAAAGTTCTTTCACCACTTTCTAAGATTTTATCTGTGACTTTCTTCGCTTTTACCCGCGATATTTTACGCCTTTTCCTGTGGTATTAAACGCCTTTTCGTGACCTATCTTGCTATTCTCCGAGGTATTCCACGACTTCTATCAGTATTCCGCGATTTTTTTATGGTATTCCGCGCTTTTAAACGCGCGGTATTTCACATATTTTCCATCAACTCCCCACACCTTATTCAAGACTTTTAACGCTTTTTTCTGCGGTTTTCTTTGTTTTTTCCGCTGTATTTTACGCTTTTCTCGCGGTAGTATCGAAAACTCGTAACAAAAAAATGCTTATCGTCGTGCACTTCTCAACCGATTGCTCAATGGTATACTATGATAGGACTTTGCAACTGAATTGACTCTCAAATTAAAATGAACACAACGCCATCTGCTGGCATTTTCCAACCCAGCATTCAATATTTTCTTTCTATCGTGTATCAGAGATTTCGTTTTTTTTGTGATTTTCTTCTTTTTTTTTTTTTTTAATGTATGGGAGTGCTTCTCTTGGCCATGATTTTCAGAAGTTTTAAAAACTCTTCTGTTATTCGGAAAGGAGACAAATCTAACTAATCAGAGACCATTAGAATTGGTCCAGTAGTTCTTGAGTTATAAATGGTGCAACTAACCCAACTTTTTTTTATATATTTATGAGAAAATTAATTTTTTTTCAAACGCTTTTTATTTCCAACAGTTTTAAATATTTAGGAAATAAAAATTGAGTAGTTTAAAGTGAAACAAATTTGAAAAAAAAACACATTTTTCTAAGAAAAATTCTTTACTTTTGATATTTAAAGGCTCAAATTGATTTCTAGTCCAAAATACTAATTCTCAAAAATTTTGATAAGAAATTTGACTAATACTAAATTTTTTTTACGTAAGCACTTGCATACAAAAGCAATTTGGGTTGTATTACAAATGTTTTTTTTATTGTTTCCAAAAGCATTGATATTGAGTCAAATTATCAGTTGTTGCCGTCTAAGCTAGTCGATAAGCAAGTGAAAAAATTTGTGTGCTTTTCAGTGATGAAAGTAAATTCGAATTATTTTACTCCGATGGTGCTCTTCATCAAATCATCATAACAATTGACCATTTCCAATACAGAGGAATTTTGGAGTGAGTTATGTTACCGATCCGCAAATGTCTTTGCGTTGGTTTTTTAGTACGATATAGCTATAATTAAATTGGCCGCTAACATTCGTATAAGCTGTTAAAATAGTAGCAGTTGCCAACAAATAATATTCGTGTTTTAAAAGTGAGCGTCTTTATCACCGAAATTAAAATTTTGAATTCGGGAATCTTTTTGAAATGATAATATTGTCTTTAAGACAAAATAGAAAAATTATAATTTTTTTAATTTATGTTACCTATGTCTTATAAAATACCAACAAAATCTGGAATTTTTTAGCAGAAACATATTTTAAATAATTTAAAGATTTTATTACATTTTTCAAATCTTTATATTTATCATAAATTTGCAATGCAATTTCTTATAAAAATGTAAAAAATTCACTTTATTTATTTCTGTTTTCTAAAAATGTACGATTTCAATTTAAATTCTTAAAATATTTACTACGCCACAATGCACATCGAACACATCACACAGTACAAAATTCTCTTAACTAAACACAATTTACGTTTCTGTTTAAATTTCAAATTTATTGGTATCTATAGACTTTCAATGCACCAAGAGGGATCAAGAATATATGCGAGTATCAATGTGTTCTATAAATTTATTTTTATCATACATCTTGTAAGTAATAAATTTCAATCGAAATCCTTCTATATACTACACACCATTTTATCTATTAACTGCTCTAAAGTACGTAACATCAGCCTAAATGATAAAATACAATTACGCCTGGAGGCAGCAATAGCAGAAGCATCGGAGTCATAATTTAGTTTTAGTGTCCCAAAAGAGGTTTTTAAAAATGGAAGTTCGGGCTCGAAACACACATACAGTCATTTTTATTATGTAAAATCTTTTTAAAGGACAATATTATCCTTGCAAAATATAGGAAGCAACTTTGTGTGTGTCTGTGTCTATTCTGAATAATAATAATCTATTCCATGAAAATACACATTTGTAGATGGAAATTATTTATGAGAAGCAACTTTTGTTAGGTACTCGTATAACCTTGTTGCCTTTGTCTTTTCTTTATCCCTGAAGGCCATTTTAGTTTTAGTTTACAGATTGTTTATGTTGGCTTTGGTCAAACTTTTTATGTTTTTGTTTTTGTTTTATTCCCATTTAAGGCTGAATGATGGAGCTGATTTACTGAAAACATAAACAATGGTTTTTTTTTTATATTTTATGATCAATGGAAGGTCTTTTACGCGTTACTGAACCGTGAAATAATGTTACACACACACATACAAGGTAGAACAAGTATGTAATAAAATTGGAACTTAATCGATTGGAAGAGTTTGTAAAAAGGATTTTTGTAGCAAAGTTATTCCTGAATTCAAATAACAAAAAAAAAAAAAATATCAAATGTAAGCCCTCAGGCTAATTTGTTTATGAAAGTTTTTCTTTAAACTTGGCTCTGGGTCTTAGAAGATGAAGAAGAGGGTGTCCTTCTAAAGGAAAAATCGATTTTTATTTTGTTGTATGTTTGTTTGCCTTTATTGCAATTTTTAATTAATTTTAAGTTCGTCCTTCATACTGTCCCATTGGGTGACGATGATGGTTCAAAGAAAACAAAGTCTGGAGGGCAATAAATTGAAATAAGTTTCTTGCCTTTGTCGATGAATTTGGGTTTAATCAGAAACAAAATAAAAACTGAAAATTATGCATAAATTTTTATGTTCACATATACAAAATTTGGTGTAGGATATTTTTATGGTTTATGAGAGTGGAGTGTGAGGCATACATTTACAAGTAAGAGAGAAGAACAAATAGAAGAACAAGAAAGTTTTTTTTTTTAATTTACGAGTACACTTTTGTTTTTTTGTCTTATTTTTATTTTAATTTGTAAGATTGAACTTTTTTTAAAATTTAAATCTGGTTTCAAAATAATTTTATCAAGTAAAATTTTGTTTTAATTGATTTAAACAAAAAAGAGCTCTCTTAGATTCGGTTGACCAGGTATATATTTAAAACTCTTGAGCCGATTCAGCTGAAATTTAGAGGAATTATTCCACATAGCATAAACTAAGACTTGAAACTTGTTGTAGTTCATCAATTTTAAGACACATTTTTAGACGTTATTTTTAAAAAAATCAACATAAATTTTAAATTTCTGCCGTTTTTGGAATGTAAACTGCAAAAAAAACCTCTAATTTAAAGAATAGTATAGAATTTCTATACTCTTGATATTGGCCAAGTTAATTTTGGTGTTAAAAAGGCAGTAAAAAAGGTTTTTTGTGCTTTTTAAAATTACTGAATTTTTTGGGTTTTTCAACATTTTTCTGTGCAGAATCCAGAAGTCGTACAAAAAATTATTATGCTTACATTTTTTCTACATAAATGATTTTAGAGAAAAATGTTTATATTTTGGATTATGCACCAAAAATAATTAAAAAAAAAAAAACTGTTTTTTGTAAGTTTTTCAATGATTTCTCATGTATTCCGTAATAAATTTTGTTGGATAATTTCAGATTCATGCTTAGCATTCCTAAAAACATAAAGTACATCTCTAAAAACGCTGTAATTGGACTAAAGAAGGCATTTTGGATAAATCATAAATCTCACTTTGAAATATTTTCGGCCAAAAGCAAATTTTGAAATGATTTAAAATGAGTTAGACAAAAATGCACTTCCTTCGCATCCTATTAATAGTTTTGTAATAAAGTATTTGCCAGTAAAGAAATTTGATTATTGTTATCCTTTATATTCTTTCTTACAAAAATCAATCGAAATATTTTTGAGGTTTTGTTGTAGTCGTCTCGATTTTTCATCATAAAACTGACACAAAATTATAATTTAAATCTTTATTCATTCCAAAACAAGCGTTCCCGGAATGACATTTAACTGATGTACGCTCCTTATATATCAATTTAAACTTCAATTACCACTTTAATATATCTTATTCATGCAGAAAATTATTCATGAAACGATAATCAAGTACCTACTAATCTACACTTCTTATGAAACAAAAAGTGTGACTAATGATGATTATTTCAAATATAGTTTCTTAATTGATACATCCTTGCATCAAAACACACTTCTAACCTAAATTAAACAACCCACGCTACTAGCACTAGAGGTGTATCGATTTATAGAAAACCAATAAAACTAAATTCCAATGAAAGAAAAAAAACAACATTCAAACCGTATAAATCTTGACCTGGTCACTCACAAATTCCCTCAAATTAAAGTAAGTATCCCTAGAGAAGGAATGTTTAAGATATGTTTTTATTTTGATTTATATATTTATGAACTTTAAATTTACTGCCCCTACGTGATCCAAAACGAAAAGAAAAACTCTCAACCGTCAAAGAACAACCACTTCACAAAGTGCCATAAAATAACAAAAAAAAAAAAACCCTTATAAATCCTTAAAAAAAGAAACAAAAAAGAATCCTTACAGACTTAAATATTTCACCTTGATGTGAAGTGATAAAGTGAATTCATTGAAAATTCATGTTGCCTCATCCGCATATAACTCAAAAAAATTATAAAACATGGAATAACCATCATCCACACACATGAATAACACATTCCAACCAAAGCCATATACATATGCATTTTTTTTTTTAGAACAAAAACTTACCCCAAGTTTTATGACACTCGTTACAATTGCCGCATTCCAACTGTTTTCAATTCGCAACAACTCCTGTCGTGTCTCCACACTCAAATATCGTGGCTCGTGTCCTGAACTTTGTAACAGGAAACAATGTTGGCGACTGTCCACAGTTTCTGATTCTTTAACTACACGAAACATCGTTTGATAAACTTTGTAGATAACCAAGGCCTTAGATAATCCTGCGACGTTTAACTGCAATAATAATACAAAAGACACAAAAAGACAATTGGAAAATTGAATTAAAATAAAGGACACTTAATGTACATTTAAATTAAGTACCTCTACTAAGAAACAAAAAATGAAATAAAAAGAAAAAAAAAAACTTTATAGTTTTCTGTATTGCGTCGTAATTTGGTTAAACATAAGAAAAAGTGTTATCCTTGGAAAGGTTGTGACTTTTGTTTCTTTTGTTTTTTTTTGTTTTTTTTTTTTGTTTTTTGAGGAAAAAAACTTTATCCGGAAAAAGCATAAACTAGTGTGCTTCTTGTGCAAGTTTCACGAAGAACTTTTCTTCTATTACCCCACCATATGCCCCTACTCTATTATCTTTACCAGTTTCAATGAAGCCGACAAGAAACAAAAAGAAAAAAAAAAAAAAAAAACATCAAAGCAAGTAGGTGCAGGTAGGCAGGTGTATACTCACTTCCTTAAAGAGAATAGGCCTGTCTCAACTTTGTTCCCAACAAAAAGCCACAAATTGTCATGTAAAGTTACATAAGTTTCATCCACTTTTTTGTTTTAAATTTTTGTTTGTTGTTTGTGTTTTTTATCTGCCAAAGTTCAATGGACTTTTGTGGAAGGAGAATAAGGATCATTTACCAGAAGTTTATTTTTTTTTTTTTTGTTATTTACATGTCGCTTTCAGGAAGTAGTTAATGGAGAAAGAAGTTTAAAATAAAATGCACAACACCAATATCAACCCTCCTAGCATAGTCCTTGTTAAAATACCAAATTAGGACAAATTTACTGCAAAAGACGGATGATTATAATAAAGGACATGTTTTTTTGAATATATTTGTTTTTTTGGTTAAAACCAAATTAATTGAGCATAGAATAAAACAGTTTATATTGATGACGGAGTATTAGGTAATGTGGATCAAATAGACATCAATCAAAAATCGACACGTTGAAAATGTCAAATGAAAATTATGGTAGTGGTGGAAATATACGTATCTGCGATTTTAATAATGTCGATGTAGATTTTTTGGTAAATCAATAAATTTGTGGGGTTTTTATTATCATTTTTCTTATTTTGTCAACAAAATAGGAAAACGGTTTAAGGAAAGGGAATTGGCCGTATTTTAAAATTCCGTTAAATATACAATTTTGAAGAATTAGGTATTTATAGCATCATGAAGGTCAAAAAAGGGTCATAAAAGGTTTGATTAATGAATGGTGAGAGGATTTTTCATTTAAATTTAAATTTTTTTAAAATTAAAAAAAAAAAAAAATGTTACACATACGCCGCAGTGACCCACTTAAGAAAAATTGGATTCCACACCCCGTCTGTATAAATTTAAGGATACAGCTAAAATATAAGGATTGATTTAACAGAGTTTTTTTAGGATGAAAATAACGCTATCTAAAGATGGTTTTCTGTCTCATCCAATTGATCTTAAGTGTTGAACGGAATAAAGTAAGAATATTAATTTGATATTGGTTGTTCAAAATTGAGGTTATGTCGTTGGGTTAGCTTGACTAATACGTAAAAAAACAGTAGTTGTAAAAGAGATATAATCGATATACTGAATCTCCTAAACAACAAGAACTGGGTATATGAAAATAGACTTCCATAATAAGAGTATGCATCTGGAATGTAAAAACACTTAACACCACACATGTCCTTCTCTACATATGAATCGGTTCTTATACAGTATGATTTGTGGTCCAATTGATACAGGATTAAAGTCCTGTCAAAATAGACAAACAAAAAGTTAAAACCCATACAAAATTCGAACAGTGATATTAAATCATCTATGAAAACAATCTTTAGAAATCAACTGCCCTGCATGCATATTTATGAAAGTGTGCGCTCACAAATTAAATCCAAAGTTGTCAAGTCACCATTTGAAAACCCTTTATACAAGGAATCGCATAAAATTTTATTTTGGTATTTTTACATTGAAACCTCAACTTCAAAGATTGGTTCAGGTAAAAAGTGTATTTCTGAATTTTAAGGAAATTCTTAATTATTTTAATAAAAATAATCAAAAGTTATAAATGGCGGCACAATTTGTTAAAAAGGCATACAAAATGCATTTGTTTCATGATTTTTCTGTTATATATTATTTACGGTCTTTGATTTTTATTTAATAATAATAACTTTTTTTTCAACACTACCCAACCTTACACTAACTTTCCGATGGAATTTTAAAAACTTGAGCTCTACATTAATGGAAATATCACTGAACGCTGTCAGCGAGTTTTCAATTGACATCTTTTTAAATGTAAAAAGTTTCTTATTTCTTCATTCTCGAATTTTTTTTAACTCCGGTTATGTGAAACTTGTTTGAGTTATCCAAAGTTCGTTTAAATGAGAACTCCACTTTATTGAAACAAATTTTCTGCAATTTTATTGTTTTATTAGGCTGAAATAGTTGATGTTTTCATACTTTACATTTAAAAGCAGAGATTTTTGCAAAAATATTCTCAATTCACTTTATTTTGAACGGTGAATAATATCGACGAGAATTTGTCCAAGTATTTTTAGATTTTGTTTTCTTCTACGTTTTCCAAAGACAGAAATTGGGTTTTTTGTGCTCAACTCATAAAAACTGAAGTTAAAAAAAAAAAACAACAATAATGTTTTCACAAAAAAAAGTTCAAGTGTGCTTTTTCTTTCTTTCCATCCTTTAGAAAATACTGCGTTTTGAAGAGAGGATTATTTTGAAAATATCTTTCATTTTGCATATTATCTCATAACGTCGAAAGCTATAGAAACTGAGCATTTGCAGGTCAAGTGCCCTTTACTTTCTAAAAACTATATTTTTTATTGATAGTTTCCACCGTTTAAAAGTTATAGGCTAGTATTTTCGACATTTACATTTAATTTTTATTAATGATTCAATGGTCTGTACTAATTTATAGCTTAAGGCGATTCTTGTCTGGGAATTTTAAAACAATCATCAAAACAGCAATAAAAAAAATTCACACTGCAGATTTTTCTTAAGAAATCGGCCTTAAACAAATTTATAAACTTTGACGCGAAATTCTTCAACTCTACAACACATATAGAAATCCCTAATTGATAAGAACAAAAAAACCCCAACCTCTTCAAACCAACTAAATGTTCCAAGTCACAGTTACAAATATCAGATATAATTCATGACAAACGAAACACGCACTTTTATTCTAATTTATTTCCTTTGGGATTTTGTTCACGTTTACAAAACTTCACATTCTACTTTCAATATAAAAGTTTTGAAGAGAAAGCTCTACATTTATCAGATATGTTTCTTGAATGAGAAAAAAAGGTACAACACACATTATGGCATTATTGTATTGACTGTGAAGTATAAGATTTCCCAAAGGACCTCGAAAAAATTTCCCCAAATTTCTTTTAAAATTCAGTTTGCTTGCAATACCACAAAAAAAGAAAGAAAACTTTCACTTTTTGATCAATATTCTAGTAGCTACCATTAACCATCCGCCATTCGCATGTTGCAAAAGGGCAATATTTCGGTAGCCAAATTCAAATCACTCAATCCTCAAAGGATCTTAGACATTTCAATTTGGTTTTCAAAAGTGACTTGAAGAGAAATCTTCGTCCGACAATGATGGCTGTGCCATCGAATTAGATTAATGTGAGCAAAGAGCAATCGAGATCATTGTTGGAATCTCATCGATTTATATCGCTGTGTACTCACAGACACTTCTATGCAGACATTCATCTCTGTCGTCATCTTTAAACATTAGAGATGGAGCAATAAAAGAAAGGCGACCAAATCAGTGCCACCACCATCGTTTGTGGAAGACAATGCTGCGTGAAGTTTTACCCTCCCGTGTAAAGTCAAGTTTGCGCCACCGACATTAGTGAAAGTCCGATAGGAAAGTGAGAGTAGAATAAAAAAAAATAGAACAATTCCATGAGGACAGATGGAGAATCAACAGTTTGTAGAGCCATTATGCGGGCTCATAACAGTTCATCAGCAACACAATCAAAAAACCTCCGTGCAATTGGCACAAATTGGGGTTATAACCATTATTAAAGCCTTGACACTCTTAATGGACAACACCAGTGATAGCGTCAAGGACATTAGACAATCAGTGGTTTGAGTTTTTGTTTTTTTTTTTTTTTTTATCTAAAGGACCCTTTACAAAGTATGGTGAACTAAACTTTATCAATTCACATTAAGTTCCTAACGATCGACAGGGAGTATGAAGAAGGAAGAAGAAGAAAAAAACATGAAATTATCCTTTCATGCAAAATGACCACTTTAGATCAAACCAAGCTGTGGTGTTGATGATAAAGCTTCGTGCAAATGGCCTCCAGGATAATTATTTCAAACGATTATTTGTTGCCATAAATTCAAACAATTGGTTTATTAGGTTTTGCTTTGACAACTTTTGGGCGTGACAAAGTGTTTATGTTGGCTGTTCTGTTGGTATGTGTGTGTCCTTTCGATGGATGAATTTGTAAGGTTCCTACAACGTAGGTATATATAAATAAATGTAACGTGAAATTATGTCTTTGACAGGTTGTTTATTGGAGAACACAATTGAAAGGTACATTAGTTTGATATCACAGGGAAGTCAGCATTGGCACAATACCCCGTCTCTGAATGTCAGTTTAATGTTTGTGCTGAAGGAAATGGAAGAAAGCTTCAGAGAATTTTATTTTTTTTACACGTTTTGAAGATTTTTAAATTTTTTAAGTAATATAAAATGTCCTTCAATAGGCTTAACCTAGGTTAAGTTCGAAATTCAGCCATTTTGAATAAAATCTTTTTGTAATTTTTATACAGAAACCTTCCAAAAATGTCACTTTAGTCCCACAAATTTGCCTTTATTTTTCTATATGTATACATCGAGCTACTGCCTAAACCGCTTAACCGATTTTCTTGAAAATTGATGGTTAAGGATATTTGGTGATTCACTAGAGGGGAACTTGAATTTTTTTTAGGAACAAAACTAACGGTACCTGTAAGGCAAAGTTAACTTTTTTCAAAAACAACTCTAACGCATTTGATTAAAATCTTTGTTTCTCTTTGATGTGTTATTATAGGGTAAAGTATTGAATAAAAGAAATGTTTGTAAAAATTTCACTAACCGTACCTCCCATAGAACCGTTTTATTTTGTTTCATTTTTGGCTTTCTCTTTGGTGCTCATAAAACGGTACTTCCCTTTTGAAAAAAAATTCCCCGAAAAATATAAGCAAACACAAAATATTTACTTTTGAATGGGAATTGAATTTTATATGACGGCAGTCTAATTTATTACTTTCGGAATATTTTCAAAATAAAACTTCCATCAATATTGAGAATTAAGTTAATTGATTGATTTGCATTGTTAGAGTTGCCAGATTAAAATTACATCTACCAATCATTTGAAAATGGCATATTACCCACACTGGCACATAAAAAACTACTTACCTATATCGAATTCAAACTCGATATTAGTCACAGAATAACCTATTCTATGGTGAATATTTCAGGTCAAGAGCCAAATAAAAATGATGACGAAAAATGATTGCTAATTATGCGCTTTGATTCCAAATCAAATTCATTGGAACAGCAAATAATGAAAACATAACATTTGGAACCCTGTTTCTATCAACAAATATAAAGGCATAGAAGTATAAGGAGTAGGTATTTTTGTTACTTTTAGATGCAATCAAATAAAAATACTTCAAGGAATCGAATACTATTTTAATGTATCTTCTTTGAGATTTGTATTTGTATCTTATGTCTACATCATTGTATAATATGTGACGTCAAATTTCTTTGCCTTCACATCGACTTGGTCTTATAGTATTTGACCTACTTACCATCCTCAATCGATCAATTTTTATAATATCATTTAATAGGAATTCCTTAACCAATGGCAACATAAATAATGTATGTGTTTGGGAATGTCTCATGGAGTACGCAAGTATTCTTAAATTCACGAAGGATACAACAATATTATGACATACAATAGGGCCATCTATTGCCTGCAGGGAGTATCATTATATTAACCTTTAGGAATGTATAGTATATCCTCTGGGGGGCAAAAAGCTTAATATATATTCAAGAATGTGTGTTTGTGTGTGATTATTTAAGCATTGTTGGAATAATAAATTCAAGACTTCTTGTATAAATAATAATGGCAACAATGTTAAAATCATTCGAACTACTCGTAGCTATGCTAGAAATACTTCGATACAGTTATTTGGTAATTCAAACCCGAAGTTTTATCATAAAAAAAAATAATTATGACCTACAAAAATCTGTAATCGTTAGAGTAGTTGTAGATGTCAGAAATGTTAGTCATCATAAATATAATATTAACCCTGGTTGGTAATATGAAATAAAACTAAAAGAATTGACATATATTTTATGGTAGTTAATAAAATTCTGTGCTATCAAAAACACATGAAAAATATATTATAAGTGAAGGTTATTAGGTAAGAGTGTGTTAAGAATTTATTAAGTTAATATCCTTTTAGTTCTAAATGCTTCAAATGATATTCACAGGGAATGGTTTTCTTTTGGGAATTGATATTTGAAGTATTTTCTTGTAATAAATGGAAGCCTATTAAATGGTAGACTATGTTACTGCTAATTGTTTTTATTCGATACCTTGTAGCTTATTAATAGCTTTTAATGATTCCTTAATCAAAATGACCAGGGATTTTGCTCCGCTTTTTTTTTTTAAAGTGTAAGGCTTATTTAGGTTTGTGGAAAATTTTATATTATTTTTTAATGAGTTGTAAAATGAATATGAAAGTTGGCCAAATATAAAATAAATGTAAAAATTGTGCCAATTTGAGTCCAAACACGGAATTATTAAAACCAAAAAAAAAAAAAAAAAACTGAACTACTAATTTCCTCTTAGAAGTCGGTGTTAGTTCCGCTCTATTGCACACCGTTAACTTAAAAAAATCACTTAACTGAAACAAGAAATTTATTGTGAGGCTTTTTTCAACAGTTTCCATGCAAACTACTTCGGATAATTCAGCTTCTCTTAAGTGAAAACTCTTTTTAACTGAAACAAACAATCTTGACTCAAATAAATATTTTCACCTATTCAACTCCGCTTAAATGGAAATATCACTGAACGCCTCCACCAAATTTTTTAATTGAACACATCTTTTCAATTTGAAATGTCGAAATGTTTCATATTTCTTCATTCTCGAACTTTTTTTTTTTATATGAAACTCCGCTTATGTGAAATCAGTTTGAGCTATCCGAAGTTCGTTCAAATGAAAACTCCGCTTAAATAAAAAAAATTTTCTGCAATTCTAAGCGAAGTCAACTGTATAATCTTAAACTTCTAGAACAGGTGGTGGAATACTTTCTAAGTTGGTAAATTTGTCTTCTCTTTTGGGGCGGGCATGGTCATAGTTCACCCCATTGTGTTTTTAAGTTTGGATGGAGATTGTGACAATGTGCTTTCCTACATTTCTTACCCTATTGCTTTCACCACCAAACTCAATTCAATTTCCTCAACTTAAATAAAGTGCAAAAAGTTAAAAAATATTAAATCAAGGCTTTTAAGGCAAACGCTTATAAAATTATTATTCATAAATTCTGAGTTTTTTTTTCATTCACCGATCAGAACATAATAATTTTTATCAACTTGTGTGATGAAGACATCCACCTAAGACCCCAAACAAATAAAATCCACAAAAGCTTTTTCTGTTATGAAATTTAAATAAAATTATTTATAAAACCATCGAAGTTTCTTTTGTAAAAGACTCACCATGGTTTTCAAGTCACTTAATAAAATTAAATTTATTCAGAAATATTTGAAACATAAAAAAAAAATCAACCCAAAGCACAAAATCACCAAACGAACGACCCAATTTGCTCGAGTCTTCTGTATAAGTTGAACACAAACACATAACAGCAGAAGAAGACGACGACGCAGAATATGATATCAATTTCATCAACATTTCATCACGTATAGGAGTATTTATATGCAAAACAACCATCATAGACCATGAAAAAGATATCCCCCCAAAAACAACCCGATAAGCACACACATACACCTTTTTCTACTTCTATACAAAAAAAGGCTCTAACCTCACCCCTTATGCAGCACATATAAATGTAGCACATTCCCCCGCCCCCCTCCCCACTCCCATCGTTCCTAACAGTGTCGGATGCTTTTATGAGCACTCAATTTTATCGGCCATTCTCTCGGATGCTGTTTCGTTGGATGCAGAACAACGCGTTTTCGTTTGATTAATTGGACTTCTGTCCACACTCTCCAAGCAGCAGGCCCCTCAGCATCGGCCGCACGTAGAACCTAATTCCTTGAACAAACTGTCGATGCCTCTTCAAAATACCCGACCAAAACATGAGAGAAAAGAGAACAACTGTTTTGTTTTTTTCTGCAAAAAAAAGGCCTTGTTCCCATTTACAAATCCTTCGTTTTGGTTTGATGCCTAGCCAGAACAACACCAACAACCAACAACATATAGCAACCCTACAGCTGCATGCCTCATGACCTACATTTTCTTCATCACTATCATCATCAACAACATCATCATCATCATTATCAACGTGCCTCAAGTGGTACAGCGGGCCCCAGCCTGGTCCCCTTCTGTGCCACAGGACTCTCCATCGACCACTTTTCAAATTCATTGCAAACATTCAAGTCCTGGAAACGGAAAACTCCGTCAACAATCACAACAAGACTATCAACGGTATACTAAAATACGACTATGTACCGACATCGTCCTTTTTTTAAATTTTACGAGGAGAAGGAGAACGTTTGAAATTTAAATTTATTTCACTCCTGTTTGATGGAAAATTGAGTTCCTTAGAAATTGCAAAAAAAATATAACACTCCGCCCCCCTTTCCACCCAGATTCAGTCACCCAATCAATATTAATAAAAAAATCAAAGCTATATGTATACATACCGGCGGAGTTTCAAAGAGCATAACCTCGGTTCCTTTGAGTACTAGAAATCTGGGCTTGTAGCTCTGCCACGAGATGTTATTGTTGATGACTCCTTCATTCACCCAACCCATGTATTCGATTCGTTCGCCAACAGCAAAGTTCCGATTGTACAGCTTCATCTGATGGAGAAGAGAACACAACAAAAAAAAAAAAATTATGAAAAAGGATACAACAAAAAAATGAATATATTAGTCCTTTTAGATGTTTTACATAAGAAAGCAACACCAAAATTGGATTTTTAAGGGTTTTTTATTATGATGACTCGTACGCAGAAAATTTCATATCTTACGTACAGATACATGAGTGGTAGGTACTCAAACTAAATCATGTCCAATTAAAAAAATGGAATGAAAATCTATGCAAGGGAAATCAGGGACAGATCAAGTCAGGGAGAGGGCTTTAGTTGTGTTAAGGACCTCCTACCAATTACAAATATTATTTTCCAATTTCCATTGAATTGGTCCAATTAATTTCCGCAACAATATTATTTGTTTTAGAAATGAACCTCTTCTAATTAGCTTGATCAAACATTTCACAAATAATGAAAATGAGGAAAATAAAATAAAACCCTAAAAAAAAAATACAAAACTCACTTCGGCTTAAAATATCAGAAATATCATTTCAAACCCAACAAAAATAATTGCTAGTAAAATAATGGATATTCAATCCTTCTGGTATAGAAGAGATGCGGTTGTTAAAAGTGCATTTTCCAAAACATGTACATAAATTTTAAATTTGTTTTTTTTTGGCTAAAGTTACTGAAATAGTAATAATTATTATTCACAGAATTTTATCCACAAAAACTACCGGAACTTCTCATATACCTATCAAATCCATTGTATAACGATATTTTGTGTAATAAAATCCACCAAACTTCATGTTTAACTAACTTGTTGGCTGTTGGTGGTAGAGAGTAGGTATATTTATACGATGGGAAACGTATTATCATACATAAACCATAGAGAGTCCTCTTTTGTGTGTATGGATTTTAGAATTGTGTATTGTATTAATTTACTGTTTCAAGTGTTTTTTTGTACGATTGCAATTAATTGAAACAATTTTAATCAGAGGCATTGAACCATCAAATTTGTATATCTTTTACTCCATCGAAAGATGAATACAATTTTTAATTCATTGAACTTTTCGACACATATATTTATCTATTTGAATTGAAATCTAGTAACTTGGTTATTTTCCAGTTTGCTAAGAATTTTAAACACAAGAAAACTTTTGGGCCTTTTGAATGCAAATGTTATTGAAAAAAAAAAACACGCACATTTTTCTAGGTCTTACAGGAACCGAAATAAATGGCAAGATAAAATCCCCTTGGCTGCCATTTTGAAAAACTGCTGCCATTTTGGATTTGTGTGTGTGTTTTTTTTTAACAACTACTGTCTTACATATATCATACCAGCGTTTTTTTAAAGCGTTTTTCATTCTACTGAATGGAATGGGACCGAAACCAAGATTATATGACGATAGTAATGCTTTGATATTTTTCAAGTGATATCTCCTTTCTGCAAACTTTAATTCAAAATGAAAGAAACAATTTGAACATCATCAGCTTTTGTAAGACAAATTCACCTACTTACTTCAGTCAGAGTGTCATTTGGCTTTGCGAGCAGAGTCAGTTTTTTTTTATGGATTTAAAAAGTTTAAAACCAAATTTGCACCACCTTTTTCTTACCGAAGTAATGCACAAAAATGTATTGTTTTTTTTTTAAATATTTCAGTTTCAGTGTGCCTTAGAGTAAAAAATTAAAAACTAAATGTTCCATTATTGTGGCAACCGGAAATATGCTCTAGCATGTTTTCTTTGGGAGGTCATATAAGGAAATTGGACATACAGAAATGTGTTTCATACAAAACTAAGCATTTTGATCCCTATTCGTTAGGGCATATTTTGGTAAAATTCAAATTTTTCTGCATATTTCAGTATTTTCGGGCATCTTTTTGCATATTTATATTTTTTTTCACCCTTCGCTCGAGCGAAAAAATTTTTTTTTTTTTAAATTCAATTCGATCAAATATTTTTACAATAAAAATTTTTGCGTCCACACTAGCCTAAACAATTAATTAATTGATTTTCGATAGACTTTTTATCTCAGCGAAAAATGGTCGCATCGGGTTTAATTAAAAGATTTTAAGAGCCATATTCTTTAAATTTTTGAATACGAAATGCCGAGGGACCAATTTTTTTTTAAATTTTAGTTCTTGTGTCTTGTGCCAAAAAAAGTTTTAAGAATTTTGTTCAGTTAAATGAATACAAAGTTTAGTTAGCAAATTTAGTAAGCTTAATTATTGTTTTTGTTCTACGATTTTTTTGTCGGTCCGATATTTGTCTTCAAATAAAAAACAACACTTTTGTCTTTATACCCTGGTTGGTAGCTCAGTAACCAATAGTTGTACAAAAAAATCAAGCCCAGATTTGAAAACTTTAGTTAATCTTCTACAAAAAAAATTCTGGTTAACTTTGATGAACAAAATTTACTTTTTCATTTTGTTTTAGTTAGTAAAAGATACAAAAATAGGTATTTTTACGGAATTTCAGAAATATTACAGCCTTAAATAACTGCTGATGATAACACTAATGTGAGGCTTAGTTATTGAAGCTTTTTATACCCTTTATACTTTTGTCAAATAACAAATTCATTCACCGAACGGTTTTTCTGTTA
Source organism: Meliscaeva auricollis (assembly GCA_948107695.1). Taxonomy (NCBI): domain Eukaryota; kingdom Metazoa; phylum Arthropoda; class Insecta; order Diptera; family Syrphidae; genus Meliscaeva; species Meliscaeva auricollis. The sequence goes on from OX403618.1 coordinate 80,431,309, forward strand.
TGAATTATCAAACTTTTGAGACGAATAAAACTAACATTTTTTTGATTCATGACATGACGTACCTACTCGTAATCACTCTTACGCTTGAAAAAATGAATTATTCTGACCTTTTTTCGCAGTTTCCCAACAGATTTAGTTAAAATTTATAAAAAAGCAACAAAAAATTTCAAACTTCTCCAAAGTAAAAAAAAGTCAAAAATGGATCGCTAAATTTATTTTTATAAAAAAAATTATTTTCGAGAATTTTGATATTTTTTGTTCATCGTGAGAGAATTGTTCTTTTTTTTATTTTTAAAATGCAAAATTTTAACAAAACGAAGAAAAGGAGTGAGAACTGAAGTGCCAAATTTTTTAAAAGTAAAGCAAAGCACAACATATTAATTTTCGAACTTTTCATTGTTTTTGGAGTGAGAAAACAACCATCTCATCATATTATTTTTGCAAAACAAAATGTGTGTGCTGCTGAGTGAGTATAAGATCCTCGAATCTGAGGATTAGAGACCCCCGCTGACTTCTTACCTTTGGTTTTCTTTTAGCTGTAAAATGATTGATGACATGATTTTTAAGGAATAAAACAGAAAACATTATAAAACAACATTACTCGAAGTGAAATGGAACAATTCGATGGTCTTTCTTTATTCAAGCCCCTCATCGGATTACTTTCTACAAGAAGGTACTGACTGAAAGCCTCAACTATCACTTACCTTAGTGAGAACCATAGTGGCCTAACTGATTTTCGATAATTTAATAATTATGGTCACGAAAACTTGTTTCTTTTTAAACAGTTATTTTTAATCGTATGACACATCAATAAGTACAACTTTTTCAAAAAAAAAAAAACAGAATACTACTAAAGTAAGCAATAGTTTTGGGCTTTAAAAAAAATTTGAAAAATTCAGTTAGGCCACTGTGGCTCTCACTGACTTATTTAATGTTCTATCAAAACGGGCTTTGCAACCCAGTGCTAATTGTGTCATCGAGCCAAGTTTAACGTCTATTGAAACTTTGACCATAAGAGCAACCGTGCTACCGAGTCATGCATTTTATTTCCATCAAAATCATACGCGCCGTTTTTGAGAAAAAGAAGTTTTTCTAAAATCGGTAAATGGCATCTACCGTTAATCTACCTATTCTTTGCCTATAAACTATGTGTACAGAAAAGTTACGGAAACGTTATCCAATTTAAAAATATATGACCGAAAAGTGTATCGAACCCATTCATAGTCCTTTCTTAAGTCGCCATAAAACAGTTCCTTTTGAAAATATATAAAAGTCTACTGACCATGGGTTTATAAATATAAAACTTGAACAGGCCAATTAAAATCTATTGGGAATTTCTTAAAATTATCTAGACACGAAGCATTCAGATAGAAAATTTAAAATCCCTTCTTATCCTTTAATAACATCTACAATAATGCCACAAATGTCTGTGTTTCTTTCCTTTGGTTTTGAATCCTTGTTTGTAAATATTGTCGAACATTTATCTAAGCTATATAAGGAGTCTCTCCACATACACCACAAAAACAGAAATTCCTAGACAAAAAAAAAAAATATTTCTCTTGACTGTTACTTTGGCATAAGCATGTTTTAAAAGTTAAATTTCTTTCTGAATAAATCTTCTCGAGCAGAGCACTGGTACCATCTGAGATATATATAATTCTAAAAGTCCTCTGATTGATGGTCTTCTGTGAATGCTTACATGAGAATTTACGTGCCATTTCTAGCAAAAACATTATTTCTTCTGTCTCTCTCTCTATCTCTTTCGCTTCTAGTATTATTATTTGAACGAAAGCAGTACAATCGTTTCACATTCATACGAGTACTCTTAAGTATATGTATACCACCGGAAGCATTTGTCCCCACAAAACAAACGGAAGGAGATGAGTCCTCCCATCCGGTTTTTGCATCACAAAATCAATGAAAATCCCTCTTTGCATGAAAAGAGATTCTATCTCTCTCTAGCATTCTGGATGATGCGTCCGGGATTAAAATCCTTCCTCTCAGAATATATTCCACGAAAATCTACTCCTGTACTACCATCGGACCATGGAATTTGTTAGCTTTCGAATGTTTGACCAAAACCCATAATCCTTTTTTCGGGAACTGGGATTACTTCCCTTATATAACAATCACCATGGGTTATCAGAACTTTTTTTTTCGTTGGCCACTTTTTTGGGTTTTGTTATAGAAGGACATGCTTTTATTTTTACTTAGGTACCTAGTCCTACACATCCAAACTGAAATGGAATTTTTCAAATGAAAGGACCTACTGGAATTGGCCAAAATAACCACTGGCTGGCCAGGGCAGACATTTTTACATCAATCAATTTGGGATCTCTTACCTGTAAATGTGTTAATCCAACTACATTGTCTGTTATTAGCTTCAACCATTGACTGAGAATCGCCAGATCATCACAGTGAATGATTCCCGTTGAAACTCCATTGAGGCCACGTACTTCGAAGGCATTAGGTCGCAGCTTGTCTGTGCCGTAGATGTATCGAGTCACGTAGGCCATCATCAGGGGAACTGTAATATTTTGTTGTTTGTTGTTGTTCCGTCCAGAGTGCATTGATATCCAGATGACGACATAGTAGGTACCAAGGACCGAAAAATAGAGGACGAAAAACGGAAACGAATATATAAGTAAAGTGAAATTATTTGTTCACTGCAGGTTTTCATCTAGAAGGGTAATTTTTAGTAATTGGAGGCTTTTGTTTCCCGTACATTCCCGCAGAAGGGGTTTCTATATATAAATTCCCAACCATTCCCACCATTATAATCCAATTATCCTAGTTGTGCAGTTTGCCAGAAATATTTTAGCCAGGATACCAACAAACATGTATATTCCACCAATTTAAGTGAAGTTCTGGAAAAGTTAGCGAGGGTGTACCACCGTTTGGTGTAAGTGAAGTTGGCTACATATAGAAAAGTTAGCCGAAATGCAATGAAACGTTTTGGTATAATTAGGATAGGTGCAAAATGCTTAAGTTTATTAGAACCACAGATGTGTGTGTTTGAGTATGTGTGTGTTTATTGGTTAGCATTTGCCTGTTTCTATATAACTTCCCTATACTAGAGTTGTGTTTGTCGAGTGCAAACATTGAGACAAGGACATGGCATTTAACAGGAAAGTAGGTACTTCTTGAGACATGATAACTGGTCTGGTTGGGCAATAGTTTGGGTAGTTAAAATACTCTTGTTTGGTATTTCACTTATAGAAACCTTAATTATTTATGCAAGACTTAGTTGAAGTTGATGATTTTAAGCAAAAGTTGAAACTGAGAAGAGCTAATGACTGTTGATTCTGATTTGTTTTAAGCTTTTGAAGATGAATCTTTGGCCATTCAGAACTCTGTTCAATATTTCTATTGTAATTCTGCAAAAACAAAAATTCTGACACAATAAACTTTTGGAAAAAAAATTTTGTCCGAAATTTCAAGAATTAAAATATGAGCTGTAAAAAATGGACAGCTATCGAGGTAGTTGTAGTTCATGAAATCAAGTCAAGTGGGGAGCAGTGAATTCACTGTCTTCAGAGGCTAAATATATGTACTTATTTCAATGAAAAATCGAGCTGCAATTAATGCAGAAATACGAAAGAAAAGCGATATAATTCAGTAAATTTGTGATCAAAAATGTTCCTTGAAGGAAAGTTTTGGGTTAGTTTTGTTTTCTATCATACATTATGATTTGTGGGGTGCTGAATCCGAGTTAGATGTTTGCCAGCAAAATTTCGTGACTGAACATGGTCAAAAATGCAAAAAAACGTGAAATTTTCAACGATTTTGCAGGTTTCGTGGAAACGAACGGTACCTAATTACCACCGAAACAAAATTAGAAGGATTGCTTACAATTGATTAACCACATCAAACGGTTAACCTCCTACCACCAACATTGGGTTCTGAAAAGTGATCTGGGAAGTTTCTGCGTTTTTGTTGAAACTGAATCTAAGGAATATTGGAAAGATTACACATTGGCGGCGTTGTGACAAGAGACGTCGGTACAACTTTTTTACTGGATATTTGAATATGCGGTGGGATATTGGCGTAGGCAGCTTTCTTGTGAACAATTTATATAGCTTCTAAAAATATTTCTTGCCATTGAAAGGAGCATTGGATCTCAGCCTTTCGGAGCTACGTCCATCCGCAGAAAATTTTACGTTTATTTCTGCTAACTTATTACGTACAGGAATCATGGTGAGTGTAATTATCTAGTTTTTGGATCTCCATGAGCTTGTTTTCTCAATTTTTTGTTCTTCAATCAAGCAGTACTGCTGATATTTATGTAGGAAACAAGCAAAACAGAGCCATTAATTGCATTAATAAGACTACGTTCTAATCTATAATGGTCAAAAAGTACTGAAATATACTTGAAAGCTTGCGGAATCAGTAAAACTTCTTTGATATAATTTTTAGACAAACTTTGGTTACTTGTGTCGTTTTTTTCAAATTTATAACACTACGATCAATCGTACTTTTAAATTCTAAGTTAAGTCAAAGGTATAAGTAAGTGGAATGTCATTCACTAACTTAGCTTTGCTCAAGCTATTCAATAAAGGATAATATAGCTCAGACTTCCATTCTAGTATTCCAAGAAAAAAACTGCCTTTTAACGCATCTTTTCAATAATTATTTTTCAAACAGAGTCTGTTTTATTAATTAAAATATTTGTGAAACAAAGTTAACTTCCGTAAATCATTATTAGAAAATGTCTACTGAAAAAAATCAATGAAAAGAAAGAAATTCATTGTCTCCTTTTTATCAAATGGGATCCCTTCTGAAACATTGTTCTAGTTGCTTTTCAACATTTGTAATATTGAAAACAAAGAAAAAAGAACTTCCTTATTTACTTTTTGTTCGACTTATTCAATCACCTATAAACATATATTTCAATCCAATTGACTTCATCTGACTTTTTTCTAAAGAAAAAAAAGACCAATCAAGCAAAATTCGAACAATATTCAATCAGTCGAGAGCAACGTTTTGTTAAAAGAATAAAATAAAATCAAACAAATAAACAAAAAAATCAAAAAAATCTCCTCTTATAAATTAAATTAGGTACCTACTTCATCATCCATTTATATTCGCACTGCAAATAGATAAAAAAAAAATCTTTAACGAGTACTTCCAGAGCATCGTTCTTTTCTCAAGAATCCTTTCGAGCTTCAGTTAGTAGCAAATGCGGTGTAACACAATTGCTGAGCAAGCAACAATGCCTCAGTACCAGACGACGACAACGACGATGATGACAACGACAACGACAACGTCGTTTCCTATGACAGTTAGTCCTTACAAACTAAACGTAAACAAAAATAAGTAAAAAAAAGAGAAAAGAACAAAAAAAAAAATTCCCACAAGGATCTGCGACGAAGGAAGTATTTTCCATATCCTATCTTCCATCATCTTCATCCTCCATAGGATGGGCGATGGCAGCAAAATAAGTAATAGAAAGCCACCTCTCATTGCAAATTGAAACAAAGAGCAAAAAGCGAAAAATAAACACTCACCATACCCATCCATCCAACCTCTCACCACATCCCTATTAACATATTCACCCAGAGTTTAGCCATCAGGATCAGGACAACTCACCTGAAACAACATCGACCCACTTTTTCTCCGGCTCCGAACAAATTGACATAGGTCGACTACAGCTCCTACTTATTGTGCCATTATTCACCGAGGATTTGAATCCTTCGTCAGCCTTCAGTTCCGCACATGTTGCATCGTTGTCTGAGTCGGGGGTGTCCTTAGTAACTATTTTTGTAGATAAGTAGAAGGTAAGAGGAGAGAAGAAATTACAACAGGATATAAAATGGAAATTAGAAACCCAGCCATCCATACACAGATAGATAGTATAGACTATAGATGCACAAACACCGGAAGAAGATGTATTTCCATTACTAATTACTCACCACTAACGGTAAATGCAATTAGCTTTCATCATCAGCCCCCAGCCGCCACTATCGTTTGCATGCATGGCAACGATGTGACGACTGACGCATCAGACGCTAGGTGTCATATTCTATTCATTCTATTGACAACCAATGACGCGACGCGTCGCGACGCATGGCGGCCATTGCTCTTCTTTTTTCTGTTGCGTATCTTTTACCGTTGTTAGTGCATCTCTAACTAAATTAACTGTTACATGTAAAACTACTTACGTTGTTTTTGCAGGAACGGTGTTGCAGCTCGATAGTGTTTGACAGTTAGAACAACAATATCGCCAGCATTTCGTAAAATGTTTACGGCATCGTCATGCGGGCACGCTGTTATATATTCACCATTTACCTTGATAATCGCATCGCCTACAAACAATTGTCCAGTTATGTCGGCCGCTTGATCCTTGTAAATGCGGGATATCAGTATTGGCAGCTTGTGTTCAGCGCCACCTTTTATGCTCAAACCTAGTCCGCCCATTTTTTGTCTGGTTATTTGAACCATTCGTTCCTGTTTTTTTTCGTTTTTCGTTTGTTTTTTTTTAGTATCAGTGGAAAAAATAGAAAAAAAGAAAGAAAAAAATTGTTAACATGAGTAACGGATCCTTGTTGGATGGATGTTCAAAGTGAATAATGGAACATTTTGTTTTTGCAAAAAAAACAAAAAAACAAAAAAGAACGACACGACACACGAGCTTAAGAGAAATAAAATTGAATTTTGTCAGAGGTTGTTGGCACTTTAGTTAACTAACGTTTAAGTAAAATAAACAATGGCAGTTTGTTTTTTTCGGTAAAAAGGGTTATTTATTTTGTATTTACTAGAATTAGGTTAGGGAAATGTTTTTCTGATTTAGACGTTCACAATAGTTTTGAAGAAAAAATGGAAACAGAATTTAATGGTATCAGGGCTGGTATTGTAATTCTTAAATAAATAAATATAAAAATTAAGGATTTAAGGTCTGCTAGCTATTTGTTGGGATATCAAATGCTGTTTGAGACTCTTTTTTTCGGAAAATCTCGGTCTCGGGATCATGACCTGGAAGATTATTCAATCCATATTCATTGAACTGATATAAGTAAAGCAAGTAAGCAAATAAATCGAATACTAGTAGTTAATTTGGTTTCCTTACTATTACTCACTTGCGTTGATCCGACGAATCTCAACATTTAAACACCTGTTATGTGTTTTCGTGAGTACCTACTTTATTCTGTTTCTGTGCCATAAAATACAAGTGCCTACGACTGTTATTAAGGTCAGTAAGGTCAGAATAATAAAATTATTCCAAAGGGATTTCAATTGAATTTTCCTCATACCTTTACTGTCCTGTCACACGACTATATCGATTTAATTTAATATAACAAGTTCAATTCAACTGCTGCCAAAAAATACCTACATACACGACTATAGGACCACCTTTCAATTTAGATCTAATTTTATTGGCATTCACAAGTAAATATAGGATATCATAAAAGTTTTGGTAATCGATAAAGTAGTATAGTAGTCGATTTTTAGCTTGGCCCAGTTTTTCAAACAAATAATTGAGTTTATTTCATGACCATAAACCAGGGTTACCGTTTTATTCCCAATACAGTATATTTTATTTTATTTCTCATACATTTCATACTACTCTCAATTTAACTGTCGGAAAAAGAGGCTTTTTGTAGTTTAAATTGAATTTTATGTGCTAACATATTTTTTGTTATTGAATAAATTGTATTTTGAAATTTTGTTGGTTTGGTTTAAGTTTTTTTTTTTGCTTTGTAATTGTTGCCAGAACCCTTTTCAATAAAATGCACAATTGGATAGTAGGTATTTGCCTTTTATATGCATATGGAGATGGGCGGCGGAGAAAAGTTAAATTAAGCACCTTCGTTTTTAGCTTCATTATGCTTACTTTTAGAAAGATTTCATCTGACTCTAATAAAGCATTTATAGTTTGAATTTAAGGCGAATTACAACTTGTCTCTTTTGATTTCATGAAAAAGTATTAAAAATCGAAAAGAAATCATTAAAAAATAACAGTTAATACCAGGAATTACCAGTAACTTTGTTCTGTAAGCCAATTTTTAGATGTTCGAAAACGTAAGCGATTGTTCAATATTCAATTAAGTGAATACTAAAGTTAGGCCATTTGTTTATGTATTTGAACAATTTTTAGGAGTCAGTTGAAATTGGCCTTATGTGCAGAAGAAATTTCACCTGGAACTGTAGTTTTTATTGGTTCTTGACATATTTTGAGACCCCATTTTCAGCAATTTTTGGTATATTTTTTCAGTTTTTTTGCTTAAAAAAAAACTTTCAATAGAAATTTCTTCTAATATCTACCAACAATAATAACAGTAATTTGCGAAGAATACAAGTTTTCTGGAGTCAATATCATATTCTGTTCTCAAAATATTTGATTGAAGACTAATTTTTTAACAATTTTTCGTAGTTTTTTTGATAAAAAAAACAGGTGCTTGGTTCTCTTTTGAAATTCATACCTTTTTTTACTACGTCATAAGGTGTAAAATAAAATTAGCCCGAAGTCCATATAATTATTTGTTCTTAAGATATTTTAGACGAAAGCCATTTTACAACCTTTTTTTCAAATTGTAGTAATAAAAAAAAAACTACTTATTAAATTTTTTTGAAACTCTTTTCTGCACACATATACACCGACATCTTTCTCAAAACGTCGAGACCAATCATAATAACTTCAATATTCAATATTCAATAATAAGAACTAATAACTCAAATATGTTTTCGAGTTATTTAAATTTTCTTGAAAACGGGTCTAGTTCCAATAACGGTACCTCCCATAGATCCGTTTTCTGTTTTTATAATTTCCACGTAAACGACTCAATTTCGATGACAATTTTTTCACAAAAGATACATTTTTTTTTCGAAAAATCGATTTTTGAAAACGTTTTCATAATTTTTTTTTCAAATTTTGTTTTAAGATGTCCATTAATATTTTCTTCAAAATTACATACCATTTTTGTGTACAAAAAAAAATATATTCTCTTTACGATCTAAAAATTTTAAAACTTTTTTAGAGAAATCAAATGGCATACTCAGTTACTTACTTTGGAGTTCAAAACAATTTAAGAAGTTTTTAAAGTCGTTTTTGTAATGAATTTTATGTTTTTTTTTTTAACATTTCTTATAATTTTTTTATATATGTATAAAGCCTTCATACAAAAGGTTTTAACGTACACGATATTAACGGTACCGTTTTTTATAATTCTGATTTTCTTCTTCATGACTCAATCAATTTTAACCATTTTTTTTCCATGAAATCTTCTAAGTTGCCGTAATAATGTTTAGTAAAAAAGAAAATTCGATAATTTTTTTTTATGGATTTAAAAAAAAAAAAAAATAATTTTTTCGAAAACTACTCAATATTTTTTTTTTCAAATTTAGTTTTATATGTTGAAAATAATATCTAAAAAATGGCGTACCAATTTTTTTGTATAAAAGTCCTTGCAAAATTTTATATAAGAAAAATAGTTTTTTTTTTTTGAAAAACGGCTATAACGGCTGTTTTCAGTTTTTTTTTTTCTAAAAATGTATCATTATCATAAGAAATCAAATTGAAAACATCCTGTTGAGGTTAAATTCATTTTAGAAGCTGTTTTAGTTATTTAAAAATCGAATTTTATGCTTCTTTAATTTGTTTTTTCTAAAACTGCATTTACAAATTTTTAATTAAAAAGGCTAAACATATATAGTAACTTTATCTATAAGAGCAAGTAAGTGCGATCCAGTGGTGCAATTTATTTTAAGATGTTTTATTAAATTAGCTTTCTATTTCCAATAATTATTTTTGTTTCAAACTTTTATTTAAAATATAGGTAAACAGCATTGTAAGCCTTAACTTCATGAAAGCAGCACAAGTCAGGTTTATCTGATGTGCTCATGAAACAAATACAACTTCTAATGAATTCTACTTTCAGTTAATGAAAAAAATAAAAAACAATCTGTTGACATACCAATTCCAAAGATATTTATATTTTCAACAGCAACAACAAAAATGTGTTTTGTAACTTATCTCAACTCGACAAATAAAAATTTAAATTGCATTCTAAAGTAAACACAGAGAGTACATATTATAACATATCTCGCGCGAATGGATGTAAAAGGATCTATTTTCATCCATCTAACATCTGTTAACATATTCCATTTATATTCTACTGGACACACTCTATATAAGTACATTTCCCAGTAGACAGTATCCGTCCGAGGACGACCAACCCACATTTATCACCACCATCCGTGTGGAAACTTCCAACAAATATGTGCCATCCTCCAAGCAAAGCTAATCCTATATCTCTTATTTCATTTATACCCCAGTGTCGCCGACTGTGGCTCCTCTGGTACTAGATAGCATAGTGCAGCAGAAACAAAAAAAAAAAAAAAACTCCACCCAGCATGTCTTTCGCAATTAAGGATGATGAATGACTCTCACCTGGACGACGACGTTGTTTGGCGCTAGCTTAATTTTTTTCTTCTCATTCTACTTTATCCAGCAGATTGACCGCCTTACCTCCTGGCAATCCTTTTCCGCATGTCCTAGATTCTATGTGTATGAAAAAAAAGTAACAAAAAACTAAAACTAAATTGAAACACCATCACACCTCTAGCTTCAGTCCATTTAATTACTCTACTTCTGCAGACCATTCGATTAGATAGACGTCACTTTTGAATTTACAGATAACGCAATCCTCGCTGCTCTGATGGGAAAGGATTCTTTCAATTTTTTTCTTCCTATTTTCTGTTTGTCCTTTGAATCTGTGTCCCTTTGGGCTAATGGACATAGAAGAGTGAATTATTTTACTCAAAGATGATCCACTTTTGACGTTTGTGATGTTTGTTTCAGTTTTATGTGCAGTTAAAAGTCGAGCTTATAACGTATTGAACTTTACTTTAAGGCTAAGAGATAATTTTTTTAAGAACCAGTAAACATCACTTAATGATCATCAAAACGAAGGTACAATGTGTTTATTACTTCCTCAGCGGTAGAAAATTTTGTATTGATCTTTAAAGGATTTCAATAGAAAAAAAGGTTACGTATACGCCATAGTGTACTTTTTAGTTAATTCTTTAAAAAATCATACAAACATTTCTATCGCTGACAAAATAATGAAATAAATTGACTTTTGTTGGGTATTAACTGACCTTTCAAATGATATAATTTGTCAAGGGGCACAAAGCATCTCTGAGCCTTTTATTAGTTTTGAAATAAAAGTTCACTTTTCCTTACATTTTCATGAAAAAATTTAAACTTTTTCACCAATTTGTGTTAATTTTCGTTGCTCCAATTGGACTTAAATGCCTAATTATGCTATTTTAAAAGTTTTCCATTATAAAACAAGAAAATACAAAAAAGAGTTAAAAGCAATTTGTGAAACAGGAGTACAGCTTAAAAAAAAAAAGACCAAGCAACGTGAGTACTAGTTTGCTAACCATCAACAGAAAACACACAAAAGAAAGCAAAAAAACAAACAAATACGTGCGACCTAGTTGTTCTGTTCTTTAATTTACATTCAACTGCGAATCGAAAAATTGACAGAACCATTCAATTAAAAAACCCCCAAGCCTTTTCGGGACAATCGGTAAACTCTTTGAAATTGTTCTCATTGCAGTTGTTGCAAGCAAACAAAAAGAATTAAAAAAAAAAATCCTCTTAATATTTCTGATGGTTTTGTCGTGATGGGGGTACATTTGTATTGTGTGTGAGTCAATACAGAATATTTAAGTCAGTAGTAGTCGTAGGAACAGAAGCCGCTTTTTCAGAGATTTTTATTCATATCCTTTTCCAAGCTATGCTAATGTAGGGATATTGAGTTGGAGCCTGCAGGCGTTACGGTGTTGGTTTGTGTTTTTTTCATTTTTGTGTGTCGAAGAATATCTGATGAAGCAAATCAAAGGAAAATAAAAAAATAAAGAAAGTGTGTGCTAACTTTAATAAAAAAAACAAAAACATTTTAGGTCTGACTTCAATCTCTTTTTTTAGATCAAGATAGAATTTTTGGGGGTGCGATAGTTGGCAATTTGTAGCCAAGTGTTGTTGGCAAAATTCCTCCAACACCCTCCTCCCACTTCTTGTTTATGTCGAATAAATTTATAATGATGTAGTTTTGCCTTATTTTCATTTTCTTTTGATGTCTATACGCATAGGTATACATGTGTATGTCTATTTTCACGGGTGAGATATACCTACCTGTAGAAAAAGTCTTGAAATGGAATTGGTTATTATTTGATGTTATGATGTTGCTTGAAGCATTTTACTATCTCTATACCACCATCTTTCTAAACTGTTGCCTTAAATATTAATTGAAAATTTAATGAAAAGCTTCTTCTTCTCGTCGGTTGTTGTCAGAAGAAAACACAACACACAAGACCGTAGCCAAAAGGCTAGAGTTTGGCAAATTTACAAACATTATTCAATTTTTTCGCTCTTTCTCTTGTGATTGTAAGCTGACATAGGTTTTCTGCTTGTCACAGATGATGTGATAACTGCATGTAATCACTCAGAGAAATAATAATTTTTTTTATCATTTGCGGATAGTGAATATTCTATGAATCAAATGAAAAATAATTGCTGGAAAGTTAAAACAATCCCCGCAAAAGTTTTTCATTCGTAGCAACTGTTTTACATTTGAACAAATTTTAGTTCTATTACAGCAAACATAATGCAAAATAACCCATTCGTTTGGAGCTCATTTTTATGAGGCAAACGAAAATGCTTCCAACATCTAAACAACTTTTCGTTTACTAGAAAATTCTATTGTTTTCAGCAAACAAATGAATAGTTTGCGAAGAACCTCTCCAGGAAGTATTTTGTTGCAAAGAACTTCACTTGTGGTGTAAATATACAATTCATTTACAGCAAATAACTGCAAGAAACAAATTTTCTTAATTATTGACTCTAAGTTTGTGGTGTTCATATGCATTCTATGCTACACGAAAGTTATCTAGTTCGAAATTGAGAGGTCGAATCAGGTTCAATCACCGGTGATATGCTGAACTTTTTGTTATATTTTTTCGTTTGCATAAATTATTTTACCGAAACGAATTTAAGAGTTTGCTGCAAACTTATTTGAAGTTGAAAAATTCCTCTCCAACAAACGAAAAGTCGTTTGATGCAAACGATTCGTTCTCTCATTTTGTTTATATGCATTATACGCTACTCATAAATTATACAGTCCATAGTGGAATGACAAGATACTCGCTTTGTATGTGAGAGGTCGCCGGTTCAATCACAGGTCTTGCGCTGAACTTTTTTTTTATCATTCACAATAAGTGTTTGACCCAAACGAATTTACCAATTTGCTTAATTTTGATTGTAACGGATGATGTGACACAGTAACTACATTTTTTGTTCATAATTTGTGTACTATTCTCTTAAAAAAGAGTATTTATAAGCTTTAGTGCCGTTTTCACATGAGAACGACTAACGAATGAGTGCATGAACGAAAAAATTAAATGCCTAATAGTAAAAAACTAACTTAGATTAACGTTAGGACAGTAAAATTTCCATTTTAATTGCTAAGATAAGAAATATTTCAAAATACAAATTGGTAGTTACAAAAATGTAATCTATTAATAAATTGTGAAAAAGTAGATTTATGTTGAACTGTCAAAAACTCAGAAAAATACGGCCTCATGGCCTTATCCCAATTTTGGTAGTTTTGATATAATTTTATTTTGTTGGTGTACAATTTTTTCTTTTTTTATTTTAATCTTAAGCTAATATTTCAAAATTTGTATAAAATAGTTTCTCTAATAATATTGTTAAAAAAGTATTGAACATTTTAATACTTGCACTAATTTTTGTTTTTCCATCTGCTATCCCCTTTCAAAAAGAGTTTTTTTTTTTTATAGCTACGGCCCATAAAACAAATAGAAAAACATTTTATGTTCTCCAGCTACAACGATGGAAGATGTATCTTACCATCTTGTCCGTATGTAGTTGCTACACACACACACACAAACACAATTTATTATTTAATTTATTCATTGGTATTTAGCTTCGTTAGGTGTATAACCTATATAAATATTTTCATTTCTCCTTTTTTGCATTGCAACATTTATAGCAAATTTTGTGTTAATAAATTGTTGTTGCCTGTTTATGAATAAATGTTTAAATAAAATAGGTAAATCCATCTAAAAGTGAAAATTTCCGAGTTAAAGGGATTTTCTCTGAGAACTTATACAGATGATTACATAAATTATTGATTTATTCAAAAGGTATACCTGTACCTGGGATAATTTAATTTATGGTGGTGCGATAATTTGGAATTTGATTTATTAATGTACATGAAATGCGTATTAATAATATGATTGATGTATTCCTTAAAAGCACATGTTATACCTTTGCCTATTCTAAGTGTATTTAATTTTGTATGGTCATATTAATTAGTACGATACGCCATTAATCAAGTTGAGATGTAAGAGTGACGAAATGTTTGTATAAAGAATAAAATAATATTTAACCTGATTTAAGAAAAAAAAAACAAATATAGTTCTTTTATGTAGATAAAGTTGTTAAGTTTATCTAAATCTGAATATTCCAATCATCAGTTAGCCTATCAGTGAAATTAACTCAATATTACGAAACATAAAATATTATATTTTACTACTAGGAATAGGCTTTTGTTGAGTCTTAACTGGATTAATGACAAATGGAGGCTATAAAAGAAAAACCATTCTTGAGTTCATAATCCCTTTTATTACGATTTTTAGAAAAAAATTTTTCTTATAAATTTGATAAACGAAAACATGTAAAGGACCTTGACCTGTAAAATAAACCTTAAATTTGCTTACAACAGTTTACAATTCTTCATCGTTATAATTCCTTGCAAAGGTTAAAAATGAGTTCATTCGTATCTTCCGATTGATACCAGAAAATTTGCATGCACTGCTCAAAAGTAAATCTCATTTTCTCCCTTATCAGCAACCAGTTGATTTGACGTTATTTTTACGATTTTTCAGAAACGTTCGAATTAAAAACCGCTTTTTCCTCTTGGCTTTTTTGCGATTATGATGTGTTTCAGTCTTACGGTACAGATCTTAAGAACTTTGTACGGCACAACGCGAACATTTACCTCTTCTTGCTTCTTGAGAAAAATCAGAAACGTCTAAAACTTTTGGCCAAGGCTATTAGTGTACTCAGAAAAGACATATGGGCCCGTTGCTGATCAAAAATCTATAACTTTTTTGTTTTTCAAGATATTGACATGACATTTCTTAAGTATAATGATGAATCAATTTTGTTATACTTATGACACGAAATATAAAAAAAAAAAAAAAATTGATTTTGAAATCTGATTTTTGAAAAACCGTGCATTTAAAAAAATTGATTCAAACAGTAAATTAAAGAATGAAGTGTTTGCTTCAAATAAAAATATTGCAAAATAGCGTTAATCTTTTCGTTTACTTTTAAACTTTTTTCATAATTTCGTAAATTTGCCTCCCTTTACATACCTACTAGGGGAGATAAAGCCTTCCTCCCATACAATTTTATTCTTACAATATAATTACAAATTTTGAGTATATTTTTGTTTAGCTGTACTGCGTCGTTGAATAATCTTAAAATTTGAAAACAACAATTTTTTATAAATTTAAAATGTATAAGTTTTCTAAATATGCATAACACAATAGGACTTTCTCTTAAAGTAACATATTAATCGAAGTGTGAAAGCTTGCATTATTTTAGTAGGATTTTACTGTAATATCTAAGCTTTTATTATTCTTACGCTAAAAGAAGCTCTGTATAATGAACGACAACTTATTAAGCAACAATTTAAACCTAAACCATTTATTATTACAGCATTTATAAAATCTAAATCCATAGGTCCACGCCCCGACAGAAATATAGGATAACTCAATCAAGGATATATTCTACGATCATCTCGAGAATACGCAAGATAAGTCTGAAATACTAAAGGTATGGGTGGTTTATGATGGTCAAGATACCAGTCTATACGTCTAAACTTTTGTTGAATAAACTGGTGCTTTTGCAAATATTGAAAAGTTGATCTGTTAATAAAATATAATATTAATCTTTGAACATCAACAACAACTTGAAGGTACTATCACCAAGTTAATGGCTAGAGTTAAAACCCTTATCATTAGACACTTCTTTCCGTCGCTAAGCTTTGAAGTTTATCATTTTAATCGAAAAACTTTCCTCCTATACCCTGGTGGGATTGTTCAAAGCTTAATAGAAAATCTGACGGTACACACCAGTGCCTATGCAAGTATGGAACCCTACAAAATTGATTATAAAATATATTCTGTTTTCGTTAGCAGCTAATGAATATCCTTTGAATCAAATGAAAATCATTTGCTAGAAAGTTAATACAATCCCTTCAAAAGTTTTTCATTAGAACCAACTTTGTTACATTTGAAGCAAATTGTAATTCTATTACATCAAACATAATGCAAAATAACCGATTCGTTTGGAGCTCATTTTTATGAGTTGATTGTGGAAAACGAAATTACTTCTTAAATCTAAGCAGCTTTTTGTTTGCTAGAAAATTCTATTGTTTAAATGACGCTAAAATTTGTTTTTTTATTTAGTCGTTACCATAATTTGTTTACTGAAACGCATTTAGGAGTTTGCTGCAAACGAAAAATTTTTGTCTAACAAGCGAAAAGTCGTTTGACGCAAACAATTCGTTCTCTCATATTGTTTGTATGTAGTAATTTTTTGTTTGCAGCAAACTCTTAAATTCGTTTCAGTGAAACGAAAAAGTCGTTTGGGTAATTTTTTCGTTTGCCGCAATCGATTTATTCTCTCAGTATTCATAATGACCATTTACCATAAACAATGCGTTAGTATACGTAAAAGTTCAATAACCTCTATTCCATTCATGTCAAGCGCAAATTCTTCAATCAACCCAAGTGATGGCGAACATACCACGTCCTTTTCTATTGCGTTACCTCCTTAATTAAAACAATTAAAACACACAATGACTTTCAATATTTGCAAAATGCATAATCCCTCTCATTTATGCAAAAGCAATAATTAACGACACTTTGTCAGACCTAATTACAGGATACCACTTACAACTTCCAATTAATTCAACTTTGGTCACCTCCTGTGCAGGGGGACAACTGCTCCCCGCAGGCAGGTCTAGACTTCATTAAATATCACTTGATGGTTGTTTTTATATTCGTAGGTACCTCACGTTTAAAAGTATATACTCACAATCCTCCCTACTAATTGCAAAATTTCTTGTAAATTTCATGCCATCCGTAAACCGTTAAGTACAAACCCATCTAACTATTATGTAGGTATACATGCTGCCTGTGTGTGCCAATATAGCCCCTCTAGAGACCATCAGCTAACCGAGATTATCTTTGCACGCTATACTACATTATTCCTTCGCTTGCAACAACCATTCATTACCCCACACCTTGCTATTGCAAAGAGTATGTTTGATAAGAGAGTGTGTAACCAACTATACTAAGACCATCCAACTTACCAACCAAGCAAGCCAGGTATAACTTGTTCGCCTTGGCACCACTTCTTTACTCTTATAAATATTATGAACTCGTGTCGCAGTCGTCACAAACCTCTCATTTTAAATAAATTACAAAAAAAAAAAACAAACTCAAACTTACCTTAGATTCTGTGGGCGGCCCATTAAACATTGGATTCGTGGGCGTGACAATTTCCAATTTCTGCAACGTCAATAGTTCCATCGTCAAATTCAGTCTCAGTGGTTCGGGTTTGCTTTTTCCATCGCTGACTGTCACCATCCCAGTTCGAATCTAAAAAAAAATGAAACAAAAACAACGAAAAAAATGAAAATTAGACATTGTTTCTGAGTGACGTGATGAAAAACAAATGAAAATTATTGTAAAATAAAACAACTAAATAAAAAAACTGCAAAACAAATTGAAACATGTGTTTATAGACAGTACTCTGTGCGGTTAACAGTGGGGCTCAATGTCAAAACTATTGGTAAAAATTAAAAAAAAAATCTTTTGTAGGCGATCACTGTTTTACCTTAATTTTTTTTAAGTTTTTCACTATTTTGAGGACTACTCGATATATATTGATAAAATATTTGAAGTAAAAGAATTATTGATTTAATGTCCCGAATCTAAACCAATAGCTGATTTAAGTTTACGATAACCTCTGTTCTACCCCACTGTGCAGCGACGAGTGATACTCAGCACTCGGAGACAGTGGCGGGGGTGTTGTCGGCAGAATACCCCATTGGAGGTATTGTGTCGTCAAGTCAGTGGAACAACGACCATCACCATAACGCCAAACAATGATGAGCTAATAGCATGGCACATCGTCACGTCAGGTTTAATAAGGTATCAGCATCATCAGTACTCGCTCCCGTCACTACCACCACCGTTACCACCACCACCGCCATCATCATCGTCGTCACCGCCATTCATACAAAACGCAACAAAAGCTCAATAAAATGTAGGGTGCTATTGGGCTGAAGGGGTGTACTACAGTATATTGTATGTTTATCTCGCATGATTTTTAGGTCGAACCAGTGCGATATGTGGGGGGGTAGAGGGTGAATAACATATAACCGCACATGAGTTAAACATTATGTCGCGTGGTTGGGTTATTGCTCTCCACAAAAGCATACGTGACTATCTCTGTGGTTCGTAGTTCATTAATTCCTTTCGTTTTCAGAAATATTCATCCTAGCAGCTCTCGTATAATGTGGTGTTGTAATAAAATGAGTTGTATCTATCTATACAGTGGCAGACAGACAGACAAAAAAGAATATATTCCTTTGGGAATGTCCCTTTTTTGTATACAAGTATATAGGTACTACCTACTATCTCTCATGTAAAATACACACTGGCACGTGATGTTTAATTTCATTTCATCACTTTAATTATCCGTTACATAATATGATGATGAAAATAAGGTTTTATAGACGATTTGAATTAAATTAACCAGAGTTTAAGTGGCGACAAAAACACATGTAATTTCTTCGTTTTATTGAGACTAAATACAATTACTGAACTTTTATAGGGTGTTTGGGATATTTTTCTTGTATTGCATTAAAGCTGTAGACTTATTTGAGGAGACATGAAATAGAAGAGAAAGTTTTGATGTATGTAGAGAATAGGGGGATAGTAGACATATATAGGTACCTATAACTGTCGTAGAGTTAGCAGTCACTTAGTCGTTAAGGCAGCCAACTTTATAAAAAGCCAAAGAGGGCACATTCTTTTAAAAATGAGATGAGGATATAGATTGTCATTACAAAACGCAATATTCTTGCGGAGCAATATTGTCTTTTGTGAAATAATATTAACCGTAAGGGTTTTATTGCGCAATAATTTCAGTTTGCGCAATATACTGATTGATATTAAATTTAATATTTTTTTGAAATTTTAGTTCATCTCGAATTTTCACGGGAGATCAAAATTCATGCAACTTTTAGGGAGTTTTGAAAAAATTTGCATTTGGACCCCTGATGTAAGGGCTTAAAGTTTATTTCAGTACATTAAAAAAAAAAAATAGATATGGAAATGAAAATCAAAGTCACATTTCCAGGGGAAAAAATGAATTTTATGTTTTAATGATTAGAGGTCATAACTTCTCTTATAGATAAAAATACTATTTACGCTAAGCCTTTTTAATTACAAAATTGTAAATGCAGTTTTAGAAAAAAAAAATTAGAAAAGCATAAAATTCGATTTTCAAATGACTAAAACAGCTTCTTAAATAAATTTAACCTGAAAACACAGTATGCAATTTGATACCTTTTATAATGAAACATTTTTAGAAAAAAAAAAATGAAAATCGTTTGAGGCGTTTAAAAAAAAAAAAATTTTTTCTATATAAAATTTAGCAAGGACTTTTATAAAAAAAAATTGGTATACCATTCTTAAGATATTATTTATCAACATCTAAAAACTAAGTTTTGAAAAAAAAAATATTGAATAGTTTTTGAAAAAATGATTTTTCAAAAAAAAAATTTCAAACCTTTTTTAAAAATCCAAAAAAATAATTTTCGAATTTATTTTGTATTAAATATTACTACGGCAACTTAAAAACATTCGTATACAAAGTAAAAAAATTGATGAAATTGATTGAGTAATGAAGGAGAAAATCCGAATTTAAAAAAACGGACCGTATTCAAAAAAATGACCATGATTTTATTTATCAAAATCGTAGGAACCATTTTTAAGAAAAAGGAGTTTTTCTAAAACCGGTGACAGGTACCGTTATTTTTGGTCCAAAAAACAAAAATTCAAAAAACGTCTGGGGATAGTCTAAAAAACGCCACATACCAAGTTTGAAGTATATCGACAGACAGAATTGTTGGACACACTTTTTTCTCATTCTCTATCATCGTAATGTCATGTTTGATTGTTATCTCCACTTTTTTTTGTACGAATGCATAACTTGATATATGGTACCCATATCGCAAGTAAAAATTCAGGGGTGGAAATAAAAATCTGAAAAACATTGTATGGATTTTTTTTTTTAAGTTTTGCAAATAGTTTTGCCCGATAGGTTTTGATCTTAAAACAAAAACTCGAATAACGAACGGTCTGGTCTAGTTGTTATACTTAATTGGCTTCAGTACCAAGAGTTAACAGAGTTTAAAAAAAAATATAAAATGAGGTTTTCGGTTCGTATAAAAAAAATCAATTTATTTCGCCTTCAGATCGTTCAAATATCCGATTGTCACAGTTAAATCCTTCGATTGACCAGGAAAATTAACTATTTTATTTTTTTAAATTTAAATCACAATTTTACTGCTGTAAAAATGATAGTGAGAACTTGTATGTACACCAATGCAATCATAAAAGTAAATTTATTTGGAACCGTGTTCTATTCGGTTAGAAATAAATTAATTTTGTTACGGAAATATAAATTTACCAAACGAAAACTGTATTAGGTGATGTTTATACAGGAAAGGAAAAAATGTGAATGTACTTAAAGAACTCAGAAATTACTTATTGCGCAAATAACCTGTGGGTATATCCTTATGGAAAAGTTGTGTTAAAGTTTCTTTTTTTGCTGAAATTATAACTGATAAAAATGAACCTCCAATGCTTCAAAGTAAAATTTCAGTTAAAAAACAACTAGAATTTCTTTTCAGCTAACAATAAAACACCCTTTATGAAACATTGCATTCCCTTTTTTAATGCAAAGATACATTTTTTCAGAATTTAACAATATTGTATTACTTTTTTTATACATCCCACACTAACTTTCCCATAAAAATAAACCTTTTTGGGGCGTTGTAACGTGTCTGATGAATTGAAGAATTGAAGAGAATTTACACTCTAGTTCAAGAAATATCACAAAATCTAAATTAATTCTATGTAATAATTTTTTTTGAACAGTGTATTTAAGCGATAACAGCATATTTGTTTCAACGAGCAACACAATATTTTTTACACGTTTACCATTGTTCAGAGTTTGGGTGTCTTATGTTTCATTTCTGTAAAAATGTAAAGGTAGAAATAAATAAAAAAAGCTTAAATATATTTTTAAGTTCTTCTGAAAACGGTTATCATAGTTAAATTTAAAAAAAATTGTCAAATAATTTCGTACAAAAGCAGATTTTTGGTAAGTCCCATTTATGCGTTTTTGTCTTCTCCAAAATGTCGTTTTCAAAATGATTACAATCAAATGCCTATAAAACACTACCCATGCCACCCAATTAGTTGGCAGGATTTGGGATTAATTCCATGAAAACCTTCACAATAATGTATGGGAAGATCAATGAAACCGTTTGACAGAGTATTAGTTGTATTGCACGTAAATTAGCTCTCCCAGGAATATTACCAAAGCATAATGTTAATACGATACCTATACTATAAATAGTTTCCGAATATTTTTGGATAAATAGCCAGAAATTTTTACTTAATTCGAAATATTATAGCATTTTGTGTATTGTAATTATTGTTGAAGCAACTTTGCCAAAATTTCTCAATAAGTTTTTTTTTGTTTTTACTTTACTAAATAATTAATTTAAAAATTAAATTATAATTTTTTTTTTTCAATTTTGGCTCTCTTAAGGAGAAAAAAAAACTTTGTTTAGAACAAAAAGGATCCCTCATTGTTAAAATTATCAGAATCATAACAAGAGTTCCCAAGAGAACAAGAGTGCGGGTATACTCTCTACTCTATATGACTATGTTATGCATCTCATTCAGTTTTCCTGTGCATTTTTGATTACTTTTGTGGATTTTTTGTTTGTTTTTTTGTTAATTTAAATTTTAAATTTATTGCAATATTCTACCTCAGTATAAGGACTTTTGGGAATGGACATGGACAGCTATGAGGACGACAACGTAGATGGCAACAACAAGGATGTTGTCGCACTTAATTACCTCTGCATATATTATTAGTTTGGTTATAATAAAATATGAGCGAGCATGTTGTTCAATGTTCAGTTCACGTTATACCTGCACACGTTAGTGTAGATATACTTTATGTCTCTAGGAGGTCTCTAGTGGATGTTGTTGAGCTTATATGTGAAACGGCATTTGGTTATGATGGCTCCCAAAGGGCAGAAAACATATAGAAACAAATTGGATTAATTCCATCATGATGATGATGATGATCATTATCATCATCAAAATCGGATTGAAATTTTGTGTAGGGCTGGCAATACCTATGGTTCACCTGACCGCGTTTGGGGATTATTTAGAAAAAATATTAAAAAAAAAAAATAATACAATCAGTTGAGGTAAATTTAATAAAGCACATTTTTGGTGGTGCGGATAACAATGTTTACAAAAACAAGAGATTTAAAATAGAAAAAAAATACAAAAACAGAGATTTCAAATGGAATTGCATTCTACATTTGAAATTTTAAATGATTTTGTTTTTTTATAAAAATATGCAAACGTACATTGTCATAAGCAGGGGGTAAATATTTTAACACGTGGATGGCGTTTTATACATTTCAAACCTTTTCTTCTAAAGCAGAATAAAATAAAATCAAATAGTGATCGGTTTTCATTTACAATTTTAATAATGCCCAACAATATTTATTAATGATTTTTTATTGAAAATGCATTTTTTCCTCCCTGTTTTAATTCGGAATGTATTGTACATACTTCACTTAACTGAAAAATTTATCGGTAAATGCCTTAGGATAGTTTATGACTCAAACAAAATAAAATCCAAAATAAAATAATTTAAAAAAATATGTTATCCTCCTATTGCGCAACCAAGTATCATAGCAATTGGGACACTTCCCCCTATTAACAAGAGGGACCACGAGTAATTTTCGAGGCAAAAACTTTAAAAATCTATTTTCGACAAGCTATAAGAACAAGTACATTAAGTATGACAAGGTTTTTAAAAGCCAATATCTAAGTAGGTACATCACTAACTCACTGACAAATCATCAAAAGTATAGATCATTTCCCGTTAGCAAATAGTCTTGAAATCAAAAATTTGAGATTTTTTAGTAATAGATAGGGAATGCGTCCATAATTAGTGAAATATTATCAAAAAATGTGAAACAATTCAGAATTGTGAGAAATGGATAATCTTATTTCTGAGTTGCTTTAAATAATCCAGTCAGTTTGAATACAAAATCTAATGTCTTTTAATCAAAGCGCATCTTTAAAAAAAATTAAAAAGTATTTTTGAAAATTGAAGAAATGTTAATAGTTTTTGAAAACATTTCATGCAATTTTTGTATGCTTACACCTCACGAAAATAAAGAGTTTTCCAATAAGGACTTGACAAATTTTTAGTTGAAATAAAACCCGAACCATTTGAGATATTTCAAAAAATTTTATTATTGGCTTGAAGTACAATCAAAACATTCATTAATGGAACTCGACTTTGTTCATATGGCCATCGCATGCACGTTTGCAGTGGTCGATTCGTTGGACCCAATTTTCAACAATTCGGCCATACTCATTTCGGTCAAAACGGCTGCTATTTCGAGTTCAATGTTGGCTCTAAGCTCTTCCAATAATTTAACGTAGTCCCAAAGAAAATAGTCTTAAGGCGAAAAAAGTGGGTCTCGAAAAACTGTCTGACCGTCTACTTCTGTCTGTCTGTCTGTCTGCGTATACCTCGTCCTACAGCCTTAGCCACTGAAGCGATTTTCTTCAAGTTTGGTGGTTAAGAATATTTGTTGATTCCATAGAGGTTAAATTGAACCTTTTTTTTTATTAAAAAGAAAAGTTGTATTTTCTCAAAAACGGCTCTAATGATTGTGATTAAAATTTTTGAAAGAAGTGTTTGTAAAAAATCTACAAACGGTACCTCCCATAGAACCGTTTTTTTCATTTTTGACTTTCTCTTAAACGACTGAACCAATTTTGATGATTTTTTTTTTTCACACAGAAGCTTCTTGACAAATTCAAAATTATTTGATATCAAAATTTTCAAAAAAAATAATTTTTGTTTAAGAAATCTTTCAAATTTTGTTTTTGAAAATTCAATTTTTTCGAAAACGGGTCACTGTATTTTTTTTGGAAATGTTGGTTTTAGATGTGTATTAATATTTTCTTAAAAATGGCATGCCAACTTTTTTAATAAACAGGGTTTGCTAGTTTTTATATATAAAAAATTATTTTTTTTTTTTAAAGGCTCTAACGATTTTCAGGTTTTTTCTAGAAATTTTTTAATCACATCAAATGGCATACTTAGTTTGGAGCTCAAAACAATTTAAGAAGCTATTAATGTCATTTTAATAATGATTTTTTTTGTTGCCCTAAGCACAAGTACGTGCGACCCAGTCGTTCATTTATTTGTGCATGAAGTGATGTTTCTTGAAGCAAATTTGGATTTTCACCAGACCAATAACGCATATTTTGTTTACATATTGACAAACCCATTGAACCAAAAATGAGCTTCATCACTGAAGATGATTTTGCGATGAAATTCATCACTTTGGCGCATCTTCTCCAGAACCCAAATCGGAGAACGTACGTCGCTACAAATGGTCCATCGGCTTTAATTCTTGAGTCAGCTTGATCTTGTATGGGTGTAAGCCAAGTTCCTTACGCAAAATACGCCATAATGTGGTCTGAGCGATGCCGAGCATTTTTTTAGTTTTCGACAAATTTTCATTCAGATTTTAACAGTTATTTGATTTTAACTTGATTCAAAAGAAGACCGGTGAAAGATTCTGGAATACTGCAGAAAATACAAAATCGCAGAAAATATGTGAAACACCGAGGACTACTGTGGTAAAAAACGCAGAATATTGTCGAAAAAAATGTGGAATACTTGTGAAATAGTGAGAAATACCCTGGAGAATAGAAAAGAAGTCGTGAAAAAAGCACTTATACAGCGGAAAAAAGTTTGAAAGTCACGGAAAAAACACATGGAAAGTCGAGAAAGTCTTCTTGTAATACTTTATTACTATACTGCCGATATATTTTATCCGAGCATTTGAAAAATTCTATTTTAGAACCAGCTCTGGTGTCTGTTGGTGAAAACAAAATATAAACACGTTTATTTTTGTATCTCAAAAGTAGGTACAGAGTATCTTTTGAAATGTGAAATGGGTCACAGGCAAGAGTTTCAATACCAAATATTTGGTTACCCAGAATCATATGAAACCATGAAATCTTAATTAGGCTTAAGTGGGTTGTAATGCTCGACCAAATTCCACATTATTATTATTATATTATCCCTAGGGAAGCATAATATACATAATAAAGGCAGTAGAATCTAAATGATACGCAAAACAATTCATTCACTTCATCAACAGTACCATTTTCCACTGCTGTTATAACTTATTATTTATTGATACACAATTTTATTAAAAATTCCTTGTATATTCGTCACAAAAAAAGCAAAACTCACCTTTAAATTCTGATCCACTTTTTCCTCAATCGGAGTCGCCATTTTTGCATTGATCTTCATATTTCCTGAAAATATTCAAAAAGAGACAAACAAAACGATTACTTTCATGAATAAATTATCAATCAGAATTCAGAATATTGAAAATGATAAAAAAATTTGTTATTCCGTTTTAAATAATATTTTCCCATTGATAACTTCAGTTTTGTATTGCATGTCCTGATCTAGGATTACAAAAGCTTATCCTCTTACATTTCATCCTACAATCCAGCTTTTCAACTCAACTCAACTCAACCCTCTCAATCAAAAAGGAAATTGCAAGGCAATCGAACCAAAAATTCTTTTATATCCTTCGACTGATTGCTTTACATTATCCATCCATATACCAACTCGTGCATAGTTGTTGTATATACAGAACAGACACATATTTGCATTGCAATAAAGTAAAGGTACATCAGGAGTATGTATGTAGTTCTTTGCGCGGCAACAATCCGATTGAAATTTAATAACAATTCGTGCGAGAAACCCGGCGAACGAAAAATAAGGAGAATATTTTATAAAAAAAAAAGAGCACAGAAAAAAGGGAACATTTTCTACCTACCTACATTCCACCCGGAAACGGAAGAGGGAACAAAATTAAACTTCACTGATCGATCCAAAGATGGAAATTGAAAAGTGCACTCTTGCATTTCATTCATGTTTGTGTCTACGAATACCATTACCGTACCTATGTATGTAAAAAAAAAATTACAATTTGCAAGTAATGCATCACATGAAGTGCTTCGTTCACTGTGACAAGTTACGGGTGATTGAGTGTTGTCAATGGATGAAGTGTACTTTTTCGTTGTTGCTGTATTTTAATACTCACATAGTACAAAAACACCCATACATACTATGCATACAGATACACACATTGGTATACGAATTATTACGCTGCGTGATGCTCGTTTCCAATTCCAATATACTGGAAGAAGGGATTTTGTCACAACTAATTGGATTAATTAAGTGCTGGGGCTGGCTGAGGGGAAACAATCGACAAATATAATGTTACAAATGGATGAGTGCTCCGAAAATAAAGCAATTTATGCTAATTAAACAGCGACAATGGGAGATGACAGCACTGAAATTTCAAACTTGTATTCCAACCGGAAATGTGATATAATTGGGAGAGGAAAGTAAATTTTCTTACAAATTATTTTGTAGTTTTTTTTTTTTTTTTGTGAATACAGTTTTGCAATATTATGCATATAAAATTGGATTTTTACTGAAAAATGAGATTTTAATAGGGGATCATTTGCTCGTTTTGAGCCTAAAGCACAATTAATGAAAACCATATTCTTATCAATAAGTAAATCCTCGATTCTGATTTTAGATTCTTATTCTTATTTTATATTTAGATTCTAGTCAGTCTAGTTTGTTAACTTTCGGTGTCCTTAGGGCATTGCAAAAGGTTAGTTTAGATTTGGTGTAATCTACAAAAAAAAGCTGATGAATTAATTTTTTAGCTTTTTCCAAATAACAATACGGCGGCACTAATTGTTCAGTCAATTTAGATAGAAATAGTGGGTGCATTCTAATAGTTATTAAAAGTTTGACCCTCTGAAGTAAGTGTGCCAGAAAAGATAAAGGGCAGCAAAGTTCTCAAAAATTATTTGTTTCGACACAAAAAGCAATAACACGAACCAAAAAAATGCACGACTGGATCGTGCGAACTTTAGTTCAAGGCTATTATGGATTAACTTAAAAAAATTTTAGTTTTGGCTACTTTGAAAAAAATGATTTTTTTCGATTATAGGTTGATTAATTTTTTAGAAAATTAGTTGTTAGATTTAATTTTTTTGATAAATTACCTAGCATCACACCATTTTTTTGAAAAATCGTCTGAAAATTTTTTATTAAAAAAATTGTATGTTTAAAAAACGGATAGAACGATTTTTCAAAAAAAAAATCTAAAAATTTGTCTTTATAATTTGTCTTCATATCAAAAAGTTTAATCAAAATCGTTAGAACCGTTTTCGAGAAAACTCAAATAAATCAAAACCGTTATATGGGAGCTATTGGTTCTAGAACAAGTACAAAATGTAAGCACAAAGTTATACTTTTGAAATAAAAAAATGTTTATCGGCCAACAACGATAACACTAATAAAACGATGTTTGTTTTATATTTTTCTTAAGCAACCGGCAGACGACAGAATAGCCATGATCGTATTCTGAACTCTAAACTTGTAGAGAAAATAAAGAATAATCTAAAGAAACTGGCAGAAAGAGGGCCCACCCCTCACAGAAATGATGATCAATGATCCTATGAGAGAGTGAGCAGTCCAGATGTTTAAGTTCGGATATTAAATTTCACCATTTGCACGCAGCACATCACTTATATCAGTAATAAGAAAAGTATTGGCGATAGTATGCAACCCTGCCTGACTCCATATTTGACTTCGTGTTCATCCGACAACCTTCCGTTATGCAGAACTTGTTATTTGCATCCTTCGTAAGTTGCTTTAATAATATCAATTAAATTATCTGGAATGGCCGTCCTGCGTAAGGCAATCCAAATAGATTCTCTGTTGACACTACCGAACGCTTTTTCGAAATCAATGAACAGCAGGTGAAGTGGTTATCGATATTCAGGAATAAATATCCATGAAAATGGCCCAAAATCATGAAGGTGGAAAATTTGATGTCTACACTTTTTTTTAAATCAAAATTACATTAAACTGAAATTCACTTCTGACGTTCTGGTTAATATACTTGATATGAATCTTCGAATGTTTACACTTTATTTGAAAGTTTTTAGTTTTCAAAACCTGAAATTCAAGTGTCCAAAATCTACACCAAACTCCCTGTATTCTTAGCATTACTAAGGCAAGATTTTGATCTTGAGTTCTCAAGTGTCTTACAAAAAACTGAGAACAATCGTTATTTTTATTTGAATAGTTTAGTTGTACAGTGACAAAATATCAAGTTTTTATTCATTTAAAGTTCAAATGACGCTAAAAATGGTCTTTTTGGGATGTAAAGGAATTGTTTTATCCTTCCATTAATCATTTTTTTGCTTGAATAAATGAAATTAATTTGGTAATTGAAGTTCAATGTGATATTATAAGGAGCGTACATCAATTAAGCGTCATTCCGGGAACGCCTGTTTCTCTTTTTTGGGATGAAAAAAGATTAAAATTATAATTTTGTGTCAATATTATGATGATCGAGATCACTACAACAAAATCTCAAAAATATTTTGTTTGATTTTGTAAGAAAGAACATAAACGATATGGTAACTATCAAAACGTCAGTTTTGGGAACGTCATTTCTGAAGACTTTTTTAGACTATCAATGAGTATAACTAACAGTATTCTCGAAACAAATCTGAATATTTTGAGCATTTTAAGTCAGAATCTAATGCAAATAAATGAAATAAATAATTTTGAGTTCTGCCCGTATTATATGAGCGTAAGAACCTAATTACTAAACAAAGTTGATTTTTTAATAATTTGGACAGTGAAATTTCCCACCTCCATGATTTTGGCCCATATAGCCGTATGCTATTTTGTTTGACAGTATTTTAACTGGTTTTACCTCGCTATGTGAAAAAAAAATAGGTGTCCTAATCTTTTAAAGTACTTGTT
Organism: Meliscaeva auricollis; assembly: GCA_948107695.1. Classification (NCBI taxonomy): domain Eukaryota; kingdom Metazoa; phylum Arthropoda; class Insecta; order Diptera; family Syrphidae; genus Meliscaeva; species Meliscaeva auricollis. The sequence continues at coordinate 80,460,653 of OX403618.1, forward strand.
TAAGTTGTTTTACTTAGTGTCACGCACGAAGTCAATGAATTCCCTAAAAAAATTCAGACTTTACACTCAAAAACGTGTTAATCTGAAAGTATTCCCCCTAGAATCTGAAAAATTAAACTCTGCCCCAGCCTATCACTCTTATATGTATACCATTGTGCCCATTATTGCTTTACCCCAGTTTACAATAACACTGATTATAATGACTCCTCAAACGAAACGATAAGCATTGTACGTGAGACAAGAATTCTCGTTGATTTTTATTTTATTACTCCATCATCACAATTCCACAACCCTAAACCCGGTGCTTAAATGAATAAAATTAAGCATCGAACAGCCATAACACACAACACATTGTACCACTCACTCATCCTGATGATGTGTTCTCATTCCGGAGCCCCTTTCGACTAGTATACACTTACAGTCATTTGCGCATCCTTGTCTAGGAATTAAGGACACGCTGATACCTCATAAAATGCTCACAACTAAAATATATTGCATGTCCTGATGGGTGTTTGTTGTTTGTTGTGTTTTTTTTTTTTTTGTATTTTGTAAAGCCCCCAGTGGATTCAGTTTGAGAATACAAGCAAGTTGCCATCATCGAACTGGATGGGATTGAGGTTGGGGTTAAGCAAACGTGCTTACAATGCTCTCAGAACATAAACTATATACCGGAGGAGCACCCTCCTGCCTTTGTCCATATAAACACTCTGAAAGCATGAGTAGGTATACGGGGAGAGCTTTTTGCAAACATACTCGGCAGACAAAAATATTTGTTGCTTGGCTATGTGCCAATTGAACTCAACTATGCTTGGGTAATTTATTTTTATAGTTTTTTTTTTTTTGTCTTTCTTTTTCCTTTTTCCATTGCCACCGCCAGCGTCCTTTTATTTCACAGGACTGTGTAGTTGGAGCTCAATAGAAATAACTTAACAACGGTGGACAAAAAAAAAAGAATCCCAAAAAGGAATGAGTAAAATAAAAGAGAAAGAAAAAAACAACAGAAACAAGGAGAAAGATTTCACTGGTAGTGAAGGTGGTGGCGGGTTCGCGTTGGGCGCCAGATGAAAGTTCAAAGCAATTTCTCGGTGGACAGAAAAAAAAAGACTGTGCCATTGCCGCGGGAATGACTGCTTGATTATAGGGAATGTCCAATAAAGCCCAAGGCAACTAATAAAAAGCCTAATGAAAAACAACAACTGAATGTACATACCTTTACCTTTATAGTAAAACTAGCAGACGTGAGAAGAGTGTACCTACTTTTTGAGTCATTGTATTGCTGTTGTTTCTTTTTTTTTCGTAATGGAAAATGACTTGAGATAAACAAAGTAAAATGGTGATAAGCCTCGATAGAAACAGGTTATTTTCCTCAAGCAAAAAGTGTAGGTAATCCCAAATGCAATAACAACTGGCGGAATCCTTAAATATTCAGGGTCTTTTTTATGTTTTTTCCCTGTTTTTCTTCTTCTTTTGTAACGTTTGTTTTTGCAACTCAAACAGTATAAACTAACTGATAAGTTAACCAAAAAGGACCTTTTTTAGATGAAGAACTTAGCAACAAATAAGGACTTTCCCAACCACAAAAAAAAAAAATTTAAACCCAAGTTTTAATAATGTTTTTAAGATTTAATCATTAAAACTTCAATTAAGATTTTTAATAAACAAGGAAAAAGAGGTGTCTAATTGGATTAGTATTTTCTTTGTCATTGGATTACATTGGATTAATTATTTGGAAAAATAAAGAAATAGGTGTATGAATGACAAAGAAAATGGTGTACCTAGGGATTTGGTTTCACGAAAACAGATTATACAGGTGGTTTATTCTTTCAAAAGTTACCTTTAAAGATTTTTTTGGGATGGCAACATTTGATACATTTTTGCAGGACAAAATATCACATAGATGTTTTTATCCTTGGAAACAATTTAGAAAAAAATCTGGACTCGCTCCATGAACTTCCTTCATCCCAGGCAGAATATTGAACTGGTTCTTATTCTTCAGAAGCTTAGTAGATTTTATTTCATTTTCCAATGGATTTAAATCCTTTAGTTGTCAGTTCCATATTTGATGAATTCTTCATTAAAATTCTTCAAAAAAATTCGGTAAATCGAGCTCTTTGCTAGCAAATAAATGCATTATTTGTTTCGTCGTTTCGCCAAAATATACTCAATTTCAAAGAAATAATCATTAAGAAAAAACTCAAGATTTTTCGAGTGGATTGATAAAGTTCAGCTAATTTACAAAATTTCTTATAGCTGAGCAAAATTACAAAGTGCGAAAACAAGGGTTTTTTTATTACCTTATGCTGTAATCGACTTATGAGAAGTAAACAGTTACATCTAAAACAACATTTAATCACCTTTTTCAAATCAATTGAGATGGTTTCAGTTTTTGTTCCATATCTATATCGAAGTCATCCTTCGTTAGAATTTTCTAGTTCATAACTTAACGGATATGACAAATGAACCATATTTTGACGTAAACATACGTAGATCTTTTTGGAATACGACATTCCCACACCAGTCAATATCGGAAATCCTCTTAATTTTTCACTTCATTTGATTATTGTCTTTCAAGATTAGGGAAACAGTGGGTATAATGAGAATTTTTGGGTTTGTTTAAAATATTTTAGAATTTGTGCTTCCGTAAATCATACGTTCCGATATTTTCAAATATATCTTGAAGGTTTTTCAGTTGATTCATTTTTGTATGGCGATTCCTAATTATTCATTTCTACTTTTCTACCAACCAAACTATTCTTAATGGATTTTATCTAGTATTGACAAACTATCACCATATTACTCACCACATTTCTAAAAGTCTTAATTTTAATTGATATTTGACGAAGAAGAACATGTTTTTCTTTCCCCAATCCTTAACATTTTTTTTCATTTCTCACTGATGATGCCAAATATCACGTTTTCCATTAAACAAAATGCAAACACTCTTCATTAAACAAACAAATCGAAGAAAGAATCAAAGTCTTATAACTCAAGTCGCGTTGTCCAACTCATATACCAGATCTATATAAAGATCTCTCTCTCTCTATAAAATGTTCCATCACTTTAACCAAAATGACATTCCAATTCAAAGAAAAAATCCTCCTTGACTATATTTTTTATTCATTTTCTCATTTTTCCAAACTTCAATAAAAACCAAAAATCCAACCTGACATCATACAAAACAAACCGAGTCAAATACTTTGAGGTCAAGTGGTGTGTGGTGTCATCATGGAGGTGTATAGTGGGTATCAGCACTTCTTTCTTTTACCATTGCTCTGTCCTGACTTGGCTTGGCTTGGCTTGGCCTGGCCACATCCAACATCCATACATCTACCTCACATTTAGTGTTTTCACTTTGAATGAATCATGGCTTCGCATCGTATCCATCGTATCATTTCTCTACGTTCTCCTTCCATATGCCCCCCCCCCCTAGAACCGGGTGACATAGATTTTGCTTATTTACGTGTAAACAACATTGCCCCGATTTAACTTGTCCCGTTTATTCAATCTGCTCCTGCTCCTGCAACCCACTCTCGTCTCTCTTTATCTCTCTCTCTCGAACACCCCTTTTGTATAGATGCAACCACTGCATTGAAGATATCTAGAAAAGCTGAAGAACAAAGTGCATTCATCAGCATTCGCTCTCTGGCCAGGGTTACCAGATGTCAAATGAGATTTTGGTTTTTTGGAATATTGAATTTTTACATACCAACATTTTTGAAAATGCTTGGATTCATCCCAAATTGAATAAAAAAAACTTTATTTTTTTTGAAAACTGGTACCTATTTTTGAAAAAAAAAAAAAAACAACAACAGATTGCTTCGTTTTAGTAATAAGAAAAACTCGGCTGAGGCAACCCTGCGATCTGCAATGGAGTTGGGGATGATACTTGGGATGAAAAATTTAAAAGTCGTCGTCGGAGTGCAGAAAGAAATTAACCTTAAGCGCATTCAAGCGTTCCTTATGAAAGCAAAAAAAAAACATTTAGGGAGTTCAGCTCGAAGGACCAAAAAACAGAAGCTAAGAACAAAAACTATACGATTCGCCACTTGTTAGTTAAACTTTTTCTATTTAACAAATTTTTTTGCCTATCAACGCCTTAAGTCATAGACATTATTTGCTCCTTGCTGTGCCTGAATAGATGTGAGTTTTCTCTTTTGAATGGAAAAAAAACGAAGTCAGGAGGGCTAGAAAACGTGACGTTCTCAATTTAAGAAAATTCTTACGATGCGTTTGCTTTGGGGTGATGATGATGGGGCGAGTGAGGGTTAATTGACTTTTATCTAGGTTGGTTGAAAGGAACGTTTTATTTTTTTTTTGTTTTATATTTTTTTTTTTATTTAATATTAATGCTTTTTTTTATTTTCTATTTTTTTTTTTTTTTTTGTGAAAGAAACTTGTTATGGAATCTTTGAGTTGTTTGCTAAAGTGAAAGCAATTCCAACGAATTCATTTATTTTCTGAGCTCAGAGGGAATTCTTTTTTGCAATTTGAGAGCAACAGCTTTTCGTTTGTGTTGTTATTTATTTATTTTTGTTGTTGTTTCATTTAACTCATCGTGAAACTCGAAGAAGGATTACGCGAAGTCAGCAATTACGGTGGAATTTCAGCTTTCATTTTTTTTTTTAAGCTGACTGACGTCCATCAGGATAATTGATATTTTTCAACGAGAAATTACGTAGAATAGAAAATTAATATTTTAACAAGCAAGTGGCTGTTTTTTTGTGTTTTTTTTTATCTCTTTTATTTTAAATTTTAAATTTAAAAGAAAATATTTAGTAAATATTTTTAATTAATTATTTATAAAGGGTATCCAGGATCTTTTTGAAGGAGCACAGAATTATTTGTTTTGTATTTAATTATTTATTGGATTTCATATAAATTAACATCGGGTTTTAAAGTTATGCCACTAAAATCTAAAAAATAAATGCCTGCGTCTTGCACAATATGAAAATTTTTGAAGTTATACTCTCTTTTCTATCCATCGTTTTTAAATTGTTTCCAATACTGAGGTATGACGAATTGTGCACAAGGATTTAAAAGAAATTCATAAACTGTAAATTTTGAGCTTTGTGCCCTACAATCCTTTAAATATCATAAACGAAAACATCGATTCAGTGTTAAAATTTATTGTTCACAAATTTTATCGCAAGCTTCTCAAATCCTTCATGATTCATTCAACATCTAACTCTCTTATGTATAGACTATAGGTATGTATACGATTACGAAGGTATCAACTGGTATTAGCATACATCTGTCTTCAAGGATTGATTGTTCAAAAATTTGCCCTAAATTTTCTTGAATTCATTCACAGTTGACAGAGGCAACCAAATCAGTTGAAAATCATCATCATGTTGTAAGTCTCAAAACTCAAAGGAAAATCAATATAAAACCATATCGAAGGGGGCAAAAGAAGATATTTATAGTCGAAACATCTTAAAGGATGAAAACGGAAGAGTATTGTATTATAATATGATGCTTATACTCAAAAATACTTGGGGAAAAGCAATATATTCGTATGTATTTCCCTTCAAATAAATGTGTACGTGTATACAAATTACAAATACTTAACAACAATATCATGATTGTAAGTAATATTTTATGTGTTATGTTGTCTGTGAATTTCTCCCCATACAGGATATGAGAAAATAACATTCAAGGACATTAAGATTGTATTTTGTATATGCTTCTGCCTAACATTCAACTTAAAAGCTCTCTGGTTTCCTATCTGATACGCAACAATGCTTTTCACAATTTATTTTTTGCTTTTGTTTTTATTTTGGATATATTTATGTATTTTATGTTAAAAGTCAATTTTGTTATTGTTTTTTTGTATTTGAATTTGTTTTCAAGGAAAATTCCAAACACTAAAAGCTGGAAAAGAGAAAAGATTAAAATTATGACTTCACTTGATTCAGATTTGTAATAACTTCTGAAGAATCCTTACAGCAGTTTCATGATTATTATTCTTTAATCATCTCTTTGAAGGGTTTTGTGTTTTTGTTTTCCAAGTTTTGAGTTTATTATCTGCTCATAATAAAATAAATGGATGAAGGGAGAAAGTAAGTTGTTGGATTTGGTAGGAATTATTAAAGACTACTTTACAATAAACAATATTAAAAATAACATCAAAACGTAATTAAAAAAATAATATTATATTTTCTTGTATTGATTTGAAGATTTTTGATATTTGAAATTGCAGACAGAAAAGGAAATTCGCAAAGAAGTATGCCATAAAATTATTAGAAATAGTTTTTTTTCTTTTTGTTACAAAAATCTCACGAAGAACCAAAGCCTACTGACAGATTCTCTCAAACATTTCCTGGGTGCGTGTAGTTAGCAGAAATGGAGGAGACCTACATTTTTTTTGCAGGTCCCAAGTGACTAGCTGAGATGCATTCATCCATTCATAGCAAGAAGCAGTACCTACCTTTGAAAACTTCAAGGTAGTAGAGGCTGGGAATTGAACCCAGTCCCCTGACGCAATAGTCCATCGCAAAATCATTACGCCAAAGGGTACTACAAAAATAAAATGCACAATTGGATCGCACTGACTTGCTCATGTAGTCCAAAGCTATTGTATATGAACTAAAATTGAAATTTTTAACTTTTGGTTATCTGATGAGTGAAGGTATTGAACAAATAAGCATAAATAAATATTTTTTTTTTTAACGAGAACACTTTTTGATTTTTTTTTTCGATATTGGATGTGCCTAAATGAATTTAGTTTTTTTTGTTCTTCATATAATTTTTTGAAATTATTTAAAATTGGACTCTTTTGAATCTTAATCTGGTTTCCAACCCGCACATATTTTCTTAATTGATTTTTAAAAAATTCGGCTGAAATTTGAAGGACTTATTTCACATAGCAAAGCTAAGACCTAAAAGACAGATAAAATGCAATTCATTTACGTTTCATTAATAGTTTTGTAATAAAGTATTTATGTACCCAAAAACGGGTTTTTGACATGTTCATATTAGCATATCTCGAAAACGTTACGTGCTAGGGTAGTTTTGACTTCAGATTCGGGTTCAGAGTGTCAAAATTCTTTAGAAAGGTATAATTTGGTTTGAACGTGATTTTCGTTGCTTGATGAATTTTCCAAAAACAAAATATTTTTATGAAAGAAATTATATCAAAAAATTTAATCAAAATCGTTTCAGCCGTTTTCGAGAAAACTCGAATAACTCAAAAATGTTGTTTTAGATGAGATATTCAAAAAAAAAAAACTTTCAAAATTACATAAAAATCATTTATACCTACTAAATTTAAAGACAATCGCATCACTTTTTTGGGCTGGATATGTGTACAGATGGACGCAAAGCCCGCAGACGGCATGACAAAAAATACTTTTTTAGTGTTTTTCATCATCGTAATGTTGGTTTAAATTAAAACCTCAATTTTTTGTGACACGAAACCAATACTTGCCTTCTCAAACAGAAAGCACGAATACCGATAGCAGAGGAAGTGGTCATAATCAAATTATTTGATAATCAAATTTGGTAGCTTTTTTGCTTTTTCAGTTTTCATTTAGTTGAGAGGGAAAACATTCATTTGATACTAGTTTGTATTAATTTGACTTAGAAAATGTCAATATTGAACTGAAAAATAAACTAAGGAATAAGGAGTTTTATTTTTTTTTTTTTGCAAAATTCGGGTGAACGCGAGTTTGGCTCACTAAAAATTATGTCTTTATGATTTAAAATCTACGATCAAATCCTTATTCACTACTTTAATTTTCCATTGACACAAAAAAAAAAAAACGCAACAGTAAGGGGTCACTTTGCAGTTTAAAGCTCAAAACAATTGAAAAAGTAGTTATAAGTCATTTAAGTAATGAATTTTATGTTTTTTTTTAACATTTCTTATAAAATTATAATTTTTTTTAAAATCTTTATATGAAAAATTTTAACAGCAAAACTAAAGCTAAAAGTCAATCAAAAAAAAAAAATTAAACAATTTTCGTCTACTGAAATGTACTACTTATTTTCTTGATTCGAAAAATATTCAACAAGGAGCAGTTAGAGATGTTTAAGTTAGGGACATAACCACAATTTTTATCCTCCAAAGCTTTTACGATGGTTTTGCAACAATATCCAACATAACCAAAAACTCATCTAACCAAACTCAGTGTTCCACATATTTTTCCTTTCTATAGTTCTTTAGTACAAAACATCTATCGCTGATTAAAAAAGAATTCAAAATTTAATTTGCTTCTGCAAAAATTACAAAGTTTTCCAACAGACTGGTTGACTACTCCAATGGGACTTCAAAATATGTCTGTTTTTTTGTAGAACAGAATTTGTTCCACACTATTTCTCCATTTCATATAGACGTAGACAAGAATCATCCATAACAGCATAAATGTTTATTTCAACTCAAAAACTATTTTGAGGAAACATCAATTTAATTGGACACGATATGCTAAACATTGTAGAAGTTTAGCAGTATTTTTCAAGTACTTGTACAGAATTTTCAACCGAAATTTTATTTCCTTGTTTTTCTTTTTTTCAAGAGTTCGGTTCACTTGCATTGAAAAATTATAAAAAAAAGAAAACACACAGTTTCCTCTCGTGAAAATACATGATAACAACAACAACAACTATTCGCACAAAAATATGCAAGTGACCTAAATCCTCGCTTGGCGAAATAGAAAAAAAAACTGAATCAAACCTCATGATGATGAATGATGATGTTGAATTTGAATTCTTAGAAACCCACCAGCCATCATTTTCAAAAAAAAACAAAAACAAGCGAAAAAAATGAAGGGTAAATATTTTCCTTTTCGTTATATTTGTTGTTGTTGTTGTTGTTGTTGTTGTTGTTGCTGATGGTTTTGGTGGTAAACATGAAGGTGGTGTAGGTAGAGAAAATATGTGATGTGAAAGTACAGCAATTCAAGAATAGCAAAAGTACTTGAACTATGAGAAGAACAAGGTCAACGAGAGAGTAATCCATGTTGATGTGAATTATGCCAGTTTGGTCCTTCAAGGCAAATAATACACACTACAACAGTGATTATACTATACACATTTAAAGCAGCCTCAATCCAGCTGCTCAAGGAGGAGATAAACATCTGCTAGTTGAGAGCAGTAGATGATGATGTTTGGATCCATACACAATTAATGTGATTCAGGGGGCCTTAGGCTGAAATTAGTTCAGTGGAATGAGGTAGAGTAAGTCTTATAGGAGCCAACTATTCATATACAATTTGATGGAAGGGGAAGCCTTGAAATAAATATCTTAGTATACCAAAAACTTGACAAAATTCAAGAGAGATAAGATAACCATTATCCTCAATCCATGTCATATAATATAATGAAGGCTCTTAAATGCTTTATGTAGGCAAAGCAAACTCCAAAGATACTTAAACTGTTTTGTTTATGTTTTTTTTTTTTCTGTTTTGAATGTTGATCTTCAGGCTCTTTTGAATTTGCTTAATTTATTAGTTGTTGCTAGCTAATTTGATTTAATTTGATTTGATTGGATGAGAATTCATGCAGCTGTCGCTGTGTAGTACGAGTATTTATCATTATCATCTAAAGCACATCTCCCCCTAACCGATTTTGATTCACAATATAATGATTTTCTTATTCAATGAACACACGCGTTTGCAAATTAAGGCATTTAGAGAGATTTTCCTTCGTCGATATCATGGTGTGCTCTAATCGAATGGAAAATTCAGAAAATATACTATTTTCAGTTCATGAAATCAAACAAAATTTTTGTCAATTTTTTTTTTATCAATGGAAACTATTGAAATTTTGGTTTATCAGTTCATTTACCAGGTCACTATGTTTGCAGTTATGTTAGAAACTAAAAGGTATGGGGCGTGAAAATTCAGACTGCTTTGCAATTGATATCATATAATTCTGAAATCAATTTCAAACTAACTTTAGAATACAATTGAAAGTAATAAAGTAAGACAGCACTGGTTTGTGTATAAAGTTGTATTCTTGAGGAGGAACCAGCTATTAGTGTGTGGTAATGGTACAGTTGATGTTATGCATATTCAAAAATGTGAACCAGTGTTAAGGTTTTTCATATCTTTTAATCAGAATCGTTAGAGCCGTTTTTGAAAACAGGTAACTTTCCTTTATTGCTATATGGCAGGTGTCGTTATTTTTGGTCCTAAAAAAAATTTAAATTTAACCTCTAGGGAATCACCAAAGATCTTTAGCCACCAAATTTAAAGAACATCGCTTCAGCGGCTTAGGCTGTAGTTTAAGGTATACACAAAAAGACAGACAGACAGACAGACAGAATTGCAAGACCCACTTTATTCGCATTCTCTATCATCGAGTTCAATTTTGTTAACAAATTCTAAACTTACCCTATAGTGCCTATATCAAAAGTATAAACTTGATTACCTACATAATTGAAAACTTTGAACCTAGAAATTATAAAAAAATCTTGATACCATGTCAAATACTTCTTTTTCATGCTATGAAGGCACGAAATTGACAGAAAGTATTTCATTTGTAACGGGTGTGACACATTTTTCATATTTGTTACTCCTATCTAGTGGAATCAACGGAAGAATAAACTTCGATTTGTTTCGTCGTCATACAACCATTTTTCACTAAAATATTTTTAACCGCAGTAGTTTTGCATAATTATTTTGATTTTGCTTCCGGGTATTTCCATTTAAACGGGTGGGACATATTTTCCCTGTTATACGCTCTTACGTTTTGTAGTATCCAATTTGTACTAAGTCTATTTTATTGGTTTAATCTTCCGTCAATGAGAGGTTTAATTACTGCCCATATTTGTAAGCCATGTGATTCTACTTTTGGGGTCCAATTTGCTTGAAATTATTACCCCAACCACACCAGATAATTGGTAAAAAACTTCTGAGAAGAGAAATTTCTTTATGTTTCGGGGAGGCCAATGCGATCTACTGATCTTATTCGTATAGAAAACAAATCGAAGCTTAAAGACTGCGATATAAGTAATCTAAAGTATTTGAATTTGGAACGAATAAGGACAAAATAGGGCCAAATATTTCCAAACTTTTTGGTGTCCTTGGTTGGCTAAAATGTTTATAAGTAAAGTGCATTATTGACAACAAAGAGTGCACAAGAAAACATTATCGTGCTTAAAAATAATATTTTGTTCAAACAAATAAATAAATCTTATCTTTAGAATAATTTTAATGTTATACTATTTTTGGAGTAAAATTTGGTAATTATCGACCCGGTTCAAAGAAATACAATCAATTTTAATCCATTATTTGAAATTTCAAGCTAGTAACAAGTTAAGTAACTTAGTTTTTGCCCATAAGAAGGCCATGGTTTTTCGTTTTATACTTTATATCAGTCATCGTCAGTCTTAAGAAGTTTCATTGTCATTATGTTCACTACGGCGTATGAGTACTTTTTTTCTAAATTGTTTATTTTAATATTAACTAAGAAAGTGTCTACCAAACATATTTAAGCGATTAAAATAAATAAATAGAAGACAGAAAACCCAGAAATATTAAAAAAAAAAACATTAAAACAAAAATATTATTTTTTTTTTGAAAAAATATGAGCATGACATCGAATGTTTTTTGACATGCACTGTTTTCATCATTTTTTCACGTAATTGAATTTAAATTAACTGATTAAAAAAAGGACAACAGTCATTTGTATCGACCCAAAAGTGTCCGAGTTTTTTTAATTTGTTGTTTTAGTTTTAATATATTCCTTATTATTTTTCTATTAATATTCATTAATTTTTATTCTCTTGAATAAATTTCAAAATTGTTTTTTTTTGTTCAACAAGGAAATATACTGTAAATGGGTTACCCTCGCATTTATATTTATGTTTTATGATTAATGGAACAAATTTTATGTTAATAAAATAAATATTTGTACTTCCTTATCGATCTTAATCATGTTGTATATTTATTACAAAATTTCATGTATTTTTATTTACATATAAATTATTTATTAAAAAAAATTGTAACAAAACACAAATCATTAAATACTAAAACAACAACACATTCTAACGGGAAACACATTCATCATAATAATATTTTTTTTTTTTTTTTTTTTTGATAAAAGCACAATCAAATTAATTCCGAATTCTGCTTTTGTTTTCCTGCTGCTTGAACCGTTAATGGAATATGTATGTCCTGTCCATGTGTATTGTACATAAATATAATAATTACAATGTGGCAAAATATAGCAATGTGAAATATACATTTCGTGTATAGTGTCCAAAAAGCTCATGCAATTAAGCAGGGGTGAATTTTGTGACACGAACCGCACAAAGCATATCCCGAGAAACACCAGACTTTTAGACTACATTACATATCCAGTTTTACATTCTGCGCCTGACAAGCATTATTTTGTATCTGTATAAAATAGAAAAAAAAAAATGTACGATACGATATGCTTCTGGGCAACGCAATTTTTCTTCACGAAATGAAATATGGATTTAAGGACTTTTTGTTTTTAATTTTGTGAATTTAACAGTAAGAATCCCAAAATTATGTCTTGTGAGTGAATTTCTCTTTTGAAAAATTACACATCAATAAATTTTCATTAAAATCCAAAAAGATGTTTAAATTAAAAAAAATGCAAGTCGTAAAAACTAAAGGTGGCAACACTTAGAAATGTTTTTATTCAAAATGTTTGTTTTAAAAATTTTTCTTTTTTAATCAAATCAAGTGACACCTTATTTTTGAGCTTAAAACAATTTAAGAAGTTGTTTATGGCGTTTTAGTAAGGAATTTTATTTTTTTTTAACATTTCTTATTAAATTATTAATTTTTTTTAAATTTGTTACATATAAGAAGCTTTAGAGTTCATAGCAACTTTGAAATGAAGACCAAGTACGTGCGACCCTACGTGCGAAACAACATACAAAAAGAAAAAGAAAAATTAAAAAAAAAATGGTTTTTGTCTAAAATAAATAACTCCGATTAAATTTTCTTCTTCTCAGCTTTTTCTTAGCTTGAATTTTGAATAAAAAACAAATTAAACTTTTCTTTTTAACCGAGAAAATTGCAAAAACCATAAAAAATTTGTTTTTGCGGTCAAATATCTTCACTAAATATTACGGGTTGGGTTCAAAATCATACAAAATCCAGAAAACCCAAAATATCGAAAACCCATAATCCCGTAAACCCAAAATCCCAAAATCGTAATAATGAAAATTCTTTGGTAGTCCGATTTCGGATACATAAACAATTAATCAAACGGGACAAATAAACAATTAGGGAAAAACAACGTTAGATAGAAAAAAAACTACTTTGAGACAAAGTGAATGGGATCACAAAAATTGTCTCTTGGAACGGAAAAATCGTTCTTAATAAAATCTTCTCAACGGGATTTCATACAATCTCAATTTATATTAAATATTGGCTACTTTGTTTATGTTATGTTTCCATATTTGAAGTTATTTTTGTTATTTTTATTTGTTAAATGATTTTTTTTTTTGGTAAAAGTAAAAGTTTCAAAATTGGAGGATTTACAAACGACTAATTTTGCTTTCTGCCGTTGACGTTATGGATTTTTGCAAAAGTTTTAAAATTAAACTACGCAATTTTGTGCTCTTGGAATTTCAGATTTTGGGGATTTAGGGTTGTCAAAATTCTGGGTTGTCAGGATTCTGGGATTTCAGGATTTTGGGTTTCCAGGATTTTTGTTTTTTTTTTTTATTTTGGGCTTTCTGAATTTAAGATTTTCGGATTCTTGTGTTAAACCTCAACTAATTTTATTCTACACAAAGAAATTAAGACTAGATTTCATAAAGTTAAAAAGCCTTAAAACCAAATTTTACAGAAACTTAGAACTTATTTCAAAATGTATCTTTCAACTCTGGAGGCTAAAGTACCATCCTCAACAATAATAACCTTCATTTATCTTTTATTTTATCTTATACTAACGACTTTTATAAAGTATCCGCAATAACTGTTCATTCTCATGAAATATACCTTCATCAAGGTACAAGATTGTATAGGAAGGTATCTGTCACGTAATTCATCCTTGCAGCTGAAAATCTTTCTAAATCACGGTTTTTATTACCACATTAAAATGTGTTTTAATTATCAAAAAACATCTTTCTCACGTAATAAAAAATAATAATTATTATTATTTGTTCCTGTGTGTGCTCCTACCTAGTCCCAACAACCAACAAAAGTCGACATGTCATTAACAGCAAAACCAACCAACAACGCAGTAGGTACACATAAATTCTGTCATGCAATTATTACTTTATCCTGCGATCCTGCGTGAGTGTGGATAAAACCGATTTAGTTGTTTTATTTTTTTTTTTTTGCTCATATTTGAAGAAAGGTGTGAGGACTTATCCTTTATTCAACTAAAACATATGTAGATGACGTGAAGATATATCCCTGTTTTTAGTGTTAAAATGTGTAAATTTTGAAATAACTTTTCAAAAACCCCCCACGATATACTTTTACTATTCATCTTTGTGTTGAAGTTCTTTAGTGTTTATTTTAACACACCTCTATACCTATGCTTTTTATATTTTATATATATAATAACCTTAAGACCCTAAACAGATGCCTACTCCAAAAGTCTTAACAATTTTTGAATGAAGTAAACAAAATCCGGTCAAAAGGTCCTCATTACGAAGAGAATCGCTCGTATTGAGAGCTGCTATTTGGGTTTCATGCTAAAAGAAGGGTGGTACGTACCTACTGTGGTAAAATTCCTTTCATAAAACGTCAAATCATTATATAAAATAGCTCAAGAGTAGGCACTCTTATACTCTCACCCCATCTTGTCTTAAGTAGAAGGGGGGGTCAGAGGATACTACATGAACTTATACTCCTTTTATGTAGGTACCCCATGTAACTGGGTGTAATGCGAAAATGGGTGAAAAACTGAAACCCAACGATGCTGTCGTATGAAAAAGAGGACAATACCTCTGGTGGATTAACAGCAAAGTCACTAATAATAGGGGCCCCCCGATTTTAGGCTAAAATATTTTAGAATCTATTTCGGAAAATTAGGTAGGTACCCCGAAAATTCTGACAACATATGGTCACAAAAATTGTTACTAACTCATCGACTTGAATACTCTAAAACGGATCCAGATAGTTTTGACAAGCATCCTTCGGCCACTAGAATGAATAGTCTCATAAAAATTGGTGGTCTTCGCTAATGCGAATTGGGAGCAGCTCAGATAATTACTACTTAATACGATTGCCAAAAGTATAAAGCTCTCAGAAGGCTGGGATTTTTTAAAATGAAGTCAATACAAAATTCAATACTATTTAGGGCCAATTTGTTCACATTTGATTATCTATAAAAAATGATTATTGACAACTATAAGCCGTTGAATGTTCACTTAAAATATTTTTTTCTGAGAACCCATAGTTTTTATTTATTGTTAATAATGAATTTAGCTTATCAACCAATTTTGATTGATTTTAGCCGCAAAAAATGGTGCACAGCTCTTAATTCAAATGCAAATGAGTAGGTACATAGAAAATTCCCACGGTCAATTACCGCAAGAGTTGTCAGCTTTTTCTCAGCTTGAGGGTTCTAAACTCTATCGGTTTTTAGTTGATTGAGCTATCTGATGAATGTGAAGTGCAAAAAAAGTCCCTACAAGCTTCGCACGGTGTTTGACCACCAGTATTTGAAGCTTTTTATTGGCTCGATGGTTCTAAACTGCTACTCTTTTAGTTAAATAATTAATTAAATGGAAGAGAAGCACAAATAAACACTTCTTTCATGACGTGTGGTCACTAATATTCTTAAACTCTCTTTGACTTGATTGGAAACGATGAAGACGAGGCCCGAATAAATTTCTACTTTTAGGCTAGCGGCCTTGAAGAGCTGTAATACGCCACTGAGCAAAAACCCCCTATTAGTTGGTTTTGTCTGTATATCTGAAAAGGGGCAGCAGTTTCTTTTGTTCACTCAATATTTTTTTTTATGTTTTTTTTTTTTTTTTGAGGGGGTAGATCTGACTTCAAAGATTTAAAGATTCTTTTTTATTTTCTAGTTTAAGTGGAATGCCAAACAAAAAAAAAAAACGAAGAAATAAAAGATTCCATTCAAGAACATAAAAAATATTATATAGGACACAAGACAAGAACGCAAAACTAGTTATATAGAGAGAGTATAGAAGCTCTCTCTCTCTCTCAATGTTCTATGTGCCCTTAGCCTTTAGTCACACTTGACATTAAATTGTTTCTAGGACCAACAAACATACATACACACACATGTTAGGGAAGCTAATTTACATTCCCTCTCTTGTGTTTTACATAGAAAAAGAAAATATTGAGGTTAAAGAGAGATACTTTTCAATATTTTTTTTTCTTTGTTTGTGCCTTAGTTCTCGTATAGAATGTTGTAATAATGTTCTCGTTTTTAAAATGCTGGTTTTCTGGTCAGAATATGTAAAGAGAGAGAGTGGTTATAGGGAGGAGGATTTTGTACTCAACTTAGAGTCACAAAGGATATGATAGCGAAATCAGCTAAAGTTCCGCTTTTCCTATATGCACTCACCATCACCATTATGCCACATACTCAACTCATCCAAACAATGAAAGGAAAAATGCAAACGAGTAAAGAAAAATCTACACAAAAAGAAACAAATCATTCAAAAGCCATTGATCCTTAAAAATTGAGAGTGTGTGTCGGTGGTGGTTGGTCGGTTGATTGGATGGGTGCCATACCATGACAATATCTTTTTATCTGTAGAATATAATGGACTAATATGGCCCAGTTGGAACTCGAGTTTTCGCCCCCAAAGTGAATTGGCTTGTTAGTTTAAATGAGGTTGGAAGTGAGTGTTTTTAATCGAGAAAAATGGACACACAATGATACGAACGAGTGTGTTGGCTTCAAGGAATCACAGATTGATTTTTTATCGTTTGGGGAAACGAAATATTTTTAATAGACCCATGGGGGCCTTAACATGGTTTAAGAGAAACAAAGTGGAAACGAATTTAAAGTGAATATTAACAGATTTGAGTTTTGGCATTCATGACAATATTTAGATTCCTGTGGATTGGAAGAATGTAGATTAGACAAATTTTGAATCTGTAACAGGAATATCAATTAGTTGTTTTATAAAGTTTCTTAGGTATTTATCTTCTTATATATATTTCACATGTAGAAGTTTTACGAGAACCAAAAACTGGGCTGCTAAACTGCAATTTTTTGGATTTCTTTATAAAATTTTGCAAGGACTTTTATAAAAAAAAGTTGGTAGGCCATTTCTTAAGATATTATTTATCAACATCTAACATCTAAAAAAAAACGGTTCTATGGTAGGTACCGTTAATAACGGTTTTAAAATAAAATGATTTCCATTTGAAGACCTTATCCAAAAAACTGACTATGATTTTTTAAATCAAAATCGTAGGCACCGTTTTTGAGAAAAATGAGTTTTTCTGAAACCGGTATAAGACAGGTACCGTTATTTGGGGTAAAAAAAAAAAAATTCTCTAAAAAACGCCACATACCATGTTTGAAGTAAATCGACCCATCCGTTTAGGCTGTGGTCTCTGATACATACAGACAGGCAGACAGACAGACAGACAGCCAGAATTGTCGGACCTAATTTTTTCTCATTCTCTATCATCGTAATGTCATGTTTGATTGTTATCTCAACTTTTTTTTTTGTACGAACGCATAACTTGATATATGGTACCCATATCGCAAGTGGTTTGGGTAACAAAAATAAATAAATACTACCTAGACGTTCAAAGCATTATATGCTGATAAACAATTATGCCAACTTTGCACCCAAAAATTTCTTTTTTCAAAGCCCGTTATAATCCCAATTTTACATTTTGAGCACTATCTTCATACAGTTGGCCTCAATGTGCGCCGTCGAAATGCAATAGGCATACATACACACATACATTCATAACATACATATACCTATGTAAGTGTTTGTATCCTCTTCAATTGATTGATTTACGTCAGGTTCAATGGTATACGATTCAGCAACATAGTTATTTCCATTTGATTGATTTCGTGTCATGAATGAACTTTGCTACATCATAACACACGTCCAATGTATCATTCATTGCTTACTTCATTACATCAAAAAGCTTACACGTAGGGTGTATGACACCACACAGCCCCTTGATTTAACCCTTCTACTTCACTTCACATAACTATACTTATACTCTGTTTGTAGAAACGCTTTCAGTACCTGCATTAACTGAATCGTTAAACCCACCCTCTCCACTATAGTATACCTACCTCCTTGTTATACATTGAATCTCATTACGGCTAATGGGCTAGTTCTCCCTTCAAGCAAAACGATTCTATATAATATCTTCATTATGATGATCATTAATGTTTGAAATAGACGTACATATGTTACCTTTAATTCTTGTATATATCTAAACTCAAACTTAAAAATAGAAACAAACAATCCTCTTAGCATACAGAAGAAGAAGTAGAAGAAGCCTCAACAGAACTACATCATCAAACTGACACTTGAAACCTCCATTTCTATGAAGTTCCATCATCGTCAAATGCCAGAAGACAATTTGAGTGTTTGGTGAGCAAAATGTCAATTGTAGTGTGTGATTGTGTCATTCATTATTCTCAGCATGTATGACATGCAAGATATGAAAATATGTGTGCTACACTTATTTCCTACACACATATTCCCTTCACATATACCTACAGAGAGTTATCTACCTTCATAATGGCTTAGCCGACCTCGACCTTTTAAGAGGAATAATCTAAACGTCATGCATCCCCATCAGGCATTCAAAAAGATTAAAGTGATACTTGAGAGTTCAGTTAAGGAACCTAATGGTCTTATCTGTAATGTTTAACAAAATGCAACAAAGTCAAACAGAAGTTCCTTGACACGAGAGGGAAAACCCACGAATGCATTTAATTGGATTAACGAACTCAAACCTAGTTGAAGCAGAATATTCTCTGTCATTCATTCAATTTTTGTTATTTTATTCTTTTTCGTACATTTTCACGGTTGAACTTTTGAAGTAAGTTAAACATTTGTCAGTGGGCATAAAAAAGAAGATTTTACTAAAATCAATGCAAGCCCCTAGACCCACTGACCAATCATAGATGGCAGCACGCACTGCTTTAATTGGGAGACTTTTCACTGCACGGACAAGGGCTCACTTGGGCTCACTTAATTTACTCAATATTTGTGACATTAAGTTTCAAAACGGTAATATAGGAGTTTTTGGCATGAAAAAACTCTGGTTCACCAAAATCTTCGTCTCTAAGAAAGCTATAAGAATTTTAAAAAATAAAGTCACATTTGAGTGTCGAGTAGAGTAGGCTATTCACTCTAAAACTGACCACAACTTGTAACACAAAGAGTTAAGATCTGGCCAATCATCCGGCAAATTGTTTTTCAGCCATTTTTGAGTGGTTTTTGCCTTATGTTGGAACGTTCATTCCTGGTCTGGTTGAGAGGCCTTACGATACTTCTAACACAAGTGTTGGATAAACATTTGCCAAAGTTTATCATAAAAATCAATGTTAGTAACGCCATGATAGGTGACTCCCCACCATACCATTACATTTATGGGATGGTCACTTCTTGCAACCCAGGGTATGAGCTCTGAAGATACTTCTTATGCAAGAGCGTATCCAATTTTGCTTATTGAATGATTCTTCAACGGTCAAGATTTGTTCGGCAATGAACAGAATCTGTCTGGGAGCATTTTTGGCGTACCAGGTTAAGCGTAGCAGAGCTTCGTATGGTCATTTGGTTTGGAGTGTGAACTTCGCAGAATTTTGTGAAGAATTTTGGTAGTAGAATTTTATTTTGGAAGCAGAATTTTGGCTTATAATTTTTGACCCCAACCTAATATATTAAAATCAAAAAACTAATCTCTGATTTATCATTTTAGTAGCGGTTATTCTTAATACTAGAAGATTTCTCATCTCATTCTCCTATACCTTAATTGAAATTCTCTCTACAATTTTATCAAAGTTCCTTAAACTATTTCTGAGTTCAAAAATATGCTATCAGCATGATTACCTCCTTTGAATTCAATTTCATAATTTGATTTAATTTCGCCACTGACAAAAGTTTTACCCATCACCTGCGCTCTCTGACTTAAAAATCCTCACTTTAATCCCATATTCCCCATCATTCCCATTCCCAGCGAAGCCATAATAATAATAACCATTAACCATAATCATTAAAATTCAGATGAATAACTTCGACTTGCATTGTGTGTGTAGGCTTGAGTTTTACGATAAAATACTTCTAGGTACCAACCCATCTACGGCACCTGACCTATATTTTGATATTCGGTTCTCATATCTCAGAGTTTTCGTTCGTCATTGCAGGAAATAATAATATGGCGGCAGGAAACTCTATGTGGCACACTGCCAAAAGGCTTCCATGCCAAAACTCTTCACATACCAACAAACCGAAATCCATTTCGTCTTCATTTGCTGCTGCAGCGGACGAAAAAGGGAAATAAATTCACAGTAAATCCACGCGATTATCCTCACCGTAAACGATTAAATTGCATTGCAATCGAGACACAGCCGAAGGAAGAGGTGTGGATATGTGTGTGTGTGTATAGGTAAGGTTATTGCTTCCGGACGGTGCAGTATCTGTGACCGACATTGCATGCATCTCACTCACTCAACTCGATATCAGCCTAAAACGAATATAGTCCCTGAAGAAGAAACGTCCATGTTTCGTTCCTATTAAGAACAGTGCTGTGGTGGTATAGGGCTTATCGATTCCTCTTGCAGGGACTAAAATGTCCTCTGATCTATCGTCTTATCTTATTCTTGTCAGGAGCAGCAGTCGAGTCGGTTAAAGTTTGTACTCTCGAAGACAACGACACACACCGCTTGGGGCTATTCGATGCTTCCATAAGAGACAAATGATATCCCCAAATAGCCGCGGAGAATAGTCAATCATGCCAATGATTAAGATGAAGACGTCGTCGATAAAATTGGGAGAGAAAGAGAGAGAGGAATGATGCTGATAACGATGACGGTGCACTAGTGGTAATGGCGAACATGAGAAGGATGATTGCTCTTGTGTCTTTTGAGACTTAACTGACACAAGATGCATTGCCCCCCGGTTGGCAGTAGCTGTTACTGAAAATTATGTCGGAGAAATCTTCCATCATCGGAGAAAATAGAAAAAAAGTAACAATCATGCCAGCATGCAAGCGACAAAATCTTGCCACAAGGGTAATTGGATTGGTATTGATTTCGTTCCATTTTCTTTTGCAAACCGACACCGACAAGAAGGCACTTCAATTTGATAATATTTTTAAGTGACGAAGGGATTTTTCGGCCATTTGCTTTCTGGTGGATAATTTTTTTTTCCCTTCGCTCAAGGATATTGCATCGTTTTGAGAAATTGATTGATGTCATTGATCTGCTTTTTGATCACAAGTATGACAGATAATATCTTTTGTTTCAGTTTTCTGAAGACAAAGACTGTGGGTGTTTTTGTATTTACTTTCATTGACGGATTAAAGGACAAAATTTCAGTTTAAGGTTTGTGAGGACCTATTATAGAATCCATCCAGTTGTCATTTTGAAAAATATTCTGCTAAGTTTGATTGCATTTCAGAGTGTAAGAGCAAGGACATGCGACTTATTTTATTTCCAAATACTGTATACAACCACAGCAGTTAATAACTTTCTCGAATAAATGAACACACATCTGTCCCTCAATAAATTCAAGTTAATCCAATCAAAATCAAAATCGTTTCTCATCTACCATTCTTAAACGTAAAGAATCCAATATAACTTGATGTTTGAAACGTCCTTGCTGTGGTTTCAATTACATTACAACAAATTACATTCAAAAAGTTTCCAGCTTAGACAACATCAAGTAGAGATGTCGTTTTGGAAAATATATTCCATGACAAGCTCATCATCAAAAATATAACCTAAATTTGTGACTTTTCGCAACTAAAAATCCATTAAAGTAATGAGACTTTATAACAAATTCATTATTTACAACTCAAATGAATCCGGCTTGACTGACAAAAGATTTTTCTATCTCTATCTCTCTTTCTCTCCCTTTCTCTCTTTTTCTCCAGTCCAGCAATATTACTGTTTTTGAAATAATCCCTCAATAAAACTTCCTATACATTTTCAAAATTAAGATAAATACTCTAATTTGTTGCTGTTACTGCTGATATTGTTGATCCTACACTGAAAGAAATAGTTCTATTCAATTACTGATGAGTTAATAATAATGTATGATTGGCCTTCATGTATTTAGTAAAAAAATAATGGTAGAAATTGATTGATTCATAAAGGAGAAAATCAGAATTAAAATAAAAACGGTTCTATGGCAGGTACCGCTTAAAACGGTTTTTGAAAAAAAAAAAATGGTTTTCATTTAAAGATAGACCTTATCCAAAAAAAATTACTATGATTTTTTTAATCAATATAGTAGGAACCATTTTTGAGAAAAATGAGTTTTTCTAAAACCGGTATATGACAGGTACCGTTACTTTTGGTCCAAAAAAAAATTATTCAAACAATGTCTGGGGATAATCTCCAAAAAACACCACATACCAAGTTTGACATAAATCGACCCATCCTTTCAGGCTGTGACTTCTGATACAGACAGACCGACAGACAGAATTGTCCGACCCACTTTTTCTCATTCTCTGTCATCGCAATGTCATGTTTGATTGTTATCTCAACTTTTCAACAAATTCCTGCATGTTAATATTTTTAAAATTTCGAGTTTTGAGTGTGGTTGTGACAAAGGTGCTTTAAGAGATATCTGAGAGAAATACGTTCCACAAGATCCACAACGCATTTTGGTCATGAAGAAGTCGGTTGACAAATTTTATGTGCAGTTTTTTAAGAAGGTTAGGAGCTGCCCTTCAATTTGGTATCAATATTTTTCTTATGTAGTCATTTTTAAACGATCTAGATATTTTTTTATGAAACTGTTTAAGTGCATTTCATGGTAAAAACGTACAGCAACAAATTTTGAATTTTGATAACAAAAATTAACAATAAATTCCTGCATATACTTGCATTCTTGAAATTTTGAGTCTTGGAGAATGGTGGTGATGCTTAACTGACGTGTCGCTTATGAAAATATTGGGACTTCTTCCATAAGTAATGCGGGCCAACCCATAGAATCCGTCGCGTCCGTTCCGTCAACGAATCAGTTGTTGATGAAGTTAAAAGTTCGGCTATTTTTTCCGTCGCTTCCCTTTTTATGGGCCGTTTCTCATAAGAACATGTGTATTTTACCGAGCTATCAGTTGAAAACGTCAACGTAACTCACGTGACGGATTCTCTGGGTTGGTCCCTTAATGACAAAAAATGCAATCTATCGGCACCATCTAAATTCCATATTTTCTTAGTTCTGACGATCTGTTTTTTTTTTTCAGTGTTCTTAATCTGAAAACTCAAGGCTTGTTATTGTTACAAAATCCTAAGTATCAGGGCTGCCATTGTAAAAGGCACTTTATAACATGTTGGTCCACTTTGTGGCTCTCCATTCCTAAAGGCAAAAAGGATAAAACTCCATTATCATAAAATTAAACCACATAAAAGAGGATACACACTAAAGTCCTTGAGATTTACTTTCAAACTAAAACTAAAACTAATCTAATTCCACTTCAATCGAGTGGATGGGAGTAACTTAATTTGCTTTGGCTTGTTATACTCTCTGCCATCAGCAATAGTCCCTCACTAATTAATCCAATTAAATTAATTCCATGCCTAAATTGTGTGTAATGTGTGGTGTGGTGTGATGACTCTTCTAAAAACACACGCATCAATGCCACCAACAGAAAAAGAGACCATTGAATTTAAATGTTCCGTTATGTTTTGCAGGCGAAAAAATAGATTCTATTTTATTTAATTGTACCACCACCCAGAGCCAGAGTTTGCTAGATGGCAGGACGGTTATCGTGTAGTGTTTCTGCTTGGGCGCCAGCTAAATGTCATCTGAAGTAGTCTTTCCATAATGTAACGCAGAAATAAAAAGCAAAAAAAAAAAAAAAAAAATTAACACCCGCTTGCAGAGGGTGGAATTAATTTTCACTTTTCTTTGTCTTCGTTGAGTTTCAAGAATAATGGACGTCCCAGTTCCGGTGGTGGTGGCGCGCGGCAGATTGAGTTTGAGAACAATTTTTGTGTCTGAAAGTATGTGGCGCCAAAAACACAAACAAACAAGGCATAGCTCAAAATGTGTGCTGTGTTGGATCGATATAAAAAAATAATAATAATTTCTGAGTGGAGCAGTGCTGTAGAAGGTGGAGGTAAATGTGTGATGTGGTGTTAACTCGGGGGGCTGTTGAACTTTGTAGAGTATCGTACGTGATGAATGATGGGTTTTTTTATGTTTGTACCTATATTTATAAATTTATTGTTATGAAAATGCTATTGAACTGGTGTGTGGTATTTTTTGTATAGGAAAAGTTTTTGATTCGATTTTGATGATAAGTGTAGGTATGAGTTGAGTACAGTGTACATGTGGGATGTGGGAACGACTCCCGCTGTTGTCAAAAATAAAATAAAAAACATTTTTGATAATACATTTTGTATAGATAGACTTAAATAATTATCAGCAGGAGGTGTTTATTCATTGGGGAGGTGAAATATTGAATTGAATAAATTTAACTTTTTTATTTAATCACGTCATTGTATACAAGAGAATTGTATGGAAGAGGAAAATTTAATTTTACGGGAGATCAACTTCCTGGTTGGTCTTAATTATTTTCTTCTTATTTTTTCCGTAGGTGCGATGTTAAAGAAAATCTTGTTAGTTCTGAAGTGTTAGTTCTGAAGGTATTTACGAAAAAAATAAAATTTGTGCTGAAAATTTTAAAGACCTATCATTTTTTATAGACGTCCCTAAAAACTTTCATCTCAGTAACTTTAGCTAATTAAATGCTAATTTGTTGCACAAACCATAAATTTGTAGCTCGCATCGTTTTTGAGTTATTGAATTTTCCGCTAAAATAGGTCTGAAGTTAGCGGACATAATCTTAATCTCATGGTTGGCATCCAAATTTGTAACTTCTTAAATGCTTTTAAGTATCATAAGCCTAGTTTTTTTGTAGCTACAATAGGTTTTTTAATTTTGTATTTCAAAATCCACTTAAATAAGACTGAAGTTAGCGGACAAAAGTAAAAAATTATTATTTTTTGGTGTCCAAAATTGTATTTTTTTAAATACTAATTTGTTGCGCAAAAAATAATTTTATAGTTCTGGATCATGGATGGATCATTTTCTATTCCAATTTTCAATTTCAAATGGGTTCTTTCGGTCCGCTGAAGCTAATGTGGATAATTTAAATAAATGATTTATTTGAAATTTTTTTTTGCCAGTAATTGTTGTTTTTTAATCCAAATTTTTTTATGCAAATCTCAATTTTGTAGCTGAAGCATTTTTTGAAATATTCAAGTTTTTGTTGTAAAAAGTTAGCTCAAAAGTGACCTTCCAAAATCTAAAAAAATGACAAAGTTGTAACGAAGCGTTACAAATACCTTTTTAACCGAATCCTTACCTTACTATCCCGAATGAAATCCGCACCGTCCGAACCCCGTGCAGTCCGAACCCTGCACAATTCCGCACCGACCAAACAATCGGCAACAACAAATAGTTCAACTATATAAATGAATGTGTCACTCCTTTTTAACATTCACATCAATTTCACCGTCCGAACCCTGTGCATTCCGAACCCTGTTCAATTTCAAACCAACCAATCAAATGACAACAACACATACGTGATCACGTGGTGTGTGGATGAGTTGTATTCAATCATCGTCTTTAGGGTTGTTTGTTTTTCTCAATTCACACTTGGTTTCTACCGCAATCATTATATGGGGAAGTGTGAAATTATTGAAAAATCAGTCTTTAGCTTCTCAGTTGAACGTACCAATCTGGTGTACAAGAAGAAAAAGGCGCAAACTAGACAAAAATTATTCTTGGAATAATTTAAATTTTGAGAGGCAAACTACTGAGTGCGTAGTGTGCTAGCAAGGAGCCTCATAGAACTTTCCGTCTGAGATCCTCTTCTTCCAAGTGTATCTCCGACCGGGCAAGGCTTCTCCTTGACTCTCATTGTGCTGGACCGATTCCGACCGTTAATTCTGTGGTTGCCCCTCTTCCAGGATTGCTACAGACAGGAGCCGTCAACCGGAGACCGCTCACCGCTTATTCTCTAGTCTTTCGCTAGAGACAGGACCGAGACCAACCGATACTTCTGTGGTTGCCCTTCTTCCAAGTGTACCACAGACAGGAGCCGTAGCCGGATACCGCTCACCGCTAATTCTCCAGTTGCCGCTGGAGACAGAAGTAGACCACCTTTGGCTTCTACTTGTTTCATTTCGCGATCCACTTCTTCCTAAGTGTATCGTGAACAGAGCCGCTCTCTCCTGAGACCTGCTACCGCTTATTCTCTAGTCTTTTGCTAGAGACAGGACCGTTTCCACCCGATAATTCTGTGGTTACCCCTCTTCTAGGAGTTTCGCAGACAGGAGCCTGTCAACCGGAGACCGCTCACCGCTTATTCTCTAGTCTTTCGCTAGAGACAGGACCGAGTCCAACCGATACTTCTGTGGTTGCCCTTCTTCCAAGCGTATCACAGACAGGAGCCGTAGTCGGATACCGCTCACCGCTAATTCTCCAGTTGCCGCTGGAGACAGAAGTAGACCACCTTTGGCTTCTACTTGTTTCATTTCGCGATCCACTTCTTCCTAAGTGTATCGTGAACAGAGCCGCTCTCTCCTGAGATCTGCTACCGCTTATTCTCTAGTCTTTTGCTAGAGACAGGACCGTTTCCACCCGATAATTCTGTGGTTACCCCTCTTCTAGGAGTTTCGCAGACAGGAGCCTGTCAACCGGAGACCGCTCACCGCTTATTCTCTAGTCTTTCGCTAGAGACAGGACCGTGTCCAACCGATACCTCTGTGGTTGCCCTTCTTCCAAGCGTACCACAGACAGGAGCCGTAGTCGGATACCGCTCACCGCTAATTCTCCAGTTGCCGCTGGAGACAGAAGTAGACCACCTTTGGCTTCTACTTGTTTCATTTCACGATCCACTTCTTCCTAAGTGTATCGTGAACAGAGCAGCTCTCCCCTGAGACCTGCTACCGCTTATTCTTTAGTCTTTTGCTAGAGACAGGACCGCTTCCACCCGATAATTCTGTGGTTACCCCTCTTCTAGGAGTTTCGCAGACAGGAGCCTGTCGACCGGAGACCGCTCACCGCTTATTCCCTAGTCTTTCGCTGGAGACAGAACGAATTGTATTAGATTGTAAGAATAGTATATGAAATACCGTTTTAGTTTATCGTAAGAAATACAAAATTGTACAACGTATATATAATACCATGTTAGTTTAGTATTAAGTAAAAAGTAAAAATAAAACAAACTAAAGAATTAAATAAACGGTTGGTTGTTCTTTGGAGTTCGGTACTTTTAACCCAAGTTTTATTTGCTTTCTTTGGGATCGACCCTGGACACCCACGAGTTTACCTCAGCCTCGATAAAAAAAGCATCACAAAGTCAAAAAGTCAGAATGAACTAGATGAAACCGCAAACCCTGATTTTGTAGCTCAACTAGTTTTTTTGTTAATAAAACTTTCGCTAAATTAAGATCTGTAGAGGTCAAAATTAAAAAAAAAATTGAATTTTCAATTTGTTTTCTTTTCCAGAAATTGAAGCTTTTCAAAGCAAAATTTGTTGCGCAAAATTAATTTTGTAGCTTTCATGGGTTATTTTTTATTCCAATTTTCTATTAAACGTGTACCATTCCGTTGAAGAAAATGACTTTTTAAAATTTTGTTTTTGCTAGTAATTGTAGCTTTAAAACCAGAAATTTGTAGCGGATACCTTTATTTTGTTATTCAAGCAAACGATTTTTTTTTTTAAACGGTTCCTCCAATTTAATGATATAAAACAACACCAACTTATTATGAGATTTATCTTTTTATAAAAACTTTCTTTCTCAAAAACCGCTATTAATGGTTCCTACCATATAACCATTTAATAAAATGTTGGGATCCTCCCCATTGGCCCACTTGATTTCTACGATTCTTACAATCTTTTAAGTTGCCACTATAAAGTTCCGTATTAACATCGAAAATAGGTTGTTGAATTTTTGTTTAAGTTTAGTTTTTAGATTTGAAAAATAATATCTTAAAAAAAATTATTTATAAAAAACATTTTATTTTTTAAACTTGCTTTCGATTTCCAAAAAGAAATCTAAAAATTCATCTTTTAGTAGAAATCAAATTAAAATGCTGAATTAAAAA
The DNA here is from genome assembly GCA_948107695.1 of Meliscaeva auricollis. NCBI lineage: Eukaryota > Metazoa > Arthropoda > Insecta > Diptera > Syrphidae > Meliscaeva > Meliscaeva auricollis. The sequence continues at coordinate 80,488,848 of OX403618.1, forward strand.
TTGTTCTAACCATTTTCGAGAAACCTCTAATAACTCAAAACCATCATTTCGGAGGCATACAGTACTGCAGTCAAATTAGCATTTGACATCAGAACGCCAAAAGTTGAGAATTAGCTAAGCTTAATTTAAGTTCAAAATCCAGCAATTTTGAATTAAAACCTTCTTGTATTTTTCATGCAAAGACCCTCCATAAAAGGGCGAAACATCCCCAAATCGATTTTATCCTACTTACAGTTATCGTATTGATGTGAAACTTCGTACATATATGCAGTTCGGAAGACAACACAATGTTTTGGTAGTGTGGACTCAGGGACGAGGGCGATTGACACAAACATTTTTTTTTTTTTCAGACAGCTAATCTTATTTAAATAGTTTAGCGGAATTCAGCCATTTTGAATAAAACCTACGTGTTCATACAAAAACACTTAAAAAATGTAAATTTTGTATTAGAACTACCACAAATTTGCATTTTTTTATATGTTGCAATCAACAATGGTTCTGAATACTTAATTCCCAAAAGTGTTGGTAAAAATCAATACTTTACACATTTTTGTTGATAAAAATTCTTACAACGGTATGCAAAACTTTGGGATTATTAATGTTATTCTAATAAAATTTGGAAGTCTGAATGTATAAAAAACTGTTTATTTTAAAAATACGCCGAAAAAGTATGTACATATGAAGGTAAGAGGTACGTATTACTTCGAACACTTCTACATAAGTATACAACTGTTATCATATTTTTACACTCTATTTTATACTGACGTAAAAGGTGTATTTACACTAGTTTTTCCACTTGGTGTTCATGCTTCCTACCACTAAAACTTCCAGACATTGCATCCTATCAATGCAACATTGTACAAATCGTCTTCTAAGACTTTTGGTTAGGAATGTCAACCAGCTTTCCAATTATTTGGTTCATTGTTTGCCAACTTTGTGCTTGAATTTCACATTCTTTCTTGTTCGGAGGAATAAGTACATTAAAAAAATTCAAATTTTCCATCAAAAGTCTTATTCACAAATTTCATGTTCATTTTATAAATAAAAATTAAATTAAACTCAAAAATTAGACAATTTTTTCTACAAAACATTGAAATAATAATTAAAACACTGTCCCACCTAGATTTGTACTTATTTTCTTTCATTTTCGCAAGAAAAAACTCCTAGACAGTAATAAAACCAACAAGAATTCACCCCAAAAGTCTACCATAAACAGCCACATGTATAATTTCAATTCAGCCACACCTTAACTTTCAACCCAACAAACAAAACGAAGCTGCAATTAAGTTCTCCAGACATAATCACAAATATAACTTTTGGTAGCTTCTTCTTGTTTTTTTTGTTTTTGTTTTTATATCCACACATGAAGAACATTCATCCAGTTGCAGGAAACACCATATTACAGCCCTCGTCAACTACCTACCATCAGCTACCACAAAGGTGTAAATATATTGTAACCCTAAACATAACCTCCATCACGACGACGATGACTACGAAGAACGATTCACCTTAGCTCTTAATGCTTGAGCACACAAAAACCGTGTCAAGCTCTGACGCGCCCTATCCGTATACTATAGAAGATATTCATACCTTTTAGCTGGAACCATTTATAGAGTTTTGACGTTTTCAGTGAGATTGTGGAAAATTTCTTCACTCTTCGCCAGTAACAAGCCTTTGAAAGGAGGAGCATTCTGATTTTGTATTTGTTGCTGTTGCGAAAAAAAGCCGGTAAAAGAACCACGAAGACAACGGCACAACACGTATCTATCCAGTCTACTTTATGTTGGTTGTTGTGACTTGCGACTTGTGAGGTATCATCAACAATGAATCACAGAGTATGAGGATGAGGAACAAGTGCGAAAGGGGCAGCAGGGGCGAATGTAAAGAAGCGAAGCAGGAGCTTCCTGCATCCTCCGCCTCCCTCAATCTGTGAATGTAAAATTGCATAACATTTTCGGTTTCAAGGAATTTCAAATAATTCTCCAAGACCCCTCTAGCGCGACATTACTTCGTCGAGGTTGTTGGATGGTTGCAGAGTGGGTGTCAACTATTATAAAGCAGTGTCCTTGAAGTGAGGAAACTTTTCCACTGACTTGATTATCAAAAGAATACAAAAAGGAAAACCTCGTTATTTTATGCTGAAATAGCAAGGATGCGGGATGGGACAGATTCTTGAGGGTATTTTAGATTCTCATTTAGTTTTTTTTTTTTTGAGTCCCTTCCATCCATCGTCTAGTCTCCTATTATAGAGAGAGAGAGAGACTCCCCGTTGAAGCTATAATACATTTAAAATGTTACACAACCCAACATAGTTATGCGGAAGGATTTTTCCGTCGCCTGATTTTACCATAAAATGAGGAAATCTTCCAAAACCTCCGGACAATACCAACATACTACTACCGACGCCACCGCCGCCACTGACGACGACGCCATTGCTGTGGCTGTTGATAAAGTAATGTTTTAAGAATGCCTCTTTGTCCAGGGAAGCATAACCAACCGTAAGCCATGATGCCGGAAGGACGAAGGAATAATGAACAACTGCAGCAGAACATTAATGGTCACCAATGAGCTTGGGTTTTTCTCTTTAGGTACACATAGCTACCTACTTTTAACGAACACAACAGTACACACACACACACACACACACACACACACAAAAGAACACACAATCAAATAGGATAAAAAAAAAAGAAAGTGTCCTTTGGAACGCTACTTGCGGCAATGGAGTGTATTTGACCTTCCTGATGGGTTTTGGGTGGTGTGCCTTTTCTACTGAAATGGCGCCCAACGCTCGAACAAGGCAAATCTATTATTTAACCACTGGTGAAGTACTTTTGTGGACTCAACAATATTGTGAGGGTATTTCTTCACTTTTTTTTTTATTTTATTTTATTTTTGGTATACATAGTTTTTTGTTTTGTCACACAATTGGGTAAAAGATTGACAATCCGAATAAATTATTTAGAGAGAACAAGCTGAAATAGGACTTGGCAAATAGTATGTGACATTGAGTGAAAATTGTTAGAAGACATGAAAAGTTGTATTTTATCGGGTATAACAAATGTGGTGATAAATAACTTTTCTACTTCCGTTTGTTGGTCATTTTATTTTATTTTTTTTTTGTAAGTTTTACGAGTAGTTGGCTTCATGTTTAGAGTTTTTTTTTTCTCCTTTAATTTTTAAGAACTTAGACGTAGAAATTTTTTTATATCAAAATTAATTTTGTGGTAAGTATAAATTATTAAATGGCCTATAAGCCATACCTTAAGACCTTATTACGTTGTTTGCTATATTATTTCTCGATTCTTAACGACTTTATTGCGGCACGGTCTATTTTTCTTTTAAGAATAATTGAAAACAAGTTTAATTTGGCTCAAGTAATAACAATTTTTTTTGTACAAATAGGCTAAGATAATTAAATCTTGCTTAGATAAAGAGCTCCCGGGCCTATTGGAATACCAGTGCAAGTATTAAAGGTGAAAATCCGAAGATGCCCCACTCTTCTGTTGAACATGTGCAGCAGCTGCCAGGAGGAAGGCGGGTTTCTTTGGATCTGGAAGGTGCAAGGTTTGCTACTGATCAGCAAAGAAAAAGAAGACCCGGATTCACCATCAACGTACACGTACAGGCTTCTATGTATGCTATACTCTTTCTAACAGAGATTGTCAGTACACATTTTATGGGAAAGCTTTTTACATGCGATAGACTTATTTAATACGCTGCAACCAAACTCAAATGCAAAAGTCCTATTTTCTCTGTTACTGAAAATCTTTGACGGACAGAGTATAGGCACTGCTGGAAAGCTACTGGAGAAGATGTTGAAACCATGACTCATCACTGCAGTACAAAAAGCTGAAGATTTGTCGGAAAAGCAGTTTAGTTTCAGGAAAGGCCAATCTACGATCCGAGCGATCGAGGAAATTGTTAAATCCAGCTAAATTGCTCAACAGGCAAACCACTACTTAAGGAAGATCGTATTTCTGGCAACCCGTGATGTCAGAAATGTCTTCAACTCAGTTTGGTGAAGTGACATGCTTCATGCACTTTATCAAGAGTTCTAAACTACCTTTTGCAAATGGTGGAAGGCAAATATCGAAAGCTGATTTACAAGACCGCCAGGTGGCCAACGAAGGAAGGACAAATCAGTTCCGGAGCAATTAAGGGATGAATTTTGACCAGATCTTTGGAATATCTCCTATTATGGTATTCTTCTCTTAGATATGCCGGAAAATTCCTTTTTGGGAGGATATGCAAATGTAATTGGTGATAACGGCAAAAAAAAACGAAAAAAGCGCAAATGAAGCTGAACCAAATCATGCGACGAGTGATTTCGTGGATGCACGAATATGGTCTAGTCTAGCCACAAGAAAAAATGAAGATATTCTCCTTACTTAGAAGAGAATACTGACAATCATCCACTTTCAAGTGGGGCCCGAAGTTATAAGAAGCAAAGAATCCGTGAAATATCTGGGATTAGCCATTAACAATAAACTTACATTGTGGAAACAGCTGTGGCACAAGCCTTCAAAGTTACAATGTTGATCAGATGACCAACGTTGGCTGTCCAAAGTCGGACCTAGCCGTCCTTGTTTTTGCCAGATTCATTCGAATTTATCTCCTAGCAGTAGAAAGAAAGTACGTTAACGACTAAAGGATGGAGATTGGAATATAAACAGCAACTAAGAAAGCGCAGAAGACAATGCGGTGGAAGTGATAAGACTGGTGAACCTCTGAAAGCAGAGGACGCTATACGGCGATGTTGATGGGAAATGTTGCTGAGTGAAACGAACGAAAACACCAGTCACCCAGTTCCTCACCGAAAACGGATATTTCAACGTCTTTCTACATAATATTGGCAAATCAAGCACGTCCGCACGGAGACTCCCTGCAGAGAACCATTTAGCACCAGCAGCTCGAACAAAAAACGGTTGAACCGCAAGTTGATTCCGCATGAAAAACATGACAACTTCCCTTTAAGTAATGCAAACCGCCACCGAAGGGGGGGGGGGGGGTTGAACGGTCTCGAGTGCGTCCGAACCACGGGGTAGTCAATTTGTGGTTTATGCCAGGACTTCCTCATGTTGCCTTATTGATTTTCGAACTATTTTCTGTTATTTTTCTTGCAACTTGGACCCGTATTAGTTCCTGCTGATTCACTATAGAGTTATATTGTCTGTCGCTTATTCATGTTGCCAGTAGCCGTGTTAGTTCTTGTGAGTCAGCAGTTCTATTTTCTGTGGTTCTTCCATACTAGTTCTAGCTTATTATTTGTACGACGAACGGACCATATTAATTCCTGCTGATTCACCAGAGATTACACAGCCATTGGCCGTATTAATTTTTGCTGAATAACTCAAATTCTTCTGTTTTTTGTACCTCAAACGGTACTGAAGCTGCTGAATCAGTAGAGGTACAATAGTACCACCTGGGGACTTTTCCTTTTTCTTACAGCAAATTACAATGATCTTGAACATTTAAGACAAGAAATTTAAGATAAATTGTCAAAATGACTTTTAAGCCGCTTATATCAACGTGAAAGATATTAAAAATAAGTCTTTTTGAATGTAACTGTTATATCCTGCTCCATTTTAAATTGAGTTGTAAGAGAAGTCAAACATACATTTGACATGTGCTTTACTTGTTCAATCTTCAACTCATATTTTCACTTCCGGTAAAACCAATACTTCTGACTGGCTGACGTGATTTCCTATTAAATTTAAATCAATGATGATGGATCTGACGATGTATAAAGTTGAATACACTTAACCTCCAACGACGTACGTCAATGACATTTGGATGCAAGGATTTCCTTATCGATTTAGACTCGTTCAAAAGAATTACATCATCTTGATGTATGGGTACGTAGATTTATAAAAACGAAAAAAGAAAAGAAATAGAAATACCCTCTTTGAAGAGCTTCCTTTTTTTATTGCTTACATCTTGTCAGGGATCACGAGTAGATATCCTGCATCTGTTTGAGCTTGCAACTAATGCAATATGCATGCTGCCATATCGTTTGCTTTATTTGTAGAGACTACGAGCATACATAGCACTTCTTTCGAACACATCTGCAAACTATATAAAACCAAGTGTAAAAGCGTATACCTTTCAATTTCTTTGTGAGTTTATTACCAGCAAACATCAGCCATTCCATACGCTAGCTGATTCAAAGTGGCTTTGTTCTCGGGCGAACTAATGTAAACATCCGTTGGAAGTATGTAGTTTGCTTCGTCTATAACAACAACAATTATTGATGACGACGACGACGACGAGACGATACGGCCGGCGCGGTGGAGGCAACTAGCAGTGGCAGGTGGATGAGGCCGTTCAAATACTTAAATAAACCCTTTAAGTGCTATTGCGCTAGTTTTTTTTTCTCGTTGCGCTTCAACTACAACAACAAATAATATGGATTCATAAATATTGCTACATCCTTCCGCCTGCATTGCCTTTGCTGCCAACAATGCCATCGACTCCTCTCTGTGACCCCCCATCGAATTGAAATCCCTTTTCCATCAAGGACCTCCCTTCTTATTCTGGTACCAGAAACGATTTCCATATTGTTTGTGTTCCGCCTTTGCCGATGGAGCCAAGTTCCTCCACTGATGGTTCCCGGAAAAGCATTGTGGCTGGTGAAGGAAGTTGTATATGAAGCTTGGAAAGACGCGAGGAATTTTTTCCATTTTTACTTTTATTTTTTTTTTTATTGTTTTCCTTTCGTAAATTTTCATTATTATGTTTTTTCTTCGATTTCTCTTTCGTATTGTTTTTTTGTTTTCTTTTTTTTCTTTTACTTTGCTGCGATGCACATTCTGAGTTCCTTCTGACAATGCTCGCATATCCTTGCAGCTACATAAGTTTTTTTTTTTTTTGTGTGTGTTATTTGTTGAAAGCGCAATGTCTGCAGATTTTTCATTTCCGTTTATTTGCGGCTCATGAATGATGGAGGCGCACAGTAGAATGAAAAAAAAAAAAAATTATTTCACACGCGAAGAAAACTTACCAACAACTGATACGAGCACGAGGAAATGAACAAACACAGTTGTACCTCTGCTAGCTACATTATGGAGGCAACAAAAAAAAAAAATCTTGTATTCTTTTATTTACATGTGTATCTCGGATGTACTATTATTTTTATGGTTTACTGTTGTTGTTAGCTTAAGTTATATGCAAAACTTTTAGTAGAGATATTACTTCTGGGTATAACGCTTAAACCACATACCTACCAATGCAAGGAAAATGAGACTCCTTTTCTTTCACACAAAGGAATAACTGTGCGCCCAAGGAAAAGGCATGTGACTTGGGATACCTATAAAATTCCAAAGAAACTATACAGACGACTATGAGTGAATTTACAAGTAAATCATTTTTGATTGTGGTTATAATTGTAAAAAAAAGAATCGCTTACAATACATACATCTATCGTTTGAATTGAAGCTTATGTGATAGAGGCCATAAAGTAAAAAATCGTTAGAAAATAGTAGGACCTTTAACTTCATGTATAACTAGCTGACCCAGCAGACGTTGTCCTGCATTGCACATTGATTTTTATTTTTTAATTACATTTATTGCAAGATTTTTCATTGGCTTCATAATTTTAGCATATAAAATCTTTTTATTCAAGTGGTCTTGGATACACATCTTTTTTGGTTTTTCCTCTTGGACAGGCTAAATAAAATGCACGACTGGGTCGCACATACTTGCTCTGAGCTTCTTATATAAAGTTGTAAAAAATAAATAACTTAAATTAATTACTAAAATGGCATAAACAACTTCTTAAATTGTTTTGGAGTTCAAAACAAAGTATGCCATTTAATTTGATTAAGAAAGATAATTTTTTAGAAAAAATTTGAAAATCGTTAGCTTTTTTAAAAAAAATATTTTTTTATGTATGAAAATTCTCAAACCTTGTTAAAAAATAAAGTTGGAATGCCATTTTCAAGATAATTTTACTACACATCTAAAATCAAAATTTCAAAAAAATACATTCACCCGTTTTCGAAAGATTTATTTTTCAAAAAAAAATTTTTTGAATATTTTTTAAAAATCCAAACATTACGATTTTGAAAATTTTTATATCAAATAATTTTGAAATTGCTTAGGAGCTTCTGTATAAAAAAAAATCATGAAAATTAGTGGAGTAGTTTAAGAGAAAGTAAAAAATGAAAAAAAAAAAACGGTTCTATGAGAGGTACTGTTAGTAGAATTTTTACAAACATTTCTTTTATTTTAAAATTATGACCGTACCAACAAAAGACATAATTTTTAATCAAAATCGCTAGAGCCGTTTTGGAAAAAACTTAACTTTTCCTTAATGGTTATATGGCAGGTACCGTTGCGGATACAACTTTTTTCGCCTTCTCTATCATCGTAATGTCATGTTTGATTGTTATCTCGAGTTCGATTTTGTTTTAACGAATCCTAAGCTTGCACTATAGTGCCTTTATCGCAAGTAAGAATATCGGAGGTAAAATACATGACAGCAAAATTTGTATTTCAGCGGGGAAAATTGAACCATCACTGACGGTCCAACTTACTGCACACCGACTTTGTTGAAAATCTAATGTAATTAAAAAAAATTTGAACGAAACATTGCAATTTCACTTACCTATGTAAACATAAAATATAAAAATGGGGCACATGAAAAAAAAAAACAGTTGTTGGTGAGATATTCACACTGTTTCACATACAGGATCATAAAAAAGAAACAATTTATAATTTTGTACTTTTACGCCTAAAAAATACTAACATGAGTCACGTTCTACTTCTTAAGGCAAAAAATAATTGAAAATATGTTTATACGTGGGGGTTAATGAGCACGATTCGATCATAGAAGTGGAACTTATAGTTTCTGAATGGAAAACTTTCACCTTGTCTCAACTAGCCCCGCCCAGCCCTACCCTAAATTTTTTTCTAAATTTACACTATCGCGAATTCACTTCAAAACTATTTGTAGATTTTTTGGATTAAATCTTTTTTTTCATATTTTTTTTAAACTTTGAAAACCGTTTCAATCTTTAATTTGATTCAAATAAAATTTGTTTTTTAAACATTACTTTTTTTGCCCTTATGAATCGACATCAATTTATAAAATCTGTTGAAAATTGTAGACGACACGATTTTCTTTAAAGATTTTTATCTGAAGAACAAAATACATTATTTAGGCAATTGCCCTATTAGTCGAAGCGGCAACCGTCGGATAACTAAGCTTATAAGGTAATAATAATTTTGACATAAGAACTAGTATTTTTAGTTATTTTCTGCATTCAAATAGGGTTGCCGTGTACTTTCCTCCATTTAAGACAGGGCATCATCTAATGTTTCTTGCTCAACAAAAAACCCCATCTAAAAGTTGATGTGCCTCTTAACATTTTTAGCTTAACCAAAATTGAAATACGTATTTTTCTTGTCATAATTTACCATTTTTAATTACAGTGTGTTAATAAAACACTTTTTACTTTATCTTCTCTAATTCTTATAAGTTTTTTCCTGTTATTTCCTGATAATTTAGACATGGATAAAAAACGACCAAATAAAACACTCAAAAACGAGTGTAGTGTTTTTCAAAACTCAAGTCTCCATCACTCGGTGAATTAAAGTTTTTGTGTTAGCACGGTTCCTGCCATCCAACCAATATAAATGGCAACAGTTAATTTTATCAAAATCGGTTCTAACGATATTAGATATTTTTAACAAGATATTATATAATCTTAAAATCAAAAAAAAAAATTCTTTATTCTATGTTGTTATTTTTTAATTTTTTTTTATTCTATACCAACACACCACTCTGTACCTGTATGAAAGCATCAAATTTTTAATTTTTTTATCTAAAATTATTTAATTCATAAGCTTAACTGCTATGAATGCCAATGTCAATAAATGTCTATTTCTACTAACATAAATTTAAATTAAACTAAAAATAATAATTACGCTTCAGACTTCACCTTGACATTGGCTTACTCTACTTTGACAGATGCATAAATAACACCTAAAGCCAAATTAAAATTAAAACTTCCTCTCTTATTCAGTCTTTTCTCTTTTCGAACTCAAACACAGACAAGAATTCACTTAGCTGTGACTAATTGTCGTGGAAATTCAAGCGCAACAACCAACGTCACACCCACTAAAAAGTGTAATCCTCCAGTCGAACGCATATTATGCTAAAAAAAAACAACAACACCACCACCACCACCACCAACAACAACAACAACAAAACATCACTTATTTGCCTTTAGATACTCAGTGACAGTAGTGTGAAGTTAAGCGTGAGATTGTTTAATGCAGTACCGAGTACCTACAACAACAGTAACAACAACAACGCCATCGTAAAAGCTGTAATTAAATCAGTTATAGTTTTTAAAGTGCCCCACAACTTTACCTATACCCGTATTCAGGAAGTTCGGAAATTGAATCAATTAAAATAAAAATAAAACAGACTTTTTGTATTTATTTTTTTTTTTTGTATTCCAATCCAATAATCGAGGGAAATGCATTGATGCGTTCAGTATTTACTTTTACATTCAACAATTTTATTGACAAAAATATCATTTCCACAAATAAAACTAATAATAACAAACATTCAGAAAAATTAACACTAAAAGTCACTTGATTGAGGACGGAATTTTTAACAGCACATGTTGGTGAACAATTTCTTTAGATAAATTAGAAAAATATTCAGTTTAATCGATTAAAATTTTTCAAAATACTGGTAGTTTTTAATTTTTTTTTTTTTAAATTTATTTATTTTTTCGATTCAAAATCTAAGTAAAAAGCTGTTAAAACAAACAAACAAAAGTTGTGTAAACCTAATCAAGTAGCTCGGAGTATGTATAATTGGATACAGTGAACAGTATAGGAGAATTGAAAGTAAATATTTTCAATATAATAGAACGAGAGTACAAACAATTATTTAAACAAATATTTTCAAAAGCTTCCAAGAACACACATCCAATAATAGAGTACTGGTGTGTCTGTCACAGACTAATCCATCGAGTAAATGAAATAAAAAAGAATGAAAATAAATATTGGAAATATTTTTGCAGAAAAGAAAATTGGAATTCAATTAAGTTTTTCAAGTTAAAAGTGTATGTACTCAAAACAACAAAGGAATTAGTGTTTGAGTAAAATTTAATAATCAAAAAATTCTCAAGAGCTGTACTATGAAATCAGTTTTTTCTTGCCCAACAATAAATTGTAATTAAAGATTTGTAAGCAATATGAAGAGCACGACAGCAAAATTCGACTTTTTTATGCAACGTTGAAATTAATAGACCAGTGCCGAACCAGTTTTCAGAAGGAAAAAGTTGAAAAAATTATTTGCAGGATATAGATTCCCATTGGGAATAATTAGGAAAAATGGAAAGGGGAAAAATAAATTGCCCACCAACAGTTTTGTGGAAAGGGGGTGGGTGGGCGAAAAAATTGAATCTAGTATCAGAATTGGTCTACCATGGAAAGTTTTTGAGATATCGAATTTTGAACTCCCCAAAAACACTTTTTTCTGATGTTTTGGGTTAAGTGAGATTTCAAACTTTCGATGGACTTAAAGTGTAATCAATTATTCGGACTTAAAAAGCATTGCAAAAAACATGTTCTTCTTTCTGAAAATGAAATCTGTCTTTAACCAAAACAGTTTTTGGGAAGTTCAATAAAAAAATTTGCATAATAGAGCAATTTTGATATTAGATTCGAGTTTAAGAAGTAAAAATCCTTTGCAAAATTTTAATTTAGTTTCTATGACTACTCCTTAGTGACTGCTTTTACTGTCATTTACGGAAAAATCCGTTTTTTTTTTTAATTTTTAAAAATCCGTTTTTTTTTCACAATAACTGTATTATATTTCATACTTGGTCTTTAAAGAGAGGATCTAACTAAAAAGAATCCATCTCAAAATTTTTTCGTCAACATTTTTGATTGATTGCTTAGGCTATTTTTACTTGCGAAAAAGGTACAGTATGGCAAGTTTAGGTTTCGTAAACGTACTAACGGTACCTGCCATATAACGATTAAGGAAAATTTATTTTTTTCAAAGACGGCTTTAACGATTCTAATTAAAATTTATGTGTCTACTTTTGTTAGTAAAGTAATACTTTTGAAGTGAATGAAATGTTTGTAAGAAATCTACTAACTTGCTTACCAGGTGGCTAAGCAAAAACACACTTTACATAACAGTATGCCGTTTTTCATGGGCAATTTTGATCAGTGGAATTTGAAGACGTTTTGAAAATTAAAAATTTTAAATATTTTGTAGTAATTTTTAAACTTGTAAAGCTAAAAACTTTAAAAACAATAACGGTTTTAAAGAATATAAAATTTAAAGTTATGTGTAAATATTTGGCAAGATATGGGACATTTTCCTTTGGGGGGGGGGGGGGGCATTTTAGGCCACTCTCCCCCCTATACTGACTTAAAAAAAGTTGCCGAAACCATGTATCAGAAAACTTATTTATTCTCAAAAGTTTTTATAAAATTCAAAATTTTACCCTTGTTTGTTAAAAAAAATTCTTGCAATGGTACGGAAAAGTTTGGGATTAGCAATGTAATTAATAATTTTTTTTTTCATTTTTGACAATGTTTTTTACAATATCTGTATTTTTTACTTACTTAGTCTTAAAAAAGAGGATTAATTTGAAAAGAGTCCATTTCAAAATTTGCAAAACTCAAAAATTTTTTCGTCAACTTTTTTGAATGAACATTAGTTAAAACACAAAAATTAATATTTTGCTGGAAAAATGGTATTAATAAGAGACAAAGCAGATCGAAATCTAATTTTTTTAAAGAAGATGAAAATAATAACAAAAAAAAATGGTTTATGAATTTTTCACAATTTTTGAGGTTATATAGAAAAATTATCTGAAAAAAAGGCGTAGATCTTTTTACCACTTACAACTATTTTATTAAGCTTTTTTCGATAAGATGTCTATATTTTTTTTGTTTAACCCAAAAAAGCTCTAAAAATTTGGTGAGAATTTCTCTTTTAATGTCTAGAACAATATTATGGCATTGAATCTGCTTTTTTTCGAAAAAAAAGTCCCCAAATGAAGCCATTTTATGGAAACATTACTTTGAACCTATTTGGGAAGCATTCTATTCGGTTAACATAAAAGAGATATATATAATAGTTTTCCAAAAATTGTGTACCAAGTAAACCGAATTTGTTTCAAGTTATGTGGTTGACCATAATTAATTTATTTTTCTTTGTCGCATAACTGATTAGAAAAAAAAATTATATTTTCCCACACGCATGTCCCAGCACTCCAGAATGCACTCAGATAGTACTCAATACACACTACGAGACCTCATCATCAGTTTAATTTTGAAAAAAAGTGGACCGGTCACTTTTATTATGATTGTCATATAAGCATGTATCTAATTAAAAAAACAAATCATCACTACTGTCAAAAGACACTAGCGTCATATTTAAAAAAATATTTTCTTGCAACTTATTTAATTTAAGATAATTCTGATTTGTTTTCATAATAATTATTTTTACTATAGAAAATAGATCAAAACAATCTAATACGTCAACTTTTTGTCATTTTCATCACAATTTTTCAATTTTTCCTCTAGAATATACATATATTGAAAATGAAATAATGTAATTGACTTTGCAATAAGTGAACATAAAAAATAAAGTGCGTTCGAATTGAAATTTTGTAAAATCAAAGCGAAATTTCAATTTTGATTAAAACAAAAAATAAATTTTTGTCATAGAAATAAATTAATAATATAGAAATTTTTCATAAGGAAATCCTCTTGATTAAATTCTTTGAATTTGAAGCACATACCTATTTCTTTTTCTATGCTCATAAAGTAGGTATAGCTATTTCCATCAATTTTATTCATAATAATTCCTATAATCATCCTACACCCTTGGGCTTGAACTTCCAAAGTATAAAGCAAAATCTACTTTGTCATTCGTAATGAGATGACATTTCGCAAAAAAGTCGATCCCTATACATCGCATCGTTACAATTTCGCAGAAATATATATATTTTTTTTATATATTTCCAATCACACACGCGTCTCAAAGTATTATACATCGCAGTGGCACATGTTAGAGATTCCAAGTAAAAAAAAGAAGAAGAAGAAGAAGAACGTTAATCATAATATCCAATCAAATGCAGAAAATACTCCACCTGCCAGAGACTTGGGTTCATAAAATAAATCCCTCTCCCAAGGTGTACTCTCTACTGTATAGGTAAAGTCATAGCATTATGCCCACATAAGGCCCAATGGAATGGAATATTATTGTACACTTTAATCTATATTTTGCTGTGCGTAGGTTTTGCAATTCGAGTGCCAGTCTATCGCACTTGACGCCATCATCGTGCGTCGTCGTTGTCAGTGTCTCAAGATATACTTCATCCATAAATACATACAAACATTAAATGTATAAGAAGTTGTAACCAGATCAAAAGATTATATCGGCATTTTCATGAATTGGAAATAAAAAAAAAAAAAAAAAAAACAAAAATAAATAACAAAAGCAAGACAAGAATCCATAACGACAGACTCACACGAGGACTTAAGAATTTGATATTATTTTTTTTTGTCTGTACTTTAAGTCATCAAAGATTACGCTGCATAGTTACAATAAGCCTACACTCTTGCACTGAGCTAAGAGGAGACCTCTTGAAACTCCAAGCGATATAATGACTTAGACTAAGACAATATACGAACGATGACGATGAATGTTATGAGAAAAAGAAGAAACTATAATAAAAAAAAAAGTGTCGCCAAAGTTCCTCTCATTCATCTGTAATGAGAACATTAACGCAATACCCTCTTCTCCTTTTGCAATTTAATATGTTCAGGAGTTTATGACTGGAAACGTGACGAGAATGACCAAGTTTTCTGACCAACATACATTTTTATTTATTTTGTCCTCTCTAATCTTTTTATTCGAACTCAAAAAGGATGGTCAAATACGGTCGGTAGTAGTTTTGTTGTTGGAGATGAATTTAATGACTGCAAAGTAAAGTCGTTTGACAAAAAACTGCACGTTGTTGTGGGTTAATGACTTCGGAGGGTTTAGTTTAATAGGTTTGTGATATATTGGTATTGAAAGTTAAATAAGATACACACATGACACATATGTACACCGAGATAGGTGTTGAAAGGAGAAACTAATTTACTTAGTTTATAGGAGAGTTTAATTAGTTTTTTTTAACTTTATAGATTGGTAGGTCAATGGAATTTAATAGGATCTGACTCCTACACTGAAAGAACCAAGGCAGGCTAAATTCAAAAATGAACAGGCTTCTTTTAAGAATTGTGTATTCTTATTTTTGTTATCTTGAAAGTGACACCTTTTATTCTTGGTTGAAGGAATTTAACAGAAAGCTTGAGCCGCGCGCCGTTTTCTTAAATTAAGTTTTTGTATTCTCAAATCAAGCCGAAACTTAAAAATTAAAATCTTTGATATAAATTTATATTTTATAATTTTAAACTACGAAAGCTTACTAACAGCTTAGTGACAAGTTTTTCAAAAAACAATTCCACGTTTTGCAAAAATATAGGTCTGAACTTTGCAAGCCTCAAAGTGTGATATGCTGTGATAAATCTTGGTGGTTTGGAGCTTTAGTATTACCAATGAAATTGAAAATCGTTAGAAACGTTTTTGAAAACACAACAAGTGATTTTTGTTAGTGTTTTCAGGAATAAGCTTGGGTGGCCTGGTTAATTTTTACTTGAAGGAATCATTTCAGCCTAGTTTTTAACCCGAAAAGAATCTGCTGAATTAAATCCTAAATGAACCAATTTTTTAAATTTTTTCTTCAAAAAATAATTTTTGACTCTGAAATTAGCTAATTTCACAGCCGTGCCAGCAGTTTTTGAGAAAAAAAAACACTTTTACTAAAATCAATAAGTATCCTATGCCGTACCATTAATTTGTATGCCCAAAAAAACAAGCTCTGACAAATCTTTTATCTCTTTTTTTATCCCACAAAATTTGAACAATTTAGAAAACATTCGTCAAAACCAATTTTGTAAGTTGTTTTTGTTCAAATATTTTAATTTGGAAGCTGTTTTGCCCCTTGAAATTATACTTTTATAGCATTTTGTTCTTAAACTGTTTCGCAAATCTATCATCATTTAAATTACCAAGTTAAAGTATTAAAAATTTGTATTTAATAAATAATTTTAGTATAACAAAATATTAGTCTAGAGCCATGATTTTAAATATGTAATAGTCTTAGAATTTCCAATAAGTAACAGTTTAAAAATAAAATTCACGTGCATGAATGTGCTAATGTAAAAAAAAACTTAAACAAAATCGTTAGAAACGTTTTAAAAAATATAATTTTTATATACAAAAATTTGCAGAAACCTTAGTATGTCATTTCAAGACAATATTAATGCACACCTAAAACCAAAAATTTTTGGAAAATTGATTTTTCAAAAACAATTTCTTAACGTTTTTTTTCAAAATCCAAAAATCATTTTCTTTGAAAATTTTGATATCAAATACTTAAAAAAAAAAAATCAGTTTAAGGGTTGTGGCTTTAGTTCAAGGTATACACAGATAAACATACGGCCACACAGGTTTTCAATTAATTTTAAAATCTAGTTCTAGTATAAAAATCACCATCCTATTTTCGAATAATTGATTTTTCAAAAAAAAAAAAACATGAAATCTTTTTGAAAATCCTATTTCTTTTGTATTTGAAAATTTAGTCATGAACTAATTAATAGTTGATAATGATATTTTAATAGAAACCATTTTTGTTCTTTCAAAAATTTCTTTTTTTAGGTACCCAACTGACCTGTCATAGAAACGTTTTGTTTAATTTCTGTTTTGGTTTTTAATAATGCACTTAATTTTAACAATGTTTTTTTTTTTTTGTATAAAATTATTTAAGTTGCCGTAAAAGTTTAACAGCAAAATCTACCAAAATATATTTTTTTTTATTTAAAAAAAAAAATTGAAAATTTTATTCTGAAAAATCATTTTGTCGAAAAAGTACCAGAAAATTAATTAAATTTTATTTTTAGATGTTGATAAAAATATATTAAAAATGAAGTACAAAATTTTGTATTAAAGAGTTATTTGAAAGATTTTTTTATAAAATGACTAAACCGATTTTGATGAATTTTTATAAGCAATAAGTTATTCAATACATTATTCATTGACACTTTTTTTTAGAAAATGACTAAATTTAAATATGTTGCGATAATGATGATATTTTCACGTTGAGGTATAACTTGGTTCAAATACAAGTTATTTCCGACAGAGAGTATAGGACAATAGGAAAGACTGTCTTCTGGTAACTCAAGCACTGCAGGATCATATACTCGTGAAATCAAAGTGGACGTGTGTCTTCAAAGTGGAAACGTTTTTGATTTTAAAATTTCCGTGTTGAGACCTATATCGTTAACGTTTACTTTGATTTAAAGAATTTTTAAATTTTTTGATTCTTCGTCGTTTTTTTCCCGCAGTGTACAATTCAACTGTTTCATTTAATTATTTATTGTTTGTTTACTTTTTCATTTTGAAATTATTTTCAAGAAAAGTTTCCAAACATAAATTTATTATGTTTTAAGTTTAAACTATACGACAAAAAATAAATCAATATTCGAATGAAATTAAACATGAAACATACTTTCAACATTTTTTTTTCTTTTTTGTCAAAAAGACTGAAAAAAATATTTTTCATTTTCATCAAAAAAACATAAAACAAAAGAAAAATATTATAATTTATTCTTAGTTATCACTTCAACTCAATCACTCATCAAAATGAAAATCTTTTATCTTCTTAGAGAAAACCACAGCTGGTATATTTGTGGTAGGTCATTCTTTTGTATTTAATTATTCTCTCAATGATTAGGGAATAATGCTTTCAAAATTATAAATTTTAATCAAACATCTCAGAACGCAATAAAGTTTGTGTTGGTATATATTAGATATTTTTATAGTTATTATATTATCGGACATCATTTCAAATGCAACTCCCATGTTAATTAATTTAATTAAAGAGCTATTTATCAATGATTGCTGACATAAAGTTTTCTCAGAAGTTTATATTTTTTTTTAAAGTTGAATGGATATAGAGACAAAAGGGATTACTAGGAATAAAGGAAATGGCGAAAGGATTCTCAACAGAAAAGATTTGGCACTGCATGGGTCGGAATTAATTCAAAATTGTGTTTAAAACAAAACTCTTGGAATAATAATTTTATGACGAAAAATATCTTTATTGTTGAACTTAATACTAATTAATGTACTCAAATCTTATGTCAGTATGGGGTTACCTTTTAGGGACATAGGGCCCCATGCTGGGTGTGGGGTTTGCGTGAGCCCATCTCCCTCAATACACAACTGTAAGAAATAAAAAAATAAGCGTTCCTGTATTTCGTTCCACGAAAAAATCTATCTTTACTGTTCTATCTTGTATCAAACCGATTTTTTATGAGATTCTTTAATACAAAATTAAACTGATGGTTCCTTTTGTTTATCCTGTCAATAAAAGTATCTCATCTATTCCAGAATTTATATTTTTGTTTAAAAAAAAAAATGAATCAAATTTCATTCGACCAGAAACTTTTGCTTTGAACCCTTCTTTCATTAATCTTTTCAATTAAAATTAATATTTCTCGCACAAAAAAAAAACAAAAAAGTTTTTCATTTCCCAAAACCCTTTTCGGCAAACAATGAAACATCCAGAATCCAGATGATGGGATAATAATTATTTATGGTGTGGATAACCAAAATGTCTGCACAGAAAACCAAAACTTTCAAAAAAAAAACACAATTCATACGAGTGTTTTTGTTTGGAAAACGAGAACGAAAACGACGAAGAAGAAAATTTAAGTTAAGAAATGTTCTTCATTTCACTTGCGGCAACTAATTAATCTAAGATGCCGAAGTTGCATTCCTCTTGATGGTTGTGTCGTTGTTGTTTTCCCATCCCTCTCCCTGCTACATCAATAACAATCAACCCCGCACAATGTTGAAAGTAGAAAGCAGAGAGATGCAGTTATTCTAATGGTTATGTGCAGTGTGATGCATTGCTTTAGCGTTGGGCGCGTCAATGTAAAATTCCTAGTGGAATTGCCATTCCATCTTCTGCACAAGTTTGCCAACTTAACTTCCAACTGTGTATACATTTCTGCATATCCTTCAGAAATATTCAAAAATGAAAATTATTGTTTCTGACAAACGGTGAATTAATATGTGTTACTTTGAAAATTAAATTTATGTTAAAGAAGAGAGGGACGGATTACACTGGTCTGCAAAAATAAAGTTTTTCTTGTTGTCTTTCATATAATTTTTTTGAAATTATGTAAGATTAGGACTTTTCTGTTTTTCAAAAGGAATGATTTTTGTGGATTTTTCAACATTTTTTTTTGTAAAGAATCCAAAAGTCTTACAAAAAGTTGGCCAAGACATAAATTTGGTAATTTTGTTTACATTTGTTCTGCATAAACGGTTTTAGTGAACAATTAAAAAAACATTTTTTGTTTGTTAGTTTTTCAATGATTTCACATATTTCCCGTGATAAATTTTTTTGTGTAACTTCAGATTCGTTCTCAACATCCCAAAAAAAATTAAGTTAGCCATTGAAATTTACTACTTCAGAACTTTTCACCTTTAAAAACGCTTTAATTGGAGTAAAGAGAGCATTTCGCACAAATTTAAATAAATTACTTTGCAATATCTTTGCGCCGAAAGCGATTTTTTGAATAATTTTGACAGATGAAATGCACTTCATTCACATTCTATTAATAGTCTTGTAATAAAGTATTTACCAGTAATGAAATTTGACGTTTAATGTGCAAAAAAAATCGTTTTTTGGCATGTTGGTACTAGCATATCTCGAAAACGTGACATCCGTAGTTTTGACTTCAGATTCGGGTTCAGCGTGTTAAAATCCTTCAGAAAAGTAAAGTTTGGTTTCAATGCGATGTTCGTTGCAGACCAGTGCTATTTTTATGGGTTCTAGTCCTTAAGGACCCTAAAATTTTATAAAGATTAGATTTCTCTTTACACTTTTCAGACTTCTATTTCATCAGAACCAGGGTGAATCAAATGTTCAAAAACTACGCAAGACCTTAACAGTTTGACCATTTTAATTCCTAAAGTAAAATTTTTAATTACCGGAAATACAAATTTAACTAAGATAGATACGAAATTTATAGAAGCCCCACAAAATTCAAGGCCTTTGTATGCCATTGTAGGTCTGCCTGCGTGTATGTCACGGTTGGTACTCGTACACTTTAATATTGCAGGAGGGGCATGATACTAAATAAATGAAAATTTATTTACAAAAACAAAAGCCACACGCACCGAACAAAGACTTTTATGAGATTTGTGGTCTTGTATGGGATATATGAAACAATAAACTTTCATGGAGTCAGAACCCTTATGTAAGTCATTGGGGAAATCATACTCGTATTTATAAGAATTTTTGTAAAAAAAAAAACAAATAAAAAGAAATGAAAGCAAAGTTTGAAGGAAAGAAGGAAATAAACTTTTTCTTGCTGGTTAATTTAGTATTATACATTAAATAACTGGATGTGAAATGAAATATTACTTAACATACATAAATATAAATGGAATCGATTATAAATCAGCCATTAGACTAAGTAGGTTGTATTTGATTTGTTTAATTTATTTATTGAGCAATGCCAAAGAACTTGGCCAAAATCATGGAGGTGGAAAATGTTGCCTTAACGTTTTTTTTTTAAATCAAAATTACATAAAATTGAAATTCACTTCTGACATACCGATTAATATACTTGAGATGAATTTCCGAATGTATTAACTTTGTTTGAAATGGAGTTAGTTTTTTTGTATTATTCGATCTAATACACTTGAAAAAAATCATTCCGGGAACGCTTCTATTGCTCAAAACCTGAAATTACAATTGGCAAAAAATACACTAAAATCAATAACATTTGTCTACCTGTATTCTTGGCGTTATTATGGCAAAATTTTCTTTAAGAATACTCAAGTGCTTTAAACAAACTGAGAAGAATCATTATTTCTATTTAAATAAAAGTTGTCCCAAGAAATATGTCTAAATGTAGTTAAAGTGACAAAATATTAATTTTTTATTTATTTGGACTTTCCGAAATCTAATGGAATCGGTTTATCGTTCTATAAATAAATAAAAGAGGTAATTCAAGTTTAATTTGATATATAATTAGCGTACATCAATTAAGCGTCATTCCGGGAACGCCTGTTTTGGGATAAATGCTGCATACACTATCAGAGTTATAAAAACTGCAGTGTATTTGGGACTGCAGTTAATTGATTTAAAAGACTAAATTTTTTTTAACTTCCACACTTTCATCTGACAAAATTTTACAGATAAGTTGGTATTGGTGCATACTCCTTACCAACTAATTTCCACACCAGCAGCCTTACATATATACTAATTAAGTTTGGCAATTATTGCTAACCGTACATCCTCTAGTTTGGGGGAATGAAATTGTTGGCAATCGTTTCGTCATCTAGGTTAAATGGAGAATAAAATAAATAGAATATTGTTCCTTTCAGATTATTAGCTTGATAAATGTGTATCTCCCCTCTCACCATGACAGGCTTTAGTTCTGACCTTGTAGTTTTAGGGTAGATCTTCTTACCTTTTGACAGAATTTTCTAACATCCTCCCTGCCGGAACATCCCTCAATAGATTCTATCGCCCGTTTCTCTCTTTTTTTTCTGAGAAGCCGACGCGACGCTTCTCTCTTCTTTTTTCCCGTTAAAGCTCTGATACGGGCTCTCTCAGAGGCTCTGACTGAGGGAAACACGTTCAGCGTTGGTCGTTGTGGCATGATAGCTATCCTTATCCGCATGCGAAACACTTCCGAGTAGTTGTCCGAGTCAATGTTTGAACCCGGAACGTTTCGAAATCCAACATACTGAAAGCATGAATAGGATCAGTTGCAATGTTATTAATTTAGTTGAAGGTTTTTTTTATCACATGACTGCCAAGTAACTTATTGATTTTGTTAATTGGATGCTTGCTTCTATGCCATTTCGCCCTTCCGTAAAGTCTACCATTCTGGGTCTATAACCAAATCTACCATTCTAAAGTCTACCATTCTGGGTCCTCCTTACCAAATCTGGCGTTGAAGTCACCAAGAATAACTTTGACGTCATATATAGCGGGCACTCATCATACGAGTGCACAAAGAGGTCGTAGAACCTTTTCTTCGTGGGAGCGTGAACACCGATAAATGTTGCCTTGATGCAGATTGCGATCAGTCGCTCGCTTACTGCATTAAAGCCCAAAATTTTTTCCTAAGTCAATTCCCCTTATCACAGAACCGCACCCAAACAACCGCTCGCCCTCTGCCCCGTAAAGCTCTTCCCAGGGTAGAGATGTCACACGATTTCGAGCTTCGGATGCAGTCACCGTCACATCGCACCTCCTGTCACGTCATCTCTGATCCTTTTAAAGTTCTCCACTAATTGTTCGGCTGCACGTGGTCTATAAAAGAACACTTACCACGTCAACAAGATCTCCGTTCTAATTTTTTTTTGTGGGTATTTCACTTTTGTGTAATTTAATTTAGTTATGTTTTGCAATAAAATCTGAATACACGTCTTGAAAATATTTTTCCATAAATATTTCACATTTTTTCGAGAATATTAATTTTTTTTTAACGCAAGATTCTTGACATTTTTCGAAGATCAATGAGGACAAGGGGATGCGTATTCATTTTTCTTCTGGCATCCATTTCACAGTCATTGATTTCCAAAGAGTTTCAATAATCTTGCGTCAACATTTAGTATTTGGCTAATTTGTAGGTCACTAGGGCGTATGCGCACTTTTTATCATGAGTTTTTATTTTCGACAATGGCTGAGTTTATTTAATCTTAAAAAAAAAGTCCAATCATTAAAAAAAAAAACAAATTGCCACTGAAATAGCTTTTCAAAATAACCGGATGGTAAAATTATTAAAACATTAGCGTGACGTAAGCGAAACAATTTGAATGTTTTTCCTAATTTACGTCAACTTAAGAAAAAACGATAATTTCTAAACAAACACTTATATCGACTAATTTGTACCAAATGAACTGTTAGAATGGTATACTTACAGGTTAAATAAATAAAATCTAAAAACAAACGTCGATGTGTCGCAATTAATTTACATTCAGAGTCATAAATGGAAGTAACTACCAAAATTTAAAGAAATTTTCTTTCTAAAAAAGAAACCGCATACAAAAATGATAGACGATTATTACTTTAAAGGCCAAATTATGTGAAAAATATTTTTGACATTAAAAAAAGCTGTAAGAATTAATTAACAGTTTAACCGCAATACCTTTTGTTGTTGTTTTTTTTATAAGAAAAATCTACGCGCTGCCAAAATTCTCCTTCCTATCAAAATTCACCTTAAGTTGGAATTGCTGCAAAGGACACCTGTTAAAAAATATTGTGGTCGTGCTTGGGATTAATTTTTGGCTTTTACAAATTAATTTCTTTTAGCAATTTTCTCTCGTCCCTTTGACGAGAAATAAATCTATTTTTTTCATGCACGCAGAGTTCCATCGTCGTCGTCGTCGTCATTCCCTGAAAAGGACTATTTTTTTTTTATTTCTTCATCAAGGATCGTTGAGATTTATTTTTATTTAAGTTCACCATCATCGCTAGCACGCATAAAAAACACTATCAGTCATAATATTTTTTTTTTGTTTTGGGGACCAAATGGGACACACTACTACACACACACACACACACACAAACACATAAGCGATTAAATGAAAGCGGAAAGGGGGCCTGTCAAATGTGAATTGAAAACCATTATTCTTTCAAGGTCGACCGACAGGATAATCTGTGTGTACATAATTTAAAAGCTACAGCAGCAGCTATGTTGTATAAGTTTACGGACGGATAGTGGGGAGAATTTGTGTGTTTGTGTATATGCGAATGGACAACACATTTTGTGTAGAGTACAGTGACGTGACGACGACGACGCACGGTTTGGTCCTCCGTTTTGGTTGTCCTGTTCAGCTAGAATAAGATTGTTGATAGGATAATTTTTCTCTAATGACTTGGAAATTTATTTTGCCATTTTTGTGTCGGCCAAGGTCTTTGGTTTTACTTGTGTTTTTTTTTTTTCTTTTGTTTTATTGTTTTTTTTTTTGGTATGGTAGATTGGTTGACAAGGCAACGCGCAAGATTGCTCGATCCTTTAATAAAATTCGTAATAGATGATGGAATGCTGGAGTGGGAGCATCAAGAATGATGGCGTCTTTGGGTAATTTCATTTTTAAGGGACACTATATGCAAGGTTAATATCAGTCAAGCTTATTATCATTCTTTGGAATTTGCTCAAGGAAATGGGGAGTCAATGTGGTTATGGTGACTGATGGAGAAATTATTAAGACAAGAAAAAAAGCTTTTGGTGTTTTGTGTGTGGGTGTGTGTGTGTAACAGTGAAATTTTGAAGTCTAGATATATTATAAGTTTACCTAATAATTAAGATTATTTTCTTGAAAGATAGAAGTTCCCAGGAATCGATTGATGATTTTGGTTAATATGCAAAGAAAAATAAAACCTTCTTGTTAAAATTGAGTCTGTTAACTTTTTGATTTAAAATATCTTTAAAACCACTCAGAATACAGCATTTATGACTCTAGAACTGAATGATGTTAAGAACAGTTTAACTGTTTATTGTAATAAAATGTTAGACTTAGTGCAAAAATAGTGGAGAACTTGAAAAAATTAACCAATTTCTGATAAATTAAAGAATGATAATTCTAGAAGGTAGTAGTCCAATAACTAAAAAATTTTATAAACGATCGTGCTATGACTACAAAATAAAACAAAATACTCTGCAGGCCAAGACAACGTCTGCTGGGTCAGCTAGTTAGGAATACAAAATAGTAGTTCCGCAGTCGGTGCTGAGAATCCGGAAGAAAACTTTTAAAACCTGACGAAAATAGTTAGAACAATCCATTTTACTTGGATGGCATTCAGTAGAAGCATCGATATTAGAAAGATCACAGAACCCTAAACTGGCTTTGAGAGAAAGATTCTTCAAGAGACGATCGGTCCAATTTGTATTAGTGAAGAGTAAGTTTAAGATTTAACAACGTACATCGGGGGTTCAAAGTAGCGTAGGGCCTGGTCAAAAAACTGAAAATTCTTCTTCCAGGAATTTCGAACATCCAATTCATATTTAATCGACGTGTTGATAAAGTTGCAAGGCTAGTCCTAGTAAAATAAATATGTCATACAGACATAATTGGAAACAAAACTTTGTCTATTGAGGAAATCCTAACCTATTTTAACACTTTTTTTCAGTTAACAAATAAGAAACATTTATCTCTTTTCTGTTATCGTCCTAACCATAAATTCTTCTAAGATTCATTGCAAAAAGCCCAACTATTTATTTTGAAATTTCGACATCTCTATAAAAATGTCTTTATTTCAATGGATCCTGGCTATGGCATTAAATCAGATGTGTATCAATCTCTTATAGAATAACACCACCACCGCTACCACCCAATCAATATTGTCCTTTTCAATGGCAATGGCGTGAAGGGAAAAATCTTGCAATTTAATCAAACAAAAACCCTTAAATACGTGACCAAATGTCCAGAAACATTGTTCCACACGGCCGATTCAAAATATGGTTGGACTTCTTTATTTGGCCATCTGTTGGATATATACGTTGTAGGTCGTAGGTACCATTTAGACAGGTCCTTCTTCTCCTTCCTTACACATATATAGTAGATTCTCCCATAACAGAAGAGACAGCTGCCAGTCGAGATTGCAACAAAACTGTATTATCTGAAGAAAGGAAAACAAAAAATAAAAGGACTTTTTTCAATTATAGACTCTCTGTCTGTGTGCGGTCGTGCGAATAACGACTAGAATTTCAGGCATGTGCGTTTTCCATAGTCCAGATGCTTTTTTTTTTTAAGCCAACTATATTCTCTACACACGTGATATGAGGTTCTTACTTTTTCGTGCTAGTTTTTGAGTGACAAGTTTTTCTTTCTTTAGTTTTGCTTATATCCTTCCAAAAGTTCTTCACCTCAATTAAGTTATGTCAGGGGTTATTTTCCTTCATTTTTTGAAATTATCTTTTAGAATTATCTTTACGATTGTTGCAAAAAAGGTAGGTACCTGTACGTACAAGCTAATTATAATAAAAAAAAATATATAATGCTATCAAACCCGTCAGACCAAAGGCAAAGGTATAAAACTCACAAAGGATACTTATAGTGGTCTTGCATTAACCTTTCAGTCTTTTTTTTTTTTTGTATACAAAAGATTCCAGTCTAACGTTAGAATATAATGTATGACATGAACTTGTTCGTAAGCAAGAGAATAAAGCTATAAATCCAAGGTGGGACCAATGTATTGAGAGGCCTTTTTGGAAAACATTTTTCAAGGCCATTAATAAAACGATTATTATTATTTCCATAAGTTTTTAAAGAAATATTCATTCTTCAATTATAATTATGATGCCTCTTGGATCGTAGATTGAAAAGTTACACCCCATCAAGTAGTAGGGTCACATAAATGTTTCTTTGAAAATGTGGACTCTGCAGTTAAGTTTTAGTTTTTTTCGAAGACCTCCTCTCTGGCATCATTTTGGAATACCTACCTATCGATTATTTACACTAAAAAAAACAAATAAAGTTGGTATTCCATTTTCAAGATAATAATATTATTGCACATCTAAAATCAAAATTTCAAAAAAATACAGTGATCCGTTTTCAGAAATTGATTCTTCAAACAAAAATTTTGAAAGTTTTTTTAAAAAATCTAAAAATTATTTTTTGAAAAATTTTGATACCAAATAATTTTAAGGTTGTTAAAGACCTTTCGTATAAAAAAATTCATCAAAATTGTTTCCATTCGATTTCAAGTAGAAAAATATTTTTTTAGAAAAATGAAATTGAAAATCGTTAAGCGACCCGTTTTCAAAAACTTGATTAAAAAACAAAAAAAACCAAATTTGTTTTTTGATAATTTTGAAATCAAATAATATTAAAGCTGTTTAAAAGTTTTTGTATAAACAAATCAGTTAAATCGTTTAAGAGAAAAACAAAAATGAAAAAAAAAACGGTTCGATTAGAGATACCGTTATTTGCATTTTCAAAAATATAACTTTCCTTTCATAAGTACCTACGACCTTACTAAGGAAAGTAGATTCAATTTTCTTATCAGAGCCGTTTTTGATAAAAAAATAACTTTTCCTTATTATCGGTGCCGTTATTTTTGGTCTTGAGCATAAAATTTGCGATCCACAGAAAAAATATCGCACTGAGCCATTTTTGCTCAAAAAAAAAATGTCAGCACTCATAATATCAATTTTCTTTTTAGGTAAAAAACTTAACATACGTTTTTACGTTTTTTACTAGTTTTTTTTTTGTTTAAAAAAAATATTAAGGTTATAATAAAGTTTAACATCGTAAAATATTGAAAAAAAAAAATCGTTGAAATTGATATTGTCTAAAAAAGAAAAAAAAAATGTAAGGGGTGGGGTGCCTATATCCCCTCGTTCAGAAAGGAGGTGCAATTTTCTAAAAGAAAGACGTCACATGTTAATATAACTATTCAAAGACAACGGTAACACCTAGAAAAATATCCTTTCCAAATTGTAAATGCAGTTTTAGAAAAAAAAAAAAAATAAATAAAAAAGCATAAAGTTCGTTTTTCAAATGACTAAAACAGCTTCTTAAATGAATTTAACCTGAAAACGAAGTA
The DNA here is from genome assembly GCA_948107695.1 of Meliscaeva auricollis. NCBI lineage: Eukaryota > Metazoa > Arthropoda > Insecta > Diptera > Syrphidae > Meliscaeva > Meliscaeva auricollis. The sequence goes on from OX403618.1 coordinate 80,516,531, forward strand.
TGCAATCGGATTACATTAGAAAAAAAAAATGAAAATCGTTAGAGCCGTTTTCTAAAAAAAAATATTTTTTCTATATAAAATCTTGCAAAACTTTTATAAAAAAAATTTGGTACACCATTTTTTAGATATTATTTATCAACATCTTAAAACTAAGTTCGAAAAAAAAATTAAATAGTTTTCGAAAAAATGATTTTTCAAAAAAAAAAATTCAAACTTTTTTTAAAAAGCCAAAAAAATAATTTTCTAAATTTTTTTTATTAAATATTATTAAAACAACTTAAAAGAATTCATGTAAAAAAATGAAATTGATCGAGTATTGAAGGAGAAAACCAGAATTTCAAATAAAGGTTCTGAGGAGGTTCCGTTAATAACAGTTTTTGAAAAAAATGGTTTTCATTTAGAGATAGACCTTATTCAAAGAAATGACCATGATTTTTTTAATCAAAATCGTAGCAACCGTTTTTGAGAAAAATGCGTTTTTCTAAAACCGGTATATGATAGGTATCGTTATTATTGGTAAAAAAAATTCAAAAATTCAAAATTCATAAGACCGTTTTTCACTTTTCTAACCTTCTCTTAAAATAAAGGTACCTACTAACTTCCAACGGATTACAGCGATTTAGTAAAAATATTTTAGTAATTTATAATCTAGTAAACAAAATTTCAAAACTTTTCTTTTTTTTTTTTGATTTAAAAAAAAAACTTACAATTTCTTATTTGAAAATCAATTTTTCAAAAATGGGTTCGTATTTTTTGTTAGACATTTAATTTTTAAATATTTATTAATAATTCCTTGAAAATGACATACTTACCAACTTTTTTTTAAGAGAGGTTTAAGAATCTTTCTATTAAATACAGTCGACTCCCTCTATGTCGAATTTTCAATGGATATCAAAACTTGTTCGAGTTAGACTAAGTTCTACAAAAAAATAAGTAAGAGGGATTAAAAAATGCAATTGAAAATTGAGAAAAATTCAATAATTTGGCCAAAAGGTTTGAATTGGGGGGAAGTTCAAGAGGAAAATCGACTTTGAAGTGGTCGACTGTATATCTTATCAAATTAAGTTTGTTTAGTGAATAGTTTTTGAAAAAATGGTAAGTAAAGTGCATTTTTTTTTGTTTTCTCAAAAATGCGAGATACAGAGCTGAAGGTGCCTGCTATACGTATAACATGACGTGGCCAGCGTATTCCCATTTGCAGCTTTTTTGGCTTCTTATTTTTCTGTGAGTACTTTGATGAATGATTGCCAAAAAATCTAAGAGAAGACTAGTACCTACCTTATAAAAAGGTCTGCCTTCAGTTATCAAGATTTGTTCCTATCTGAATATAAATTCAAAGCTTTGTCTTCTAAATATATTTAACTTATATTAAAATTTCTGCTTATTAAATGAACTTACCTAATTTTCTCATCCAAAATCTAAATACAACAAAAACTCGCTTCACAACTTATTTGTCCTTCACCCAAACCTTGTTATCCGTCAAGAGTGCCTCTCAATTTAAATCCTTGACAAAAAAATAGCAAACAAAAGAAGAATTTTGTTATCACTGCATTTCTCAAGGATTCTTTATAACAAAAAATCCTTCCACAAAACTTTTTGTGGACCAATTTTACTTACTATATCTTAACAAACTTGCTGCATTAGTGGAAGTAAGGAAAAAAACTTTGTAACAAGAAAAAAAAATCACAAAAACACGTAATGCCTCCCGGAAAAAAAACCCACAAGCACACATAAATTTCTGTCAATATTCATCCGGGAAAATCGTCCCAATTTTAAGTATTTAAATCGAATATCCTTTTAAATCCATTTTTAACATTCTTATCCTTTTAATTTAATTACCTCCCAGGGGAGGGGGGGGGATGGCAGGGGGAGAAAAGGAAAAATCTAAACAAATATCATGTTGAACTCCAAGAACTAATATTTATTCTGTTCAAGGATCAGATTTTAGATATGCGAGATACAGAGACATAAGCAATGCAAAAATAGAGAAAGGGAGAGTAAAAACGAAGAGAGGCTGAGATTTTCTAAGGACAATATCCACAACATATATCTTTTCATCCCCCGCACTCTTATACACTTCTGTCACACCCCCACTTTTACGCTTTACTCTATTGATTTTTTTTTTCTTGTATACAAATAATAAGGACACACTCTGTGTGTGTGTGTGTTACTTATTCGTCTGATGTCCTTGTATCGGGACAATTTATTTTATTTGAGCTAAAAAGGGTACATTGAATGTTATTTCAATGTCCTTGTGGTATAGTTTAAAAGAGGGCGGGAGGGTGTGTTATCGTACCTATGTCAATAATTTATCAATTATTCCACTTGCTCTTAATCATCTTCTATGACTTACAGTTTTTTTTTTAGTCCTTGAAGTGTGCTGTTCCTCTCTGTTTGATGGCACAACTGACCCCTAAAGAGTTTTTGTGTCTTTGTTGCTCTTGTGTGCGCCCTGCTTGGGGCTATTTATACAGAGTTTCCCGTCAAAGTTTCAAGTGCAGCAGCAGCAGCAGCAGCAGCAGTGGCAGGAGTAACAGGACATACGATACATAAATATTCAGGATTCACAGCGAAAGAGGAAGAAAATAATTTTTTTTTTTTTTTATTTTATTTTACCAAAAGTAGAGGGAATATTTTGTTCCCCAATAATGTTCTCTTATTTTTCTTCGTTTTTTTTTTTAGCACAAACACACCGCACCCAGGATTTGGGTAAAAAAAAGGATAAAAGAATAAACAAAATATTTTTTCTTCTCCCGTTAGATTTTCTAATATCAATTTTATTAGATAATAATAATTTTACATTTTCTTCTATTCACTCACAAGGACATTGCCAGAATGAAACAAGAATAAAAATTAAATCAAAATAACACACAAATGTGGGTAGGTACTAGGCAAACAGATAAAATGGAATAAATAATTTTTTTTTTTTTATAATTGGGGAAACACTCGCGAAGCAACGGTTTTTTATTTGCATCGATTCCTCACGCAGTTCACGGCCGAACTGACAGTTGGAATACACAACAAAATACAAGAGACGGTATCTGAGGATTCGATTTGAGCAGAACACCACACAGCACACACAATCCAGTCAGCAGTAGCAGCAGACGGTGACGGAAAATACAAAATTCCCTTGTTGAGGTAGACTAGTGTGGTCTCTGTTGCGCCTGTTGCACTGCATTGGAGTTATCCGGAAAAGTCTAAAAATAGAAAAAAAAAGAACAAAATTGTGGAAATTGAAGGTGTGCGCATGTTATGGGAAATTTTAATGAGTGTTGTTGTTGCAAACAGTGAAGTTTTCCATGACATTCGAAACTGTTCGAATTCGAAACAAACAATACAGCGGTACATGACAGTTAGTCACAATTAGCTTAAAGATGGCGATAAACGGATATCCGTTACAAAAGTTTGACTTAAAAAGCTACTGAGCTTAAAATGGTTACTGTCCTCATTAGTCAATGTGCAAGGTTTGTGTATTAGATACATTTTTTTCTCAATTATTGGTTTGTTGATGATTTGAGCTCCTAGATGGTTTTTCTAACGAATGGTTAAAATTTCAAATAATCCAGTTCTTTAACCATTTTGTTAAAAGTTAAATGTTTCTAACGTAGATGGATTTAAAAAATTGTTATCTTGAATGCATTGAGAACATTAGTAGCAAAAACTTTTGTTTAAATATAGAAAAGTTTAAATGGTACTTTTAGAAATATGAACGATACCACTACGTCATAAAGATCGTACTTTTTGAACGTGATTTTTTCCAAGTTTGAAGTTAAACTTCCTTGAGGACTTTTTTTTTAGAACTTTATATTGGGATTTAGTCTTGTAAGCATTGGTACCTTCTTATTTTTACTAGTAAATATTTATGTTTTTACCAACAGGCTCCTATGGTTACAATGAAAAAAATTCTCTCATACAGAAAATATGAAATTAAAAATATTTGGGCCAGACAAAGGGATTCGAACCTGGTATTCCCATCACTAATTGAATTACAACGCAAATGGGACCAAACGAGTTCTAAAATCTGATGATGGGTTTTTAAAAAAAAACGGAGAGATGCTTGCGAGTTTTCAACCTCGAAATGAAACTGTTTACGGGAAACTTTTTTAACGGAAAATAACTTTTTTTAATTACAAAAGTCAGCCATTGTTATTGATATTCTGACTGATTCTTTTTCTAAACTATAAGTAATAGGAAAAAACTAAATAAATCAAAAGATAGGTGGTATAATATAAGGTTCTGACAAGACGGGATTTTTTGAAATTCCAAAGACAAAATAGGGTAAAATGGGGTAAAAGACAAAAAAAAGGGTGTGTGTACTCGTGTACGTGCACCGGAAGTTATACTTCCTATCATTATTTATTTTTGTGTAGTTTTTTTTGGATGTGTAAAAGTATTAAGTTGCAAAAAGTTCTAGAAAGTAAATTTTTCCAAAGAAATATAATGTGCTTTTTTTGTGAAATTAATTCAAATATTTCATATGTGTATGAACCAAACCCTTGTAATTTGGTTTATTTTTGCATTCGGCCATTTTCAAATGGTTGTTATTGAAACAAATGGTAAATGGTAGTAATTGTTGACATTTTATAAGAAAATTTAAATTATTGAAGCAGACATAGTCAGATGTTATGAATGGTACAATTGGTCAAAGGAGCATAAAAAGTGCATTTTGCTCGATGTTTTTTTCTGTAATATATCATTTACAGTCTTTGTTTTGAACTTAGTCAATGAAGGCAGTGTTTAAGAGAACAGTCACATCTTAAAATTGAGCTAAAATTGTATTCAAAATTATCAAATTTTTTATTAATTTTTGTTATTTTAATGCATTCATTAAAAACATATTTTCACTATCGACTTCTGTGGCACTGTGTATAAAAATAATTACTATATATTTTTTCTATAGAGAATTATAGACCAACATTTCATCTAATAGAAGCTGTTCAACTTGTTAAAATACCACAACTAAAACTTAATTTACAGATTTTAATATCAAATAAAATCAACTTTTTATGTGTTTTTTTTTTAATTTTTCTCTCTTAAATCTGTAAATATGCATTTTTATGCTTAAAAATATTTATTGCCTTTCAAGAACACTTGAACCAACAATATTGTAGTAAATCGTTTTAAAAAAATCAAACAAATTTCATACCATATTACAAAAAGAATAAGAAAACAATAATTGATTTTGCTCTTAATCACCTTTTACTCATTATTTTTATATGAAACTGTATACAAAAAAATTACACAGTGTTGTAGCCTAATAATTCATCTAAATTAAAACACCTCAATCTTTAAAATCCGACAAGAAACAACAAGATTATAAATTTTATAAGCGAACCGTCTCGTATCCATTTGTGAGCCAATGGTACCGTTCTACACTGGTGACTGGTCGAGTCCGACGACCAAAGCAGACAATTTTGTTGAATTTTGTTGAATTTCGGATAAAACTCTTTTCAAGTCTGTGAAGCTTTTATATCATGTACAGGTATGTGTGAAATATCAAATTAAAGGATGCTCAATAAAGTTGAATCATAGTTTTATGAGGCTTATGTAAATAGTAATTAGGCACCGCGTAAACAAAACTCTTTTTACCGTTATTTCGGTTCACACAGAAAATTTCCAAAATTTGTACAAAAATGCATTTACCCAATATCTAATGACTGTGAAAATTTCAAGTTTAAAAATGTAAAAATAAAAACGATAAAAATAAAATACCATTGGAAATGGGCAAAAAACTTGGACTGAAAAATCTTGTTTTTAGTATTATTCATTGAAAAAAATGTTTTAAAATATAATTTTTTCACACGTTTATGGAAAACACCTAAGCCTTAAAAGTTGTTTTGACCAATTTTTTTTCCTTTTCTTCCCTGTTTTTAAAAATCAATTAAGCCACCTACATACACTTTCAAAAACGTATTTGTTTTTTAAAGCTCAAAAAAAGCGTTATGGAGCATTTTAAATATAATCCGTGTTAGACACATAATTGTTTTTTATTATCATTCAATGTACATAATTAGTTTTTTTCAAAAAATTATCAAATTTATCCATAATCACATCATTTTCAAATGTCAAAAAAAAATATTTCATTTTAGAAAATAATTTTTAACTTGAAAAGTTGAATTTTTAGAATTTTTTTCTTGATGAAAACTCATCATTATTTCAATTTATCTATTCAATTAAATTTATTTTGTAATTCTTACCCTTATACTTTTCAAGATGTACAAAAAGTCTTTTTCTCTTTTGCTCCATTTTACCCTAACTTGCCGGTGGAGTTTCGAAAAATCCCGCCATATCAATAGTTGAGTTATTACTGGTTTAATATTTTTATACAATAAACCACATCAAACAGCAGGTATGTCAAAAAATAACTCCCTTTGGGACTAAATTATTTTTTTTTTAACACTCTCCCTAACTTTTTTTGTTTATAAACTATAAAAACTTTTAAAACTTCCTGTGTTAAACAAAAACAAAATTCTAAATCAACAAATTTCATCAGAAATTCTCATATTTAGGATTAAAAAAAAAACATATAACATATAACACCAGTAAACCAAATTAACTTCCTTAAAAATTTCCCAAGATGATAAACGCAGATAACATTTGCAATTTTTCAAGTGAAAAGATGACTCTTGTTCCTACCCACCTTCCCATCATTTTTTCGACAGGTTCATTTTAAAAAACATCCTATTTGGCAAATCCTTCAATCAACAACAACACAACACACGTTTAAACGCAACGTCTTTTGAAATTGAAAACGCTTTACTCAAAAAAAAAAGAATTTCCAGAAAAACAAAAACATAAAAAACATTCAACAACAACAAGAAGCAAGTAAATAACATTTTTGTTTAAGGACGTGTGGAAGTGAATGTCCTTCGGTAGAAAGGTATACTCAACTCACATCTGCATACAAGAACCAAATATAACACCTGGCACCTTGCATCCCTAGTAAATTTCCCAATTTTCAAATAACAAGAAAGGCAGCAGAACAACTCCACGCGAAATTGGGTGACTAAGTAAAAAAAAAAAATAAAAAAAAAAATTGAAAAAAATCTCGTCAAAAGTCATCGTTGGCGGATCCTGGGAATTCCGATTCTACACAAACTGTTTGTTTTGCTGAATTAGTTGTTTTTGTTGTTGATGGAAGTTGATATGGCAGTGTGTGCGGTATAGGATGGTGTTATTCAAAAGAAATGTGTTCCTTTTTTGCACTAAAATAGGCAATTTCGGGACGTGATTCCGTTTAATTTCCACACACAATCGCGTTTTATATCTCATCCTTGCGTCCTTAACTCCTGTTTCCTGTTTTATAGTGATGTTGTTGTTGTTGTTGTTGTAGCGTGCGTATATATATTCAATTATTTCCTTTTGCTCGGTTACACATGGCAATCTAAAAGGAATTTACGCTGTGTATGTGATGTGGTGGCAGAAGTATTAACCAACCCGAGCAAGACTATGGGTTGGGTGAGGGGGGGGGGGGAGATGGGATGAATGAAGAATGAAGACGTTAGAAAAAGGATATTTTTTGTATTTTGTATAATTTTGGCATTTTTACCACCTGTTGTTTAGCCAGGGATATGAAATGGTGACGGTTTGTATATAGAGCATTGGTACACCCCTCCCCCATTAGGGGTTTTCATTTTTATGCGTGTGCGAGTGTGTTAGCGCGAAATGAAAGCATTCACCAGGTGACGCTAAAATCAAATTACCACCTTCAATCAAAGGCACAAGGTTACGACATACCGTTATACTCCCGTGTCGACCAAGAAGAGCAAAGCTCTATACTCTGCCAACTCGAGCTGACTCCAGTGAAACGTAAATTGTTACAATTTTAACGACAACAAAAAAAAAAGTAACAAAAAAAAAACAACCCAAAATCCAAGCTAGGTTATATCCTTGCTATACTCTTGCTGGAATTATTTGAATTGGGTGCTGCAAATGAATGAATGGCGTTAAAATATCACTCCCAAGGTGTTTCGAACGCAACGCAACGCGGGCGGATCCAAGATGGCACTGGGTTAGTGTTAGTTATGGTGCGTTTGGGCTTTTACGCTTCCAGCTTAAGAGGAGTATTATAAGGGTGCGATGCGTGAATTTTTATGTTTCACAATTTTGTAATTTTTGTGTTATACAAAATTTGTGACGGTATAAGGAGTTTCTTTTGTACCTTAAGCATTTGAAATCCTTCTTTAACCTATTGAAGGATTTTTTTTTACGATGCCCTCAGATGTTGTTGAAAGCGAGCGTCGCTGCTGGGCTTGAGTGGGAGAATTTTAGCTCGATTAATTTCTCAGAAAATGTGTGGGGGGGGGGGGGCGGATGAGGATGAGGATGAGGAAGGCTTAGACTATAGGGTGTGGACGTAATAAAATGACGAGTGATATTCTCGCAGAAGGTTAATTTTGCAACAAAAGTTCTTAAGGTGTCGTAAAGTGAAAAGTCGTAAATGCAGAATTGATGGAAGAGCTTTGATATTAGCGCACTGCAATGCAGATGAAACTAATTCGGGTATGGAAATTTTTTTTGTTTCATTTTGATGGTGGAGCTTCAAAATATGCAATAAAATAATTCAGTTAATAGAAGAGTTAAGTTGCTTCAGTAATCATAAAAAAAGTGTTAATTTTGTAGATGGACTTATTTTTGTAGGCTATTAATTCTACTTACTTACTTATTTAGGTCCTCAGACCTTGATGAGCTCCTTAAGGGGCATAGGGCCTCAACTACTCCTACGCGCCATAGTGTATGGTTTCTGAAAATATCGTTCTTCTCTCCAACTCTTTCCCAGCTGTACAGATTCCCTTTCGACTGTCCTGCGTCATGTGCTCCTCGGCCGACCCGACCCTCTTACCTGCCTAAGTGAGTGGTACCATTGCCTTTCTTGGCCAGCAATGCAATCGTTGCCTTTTCGAAGCGTATGACCAATCCACTGCCACTTACGTCTGCGTATAGTACTGTCTATGGATTCTTGACCCGTTCTTCTATGAAGTTCTTCATTAGAAATACGGTTGGGCCAAAAAATCCTTAAAATGTTTCGTAGACACTTATTCACGAACGATTGCAGCTAACTTGTGACAGTTGTTAAGATTTTCCAAGTGCTGCTCCTGTACAGAACCATAGATTCAACATTGAAGCGGAACAGTTTCAGCTTTATCTTTAAGCTTATAGCATTATTTCTCCATACTTTGGACAGCATTCCGAAAGAAGCTTTTGCCTTTTTAATACGGCTATCGACTTTCTATTCAGTTCCGCCTTTGGTAGAGACAAAACTCCCAAGACATTGAAAGTCTTCTACTTTCTCTACCGGTTGTCCAGAAATATTGACTTGAACGGATGAGTTACTTCCGTGGCTGATCATTTTTGTTTTTGCCGTGTTAATTTTCGGCCCCACGATTTCTGCTTCTCCCTCCACCCTGGTTGTCATTTGATGGAGAGTCATGATCCTATGAGAGAGTAAGCATACGTCATCCGCGTAGTACAGATGTTTTAGTTGGGATATCAGACTCCATTGAATTCCACCATTTCCGTTTAAGAGGGCTGCACGCAGTACATAACTTATCACTAACAGGAAAAGTATTGGCGACAGTGTGCTACCCTGTCTGACTCCACATTGGACTTCGAATTCAACCGACAACCTTCTTCTATATAAAACGTCATACCGCCTTGTTGTTCTTCAGTGGTTTATTTGAGGCAATGATCTCTTCTCTACAGGGAGGTGTGGTGCGAATTCGGGCATTTGTTGCTTCTGCCGGGTCATCAGGTATTGGATGCGCTTCGCTGGCGATCACACGGTTTAATACCGAAGCGAAGTTGTTCTTCGACCTTCTGAGCTGGTCCTCATCTAAATGGAGCAGGGAACCATCTGCATCTTTCATCAGGTGTTGTTTTGAGCTTTGTACACCAGTAAGCTCCTTAGTGATTTTATAAACAGCCGATTTTCGGTCTCCTCTGCTTCTTTAGCTAATGTGTCGATGTAGTTACGCTTGTCACGTCTCACGCTTCGGTAAACTTCTCTCATCTTCATACGATGTCTAAACCCTGAGGTGTCTAAATTTGTGAAATGGACATAAGCCTTTTCGGACCATTCAAATGTTAATAGTTTATATTTTACATTGGTCGTATCCCAACCTATTTAAAATGTCCTTTTCCTAGTTCAATATTGGTTTGGTCTCCCAACCACAAAACCAAAACTTCAAAAATCCAATATCAAAGCAAAATGTTCAACAGAAATAATAAACAAACTTTAAAACTTTAACAAAATAAAACTATATCCACCTACCTGCTATACAAAACTAATTCTAAGCAAGTACCGATAACTCCACATAATCACATAATTTCCATTCTCAATAATGTAAAATCGAAAACCAATCACATCATGTAAGTCCTAGTTTTATAGAATCCTTTGTAAATACAAAAAAAAAAAAACCAAAACAACCAAAAAGACAACAAATCTCGTCTTGTTTTGGTCAAGCGAAGGAAAATTTAAAGTTATTTCAAAAAAGCCGTCCAGCAAACACCAAACAAACCAAACAGTACCCAGAACGCCCCAAGTGTAATCTCCTAAAGTTTTACTTTCACAATCCAAACAAACAAGAGGATTACATTTTCAATTTCCAATACATTGTATACAGTATAGTATAGGTTATAACGTATAGATCCTTGTAAATGTCGTCCTGAAAGAAGAACAAGCTTCTATTCCTAAAGTGGCGACTGGTTTTGCTATTTCTCTACCGAACGACCGGTCACTATACTTTTCCCGCCCACTTAAGCAAACAAGCATAATTGTATAAGGTGCTTTCTGTAGTATGTAGAGATTCCCAGTTTGTTAGAAGAAGAACAAAAAAAAACACTGATATAAGTTAGGGAGGAGGAAGGACTGAAAATAATCCTCTGAATGTTCTTTCAAAAGTCCTTTCAACACCTTTTTCACTGAAAAATAAGAATAAAAAAAAAAGACCGGCCTAAGGTATGCCTCTGCTGAACACAAAACATCATCAGAAAAAAAAATAGAAAATCCTCCTTCTTCTGGCTGTGGATAAGGGGGCGTTTTCTAAACTTCCAAAGGTACTTTCTCTTGTTGACCACCAGAGGGCTCCTTGTTGTACCTGTAGAGATTTTATAGAAAAACCAAAAGGACAAACATAACATTCGGTCATTTACTTATCGATGGTTGAGTAAGTTTCCAATAAAAACGGAAAGCAAAGGACCAACATCGTACCCACCTACAACCTATATGTATGTCTGCTAGACTAGGTAGTAAAACTTTACCCAAAACTCTTTGAGGCCAGCACTCTGCGAAGCTCTCCACCTTTGTGTTGGTACGTCTACTGTAGGTACTTGTCTACCTATACTATCTACCTATATGTGAAAAAGACAAACACTGCCCCGAAGGGCTTTCATCAGATTAAGGCTCACACCTTTGTGTGTGTGGCCAACCGAAAACATGTGTGCATACAGTTTGCTTGAGTAAGTGCGGGGCTGGCTGTTGCATTTATACTTCGCTTCGATGCATCACTTGCCTGCCTACCCTCCTACCGCTTCTCATCATTAACATCCGGTTGCACTATGATTGCTGTTGCCAAAAAGGACATAATAATGGAGTGACGTGTGTGGAGTGTATGGAGTGTATGTTGTTTGTTCTAATTCTTGAATGTAATCACCTCATAAATGTCGCTGCTGACCAAAACCAAACAAATATTGTTATTATGGTAAATAAAATGCGGCTAAAGAGTGTTTATACATTTAAGTAAAAGGTCCTTTTTGTGATAAATGCATTTCCAGAGATGCAGTAAACGAACCAGCTTGAGGGATCCATAAAGTATATATCTTAGGATTTATGCAAAATATGCAATCGGCCAAAAGGATTACCTACAATCTCGATTTTGGTATAGGTATTCGTGTGTATGGGAGGAACCATTAGCCAGAGAGAGCAATTATAATTTTGCAAGGATTCATTCACATACATACAACTCAAACCAAAGTACCATACCGATATCCAACTGGCAACTATACTGATTCAAACGAAAGGGCATTTTGATCGTTTACCTTTCTAAGATTTATTTATTTGTTTGCTAAAACACGACAATAAAGCTACGTATCCCTATCCAGGAAGGACTTTATGAGAAAGGATTTTGCAGAAGGCGTTTTGTGTAGGTATAGCAGAAGCACTAAGGAGAGAGTAGAAATATTTATATAATTTTGGTATTGTAGCCACGGGTAAAGTTCTTGGAAATTATTATTTGCTCAAGGAAATATGCAGACGATGTCCTTCCTTTTACACAACTAAACACTGCAGAGGGTTTGGGTGTTATTGTTTTTGCTTCTACAGTTGTACTTATATACTATATATGAAATGAAAGGATGGACAAACTTGAAAAGCAATTTGCATTATTTGCTCCCATAGAGTGAGAGTTCCTCTGTTTCTCTGCATAAGGAAATGCGACTGTGAATGCACACGAATGTTATAAATGTATTGGTAGATAATAGTTACCAACTGAAGAAATGACTTAAACTTGGAAAACATTCTAATAATTATGATGATGATGCTAATAACAATTACGACGACGACGACGACAACGACGATGAAAATAATGGTGAATTCAAAAGGTTTGTGTGCAATTTACAGTCTCAGCTTATACACCTCTGATTCAGATTTGTATGTTTTTTTTTCTGCTTGGATATATTTGACATTTGACAAAGATGCAATTTAATGAAATCTTGGCAAATTTGTCCAAGCTAAAGTTGGAAATAAAAGGACGAAACTGAGAAAGCAATAATTATAACGTCTTTTCGAAAAAGAACTAATATTTATATATTTCAAGTAGAAAATGTATAGAATAGGTACCTACTAAATAAGACACAAAACTGGACTTGGTGTAAAGGTATTGGAGTAGAACTTTTGAAATGTTGATAACGTTCCTGTTCCCTTGTAAATAACTAAACACAAACATTTACTTTATAGAGATACGACGAAGCAGACTATTTGTTGAGAAGACTGCGTCAAAATTTTTGTATTTCAAAAACAAAAACGAACAATTTGCATTTATGGTTTCCTGTATTGTTAATTGCGTATTTAAGTTTTTACGAAAACTTGAATTATTTCTGTAAAAATAGTGATATGGGTTTAAAATGCTCGAAGCACTTTTTATTAATTTCAGAACTTTTTTCCTTGCTCGGTAGGGCAAGTATTAGTTTCGTTTCAAAGAAAAAAATCGAGGTATCAATCAAAACCAACAAAACGATGATGGAAAAGTCCAAGGAATTGGTTTTCGTCATGCCGTCCGGCGGTCTGTGCGTCTGTTCGTCTTTTCGTCCATCTGAACAGAATACCACAGCGATAACAGGTTAACTGATTTGCTTGAAATTTGGTACAGATTACTTTTTTCTAATTTCCAAGGTCGTTTTTTTTTGTTTTTTATTTTTTCTCGATTAGAACGAATACCTCCAATGTAACAGCTTCGAGTTTTTGTATTTTTATCGAAAACGACTCTAACGATTTCGATTAAATTTGGTGTATACTATGTATTGAGTGATTGTAACAATCCTACGTTCTTAGTTTTTCTCAAAAAAATAACAGAAATAGTGATGAACTAGTATTTCGAGAAATTTTAAATAATTTTTATTTATTCGCTTATATCTCAACACTGGCTTAACCGATTTCGTTCTGGTTATCAAGTTCGTACGATACATTCGCTCATTTTATTTTGTTATATTTCAATAGTTTGTGTGACCGTTTTTGCTAAAATGTTCCATACTTTTCAAGAGTTTGGCACCTCAGTATTGAAGTAATGTAAACGTCGAAAACCTAGTTTCGAGAAAAACACGTTTGAAGTTTTGATTTGTAACATTTCAAAAGTCTTCAGTCTAACATCTTTCAAACTACAATACATAAGATAGGAGCTATTGAATTTTTTTAACTGAACATTTTTGAAATGTTGTTAAGTTCACTCCAATACTGAGGTGACGAGTTACCGATAAATGTTTTGTGAATCGGATTTTAAAAATACATTTTTATTGTTATTGACATGATCTTTTTGAAAATCATAAAAGTTTCTCGTTTTCTCAAGTTTTTTTTGTATCGTAGGAATCATTAGTTATTTTAAGATTTTCAAGATAAAAAAAACCCATCGCCGTACATCGTCAGAAAATCTTGATGTCGATGACTGATGTTTGGATTTCGACAAAACTGATCCAGGTATTTTGCTAGACTATAAAAAATTAATGGCAGTAATCGACACCAAGTAGTGTGGATTGTGGAACTCTTACCTCACTAAAACCACCTCGAAATCTGGACCAATCTATGAAAGATTGCCAACTGATTTTTCTTCCTCAATGTTTTAATTACTTTCGGGGAAGTTTAAACTTTGAATACTTTCCGTGGCCTTTAAACCATTAGCTCATGTGACTTGATTCTTCTAAGTCTCCGAACATTGCTTCTCGTATTTAATACGGACTCCATTCAAGAGTTTATATGACTGTGCAGTTGCTGATTATGTGATAGAAGATACATAGAAGATAGAAGACAGAAGTTGTAAGAAAATACTCTGCTTTTTAACAACTTCTGTAACCATTTCTATTTGTAGGTCACGATGCAAATCGCTATTTCTAATATTCCATGGTGCATTTACTATTCCACGAAGGACTTTGTTTTGGAATTTTTGGATGATTTCAGTAGATATTTGTTTGCAGTTATTTGATCGTACCCAGGTGATTTTTTGTTTAATAGTTGATGTTGACACATACTTTTTATTTCTTCGAGTGTGACAATTGGTATTTCAAATTCATCTACTTTATCAATTAACTGTAAGCTGTTATCGAATGTGATTGCTGGGAATTGCTTAAAAACATTCGCGAGATGTTCTGCTAAGAGGCTAGCTTTTTTTTTCTTTCGACATGTTTAAAAAAACATAAAATTCATTACTAAGATCCCAACAATTTATTTTAGAAAATTTTGATATGAAATAATATTATTGTGTAAAAATTGGAGTTTTGCTGAGAGAAGCTGCGAAAATGAGTTTTACTGATAATGACATAGAAAGAAAGTATATTTGATTCGGGAAGAGTGGCATAATACCACCGACTCTAAAAATCATGACAATGGAGAAAGATTCTTCGAGTGAGTGATGAGTATCGGTAGCGTGTTAAGAGAAAGACACAACGAAGAGCTCTGTGAGCCTTCCAGCAACATCTACCTAGTCAACATACAGTCCTTAGTGAGAAAAACAAGTAAGAAAAAATCTGACATTTGTGAGTTCATATAGTAAAAAAAAACGAAAAATATCGTTACATACAGAACATCGGTACAAGATGAAAAAAATTAAACTAGGACGAACCAATAAAAAAAGATATAGACAGGTACTATAACAATCGTTCTTCTTCTACCTTAACTCAGTGATCCCCTTATTTCTTGTTCTCATTTAAAAGGGTCGTTTGTGCTTCACAACTTTGCAACATCAACTTAACTTTAACAATTGTTTTTATTTTTATTTTATTCTTTTAAATAAATTTCTTTGATTTTTATTTTCTCCCTTAAAAACAAAAAAAAAAATCTCTTGTCACGTACAAGTTTGTGCACTTTTCTAACGCCTCTAACAACTATCACTGCAAAATAACTACGTTTATGTTTTGTACGTTCTTGTTGGGCATTCTTTCAACGTTCCCCACTTACGGAACACTTTCATTTAAAGTTCTATCATTAAATACAACTTAATGCAAGTCCTTTGAAGTTTGAAACTGTCTTTTTTTTTTTCTTCTCTGTGTTCCTTTTCCTCATTGTCGTGTTTTTTTTCCCTTCAGAAGAACAGTTAGCGACTGCGAAACGAATAGCATCCGTCCGATTTTGTCATATTTTTTGTACTCCTTTTTTCTAACACCAAGACTTTTTTGCAACTTATTTTTTTTTCTTCTTTTTTCCTTTTATTTGTACGAACTTCACTTTCTAGTCCTTCCGGAGAGTGGCCTGCATCAATGCTCTGTCTGATGATGGTATTCACCAACACCATTACGATCATCATCAGCAACATCGTAGTTAGTCATCATATCGTACAATGACATCAATGTAGTTGTATTTTTATTTAATTTTCACTTTGAATGGACACTTTTTCTGTAAGTAAATAATGAAAAAGCAACGCAACAGAAAAAAAAATGAACAAGAAAATAAAGAACAAATTAATCCTCTTTTGCATTCATTATGACATAATTTTTCTACACAGCAAAGCAACAGGACAGGAAGGACATGGCATCATAATCAGTCTGTCTTTGATTGAGAAGCACAAAAATAGAAAGAAAGAGAGAATAAGAGGAGGTGTGATGAGGAAAAGAGTTGGCTATTGAAGCAAAACATAATTAATTTCAAAGGAATAAATTTACTAAAATAAAAAGGATAAAGGATCCATTAGCATGGTATTCAGAAAAGAAAAATATTCGATAGAAAGAGGAAATGAAAAAAAAAAATTAAAACAAAACAGAATAATGTTAAACAAGAACATTTAAGAAAATAAAACAAAAAGGTTTTTAAATTTTGTTGTTCAAGCACGTCTAAGATGGCCTTGACAGCTCAAAAGCAAAAGCCTCGATGTCAGGCCGGTTCCTCTCAGCTAGCTAGCCGCTTCCAGCTATGTGTGTCAAGTTGATTGAGACCAAGTTTTCTATCGGGCTATTTGAGGTTTTATAAAGGAACTACTTGGCTCCTTTGAAAGAGAGAGCACTACCTCATCAATACTTTTCGGTTTCCGTCCGAAAAGACGAATACTGCATGATTTGTAAGGCTACTTGATAGTATAACGTCTGTGATACTTTTGGACTTCTCTAAGGCCTTTGACATGGTTAACCATTCAGTGCTCTGTGAAAATACATTTTTACAATTGTTCTCGAAGTGCAGTTCGACTGATACATTCTTGCTTAACTGGTAGGTTACAAGCGGTTCTATCTAACTTTCTGAAAAATTACAAGGAAGTCCCTCATTGATCTATTCTTGGTCCCTTACTTTTTTCTAAATGTAGATCTAACAGAAATCATGTGGTGGTCCGACAAAAATGCTTCAACTCTCAACTCGAAAAAATCGAAATGTGTTGTTATTTCAAAAGGTAGTTTAGATCTTTCTTATTTACCGCTAATAGTCTTCGATACATTTCCTCTGGAGTATGTTATCTTGTTGTATATAAAATTCGGATACCACTCCCCCTGAATGAAAAATCTTAAATTTTCGATTTATTTGTTCATATGCATCACCAAACCAACCGTTGTGCAAAATTTTAAGAATCTACCATAATTTGATACCAATTCAGTGAATATGGGCGGATACCACGTCCCCGGAATGGAATTCTTCAAATTTTCAATTTTTCCCTTATATGCATATCAAAGTTTATCACTGTATCACATATTTCAACTTTCTAGGGTGACGGGAAGTGTTCCATAAGTTTGATGATCTGTCAGTGAGTCACTCAGTCAGTCAGTTACGGTTTTGCAATTTTCGAAGGCCTGGTATCTCATTAACTTATACCCATACAAAGTGGATAAAATTTACTGATCTGGGTGTTCTTAGCTAGTTTAGCAAATATTGAAAATTTGAAAATTTTTTGGCCTAATTTGTACAGAATTAGAAGGAGTCGAATATGGGCTAAGTTTGTTTCTGTAAATAAGGTTGTAGTGCCAAAGTAGCTAGAACCTTAAATTATATCAAGAAATTATTTGCCAACTTAGGGGAAATACATGCCCGAAACTTTTACTTCCTCAGTCCTGAACCTTAAAGTTATGACAAAATCAATGTTTAGGCCAAATATCTGAATTAATTCTCTTTAAACTTGAGGGTCTTAACTGATTTCCTAGAATGGAAGTTAAAATTAATTTTTTCGCTGAAAATTTATATTTGCTGGAACTTAACTCATACACACATTTAATCGTTGTTGTCATATTCAATATTTGAATTCTATTACTCCAAATGGTAGAACTCTGACCTTAACTTAGGTATTGAAATTTCATTCAAAATTAGCTTTGCCATTGTTACAAATTATTTTAAATCAAATCGAACCCCACTTCTTCCATCATAAATCACTTAAAAGCATTCAAAAAATTAAATTTCAAAAATAGTCAAATTCAATTTATTCGAACACAATCTATTGACCTATTAAACAATCCACCGCGCCCGCTGCGCCGCAACCCGACTGATATAATGATAATTGTAACAAATAAGTAATCCACTGAATAAAACATTCAAAACCCATCATTCAACCCATTTACAGTCTTCTTTTGATAGACGATCTATGACCAGGGGGCTGGTGCTGTCATATATCACACTACCTGCTATATGCAATGCATACAATCCATATGCATGCATCAAAAATGCAATATTAAATGTTGTAATCTGACTTTTGGTCTTTAGGGCAAATAAATCAAAATCGCACGCTATAATAGCTATTTATCGAGTCAAAAACATTAGTTTTACCGATTGATACCCCGACGAACTACAAAAAAAAACGAAAAAAAACAACAACAACCAACAACGACAAAAACCAGGTTTACAATAATTTATTATTCCATTTTGTGTTAATTGAGAATGAGGGCGCTATAATAGTTATGTGGAGGGTTTGAATATTTTATGATTATTATTATCAGCAGCGAACCCAGCAGTCAATCGGCGGAAAACGTAATCAGCTTTGAAATTTAAGCGCGTGCAAATAATAATTTGCAATAAATTTGCCGACAATGCTGGTGACGTGTGAGAGTTTTCTGTTGCTCAAGCTCACCCCATGCGTAGGTAAGGTATCCTTGCTTGGCCTTATTATTTGTGTGGAGGCAAATTTGCTGCGCTAGCTGCTCATGACACATCCTTTTGTATCCAATTTGTTGAATTCATCGGCCTGTATAACTGTTTATTACTGGGGATTTCCAATCAATGACCGCGATGTTGCCATCCTTTTGGTTGATAATTTATTTCGGCTGACCGGTTGGTAGCGCTCTCATTGTGGTATTTTATTTTTTTTTTTTAACTTTTTGTTGTTGTTAAATTTCAATTGCGAAATGCAACAGAAATCGGTTTAATTTCGGGCGGCGCAGCGGCGGCGGCGGGTTGCAGGACTATTTGAATCTGTTGATAAATACTCCTCTAGAATGCAACTACCTATACAAATACATAACGGGACTATGAACCGAGATAAAATATTATACGGAAGGTACAAACCTGCATCGCTGAAATTGCAATGCTTTACCCTACTTTCCATTGCCATTGCTCGACACCGAATCAAAAATCAAAACCTTTGAAAATTATTTTCGTGATTTTATTGAAAATTGTGGTCACAATTATCATAACTCAGTTGATAATGTTTGATTGGTCGATGATGGTAGAAGCAACAACGCC
This sequence comes from Meliscaeva auricollis, assembly GCA_948107695.1. Classification (NCBI taxonomy): domain Eukaryota; kingdom Metazoa; phylum Arthropoda; class Insecta; order Diptera; family Syrphidae; genus Meliscaeva; species Meliscaeva auricollis. Next base: position 80,535,876 of record OX403618.1, read on the forward strand.
AGGCACGAAACTCTGAAAATGAAAATAAAAATGACTTTTTGAGGGCTGATGTGCATTGCAATTCTGCCAGCAGCGGTTTTTCGAATGTATAAGCAGTTGTTTTTGTTGTTTGTTGCAAAAAAAAAATGTGTGTGTTGATTGCGGTTTTGTGGTTACCGAACCGTAAGAGCTCGCGAGTGCAGAAATATTTTCATTTCACCCGCTTTTCTGGTTTGGACAGATATTATGTGTTTTGGGTAGTTTTGATATTATTGTGTCAGCTATAGCAACATCTACTGAAAAATTAATTTTTAAGGAACTGCAAATTTGTGCAAATATTTTTAAAAACAAATTAAAATTATTGAAAATAACAGACACAGGGTGTCCCAAAACAAATGGCTAAAATTAAAAAAGTGACAACGGTGGTCATTATCTTTCAATACTGAGTAACTTGTTCATCTTGAAGCAAACCGGTTTTTCGATAAAGAAAACTCCTTGAACTTAGTTTTATAAGCTTTTACAGCCAATTTCTGAAATTATATGATGAACTTTCTTATACTAACAAAAATTGCAGGCTAGTCTGGCAGGTACTTCGACTCATGGCAACCCTGCTTTACTTCATTTTCAGTTATTTACTAGAATTAAAGAAATTTATAAGCACAAGAAATAATAGCAACCTTTCGACAATATCAACAATACAATATCAAATAATGCAGCCAATACAGTTAATTTGGAAAATTTTATTAAAAAAACGATGGCAACCCTAGCATTATGGTAACATTTTAAGACTTTTAAACTTGGCGTGTAAAAAAAACACCAATTTTAAGCAATAAAATAATTTTCTTGAACTTTTTTGTATGACACACGGAAACTCTGCCAGACTTTAGTTTTTTTTGTATTAAGTTAAGACTAAAGAAAATGTTCACTAAGCTCCACAAGTACAAGGTTGTACATATCGGCACTACCTTCCTCTGAAAAAAACGTTATTTTCATACTGTATACCTATTTCAAAATTAATGTTTTAAAAAAGTATGGCAACCCTAGAACTAAGGAAATCTTTATATGTTATAAAACTCTGATTAAACTGGTCATGTCAAAAAACAACACCAAGACTGAGCAATAACTGCAGCAAATTTCTTAAAATATGTGCTGAATTTTCTTAATATTTAAAATTTTAGGCTCCTCTGGCAACCGTTGAACCCACGGTAACCCTGCCAGACCATGTTTTCTTAAGCTTGACTTGTATCGAATCAACTGCAAACAAAATTTAAGCCTTTCGACTAGTAGGTTAGTCAGAGTGGCTGCTGGTCTAATGTTTGTAGTATAATTAAAAGAAACAAAATTGGACCTATTACACTTCGTTGTGGTACCCCAGCCACTATTTTTCCTTAAAGTCTGAATAATCTTTTTCTTGCTTGAAGTGTAAAATTTGGTTCTCTAGGTTAGGTATTCTTTAATAATCGTATATGCAGTCAAAAGCTTGTGACACACACGTAGGTAAGGAGAGACTATCACCGAACAAATTTTCTGTTCTTCATTAAGAGCTTTCTTAATAACACCATTCCTATACTATTTACTACATATTCTCAAACCTTAAGAGCAACTTGGTTTTTAGTGAAACCCGACCTCACATTATAAAACTCAAAGCCTAGAAACAATCATACATGCCAAAGGAAACTATTCCTTTAAGAATATTAAATTCATGCAAAAATATACGAAAAAGGATGAACTTTTGGTATCCATAATCAAGTACTTAGTCCATAAGACAAACATTTTTCCAAAAAGAGTTTTCCAAGTATAATAAAATCAAAGTCAGACAACATCACACCGCACACATATCTACAATAAGAGGACCTTCCACAGGACATTGTCTGAGTTTTAGGAACAAAATACAATAAAAAAAAAAAAAAAAAATACAAGAAATTGGGTAATGACTTTGGACGTATTCGAAAAGTCGAACAACAACACTCGTAAGAACGAGAAAATGAGAAACTTTTCTCCATCTCCCTTCTATTCAACATTATGAGCGTAGGAAAATGTAATAAAATCACCAGATGATGGTCATTAGACCGAAAAGTAATTTCATTTTATGAAACTTCAATCTGTTCACCAGCCGAAAATTGTTCGAAGAAACCTTTTCTATCAACCTTACACCCAACATCATACTGCGCGCCGCCGCCTAACTATCGACTGTCCATATTATGATAGGTTATAAAGGACGAATTCAGATATCAGTATTTTTTGCTAGGAGAAAACAAATCAACAGCGAACTTTACTGCTTCCAGGCAAAGAAGCACAATTACCAGTTTATAGATTTGCAACGAAATGTCTTACGGGTTTCTATGTTTTTTTTTTTGTTTCTTTTTTTCTATTTATTCTCCTGTTCACACCTTAAAGGTCCTTACAATGTTGAAAAACATCAAATTCTCTAAGGACATACAAAAAAAAAAAAAAAAAAACAGCAATACTCGTCATCGTCGTATAGTTTAACACCTGGAAAGAATAACTGACTGTGATATAATAAAATGTCCTTCTTCCACTTCGTGCAAAACGTAGAAAAGGACATAAATTTGATTTTAAAATAAATTTTAATAGAATTCCCCCTAAACAAGGATAGAGTTTCACATAGACACAGAACAGATACCCAATACCTGGACAAAATTCAAAGTCGCGCGAAATTGCTTTACTGTTCAATTTAAAGTTTTTAAAAGGTTTTCAATGGAAGCAAGTCCTTTATTTTTGTCCATCATCCTCCTCCTCTTTTATGAATCTATGTGCTGTGCATGAGTATGTGTCTGTGTGTCTATATCCCTTACCATCAGAAAAGAGTGTAGATTTTTGATGTCCTTGTCCTTGGCACGAGTGCTAGTTCCTAGTATCCCAGTTGCCCAGAATTCCAGTACAAAGACCCAAAGAGTATTGTGTCACATTTCAGACGAAGAAGGACAATTTGACAATTCAATTACACGGAAACAAAAACGTTTCTACTAACTTATGAAAGCTGGCTTTGGAACCTCTATAAAAGGAGATGATACCAATCTACACCTACACTTGTGCCACACCGCATCCCTGGGTATACGCAACCATCAGTATTAAATCAAAGGACCAACACCCAAAGGAGAGAAATTCTACAGCAAGTGAAGTGGAAAGCGTTTTATGTGCTCGCGCGTGCAAAAGGTATTCCATTCTATATCATCCAACCGAAGCAACAAAATTGTATTAGCATCTTTCCTTGTCGTAATAAGCACAGACCAGGTGTTGTTGGTTTTTTACACAAAAATATAAAAAAAAACAAGAAAAATAATAAGCAAAACAGGATACTCTCCTTCGCATTAGGACATTTTATTTAAGAAATTTAATTTGTTAAAGGAAAATGTTTTATATTATTTATTTTGAAATTGAAACAGTAGCTTGAATAAAACCCACCAAGACACGAAGAACAAGTGAAGTGTTGTGCAGAGGTACCTCTAGTTGTTGTGTTGGTAATTAAAATGTTTCAAATGAATTGCTATAGGAATGCGGAAGAAATGTTTAGAGAGAAATTGCGTATCTATACTTTTTGTGTTAAGTTGTTTTTTTTTTTTTTGTTTTTTAATTTTTGTTTTAGGGATAGAAACAATTTTGAAAAGTAATCAAGGATGTTTTTTTTTGTTGTATTTTGATATTTTAAGGATTTCATTAAGACAATTTCATTGCTAATTAAATTTAAAGTTCCTTAAAAGGAAATTATTAGAGAACAGGGAGATTCCATTAAAGATTTTCTGTGAGAAGCTGAATGTGGCTGTTTTAAGCAGAATTTTGTATTCTGTATTTTTTGAAAACGAAAAAAAAAAAATATTGACTTGATCAGAATGAAATAAATTAAAGAAATTGAATTACATTTTGTGTAAATTATTTACAATATAACTTTTATTTTTAAAATGTTTATGAAACTTGCATAAAATAAACTATGCCAAAATTATTTCAGTTATACTTTTTTAACACTCATAATCCACATTTAAAAAAAAAGTATCGAAATCGGAGTTGATCGGTCCCGAAATAATTTTCTTTGGTTATTTTACTAATACCTTTAAAATGTTTCTTTTTTTTTCGAAGACGATACTTTTGAAAAATTGAATTTTGAGTTATTTTGAATTAAACGTGACGAATGTTGTAGAAATACAGTTAATTTTTGATCAAAAATGTTACTAGAGGGAAAGTTTTGGGGTAGTTTTGATTTCTTTCATACTTTTTTGAGGGTGAGGAATTTAAATATGAGGTTTGCCAACAAAATTTCGTGACGCAAAATGGTCAAAAATGCAAAAAAAAAAATCGAAATTTTCAACGATTTTGCAGTTTTTGGAAAATTTTGCCATGAAGAATTATCTTTTATGTACCTAAGAGTTCAAGAAAACAGAACTTGCCTAAGTTTGATTTCAGAATTTTCTACGTAGCATTAATAGTTTTCGAATTGCACCTCTTCAAACTTAATGAATTTTTAAGACCTCAAAAAATGTGCAGTAAGATGTAATAATTATTAAGTTCAGTTCATTTTTATTATGACCAAAAAACATTTTTTAAATCTGAAATTTGTCTTAAATGTTTAGAACAATGCCCTTAAACTAGATAAATATTCATTCACCAAACTTCTTTAACTAGAAAAATATTTATTCACTAAACTTGATTATGCAATTTATTGTGAAACTTTTTCTTCACATAATCTAAAGTGAGGGTCTTGCAGTCGGTTGGGGGCCCCGGGGCACAGCCCCTGGTTAGAAAGATGAAAACAATATTTTTTCAGTATTCAAAAATTATAATTACTGTTATCGATGAGTCAGCGAAAAGATGTATTTTGCTGATATCTCGAAAACGATTCTTTGGAAAAATAAATGAATGTCACTTTCTTGGACAGCAACCCAAAATTAATCTAAAAATACTTTTTTTGTACAGGTACTTTTTACTTGCGATATGGGTGCAATATATCAAGTTATGCATTCGTAAAAAAAAAAAAGTTGAAATAACAATCAAACATGACATTACGATGCTAGAGTGTGATAAAAAAGTGGGTCCGACAATTCTGTCTGTCTGCCTGTCTGTCTGTATCAGAGACCACAGCCTAATCGGATTGGTCGATTTACTTCAAACTTGGTATGTGGCGTTTTTTGGAGACTATCCCCAGACTTTTTTTTTACCAAAAATAACGGTACCTGTCATATACCGGTTTTAGAAAAACTCATTTTTCTCAAAAATGGTGCATACGATTTTGATTTAAAAAATCATGGTCATTTCTTTGGGTAAGGTCTATCTTTAAATCAGAACCATTTTTTCCAAAAACCGTTATAGAACCGTTTTTTTTTAATTCTGATTTTCTCCTTCATGACACAATCAATTTCAACCATTTTTTTTAGATGGATGCTTGTTAAAAAAATTTCGAAAATTATTTTTTTGGATTTAAAAAAAAAAAAAAAATTCGAAAACTATTCAATATTTTTTTTTTCAAATTTTAGTTTTTGGATGCAGATAAATAGTATCTTAAAAATGGCGTACCCATTTTTTTTTTTAAATTCCTTGCAAAATTTTAAATGGAAAAAATAGTTTTTAAAAAACGGCTCAAACGATTTTCAAATTTTTTTTTCTAAAAATGTATGATTATAGAAGAAATCAAATTTCATACTTTGTTTTGAGGTTAAATTCATTTGAAAATCGAATTTTATGGTTTTTTTTCATTTTTTTTTTAAACTGCATTTACAAATTTTTAATTAAAAAGGCTCAGCATAAATAGTAACTTTATCAACAAGAGTAAGCACGTGCGACTAAGTCGTGCATTTTATTTTTTGTTATCTAGTGTAATTTTTAATTTTTTTTTTTAAACATTTCTTATAAAATTATTTATTTATTTAATCCTTTATCGTTAAAATTGAAACAAATTATGCTTAAAAATTTACAAATTTATTTCTATTTTAAGCAATTTATTGACTGGATTAAATATTCAATTGTTAATTAGTTTGGGTAGTGTGCACAGTTTTATCCTTTTAGCTTATATGCTGTGTAAATTTCTCTGAAGTATTTAGTTTTAGATTTGAAACTATTAGCTTTGCGCTGATTGTCGATAAACATTCATTTGCTAACTAAATATGACACAAAACCTTAACTCCAATACAAATAATTATATTACACACAATCAGTAATGTCATATCCTTCCCATGACGTCGTCGTCAATGACTTAAGCTTTCTCACGAGGATACAATAAGGACTTGGATTTGTATGTGCAAATTTACGCTTAACTTATGCACCTTTGTCACCAAATGTATGACAAATTGTTGGTCCCATCGATCATTAGCAGAAGTGCAAGCAAATTTTATTTACCTAAGCGTTCGCAGTTTAATGTTAAATAGTTGTGCGGTGCGGTGCATGTCACGGGCTTTATGTTCTACAGCTTCGGTTGTGGGGAGAAGGCTTTGAATATTGTGTACAATTTAACCCATCTTCTCGTTGACAGGATAAACAATTCGCACTAAAGGCACTCTCTCTGGATTATTTGCCCTAAGTCCGTTCAAGCATTTCTTAACGCAAATTACCCAAAGAGCTTTCTGTCTGTTTGTCTGTCTTTCTGTCTGTTTAGACGGTCAGGAGGGGGTGAGTGTGTGTGTGTGTTTCTCTAAATTCTTAAGTCCATGTTTCGATTATTTAAACAATTTCGCTTGGGAAAATTTCAAACATATCAAACAGTGAGAAAATGGGGTGGGGGGGGGGAGGGGGGTTAAGGTAGGGTAAAGGTATATTGACATAAAATAAGGAGAATTAAATTCACTTAGACAAAACGGCATAGAATATATCCTTGATGCAAATTATACAACCAAACAATTATCCACATGCACTTTGTGTCCATCTGCCAAGGTGGTAGTGGCCGGGGTGGTCGAAGAGACTGAGTCCAGTAGTCAGAGTCCGAGGTCCGTTCCATTCCGTTCCGGATTCGAGGTGTGGTTTTGTCTATTTGCATATAGTTCAAGGCGAGTGTGGTGGTCCTCATTGTCGGCTTGATTTGCATCTGCATTTGCCAGACCGACAAATGTCCACCTTTGAATAATTAATGCTCATTTTCTTCCAGTTCTCCAACACGCCGCACTTTCTCTCCCCCTCTCTGTCGTGCACTTGCACCCAAAACCTGGTATCATCACACAAAATGCATATATTTACGAGTGGGTACCTAAATGAATACCTCCTCTGTATCTTGGGTAAGGTTTGCATAGATATGGATATGTGGAAAAGTGCTGTGTCGGAATTAATTTCGGTACACACGTGTGCCACGCCAGTTGCCGACGACAAATTGGGCCAAGTTGACGCATCAAGCCGAACGGCCAACCGACATACCGGTGGAAATTAATTAGCCCATAATCAGGTGATTTAAATCGCGTGTGTTTCGCGTGAAGAAGCAACGACAACGCCATGCCACTTTGAGAGCTCTACCATTTGGTGTAATGAAATGCTGATTATATTATTCATTGAAATGGATTTAATATTGAAAATGTTCTTAGTCACGGTTCAATTAAATTTGCTTTAAGATTAGTTAAATTTCATATTGAATAGGTTATTTCGTGGAGGGCTTAGTATATGCATACGTTAGAAGCAATTACCACATGTTAGAGTTGCTGATAAGCACACCTGGTCAGCGCGTGAGAATAAATGCAGAAATTTAATACTAATGTATCTAATGGTGAGGAAGATCTTGCATAAAACTCATTTAGATGAAAGTTTTACGAACATCAAACTAAATTCTTTTAGATTAAAAAAAATTGAATGCCTGGTTGAAAAAAATACTTGCTAACTTAATGGTCTCTGGTCCCTTACTTTAGATATGGCGCATTTCACGAATCCAAGCGTTCTGCCTCCAATTGTCCAGATCAGGTGCTCTGGCATCCGACATGGCTTGGTTCATGAAGCATAGGTTCAGTTTTCGGGGAATTCGAAGATCTCGATTATGCTAAGCCAATGTAGTCTACTATAGGTGTTTTGTTTTGTGGGACTACATCCACATCTCGGTACAGCTCATAGAGTTCGCAGTTGTATCTTAATTCCATCCATCGGACAATTTTTCTTTCGAGAGAGTTCTGCTTAAGCTTATCATCAAAAACTCTCTCTGAAAGCAGGGCTGTTTTGTTGCTTTTAGAACAAGCATTTTATTTTCCGAGTAAGGAGTTTTGGATGCATTTGTTTTGAAAAACCAACTTTTCAGAAATTGGTGAACTCTTGAAAATAGCAGCTATCAACAGTATCGTTTTATTCCTAGGAGGTGATGTAAATAGTCAATTTATTGAAGATTGCCATCCTAAAAATGGCGCCCAACGAGACCTGACGGTTAAGAAGAAAAATTTAAATTTAATTAAACAAAACAGTTAAGAACTAGGAATATTTGTGGATGAAGACGTTGTTTTACAAAAATAAATTAAAACACATTTTTTTAGTGAAATCGACAAACGACATGATGTGCCAAGTTTAAAAGGATTAATGTCAGAAAAGTCTGAAGAATGGCTGAAAAAAGTAAACTTATTTTTTTTCTAGTACCTTTTCGTCATTATTTTTTGGCATTTTTTGCTTTTTGAGTATATTTTTAACAACACCAAGAGTGATCTTGGTGTGACTTTCCATTTGAAACATTTCGTATTGCTCTTCTTTCCTTTTTAAAATATTAAAATAAATAAAAAAAAGAAGTACCACGAGCTTTAGTACATTTTTAGTACTTATTTTTTGGCTCTTTTAGCTTTTTGTATATATTTTTACACACTCTACTACAGGACAGATTGTTAAATTGATTGTACAAGCTATATTTTACCATATTTAACTTTAATTTGTTAAAATGTTGTTCATTTTTTTTTGCATTTTTCTTTATCTCCTAGAAACTATTGCTTTTTGTTTCTATGATAATAAACGAATGGGTCGCAAGTAAAATAAGCAAGCAAAATAAGGCTTATTTGTTTCAAAAAACTCAACTGTTTTTTAAAAATCAAAATAATGCCTAAGAATTTTTCAATTATCTTCAACTGCGTAAACACATTAAGCTTCATTGTAAAGTTACATAATAAGGGGGGGCATCTTTTTTTCTACAAATTAGACTAACCAAAAGTTCATAAATTTTACTGTGCATAAAGCACAACGCATACATTTGGAATAGATATAAATCCACAAATTTAAAGTGCCACTTCTTGTGCACCCACCAGCATGCTCCTATAGGTAGTCATTTTAATAAAATCTTCACTTTTCCAATAACTTTATCTCGACGACTAACTTATTTCATTTTTCCAATTATACAGAGCTGGACCGTTTTTCCTAGATTTTATTACTCCGAAAAAATCCGAACTTTTTAATTCAAGAAAATCTGGACTCGTAAAAAGTTGGTCTCTTTGCGTGCGCGATGTGCTACCGCTCGTTCTTTACTTTTTTTTTTTTTTTTTTTGTTTTATTCTTATAAAACTTTCATCCCACAAAAATACGACAAGAAAGGATATATAATAAAAGAAAATAAAGACTTTCAAAAATTTAGAACTCATCCACAAATTGTAACAGATGCCGCATGCAATAGTGAATAATATTTTATTCGCGCAATCTTTCTTTTTTTTTTTTTCTTTTCATTTTATTTCTTGAAGAACTCTCGAACACTTAAAATCCGTTTTCCATTAGAATATCCTTTTACCTAGGACATATTATGTAGCCAGTTTTTAATAACACGGGTGGACTATCTTTGTGTGTTGAGGCCTAAATATTAAATTGATATCTACAAGAAAGTTATAATTTTTATCAACCTGAAAAAATGCGTTTTTTGCCACTAAAGAAGATAAGTCAGTTACAAAAATATTTGCCAAAAAAATTGGCATGACGGAAGCCTGATGAGTCTTCCGTTTGGAGTGAGTCGATTTCTGGTCGCAGAGGGGTTATGGAAGCTTCTACTTTTAATAAGATTGTGGTACGATAAGTTCACATGGACCCGAGGTCATCGCTTGATGATAGATTCCCTCAAACATATGTAGATATGTGTGTGCGTGTAATAACTCTGCAGCAATGAAGAGCACCAGCTTAAAAATGAGAGCAACTTCCTTGTGAAAAATATGGTATTTATAAATTTCTTACAAGATGGAGTAGCTTAGAAAAATAACTCGTATTTGAACACAGCATGTGACGCAGGTTACTGCCCTCTACAATCGTTCTGCCTAACACAAATTGTCAGTACATTGCTAGGAAGGTTTGTTTGTTTGATCACTGAGACCTTTTAACTTCCAAAGGCACTGCATAAAGTGTCTGAGTCATCTTGAAAGTACAACATTGCAGTAAATAAGATCTTCAATTCCATAAGCTTCAAATCTTCTATCTTATTTTTTATACTGAATTTTGCTACTGGTGAGATTAATTTAACTTGGATCTTAGGAAAAACCGGATATCTATTGTTAACGAAGCCAGTAGTGGTAACATTCGGTAAACAGAACCTTCACGACATTACTTCCAAAAACACATTTCGGCCTTGACTTCATCTATAGTGAATTCTCTGGAAACTGGTAAAGCGGATGTGACTTATGGCCCAGTGCTTGTAATCCAGGTTGAGCCTGTAAGAAAGGTCAAATATCAATGGAAGTAGAGCTGTAACTTACAGTTTTTTTTTTCAAATACGGAGAGGACATCCAAGAAAGTATCTCAGGGACGAACGGTGAACGAAACAGTGATAACTCTCGATGATTAACTGAGTATCGGAAATGAAATCAGTCCTAACTTGGACCAAAAGCACAGTCTCAACAAGCATACAAATACCTACTAATATTATCACCAACAGTATAATAATTACACAAGTAACATTATGGAGACAAAAACAGATATCAATACTACACAAGTGACAGATTTTGAATATACCATTTTGTTCATCATTCAAAAAGTTGTATTGCTTGGAGACATAATCGAAGATAGATAATTTCAGTGGTAATCGATATGACCATAGTACTCTTGGCGTAATGGTTACTGTGATGGACTATCACCCCGCAGAGGTCCCACTGTAAGCCACCTTGATTTTTGGAGGATACCTTCCGCTTGCAAGAAGATTATAAGCAGATCACTGACAGGTGGTACAATTGAAGAAGACTTTTGGCCCGTACTAAACCTTTTTAAAACTTGGTTTTTGACTTTTAACAAGATGATCTTGTTATAATTCTATCTGGTCCGTATTTTTCTACAGCTCATAACCTAAGAGGCACAAACACCTATCGCTGCAGCGCTGTTTCCAAAAATAAAATCGTTCGAAATCAAAATATCGAAATCTACTACATTTTAAAAATCTCTATTCAAACCTGCTTCATTAAAAAAAAAAAATCTACTGTTTTTAACCCCAGAATTTTAATAAAAATAAATAAAATTTAATAAATTTACTCTCTACGCAACCTTTTTTTGTATTTTCTAAATTTGAAAAATGGTTGTTTAACAATTTGTTTAAGTAGATTTTTATGTTTTTACAGATATGAAGTTTTAAGGAATTTCAATTTTTGATTTTTCATTGTTTTTGTTTAATAAAATTTAGCATAAAAATATTTATTTTCTCATATTTATAATATAAATAAAATTAAATTTTTAATCTACTCCAATTTTTCTCAATCTTCTACATTTTTTTTCTTCAAATCTACTCCGATTTTTATTCCGGAATTGGATAAAAAAAAAGACCAAAGTTCTCAATATCTCTCATTCCGTTTATTATTAAAATATACAGTTTCAACTTCTACGATAGTAAAAAAAAAGGGGGCCCAAAAGTGGCAACCGTGGCCCTTGTCTCTTCACTATAATGCGACCCTGTGCCAGAAAAAAAAACCACAGGAAATACATTTCAACTTTGTCGCGCGCTTTTCAGCGTCATATATATGCAAGATGTTGAAATATACCTCGCACCAAAGTATAAGAAAGTTTTTTAATTTAGAGCTTTTTTTTCAAGTTCGAAGCAATTATTCCCGAGAAGCTGGTCGTATTTCCTATTGCTCGTGGACTTTGAACAAAAACAAAGAAAAAAAAAACATAATTCTCCCTCAGTAATAAATTCCCCCAGGCTGCACATTCAGAAGTAATCAAAAATTGACGACCGTATGCTGCGCGCCGCACGCCATTTGAAAATGGATCCGAAATTGTATCTTTTAGATAAAAAGAGTATAATTTTTCCCGGTATTGGTGTATTATACTTAAATGGAAATACCATCATTCCCATTTGAGTTGTAAAATTGCTTAAATTGATTTACAAAACAATTAGCTAGAGTCGTTGCTTTCCTTTGGTCTAATGGGAATGGACCCATAACCTTCCTTCGGACTTTATAGCAGTTCCCTGCATAAAATAATTTATTTGAGGGGGGGATGCGAACGAACGAACGAACGAACGTTTGCATTTTCATTGAACTGTAAAAATGTCTATTGGATTGCATTCATTCATTTAGAAATTGGCGTCAATCGACCAGAAGATATTTTCTCAGTGAATTTCTTTTGAAATTTTTGTATACAAAACTTTCATGAGGGGTATAGTTGAATTGGAGAAAGGGGGCTCAAGAGAGTTGCAGGTGGCCGATCTCGTTTCTCGTATATTATATGGAAAAGTGAATGTCTCCGACCATATTATTGCCAATACTTAAATGGAAAGAAGTGTAGTGAGTCGATTTCACCATTCCATCGCACACTTTGGAATGGGCACATCAGTGGGGGAGGGGAAGTTAAAAGATTTAAGTTATGCCTCCAAGAGTATGTATGGGAGCTTAAATCGCTTGGAAAGAAAAACTCGGTATAGGTACTTCTCTTCTCGATACGAACCCTTATATTTAAATAAATTAGTTTCATATGTGAGTGGGAGAGTGAATACAGGCTCTGATACACAAAAAGGGGTGTGCAAGTTCGATATAATATGTAAGGGGAGCCACTATATGACGGACGATATCAAAGAAATACGTGACTTGAAAAAAATATATTCTCGTCTTTGTTGTCTTGATTGGATGGTCGAGCGAGGATAAAAGAGAAAATAAAAAAAAAAAGTTAATAAAAAACCATCGAAGCGATAAAAGTGCATAGAAAGCGGAATTGTAGATAATTTTATGTTTGATTTAAAGGATTCTCATATGAAAAAAAAATATTTAAAAGTTTTTTTTTTAAGAATTTTACAGCAAAGTTTCGACTTTTGAAGGAAAAAGTGACTCTGGGAAGTCTACGGGGACTTATATTGGAGTAAAATGTGGTGAACCATGAGGAAAGTACTCATCGCCAATTTAAATGGCCTATGTTTCATTATTAGCTTCAGGAATTTTGGAATTTGTCTTTTTCTTACTTCGTATGAAGTAAGGTAATAGGTTACGGTTTATTTTAATTTTACCATTTTGTTGGTATTTTAAACACTGCTTCGCTAAGTTTATATGAATATAGCGAAAGAAAACAGCCTTGTGTCAAATGCAAGTGAGATTTTTTTTGATTTTTTAAACTTTAAATTAAACGATGTGTGCTGGTAACTAGTTTGCTAGAAATTTTCGAATGGGAGGCTGATTCGCTAGCTTCATATGAACTAAGCGAATCATCACTCAATTAAAGAGTAATAAATCGGAATCGCTGTACATAGTTACTAACGAAATATTAATATTGTTCCGATTCAATAATAGATGGTGAGCAGCAGTAAACCTACCTCAATCGAAGATTATTGGTGTTCAGGGAAAAAATATTGCTTGGTTATCCGCAGAAACCTGGAAAAAGATCGACGAAAGGAAACAACTTCGGGCTCTCATCCCAGCTACTCAAGCAGAAGGGAGAAACTAGCTAGAGTCTACGTATCGTATGAAGATGAGAGAAGTGTGCCGTAACGTGAGACTTGAGAAGCGTAATTACATCAACGCATTAGCTGAAGAAGCAGAAGAGGCCGCAAATCGGTGTGAGAGCAGAACTGTTTATAGAATCACCAAGGATGGTAGATGGTTCCTTGCTCCATTCGGATGAAGACCAGCTCAGAAGATTGAACGAACACTTCGCTTCGGTATTAAACCGTGTGTTCGCCAGCGATGCGCATCCAATACCTGATGACCCGTCCGAAGCAACAAATGCCCGAATTCGCACCACACCTTAAAGTAGAGAAGATATCATTGCCGCAAATAAAACACTGAAGAACAACATGGCGGTAGGACTGGACGGTATTCCTGCAGAGCACCAACGACATCAAGTGAGCTACTGCATCCATTCATAGAGTGTTTCCCAGAGGAGTAGGAAAAGGGAATGATCGTCAAGCGCCCAAAGAAAGGAGATTTGATGCAGTGTGAAAACTGGAGAGGGATTTGCGTTCTGCCTGCCGTTGCCTAGATAGCAGCAAAAATTGTATTCGAGCGAATAAAGGAACATCTAGAAGACACACTCGACTCCTAACAAACAGGTTTCCGCACTGGTTCATCCTGTGTTGACTACATACACACCTTACGGATCATTATTGAACACTGCGTTGAATATAAATCACAACTTCACCTGCTCTTCATTGATTTTGAAAAAAACATTTGATAGTATCAACAGAGAATTTATTTGCATTGCTTTACGCAGGAGAGGCATTCCAAATAAGTTAATTGCTATTATTAAAGCAAGGAGTAGTTGAGACCCTATGCCTCTTAAGGGGATCAGCACGGACTTATCAAGTTCTGAGGACGTATGTAAGTAAGTAGTACATACTTGGTATTGAGTAAGATGTATTCTCCCTTGGCTAAGGATCAAAGTTCCATCGACTTACTGCTTCCCAATGAAGGGTCATCCATCACCATATATTCATTACTCTGGTTTTGTTCTGGTTCTGTTCTGGTTCTGTTCTGGTTCTGTTCTGGTTCTGTTCTGGTTCTGTTCTGGTTCTGTTCTGGTTCTGTTCTGGTTCTGTCCTGGTTCTGTTCTGGTTCTTGTTCTATATTCTTTTTCTATTTTGGTCCTGTGTGGTTCTCATTTGGTAACTTTAATTAATTCAAAATTCAAAAAGGTACTTTCATAAAAAAAAAATAATAATCTTAATGTCAATTTTTGAACTTTACCAGTCTTTTGTTCTCATACAGAAAAACTTTTGAAACATTTTTCACCTACAACTCCATAAACAGTTGCAAGCATAAATGAAAAACTTTTCTAAAATTCCAAAAACTCGACACACATGATCAAACATTAGCCAATAACAAAAAAAAAAAAAGTTGAAACAGCTTGATGAGCTGTTGCAAGTTGCAGTAAAGCAAGCAGTAGCGTGCAGCAGCGTAGGTACATTCTACACAACAATCCCAGTTACAACTTTTGCCCAGCAATTGGTTAAGCTACGCAAAGGTGGGTCGACATGTAGTTTAGCATTTATCTGCTTCCCCATTGATTTGTTCTCTCTTCACCAAATACATAATAAACAGGCAGGGCAGTACCCAGGCAAGCAAGAAATTGGATGGGGGTATAAAATTGAATTTTAGACCCAATGACTTATACGTTTGATGACGATATATCCTAGCTATTGTGAGTAAAGAAGGAACTAAAAATTGGTTCCGTTGTGGTACCAGGTGTTAAAATAATTCAAAGCTGCATTGGGTATTAATGCGTTTTATTAACAAATTTAAGCAAACTCACATTCAACCGAGTAAACATTCTTTAGGGAAACATAACAAAGTTAAGTTCCGCTAAACAACGGCCCTGCCTACAAAAATAGGTACACATGTAACCTTAAAATGTACCATGGAGTAAATTCAATGAAGATCCAACGCCATTGTGCAAACCAAACCACCAACCAACTAAATGCTTCTCTCATGGATGCAACTTTTCGGGTATAGTTTTGCTGTGCTTCGTGATATGTGCAGTTCACTGCTTTGCAATTCCATAAAGCGAATCCAAAAGTTTTACGTGCAATCATCCGAACGTGCAACATGAATTTTACACACAAAACTCTATATTCGTGTGTGTATTTTTTTTTTTCTTCTTCTACAGTGTTAATAGAGAACGGGACCAACTAAATGTATAGAAAACTTTTGTCGACCCCGAATAGTTGTGTGAATGTGTGAAAATAGATTCAGTTGTTAACGAATTTCAATATTATGAATACAGTTTTAAGCTTTTCTACACAAAAAAAAAAACCGAAACTGTATGTAAAGTTACATTTCAGTAAAATTTGAGAAAACAAAAAAAAAACTGACCTCACAAATTTTGATTTAAAGTTAAAAGTTTGCATCATGGTGGCTGGGGTCTTAGAATGTGAATGTGTTACCAGAATAAATAATTGGGTCAATTAAGAGAACCAAACTGAGAGAGAATGAGTTGACAGTTTTATTTAAAACTTAAGCAAAGCATACTTTTGGGGGAGGATGAGCGAAAAAATAATAAAATTAAGCTTTTAAAATTAAGTTTTTATTATTTGGTTGTAATCAGTTTTCATTACTAACTTATGCATTTAGTTTAATTGACAACTTTATTCATTTTTTGAATATCTAAAGAATGGTGAGCAGGTTGTACTACTTTTGAATATAGCTACACAGTTCATGAAATGATTGAAACAACCTTAAAAATAAATAAGCCACATGATTTTGTACATAAAAATGAAGTGGTCCTAAGCAATCACAAATAATTCATTTCATTTTTAAGCTTCTTTCTGTTTCTGTCTGTTTTTAATCCCAAAAATTCAAAAGTATCTTATAATTCACAAGCTAATTAATTTATCTGTTCTATTTTTTTTTCTTGTCTTCCCTCAGACAAAAGCTGATGGCTATATTTTTGTGGTTATTCCTTGTTATTACCAAAAACAAAACAAACAACAAAAAATAATAACAAAGAAACAACAACTTCGATACACAATATCAACCTAATTTGTTCACTCTTGTGCCTCTCTGGCTTCATCACTCCACCACTCGACACAACAAATCGAAAAACTTTTTACCTTTTCCTTTCTCTCTGTCTTTAACACCTCATGATATAAATTCCAATATTCGATGTAACTTCTTATTATACAGCAAAAAAAAAAAAAACCACTTTGCCAACACGCGCCATCACACCGGCAAATCTTTCAAAGAAGTTAAAGCGAGAAAACAATATGAAATCCTTGCTTGCAACGTCAAATTTAATCTTAAGAAACTAAAAATAGAAAACACAGGGTTGGATTTTCCTTCATTAAAACTATTAAAAATAATAGTTGAAGGCTATCTTTTTGAACTTTTAGTTTTGGGGGCTTTACTTTTTGTTTATATTTTCTTCAAAAAAATAGGCTTTTTCGGTGGCATGAAACGAAGTTAGATACGCGAAATTTCAAAATTTGGCTTTATTGCACTTATTGAAAGTGAAATTTCGGTATTCGGGCGTTTTTCACTTTCTCAAAACGAAATAACGCCAGAATTGAATTTAAAAATAAAATGCACGACTGGGTCATACGCACTTGCTCTTGAAGATAAATTTACTATTTATGCTAAGCCTTTTTAATTAAAAATTTTATAAATGCAGTTTTAGAAAAAAAAATTAAAAAAGCATTTAACTCGATTTTCAAATGACTAAAACAGCTTTTTAAATGAATTTTACCTCAAAATGAAGTATGCAATCTGATTTCTTCTATAATGATAAATTTTTAGAAAAAAAATTTGAAAATCGTTAGAGCCGTTTTTTAAAAAAACTACTTTTATAAAAAAAAAAGTTGGTACGCAATTTTTATGATATTATTTATCAACACCTAAAAACTAAATTTTGAAAAAAAAATATTAAGTAGTTTTCGAAAAAATGATTTTTCAAAAAAAAATTTCAATTTTTTTTTAAATCCAAAAAAAAAAATGCTCGAAATAATTTTCGATTTCTTTTTACTAAATATTATTACGGCATAATAAAAGCATTCATGTAAAAAAAAATAGTTGAAATTGATTGAGTCATGAAGGAGAAAATTGAAAAAAAAACGGTTCAATGGCAGGTACCGTTAATAACAATTTAAAAAAAAAAAAATGGTTTCTATTTTAAGATAGACCTTATCCAAAAAACTGACCATGATTTTTTTAATCAAAACCGTAGGAACCATTTTTGAGAAAAATGAGTTTTTCTAAAACCGGTATATGACAGGTACCGTTATTTTTGGTCCAAAAAAAATTCAAACAACGTCTGGGGATAGCCTCCAAGAAACGCCACATACCAAGTTTGAAGTAAATCGACTCATCCGTTTAGGCTGTGGTCTCTGATACATACAGACAGCCAGACAGACAGACAGAAAAACGGACAGAATTGTCGGACCCTCTTTTTGTCCCATTCTCTATCGTCGAAATGTCATATTTTTGATTGTTATCTCTAGTTCAGTATTTTTTTACGAATCCGTAACTTGCCATACTACCTATATCGCGAGTTAAAAGTAATTTTTTAAAATGAAAAAAAATTGAAAATTTGTCTATGCCATAAAATTATGCTATTATTCACCAAGCAGGTACCTTTGTCACCAGTTTTCTACATGATTATTGGTTTTAAAATAATAACAAGGCGGTTTAAATTGCTTGAAAAGCAATAACGTTCAAGGGTTTAATTTTTGTATGTTTTGGGAATAAATTTTCATTTTTGTTGGCTTCTACTAAGAAAGTCCGGCACAGATATGATCACAAAAACAAAAAAAAACAAGTTTCCCACAAGAAAAAAAGGCTTCTTTTGCTCCACCTCCGTCCATTTACAGTTTCACATAATATATCGTCCAGGATAATGTACTGGTTAGCCCAAACCATAAGAATTTACGATTGTTATCTCGATGCGGGCTCCACTCCACAACCTTAATAACATCTCTTTCACAGCTCCACTAATGAGGTGGGGAGACATAAATGTGGGATTTGGCTCCAATCTCACAATTTGTCCATAAATATTTCCGATTGAAAATAAAAGAGTGTCTTTTCAATATCTTTACAACAAGTGAATTTATTATATTTAAAATAGAACCAGGAGTAGCAACGACCGTTTGCTTTGATTTGAGTTTAACGACTGACTTAAGTAATTTACTTTAAAGCGAAACTGGCTTTCGATGGAAGGGACGCAGTCTCCCATTCCCTTTCTTTCGTTCGTTGTTTTAAATGTGTGTGTTGTAAATGTTGTCCGTTAAGTAGAAAAAAGTATGATCAGTGCTGTCGGTCATGTATGCGTTCGTTTGTCATCGTTCGTTTCTCTATCCCACAATCGGCTATCCTGACGAATCATTCGCCCCGAATGAAGGGTTCCAGGGTTTCATATTTTCGGCTACTGTTGTTGTTTTCCTAGGACCTTCGCGCTCGCCAACTTTCTCAACATCGTATCTTCCATGGTTTCTTTTTTCTACAACCTTATAGGGTCCCAGGAATTTCGGTCTGAGTTTCATTCCGGTTCCGAACTGTGTGCGCTTGACGGCGACTAGTTCACCTAGCTCGTATTCTCTCTCTGGCTTTCGGCCTTTATCGTAGGATTTCTTGTTCTCTGCTTGGACGGCTGCGATGTTCTGACACACTTGTTTTCTTAACTCATCTCGTTCGGCATGTAATTCTTGAATTGCTTCTTCATCTAACCACTCTTTAAATTCTAGACAATCTGGCAATCTCATCTCTAACCCTGTTAGAATCTGGAACGGACTAAATTTTGTGCTTCTTGTCGGTGAACTGTTAAGCACCTGCTGTACACGATCCACATGTTTATACCAGTTGACTGGGCTCCCTAAACAGGCTTTTGCCAGCATCGGAACAATGATCTTGTGTATCCTTTCCACCTGACCATTTCCTCGCGGTACACCTGTTGCGATTGTCAGATGTTGGATATTTTCGGCTTCGCAGTAGCTCTGGAACGCCGTTGACGTGAAAGCTGTACCCCTGTCTGAAATGATTCTTCGCGGATTACCAAAGATACTCGCTTGTTTCCATAACCGGTCCAAAACCTCCGCTGTTCCTGTGCTTTTCGTTGGATAGAGCCAGACGAATTTAGAAAAAGCGTCTACTACTACTAAGATGTGGTTGTATAACTTGTGGGTCTGTTCCATCGGTCCTACATGGTCTATATGGTATGTTCCAAGTGGTTTGTCTTCTTTGTTGATTGGTCGCAACAAACCTTCCTTTTTACCGGCCTTAGATTCAGAGATTAGACATTTCACACATCCTCTAACTGTTTCGGTTACCTTTTGGATCGCACCTGGTATATAAAATGTCTTTTCTAGCAAATCCTGAGTTTTCTTAACGGAAAAATGCCCTTGCTGATGTGCAATTCCGATCATTTCTCTTTCCATTCCCGAAGGTATTACTACAAGTTCCTTAACGGGATCCTTGCATAACACTCCTGCCTTCATGAAGAAATCTTCATACTGATCCTTTTCTAGAATCTTTCGGACTGCCCTCGTCCAATCATCGCGTAGCTGTGCTTCCTTTATTCGGTGACTTAACGAATCTTCTATCATAAGGCTGTACACTCTACTCAGAGCGTCGACGTGTTGCATCTTGGAACTTGAGCGATGCTCGATCTCGTAATTAAACTCTTGAAGAAACATTGCCCATCGAGCAACTCTAAGAGGAACATCCTGTTTCTTCATTGTCTGTGTGAACGCATTACAGTCGGTGATGATCTTAAATCGAGTACCTAGCACGTATACTCGCCACTTCTTAAGCGCAGCTATAATCGCTAATACTTCCAGCTCATATGAATGAAATTGTTCTTCTACGTCACTGGTCTTTCGACTCATGAACTCAACGGGGTGTAACATCTGGTCCTCTGCATGTTTCTGCAACAGTACCCCGCCGTAACCGAATTTACATGCATCTGTGTGGATCTCAGTTTCTGCTTGTGGATTAAATAACTTCAGTACAGGTGCTTTAACGAGCGATTCCTTAAGTTGTTTAAATGCAATCAGTTGTTCATCTTCCAATACGAATTTGACGTTCTTTCGCAACAAATCTGACAGTGGCTTTGCAATCGTTGCATACCCACTGACGAACCTTCTAAAATATGACGTTAATCCCAAGAAACGTTGAAGCGTCTTTTGGTCTTTCGGCAACGGATAATCTGCAACTGCTCTTGTTTTTTCAACGGATGGCTTGATGCTACTATTCTCGATAATATATCCGAGGAATTTTATTCTCTTCTGTAGAAACTGACACTTTTTCCAGTTCAGCCGTAACCCGTACTTCTCAGCTACTTCCAGCACAAGCTTCAATTTCGCTATTCCCTCCTCCTCATCTTGGGATGGTATGATGAGGTCGTCCATATATGCTTCCACAACACGATCTTGGATTAGCGTCCTATAGATCGCATGTATAAACCTAGTGAATACCGCTGGCGAATTTGATATTCCAAATGGAACGTACAGGAATTCAAATTGCTCATCTTGAGTGACGAACGCTGTATACTTCCGCGACTCAGGATCCATTGGAACATGGAAAAATCCATTCTTCAGATCCAGTGTCGAAAACACTTTTGCCCCTTGAAGACGTTCGATCACCTCGTCCATTTGCGCCATTGGGAAATTATCGCGGACTATTTTCTCGTTTAAACGCCTATAGTCGCAACACAGTCTTTTTGTTCCATCCTTCTTCGCCACAAGCACAATGGGTGATGCGTATTCAGACTTACTTCGCTGTATAATCTTTTCATCAAGCCATGCCTTCACCTGGTCTCGTACCAAAATCTGGTCAGAGTACGCCATTCGTCTCGGTCGTTGGAAAACAGGTATTTCGTCCTTTAAAATCAACTTCATCGTAACTGGCGACGATCTTTTTCCAGTCGGCGTGTACCCTTCAATGACTTGTAACAGCATCTTTTGTTTATCGACATCAATATGACTGAGGTCGAAGTCTCTGGTAAATATCCCCTCTTCTGCGGCTAACCCAATCTGCCCAAATATCGCCTCTAGTTCGAACACATCCAATCCCTGATCACTTGCTTCAATTTCATGGCTATCGGTACTTCTACCTCGTAACTCATTACCGGTACCCATCTCATGTACCCCCTTACTGGTACTCTCATTACTTCGTACCCAATTATCGGTACTTCTACCTCGTAACTCATTACCGGTACCCATCTCATGTACCCCCTTACTGGTACTCTCATTACTTCGTACCCAATTATCGGTACTTCTACCTCGTAACTCATTACCGTTGAAAGCATCTGAATCGCCTTCCTTCTCGAAGGAATTCACTTTGAGTTTAAATTCTACGCTCCGATCCATTATCGTTAGATCTACCATATCCAGGATATCATTTCCTATCACTGCCGAGAAACTCATATCCATTTCTTTTACTACATGGAAATCTACTGTCAGAAGTATGCCGTCTATTTCCACCTCCAAACTAACGTTTCCCACTGTCGTCACCCTGTTATTCCCGATGCCCAAAAGATTCCTTTTTTCTTTGCCCAGCTCAACAAACTCAATTAGCGCCAAACAATCATAACGCAACAGACACAAATCACTTCCCGTGTCAACCAGTGCAGTCATAGTTTTACCTTTTACCACGATGTCTTTGAAGATTCTATTAGAACCAATAGCTAAATTTGTTCTAGCCTCCGGCCATGAATTACGGTTACCCGTTGGTGCAGGTTGTCCGCTACTGTGCTCCACACGACGTTGATTTGGTCGCGACTCGGCCTTACAGTCACGTGCTTTATGCCCCGGTTGGTTACATTTGAAGCATTTGGTGTTTGGTGTCATTCGGCAATCTCTGGCATAGTGCGTATTTTCACCACAACGATAACATGAGCTTCCTCTCATTTCGTTTTTCACCTGCTGAACAGGAGCGCTACTACCCAATGCATACCCATGGCGCGAGTTTCCCCTGGAGTTTAGCGACTGCGAGGCGGATCCTTTTGCCCTCTCGTAAGCACGAATCTGGACTTTCAGCTCCTCAATGTTCTTTGCCTGATATAATGCAACTTTGTTATGTCTGGAATCCGGAACACCTTCTATAAAATATTCGATTACACTCTCGTCGTCGAGTGAAATGAGATTTCCCAACTCCAAAATTACATACAGAAACTCGAGCAACGTTTCGGTTGTTTTTTTCTGTCGCGATCTGAGTCTACGGTGTACCTCGGCTGATGAGAGCTTCACTCCGAATTCTTTGACGAGAATTCGTTTCAGCGCATCCCAATTCTTAGCAATGGCCTGACTCCTAACGAACATCTTCGCTGCGCCCCTGAGTAATTGTTTCGCGTAAATGTATTTTTGGATGTCGTCCCATCCAACCGCTATGGAATTATCCTCTATTTCTTGGATCCATTGATTGACGTCAATAGATCCACTACCATCGAAGTGGGACAGCGAATCCTCAATATCCCTAAGAGTAAATCTACTCATTCTTGCCAATTCAAATCCACCCCTGGCCTCTTCAAACTGGTCGTCTTCCTCGTCACGAACTAGCCCAAAGTGTTGTAGAAGTCTGTCCTGTAGTACACGTTTCAGTCCCGTTGAATTTAAATTGAGTTCTGTAAGTTTTTCTCTCAGCAAGTTTACCGTCAATGATAAAATTTCGTCCCTGTCCATCGCTAACTTTAAAATTTACCCCTCACACAATATATATAAAAAAAAATCTACCAGTTCGCACAAACAAAAAATTATACAAGAAATAAAGAACGGTCGTTTGCTTACCCCTTTCTCTTTGATTTTTTTCGCCTAACAGGAACCAGCAACCAGCAACTGTCTTCTCTTCTTCTTGGTTAGGCCACGCCTCTTTTGCCTCTCTTTCTTCTTCTCTCCGATCGTTGGAGCAAGCAACCACGGTGTGTCTTAATGTGGTTACCGGTTTATTGTAGGTATACACACACTGGCACCGCTTTAGGTTGAAGCCCTTTGTTTGGTATGTTTTTTCGATATCATACACACTTATACATATATTGTATGTATTTTTTCGATTCTGGCGCACAATGTTTTTTGAATGTATAACGTACACTGTATACGTATACTACATATATACACAAATGTTTTCACAAAGACTTGTTTGTACAGTCGATCGTACAAACGATTAGAAACTTTGTCACAAAAAAAATGTATACGGTAAAATTTCGTTACACTGTCTTTTAAATTATTTTAACGAACCAATATAAAAAACTGTAATTGCTCAGATGAACTTGGCGATTGCATCTGGCTTTTTTTAACTTTAATTATCGAAATCACGTTTTCTTTGTCTTTTTTTTAGCGAAACCCAAAAACACTCAGATGAACTTGACGGTTACATCTGGCTTTTTTTTCTCCACGCACTTCCCGGACGAGCTCCCAAAAATTGTGGGATTTGGCTCCAATCTCACAATTTGTCCATAAATATTTCCGATTGAAAATAAAAGAGTGTCTTTTCAATATCTTTACAACAAGTGAATTTATTATATTTAAAATAGAACCAGGAGTAGCAACGACCGTTTGCTTTGATTTGAGTTTAACGACTGACTTAAGTAATTTACTTTAAAGCGAAACTGGCTTTCGATGGAAGGGACGCAGTCTCCCATTCCCTTTCTTTCGTTCGTTGTTTTAAATGTGTGTGTTGTAAATGTTGTCCGTTAAGTAGAAAAAAGTATGATCAGTGCTGTCGGTCATGTATGCGTTCGTTTGTCATCGTTCGTTTCTCTATCCCACATAAACATAAAGTTTTTCTATCAACGCTACTCTTTCTTTGTGTCCTTTTTCGACAAGGATACAGACCTATTAATTATGACATGAATCACGTCATAATGTGTGAGTAAGAAAAAAAAAAAAACAAACAAGTGCGACACAGACCCTATGATTTCCGAACCCGTTGTCATAACAATATTTTTTATAAGCCCCTTTTGGCACCTTAAACTCGTCCTTATTTTTACTTTACACAATGTGTGTGTGTGTGTGTATTTTTGTGGATATGTGAGAAAAGTTTTCCAAAAGAAGAACATTTTCCGATTGTCATTGGATTTCACATTTGTTGTTTGCCTTTCAATTTCTTCATGGAGAAGAACTTCTTGTTGCAAAACTATGAATAGATGTATAGCATGTAGGTGTAGGTAGATGGTACCTACATTTATAAGAATAATCCTGTTGCTTGTTGCCGGTACTTCTGTTTCGAAGGATATTACCAATACAACCCATCCAGGATCAGAAGCTCGAATAGTATAAAAGAGAAGGGAATGATAATTTTTTTTTTATTTTTCTCCTTATGCTACAATTCTTCCATAATAGATATGAGAAAGAGATGAAAACAGGAAGAGGGAGGGGAGGGGGGGGGAGGGGGTGGGGGGGGTAAAGATGGCGGACGATTACAAATAACTTTTCAGCGAAATATATGTGAAAAGTTTTCCAATTCCAATTTCGAAGTTGCCAGTAGTTTTTGGAAGTTAATCGGGTTTTATATCCTTTCTCGAATAAATCCGAGTCGACATTTATTGGCATTGAAAGCTGAGTGAAAATTATTTCATACATTGTGTGTATTTAACATTTTTTTTCTTCTGTTATTTCTTTTTTATTTTTTTTTTTTATTTTTCTGTGTTCTCTTGTTTTTTGTTGGTTATGTTTTGAAGGATTGATTTGGATATGGAAAATATGTTTTAAGGACGAAGTAGCAAGTAGGTATTTATAGTTTTGTTGTTTTTTGTGGAAGGCAATTTGTATTGTTTTCTTTTTGTTTCGTTTTGATAAGTGACTTTCCTGGGATGGTGTTGAAAAGAATATGAATTGAACATAAAGAATGTTTATATTGGGGAAGTAATATTCTATCATTGCCACTAGTAGTGGTGATATGTAAATACTAAACTGAAAAATTTAACGATTTGCTTTTAAGAAAAGTCACTCACAGAAAAGTTAATTGCCTATACAAATTTTCTTTTTGGATCAATTTCGAATCATTACCTATAAACGTTGGAAAGACGACCACAAAATTTAAAAGTTTGGCTTCCAGAGATCAAATGCTACTATTATTTTATCAGTGATGGAAATTGGTTTCCTAACCGATAATTTTTTTTCGATAGAAAAAAAAAATGTTACGTATACGCCACAGTGACTCTGTTAAAGTTCAAAATCTAAAATGAAAGTATAAGAGATTTTCTAAAATTCCCACTGTATACTATTCAAAAAATTACAGATGTCAAATATGAAGAATTTTGGTACCCTTTAATTTTTGCATTTTCTATCATCGTTATGTCTCAAGTCGAGTGCATGACCTGGCATAGTACAGAGTACCTGACACTTCGTTATTCAGAATGACAATCTCTGGAAAAAAAAAAAATTCCAAAAACCTGAGCGCATAAAAACGTGTTTCGAGAAAGCATTTTTACTTTTGATTGTAGAAAATCCAGTCACAGAACCACCTACGATCTTTGCCTTACCAGTTGAGAACCATATTTTTATTGAAAGAATTAGTAGGTAACCTAGTGCTGTCAAGGCATAGGATTGGCATTCCTTAAAGTTCTTCGGTTTCTTTCAATTATCCGACCGAGCTAAATATTTTGTATTTTTTACTTAAATGACATGACATAAACAACTTTTAAAATTGTTTTTAGCTCCAAGCTAAATATGAAATTGGATTTGATTAAGAAAGACACATTTTTAGAATAAATATTTTGAAAATGGTTAGAGCCATTTTTAAAATAAAAACTTTTATATAAAAATCTCAAACCCAAAAATTGGTCCGTTTTCAAGAAAAAATTAGTGACCCGTTTAAGAAAAATTGATTTTTCAAAAAAAAAAAAATTTAAAGATTTCTTAAAAATCCAAAAATTATTTTCTTTTGAAAATTTTGATACAAAATAATTTTAAAGTTACTATCGAACTTCCTTGTAAAAAAATATCATCATAATTGAATCAATCGTTGAAGAGAAAGTCAAAAATGCAAAAAAAGGTGCTATGGGAGGTACCGTTTTTAGAATTTTTGCAAAAATCTCTCGCATTTCAAAAGTGTGACTTTGCTAACAAAAGCAGTGGGTTGGGGCCGAAATTCTGCCGGGGTCAAAATTCTTTTACCATAATTTTGCTTTTAAAAATTCTGCCAATTATAAAAAAAGATTTGTAAAAGCGCGTGCTTTTTAACGTTTTACAAACCTTTTTTTATCGATTGCCAGAATTTTGAAAAGCAGAATTTTGTAAGACAGAACAGAAAAAAAGCAAAGTTTTGAAAAGCTGAATTTTAAAGCCAGAATTTGACCCGCTCTCAAAAGTAGTTACACAATTTTTAATCAAAATCGTTAAAGCTGTTGTTAAAAAAAAAGTTAACATTTCTCCAATGGTTATATGGCAGGTAGCGTTAGTTTTGTTCTTAAGGAAAAAATCAATTTCCCCTATAGGGCGTTTCCCACTTTTTATGCATTTATTTTTATCATCTTAATGTCATGACTGATTGTTATCTCGTGTTCCATTTGCCTGATCCAACAAGACAAAAAATTGAACATCACTGATTTGAATGTTACTAAAATTGATTCTAGTAGTGAAAGCCAGCAAGTTTTCAACTTTGAAAACCCTGTGAAAGGCCAAGTTTGTATTTTCGAAAATCCAGTGCTAACTACCTGGTTTACCGAAAACCGCGAAATGTTCAATACTACTCAATATGATTTATCATAATTTAGTTTTTAGATGTTGATAAGCAATATCTTAAAAATGGTGTACCAATTTTTTGATTTTATAAAGAAAAAATAGTTTTTTTAAAAAGATTAAACGATTTTCAAAAAAAAATTTCAAAAAATGGTTACATTCATTTAAGAAGCCGATTTAGTCATTTGAAAATAGAATTTTATGCTTTTCTAATTTGTTTTCTAAAACTGCATTTACAAATTTTTAATTAAAAAAAGCCTAAGCATATGAGTAACATTATCTATAAGAGCAAGTGCGTGCGATCAAGTAGTGCAATTTATTTAGCTTCTAAACATGACGTATATTTAATCATTACAACACTTCAAAAACAGATTTAGTTTAAACTCAAAAAGCAACAAAAATATTAACTTAAATCCTCAAAAATGGTGCTTTTTCGTAATTTGTCGTTAAAAAATAACACTAGTTGTTTCACAATTCGTTAATTATTTTTTTTTTTTAATAAGAATGCTTACCTAAAAACCAATTTTTTAAAGGAATTTTAACAAAAGAATCTTTCAGATATCTAATGATTTTTTTTTTGAAAAATCCTTACACTAAAAACAAAAAATAATAAAAATGATTAAATTCATATTCCTGTTTTCTACCAAATCCTGTTCCAATAAAATATTAAAAACAATTTTTTTACAAGCCCAAACATATTTTTTAGGGTTCGCGAACATATTTTATAACATCTATATATGGTCTTTGGAATTCTAACAATTTTGTTCACATCAGCATCCTTTCAATTCCTGATTTGATTGAATTTTTTTCTATGCAATAGTAGACTTGCACTAATGCATATTGTATAGATATAGAAATACGATATATTCTAAAACCTACATCAACTGCAGGCCTTTATTTCAAAATAACTAAATTTACTCATTTAGCCGGATACAAAAATTGCATTTGAATATTCATTTAAATTACCTTCCAGTTCCATGAGTAGAAAGAGTATAACAACTAGTCGAGTATAGAAATATACTCCAACCTACATAACACTAAAGGAAGGATTCTCTTGTTCTATGGCAAAAATTCGTTGAATATTTTCCTCCGCAACATGCGGTATATTCACAAATTCACCTTTGTTTGTGAATTTTTCATCATTTTTTCTACTCTCTCTATCTCTCTATAAAACTATAGCTGCCTTTTTCATTTGTCCATTGTGGTAGCCACTTATATCCTGAAAATTTTTTTTATTCCAACGAATATGTCCAAGCTAGGTCCGGTAAAAAATAAATTTAAAAAAAATGAATAAAAATGCAAAATGAAAAAAAAATTGGTATGCAAATACAAAATTTAGTTTACTATCTTGTTAACATTGATAGTCGTGTGTATTTTTTCGTGGCGTTTTTGGTTGGAAAATAGTTTATTTTTCAAATTTTTTTTATTTTTTTTTGGGTTGGTGGTTCTTCTATGCGGTTATCTGTTAGGTAGTCCACAAAAGACATAATCTTGTTTTTTTATTTTTTTTTTTTTGAACAGAGCTAACCCTATCTACTATCCAGCTCGATGTTCAGTGAGTGGCATTAAAACAAAATTTGAATTGAAAAAAAAAAAAAAGAATCAAAAAATATTGGGCAAAGGAACCAAACTGTCTGTTGGATACCGATGCCAATGGAATTTGTAAAATGCTTTCTGACCACATTTCCATGCAAACGAACTCAAATCCACTCTCTCTCGATGAATTTATTTCAATTGAATGATTGCGTTTTCAAATATAAAAACAAAAAAAAAAAACCCCAACGCTGCTGTGCCGAAACAGATAGCTAGGAGGGTACTCTCGAATAAAGGTGGAAATGCAAAAGGGACTTAGTTAGAATTATCAGGGCTACATAAACAAAGTGCAATACACTCAAATATTGAATTGTTTAATAATTCAAAAATGGGGGGGTTTAAAAGCTTAAATGGATATTTTGTTGCATTAAGGTCTTAAAGGTGTATCTTTTTGTTGATCAAATTTTATTTAAATAAAGATATGTGTACTCATGTACGCGCGTCAGAAGTTATACTTCCTGTCATTATTTATTTTTGGATATGTAAAATTAATAAAGAAATGAAGCGAAGAATTAGAACTTAAAAAAAAAACACAAAAAAATCGAAAAAATGAATGAAATATTTATTTAAATCGATAGTTTGAACCTTGCAATTTAATGTTCAAAGATAATTTCATGCAAATGTTGACCGCGGCTGCGTCTCAGGTAGCCCATCCGCTGAGTCCAATTTTGGCATACTCTTTCACACATATCGGCCAGTATCTCACGACTGAATGCATGGATGTTGGCTTCCAGTGCGTCAATCGAAGCGGGCTTGTCCCTATTGACATTAGCCTTGACATACCCTCACAAAAAAAAATCTAATGGTGCACGATCTAGGCGGCCAATTGACCGGCCCGAAACGTGAAATTAACTGTTCACCAAACTCGCCTCGCAATTGCGCCATTGTTTCGCATGCTGTGTGGCATGTGGCACCGTCTTGTTGAAACCACATATCATGCAAGTCAAGAACTTCCATTTCGGGCAAAAAAAAGTTTGTTATCGTCGCTCGGTAGCGTTCACCATTGACAGTAACGCTGCGATTCGCATCATCTTTGAAGAAATATGGCCCAATAATGCCGCCGGCCCATAAGCCGCACCAAACAGTGGCTTTTTCGTGATGCATTGGTAGCTGTTGCAATGCTTCTGGCTGATCTTCACTCCAAATGCGGCAATTTTGCTTATTTACGTACCCATTCAACCAAAAATGAGCCTCATCGCTGAACACAATTTTTCGATAAAAAAGCGGATCCTCGGCCAGCCCTCCAAGAGCCCATTCACCAAAAATTCGGCGTTGTGGTAGGTCGGCTGGCTTTAGTTCTTGCACCAGCTGTATCTTAAAAGGCTTTACGCCCAAATCCTTCAGCAAAATTTTCCACGTAGTGCTGTAACAAAGTCCTAACTGCTGGGAACGGCGCCGAATCGACATGTCGCGCTCTTATGTCACACTAGCTGATACGGCCGCAATATTTTCTTCACTACGCACAGTACGTAAACGTGTTGGTGGTTTTATGTCCAACAAAGTAAATTTGGTGCGAAATTTGGTCACAATCTTCCGAATAGACTGCTCAGAAGGTCGAGAATGCCGACCATAAAATGGAAGCAGCGCGCGATGAACATTTCGAACCGAGCACGAATTTTGATAGTAAAATTCAATAATTTGCAAGCGCTGTTCATTTGTAAGACGATCCATGGTTAAATTGCAAACCAAAACTGAAGCTGTTTGACAGTGACACAAGGTACTAAACACACGTCAGCTGTCAAAACCATTGTTGCCAAACCAAACCAGCTAAAAAATCACCCGTTACTTTTCGAGATACACTAAAAGTTTTGTTTTTTTAGCCCTTTTCTAACTTCCCGGTGGAATTTCAAAAAGTCCAGTTTTAGTTGAATCTTTCATTATACCAACAATCTTTTGGTATATTTATTATTTTTCTAACACTTAGATAGAAAAATAATCAGTCAGATTATCAGTAACAATGGCCGACTTCTGTAATTTAATAAATTTATTGTCTTGCACACAAAATGCAAAATAAAATAAAAAAAATAAACCCAGTGTAAAATGTAAGTGTGTTGCCACTGTTATAGTGTCTGTGTGAAAAAAAAAAACAGTAATAAGGGGCTGTTGCAATTTTCCATAAAACTTACAAGTTTGTTTTTCGATTGTCCGGGCTGAATTAATAAAATTTAAGGAACTGGATGGGTAATGTAAGATTGTCTTATAATTTTGATAGTTGTCAAAAATTCACGCGGATAAAAATTGAAAATTATTGGCAAGGCCCAGTGAGACTATCAAAGAGTAAACTTTGAAATAAAAGATCTGCAAGGTATTAGTGTTCTTCTTTTATTCATTTAAAATAATTAAAAAGGGTTCGAAATATCAGCAATCAATAAATCACCAATTGAACTAAAACACAAATTCCATAAACAAAATCCCTGTAATCGTTCAGATAAATATACTCCTTTCTAAAATGTATTGCAAATCTTACCCAAAAAACATACCCATAATGCTCATGGCAAAATATTATTCTGCTCATTGACTCTGTGGAACGTCCACTGATTCTTTCTAAATCCTATAAACAATCTGAAACATTTAAAGCAAAAAAAAAAACGAGAAAAAATCATGGAAATTTACCAAGAGAACAGCAATGACGAACTTTTAAATTAAAAACAATGCTTTATGATGCTTGAAATTTTATTTTCAATTGGCTTCTTGGTGTGTTTCTTCGAAGAAGGGTGATGGCCTAGGGCTAGCTGCTGATGCTGCTCTCGCTGTGCCTTTTACTGTCATTGGCATTTGTATTATTTGGCTTGGTGTGTCTGGGAACGCCAAAGTTTTTTTTTTGTTGTTTTTATTGTTTTTTCTTCGCAAAAAAATGGTTTCAAGAATTTGAATTCGACAAATAAAAAAAAAACAAACGGATAAAGTCAAAAAGTTTTTCTTCCAGTTGATAGCTGGCAAATGCCCCCCTAAAATCCCTTTCTTTTGGGAAAGAAGTCCTTTTTTGCTGCCATTTGTCCCCATCATCATCATCAGTCGATATTTCGTTACTGATACTAATTTGTTGACAATACACATGGTATCTAGGATTCAATTGTCAAATCATGCGTAGATTGTAATCATAAAATCCACTGACTTGGAACGATGGTTGCAAACAACCCTTGGATGGCATATCATGGCACTGCCAGAGCAATAGAAAATTTATGACCCCCCCAGAAAAGTTTTTCGGTACCAAAAGCAGACCATGTCTCCCTCAATACCAGTTTGTGTGTTGCGAGTCAAAGTCGTGCCAGTGCCAGGAGCATTTGTCCGCCTTTCTGTGTGTGTCAGTTCATTGTGGCCGGAATATTGTTGTTTTTGGCTCTGTATGATAGCTGATGGTGATGGCAGCAAAATAGACGAAAAGATATAAAATCATCGAAAATCGTCCTTTCGAGGACTTTCTGCTGCTGGTGCAGCAGTAGTAGAGTTCACAAAAATACTCGCATTTCCAGAATTCAACTCCGCCCAATCACTTGCTTTCGAGGATGAAGGGGGGGGGGGGAGGTGGAGGGGGAGAAATGGAAGGCTTTGATTTAGATGTTTTATACGTCTGCCAAAGGTTTATTGGCTTCGCATCAGATAAGACTTCGATTGGCACTCTATTTTCTTTATTTTTTTTTTTTCAATTTGTTTTTGTTTTATTTTTGGATTTCCTTCCTTTTTATTTTGTTTGATTGCATCCTTTTCAAAGTATATAGTGTAAAAATTCTTTTGTCTTGCTTTGGTTTGTCTTATAAAAGCTGGATGATGGCATTTCGAAAGTTTTTTGGTTTGTTGACCTTTTAAGTGATGCGAGGAATCAAGCTTCGCATCAATCTCAAGATGGATTTTCTTTTCTCAAAAGTTCAAATAGGATCAAAGTTCTTGTAAGGATGCCCAAAAAAAAAACTCCAAATGAAAAAGTTTATTATTTTACAGGATATTACTCTTGATGATACATAATATTTGTTTGTGAAGAAGAATTAGAGTAATTTTAAAAGATTGATTTTAACTTAAAGAAGGGTATAGGAGGTCTTAAACTAGGATTAGCGGTTTTCTAATAAGACTATTCAGAATACCTTTGGACCTTTGTAAATTTTTCGGAAAAATTCAAAGTTTTTTAGAAAACTGTTGGCGTCTTTGCCAAAAATTATGTCCAAATTTGAATTTTTTTTTGTTTAATTTAAACAGAAATTTGAAAATAGCTACAAAACAATGTCCAAATTCCAAAAGTACTCAACATTAACATTTTTGAAAAGAAGTCGAAGTAGATGAGAAAAATAATTATGAAATTGGAATTTCCACCAATACACGCAACTTTATGGACTTTACCCAAAAGACGATCTTAAGCAAGTCGAAAACGTAGTTAAACGGTTAGTTAATACGACAATAATTTTGACTGGAACACAAGTTGCTTTTAATGTTTTTCTGCCGTGTACTTGCCCCCATTTTAGAGATAGAAACAGTCACTTTTTAAGTAGAAGAGAGCCAAAGCTATGATTTTATCTGTATTTTAGCTTAAAAGTCTGTAAAAACGGTATATTTTGACTGAAAAACGAGTTTTCGTAGTTATTTTCTGCATTCAAATAGAGTTGCCATGTTTTTAACACCATTTCAAAAATGACACCCAGTAGTTTTTAGATAGAAAACATCCAAAAGGCAAGAAGAAGACATCCCCCTGAGCCCCCCCCCCCCTCCCTGAATACGCCACTGTCTGTCTGAATCAGAAGGCACAGAAAAATATTTAAAACAAAACGGCTCTAACGATTTTCAAATTTGAAAATTGAATTTTATGCTTTTTTTAATTTTTTTTATAAAACTGCATTTATAAATTTTTAATTAAAAAATCTTAGCATTAATAGTAACTTTATCTACAAGAGCAAGTACGTGCGCCCCAGTAGTGCAAGGTATTGAAAATGTACTTTTCCTAAGAATGTATAGTATAGGTGGTATCTCTTTTGTCTATTTTGACCTAACTGAAACGCAAAATGCTTGTTTCTTTTGTGCAGGTAAATTTTTGCATGGGTATGAGTAATTTAATTTATTTTTCTATTTCAAGTAACAACTCAATTGCATAATGGGTTCGCATACATAGCAATAGAAAAGCATCAAATTTAAAAGCCGGAGGGAAATATTCCCATCATCAAACCACAAGAGAGTAATGAATATCCAATTTGAACTATATCCATGCACCGTACCGTACGAACATAGTACCTTAAATGTATCTATTTTGTGTGCTACACAATATCTTACTCCTGACTAAATACCTGGTGGAGCTTGTACCTAATGAATGTTACCATCATGGACTGTATACCAAGAATTCCATGAATGTTCATGAGATAAGCCACTATTCTACTCGAACTCTCTTCCTTCGATCCATTTTATGTGCCAGAAGAAGTGTGTGCCCATCAAAGTTAGATTTATGCACTTTTGCTCTGGGAAAAGTTTGAAACATTGAGTAATTATCAAAACCTCCAGATTAGGATTGGGACTACTTTGTTATCCGCAAATATGCAACAAGAAAAATTAGGTTCCCTCTTGTGGGAAAGTTTTCAATTTGTAAAATGTAGGACCTTTCTACTGAACTTATTCGAACAGAGCTAGATTCAAGGGTGACAAGCCTTAGGCCATTTTGGTGTATAATATGAAGACCCTTCAATAAAAAAAAAAACTCTTCAAAGACCCTCTTTGAATACACTTTCTGAAATAACAAAAAAAAAATATGAAAAAAGAGAAGATATTTCAATTTTTAGAAGACCACCATTTTGTACAGAGTAGAGCAAATGGTCACCCTAAAAGTCTGCTTTAAATGAAACTTTATTGCAACGTTAAAACGAGACCATATTTTTTCCCCCCATTTACCACATCAGCATAAGAAGCATCAAAACTGCAACAATAAGCTCCTGTCATTTTAATCACTCTTTCTTCTCTTTCCATATTCGCACACCACCAACAACACACACCTGTGGCTAAAGCCCAAATTATACACCCGTGACTTGAGGTTATATTTTGAAGCCTTTTCCCTGTAACGGTTATCCTCAGGAAAAGTATTATTCCAGGAGAATACATAATTATAAAATAAAAATCTCACAATTTTAATTGTTCCGTTGAATTTTATAACGGAAGAGCAAGAGTAACAGTATGCAATTGCAGCACACCAGTCCATCTGTCGGCATAAGTTGGAACTATATCCATATCTATGGCATTGCACTCTCTCACCCCATGCATCACCAATGAGCTTCTCTGTGCTGCTGGTTTCTCTTCCACATGAATTGGCCATTTCACATGGTTCAGTGTATTTTTTTTTTTCCTGAGTGTAATCATCTTTTTTGCTATAATCTTTTCCACGCAACAATCCTTTGTCGAGGTTAACGTGCAACAAAAAAAAAGAACGAACAGAAAAATTACTCCAAAGGCCATCCTGAATAATGAATGCCACAAGAAAAGTCGGTTAATTACACTCCATGCAACGACTTCAACGTATAATATAATTGAAGAGGTCATGGTGTGCAATTTTGCACCTTTTGTTCTGTAATGTTAAAATGTGCTTGCTACAAGCGAAGGTGGGGGAAGTCTGTGTATATGGTTGCTTTTTGACAGGAACAATACAACAAAATTGATCTGAGCAAAACAAAAAAAAAAATGGTAGCAGATCTCTCAAGTCAGCGTTTCTACTGTGCTTTTTCGAATTTAAAATTTTCCTTATAAAAGATTGGTGCATGATATTTTACTCGGTTTTAAAGCGCACCACTCTACAGTCTACACGTCTATTTCCCAGCCGTGAAATTTTGCAAAATTAAAAAAAGAAATTCTATAGTTTTGAACAAGCACAAGTTTTTTATAGAATTGAACAACCAAAGCCAGTTTTGAACAAGCTTAGATTCCAAGCTGAAAGTACCGAAATGTCCCAAAAATTTTCTTTTTTAAAATTACTTTGACAGACCTTATATTTTTGTCCAAGGAATTTCTTTGGGGTGGATTTTTGAAGGAGGGGAAATAGATTTTCTTTCTCATGAGACAAGTTTTGCCAGTCTTGACTGGCTTTGGACTCGAAAATAGAAGAATTATGAAAAGAAGAGAAGTCGTTGAAGTCGTTGCCAAAAACAGCAAAATTAATTATAAAGGTAACACCGACTTCAAAATTTTAAAACAATTAATAAATAGTTGGTGTGCATTTTATTTTTTATTAAAAACATTTTTATTTCTTAAATCATAAGATTTTTGATTAATTTTTTTGTTTTTCTTGATCTAAAACTCTTTTCTGCTTTTTTTTTTTATTATTATTTTTCTGTATCAATTGACTTTGACAGAACTCATATTTTTGCTCTAGAAATTTTTGTGGGCTGAATTTTTTGACAGAGGGAAAGTAATTTTCTCTCTCATGTGAGAATTTTTGACAGACTTGACAGGATTTGGACTCAAAAATAGTAGAAATTCGTTCGGAGAAATTGTGTTGGGTTTAATCGTCAATTCTTAAGATTTTTTTTTCAAAAGTAGACCTCCATTGAAAGAAAAAAAAAATTGACACACAAAAGTTGTACACAATAAAAATACTTATTTACAACTTTTGTTCGAATAAGTTTGGTAACCTCCAAAATATTGGAAAAATGCTTAAAAACTATTTTTTATAGTTGGATTTTAATCAAACGTGGTTTAAATGTTATTACATTTTTTTTTATTTTTTAAATTTAAAAAATAATCTAATTTTATATCAACAAATCTCGGTAAAATTTGCTCTCCTAATTTTTGTATAAAAACAACACTTTATACTAGAAAATATTGTTATAAAAAAAAACGCTTTTTAAGATTGATTTTTCCCTAAATGACCTGATTTTGACCCTTTGTATTCAAATCAAGTATCAGAATTGTTCTAACATGCTGAGTTTTTAAAATATTGAATTTTTAACTTCAGAAAATTACTGTTTTTGTGATGTTTGGGGTAAAGATAAATATCAACTTTAGAAGAAAGACTATATTTTCACAATTTTTCATAAGCCCGTATACCTATTTAATTCAATCAAATTTAGACTTGTATTCAGCGAATCCAAAGTTTTGCGAAAAAATTGTCTGGTTTCTGAAAATTGAATCTATCATAATAATTCGATATCTCAAAAACTTTGCATGTTAGAGCAATTCATCGTCCTAGTGCCACAGAAACGTACTACACTGAGGGAAAACAACGTAAACTTAATGCGCTCATATTCAATTGTATCCTGTAAGAACTTACCTCAAACATAATGAAACTATCTCAAAACTTTCAAAGACAAAAAAATTTTATCGTCACTTTTTTTTTAAATAATAAGGATTTTTTTTTCAATTAATTAGCGTCATACTTTTGGAATGAAATAAATGTTTGTAAAAATTCTATTAACGGTATCTGCCATAGAACCGTTTTCCTCATTTTTCCCATTCACTTAAACGAGCTTTGAGAATTTTTATATACAAAAAATAATTTTTTTTAAAAACGGCTCTAACGATTTTCAATTTTTTTTTTTCTAAAAATTGATCTTTTTTAATCAAATCAATTGGCATACTAAGTTTGGAGCTCAAAACAATTGAAGAAGTTGCTTATGTCATTTTAGTAATGAATTTATTTTTTTTTCTGTTATTAAAATTATTTATTTTAAAAACTTTATATAAGAAGCTTTAACGTCCACAGCAAATTTAACCCTAAAAGCAAGCACGTGCGACCCAGTCGTGCATTTTATTTTCTAAGCATATACCCCAGGATCACCGCTCAAATTTTTTAAATTACTGGGATTTTTAAGTACCAATTCTTTGTATCAATTGGCAGCACTGAACAATTAGATTTGTTGGTCAGCTTTTAAGAGTAAACCTTCATTTGGCTATCCAACAAAATGTTTTTGCTTCTCCGGTATTAATAAGGCTATTTTTAGTTGAAAAACGAGATGGCACTTCGCATACAAAACAAGAGTTGATTTCTTTAAAGTTTCTGTTTATTTTTTTTTATATATGTATAAGAAGCTAATGCATTTCGAGCTTCTAAGGTAATTAAGAAAAAGTATGTAAGTTCTCAGATATAGATGTTAAAATTGGCTTTTTGAGGTAAGTTCTATCCTGGAATTCCGGCTACTAATAGGTTACAAGGTGTTTTTTTTTTTGTCTGTTGCCAACATAGTCATTATGGTGTATAAACTTGAATCTGCACAGTCAAGGGACCCCTATAAAAAATTCAAAACCCTTATAGTAGAATAAAATCAATATAATCTACTGCTAGTAATTTTTTCTTTTCAATTTACAAACCCTCTGCAGTTTCACTTAACAATTTTTATATCAAATGCAATTAAACACTTCTCGCAGCAGAAAGTTAAACTTTTTTTTTCTAATCAAATTATTCACCTGGTTGTCATTTCAAATCTTGATATCAGAGGATTTTTTTTTCAAATTTTTTTTTATAAAACTTCTATTTAATTCGTTTAGTAAACTTTTCGTCGAGAACTTGTCCTGACAGTCATCGCAACAACTCAACCATCCAACTCTCTCACATGAGTGTGGTTGGTTTGGTATATTTAGTTTAACGCTGGGTATATGTTCTCCTCTCTCTGCTTAAGTCTTAATTACTACGAAACTTTGTTAACTGACAAACTATTCATTAGGAGTTGGAGCATTACGCTTCGATAAATCACCTAATCAATCGAATTACAAATTAAGAAGAGTCCAAGCAGTGACGTATACAGATTTATTTTTTGGGGAGGGGTCATGTTTGGGTTTCATTGCAAAAACACATCATTTTATTGAAATTGTTCACTGACTGCGAACAATGGTTTGGTGTTCACCGGAGGAGGTATACATCATTTTGAGGTCTTCACAGTTGATATTGCTATTTGGTATGCTGAATTACTGAAAACATTTTTTTAGAAAATCAAAAATAAGACAATTTGGTTCGTGAAGATTGGGACAGCACATTAATTTAGTATTTGATTTTTTTTTTTGGTTTTAAATGACAAATTTGTTTAATCTTAAGAACAAAAATAAATCAAACGTCATTCAACAGACACATCAGGACAAATTATTTCGATTTAAGAGCCTTTTACTTTTCCGGCGCTCTTTGGGCGCTGAAGCTTTATCCATGGGTCTTCGTTTTGCTTGCAAACGTTTCAAACGACTCTCATGCAAAGCCAATTCTCTGTATGGTCTCTTTTCTTCATCACTTTTTGCATTCCATAGCTTTGCACTCATTCGAACCAATCTCACCGAATTCACTATTTCATTGCATTCTTTCTTTCGATGGCGAATTTCAGTTAGAAAATTGAAAAATGGATTTACAGAGGCTTTGCCATCTTTAAAAATTTCCCTCTGCAATGTACTGGGACTCATTTGGACTCGATGGCGTCGTTTTTCGGAACTTGTTAAATATCGATATAATTCACAAAGTTTTTCATATAGAAAACTCATTTATTGATTTTTGGATCATTTGTTGCAAAATTAAAAAAAAAATTAAGTTTTAAATTTGGAAAATTTCGAAAATTAGAACAAATGAAAAAACAAAAAATAGTTTCAAAAATAAACAAAAGAACTGGAAAAAAAACTGATTGATGAATTTATTGAAGTTAATTTAAAAGTGTGACTGAGTAGTGTTGAGGGGTTTTTTTTTACAGTAGAAGCCAAAAGTATAAAATCTGAAATTGGAGATTTTCTAGGTCATTTCGAAGTCATAATAAAAGGTGACCTTTAAAAAGCAACAAGTTGCTGCATTCACAGAAATATACTGTAGAAGCTTCCAGAACTTTTTAGAATCTGACTAAAATGATCCCCTTTTTGCCCCTCCTTGTGCCAATGAGCTCATGCATATGTGTTTGTGTGTCTGTGTAGCTTCTCCGTCATCTCAAGATAACCTCGCTCCACGAAAAGGGAAAGCTAGAACATTCTTTAATTGTATTATCTCGTAGGTACTATGTATGGGATAAGGAGGTTACTTTACTATGATGCACATCACTCCTTAACAGTCTCTGTGATATCATTATTTGAGATTAAACCATATAAACAGAGATGCCAAAGGCCATCAGCATACCAACTTCAAAAGCTAAATGTGGATAATGGTTAAAGGGATCTGGAATTTAGGAATTTCAAGATTCTCTATATATCAAAGCAAACTTATAGGTAGAGTGAATAGAAAGAGACTATACCAACCTATTTAATGTTTGCCTTGACTGAGTTTTAAGTTAATTTTGTAATGCTCTTTTATTCTGATTTCAAATCCTTATACGATGCCATCAAATCACATTTACTTAAATGATGCTTTTATCATTTGCATATATGGGTATGTGTGTAACATGATGGCACAAACTGTTATACACATACTCGTAGTGTATAATCGTCCTTGTTCTTTGAATTTAAATCCTTGAAAGGATATTTTACTGTATTTGTGCTATATCAAAGGGATATATATGTATGAGGTATTTTATCATCAACAAGGACTTGGCACATTTCGGAGCTACTGTGTTTTGATGAATTTAGGTTAATTCTATTGACACAATTTATATTTTTAATATGAGAAAGTAGTTTTTAAGCATTATTTTAGCATTCATTAGCTTGAAAGTAGCCTAAGCTTCTGTCTATTTAAGAAGAGATGTAAGCCAATAATATAACAAGTTATGATTGAAGGGTTTAGAAATTCTTAAAACTTAAAACTTAACTTAAAGTTCAGAGACGGATCCACAATAGTCGTGAATGCAGAGCAAAAGGACCTGAGGATCCTTTTAAAGCATTTGACCTACGAAAAATAACTGAAATAATCCAACGAACACAAAATACTTATTAAAAAATAACATCAAAAGCCCATTCATCAGAAAAG
This sequence comes from Meliscaeva auricollis, assembly GCA_948107695.1. NCBI lineage: Eukaryota > Metazoa > Arthropoda > Insecta > Diptera > Syrphidae > Meliscaeva > Meliscaeva auricollis. The sequence continues at coordinate 80,576,693 of OX403618.1, forward strand.
GCTTTCAGTTAAGGATGTTACCCGCCTTGCTTTTAAATTGTTATTTCTTAATGTTTTTTATTTTTTTTAATATTATTCTCGATTTGTACCACAACATTCCAAATTTGTTTTCGAAACATTTTCAAAAAGATAAAAAAGTGTTTTTGACGTAGATACCTTTTTCGAAAATTTAAATTTTTAAAAAGTTGATAAATAGTCTATGAGCCGACAGTTAATTTTGGGAGTGGAGATGTAACTGAGTATGCAGTTTTATAGGTATACGTGTCCTACTTTCAAATTTAAAAGTCTGGCAGGTTTATTTTTCAGCCTTCTGTTGTTTTCGAGGGTTAAAAAACGCGATTATTTCAATTCATCTGAAAAAGACAAATCCACTTCAAATAAATTTTCTAATTCTATATTAACTGATGTTATGTCATTTTTTCTAGGTCTTGAGAACTCAATCGTGAAGATCTGATTATTAGAATTCAAAAAATAAGCATTTAAAGCCACACATATCAGGGGCCTAGGTATTTCGCCAAAAACTTTTCACTTTTCACTTTGCATATTGCAAATAAATAATTTCCTGCAAAGTAAATGTGCTAAGTGTTTCATAAAAATTTGCAAAGTGAAAAGACTTTTCAATTTTTAATTTCTCAAACTATTTTTGAAAAGTAAAAAGAAAAAGCGTTTCCCCAATTTAAAATAAAACTTTGCATTTTGAATTTGTGTTTTGCAAATTAGCAAAGTAATATACTTGAGCGGCAATTTTTTTTTTATTTGGAGGCTTAAATTCTCTTTAAAAAAGATAGAATTTAAAACCATATTAAATAGTCATACGATTAAACTTGTTTTTTTTTATTTTTTATTTTTTTTAAACAAGGGCTCAGGTTTACTAAAAGAATACAAAACCCATTTTAATCAGTTAAAATAATCTAATTCAATAGATTTTAATGAAATTTTGCTATATTGAAGAATTTTCCCTTTTTACAATTTTTCTATTTTTGTTCAATAGGGGTCCTATAAGACTTTTGATGATTTTCTTATGATACATTTTTTATAAATGTATTATATATTTTGTCATTCAATAATATTTGATCTCGAAATACATTTTAAAAATAAAAATTTCGGACATCCTTTTATTTTAGTTTTTATAAACAAAAAAGCAAAATTTTACCATCTTAATCTTTAACCATCTGAAAGAATTAACAAAGAAAATAGTTAATGAAGAAAAACTTAAAAAAAAAAATCGTAAAAAGAATTTTAGAATTTTTAAAGTTTCGAAGTGTTGAAGTAAAAAGTCAAAAAACTTGGAAAATTGTTAAGAACAATTCTTACAATTCGAACAAGTTTTTCAAAAATTGGTATACCTATAACCCAAATTTTTGAATATTTTTTTTGGAAAACAACGGTTTTTTTTCCCTCCAAAAGTGATATATTTCAGGGTAACTTTAATTCATTTTTTTCTGGGAGGCAACTAAATTTTATTGGAACCTCTTTCTACGAGGTTAAAAGTTATAAAATAAAAAGTAGATATTTTGATTCGTTCTCGAGATATAGTTGACGAAACTCCGTTATCTTGTGCGTACAGTTAACTCCAGATTTTGGGGGTATATTGAAAAATTGAAATTTACCGTTAAGCTATGTTCAACAAGCCCTATAAAAGTTGATGTATTTATTTTATGGCACACAGTGTAATAACTTGGAGTTACCCATACTTAGGATAAATTTGTGTATTCAGTTTGCTTACATTTTTGGTACTCTTGAAGAGAAAGTCATTATTTACTCATTTGGTTTGTGTTTTTTTTTTTTCTTCTATTAAACCATAAGTATTGTGCCTCCAGACAAAAGTCAAAGTAGTTTAAGATGCTGGGATATATTTTGCTTTTCTTTTTTATTGCCTTTTGGGTAATCGTTGTTGTAACGGGAATTATTGTGATACCTATTTTAGAACAACTAAATACAAATGGTGTTGCTCCATTACCCAAAGAAGAATATACTAAAATTAAATAAAATGTAATATAATGAATAAAAATTACATTAAACAATAAACGAAAAATTAAAAATTGAATTTTATTGTTCACTTTTATCGTTCTTTTCTTCTATTGATTGTAAGGTCTTATCTCTAACTCAAGAAATTGACAAAATTCTAAGAAATATTTCGCATGAATGATTTATTTTTCGATATTGTTTTTAAGGATGAAAAGAGGAAAAATAAATAAAATCCCAAGGAATATTAAAAAAAAATAATAACAATATTTCTAATCATGTGAAGAAGTAAATTTTCCATATCAATAATTTCTAGTGCCCTTAGTTCTGAGAAAATGTTCGCTCTTGTTGATTCCCACTTTATTAAGTGATAACAACTGCAGTTTGAAAAGCAATGCACCCAAGTGAATCTTATCAAGAAAATAGGGATAAGTATATCTTTGTGTGGAAGATTACTGACCCTTTAAACTAAAGTGCTTCGTTCTTAGTAGTTATTCATGTTCCTCTTCGCAGTAGCGTTCAACTCACAGAGAGTACCATTCTAAATAAAAAATTTAAAATGTTGTCCAATTTCTTATAATCAGCAAACATGTGTGAAATATTAAAAATCAACTTAAATTATTATTGAAGATTCGAAATAATCCCATGACAACATTTTAGTACTTAAAAAATGATTCAACACATTTTCGTTTAAAAATAAAAATTATTCAATGAAACAGTTGGTGGAAATTTTATCATTCTAATATTTGCACAATTTGCTTAGTCATAATCTCGCACAGCACAATTACCTAATAAAATTAACAAACAACAATTTTCTACAATTTTCTGATATAAAAGCAAAATACTTATCCTAATCAAGTGTTATTTATTAGCAATTTGTTTCTATTTGAATTTTTGTTTTTTGTTTTACTTCAAAATGCTAAAGTTCGATTTAATAATATTCATTGTAGTGCTATTAGTTATAAGTAGAATAAGTGAAAGTGCTCCATTGGATGCTGAAGATAGTCTAACGATTAAATCAAGAAAGACTAGAGCTATCATGAATGATGTTATTGTTGTGGATGAACCAATAGCTATAGAAAAACCATTAAAGAAACGTGGCAAACGGATATTATATAATATATAAAACAAGAAGAACTGATATAATAGAAAAAGTATTGTAATACATTGTGATAGAAACAAATAAAATAAAAATAAATGTTTATAGAAATAAAATATACATCGAATTAACTAAAAAAATGTTTCTTGTGTTAAATTTTCATATTCGGCTTAGTTTTCGATGACTACTAGATAACTAATGTGACCAGAATACTCTTTTAAAAATGAATGGGTGAATTTAGTAGAGTCTTATATGTTGTAAGTCGTATCATTTTTAGATATCAAACACACATATTCAAAAATTAAAACCCTTGTAGGCCCGTATCAGGCCAGGGGTCGAGGGGGAGACGGGGAACTATTTGTATAGTTTATACTGCATTCGTAGTTCGATTTTTTTTTAAATACATATTTATTGTTATGCGAAGCTTTTACGCAAATATTAACGACAATGTCCCAACTGATGTCTGAAATATTTTAACAGTTTCCAGGTGAATACAGGCTGATATCTTGAAAAAGGTACTGTAGGATTGGATTTTTCGTATTTTTTGCTAAAAGGGCCAAAATCATGGAGGTAGGAAATTTCACTGTCCAAATTATTAAAAAAAATAACTTTGTTTAATAGTTAAGTTTTCACGCTCATGTGTTGGATTAAGTTATAATTTAGTAGTTCCTCAACGGGCACTTCAATATAATTTTGATAAAAAAAAAAACCCTGGACTTCAAACTTTCCACTTATATGACTCATAATCTTGGAAAGACCTGTTATTATGTATAGACAATTTAAGCCATTTCAATAGTTGTATCTAGCGACACAGAAATCAAGAAAGTATGTTTTCTTTGAGTAGGTACATTTATGTAGGGGAGAGTGGTCGAAAATGATCCTCATAAGGAAAATGTAATATTATATCGGTTAAAAAATGACATTTCACTTGAAATTTTATATTCTTTTCCAAGTTTAATCAATAACTTTTACAGTTTTTAGCTTTACAAGTGTAAAAACTACCAAAATTTTAATTCTCAAAACGTCTTCAAATTCCACTGATCAAAAATGGTTCGGGTAAAATGGTTTAGTATGGTAGGTGTGTTTTTATCAAGTACTTGTATTACAAGTGAAATCTTACAATATTCCATACAAAATTGAGCAATTTGACTTGTAATACAAGTGATTATAGTTTTGTGTTGTAAGACCCTGGTTAGCAAGTTTACAAAGCCCCCTTTATTATATTTACTTAGAAAGTGTGGTCTTATATCCTCCCCAGACCCTGCTGTAAGATATTTAAAGGTTATTTTTGTTGGGTAAGGTGGTTTTTGAAACTCTGAATGGTTTGGTAGCTTTCTTCCTTCATATTTCGACGGCACTTAAAGCTTTTGGTAATGAGTCCTTCCACCACCACAGCCTAGCCTATCAGTAAACCTTTCATATTTTCCAACAATTTTCGCCATTAATAAACTAAAAATGTAAGAGTTAGTACAAAATGGCCCATTATGACATTTTATCCTATTGCTAGGTAGGCAATTTTGTCCATTTAGAGTATTTTTATTTAACTCTGAACAGTTAACAAACTGGAACAGTTCTAATTTCAGTAAATGAAAAAGAAATATGTACTTAATTTTTAACATGTCTTTTTGTAAAATTACAATTTTTGTGTGGAGTTTTTTGTCACTAGGTCTAGTTTTAGAGATGGGAGGGCCTATTAAATTTCAAATAAAATCTTGAAGAACATTTCTAATTATTTCGGTGATACCAGGCAAAACCTCCGATTCCTAGTAAGGGGCCATTTTACTTCGCGGGCCATTTAAGGCCACGTTTCCCCATCTATGTTTGTTTTGAATATAAAGTTTGGTATTTTCAGTATGGGAAACAAGTGTAATATCTAGTATGTATTTCAAAAATCGCTTGAAAAATATTGTGACTTCCGAAATATATGTATTTTTAAACTCTCTTGGTTCTTGATTATGATGAACATTATTTCCAATTCTACTTGTTGTTTTTGACCCACTAGTAGTTTTGGTATAAATTAATTTTAACATATTCCTGTCATAATTTTCTAGTATAAGCTAAGAATAGCGTAAACCTAGCGTTTATACTCCAGTATATAAATCGAATCAGTCATAGTAATCTTCAACTCAAATCTGGAATTAACAGACGATATCTAATTTCAAATTTTTTTTTGTGAAAATTAAATCAAACGCTTTCATCAACTTTTAAAATTCAACGAAAAATTCAACCCGTGAACGCAACTGTTCAATTGCCCCCCTCTTGTCCCAGTATATTCACTATCCAAAAATGCTTTTAGAAATAGATTTTTAATATTTTCTCATAAATTATAGTACAAACCGCTGAATAGTTATGCAACAAAATAATAAATTTTAACTTCGAATTACTTTTGTGGAATTTTTCTGAACTGCTTTTAATTAATTCATTCCAAAATTTCAAAAGTTTTTGCAATTAAACAAAACAAAATCCAATTTTTAAGCTGGAAACAATGATAATAATCGAAAGTATGCATTTAAATTTGAAATTTTTTTTCCAAATTAACCTATGTCAAAACTTCACACAAAAAATCATACAATCAATAAAAATATACTATAAATAAAAAATCAAGAATAAACAAATTTTTGTCTTTTTTATTTGTTTTTACATTATTTTAAAAATTTCTGATAATTGATTTATTTGATTTATGTTCAAACATTATAATGAATATTTTTAAATGGTATTTTTAAATCTTATTCCTCACTTTCCTTGCCAGGAGATCCTGGTGTGTCGATTTCTTCTTGGCCATAAGTTAATCCAATTATGGCCAATATGACAACCAACAAGAAAGTAAAGTTAAATTGCAACATTTTGTTTTATAAGTGATTTGTTAATTTAAATAAAAATAACTGTTCAATAAGTGAGTTAAAACCTTGCTTTTATAGCAGAATTTGAATAAAAAAACCAAAAGATCTTGTTATTGTTGGTTGATGAAAACCATCAACAACAACTGTGTTAATATTGAAATGTACTTTGATACACAGCAACAATATTTACACTCGAAATGTTAACCTTAATTGAAATAGTTAAATCAAACACCATATCTACCTCATAACAACATTTTTCAAATATTTGTTTGAACTTATATAGCAAATTCACGCATAGGAATTTTTATACTTACCTTAATTTTATTTTTACTTGCGAAAAAAAAAATATTAAATTTTTTTTTTGAAAAATCGTTTTTCCGAAAACTACTCAATATTTTTTTTTCAAAATTTAGTTTTTAGATGTTGATATTTTTTTTGAAAAACGGCTCCAACGATCTTCATTTTTTTTTTTTTCTAAAAATGTATCGTTGCAGAAGAAATCAAATTGCAAATTTGTTTTTATTGAATTAGAATATTCCGAAAACTTGCCTTAAGAAATCACAAAAAAATGTTGATAGTACAGGAAATATAGCAAAAATTCACCCATTTTTGTTTTTGTTATATTTGTTATATTTCAAAAATAAGGCATTTTAATAGCTTAATTTATGATTTTCGGGTATCCACTATTTTGGAAAACGCAAATTATTTATATCACCAAACTATTGGTTTTAGTGGATACATGAAGAATGTGTGTGGTGTATTTTTGGAGGTTTTGGCATTTGAATTTTATTTTTTTCGTATTTTTGTTGCATTTTCTTTCAAACCCAAGAAACTAATGAACGTGATTTGTCTCCATAATACAGAGTCAAGACCATCAAATTTCCAAAATGTTAACATATTTTTGAAGACGATGTTATATGGCGGTTAAAGTTATAGCAATGAAAAATTGACCAAGACCAATAACCACGATACTGTACTTTTGGAAAAGGTTAAAATGTTAATAAAATGTTAGTAAAATGTTACAACCGTGGCAAGAAAAGTCTATCTTCTTTGTACTATGAGAGTATGTCCAAAAATTGGCAAAGTTGAGATGTTTTGATAATGAACAGATCATATGTTCCACATATGAAGCAATTCAGTTTCATCTTTTTGTACTTACGTACTGAAAAAAATCACACTTTATGTTCAGTCATACAATTAACATCTAGTTTCAACGGAAATAAAAATCATTTACCTACCAGAAATAATCAACGAAAATCAATTCCGTTTTGTCTTCTAAGCTGAGAAGACCAGTTCCCGAGTGTTGGGTTGCCGTGTTTAACGCGGTTGATTTTCTAAGTTCATATGTTTACTTGGTTCGTCTGTTGATTTCTCGGATTGATCCGCTTATTTCCCAGCTTCATCAGTTTATTTGCTGGACGAATCTGTTGATTTGCAGGATTCGTCAATCGATTTGTGAAGTTCGTTCGCTTATTTGCAAGGTTCATCTGTTGGTTTACCAGCTAAATTCGTTTGCAGATATGTCAGGACAGCTAGTTTGTTTGTCAGATTCTTCTGTTGACTTGCCGTATTCGGCCCCTGAATTGCCACGTTCGTTCAATGACTTACCAGGTATTCCTGTTGATTTATCAGATTTGTCCGTTGATTTACCAGGTCTGTTAGCTTACTCACCAGGTTCGCTTGTTGATTTGCAAGGTTTGCCTGTTGATTTGCCTATTTATTTTCCAGATTTATCTGTTGATTTACTGGATAAGTCCGTTTGAGTTACCGGTTCAGCGCGCCTGGGTAAGATCGCTCAATACAATTTGAAAGTTTCTGTGGTTTAGTTCCCCTGGTGCATCATTTGGAGCAGTGTCCCTAGTCACCCATATTGTAGATAAGGTTTTGGGTAAATACGGGCAAAAGTTAGTTTAAATCTATTTCTCCAGAATTTTTTGAAAAATCTAACCGACATATTGAATTGTAAGAAATGCCGTTGTCGCCGACATATGGACTGAGCTGCAATTGTATACTGTTACTCTTGTTCTTGCGTTATAAAATTCAACGGATCAATTAAAATTGAGAGATCGTTTCCTTTTTTTTTTTATTTTGAACGATTTTTTTATTGAATGGTTAGGTATGTTGTCCTGTTGACGAATCGAAAAAAAAAACCAATAGGTTTGCTTGTTTAAGAACTCAATTTTCTTCTCCTACCATTTGGTATATTTGTTCTTGGAAGAATCATTGATTTTGATTTTACTTTTCTATCAAAATTTCTAAGAATTACTCCTTCCCATCTCCCAATAGCTTCATCTATAATTTTATCAATTCTTGTGAATTCTTTATATACAAGATCCTAAGATCCAATTACTTTCCATTTATTTCTGAACCAAGAAAATCATCAAAAATGGAAAAAAAAAATAAAAATAAATAATAAAATAGCAAAAAAAAAAAAAAAATTCCTTCGCATCCTTCCAACACATTAAGCTCAAATCAAACATCCCAAAAAATAAAATCCATTCCCATCAGGTCACAGATTTATTCGAAGAATTCAGGTAATTTTTGAGGGCGCCCTTAAGAAAGGTATTCAAATTTATCTTCCATCAGGCACCTTTAGAGAGCCATTCAACCGAAAGAGCTACTCAAGGATATTCTTCCATCATCACAGCAAAACGTAACTCTCTACCTTCCATAATACATACATATTATATTGATAGGATAAGGGAAAGGACTATGCTCAATATTGGTTTGGTCTTCTTCTCCAGGTTCGCTTATGCTTCAAGACCTTATATTATAGAGACAATCGAAAGCTTTCTACGGTCGGTGGTGGTAATGTTAAATTGGTTGCATTGGTGGTTTATGTATTATCCTTTCGCTTCAATTCGACTTAAAACCACCATCTCGACCTAACCCGTCGCCGACGACGTCGTCGATATGAAGATGAGGAAAATGCGAGGATTTAGCAATCTTCTCGATAAGACTATATCTCCGCACTCTTGATGTGTGTGCTCCTTAATGTGGTATCGTCGTCGTCGTCGCATCGTCCTGAAGGTCCTTGTACACTCCTATGCTGAGTAAGTAGGTTCAAATATATCTATAGGTATGGCTGCTGAAAATGTAGTGTATAGGTATGCAAAAGGATCTTCTTCATCCTCAACATCGCGTTCGTGCGTCGTTCGTTTCGTCCTTGCTGATGCTTAAAGCAACACATTTAATTGTAATTCTCTCAAGTGTAAGAAAGGGAACTTCACATTTTGTTGTTTGGTCCTTTTGGTCCTTACTAATACAACATATAGGTACACCTCAAGTTATACATTTTGGACTACAATACTACCTACTAGTTGTGCAACTCATTTCGAAGGTGCGGTGTCGGTAACAGGAATTCATATGTCCGCAAATTTGTACTCCGGCACACAATTAAAATCAGGAAGCGTTTAATCCGCTTAATAAGGATTCAGGACTTCAAGGGACTGAATTATGGCTGTTGGATTTTCGCCATTAATTTTCAACATCACACCCAGGAATGTATGTATCCTTCCTTGCACACATACAATCATAAGAAGGACAACCCAGTCAGTACCATTGGCGGCGGCGGCGGCGTAAGTTTTGGTAAACGAATTGCAGTCCTACGTATTATATGTAGGCATCAGCAGGGCAGAGGATCTTCTCCTTCATGCAATGTCGTTCGTTACTCGTTGTTCGTCTGATGCAGGACTTTCACTTCAGCTAGCTGCTAGAGGCAATAATTGCGTTCTTCTTATAAGTTTTTTTCATCACACTCCGACGACCTCATCCGCTTTGCAGTACACAACACATAGCAATAGCGAGTCCTTTTTTGGTTGATATGTTGTATGAGCCAAGCAGAGGAGAAGCGATGTTATAATATGTTTAACGAGTCCTGTCTGGAGTTTGTGTTGTTGTTGGTTGGGGTTCCTATGGTAAGGAGCAGGTGTTGGAAAACTAAGCCGCATTTCGCACTACAGTTTGGTGTTTTTTTTTTCTATTTTCTTTTTCTTTTGGTTGTTGTTGTTTTCATTTTGCAACCGGAGGATTATTTTCGAGTAACAAACAAATTTTAATTAATTTTCCACCTAAAATGTGAAAAGTTGTTGTTTTTACTTTTTTTTTTTTGTGTGTTTCCTTTTCATATCTTCACCACCACCGCACCATGTCCTTTTTTTTTCTGCCAGAAAACGTCGCACAAGTGAGCCGGGACGCTGCTGATGCTGCTGCCGCCGCCGCCGGGATCGGGAAGAGATGTTGGGGCGAGTTTTCATTAAAGGATTTTCTTTGCCGTGAAATGTGGAAAACTACATGAGTGGCTTTCGCTTTAGTGTGATGTTGAAGCCGTTGTTATATTTCTACTAGTATACTTGGGTACTGTTGCTGTTGCTGCTGGTTGCTGTTGTGGAGTGGATAGATTTTCTGGTCCGCTATTCACTGGTTTGGAAAATTAAATACTGCGTTAGAAAATAAATTTTTAATCGAATTGCGGTATATAGAAATGAGCTTATAGAGGTTTTAAGGATTCAGGTAGGTATAGATGGTACAACGTGTATACAAACATACAAACGACACAACGACGACGACAACAACAAACACAATACCTACTCTTTAGTTGTTGTCGCAGAAAATTGTGAAGAAGATTTATAGACGAAAAGACTTGAAAGACCGTGTCGACCAGCCAAACGACAACAAAAAACCAACAAAGTAAAGTAGGTATAACGAACATATAAGTAGTTTTGCGGATGAAAATAAATTGTTTTGTGATTTTGATACGGGATAGAAAATTATTTCACTTTTTTTTTTTTTTGTTGTGTCCTTATTAGATTTATGTGTGACACAGTATTGACCTAAGGACTAACGCAATCTCAAAAAAAGAGCTGCATTAGTTCTACGTAAATCGACCATTACTAGTCTCAAGAAGTTTTTTTTAAATTCAAGAAGTGCTAGGAGCTATTTCAGCAGAAAAAGTTGCATTTGATCTTGCATCTTAGTCACTTTATGCAAAAGGGTTTAACTTCAAAAATTGTAACATTTCATAATAATTTCTTGCATAAAGGGTCATGACCCTGCGACCCCTCCCCCACCCCTGTATACGCCAGTGCTACAAGGTCTGTGCAAAATATGGAAGATTGGTGGTAAACAAACATAAACTACTTCGCTTTTTTGTATTTAATTAAAAATGATTTGTTGCTTGACGGAACTTTCTAACGGTATATCATTTAAATATTTGCAGTTTTTGGAGGTCTTCGCAGTTTTTTCAACTTTAACAAAGAATTGGAACCAAAACTTTTTCAACAAGACCATAATTTTGAATAAAAGTTGAAATTTTATTTAATTTTGCGTTCAACGAGATTAAAAATCGGTCAAAAAATAGCCAAGTTATTAGAATTTTATGAAATCAATTTTTATTATATTTTAAAATCATCGAATTTTCTTGATAAAATATTTTAGTAAAACGCCAATTAATTGGACATAGATATTAAGAAAATATAATATTCAAAATGTGCGTCATTTTAAAAGTTAAATTAAAAACATTTTTGTCATAATTTTAATTCCTTAATTTTCAATTGATTTAAAAAATATTAATTAAAAAAAAAAAAAAAAAAAAAACAAATACCTAGAAATTAATCGGCAATTATAACAAAAATAAGACGAGAAATTCAATTATATTGATTAAATTTTCATAACCACACTGATCCGTGGAAGCGTGGTACGTGTTTTTTTTTTTAATTCGAAATATGGAAATATCATTTAAGCAGTCTCGATGTCAGATGCATTGCATTTGAACAACCAAACGGTGCGTGATAAAGTATTCTGCAGGCAGATAGTGTCAGTAATTAATTACAAAAAAAAAAAAAAGAAATCATCTCGAAGCTATTATTAAACATGGCGAAATGAAGAGTTATAATACATATATGTGTGTGCAATGTGTACATTATACAGCTCCACACACAATTATATTTATTATATAGACTTTATTGCCGAAAGTTTTAATTACAATATTTTTTATTAAAATAAAAACAACACTTAAATGTTTTTTTTTTTTCTTATTTTTTTTAAATTTTATAAGTGATTTCGTTTGTATTTTTTTTTTTTTTTTTTTTTTTTTTTAATGGAATGATTTATTCAGATTATCCTGTGTTTCCTTATTAGGTCACATTCTGGTGTAAGTTCTTATAACCTACTGATTCGCAATAATAGACATAATTATTTTTTATGTATTCTGTTTCCAACACATTGGGCGTTTTTTTTTTTTTTTTAACGAGCAAGTTATTAACGAATTTATAAATAAATAAAATTAATTTTTTCATATGAAATTAAAACTTGTTAAATTTATTATTATTTGCGCAGGGGCCAGTGATAAAAATCAAAATGTATACAAAATAAAATGCACCACTGGGTCGCACGTACTTGCTCTAAGGGTCAAAGTTGCTGTATATGTTTAAGCTTTTTACATAAACTTTTGAAAAATAAATAATTTTATTAGAAATTCTCAAAAAACAATAATTTCATTAATAAAATGAAATAAACCACCTTCTTAAATTGTTTTGAGCTGCAAACTTTGTACGCCATTTTGTTTTTACTGAGAAGGATTAAATCAAAAAAAAAAAAATTGGAAATCGTTTTGGCCGTTTTCAAAAAAAATATTTTTTATGTATCAAAAATTCTTAACCCGTGTTAGAAAAAAGATGGTATGCCATTTTCAAGGAAATGTCAACCAAAATTTCATAAAAATCTTTCGCCTATTTTTGAAAAATTGATTTTTGAAAAACAAAAATTTAAACCCTTTTAAAAAATTCCAAAAATTTTGTTTTGAAAATTTTGTAATAAAATAATTTTAAAACCATTAGCAAACTTTTGTTTAAAAATTTTCGTCGAAATACGAGAAAATCAGAAAAAAACCGGTCTATGGGCGGTACCATTATTAACCGATCAAAAAATTGTTTTTTTATTTCAAGAGTACAACCATTATAATTGTTGTGGAACCAAAATTTTTTTCGTATTCTCTATCATCGTTATGTCATACTTGATTGTTATCTCGAGTTCAATTTTTTTTACGAATCCTAAAATTGCCCTATAGTAACTATAGCGCAACAAAAATGAAAAAAAAACCGCCAAATTTTTAATGATTTTTCAGTTTTTTGATCATATTACCCTAAAAACTGAATAAGCTAAAATTTAAGCATAAAGTTGTCAAGTTATAGTTGCACAAAATGCACCTTTTCAAAGTTTATCAATTTCTAAGATCTTAAATAATGTTAGAAGTAGGTATTATGTATCAGTGGAGTTTTGGTTTTACCCAGAAGCATTTTTTTTCGATCTGAAATTTGTTCAAAATGCTTACAACGGTGCACTCACTGATATCTAAAAAGTACCAACAAATATCAGATTTGCGTGATTTAGCTAATTCAGTTTTATTGAACTCTTTGGTACAAAGTAGTTTTCGAAAACTAATCCTTCAGGGTAAAATTATCCGAAAACTGCAAAATAATTGAAAATTTCCCGTTTTTTTGCATTTTTGATCATGTTGCGTCACGAAATTTTATTGACAAACATCAGATTCGAATTCAGTGCCCCCAAAAACATATATAGTTTGATAGAAATAAAAACTAATCCAAAACTTTCTTTCTAGGACCATTTTTGATCACAAATTTACTGTATTATACTCTATCACATCGTTTTTGAGAATATAAAGTTTTTCCGAAATCACTAGAAATACAAAAAATTCAGACCCCAAATGCCTCTTCAGGAACAAAAAACCTGATACTAAGAACGAAATACAAGAAACCGGTAACCAGAATAATAAAATATCAAATCTGGAAACTAAACTAAAGCATTTGTGAATAGTTATTACGAATTGTATTAAAAAAGGCCCTATAAGAAAACTTTGGAAACATTATAAATAAAAGAACTGTAAAATTAAAATTTCGATCTTCCTATAGTACCTACCTGGGCATTTCGACGAGCAAAATCTCAGCCTTTAAACCAAAGTACATCACAAATTCGACAGTAAAATTTCAATTTCGTTTTTTTTTTTTAGTTTAAGTTAAAGTTTCCAGTATGGTGAGACTAGTATTAAGAATTGTAAAATTTTAAGTATCTATTCAAAAATTTTGTAATAACCTAGAAAGTTCACAGATTCAGAAAACTTATAACTAAAAAGAGTGCCATGCAACCATTTCAGAAACATGCACTGATATTCGTGGTAGCAGAAAGGAGTTGATGGGCTTCATGCTGGTCAAGTTCATCAGTAGAGGTGGTTCTGTCACCGTTACAATGTACTGGGACAACCGTGCAGTAAAATAGGCCTGTCCCACCCACTTAAAATTTCACTGAGAAATTAATCCATAAAGTTTTTGTATCCAAAATGTCCGTAAAATACAGGCAAGTCCAAGTGACAGCTCTGATTTCTTGTCTTACTTAAAAAATCTCGGAGTCCTCAGAGGTCTCTCTTTGGGCGAAACTTCTAACCACAAACAATTCGGGTGATTGCACTAGGGGCGTTGGACCCAGTAGTTGTTGGGCCTCTGGAGATTCAGGCCAACATAGTGATTGTTTTAATGATAGATTCAGTGTGGTAAAGAATTATAGTGGTTTTGTAATAGTTTAATAGTGACTTCTTAGTGGTTTAATAGCAGTTTAGTAATTGCTTACTACTGGTTCGATGGTGATCCATTTAAGGTTTGAAACTGGTTTGCTTATAATGTTCTACAGGTTTGATAGTAAATTCGGTATGATTTAATTTTGGTTTTCTTTATCCTTTACTACAGAAGTGGTTTGTTAGTGTTACGTTAGTGTTTTGCCAGCGTTTTGTAGGTAAATGTAGGTTAATAGTTTGGTCGTGAGTTATTAGGTCTGTATTAACTAATGGTTTGGAGTGGTTTGAAAGTGTTTCTATAGAAGTTGGAAGCAGTTCGGTAATGGTTTAATAGTAATCTTATTGTAGTTTGATAGTCGATTTTCTAATAGATAATAGGGTTTTCAGTGATTTGGCAAGGTGGCAAGGCTCAGAAACTTAGCGTGCACACAGGTTTCTGGATGACTTATGAAAATTTATATTAAATGTCAAAATCAACAAGATCTCGATTTTTCCTAACAGAATGACCAACTTACTTTAGTATGTTCTGCCTTATTTAAACGCACGCAATCGTGTTACGGTTTCAGATCGATTTTTTTCTATATTTGATTCCCATTATATCCTTATATGTATCTTACTTCTTGTCATCTCAAAAAATGGTTAGATCGACAAAGTATGATACGGCTATTCTGTCACAATTAAAACTATTTCTCACCCTCCGATTGTTTCTAAAACCATATGACACCTAAAAAACGGAATCTTACAACAATAAGATGAGGTTTTGGTTGTAAAAGAACGAAATGATATGCAAATCCTCCGGTAATTGCATATTTGACATCCTACACACCAAGATTTCCAAAGCTTCCCCAAAAAAAAAAAAACCAATAAGACGAAAGGTATCGTGTCTAGATAAAATACATAACTTCTACCGCAATACGTCTACATATTTAACACAAATAATACTTAGCCTTAAAGTTTATTACCAATACTCCCAGCAGTGGTTCGTTTGTGTTGGATCCTTGAATCCTTGAATGCGATTTGATAAGCGGTTCAACTGAATCCAAATAGTTTCTCTCCAATTGTGGTAGCCAGTTACCAGTCATCGTTGTTGCTCGTTGCTTGCTGGTTTGGTCGTTCGTTTGTTGGTTCTTGTTGGAGGTGTTGGGATTTTAGCCAAAGACAGCAGAGACATTATCTTTCAAACTGACCCCCAAAATGGTTAACCCTGCCCAGCATAGTTGCATATGAGATATGAATTGATGGAGGAGCCCAACGGTGCTGATGCGCATTCGAGAGATGAAGAGCAACCGGTGACCAAAAAGGATATTTATACTAGGACATGTAGTCTCTGCAGGTGTATTGCCGATGGTCCTTGTTGGATGATATACTAAACCAGACCGACCGACAACGACACCAAATGAGGACGACGACGACGATGACGACGGACCAAAAGGTAGGAAGTACACTCAGTTAGGTGGAAGCGATGGGACAAACATGTTAAAGTGCACTTTAAATTCGATTATATGTTCGATGGTCTCCTAGATTTTTCGAACAAGGATTATTATGAGTTTGTGTGTGTTTTTGTATTTTGTTCTGCAGGATATGGAGTTAGGCCAAAAGTTAGCCTATACACTTTGGTTAGTCTTTTAAGTTGTTATAGACAGGGAAGAGAGAGAGAGAGAGAGTTACGGAAAGGACATCCTTCATCCCACCTAATATCCTTTCACTTGGTTCGTTCATTTGTGTTCGTTGCTTCGTTGTCTCATCTGGCCAACCGAACCCAACCGAACCAACAATTGTAGTTTGTATCTATATCTGCATTAAACACCTTGTCAGGTGGCGTCGTTAACATGCAAATGAACATGATGGTTTGTTAAATGTCCGCATGCAGTGCTGTGGTTATCAAAATGTCCAATGTACTTTTCGGATAGGTACGTTTTCTACCTCCTCTAGGTACAGATATTTATAGACATGCATCCTACCATCACTTTTGGATATGGCAGCGATGGCAGCAGGCAATATAGAGATCAATTCATAATGTTGGGTTGGGTGTGGATTGAATGCATTTTCTTCTCTCAGAGAAAGAGCAGACACATTTTTGAAAGGAAGCTTTAGAAAGTGCAGTTTGATAATTTAATTTTAACTCTGACAGGATCTGTGTATTTGATTGTTTTTGAGTGACTCTAAATGAAACCTCTTGGATGATGGTGAATGGTAAATTGTAACTAATGGCTTGTTAGCTATATAAAAGAGGTTTTACGTTTTCCAGAAGGAATATTTTAGTCCTTTTGATCCTTGGAAATTTGTCAGTTGTTCTTTTTTCTCTAGTATGTTTTTATGTTTCAAATGACTTGGGACGATAGAAGCTTCAAAATAATTTTACAGGAATAATCCGTTTAGAAAAGCTAAGAAACTGTCGTATTCAAAGCCAATGGAAAGATTTTTTCGCTCCCCTTATTTAATTTAATAAACCACCGGTATTTTAAATTTATAAAAAAAAATATATAAATCTCCATTTGTGGTCTAGAAAATATTAATACCCTACCCAACAACCGAATATTCTCCCTCAAAAAAAAAGCAGCTTCTCGCTAGGTATAATCAAGCGAAACACGATAAAGAATAAAAAAAAAAACTCTCAACGAGTAGCTTATTTTGTGTGTGTGTTCCTCCAAACAGGACATGGCGCATCCCAAAAATACAGGATACACTAAAATAAAAAAAAAAAAATCCCATTCCCACAACATAATAATAACAATGAAAAAAAGCCGTAGCCAGCACCAAAGTACTATAGAGCTGTTTTGCCGTTTCAGCGATTTAACAAAATTCATTGCGTAGCAGGATTTAATCTAACTTTATTAAAATACGAGATATTTAACGGTTATTTGGGCTATTTTTCGAATGGATGGAGCGCGTAGTCATATTATTATTAGACTGCGACTCACTGTTGGATGTTTGTTATTGTTGTTGTTGGGTATATTTCCGCGCTTTAAACATTTCAATTTCATATTTCATTTTTATATAAGAAAAGAAATTTTCTACGACATCCTGTGGCCTGATTAAAGATACTTTACTAGTACCTTGATACTTATTTTCTACTTTTTTTTGTTATGGCAGATTACTCTTAGAAAGAAATAACATGCACGATTGGGTCGTAAGAAGTTGCTCAATACCTATAAGGTTTAACTTTTTTTGATTTTTGTTAGTAATAAATCTTACCAGCCGTGAAAGCCATAGTGGCCTAACTGATTTTGTACACTTTTCTATAAAGCTGAAAACTAATATTTATCGTTACAAAAAAATAATGATTTTTCAAATCATTTCTTACAAATATCCTCATCAAAACAGAATAAAATATTGTAAAAGTTAACACAAGCTTTCGTTTTTGTAAAAAAAAGGGAACAAAATTAGTATGGTTCTCAGTCAAATATCTTTCAACGTGAAATTAAATACACCAAGAGAAAAAACAACGTAAACCCAAAGAAAACCAATTTGATTTAACTATTTTTCGGAATGAATTAGCTTTGAAGAAGGAAATTTTAAAATCAAAGCTAAAAGAAATGCATTTAAAATTCTTTTCTTCAAAAGGAGGGTTCACATTGACTTACTTGCCGGACGACTGAATGACCGCTCTCTCGCTGGGGAAATATCAAAATCATTTGAAAACCATCCGAACGACTGTCATCTGGCTATTTTGACAGCTTGTCGTCCGGTAAGTTAGTTAATATAAGAATCTCTAATGTGAAACCAACAAAACTGGACCAAAAATAACGGTACCTGTCATATACCGGTTTTAGAAAAACTCATTTATCTCAAAAACGGTTCCTACGATTTTGATTAAAAAAATCATGTTAATTTTTTTGGATAAGGTCTATATCTTTAAATGAAAACCATTTCTTTCAAAAACCGTTATTAACGATACCTGCCATAGAATTGTTTTTTTAAATTCTGATTTTCTCCTTCATTAGTCAATCAATTTCAGCCATTTTTTTTATAAAGGTTTTTAAGTTTCCGTAATAATATTCAATAATGAAAACTTCGAAAATTATTTTTTTGGATTTTTAAAAAAAAGTTTGAAATTTTTTTTTTTGAAAAATCATTTTTCGAAAACTTTTCAAAATTTTTTTTTTCAAAGCTTAGTCTTTAGGTGTTGATAAAATAATATCTTAAAAATGGCGTACCAATTTTTTTTTATAAAAGTCCTTGCTAAATTTTATATAGAAAAAATAGTTTTTTTAAAACATGCATACTTCGTTTTCAGGTTAAATTCATGTAAGAAGCTGTTTTATGCATTTGAAAATCGATTTTTTATGCTTTTTAAATTTTTATTTCTAAAACTGCATTTAAAATTTTGTAATTAAAAAGGCTTAGCATAAATACTAACTTTATCTACAAGAGCAAGTACGTGCGACCCAGTCGTGCATTTTATTTTTTATCAAAATTTTAACTTTCTCTATTGGTTATATAGAAATTTTCAATTATTCCTCGAGGGAATTGTCAAAGTGGTCTAAACGGTGGGTATACCCAGAAAGGAATACAGACGGACAGACAGAATTGCAATTCCCACTTTTTTTGCATATCTATCATCGTAATGTCAAGTCTGAATTCTTTACTTGCCCTAAACTTCGTATCTATGCATATGCCCGGTAAAAAAGCAAGAAAAATTGATCTGAGTGCTGAGTAATTTAGCAAAAAAATATATAATTTTGGTGTGATATCAGCGAGTGCCTACGAGTTTGTATAAACTATATGAGAAAAATGTGTACACTACGGCGTATACGTACTTTTTGTATACACATTTTATTTTTTGTTCCAATATAATTTTTTCTCCATGATAGAATTTCTCACCCCTTCACAAAAATTATTGTTATGCGACGACCACGCAAGATATTTATTTCCATATATTTATTAATTTTTGTATAAAAAAGCAAATGCTTAAAGAGTAGTAATATTTACAAATCAAAAACGTTACATCTTTTCAGTGTCACTTTCATTTAGGGAATAACTGCTAAGCTCATCATTATTGCTTTCACAGTGTGATTTAGATTCATCTTTACCACAATGTTTAGCAATTTTTCAGGTGTGAGAGGAGTAGAATTATCAGACCCGACGATGAATAAATAGCTTCGAAAATCTTCCTTAAAAAAGTATTATAAATAGAAACAACGATTTTGCTGAAAAAAAGCATTATGAGAAGAAAAAGTTTTGTTTATGCTTAAAACAAAGCTTTGCAAAAAAATTAACTCTTGAAAGTGGTGTAGACGAGAACATTAAAAAAAATAGAGTATGACATACATTTCCGAACTCTCTAAGTAAAAAACTAAAAACGTCATACAGCTATGGAGAAGAGTTACTAACCCAAGACAGCATTGTAAAGGGTTTTCCAATAAGAGGTGTTATTTTGATATTCAAAGAAAAATGGCATTTTTGGAGATAAATGATCGGATGTTTATTTCATTATAAAGATCGATGGTTTCATTGCTTGTGTGGCACGTAGCGCCGTCTTGTTGAAAGTAAACGTTGTCCAGATCAATACCATCCAATTCAGGCCATAAAAAATCATTAATCATCTCTCGATAGCGCAATCCATTGACCGTAACTGTTGCTCCAGCCTCATTTTCGAAAAAGTAAGGTCCAATGACCCCGCGGGACCATAAACCGCACCAAACAGTCACGCGTTGAGGATGGAGAGGCTTTTCAACAATAACTCTTGGGTTTTCCGAGCCCCAGATGCGACAGTTTTGCTTGTTGACGTAGCCTCCGAGGTGGAAATGGGCCTCATCAGTTAAGATGATTTTTCGATGAAATTCCGGTTCATGCATGAAAATCATTTCAAGGACTCAATCAGCAAAGACACGACTTTGTTGATGATCAGCCGGCTTGAGTTCTTGTGTTAACTGAACTTTATTAGCCTTAAGACCCAAGTCTTTATGCAAAATACGGTGTAATGACGTTTGTGGAATGCCTAATTCCAAAGAACGACGAGGAATGGACAAACCTGGGTTTTCTTCAACACTTTGGGCTACAACAGCAATATTCTCAGTTGTTCTTGAGCGACGTGCACGGGTTTTATTCTTCACATCACTAACTTGTCCCAACAGCTCGAATTTGTCCACCAATTTCTGTATTGCGGTCCGACAAGGTGCTTCACGACGACCCAAAAATGTTTTACTTTTACGAACCGTCTCTGCCAAATTTTCACAATTTTTATAGTGAATTTTAATAATTTCAATTACCGAAATAGCGGGCTATTCAAAATAACACCTCTTATTGGAAAATTTATTATGGAGACACGTTTTAGCTGAATTAAAAAAAAAAATCAAAAAATCATTCACTAGGCCTAAATTTGTTTATCTAATTATATTACTAAATTAGAACTGATTTCAAAACGGAGCTTAATTTTAGATAAGACGAAAACCAAAACTTTAACATTCAACATATTATATGGAAGCGAAATTTTGTCTTTTAACTTAGAGTATAAAAAAATCTTTATGCAAAAATAGCAGTCCAGTGATATTTATATAAATCTTGGATCTTCTAAATAAATCTATAAATTTTCTCACGAAACCAATACTTATCCCATAGAGCATCATCAACCAAATAAAATAGAAAATAAATTTAACCAAGACATTTTTCCACAACATACATTTTTAAATTTTCGATTACTTCAAGGATATGAAAGAATTTTTTTTGGTGCTTGGTCCAAAGGAAAAAAGTACATAAAAAAAAAAAAAAGTTTATATATGTTCCGTGTGCGGAAATTATCTTGAACACGTTTAAAGTTGCCGCTTCTATGATGATGTGTAGAATGTGATAACAGTATAGGGTAAGTTGCTATGCTAGGTTTATGAGCATTTTCATATACCCATCAGGAAGTACATATTTCGCTACCAAGCAACGACTACGACGACGATGACGACGAAACGGACGATAAGATCGCGTGGTTAACACAAGTTTCATTAGCTTGAACATTTTTCCTAGAAACTTTGGAAAACTCATAATCCCGCTGAGAAGCATTAAAAAAAAAGACGGTTACTCTTGCTTGAACTGCATAGAAATATACTCAGGTGCAAAAATGTAACAGCAATTCTTGTTTATTTCTTGGGGTCATGAAATAAAGTTACTGAAAATGTCACACATAAAAATGGCTTCAAAGAAAGTTTGATAGATTCTGAGTTTTTCCGAAATGGTTCAGGCTCCAAGAATAAAGTTTTAAGAATATTATTTAAATTCAAAATTTTTCTGTTTTTCTAGAATTACACAGGGACGGTATTTTCTTTCACTACGATAATAGGGAAGACCTGGAAAAATGTCTTCGGAATCAATGCCAATGTAGCACGAATTGAAAAAATGCTAAACTGTTTATATTCTAAAGAAGTAGTTGATGGAAGTTTATCTTGTACTTGAATATGCAGTTATTGGAGATGTGGCTAGGATCTTTGGTGGCTCATTTTTTTTTTTCCTCTTCTTTTCAATACAAAGATACCACAACATCACCGTCACATCATCATCGCCATCATCGTCGTCGTCTCCGTTGTCGTCACGTCAGGAACATTGCACTTTTTTTGTTTTTTTTTTTTAATTTTTGGATGGACGCATCCAGCACTTTAACGTGAGTCACGTACTACATAAACTGCCAGCCACAAAAACCAATTGGATAATTTTCTACTCATTTAACTGGAAAATTAAATTGAAAAAGATAGAAAAGAGGATACACATTTTGAAATGTTGTATAAAAATATAACTGAACTGAAGTTGCAGTTTTATGGACATTTGAAATGGCGATGGCGTGTGCCACAAAGTATCTGTACTGTATAATCATAATGTTTGCTTTGGTTAACAGCAGAAATAATAATAAAATGTTGCAATTAAAAAATGATATTAAACAAAAACTCAATAAGTTAACATCAAATTTATGGAATATAATAATAATCAATCAAAAACATGTTTGCATTAATTCTTATATTCGATATTATATACGATGAAATATTGTTAAACGATGGATGCAGTCAGTTACAAATTTTAATATTCCAGGAACAATGTTTTTAGTAGTTGATATTGCATGAAGAAGAATTTTATAGAATAAAACATATAAAGCATTTTTGTTTAGTTGAGTCAGAGTTAAGTCACAAATTTTTTTTTTGGGGGGGGGGGGGTTTAACTCGTGTTTTACTTAAATACCGCCTTAAAACTTGAGGCAAAGTAGGACGATCTATGTACCGATGTGAAACAATTAAGTAATTGATGAACAAAGAGTATGTCAACAAAATAATGGGGTAAATTAAGGGGTTGTATATGTTTTGTTTAAACTGCACAAAGAGCCATATATGGATTTTAATTTGTAAAACGCCAACTACTGAAATTATACAACTGCTACTGGAAAATTACCGTTTAAATCTTTTAAAATAGTTCTTTGTTAATATGCTTTTGTATATTTGGCTTTATTTTACTATGCAATGTATTGAAAAACTGGATTCAAATTTAACAGTTCCCTCAGTAACAGTATATATAGTCAAAAACTATAGAAAGCAACAAAAGTTGATCTTTAATAAAATTGGCTAGCGAATAATATAAAGGTTGTAATATTTATTTTTTGTAAGATTCTATATTAGTTATGTAAGTAAAATTTTATTGTTAAATCTTCAATTATAATTATTGAATTCAAGATATTCTAAAGAGTACATAGAAACTCCACTTCGTTAGTGTAACTTCATTTAAGAATCAATCTTTCAGACGGAAAGAAAATGACATACTGGAAATGAGATACTTACAATAAATTCTAAGCCAAATGGGTCCATTTACTCAAAACTCGTCGAGAGATATTTTCAGAAATATTTTTACTGTACCAAAATTAACATAATTACCTGCCATACCTACTACTATTGGTTTCAGTAGAATTGATTTTAGTCAAAAACAGCTGATACGATTTTGATGAAAATAAAATGCACCACTGTATTTTATCATAGGATCAATGTTGATGTGGTACGGTACGTTAAAGTTCTTCTGAAGGGTTTTCCAATAGAGACTTGACAACTTTGGATTTAATTTGTGAACGCACCCTTTCACAAATCATCAAACTGTTATTGTCAATTTATTCAGTAATCTCAACATTTTCATCATGACAAAGTAAACGGTTGAGCAACGTCTGCAAATTATAAAAAAATTCTACCGAAATTCGGAGATGGTGACCGCAACTTTAAGAGCCATTTTTCAGTCGTAATTTTCGATCTAGTTAAGTGCAAAAATTTGAATCTACATATTCGTTGTGTGATATTGCCGTGTCAGTGAGAGAACGGGTTGGTGAGACACAACTTGGGTATTAACAGGTGGTCCAAATTTGGGTTTAAGCTTTTCAAATATACCCCTATCAAACCATGAAAAAAAAACTGACAATGCCTCTGCGTGCAAATTCAAATGACGGATTAACTGAACGAATTCCTTTTTTTTTATATATTTTTCTTTTTCTTGCGAAAATTGTCTATTTTAAAATTATTTTTCATAATCTTAAATAAAATACCTAGCTAGTTTTCAAAAAATTGAAAAAAAAAAAAATGGTTTTGTACTACTACCATTCTACACCTGATGAAATTTTTAACCATTTGTAACTTTGAAAAGGAAAAACCTTTTTTCAAGTTTCTTTTTACTCATTTGTTCTATTAAAAAGTCATTCTCTCAATATTTTGGACTTAATACGTTCTTACAATTGATGATTCAATAACTGCAATATTAGATCACAATAACTTGCTCTTGTTGACCAAATCTACAAAATGCTTATCAACCATATGCCTAGATTTCAGCTTTTGGTTGAGTCACTAAAAGAATGAACGTCAAGAAGGAAAAAGTCAGAAAATTACTGATTGTTGTTTCGATTTGTTTTTCGAAAGATTTTTGTTTTTTTTTTTGAACATTTTTATGCACATGCCTTTGATATTTTAAGAAATGTTAAAAAGTTTTGAATAAAATTTCTTGAACCATGGTTGAGTTGTTTTTCTGAGTGAATAATTTTGCACTTGCTATTTTTGAAGTTAAAAAAATTAGTTAATCGATGTTAAACCCAACATTGGAATAAAATACATTTGTTTATATTGCCTTTAATAACTTGTTAAAACCACTCATTATAAGATTCAGGGTGTATTAATGCAACACCATTTATCCGTGTAAATGATTCATCTGCATATCACTTCTCCGAAAAATTAATAAAGTTATTTCGACTAACTTGCAAATTGATTTTTAAATAATGAATATTCAGCAATATTACCTCATAATATCGTTACAATAAATCGATTGTTACTTCAAAGGATTTCATCAAACTTCTTAACTATTCCATCTATAAACTAATCTTTCTCCTGGTATTATTTGCCAGATTCATAAATCTCTAATTTACCATGTTGAATTTCTAAAACGTATATTTTACATTTCATCTTCCATTATATTATTCTTTTCTAAGAAATTTGCCTACGCCTATCAACACTGCTTATCAATTGTTCATTTGTTACAAGCATTAGCAAAATTTGCCAAGTTGTAAATTTATCTATAATACCCACCTGGATAGGTACACACCTATACCTTACCTACTGCTGTTCCATTCATTATACAGAGATAACTCAATTTTTGTTGGCACAGCAAATTTTCACAAATAAACATCCATTTGGCAAAACAGTATATATAAAAGCTATCTCCATCTGCACTTCTATAGTTCAAACCTTCAGACGTTCAGAG
This sequence comes from Meliscaeva auricollis, assembly GCA_948107695.1. NCBI lineage: Eukaryota > Metazoa > Arthropoda > Insecta > Diptera > Syrphidae > Meliscaeva > Meliscaeva auricollis. Next base: position 80,601,876 of record OX403618.1, read on the forward strand.
ATAGAAAAGCTCCAAGCCACACCTCTGTCTCCACAAACAATAGTCGACCTAATCAAGAGTAAAGTTTCATCGAATTTTCCCGAAATTGAATCCGACCAATTTTTATCTTTCCATTTGATTTTGCAAATATCAAAAGGTACGATATTAGCATTGAGAAATGGGAAGAACAAGAAGTAGGAATAGGACGTCTGGTTTCCCAAAATAAAAAAAAAAAAATAAAAAAAAACACCCCCATCCAACCACCATCATTCAACCATTAAAGAGGGAGAGCAAGAAAGAAAAAAACAACTGAAATCAATTAAAACCCGGATTCGGGAACCGGGACTTAAGCAATAGAAATTCACACCACACCACTCTGCTCAACTCTGGCTGGGTGCTGTGTGATATCTCGAAGGCAGTATATGGGTATGGTCTTGAGAAAATGAATAAATTACTTCTAGCGATTTTATGTGTCGATAAGAGCGACAACGACAAAGGAGGCAGCTATAGAGAGTCAGCATCCAAGTTAGTCTAGAAGAAAGCATCAGAAAGAAGAAGAAGAAAACACAAAAAAAAAAAAGGAACACTGCCGGAAATCCACTTCTCATTGTGCACACACCTTGTGAACGTGAAGAATGGCTTTTAATTAATTCTGGAACAACCTGCTGATGAAGAAACCAATACCGCCACTATTCCAATCTAACAGATATAGCCAACCACCCACACTGATATCATTACCCACACCAACAGAGCATCATACAGACTTTGCCAAAAGAAAAACGTTGTGTTTTCTTTAGAGATGCGTACAGGCGTACACACAAAGGCGCAGCACCTTTGTCTTATTTCCGCTAAAACAGCAAAAGCAGAGTTCTATATGGGCGAGTATTTAAGGTGTATTTCACTAGAATCTTATAAAGTTCTTAAATTTTGTATCTTGTGTGTCATAGTTTTAATATCATCAATAATAGTTTAACTGGGTGATACTACATCGCTGAGTGCTTCAACATCACTTTCAATATTCTTTTTCAGTCACCTCGATCTCCGGAAAACCGCCAACAAGCTCACCACATTCAATCTGGCCAATCTACCGGAAATAAAGTCCCTCTTCTATTACTCTTATCTCTGGACTGGAGTTGAAGACTCTACGGGCTGAAGAATGCTCAAGCCACACGTATTGCATTGTTTGTAGTTTGTCGTTGTGATCAAGTATATGCAGGGAATCGGCTCTCTTCACCTCCTCATTTATAGAAACATCTATTTTTTTTTCACTTCTGACTGCTTGATTGAAAAAAACATCAGTAACAGCTACCTTGGTTCTTCCTACAACATAGATATTAGCAGAAAATCGAAGATATTTTGTGGACTTTTAGAAGACAGTTACAATTGTTTGGGTATTGCATGCTAAACCAACTAATAATATTGAAGCAGTTACTGACCGCAGTCTTTTTATCGTTTCGAGTGTTTCAGTAGAATCTCTTCCCATTCTGATGTAGAACGTACCTTCTCAGCTGAAGTTCAAGTTGAGCACCATAGCCTTGGCCGACATTAAATCGATGCAGATCACAATGAGATACACTTTTCCCTCAGAACCTTTCAGGCCTGGAATGCAAGTAGTATAGTTACCTGGGGAAAGTCATTTAATAGTACCGGAACATTAACTCTAATGATCACACATACATTACATGGAACAAGTGCTTCAACTAGTGTCTTCACGTTGCGATCGAGGCGCTCCCCGTTTTTATAGTTGTCGCTCTGCTTTGCTTTTTTGCTTCTTGTTTTTGTGGGAGAGCAATTTGGCTACTTTGCCTCTCAAACCCGCTCTGCCTTTTAGGGTATTCATTCAGAAGTGGCTTGTACCCCTGTTACATCTTTATTTACATATTCCCCAGGAATCTTACAAACCATTTCTTGATCATTCCACTAATTTCTCTTTTTAATTGGTCTTCTAGAATCTAGGCTCCTGGTTTCCACACTTCCATAGAGGGAAAGTGCCCGGATTTTATAGATAGAATTGAGTTTGGTTTGGATTGTGTCTTCCCAGAAGCTTGTTCCTTGGATTAAGTAACATCTTCCGCTTTCTCGGAATAGCTTCTAATGATATAACTTCTTGTTTAAACCAATTCTTTTGATTCATCCCGGTCTCTAATCTTCACCATTTAGATCTTTCTTCTTCTAATTCACTTAGTTGCTTGCGGTGATATCCCGAAGTTGTTTTTGCATTTTTTCTGGCACTTTTTAAGAGTTGGTTAGGTTCCCACACTAAGCTTGAAAAAAGAAGAGATTCTTCCTGTACGAGCAAGTATTTTACTCATTTCTATTATACATTACAGAAATGCAAAGCTAACCCAAAAATATCAAAAATATCAATTTGGTAAAATTCACATGATGGCCGTTATGGTATATCAAAAGCTCCTTCTTCTCGAGATGAACAGAACATTAGTTTTCACTTCCCACCCGGTCTTTGATGATTTTAATTCATTGTTTTGTTTGGGATGTGCCCGTGTGTTCCTTAAAATGTCATCTACTACCTACTTATCGCGTTTTGAAATTTATTTCCATGGCGATAATTCCACAAAAGGCTGAAAGTGCACGTCTTCTCAGTTGTTGTTGTATTTTTGCCGTCGTCGTTCTGCGTAAAATATACCTTAACTTACATCCCGATGCGAGTCTCTTTATACTATCTAATAGCAAACACTTTTATCTTGGGAGAAAGTGCTCTAGTGATTTGCACCCGCCCTCGCTAGACCCCACCTAACGAACAAAAAAAAAAACACAAAAAGTTCTTCGAAGTAAATTTAGACCAATTGCCTGCTTGAGTAGAGACGTTGATGAAGGTGCTGGCTTCGTTCGGTGGCATGCAGGCCGTGTCTGGTTGAGAGGCTGCTGCTGGTGCTGGTAACGAGCTAATGTCCTGGGGGTGATTTTGTGTTCCTTTTCAAAATCTTTTCCCTCCCCTCACAAAAAAAAAAAAAAAAAAGAAAAACCCCAACTCCACATCCTGCTTAAGTATTAATTTCGTGTTTTGAAGCCGATTAAAAAGTGAAATATTGTTGTTGTTGTTGCTGTGTTTTATTTTTATCATCGTCGTCGGTCCGACAACGACGCGTCGTCGTCGTCGGTCGGTTTGGGTTCAAAATCGGGCTATTTAGCTTTAATTAAAAGTGATTTTGTTTTTCTTATTCTGCGTTTAGTAGAAAGTATACCTACCCTACCTCCTACATATCGTAATCGTACCGAAATGTAGGTATTTTCAAGAAATGGTTGGTAATGGTTTCTATATAGTATAACTTAGTTTCTTCAATGAAATGAAATCGGTCTGACTTTTAATTGAAATTGGGGGTGCAAGATAAGAATTAAATATATTTTCTTGTTAAAGTTAAAAAAAAAATAAAAAAAATATTTCAAAACAGCTTACAGCTTATGCCAGCATATTTTCTTATAACTTTGTGTGTTTTGACAATTAAGTTAAAAGTCCGTTCAGCTTTTCAGCTTGCTTTATATCTTCTTTAACATCTAATGAGGCAGTTGGTAGTTTATAAAATGTAATGAATGCCAAAGAATTGTTTTTTTGAAAACAATAATACAAAAATTCATATCGTTAATAAATATTTTTTAATTATTTTTCTTTTAAAAGAGCTTAAGAAAAGATAAAAGAATAGGTTCTTTTACCAATTATTTTTTTTAATGAGAATTCGCTTAGTTATAATTTTGTTTTACCAAGAAAATTAAAACTGTTGGTACGTTTGATTTTCCTACGATTCATTTTCGAATTTTAATCAATAGTATTGTAGTAGATTTATTGTATAATCTCTACTCATTTATCATTTAAGCCTACGTGCGTGGCGTCGTCGTCGGGGCTCAGGAAAAAAGATTTAACTATTTGAGCAAAAATTGACTTAGTAGCTTAGTAAAATTTCAGTATACATTTTTTGTTTGAATTTATTATCGCAAGAAGTAACCAAACAAGTTCAAATCAGCGTTACCACTTCCGGAAAAATATCGGAGTAGATTTGAAGAAAAAAATGTAGTAGATTGAGTAAAATCTGAGTAGGTTGAAAATTTAACTATTTTATATAAATATATGAGAAAAATAACGGTTCTATGTCCGGTACCGTTGGTAATGATTTTTTTGTAACGAATTTTTTTTTTGGTTTTTGAAAATTTTAGGATTAATTCGTGTTTTTTTTTTTAATTAAGTAGGAGAATTACAGTTATTGTAAGTCAAAAATTAAAAAAAAAGAACAATGTTTTTGGAAAGTCCAAAATTCAATATATCAAAAACTTTGCAAGGAAGAGCAATTTTGATACTTGATTTGGGTTAAGAAATTAAAAATCTTTGGAAAAGTTTAATTTGGTTTCTATGAACACTCTTCGCTGGCTAATATTACTGTCATTTACAGAAAAATCAATCCTAAAAATGCGTTTATTGTTTTTTTTTTTCTTCAATTTTTGACAACGTTTTTTACAATAACTGTGTAATTATCCCACTCAATCTTAAAAAAGAGGATTTTACCGACAAGAATTAAACTTCAAATTTTCAAAAATCAAAAAAAAAATTCGTCAACCTTTTTGATTGAAAATGAGGCTATTTTTTCAAAATCAATTTGTTAAAAACACAAAAATTAATATTTTGCTAACAAATATCTCTATCTATCAATCTGTTGGTGTGGAATTTATGTTTCAAATTACATTTATCCTAATTTTTACCGCCATCCATGTCCTGCTAAAAAATAATGAATGAGCATGTCATTCATTATCTTTTTTCACCTAATCTCTTAATTTGAAAATCAAATTTACTAGAGAATAACGTTCCAGTTAAAGAAAGGTAAAAATATCTTAATAAATTGTGTGCAAAATATTTTTATAACAACCCTGGTGAAAAATTTTGTAGTAAAAAAAAAAAATCTGTTTACTTTTTTAAATTCAAAAATTAGTATCATTTTATTATATTTTTAAATGCTGTCGTTAACAAAATTTTTTGTTTTTTTTTTTCTATTTTATAATTTTAATTTTAAGTCTACATTAATTTTATTTAATTTTAAGTATGTATATCAACTAATTTACACAGTTTTCTTGTTTTTTGCTTATTAAATACAAAATAAAAAAATATTAAATATGAAAAACTAGATACTGTTATTTAAATATTTACTGCATTTAATTTTTATTTTTTTTTTTTTAATATTATTTAAAAAAAAAAGTTAAGTTATTGAAAACAAACAAAAAATGAGTTTAAAGTTATTTAAGCCATATCTAGTGTTAAACATTTTTATTTAAGTTAGTTCGATAAGAGTCTTTCTAAGTATTTGTTAGAAAGAAGCTTCATAATTATTTTTTTTTTTTTAATTATATTTTTAGTTAGGTGAATGAAAAATTGATAAATGTTGTTTCATTTTTTTTTTTTATAGTTTCGGTGGACGGAACTCCAGTTAAATTATTTATTTATTGTTATGCTAATTATGTTGTTTTATTTACGAATATTTTAACTGTTTTTTGACAGATAAAAAAGAACTGATAGAGAAATAAATAAGATGGCCCATTGCTAGAAAATTCAAACAAAATCAAGTTATTAGTGCATCCGTTGTTTATTGCTGAATGGATAAAAATTTTGATTTTCTAATTTTATTGAACAAAAATCACTTTCTCTTTACTTATAAATCCGATTTAAACATTCAATATTTTAACCTCAAACCGTAATTTGGTCCATCGAACATTCGGAACAGGGCTTTTGAAAAATTTAATTTTTTTTTTTCGAAAAAAACGTTAAAATCAATAGTTTTAAAATTGTATTAACTTTAAATTTTATTTATTTCGTTGTTTATTGATGAAATATATTTATTTATATATATTTATTATTTTGAAAAAGCATTTATAGATTAAACAAAATAAAAAAAAATTAAAATATTGCCAATTGAGAAATAAAACAAATTTTTTTTGTGTTTTGTTTTTAAGTATAATTTTTTATTTATAATACTTTTCTTTTTTCATTTTGTTTTTTTATAAAATAATGATAGAAAAAATCCTTACGTAATGAAAACTAAACAATTTTATGATTTTAATTATAAAAATTAAATTACCAAAATACTTATTACAAACAGAAATTAATTTGAATTATTAAAAAAGAAAAACTGAGAATTGGTTTTTATAATTTGTGTTTAGAAATATTTTTTTCTTTTTTTAACACACGATTATCTCTGCTAAGGAGGAATTTATAAAGTTAAGTATTTAAATGCAAAACAAAAAACAAATTATTGTAAGTACAAGAAGGAATTATACAATTACATAAATAAATTTTTTTTATGAAAACTTAACATCACATTGCTTGAATTATTTTTAATTGTATTATTTGCTTATTTACTCGGTATATAAATGATTCACTTAATTATATTATTTTTTTTTTTTATATTATTTTATAATGTATAGTAATATAATTTATATAATATTTTCTGTTGTTGTTGTTTTTTTACCATAATTATAATTTTTTTCAAGTTTTTTTTTGTTTTTGTTTTTTAAATAAACTTTAAGATTTTCTTTTATTTTATTCGATATGAAAAATTGCTGAGAATGAGTTTTTTTTTTTTTTTTTTGTTATTAATTTTACTTTTTTTTTTATTTCTAAATAGAATTCTAATATAACAAAAAGCTGCAAGAAAAAAGAATGATTTTCTATTTTTCTATTTTGATGATGACGATGATGATGTTAGGTGAAGAAATTGATTGTGGAAAATGTGAGTACATATTATTTTATTTTTCTTCTCTTATAATGTTTATAAAATTTTCTTGTTTAATTTTTGTATATCTATTTTCTTGTTTTTAGTTTCTTTTTTATGATAAAATATTATTATTATTTATTTTTTTTTGTTTTAAATTAGCTAAAGTTTTAGTTGAGTTTTCATGATATAATTTTTTAGGTTTTTATGCATGAAAAAATTAATTAAAATTGAAAGTTATAATGAGTGTTGTCGTGTTGCTGTTTATTTTTGTTTTTTTTTTTTTTGTTTTTAATTTAGTTTTTGTTATTTTTCAAGGAGAAAAGAAAAAATATTTTTTTTTTAAACTTATTTCTATCAGTACTGCGCCGAATTTAAAAAGTTTTTTTTTTTGTGTGAACAAAATGTGGAATACTTTGTTAATATTTCATTTTCTGATGTTGAAAGTTGATGAGTCTTTGAATCTCAATATAATATAGTGGCCGCTGGTGGTTTTGGTAGTTTTTTTTTTATTCGGGCGACTTTTTATTTTAGTTTTATTAATTTCAAAGTTGATGGTGCTATTGCTGTTATTTTTGTGACCTTTATTCAGTACTTTATGTTATATTTTTCATTTTGTCTGGTTTAGGCAAAAAATTTTCTTTTAAAAAACAAAATAAAAAATTCATTGATATTATCACTTAATATTAGTCCTCTTTTGATGTGGGTAAACTATATTTATTGTTTGATTTTATCGTCAGGACAAAGTGATATATTAAATAGGTATCATGTCAAAAAAAAAAAAAAAAAACAATAAAGAATGGAAAAAACTAGGCTTTTGATGTGGAGGTGGTGGTGGGGGTGAATAACTTATTGAAAAAGTTTTATGGACGAAATTGAAAGTTTATTTTGATATCAGACATTGTTTTTACGAAATACTTCGTTGGTGTGTTGATTGCTGAAGTTTTGTCGGGTCGAACATTGCTGTAATGGAAAAATAAATATTATTTTGGTATTTAAAAGGCGATACTAATTTATACGAGTATTTAATTATTTCTAATAAACTGATCGAAATAATTGTTACAATTTATACAAATATGAATGAGAAGAATCGAGAAATGAAACTTGATTAGGATACATTTGCAGCAGCGTTGAAAAAAATAAAAATATATTAATTTTATTATTCAGTATTGAAAAATGAATTTTTAGAAGAATACATTTTTTTTGGACCAAAACTTGCCATATACTTGCCATATACAGGTTTTAGAAAAACTAATTTATTCTTAAAAATTTCTCCTACGGTTTTGATTAAAAAATCATGATTAGTTTTTTGGATAAGGTCTATCTTTTTTATGAAAACCTTTTTCTTCAAAAACAGCTATTAACGTTAATAGCCATAAAACAATTGTGTAAACTTAAATGCCATAGTAAAGTCTAGTACCTATAACTAGTAATTTTTGAAAACGACCTCATCATTTTTTTTTTCCAAAATATAGTCTTCAGATGTTGATAGCTAATAGTGGAGTAATTAAAGTTCAAAATAAGGCATTATCTCGGAACAGGTCAAAACTGCTACGATTTGGATAATTTTTTGTTTATTTCAAAAATGTTGGTATTAAAAAAATACTTTACAGTAGTTAGTAGGATACAATGAATCAATGAATATTTAGAACTCGCTAAATGTATTACAATTTTTTTCATATATTTTTTTATGGGAAATTCATGACATTTTTTTGCTTTGTATAATACTCAACTCTTTTCCAACCGATTTTGATGAATATGAAAGGAAATACATAGATTGCAGCATTTTTAATTCTATTTATCGCAAAAACTATTAGCTGTTTGATAGAAAAAATTGGTTTTCTACAAAGTTTTTTATCTGGATTTTTATTGTACGGTTAGTACTTTCAGAGAAAATGGAGAAAACTAAAATCATATCGTTAAAATAAATATATTGAAAATAAAATTATTTATTTTTCTTTAAATAAAATGGTTAAAATTGCATAAATGCATTCTTGAAGATCAAGATTTTTTCTAAAGTCTCCTGAAAATGAATTCATTAAAATCGGTTGAATATGCGTTGAGCATTAGACAAAACAAAAAAACGCCATGAATTTTCAATACAAAATGTATGGAAAAAAATGAAAATCATTTATAGAGTTTCTAAATATTGAAATAAAAGGTGAGAAATTTTTATTTAATTTCTTAAACAATATTCCGTCTGTTGCATTAGAATCCAAAAAAATTGCTAGTTTTATTGATCAAAACTATGCCAAAAATTTAAATTGAATGTAAAAATTGCACTTAATATGTGTGTTTAGAAATTTAGAAGAAGTTTTAAGTATTCAGTGGTCAAATGTTAAACTTTATTTTATTTCTAAAAGTTTTTTGGAAAGTTTAAGAGTTTTTCTTCTAAACATAAGTTTACTCCGCATAGAGTTTAAATTAAATAATTTACTGACAGCTGGCAACTTCTCAAGGCTACAATGGTTTTCGTACAATGTTCAATGTGTGCAAAATTGAAAATATAGCGTGAGGCGTTTGGAAGATTATACCTCATTTATATTTCAAAGGTATCACAAGAAATTTTGCCACGTGCTAATATATCGTAAGTTCATAAAAAACTATTAAAAAGTCATTACCTACCATATTTCCGACCATATTATTAAACTAATCTAAGTTTCACCGAAAAGAACTTTTCAACTACAATGAGTGACCATAACTTTTGTCCTGAAAATGATTTCGTTTTAGTTTCGACAAAAATTTGTGCAAAGGGAAAAGAAAACCCTCTCCAATTGAAAGAGACCAGACCTCTAATTGTATTTAACTACAATATAATTGCTTAAAAAAGGGTGATTGCGTTTCAAATCCATAATAAGCCATCGAACTTACTACTGTTAAAAAAAAGGGAAAACTTACCGCTTGCGTCTTTTCCCAGGATTTCATAGCTGACTTGTATTTCTCAAACTCATGACACCAATCCGCATAGATCTTCTGGTAGTCGTTACTTTTGTTTGGCGGTGTGCATCTAAAATGTAGTTAAAAATAGAAGTTAGTCCAAATGTATAAAATGCGGGTTGATAATATTCTAAAATTTTAAGATACCAACTCAATTTAAAATTTAAAAAAAAAAAAAAAACATTTAAAAGCACGTCACTCAATGAAGAGTATACTGCCCTCTTAAATGAAAGCCATAAAATTGCTGTTGGCAAGAATAATTTTGAAATGAAACAAAGTATGAGTACAAACGAACCATTTTTTGAATGCTCAGTGAGCGACACTGTGCATTAATTATTCAAAAAATTTCCCTTGCTAAAAAAAGAATTAAATTTCACAAGGAAACAAGATAAAGGATTGCATGTTCTTAAATTTTATGTATAAAGAGATAACATTTTTAACAGATGCATGAAATATAAGAGCGCAAATCGTGAACAAAACAATGTCAAAAATTATTAAACACTTTTAATTCAAAATTATACCAGTTTATACCATTTTCAAATCATAAATTATAGCAGGTTTCTGAATGTTTTAGTTAGTTTTGGTATGCAAAAATAAATAAAAACACAATTTGGAAACAATTTCTTACTTTTAAAACAATTTATACCAGTACATTTATTGAATTATACCAGTCGTACCTATGAATATTTTACGTAGAGAATAGGATAATAACACAATTTCAGTTGTGCGATTTGTTCTTACATTAAAAGGACAATTATTTAAGGATCAAAAGTGAAAATTTTTTTTATCTTTTAATTGGTATAAACTGGTCTAATCTTTAATTAAAAAGAAAAATAATGTTTTCTTGCAAATAACAGTTTGATTGACTGGTGAAATTCACCAAAAATGTTTTGAATTTACATAAGTGGCTAGCAGACTACATCCACTGAGTTTAATCCTTGGGGGTTTTTGGCATGAAAATTAAAATTTTGTAATCCCACTTACCTGTGAGCGTCAACGGTTATATTGTAACTGCATAAAAGTGATCCACCCAGGTGGCAGTCATATCGTCCTCCATCAGCTTCGTTGACTGATACAACAACCAAGCCACGTTCGGTGGTTTCAATATACTTTGTTGGACTGTATTTAATTTCATAACTGTAAATGAAGATAAAAAATAAATTCACAATTAAAATTAAAAGATATATTTAAAAAAAAAAACAACATAATTTCAATTTTCATTTAAAGTTTCTTGAATGAAGATTGACAGACATCTACTTAGGTATCTGTCTGCTGTGTCTACTTACCGTCCCTTATCCTTGGAATGATGATACCAAGTAACTTGTTCGTTCTTCAAAACTTCTGGTATCTTAACGAAGCATCCCAAATGCACACTTTGTCCATAGGTGACGACAATTTTCTTCTTCAGCACGCTCGAATCACAAATGTCATTGGTGCGGTTTCCAACATCCTTTTATAGTCAAATATGCAAATAGAGAGAAGAAAGATATTTGTATGTGTGTGTGTGTGTGTATATGAAATGAATTACCATAACAATGAATATAGAATTGGTATGGTATAAGGGTATATATAGGGTATCGCTTATATAAAAAAAAAAGTATCTTTCTTTGTCATCGCATCTTACCTGCAATAATCCCATTTTGTATGGACTGCACACTTTGGCATCCCTATCCCAGCCACAATAAGGATCTCGAACACAACGGAAGCAACTATCATAGCGTCGATTGCACATTGCCAAATCGATTTGTTTGATGCGATAATCTGTGGCCACATAAAGTGACTTACGTGTCTGACTGATTTCCATTACTTGAATGGCCTCGTTTAGGGCAATTTCAAAGATGTCCAATAATTTTGAAAGAGATTCACCATTGCGATAGTATTGGACGATTTTATAGATACGACCGAGATTTGTGCCTACATAGTAGACAGTGTTTTCTTGATCGATTCTAAAAAAAAATATTAATTAAAGGGAATTAATAATAATAATAAAAATATGTACACTTTAAGTTTTATAGAATTTAGTGGTTTAAAAAACGGGTAATTTAGTTTTTTTTTTTTTACTTGAGAATAGTAAAAAATAAAGAAGAACGGGTGGGTCGATTTACTTCAAACATGGTTTGTGGCATTTTTGGTTTTTGATGTAAAATATCCGAAAAATTGAATATTTTTTTTTTTTTAAATTTAGTATTTAGGTAAATAAAATATCTAAAAAATTTAAACTTTATTTCAAATTTTGTTATTAAATGCTGGCAAATGTTTTTAGAATTCCATACCCATTTTTGTTTTTTTGAAATCCTTTGAAGGAAAATTTCAATTTTTGTTTATTAAATCCAAAAAAATATGTTTCGAATTTTTAAGATATTATTTATTAACATCTAAAAACTAAAATTTGAAAAAAAAAATATTGAATAGTTTTCGAAAAAATGATTTTTCAAAAAAAAAAATTCAATTTTTTTTTATTAAATCCAAAAAAATATTTTTCGAAATTTTTTTTTTTACTAAACATTATTACGGCAACCTAAAAGCATCCATGTATAAAAAATGGTTGAAATTGATTGAGTCATGAATTAGAAAATCAGAATTAAAAAAACGGTTCTATGGCAGGTACCGTTAATAACGGTTTTTGAAAAAAATGGTTCTCATTTAAAGATAGACTTTACTCAAAGAAATGACCATAATTTTTTGAATAAAAATGGTAGGCATCGTTTTTGAGAAAAATGAGTTTTTCTAAAACCGGTATATGACAGGTACCGTTATTTTCGGTCAAAAAAAAAAAAAAAAAAACGTCTGGAAATAGTCTCCAAAAAACGCCACATACTAAGTTTAAAGTAAATCGACCCATCCGTTTAGGCTGTGGTCTGTGATACATACATACATACATACAGACAGACAGACAGAAAGACAGACAAACAGACAGACAGACAAAAATATCGCACCCACTTTTTTCTCATTCTCTATCATCGTAATGTCATGTTTGATTGTTATCTTAACTTTTTTTTTGTACGAATGCAAGTAAAAACAGTGATTTTTGGGCTTACTGAACACAAATACATTAAATTTGATTCAAATTATTCTGGAAATAGGAGTAATAAATACATTCATTTTGAATTCCTATAAAGAAACTGATATAATCAATTCATACTAGAATCTCGTAAATGCCAGTAAAATGTATTCAATTAAAATAACTTTGATTTCTTCACCAAGTTAACTCTTACAAATTTATTATTGTCTAGTGAATTCCAATTCAACTTAAAGTGCTTCAAGAATTACGAGAGTTCAATATAAAATTAAATCTTCTCATTTCTCAAATTACTTTATTATACTAGAGTCCAAGAAAAGCTTTAGTTAGAAGACTCCATTATATTGTAGATAGCTATTTGCCATTCCTTTGGAAATCAAAAGATTTTAAGTTCTGTAATCTCAAACTCAATGAAACCTCAGACCCCCAAACGCAAAAAGACTTAAAAACCGAAATTCCTCAACAATTGGTTGCTATCCAATAGAATACTTGTCAATTACCACACACAAATTAGGATTCTACCAAATAATTGAAATAGTATATCTATTTATTTGAAACCTCAACATTATTGTGCATCCACATCAGGCTTACCTTTCAACAAAATACATATATACTGGTAGTATAGCTTTTAGGATGAGTACAGATAAATTACATGGAAAACCGATAGAAGATGCATCCATCATATAGCAAATAACCAATTGAATTCTCAAATTTTATATAACTTCATGTCCATATTATACAATGTGCACAAAGGATCTCGTATCCTTTTAGGTTTCCACTTAATTTTCTGGCACATGTCCATTGCCCATCAGCCATCACTTGAAAATCTCACAATTTGATGCACTCTATACTATACATCATACATCTGCATCACACTTGTATAAAACAATTGAAAACGGATTCCACATTGAAAATTTGCCATTAATTATGCATTTATTCCCTGCATCAGGAATTTCCTCCGGTGAGTGTTGAGTATGATGGTGAGTGGATCGAATGTATAAGGGAGGTGTTTGCTTGGCAACAAAACCCAATAAACTTAATCAAGTAATCAAATTCATCATCAATTTCCAATTTCAATTCCAATTGATTATAATATTAATTTGCAACTTTTTGCTTTGAAAATCTTGAATGTTTTTGATGGAAGCAAGCAAGCAAGCAAGGACTCTTCGACTCTTCGCTCATTCGAATGCAGAGACACAAAGCTCTGCTTCCTGCTCAATAGCCAACAATTAATTTGCACACCATAATCACAATATTAACGATTAATGGCTGCACTGAGTCCTAATTAAATTAAAATTCAATTTATATCACAGAGAGTATATATATATGGGCTAACGAGAAACACGAGAGTATAGTGGAAGTGGTAATGGTAATGGTAATGGTAGTGGTGTGGTATTGAATTTGGTTGCAAATTCGAGTATACTATATAATAGTAGAAGTAGATACTTTGCAATCCTCACAAAATTTCGCTGAACCGATGATTCAGAAATACATTAAATAATTCTCGTAATCGCAAATTAATAACGCAGCTTATAAGGACGAACAAGGAGGAGGAGTTTGTCTATACTGATGCACAATGAACAGTCTCTATATCTATCTACTGCTCGCTTGCAATTCTCCTTTTTTTTTTTTGTCAGCAGAACGACGACGACGAGACTCAAATGAGTATTATTATGTCGCCGATGAGTGTGGGCAAGAATATCCTTTTCTCATCATATTCACAGTGAGGTGCAAAAAAATTGTAATTGGTACTTTGTTTTACTGTGACAATGAGAGTCTAACATTTTTGAATGTTTTTGATCTTGAAATCATATAAATGAGAACCTTTATTGCCCAAAAAAGATACAACGGTAGGTTTTGGGGTCAGAAAAATGTATTTTATCATTGGAACTAATATCAAACCATCCTATGATTTAGATTTGGTGTAAATAAACATTTAGCCTCCAATCCAAAGAGGAAGAGCATTTGAGGTAAAAGAAACGATTTTTGAAAATAGGATTTTTTTTTAAATTTAAAGATATGGCCAGTGCCATTAACTTTTTGTACAAAAAAAAAAAACAACAAAATTATAAGTCTTAACTACAACAGCCACTTTTTGCAAAAAGTACAACAATGAACATTTTCAAACTCATTTTCCCGCCTATTCAGTTTCGGAAATTTTTTTTTAAATGTGTTAAAAATCTTAGATTTTGGATTCAAAAACAATTGGTGTACTTTTTTCTACAAAAAAATGGTGCTGGTAAGAATTCGTAATACATAACTAGCGGGAAATCAGCGTATTCAAATCGCAAGGTTCGCGTTCGCATTTAAATCAATTGTGAACTTACCGGGTGAACTATATTATCGATACGACACACTACTTTACCATTCCCATTAACACACTTCCTCACCTGCGAGTTCTACAGGAAAAAAAACATGGCTGAAATAAGTGCGAATCCCGCCGCAACACATTCGTCGGATTCTATAATAGGGACGAATATTTGTATACAATCTCAAAAATTTTGGGAAAAATAATTTTATTAACTCATTTCGTACAAAAATTGTTGGATTTTAATGAAATTTGGTCTCAATGTGCATTGTTGAATCTTTTACTCACAAGAATTTGCTTGCAGCAAAATATTATTTGTTATTATTTTTAACAAATATAACAAGAAAAAATAGCTTAATTTTGAATTAAAATCGTTGACGAAAAAATGTTTGATTTTTAAAATGTTAAGATGGAGTCTTTTTTTGGCTAAATCCTCAATTTAAGGTTGAGTAAAAAAAAAATACAATTATTTTGGATTAAAATGTCAAAAATTGTATAGAAAACCAACCTAAAACTTTACCGTAAATGTCAGTAATATTAGTCTACAGGAGGTGGCCACAAAAACCATATTAAACTTTTGGAAAGGACATTCAGAATCTGAATCTCGAAACTAGTATCAGAATTGGTTTAATTCGCAAAATTTTTGAGATATCAAATTTTGAAATTTCCAAAAACACTATTTTTGTTATGTTTTGGGTAAAAATAGACATCCTGTGCAGAAACAAGACCATGTTTTAACCATTGTTTTTTATCGAAACAGATAATCTTAGATTATGATTTATCCAAAAAAAAAACGAGATCTCAAAATTCCAGGATCCTCACGCCATCATAACAGATATTCAAACGAAGAACAAAATAACAAATATGCCAAAAATGCTTAGATATGCTAAAATATTGCCTAAAATTCTAAAATATGCCAAAAATATGTTTTAAAGAGTGAATATACAAACATTTTTAATTACACCAAAATATGCACAAATATTGCTTAACGAATAGATCTCAAAATGCTTAGTTTTGTATGAAACACATTTCTGTATCTCCAAATTTCAGATACGACTTCCTGAAAAAAAAACATGCTCGAGCGTATTTCCGGTTGCCCTAGTAATGAATTAAGGACTAAGGTAAAAATTATTATTATTAAAAACAAATTTCATAAAATTCCAACTATCTTGTAAAAGATAAGTTTAAAACAAAAAATGGTTTTTGGTATTTTATGAGGTTACTTGTCAAAAAAAATAATCAAAAAAGTATTTTTTAAACCTGATTTTTGTTGGAAAATTGTTTGTATTTTAAATATTCCATTCCAAAATGAATTATTTTTTTTCTGTTAAATAATTCTCTTCGAAAATTTACCGCGAATTTTGATAATAAAACTTAAAAATGATTTTTTTTTGCACAGCAGTGTTTGGAACGTTCATTATATTTTCGTATGGTATATTCACTTCTGGTGGAATGTTTGAAGTGGTATGCGTATGGTAACCATCGCAGGAGAGCACCAACAGACAGTCGCTTGGAAATATACTCTTATGAAATATTAAAT
This sequence comes from Meliscaeva auricollis, assembly GCA_948107695.1. Taxonomy (NCBI): domain Eukaryota; kingdom Metazoa; phylum Arthropoda; class Insecta; order Diptera; family Syrphidae; genus Meliscaeva; species Meliscaeva auricollis. Next base: position 80,618,366 of record OX403618.1, read on the forward strand.
TATTTAATCCTGCCGAGCGTAATCCTTGCGTTTTTATTTTCATATACCTACATTTTTGCCACCCAAGGATTTATTTTTAAATTTAATTCGCAATTGTTTGGGAATTTATTATTTAAATTTTTTTTTTATTATTTTGTTTGAGAAGTATTGTGATTTTGTTTCATTTTTTTTTTTATTTTTTTAATTTTGCTGTATCAATTTCGTCTCCTGGGAGAAATTTTAATCCATTTTGGTCTCCACTCAGCCATGACTACATATTGAAATTATTATATTTCAATGACACTCACAAGCCTACTCTACTTTACCACATCATGTGGAAGGATATTTTGTATTTTAATTTTTTTTTTATGCCGATTGTTGCAAAAAATAAATACATCCCGAGAATAAACAAAAAAAAAAAAAAAAAAAAAAAATGAGAAGAGAAGAGAAAATTTGAAAATACATTTTAACCAACGCGTTTAGCTCCCAGGATACTTATTAATTATCCTTGAGCATTCATTTATAAATGGATAGGAGTATCCATAGAAACACACACATGACACTTGTAATTTATTTTTAGCAATTTTTTTTTTGTTTTTATTTTTGGCTAAACTCTTGGAAATAACAACAAAAAATTATGGTTCTTTAGGGAAGTGAAAGGACTTAATGGAATGAATAAAGACAATGGAGGAGGTACCTACGGTTTACCAAACAAAATAACCACAAAGTCATAAATAAAAAGCAGCTAAATGAAAAATAAAAAAAAAAAAACACACACACACACATTTCCGGGTATTTTTTATTTGTTTTCAGTTTTTTTTTTTTGTATTTTGAAGAATTGCCCGTTTTTTGTACATCATCTCGAATGTATCGGAGGGAGTATTCATTTTGAAAACAGCATGAGTTTTTTTTCGAGCCAGAGTTATGAAGTCGATTTCCATGGTGAAAGAGCAACAAAACATTCATCATACGAGGATAACGCCCAAAATATGTATGAAACAGTAAATATTGTCGAGAAATAGATGGGGTTCAAGTTCAAGGAATATTGATAGGGAAAATATTGTTACTTTGGGTAAATAAATTAAAATCCACTATGGAAGTAGTAGTTAAAAGAGTATTATACATAATGTAAGGGCAGTAATTTTGTCAATTTTTTTTTAACAATTTCTTAAAAAAATTGATCAACATTTAGCTCAGGCAAAAAGTACATTCACTTTCAAAAACTCCAAGTGAAGTTTTTTAAATGCAATGTAGAACAAATAATTTTCTACATAAAGGTAAAGAGACTCCGAGTAATCATTCAGAAGATATCGCTATTCCAAAAAATGTAAAATGATGAAAATGTTGTTTTTTCGAAAATACTATCAATATAAATCAAAGATCATTTGTAACTAGACATGCGATTTAAGTTTCTGCAAACAAATGTTATTTTATTTTGCCCGGTAGACTAAATTTTAAAATTCAGTTTCTTTTTATTCTTACTCAAAAATGACAAAGTTTTCAAAAAATAGTGTATCTACCTTCATTATACTTAAATTATAAATTGCAATATTGGCTACAAAATAACCGATATTTTATATTGGCGATATATGTACTATATAATCAAGTTATGCATTCGAACAAAAAAAAAGGTTGAGATAACAACCAAACATAACATTAGGATGATAGAGAATGAGAAAAAAGTGGGTCCGACAATTCTGTTTGTCTGTCTGTGTGTATGTATCAGAAGCCACAGCCTAAACGGATGGGTCGATTTACTTCAAACTTGGTATGTGGCGTTTTTTTGAGACTATTCCCAGACATTTTTTGATTTTTTTTTTTGACCAAAAATAACGGTACCTGTCATATACCGGTTTTAGAAAAACTCATTTTTCTCAAAAACGGTGCCTACCATTTTGATTAAAAATATCATGGTGATTTCTTTGGGTAAGGTCTATCTTTAAATGAAAACCGTTTTTTTTTTTCAAAAATCGTTATTAACTGTAGCTGCCATAGAACCGTTTTTTTTAATTCTGATTTTCTCCTCCATGACTCAATCAATTTCGACCATTTTTTAACATAGATGCTTTCAAGTTGCCGTAATAATATTTAGTGAAAAAAATTTCGAAAATTATTTTTTTGGATTTTTAAAAAAGTTCGAAAACTATCAACTATTTTTTTTTTTCAAAACTTAGTTTTTCGATGTTGATAAATAATATCTTAAAAATGGCGTACCAATTTTTTTTTTATAAAAGTCCTTGCAAAATTTTTACATGGAAAAAATAGTTTTTTTTTAAAAAGCCGCTCTAACGATTTTCAATATTTATTTTTTTCTAAAAATGTATCATTAAAATTGCATACTTTGTTTTAAGGTTAAATTCATTTAAGAAGCTGTTTTAGTCATTTGAAAATCGAATTTTTTTTCTTCTAAAATTGCAGTTTGGGAAGTTCAAAATTCGATATCTCAAAATCTTTGTATGATACAGCAGATCTGATGGTAGTTAATTCTGATAAGAGACTCAAAATCTTTTGCAAATGTTTAATTTTGTTTCTATGAACACTCTCCGCTGGCAGTTATTACTGTCATTTACGGAAAATCGATCTTAAAAATCCGTTTTTTAGTTTTTTTTTTCAATTTTTAATAATTAATGCAAAATTTTCATTTTCTAGAATTTTTCGGGAATCCGATTTTGGGTTTTTTTTCGGTAATTTGGGTTTTCCGGACTTTAGTTTTTCCAGATTTTGGGTTTTCGGGATTTCGGTTTTCAAGATTTTTACCCAAATCCTAGAATTTCTGGTCATTTAGTAATTTTTTTTAGGCCCAAAGTCTAGAAAACTCACTGAATGAATAAAAAAAAATCGATTGAGGTAAACAATATTTCGAAATAGTAACTAAGAGCGATTATTTGTTTAAATCCTCTTATCACAAACACTTTCTCAGAAATTATTATTCAATGTTCATTTATTAAAGTTTACTTACAGCTTACCACAAATATTAATTGACAACATAATATATACATTTCATTCGTAAACGTAAAATTATTTCAAGAAATATCTTAATACTCTTGCATTCACTTAATTAAAATACTAATAATCCTGGCACAAAACCGCAGAGCGTTTTCATTGGAAATAGAGAGAAAGAATCCATGGAAGCTTAAATATTGAATCATATCAACTTCTCTGAATTCGAAAAACAAAAGAGAATACCATCTGATATTTACAGTAAGACAGGATAAAAGTACCTACATAATATCAAATCCTTTTATTATAAGCGAATCAACAAAAATACAAAAAAAAAATCATAAATCAGACATTCATACTCACTTGTCAACAACCAGCTTAGTGAAGACCAAATCCCTTTTATAATAAACAGGATTGTTGTGTTCGTGGTTGACGGCCTTGTCCATAAGCGGATGAGATCGGATGAAATTAAGAACCGTGTCCGGCAGATTTGATGTATCATTGACACATGTACCGGGCCTTGGATCTGGTACTTTTGAATTCAAAACTGGCAGCCATGCTGAATTCGATGTGGACTGTTCTTTGAATTTACCTATATACACAAGAAGAGATAGGAATTAATTTATAAATGTTGCTTAGTATTATTGCAAGAATATGTAGGTAGAAATTTATGGAGAAAGAGAGACAGTCAAGACAACGAAGACGACGACGACTACGCCTACGTCAAAATGGAAGGATAATCCGGTAACAATTATATCAATTTCCCACAAGGATCTAGGATTATATCAGCAAATAATTCGGCAGCCCAACACACAATATTGTGCCAAGCAACCACTAACGACGCACGGCCACTCAATGCTTTACCATTGCAGACACTGTTATAAGAATGCCTCCCACTTAAGACTGACAACAACGTCTGGTAGAACTCACAAGGTTACCACTTTCGGTCGGAGGAAAGTATGCCCATAATGAATGGAAACTTGGCATAGTGTGACCAATCTACAAGAAAGCAGATGCTATGACTGCACCAATCCTGAAAAAAACCAAATCGATACCACACCATCAAAGTCGCCTATGATAATGGATTTTCCCAGTGCACAGTGGACCCGTTCTTCATTTGATGTCACTTCTATGTCCTTCGGGCAATTGTCTTCGTTCTTTCACACATGTTTTTCTAGTTTAGCAACACCGAATAAAGAATAGATAATGGCCAAAATCGCCAGTTGTATATCGACAAACGGCAGTAATTCCTACAGAGTACACCAGCATATATGATATTGATGAAACGATTTACCCCTCCTGTTGATCAAAATCACTGACAAGAGATCCTTTCAACCATTTCAGCAAACTCTTCTTAAACTGAAAAAGTACATGAAACAACCAACTACCAAATTTTCAATATAATCTTTCACAGCCACTTTTTCCTTTGTTGCTGTAAGGGGTCAGAAACCTTCATGAGGGGCAAGCGAAAGGTACACATAAAGAACAACCAAAGGAAAGTACGTTGAACTCTTCTAAACCGGGTGATTATGCAGAAAAAAGAAAACATCTACTGAAATTTTAGGGAATATACTCTTGAAATTTAAAACCATAAATTGGGCTACCAATGTTGTTCTAATTTTACCCATTGGTAAAAGTTGAAAATAATAGTTGATGTGTTTGAGCTGCTTTATGATCTTCATGTAGGAAAAGAAATAAAGCCAATGAAGATACAATTCCGCAATCCAACACAGAAGAGGTTGACCAAGCTATGAAAAACTTAGCAGCAACAGTTTCAGACTTTAATAGTCTACCTGCAAAACGCATGCTTCAAAATATTTATCATGTACGGGCGAAGGCTTAAATGCTTGAAGATTAAACTATTAGCGGCATGGGACCACCTTCGAGAAACGTGATCGCATTCTTTTTGTAATAATTATCGAAGCATTTCTGTACTAAATGCTACATATTAGATTCTATGCGAACGTCAACGCCTTTATTTGTGTTGCAAAACTATAAGCTGCACGTATCATTTCAGTTTCTCGAACAGGCCAAATCTTCAACTTAGGCTAATTCAGAAACGACAAACATAATTACAACAAGAACCATCTTTCTTCTCTCAACTTTAATGCCAAATTATGATAAAATATATCGTCAGGAACTCTTTACGGCGATGGCCAAACTCGGGATCCCGACAGAAACTGTTTCAAATGTCCCGCCTGAGCGCGAAATTAAAAAAACAACCGCCGTTCAATGTGCAACTGCGAATTAAGCAAGCTCCTCCGAATTATTCTAAAAACGTAGAGGGTTTTAGCAGCGAGATGCCCCATAGTGTTATTTCTTCAATCTTGATTTGAAGCAGGTGTTAACTCGGAAGGCACTTCAACAGATCAGTCAAACTAGTTGAATACGCGGACAACATCGATATCATCGGCTGCTTCCATTAAGCTGTATTAGATGCCTACAATGTTTGTCTTGAAGTAATTGAGAAGTCAAGGAGTTAATCTTCCTCGGAGTAATTATTATCAATGCCACGATTGAAGCACCATTAAAAATCCGGTGCTACTTCCGGGTTAAAAAAAAAAAAAAAAAAAAAATGGGTGCAAACCTATTTATTTGGAAGGCAAGGCGCTTGCCCCACAATACCCTTACATTACAGTCTTGCTGTATACCCAGAAGGATTTTGGACAATCAGCTACTTGATACTTATTTTTCGAAAGAAAAATTCTTCAACAGAAATATCGGTCAAAATATTTAAAAAATTAAAATAATTTGTATGCAAATGATAAAGTGGCAACCTTGTTAGGGTATGTTAAAGTGGTATATCTGCTGTATCCTTCAGCAAAACAAAAGCGTGCGTTTTCTGGTAATGTAATCCATCAAAATGGATTTTCCGATTATACTTCTCTGTGTCTTTTATTCGTACAAACCTATACAAAGAATTATAACGAAGAGATTCAGTCATACTACATACCAACATACATACTTTGGATATGTTTATTAATAACATGGATTTTATCCTTGTAAAGGACTCTGCCAATGCACTCAAATGGTTTGTTGGCTAGTTGCCTGTGTATATGGTAGGTATTGGTTGGTTGTTGTTTTCGAATGTTTTGGTTGAACGAAAGGACCAAATTTCCATAGGATGAATATGAAAGTACATTTCTCAGAAAATGTACCGTTCACTCAACCGTCCATCATCTATGTATGTAGGCATGTCAGTGTCGGTACAACAATCTATACGTAAACACTAAATTCTACACATACTCGCATATATACGTACCATTGAAAGCTCCATGAACTTCGTTGATGTCGAAACTGCATACAGCTGACCCAATCAGGCCATTGGTGCTGGTGGTGAATGTCGCATAGAATTTGGTCTTGTCCGTTGGCAACTGATAAACGGATTGAATTTCATTGAAGTAGAATGGGAATTCGCCGGATATGCTGCAATTGAGTCGGGCCTTCAGATAGGTTGCCCAATTCTGCGAAAGAATGTTTTTGCCACCGGTGTCCTTTTTGCAGACGCGTGCAATGCGCGAGTATACAGCTTTGCCGCAGTTGATGTATTCGACAGCGGTTTCACGGAAGAAGAAATACACATAATCGTCAATTTCGAAGGATCCAACGAAATTTGGTTCTGAAAATAAACACAACAACAACAAAAAGAAAACAAAAAAGAGAAAGAAATAAAGAAAAGAAAAAGTGGGTTAGCAAGTTGTTTGATTTTGTTTTTTGTTTTATTTTATTTGAAAAAAAAAAACTCTCCATGAATGAATATTTGGATTTCAGGACATTCGCCAGTATCTACCTATTTTTGTTGTCATGGCCCTGACAAATAAACAAAACTTCACGAAGAGAATCGTGATTCGGTGACTTTGATTATTGGATTCAGCTGTTTTGATTGTTTAGATGTTTGCAAATATTTTTCTAACGGATGAATGGACATCGATTTTGTAGCAAATTCAAAGTGCAGAAGGGATAAATTGATTAGAAAACGGGAAGTCTAGTTCTTTTCTGAGAGGAGTTGGAATCATGTTTGTTTAAATTTTTTTGCAGAAATTATGAGGACCGAGTGAAAAATAAAGGGATTTCTTGTAAGATCTTAGAATACACTAAATAGATGAAGACTTAAACCAAAAAAAAAAAATAAAAAACATTTTTGGCGAGACTATAGCTCACAAGGAACCAAAGCCTAGGGACTTTCACTCTCAACCGTTCCTGTGTTCGAATGATTCTTTCAGGAATCAAGGGGACCTAACATTTTCTGACGAACTTAACCGAATTTGAACAACCCAAGCGACCAATTCTATAGATCGCTCTATCGGCGCCAGCAGGTGTCTCCAACCAGCTCAATCTCTAGTTTGCTGTTTCCAGTTGTATATACCACAAGGTGGTTGAGGCCACTTCAGACAAGATCTTACAAGGACTCTCCGGAATGGTGTGTCGATTTTGATATGATGTAGGTCTTCTAGCCATCTCAGTCACTGGTTGAATATTTCATTCTAATCAATACCGATACTCTATGGACCGAACATCACGCGAAAAATCTTTCTCCCACAGTAACCCAGCTTGTTTTCATCCCATCTTGACAGGTTCCACACCTCAATGCCGGAATGATTCTTTGGTCTTTTGGCAGAACTCTTAACTGCTTTATTGCCTTCTTAGCCCCAAGAAACAGCAGTTTGAAATGGTAATTCTGCGGTTTGACCTCACCTCTGATACTATTTTAATGTTAAAGAATATCTTGGTCATCTAGACTGTTATTCCAATTTTTTTTCCACTTCCGTATAGTATACAAGCAGATGCACAACTACTGACAGCTCAGTTTCTACCTCAGACCCATTTCACATACAGCCGGTAACCAGCTGAACGGGAGCACTTTCTTATGGATCCTTTCACTGAAAAAACTGCCAAATCGGAACGGTTAGCCGGTTGCCGGCTATACGTGTGAAATGGGCCATATTCTTCAGGGTGCTCCTCAAAGAAATCGTGAGAATATGGCTAGTAAGATGACATGCCAGTTGCCCAGGCACACATTACACTAACAGGGGCTGATCAAGTCGTTGGCAGAAGGTTTTAGGGGTTATCGTTTTCTTAAACAGTAGTTTTGTTTAATAATTTTAAATTCTTATGTAACTAAAAGTCAAACGTTATTTACTTATAATCCTCACAATAAGCCATATTAATGGTATCATTTTCCGCTCATTTCATCTCAATATCATATCAGTAATCAGTGGATATAATTAAATTCTTAATTTTTCAATTATAAACTCTAAAACTACTATAAATTGATTAAACTTTCTAAGAGATTAAAAACACATTTCATTATAACTCACGATACCTATGCTTTAATAGCTTCTTCCTCGCATCACGTCATATGAGATTCCTTCACTCTAGATAAAGGAAGAAGCAAAGGATATGGATTTTATGAAATCTTCACTCAACTTAAGGCAAAAAATAAAAATCATTTTTTTTCTTTATAGTCTCGTAGTTCTTCTGATAAATCAATTATCTTTTACAATATACTTAAAGATGATCGGGATGAGTGAAGATATCCTTTTTCCTGTATCATTGTTCTTCCAACCATCACCTCCTTCAATATTTATAAAGAAATTCTAAGAGTTCTATGAGTGAATTAAGAAGAAATGAGATTCTCAGCTACTAATTAGTTATTTCTTATCCGTTCGATTTGGCACGATTGTTTCAACAGATGTTTCGTCCTTATGTATTTTTTTTTCATTTATTTGAAAGAAAGGACGAGTTTTTTTCTTTAATTAATTCGAACCGTGTCTATATGCGTCGGGCCCGGCATTGGCTGTCAGGAGTTTACTTGACTTTTGTTGTTTTCATGGGGCGAAGTTGAAACGGGACAGCCTTACAACAACAGCAAAAAAAAAGGCAACATTTACTATTGTAATACGCGCTTTCAAGCGGTAAATAGACGTTCAAGGATCAACGATAGACAAAAATACCTATGCAGAATTCTCTCTGTCGCGTAAGGTCATAAGGACAATTTTATTAAGCGCCCGCAACAAATGTATTCATGGTGGCAGATGTCGCCGCATTTCATTAAATTTTATGATACCCACTTAGTGTGAACAATGAGGCGAATCAAGTTAAAAGGAAGAGGCACAGTCTGATGGGACTGGGTGGTAGTGGCATATAAGGGTAAGGGTATAAAATGGTGGTAATCCTGGGAAATTATTATTAAAATCTACAAAACAATACAAAATGGAATACAAATTCAAAATTAGCCAGATTAGTATTCTGCACGATGTATAAATATTTTTTTGAGGAGAAATAAAAGAAACAACAAACAGTTTGAAACACTGATGCTGATGTACTTTTGTGCGTTTTCTCAAGACAAGAAAATAGAAAAGGAGGCAAAATTAATTATGCAAATCAGTGCTTTGCCTACAACACTTTGAGGCGGAAAATTAATTTATTTTCCAAAATTGAATGAATTATTACTATTCATAAGTTTGTAGATTTAGAGATGTCAGAATGTGGCAGCAATGTAGTGATTTGGAGTTGTTTTCAATAAAAAAAAAACAAACAAGGAGATAAAAGGGAAGTTTAAGAGGTTTATTGAAGGATATCAGCGAATTATGTAATTGAAAGAACGTTTTTTTTTTTTCTTAACGAAGCGAATTGTAGATTTAATTAAATGAAAACAAAGCGACGGAACTTTATACTGTAATCCTTTTGAATGTGTTATCAATTTGTAAAACAGTAAAACGTTTTTTTTTTTTTTGTTTGAGGAAAAACGGTATTCCGTGTTTCACGCAGTATTCCAATCTTTTCCCTACGGTATTCTGCGATTTTTATCACGGTATGGCTCATATATTTCCGCAAATTTTCATATTCTCTTCGAAGATTCCACGCTTTTCTCTGTGACCTTGTTTGTTCTTTTCCGCAGTATTTTACACTTTTTCGCGCGATAGTAAGTGCTTTTTCCACGACTTATCATGCAGTATTTCACTATCATTCACGTTGTGTTCAGAGTTCTTCCACCACTTCACCAGTATTCCGCGCTTTTATCCACGCGATTATTCCTGTGCATATTTTCCCATGACTTTTCACCCTTTTTTTCCACGAATTTTCAAGCTTCTCTCTCTGACTTTCATTGCTTTTCTCTGCGATATTTTACGCTTTTTCTCGTGGTATTAAACACCTTTTTCGTGGCGTGACCTATCTGGCTATTCTCCGACTCTCCGATTTTAATCAGAGATAATTAAAATCGGTTCAACAGTTCTTGAGTTATAAATGGTGTAACTAATCCGACTTTGTTTAATATATTTAGATGTTTTTTGTATGGTGAACAAGGGCCAATTGCTTTATTAATTAATCACCAACAAAGATTTGTTTAATAACTGCTAACATTTTTCATTAGAAAAAAATATTCCACATACGCCACAGTGACCCATATTTCCATAACTGTATGTTTGACAATTCTACTTCGATTCTAAAGATTCAAGAAGAAGAATATTTGCCCCTTCTAGCTGGTGTGGCTGCTTATGTAAGCGACCCGTCTACACTGAAAAAAAACAAATCGATTGCGACTAACGAAAAAATTGCCCAAACGTTTGCAGCAAATTGGTAAATTCGTTTGTGTTAAACACTTTTTGCGAACGATAAAAAAAAAAGTTTAGCGTAACAACTGCGATTGAACCGGTGACCTCTAGCTAACGAGGCGAGCATCTTGTTATTCCGCCACCGACTGTATAGTTTATGATTGGCGTAGAATGCATATCAACAAAATGAGAGAACGTATCATTTGCGTCAAACGAATTTTCGTTTGTTGGACCGTATAGTTTTTCGACTTCAAAGTGCGGTCGGCTTGTAGTTATGTAGATAACTTGTAACACATTTCTTGAAGAGAGGTAAGACAAGAGCACATTTAAGGGCATCCCGAAATACACCACCAAAAATACTATTATTAAAAATGTGTGTTAAGACATACGTTAAGAAACAAGCTACATTTTTCAAACAAAGATTGGAGATATAGTCGATACCATAGGAGTTTGATTTTTTTTAACGTGCCAGAATTTTTTTAAGATTTCAAGATCAGTAATAGGTTTTCAACACAAAGCTTTGTCTTTGGGAAGGTTCACCTGGATTACAAACGGAACATCTTGGTCTATTTATATGAGACCTCGGAAACATGTATAAAGATTTATTTTAAATTTCGTTAAATACCAACAAATAATTTTGTTAGATTATAATAGTTTTTGCAATATACGGGATCAATTGCAAGATATTGTTGACGTATCGAAAATGCAAATGCAGGCGAATTGTAATTCCAGAAATATTAAAAGTCAAAAACTATGTACCCACTACTTATCATATCCCAGACAGAAGTTAATCATAAATAACTTGATTAAAATCAAAACACATTAAACCCATTTCTTCTGTCTACAAAAATACAAATTAACTAACAATAATAAATAAACATTTTATACTTACTGTCCAACCACTTAGAATCATACTTCAATGTCCTCTTAAAACCAAATTCCTTTCGTTTTGCTGTAACATTATACAAATCCGTCCGGAAGATTACGGTATCTGCTTTAGTAAATTCTGCATTTGTCCCTGAGTACTGTTGAATAATATTAAAAAAAAAAAAAAAAAACATTGAAGAAAAAACAAATTCAAATCAAAAAATAATAAACATTAAATCACAATCTCAACTCAACCAGCTGATTTTTTTTTAGAATGAACATAATTTTTATAGAGATACAAAAAGAAAGAGAGAGATAGAAATAAAAAGCCTTTTGCAACAGGAACGATGAACTAATTCGAACTTAAAAAAAAAAAAAAAAATAATAATAAAACAGAAATTGTATTAAATTGTATTTCAAGAAGATTTGTCCTTTCGTTTAGATTTGTTTCAGTTTTTTTTTTTCATCCCATCGAAAGATAAGAGATTATCTTTGAAAGAATAACATCCTTCAGAATGAATGATGTCCTTCGTTAGAAAAAAAAAAAACGCAAAAGGACGATGGGGAAATGCAAACAAAATTTAAACGTAAAGCTTATTTCCTCAAGTGTTGCACTAGAGTTAATAGTTTTATTATGTGAATGGGGTGACCATATTTCCATTTTTCTTACTTTTTCTTAATTTTAAAAAATTTCATGAGCAGAATATGGTTTAAAATAAATAAAATATTCATAAACTGGTAACTATTTTCCCACCAAAAAATGGCGGAATAAAAAATCTATTTCAATTTAGTTTGTAACTGAAAGTTTTTTTCCTGATAAAATATTATTAACTACTCTGGTCACCCTGTATCAGTGCTATCAATTTCATTTCATCGTTTCTGTTGCACTCTAGCATTTCCCTCCTCTCGCACAAGTTTTATATATATATTTTTTTTTATGTAAAAAAAAAGCATCCTTCGTTGAAAAGGACATTTATCTTAAACTCGTAATATACATACCAAGCCAGGTAGACCTCCTGGATTTCCGTTCTCGACATAAATCGCTGTTGAATTATCAAGTGGATCGTATGGACACTTGGCGATACCCAAACCGATTCCTGGCACGTACTCCGATCTTGGTAAATGGGTTAGATTCGACTGCATGAATAAGGAAACAAGAACAACAAAAAAAATATATAGAATAAGATAAAGTTTCATACAAGAACACAAGAAAAAAAAAAACAGGATAAACAACTTTGTGTGAAGCTCCTACGCGCCGATTTACGTGCAATGCAAGGTGAATCCATTTTTACCCACACAGGGTGATTCGTTTTATCGTATTCTAACAGATATTATCCGCTGCACGTCTAACAAATAATCCCCCTGTTTACTCATCCTTGCGGAGGATAGCAGCTCTATTTCTTGCTTGCGAAATAAGCGAAATGTGAATTCTCGCGTTTCGGGAAAGTGTTGCAAAGAAGTTTAAAGTTTAAAGCATCAAACTCATTCCAACTTAAAGTTTGTATACTTTGCAACGCGTGGCGTCGAGTTTTGTAAGATAATCCTTAACGCGTTGGGATTTTGTTCTAAATTTTAAAACACCACCAACAAAAAAAAAAAAAATAAAATGTGGAAAAGAAGAAGAAGTTCGATAATTGTGATACTCGTTTCTCTGTATTTCTTAGTAAAGGCACAGCCAATGTAAAAAGGTATACATGCGGTTGTCGTACAAAAAGTTTTACACTTCGTCGTGTCGTCCTCAATAGAGTTTTTGCTTGTGTAGCTGCGCTGCGCTGACTTGGCTGATGCCTCTGGGTTAGGTTTGTTTCTCGAAGGTCGCAAATGAGTTGGCAACAAAAGTTTTGTTGAGTGCGGAAAATCACGATAATTTCACTTTAATGGCGGATTAATGGGTTTTAGTGAGGCAATGATGACAAAAGACGATAGAACTTTAAAATAAAATCAAAAAGAGAAAAAAATCAAAATAATGAAAGAATTCAATGGAATTTTGAAGTCGTGATATCTTCGGACGAACGATGATGCGATGAAGCACGTGTAGTTCAACTATCAAATGAATTGAATATTAATTTGGATGTAAGATGAAGAATAAGGATGAAGATTAAGGATGGAGATGAAGGGTGAAGATTAAGGTGACGGCTGAAGGTAAAGTTAAAGGATGAAGATGAAGGATTTAGATGAAGTGTGATGATGAAGATTGAAGACGTAGGAATGAAGATGAAGGATCACGATGAAGGATTAAGAATGAAGAATGAAGAATGAAGAATGATGAATGAAAAATGAAGAATGAAGAATAAAGAATAAAGAATAAAGAATAAAGAATGAAGAATGAAGAATGAAGAATGAAGAATGAAGAATGAAGAATGAAGAATGAAGAATGAAGAATGAAGAATGAAGAATGAAGAATGAAGAATGAAGAATGAAGAATGAAGAATGAAGAATGAAGAATGAAGAATGAAGAATGAAGAATAAAGAATGAAAAATGCAGAATGAAGAATGAAGAATGAAGAATGTAGAATGAAGAATAAAGAATGAAGAATGAAGAATGAAGAATGAAGAATGAAGAATGAAGAATGAAGAATGAAGAATGAAGAATGAAGAATGAAGAATGAAGAATGAAGAATGAAGAATGAAGAATGAAGAATGAAGAATGAAGAATGAAGAATGAAGAATGAAGAATGTAGAATGAAGAATGAAAAATGAAGAATGAAAAATGCAGAATGAAGAATGAAGAATGTAGAATGAAGAATGAAGAATGAAGAATGAAGAATGAAAAAATACAGCATGAAGAATTAAGATGAAGGATGTAGAAGAAGATGAAAAAAAAAAGAAAAATGGGATTTACAAACTCTTATAAAACCAGCAGATTATGCTGAATTCCATCAGATGAAGATGAAGAATAAAGGTAAAGGACGAAGGATGAAGGATGAAGAAGAAGGATGAAGGATGAAGTATGAAACACAAAACATGAAACATGAAACATAAAAGATAAAATATGAAAGATGAAAGATAAAAGATAAAAGATAAAAGATGAAAGATGAAAGATGAAAATTTAAAGATGAAGGTGAATGATGAAATGATAAAGGATAAAGGGACGATAAAAAATTACGATGAAGAATGAAGATGGTGGATGAAGATGAAGATAAAAAAAAGAAAAATGGGATTTGTGAAATTTATATTAAACCAGCAGATTATGCTGAATTCCAGCGTCTTTCCATGAACTGAATTTATTTGACGGTCTTATTTTAAAGACCTTTGTATAACTTGAGAGCAGTTCCATGTAAAATCTCTTTGAATCATCAATACGTTCATTTTATCGATTGCGTGTGATTTAAACGAAATTTGACTATTTCAATTACAACTCAAAACTTGCCCGTCGCTTGCTTTTGTGGCCCTTTTTAATTTTTTCGCTTTATGTTTGAACGTTAAACAAAATCTAAGAGTGGTGTTTCGACTGAATGCTGAATAAGGATTAAAAACACAATGGAAAGAAGATTGAAATTGCAATAAACTCTTTTTTTTTGGGAGGGTTTTCGACCTCCTGTGTGAGTTAATAACACAAAAAATATGTCTTGAAGTAGGTACAGGTTTTTTTTTTTTGTCAACAGGTTTCATTTTTAAAGTGGTTTATTTCTTAATTTGGCATGCTACACAATTTGTGTTGTGTTGAATCTTTAAACATCTTTGAAATTTAAGCAAAAGCTTTGAATATATTAAAATAAATCACTAAACCCATTAAGTCGACTATACCCTTGAGTCAAGTCTAAAAGTAGAGTAGGTAAATATTGCAGCTCTTAAACCAAAGTACTTCTATGTACGCACATTTTCACATCACTCAAAAGCAAGTACTCCCTTGAGCACGTGCTCTGACTATTTCACACGTTTTCAAATGATGGAAACTTCAACCATATACGCACACATCACCTTAAGTAAACACAAGAACGAACAAAAACAAAAATAGAAAAAAAAAAATAAAATAGAAAGGAAGAAGAAGAAGCAAAAAAAAAAGCACACGCAATCTATTTCCATTTCTATTATAACACGATGATCCTTCTTTGGTAAGAAAGAAAGAAAAATCTAGAGACATTGAGAGAGATGTATAGGAACAAAAAAATAGGAAAAAAAACTCTGTACTATATCCTTCCGCACTAACGAGATTTCCTCCGCATTGTTCCAATTCCACATATACAAAGCCATATAGATATCCTTGAAGCTGTGCAGTCTTTCTATCTACATTTGGTTAAGTCAGTTCTATTCGTTCTTACTCGATTTTGTTGTTGGTTTTTCTTTATTTTTGGTTCACTTTTAGAAATACAAATAGAGAAATGTAGGTTTCGTACATGTGGTGCAAGGATATACCCGACAAAAGCCAGAAAAATCGCAAAAAAAAAGAGAATATCCCAGCTTTGTGTGGTAGCTGAATGTTAGAATGGCGAATGGGGGAGGGCTTTGGAGAGCTTCTATCCATCAAAATAAAGGTCGTCATCATCAAGGATGACATATTGCACCACTACTAGATGTGATGTGTTATTTTTTTTCTCCTACTCAACTTTTATATGAAAAAAAAAAGTGAAAAAAAAAGAAATACTTACATATATGACATAATCCTTGGGATTGTGAGCATTCGTGCCACAAATGTACAGCCTGTTGCCGTTCGCCATTGATTGAATGACACGAATGTGGTTCTTGCAATCGAAGACCTGAAATGAGATAGAAAATGAGTATACTTGTGCGGTTTGAGGAATAAAATAAAATTGAAATGATATAAAAATAAAATAAGTACGTCATCCACGGAATCGTAATAAGTATTCGCTATTCCCGGAAGGATATTACTATAAGGTTGGTGGAGTATTATAGGTTTTAGGGAGCAACTCTAAGGAGATAACTACGCGGCGAATATGATTGATCCAGGATGTGCATTATTGCAATACCTCTTCTTCGATTGGAATAAGGACCGAAAAAATGGAGTAATTTTCTATTCGTTCTTTTATCCAGCAGCGGATTTATTAGAATAAACTATGTAATGACTTTTTTAAGGCCCCAAGATCCAGCAAAATTTAATAATTCTTTTCCAATTTTTTTGAACTAAGTTATTATTGACGAACTCTGCAAGGTTACCCAAATTTCAAAACTCGAAATCTAAGCTAAAGGTCTTTGTAGCACATTTGTAAAAACTTTACTGCAGTTTATTGACTAAAAATACGAAATTTCTTAAGTCTTTTAAAGTACCTACTTTCAGCAGTCAGTGTTCTAAAATCCTGACTGTACAGTTAATAAAAGCAGTTTTTTTTGACAAAAAGTTAGTTGACTGCAGTATACTTTTTGACTGCTTTCAATCACATTACAGTAAATACAAGACACTTTCTAATTAAAAACTGAAACCAATTAAAAAATACTGCATTTAATCAAGTTTTAGTCAATTAACTGTTTTCATTAACTGTACAGTCAGTATTTTAGTACTGACTGCTGACAAAAGACAAAGAGTCCTTGGGTAACAAAATGCGGGTAATTGCTGTAATGGATGAAATTTCCCGGGGAATTTCTATTTGTGAAAAAAGGCTGCCAATCGAAATATTGCAAGACTTTTGTTTGGCTTTTCCCAAAACAAAATTTCCTGGGAAATAAGTAAACCAGTGTATTATGCACTAATCCTGTGTGAATTTTCTCAGATTGTTGGCTTAATTCTTTTTCTTAAATATATTTCAACTGGGAGAGTTTTTAAGAGCTTGTGAGCTCGCGCACCCATCTTCAATAAATGGGAGCGAAGACCAGTGGCGTATTGAGGGGGGGGGGGCTCAAGTGGCTCAAGCCCCCAAAATCTGCATTATGGGGCAAAAACAAACGTTTTTTCGACCTTCATCCATTATAAAAAATCCAGCTTCTTCAAATCTTTACCCATTTTAGGTTTTTTTAATGTTTTGGGAAGAATATAGTTAGACCTTTTCAACAATGTAAAAAACATGTTGTTGGGTAGACTACCTAGACTGTATAAGCTGAACAATTTCAAAAATTCCTTTTTTTTCGTCATTTACCCAATTTTGACATCAATTTAAAGCATAATTATGTTGTTTAAGGAATATATCCTAAAATATTTATTTTCAAACCAAAAAAATTGGGTTAACAACAATAAAAAAAATGTATCAAAGTTTGAATAACCCGTTTTTAGCCCCTAACTTCAGATTTTGGGAGTTTTACGGAATTTTTGCATACCCTTTTGTAATCAGTGCAACAAGCTGTACAAAACGTGATAGGGTCCCGCCCGTATGTCAGACACATCTGGCAAAATACAGCAATGAATATTTGCCTCCTGCATCTATGTAAGTCTTTTAATATTTTTTTTATTTTGATTTTTCTGTGCGAAATCGATTTTTGTACAAAAATCAGTAAATATATAGTTGGCTTTATCTTTCAAGTTCCAACTATAAGATTTATCCCTTTTCTGTGGCTTAGAATCAATTTTGAAACCGAAGAAGAGATGATGAAAAATTGGTATCTTGCCTCATATTATGTATTGCTTGCGGCATTAAAGGACAAGTACCCTACCACCTACCGTCATTCGCTACTAAGTCAAAGAATATGAAAAATTGTGTGGGGCGGGCGGTAGGGAGTTGTGAGATACTCGTATGTGCCATGTCCCGCAATGATGATGATGATGGAAGGAAGACATACACGAGCAGGCATCCATACTATGTATGACAGAAAGAGGAAGAGCCTCCCGCATGTGCCTGTCCCTTCCATCATCTATATACACTATTTATGTTGTCCTGAATATCCTGATATAGACAAATGGTTTTATTTGTGAGAAGAAAATTGAAATCGCTTTGCAAAAAAAAAAAAAAAAGAATGGCAGTCAGGATAAGTGATACATTTTGCTTCAATCTTTTTTTTGTTTTTTTTTTCCATATTGTATGTTGGTTAGGTTATAGAGAGACGACATTGCACGGATGACGACACCACCACGTATATGCGGAGAAAAATATTGGAAATTGACAACGAAATTGAAAACATTGCGTTGCAACAATAAACCAAAGCAGAAGCACTTCTTGTGATTGACTGCGGTTTAGATAAAAAGGGATTTTGCCTTCTTTCCATCTCCATATGTTTCCATATAAAAAATGTTGAGCGAATAATGTATATTCATTTTTTTTTATTTTTTTTTTTATCTTTTTTTAGAGAAAGGGAAGGAAGGATATCTGGTTGCAGATGAGGAAGATGGATTTTTTGTGTTTTTTTTTTTATAGGTGAACCTAGGGTCACCACAGAGCTTTTTTTTTTTTAAATTTATGCTTACCTGACTTTTACCCTTTGACACACAGGAACGTACATCATCCATTGTTGGTTCAAGCTTGACAACGTCTCTCTAAAAACAGACACAAAAAAAAAAGGGATAAATATAAAATATTAGAAAATAATTGAGGAATAATTACAAAATGGAGATTGAAAATTGTTATTTAAAGTAATCGTGAGTGATTTTGGGTGGATTTCATAGTCCTCCCCAAAGTTGAGATTATTTGGCAAGTGTATACGCTTGAGGAGGTTTGTGGCAACTCAAACTATCCATAATCGAGATTTTTAGGGAAATCTTAAGCATTTACTTGAGTATTACCTCAGTAGACTTCAATTTCTATTTAAATTCGGATTTGGATTAAGCAAATGCTTGAGATCTAAATCTGGTTTCAGAAAAATAGACATTCTAACATTAAATAGATTGCATACTTTGTTTTGAGGTTAAATTCTGTTTTAGTCATCTGCAAATCGTATTTGTTTGCTTTTTAATTTTTTTTGTAAAATTGCATTTAAAAATTTTTAATTAAAAAGGCTTACTTATATAGTAACTTTATCTATTAGAGCAAGTACGTGCGACCCAGTCGTGCATTTTATTTTAATTGATTTTTTAAAAAATGTGATTCTTTTGTAGAAAAGAGCTCTCTTAGATTGGGTTGCCCTAGCATACATTCAAAACTATTGAGCCGATTCGGTTGAAATTATGAAGACTTATTCTAAAAAACACACTCTTAGACCTGAAACCGGATTTGTTTTTATTCACATTTTAAACCATTTAAAAAAAAAAGAAAATCACAATAAATTTCAAAATTACGTAGTTATTGGGATGTACACTGCAAAAAAAAACTCTACTTTAGAGGATTTGTATGGAATTTCCATACTCTTGGTACTGGCCAAGTTAATTATAGTGTGAAGAAGGCAGTTATCAGAAGAACCCCAATAAAAAAATATATTTTGTGCTTTTCAAAAGGACACATTTTAATAGATTTTTCAACATTTTTTTGTGAAGAATCAAGACAAGACATAAATTTGGTAATTTTGACTACATTTGTTCTAAATAAACGGTTTTAGCGAAAAATGTTCATATTTTGGATTATGCACGAAAAGCTATTAAACACAATTTTTTGTAAGTTTTTCAATGATTTCTAATGTTTCCCGACATCAATTTTGATAGATAACTTCCGAATAACCCGAATCTGAGCGTATTTTGGAGCATATCCCCAAACGTTTTTTGAATCTTTTTTTTTTATAACAATAAATTACGGTACCTGCCATAAAACAATTTCAGAAAATCTTTTTTTCTCAAAAATGGCCACTACGATTTCCACTAAAAAAATTATTATAATTTTTTGGCTAAGGTCTATCTTTTTATGAAACCTTTTTGTTTTCAACCAGTATTAACGGTACCTGCCATACAACCGTTTTTTTTTTCAATTTTATATTCTTCTTTATGACTCGATTTCAAGGACTTTTTTTTATAAAAGATTTTAAGTTGCCGTAACACAGTTCAGCAACAAAAATTTTGAAAATAGAATTTTTGGATTTAAAAACAAATTTAACTTTTTTTTGGAAAATGGTTTTTTTTCGAAAAGTGCTCAATATTTTTTTCAAAATTTTGTTTTTAGATGTTGATAACTAATATCTTAAAAATGGTGTACCAATTTTTTTACATTAAAGTCCCTGCAAAATTGTACATAGAAAAAACTATTTAAAAAAAAAACCGCTCTAACGATTTTCAATTTTTTTTTTCTAAAAATGTATCATTATAGAAGAAATCAAATTGCATACATAGTTTTGAGGTTAAATTAATTTAAGAAGGTGTTTTAGTCTTGTGAGTTTTATGCTGTTTTAAATTTATTTCTAAAGCTGCATTTATAGATTTTTAGTTAAAAACATTTATCAATAGGAGAATGTTCGTGCAATCTAATCGTATATTTTATTTTTATTTAAACAAGGTTTGAGAATATTTATATACACAATTTTGTTTTTTTTTTTATTCTTCAATTTTTTTTTCAAAAATGTATCTTTTTAATAAAATCAAATGGCATATTTAGTTTTTAAATTTCTTATAAAATTATTTATGTAAGAAGACCTTACGTTTACAGCGCAGTCGTGTATTTTATTTTACTAAACATTTAACTTTTTATTTTTTCATGTATCTTCATCTTCTCATTTAACATCGAAAACAGTGTCGAAAACGTGATGGTAAAATTATCACAATTCCTAACAACTTTGATACAAAAAAAAATGAATAGAAAACTTTAAAATTAAATGAATCAGACTATCCCCATTAAATTAAGTTTATACATTATGTTCTTGTCAATAATGTCTACTTTGAGTGTGGTCATGGTCAGGACACTAGTTGAGCCAAAATTAAGTTAAAAAGAAAAAAAAAAAATACAGAAACTCATTTTCCAGTCTATCCATCTCATTTCTTTTATACATCCTATACATCCTTTTCATAATTTTTTTTTTCCTATTAAATAACATTCAACCTTCACTACTTCACTACTGAATTAGAAAAAAAAAAAAGAAGAAAAATTCATTTAATCCTTTTATACCACCAAGACCTCTTTGCTCTTTATGTACATTTCTCTGTCAAGAAAGTAATTAAATTGAAAAAAAAAAACAAGTAAACTGAGCAAAATACAAAGTCCATTCAAACAAGTTTTCTTTCATACAAATTTATCATTAAATATAAATAAAAGCAAAAAAACAAAAAAAAAAAAACAAAACAACTTTGCGCAACAAACTGTGCATATACTTACTTTTTTTATTTATATCCCAACAAATACACAAACATAGAGTGAATGAGCGAAAGAAAAAAAAAAGGATTTGAATGCTTTCATTTACATGCATAAAATCCACCTCTCAACATGTCCTTTCCAATTCAAAGGATCGCTCGATGAAAATTCAATTTTCCCCCCTCAAACCATCAACCGCTCGTTCGCTTCAAGGAACGTCATCGTCAAACCGATGTCATTACAAAATTTATAAAAAAAAAAAATTAAAAAAAAAAGTAAGAAAAACAAAATTTAATGCTGAACAAAATGTTAATGGCAAAGGATGAAGTGAAAACAAAATTATAAAAAAAAAAGAAAATATCCTCGAGGTAAGGAAAGGACCATATATAAACAATATTCACATGCACATTGATATAAATGTATGTTGTCGATAGAAGTGCAACTCCTTGACTTGCTCTTCTGTGCGGGTCACCATCAACACATCACCTTTTGCATATGTAAATATTCATTGCCATGTCGCGAAGCAGTACCACCACCATCACACCGATCAAAGGTGCGACAAATAAATACAACTTTGAATAAAATTACATTATAAATATCCTGGCCAAACAAATTGAATTTGTTATGAGGACGAAAAAATACTATCAGGTTCTGTGTGATGACATGTGCGGTGCGGTAAAGATATACCTTCTACCGCTACACCTCCACACTAAGACCCTGGCTTCTTTTTTGCTTTTAGTTTCCTTTTTATTCCGCAACACCAATCTCATTAAATTTTCCGCACGTAAATAAGAGTGTTGGTTGGAAAATGTGATAAAGAAAAATACAACGTTGTTGGATGAGGCAGAAAACAAAAAAAAGAGTTCCTATAGCAAATTAAGGACTCTCAATAGAAAGTGGTCCCGCAATAATCAAGAAAAAAAAAGAAGAAACCAGTAAGCTGGATGATGGCTCGAAGGTGTATCGGTGATGGTGAGACCTTCACAATTTTACAGGACTTTCTTGATTTTACCCTTTTTTGTGCTAACCAAGGTGTACAAAACAATGGAATGTTTTTTTTTTTTTCAGTAAATCAGGACCGGAATGATAATTACACTTGGCCAGGGTTTGAGTATCTACCTACTTAAAAATTAAAAATATTTCATAGAGACTACAAAATAAAGTGAGTCCTTACAAGGAGTTTTAAGGATTATTCGATGTATTCAAATTGGGAACACGTTATTAAAAAAAAAAATGCCAAAATCATGTAGGTGAAAAATTTGCTGCCCAGCCTTTTTTTTAAATCAAAATTACATTATATTGAAATTCACTTCTGACGTACCGGTTAATATAATTGAGTTGAATTTCCTAATGTATTAACTTTGTTTGAAACAGAGTTAGCTTTTGTTTTATTCGATCTAATATACCCGAAAAATCATTCCGGGAACACTTCTGCAACTAAAAACCTGAAATTCAAAGTCCAAAAAATACACAAAAATCAATTAAATTTAGCTACCTGTATTCTTGGCGTTACTGATGCAAAATTTTCTTCAAGAACTCTCAAGAACTTTACAAAAAAAAATGAAAAGAATCGTAAATAAAAGTTGTCCGAAGAAATATGTCTCAATATAGTTACAGTGACATAATATCAATTTTTTGATTCATTTAAAGTACAGCAATTAAGAGTCATTCCGGGAACGCCTGTTTTTTGGGATGAATAAATATTACAATTAAGAATTTTGTGTCAATATGATGTAAAATTGAGACCTCTACAACAAAACCTCAAAAATATTTCGTTGGATTTTGTTAGAAAGAAAATAAACGATAATAATATAATCAAAACGTCATTTCCGGGAACGCTTTCAGGCTATAAATGTGTTATACAGTATTCTCGAATAAAATCTGAATATTTTTGATGTTTTAAGTCGAAATCTAATGCAAATGTGCCCTGCATATGGTGTATTATCATTAAATAGTGAAACAATTTGAAAAAGTTAAACAAATCATGTATTTCGTAAATATTTTGGAGCAGCAATACCCAGAATAAAACATAGACAAGCCGAAAGGAAGTCCTATTTGATTCAAAAAGATACATAATAATGCATAGTTATAGTGACATTGTTTTAAGACTACCACAGTCGTTTTGGGAATATAACCATCATATGTCCTTATGCCTTCATCATTGCCAGGAACGCTAATTAATGCATTTTTAAAAGCCAAATCTTAAATTTGTATGAATTAATTCAACATTTATTCATATCAATGTGGCACTAATACTAAGTGATAAATAGTTTAAAAACTTAAATAATATTGATTTATTAAAACTCTATAAAAAAATCCACATATTTTTGTAAATATGCATCATAAAAACACACAGAAAAAACTACATAAAAAAAAACAAACATATTTTAGTTTATTTAAGACAACTTCTTCTGATTTTATTGATTTTTAGTTCTTGAAATTCATCCACTTTTTAACTGAAACTATACTCAAATTTCAATATTTTGCGATAGATTAAAAAGAAAATAATTTTGAGCTCTCTCCGTTTAGGAACTAATAAATGATAGCTAAACTCAACACATAAGCGTTAAAACTTAATAATTAAACAAAGTTGATTTTTTAATACTTTGGACAGTAAAATATCCCACCTCGAGGATTTTGGCACTTCTATCCTTTTATATTTTTAATTTTTAAACAGAATTTTTAATAATAGGTGGAAACCATTAAATTTCGAAAAAAAGTAAAAACAAAATGCACGACTGGATTGCACGTACTTGCTCTTGGGGTCAAAGTTGATTTGGATGTTAAAGCTTTTTATATCAAGTTTATAAAAAATAAATATTTTTTTAAGAAATTTTGAAAAAAAAAACATTAAAATCATTACTAAAATGACTGAAACAACTGCTTAAATTGCTATTAGCTCGAAACTAAGTATGCTATTTGCTTTTGTTGAGATTAATTTTTAGAAAAAAATTGCATGCGTTAAAATTCCCAAACAGTGTTTAAAAAAAGTTGGTATCCAATTTTTAATAAAATATTAATCTAAACCAAAACTTAAAAATAAAATCATTACTTGAGAAAAAAATAATTGAACCCGTTTTTAAAAATTTCATGATTTGAAAATCGCTAACAATCTTTTATGCAGAAATTTTCATCGAAATCCATTGATTCTTTAGCGAGATTTTTGATTTTTGTGCCGAAACTTGAAAAAATGATCGGTTGGGAACTTTGCTGCCTTCTATCTATTTTGGAGCCTTACTCCTGAGAGTCAGACCACGGAAATGAAAATGTTTAAAATATTAAGCTGAAATTTAAACGAAATCTATTGGGAAACTGCCAAAAAAGATCAGAATAATTCATTTTTTTCAAACGTCTATTTTGTTTTTGTTTTGCGAATAAATTTGAAAACTGATCAGCTAGGCAGTGTTGAAAAAAAGAACGATTAAATTTTCAAAAAAAATAAATTTTTTAAATGTTAAAAAAAAATTAACAAATCATGAATTTTTTGTATAATCCTTTTTTTGTCTTACCTGTATACTGACCAGGGGCCAGGCACAGGAAAAGTACAGCTCTGTGTAAACTATAGAATACAAAATTATTCTTAAAAGATATAGATCTTAACCAGGCAGGCAACGGATAACAAAAAAAAAAAAAAAAACACAAAAATAGAGGAAAAAAAAAAACTTTAATTATTAGTTTTCTCTAAAGTAGCGAACTTTTCCTATAGTCTTCTAAGAGGTCTTGTTCCAAGTAAAATCGACATAACACCAACACTATACAACAACACTTTATACTATTAACGTTGTATACCGAAGATAGTTTAGTTTTTCGGTATACGTACATAGCCAGTACAGCCAGAAGGAGTTAGACCAAGTGGAAAGTAAGCAGCACTTAAGGAGTAAGCATCATGGTAGAGAAGTTGGCTGTAGAGGTAGGTATACTGCGGTCGTTGTGGTAGCTTATATTAGCAGCGACCGGCCGAGCGACCGACACAAGTACAACCAATTAAGTGGTTTTCGCCAACTTTATTTTCTTTTCGCCTTTATTGGTCCTTAAAGTGGACCTTCCTTCGCTCGTCGCCGCCGCCGTCTTCGTGTCGGTCGACTCAACTCAACTCTACACTACTTTCTGCCTTGTTTTCAATGTGATGAAAAATGTTCCTGTTATAAGTACGCTTTCTATAAAAAAATAGAAAAAAAAATAAATAAATAAGAAGCTTTAACCAACTGAACTGAACCTTCGGTTTGCACTTAACAATCTCAACCTCAGAGATAGAGCGGGAGTGAGAGAGAGAGGGAGAGTAAAATTTATGAACTAATGTTCCGTGTGTTGAAAGTGCAGCAGCTCTTAATTTTAATAAGACTTACAAAATATAGAGCCATAAGGACTCTACTCTGACTATAATGGTCATAAGGATTTAATGGGCGGTGCTAAATGGTTTTTGCATTGAGAATCGATTATGGTAGAAGTATAGAAGAGGAAAAAGGTGAGTTAAGTTAAGGAAAAATATGCAAAGAGATTTTGTAGTTTTTTTTTTTGCATTGAACTCTGCTGGTTTATTGCTAATTGGATAGGAAACAGATTGGCGAAAAAGTAACCTTCAGTAGTTTTGTTTAAAATTTTGTATGAAAATAATATTTAAAACGAATCGAGCACTTCAGGAAAAAAGTTGTGACTACTTGATAGTTTTTGGAAAAAGAAAACCTTGACTTTTGGTGATCCATTGTTGATGAACTTAAAACTTAATTGAGAAGTAAATTACGTTTGGTTTTAATTTTTGTTAATATTTTTCAAGGAGGTTAACTCAGTTTCTGTTGAACAATAAATTTTGCAAGTAAAAGGTTCCTCAACAAGAAGTTCTGTTTCGTTTTTAAAATATACCCAAAATGGGGGTTACAGCTCTGTGCAGTAAGCAATAATTCTTAATTTTGATGGCAATTAACTAGCTAATGGTATAAATAGTACCTAATAGCAAACTCTGCAATCCTGCTCGACTTATATAGTTTAAAGAAGGGCCAAAAAGAAAATCGAAAGAAAGAGGAATCAACCAAAGAAGCATTCTACGAACTGCTCGAAAAGACACATGATAGTGCACGAAGTATGATGTCTAGTTCTAGACTATCTTTGATAGCTCGAAAATGCGTAACAATACTTTCTTAAATGGACCTAGGATAAAAAAAACTATGCGAGAAAGTTCTCTTTCATAAACTTTAGGGCAACTTTCATATTTATTTGTTTGCATTTAAATTGAACCACCAAAACTGGTTCTCCTGTATCACTATATCGGACACGGGCCTATACTGAATCAAAGAAGATCTGCTCCACCAGTCATACAGGTCCTACCTATCCTCTGCTCTTCACCTAACGTTGTTGATTAGGGGACCTACCAATCTATTCTGTACAAGAAGTCGGTCGGGATGATACCGCCCAGAAGCATCTAACAGCCGGAGAGCTAGCGACGACACATCAACGTCATAAGGTGTAAGGACAAATATTGCACGAACCGACAGCCTGCTGGTTTCAAAAAAATTCGTTCATGTACATTTTTTTTAATTGATTTAAAAAAAAAGTGATTAATTTGTAGGAAAGAGCTCCATATAAAATAAAATCACCATAAATTTCAAAATTCCGTAGTTTTTGGGATTTACAATGCATAAAAAATGCTCTATTTAAAAGAATAGTATAGAATTTTTATATTCTTGATACGGGCTAAGCTAATTATGGTGTAAAAAAGTCGGTAATCAGAGGAAAAACCATAAAAAATGATATTTTGTGCTTTTCAAAAGGACTGATTTTTACGGATTTTTCAATATTTTGCTGTGTAGAAGTCGTACAAAAAATTGGTCAAGACATAAATTTGGTAATTTTGTCTTCATTTGTTCTACATAAAAGGTTCTAGCGAAAAATGTTAATATTTTGGATTATGCACCAAAAAAAAACAACATTTTTTTGTAAGTTTTTCAATGATTTCTCAGGTTTCCGGTGGTAAATTTTGTAAATTTTGATTCGTGCTCAGCATACAAAAAAAAAAAACATAAAGTTAGTCATTGAAAATGATTACTTCAAAACTTTCCACCTCCAAAAACGCTTTGATTGGTCTAAAGAAAGTATTTTGGACAAAACATAAATTTAACTTTGCAATATTTTTGAGCCAAAATCGAATTTTTAAATGATTTGAAATGATTTAGCCAGATGAAATATGCACTTCATTCAAATCCCATTATTAGTTTTGTAATTAATTATTTACCCGTAAAGAAATTCGAGATTAAAAACGGGTTTTTGACATGTTCATACTAGCATATCTTGAAAACGTGACGCGCTAGGATAGTATTGACTTCAGATTCGTTGCAGCGTGCCAAAATCCTTTAGAAAGATATGGTTCATTGTTCATTGATCATTGTTATAGGTTGATCTACTTGCATCTAATACCTATTATATGCGCTTGGCGACTGCTGACGTTTCGTAAAGCTGGTATTCTGAGTCTTGTTACCTACGGCCAGTTTTGTGAACTTTAAAAATCAACCAAGAACTCGGTCTGATTAGTATATTGTTAGAAATTATTGGACTGCGAGCAATGATAAACTCGTGGGTCGTGATTCTTAATAAATAGTCTGTGCTATTATTTTACCAAGCAAAACAATCAGTAATCCATTAGGTTTGTGAATTTATCACTTTTACAAGATGATTTATTCGAGTGACTTCTCATCGTGTCATTTTTGAAAACATGACTTAAATCTTATTTCAATTTGATAAATTTCTATAGAAAACCATTATCAACCCTTTCGCCGGGGAAAAATACAAAAAACGAGTCTCAAACTACATGAAATAAATGTAAATTGACAGACAACCTGTCTGTCATATTGAAAGATATTTAAAGTCTCCTTCCATCTTTTTAACACTTTAAATTCAGTTTGATGACATTTCGTCTTCATCCATCATTATATATATTTTCAAAAGGATCCTCTCGCCTGTCGTGTGTGCAAAGAGTATCAAACATCAGCAACATCCGTATCCGCCAGCAAGTACCACACCACTTACACACAACATTAACATAGTCAATACACCTCTTGACAAGTACTTGAAGCTCTACACACATAATACAAACTCGTATATCGCCTTTAGAGATATGCAGATAAGCCTAACAAAAAGTTAACAAGAATTACACACACACACACACTAATACAGTGTGTACTTTTGCGACGAGACAGGAATAGCTAGCAACAATATTATAAAAGAAAAAGCAAAAAAAAAAAAAAAAGATTAATGACAACAATGACAACACAACTATGAACATCGTAAGCGTTGTTCGTCGTCACCGTCGTCGCCGTCGTTGTTGTCGAAGAAGTCGAAGGACGTTGAGATGTCTCAACGATGAAGATGACAATTATACCTACACATATCCTCACTCTCAGCAGCTTGGTGTCGCAAGTCATGTCAAATATATCAGACAAGCTGCTTTTTTTTACTTTTGCTTTTTGTTACAAAAAGCCTCCAAGCAGTTAGCGGCACGTTACTTCAATTTCAAGTCGTCAACAATATTCAACCAAACAATATTCTATTCCCCAACCCTCAAAATCAAGACTTTGCAAGGACTTTTGCTGAGTAACTCACGCATAATACCTCACAAACAAGATCCTTGATGGCAAGGAAAGGAGTCAATTTTATTTAAAAAAAAAAAAAAAAAAAAAAAAAAAAATTGTACAAGAACACGCAAAGGCAATCAGGTAGAATGAAAATAAAAGAAAAAAAAAAGTTTAGTGTGTTTGTGTTTATGTATTGTCTGAAGTTGAGAACTTTGTTTAACAAGCTACTAGAAAAATTATGTTATTTGTTCAGTCATTTACTTATGTCTGAAGTATATCCTTCGAACCGACTTTTTCTTGAGTAAGAAACTGAAAAATCAGTTTTTTCCAAAATTGTATTTTATACTTTCTGTCACAAAACACTCAGCTGATGAAAATTGATTATTTCCATCAATTAGCTATTATATGGTTCCATTTTTTCAATCTGATTGTTTTCCAACTGACAGATATCAGGGATATTTTTCTTTTTTTTTTCTATACTGGAAGTAACACGAAAAATGCATCTGTCACAAGATAAAATGAGTTAATTAATTCTTTTTTTTGTTTTTTTGTTCTTTCATTTTGGTCTGTGTTGTGTCGAGACAGCATCAGCAGCTGGTTTAAGTTAATTAAAAAAAAAAAAGTCTCTTTTTAATTTGAGATTTCAGTCAATATTACTTGCACATTAATTGTATTACCCAGAAAGCCAAGTGACAGTAGGGTTAATGGCCACTGCTGGTATTTTTTTTTTTTTTTTTTAAGAAAGCTGTCATAACCGGAACTGAGATCTCTTTATTAAAAATACTAAATTTGTTTAACTTGTATAGGAATTTAATGATTGTGAAAAATAGTGCATTAGTGTGGCCCTTCTACAATATTTTCCTGTATTTTTAATAGATAATTCTTCATGATTTCCAAATGGTTATAAAAATAAAAAATATATCATTGGTTATCACAAATTTGTACGTATCCTAGCCAGAAATATTAGAAACCAATACTTGTCCCATTGAGCAATTAAAAATAACTAATTTTGTTCACTTTCTTGACAAAGGTCTAGCTCCTAAAACTCGACTTAAGGAAAAAATTAGAGCTCCATTTGTTTCAATTTCATTTCTTTAACAAGTTCTATTACCTTAAAACTCGAATTTAGAACTTTGTTTGAGTTGGAACTTTGACCAATACCTGATGACCCGTCCGAAGCAACAAATTTCCGAATTAGCAGCACACCTCCCAGTAGAGAAGAGATCATTGCCGCAATTAAAACACCGAAGAACAACAAGGCGGTAGGAATAGACGGTATTCCTGCAGAGCTCTTACAAGTAGCACCAACGACATCAAGTGAGCTACTGCATTCACTCATAACGAAAGTCTGGAACCCTGAATGCTTACCAGAAGAGTGGAGAAAGGGAATGATCGTCAAGCTACCGAAGAAAGGAGATTTGATGCAGTGTGAAAACTGGAGAGGGATTTGCGTTCTGCCTGCGGTTGCCAAGATAGTAGCAAAAATTGTATTGGAGCGAATAAAGGAACATCTAGAAGACACACTCGATGCCGAACAAGCAGGTTTCCGCACTTTTTCATCCTGTGTTCACCACATTAACACCTTGAGGATCATTATTGAACAGTGCGTCGAATATCAATCACCACTTCACCTTCATTGATTTTGAAAAAGCGTTTGATAGTGTTAACAGAGAATTTATTTGAATTGCCTTACGTAGGAGAGGCATGCCAGATAAGTTAATTGCTATTATTAAAGCAACCTACGATGGATGCAAATCTTACGTTTTACATAGAGGAAGGTTGTCGGATGAATTCAAAGTCCAATGTGGAGTCAGACAGGGTTGCATACTATCGCCAATACTTTTCCTGATAGTTATAAGTGATGTGCTGCGTGCAAGTTCTCTTTTTAATAGTTCACCATAAACCGTAGTTATAAGCAAGTATTCGAATTAGTTGAGACCCTCAAAATTTTTGATTAAAATAAAATAATTTGCGATTAAAATCTGATGTTCATTAGCAATCGGTATCGAAACTCACTTCCTAGACTAAATTTTCGTATGGGAATGTAAAATAAAGTACCAGGTTACACGCAAGTATTCGATTTGACTCAGACCAAAACAATTTTTATAATTTTATACCAAAACCAAAAAAAAAAAAAAAAACAATGTTTAACTTAGTTCTATATTTAAATTTGAAGCCAATTTTGAATAATTCATTATCGAGTACAAGGCCTTACCAAAAAAGTATTTCCTTGAACACTTAGACCCTCAAAATAAGAGGCCAGGTTTCTTTGATATTTTATTCGAGTCTCAAAATTAACTTTTAAAACTTTAAATTCACTTTTCTATTAAGTTCACCACCTTTTAGAAGTAAGTGTCTAATTAAGCTAAGACCCTACAATTTTTGTGCTATTATCTTATAACTTGCAAGCATCAAGTCTCAAAACTCTCCTCTTGCTTGCCGCACTTAATATTTTCAAGAAAATTTTGAATAAGGTATACCAAGTATTCTCAATTGTTCGATTTTATTAAGACCCCCAATATTGAATTAAAGTCTCTTATAATTTTATTAAATTCAAAAAGTCAGAACAATATACAATTTTGAATCATGAAAATATTAACAATTTCAAATAAATATGATGTGTATAGAAGGTCTCACTCTCACCTATAGAAAATTAGAGACCCTAGATGTTTGAAATTTTAGTCTCAACTCTCAAAGATCATTAAAAAAAAACTACAATTTTATGGATTTATCTGTTAAGTTCGTCATCAGTTGAAATAATCAAGTAAATAAGCGATTAAGTTAAGACCCTCAAAATTTTGCACCAAATATATTGCACCAAATTATATTTAGATTTGGAACTTTTAAAATTTCAGTTTCTTATTTCAGTGTTAAATCTTAAATTTGGCATTCGGATAGTTATAAAATATTTGATTTGACTAAGACCCCTAAAATTGTGAGTATGATTTTCTATTAAAAAATGTATATTTTCACAGCTGAGTCACTGTATTTTATGTTTAAATGTTAAATCACTATCGTATTTGAGTAACTAATATTATGACTTCGAAAAAAACCACATTCAAATTGGAGTTCAGGGTCTTACGGTATAAGGCTAAAGATCAATGTTCACGTATATAAATTTGCAATATTAACTTTCTCAAGTGGATTTTGACAGTTTGGTTCTATGTTGGTCAATCTTTGAACTAACTTTCACATTCCGCTACGAACTTACATCAATTTCAAATTATTCAAAAAAAAGAGAATTGAAGTTAAATGTTAAATAACCACATGGATGTTTTTCAAAAAATTTCTACTCCAGAGCCAAACGAAAGTCATTTGTCCTTCAAACATGTTTTCGTATACTGATTTTGTATTCCACTCAAAAAAAAAAAAAAAAAAAAAAACATCTGCGTGTAGCTTTGAAAACAACCCAAAGCCATGAAATTCTTCATCAAAACGAACGAAAAACAAAACAAAGTGTGTGTTCATCTGCTAAAAATGTACTCTGCGATAGCTTTCAACTTAATTGATTTATAAATCACGTTGAGGTTCTATTCACGAAAAACCCTAAACAACATCATGTAAAAACCAAATCATGCATTATTCACTATGGCAGCAGCAGCATCAACATCCATATAGCAAGCCTAAAACCGTACCAAGCATAGCAGTTCTGGGAGAAAGTAGCATCAGTATTATAGTCGTCGTTGTCTAACCCAAAAAAAAAAAACGCACACTAGCTATCTTTCGACGGCGGCGGCAGCTGAGAGGTGAAAGCGGCTGAGGTATCACAGGTTGAACGCTGAACGGGCTGGCGGGCGGGTGTCAGCATTTTGAGTGTTCAGTCCCAAAAGAATTTCCTCATGAATAGATTTAATAGTGGAATTTTATGGGTGATTCCCATGGCTCTTCCAGGCCAACACACTATAGGCTAGAATAGTTCTTCTTCAACTATATTAGGTATATACTACCCCCAACCCAAAAGCTTTCAGCCAAAAATTTAAGACTTCACAGAGAGTGTTTACGGGAATAGAAAAGATATTCCTTACGTTGGGTTGGTACTTTCCTTTCCGTCTGCTAAACTAACAAACACGAGTGCTTCGGAAGGAAATTCACCTGGCGAACCTTTTACCGCTTTTGTTTTAATAATTAATTATCCGAGGGCTTCTGGTGCGGATGGAAGCACAGTCAGGGCTGACACAAGAAAAAAACACACACAGTCAGTGCCGCCGCCGCCGTTGCCACCACCGCGCCGGTAACAAGGATCTGAAATTTTTTTTTTTTTGTTGTTGCTTCGTATGACGCGGCAGCGTCACTTTGGGGAACTTTTGTTGCGTGTCATAACGTTTGGTTTCTCTTTCTCTATTGTTTAAGGTTTTACCTTTTCCGTGAGAGGTTTTCTATTTTCGGCTTCTAGTTGGTGAGACGACGACGACGACGAGGACGACTCAAGCTTACCTTAAGGGTGGTTGAAATGTAAAATCTATTTAGGAACAGGTTGATGCTGGGCAAAGTATATGCCTCATTGAAAATTTATGCGAATGCGTTAGCTTTCTGTTGTGGTTGTAATGGCAGCGCAGGCGGTGCGGCGGCACGAGTGTGGGCAGGATAACAAATCTTGCCACGAATGAAAACGTGCAGTACTATACTAGAAGGTATCGCTAATGCTTTAGGAGTTGGAGAAGGAAATACGCTTACCATTACCACCACCACCAACACCACCAACACCACCACCACTAACTAACATGGCTTTTCTTATTTGAATGATGGCCCAAATGAGTTCATTAATCATCTGAGGTTTGTGTCTTCTCTATAGTTGGCAGATGGATTTACCAACTCAAAATTTTAAATTTTTGCCTGAAAAAAGGGTGATTTTTTTCTTTTATTTCTTTTTTCTTTAGGATTATTGCTGTAAATGGGAGAAATGTTAGGCTTGATATATTTATTTTTTGTACTTACATCACATCCTGATGCAGAGATGTTTTTTAGGCTCAGACGAAATACATTATCCCTGTGGAATAGAACAGACATGAAGTGGAAAATTAATGTGAGATTATTTCGTCTGTGAATCTTAATTTCGGCTAAGACTTACATTGCACCAACAAAGAGTGAATCTCGATCTTCATCCAAATGGAACGTCCTGTAGTAAAGTTTGCCACAGTTGAATTCACGAACATGATCTAAAAAGGACGAAAAAAAAAGTAATTTATTAGAGTAAAATAGAAATCGCATGAGAGCTACTTAATCGAATACAAAAACAACTCAATGTGTAATGCTTTTTCCTAAAAAATCGAGTCAAAATTAGAATTAAATACAAAATTCGTCAAACACCACAAATTTAATGTCGCAAGCAAACTTTTTCATTACTCGGCTTTAAGTCAAAAAAAAAACTTGTTTTGAACTACAGTTGACTCCGTTTTACTGCACTCCGCTTAACTGAAAACATCGGTTAAAAATTATGTTATATTACGGATTCTAAGATCGAAGTTTTATTGGTTATATATGAAACACGGCTAAAATAACGTTAAAATCTTTAAAACTTTTTAAAACTTTATTTCCAGACGTAATTCAACCCTCAAAAAAACATTTTTTCAAAGTGAAAAAGTTTGTATGTTTATGTTATTTCTTTTTTTTTTACCAAAACAATTGAAATTTATTTTTCGGCGACATGAAAAAGAAAAAAAAAACATCACAACAAATCCCTCAACATCATTCTTTTATGTCCAATCTCAAATGTCAATCAACTTGGCCAGTATGAGAGGAGAGAGAAATAAACTTTTCTGGATTTTCACATCCGTTTTATATTGTTGGTAAAATACATATATATGTGGTGTTCTCCTCTCTTTTCCTTCCCCAACTCCTAACAATCATCAAGATGACAAAAAAATGTAAAAAAAAAAAAAAAAAATAAAAACAAACTCACATCCTTTTTCACTAAAACGAGAGATTTTATTCCACCTCCATTTCTCTATAATACAACCATCATCTCTCCACCCAACTACACCGCACAAACAACAAACGAACATCAGCAGAAAAATATCGGGAATCTAATTTTAAATAAACTTTCGTTGTTCATTTCCTGTTCCTGTCAAAACAAAAGAAATTCGAAACCAACTTAAACATTTCAAATGCCGTATCGGGACAAAACAGACAACAGTAGAATATAGTATTAAGTTAAAAAAAAAGGAAGAAAAAAAAAACAGAAGCAAAAATCAAGGACCACGGAAGGACCCCCCATTAACAGAGTGAAGGAGAGAAAGAGAGAGAAAAAGGACTTCAACAAAATAGTACAGGAACAAAAAAAAAACACAACACCGGATTTTATTTCAATCAGTGATTTTGAAGAGTCAGTCCTTGACCATCACTGAGTTTGTTCAATTGATTTAAGCTTCATTTTAAGGGGTCATTATTGATTCGGTAAAAAAAATTGCTGAAACAATTACTTTTTCGCCAATATTTGTTCACTTAATTTGTTATTTCTGAATTCCTTAACCATACATTCACTCAGAGAAGTAATTTTTTTTTTGTTTTCGTTTGCGGCTAATGAATATCCTTTGAATTGAATGAAAATCATTTGCTGGAAAGTTAATACAATCCTCGAAAAAGCTTTTCATTTGTAACAACTGTATTACATTTGATTCAAATTGTAATTCTATTACAGCACACAGAATGCAAAACAACCTATTGGTTTGGAGCAAACTGAGTGCAGCAAACTAAAATGCTTTCCACAACTAAACACCTTTTCGTTTACTGGAAAATTTTATTGTTTGCAACAAACTACTTTCTGAAGAACCTCTTCAGAAAGCACTTGAAGAACCTCTTCAGAAAGCAGTTTGTTGCAATGAACTGTACTTTTGGTGTTAATATACAATTGATTTACAGCAATTGACTGCAGGAAACAAAATTTCTTAATAATTGAGACTGTGCTTGTGGTTTTCGTATGCAACTATAGTTGAATTACTGGTGTTACGTTGATCTTTATTTTATTTATTCGTTCGCATAAATTGTTTCACCGAAACGAATTTAAAAGTTTGCTGCAAACGAAGTTGAAGTCGAAGAATTTCTATCGAACAAACGAAAAGTCGTTTTACGCAAACAATTCGTTCTCTCATTTCATTTATATGCATTCTACGGCAATCATATATTATACAGTCTGTAGCGGAATGACAAGATACTCGCATCGTTGCCGAGAGGTCGCCTTTTTTTATCGTTCGCAGAAAGTTTGGGTTAAACCCCAAACGAATTTACCAATTTGCTGCAAACTAAGTCGAAGAAATGTTTAGCAAACGTTTGGGCATATTATTTCGTTTGCCGCAATCGATTTGCTTGAACAGTGTTCTGATAAGCAAGTTCATACAACCTTATACTGCATTTAATTTTTCTATTGATCCCTAATTTTCTATCATTTTCCTTTGATTGTTTTGTTTTGTAGAAACTAGAAAGAGACAAAAAAGCTAGGTATCCAGCCTTTCGCGTCATTTTGATGATTCGCCGATTGACATTTAACGTTAATCATACTTATTGGCATCAATTTTTGATTGTGCAAATATTTGTTAACCTCTTAAGTCATGTCCTTTCAATCCTGTCTATTCCTCCTTTATGACTTTCAGTCATAAAAAAAATAAGACGGATTAGAATTATAAGTTGGCCGACTCCTTCGCGTGTGGTGAAATTGTTATCGTCTATCAATTCATTTCTATTGACCTTAGCTAAATTGTCGTCCTTGTTCTATGTCGTCTTCAATGGATTTGATGAATGTCCTTTTTTTTGCTCAATTTGAATTACCGGAAACGGTATAATAGAAAAAAAACATACAATTCTTAGGGAATAGCCCCGACGACGACCGCTTGTCGACCTTTCCTCCTTTCTGGCCAATCATATTTATTACAATCGAAAGGAGCAATCACATGTCGTCGTCGTCGTCCAAAGGACATTTGATGACAATATTGATGGGGACCATGGCTTGTCCGCTAAACACAGAAGTATAGACTTTGCGTTTGGAAGAAATAAATATTTGCCAATATTTTTTTGTCATTTCAATCCTCATTTTGTGTACTGACCCCGACCGTTTTAGTGGGATTGTTCAATTTTTCAGGGGCATTTTGTCGTCCTTTCTGTCTATCCATATACTACTTGCCTATTATTGAAAGCCATCATCAGAGGAATCAGGAAGAAGAAGTCCCACACAGTCCGAGTCCTTTATTGGGTATTCGTCTAATGGATGTTTTATTTACAAAATCTATTTCCCTTTGCGTTGTTGTGTGATGGATCGGGGTATTTGTGTTGTTATAGTCGAGTCCTGAGAACGGGTAAACAAAAATGTAATAGCTTGATGTTGTCTCGCTGTATCAAAGAAAAGGACATGTAGGAATTTCTTTCTGCTTTGAAAAAGCAGGCGGCCGCATACAATTACAACTCAAAATAAAACTTTTTTTGTGTGAGGTTTTTTTTTTTTTTTGTATGACGAGAAAGTACTTTGGGAAATGAAACACGATACACTGGACGTTTGTCGGTTGTCATTAGCGTATATTGGTGACTCCTCTTGATATCCTTTTTTTGTGTGTGTGTTTCTTTTTTGAGTGAAAAAGGATATTTTGTGAGCTTTTTGTTTTGCTCACTGGGTCGGATATATGAAACGTGCTCTTTGTTTAGCAGCGAAACGATTTGCGAATGCAAATTAGATTGTGGATTTGTGTTTGTGTTTTTTTTTTTGTTAATTTTCTTGTTGCTTTTTTGCAGGATTTAGTGGATTGTTTTGGCTGATAGAAAAACCGTTAATTGAAAACAGTTGTTTGGGGGCGCAAAAGGGATTGTTTTTTTTTTGTTTCTTTGTGGCTATATATATGAGATTTTACTGTATATTTGGTAATCCAGTTTGCAAATGTAATCATTTGAAGCTACCAAAGGATTAAGTTGAGAGTGTGTATTCAGTAGGTATATGAAAGAACATGAGATTGGAAGTTCAGATTGCTAAAAAAAAAAACAAAATTAAATAAGAAAAATAACCGAACCAGCTTAACCCCTCAATGTGCTTCTGCATAACCAAACTGAGTAAATTATTTTTACTTCATTTTGATGTGCAAATGATTCAAAAAAAAAAGGTCAAACGGTTTCGTGTAAATTAAAAAAATACTAATTAACACAAACAAAAAAAAAAGGAACAACAAAACTTCTCGGGATAACTTTTTTTTTGCTTTGGTAAAATTGAATATCTTGTACGCATAAGCAATTTTATTGATTTTAAGCATTCGCTAAGAGTAAAAGTACATTTTTCAGAAAATCTTAATTTTATCTTTGAATCACTAGCAAAATTTAGCCAACGACAATTGAATAAAACATATTGACGGAACAAGAATTCACCTAAAGGTTTGTTAGAAAAGCCGCAGCAAGTTTGACTAGAGAGGTAAAAAAGCCCTTCATGAGGTTTTATGAAAAATCTTTAATTAAATTCAAAAGAATATAAATGTGCTGCAACTAGTTTCTAACAATAACGAATCCATGTAAGAATCTCGTATTAACTTTGAAGTAAAAGAAAAAACACCAAGGAATTTAGCATTAAGGTGCACCAACTCACTGAGACAACAAACGACTTTTTCGTTTGCTGGACAATTCTTCAACTTCGTTTGCTGCAAATTGATAAATTCGTATGGGTTAAACATTTCTTGCGACCGATAAAAAAAATGTCAGTTTAATTGTGTCAAACACCTTTACGTTTGTTAGGCAGAAGACTTTCGATTTCAAATTCGTTTGCAGCAAACTCTTAAATATGTTTGGGTAAAACATTTTATGCGCATGAATAAATAAAAAGAAATAGTTCAGCGTAACCGTGTTGATTGAAACTGCAACTTTCGAAACAAGCTGTTTTCTATTGCGCTACGAACAAGATAACTTTTATTAAACTTTTGTATAGCGTAGAATGCATTATGAACACCAAAAGCATGGAGTCAATTATGAAGAAACAAAGTATTCCTGCAGTCATTTACTGTAAAAGAATTGCATATTTACACTTAAAATAGAGTTCTTTGCAACAAACAACTTTCTGGAAAAATAGTTCTTCGCAAACTATTCATTCGTTTGCTGCAAACCATAAATACGCTAGTTAGTAGAGTCATTTATTTCAATGACGTCCACATTTTAACTAAGAGTAGAAATATTTTGGAATATCTTTCTACATATAACATATTTCGTTAAATATTGGCAGATGTGACACGCCCACCAAAGGGGCGGGAAATAGTTGTTTTTAATAACTTCTGTGTTTTTTAAATTAAATTTAATAAAATTTACATAGAAGACACTATAATCTTAGTCGATATTATTATAATTTGGTATTTAAAAAAAAAAGTACGCATACGCCCGAGTGTACATAAAACTCTATTTTTGTCCAAATACAGCATTACTGAATAAAAAACTTCAAATTGATTAAATAAAAAAACAAAAACACAAATTAAAATAAAGAAACGTCCTTTTGTGATGCACAAAGTTGTTTCTAAACATCAACAAAAGCCTATTGTTTAAATTTCAAAAGAAAATCACCCAACACGAATCCCTGTCTGCGTATTTGCACCTCTCTGTTTCGAACAAGAAAACTTATTGTCACAAAATATCCCCCCTTTTTTCAAAAGAAAACACATTTCAATTATCATTTGGATTCCGTTTTCTATAGACATAAAATGTTGTAATGTTTCATTTTAGTCCATTTGTCCATGATGCGTTTGCAGGGATAGAGAAGGGTTAGGGATATGCACAACATACTCGTATATAAAATACAATCCTTAAACATCAGAGTAGACAAAAACACACCCTCTATAGACCTAATTGTTGTCCAACACAATGCAAACTGAAGATTTATCAATCATCCCAAAGCGAGTTTAGTGCATAACAGCACAAACCTCATCACAAACCTAAAATATATCTACACTCAGTCGAAGGGTGCAATTGCAATGTTTTTGTTTTGTGACAATAGCCACGCATTCATAGACAACACACATATCTTTTATTATATATGTGTAAGTATATTTGCATGTCTCTCCCTTAGGTCCTCTCACAAAATAGATATCCCCTAAAAGTCGTTGCATTTCACACAAAACAAAAGCAAAATTCCATTGCGTCGCAACATTCAATCCCACAAGATAGATTACGCACACAAAATACATTCCGAAAATTCTTTGGCATAAAACGAATGACTTTTGGGACAGTATTCAAAAGCCCATATAATCACGCACCGTAAATGACATGGCCAACCACATAAAACGGGTATTTCAACCCATCACTTTGCCACTCCAATCAACCAACCAACCAACCAACCAACCAGCCACCATGTGCTGCTGCCCTAGCATCAAAACACACACAGAAATTTATGTACAAAAAAAAAAAAAAAATAAGAATACAATCGAAAACTCTATGCATTCCCAAGGGTAATTGCAAAATGGAATACCGGACAAAAATTGCAATGCACTCCTGCGTCCTGCCAACCCAACATAGCCGACCTTTGTCCCTGTACCACCACCGCCACCCACTTTCATGGCTATCATCATCGTCAGCAACACATCACGTCCGTTTGTCAACTTGAATGGATTACCTAACAAAATCCCAGGACGAAAAAAATAAAAAAACCTACCGAGAAGACCACAAGAGTTCTAAGGACAACGATGACGATGACGACAACGACAACGACAACGCCGAAGAGAGTTTTACAAAATAAAACAAAACAAAACGTAACACATAACCATCAGCACTTCCTGTTGGCATTGTAATGCATGTCAAGGATTTTTACCACACACACACACACTAACACACACAAATTCAGACAGACATTAGCTGCGATGTCCTGCTTTGTATACATGCATGAACCCAAAGGCCATGTTATGTGAATGAACTTGCTGTCTGCTTTGGCCTGCCATGCTCCTTCATCAGGACAAGGGCGAAGGCATTGGGACAAACAGTGCATTCGTATATATATGCAAATGAAAGTCCTGTTTCTGGTTGTTTCTTGGTTCGAAGGACACAAAAAAAAGAAAAAAAAAAATAACTACACCCAACAAGCTCTGCCTGCGACTGCTAACTAGGCAAGGAAAAACGTTTGCTCACATTTCCAATTCTGCAAGTAGTTGGGATAATGGCAAACATATTCAATCCTCCAGTTCTTCATTCCAAAGGATGTTGTGTTTCGGATGCGACAAGATGTGTGTAAGTGTGTTTGTGTGAATTGAGCTTAAGCAAAGGTATGTTGTTAAGGAAATCGTAAAACTACACAAAAGTGCACACCAAGAGTTTAAGGCACGAGGAGAAGACATAAGCCGTGTCGCTGGCTATAGCAGTGTGTGTTTATGGAATGTTGCATTTTTGGTTAGGTTAGGTGCCTTGCTCATCAAAAACCCCCCCCCCCCCCCCCCCAAAAAAAAAAAACACCATAAAATGAGCTTAGGAGAGTAATATACTGCAGGATAAGAAGAAGACACAACGCAGACACAAGAAATGACGTGACATTTTCCGACATTGTGGGTGTTCTGGTGCGGTGAACTATTGGTGTTCCTAAGTGTTCCAATGTCAAGTTTATGGCATGGCATATACAAGAACACTGCCAAACATACATAAAATGGTCTCGTATCGTAACAAGGGAAATATGGTCTGAATGCTGGATTTTATGGAATTATGCAAGGCCAGGACCAAAAACAATACTTTAGAACTGAGGCAACTTAAATAATTTTTGTGAAAACTTATTCAAAAGCAAAACCATGTTTTTTGAATTTTTTTATTTTAGTATTTTTGTAGGGATGATTGAAACAAGACACGTGGAAAGATGGAAGAATTTAGAAAAAGGAGGTTTTAGTTGATTTAGCTTTTGAAGCTTAAGTAACCTTTGTGGTAACCAGCGCAGGCTTTGCCACTTTCAGTGCAAATAATTCCAGTTTTAGGAGTTATTTAATAAGAAATTCTTAGAGACTTTCCTGTCTTTGAAATTGCATCTTATTCGGACTATTGGCTTATTCTCTTTAGACACATAACTTTTTCCTTATCATTTTGGCGTAATGGTAAATGCTATGGAATATCAATCGAGGTACCTGAATTTAAAACCAGCACATACTTAATTATTTTTTTTTTTTGTTCAGGGGTACTGTTTCCTAAAAGGGGTCTTTTCATAGCTGGAACACGATTCGAAAACGTTTTTGTCTATAAACCTGAAAACGTTTCGGTTAATCCATGTACTTAATAGCTTAGCCCCCCACTTGAATCAGTAGACAACAGTAATATCAGTAGCAACTAAAAAGAGGCCACATGGCTGGAGCTCACTGACGTACAAAATACGGATATTTGAGCATTTTTCAAAGCAATAAAAACTGGAAAACTGTGTTTGAGGACCTCAGTTTGAGTGTAGTTGAATACATCTTGTAGAAAATCATGCATTTTATCTGCTAGGGTACAAGAAATACATTGATCGTTCTTGGTTCGATATCATTTCATCACCCTCATCATCCCAGCAGACAAAAAGCAAGGATCGGGACAAAAAGTCAGCGAATAAAGCCTTTACAAGAATATCCGAAAGATCTAGTTATTAACTGTGAAATCCCCAGCCATCTATTTCTTGGTAACTATTGCTCACTTTTTTACTGCTAATTGGGGACTTTGTATATCTATTGGCAACCCGCATTATTTGGAGAAAAGGCATATTTTCGTTATTTTTAACCCACGGTACCGAATCGAAAACACGTTTGTTTCTTTCTCTATCTCAAAAAATATGAAATACATTGAAACTTATCCCAAACTTTTCCGTACAGTTCTTAGAATTTTTCTTTACAAAAAAGTGTAAACTATTGATTTTTACCAAAACATTAATTCAAGGTTCACTTTTGGCGCAAAGATATTGCAAAATTAAATTAATGATTTGTCCAAAATACTCTCTTTGGTCCATTTAAAGCGTTTTTAAAGGTGGAATGTTCTGAAGTAATAATTTTCAAGAAGTTATCAAACAAAATTTATCACGGGAAACATATGAGAAATCACTGAAAAACTTACAAACAATTGTTTTTGGTCCATAATCTAATATATGAACATTTTTCGCTAAAACTGTTTATGTACAACAAATGTAGACAAAATTACCAAATTTATTCTTTTACCATTATTTTTTCACGACTTCTGGATTCTTCATAAAAAAAAATGTAAAAAAAACCAAAAACCACATTTTTTTTTCTTAGCATATTATCAATCGATTTTCATAAAAAAATACCTGCTTTGGTTTGAAAGTAAATATTTGTTGCTAGATTTTTTGCAATGGATGAGGGTCGATAAATCCGATTTTTGCCCCGATTAACATTTCGAACCGAGCACTAATTTTGATAGTAAAATTCAATAATTTGCAAGCGCTGTTCATTTGTAAGACGATCCATGGTTAAATTGCAAACCAAACTGAAGCTGTTTGACAGTGACACAAGGTACTTAACACACGTCAGCTGTCAAAACCAGTGTTGCCAAAACCAAACCAGCTAAAAATCACCCGTTACTATCAAAAGACAGTGCGACAAATTCGTTAATTTTTTAATAATTTTGCAAGATTTTTTTCCTCCAAGAAATCTTCCCAAATTTCTCTTCGTTAATGCAGAGCGCTTATATCAGCAAACCAAAAAAAATGTTACAATAGAATA
Organism: Meliscaeva auricollis; assembly: GCA_948107695.1. Classification (NCBI taxonomy): domain Eukaryota; kingdom Metazoa; phylum Arthropoda; class Insecta; order Diptera; family Syrphidae; genus Meliscaeva; species Meliscaeva auricollis. The sequence goes on from OX403618.1 coordinate 80,661,910, forward strand.
ACTAAACATTAAAGTTGAAAATCGGATGTTTGTATTAAAAAAAAACACTCTTTTCAGTAAATTTAGGTACATAATGTGTGTCTGGGCTTATACATCAAAATTTTAACCAAAAATTGATTTAAGACTTCCTTGGCCTTAAGCCCCACAACAACAAAACAAAAAACAAGCGACCACTCCAAAAAAAAAAAAAAAAAAAACATGTTTTATGTTTTATTCGGGTCTCCTGCACACCATCTTCAGTAAGAGGAATAAAAAACAAATATTTTTCGTTGTGTTTTGGGTCCTAAGGTTGCTCTGTTAAATTCATGTTCGTGTAGCACAGTTCTATTTATCTAAAGCTGAACTGTAAACACCACGAACGAAAGAAAGAATAAGATATGTGTCATCATGTCGTGTGCAATTCACCCACGCGTATATTATTCCAAACAAAAAAAGGGGTGCAATGCTATTTTAGAGGGATGAAATATTAAAATGTACAAAAAGTATGCACAGAGACAGTACACTATTCTGTCGTAAACTTAACAGACAATTGGAAGCAAACATTCTATAAAATATTATAATAATCTTCCCAAAATTGTAGAAACAGGACAGAAGCATATGGGGCAGGAATAAGACAAGGACTTAGCAGACAGGAAAAAAAAGTAAAAGCATGATAATTCTGACAGGCATTGGAGGTGATGTTTTGGATAAAGCAGAACTTTTGGTGCGAAATGTAAACAAAAAAGTAGTACATACTCGTAGTTTGTTTGTCTTCAGGAGACTATAATAAACTTACAATGCTTGAATGTTTTATCTAACTGACTTTTTTGTTCGAATAGTCGAACACTGTTATTTTGTTATTTTAATACCTGCCCTATGTAGAAAAGCAAACCAAGACATCAATCAAAAGTGTTAAATTCTTCTTGGAACAAAAAAATAACTCTTTTTTGCATACAATGTGGCGACAAAGTAAAATGTCCAATAAAAAAAAACTCGTTTTTATTATGTTTTTACTTGTTTTTGTATAGACTTGTGATAGAGTATTTGTGGAACATTTTTATTGCCCCAATTTCAACCATATTTTTTTATGAGTAAGATAATGTTCGTAGCTTGCTTCTTTAATTAATTGCTGCATCGGTCAAGTTTGAAGAAGAGGCTAACAACTGTTTAACAGCTATTATCAATTTGCATAATAGACTTTTTAACAGGCGGAAATATTGAGAGCTGATAAAATACTATTAACTAAAAAAAAAATTATATAATTATTTCTTAGCTTAGTCCAACACTGTTATGATGATGATGCTAAATCCAGCAAGTGCAATTCCTTCCTTCTTCAATTGCATATTCCAACTACGACAATTTGGAAGCTAATAAAGATTGCTGCACTGCTGATACTAATGCAAAGATGTGCCATAAGAATTTAATATGTTTTTTATAGCCACTACGGCTACTTGCAAGCGAGTGAAATTAATAACAAGTGCACTTAGCATCTCAACTTGCAACTTGTTATTTTCTGATTAGATATGGAAAAACCAGCTAAAAAATTATTAATATTATTTAATTTCAAGATTTGTTGCTTTAGGTAAAAACTTTATGTTTTTATCTGGGGGCCAAGATAGGAATAAGTTCTTGCATGAAATAAAAAAAAACCTATCTGCTGTAAACGATTTTGAGGCGTTTGATAATATTTTTGTTGACAATGTCAATAAAACGAAAAAGATTAAAATTTCATCTACTTTAATATAACGCAAACTGTAAACTATTGCTAGAATTTAACATTTTTATTGGGATTAGGTAGGAACATTAACATTGGGAATACTTTTTTTTTAAACACACTCGAAGTAAGAAAATCAGTCGACAGCACTGGATTAAATTAGAGAATACATATGACTACTAGTGATTTAGGAAAAGAAAGCAGAAGAAAATCATTTTGGTTAAAGAAGAAGGTCAACTTATATAAAGAATAAAGCAGTTTTACCTGAAACTTGTGAAGTCTTTTTATACAAGTTAGTTTTCGTTAGAAAAGTATAAAATGATTTACCTCGACTTGATTGGTTTTAAATCGAAGTGGCAACTCTGTATGCATGAATACAGTGACACGGAAGTGGCCACTTTCTTGACTTTCTTGACTATTAGATTGGGCTTGTTCGTGGACCTACAAAAGGTATCTGCCGATGATTATACTTGAGACAAATCGAGCGATTTGTCAACTATTCTGTTATTAGCTAGGCAATGTGAGGCTTGCTTTGAAAATTATCAGCGCATAGCAAAATAGTTGACAAAAATTGATTAATTTTTATTATTGAAAACACAAGCAACGGATTCTATAACGCTATAGCGTTTAGTTGTGTTAGTGTTGATTTATAATTATATTCGTATCAACACTATACGCTATAGCGTTATAGAATCAGTGATTCTTTGATAAGAGTTAAAATGCATATTCATTATTAAAAACACTGACATAACGAATATAATAATAAATCAACACTAACGCATCAAATAACCGAGAAAACGACATTGCGTTACAGAATCTTTGAGTGATTGATAAGAGTAAATATGCAAATATTCTATAAAAAAAAAAACACCAACAACACGAATATAATCAAAAACCAACACTTCTAATAACCGAGAAAACGCCATTGCGTTACAGAATCCGTGAATTATTTATAAGAGTAAATATGCAACTTTATTATCATAAGCACTTACAACACGAATATAATCATAAATCATCACTTGCATATTTCATAAACAAGAAAACGCAACAGCGTTACAGAGACAGCGACTCAACATCCTTGATAATTATTGTACGAATTGAAGTCACATTTCTGTACCAACAAAATGAAGTGTTCCAAACATTTAAAAACCTGACCTCTTTTGACAAAATTCTAAACGACACTAACGATCATTTCAAAAAAATTCAAAAGCGTTATTTTAATTGAACGACGAATTCTTTTCATACAAAAATAAAAAAATAAAAAATAGACTTCCTTAAAAGAAATCCTAATCGATACTGGAGAAATTAAGAAAAAAAATCAAAAGTTTATATACTTTTATTTGAACGATGAATTTTATTGCTTCGTTCTAACTGATTCTCATCGATTCGAGTGACCTATTTCATATGAAATGCATTGCTAACGAAAGGTAGTATTTGGCGGGATTTCGTGGTGGGCAAACGTAAGCAACCCGATGAATTTCAGACTTAAAACAAAGCTTATTTTTCTTGGGACTTAATTTTTGTACTATTCAGTGACTACTTTTGTTTGTTTTTAAGCCCATTTAAAAATTTACATAACTGGCTTAAGATAAATGCACAACAACTCAGAGGTATTCGAATAAATTACTTTACTATTTATATCTTTTTATTTCATTACTGGAATACACTAAGCTGTTATATATTTAAAACCACAAACATAAAGCAAACCTTTGTTTTTGTTTTTATTTTTTTTTTGTTTAATAAATACTCCATTGTGGCTTAGTAATTTAGGTAATAACCATTCGTCATTTCATTTCGATTTTCGATATTTAAATTTATGTTTCCTGAATGTATAGAAATAAATAAAATCGTCTAAATAAAATAACAATTCGAAAAACCCCGACAAACAATACAAAGATATAAATTTTAGCTCTTTACTCCAAAACAATACCCCCAAAAAAAATCCCTATTCTTTTCACCACAGTAGTAGTGTTTTTTGTTGTTGTATATCCTTAAACCAATATCATAAATGCTCGCAAATAAACAAAGGAATACAATTAAATTCCCTTATGCAATTTCACATTCGCATTCATTTTTGGGAAAAAGTCCTGACGCAAAAAAAAAAAAAATCCCCACACCCACAATCTCATAAAAAAAAAAAAAAAGAATTTCGATGGCCATCGATTCTTTGTTACCCGGGAATAACACCTCCTCCAGCTGGGGACTTTTTGTTCTTTTTGCTTTTTATTTATTTACTCTTTGTATATTTTTTTGTATCTGTGAAGTAGGGGTTTTATGGTTAAACTGTTTTACTTTTGTTTTATGAGTATTTTGTGTTCTGGCGTAGGAACACACATTTCGTATAAAGGTACAATGCGCTTCATTAATTCATTTTTAGAGAGATTGTGTGTTGGATGCTCAGTTTATAGTCACTCTTGTAAAGGGTAGGTTTTGGGGGTAGGTGCTCCCCAAGCATAAAGGTAGCCATGGTTATACCCATTTAATAATTATTTCATCTCCAGATGGGTGTCAGTGTGGGGGATGTAGTACAGTGTGCCGGTTGTGAGGGTAGAGGATTATTTGCGAGTCCCAGGTGAGTTGAGGACACCATTGTGTGGTAAAAATGTAAACACTTTTCAGTTTCTACTGTGCTGGCCAAGTTTGTTTCGTTTTTTTTTTTTTTTTTTTTGAGAAAACCACAATAAAAAAAACTCCGAGTCATTTGATTGAGTACAATTTTTTTAACATCCTTATTTTGGCGGATACTTTTTGTCGGAATCAAACAAATTTAATCCCAATAATTGTAGCTAAATAAATGCTTATTTGTTGCGTAAACCCAAAATTTGTAGCTCGCGTGGTTTTTGAGTTATTGAATTTTCCGCTAAAATAAGTCTGAAGTTATCGGACAAAATTTTAAATAATTAAAACACGCATACAAATTTGTTGCGTTTTAAATGCTTAAGTAGCATAAAATTTGTTTTTGTAGCTAGAATAGTTGTTTAGTTATTTAAAATTTCGCTAAAATAAGACTGAAGTTAGCGGACGAAAGTAAGAAAATTATTATTTTTTTATGTTCAAAATTGTAGCTTTAAAATGCTTATTTTCATTTCAATTTTCAATTTCAGCTTAGTGGAGACATTTAAAAAAAATACTTTTTTGAATTTTTTTTTGCCAGTAATTGTAGCTTTTTAAATCGAAATTCTTTAATTTCGTAGCTTAAGCACTTTTTGAAATATTCAAGTTTTTGCTGAAGAAAATAAGCTCAAATGTGGCCTTAAAAAATCTAAAAAAAAATGACAAATTCAAAAAAATTTGTTTGCAGAAATTTAAAGTCACCATGAACTAAATGAAACGCGAAAACTTTGATTTTGTAGCTTCAACTAGTTTTTTTGTTAGTCAAGATTCAGCTAATATAAGATCTGTAACGGTCAAAATTAAAAAAAAAAAAGTTGAATTATCATTTTTTTTGCTTTTCCAGAAATTGAAGCTTTTTAAAACAAAATTTATTGCGCAAAAATTAATTTTGAAGGTCCCATGGGTCATTTTTTATTTCAATTTTTAATATCAAAAGGGTATTTCCGGTCCGCTGAAGAAAATTTCAATAAATGGTTATTTGTTTTGAATTTTTGTTGCCAGTAATTGTAGCTTAAGTTTTAGGAGTCAGCGCTCATAACTTAATAGTGGCCGTGACCACTCACAAGTCACTATAATTCCTTGATGAATGAATTTATGAGCGCTCTATAGATATGAACGCTCGGTGAATACCGACCTTAACTTTTCAATTTTACCCAAGAAATCCCTTTAATTTTTGCGGAACAAATTTTGTCTTGAAAAATTGAGGGTTGCGCAACGAATTTTGGTTTAAAAAGCTACAATTACCGGTAAAAATTTTTTTTTTATTTTTTTATTAAATGTCTCCACTAGGAATAGAAAATGACCCATGGGAGCTAAAAAATTAATTTTTGAGCAACAAATTAGCATTTCTAAAGGTACAACTTTGGACATCAAAAAAATAATAACTTTCTTACATTCGTCCGCTAACTTCAGTCTTATTTTAGCGGAATTTTAAATAACTAAAAAAAACTATAGTAGCTAAAAAAAAGGAAGTTTATGCTACTTAAAAGCATTTAAAAAGCTACAAATTTGGATGCCAACCAAAATTTGTTTTCAGTATTTTTTCCCAATAATCACTCAAAAAACTGAAGAAATAAAAGAAATCTGTATTTAATTCAGTGACGCGTAGTGTATATGAACGAATTTTTCACCAGAGGTCGATTTGAGTTTAAGTGTGTGAGGCTAGGCGAAAGTTCTCAAATGTAATTGGGTGGCAACATTTGCTAACAAAAACACCACACATACAATATTTTGAGAATTTTTTTTTTGTTTACTTTTTTGACAATAATCCGAAAATCGTGTAGAGATTAAAATCGGTTGAATATGCACTCACTCTCCAGTTGAGAGATGGCTGTTAATATTGTGTCTTTCAGAATTTTTTTTTTCGTTTTTTTATTGGTATCCTGGTAAATTGCAATTGTATTCGTTTTAATATTCATAAAACAAAACAAAAAAAAAACTAAAAATTGAAACAACAACGCAGAAAAACGTCCATTGTTTTGTTGATTTATATTTTTGCAATACTGATACGATGCCAGGTTGTGTTAGAGTAAGAGATTAGTTTAATTCCCCAGAGTGCTTGACTGGTAGTTTAGTTGATGGTTAAAAAAAAATTTAGTTTACCATATCTTCTTCCCATGCAAATAGTTTTTTTTAAATATAGTTTTTTTTTGTCTCTAATGAAATTTCATAATTTTTTTTTTAAATTGAAAAAAAAAATTGAAAAACGATTTTTCTATTCAATAAAATTCAATTGTTCTCGTTAGCGCATTAACAATGAATTATTATTATTATCCATTGTTATTATGATTTTTTTCTTTTTTTTTTTAACCTATATAGATTTATAGATGGATACTATTTTGGCAATTAAATTGATATTTAAGTGTGGAGACAAGTGGATTTATATTTTGAAATATTATTTATTATTGAAAATTCAGAGGTTTGAGTTTAAGTAGATTCATTGTATATTTTAAAATTGATTGCAGAATTGAGGATTAAAAATCTATTTATATCGATATTAAAGGATTTGGGTTAAAAGTAGCACTGAATTTATTTATGTGTGGGATTATAAGAACACTTAACAAATTTTATTGAACATTATTAAAAATAGATACACAAATAATAATAACTGAATCTGAATGGTGATTGGTTGGAGTTTTTTTTATTTTCAGAAACAGAAGTACCCTATTATATTGAATTGCCCATCGATATTTCCACACTTGTTTGTAGACAAATATTCAATAGCACACGTGCACAGTCAAACAGTCAAATCGTGTTCAGAAATATTATATGGTTTTTTGGAATTTGAAGTTGTTCAAAAAAAAAAATTTTGACGACAAACATGAGAAATCCGAAAAATGCTTAAATTTGAGCTTTAAACATGAGATTTTTTAGAAGAAACCGGTTTATGTGGGAATGGCATGTTGTGAAAATTACCAATAATAATAAGTTTTTGGACGAATTATGGCTTCAAAAGAGCATTGAAAAAGACATAAATCAAAATCAAAATATAGGTGATACCTTACTTATGAACATACTTAAAATCAACAAACGTATCTACTGTTGGGAAAATTATCGTTGTTTTGACCCTTACCCCCCAAAAAAATTACCAAATTAGAAGTATCAAAAAAAATTTTTTTTCTGAGTTATAATAATGTTAGTTTTTATTTTTCCGTACACGTAGTGTAGTGTAAAGGATAGCGATTGGCATAAATATATTTTTTTTTTCAGAATTAGTCTATTTCATCGTGAAAAACCTCATGAAACGTATAGAAAACACGTCTTCGAGACATTTTTATGTTCGTGTGCCGTTGGCGTTGGAAATTTGTAAACACGATAACTTTCGTTAGAATCAAAATAATTGGAATCTATTTATAAACGCCAAAAGTTAAGGATGAGCTAAACAAAGGTAAAGTTCAAAATCCTGGCATTTTGAATAAAACCTTCACAAAAACCTTCCAAAAATGTCACTTTTGTGTACTAAAAACTTGCTTTTTTTAATTGTTTCAATGAACAATGGTATCTACTGATTTTAAAATAATGGGAGTGTCCAAAAACTGGAATACTTAATTCTCAAAAGTTTTGGAAAAAATCATTGTTTTACACTATTTTGAAAAAAAAAAAAAAAAAAAAAAAAAAAAAGGAAAAGTTTGGGATTATTTTTGTAATTCATATTTTTATTTTAATATTGAAAATCGACAAGATGGCCAAAAAACACCATTTTGCAAATGTTATCGATTTAAAAAAAAAATCATTTTTCAATAAAGTAGAATATTTACTATTTTTTTTTTTTTGATAATAGATAAGATGGCGGCCGAAAACCACAATCATAAAAAAATATATTTGAATTTCAAAACCAGTAACACTGTCTTATTGGTGTCAAATAAAAAGTATTTCTTTTACTCTATTGGAAGATGTTCTCCTTTTAGTTTTTATTTTTGACAATTTATAAAATGGTGGCCAAAATGTCAAATAAGGAATGAAATCGATTTTCAAGAAATACATTAAAAGACTCAATATGGGTATCAAATAAAAGATTCTTTTTTAATTTTTATGAAAATTCTGTGGTTACTACAGTATGGAGAATGAAATAGAGAAAAAAAGGAGTAGAGTTTGGGCTTTTCTTTATAAAATTGAAGTTGGTTTAAATAGAGAATTTTAAAATGTAGTAGATTTCGATATTTTGGTGATGGATGCGTAGTAGGGAGTAGATTTTTAATTTTTTTGAAAAATTGTACCAAATCTACTACAATTTTTAGCAAAGTGGTATAGTTGCTTAACAGTTCTCTGAACGATTAATTTTGTTTTGTTTGTACAGATTTACTCACAGAACTAAATGACACAATGAAAAATCAAGTAAACTAACACTCGCTTGAAAAATCTTAACAAAATTTATCTCATTAAAAACTTTCGCATTATTCTTATCCTTGGTTTTTTTTTTTTTTGTCGGTCCAAAGTACCAAAAGAAAATTATAACCAAGGACTGTACCACCACATTGTACAGAAGACACTCTCATTCGCAACCACATCTGTTGTCTTTCTATAATATTCTTTAACCAAAAAATAATGTAACCTGTTAACACAAATTACTAAGACTAAGCCTTGTTCAAAACTATAAAATTACACTCATCCTGTAGAAACATAATTAAATGAGAAAAAAACTTATCATATAAGTTCTCAAAGTTATCTCCAAGGATACTACAACAACACAAAAATTTACAAAGCATAGAAATGTGGTTCATATATTTTCTGTCAAAGATCTTTTGTCAAATTAATGTCTATTCTATAATTTTGACAAAAGCAAACAACAACAACAACAACAACAAAATAAAAGTTTAAGCAGTATACCTTGGAGAATGATGACATTTGTAATAAGAAGTGAAAAAAAAAGGATTTGTCACAGAAAAAGCATTGTCTCTTTACTCACCATGGCCTTACGCATTGTTGTTGTTGAAACAAAAAAACAAATCTTTAGTATGTCAATGTTGAGAAAGTTTTTCAAAGGCTTTTCAAAATCAAGGCCCACACAAACATTTCTGCAATTGTCATTAACAGAAATGCAATTTTAACCAAACAATTTGTAGCTTTTGTCTGGGATTCTGTTAAAATTATTAAAAAAAAAAAAAAAAATATTACATAAAAGGCCACAAAGTCCTTCAAAACTTTGACATTCTTTTTTTTTTTTTTTCTATGTACATACAAAAAATGAAGCAAATGAACCTTCAATCATTCTTAGTGTTTCATGGTGGTGGGGCATAGACATCCGATTTTGATTAAAAAAATAATGGAGCTAAGGTAGAAGCTTATTTCTTATTCGTGTAGAGATAAATGATCATTTTTATTCTTCTTCCCCATCCTTTTCAAGCAAACAGAAAAAAAAATGAAAAAATGAGAAGAAAAACATAATCAATTATCCTCATCGCTGGGAAGAACTTTGGACATAAACAAATATGTATCTATTAGTCCTTCCGCCCATATAGAAGAAGATGGCTCATTACGTTTTAATCAGAAAATGTCTAATTGGCTCTTTAGCCTCTAATCGATCATGTAAATGACGGCCACACTACTGTACCACCTCCACGATGGGTATCATCTTCTCGCACCCACTATGGCCTATATCATTCATAGCCATTTTGTTGTTGTTGGTTGGCCATCTTGGTCACCAATTTATCTTTCATAAATAATTTTCCTCAAGCTATTTACTTCCGGTTCTCCAAAGTATCCGCAATTCCACGACGACGACGACGACGACGACGCAACGACAAGGATGACGACATTGACAAGCACTTAAAGAATTAGGTCGTCATCGATTTTGGTGGGTCGTTCGAGTCGTCATATTGCCATCGTCGTTATTTGGATTGAATCGAAATAATAAAATCCAGAGAATCACTTATCTCTTGGGGGACTAGGCCAAGATGCAGCATTTTATCACCATCAGCTGACCAAACAAAATCACAAAATGCATTTTGTCTTCTTCGTATAAAATAATACCCGAATAGCTTCTTTCTGTGTGTGGTTGATTCACAATAGCTCGCTCCTCTGCATATATACGTACTTAATTTTGTCCCACTTTAAATGTATAAATTGTGAATGCGAATTGAATATAAATTATTCATGCACTTTTAGTTTACCAGTTTCGATTGGTTTCCGCTGCAATGATGTTCGTTCGTCCGCAGAGGCTTAAGGGTTTCCATCATTCACAACAACAGATGAGAGATATAATGTACCTACTTTGGAGAAGATTTAAACTTCAAAACTCCAAGTAGTACTTTGTGAGAATAGTGTCAATGCGCGGATTGGCAAAAGTATACATAAGCGGATTTACTATGGCAGTCCAACTATAAAGGCAAGCGAATTGGGGTCGAAGAAAAATATTTTTTTTTTCTTTTTTTTTTATTTTATCTAGGGTACGTTGACAATTTTCAATATTTTAAAATTATTCATAAATTTTGTGTGTAAAGAAAAAAAAAATTATTAGCTGGTGGGAAAAATTAGGTTAAATGGTATATGAAAGGGGAAAATGAATTTCCCACCAAAAGATTGGTGTTTTTTTTTTCCGATTTCTATCTAGAGAAGACCTCGTAGCTACAAAAAAATCAACGCAAGAGTTGTAGGTGGTAAACAGATCTACACATTATTTTTCTATATAACTTCAAAAATATTGTGAAAAATGACAAAAACAAGCTTTTCTCGTTTTTTTTATTTTTATCTTTTTCAAAAATAGTTCGATTATGATGAAACTTGGTTCTAACGTACAATGCTATATCTTTTACGTATACAATTTTTTTTAATAAAATATTGATTTTTGTGTTTTTGATGAATCTATTTTGAAAAAAAAAAATAGCCTAATTTTCAATCAAAAAATTGGACCAAAAAATGTTTGATATCTGAAAATTTTGATTTTGATTCTTTTTGTTTAAATTCTCTTTTTAAAGACTAGATAAAAAATAGAACAATTATTTTAAAAAAACATTGTCAAAATTTGAAAAGATTTGAAGAAGCTAGTATCAGAATTGCTTTATAATGCAAAGTTTATGAGATATCAAGTTTTGAACTTTTTAAAAACACTGCTTTTGTGACGTGTTTGGTAAAGAGAAATTTCATTTTCAGAAACAAGACGAATATTTTGTGCAAAACTTTCGATGAGCTTTAAACTAGTCTGAATATGTTTAAAGTGTTAATCAATTATTCGGGCTTAAAAAACATGTTCATGTTTCTTAAAATGGAATCTCTCTTTACACAAAACATCACAAAAACAGTGTTTTTGGGCAGTTCAAAATTTGATATTTTATTTATTTTACATGGTATAGCAATTCTGATACTTGCTTCGAGTAAAGAGACTCAAAATCTTTTGCAAAAAAATCATTTGATTTTTATGACCACTCTTCGCTGGCTGATATTACTGTTAGTCGATCTTAAAAATGCGTTTTTTTTCAATTTTTTACTGTTTTTTTTTTTTAATAACTGTAGTTTTTTTACTTGATCTTAAAAAAGGGGATTCAACCAAAAAGAATCCATCTTAAAATTTACAAAAATCAAAAAAAATGTGTCAACTTTTTTCAATAAAAAATAGGCTATTTTTTTTCAAAACAAATTCCTCAAAACACACAAAAATATATATTTTGCTAAAATAAAATTTTTATAATTAAAAAAAAATTTATGAATGTAGGTCAAAACCAAGTTTCATCAAAATCTAACAATTTAAATAAAAAAAAAAATAGTTTTATGCATTTTTCACAATTTTTTTGAGGTTATATAGAAAAATTATGTAAGCAACCACCAAACAACTCATGCGTTCTTCTACTTCAAGTGGTAGCCTTTCTACCAGTCTGTTCGTGAGCAATTTATTTTTCCCCTATCATATATCCTAGATTTTCTTACTGCCCATATCCTGCTAGTAATTTTTTCAACTTTTGCCCTCTGAAAACTGGCTTGGCACTGTTTTCTATCGAGATCCATTTTTAACAAAAAAAAAAATATATTTTTGCATTAAAAAGGCACTGTTCCACTAAAACTGGGCATCTCTTTATCAATAGCTTTAGAGCCAACGTCTGTTGTCACAATTGTCTGAACAAGTCGATCAACTTGTACCAATTTCGACATGTAGGTACATTTGTTCATCACTTCACAACATGAGTTATTTAAAAGTCTGTGTCCTTGACTCGGCTAAGAAATGCTTTCCTTAACTGGCTAAACTTCTCAAACGGACTAAGTGTATGGATTTAAGCCTTTCTTATCGACATACTCAAAATCGACATTCGTACAGTTGGGACAAATTTGGGTTTTTGACCCTTAAATTGACAAAAAACTCCATTTTCAAAAAACAAATTAAATGAAAGGTATTTTTTTCACGACAGTAGAATATTTACTATTTTTTTCAATAATTTTTTTTTTTAAATCGACAAAATGGCAGCCAAAAATCACAATTATAAAAATCTATTTGATTTTCAAAAATAATAATAAACACTCAATATGGGTGTCAAATGAAAGGTATTTCTTTACTGAATTTGAATTTATTTCTTTTTTTTATTTTTATTATTAAAAATTGACAAAATGGCGGCCGAAGTGTGATTTTAAAAATCGAATTGGTTTTCGAAAAAATATATTTAAGCACTCAATATGAGCATTTAATGCTAATTTTTGTTTTTTTTTTTACTTCCTTAGCTTTTTTCTGTGGTATTCCTACATCATCAGAATTTCCCGATTAATTAAACTAACGGGTGATTTTTTAGCTGGTTTGGTTTTGGCAACACTGGTTTTGACAGCTGACGTGTGTTTAGTACCTTGTGTCACTGTCAAACAGCTTCAGTTTGGTTTGCAATTTAACCATGGATCGTCTTACAAATGAACAGCGCTTGCAAATTATTGAATTTTACTATTAAAATTCGTGCTCGGTTCGAAATGTTCATCGCGCGCTGCTTCCATTTTATGGTCGGCATTCTCGACCTTCTGAGCAGTCTATTCGGAAGATTGTGACCAAATTTCGCACCAAATTTACTTTGTTGGACATTAAACCACCAACACGTTACAAATATTGCGGCCGTATCAGCTAGTGTGACAGAAGACCGCGAAATGTCGATTCGGCGCCATTCCCAGCAGTTAGGCCTTTGTTACAGCACTACGTGGAAAATTTTGCGGAAGGATTTGGGCGTAAAGCCTTTTAAGATACAGCTGGTGCAAGAACTAAAGCCAGCCGACCTACCACAACGCCGAATTTTTGGTGAATGGGCTCTTGGAAAGCTGGCCGAGGATCCGCTTTTTTATCGAAAAATTGTGTTCAGCGATGAGGCTCATTTTTGGTTGAATGGGTACGTAAATAAGCAAAATTGCCGCATTTGGAGTGAAGATCAGCCAGAAGCATTGCAACAGCTACCAATGCATCCCGAAAAAGCCACTGTTTGGTGCGGTTTATGGGTCGGCGGCATTATTGGGCCATATTTCTTCAAAGATGATGCGAATCGCAGCGTTACTGTCAATGGTGAACGCTACCGAGCGATGATAACAAACTTTTTTTTGCCCGAAATGGAAGTTCTTGACTTGCATGATATGTGGTTTCAACAAGACGGTGCCACAAACAATGGCGCAATTGCGAGGCGAGTTTGGTGGACAGTAAATTTCACGTTTCGGGCCGGTCAATTGGCCGCCAAGATCGTGCGATTTGAATCCATTAGATTATTTTTTGTGGGGTTATGTCAAGGCTAATGTCTATAGGGACAAGCCCGCTTCGATTGACTCACTGGAAGCCAACATCCATGCATTCATTCGTGAGATACCGGCCGATATGTGTGAAAGAGTATGCCAAAATTGGACTCAGCGGATGGGCTACCTGAGACGCAGCCGCGGTCAACATTTGCATGAAATTATCTTTAAACATTAAATTGCAAGGTTCAAACTATCGATTTAAATAAATATTTCATTCATTTTTTCGAATTTTTTGTGTTTTTTTTTTTTTTAAGTTCTAAACCTCTTAAAAAATCACCCTTTATTAACCATTCATTCATTCAGAAATATAAGACAACTTACAATGTGGTTATCGATAAAATGTAACAATTTAAAAGTAAATATTTGACCATCAGAATTGTAAATGCGGCCCTGAAAGTATTATTGCCAATCGTAGTGTCATTTCTCTTCTCTCTTCTTTTCTTTTATTTTTTATATTTGTATTTTTATGTTATCCTCAATATCGTAAATTTAATGTTAAAAGCATCATGGAATCCATTATGATAACTGGGCAATAATGTATTTTTTTTTTTCTTTTTTTTGTTTTTCTTATTTAAATAAGAAATGCAAAGTGCACCCAAGCCACAATAAAAATAAAATTCTGTCCCACTGAATGAATCGTTGGTCTAGAAATGTGATTTTCAATTATGTGTATATAGCTTGACTCCCAGAATACTCTCGAGGTAAAATTTATATGACCAAACAATTTCCAATCGAATTCAGAAAATACTTTAGAGAATGAATGATGAAATGATGATGATGGTAATGATGATAGTGATGAAAGTCGAGGAGACGAATGATGACCAAAAGTGAAGGACACTGGAATGGATTGTCAAATGCATGAGTCGTCAGTTCGTCCTGTTTGTCATCGTCGTCGTCAGTCGTCATCGTCCTACATATCTGAATAACAGTCCGTCAAATGAGGGTGTATATTTTGTGATTGACAATAGTGTCCTTCGGAGGCCAGATATCGATTTGAACGAGTTGTATGTAGGACGCGTTTTGTTGACTGAGTTCCAGCTGCTCGATATGTGTGGATTGATGGATGATAATGGTAATAATATTGTCAGACTTTTATTTATTTTTTGTTCTTCTTATTTGAATTGATTGGGGGTAAATTTAATTCACCTACTTTTTCAAAATTTAATTTAAACAAAAATCAATTTTTAGCATGATAAAGCGTAAATATTAAAGCGTTATAACTGGAAAGCAATATTTGTTTTTTGGTTTAGTCAAAGTGATTTAGTTACAAATTAACCTAATATCACTACTGGCAACCCTGATTCTTTAGTAGAATATTTTTGTAAAAAGTCACACAATGTGAGAATGTACTACACCATGCATTTTAATTTTATTCAAAGTTACATTTTCATACATTCCTGGCAAACTCTTCATTATCCTCATCATGAAAAGGAAGTAAAAAAAAAGACACGAATACAACTTTTTGTGTTAATCATTTTATGAATTTTACAAGAAGAAAGTAGTTGTGCAGATAAAGTATGCGATGCATTTAATATTATTTCAGCGCGGTTCGGTGGTGTGTGTGGGAAATCCCTCTAAGAGTTTTTCCCATCTTTTTGTGGTTTTTTTTCTGGATTTCTATTTAATTTTAATTTTCTGCAAAAAAGTACATTCCTAGACTGCTGCACTGTATGTTGTGCAGTTTTTTTTTTGTTTTTAATTTTTTCTACCAGAAATAATTTTTTTCTGTTAAGTTTTTTCTTAAAAAAAAATTAAAAAAAAAAAAAAAAAACTCCCAACCAGATAAAGGATAAACAGACCGCATGTAATGAAATTAATCCTTTGACAGGAGCGGAGACTAGAAACTGCTCTTGAAAAGAATTTACACAAAATCAACTTAATGGAGTTTCATCTTGGTATCCTCTTTCATTGCCATTTTCGCATTTTACCATTTTACTGCTATTTTTCAGCGTTGCTAAAAATTACTGCTCCTGAATTCTATCTCTGCTGATATGCTTCTTTTAGCTGCAAGTGAGTTCCTTTTTTTTTGTCAGAACTTTTCTTTTTTTTTTTTTTTAATTTTTCTTCCTCTTCTATGCTGCAGTTTATGCAGTGAATTAATTTTTTTTTTTTTTGCTTCTTCCCTCTTGCAATTATACTGTGCTTTGTATGTCCTTGTTAATGCAATTTCTGCATTGCATTACTTCCTGAGCCAATAAAAGATTGTGTCCCATTTCAACGGCATGAAAGAAGTTAAGGAACAAAAACAACAAAAAATGGAAAAAAAAATTAAAAACAAAAGTTAGGTATTCAAAAAGTAATGAGAAAATCATTAACACAGAAAAAAAAAAGGATTGAGACAAAATAATTTTCTTTAATTAGAAGAACAAGGAAGTTGAAGCAGCTGCTCACCAAACATGGTCGTATTTAGTTAGTTTTTTTTTTAGATATTCTGTCAGTGAATGAGCAAGCCAGGTACTGAAACTTCTAGACGATTGCACTGAACACTCACGCTTAACAGAAGTGTAGTTTTGGGAAAAAAACTTAACTAGAGAAACTTACTGTAACCGCACTTTACAAATGTAAAATTTAAAAAAAAGTTCTTAACCTTTTCGACGATTGCAAGAATACTCACGCTTTACGGAAATGTCTTCAATTTACACCGAAGTCCGATTTCGAAAAAAAGAACTCCTAACTAGAGAAACTAACTGCAACCACACTTAACAAATGTAAAATTAAAAGAAAGATTTTTACCTTGTCGACGATTGCAAGAATACTCATACATTATACGGAAATGTCTATAATTTCGTTTTCGTCCGATTTCGAAAAAAAAAATTCCTAGAGAAACTTACTATAACCGCACTTCACGAATGTGAAATTGAAGGTAAGGTTCTTTACCTTCTTAAATATTGCACCGAATACTCACGCTTTACCCAAATGTTTTCATTTCGCTCCGAAGTCTGATTTCGGAAAAAACTCATAACAAGAGAAACTAACTGTAACAGATCTTCACGAATGTGAAATTCTTTTTCTTAATCTATTTTGTTTTCTATATGTTTATTACGTGTTTGTTTTTTTTTTGTCTTTTATATAGTTCACATTCACTAATAAATAATAATTATTATTATAGGCATGCAATATATCGATAAACACTAAAATATCGATAACCTTGTGTTAAATCATCAATTTTTGAGATCGTAGGCCAAGGAAAAGTTTTTTTTTTATTTTCTTGAGAATTATTTCTAATTTCTTTTAAGGGTCAACGAGAAAAACTTTTTCTAAGAATTTCCTTGCGGAAAAACTAATTTTTTTACGAACCTAAGATGGCGGTTGATAACCACCTTACTAAACTTTTCAACAATCCGGCACTGCCAGTAACCGAGCTATATCGTAGAAAGTATGGTAGGGTTAAAAACGGAAACTAAGGGCGAATATTCCTTCAAGTAAAATTATTATCGAAGAAATTTTCAACTCAAAAAAGAAAATCTTTGACTGAAGAAAAGATGAACAAGAAAAAAAAAATTAATCAAAAAAGGAGAAAAATCTCACGAAGTAACAAGATAAGTTAATTAAGAAATTTCTTTTGAAGAAAAAAAAAAAAATCACAAAAAAAAAAATAAATAGATGATCATCGAAGGCGGAAGAGAGCCAAGTAGCTTGAGAAGTGCTTTACTCTTTTTTAACTTGAACTTTTGTTTTTGTTTTTTTTTTTATTTTTTATTCTTTAACGCGTTCGTGGAGTAAGGGTTTCGTTCTTCGTCGTTATCGTCGTTGTTGAAAATGTTAGAAGCAAAAAAAAACTTTTATAATTTCGGTTTTGGATAAATATTGCTTTTTTAGCGGTGGATCTGGATACGTATACTTTTTATTTACTTATTATTTTTGTTTTTTTTTTTTTTGCTGGTTTTTGTGCTTAGAGTTAATGAAAAGGTTCATTTTCCGTTGAAGGATGATGGTTGGTTGTATGATTTTGGACAAAATTATATTTTAAACACTTTTTGAGCGAAAAGTATATAAATGTTTAACAAGATTTTGAAGATGTCGATGGAGGGTACCCTACCTACCTACCAATGTTTGTATATGTATACTTCTTAAGTAGCTAATGAAAGATGAAGTTTTCTGAGAGAGAATTAAGATTTTTCGAAATAATTTGGGTTGGCTAACTTGGATTGGCACTTGATGAAGTGCACTTTAAAGAAAATATGATGCTTGCGTGGAGGAGACAAGATGGGTAAAATTAACTCTGATTATTTGCACTCCAAAAATTGAGATATTTTGCTGAATACAGAAAAAACGATGAGAAAAGAGTTAAAATTTTAAATTATATTTACAGTTTGTCTTACCTATAATTTGTTTACCCCTAACTACACATTTTCGGGGTTATTGATTGTCGAAGTTGGGTAAATGACAAGAACTAATACCTTTCAAAAGAAAAACAAGCGACTTCATATTTAAGACTTTTTAATTATTTTCAGAGATTGTAACAGAATATATTTTAATAGCAGTTGTTCAGCTTTAAATGGCCTCTACTGTTAAAAAAAAAGTCGACCAAGAAATCTGTTCACATAAACTAGAAATTTTGGTTTGATTTGCGCCAATGAAAGATTTCTGGATTTTTTCGTTTTGTGCACAAAAATTAATTTAATATTAATTAATCTTTTCAAATTATTTAATCTTTAGAATTTTTCATATAAAATCTAAAATTTTCAGTGAAAATATCGGGCATTTCAGTGACTGCGGCAGTAATTTCTTGCCTCTATAATGATCATTTCTAAAGTTTTCAAGTTCGCAGATCAGCTCTTTCGTTTGGAGTTCATAAAAGATCAAATCTGGTTCAAAATTTTATCTGTTATGTTTTCAAAACTTACCTACGTATTTTTTGATAACAAGTATATTTTGATCACATAGGTATTGTTATTTGCAGTGTTTTACTCACCTGAAAAAAGAAAATAAAAACATTTGATTATTATTCAAATATTAATGTGAACCTAAATTTAGAAAATTAAATTTAGTTAGTTTAGCCCTACTCAGACTCCAGAAAAAATACTAGTTAAAAATAATAATAATTTAAGTTTATTTTTGTTAAAGAAAACTTAAAATACAATAAAATAAAATATAAAACAAATAAAGAAAAAAATCTTTTAAAGCATAGCTTATTTTTGCAAAACTCCATTTTCTTCGACAAAGTCTCATTCTTTTCCAAATCTCATTTTATTCCGCAGCTCAAATCTTTTTAAACAAAGAATCTAATTAGAAGTGGAATCGCATATACGTTACGAATACAATGTATCTACGTCATTCCCAAAATTTAACACCAAATTCCAAAAACTTCCATCCAATTTTATTACCCACAAATAAAAAAAAAAAAAAAAATCCCCATAACATCATTGACGACCGAGAATAAGAGCCCGAGAGAGGCTAAAAACATCTTTCAAATTCCATTGCCGCAAATTCTATTGAAATTAATAAAATGTCTCTGCCTCTTCTTCAAGAAATTCTCAAAATAATTGACGCTAATCCAAATTTGAGAATATTTTCCCCTCCCCACACACATTATTATTAGGCAAGGATAATATTGAAGTATTTTAACACTCCCGCCTCCTTCTTCATCAAAAGAACAAAATAAATACAAAAAAAAAAAAAAAAAAACAGGAAAAGACCCCATAACTTGCTCAAGCAAATGCTGCCATTTTGTGTTTTTCATGGCACATCCTTGCAAATTTATAATTGAATTCCTATAAATCGAGTCTTGTGTGATGACATTATGATGCTGCATCTATTCACATTCACACAAACACACACAATTTATTATCGTTATTCATTATCAACGGTTTAGTAGTGTCGTTTCGCATCAGCCAAAAACTATGCAATGTTTTTTTTGTGTACAGAGACATTGTTTTTTCACACAAAAATCGTTTCAGTCGTTTTGATTCTTCCTTGTCATATTTCCACTATTCCCTGGCTTGAATATTCAACAGAGAATGCTCTATACGAAGTGAACTACTCATTCCAAAGGACATTCTATACGTTCAATGTTCGTTGGTTGGTTGGTTCTTTTCGTTCATATTAATCCAAAGATAAAAGGTTTTTGTGTGCAAAAACTTTGGCTTGTGCAAATATTTGGATAATGTCCTCGCGTTTTCGATTAAATTAACTCAGCTTGCGCTGAATTCTCTTCTTCTGGCTTATATTTTCAAATCAGAGAGAGAGATGGGATGGACTTTGACACCATCCCAGTCGCAATAACGAAGCAGGAAGAAGACTCACACCAATGAAGCAATCACATCGCATCTTAAGGATGTTTTCCACTTGAGTAATTTTAATGGCGTAATTGTCTGCAAAAGTCGACCTCATCTTGTGTCGGGAATTCTTCGACGTCATTATCATCAAGCGTCCTCGTTGCCGTCGTCGTCGTTGTGTCGTTTTTCGACATCTTTGCGTTCTATTTTAGTATATACGGTAATAGTGATGGTAGGTGAATTCAGCCAATGGTGTTTTTGTTACTCGTCTTCCTGGAATCTGGATGACAGTGGTATGTGTATGGGATAATATTTTTCTTATGCTTTCGAGGAAGAAACTTCTATACGAATCTCACTCTGCTCTGCCAGGATCTTTATAACGATAAATCATTGACTGTTTTGACACTCGTTATAGGATCGTGGATTTTCTTTTTTTTTCCTCGTCTTTATTTTACATACATTTCCATCATCAGATGTGCGGCATAATTTGTTGTGTGTGTGTGTATTTGTGTGTGGAAGGAACTTCCTAAGGCTCTTCATCATCTCCAACAGAGCGCGTCACACCACACATTCCCGAACAGCACATCAGAGATATACAACATTATATTGGGGTTGATTCGTCCTTTTGGCCTTAGAATATTTTTATTGAGTTAACCTTCCATATGGGCCATCATCATCATTTTTATCCATCTCCATCCATCCCCTCTCTGGTGTCCTTATGGCCTCGGTGTGTTGTGTGGATCGTAAAATTATTGCACAGCCCCATTAGATGAGTTTTCGAATTCCCGGATTAAGACGCATTTCTGAAATAATTTTTTAGCTGCGGGCGGCGGCGCGGGGAAATCTTTTGCCATATGATTTTCTTTTTCATAATTCTTCTGGGTGGGGAGGGAGGTGGGGTGGTGGGAGAGATGGTGAGGTAAATATATGTGATTTTCATTTTTATTTTTCGGGGAAAAAGGAAATTAGATTTGTTTTGCAAACTGCTGGTGATATACATACAGTGGTGGCGGTACGATGATGGTGCGGTAACCAGCGTTGTCGTCGTTGGTAAAGTTGATGGTTGAACTGGGAATGATATCAGATTGGATAAACAAATTTTGCAATAATAACATTGAGAGAAACGATTTCATTTGGAACTCATAAAGACATTTTGAGTTTTTTTTTTTTTTTTGCTTAAACACATGCGGATGTGTTATTATTATTGAAAAATTAATATCGTCTTGTGTTTTTGTTGGCTTAGATGTCTTTAATATAATAATTTTTCACACCACTGTTTTGATTTTTTGAGTACGTTTAACATACCCACATACATTTTAGCTAAAGACGTGATATAAACGAAAGAATTATGTGTGTTGTCGGAAGCAATTGAGGATATTTTATATTCTTCCTCATAAATTATGTTTTCAATGCTTTGAATTGATAAGGAGCATTTGAGCCATTTTACTCACTCAATTTTAAAAGACAAATCAAAGAAAGAACAACAACAGAAGGAACACAATGATAACAGTACGCAGTTGGTATGGTTCCCCATCTTTCTACCAACAGCATTCAATGATGCTTGATTTCGGTGAATGATCGGGAACCGATTCAGCCATTTTGAATAAAACCCTTCTTGAACTTTTTATATAATATAGTCGAGTAACCAAAGCAAATTATCTCGGGAACCGGGCAAAACTGTTTCCATTGGATGATTTTTTTTTTGTAAATATTGCTATTCAAAAATACTTTAACAGTTATCGGTTAAAAATTGGACTTTTTTTTAACCTAACAATAAGATTTTTGTGAAGTTTGTTTAAGGAAAAAAACTAGTTAACGGGGTCAATTTGCACCCGTTCAGATTATAGGGTAAATGTTCTCTAAAGTTGACTTAAATCAGAAAAAAAAATATTGAAATACATCAACATAAAGTTTATGTTTTTTGAAAGCCACAAATAATTATTTTATTAATATTTAAAAAAAAGTTAAACCAAGACAATTTTGAAAAAAAAAGTTTAAGCTAATGATTATCTAATTTTTTCTTTTTTTTAATTTTATTTTAGTTTATTATGGTGATTCCTTAGAGGTAAAATGATTTTTTTTAGGTCAAAAATTAATGTACCTGTAATATAAAGAATATGAAAAAAGATTTTGATTAACTAAAACAAGCTGCAGTAAAGTATTATTTCATTGGTCAATAACGGTATCTCCCATAGACTGGTTTTTTTCTTGTTTCTCATTATGTCGTGAGCGACTCAAAAAAATTTTATAGACATTTTCCTACCAAAAGTTTTTAACAACTTTTAAATTATTTTTCTAATAACAAAATTTTCTAAAAAAAATTAGTTTTGATTTTTTAATCAATTCTTTGAAAACGTGTTGTTAATTCTTTTTTTAATTTTGGTTTTAAAATGCGCATTATTATTCTTTTGAAAATGGGAATACACCAACTTTTTTTGCAAAAAACGTTTAAATTTTTTTAAACGGCTTTTTTCAATTTTAAAAATTTGTTTTCAAAAAAATTTTAATTAATTAAATACAATTTAATTATAAATAAAAAAAAGAATTTAAAACAACAACTAAAAAAGTTGTTTACATCATTTAAGTAACGAATTTTATGTTTCTGCAGTTGGTTGAGGCAAGTAGGTGCTACCTAGTAGTGCATTTTATTTGAAATGTTCTCATGAAGAATGGTTTTCATTTTTAAAATCCAAGGTACTCGTCTGGAAAACTTTTTGGCTATACAACAACCTTGCCAGACTGTATTTTTTTTTACCTACTAGGTAAGCAAGGCAACTTTGTACAAAATTTCAGTCTTGCGAAAGAAGATTTTGATCAATTGGCAATCCCAAGCACACGGCAACTCTGGCAGACAGTGTTTTTAGTTCTTAATATGTACCAAATCAATTACTAACAAAATTTCAGTCTTGCGACTAGTAAGTAAGTCAAAGATCAAAGAGGTTGCTGGCTATCCTTGCAAATCTAAATTTATTTTTACATAGAAACCGCAAAAAATTGCATTTTTGGAAAAAAATCTGCTAACAGAAGAAAAAAGTTGCGGATTTGCTTGAATTTCTCATTTGTTTTTTTTTTTCAAATTTTGTCAAAGATGGCAGAAAATGTGTAAGTAAGAGTCACGGTAGTTTTTTTAAAATAAAACTTTAAACTCATTCGAAAAATTTCTCATAAGATATCTTCATATCACGAAATTTCCTTTCCTTTGAAAACGAAAATATACTCAAAATTCCAAGGAATCAGAAATATTTTCACGGTTACGAAAAAAAATGTGTAAATTTTTGACCTGAACAAAATTTCTGAGGTTTTAAAATTTTTGAAAATGCTTGAAGAAGGAACTATTTTTGAAATTTTTCTTTGATATCAGAATTATGTCCAAAATTTTTAATCCTTTTTTTACAAAAAAATGTTAAGTATTAATTTATTTCTCAAACACAATATCTTTTTTTTTTGTAATAACATCTTAGTCCTTAAATAATAAAACCCTAAGCTTCATTATTTTGTCTTTTCTTTCAGTAACCATTAAAAATACAAAAAACACTTGAATTTCACATAAATTCATAAGCAACTTTATATTGCGTTATTTTATATTTTAACGAGGTTTTTGTAGGTTAATTACCGTAAACACCATATAGTACCTACGCTCATCTCATCTGTCTCTATTCTTAGACAACAACAAAAACAAGAGAAGAAAGCGTTCTTTAATTTTACGCCACACCTTACAAAAGAAAGTCCTTCATTTTTAGTGTCGACATCTGCTGTTGGGAAAATAAAATATAAAAACCCATTTAACAGCCAAAGTGTTATAAAAATTTCGCTCAAGACCACATTCCCGTGATGGGTAGGTGTACCCTCATATGTAACTCAAACCCACACACAGTAAAGCAATTTTAAATCTCATTTAACATTTTTTTTTTTTTTTTTAATTTAACGCAACTTAAATTTTCCAACGCAACAATTGACTATAATATGTTGTTGGTTTGTTGCTGTTAAATTATATTTTTTGAAAAAAAAAAAAATGCAAAAAAAAAACTGCAAAAAATAAAATGAATGAAAAACTTAACCAAAGCCATACAAAAAAGTTATTAAAAATTAAATTTCATTAAACATAAAGCGTATGGTGGGTATGGCATATGCAGCAGCAACAGAAGTAGTAGTACCTAGTAGCAGCAGCAGCATCTAAAGCAGCAGCAGCGTAAACAGTTTTGATAGTTTGAATATGATCCCCTTTTATTACTGCTGTTGTGGCAAGTTACCCAGAAAAGGACTCATAGTTTCAGTTCGCCTCATATCGTAAAGTTGTTTTACTGAAAAACCGTAAAAGTCATGTTTCCTGTCAAAAAATAAAACAACACAACACAAAAAGAAAGGATAATTTATATGTTGTGTGGGTGTAGGTGTGTGTGTGTGTGCCTTGTACCATACCGTTGGTGTTCTGTTAATATTCTCTGCCTTATTACTTAGTGTGTCCTGCCAGTACCATACATCAATGTACTTGTACATCTCTACGAGTATATAATGTGTGGTGAGCAAAAAGTTTGCGGTTTATTTTGTGAGAACGTAAAATTTTGTTATTTTGTCAATTTTTGGGAGAAAAATGACATAATAGTGTGCTTCCTGGTGCTGCAAGAGTAGATGACACACGACAACGACAACGACACCAACCAAACCAGCACAGCACAGGCTTGACTAGGTTATTTCTTCTCACATCGACTATCCTTTTTTCTTTTTTTCTTTTTATTTTTTATTTTATTTTAAATTTACTTTATATGTGTATGACATTTTTATGGTAGCCGTAAATTTTACTGTAAATTTCAGTGATAATACACCTAGACTCTATAAGAATGGGAAGCATTAATAAGACGTGCTCGGGTGAATATTTTCGGTAAAGATGGTTTTTGTCAGATGAAGGTGAACGTATTTTTGTCAGGCAAGGACATAGAAACAAGTTTAAATTGTGGGAAAAATTGTTAAAAATTGAGTTTAAAACAAAATAAAACATTCTTGAGTCTTAAATTATGCAGGTCATATAATTTTTTTTACTGTTGTTGTTTATTGAGTGAAAGATGGTAAAGTCTTCGTTTCACGTTGCTTTCTACAATGCAGACCAAGTACCTACCTACATTTGGTTTTGACTAGAGAAGAAATTAATAAGAGTTGAAATAAAAAAAAAGGACCATTGGTACATGGGTTTTTATGGACAAGAAAAAGTTACGATTCATGTCTGAGCGGTAATTAATTCGGTGCATTTTTGGCAAAGATAAAACCATTTAAAAAAAGGCACCCAAAATCATAAACAAAAAATTTAACTTCAGAAAAATAAATCAACTTCTAGTTTGTTCTAACTGGCGTAGAATTATCCTAGAAGCTCAGGGTTTTCATATACGGCGATATTTTAAGCAAAAAAAAATCACACACACACACTTTCTAGGGTTACCGCCCGACTATCTTCAAAATTTTGAGTTAGAACATTTATATTTAATTGAAACAGTTCATTAACTATTAAAAGAATACATTTGTGGTAGGTACCTAGGTAATGAAAATCATTGGCCTAAGTCAACACTCAGAGAAATATTATTTTTGTTTTCGTTTGCGGCTAATGAATATCCTTTGAATTATATGAAAATTATTTGCTGGAAAGTTAATACAATTTCTGCAAAAGTTTTTCATTCGAAGCAACTGTCCTACATTTGACCCAAATTGTAATTCAATGCAAAACAGCAAAACAACCCATCGATGGATAGGATCCATTTGGAGCTCATTTTTATGAGTTGATTACGGCAAATGAAAATGCTTTCCACATCTAAACACTTTTCGTTTACTAGAAAGTTCTATTGTTTGCAGCAAACGAATGAATAGTTTGCAAAGAACCTCTCTAGAAATTTGTGAATATATACTATTCATTTGCAGCAAATGACTGCAGGAAAAAAAATGTTCTTTATGTTATATATTTTGCTTCGTAAGCCAAACTTTTTTTATCATTCGCAAAAAATGTTTAACACAAATAAGTTTACCAATTTGCTGCAAACAAAGCCAAAAAATTGTCCAGCAAACGAAAAAATGGTTTGGACAATTTTTTCGTTTGCCGCAAACGATTTGTTTTCTCAGTGTATTTCTTGCTTAAGACAGGACCATACCATTTCGTTTGCTTCTTTTTAGTTCGCTACATATTAAACATTTCAAAAGATCTTATTTTTTTTGTTCAGATTTTTCATCGTTTAACTTGAAAGCTGAAAGTCTACATTTAGGTAGATTTTAGAATCATTAAAGCCGGAGGGCTATGTGTAGTAATCAAGCCTAATTATCAATATTTTTTTTTTAAATAAAAAAACTGGGTTCGTTAGCCCAAGTTTCGTTTGAGGGTACCAAATAGCTAAGCTGGAGTCGATCAAGGATCGAAGTTTGGAGTTTTTTTTTTAAGCTAATGACGTGCAATCAACTTGTTACACTGTTCAGCCAGAACTTATTCTTTGCGAACGATTTACAGCAGACCGAAAATAGCCACGCAAATGTTCCAATTTTTCGAAAAGATCATCCATTTCAGTAACAAAATAACCGTGCCTGCGAAGTAGCAGAGACCAAACAACTAAACCAGAGGCCTGATTCCGTCAAAGTACAGTTGATGTCCTTATTTGTTTCTTCAGATATGATAGAGATAGCTATCGTCAAAACGATAATCCGATTTGCCGATAATCAAATTACGGAATGACCTCCAGTTTCTAGTAAAATCGGTCACAAGCATCTCACCTAACCACCCTCACAGACTGATGAAAAGGATGATCCCTCATGACAGGTATCCTAAACCAGGGATAACTTGGATAGAATTCCATTGGACAACAGCAGAAAAGCTGTTTCCATTTATAAGATTATATATTTTGTTGCATACTTTTTTGGGTATTTATCTTATTTTTGTTTTTTTAAATAAATGAATGATTTGTTCTGTCACGCCCGACCCGACGGTGTTTTGGCATAAGCCTGCAAAACATGTATAAGGATATGCTGTGGTTTGGTTTGGAAGAAAGCTTTTTTTTTCGATTCTAAAATTGAAAAAGAATACACGAAAACGTACTAAAGATTGCTGTCTCTTTTTTCTTCAGTAGAAAAGATAGATCCACAAATTGTCAATGCGTTTACAATTCGTTCATTTTTGTAGGTAGGTATGTGACAATTCGACCCTAAGGTAAATTTTGTCGCATAGTTTACCTAAGCAACTATCTAAATTCCTCCAAAAATTCCATTTAAACAATTTAAAAACAAAATTGCAATGATATTTATTTGTTAAACAAAAATATTTGCACATGCAATGCACGATTTGATATCCAAACATAATATTTATCTCAAACTGCACCCATTTTATAATATTTTTCATCCGCCCAATTGTATGGATTTTTGAATCCTCTTTTTGCTTGTATTTTTTTTTTTTTTTTTTTTTTTTTGATATAAATAAGTTGGCCGGTTTTCACAAAATGCAACACACACACACCTCATCATACACTCAACCCATATATTTATGTACCTCGGCATGATGTGATTCAAAAATTTATCGTTTCGCAAATCAAATTGAAATTAATATTTTATTCGAAATCTCGATAGGTTAAATATGAAATTGCACACAAAATTCCTAAAATATTTAAATTTCAATTTGCATGCAGCTGCACTCTATAGCAGCACAACATCCAGTATTATATCTTCTATAGTGATGTTGTAGTTGATGTGCAAAAACTGATAATAAACATAGCAATTTAATTTTTTTATTTTTTTTTTTTTTTTTGTAAAAAAAAAACTAATATTTTCCCATAAAGCAAAAATATTTGAATTTTTGCAATCAATGTGGTGCCATATGGAAATAAGGATATTTGTATTAGTTAGAAATGGTTTATTTGTATTTGAAATCCTCAATTATGATTAGCCTTGACCTAATGTTGGAGAGAGAAAGAAAGGATGGGATAAAAAAAACTTCTAAATTATCCTTTTTTTTTTTGAAAAACAAACAAAAAAAAAAAAACAAAAATCAAAAAAGCAAATCAAAATGAATTGCAATTTTTGAATGAAAATTCGTTTACGACAGAAACAGAATAGAACAAAAAAAAATTGTCTTCAATGAATCAGGAGGAGGAAGGACACGTATCAATTTGATATCTGCCACAAAATGTAATCCTTTTTCGAGTTACAATTTGATGATGTCAAAAAAGTCAAAGAGCGTTCATTCTTTTTTTTTTCTCCTGTGATGACAGTGACAGCTTAGAAGACAACCTCCTTATCAAACAGTTGTGTGTAAGAAAATTCACTAAATTTGGTGTCCTTTATAAAGTCTGTGAATGTTGAATTTTTATTGGCACATCACTGTTTATCCTGAATAAAAAAAAAAAAAAAAAAAAAAAAATCGCACACGCACACAACGTGTGTGTAGTTAAGCTGTCTTTTCGTTTGGTTTTTATTGCAATCAAGGATGCGTTATTTTTTTATCGTCCTTTTTCAAGTATCGACAATTTGTATAGGTACATTATTTTTTTTTTTTTTTTTTTTTTGCTTCCTTTCTTATGGGGGGGATCACAGAGAGATTTCGTTTTCGTCTTCATTTTATTGCCTGGAGGTTATTAAAAAGGATTTTGTGCTTTTTGAAAGAAAATTGTCGTATTCATCGTTGAAAGGTGAAATCATCGTAAAAAATGAGAAAATGAGAAGAAAGGGGATGAAATGAATCCTTTGGGTGGTAGGTGAGTAGGAAGGTATATGAACACAATGAATTTCTTCTTGGGTCGTATAAAATACGTCACGAGGTAGGTTGGTTATGGTATTATGAAAGGACATTCGTTTCTATTGGATAATTTAATGGTTCACTCACATTTTGCCTTTAAAGTTGCAATTTTTACTTTTTTTTTTACTTCTGTTGATTTCTTTCGTTTATAACTTTGAAGCAATAAAAATTACTTCATTTTGAAAAGGACATAATAATTTTTTTTTTTTTTTATATTTGTTCCAACCTTCTACATGGGCATACCCATATAGTCTGATTGATGACAGATTAAAGGAACATAAAATGTTTTGAAATGGAAAAAAAGTCCTATATGAATGAGTATATGAATGATTTTATTGTTGCAATTTGAAGGGAAGGCGATAGACCACAGAAAGGATGTGTATTGTGTAGGTACAGACAGGTATGATCCAAGGCAGCAGTTCATCATGATGGCAATTGGAAGGTAAATCTTTTTTATTTTTTTTTTTTGAAAATCGTAAAATTATGATTTTAAGAGTTTATTTATTTTTCTTTTTAGCTTTATTTTATTGAACAATAAGCATTAAATTAAAATTTATATGATCTAAGTGGAAATAATGGGAAATGCGCAAAAAATTAAATCCTGGTAAAAGACATTTTTTATTATTATGGGAATGGTTTTAAAGTACCTTTACGTATTATGATTTAAATGTTTGCAACTTTTAAAATTTTGAACCTTTGAGTTTTTTTTCTTTTGACACGCATTGAAAATCAATGTTTGATGACTGACACTCTGGAAGTCGACAGAAATCTTGGGGAGCTACAATTTTCGCGAAATTGGAATGGCTAGGATTAGATGCTTTTTTGAATGATAACAATACTCTTTGAGGTTTGTTTATTCTTCGGAAGAGACAGTACCCCTGAAAACACAAGATGGCATGAGCTAGGACTCCAAACTCAGACCTCTGTGAAAGTTCATCGATCAAATTATTAAGCCAAGGGTGCTGGAACATTACGCCAAGGTTATTAAAACGTTACAGTAAGAGTAATGTTAAATATTTATTGTCTTAGGACACCTTGATATATGGACCTATTAGGTACTTGACTTCAACTAAAATGGCATACTGAAACGCCACGCACTGTTGATTAATTCGGGAGTGTCATGTTTTCTTGTGATTGTTGAAATAGGAGAGTTGCGCATCATTTGCTTTACCCCGCAGCAAAATCGATTCATCTAAATCTGCTGTCAGAGTCGCAGTCCAAGCATTCTGGTGGTTGTACGATTGCACGTGTTCTATTCACGGATCTTACATTTCACGTGCAAATACGCGATTTCAGGAACTTCCAATCTGGATTTCCAAATACCTTAATAAGGGCTAGTGGCTGGTCAAATCGCCCCTTACAACAATAATCATAACAATCAAAAATAACATTATAATGACAGATAATACAAAAAAGTGGGTCCCACAATTCTGCCGGTCTGTATATCGTAAGCCCTAGAATGGGTTGATCGACTTCAAGATTGGTGTATGGCATTTTTCAGAGACTTTCCAGAGGGATTTTCATTTTTGTTTTTTGGAAAAATTTATTTAAATTAAAAAAACTGCTCTTACGATTTTGATACAAAAATTATGTAAGTTTTTGTGCATAAAGCATTTCTTACTTTTTTTATGAAAGCAATTTTTTTATAATGTCTATTAACGGTAGGTACCTGCCATAGAACCGTTTGTTTATTTTTAATTTTTTAACCAATTGGACCAATTTTTATAATTTTTTTAAAAGCCTTTAAATTGCGGTAATATAGTTCGTTAACCAAATTTTCCACATGTATTTTTTTTTAATTTTTTACTTGCTCTACAGGGCAAGTATTGGTGTCGTGTAAAAACAAAAAAAAAATGGAGGATTTAATTAAAACCAACATTACGATGATGGAGGAGTCCGAAAAAGTCTGTGCGTCTGTGCGGCTGTGCGTCCATCTGTTCACATCTACTGCCCAAACGCGTAGACGGATTTTCTTCAAATTTTGTACAGATGGTTTTAACGTAATTACGAAAGTTGTTTTTTTTTTACAAAAAATAACGGTAGGTACCTGTCATATACCGTTTTTAGAAAAACTCAATTTTCTCAAAAATGGTTCCTACGATTTTGATTAAAAAAATTATGGTTATTTTCTTGGGTAAGGTCGATCTTTAAATGAAAACCATTTAAAAAAAAACCATTTAAAAACCATTTAAAAAAAAAACGGTGTTAACGGTTCCTGCCATAGAACCGTTTTTTTTTTTTAATTGTGATTTTCTCCATCATGACTCAATCAATTTCAACCACTTATTTTACATGAAAGCTTTTAAGTTGCCGTAATAATGTTAAGTACAAAAAATTTAGAAAATTATTTTTTTGGATTTAAAAAAAAACTTGAATTTTTTTTTTGAAAAATCAGTTGTTTGAAAACTACTCAATCTTTTTTTTTTTTTTAAATTTAGTTTTAAGATGTTGATAAGTAATGTCTTAAAAATGGCGTACCAATTTTTTTTTGAAGTCCTTGCTAAGTTTTTTATAAAAAAATAGTTTATTTTAAAAACTACCCTGACGATTTTCAATTTTTGTTTCCTGAAAATGTATCATTATAGAAGAAATCTAATTGCATACTTCGTTTTGAATCTGTTTTAGTCATTTGAAAATCGAATCTTATGCTTTTTTAATTTTTTTTCTTTCTAAAACTGCATTTAAAAAATTTTAATTTAAAAGGCATAATATTATATAGTTACTTTATCTCTGAGAGCAAGTACGTGCGATCCAGTCATGCATTTTATCATTAAGAAAACATCGTGATACTTTTAATTTCCAAAAAAAAAGTTTCTACTACCATGTTGTAAAATTAGTTAAGATAAGTTTCTAGGTATGCAAAACTTTAAGCATTTATAAGATTTTTTGTTATAAATTTTCCATTTTCAAAAACATATTCATAATAAAGTCAAATATAATTCCTTTCGGACTAATTTTTAAATACACATACAAGTTGCAGTAAGCTTTTAAGCAGAAAGTACATTATATCCTTTCAATTCAATTCCCTTCTTCTCTCTCTCTTATTTTATAAACTCCTACACACACACACATAGAAAACGAACATATTCATTTAGAAAACATTTCTCCCATCAACACAAAAGAATGATTTAAAATTATTATTCATTCACATTCACTCAAAAACTCCTCCGCATTTCATACTTTTACATAGTATATGAAAAGTCCTTAACAAAGGATTTTAGAATAAAAGCAAACCATCTGTGTGTGAATAAGGAGTCTTCGTTGCGATGCCATCCAGATGAGAGTTATGGGCTAAGTTTTGTTCATATACAGCAGCTTCCATCAATATCACTAAAAATATAGACGACGTACGGTTAGACAAAAAAAAAAAAAAAAAAAAAAAAGAAAATTGACTAAATCACTTTACTCTGAACGACCATTGAATGGTACTTATTTATACATTTTCCTTTTTCGCAAGTACAAGTACACCATTCTCTCTGTTATGTTTGCAATATGCAACGACGTACGTCATTGTGTTGGTGGAGGCGGTGCTGTGGTCAGCTTTATCTCTAATACCAATGTCATCTCATCATGTTGCCACCTTTTATGATCGAATACTTGAACATCATTTTACCATTATCGTTATCATCATTTTCGTCCTTCCCAACAATATTGACAAGCAATGTTCTTGCTTATATAGAAATCAAAAAAACTATCCCCGACTGAAAGTTTCATTTTGAAAATTGCATTTTAATACAAAATAACGAACGACAGGACCCTCACTAAAAAGGATTCCGTCAAATATTTCACAAAAGAGAAAATATCTTTTGAATATGCATTCACATCGCACCATAATAATGAACTCACATTATACCTACACACACATAAAAGTACACAAACATTTTGGACAAACTTACTTTATGAACAACTACAGCATGGTCCATAATATTTTCTAGATTTTTCACATTGAAAATTCATCAGAGTGGAGGAGTTGGGAAAGGACTCTAAACTTCACGATGAGCTAATAATAATCCAAAATGAACTTTCCAACAACTTGTCAGACAAAAAGTAAACGACTAGGTAGCATACTCACAACCCAATCGTCTAGTGTGTGACAGGATACTTGCTAGCAAAAAAAAAAAAAAAAAGAAGCTGATTCTGGTCAGCAAAATCAGTTTGTAGCACACCAACTGCAGAAGAACCAGCTAAAACAGGACACGAGTGTGTAGTTAAGGACTCGCATCACTGCATCAGTGAGTTTTCAGTTTTCATCTAGCAACGCACCAGGATAATGTCATAAAGTTGAAATCCTTTTTGATGGCCAACATACCCCTTGTGCACACTCTAACACACCCACACACACAGTAAAAATGTACAAAAAAAATAAGTGAATGTACTGGTACATGTTAAGATAGGTCCTTTTTATCAACTCCATGTGACATTTGTGGGAAATGTTATAACTTGTACATTTTTGTTTTCGTGACACATATTCAAAAAAAATAAAGGAGAAATAAGGATAACAAAATTGCTAATTAAATGTAATTTGCGTTTTTTTTTTTTTTTTTTTTTTTGCAGGGACAAACTTTATTCGGTGGGAGAAGATTACTTTTATCTTTTATGTTAAGTTAAAAATTTGTAAGTCTTTTTTTTTTGTGGTTTCTTTATTTCTGAAGACCCAGTAGGATGTGTGATAGAAGGAGAGTGGGGTGGGGTGGTCACAAAGGTTCAAAAGTTTTATTATCACGTAAGCTTTTGCTTTCTATATTTCTATAACTTTCGTATGCAAAAAAAAAACACATTCGTAGGAATATGAATGAATTTGCAATTAGGTTTGAATACATTCTTTTTTTTTTTGTGATGTCGAGGGAGGAGGGTTATTTTTTGAAGTACAAAATAGGTGCAGAATTCTTTACCTACTTTTTGTGTGTTGTTTAAAAAGTCATGTCTAACATAGAACATATACAGTTTCTGAGATTTAATTATTTTTAATTAATTTTTGGAAAATTGTATAAGGAAAAAGTTTTTAAAAGCCATGTCAGTGAAAAGATTTTCCTTAAATTAAAGAATATATTTTTTTTTTTTGTCTCGTTAAGAATTAGACGTACCCATGTCACGTACATATTCAGAAGAGTTGTAGGTGATGAAAAGAATTTTTAATTTTTCTTAATTTATAAAGAAAAAATAAATGTTGTTGACAGGTTTTTGTTTAGAAACTTTTACTTTTGTTTTTGATGTAAAATGATGGAACAAAATGTTGAACGAGGATTGAGGAAAACAATTGAGTTTGTGTGTTCTGTGTGTCTTGTGTTCTTGTGTAAGTAAACTCAAGGTTGACAGCACTGATCTGCAAAATTTCGCTGTTATTCCATTTAATTTGGACGACGACGAATGAAGTGCGCTCAGCGATTGCCAAACTTAAGTCGTATAAGGCTGCTGGTGCGGATGGCTTACCAGCCGAATTGTTCAAAGCAGCAGGAGATGGTTTTGTAAGGAGTATGCACCAACTCATCTGTTAGATCTGGTTGGATAAAATCATGCTCGATGAATGGAACCTTGGCATAGTGTGCCTCATCCATAAAAAAGGAGACACTCTGACATGTACCAACTACAGAGGAATTAGCCTTCTAAACGTCGATACTGTGTGATCGCCTTAAACCTCTTGACAACGATCTGATTGGTCCCTATCAGTGTGGTTTTAGGCCAGGCAAGTCAACAGTCGATCAAATGTTCACACTCCGACAGATTTTGGAAAAAACCCGTGAATTTTAGATCGATACACACCACCTCTTCATCGATTTTAAAGTCGCGTGTGATAGCGTGAATAGAGACGAGTTATACAGAGAGCCATGTCATATCTCGGCATCCCTGTCAAACTAGTCCGCTTGTTCAGGATGACAATGGAGAAATCTAGCTGCTCCGTCAAAGTCGGTAAGAACACTTCTGAACCGTTTGATGTTGAGAAAGGTCTAAGACAAGGAGACGCGTTATTGCATGCAACCTATTTAACATCGTTCTTGAAGCAGTTGCACGCAGATCACAAGTCAACACCACTGGTACAATTTATCAAAAGTCCGTTCAACTACTTGCAGCTGACATAGACATAATCGGCTGAACAAAGCGAGCTGTGGTTGGTGCATTTGCCAGTATTGAATCGGATGCGGCATAAATGGGATTCGCTGTTAATGAAGACAAAACGAAGTACATGCTATCAACGAGAAGGGAAACTCAACATCGACGACTAGGCCAAAACATCACGATGGATAGTTATAACTTCGAAGCAGTCAAGAACTTTGTCTACCTGGGATCCACTATAAACTCAAACAACTACATCAGTGAAGAGATCAAACGGAGAATTACTCTTGCCAATCGCGGTTTCTTCGGGCTGAGGAGGCTTTATACAAGACCTTAATCATCCCGGTCCTGCTGTATGGGGCAGAAGCATTGGCGTTAAAATATTCGGAAACGAAAATTTGCTTGGTTGCTTTGAGAGAAAGATCCTTCTATTGATTTTTAGTCCTGCAATGTGTATGGAAGGAGTATGGAGAAGAAGATTCAA
Source organism: Meliscaeva auricollis (assembly GCA_948107695.1). NCBI lineage: Eukaryota > Metazoa > Arthropoda > Insecta > Diptera > Syrphidae > Meliscaeva > Meliscaeva auricollis. The sequence continues at coordinate 80,697,402 of OX403618.1, forward strand.
CGACGAGCTTTACGGACTGTACAGCGACTTTGACCTGGTCAAGAAGCTAAAAATACAGCGGCTGAGATAGCTGGGACACGTGGAGTGTATGGACATCAACGCGACAGCTCGACGAGTCTTCGAATCCCATCCTGATGGTGTACGCAGCAGAGGGAAACAGTATAACAGGTGGCGCACACAAGTGGAGAACAACCACTATCAGACTATCCTAAAAACTAATTACATTTTAAAGAAATTCAGAATTGTGTCCAGAGCATCGAAAGTTTTTCCAAAAATATGGTCTTGTTTTTAAAAATTAAGTCTATATACCCAAAACATTACAAAAAACAGAGTTTTTTTGAAAGTTCAAAAGTCGATGTCTCCAAAACTTTGCTCAGGTAAATAAAACAGATCAGTTTTCTGAAAGAAATTTATTGGTCCTTAACTTAATATTTTATTTAAAATTTGAAGTAGCTGACACTAAAATTATTTTCCACAACGTTTCCAAATCTAATGTTAAAAGTTAGAACGAAAAAATCAACTCAATACTTTAGACAATAGTAGATATTCAAACACTTGTTAAAACAACACTTGACAAAAGTCTGCAGTACCTAAACTAAAATGTTTTTCACCCCAAAAACAAAAATCCACTGAAATGTCTTTGGAATTTCTAAAGAAATTTCCCCTAAAACATCAAATTACACAAAATACTCTCACCACTTTTGGGAAATACAAAACCAAAAATCACAACACGTCCAGTCCATCGTCCTCGACTCCATAGTATCTCTTTCTATAAAATGCATTCCTTGACTATGTCAAGTCAAACAGAATTGATCGCCTCATCCTCAAATGGAATAATTCTCAAAAGGGAAAATTTAAACCATTTGCAGTTTCCCAACATGGTCAACACAAAAAAAAAAGAATACAAAAAAAAATTGCAAAAAAAAAAAAACAAACTTGCAAAAGAAAATCCTAAAAGCATTGTTCTCCAAGGGTTTTTTTTTTTGATGTTTTTTGTCTTTTGTCTCTTTGTTAAATTTTCCAACTCACAATGTCCAATGGCTGACTTGGCTAGGCTTAGTTGTATATAGGGTCCCCACAGAGGCCCCAACCGATGTACACCAAACAATCGAACACATCCAATAATGGCCTGCCTACACACACAACACATCCAGGATCTCTATAGGTACGATGAAAAGTACATAAACCAAAGTGTTTGTCCCAGCGACCCATTTTGTGCTCTCCTCCCACTCCCGATTTCGACATGGAATCCACTTTACTTCGCTCCAATTCACATCACAACAATCCAACTACATGACACACAATTTCGATATATTGATTTCCCACGCGATATAAGAGTAGAGAAGAGACACACGAGCATCACAGGTTCAGGACCAAAAAAAAAAATAACAAAAACATCGGCATTCGAAAAATATAAATTTCGGACACTCTTAAATTTGTCTCGTCCTCGCTGCCCCTGTCTGCCATAAAAAAAAAAGGGAGACTTCCTTTTATTATTTAGACATTATCCCCAATATCGATATTGTGTTATGTTCCTATTACTATTAATGATTTTATTTGGTTTAACTTCGAGACAAGGATATTACTCGGCGGCGGCGCGGTCCTTCAAGTACCTATATAATATCTACAACATCAACAAAACAAAGAAGTAATCGAAAAAAGAAAAAGGACACAACACAACAAATTCTCTGGGATATAAAGGACATCCTCTATGCCTAGCCTCGAAGTTGAAGCATCAGTCTCCGACACCAAAGGACCAAGGACCAAGGACCAAGGACCAAGGACTAAAGACCAAGGACGATATGGTGTACGGAACGTGTTCAACATCGAAGAGGCGGACGAGTTCGGTTAAGTGGTTCCAATCATGTCCTTGTGTTATAATAGGACATGGGAACGCATTAAATGAATGTGCACGTTATAAACATTTTGTGTGAAGTGTCCTGTTTTGTCTTTTTCACATTGGGGTTGGTTAGGGTGATATCGATGATGCGATGTTTTGAGTTGATTGTTCGAAGTGGGTGGGTTATATTGGTGGATCCTCATCATCATCATCATCATTCTCATCATCGTCATCATCATCATCATCATCGATTCATGCGGAGAGCACTCTTATGAATGGGAATAAATATACACAAACAAAAATATGGGATATCATCAAGGATTTGAAGCGATTTATACTACGAGTTTATGTTCAAATACAAATACATACAGATACGCATTGTATACACACTTGATATGCTCTATTGTATGATGTTCGATGGATGTCGATGTCTGATGGGAAACGGGACATATGTTGCTATTTGGAATAAATATTTGCAAAAGGATAATTGAATATTGCTGTTGTTTCGTTTTGTCCATGTATTTGTAAATGTATGAGATTTATAGATTGATTTGTTTAATAAAATGTACTTAATTGATTTTTTTTTTTATTTTTATTTTTATGTGGAAAAAGGATAAAGTTAATACTAACATTTTAGAAATATCGACGGATGGAAAATAAAAAGGCAAATGCATTTGAATGTATGATGCGGAAAAATGATGACAATTGAGTGTTTGTTATAAAACAGCTAAAGGAGCGGTTGATATTTGTTCAGTTTTTTTTTTTTTTTTTTTTGAGTGAATTATGTTTTTATCGATGAGTGGAAATACTTGTAAATTGCACATCCATACAATTTGGTTGCCATTTTAACGGGTGATTTTTTAGCTGGTTTGGTTTTGGCAACACTGGTTTTGACAGCTGACGTGTGTTTAGTACCTTGTGTCACTGTCAAACAGCTTCAGTTTGGTTTGCAATTTAACCATGGATCGTCTTACAAATGAACAGCGCTTGCAAATTATTAAATTTTACTATCAAAATTCGTGCTCGGTTCGAAATGTTCATCGCGCGCTGCTTCCATTTTATGGTCGGCATTCTCGACCTTCTGAGCAGTCTATTCGGACATTCGGACAACGCCGAATTTTTGGTGAATGGGCTCTTGGAAAGCTGGCCGAGGATCCGCTTTTTTAAATAAGCAAAATTGCCGCATTTGGAGTGAAGATCAGCCAGAAGCATTGCAACAGCTACCAATGCATCCCGAAAAAGCCACTGTTTGGTGCGGTTTATTGGGCCATATTTCTTCAAAGATGATGCGAATCGCAGCGTTACTGTCAATGGTGAACGCTACCGAGCGATGATAACAAACTTTTTTTTGCCCGAAATGAAAGTTCTTGGCTTGCATGATATGTGGTTTCAACAAGACGGTGCCACATGCCACACAGCACGCGAAACAATGGCGCAAGGTTCAAACTATCGATTTAAATAAATATTTCATTAATTTTTTTCGAATTTTTTGTGTTTTTTTTTTTTAAGTTCTAAACCTCTTAAAAAATCATCCTTTATAATATTTTTTTTATAGCTGGGTCGGATTATTGAAATAACCCAAATATTGAACTTAAATGTGTGGCAACCCTATGCCTTGACAGGATATTGCTAGGCAACCTATGTGCAAAATGTTTCTTTAAGCACGGCTTATACGAAAATATAGGTCACAAGTTGTATTGCGATGAGGGAAGGTCGTCCTATGACGGGATCTTAGACTATAATTACTGCTTTGTTATAAATTTGATATAAACAATTTTGGAGCGTTTTTCCAAAAAAAAAAAAACAACACAAAAAAATGACAAAACACCGAAAATGAGATATTAGTATCAAAATGTTGGGCTTTAACAGGTGCAAATCGTTGTAAATTAATTATTAAAACCATTTCCGGTCAAAAATATCGAGTTAACGGAACTGGTACCTGCAATAGAACCTGTTTTTTTAATTCTGATTTTCTTTTTTATGGCTCACTCAATTTTGAACGATTTTTTTTGTATATAAAAGCTTTAAAGTTTCCGTAATGCAGTTCAGTAACTTAATTTTCGATTTGTTTTTTTGGATTTAAAAAGGAATGAATTTTTATTTTTTTCGAAAACTACTCAATATTTTTTTAAAAATTTAGATTTTGGTTGTTGATAAATAATACTTTAAAAATGGGGTACCAATTTTTTTTTTTAAGTCTTTTCAAAATTATATAAAAGAAAAATTGTTGTTTTTTTTTTTTTGAAAAACGGCTCTAACGATTTTTTTATTTCAATTTTTTTTCTAAAAATGTATCTTTATAAAATAAATCAAATAGCATACTTTGTTTTGAGGTCAAATTCATTTCAGAAGCTGTTAGTCATTTGAAAATCGATTTTTTTGCTTTTTTTAATTTCTTTTTCTAAAACTGCATAAACAAATTTTTAATTAAAAAGGCTTAGGTAGCATATTTAGTAACTTTATCTATAAGAGCAAGTACATGCGATCCAGTCGTGCATTTTATTGAAATTGGTAATACTAACTTAAGATACTAAATGTCCTTAAATTTAGTAGGTAAGTCTGATAGAATAGTCTATGAAAAAAAAAGGAAACAGAAGTCATAAAAAAAACTACCTTATACCCTTCATAGTGTTAAATATTGAATTTATTTAATATATAAAAAAAAACAAAGCTGTTTTTGACCTTTTCCAATATTCACCGTCACCGTTAAGAGCCTTCAAAAAGAAAAAAAAAAAAAAAAGAAACCTCTGTCTATGCAGACGACAATGTTTCAAAATGCACAACATCACGAAACAGTTTAAAATTTGCAATTTAAACGGATGTAGATATTCCATGACATGTGATCTAAAATTTAAGACATTCTCTCGAAATAGACAACACTATCGACATCAAACACAAAAAAAAAAAAAAAAAAAAAACTTAACTTAACATTGCCAAGAATATCTTTAGAATAAAAAAAAAAAAAAAAACTCGAAGAAAGAAACAAATCGAAAATTCTAACATGAAAAAGTGTCACGACACAAAACGTGTGTAAAGATATGTTTCATCGTGGAATTTCAAAAAGCACAAAAAGGACATTTCATTCATTTTCAAACCTGTATTTTTTTCAAATGGATTTGAAGAAGGTACCTACCAACTATATAAGGACGACCGACAAGGACGACGACGACAACGCCTATAGACATTCATATAGAGAGGTATTGTCCTTGTTGCTCTTTGCTGCAAACCATCATGTTTGTCAATTCCATTTAACTACATTTCGTCTATTGTCTGTGTGTTTGTGTCTCTTTGCTTATTCTTGAATAATGTATTCCAATAGTTGCAAGCCCAAGCAAAGATATAAGAAAAAAAAAAAAAACAAGACGAGAAAGGATATAAAATTCATGTAAACACGCCACTACTACGTATTCCTACCTCTTATTCGACGAACAGAAATTTATCTCAAGGAAGTAGGAGTAACAGAACATTCTTCTCTATGGGTGTATGTTATCCTCATGGCCAAGGAAGAACTACTAGGTACAACCAAAATGAAAAAAAAAAAGGACGAAATGTCGATTACTTGTCATAGCAATACGAACAAAAAAAAAAAACAAAAAAAATGTCACAAAAACAGAAGAAGCATAATACAAAATGGCCAAGGACGACTCTATGACGATGAGGACGAACGTTTCCCCAAACATTTAGCACTAGCACTTATAATTCAGACACAGTATAGCACTTTGCATTACGTGACTCGATTGCTTAAAACACAAAAAACGGTAGGTTGGTATACAAAAACCAACATGGAAGACACACGACAAACGGACGACAACACAACAGCACCAAGTCACGGTATCGATGATGTCTGTCCTTCTAGATCAGAAGAGAGATCCTTTCTTCATTTTTTTTCTTTTTTTTTTTTTGTTTTTAAATCCAACTGATGGATACGAAGGTGGAAGAGGAAGAGAAAATTTAATTTTTTTTTTTTTTCATTTTATTTTCTCCAAAGAGAATGAACATTTTATTGCCACAAATCCCTCGAATATATAGGATCTGCACCTAAGTTGCTACTTCCGTATGTCCTTTCTGGTATAGCGGCAGCAGCGTAAGCTTCAGTCAAACAGACAGTTTTATTTTCTAGCTATAAGGAGAGACAGAAGCATACAAAAAAAAACTCATCTTGTATGTAAACCAGGATACTTTGCCCAAAAAAAAAAAAAAAAAAATAATGTGCACTCACATCGGTGATAATCGGAAATTTAATTTGTCTATAAGTTCCTGGCTTCTAGCAGGTATATCCTTGATGCCAAAAGGATATATACCTATATTCCATTACCAAAGCCTTTGATGCTTTTTTAGTTGAATTTTTAGAACCTCAAAATGTATTCTGCCGCATCCAACACTAAGTGTTTCCTGTTGTCTATTAATACTCGAGTCCATTTTGAATTTCTTTTTAAGGACACATGCAAGAGGAGTCCTAATTTTTGTGGCTTAAGTCAGGTACCTACTAAAATTTAGTTAGAAAGAGTGAGAGAGAGAGAAAGAGAGATAGAGAAAGACTTTGGTATATTGAAGAAAACAATTTTAGGAAAATGTGTGTCATTCTACACAACAAAATAGAAAAAACGTCACACACACATTCAGGGAAAACTCACAAGAATTAGGTAGTTTTAGCAAGGAAAGGCAGATGATGTCGGCTTAAATATGAGCAAAAAACCTATTGAAAACCAATTATTTTTGATGTCTCTGTTTTGGGTTGGATGATGTTTTTCACCTGCAGTCTCTTTGGCAGTTGAGAAACCTGAGATACATTTGTATAGGTACTATATCTTCACAGCAGGACAATGTCAGAGAATAGAAAATAAAACAAAAAATACATGCATATGGCCTACCTTGTTCTTAAAAGATCAAAAAGTGACCGATAGTTAGTTACAAAATAGCACAGGTAATGACAAGTTTACTTGACAAAGAAAACCAATTAACAATTTATGATCAAAGTGAATTTAAGAAGATTACAATTAGAAATGACATTCTCAGTAGAATTCCAGGCTGTTAGTAAGCCAGATAGATTGTAAATGGATTTAGATGATTTGAGTTTTAAAAATAAATTCAAAAACTAGGTCATTACAAAGATTAAAATCTGAGTTTATCAGTTTTATTTAATGGATATTTGGTATTAAAGTAATTATGTTTCCCTCAAGTCACCTATAAGCAAATTGAGTGCCCAAAAATTAAATAATGTGCTCCAGTATCTACCTACTTTTGGTAAAAATTAATGTTGGTTTGAAGTTAGCAGAGCCATTACCGAAAATGCCATAAGCGTTTAATTAAATTAAATGCACGACTGGGTCGCACGTACTTGCTCTTGTAGATAAAGTTACTTTTTATGCTAAGCCTTTTTAATTAAAAATTTGTAAATGCAGTTTTCGAAAAAAAATTAAAAAAGCATAGAATTCAATTTTCAAATGACTAAAACAGCTTCTTAAATGAATTTAACCTCAAAACAAAGTATGCAATTTGATTTCTTCTATAATGATACATTTTTAAAGTAAAAATTTTGAAAATCGTTCAAGCCGTTTTTTAAAAAAAAGGACTTTTATAAAAAAAAAAATTGGTACGCCATTTTTAAGATATTATTTGTCAACATCTAAAACCTAAAATTTGAAAAAAAAAATATTGAATAGTTTTCGAAACAATGATTTTTCAAAAAAAAAAATTTTAACTTTTTTTTAAAATCAAAAAAAATAATTTTCGATTTTTTTTTATTAAATATTATTACGACAACTTGAAAGCATCTATGTTAAAAAATGGTCGAAATTGATTGAATCATGAAGGAGAAAATCAGAATTAAAAAAAAACGGTTCTATGGCAGGTACAGTTAATAACGATCTTTGAAAAAAAAAAAAACGGTTTTCATTTAAAGATAGACCTTACCCAAAGAAATCACCAGAATTTTTTTACTCAAAATCGTAGGCACAGTTTTTGAGAAAACCGGTATATGACAGGTACCGTTATTTTTGGTAAAAAAAAAATTAAAAAAATGTCTGGGGATAGTCTCCAAAAAACGCCACATACCAAGTTTGAAGTTTAATACGACGCATTTAGGCTGTGGTCTGTAATACATACAGACAGACAGACAGACAGACATCCAGACAGACAGACAGACAGAATTGTCGGACCCACTTTTTTCTCATTCTCTACCATCGTAATGTCATGTTTGATTGTTATCTCAACTTTTTTTTTTGTACGAATGCATAACTTGATATATGGTACCCATATAGCAAGTAAAAATTGAGCTTGGTCTTATAATTAGGAGCTAATTATGTGCTCTACGAATCCAAACAAAATTTTTCAAAAAAATCGTTTTTTAGCAAAAAAAAAATTTTCATACATTTCAGTGTTCTGCTGATATGAATTTCGATTCTCTCGAAAATATTGAGCTATTTTAATACAAATCATTTTTAGTACTAGAATTTCCGAAAAAATATAGATACATTTATTACATGTCAATCTAAGTTTTCTAACAAAATAAAAAAATTTGAGAAAACTGAAATTAACTGTTTTTCGAGAAAATCGAAATTCATGACATTGAAATGTATGAAAACAATTTTTTTTTTTTTGAAAAATGTCGGAAAATAACTTTGAAAATGGAGCACTCAACTCAAATTAGTCAAGCACTTAAATAATCAACATGATTTGGATCAAAATAGCTCGTTAGGTTTGAGAAAATCGAAAATCGAAAATCGAAACTCAGCAGAACACTGAACTATGATTTGATTTTTTTTGTTAAAAAGCTAGTTTTTTGAAAATTTTTCTTTTTGATTTGTAGAGCGCTTAATTAGCACCTAATTATAAGACGGAGTTCAATTTTTTAATTAAACTTTTAAGGCATTTTCGGTAATTGCTCTGCTAACTTTAAATCAAATTATCAAGTTAGCAGAACATTAATTTTTACCAAAAATACTGCAGCACTTAATTTAATTTTTGCACTTAATTTAATTTTTGGGCACTTAATTAGCACTGAAAGATGCAATAAAAAAAACTATGTTCTGCCCACTTTGCTCTGCTAACTTGATGGACGGTCAAAGTCAACCATATTGATTTTTTTTCGATTTTTTTTATAAAATTTAAACCAGTAATTTTGGGTATATGTTTTGCTCGTTTTTAGTGAAAATTTTGATAAAATAAAGTTCAAAATATATATAAATATTTTTTTTTGATGGATTTATGAAATTCCTGGCAAAATCATACGATAAAATTTTAATACCATCAAATGGTAATCTATTCTTAAATGGTAATATACCATACAATAATCCAGAAAAATGTCCCCATTATCAAAACAGAATTAAGAATCGTATCAAAGAAAAATTTCACATGTCAATTAAAATTATTTAAATATAATAAAAAAAAAAATCAATTTTTTGTTGAATGTTTGAACAACAACAACAACTTTTTGTTAATTTATAAAATATTCAAAAAAAAAAAAAAAACTTGTTAACATATTTGTGTACAAGATGTTAGTCACCTCTGTATTAATTATTTTTTCTCTTTTGTTGTCATCAACAACAAAAAAAAAAATATACTCAATCTGAGCCATTCACCAAAATTCCTATTTCAAATGTCACATAAATTTCAATTCCAAACAAGCGTGCCACAAGAACACAAGAAGAACTACTGTCACCACTAAAAGCCATCTATAACATCTTATTCTCATATCTCTACAGTCTACAGTCTACACACATGTTCGACATTTCTCCAAACCAAAAAGAAGGCAAAACAAATGTGTAGATACATTTTTTTTGGCGAATATGTTCAGGAATTAGATTGTTTTCGTTTTTTTTTTCGTTTTTTTTTTTATTTTTATTTTTTTCTTCCATTTGCCATCCATCTGGTTGTGGCAGCACCTACTTTTTGGTGTTTCTTTTGTAATTTCTTTGTAGTCGACCGAAGTGATCGAGAGATGTGTGGAGGTGTGCCAGTTCAAACTAAACTACATTTTCACCCCTTTTTTTTTGGTGACAGGGTGATTGAAAATAAAACTTTATATTTTCACTATCAATAAAATAGAAAATCTCTTAATGATATTCTAGAAACTTAACCGGCTGTGAACAAATCAGCCCTAAGTCATAAAATGTCATTTAAAAAAAAATGAGATTAATGTTTGATTGGTGACTTTTTTAATCCTAGCCCGTTTATTTATTCAAATTATGTATGTTTGTCTTGCAATTAAGCTATACAATTTTCTAATCCTTTGGAATAATATTGAGTTGGAATTAATAATTTTAGTTTTCAAATAAAAACCATAAAACATTTTGTACGCTTGTATATCATTTTTATTAAAAAAAAAAGAAGCTATTTCTTTCGAATCACCCTGTAAGCAATAATTGTTCAGTTCAGAAAACTCAAACGACAAAACAAGAATAGAAACTGGTTCCCTGTGAACAATTGACACAGAGAAATTTATTGAAATTGTGAATCTGAAAAGAACTTTTTATGTGAGTTCCATTAAAAAAAAAAAACTAGCCATAGGTAAAATACGTAAAAAATGATAAAAAAAAAAATCTTAATAAAACATTCACTTGTTGGGATAGCAACTCAATTTTAGAATTTTTAAAGCGGAAGCGAACTGCCTGTGTTTACATTTTTATCAATACTTGATTTTCTTAGAAATATAATTGAATGAAACCTACTCTCCATTCTCCAAAGATAAAAAAAAATCAAATAATTTTTATCTCGCGTTATGCCATAATGCTGATAGGCTCTCATTAATATGCATAGTCAGGATAATTTTATTTTTTTTTTATTCCTATTATCATTATGGGTTATTATATTTTTTCTTAATCCTTAATGAGATAAGAAATTGGCTGAGTGAATGGAGGTTAAGGTCGTATAGTAAAAACGAATAAAGAAATAATCGTCATTAGCTGATTGTGAAATTGAAAATTCTTAATTTCAAAATTTTATGATGTATTGGGTAGGTATGGTGGCGGTATGAAATAAAACTTGATAATTTTTTTCTTTCAGGACGTAGAAAATTCTTCTTCTTAGTTAGTTCCTATTCGTTTCCAAATTGTTTTGTTCTTTTCTTTAAGCGGTTATTAAAATGTATGTACAATCTAAACTTATGGTCACGAAATTATGATTTAAGGTTATTTTGTAATCACGTTTGACCGAATCACGTTGGACCGAATTACATTTTTGACTAAATCACATTTGACCGAATCACGATTGACTGAAAAAATCCTACTATTGTACTGAATATTCAATTCAAAGGCGTTTTAAAGGCTTTTTCGATTGAAAGGAGGCACTCCCTAGCTCTTAATTATTCAAAAAGCAATGTATGGGTGTAAGCAAAGTTTTTTTCGCATTATAAGAATCCTAGAAAATCATACAAATATTCAAAAATTAAAGAACAAAAGAGGATTTAATCGCGATTGACGTTCGACATGGTTTGACTGCAATATTAATATTTCAAAATCCAAGCTATGGATTTTTAAAATTAACGTATTTAAAAACGGATTTCAGAAAACATTTCCCTCCTTGATGGATTTACTGACAAAAAATTGTTGCACGGTAAGCTTGTGAAAAAAAATATAAATAAGTTTTTTTTTTTTTTTATTCTAACATTTATTCTAGCATTTATTACAGGTTTGATTTAAATAGGCACTTATATGAGAAAAAGGATTTGCAATATTACTTTAACAGAGAATTTGAACTACAATTTTTTCAACAATTTTATATAAATTTTAAATATTTGATTCCGAACAATTAAAATCGACCAAAAAATTACCACGTTAAGAGAACTTTACACATTCAATTTTTTTTCATTTTCTGGACGAACGATTCGCTAAAAATTGAATTAAATTCTTTCTTGTTACCCGTTGATTTGGAATTTCGGTATTTGATGCAATTTCCCAGAAATTTTTTACCGATTTTACTACAAAGTACCTCGTTGCATTTGGATTAACATAAATATTATTTGGAAATTATTAATAAAAAAAAAAAATATTCTAGTTCAAATATAAGGGTAATTCCACGTAAGCTGACCACTTTTTCGACAAAAATTAAAGTGACCGTTAAAGAAATTAAATAATGATACTTACATCCTTACAGTTCTTACATTAATAATCCCATATTAGTTTAATTTGTTTCTGTACATTTCTTATATTTAAAAAAAATCCAAAGCCGACAAACTGTTGCACCTCCAGCTGTTTATATTTTCTTTATTGGAAACTAATAGGTTTTTCCTGTGTATTTTGAACCTCTCGCTGAAACAACAAACTAAATATGAAACACCTTACCTTAAATTAAGATTGACCATCAGTAATAATGTGATCTTCGATAAGTAAGCACAGCCCATTATTATGACACATTACAACAAGGACATTTTTAAGAGTCACACCCGTTACAAAAAAAAAAAAAAAAACATATTGTTTGACTGTGTTTTTCTAATTTGCTTTAAGTATTTATGACCAAGGTAAGTTAAGAAGCTGGGTTGTAACTTTGTTTTATGTATATGTACAATTTAAGCATGGAAAAATTATTATTTATTGCTTTTAATTAATATTTGAAGTTCTTTCTATATTAAACGCACAGTTTTTAATACAATGTCATAGCCGTTACAAAAATGTGTCACACCCATTACATTTTTGAACTGTTGTTAAACCACATCTTTTTATCTATTTCATTCAAAAATAAAATGCCCGACTGGGTCGCACGTACTTGCTCTTATAGATAAAGTTACTATTTATGCTAAGCCTTTTTTAATTAAAAAAATTGTTAATGCAGTCTTAGAAAAAAAATTATAAAAGCATAAAATTTGATTTTCAAATGAAATAGTAAAATAAATAAAACAGCTTCTTAAATGATCCTGAACTTTGCAGACAATTTGTCGGCTGAAGTTTGAACACCCACCAAAGCCGTAAAACTTGTCCGATTTTTAAAAAATAAACTGTAATCGCTTTGTCTAGTAAAACTCTAGGGGCGATATTTTTTATTTTTTTTTTTTATTCGTCTTAACAAAAAAGTTTTGGCCAAAAGACTCAAAATGGTCAAAATAAATACGAAATCCATTACTTTTTTTCAAAATTTTACAATCTGGTCATCTATAAGTATCCGAACGAGTGTCAGTCGAATTTCTAATGTCACACCCGTTACACCAAATATTAAGAAATTGCGATTAAAAAAAAAATAGGGTAAAAAATTTCACTAAAGAAATTAATAAACAACTATTAATATTATGTGCTTTTAAATATTTAATTAAGAGAAATATGTTGTAAGAAATGTTGTAACTGTGTCACACCCTTTATAATGGAAATACGAAAAATATTAATATCGATGTCAACGTGGAGAAAATGAGAGAAAAATCACTAAAATATCGTTAAAAAGGTCTGAATGCCTTCTTTAAATAATAGTTTTTGACGAAGCTTATATTTTTGAAATGAGATTTTGTGTGTAATCAATATGACGAGCCCTACAAAACGTGATAGGCTTCCGCTCAAGTAGTTTTTCGCTTTTACACAATGTAATTTAGGTCAAACCCTAATTGCACAAAAATATAGGTAATTTAATTAAAAAAAAAAAAAAAAAAAAAAACAATTTCAATTAAACTTCCTTCTCAATATAAATATTGCCTCGACAAAATTAAACAAAAAGAAAAATATTATGCACACATTCGTGAGTAGGTACACAATACACAAGAGAACAATAATTATTTCGATTATAGGTAAACATGTAAACAAATAAAAATAAAAAAAAAGAACATTTACAGAACACCAAAAATAATAATAAAACATATAATTTTGTAATTACCTCCTTTAAAATTACAGCAAGGTTGCTCGTAGTAGGAACTCCATGTATTCTCATAGGAACAAGTTACATTGACGGTAAAAACCACCAACACTGCTATCAATAGCAGCCGGAACATATTTATTGCAAACAACAAAAAAAATTTATATAAAATTTATTTTTAATCCCGGAGACAGACTTTGTGGCACACTATTTTTTCTTTTTTTTTTTTGTTAATTTTTATTTTTATTATTTTTGTTGTAAATAATTATTTTATTTTGGATTGATTGTAGAATTTTTTTTTTTTGTTAACATTAACACAAGTAATATTGTTTTATTTCACTTTTTTCATTGAATTTCCGTTTACACGTTATTAATAATATTTTTTTTTTAACATTTAATAAAGGAACAACAACAACCTGTGGGGCATTACAGACAATTTAATATTAATTTTTATGAATTGGGGAATTATTGTTTTTTTTTTCTTTTATTGGTTACTTATTTTGAAATTTTCCATTAAAATTATTGATTTTGTTTAAATAATTTATTTAATAAATTGTGGCTATTAACTTTACCGAAAAATACAATCACATCATGGATAAACGTTAAGGAAGGAAGCAAAAATAAAAATAAAAACTTAAATTTAATTTTAAATTAATGTTTAATAGTAAATATTTTTAAGCTAGGTATTACATAGTTTTTGTATTTTAAGTAATCAAGCAATAAAATCTGCTTTATCAATTTGGTCTATTTTTCATCTACACGTTTAAGACAAAATGAATTTTAAAATTAAGATTATATGAATTAATATTCAATGAAGAGAAGATGCTAATTTGAGTTAAATCTACTCAAACAGATAGGAGTCGAAGAAAATGCATTATGGCATTATCATATTTTCTACTTAAAGACTTAATCGTCTATCAGGGACCAGTTGATGCTACGTAGTCTGGCGAATGCAAGAATAGCTCTTTAATTATGACTGACGTCATAAAGTGAAAATTTCATTTGATGATTAAAAATAAATATTTTTTCTCATTTGTTTTATCATTTATGTTGCAGAATTAAATGTTTTTTTTTTTTTGTTTTTTTTTTGTCTGAATTTTCTATTTAAAAAAATAGAAGAAGAAAAAACTCAATTGCACATGTTTGCAGAAAACAAAGAGTTGGAAAATAAAAAATAGAAAAAAAAAAACTGTAAATTAGAACGGATGTTCTAGGTCTGGATTTGGAGGGAAAGCAAACGTTTGTTGGTGCAGATAAAGTGCCGCACAATAAAATGAAGCTAAATGCAGGGCAATAGAGTATAAACAATGGTTTTATTTTTGCTATGTTTATCATTATTCGAATTGAATTTATTTTTTTTTGCGTTTTGGAAAGTTAAAACATCAAAAAGATGGATGAATATTGCTATTTGATGATATTGCAAATTGAATGATGAATATCATGACGATGACCCAGAAGAGCTTTTTAATTGCTTCGTTTTTTTTTAAACAGAACGAAAATAGTACAAAATGAGTAATATTTTAAATGAATCTTGTTAAAATTTTCGAAATACACAAACTTTATTAGATTTAAACAAGAATTGTTAGACGTTGAACTTAAGACAGTAAATAACTTACAGAGAGATGTCAGTATTTCATGGTTAAAAGGTTGTAAATGTTTTTACTGGTCTGCAAAAATAACTTTTTTTACCTTCATATAATTTTTTGAAATTATATAAGATTTTTGAATCTAAATTTCATTGCAGAAAAATTCTATCACGTACATTTTTATTTAAATTGAATTTTTAAAAAATGTGATTGTTTTGTAGATTTTGTAGAAAAGAGCTCTCTTTGACTCGGTTGACCTCGTATATATTCAAAACTATTGAGCCGATTCGACTGAAATTTGGCGGACTTATTCCACATAGCATAAGACCTAAGACCTGAAACCAGATTTATTTTTATTCACTAATGAATAATAACTTTTTAACCCGTTATTTTAGAAAAAATAACCATAAATTTCAAAATTCTGCAGTTTTTGTAATATACACTGCAAAAAAAAATTCTAATTTAGAGGAAAGTATGGAATTTCTTTACTCTTGATATTCGCCAATTTAATTATGATGTAAAAAAGGCAGTAATCAGAGAAAAACTAATAAAAATGATATTTTGTGATTTTCAAAAAGACAGATTTTTATGGATTTTTCAACATTTTTTGTGCAGAATACAGAACTCATACAAAAAATTGGTTGAGACATAAATTTGGTAATTTATTTTGGATTAAAATTGGATAGATGTGTTCAATTGAAAATTTGGTGGCAGTGTTTAGTGATATTTTACATTTATGCGGAGCTGAATAGGTGAAAATATCTATTTGGGTCAATATTGTTTGTTTCAGTTAAAAGGGGTTTGCATTTCATGTTTCAGTTAAACGGAGTGCAGTAAATCGGAGTCGACTGTACTCTATTTTAAAACCCTTCTTCGGGATTACAGCACAAACCTCCCAATTGCTCGTGGATCTGCTTGTACGTAAGCGTATTTAAGAAGTATTTTTATTTAACACATGTATTTAGAAAGTAGGTAGGTACAAGTTAATGAAATTTTGAAAAACTGATAAAATAATAATTATGAAAATTATTACCTGGTAGGTGCCTAATAATTGAATGCGGATAAAGAATTAAGTACCTACCCAGGATGAATTAAAAGTTTCTTAAAAACCCAGATTCTTTAAATGCAAACTTGCACCTATCCCAAATTCTATAGTGTGCCCAAGTAGGGGGGTTGCACTGTTGCATTGTTGCAGAGGGCAAAATGTGAAGCAAAACAAAAAAATAAAAACAACAAGAATCAATGAACCAAATAAATTCACAATAAACATCAAATAGTTACCAAAAGCAAAACGCAAACAGGCACCATAATATTTTTTTAATTTTCATTTTCATGAAATAAGAAACCCTATTTGAACTCCATGTGCTCAATTAAAAAATATTTTTTATCGCTAAATAAGCAGAAACAGAAATGATTCAACTTTACTCACGCATCTACTTCCCATAAGAAAATAAGAAAAAAAAAAACAATTTTAGTCAACAGAACCAAACCGACCGACGATCACCGTATTGTTTTTTTTTTTTATTATTTCCTAAAATAAAATTTATACTGTAAATACCTTTATGTACTTTTCACAGCCGTTGTTCAGACAAAAATTATTTTACAAAAGAAAAAAAGAAAAAAAAATACAAGAAAGACACAACAAGCACCAACTAACCGCAAGGCAAGGGCCACAAAGAAGATGGAAAAGATACAAAATTCTTGTATAAACGGCGAGATTGGGGAATTTTCAATGGAAAATCTTAAAAAAAAAAAATAATGAAAGATTAGGCGAAATTTGTTTCAAGGTTTTCTTTCAAAAAACACTTTATTTACAAATTAGTTGTAGGATAAAGTTAAATAAAATATTTTACACAAAAATCACCAAACAATTCACTAATCAACAAACGAATAAAATTATTCAAGAAAACAAAACAAAAACGATTTTGTAATTTTTTTTTCATCCACAAAACTAAAAGGCGTCAATATAAGGCAACATCTCGGCGATCACTAAAAGAAAATTTATGTAGATAAATATGTGTGTAGTGTATAATAATTGTTGAAAGTTGAAACTCCTATCTCCTTCTAACACACATTGTTGATATATTTCTCTGCCATATGAACTCCGAATAAATTCCAGTAAATGGAGTTGTTTACAAGTGCATGAAGGAGGATGGATAGTTTTTCATAGATATTCAGCAAGTGTGATCGAGAGAGATAATAATATTTTATGTAGTGAAGATCAAAGACGAAACAAAACAAGTGTCACTATGTGTAGGTGGAATGAAATGAGAATGGTTTATTGATCTTCTATAAAGTTTCTTTTTGTATAAAAAGATTTGTAAATTTTGAATAGAATATTGTAATTTTAATTTTCTTAAAATTGCCCACATTAAAATAAAAATCATGTTTTACCAAATTATTAGACCACAAAATAAAATCAAAATACTACCATCCTACCTACACTACATCACTACATAAACCAAAATGTTGTTGTGTGAGGGCTGTGATGGTTTGTTGTTATTGTTGATCTTTTTTTTTATAAGTTGGGGAATTTTTGTGGGTTAAAAAATTCCCTTTGAAATGAAACATGGGAAATCTTTGACAAAATTATTATTGCCAGATCAACAAGCTTATTATGCAATTTAATAAAAATTATATTTTTTTTCACAATGATGGTCGTTACTCTGCATACTAGAGAATTTCAGTAGAACGGGAAGGAAATCAATGCAATTCGTACCTTGTCTTCTAGATGGTAGTGGGTTTAGCTTCCTGCTAGATTATAATTTGCATCAACTCATGAGTAGTCTACCACTTCTTACTACCCCCTTACAACTATTATGAACAGATTTTAGAATCTAGAGAAATAACTGGTACCTATTCTCTTTGCCTGGGAGAAGTATAGGGTTGCCCAGTTTAAAATAGGCAGATCATTAAATAGGATTGCCTTAATTTTTAAATACTGTTATTCAACATGTTAATTTCAATAGAATGCCACAAAGAGTTAAATCGTATTATAAGGGGGATGTATTTTCTTATATACAGTCGGCTCCGCTTAAATGGAACACTAAAATTGCAGAAAATTTATTTCAGTTTGGCGGAATTCTCATATAAACGAACTTTGGATAAATTAATCTAGTTTCACATAAGCGGAGTTTTATAAAAACTAAAGTTCGCAAACGAAGAAATAAGAAACATTTTGACATTTCAAATTGAAAATATGTATTTTATTGAAAATTTGGTGATAGCGTTCAGTGATATTTCCATTTATGCACCGCTGAATAGGTGAAATTATTTATTTGAGTCAAGTGTTTTGTTGCAATTAAAAGGAGTTTTCACTAAAGTCCCAATTATCCGAAGTAGTTGGCAAGCTATTTTCAACACTACTGGTGATAAATTGATTGCTGCATTTCACCTTTTTTTTCAGTTAAGCGTAGTGCACTGCTAAGACGGAGTAGACTATAGACATAGAAAATACAAAATTGTAAATGGAAAAAGGGGTATTTTTGATGTGGCAACGAAAAATAAATACCTGATGTCATCGCAGGCAATAGCAACATGAGGTTTTTTTTTTTTTTTTTTTTATTGACCAAAAATAACGGTACCTGTCATATCTCAGTCTTAGAAAAACTCATTTTTTGTCAAATATGGTTCCTACGATTTCGATTAAAAAAATCATGGTTATTTTTTTTGGATAAGATTTATCTTTAAATGAAAATGGTTTTTATTTTTCAAAAATTCAAAAACTGGTATAACCGTTTATACCGGTTTTTGAATTTTTGAAAAATAAAAACCATTTTCATTTAAAGATAAACCTGCCATTTAACCGTTTTTTTTAATTCTGATTTTCTCCTTCATGACTCAATCAATTTCAACCAAATTTCTTACATAAAAGCTTTTAAGTTGCCATAATAACATTAAGTAAAAATAAATTCAAAAATTATTTTTTTATAGTTAAAAAAAATGGATTTTTTTCGAAAACTAATCAATATTTTTTTTTTTAATTAAGTTTTTAGATGTTAATAAATAACATCTTAAAAAACGCATACCAATTATTTTTTTTATAAGAGTCCTTGCAAAATTTTATAAAGAAAAAATAGTTTTTTTTAAAAAAGCGACTCTAACGATTTTCAATTTTTTTTTTTCTAAAAATTTATCATTATAGAAGAAATCAAATTAAATCAAATTGCATACTTCGTTTTGAGGCTTAAGTCATTTAAGAAGCTGTTTTAGTCATTTGAAAATCGAATTTTATGCTTTTTTAATTTTTTTTTTGTTTTTCTAAAACTGCTTTTACAAATGTTAAATTAAAAAGTTTTAGCATACATAGTAACTTTATCTATAAAAGCAAGTACATACGCGCGATCCAGTCGTGCAATTTATATTTGCTCAGATCCGTAAATTATTATTGAAAATATGGACCGAATACTAAAGATGCTTTGGAAAAAAAAAACGATAAAAAAGTTAAAGAAATCATATCTCGAAAACATATCCATGAATATTTTGTTTGGTGCAATTTTTGAAGTTCTTCGGGCTAAGATCTGTACGAAAAATATAACTGAGTGCAAAAAAAAATAGTTTCCAATTGGGCGCCATTTGGGATTTTGAGTTTTTGCTATATCTTGGGATCTTAGTATCCAAGTAAGTTTTTAAAGAGAATGAAAGAACCTACTGGTCAGAAACAATGAGACACATATTATTCTAATTCTAACATTTAAACATTTTGCGCTTTAAAAAAAAATGTATTACCTAACAAAAAATGCTAATTAATTAATGACAAAAAAATATTGAACTGAGAGTTGATGGACCTTTTATAAAATAATTCAGATATGCGAGTTAAATGTAAAACAAAAAACAATTACAACATTCATTTGGGAACGAAAAGCTACCATGTAAGCATGTAATTAAGATAGCAGAATAATGACATTTTAATAAATGTATACACCATAATGTGTAAAAAATTAAAAAAATAAAACTTTAAAACTAAAAATTAAATGAAGTTGCAGGTAAAAACATTCATTATTCATTAAAAATTTTACATCATGACATGTACAAATCTATGTAATATGTAAGTATATTAAGCATGTAACTGTCCTAGACTAGTAAATGTCGTCCTTTTTTGTATCCAAAGTCAAATCCATTCCAAACATTAATAGAATAATTCTAATTATTCTGGGGTTAGTAATTAAAAAAAAAAAATATGTGACATGCAATTTTGTCATTATTTTACAAAACACACACATACACTCTATTGTAGATCCTTTTATCACTTACAACATCTATGACTTTGTATAAGAGGACCACAACACAACCACTGTTGTTGTTGTACAACCCATAGTTCCTCTTCATCCAGTGAAAACTAATCAGTGAACTATTTTATGCCGCGCTTTTTTTGTCTGCAACTTTTTATCCATATTGTCTATTCCCGCATATTACATCAGTTTGTAGAGTGTGTGTGAGTGTGTGTGTGTATTTGTGTGAGCACATCGCCATTGAAAGGAATATAATTCCCAAGCTGGGTATCCCTTTGCTGTCCTTGTAATATTTTCCTCCAATTGAAACAAATAATCCCTGTCGAATTGGGTGGTATGAGTCAGAACGGGTGTGTCTCGAGTCGAGCCTCTCGTCTCGTCTCGTCTCGCACTTATCTCTCGTTGTCCTCGAATAGCAGTTGGAGTTGTCTGGTTCTGGTAGCCGAGTTCACAGAGTTGCTAGTTGCTGCACCAACAGGAGCAATAGAAGCAACAGAATATAACAGAAGCATTCCCTCCAACTGAAAGAGTGTCCTTTGTTATTGCAGAATCCGCGGATTGTTCCATAGAACATTTGAATGAGGATTTGCGTGCCGCCATTTAGAACAAAGTTGCGAAACCTAAACAAAGTGGAGTTTGTTAGGGGGGAGGAATAAGTATATGAAACAGAGGGGGTTTGGAGTGCTTTGTGGAATTTCATTCATATTTCCCATCAGATTACAGCGGCAATGTCTGCAATTTGTTAGCATTCGTGCTAGCCTGGTTAACGAATGAATGTTAAGGTTACGCTTTGAATTGTCTAGTTACCTCGATTTCTCATCTTCCCCCCTTTTTTAGCTGAGTGTTGTTATTGTTTATTTCTCTCTTTTTTTGTGTGTTTCCTTTTGTATATGGGTATTTCAGGTTTTAAGGATTTAAGGGTAACAGCTGCGTTCAGATTTAATATTGGCATGGCATCATAAGAGAAGGAGAGGTACATAGAGACTTGACTCCATCACATCCTATATAACTTGTATTATTATTTGGATGCAGCACTATTTGGAGGAAATTTAAAACGATCCTTGAGCGAACCAAACAAAAATACAAAAAAAAAAAGCCCTTAGGTCCTCGATTGTGTATGTGTGCTGCTGTTGTTGCTTTATTCGCTCTTTTTTTGTGAATAAATTGAAAAACTTTTGCAATTTATGACAGACGACGACGGAATTTCGTCATCGTTGGCGATGGAATTAATAATTAGAGGATTTTTCATTTTTTTTTTCTTCAGTTGAGGGAAATAAGGTAATATACAAGTTTATGGCAAAAAGTCTTATGTAAATTTTGAACTCTTGGGTTAGTTAATGAGGTTTCTTTTGGGGAATTTTTTTTTTTGGTGACGCCAACAATTTTTTGTCAAATTAGTTTTCTTATTAAAAAAAAAGAAATGTTTTCTTTTTTTTTATTAACTGCTCTTTGACATGGCAAACAACTTTGTAAAAGTTTTTGGAGTAAAAATATTAACTTATTAGTTGAAGGATATAGATATTGGTTGATAGAAAATAATTACCAGTTTCTTTTTTTTTAAGTAAGATGGAAGGACGTAGGAGAAGGAACCTTTGAACTCAGGGTCAAATTGCTGTTGAATTTTTGTTTGCCTTCTTACACGAAAAAATCAAATAAATGTTTGGTGAACCAAAATCCGTCACTGTATCAATTTGTATCTTAATCTTAACATAACCTATCAAGTTCGTAAAATTTGTGTCTTAGTTTCAGGTTCAATGTCTTCTGGCAATCTTTAGGCTCAACTAATTTGAGCAACTATTTTTTTAAGTTTAAAAACAAAATTTTTATAATTTTTCAACTTTGATGTATGAGATCTGGCAACACTAACACTATATGCCTCTACATTGATATTTAGAATAATTTTTATAGTAACAGTTTTAAGACTTATGGCAACCCCCTGTCTCCACTTACGGTTAGGCTTGTGCCTTCTGCCAACTTCTATCTTATCAATAATTTGTCCTGCATCCTTATAGTGGTAAGAAAATTCCATATCATTCCTTAAAGCGGTACGGTAATTTTAGACTATAATTTGCTAACAAGTTATTTTCAAACTCAAAATTTTGCCAAAATTCAAATTTTTAGGAGAATGAATTTTTTATGTTGTTATTATTTGTTTTTAAACAAAAATACAACATTAATTCATGACGAATGACTCAAAGAATATATTGTGGAAAGAAATTTTACAATTGGATAATAAGTTTTTGTTAAAAAAT
Source organism: Meliscaeva auricollis (assembly GCA_948107695.1). NCBI lineage: Eukaryota > Metazoa > Arthropoda > Insecta > Diptera > Syrphidae > Meliscaeva > Meliscaeva auricollis. Next base: position 80,720,080 of record OX403618.1, read on the forward strand.
GTATTTGTGTATTTTCCTGACAGGAAAAAAACTAATTCGGATCAGGAAAATGAATAAAAACTTTTTTAACAAAAACTTATTGCTCGATTATAAATTTTCTATCCACAAAATATTCCTTGAGTCATTAATCATCGATTAAAGTTGCATTTTTTGTTCAAAAACAAATATATTAGCCAGTTCACGTTTCTGAGATTTCTGAGCGCAAAGTAATCTCAGCAACCTGATTCAGGATTCCTCAATACCAAAATTGCATGTTATAAATTGCACGACTGGATCGCACGTAGTTGCTCTTAAAGATTTTTAATATAGCTATGATGACTGAAAAAAAAATATTAAACAGTTTTCGAAAAAATGATTTTTAAAATTTTTTTCAAAATCCAAAAAAAACAATTTTCGATTTTTTTTTTCTAAATGTTATTACGGCAACTTAGAAGGATTCATTTAAAAATAATTGTTGAAATTGATGAAGGAGAATTTAAAAAAACAATTCTATGGCAGGTACCGTTAATAACAGTTTTTTAAAAAAAATGGTTTTCATTTAAAGATAGACCTTATCTAAAAAAATGGCCATGATTTTTTTAATCAAAATCGTAGGAACCATTTTTGAGGAATATGAGTTTTTCTAAAACCGGTATATGGCAGGTACCGTTATTTTTGAGTTTCATCTGAAAAAAAAATGAATTTGCAAATTGTTGCATTTTAGTGAAAACTCAGTATTATCAGAATGTTTTTTCCAAGTTACACAATATTTTCATGTTGACATCTGAGATTTTTGAAAGAAATCCCGAAGATACTTAAATATATGCTTAGGTAGAAGAATTTTCTAAAACTTACTTATACTTCAGACGTTGTTTTGTATAATTATATGCAATTTGACTTTTTTTGGTTAAAATTCTGTGGTGATAGTGGTACATCGTAAATATTCTTAAAATTCACCAGAACTAAGAGGTAAATTATGCAAATGAATTGTCTGCGATAAAATATAGGACATCATAATTCATTCCAATGAGGTACCTACATAATTAAGATTGAATTTGATGTGAAAAAAAGCTAAACTAGATTGACCGACACAGACGAGACAACTCAATTTGAATATCAACTTATTTGCATACGAAAGTAGCAACAAAAAAATAATGAATAAAATAGGTGCTTATAGCTTTTGTCTTAAAGTAAATTTATTTGTTCCCACTAAGATAAAAAATTAATTACTTATACCTCCCAGAAATGTAGGTATTCCAAGAATACTTATGTATCTGCCTTAAGAATTATTTTCTGTCTGTTTTGTTGTTGTTTAGACTCGAAGAAGAATTCAATTTGATCTTAATCACTATTCGCCATTTTTGGTTAATAACAAACTAACTTTTTGCTATTACTTTAGTTTCAAATCTGCGTCAAAATTCATCAATCAAATTTGTTTTTCCCAATCAACTCCTCCCTCTAGTAAATCCAATACTTTATCAAAACTATTAAGTAGATGGGTAAAACATTTCCACACGCAAACCCCTTTTCGAATTATTCCAAACATATTTATAGAACGATTCATCAAAAATAGTGTCTAGAGTGTCTAGATACCAACAAAACTTGATTAGAAAACTGTACCTATAAGAGTACTTACCTATCTACTTTTCCATTTGCAAGACAAGAAGGTTAAATCAAAATTAATCACAGTTTTGATAGTTGTTTCTTTAATGTCCTTTCAAAATAACCTTTTTCAGTCAAAATGAAACCCCCAATTACCTTTGTCATTCTAATATCAATCCCATATTCCTCCTCCTGCCATCACGAAAAACCACTTTATTGTATCCTTTTGCATAATCATCAGCGACAGAGCAAACTACCATACTGCTTTTTTAGAAACGTGCTAGAACCGAGCCATAACGTACTTGTAGGTACACTACTTTACCCCGTACGTCGCGTCGCCGCGCCGTTGACGGTCGCTGCTGATAGTAGTTTCTAATAATATCGTCCCCTTGACGTTCGTCAAAACAACCATATAATGAAAATTGAAATCCACTACTATGACAGCATCATCCTTTAAATTTTAATTAAGAATTTCCTTGATGCTTGTTTGAAGCACGTCGCGTTTATTATATGTTTGTATGTAGAGTAGTTATAGTCTCAACGGTCCTTGCTCAACAGCACTCTCTCTTCTTTCTCCTTTCTCCTTGGGACTCACTTTCTGTCTATCTATATTTTGTTAAATGCAAAAAGGTACATAATGCCACTTATAGTTTGTCATTATTAAAAACTTCACATACCTTAATAATGTTACCTACTTCGTGTATTATATTGTACCTACGTTACGTTGCGTACCTACTACGTCTTCTTCGTCCTTCTTTTTGGTTATCATCATCATCATCATAACAACTTCAATCTACAAACTAGAAGAGCTAGTGAAGGAAATTTTTCGCAAGGTATTTTTATTTGTGCGTGTTAGACACATATACAATGGCAGTTTACAATATTTATATGAGTTATGACACACGAGGCTTCAGGTGAATTTCACCAACAATCGCACGAGCTTGCTCATGTAGTGCAAAAGCTATTATGTATTAACTTAGCTTGAAAAAAACGGGAACACTTTTTGAATTTTTTTTTGAAAAATTATTTTTTTCGATATTGGGTCTGTGAATTTTTTTCAAAATTTAGTTTTAAGATGTTTATAAATAATATCTTAAAAATGGCATACCAATTTTTTTTTTAAATCGTTTGTAAATTTAATTCAAAAAATATTAAAAAAAAAAAAATTCTAAAAATTTATCGTTATAGAAGAAATCATATCAAAAAGTTTAATCAAAATCGTGAGAGCCGTTTTCGAGAAAACTCAAATAACTCAAAAATGTTGTATGGGAGGGACTAGTTCTAGATGAGATATTCAAAAACAAAACAAAAAAAAAAAAACAACTTTTGAAATTACGTAAAAATCATCTGTACCCAAATTGAAGAAAATCCATCCACGCGTTTGGACAGTGGAAATGTGTACAGATGGACGCACAGACGCACATAATAAAACATTTTTAAGTTATACGAGTTTTCTCGAAAACGGCTCTTACGATTTTGATTAAACTTTTTGATTTGATTTCTTCTTTAAAGTTGAATCTTTAGAATTTTTTTTTTTGCAAAATCGTTCGAGCCTATTTTTTAATAAAAACATTTCAAACGATTTTTCAAACAAAAATTTGGTATTTTTTTTTTATACATTATTTATCAACATCTAAAAACTAAATTTTGAAAAAATTCATTGGCCCATAATCGAAAAAAAATAATTTTTAAAAAAACAAAAGCCAAATTTTCAATCTAAGTTAATACATTATAGCATTGGGCTACATGAGCAGGATCGTGCGATCCAGTCGTGCGTTTTATTTCTAAATTTCTTGTAAGCAACTTAAAGGATTTTGATGAAATTTCTTACAAAAAATGTTCTTACTATTTTTTTAATTATTAGATAGTATATGTATAGGTACTACAGTGCATGTTTTTGATTCGTAAAAAAATTGAACTCGAGGTAGCTGTCAAATATGATATTACGATGATAGAGAATGCAAGAAAAGTTCCGTCGCTGAAGAGATTTTCTTCAAGCTTTGTAGTGGTTTAGGGTTTTATTGTATTCCTAGAAGGGAAATTGAAATTGTTTTTAGGGACCAAAATTAACTACCTTCCATATGACCAAAATGAAAAAAAAAACTAATTTTTAAACAAAAATGCCCTTTTGTCGGTAAATAACGGTATTTCCCGTCAATCCGTTTTTCTTTTTTTAATTTTTTCGTTAGCGACTTCAAGTATTTCGATAAAAAAAGGGAGGTAATAGGAAATTTTAAAATAATTCAAATCAAAATTTTCAAAAAAATTATTTGATCTTAGCAAGAAAAAGGTTTAAAATCTGTTTTTGTTATTTTTTTTTGAACGGCTCTTACGATTTCGAAATTTTACATTTATTAACGAAATCAATTTGAAGTTCAAAACAATTTAAAAAGTCGATTAAGTCATTTGAGTAATGAACTATTATTTATCTTCTTCTTTACATAAAAAAAAAATTCTTTTTAAAAACTTTATATAAAAAGCTTTAACGTCAACAGCAACTTTGGCCACAAGAGCAAGTACGTACGACCCAGTCAAGCATTTTTATCGAAGTATTTAAACAACTGAAAATATATAAATAAGATGGCTAGGACAAGCATTTACCGGCTATCCAGCTTGACTGCAGCTACATATTGACAGTAAGTATCACAGCATGGACCCTAATGGTCTATCTTTGTGGTCAAACCTGCTTACCGGAGTTCAAATAGTGTTTTGGGTAGAAAACAAAATACAATTTCAGCATATGTGTCGAAAAAGTAATAAGATTATGGATTTTTCGACTTAATTTTTGATACAAGAATAAAGATTTCAAAAATGGTTTTTTAGTGAACAGTTTAGCTTCAAAAAATTGAAAAATTTTGAAAATACCAGTTTTTTGATACGTACTACGCATTTTTCGGTATAGTTATCATCGAAAACAGGTATTTTCGCAATATTTTTGAAACAAAAAAAAATACGAAACTAGTGTTATTTTAATGATATTTTAATAACTGGGTTCATGCCTTTTAAAATGATATGTGTGAAGTGTAAATGACATGTTTTTACTTAAAAAATTAGCACTCAGGTACCTAAAGTGGAGTTTTGCAATTTATTTTATTTAAATAACGAAAGACAACAAATTTTATTAGGTACATTTGAACTAAAAAACTGTTGTTCCTTTATGCCAAATAATAAAAAATTATTTTTTGTGATCTTCTGTGCTAATGAAATTCACCTTCCAATAAGAATATTACTTGCAGGTTGCAGCAGCTCACAAGGCGAGAACATTTTTTCTCTCAGACACGGTTACTCCTAAAAGTATGCTTCTAATTACAACGATTTTCTTTTCTGCCTTACCTGCTGCAACTAATATTAGGAGAAAATGTTAGCATTACGTACGGTTACGAACCATTCATTTCTATTGCTCTCTCCCTCCCTCCTTTTTTTTTTTTTTGGGTGGTGCTCCAATTTAATGTTTCAATTTTATGCCGCTTCAAAAGTGGTGACTACTTGAGTTCGTTTGAGGTGACATGTGCATTTAATCATCAATGGAATCCAAGTAGGAGTAAGGAGATGATTATGGGCCTTGGCCTTGCCTTTTAGTTTGAAGCTTTTATTCAAACTTAAAAAAAAAATTAGAGGAGGGAGAAGGGGTAGGTATAATATTGTGTCCATTTGAACTCAAGCGTTGTAATTACTGTCTAGCTAGAGAGCATCCTATCCCGGCCATGTCATCATCATTATCATCATAAGGCATTAAGACAACGACAACGATGACGACAAGGTACGAGTACAAAACTTAATACATTCGACTCGACACTTCTCGACTCACCCCTTTGATGAATATTCGGGGTGGGGGTTGTCTATTCATTTTGGCCGAAAAAGTAAAACCAAGGAAATGGAAACTAGCAGGGTGGTTTCCTTTGGGCGGAGTGGCTTTGGTGATGGTGACGACCACGTTATTATGATGGTAACGACAACGGCGACGACCGACGTATGCCTCACTTTATTGTCGCACTGGATGCTGTATAATATATTCTGCCACGTTTTTGGAGGTGTCGACTCGACATGAAGCAAGAAAATATATAAAGCTTCAGTGCACAATGCAGAGAACAAAGGGTAACCATCCAAAGCAGGACTAGCCAGAGCAATATAGAAAAGGACCCCAGTACCAAAAAAAAAAAAAAAAAGGACCAAAACACTTTCGCATAATGGTCGCAACTATACCATCATTATGTAGCTTAATTAAGTGCTTTTAAGTCCCTTAGACATGGGTTATGTCTCTCTGGCTCGTATAAATATTGCCAGGGAGAGAGTGTTGATCCCTGTAAGTGATGTTTTACTGAATACTATTGTGTGTGTCCTTCTTTTGCCTTGTGCGGTGTTGGTTGTAATTTTGCGGAAAATTTCGAGTAGTGGCGGATTGCAAGCAAGCAACTCCAATTCTCTTCTCTTATTTGGGTTGAAGATATAATATATTTTAAAAAGCTTTTGTGTCGTGTGTAATGGGTGTAAGCCAAAAATGATTTTTGTCAAGTAATCCTCTGTTGAAAGGATAAATTGCACAAAATACGTAGAAATAGTGGTGTGGTAGGTAGTACCTAGTTGTGTTTTGACAGAATCTCTCATTCAGGGCTTAACTGGCTTAGTTTGTAATAGAAAAATGTTATAAGAAGTAAGATAAGGGTTGGTTTTTTTTTTTTGTTTTATGTTGATGATGTGGTTGTTACAAATGTTATGATGGCCTTGAATGTGAGTGTTTTCGAGTTTTTATACTCAAAAAGAGTTTATAATTAAGGATTATTCTAAATATGAAGAAAGAAAGGTGGTTGGGTGTTGCACAGAAATCATTTATAAGCAGTGTAAAGGGACACACTTGCAGGGACACAGTGAGTGTAACGCGACTGGTAACTATTGTATACTTTTCTAACATTGTAGTAATCTGGTACATTTTTTCATAAAAAAAAAATTGAAAAATTTTAGAATACCTATTTACTTAGGTAGGTCTAGGTAGATAGGTACTCTATGCTCCCTATTATGAACCATCATCAAGATATTGAAATCTACTACATTTTAAAAAATTGTATTTAAATTTTCTTCAATTTTATAAAAAAAGGGTATTTAACAATATATGTATACAAATATGAATTCTTAAAGAATTTAAATTTTAGTTTTTGCTGATTTTTTTGTTTAGTAAAATTTATCTTTGCAATCTACTACAATTTTTCTCAATCTACTACATTTTGTTCAAAATCTACTATACGATTTTTCCTCCCCCAAAGTGGTATCCCTGCATAAAGCAAGAATATTTATTCGGAAAAATCATGGCGTCCGAAGTTAGCTAACGGAGATCAGTAATCTAAGTAACTTAAATTCTGATGGGTTCCTGAAAGTAAGGTTCCGGACTAGAGTAGATTCTCAACGTCACCATTTAAGAGTGTGTTGTTCGAATGGATCCCTTTTCTGATAAAGAAAACGAGGCTTTTAATACCAACTATAGTTCGAAATTTTAAGAATCTACGATGATTAAAATAAAAATTTCAATTTTTCCTTTAGGTATATGCAGCGTCCATCCTGATATCTGACAAAATTTCAAGTTTCTTGGATGACACGAAAAGTGATCCTTATTTTTGATCTGTATCTGAAAAACGGCTTCACAGACAGAAAAAATCAGCCTGGGAGAAGAACCTAATCTGTGAAATAGAGAACAGCCGAGAGCGAGGTCCACACCAGGCGCGGAAGTTCTACCAATTCGTCCGAAATATGACGCAGTACACTGCACATACTGCAAGGACGGAGAGGGAAATCTGATCACCGATTAACAAAGCATACTGGAGCGATGGGAAGTGTACTTTAATGAATTGCTAAATGGTCAGCTCACAGCAGAAGTGGAGGCTCCACTACTTCAAGATGAACACCCTATGCTACCGCCACCAAGCATAGAAGATGTTGATAAGGATATAGGACGGCTCAAGAAAAACAAAGCCCCGGGAGCCGATGGCATACCAGCCGAATTATTCCACCATGGCGGGCCAGCCTTAGCACAAATTTGAAGTGGTGCAATCCTTTAAATACCTTGGGTCAACAGTAGCAGCCGATAACAACATAGAAGAAGAAATACGCGGGCGGCTTCTAAAATCCAACAGAGCCTACTACAGTCTGTCAAAGATATTCAAATCCAAAAAACTAACTTCAAAACTGCTGCTGTACAGGACCATGGTCCTGCCAGTACTCATGTATGGATCCGAGACTTGGGTGCTTAGCAAAAGGCAATGTGACCTCTTAGCCGCGTTCGAGAGAAAAGTCTTACGGAGAATTGTTGGCCCCATATGTGAAGAAGGACGATTCCGGAGACGGTACAATCATGTGTTGTACGCAATCTACCTTGAAGCAGACATAGTGACAAAAATTAAGCTCGGTAGACTCCGGTGGGCAGGGCACCTAGCTCGTATGAGCGAAGAGGAACCTGCTCGGAAAGTCTTTTGCGGTACATTCTATGGTTGACGGCAGGTGGTAGACCATGCTTGCGCTGGAGAGATGGCGTACACCAGGACGCCCGAAGCCTTGGGGTGCGCAACTGGATGGTGTCGGCTCGAGACCGGGATAGGTGGAGAGACTTGTTGAAAGAGGCCAGGACCGGACCCCAGTTGTAGAGCCGATGATGATGATGATGATCTGATGAACTACTCATTTTTAGTGAAATTTTCAGAATGTGTTCTTGACTAACTACTCAACAAGTGACTAACTCAGCAAGTATGAAGTTTTGGATATTATGGAGTCAACTCGTAGCGTGTCAATTCCATCAATGAATCTCCGTTGTCATTTAAGTTGAAAGTTTGCCTACTTTTTTAAATCGCGTCCGTTCTTAGGGGTCGCTTTTCATAAAAAAGTGTGTATTTTATCTAGCTGTCAGCTGAAAATGTCAATGTAATGCACGCAATTCTAGGAATTGGCACCATTATTTGGTCAATTCGGAGCAAAATCGGAGATTTCTTTTTACGTAGTTTCGGTTCTGGTTCATTTCAAGAAAATAAAACTCTCCTATTCTTTATCCATTGAGATCGTAGCCATTTTACTTTCAAAGGTCAATAATAATTATTCAATAAGGATCAGCAGTTCAATTAGTTGGTTTATCAATTTTTACAGTTGAAACCGAAAGGTCACTATGGCGTATGTGGAACATTTTTTTCTATTTTAACATTTTAAATTTGTTTCTTTCTGTTCTGTTGGTATTTGTCAGCCATTTAGAATCCTTTTTAACCTATTTCAAAAAGGTTCTTAATTCGACTGTATTTTATTTGTTTGTTACCTCAAAACTTTTATTTAAGTAAACCGATTTTCCTAAATCACATTTTTTTATTGAATTCGCATTAAATATTCAAATTTAAAAATGAAAATTATTTTAAATCAAGAAAGCAGAAGGAAAACATCAATTTGAAAAAAAAAAAAATAATAAACATTCCTCCTATGGATTCTTCTGACTTCTATATTATGCATTTAAAGTTGTTAACAAATTCACATAAAAAGGGAACAAAAAAAAAAAAACGAATAAAAATTCTCGCCGAGCGAAAAACTATTTCAGACACAAGGAACCGGAAATTCCTTTGCTATAACAGCCAAGTACCCAGTAGGTGCTTTTAAAAACCCATCTACACTTTAACTTACTTTTATATGAGCGGCTGCTCACATTCTTTTGTAGTTGATACGAGAAGGAGTAAGGAACACCTACATAATATAGAGAAAAGTATTATGTGTGTAATCGGAGAATGGAGCGGCGCGGCGACACGGCATATAAAATAATCATACCATGAATAATGAAATACTATTCTTGCCGCTTTCTTCTTAATCGTTTCAAACAAAAAAGCGAGGTTATAGAGAAGTGAAAACATCTAAGCACATACTCTTAGTAATAACACAAGAATGAACATGAGCATATTCAAGTTCTTTAACTTTGACATTTTGATCCTTGAAAACAATGAAAAATTTATAAGTGTTATTCAATCTTAATCCTAATGGAATTTTAAATACTTAAGTGAACATGAAGAAAGCTGATATCTTACCTCTGTATACACATTAAGTACTTTTAAATAGATCAACTTTGAAGTAAGGATATTATTGTGAACCTTAGGTATCCTTTCCTACTTAGATCGGAAGGAATTTCAAAATTCCCATGCAAATAGTATACAAGTTTTGATTGAAATTAATGTTATCTTAGCATTATCCTGGATGAATTTTGTACAAAATAATGCATAAAAGTCTGCAAAAAATCTCTGTCCGAATTCAAATCTAACCAAAGTAACAGAAATAAGGCAAACACAGACCAGACCAAACCACGAATGAGAAGAAGAGACAACATGAAAACAAATATTCGCGAAGCGTTTTTCATATTAAAAAAAAAAACAACATTAATTTTACTTTAAAAAGGACAAAAGTTTATTTTCCGTTGTTAGCTAGAGGGTGCTGGTGCCGGCTAACAACTCGAAGGAACAAAATATACAAAACGGGACATGGGAAGATAAAAAAAAAAAAAAACATACGAAAAACAAACATCATTGAAAATACCAGCAAAAAAATAAAAAAAAAAAAAACGAAACCTCCAAATGATGTCCCTAAACAATAGCATAGTCGCCACCGCCTAGACGCGCGCCGTTTGATGCTGGATTTTACTTTTGTCCTGAATGGCTGTTGTTGTGTTTTTTTTTGTTGTTGTTGTTTTTGTTCCAAAAAAGTTCAACTGCGAGAGAAGTTGTTGCCTCCATCAATGTGTTTCCTGTTGAAAGGACACCAACGATGCTAGAGTATATTAGTCGTACTGCATATTTTGAAATGACATGAAAAAATAAAAAAAAAAAAACAAAAAAATTGTAACAGAGTTGGAAAATTCATTTTGTTTCGTTGTGTTACGGAAGACCATCATGTAGAACTCTATTTGGCTCTACTTGATATACTTTTATTTGCTTAATAGTTTCATTTTAAATTTCCAACTGATTTGCTAAGTAAATGTAGATGGAATTTGGTCTTGTCTTGAGTCAAGAATAAGCAAGTATAATTTAGATAGAGACATAGAAAATTTGAATTGACTCGCTATTTTGGAAATTTGAATATTTTTTTTTATAAGAGAGTAACTTTACTAAAGGTTGTGGGGGTAGCTAAAAATATTGCAAAAAAACAAATTATGTGTATCATTTTGATTTGATTTCTTCATTCTATGAATAAATATCAAAGACCTTTTCATTAAATAGGTTCATTTCCCAACTGGGTGCAATGAAAATTTTTCGAAATTTTAATTTTAGAGTCCATCCACAATTGACAAAATTCAAATGTCGATAGCGAACGGTACAAATTGTCAAAATCGTACAAAATTTTATACATAATTTTATTTAGAATCAATTAGAGAGTGCTCCATTAAATTTTCTGAAATTTAGATTTTAAGAAGGTCCCTAACAGAAGGTCCCTAACATACAACTACTTATCTATACATATTTTGAATTAGTACCGAAGTAAACTAAACTTATTTTAAATAGTAAAATGATAAAAATTGGTAGAAATGTTTCGTATTCTAAAGAATCCATACAATTATTTTGTTTCCGTTTTCAGTCATATTTTCGAAAATTATACTTCCTGCCTAAAGGGGGTCCAGATGTGTCAGAAGCCACAGCCTAAACAGATGACTCGATCTTGAAATATGTAATTTTTTTTTTACCAAAAATAACGGTACATGCGATATACCAGGTAGGGAAAAATTATCTTTGCTCAAAAACGGCTCCTACGATTTTGATAAAAAAAAAATCATTATAATTTTTTTGGAAAAGGTGTATCTGCAAACCGTTTGGTCTCAAATTCTGGCTTTCTCCTTCATGAATAACACGATTTGAAAGATTTTTCTTAAATGAGAGTTTTGAAGGGCCAAAATCACGGAGGTGGAAAATTTCACCTTTGTTTAATAATTAAGTTTATACGCTCAGTTGTGTTGAGTTTTATTTAGTAAGTTCCAGAGCTCAAAATTATTTTTATTTTTCAATAAATTTATCGAAAAACATTAAAATTTGAGTGTAGATTTGTTTTAAAAGTGGATAAATTCCAATAGCTAAGCCAAACTTAGTATTAGTTGTTAAAATTCAATCAGATAAAGTTCTTAAGTAAACTAAAAAACTCAATAATTTTTTCTGTGTTTTATGATGCTTTTTTTTTGCAAAAATATGTTGATTTCACATCGAATTTTTATTAATTAATATTATTTCATTATTATTTATTTCGTAAGAGTAGCAATAAATATTAGCGCTAAATTGATATAACGTTGAATTACTTTATTAATATATTTGATTCTGCTTTTAAAAATGCATGAAACAGCGTTTTGAGAATACTGTATAGCTCATTCATAGCCCAACAGCGTTCCCGTAAATGACGTTTCCGAAAATGACGTTTGGATCATTATTATCGTTTAGTTTCTTTTTATCCAAATCAAACAAAATATTTTTGACGTTTTGTTGAAGTGGTCTCAACTTAACATCTAATATTAACACAAAATTAAAATTTTAATCTTTATTCATCCTAAAACAGACGTTCCCGGAATGACGCTTAATTGATATACCCTCCCTATCTACAAAATTGAACATCAATTTCCACTTTAATTTAATTTATTCGTGCAAAAAATTATTTACGGAACGATAAACCAATCCCATGAGGTTCCGGAAAGACCATTTGTAGCGCCATCTGAACGTTAAGCCACTTAAACTATATTGAGACACATTACTTCTGACAACTTTGATTTATATAGAAATTACGATTCTTCTCAGTTTTTTTTTTGTAAGGCACTTGAGAAAATTTTGCGTTAGTAATGCTTAGAATGTCGGTAGGTAAATTTAATTGATTTTAGTGTATTTTTTGGCCATTTGAATTTTAGATTTTGAGTAATGGAAGCGTTCACAGAATGATTTTTCGGATATTAGATTGAATAAAACACTGTTTCAAACAAAGTTAATACATTCGGAGATTTATCTCAAATATCAACCGGCACGTCAGAAGTGAAATTCAATTTAATATAATTTTGGTTTAGAAAAAAGCATGGACATAAGATTGGCCACCTCCATGATTTTGGCCCTTAAATTGCCATAATAAAGTTTAATAACAAAATTTTCCAAAACTATTTTTTATTGGATTCAAAAAAGAGCAACCTCTAACCTTTTTATACCTCAAAAAATGATATACAATCTACAATTATTTTGAGAAATAGTTTAACAAAAAAATTATTATTTTGAAAAATCAAATTTCTGATAGTAAAAATGTGCATATCTTTAACGTTTATCCATCTTGCAATCTGGGTAACTGTGGTGTATGAGTACTTTTTATACAATTTCTCAAAAGACAAATTAATTAATGAAATTACCCTTTTACCATTGATATTTGCCTTAAAGTGAAAATTTGTTTTCTATATTCGAAGAAACAATACGACAACGAATAAACTAAAAATCGCCTCAATCCATAGCGAACTCAGGTTAAAAATATTTTCCAAGAAAAATTACATCGACCGGTGTCTCTTCATCGCAAGTACATAATATTTCTCATCTCATACAATCTACCGCCTTAGAGAATTTTTACTTCAACATGATAGCACAAAAAAAAAAAAAGACAACAGTTGCTGCAAGGATCTTGCCGCTGCTGCCGCCACAAATAAATTGGCTTTCTTTTTTTCTCATTTCGTTTGCATCGAGACAACTACTTTGACAACACGACAAACACACATTAACCGGATGTAAAACACGCGAAAGGACAAAACAAACGAAAAACACAACATAAGGACGACACCAAACCAAAAAAAAAAAAAAAACAGAAAAAGGTTGCAGAAAAAATATATCTTATTTTGAGAGAGTAATTTTATTTCGGAGAGAGTCGCAACAAAATAATACAAAAATATTATCCTCGAAAGACAAACGCGAGAATGCTTTTTTGTACGCGCATGCACCGAAAAGCAATTTTATGCAAAACGGGATAATAGAGAATAATAAACAAGGTGTAGTATAACGGTATACCGGTCTAACGCCACTTGTGATGAAAACCAAACTGAGTCGGTGAAATCGCATTCGGGAAATATTGTCCTTGATTTTCCAGGATAATCGTTTGTATGTAGTTCTAGCAAACGGGGAATAAAGTATAAAGGCATTGCTCTATGGGAGGTTATGGGGTATGGCACAGGTTGTGCTCTATGCTGAGCACCATCCATTTCACATTTCGGAGAAAATAGAAAGTGGTAGATGGTGAAGATTTTTGCTCTGAGAATTTTATTGGAAAAAAAGAGTAAACTCTTTTCCAGGGAGCAGACTTTAGCATCGATAGAATATAAAATGAAAAACTGCTTGAAAATTCAAGCAGTTGAGAGAGAAATTATTTTTGTACAAAATTTTTCCGGTATGCTGACCGTGACACGCAGTGAACTAGGAAGTGAATTTGTGCAATATTATTCGAAACAGCTGGTGGGGATTTTAAATTATATTTCAATTCCTTTTTAAGGATAACGAGAATATTATTAGTTAATTTAGCTTTTCGAGGAGGGATTGTTGAACGGATTTTGTCATTTTGTGAAAGAAGACAATACAAAACACAAAAATGCATATGTTTTTTGAATATGCTTGTAAGAAAAAAATGTCTTAATGGAGTTTTGAATGGTAACTTCAACCGATGCAGTTAGTATTGATATTGAAAATTTTATATTCAAGGTCTCCATTTCTGGACAGAGTGTACTTTTTACTTAAACGATGAAGATGCTTAGGAATATTGACTCCGATTAGTAGATAAGCCATATTGCGTTTGTACAGGTTACAGGGCTTACAAATCATTCTACTAAAAAAAAAAATCGTAATTACTGTTATCTGTGGGACTTATTGGTTAAAGATTTGCATTGAGATCTTGTAAAACTATATATTTGGAGTCATGAAAATGTTGTTAAGCTAACTTGCTTTGATTTGCTCTGTGATTTCGGTCAAAAGAGTTTGAGCTAAATTTTGATAGTGTTTTGAAAAATTAATTAAAACTAAAAACAACATGAAATTGCAAAAGTTAGTACCATAGATGATCATTTAATTTTTTTTTGTGTAAAAAGTTACTGGTAGTTAAAAGATGGCGTTTGGCTTGCTGCCAATTTATTTTTTGAAGTGGCTATATTTAAAAAACGTTGAGTGTAGAAATAAATCTAAAAGTTGTACAAACGTGTACAAACGATCTACAAACGAATGCAATTACAACTTTTTCTAAACTCGGAAGTCGGCTGGCCATTTTCTTTTTCTTTAAAAGGTTTTAAGCACACGATTTGTCTAATTTTTGTGTCTATAAAATCATTTTTTGTCTTTGAAAATCCATTGTTTGGAAAAAGTTAAATTCAACAAAATTATATGGTTAAAGATTACAAATAAATATTTCAAACGTGGCATGTTTTTTTTATGAGGATTTTTCCAACGATTTCCACTTTGATTTCTCCTATCGATTTTTTCGGTTTTTTTGTTTTAAAAACTTACTAAACGCAAAAATAAAATAAATACAAATTATAGCTTTGAAGAACAAGATGTGATCTTAAATTTTTATCAGAAATTAAAAAAATTGGCAAAAAATCCAAAAGTTGAAAATACTTTTTCTTAAATAAACTATATTTTTAAAAGTCTAACACTGCATTGATTACAAAACAGGCAAGTTTTTTTTCCAAATAGTTTTGCTTTGTTCAAAAAACACTACATATTACTGATTAGGATGATTAGGAAATTATTTTTAATTTTTATTATTTGCAGTGTAATTTTATTCTTTAACAGATTTTGTTTTTTTTGGTTGTGAGGCTTATCAAAAAACATGATGATGGTATGATGGTAACATCATGCTATAATTTTGTTATCCTTGAAAATTTCTTAGAAGTCTATTCTCCTGGGGGTTTTTTTATAATTTTCTTTATTTATTTCAAAAATTGAGGTAGCATATCTGCCAAACTACCACAAATTTTCTTCTACAGTGACTTACTTACTGACTGAGAAGTTTTCTATCTTTTCGTTGCATTTGGTTCATTATTTCACGTTTTATAATAGAAATCTTGGTATTAAGTGTTCTCTGGCTGTAGTGCCCAACAATGTTCGAAAAAAGACATCGTATCAGTATGCTGTTTGTTAACATGTAAATTCATTATTTTTAAAAATATTTTATTAAATATATCCAAACCTTATTGCATTTTCAAAAAGTTCACCCGCAATCACAAATCAAGAAAATCAACCTTTTTTCGAACTGATAAATATAATCTTCTTTAAATCACTGAATCCATTGTTTTTTGTCTTATCATCAGTTCAATTTCTATTAAGTTAAACGAGAAATTTCTACTCTTTATAAAATTTAACTTTATTGCATTTGAAAACTAATTTCATATAATAAAGATAAATCCAAGTCAAACAGAATCAAAATCGAAATCACTTTTTTTAAGATTCCTTCTCTTAAGTTCGAATGGACAAAGAACAAAAAAAAACTGCAAAAAGAACAAAACAGTAAAAACAAAAACAAAAAAAAAAAAAAATATCCAATTTATATCTCGAAATCGATCAGAAAATTGCATCTTGATTGAATATATGGCAGATAGATATTCTCTAAATCAAATCACCTGGATTTCAATTCATTCTGCACACATCCACTATAATATGCGGACTTTCTCTATCTTTTTCGATACATGAAGCAAAAGCAACACATTATTCGTATATTGAATTTGAAGAGAAGAATCCCATATAACCCAAAACCCCCAATCCTGTCTGACAACAAGCTGCTTTAAAATTTATTCAAGACAATTCTATTTTGTGTTGTAGGTGTGCTGGCTTTGGCTGCAAAATGCTGCTGCTGGTCTTTTATAGCTGTAAGATTGAAATTCCATCTAGCATCTAAGTGGGAATAATATTATATGTATTGAAGTTGCATTCCAGTACACACTATCTCCTTCAAAAGGATATAATCACCTAAAAGTCCAACAATTGATAGTTGTAGAGGGAGAGTTATACTGTATTGGCTTATTCCATATGTTATGCTCGACTGTTTTAAAATTTTTGATGAATTTCACCAACATACTGAATATTGATTTTTGATATTTTGGGTGGAGTTCATAGTCATTCAAGTAAATCGACGTTTTTAAGAGGAAACGCTTAAGTCTTTACCACTCACTTGAGTATTCTTAAATTTTTTGTATGAATACGGACTTCACTTGAGGAAATGCTTAAAATTTTTATTGATTTGTTTTAACAAAATAAAAAATGCATGATATTTTAAAACAAACAACCAGTGTCTTTTTCTTATAAAATTATTTGTTTCTTAAAACTTTATGTAAGAAGCAACTTACGTGCGACCCAGTTGTGCATTTTATTTCTCTAAAAATGATAATTTTGGAATTTTTGGGTAATAATACTAAAGATGTATCTGGTAAATATAAAATAACATAGATTGAATGTAGTGTAAGTCACGCATCCCAAATTGATTTCTACTTAAATCCTTATACGTAGCAATTTAAAAATAGGGTGACTGAAAACTGTATATTTATATTAAATAAAGGGTTGTATATAGATGTGAGTGAAGCTTTAAGTCAAGATTAGGTCAACCTTAAAGAAGTCTAGCCCTAATGGGTATATCCGAATAAAAATGACAATAGTATTCAGTGACACCATCTCACTGATATTTCGTCGGTGGAAAACAAAATTATTTTTACACCAATGCGAAATGTAGGGCTTAGAACAATTTTTCTTTCCACGATTGAACGAGAAATTGTATTCTTGTTTTAATTGTTGTTTCATATCCCACCTGTATAAAGTGTGAGTGATTCAGTAAAAAAAAGTACTTAATTTTGTACACTTTGAAATCTGTGCAATTCAATGCATACATTTGGACCAATTTCTTACTTACTTGTAATTGAGCGAGAAATTCGTTTCAATTATTCCTCTAGCTGGTTTCTTACAAATATGTTACAAAAATATAAAAACTATTTTTTGTATTAATATGCCAACATTTTAGGACCATAAGCTTAACAATCCATTGCTAGGATTATCATTTGTAAATATTTTAGAAGAACAAGGTCCAATAATTGTTTGTTATTTTATATTGTTTCCAGTTAGTCTCATAATTTTTAGAGATAATGACTTTGAAATCTTATAAACAGTTTGATTGGCAATGTTTAAAGATATTGAACTAAAAAATACGTAAATTTTTCACTTTCAAGTATTTTAATTCAAACAGAATGTTTATTTAATTTTTAATTTGAATGGAAAAGGGTGTTCTTGTGTTTTTATTGGTTATTTGTATATATTTGTAATTAATATAATTTATAAATATTGAATGTTGATGCAGTTTTTGAACTCTATTCAATTAAATACAATAATTTTGAGCATTTATGGGTAATTGAACGAGAAATTCGTTTCAGCGTTTTTTCTCATAAATTTTTACATGTTTGTGAAATTAAAATCCAGAAAGTATTCTTCCATTTATTTTTTAACAGCTTTAGACCTCAAATTTGAAAATCTGTTGCTTGGTTTCTTACTTGAATGTATTTCAGTGGAACAAGGTCCAATAACTGTAATTTTAGAGATTTAAGCAATTCAAAACAACATTATGAATGATCTGATCGTATTTTTTTTTGTAATTAAACGAGAAATTCGTTTCAACGTTATTCTCGTAATTTTGAATTAAAAGAAATGAACATTTTATACTTTTACTAAACATTTTCGATTGTCAAATTCCCCTTGATTTAGAGTCTGTATTGTATAGTTCACTCGAAATAGTCGATGTTTTGCAGTTATTGCATTATACCAACCTGTGTGTCTTTTGCCGTATTGAATGTGAAATAGAATTCACTATTGGATATATTTCCAAATACCCACAAGCACCGTACCCATGCTAAACTACATGCAAGACACCTCTTCAACCTATTCGTTAAAGTTCTCAATATTGGAGATCTTCCAAAAAGGAATTTCCCTACTTCAGCAGCTTCACATAACACATTAGGTATGTATTTTTTCTACAGAGATACAAAAGATATAAATTGAGATACATATGCTTAACTCATACACATATGAGAATGTGTAGTGTATGCAAAGCAGATGAAAGCGAATGCATCAACATCAGCATCAGCATCTCACAGATTTGCTGGCACATCACAGAGAAATTCCTGCATTCTTGCATTAGTTTCAGAGGTCAGGTTTCTTTCATCTGACAAGGATTGATATCATAAACATATTTGCTAGCTCATCATTTTCCTGACTCTCTATGATCGAGCAAGAGAGTGAGGTTGATGGAATGAGGACGCAGTCGACGGTATCATATATGCCGCGCTGCCGCTTCTAATTCATCCTTTTGACCGCACTCTAGAATTGAAATCTCAGTTACCAGTTGCCTGCCTAGAGCTGATGCTTCCTTTGCTCCTGACAGAAGCCAGGCAAATTGAGATTGAACTAATTTCGGTGATTGATACTTTGCATCTGTATCTGTAGCAGAATGTATCTGTATGAAGAGAGATATGCTTCCATTTTTTGAAAAGAAAACCATCAATGCCATTGGATAGGGAGGAGGCTAGAGACAGGTATCGTATTTGGATGACAGCTGAACGGCAAGTGTATTTAATTGATATATATACTCTGTCAACGAGTTTGAAACACACACCATCCCCTCCCCACACACACACAAACACTAATGCATAGGATACCTACATTATGCTATTTGCACAAAGGACACACCGATATACTATAGAGATATAGATTTAGAGGACATCAAGGCAAAAGGCTAATTACTAGACTGCAGTTGACAGCAGAAGACATGCCCTAGCAGCAATGCTCTTACGAGCAAATGCTGTTGCTGGTGGATTTATTGAATATCCTGCAGCTACCTCAATCCTTTCGCTAGAAGGATATAATCAAAAGCAACCGACTCTGACATGTCTGATAATTATATTTGGAATTTTGAAATTGCAAAAGAGTGTGCTATGCACTATAGAAGGCCATAATATCAGTTAAGGAAGGAAGGTTGGCTGGGATTTTAGAGAGTTTTGTGTCTCTTCCACTTCTATTGCTACTTTCTCTTTGTGAACGGAGCCATAAGTGCTCATATATAGCTTTTACCAATATGTGTGATGTTCCTGATGATGGCAGCCAAGGACAACAAAATTAGAATGTTAATTTGCTTACGACATTTGCATTCGGCAATTAACCTGTATATCTACCAATATGATGGCCAGTCAGAGGTGCTTTTCTGATGCTCATTCCCTTTGTTAATTCGACTCTTTTACCAATCTATGAACTCTATATTCTAAGCATAGAAAAGCCAAAAAGGATTGCTCATTTTGTGTTCTGATATTTGCAGATGCAGATGGCATTTTGCAATTAAATTAGCAAATTGTTGCAAAGGCAATTTACCAAAAGTGAAATGGACATCACCATTGTAGTTATATGCAAAGGTATTGGACTGCGAAAATACCTGTAAGAGAATTTCTATAGAATATTGATGACAATCATTTTCAGATTATCCAGGATATTCCAAG
Source organism: Meliscaeva auricollis (assembly GCA_948107695.1). Taxonomy (NCBI): domain Eukaryota; kingdom Metazoa; phylum Arthropoda; class Insecta; order Diptera; family Syrphidae; genus Meliscaeva; species Meliscaeva auricollis. The sequence continues at coordinate 80,740,163 of OX403618.1, forward strand.
ATCAAAGTGACCAGAAACTTACCTTTTGTTGTGGAGGATTTTTGAAATAATTTTCAAATAATTGATTTTGAAATATATTTACGTTTATAGTGTTGATATCAATTGAGGATTCTTACCTGGAAATAAAAAAAATGTAAAAGAGACATTAATTTATTATCATTATAAGAAATAGAGATTGTTTGCAAATCAATAAGAAGATATTACGTAACATAAATGAGGAGTGACTTTTCAAAAGGGGATAAAAACACTTTTTGTCATTCCTCAGAAAATCGAAACAAAACAAAAAGCTAAATTGTAATTTTTCATAGGATTTCGGGTTTTCACCTGTCGAATCCGATTTGTAGGGTTAGTTTTTTGTTTCAACCTTCCTTAACACCACTAAACTAAGCATTGGAGTATGGAGCACAAAGCTGCATGCTTAGTTTAAAAAAAAAGTGAAAACTGGTTTATACTCTTTTGAAAAGTCACTCCTCAAAAATATGCTTATGTTATAGAATTGAAATATAGACTTGATTTTAAACGAATAAAAAAAAAATTAAAAATGATTTTCTTTAAGACCACAGGACTGATTGGAGTATTTTGACTTGCTCTATAGGGCAAGTATTGGTATCGTCCGAAAAAGTGGTTTTCTTCATGCCGTCCGTTGGTCTGTGCGTCTGTGCGTTTTTACGTCTGTGCGACGGATTTTCTTCACATTTGTTACAGATGATTTTAACGTAATATCAAAAGTTGTTTTTTTTTTTTTTATTTTTGAATATCTCGTCTAGAAAGACTACCTCCCATACAACATTTTTGAGTTATTCGAATTTTATCGAAAACGGCTTTAACGATTTTGATTTAACTTTTTGATATGATTTCTTCAATTATGATAAATTTTTAGAATCTTTTTCAAAAAAACTCTATCGAGCCGTTTTTAAAAAAAAATATTTTTTATTAAAAGTTTAAAAAATAAAATGCACGAATGGATCGCACGAACTTGCTCATGTAGTGCAAAGCTATTTTATGTAATAACTTAGCTGGAAAATTTTAGCTTTTGGTCATCTGATGTGTGTAGGTATTGAGAGATATGCACAAATAAGCAAAAATTAATATTTTTTTTAAAACGGGAACACTTTTTGGATTTTTTTTTTGAAAAATAATTTTTTTTCCATATTGGGTCGATGATTTGTGTTTTTTTTTTAATTTTATTTTTAGATGTTGATAAATATTAGCCATCTTCAAATTGGCATACCAATTTTTTTGTAAAATCATTTGAATTTTTTTTTAATAAAAAAATATTTTTTTTTTTTAAACGGCTTTATAGAAAAAACCAACTTTTGAAATTACGTAAGAATCATTTGTACCAAATTTGAAGAAAATCCGTCCACGCGTTTGGGCAGTGGAGAAATGTACAGATGGAAGCACAGACGCACAGACGGACGGCATGACGAAAACCACTTTTTTGGACTTCTCCATCTCCTCAATTTTTATTTTTACGCGAAACTAATACTTGCCCTATAGAGCAAGTAAAAATTGCATTGTGAGAGCAAGTGATTCACTGTGTACCGTGATTCACTGTAGACATTTTTACCCTTACTAAGCGCTCCACTAAAACTAAAGAAATTTTAATTTTTTTTCTTTTTTACTCAACAATTATGAAACACATTATAAAAGTTATATGAAATGTTAAATTAAATTGAAAAATATGGCGTTCTATCTGCATCGTTCTTTCTCTATTCACTTCAACTATATTCATCGGTGCCGAGTTCTAGTAACTCATCAAATAACTTTCAAAATTGACTAATTGTAAAATAGGTATATGTAGCTCAATGGTACCTACTCATTAATACTAAGGAATTCTATTTTGAAAACTTTCATATGTTTTTTTTTGTATATACAGATTGCCTTACTTTACACTACATATCCGTACTTAAGAGTAAATAGTTCATGGATTCAGGAAGTAACGATCTCCATACTCAATCTAACCAGAATTATACCCATGGTAATCTGTTTCAAAAACTCTCTAATAAAAACCCAAGATCTGGAAAAATACTTACGTTTGCTCTCATAATTCCTTCCTTCCGAGGATAATACCCATTATTCTTCATTCAATTTACGTACCACCTGAGCATAATAATGCGACTAACCTAGTCCCTAACATTGTTTACCTATCCAATTATCCTTTTTTTTTTTTTTTGTTCAAGAAGCTACACTCAATTTTTATTACTCATCTCTCTGTGTATGTGCTCTATCTCTCCTTTCAGAGGAAATCCTCAAGGACTTACCGCACTAATCCAAAGCTCTTTTCTATGAACTCCAACTTTGTTCGCACTCACCTTAGTGAATTTTCATTCATCAAATTCTGTATGTGTGTGTGTGTGTGTGGTGTATGCCCACACAAACTTGATGGAATATATAGTATAGAGAGGTAATGTTGAAATCCTTCTACACAGAAACAAAGAATCAAAAAAAAAAAAAACATTAAAAAAAAAACTAACTAACTAACTAACAGTAAAAACCAAACCAAAATCCAACTCCAGGACTCGACACGAGAATATCCCATCAATCAACTACAAATTTACCTTTTGCAACGAAGCACGTATCCTTTGCCATCGCTCTTTTCGCATTCGTACACTTTGGCCATATAGATAGAGATTTGGTGCTTCGGATTCAATGTAACTGATGTTGTCTGCTACGTGTGTAACTTTCTCACACACAGGATGTGATGCACCATCCAAGAGCATAGTAGCAAACAACAACAACAGCAAAAAAAAAAAAGAAGGATTACACTCTGCAGGTACTTCAAGCTTGTATACGCACATCAAGCACCCAATCTTCTACTTTCGCAACGATGACCGATGGAACTTTCAGGACCACCACCAAACAAAAATGTAAATGGAATTCGTGTTTGTTACCAACCAACGACGACGGACGTGCCAAGGAATAGTCACACACGACGAATGTAAGCAAAACCTAAATGCAAACGTGTTCCTGACGTACGGTAGTTCTTGTTGTGGCCATAAAAACAAAAAAAAAAAAACTCAGCGGAACCAAATTTACTTCACTAAAAATAAAAAAAATCCTATCCATTTTAAAGGAAAAAAAACTACCCCCAGGCAGCAGTACTAAACTCAAACAACTCACATGCAGGACTCAAGAGTGCGGCTCTGGGATGATGGGGAAAAAAAGGATATCATTTCCACCTATCTGCATTTTTTTGCGTGTCTGGATGTGGATCTGGACGCGGACTGGAAATTATTTATGAATTTCATTTTCCAGTTTTGCTGCTAACGTCAGCAAAATGGACTATACGATGACAACAAGCAGGACCTACCAATGACGACGACCAACGGTGGCATTTTCGTTGGTCATTTAAGAGGAAAGTTGTAAGGCAAAAAAATATAAACCTTCTATAGGAGCACAAGGAATGGCCACACATAAAGGAGCCAGTCATCACAGAATGAGGCGGCTATCGCGATCTGTCTCAAGGGCTTGCCGGCTTCTCAATTTCAATATCTATGCTATAAATAATACAACTTTAGATTGTCTGGACTGTGTGTCAGTTAGTTAAAGAATTTTTTTTTGTTTGTTTTGTATTCCAGCTCAAACAACGATGATGGAAATGTTAAAAATGAGGGGGGAGGAAGATTGCATACAGTATTGGAATTTTGATTGTTGGCAGGATTGTCCTGGGAAGAAAAAAATATTGAGTCCTTTTTTTTTTGTGACATCTGGGGATTTTTTTTCAAAAGCCCTAGGATTTTTTTTTTCAAATTTACACTTTTTTAGAAACTTGACTTAACATGTCTAAAGGCAAGTTTAAAATTCGTTAAAAAATCAGGTTCCTTATTAAAACTAAACATGAAATTACAATGATGAAATGAGAAAATGCAAGAAACAGTACGTCCTTGACATTTTGTCTGTGTAATTGTCTGTTTCGTTTTTAATTTTTTTTATTTTGCTAAAAGAGATCACAGCTAACAATTTAGTTTTTTAATATGTATATTTAGCTTTTGAAATTTTTGCAAATACGTACATACTTTTCGTCCTTTTATTAAGAATTTCCATGGTCTGTTTTTTTTAAATTTTATGACTACCAAAACTTCTTCAATTTCGAAATCTTATAATAATATAAAAACCGCCAAAAATTGTACTTTTCTGTGGAGGGCACTATAAATTTGTTATTCATTTATGCAAAATCGTGCTAATTTTCCAAAAGTAAATTAAAAACTATTAGTAGCATCATCAAAGCGAAGAAAAAATTACACTTTTGAGTAAAATATATTTGCAGGAGTTTGGGAAAACCATTTTAATTCTTTTTATTTTTTTTTAATTGAGTTTTTGAAACTTTTCTAGAATTATTAAATTTTTCTATTTTTGTTTAACATACCTAAACACAATTAATATTATTGATTGCAACTAATAACTGAAGATATTTTAACAGTTAAATACTTCCTGTTATTTATTCTTTCATTTGATACTTTAGTTTTAACAATTGAATAATATTTAATAAAGATACAGGCTATTATATAAACTATTGTCAATATGGGACACTGTGGCGTATACGTAACATTTTAATAGTTCAGCAAAAACAGTTTTCTATAACAACTAATAAAACCTATTTGATGGATATTTGCTGTTTTGTTTAACGATATTATGTACAAGAGTAGGATCAAACATGTTTGCTTAATAAAATGTTCGTAAGTAATGGAGCTTCGGATCTGGTTGTCTCCAATTTTTTGAAATTATTTTTCAGCAGAAACCTTTTTAATAGTTGAGATAGCCGTCATAATATATGATTTGAAATTATTATTATAATTTTTTATTAAAACCAGCACGAAAATTGCTATCTTCAATTTAAAGAAAAATCAGAAAGTTATACTTTACAATAAGACTAAGCACCACAAATATATGAAATTGAAGGAACAAAAATAGCCTGATGATCTTTATAACTTTAGGCATAAATTTGCTAGTAGTACCATCAACTTGTTGTTCAAAACTTAAATGAAAATGCCTATTCTTTACTCCGTTGAGATTGAAATGAACTAATGTTAGTCCAAGATTAAAGTTTTAAATTTTATTGTTAATATCGGTTTTAACCTTTGCAAATTTGAGTTTCGATGTATAATTTTGAATGGAAATTTTATATATTTACATTATGTATCTTATGTTTTAGGACTATTGTATTTTTTCTACTCCCCAAGCTAAATTCTGTTGGAAATACAACAAAAAAATAAAATACCCTAAAATACGAAATAACACAGCAGTGTTTTATGCTATTTCAATGCAGTAAAAAGCAAATTGCTTTCAGTTTACCGTTCATAGCGACGGTACTGTAAATTACACCGGTAAGACAGAAAAGGCTCCTAAAGTCAGTTTTGTCATTTTTGTTTGTTTCAAAATAGAAAGTCATAAAAAAAGCTTATTAGCTCGAGAAGAAGCTTTCAAACTATATACTCTAGCTTATCACGTTTTTGGATTACGATGATTACGTTAAAAGCGTTTACTAGTGAAGAAACTCCAACGTCAAAATGTAGCTTCACTGGTAAACGTTTTGTTACAACAGTCACAGCGTATTTAGGACAGTTTTGAAGTAATAATGGACACCAATACGAAGTTACCAAAAAATATTTATCACTACAAACATGAGAAATTAGTGAAAAACTTCCAAAAAATTCATAAAAAAAATCAATAAAAAAAGTAGGTGATAGAATTTAAATTCAGAAAAAAAAATATAAATGAAGTACAAAAAGAACTTTTTTATATGCAGACAGTGCTATTGCTACCGTATTGTATTTCAGCTTTTTTTGTCAAAATTTGTAATTTCCGTAGATCTCATAACCTGCAATATAGACCAATATCGTCTGAATTAAGACTTGTTATGTGCCAAAATCATGGAGGTGCAAAATTTGATGTCCTGGCTTTGTTTAAAATCAGAATTACCTTAAATTTTAATTTACTTCTGACATACCGGTTAAAAGAATTGTGATGAATCTCCGAATGTTTTAACTTTGTTTGAAAAAGAGTTAGTTTTTGTTTAATTCCATCTGATATATCCGAAAAATCAAGCCAAATCACCTGAACAGAATTTTTCAGCTAATTTTTTCAGTTGTGCTTCGCAAGAACTGACCAGAGCAAAATTGAATTCTTCCACTGTTTCTGTTTACAAGAATTTTCTGAGATTTCAAACAACATTAATTGGCTAAATAAATCGTCCGTATGAACTTTAAACTCAAATCAAACTGCCAAAATGATAGATAGCAAGTAGCTACCTTTTTTTTTTTGAGATTCCACAAAAACAACAACAACAACAAAAATCCTAAATTTGCTGGTTCACCAATGTTTAACGTAAATACATTTATATTAACGATTATTATTTCCTCATTCATTTCCTCATTCGTTTCATCCTCGTTCTTTCAAATAAAAATAATAATCAATTTAGGCTCGAACACCATGATGTGGAGAGAAAGGTAAAAGGTACCTAATTTTGGTTTTCTTTTTATTTTTTTGCATTTGGGGTAGATTTTTTGTATTTTTTTTTTTTTTTTCATTTAAATTTTTATTTTTGTTTGGGTGAGGCTTAGAGTAACGAACCAATATCAAAGGAAATGGAGAAAAAAAAATTATTTCGCATACAGTGTGGTGAGAGATGTGTTGGAAAAAAAAAATTGAAAGGATGGGTGCGTCAACGAAGTAAGGTGGAAAAATTCCAACCCCTAATTTTGTTTCCTCCAATTTATTTTTTTTTTGTTTTTTTTTATGATTATTTATAATCACCGAAAATTCCATCAAACCAAATCCAAAATAAAAAAAGAAAAAAAGGACGAACGGAAGGGACGACGAGACAAGCAAGCAGTGAGATAAAAATGAAAGAAATTATTTGATGAAGTCTTCTTTAATATTTTTTTTATTCTCTTTTCTTGTATATTCTCAGTTTTGGTTCTAGATTTGTTTTCTTCTCTGTTCATCATCCTCTTTTCCTGGTAGACAAAGATAAGATGAACAAAAAAAAAAAGAAGGACTCCTTTGTTGTTGTTGTTTTTGTGTATGTTGGGCTCGATGGTAATGATTTTCCAAAAAAATTAACTTTAAACAAGAACACAGAAAAAAATTTGCTGAATCAAAAAAAAATCAAGATTGAAATAAAAACAAATTGAGAAAAAAAGAAATCCTTCAACGTTTCATGCTAATAATAATTGATTTAATATTATGGATGAGCTGCAAAGATTAATCTATCAAAATTTTTGTGAGGTAATCGGATATTATATCCATAATCAAAAAATACCGAACAATCACCCTATCTGTTAAAAAGCTATTTGTGCAATTATTAAGGTTTTAATGGGGAAATTTGCGGCTGGATAAATTTATTATGCATAGAAGTTGATCGAAAATATTGAAAATTATGACAAATGAGGAAGTTGTGGCCTAAAACGATTTGGCTTCAATTGAAATAAAAGACTAAAGATCAAGTGTTCTGGTTGTGGAGGAAATTATATGTAAATATATGGTTTGATATGCTATTAGAGTAAACTTTCTTCTTATGAAGGTATACTTAGTTTTCTCTTCTTACCATGATATAAAGTGCCAAGGAGAAACTTTAAAAAAAGAAGTTCAAATAAAGGGTTTTCCAATAAGAGGTGGGTGTTATTTTGATATTCAAAGAAAAATAGCATTTTTGGAAATAAATGATCATATGTTTATTTCATTATAAAGATTAAGGTATGCCGTTAATAATGGAACACAACATCAGCCAAATGGCCGCCAAGACCACGCTTACAGGACCATATCCTTTTCATGAAATTTTCCATAACCAAATAGCAAAGTGGCTGCCCTATGTCCTCGATAGCCTCACGAATTTCATCTTTGAGGTCTTGAATCGACGCTGGGCTGTTGGCGTAGACCTTATCTTTCACGTGGCCCTAAAGGAAGAAGTCGCAAGGTGTTAAATCACAAGATCTCGGTGGCCAATTGTGATCACCTCTTCGAGAGATAACACGGTCCGGAAACTTTTCCCGTAAAAGATCGATGGTTTCATTGCTTGTGTGGCACGTAGCGCCGTCTTGTTAAAAGTAAACGTTGTCCAGATCAATACCATCCAATTCAGGCCATAAAAAATCATTAATCATCTCTCGATAGCGCAATCCATTGACCGTAACTGTTGCTCCAGCCTCATTTTCGAAAAAGTAAGGTCCAATGACCCCGCTGGACCATAAACCGCACCAAACAGTCACGCGTTGAGGATGGAGAGGCTTTTCAACAATAACTCTTGGGTTTTCCGAGCCCCAGATGCGACAGTTTTGCTTGTTGACGTAGCCTCCGAGGTGGAAATGGGCCTCATCAGTCAAGATGATTTTTCGATGAAATTCCGGTTCATTTTCATGCATTTCAAGGACCCAATCAGCAAAGACACGACGTTGTTGATGATCAGCCGGCTTGAGTTCTTGTGTTAACTGAACTTTATTAGCCTTAAGACCCAAGTCTTTATGCAAAATACGGTGTAATGACGTTTGTGGAATGCCTAATTCCAAAGAACGACGAGGAATGGACAAACCTGGGTTTTCTTCAACATTTTGGGCTACAACAGCAATATTCTCAGTTGTTCTTGAGCAACGTGCACGGGTTTTATTCTTCACATCACTAACTTGTCCCAACAGCTCGAATTTGTCCACCAATTTCTGTATTGCGGTCCGACAAGGTGCTTCACGACGACCCAAAAATGTTTTAGTTTTACGAACCGTCTCTGCCAAATTTTCACCATTTTTATAGTGAATTTTAATAATTTCAATGCGTTGTTGAAGCGTGTATCGCTCCATTTTTATTAATAGCGTAGTTTCTAAATGAATAACACCTCTTATTGGGAAACCCTTTATTTCATATAAATGATATTTTATCGACCAAACCTCTGAAATTTAGTTTATTTTTGGGCTCGTCCAGTTTTAAATGGTCTTTTCGAAGCTTGTAGCTGACCCACATTAATGTTTGATACCTCAACCTGACTGTTGGTCATACTGTTATTAAAAAAAAATGTTAAAATAACGGTTGATACTGTGAAAATTGACAATTTTTCCCTTATTGATCTAATATTTACGCAATTTAATAAACAATTATATACGATTTTATTTGCTTGTTTGTTTTTTTACTAAGGCTTCTTTTCACTGATACCTCAACTTTTTTGTCCCTAACTCCAGATTACGGAGTTTCTACATACCATTTTGTAATCAGTGCAACAAGCTCTACAAATCGTGATAGGTCTCCGACCACGTAAATTTTGAGTGTCACATAGTGTAATTGTGCAAAATTTCAAAAAAGCTACATTAAATCGAAACCCGATAATGTTTTCACACAAAAAAGAGTCTTAAATTTTTAGAGATCATAACCAGAACCTGGGCCATTTTTAGCTTGAACAATAACTTTTGGAAAATCATGTACTAGCAAAGTTAGAGAACTATCAACGATGTTCTTCTAAATATTAAAAAGGACCTTAGTTTTGAGAAAAGTTTGAGTCATTTTTTGGTAATATAAATCTATAATATTGAGTTATATGCACACATAAATAAAGAATCAGCTTAATTAAAAATTTATACGTAATTAAACTTTACCTTATACAATTTTTAAGGTGACTTGTGGTACCGTCTAATATTTTCTGATCGTTCTAAAACTGTTTCTATACTATTTTGGCAACCATTTTGCCTATGTTTATTAAAAAATAAAAAAAAAAAACAGTTTTCACTTCATCCTAATTTATATTGTTGAGAAGATTGGGCTCTTGACCGACAACAGACCTAAAACAGGGCCCCAATTATGTACCCCAAGGAAGATTTTGTCATTAAATTAAATCACTTGAGGCCCCAGAAAAAAGGGTATTTATGTAGATGTTAAATATACATTATTTCAGTGATTGTGTTTACTATGGGCTAAAGAGCAAACTTTCTGTAACTCTTTTCATTCAGGGGCTAACAAAAAAAATTAATTAAATGATGAAGTTAAAAAAAATATAATTTTAAGAATGCATTTTAGTTAGTGAAATCGGTTACCTAAAGAAAACATTGATCGAAATGGGATGGGGAAGGGGTGTGTGTTATGGCCTCCATCTCTTTGGATTCGTACATCTTAAGTCAAATTGGAAAATTTCGAGAAAAAAACCCTTCCACTCTTAATATTAGAATAAACTCTTCTGTTCCTAAATTCTCATGACAATATGACTTATAACAATCAAAAGTGACAAAATCGATTTTTCAAAAATGTATGAATGATTTTTCTTGAAAGTATATTTTCTTAAACGTGGCTTACCAACTATTTTTTCAACAAGGCTTGAGTTTTTATTTATGTTTTATTTTTATTTTTTCAAATTTAAACCACTGGACGATACTAGTAATAATTAAAATTTAAAATCTACTCAAATATAAATTCACAAAAACATATTTTAAATCCTTTGCATTTATCTATAGAAAATTAATTTTAAAAATATTTACTCGAACGAAAAAACGTACCTATTTGTTTGTTTTTTTTTTCAATTATATAAAATATTAATTTGAACTAAAATAGTACGAATAAAATATAATAAACAAAATAAAACAAAACAAAAAAAATACAATAAATACATTTTAACAATCAATTTAAGCCGAAAATAAAATGCATTCGCTGTTTTATTTTTATTTTTCCTTTTGTTATTAATTTTACCAGTGGGTTTAAGTTTTACAAAAAAAGGTACAAAAAAAAATTAAAAAAGCGGTAAATAATGTCAAAATAATCGGAAAATGATATAAAAAGAAAACATGCATTTCAGTTGTTTTTGTAGAAACGTTTTTGGTTTAGTGTTTTTGTTTTTGTATTATAAAATTTATTTGTATTTTGAGTTTGACCTAAAATGACGGATATAAACCAGATTTAATAGCAATCAATAAAAATTGTACTTTTAAGAGTTCCTTTTCTGTTTTAGAAAACAGAAAAAACGTATTAATAACAAACAGTAGCGGAGTAAACATTTTTGAAGTAGATACCCAAGTGTAGACTGTTTTTTTTTTTTTATGAAAGACCAATTTTTTGTTTTTTACTTTAAAATATTGTAAACTCAATCATTTATTATGCATAAAGTTAATATTGTGATTTTTACAAGATTAAAAAAAAACATGAAACCAGGATGTTACAGCAAATGAACCACCCTGACTTACCAAACCATGAAAAGTGTCTAACAAAATGAAAACACCTTACCCCTTGACTGAACATTTTTATTCATTGTTTTAGAAAAATTACATACTTCCTTTGTTAATCCTTGTATGGCTGCATGTTTCCAAAACAAAAAACAAAAAAACAACTTAAGAACCTTAACCAGGAACATGGTTTCTTGTGATTTTCAATTCGCAATAAAATAATTTTGTTTGTAGTTGTGTCTGCCAAATCCCAAAGTGAAGGTAGATTTTAGAGTGAAAATGAGAATATTCATTAGAATCATAAACAAGTCATAGCTGTGTACCTTCTAGACCACAAATCCCAACACAGACAGACAAAATAGCAAATAATATGTTTCAGGATCTTATACCATCCATGAGGTTCGGTATCGGTATTCCCAAAAGGAAAGACAATCCAACTCGCCTTCAATCTTCTCCACACAATAAAACATAAAAATCGAAACAACAGAAATTCAAAATTTATTTTAATACTCCTCATTTATGAAATATTATTTGTCTGTGGACATGAATATGAGAATAAAGTCTGTCTGTTTTGTTTTTGGCGGGAGGGAAAACAAGGATAATTTTAAATGCAAGGACAAAAGCAGTTCATGCAAATATTTTTTTTTTTTTTAAGCATGACATGATGATGAATTTTAAATGCAATTCTTGATAAATAATACCTGTGGAACTTACCGAGTTCTGCAGACATAGGAATTTTTTTTTTTTTTTTTTTAATTTCATTTTTCTATTTTTGTGTTGATTTTTTTTTTGGGGGGGGGGGGGGTGAGGTTGTGGGATTTTGGGTAACTATAGGAGAAATGGTGGATTTTCTCGTTGAACGGGTTGTTGGCATTTTGAGTACTTTAGTTTTAAGTGCTATTTGCTGTTGCGTAAAAGAGCTTTGTGGTATTTACCTCCAAATGGGGGATAATATCCTTTGTTTTTTTTGTTTTTGTGTGTTTGTTTGGTAAAAATAAAATTCTGGACTGGGTTCTGAAGGGTTAGTGGTATTCAATTCAAATGTTTTCAAAACTTATTTAACTTGACAAAGGCAATTTAATAATGCGGAAAAGTTTACTTTGTTTTGTAGAAAGTTTTGTGACCATTAATCATACACAAAAAAAAAAAATTAAAAACAAAAATATAAAAGAGCCATTATAAAGTTAGAAATCAATATTTAAATAAAATTTTAGTAGTTAGACTTTTGTAATGAAATTGCATGACTGCTTTGAATGTATTTTGAAAAATCTGGTTACTAGAAATGTTAAAGTTATAAAACATACATAGTCTATAATTAAACGAGCAATTCAAAATAAACATAAGATACTTTTCTGTGATAAAATGTCAATTTGGCCTCATTCTTGACTGCATGGACGAGTTTGCATTTTTCATGGAATCAGGGCTATCGTTTGCACACACAATCAAACTATTAAATTACAGAAGTCGGCCATTGTCATTGATAAATCTGACTGATTTATTTTCTACACTAAAACTTAATACACCAAAAGATCGGTGTTATAACGTAAGATTCCTATACAAGAGAATTTCTTAAATTCCACCGGGATGTTAGGGTAAAATGGGGTAAAAGACAAAAAAAACTATTTATTTATCTCATAAAGTATAAGGGCTAGAATTATAAAATACATTTTATTGAATAGAGAAATTGAAATGATAATGAGCTTTACCTTAGGAAAAAAAATTCTAAAAAATCAATTTTTCAAGTTAAAAATTATTTTGAAAAATCAAATGTTTTTTTAGACCTTTGAAAATGATGTTGGTGTGAGTTTGTGATGTTTTATTGAAAAATTATTAATGCACTTTGATAGATAATAAAAACCAAATAAGGCGTCTAATATGGATTACATTCAAAATGCTCCATAACGGTTTTTTTGTTTTAAGAAACACAAACGTTTTTGAAAATGTATGTAGGTGATAGCATAGCCAGGGTAGAACTTTACAAAGCCATGAGAGAATTTGGCATCCCAAATTAATTGACACGACTATGTAGGTTGACCATGACCAACGTAACAAGCCAAGTTAAAATAGCCGGATTGCTATCCAGACCAATCAACATCTTTAATGGACTCCGACAAGGGGATGGTTTGGCCTGCCTCCTCTTCAACCTGGCGTTGGAGAATGCAATCTGTGACACTGGCACGGCAACAAGAGGGACCATCGTCAACAGGTCCAGCCAGATACTGGCTTACGCAGACGACATCGACATCATCGAAAGAACCGAACAAGCTGTACACGATTCCTTCATCCAGATCGAGCAGGCGCCACAAAATCTGGGGCTGCACATTAGTGAAGGTAAAACAAAGTACATGGTGTCGTCGAATGCGAGAAGAACAGTTGGTCAAACAATCAAGGTAGCGGAGCACGAATTTGAAGTGGTGCAATCCTTTAAATACCTTGGGTCAACAGTCGCAGCCGATAACAACATAGAAGAAGAAATACGCGGGCGGCTTCTCAAATCCAACAGAGCCTACTACAGTCTGCCAAAGCTATTCAAATCCAGAAATCTAATCATAACTTCAAAACTGCTGCTGTACAGGACCATGGTCCTGCCAGTACTCATGTATGGATCCGAGACTTGGGTGCTTAGCAAAAGGCACTGTGACCTCTTAGTCGCGTTCGAGAGAAAAGTCTTACGGAGAATTGTTGGCCCCATATGTGAGGAAGGACGATTCCGGAGACGGTACAATCATGAGTTGTACGCAATCTACCTTGAAGCAGACATAGTGACAAAAATTAAGCTCGGTAGACTCCGGTGGGCAGGGCACCTAGCTCGTATGAGCGAAGAGGAACCTGCTCGGAAAGTCTTTTGTGGTACATTCTATGGTAGACGGCAGACGCTGGAGAGATGGCGTAGACCAGGACGCCCGAAGCCTTGGGGTGCGCAACTGGATGGCGTCGGCTCGAGACCGGGATAGGTGGAGGGACTTGTTGAAAGAGGCCAGGACCGGACCCCGGTTGTCGAGCCGATGATGATGATCATGATGTAGGTGGTTAAATTGATTTAAAAAAATCAGGGAATAATGGGAAAATTATATTTTCAAAATGACTTTTAGATTTATGTGTTTTCTATATACATTAGAAGAAATTAGATTTTTAAACATTTTTTTCAATAAAAAATAAAAATGTTGAACAACTATTACATTTAACATTGCCACAGAGGTCGTTAAGTGAAAATATATTTTTAATGAATGCGTTAAAATTACAAAATTTAATGAAAAAATTGATAATTTTGAATATAGTTTTAGCTCAATTTCAAGATGTGTCTGTTTTCTTTAGCATTGCCATACTAAATTTATGGATTAAATTAAAAACAAAGACTGTAAATGATATATTACAGAAAAAACATCGATCAAAATGCACTTTTTATGCTCCTTTGGCAAATTGTATTATCAACAAATGTTGATAATTCCTCTTCTTTCAACTCATTGCATGAAAGAAATTATTAAATTTTCAATTTCATTAAATAGAAAATCTCTCTATCGATAAAGTCCTGTTTTTTTTTTTGCAACTTCATGTCAAGAAAAAGAAACTACCAATTGAAGCTCCCCATTTAAGAGTATAAAACACTTTTAACTTAACATCTTCTCATCGATCGAGGAAGAAAATTCCAATAATTTCTTCTCTCACTTCTTCCATATGTATACCAATACCACTTTCATCAACCAAAGGAACGAAAATTTGTTCCTTCTTAACACAAGAATTTAAAATGAAAAAAAAAAAAAAATTTTAAAAAAAGAGTTTAACCTCTCGTCTATGGTGTTGGCTGACCCTCAAACCATAAACCCTATAAATTTCTTACCACTTGATGTCTTCTGCCATGATCCTACTGCTGCTGCTGCTGCTTTTGCTGCTCCTTTCTTCAGTGTGGTTTCATTAGATTTTCCTCTCAATGATTTTATAGTGTTCGTCTTGCAACCAATTATTTTTCCCTTGTCGTCCTTTTAGCTGCATCTTAGACTCTTGTGCTCTAACCTCTTCCCAAACCCTACCTTACCTACACTCTGTGTGGTTGTGTTCACATTTTTGCCAGACACAAGCATATTTCCAGTTGAATAATTGTGCAAAGTATTTAGCAAGCTCATCTTGATGAGGATTTTCCCTCATCATAGACCATTCGCCAATATTGTATAAAAGAAACTCCTTGCCTTCTTTTCCTCCTGAACGAAATATATAGACTTGAAGAAAAGCGAAAGGAAAATATTTACGTTTGGATTTTGGATTTAGACCGCGTCTTTCTTATGTTTCTTTAAAACTACTATTTCTCCCTCTCTCTCTCTCTCTCTTTTGATCTCTCTTTCTCTTTTCAAAACGCTTACAAAGTAAACAGACAGACTGAGTCCATATTGTCTTGATTTTAAGGTATTCCCTGAATTCACTTTCATTACCATCATGACGGTTGCCATACCTACCATTCACCTGGGTTTTTCTTTACATCTTCTGGTCTGGAAAGCAGAAACATCAAAACCAAGTTTATTCTAAGAACACACAAAAAAAAAAAAAAAAAATCAATAAGAATGAGAGTTCTTAGAAAGACGACCGACGAGGACGACGATGATGGTGGCGGCGAGCGAAGACGACGTTTCTTTGGTTTTCCTCTCTGATGACAAGGACCAAAAGGAAGGACTACGATAACAAAGGAACTCTCACACACAAACGGAAGAGATTAAATGATTTTATTTCCTAATAATAATTTATTATTTTTCTTTGTCTGGGGGGGGGGCAAAAACTACCGAAGGATATTGATGGTGAGAAGAAAGACACACAGGTATACTCGACTCGTTCGTTCTATGCGGCGAAGATAGTTCAAAGCTATTCCTTTTTGTTTACCTTTCATCGGCACTTTTCGAAGAAAGGAAGAGTACTTTAAGAGTATTATTGGACTTAGCATGATTCCTTCAGTCATAGTTATTATTATTATCAATGAAAGGATATTCCATGCAATGTTGCTAATGGTGAGCCTTTGGTTTGGTTGACTATGGAATGTGCCTACATAAAACTTTGACAAAGCGAATGTTTTGCAATCAGATGAAGAGGAATGAAGGGGAAAAAGTGTCACAATAAAAACGATTTGAAGTCTTGATACACACAAATGTTTGTATAATAGATAATGATTATCGCTTTGTTCTTCCATTGATGTCAATCAGCATCATCAAGGAATATATTAAATGGAGATTTGAAAAACTGTGCTTCTATTGCTGACTGCTGAGTTGTGTAAAATTGATTCAGGTACGATGGTAAGGATGTTGCATGATAACGCATCACGTTCACACAAAATTTTCTCGAGGGCAAAGGCTTCGGCGATGTTTCAAATGACTTTATCGAATTCCCCCACGGTTATCCTGGACAACCGAACGTTTTTGACAGGGATTCCGAAGTGTTACAAAGTTCCGTAATTACATTTTACGGATCGACTATCTAATGAAGAACCAAGGCTTAGTGACTGACTTTCTTAACAATTTCCTATATGCAAGTACTTGGCAGGACCTACAATTTTGTGCTGCTATGTTAAATATATTTTTACGAGAGTACCAAGCCATTAGACCATAATCTCTCGGTGGACATATCCACAATCAGGATCATAGAATTCGTAGATCACCGTTTACAGCTAGATTAGAACTTTGAACTCTTAGTTCCGAAAACTGTTTGTTCAAGACCGTTCGCCTGGTTCTACACGCATCAAAAGACCTTACATTCAAAAGAAGTGTGTGCGCCAAATTTCAAAAACTCAAGAACACCAACCGTCAGTTTTAATACATTTCTTCGTTTATTTATTGTAAGGTAAACAAAACTGCTGGTTAACCACTCCAGCAGCTTTCCATAAATAATCACAACCGCCACAATGCTCCCGAAGGGCCATCCTCACTGTCATACTATACTGGGCACTACGTCCATCATAGACCTTGATAGTAGGGCTCTCAGTACCCTGCGTTACTTTTTTAATGCCGCGTAGGCATTTGTCCTTATCCTTTATTGTACCCAACTAATGAAATAGATTCTATGCCGTATGAACTGATATCTACCTCTCGTACTGATTGTTGTAGGTGCACTCACAAAATAACCGACAAATTTTATGTTAAGGAGACTAATTCTGCACTTCCTCCCGATTAAGTTGTGCAAATCAGTTGGTGTAATCTCCTGACCATCAATTCATATCATGGTTCCTGCAACACCATTAACAGTCTTAACGACTAAAGCGTAAATCATCGCTGTTCTTACTTCTTTTGACTATCATCGTCCTAGTTGAAAGAAATTTTCTGCCCAACATTAGATGGTTGACGGTCTTCACTGTTAAGATGTTTGGAAAAGTGTTCTTTCCTGGTTCTCATCACTGATTACTTACCTCCTTTAATAGTTCATCCTTTAATAGAACTTTCTAGCGCCTTACCGCTGCCTTAGCATCCCGCAATAAAGTCTCGAACACTTGCTTTCCGTGATCCCTCTACTTCCCTCTCTTCTTTATTCCACAAACAACTCACGGGCTGCTCTTGTCACTTGTTTTAGTCCTAGTCTAAGGTTTTGACATAGGCCTTAAAGTTTCATGCGCCTTCTGCTAAGTATCAAATTACTGAGTGACCGTGTTCTAGCGTATACTTTTGATCTATCACAACCCGCTTGAACTTCCACAAGGGGGCCAACCTCAAATGAATAGACTGGTCTAGGGGCTTTCTTTCTTCCGTACTAACAAAATTTTCACTGCTTTGGCAGTTACAGTTGAATGCGTGCTTCACCATTCGGGTGAAACGCAACATAAGCCATCGGCTTTGCTGACCGAGAAAAGCACCAAGTCCTTTTCGGAATATTGAATCGTGGAAACCGAATATTTTAACCCACTGCAAAGTCGTTCAACTTTAATCCATTTTTGGAGATGTTGTCGTGCAACCATCGAACAAAAGATGACCTACTTTCCACTCTTGCCGTTAAAGTCAACAAGAATATTCTTGCGATCATACTTCGGGGACTTGTAATTATACCTACGACTTTCTAAGAAGTTCGTAGAATGCTTCCTCAATCGGGTCTTCTTTTTCCCCTTTTTTGGGAGTGATCTTCCGAAACTCGGGCGTGACTCAGTTTGTGACAATTTCCTTGCATATGACTATTCAAAGTAGGAACATGACTTCATGCCTTATGGCGTGCCCACTATTTCCAAAATTGATTATCTCCATTATCTATAAATACTCTTCATTTAGCCCAAGGCATCCATTGTCACTCAATATTTGACAATGTTTTCCTACCTAGAAGCAATCCACGTTACAGTAAGCTTATCTGTACCTACGCTTTTCCGCACTGTGTCATCAACATTTCCCCGCACATCATCTTCCATTAAGCCATTCCCTCAAGTTTCATGTAGAATAAGTCCATGAAATGAAGTAAAGGGACCAGTGTGCCACATCATGATGCGTTAGCCCAAGGGCCAGAACTCACATAAACTCAAGCTCATAACAATAGCTTAGAGCTCACACGAGACTGCTTGACCGCTTGATGGGCTATAGAAGAGAACCCATCATCATCCTGGACATCATCGACATGGTCCAATGACGTGGCAACAACGTCGAGAGGTGAATTAATGCCAAATCGCCAAAAGGCTGAAATACCAAGCTCTACCTCTGCCATCATGTAGGTCTTGTCTATACATAATGTCTGGATGTCATTGGAAAACGCGCACGCGGATCTACCATTTAACCTGCAAGGATGCCAATCTTTGCCGCATATTCAGATCTAGCGAGTGTTCGTGCGATGGATAGAAGATATGTAGTCTCCCAATGGAGGAGGTCCTTGTCAGCAACAGCAGACTCAGCAGGACACACCACATCAACTTGGGTACGAAAAAAAAAAAAAAAAAAATGAATGATGTTCTGGAAAATGAATCCAAAAATACCACCGCAGGGCAAAGTATGAATCCGTTGGATTCCACATGGACATGGACAGATATTCTATGCATCACGAGTGTTTTGTATAATTAACTGTATGTGTGTGTGTGTGTGTGTGTGTGTGTTAAAGCCATATTTTGAATGAGTACCGTTTTTGGTGTTGTATTCCGCAATATATACCGCTGCAAGCTTTTCCGCAACCAGTTTAATCAGAAAGGACACTCCCGATAATCTTGTATAGGTCCTTCAAACAAATTTCCTTATGCTCGTATATGTGTATATGTGTTGGGCACTTGAAACTTCTGCCATACCAAACTACGGAACGAACGAATAACGCTCTAGCATATAATAATTTTGTTCGGAAGTGAAATGCATGGTGCGTTTTGGAAAATATTTCGTCGTGTCGTTTGTGCGTCGCGTCGTCCTTGTGATTCGGTTTTTCCTCCATGGACCAATACCAACAACAACATACAACGACACGATACGAACCAAACCAACGACAACGGCACACACCGCCGCGCCGGGGAAAATACGATTTAGCAGTCACAACAGTCGCGCTAGCTGTACAACAAATTATGAGAAGCTGCGAATCGTGCCGAGTAATTTCATGAAAATGTTGAATAGTTAATACGAAGATATGACAGGGATTTGCGGTAAAGCATGCAGGATGTGCAGCAGTTTGTGTGTGTTACGGAATTCACTTGATTCTGATGATGGACAGGGAATTGACAGCGGCGCGGCTGATTGCACTGATTTGCCAGGAGTTGCAATCGAGGAACCAGATTTATCTTTTTGGAATTTATGTGTATTTTTGTGTGTATGTGTCTGTGTGTGTAGTTAGGGACAATCATGAGAGCATCTGCTGTTGTTCCTGCCTGATTGGAATGTGTTTTGAAGTCAGAGGCCGAGAGTTAGTTTGCTTTGGAAACTGTGCGTGCATGTTTTCAAAACAATTCATTAGCAGATATATTTTCAAGGGAAATGAACAGAAATTTGCAAAGTTTTTGTTGGCAATGTTTTCCAAACTAAACTGTTTGGTGTTGGTTTGTTTTTGGATTCGAGAAGATAAGGAATCCTGGAATTTTTGTGACACTAAAAATGGTAAACACTATATAGTCAAAGGTACATCTGAGCAGATTGAAAAGGAATTTCGATTATAGACATTTTCAGTTTGAGTATTTTACTGGATACAAATGTTAGGACATTTCTCAGTCTCTGCGTAAGGTCCTTTGCCACAAAACCGAATGTCATCAAACAAAGAAAACGCACTAGATGCTAGAGGACAGCATTTTCGTATGAAAATGAAATACTTTGCGAATATTGAATTCAAATTCAATTCATTTATGAGGGGGCAACAACATCTAAACCAAAAACAAAAACAAAAACAAAAACAAACAAACAGAGAGTCCTATTTCCTGCAGGTGACAGGAATTCCTATTTCTGAAACGACACATCCGAAAACCGTCGAACCATATCGAATTCCTTTTGCTTAGTACTGCAATAATCAAACCAACAATTCGGCCCTAGGGTCCTTTATCTCTTATGCATATGAGCTAAAAGTTAGCATAATCTGTTCCTGTATGCATTCCATATGAATATGTAAATGTGTGGGTGTGTGTGTGTGTGTTTTGTTTGAAGAAACAACACACATTGTAAAAGGTAAAATTTATGATTAATGTCCATCATGGCATCGTTGTGTCTCATTGTTTGTCGAGCATAATCATGGTATTTGCACCTTAGTGCAACAAAAACCACCGTACCTTAACATAAACCATATCCCTCTCGTATAGGTCATTGAATATAGGTATAGACTCTCTCTCTCTCTCTCTACATATATTGAACATTACCAGGGTTAAGTTGACTGGAAGAATATTGAATTTCCATGCAATGTTTTTTGACTATACACTACCTGCCCATAATAGGACGACCGACGACGACAACACCATTAAGGATTCGACCACGTCCTTTTGGCCAGAAACTAAAAGGACGACACAAACACACATGATGGTCTTTGTTGTCTTTTTTTTTGCCTCAAAATGCATACAAATATTTGAGAGTCCAGGTAATAAATTCATAATTCTCTTGTCTGAACGCAAATTGAACATTTCGGAAACCGCATATTGTGGGCATATTGGTATGAGTGTTTAAGGACTCAAATAATATGTCCGAACTGATTTCATGTTGCATTAACATAAAGACGATGAATGGGATGTATTTTAAAGCAAAATGATATAGTTACACTATGGTAGTCTTGAAGAGGAGTTATTTTGTTCGTTTAAATGTTAACATGAAGTTTTAATTTAATTGACTGATGTTGTGTTTCTAAAATGTTAAACATTGAAAAGCTTATAAGTCTCCAAGAACAAAAACAAAAAAAAAGAAAATCTGTAAAACATTGATATCCGGAAAGGACTTAACTTCTACTTAAGGCATCAATAATGTACCGAATTTAAGAAATCTTACTGCGACGCAGGGTTACTGCTTGATCTATATGATACCTTGATGTGAAAGCCGCTATCCCTTGATCATCAAATCTGTAAGCACCGGATTTTTTTCTGGGAACTTAAAACCTGTACGATAGTCCTCCAGAAATTTGGTCCTCACAATTTATTGTAACCATACAACAGTATTGTTGCCTAAAAAAACCCTCAATTCCATTCTTCAGTACCTGCGGTAATGTGCGAATCATCTTATCTACATCGAATAGGAACTATCTTAACCTCAAAACTGACATAGCTATCGACGATTTAGAAGAAGTTTCTGTCACCGCTTTATTGCAACCAGAAGTAATGGAAGACTTCACAGGGCAGATGTCAATATTTTCCTGTTAACTAAGGAAGCGGCTACAAAGGACTTAACGAAGAGAGCTTTATATCAGCAACCATTATTACCAGGCGATACGGTAGTTTCTAATACTTAAAAATCATGTTGTTCTATCAGTGACTTTTGGATGCCAACTTTATGTATCAAACAGGCGTTCGGCAGTGTATTGTGACACAAGAGGACTTCTGAATTATCAGTAGAAAGCTTCCATTCAACAATAAGGACCATATGAGCCGAAGTTGCACAAGAATCTAAACTGAAACTATTTTCTCTTGAACATCTTCATGCAACCTTTTTCTAAGAGCTTTTAGTTTCTTGATGATTTCCTGATATATGCCAAGGCGCCAGAAGAGTCAAAGACCACAAACGACGCTTATTTGAGTTTTAAGAACATTGGGACTTCAAAATTAACTCGGCCAAATCGGAGTTAATGGTGATTTAGATCATAAAAAGGACACTCAGCCATGCATTAATGAATATCTATGATTGAAATCTAATAAGTTATTCCGGTTCAACAGCTGTTATCACGAAACTTTGCCTTCCGCCGTATCCATTCATTCATACGGTAAAGGAAAGGGCCCAACCTGAGGAGCAATTTTTTAATTCTGAAATTTGCTCAAAATGTTCACAACAATGGCCTTACTGATACCTGAAAAGCATCAATAAACTTCTTCACACATAGTGGTCTCAGAAATTGATAAAATTTGAAGAGGCGTATTCTGGAAACTATTACGGCTACGTAGACAATTTTGGGCTCAAATGTTGGAAAATTTAGTTTTCTTTAACACAAAGGTTCATGGTTGTAACTAAAAACTAATTCCTCAGGCTGTCCTTCGATACCTAAGGACCTACGTAATAAGGACATAAACAACACTTATGACTGAGAGGGTTTCCAATTCTCAAATAACCCTGGGTGTGTACTGATACTGATCCAAATTTATCTAAAATTTTGAAATTAGTCATTAGAATTGATCCCAGGTCCGTGGCTGAAAACCTTATCCCAATCTAGATGTGTCCTGATACTTAGGTTAAAGACAGAGGACTGTTTCACACTTATTTTGTGTTCGAAACCTCAGTTGATGGCTGGAGACTCTTCCGAAATGTATTTTTGTCTCAAACATCGTATGGTAAACTTGGGAGGGGACTGTTTCGCAACCTAAATGTGTTCAAAATTAAGCTTGATACTCTAGACACAAAAAATCAAACAAATGAGTTTTCAATCTCAAAAAAAAAAATATTTTTGAGAAATGTACCAAAAAGGCATTGAAATTGTGGGTAACAAGTTGAAATACAAGCCTATCATAGAAATACCTAAAAGCCATTAAATGAATACTACAGGGCATTTGAAGAGGAATCAAAGACTTTTTGACTCTACGTTAAAAAGGTTCTAAAATCAATTATTGTCAGTTTAGGGTTTCAAAAAAAAAAAAAAAAAAAGAAGAGCAACAAAAAATATCAAAGGCTCCCAAAACGTGTATTGATGTTCATTTACTCTTCTCAGAGCACTTAACTTAATCGTCCTTAAAAATTACTTTTCAAAAATGTGTGTGTGTTGCAATATGCTAAGCCCCTAATGAAGTTAAAAGTGCACACATAGTCAAATTCAAAATTACAGATAATTTACATATTCCGTACCATATACCGTTGACTTCTACGAGTATCTCTCTCTCTCTCTCTCTCTGTTTTTCTTTCATTCTGCCTCTATAAAATCTGTTTCATCTGTCCATTTTTGTTCCTCATTGAAAATTCCCTTTATGTCTCAATATAAGGTACACGTAGCCGGTAGACCGGGGAGCATGATTTTTATGGCCACATCCATCAAGGACTCGTTTAGTGTAGCAGCATAGAGATCTATGCTGTCCGTGTCCATGCAGTTCTCTTTATTTATTCTATTTTTTTTTTGGTTCATCTCTATCCAGCTGTGACATCGTTGAATTTTAAAATGCCCCCATAATTTCCCATTAAGCAACGTGTTGCCAGTTTACATGTATCTTTATACATCCACTTAAAAAAAATCAAAAAAAAAAAAAAAAAAAAAACACAGATCAAAAAGTCCTAGGGTAAAAACGCATTAGCAACAAAAGCAGACCATCACTAGACAGACTGTCCCACACCTCTTACTCACACTTTAACATTTTGAAATAGAATCTCCCCCACAATTTCTATTGCACAGAAAAAGCTACATAATAGCAAAACCAACCCTAGGAAGACCTCTGGAGATTAATTCGACAACTTCAGCAAAGTGTCACCTCGATTTTTCATTCAGCGACCCACACGTTGTTGGTCTCCATCAGAAAGTTTTGCTTAGAGGGTTGACGGTTACGAGATTTTCAAGGTAGGTACTACATTTTACACTTTTGATGTTGCTAACTTCGTATCTTTCTGATTTTTTTCTCAAAAGAAAGAAAAAAAAAAAATAGAAAAGAGCAAGACGTAATTGCTACTTACTTATATGGAAAATAAATTGCCCACAATGGACAAGCGAAATGGATATTTATGAATCCTTTTCACTCAACAGGATGATTACTATAGACGTTCGCACTGAGATATAGACTACTTTTAGTTGAGAATATTTTTTTTTTTGTTTTCGTTCATTATGTTAAGGTGGATTTCAGCAATAAGATTATTGACAGATATGCACGAATAAGTAAAAATAAACATTGTTTTAAAACGGGAACACTTTTTGGATTTTTTTTTTTGAAAAATATTTTTTTTTTCATATTGGGTCAATGATTTGTGTGTTTTCAAAATTTTATTTTTAGATGTTGATAAATATTAGCCATCTTCAAAATGGCATACCAAATTTTTTTTTTAAATCGTTTGAAATTTTTTTAATAAAAAAATGTTTTTTTTTTTTTTTTTAAAAAGGCTCGATAGATTTTTTTGAAAAAAATTCTAAAAATTTATCGTTATTGAAGAAATCATCTTATTTAAAAAAGTTTAATCAAAATCGTTAAAGCCGTTTTCGATAAAATTCGAATGACTCAATGTTGTATGGGAGGTACTCGTTCTAGATGAGATATTCAAAAACAAAACAAAAAAAAAAACAACTTTCGAAATTACGTAAAAATCATCTGTACCAAATTTGAAGAAAATCCGTCCGCGTGTTTGGGCAGTGGAGAAGTGTACAGATGGACGCACAGACGTACAGACGTACAGACGCACAGACGCACAGACGCACAGACCGACGGACGGCGAAACCAATACTTGCCCTATAGAGCACGTAGAAATAACATAAAATTTAACACAGAAATGACAAAAATGACTTCTTAAATTGTTTTGAGCTCCAAATTTAGTTTAACAAGGAAAGATACATTTTTCGAAAACTCGATTTTTCAAAAAACTTTTTTTTAAAAATCGAAACATTTCTTTTTGCAAATTTTAATATAAAAATTATTAAGAACCTTTTGCTTAAAAATTGTCGTCGAAATCTGTTGAGTCGATTGTGGTAAAATCAAAAAAAAAAAAAGAAAAAACGGTATGGGAGGTACCGTTATTAGCTGATCAAAAAAATATTTTTTTTTTGAAATGTGCGCACTTGCCTGTTGTATTACACACAAAAATTTTCACCAAAATCCTTAGTGGTTTTTGAAAAAAAAAAAAAATTAAAATGCACGACTGGGTCACACGTAATTGCTCTAAGATTCAAAGTTGCTGTGTTAATTTAAAAAAAAAAAATAAATAATTTTTTTTAGATTCCGAAAATTATTTTTTGACATTTTTGATATCAAATAATTTTAAATTGTGAAAGAAGATTCCGTTTAAAATTTTTATATAAATCGGTTGAGTCTTTCAAGAGAAACCGAAAAATAAAAAAATCAACGGTTCTATGGTAGTTACTTTTATTAACATTTCTAAAAATTTCTTTCATTTCAAAAGTATGGCCTTTCTAAGAAAAGTAAGTTAAAATTGTTGTTTTATTAAAATCGTTATAGAAGTTTTTGAGAAAATTCAAGTTTTTCATATTCGTTATATATGGCAATTATCGTTAATTTTGGACCTAAAAAAAAATTAAAAAATTAATTGACCCACTATTTTGCATTCTCTCACTCAAAATTAAAAAAAATTGTAAAGCTAAAAATTTTTTACTTTGGGTCAACAACTTTTGTAGTTAAAATGAACCCAAGAACTTAAAATTCTTAGCTCAACAACTTAAATTGTTAAAAGTGAAATTTATGGAAGGTTTTTGCATGAAAAGTATAAGAAGATTTTATTCAAGATGGCTGGAATTTCCTCGATAAATTTTAGAAACTTAACTTAAGCTTAGACAATCCTCAACTTTTAGCATTGACAGATTCCAATTATCTTGATTCTAACAAAATTTATCGTGTTTACAAATTTCCAACGCCAACGAAAAACAAAAAAATTAAAAAAGTTAATTTTTTGAAATGTTCTTCTTTGGCTTCAGGGGGAAGTAAATTGATAATTGGAATAGAAAATGACCCATCGGAGCTACAAAATTATTTTTTGGGCAACAAACTAGCATTTAAAAAGCTACAATTTTAGACATCAACAAAATAATAATTTTCTTACTTTCATCCGCTAACTTTAATTTTATTTTAGCGGGATTTTAAATATCTTAAAAACTATTGTGTAGCTACTTAAAAGCATTTAAGAAGCTACAAATTTGGATGTCAACGAAAATTATTATTTTTTAATTATTTAAGATTTTGTCTGCTATTTTAGCGGGAAAAATCAAAAACTCAAAAACCATTTAATTAGCTACAATTTCTGAGATTACAATTTCTTGATTCTGCCAAAAAGTGTCCGTCAAAGTAAAGGACGTAACAAATTGTGTATTTTGGTTTGAGATGGGTGCTTTCTTCACAGCCATCATTCAATTTTCACTCCTAAAAAAAAATTTTAATTTTACTTATACTTCTGAACTCTCAAGCTAAAAGATAATCCCTTCAGCTTAAGATCAATTTTCTTCTGATTCCAAAGATGGTAGAATTCGCCTTGTATCCAATAAAAAAAAACATTCTAATAATGTCATATTGAAAGAGAATGCCAAAAACTCAAAATTACATAGTAAAAACAAAAAAACTACACAAAGATACTTTTTAAAACTTGTTTCTGCATAATATTTTCCCCTAAAATACCCACAAGCCTTAAAACCTATGATGTGGTAAAAAAAAAGAAAGTCTTCATAAAAAAATTCATTTAAATTTAAAAAAAAAATCTTCATTTTTATGACTTTTTAACGCAAGTCGTTATGCCAAAGGGAGTTGCAAATTGTTTTGTTTTTTTTTTTTTTGTCTCAATTTCATAACTTTTCACACAGGACAAAGTCTTAGAAGACAAAGGAACGGAACATAATAAAGAGCACCTGTTACAAGGAAAATACCTTCAATGGCTTTTCGTCGTAAAGGGGGAATATCCAACCTATACTCGTATATTCTTTTTGAAGTTAAATGGGATTTTTTTTGTTGTTGTTTTTTTTTTTTTTTTTTGAGATTGAAAACTAAGACGCCTTAAGGGACAGTGAGAGATTTTAATGGAATAAATTGACAAGCTGCTGTTGAAAACTCTATAGCATCATAATCGTACACTGATTAAGCCTTAGGACAAAGGTGTTACGGACTTTAATGGCTGGGATGTGGCTGTAGTGTGGGGGGATTTGCGTGTTAGTATTAGTCCGAGAGTTATCTAAGTGCTGTTTGATGTTTCAATGTGTCATGTCGTTGTCATCGGTTATAGTCAGTAGTTGTTGTGGTCCTCTGTGTGATAATGGACAAACTAGAAAAGCTTGAGCCGGCGGGGGTTCAAATAGAGAAGGAATATGGTTAAAATATAGCATCGCACCTGGTCTAAAAGGTATCTTGCACTTGCATTCACATTCAGCCAGAGGGGCATGTGGTTGAAATATAAATTCAATTAGTTACGACACTAATTTTAAGTTTGGGTCTGATGGATAACATGATAGAAAGTTGTACAATTTTGTAAATTTTTTTAATTTTTGATTTTTTTCCAAAAAAGGGTGTTTTTAAATTTCAATTTCCTAATGCATTCAATACTGCTGAACTCCATACCAAAATATTTTCATTGTTTTTTTTTACTAAGACCGCTTGAAATCATACTAAAAAAACATGTTTTTAAAAAACACTTTGAAACTCCCGTAAGAAAAACCATTCCCGGTCAACTAAATCCAAGCAACATAAAATGAAATCCTTAAGCTATTCATTACAAGTAAATGTATGAATAAAACCAAATCATTTAATCGTCTTAAGGCTGTTTTTTCATTTGAATTAGAAAATCAGGATATAATTGCAAAATCCCCTCTGACGGTAGGAGACAAAAAAAAAAACCACTTCCTTGTTGTCATTTCCTACGCATTCAAATTCAAAAGCCCAAAAAATAAACAAAAAGGAAAAAAAAAAACAAAACCACCCCCTATTTATTTTGTTGTTTATTATAATGGTTGCTTCAGTTTCCGATGGTGGTCAAACTTGAATCGTTGTCGTCCTTTCTTGTCCTAAATTTTAAATACAGTATTATTTTTTCTGATTTCAAGGTTTTTTTTTTTTTTTTTTCGTAACCGAAGGATGGCAAGGAATACACACAAAAAAAATAACAACAACAAAAATAAGTTAAATAAACTAACTAAAAAAGGAAGAACCACCGCCCTTCGCACACTTCTTTTAATCATCATCATCAGACCATTAAATAAGACGTGAATGTCCCCTGAAGGGATGTTGTTCGTTGAATAATTGTAAAATTTCTCGTAATTAAATCGACGGTAGCGGCAACAACACGACACGGTACATGAAATTTCATGTCACACTTAAAAACAAGTGATGAAATAAATAAAAAAAAAAATAAAAAAACAACAACATGATAGAAATATTTTGAATTTTTCTTAAAAAAAATTTTAAAAAAACATTAAAAATTTAAGGAAACAAGGAAACAAATTTCTGTCGACGAGACGATGATGACGCGACGACGACGGCGACGTGCCACATCACACGAAATTGAAAAAGACAGATTTTTTTATTTTTACATTGTTTTTTTTTTTTTGTAAAAAAATATTTAAAGAATATTTTTTTTGGGGTTTGAGATAATTATTATGTTTTTTTTTTATTCTTTTACTATGGAAGGAAAAATGTTATTTAATGATATAATAATAATATTTTTTCTGACTGAAAGGCAAGCTTAAAGGTTTTTGTAATTATTTTTGTCTTAATTCAACCTTACCATACCTACTTAAATGTCTCAAATTTGATTGTGGTGCATTAAATGATGTTTTATTATTTAACAGAAACAAAAGTTGATTTTAATCAGATGTTTAAATTGTATTCTTAAATGGTCTGACAGTTTCTTAAGGTAGCCCATAAGCGACAAACATGCTCGCCGAACATTCTTTATAATAAAGGTTATAAATTCGACTGCATTTTTGTTGGCTTTTCAAAATTCTGTTCTCAAAAATTCTGCTTTCAGTATTCTGCTATTCCAGAATTTTGCTTTTTAAAATTCTGCACACAAAATTCTGCAACTAATAAAATTCATGATTTGGAATACATATGCTAAAAAGCATACACTTTTTAACAAACATTTTCCATAACTTCATTTTATTTAGTTCCAGTAATTTTTAAAACAATATTTTCACTTTATTTTTTAATTGCGATAAAGTTTCTATAAGGCAAGTTTAGGATTTGTAAAAAAAAATGGAACTCAGTATAACATGTCATTCCGATGATAAAGAATGCAAAAAAAATGGGTCTTGCAATTCTGTCTGTCCGTCTGTATGTCTGTGTATACATCGAATTATAGCCTAAACTGCCAAAACGATTTTCTTAAAATACGGTGGTTAATGATCTTTGTGATTTCCAAGAGGTGAAATTGAAAGTTTTTTAGGTTCAAAACTAGTGATACCTGTCATATAACAATTTTTTTCATTTTTGACTTTCTTTTAAAGTACTGAACCAATTTTAGTGTTTTATTTTTATATACGGAAGCTTTTTAACAACCTAAAACTGATTTAGTATCAAAATTTTCACAAATAATTTTTTTGGGTTTTTAAAGAATCTTTCAGTTTTTGTTTTTTTTTTTGAAAATTTAATTTTTCCAAAAAGTTGGACGTATTTTTTTGAAATTTTGGTTTTCAATGTGCATGTTTTTTTTTTTTTTGAAAATGGCACACAAACTTTTATTTAAACAAATTTTGAGATTTTTTTTATGCAATAAATAATTATTTTTTTTAACGGCTTTAACGATTTTCAATTTTTTTTCTAAAAATGTATCTTTTTTAATCAAATCAAATGAAAACTTAGTTTCAAGCTCAAAACAATTTAAGAAGTTGTTTATGTCATTTAAATATTTATTCTTTTTTACATTTCTTATATTATTATTTATTTTTTAAAACTTTATACAAAAAGCTTTACCGTCCACAGCAACTATGACCCTAAAAGCAAGTTTGTTCGACCAAGTCGTGCATTTTAGCCATTTGATTAGATTAAGAAAGAAAAAAATATTGAAAATCGTAACAGACGTTTACAAAAAAAAAAAAAATTATGTATAAAAATTCTGAAAACTTGTTTAAAAAAAATATACAGAAAGAAAGATTTTTTAAAATCCAAAAGTAACATTGGTCTGCAAAAAAAATCGCCTTCAGACCAAAATATACTTTTTTCAGGTACCCGAATCTGAAGTGAAAACTACCCTAGAATTCAAGTTTTCGAGATATGCTCATATGAACATGTCGAAAACTTTTTTTTTTTTGTAAATTAAACTTCGAATTTCATTACTGGTAACTACTTTATTACAAAACTATCAATGGAATGCGAATAAAGTGCATTTCATCGGTCTAAACCAATCTTTTAAAAATTCGCTTTTGGTGCAAAGATATTGCAAAGTAAAATTTATGATTTGCCCAAAATACTCTTTTTAGTCCAACTAAATCGTTTTTAGAGGTGAAAAGTTCTGAAGTATTTCTGAAGAATTTTCAAAAATTCAAAAGTAACATGAGAAATCATTGAATAAGTTTCAAAATACTGTTTTTAGTGCATAATCCGAAATATGAACAATTTTCACTAAGACCGTTTATGTAGAACAAATTTAGAAAAAAAAAAATCACAAAATGTATGTCTTGACCAATTTTTTGTACGACTTCTGGATTTTTCACAAAGAAATGTTTTGAAAAGCACAAAATATACTTTTTTTATTAATTTTCCTCTGATATTTGCCATCTTGACGCCATAATTAACTTGGCCAGTATAAAGAGTATATAAATTCTGTACAATTCTCTAAACTAGAGGTTTTTTGCAGTGCAGATTCCAAAAATTACGGAAAATGTGATTATACATTAATGAATAAAAACAAGTCTGGTTTCAGGTCGTAGCTTCTGTTATGTGAAATAAGTCTTTCAAATTTCAGCCGAATCTGCTCAATAGTTTTGAATATACAAACGGTCAACTGAATCAAAGAGAGTTCGTTTCTAAATCAATTAAACAAAACGTACGTGATAGAATTTTTTTTTCAAACCAGATTTAGATTCAGAAAAATTCCAATCTTACATAATTTGAAAAAAATTACATGAAAATTTTGATATCATATAATTTTAAAAGGTTTTGTTAAGAAGCTTCTGTATAAATTCATCAAAATTGATTCAGTCGTCTAAGAGTCAGTCATTAAGTTAAAAATTAAAAAATCTACCACAAAATTTATTGAAAAAATAGATAACATTGAATTTTTATTTTGCTAAATTAAAAAAATGTATTCAATCTACCAACATTCATTTTGACTTATCAATCATTAATCTTCGTCAACTAAAATCATCACTTAGACGATTTGAAATCTATCGGATGTAAAATGTTTGCTAAAATTACATTGATTTCGCTTTTGAGTACGTTTCTTAAATAATTCTTAAATAATTGTCTTAGAATGTCTTGTATGGCTGGCCTTAAGTAAAATTATCATATTTGAAATCAGGACAACCAGAAGAAAAAAGATTACAAATATATTAGCATTTTATTTAATTAAAATCTCCTCAATTTTGCTGTCAATATTTTTTTAGGTTACTCAAAAAAAAAAAAAAAAAACTCCTTTTTAACCTCTTCTTCTTTTTTGTACCATCATAGATATCTTTTCAATAAGACGAAACACTTTTAACTTATCCCTTTTTTTCGTTGGCGTAGAAACAGAAAGCTACAATTTTTGAATTGTATTTTTGTTTCAATTTTATTAAATAAACATAATTTAATCAGATCAATTTCATAACCAAATATTGAGCTCTACAAAATATATATTTTTTATTTGAATTGATAAAAATAATAAAAAATACTTGAAAGGGTTTAAGATAAACAAATATCAAGAGGGAAGGAAAAATAAATCAGTAAAATAGAAAACAAGCAAAATCGTTTTGAATTGAGTTAACCCAAAAGTGTTGCACTTAGAAGGACAAAATACAAAAAAAAAAAACATTTCTAACAGTTAACGTGATGAAAAAGGTTCTATTGAGTTTATTTTCTTCTTTTCACAATCACTTTACTTCTATTCACGGTGAAAATCGTTTCCTTTTCATTAGGTGTTCAAAGAAATCGGTCCTTCACTTTCGACGAATTTTTCAATAGACTCTTGTTCCCTCGATAAGATTTCTCTGTGTGTGTTTGTATATAAATTTTATGGGTATAAAAGAAGATGAAGAAACCCCAAAGCCTCTTTATTCTTCACTTCGCATGATAAATTGACAAATTTATTTGGGTCAAAGCCTAAACCCATTCATCATCTCTCACAATTCCCATCCATTTGCCATTTGGCAAATGTGCGTCTCTAAAACTCATGAATCAGACAATGATGGGGGGAGAAATGAAGATGAGGGGTTACCTAGTATTGGAAAATTAATGTCCTAAGAAAGAGAATGTCTTTGGGTTCATATAAATATTTTCCATTTGCATTCATAATCATAATAATAATAATAATACGATATTGAGTTCATGAGGTTGTCCTCTTCCACTTAGCTACCCTCAAATTGAACCTCTGTACTTCATCTTCATTTTCTTCTTCTTCTTGGAAATTTATTTCTTCCCTTGCCCTTGCCCCATTTTTTTCTTCTTATAAACTCAGAAATTGGATGAGTAATTCTTCGTTGAATGTGATTTTTCTTTAGAAAAACAAAAATTGTCTTAAAATTTTCGAAGGTGACACACACCCATACAGTTGCAAACAAGAAAAGGTAAACTCAGAACAAATCACAACTATTGAATTAGGATTTAACGAACCGTTTACGTTGAGTAAATTAACCGAAAAAGAAGACGAGAAGAGTTTTATTTCTTGTCGGTACCATGTGGAAGATGAATCCGAAAGGAAGAGCTCCCCTTCTCTACTTTTCTTTATTAATGACTCCAACAAACAGAAATAGGGACATTTCGGAGGAGTGTATAGGTTTAAGATATTTGTTATTTTTGTGTTGTTTCTAATTTAATAGCCAATATGGTTCAAGCATTGGATTCATCTATGAAATTTTGGGGTTGAATTTAAAACTTGCGATAGAAAGTCAAACCCAAGAATTTAGAAAAAAACTAGATCTTCGAATCATATGTAAGGTTAATGAGTGGACTGATTTTGATTAAATCTGAGAAATAACATGGTTATTAGCAACTGGAACAAAACAGAACAGCTGAACATTGACGTTTTTTTTCCTAAGATTCAAAATTTTAGTTTCCCTTTAGCTGGCAGAATTAATTTTCGTATAGATTTCCATCATTTTCGACATTACTTAATTCTCGAAAATGCAATAAAATGGGCAAGTTCATAAGACATGCAATCAGTATTAAGTTGATGTCAATATTAATATTCAAGTGGTAATTTTAAAACTTAGTTTTAGGAGTTTTTAGGACATAGCATAGTCTTAATAAATTTTAACAAAAAATATATTGATCATTTTCAAATATTTCTGTTCCGAAGAATTCTCAAACTGATGATGATGAGAGAGCAAATATCACAACATAACAAGCAAACAAGAGTAGAAAACTATGTTTTTTTGTTGTTTTATTTTCTTGGGTAACAAGGATGTTAAAATAAGAGAAGAGTTGAAGAGATAGTTATGGAAACAAAGTTGGGTGTTTTTTGGCATTTATCGTGTTTTTTTTTAAAACATTTATGTAGGGTAGAAGGGGGAGCAATTGTCAGGATTTCGGAAATTTAACCTCTCGCAATGGTTTTTTTGTGGTTTAAACTTTTTAATCTAATATATTCCTTGGATTTATTATCTTCATTTTAAAGCATATTTCATGTTGATCCTTCACTGCAACATAGTTTATTTTTGCGTTCGGCCAGTTTCAAATGGTCTTTTTTAAGCTTGTAGTGAACCCACATTAATGTTTGATACTTAAAATTGAACGCTGATCAATCTGTTATTGTAAAAAATTTAAATCAAAATAATAAATATAAGAAAGCAAAAATTATGGTAGATAATGTGAAAATTGATAATTTTTCCCTTGTGCAGCCTTTATTTTCAAAATTTAATTTAAAGTTGTCTAAGATATCATTTTTGTATTTTTACTGAGGCTTCAATCTTTTCATTGATACCTCAACTATAAACATTAATTTAGTTTTACTAAAGTTATAAGCTATTTTGTTAACGTAAAAATTAATTTGTCATTATATTTTGCAATTTTAACGCATTAATTTGAAATATATTTTCACTTATCGATCTCTGTGGCAATGTTTAATAGAATAATTGTCTAATATTTGTATGCAAAATTATAGTCCAATTCAAATTTTATCTAATAGAATCTGTTCAGTTTATTAAAATCCTGTAACTAATACAAAGGTTACCAATTTTAATATCCAATGAAATCAACTTTTTTTTGTGTTTTTTTTTTTATTTTTCTCTCTAAAATCTGTAAATATGCATTTATGTGTTTTTAAAATGTTTATTGGCTATCAAAGACACTTGTACCAACAATATTGTAGAACATGGTTTTATGAAATTCAAACAAATTTCATACCATATTGCAAAAAGAATAAGAAAACAAAAATTTATTTTGCTCTTAATGATCTTTTACTCATTATTTTTATGTGTAGTTGTATACAAAATTACACCATGTTGTAGCCTAATATTTCAGCTAAATTTTAAAATCCGACAAGAAACAAAAAAGTTAAAAATCTTATGAGCGAACCAACTCGAAGCCATTTGTGAGACAACGGTACCGTTCTCCACTGGTGGCTGGTCGAGTCCGACGACCAAAATAGACAATTTCACAATTTTGTTGAATTTCTGTAAAACTCTTTTCAAGTTTGTGAAGCTTTTAAAGCATGTACACTTGTACAGTTATGTGTTACATATCATATTAAAGGAAATTTGATCCTGATCCTCAATAAAGTTGAATCATAGTTTTATGAGGCTTATGTAAATAGAAATTAAGCACCGCGTAAACAAAACTCTTTTTACCGTTATGTCGGTTCACAGACTACAGAAATTTGTTAAATTTTACAATTTTACAATTTTTTTTTTAAAGAAACACGCTAATTAGTGTTAGCCCGGTTTATTTTCTTTAAAAAACATACATTTTATTGCATACAAATCATAAATGTTGTTTATTAAATTGAAATTTAAAATGAAAAATTAATAAAAGCGAATAAAAATAAATAAGAGTTACTTCTGAGTTAATTTAGGACAATATTTTTACCCACAGTTAAAAATATGTTTTTAAAGAATTATTCAAAATACAAAAAAATTAAAAAAAAAAAATCTTTTTTCCATTTTGATTTTTTTACGTGATGAAAGCATTTAATTATAAATTTTTAAAAATGCTTAAAGAATTTTGATTTCACATAAGGCAAAATTTGACAAAACTGAAAAAAAATGTGTCTTGAATGCAGCAATTAGAGATACAGAATTTCGATTATACCTTCTAAGAATTCTGGTCATTAGATTGTATAAAAAAAATTTAGAAAAAATGTTGACTCAAAATTAACTTAGTGTAGCATAAGTAGGAATTAATTCAAATCCGATGTTTTATCTGTCACAAAACAATGTGACAAAACAAAACACGCAAAAATTTAATTTTCTATCTACAATTGAAACATAAAAACCATTAACAAGCAAACTAACTAATATATTTTTGCATCCATTTAAATTAAAATAAATATTTATAAATCGAAAACTTTACCCGCAACTTTAGAGATTTTAAAAAATTTGTTTTTTTTTTATTTCTCATACTTCAAATTGAGAAAAATGTGCATGTGATGCATAACAAACGCTATAATATGTATGTTGTTCCACACAGACACAATATTTCATCTATTTTATGTTTCAGCAACACTGCAATGCTGCTACAAAATATATATGTCATCATACAATTGCACATGAGTTTATTTATTTAAAAACAACCAAAACACTCACACACATTCTGGCAACCCTTTCACAAATCTATATGGTATTTCCGAAAATAACCAAAACCCTCTCACCAAAAACCACCCTCAACCAAAATAAAGGAACAGAAGAAACAGAAAAAAAAAACAACATGGGAACACTCTGTATGTACACAAAACAGTTATTTCATGGCAAAGTCATCAAATATTCAAATTAAGAGTCGAATTGGTCAGCGCGCAATTGGAAGCTTTTCAGCACTCTCGACTTTAGCCAACAAAGCAGGATGTGTAGAGTGAGAAATTGCAGAAGGATGATGCTCTGTTTGGCCAACACGAAACAGGACACTCTGGCTCTGGAATTGACGTTAAAAGAAAACACAGATATTTCTATGAATTGGATAGCAACCCGCAACCACTACAGTTTCCATACAACAAAAATGTAATGAGAAAAAAAAACCACCAATCTACGATAGAAAAAGGACCAGAAAAAATAACTAAAGTTTTCGAAATATGAAGCGATGTTGTAGTCCAGCAAGAGTCGTTTTCATATGGGGTCAAAGGGTTACATTCGGGGAATCATATATCTCAACTGTATTTGGGGGATCGCGGCTAGA
This sequence comes from Meliscaeva auricollis, assembly GCA_948107695.1. NCBI lineage: Eukaryota > Metazoa > Arthropoda > Insecta > Diptera > Syrphidae > Meliscaeva > Meliscaeva auricollis. The sequence continues at coordinate 80,776,949 of OX403618.1, forward strand.
AACTGAGTTGTGGAATTGTTGTTCATGAAGGTTTCCATTTTTGTATTTTTAAGTAGCAGGCAAATTTATTACATCAAAACTTCAATCTATTGAGGTTGAGGATGCAATCTTTTCATTTTAACTTGTTCTATAGGGCGAGTATTGGTTTCGTGTTGAAAAAAATTGTGATTTTAATCAAAAATAAGATTATGATAATGAAGAAGTCCAAAAAAAGTCGGTTTGTTTTTCTTTTGAAAGGCATAATCTCAATAACGACTCTAACGATTTTGATTAAATTTTTTGTGTGTACCTGCAAGCAAAGTAATTGGCCTTAGCGAGGTATCCGTCGAAGTGCAAAGTTCTTCGATTTATTTTCAAATTATAGAATTTTTATTATCCTGAACTTTGCACACAATTTGTCCGCTGAAGTTTGAACAGCCACCAAAGCCGTAAAACTTGTCCGATTTTGAAAAACTTAACTGTAACCGCTTTATCTTGAAAAACTCTAGGGGTATTTTTCAGTTTTTTTTATTCGTCTTATCAAAAAATTTTTGGCCAAAAGATTCATAATGGTCAAAATAAATTTAAAAAAAAACTACTAGTCGTGACGACTGTAATAATGAACCGATTTTCGTAAAACTTACGACAATCGCTTCGTCTCGCTTTTTTTTCACAGAAATTTCTTAGTAGTTTTAATATTTTCCGGTAATAAAATGTTCAAAAAAATGTAGATTTCTGAGAACAGTTTTTCGAATGCCCAGCAGTGATTTTTTTACAAAAAAATAGTTTAAGATTTCAATTAATATTTCCTTAAATATGAAATACTACCTTAAACAAGTTTTGATATAGTTTTTATACCCTAGCTATATGTAAAACAGCTCTACCGATTTTCGATTTTTTTTTTTTGAAAAATCAAAGGGCACGGTAAGCACTACACCCTTATTTAAAGAAACATACTCAGGCAATTTTCGACACCTCCGCTAACTTCTTTACAAATTAGCACAGAATTTTCATATTTTTTGAGCTAGTCAAGAGTACTTAGATTAGCATATTTCATGCATTTTGCATGAGTAGTTTATGAGATACAGGGCTTCAAAAATTGCAAAAAACCGTAACTGACTGACTGACTCAATGACTCACTGACGAATCATCACAATTATGGAGCACTTTCAGTCACTGTAGAAACATTAAATGTTGCACAAGGATAGATTTTGCGCTGAATATAAGGGAAAATATCGAAAATTAAAAAAAAATTCATTCAGGGGGCGTGGTATCCGCCATATTCACTGAATTTGTATCAAATGTATGGGGCACTTCTAATCATCGTAGAGTCTTGAAATTTTTCACAATGGTAGAATTTTTGGTGCATATAAAGGAAAAAATCAAAAAGTTACTATTTTCCATTAAGTGGGTGTGCTATCCGCCCATATTCACTAAATTGGTATCAAATTATGGTAGATTCTGAAAATTTTTCACAAAAAGTTGGTTTTGTGATGCATGTGAACAAATAAATCGAAAACTAAAATTTTTTTATTCAGGGGAGTAGTAACCGCTCATTGTCTGCAATTTTGTGAAAAGTTGCACGGTGAAAACTTGCAAAGTGTAAAGTGAAAAGTGTTTGGTGAAACAGGACCCAGATCTAGGAGAAAATATTATATACAGCTTTTAACTATAACATTTATTTTACTGTATGACATCCATCGTCCTCCCACCTTACCACTACAACAATGATTTTGATTGTTTTCGCCTGATAGTGTTACCACTCTTGTGTAGAAACTTACCCAATGTCACGAAATGAATAAATTCAATCGGCCGTAAATCCAATTTAAGAAATGCATTTGCTGTTGGTGTGTGCTGACTTCTTACCCTCAATCTAAGTTTGAACTAAACAGCGCCGTCGTATATAGGTATACAATACACTTTCAATAGATACCATACAATGTGCAATGACACAAAAGAAAACTATCATCTGGCAATGAAATTTATTGCCAACAAGGATGTGCAATGTGCACCTCTCTCTTTGAAAGGAATTTTTTTTTTTCTATGTTTGAGTTTTTAAAACTGATGTTTGCCACCCTAAAGTTTCTCCAAAGTCACAATAAATATCAAATGGGTACAAAAAAAAAAAAAAAAAAAAAATAGGGAGTGTGAGGTACCTATTTCCTTGAGCATTGGGACACCTCTCTTAAAACAACCCAGCAGCGAACTGAGGTTGCAAGAGACCCTTCGAGAAAAAAAAAACAAACGTGTAAAAATTCTTCTCACCGAATATTTACCGCCTGAAACCATAAATTATAGACCAAAGGCCACTAAGTTATACATATCTATGTGTGTATCGCTATAATGTGAATGTTATAGAGAAACACAACGGCAACGCCATGTGTCCTGTACTGTGTTTCAATGATTTCCTTAGGTCTACTCTGTAAATGTGAAAATTAAATCGAATAAAGATTCCCTCGCACATCAAATGGAAATGGGGGGAAAAACTTTTCCCAGATTTATTTTAGAATTTTGTACGTTATTTTATAGTTTTTTTTTTGTTTCGATTTTTTTCAACCAGGGTAGGACATTGAAATGTTGGGTGAAAAATTACTTAATAACAATTCTAACATTTTAGTACTTTTTTAAAAAATCTATTACAAAAAGTAATTGTAGTTAAATTAGTATTATAAATTGTACTAGAAGACGAAGTAATGTTACATTATATTTGTGTTTGAAGCAGTAGTAGTAAAAAGATTAGTACAATTGAGTCAGATCTAATTCTCAAAAATTACTTAATACCAATTTTAATATTTTAGTACTTTTTTTTCTAAAATCTATTACAAAAAGTAATTGTACTAAAATTAGTATTATAAATTGTACTAGAAAACGAAGTAATATAACTATATATTTGTGTACGAAGCAGTAGAAGTAATAAGATTAGTGGTATTAGAAGTAGAATAATTGATAGTTGGAGTAGAAGTACTATTTGTAGTAGAACTAAAGTACTTTTTGACTAAAACTTTACTTCGTAAAAGTACAAGAACATCATTTCTTTTATTACGACAAATGCAGCCCTGGATTTCAAACAAGAATTACCCATGATTCTGTGTGTTTTTTTTTAATAATAAGTGAGTGCACTATGAATGAGTTATTTCAAGGTGTTGTGTAAAGGTACCTCTGGCAAAGTTTCACATCAACTTGGTGTGTTCCTATAAGTAAAGCATTCGCGACTCTTAAGAAGCAAACAATTTTTCCTTTAAAATACAAAAAAAAAAAAAAGTGTGGGTATAAGGAGAATGATATTCTTAAAAATTATTGGAGCAAGAAAAAGGTGATAAACAGTTTCAATTGGCAGTAAATCTTATTTTTCAGTTGTGGTGCTGCAAGAAGAATGTTATAGAAGTAGAAGGACGATGCAAGAATTTACAGCTCTGCTGCACCCCGGGGGTAATGTCATTGACGACAGTTGTGGAAATTGAGAACACTGTTCCAACTGTTAGTTAACTTTTTTGTATTTCTGTAGGTAGCTAGTTTTTTTTTTTTTTTTTTATTTCTCAGAACTTTTAAATTCATCAATTGGATTGAGCCTTGGGCGGGTGGAGGAAGGTTTTTAGATTTTTATTATTTCGTTTTTTTTTTTTGATTTTCTGCATGGTGTGGTTATATCAGCGAAAAGCTATTTCAATGAAGTTTATTGAATTGTCGTTGGTTGGTTGTTGAGAGTGTGGACAATTGGTTCCGAGTTGATATGAAAAGTTTATGAGGCAAAAGAATGAAAAATGAAACCAATTCAAAGGTATTTGCCAGAATCATTTGGAAAACAGAGTAGAGTTTCTTTTCTTTAGTCGTAAAATGGTTAGTTTTTTTTTTGTCAAAGTATATTTTTCTTCATATTTTGATTCATGATCCGAAATAATAGCTATGGTATTCAATTTATTGAGTGAGATTGTAAAATTCTAAAAAAAAATTCAGGTCATTGTGATGTCTTAAGGGGTTGTAAATAGTTGTATCGAAGGACTGCAATTGATCTTGGATAGTAGAACATGGTATTTTCTATTGGATTTTAATAGAGAAGCAATACAATTACTTTAATTTTATTCGGGTAATTTTGCATTATCTCTATTGAGCAGGATTTTTTATATTGATCCGATAGAAACAAGGCAACCGATCATTGTGCTGAGCCCTGAAACGAAAAACAAGGACAAGATCTTTTAAACATCCTTCAATGCCGTCCGTCAGTCTATGCTTCCATCTATAAAGAGATGGATTTGCTTGAAATTTTGTATAATAAACAAATTTTCGCCGTTTGAAAAAAAAAAAAGTTCAAAAATCAGATAGGCCACTAAGGTTCTCACTGCCTGATATAATAATAAAGGGTTTTCCAATAAGAGGTGTTATTTTGAATAGCCCGCTACTTCGGCAGCTGTCACTTTTGAAGCTGTCATTTTTTGACATTTGACAAGTAGAAACTACGTTATTAATAAAAATGAAACGATACACGCTTCAACAACGCATTGAAATTATTAAAATTCACTATAAAAATGGTGAAAATTTGGCAGAGACGGTTCGTAAAACTAAAACATTTTTGGGTCGTCGTGAAGCACCTTGTCGGACCGCAATACAGAAATTGATGGACAAATTCGAGCTGTTCGGACAAGTTAGTGATGTGAAGAATAAAACCCGTGCACGTCGCTCAAGAACAACTGAGAATATTGCTGTTGTAGCCCAAAGTGTTGAAGAAAACCCAGATTTGTCCATTCCTCGTCGTTCTTTGGAATTAGGCATTCCACAAACGTCATTACACCGTATTTTGCATAAAGACTTGGGTCTTAAGGCTAATAAAGTTCAGTTAACACAAGAACTCAAGCCGGCTGATCATCAACAACGTCGTGTCTTTGCTGATTGGGTCCTTAAAATGCATGAAAATGAACCGGAATTTCATCGAAAAATCATCTTGACTGGTGAGGCCCATTTCCACCTCGGAGGCTACGTCAACAAGCAAAACTGTCGCATCTGGGGCTCGGAAAACCCAAGAGTTATTGTTGAAAAGCCTCTCCATCCTCAACGCGTGACTGTTTGGTGTGGTTTATGGTCCCGCGGGGTCATTGGACCTTACTTTTTCGAAAATGAGGCTGGAGCAAACGTTACGGTCAATGGATTGCGCTATCGAGAGATGATTAATGATTTTTTATGGCCTGAATTGGATGGTATTGATCTGGACAACGTTTACTTTCAACAAGACGGCGCTACGTGCCACACAAGCAATGAAAGCATCGATCTTTTACGGGAAAAGTTTCCGGACCGTGTTATCTCTCGAAGAGGTGATCACAATTGGCCACCGAGATCTTGTGATTTAACACCTTGCGACTTCTTCCTTTGGGGCCACGTGAAAGATAAGGTCTACGCCAACAGCCCAGCGTCGATTCAAGACCTCAAAGATGAAATTCGTGAGGCTATCGAGGACATAGGGCAGCCACTTTGCGATTTGGTTATGGAAAATTTCATGAAAAGGATATGGTCCTTAAAGCGTGGTATTGGGGCCATTTGGCTGATGTTGTATTTCATTATTAACGGCATACTTTCCTCTTTGTAGTGAAATAAACATTCGATCATTTATCTCCAAAAATGCCATTTTTCTTTGAATATCAAAATAACATTATTGGAAAACCTTTTATAATCAATCTTCTGATATAATATAATTTATAGAAAATCGTCACTTTTTACTGTAGGTACTTTTTATGTAATAGTTTTTGATATACTCCAGAGATTTTTATGGATTATAAAAAAACACAAGCAAACAAAAGCTTTGGTTCGGGTTTTTAAACAGTTTCATTTTATTTTTTTTACAATGCCATGAAAATTTATCTCAAAACTACGCTCTGTACGCTCTGTTTGCTTAGCAGGGCAGATAATATTAACTAGTATCCATATTATTTTGAAGGTTAAATATGGTCAACAAAGATTTATTTTGTTTTATAATTTTTATTTAAACATTTGGTACTGCTAATGCTTACATTAACTGGTCACTGTGGCGTATGAGTAACCTTTTTCGTATCGAAGATTTTTAATGTTAATACCTAGAGTTTATTCTATCGCTGACTAATATTATTCATACGAGTTGTTCTTTGTTCACTATTCTCTGATATTTAAATTTGTTTAAAGTTTTCACATTCTACACATTAGGAGAATGAAATAAAATATCATCAAATTTTGAAGTCTTTGTTCCGGTTCCGTGAAATAACGCCGAATTTAAGAATTCGGCCTTTAATTTGAGCTCAGTGCCATTTTTTGTAGATCTCGTTATTTTTTAGTTTTCTCCAAGATTAAAATGCTTTTTCACATCTGGTTTTCAGTATTAGACTACAAATTAAAACATAAAACAAAAACGATACGAGATAGTGTAACATTTTTGTAAACAATAGTTTAAGCTGAAAAATAATTTTATTTTTTGCAAAATGAAGAGTTTGAAAATAGGTTGTCGATAAAAAACTTTATCATGGAATCTACAGAAATGGTTAAATAAATAACTCAGCAAAAAATTAGAATTACCAACCCATCATAGTTTTAATTTTAATTTTGAGACTATTAAGCATTTAATTTTATTATTTTGATAGTCATTGTGAACAAATTGAAGATGTACAATAAATAATAGCCAATTTCTTAATCATATCATACCATTTTTGCTGAATTGGAAATACTTTTTGATAAACCATGATACCTACTTTTTATAGAGCCTTGAAAAATGAGTTTCTAAAGTTGAGAAATGCAATTTTATCTATACTTGACTTTTCTTCTTTCGAACAAATGTAGCATATTTTCACTTACAAATTGGGTATTTTTTGGGCAAAAAATCTTCATTGGCTAAGTGGTTGTTAATAAAAATACAAATTAAGCAAAAACTTAATCTTAATCATAAATCGAATGAAATGGATTGGTCCTTCAGTTACTCAGGTGGCAATTTTGAAGTCCCATCGAATTTAAAGTCTTAACTGTAATAACTAAGAACTATTTTAGTAGCATTATAGAGCCTAGTACCTCTGTTAAGAAATAACTCGATTCGAATAACTCGATTATTAACCCAGTACTAGCCAATTTTTACCCTTTGGCAGGCGATGGAAAAATGTCTAAATTTTAACATCCCAACATACCATCTGTTTATAGACTTTAAAGCCGCCTATGATAGCATAGCCAGGGTAGAACTTTACAAAGCCATGAGAGAATTTGGCATCCCAAATAAATTGACACGACTATGTAGGTTGACCATGACCAACGTAACAAGCCAAGTTAAAATAGCCGGATTGCTATCCAGACCAATCAACATCTTTAATGGACTCCGACAAGGGGATGGTTTGGCCTGCCTCCTCTTCAATCTGGCGTTGGAGAAAGCAATCCGTGACTTTGGCACGGCAACAAGAGGGACCATCGTCAACAGGTCCAGCCAGATATTGGCTTACGCAGACGACATCGACATTATCGGAAGAACTGAACAAGCTGTACACGATTCCTTCATCCAGATCGAGCAGGCCACACAAAATCTGGGGCTGCACATTAGTGAAGGTAAAACAAAGTACATGGTGGCGTCGAATGCGAGAAGAACAGTTGGTCAAACAATCAAGGTAGCGGAGCACGAATTTGAAGTGGTGCAATCCTTTAGATACCTTGGGTCAACAGTAGCAGCCGATAACAACATAGAAGAATAAATACGCGGGCGGCTTCTCAAATCCAACAGAGCCTACTACAGTCTGTCAAAGCTATTCAAATCCAGAAATCTAACCATAACTTCAAAACTGCTGCTGTACAGGACCATGGTCCTGCCAGTACTGATGTATGGATCCGAGACTTGGGTGCTTAGCAAAAGGCACTGTGACCTCTTAGTCGCGTTCGAGAGAAAAGTCTTACGGAAGGACGATTCCGGAGACGGTACAATCATGAGTTGTACGCAATCTACCTTGAAGCAGACATAGTGACAAAAATTAAGCTCGGTACACTCCGGTGGGCAGGGCACCTAGCTCGTATGAGCGAAGAGGAACCTGCTCGGAAAGTCTTTTGTGGTACATTCTATGGTAGACGGCAGCGAGGTAGACCATGCTTGCGCTGGAAAGATGGCGTAGACCAGGACGCCCGAAGCCTCGGGGTGCGCAACTGGATGGCGTCGGCTCGAGACCGGGATAGGTGGAGAGACTTGTTGAAAGAGGCCAGGACCGGACCCCGGTTGTCGAGCCGATGATGATGACTAGCCAATTTAAAAAAAAAAAACTGAGTAGGTAGTACTAAGCCATGATTAGTAAGGACATACTCGGTAGCAAAGTGATAAGACTAGGAACTAATTCTTATGTGACGAAATAAGTTGGGTACTAACATTGAGGTCTCTATGAAGAAATCAGCTTTATGTAATGTGAAAATAATAAATAGTTTTTTTTTTTTTAACATTAACATTAACATTAAAATTTCAAATGATAAATAAATGCAAATACAAAGTTGTATTTATGATACCTCTATGAGAAAAATTTAGATAATTTATTCCTTAATTATTTTTATTTGAATAACCATTCTGAAGTATTTTTTAGTTTTTGATGTTGACACAGCCCTTAATTTAATGACCAAAAATTAAAAGACTCTTTAATTTAATTTTTTAAGCTCATTTTACTCCAAGACTTCGAAGACACACAAATATAAACAACTCTGACCCATTTTTATTTACAGTAAAAAAAAAAGTCAGTCAACAGCATAACTACGTACAAGGTTACTTACTTCTCTTTAATTTTATGTTAAATAAATTGCAATCGCCTTGCTACATCACAGGATGTCACCAACATGTATGTATTATGAAATGTAGGTAGGTACTCTACAGGAAGACATTCAGTGCTTAAACTTTCATGTAAATCATCCTCTTTACTTTGTATACTTCCAAAGAAAACATCCGATAAAAGTTATAAAATATTTAAATCCTGAATTTTCTTTTTAACAAACTGTAACAAACTGACGATGACGACAACACATATCAATCGAGGAGAGAATTCTTGAGAATAATCTCACTTCACCTACGCCAGCTATACGCAGTTGGTACATGAAATGAGATGTGTGTTTGTTCGTGCAGCAGATATTATATCCGCATCAGCTTCAGAGTTAAACTTCAAAATCCGTGCCAAATGCAAAAAAAAATAAAAAATCCTATTAAAACAGTGAGAAGGACACTTCAGAGATTAGAAAAAAAAAAAAAAAAAACAAAATGAGGAGCACACAGGCAGCATATAGAGAGATACAAAGGTGTGATGCTCCTATAGGAGGTCCTGATGCTCCTTAACATAAAACTGCACATCATGAATAATTTATCAACTTACACAACATAATGTAACGGTTTTTTTGTTGTTGTTGTTGTGTCATTGTGAAGTGTCCTTTCCAGGTTCAGAGAATAAGACCTTCAGCAATTATTTTACATACGTATCTTAAAAACTGATCAAAAGTCCTTCAAACTTGTTTTTTTTTTCTTTTATTTTTTTATGTCAAGGCATCCAGAAATACAAGCTGGACAAAAAAAAATTAAAATTAAAATAAGAAAGGACGAAAGGACAAAAAAAAAAAATACTTAACAAAGTTACAAAACTAGAACACACACTTACCTGGTGACAATTCCTCGGTAATGGCTCGAATGGAGGACATCATAGCTAGCAGGACAACGACAATGATGCTACGGCCATAGCCAACGGCAAATGGCATAGTAGCGCCTTTTGTATTCCAAGTTGCAGCTCCCATTGTATCCACTGCTGTCATGTAAAGCAAGTGTTTTAATTTTCCTTTCCAAAACAGTAGGAGGAGCAGTATGAAAATGAGTATAGAAGAGGACAATCAATGGGCAATGGGTTGAGTTGGTGATGGTGTTGGACAACAATGAGTACACTACACAGTACACACAAGGACGACTTATTCAGCAAGAGCTATAGAGCTCTATAGTAGGTATGTTGTATAGCTCACTATTCGTCCTGTCAGAGCGTTTTCGTTGTAATAGTTGTAAGTTTGAGCTGGGTTTCCTTTTGATCCTTGGCCACTTGTGATGTTGGTTGTGGGTGTTCTATAGTAAGAGAATTGTTCTATAAAACAGGCGGTATACCTTCTTCTTTTGGGATAATATAATTTTTGTGTATATCCTTGGAATGAAAGGAGAGTTTAGTCCAAGCTGGTTGCGTTTTCGTCCTTCAATGTAACAAAATTGCACTTCAAATGCACACACAACAAGCAGCAGCAGTAGGAATAGTAGCAGTAAGCTGACAGCTTCCTGAAATAAAAAAAAAAAATATCCTGTTAAATTTTGTGTTCTTTTTGCTCTTAAATTTCTTCAAATTAATCTGTTGAAAGGAAGTTACAGGGGTATGTGCAACATTTATATCATGAAAGAGCTGTGTTGGGTTAACTACGGGACTGAGTAAGTCTGGCTGGGTTATTCAATTCAATATAGCAAGGATTCGACTTAGATCCTTAACAACATTTTACAAAAAAAAGATAAAAAGGTTTAAATAAACAAGAGCCAAGAAAAAACAAGAAATAAAGTCAAGACAGTTGACATACTGTCAAGATATTTCTTTACAACGAGTGTTAAACTTTTTTTTAGAGGAGGAGAAGAAGTTAGCACACACCTCTTTGCTATATAATATCATCACCAAGGTGCGAAATATACACGCCGCCGCCGCCGTTTACAAATAAATGTGCATTCAAATGTAAAATATTTGCTTCGTATGTCAGGATTAAAGAATTGTTTATACGACTTTATCCTGGGTGTCGACTCTTTTTGAGACTTTGATGGAAGACAATAAGATGATACCTACTTTCTTGTTATAAAGTATCTTAACTCTAAAGCTGACAATAAACGAGATAAAATCCACTTAAATCTTTTTATATATTAAAAAAACAAAAAATACAAAAAACACATTTTTTTTTTAAAAGAGAATTAAATTAAAATGCTGAATGGGAGATAAATGAAAGATTGATGTAGAATGATTCATAAGTCTCTTGTTCTTTTTTTTTCAGTTGAAAAGAATTATAATGTCTTAAGAAACATTTTGGTAGAATGTTGGTATTACATAATGTCAAACACATGCTACTGAACTGATTTATTTTTAAATTAATTATTTAAAGAAGCAAATACAAGGGAATGCATGATCTAATCTGTTCGAAACATTGTTTCTCTTTTACCTGCGATATAGGTACCATAGGGCAAGTTTAGGATTTGATTTTCTCAAAAACGGCTCGAACGATTTTGATTAAAATTTGTATGTCTAGTACAACAAACAAGGTCGTACTTTTTTCATCGGTTAAAAACGGTACCTCCCATAGAGCCATTTTTTTCTTTTCTGATTTTCTCCTAAGCGACTCCACGGATTTCGATGACAATTTTTGCACAAGAGATTCTCAACAATTTTTAAGTTATTTCATATAGATAATTTTTTTTGGATTTTTAAAAAAGATTCAAATTTTTTTTTCAAAAATCAATTTTTCGAAAATGCGTGAATGATTTTTTTTGAAATTTTGGTTTTAGGTGTCCATTAATATTTCCATAAAATTGGCGTTCAAACTTTTTTTTTAATCAAAGTTTTAGAATTTTTGCATATAAAAAAATAATTCTTTTAAAAACGGCTCCAACGATTTTCAAATTTTTTTTTCTAAAAATTAATGTTTTTTAACAAAATCATATGACATACTTAGTTTTGAGACTAAAAAAAATTTAAGAAGTTGCTTAAGTCATTTTAGATATAAATTTTATGTTGATTTTTTATTTTTTTATAAAATTAAAAACTTTATATATGAAACTTTAGCATTCACAGCAACTTTGACCCTAAGAGCAAGTTCGTGCTAAGCAGTCGTGCATTTTATTTTTTCAAAAAATCGTACTTATGTTGTTACTATTCTTTTAGTGGAGTAACTAAAGAAAATAATCTCGAAACCGGGCAAAACTGTTCTGATTTGGATGATTTTTTTTCGAATCTTGGTATTTAAAAATACGTACTTTTACAGTTACGGGTTCCGGTTCTTATCGGATTTTTTTTTTTTAACTTAACAATGGCCCGTAGTAATAGAAACGAATTTACCAAAAAATCGATTTAAAAAAAAAATCGGTAGTAATAAAACACTTCTAAACTTAAAATATGCTTAGAAGCAGCTCACCTGTAACTAAGTCAAATCTAAAAACGTAAAAAGACACAAACATTTGTGTCCAGTACTGAACAACAAAAAAAAACTTGTTTTGTGTTTGTTTTCAATACAAAAAATGTTTATCTTTTCACAAACCCAGACTGAATATTTTCAAAGTTGTCCAAAAAAAATTTTCCGAATTTCTCAACTTCAAAAATTACTTAAATTTTGTATCTGTCAAAAGCTTTTTCTAAAAGAGTATATATCTAGATTTTTTTTTGATTTGATACAATTTTATTTATAATTATTTTTTTTTAAATTTTAGCCTTAAGTTTAAAAAATAAATAGGCAACAAAAATAGGTTGATATGGCAAAAATACTTTGGTGTTTCTATTTGCCTTTCTAACAGCATTTCTTTTTTGAAAAACCTCAAACAAAATAAAGTTCTTATAGGTAAGTTCCTATACTTGAACTTTAAAGTCGTTGATTCCAAACTTACTCCTTCATAAAGAAAAAGGGTAAGAATCTATCAGAGTTTAATCTCCATCGTTTTTTCAACAGATAATGATGTTCTAACAAAAAAAAATGTCAGAAAAAACACCACAAACAAGCTTCTATTTCATTCTTTATCAAAAAAACATGTGTTACTTTCTCCTTATCTCAAACAAAAATATAAACATTTCCCACAAAAAATAAAAATCCAACAAAAAAGTTAAATTCTTTAAAACAATCAGGATCTCATGTGTTTAATGTCACACCCTTTTACAGCTTGTTTTTCAGAGTTTTTTTTTATTTTATTTTTATAAACATCCTTACAACTTCCTCTGTCATTTGACCTCCTTGCTGCCAGTTTAACATTCTTCAATGACACCCAATATATAAAGCATACACACACTCGACACACATATTTAAGCACTTTTGGTACACATCAAATTCCTGTTAAAAGGTTTTCAAAAAATTCAGTTGCTTCACCGATATTATTATGATGATGAACGACGACACATCAGCGAGAGAGAGAGAGTCCAGTCTTCATTGACATGAAAAATTACTGAGAAAGAGTTTTCGTTAATATTTTTTTTTTTTTTTTTGGTTTTTAATATGAAAAAAACCAGGGAAAACATTTTTATCGATTTTGCAATGACATATGGTTGGTTGGTCCATCGACACATCCTTCCCGACATCCTTTAAATTTAATGGCAAACAATGATGGGAAGTGATGACTCCTACCAACATAATATTATTTTATACGCAATGAGGACAGAGACCCCGACATCGACACATCTCACTTTGATGTATTGGTGCGCGGGTAAACAATTTTTGGTTTCGTCCTTTTATTCTTTTTTGAGAAAAACTTAAAAAAAAAAAAAATGACTAGAATGTCCTTATACATATTATCCTTTCGAGTAGCAACCAACCCACTTTTCTCATTTCTAGAAAAAAAGCAGAGTCATTGTGTAGCAGTTTTTCATTCCGTCATTACGGACGGCCAACGACAAATGATTTTCTGTGTTGTTGAGTTGCAATTTAACGGTTTTTCGTTGTATGGTTTAATAAAAATCCATTCGAATACAAAAATCAACTAAAAGGAAATACTCGCGATGACATACAGGAGACGAACGAGGACGACCATAACATCGAAGAACGCAGCAGGACGCGCTGCTGCTGGCTCCAAGTCCTGCTGAAGCCATATAGAGAGCTTCATACAGGTCCTTCCTTCTTCCTTATATAAAATACGAGATGATGGGTACAATGAGGGAACGAAATGGAAAGGAATGAAAAATTACTTTCAATTTAAAACTCAATTGATAATAATTGGTATGTGAAATTGTGAACAATCGGGCACTGACGGTGATGGATGTTCTTGACACGGGTTCATATTACCGATGATTAAGGATGCTTACCCTTGTGCTTTGTTGTGTGGGTTTCTGCTTACTGATGTCGTCTCCTTCCCCTCAGTCTTGGTTGCTGGCCCACAGCAACGCATTTTTATGAGAAAAGTTTTAACTTTGAAGTGGAAGTTCACCGTGGGTATATTTGTGCGCTGCTATACTGCTGTGAACCTTACACAGAGAACGACAATAAGGGCAGCAAAGAGAGGGGAAAGGAATCCTTGCAAGGATTGGATTTCATTTGTAAATGATGATAGCCGAGTGATGTTGTATTTTTTTTTTTTTTTACCATGAATGTTTGCCTAGACGTCTTGGCGTCTTTTTATAGTTCAACAAAAAATAATAAAAAAGAATTTAAATGTCAGAAGGTTTTATATGACTTTTGGTTATGCAATTTGATATTTTGACACATTGGAAGATGAAAGAGATCGGAAGAAAAATTTGACAGGAGATCAATGAAGCCATTTTGTGAGGTAATTTTTCTTCAACTTTATTTGTGGGGTTGGTTTTGGGGTATCAGATTTTTATTGTATAAAAATATTAAAATATGTTGGCCTTCGTTTTTTTTTTCTTAGTTCAAAATGTCAACGACTGATTCAAATGTTGTGAAACCCCCAAAATCCAGAAATATCAATTCTATGCTATTTCGAAAACCAAAAATCCGGAAATCTTGAAGTTTGGAATTCAGAATTTTGAGTATTCTAGATTTTCCGGTGACTACTTCAATGAAACTTAGAGCTATGCGATATCGGAACTTGTTTTCTGCAGAAGGGCCTCCCATGGTCGACAGGTCAAAGTGAAGTAGAATGTCGCTATTAATTACCCCCTCAGCGAAGGCACTTCCAACAGATTAGACGGTAAAGGAATTATTCAGTCGATGGAATCAACGGTAGCATCGCTAGTTCCAGTCAGGATGAACTACTTGGTGAACACCTTATGAGGGCTATTACGACATATTCGGAGCGCAGGCCGATAAGGAGCGGATTTTATCGACGGATGAAATCGTTAGCCTCGTCACAATCCGCATCAAGGCAAAATTTCAAAACGTGACGCTGATCTGTGTTCATGCCCCCCACGAACAGAAGGATGACTCAATTATTGACGAGTTTTACGACCTCCTCGAGCACGCCCCAAGTACGACTTCAAGATTATTCTTGGCGACTACAACGCCAGATTTGGTAAAGGGGAAGTATATATAGGTCGATAATTGGAAAGCACAGTCTACATGCCCAAACTTTTGCTGACCACGTTTCTTTTAATCTCTTGGCCAGCCAGCCACCAGCAGCAAACATAGACGACCAGTAGAGACATTGTCAACAAGCCATCAGTAGTACCGCCACTGATGTGCTGGATTTCACAAGGTGACCACAACGAAAATCCTGGTTTGACGAAGAATGCCGGCTCACGCATGCATCTAACAACGAGGCCTATCAGGCAATGTTGCAAACAAGAACCAGAGCCACTGAGAGAACAGCCCGAGAAATCTACGGGCAAAAAAGAAGAGAGGAACGCCGACTTTTCAGGATTGTACCAGCAGAGGGGATGTTCTGGAATTCTTCCAAAGGGAAAGAAGATCCACCCAAGGATACAAGGCCAGAACAGAAGCCTGCGAGATGACAGACAATCAGCGCTGAGGATCTGGAAGGAACATTTTTCTAGGCTCCTGAACGGCGAAGATAGCCAAGATTCCGCTGTTATTGCATTTAATTTGGACGACGATGGCCAACAATTCTGTCCACCTGACCAAGATGACGTATTGATTGGCAATCCCTTAAGTCGTATAAGGCTACTGGTGCGGATGGCTTACCAGCACACAAACTGTTTATCGATTTTAAAGTCGCGTATGATAGCGTGAATAGAGACGAGTTATACAGAGCCATGTCATATCTCAGCATCCCTGCCAAACTCGTCTGCTTGTGCAGAATGACAATGGAGAAATCTCGCTGCTCCGTCAAAGTCGGTAAGAACACTTCTGCATCGTTTGATGTTGAGAAAGGTCTAAGACTAGGCGACGCGTTATCATGCAACCTAGTTAACATCGTTCTTGAAGCAGTTGTACGCAGATCACAAGTCAACACCACTGGTACAATTTATCAAAAGTCCGTACAACTACTTGCAGCTGACAAGATTCTTCGAGTGATTTTTGGTCCTGTGTGTCAAGAAGCTGAAAATTCAGCGGCTGAGATGGCTGGGACACGTGGAGCGTATGAACATCAACGCAGAAGTCCGGCGAGTCATCGAATCCAACCCTGATGGTGTACGTAGCAGAGGGCAGCAGCGTAACAGGTGGCGCAAACAAGTGGAGAACGACCTCAAGGATAGAGCTGGCTGTAGAGGAATGTTGGTTGAGGTCATAATCCATCCTGGATTGTAAGCGCCACCTTAAGTAAGTATAAGTAAGACACTATTCATCTCAACGTACGATGCATGTATTAAGTATAACTTTTGCTTTGTAATTCAAATTGCTAAACTGTTTACTTTTACAAAATCCTGTACATTGTACCTTCAATGTTATCCATTAACACCAAGACTAAAAATTTTCAATTTACCAATTTCTCAAAATATATGTATAATTGTATATCCCTGTGCCAGAATATAAATTATTCTAAAGAATCCTTGCAAGCAGAAGAACATAACTAAACCATGTATCAAACATTTTAAAGATATGTGGGTTGGGTATAGGTCCCCATAGCTTCTTTCCAAAAAAAAGATAAAAGATTGAGTGTTCATAACGATGATTATTATTAATATTATTATTGTTATGAATATGATGACTATATATGATGAAAATGATGATGATAACGACGACGAAGAGAGAGAGAAAATATCGAATGTAAACACAAACTTTTAGTTCAAGTATTGAAAATGGGAAAACAACAGATTTCCAAGAAAAACAAATTCGACAACTTCTTAAGTGCAAGTGGATTTCTATTTCTACTTCTTCTGCTATGATTTCTTCTTATAACAAATATATTTTGTCCTTCTCTCACTCTCCCCCCCCTTTCAATTCATACAAATATTGAGATGGAAATAGGAATGGATGGTCAATATAGAATAGAATTTTGCTATCGAATCAGTTCATCCAAACAATATCCTTAAGAGGGTTTTGAGTGCTTTTAATGGAAATATGAATGTTTTAGTTATTTTTTGTTTCTTGTGAACTGGAGTGTGTATAGGAGAAGTGCCCCAAAATAGTATGCTATGGGGTGTAGGAGGAGAGTGATGTTGAAGAAATAGAAGACCATAAGAATATAGTACCAACTGAGGTCAAAGTTAAATTTTGTTTGGTTACAACATTATTTAAGTTTATGAAAAGTGGGGTCAAGTAGTAGTTTTGTTTTTATCTGAAATTGTTTTGAGGATTGTATATTTCTTAGAATGATAAGCTGGAAGCAGTACAATCCTATTGCCGAGATCTTCTTATTTTCTAAATAATATTCATAATAAATTTAAAAAAATATTGAAAACATTGAAATAATATTTTTAATTTGGAGTTGTTTTATTTGTAATTCAAATTGTATTTGTTGATATCCTCCATGTGGCTATCCTCCGGCGAATTCTACAATTAAATTTCGAGCTATGGGATCGTGGAAATTGTTTCCGAAGAGAACCCCTCCAAAAATCGATATTTTAGAGTGGAGTTTAGGTTTTCGTTACTGATTACCCCCACAACGAAGAAGAGTGTTCTATTCACTCCGAAACAGTTCCATTAGATAACGTAATAGACGAAGAATTTTCTAGGTGCAAAATGCAGTAGCGTCTCTTATTCCAGTCAGGTCAAACTACTTGGAGAACACCATACTTGAGCTAAGGCCACCGATATATTCTGGGTACTGGCTAATAAGACTAATAATGAGCGGTTAATGAACGTTCCAGAGAAATTTTCCTTCCTTTCAGGCACACCACAACCATAGGGGTTTTTGTTCTAGTTTTGTAGTTTTAGAATCCCCAAAGGGTACTCTTTAAAATAAAACCATAAAATTCTCCTTAGCAATTTTTGTAAATATTTCTGCTTCTTTTTGATAATTTTATCAGACTAAACAGGTATTTAGTTTTGTTGTGCGGTAGTACTTTCTTTGTGGTAGTAGGTACTTTTTCTTTTATGTTAGATAGGTTCACTGCTAAAATGGTTGCCTGAAGTTCTCCCACGAGTCCAAGAACTCCTTCCTTCTTCAACTGGTGGTTCATGGGTGTCATCAATTTTTGAGGTTTTTTTTCCTTAAAGTTAACATTTTTGTAAGTTGCGATTCTAAGTCCGATGTGGAATGCAAGTCAAAAGAGTACCAGTATCCTACTTCCAACAAGCTGTGGTGCAGGTTTTTTAAGAGGTGACCAAGCCCCTGGTTGCAGGAATTCTATCTGCAAGTAGGTAACATTCACAACAGCTAAGGTCCACCAGAAACTCAATTCTGGTACTATGAGAAACAGGAGCCTATCTGTCTATTCCGTTTCTGATGTCAATTTTGTACTGGTGGATTTGGCTCAGTTTATGTGACATTGAATTCAATCAGTGACGCTCAGCAACCTGTCCAAAGGGAGGCAAGATGTGGCCAATTGCCTAGAACAGACAAAATTAAAGATGAAGATGCAAATGAATTTTAACTATTCATTGGTGAAATACTCAATTGTTCATAAACCTCTGAGATAATCATGCAAATTATTGAGTTAGTAATATTTTACTAGTTGGGAGTCAGGAATCCGCTTGTGTCTCAAAACTCGCATTCGCATTTCAAGCAATTATGGAACTTGCCGGTGAACCATATTACCGCTAGGAGTAACTACTTTACCATTTCCTCTTCTGCCAAGTTCCATAATTCCTGTAAATGGGTATGCAAATACTGCGAATCAAACTGATTCCCCGGGAGTAGAATATTCTAATAGAAGAAGAAGAACAATAACAACACACCACAAACTATAAAATAACAGATTCATGCCTAACTATTATGGAATAGGCATGAATCTGTTATTTTACAGTGATTGCTCTTCTTCTTCTATTAGAAACTTCTAAGTTTACTGGAGTCATATGAATTTGTGACCTTGAGGAATTTTACCATAATAGGCATGCCTCTCATGCTATAAATTTACTTCCCACATAATTGGTCCAACTTGCGATAAATTATTCTTCTGCTTCCGTTCATGTCTATCCTAATACCTCTTCGAGGCAGCAAATATCCAAAATTCTTAGCTGCAAGGTTTGGAGAAAATTGCTTCGTAGTGGCTCAAGATATACACATATTGTTTGCTTAGCGAGAAAACCTTTCGTGTAGGAATGATTTAATTATAAAAGCAAGCAAAAGTGCACTTTTTCTTTATCAACAGATCTGATTTTCAATAACATCCCACGAGTGTTGGTACGAACGTTTGAACTTTCACAAACACTACGACTGAAGTAACTTACCCAAACTTATAACAAACTTTTCCTTCATTCTATATTAAACTTCATATAAAAATACCTACACAGAAGCGGAGGCCACCCTCTACAGTCTACATAGGAAAATTACAAAACGAAAATAAAACACCATTTGTCTGTACAATTAATTTAAGCCTGATAATCCGTTAGATTCCGATTTGTCACCATTTTAACAACACACAACAAGCCCAGGCCAGTAGGGTATTATAAACGATTTTATTGCATGTCCTCAAGTCCAAAGTGAAGGTATAACGAGCATAGTTTGGTATATACGAGTATATCCTTTTCCGGTCGTCCGCCCCTTAAAACATAAACAAAACCAAGAGGCAAAGTAAAAAAAAAAAAAAAAAAACAGGAAACAATCACATATACAAACACAATTAATGTCAAGCACATTTTGATTAATCAGAATGTCTGGCCACAAATACACATACCAATATAACGCTCATTCAAATATAACAAATTGTTAAAAAAAAGCAAAGGATATTCTCCTACATATTATATAAAAACGACAGCGACAACGACGACGACGACAGAAACGGATATATAACCTCTAAAACAGTCAACCATAGCAACAAAAACAACAACAACAACATCAATGTTAGCAGTTGACGCCATCAGGAAAGGAAACTCTCTTCCAACTCATATCCGAGAAAGTTAACAGTCAACAGTCAACAGGGATTTTTCGATGGCAATGCATATTAACACATCGTAAAATATTAATGCCCCCTAATTAGTGTGTGTGCTTTGGGTATTAACGAAATCGGCAGAATTAATTTTTCTTCCAACCAAAAATAAAAAAAAGCCCATTCCAATGACTTTTTTGTTTTTGTTTTTTTAACTTCACAATATGCCGACAGTAAAATTGGGTAATCAAATTAATGAATGTCATAAGGATCATTGTTCATAAACTCATAAACGCATTTGTGAAGCCAGACATTTAAAATATCAGATGGGCAAACAGAATTTTGGAACATAATTTACCCGCTGATACAATAGCGGATAGTTGAATTTGTGGTATGGGAAGCAGTCCTTTGGTACTTAACACTTCTATTGTGTATGAAAGGAACCCTCAAAGAAGATATTTAAGGATGTCTTAATATGTTAATAGACGAGTACCCATTTTATGGTTTTTGAGTTCAAGTCATTAGAAAATGTAAATTTTGACTACTCAAAAAACAAAAAAGTGAGAGTCAACAACTCAGACTTATCCTAGATTCATCGACTTCGATACTTCAAACTTTCCAAATAATTCGAACAAAATTCCCTAAAGTTCCGTAAAGTTTTTTATCGGAAAAGCACAGGATCATTTGTATTTTGTATAAAAGGTTTTTCAATAAGAGCGCTACAAAAGTATACGTGAAAGTACGTTCGATTCCATTATGTATGGAAATCGATTTCTTTTGCATGGCCATCACGGGAACGCTTGCAGACGATGAACCCAATTTTCGACGGTTTTCAAGCATAAATCGCCCGATACTGCTGCAATTTCACGTTCGATATTAGTATAAAGTTCATCAACAGTCGCTGGCTTGTTGGCATAGACCATAGTTAGAAATAGTCTAACGGCGTCAAATCGCAGGACCGAGCGGGCCAAGCGACTGGACCATTTCGTGAGATAACACGTTCTCCAAGCTTGGTGTCCAATAAATTGATTGTGACATTCGCTGTGTGGCTTGTGGTGCCGTCTTGTTGGAACCACATGTCCTCCAAGTTTATATCATCGAAATGGGGTCAAAAATATTCGGTTATCATTGAACGGAAGCGATCCCTGTTCACAGTAACGTGCCGGTCTTGATCATCACGGAAGAAGTACGACCAAATGACGCCGCCGCCGCCCGGCCCATAAACCACACCAAACCGTAATTTTTTCGGGATGCAATGATGACTCATGGAGTACGTGTGGATTGCTGCCTGACCAATGCCGCATATTTTCTTTATTGACGAAGCCATTCAGCCAGAAATGAGCCTCATCGCTGAAGATGATTTTTCGATGATGGTGGTCAAGCGGCTTCAGTTAGGATGTAGGCAAAGATCTTTTCGCAAAATTCGCCACAACGACGTCACAACGCTAGAGAATGACGTGTGAGAGACACATTGGGGCTTTCTGCAACTGAAGCAAAACAAGTTGGTTCAAAACTCCTTCCACGGAAAACGAAGTGCTTGCGCTTAAAACCCAGTACTATGGACAATTTTAAGTACCAAATGATAAGGATTTCGTAAGAAAACAATCTTCAACTGATGTTCGGTTCTATAATATGTGTAAGTGTAAGAAGAAAAAGATAGACGAAATTACTGAGATAAAACTGTGGATACAGTTTAAAAACCTAACGCATTTTCAAGAAGACCAGGAAGAATGAGCCTTCACTTGAAGCGGCCAAGTCTTAGTGGCAGACTGAGCTATTTCTGGACGATTTGTGCTGGAACTAGGGATTGTGATCAATGGAAAGACGGAATGAGCAGGGAATTTCAGCTTCAGGTTATCATAACGTCAAAGAAGTCGGAGAGTTCAAATTGGTATCAAGGATTTTTTAATTCTTCACTCACCTGTCAACAATTTGCTTCAGTTAATCAAGTAAGCACCCGGATGATTGTTAATTTTGTGTAGGAATATTTCAGAAACCATATGAATCCACATTTGGGGTCCAATAGCCCTGAACGGAGTTTATGACAATACGATCTTGACTCAGAAGACACCAGATGGCTGATGGTAGAAAACTTCTCAGAAGAGGAAAATTTTCTTTTGGGGTGTCTAATGCAATCCTCTGACCTGCTTCGTGTAGAATTGCATGGGAGCTTGTATACCGGGAGATTTGTAAGCTGAAAATTTCTAATTAATAACCTGATAGAACATATAGGGAAAGAATATCACCAAATTTCTCCAAATTAATTCGTGTCTTTACATTAATATGTTTGAATATTTTTTTGGAACAGAATACGGTAAAAATCAAGTCGATTTAAATAAATACAAATTCCATAAACGTATGCTAAATTCCAAGTCGATACCTCTTAAAATAGCTTAGTTCGGGCCCAAGACAAGACTATACCATTTTGTTTGCATTTTTCTTGCTCGCTACTGTAGGTACTACTTGGTGTAAAAAAATTACTCTTTAGTTTTCTCCTTAATTTCTTTCTCTGAAAGACTTAGGGCTTAGCCATATTAAATCCTATAAAAAAGTTAAATGAACTAAAAAATTCATTATTAATTTCCCCCGTTCAAGAATATTATGTACCAACTCTCATATTCTCTTCCATAAATTTAAACGAGCTTCGGATTTTGCAGCTTATACCGAAAAAAAAAATATATACAAAATATTATGACACATAAAATATTATTTACTCCTTTTCCTTGGTTAAGCCCTGGACTATTAAAAGAATTACTTTTCTTCAAAGCTTATTTTTACAATATTTTCTGAGTATACACGGTATACCAATACCTTTTCTTTTTGACAAAGGTTCAACGCATTAAAACCAAAAATTATTTTTCTTTTATTTTATCATTATGATTTAATAGCCTAATATAACACAAAAAAAGGACCACAGGTAATAGTCCTTATATAGAATGAAAGAGAAAGAGAATATAATAATATCCATAGTGGAACATGATATAACCCATACCATACCCATATGGATATAGAAATCTCTCTTTAGGACCATAAAAACCCATGTTCACTGTGAGCAATGGTCCATAAAAATGGTCTACAAATTCAATTTGACCGATGTGACCTTTGATAAATCCTCAATTCCATATACCTTCTCTACACATCAGGGACCGGTACAGGCACCATGATGTTAACCTTATAGAAGTATCACATTTCGTTGTTATTACCTTGCCGCTAAATGCAAATTTACCTGTCGCACACACACACACAACATGTAGGTATTCGAGAAAATCATAGCTGAATCCATAAAATCCTTGCGATAAAATAACTAAGTAACCTACTTCTTAGCTTGTTCTACTTCCTCATCACTCAAACGGAACTAGCCTCGTGATTTACTAGCCTTTCGTTGTGTAATTAAATGAAATTCCCTATAAAAGATTTATTACTATTGCCCAGGATGTTTGTTTCCTCTTCTTCTTCTACTTCTTCTTCTTCTTCTCTTCACTTGTGTTCGCTTCTGTTTTGAAGAAGACGAACGATGTCGATGTTCTTCTATAGTAGCTATCCTCAACTCAACTAAATCGATTAAAAAGGCTGATCAAATAAAGTGCACCTTTCCGTTTGGCTCTTAACAGTTTTATGAATTAAAATATAGAAATTATATTACCTGGAAGTCTGCTATGATGGTACTTTACCGCGCTCCCATACCTATTGGCTAACAAAATTGAATTGATAAAATTTAATTAAGAAAATAAAATAGAAAAAAAAAGGAATTCAAAATACAAAATACTAGAAGAAATTTCATTTTATTCTTCACAAGTTTCAACAAAATTGTTCTAATAATAAGAATGAAACATTTTTACGAGCATCCTGCAATTTACTTTTGGGATTGGAATTATTTGCTAAGAAACAAGCATCTTCGATTTGTAAAAATGAAAATAACCCCCAAAGAGTGAACATTGAACAAGAAGACAACAAAAATATTGTATTTTTGTATCACAAGGATAAGATGGGATAAAATCGAATAGAAAATGGTTATCCAAGGACACTTGAGGCATAACACAGAGAAAATGCACAGGACGAGTAAAGGAAGAAGCACCATGATTTGAAGGAGCAAAATATATCTACACAGTTTAAAGGCTATTAAAATTCCAAACCATTCCCTTTTTTGTGGAACTTAGCTTTTTGCTATTATAGAAAAGAGGCTATATAGAATTGTAACGGTATTATCCTTGAAGGCAATTAGAATATTTGTTCATTTTATTCTATCTAGGCTTTTAGAATATTAATGCGAAAAATGGTTACCTCTGTAGGTTAATGCGGAAGCTGCGACCGGCAGCAACAGGGGCTAGAAGGGATAGGTTTTATTCAAATACTTTATACCTATAGACAAGACACACACATATTCTCATTCATGTTCAAAGGCTAAAACGAATTGAAATACCAACCAAGGAATATTGGTATGTAGAGAAGGGAATATAGGGTTTGGAAGGAGTTCGATTTAAGTAGACACGTAAACATATTTGTTAAGCTGGTGTAGTCTTTGGAATAAGAGCCAATATTTTTAAACTTTTTATTTTGTCTCCTTGGTAATATTTTTATTTTTATTTTTTTCTTCTTCCTGGAAATTTAAATATGAACAATAAGAGATGATGAATTTAAATTCAAGGAGTGAAAGTGAAAGAAATGTTTAACTTCAACAAAAGCATTTTTAAAGAATAAACAATTTTTATGGATTTGGTTTCTAAAAACTTCCGGTCCGCTGAAGCCAATGAAGAAAATTAAAAAAAATATTACCTTTTTGATTTTTTTTTTGCCAGCTATTGTAGATTTTCAAAACCAAATTTGTTGCGCAAACTTCAATTTTGTAGCACTTAAGCACTTTTTGAAATAAATTGGTGGACAAATTCGAGCTGTTGGGACAAGTTAGTGATGTGAAGAATAAAACCCGTGCACGTCGCTCAAGAACAACTGAGAATATAGCTGTTGTAGCCCAAAGTGTTGAAGAAAACCCAGGTTTGTCCATTCCTCGTCGTTTTTTGGAATTAGGAATTCCACAAACGTCATTACACCGTATTTTGCATAAAGACTTGGGTCTTAAGGCTTATAAAGTCCAGTTAACACAAGAACTCAAGCCGGCTGATCATCAACAACGTCGTGTCTTTGCTGATTGGGTCCTTGAAATGCATGAAAATGAACCGGAATTTCATCGAAAAATCATCTTGACTGGAGGCCCATTTCCACCTCGGAGGCTACGTCAACAAGCAAAACTGTCGCATCTGGGGCTCGGAAAACCCAAGAGTTATTGTTGAAAAGTCTCTCCATCCTCAACGCGTGACTGTTTGGTGCGGTTTATGGTCCTGCAGGGTCATTGGACCTTACTTTTTCGAAAATGAGGCTGGAGCAACAGTTACGGTCAATGGATTGCGCTATCGAGAGATGATTAATAATTTTTTATGGCCTGAATTGGATGGTATTGATCTGGACAACGTTTACTTTCAACAAGACGGCGCTACGTGCCACACAAGCAATGAAACCATCGATCTTTTACGGGAAAAGTTTCCGGACCGTGTTATCTCTCGAAGAGGTGATCACAATTGGCCACCGAGATCTTGTGATTTAACACCTTGCGACTTCTTCCTTTGGGGCCACGTGAAAGATAAGGTCTACGCCAACAGCCCAGCGTCGATTCAAGACCTCAAAGATGAAATTCGTGAGGCTATCGAGGACATAGGGCAGCCACTTTGCGATTTGGTTATGGAAAATTTCATGAAAAGGATATGGCCCTGTAAGCGTGGTCTTGGCGGCCATTTGGCTGATGTTGTGTTCCATTATTAACGGCATACCTTCTTCTTTATGAATGAAATAAACATCCGATCATTTATCTCCAAAAATGCCATTTTTCTTTGAATATCAAAATAACACCTCTTATTGGAAAACCCTTTACATAATACTTTTTAAAATGAAGAAAACGACCTGGTGACAAGGTTTGAACGTAATTAGTTAAGCCAGTAATGATAATTCCGTTATTCGTATTTTTTGAAAAAAACTAAAAACGCAGTATTGTTACACTCACTGATAACATACCATAAACTAAGTTTAATCAAAATCGTTAGAGCCGTTTTCGAGAAAAGTCCAATAACTCGAAACCGTTATATATGGAGGTATTCTGCTGCTTTGTTTATATTATTTTTCGGTATTCGAAGTTTTTGTTTTTTTTTTGTTTTTTTTTTAAATGATTTTTTTTTTATTTTTAAACTCAGTGTAGTGTAGAGTCCTAGGGTAGCTCTTTGTTGGATTTCCTTGATTGCCCTTAAATTGAAGACTAACCATTTAGGTCTACGAGGATCGACTGATTTGATTGAAATCCATATCGTGTTGGGAAAACTACGTCTACGATACATACACACGCGAGACCAGATTGTCTGAAGTAGTTCAAACAGATCGATCTAACCGGAAGAACTAAACGGATCTAGTGTGGCAGATCAGTTGAGCCACTGTCTGATCAGGAATTGTGTGGAAAATACAAGCAGCTAGCTGGTTTTTAAGTTTCCTGTGAGTATAGAATGATATTGAACAAAATTCAACTCTCGGGTAGCTTGAACATTGCTTGCAGTATTTATACTCTCAAACGTTCTTGATGGCAAGAATTTTTTTGAATCTTCTATCATAAAGCTTGATGAGAGCGACCCTGTGACCAATGATATGCATTTCATCAGCATATCCTATCCAAGTTGTTGGACCAATCTGTTTTAAAAAAGTGCCTTCAATATTACCACATCAGCTCTTCGAAATATCAGCTAGAGAAAAAAATAGAAGAAATCACATGTCAGAGTGCATCTCTCACAATATTCTGAGATCTATGAGCTATTGCCCACATTGTACTGCTCGATGTTTGTAAATGCTACGTTAAACATCCGGATCAGTATTTTCCGTTATCCTAATCGTTGTTTCTTTTGACTTAAAAGTAATTGAGAAGAAGAAATAAATCCTTAAGCAACATACAAAACTCTCATCATTCTAGTCGCGATGGACCGTGCAGAAGTATGAACTCTCTCAGGTGGATGAAAGTTCCCTTGCCGTATTCGAAATAAAAGGTCAGCCGTGCGATTTATTGTCGACTATGCGTAATCACGGAAGCACATACCTAGAATGAAGATCTTAGAAATCTTAGAAACACTACCGACGACGCCGATGTATCACTGGTAAGTATTAAACGTCATTTAGAGCGAATGAACATTGACGCTCCGCTCCATAAAGTCTTCAGTCCTATGTCAGAAAATACGGAAAAGAGAGGAAGACCTCACCTAAGATTGAGTGACCGTGCTGAAGGTAATCTTCAACTTATTGCGAGCCAATTGGAATTTGGTCCTGATGTACCCAACGCTAAGGTGCTATACGTAATTGTTTTGCTTTTGTAGATACTTCTACTTTCCAAATTTGGACCCATTTCTAAACTTTCTTCAAAGCCGCTGACTCAATTTTAATGATCAATAAACAAACTTTTCTGATAAGGATTAAGCTAAATTATGATCGTTGGCCCTTACTCCACATCTCTCGGAGTTCACAAGAACTAAAAACCACAGCAGGGGGTATAGAACACCACCCTGGGGTGCTTCTGTTTTGACTGATCTGGCCTTCATTCCATAAAAAAGCCTTATAGTATAAAGTCAAGTAGATATCTATTCTAGAATTGATTCAATAAGGGAGTTGTTAAAAGCCTATTTAACGTCTATGAAAGTATCAAGAGTATACTCTTCAAACCGCTCCAGTCTAGCTCTAGATTTCTGGGCTGATTAGCCAGAAATTTCTTTCGGATATATGCCTTTACCTACCAACTTTCTGATTGAAAATTACCCGAACCTCTTTCTATGACTTGGGTACATGGTTGAAGTGAAGATATCCCTCCATGGTGTATGATAAATCAATGAAAAACCTTGCAAATCCAAAATTTCTTCTAAATCGGTGGAATTTTCGAAAAATTGACCTTCTTTTCAAATTGGGTGATTGATGGTGGTATAATGTTCTTACCTTGGTAGATCCCTTGATCCCCTTGATCCCCTGACTTTGTCTGTTGAGGTTGTACAAAGATGGTATGTATTGTCATAAAGCCCATCAGTACCACACCAAGAAGTAAAATCGGTTGATCAGCAATAAAATGATCGTAGAGCCTCTTGATGGGATACTTCTTATAACAGTAAGCCAATTATTTGCTCAGTTGATTGTTCAATTTTTGAAAATACTTTCAAATGTATTAAACTACTGCTTATAGTGTTTTCCCCTGTTTAAATTTTTCCAACTAAAAACAAAAAGAAGGAGAATGTTTTGCCTGAATCATTGATTAAAACTAACCTTCTATAATAGCTGTAGACTGACCGATGACACATTTCGCATTTTCTTGCGTGATTCTACTTCTATTCCAGGGCAGACTAAGACCCCCAGACAGCCAATGTCCTCCATCAACCGATATCGAATAAAAATGCCCACCTGATTTCTCTAACTCTACTTTATACAGTCTACAACATGCTATAAGGTGTTCGTGTTAACAAAAGAAAAATATAAATCAAACCACCACCCACCCAGACAGTAAATTCATTCAATACATTAACGTTCCTTGAAATTGTCCCCATTCAGTACCAACCTATATGATGATGATGTTTCCTGCAAGCTCCACTATAACATATGTCAGAATGAAAACTTATTTCTTTATAAAAAAAAAATGAAAGGTGCAAAAAGGATATGAAAAATGAAACAAAAAATATTAGAAAAGGGTCGTTTTTTGACAGCTTACAGGAAATGAGGTTATGCCAACTGTCAACATAAGGATTGCAAGGAAACAATATCACAGCAAAAGCAATTATTATTATTACGATTTTTTGTATGTAAAACTTTGAAAAGGGAAAAAAAGCTGAAAGATATATTTATTTGAATTCATTATTTAATAGTTCAAATGTTATCCTTTGAAGAATTTCAATCATTTTTACCTGAATTATCCTTTTGCAAACATATTTCGCGATACTGGTCCTTTTTTTTCTTTCTTCAAAGTTCACACCCGAAAGCAAACGTCAACAACAACTAGGTTACAGATACAGAGAATTTTTTTTCGCGAAGGATATGTTTTCTTTGGCGATTAGAATCCCACAAACAAGGATATCATTGAATTTAATTTCCTGATCAAAGATTAAGGACGATATTCTCATAAAATGCTTTGATAAAATTAAATTTTTTGGTTTATTTGTTGTTATTTTCGTTCTCGATGGGTTTTGTAAATATACACAAACCACACTTTAACACTAACACACACATACACACACGCGCAAATCGATTTTAAACGAAACGAGTACAAAACCCGGGAGTCGTCGCTGCACAACAATATTGAAAAGAAAATATTGAAATATTCATTCAATGGGAAATGTTTTTCTTAGAAAAATTTCATCAAATCAAAGGATATTATCCTAAGGATTCAATTGATGCAGTTATTTAATTGAAAAACTCCTGTTTTACAGTTGTTTTGAATTAAAATTAGCACAACTCGCAGAAAATCACCAAAAACCGAACCGACACACAAAATTTAACTGACGAGCCTAGAGAATGCGCAACGTAATGGAATGAAACACAAGGGTGTTTCTGGCGGCACAGTTTCTATCATTTGTATCCTTATTCAGGAACATACCAGCCTTGGTAGTTTATTATTACCGAGGAAGGGAATGGGAAATAAGTGAAATGCAAGACGACAATATCCTTAAAATTCAAACTGAGTTGTTTAATTCATTTCGTCCATTAAATGTGTTTAAGGATAAATCCTGTGAAAAATTAAACCAAAGTAAAAAGGACGACTTTAGTGTTGGATTTCAATTCAACAATGTTTCCTTATTGGATTTCGATTCCACTGAATTTTGACAGGAATCCGTTATTGGTGTCAGCTGCATGCGATGGATATTAGCAAAAGTAATTCAATGCGCATGTCTCATGCAGGGATTCATTGAGTGTTCGTTGTTCGTTCCTGGTTAGGAACACAAAATTTTTGGTTTTCTTTATGTTGGCAGGCAATTTTGATGGTTGTATCCTTTTTTTTTTGTGTGTTTTATTTTTCCTTTCTTGTTGGTAGATCCTTCACCTGCGATAGCAATTCAAATTGCTTTTTCATTTTTTTTGGGGAGAAAATATAGAGATAAGGGTTGTTTTGATTAGCACATATAGTAGGTACACTAGCACCCTTATAGCTAGTGCGAATATACCTTCTTGTAGGTATAATTGAAAAAGCAAAAAGTAGCTCATTGTGCTGAACGCTGAACCTGATGGTGGATGATGGCAATAGTGAACGGAATTGATTAAATGCATCAAGCTGGTGTGTTATGCGATTAAGGATTGAACAAAAAAAAGAAACTATCTAACAAGACTGGTAACTTAGAAAGGATACTTAATGGTGTTTCGATGAGAGTAATCGAAGAAGTGGAAGGGTTGGAGAAATAGTGAAACTCGGTTATGATGTTATTCACATTTGCACAAAAACTAGGGATAGACTAGGACAAAAAAAAATGTACAAATAAGAGGGGTTATGTTTTGGGTGATATTGCATGAAATTATGCAAGAATGTCACGAAATGTATCAGTTTTGGCATTGAATAGTGTTTTTTTTTTTTTGTCACCGATTTAGAGGTAGGAAAAAAAATGCACAAATGGGGGGTAGTAAACGGATGGTTCGATTTACTTCAAAATTGGTATGTGGCGTTTTTTGGAGACTGTCCTTAGACCTTTTTTTATTTTTTTTTTTTACCAAAAATAACTGTAATTTTTTTCAAAAACTGTTCCTACGATTTTGTTTAAAATAATCATGGTCATTATTTTGGATAAGGTCTATCTTTAAATGAAAACCATTTTTTTTCAAAAACTGTTATTAACAGTACCTGCCATAGAACCGTTTTTTTTAATTCTGATTTTCTCCTTAATTACTCAATCAATTTCAGCCATTTTGTTTACATGAATGTTTTTAAGTTGCCGTAATATTATTTAATAAAAAAAATTTCGAAAATTATTTTTTTCGATTTTTAAAAACAGTTTGAATTTTTTTTTTGAAAAATCATTTTCTCGAAAACTATTCAATATTTTTTTTTTTCAAAACTTAGTTTTTAGATGTTGATAAATAATATCTTAAAAATGGAGTACCAATTTTTATATATAAAAGTCCTTGCAAAATTTTATATAGAAAAAATTGTTTTTTTAGAAAACGGCTCTGACGATTTTCAAATTTTTTTTCTAAAAATGTATCACTATAGAAGAATCAGATTGCATACTTTGTTTTGAGGTTAAATTTATTTAAGAAACTGTATAAGTCATTTGAATATCGAATTTTGTTTTTTTAATTTTTTTTTTTCTAAAACTGCATTTACAAATTTTTAATTAGAAAAGACTTAGCATATATAGTAACTTTATCTATAAGAGCCAGTACGTGCGACCCAGTGGTGCATTTATTTTTTTTGTGTTTGAATATCTCGACTAGAACAATTACCTCCCATAATAACGGTTTCGAGTTATTGGATTTTTCTCGAAAACTACTCTAACGATTTTGATTAAACTTGATGTATGTTATGTTAAAAGTCTATCATTGTGTTAAAATTCAAGGATATAGCACTAGGGTGTCGGGAAGTCTTCCATAGTTTTGATGATCTTCTGTCAGTGAGTGCAGTAAATGAGTCATCAGTCAGTCAATTACGGTTCTTGCAATTTTTGAAGCCTTTTATATCATAAACAACTGATGCTTAGAAGCAAAGCTAGGTGTTATTGATTTCATTAGAAAATTGTAAATTTGAAATTTCTGGGTAAAATTTTAGAGAAAATAGAGAAAGTTCGAGTGTGTGGGTGTGGTAAAAAGGTACTCTTTCTTGTAAAATTAAAATGAAAACAGAAAGATAGCACGATCAGTAAGACATTCGACTGGTTAATTAAACAGCGCAGGTTTGAATCACGGTTGATGTTTTTTATTTGTTTTTGCTATTACTTTTGATTTAAAGTTGTACAACTTTTATTCAATTATTTCCAACATCCAACTCAAGAGCCAAATCTGTTAATTTTCCTGTGATTCAAAGTTGTTTTCATTTAATCTACGTTGTTTTTTTCTCTGAGTGTATAATTCAAAATCAGATTAAATTTAATCGATATCATTTAGTTTCCTTCCCGAAAATTTTCAGCTGAATTCTTATTTTCTTACAAATCATCCTCATGTTAATAAAACCTTTGAACTTTCTTAACATTCTTCTTCCATTTAAGACAAAACAAAAAAAATTTTATTGTTTTAATCCACATCCTTCCCCCATCAGCATCCTGATGATAGGCATGGTGATTTACTTAAGTCCCCACACAAACCCTCACATTCTGGCACAACCGTGATTAACGCCTTCAAACATGGCGCTAACATTTCCCATTAAAGACAAGCACCCCGAGACTTTGTTACATCTCTTACATTGTGTTATCATCATCAGCATCGTCAGTCGCTCATGCAATGCCTCAATGTTTAACAAAATGTATTATAAACAATTGATTGAATAATTATGCAAATTCCTCTTCAAAAGGATACATGATGGGGTATATATAAATGAAGCCAACACATTGTTGTCGTCTTCGCAGGGATTCGCATTCGCATCCGTCCAAAGACACTCGAACAAAGGTATGAAACGATTTGGCGCATAGCCGGATATCCCTTTCGGTCCATTAAGGGTTTTCAAAATTCAAATTCAAATTCAATCAACTGTTGTTGTCGTATAGAATAGCTGTATTTTATATCCCATCCCCCAGTTTCTATAACACTGTTGCATATTTTACGCAGAATACAAAAAAAAAAAAAATAAAAATAACATCATCATCTCGTCCTAGGAACGAAGACTGGCTTTTGTCAAGGACCTCGTTTGCCTTTATCCTGGGTGTTTATCTCTTAATCGATTCTGTGACAAGGTAAAGAGTTTCTTTTCTTTGTTTGATGATTGTGTAAAAAAAAAAAAGGTTGATGGAACGGGACAGTATGCAGGACGACTAGGAGACTATTATAGACTAGGAGGGGTGACAACTGACGACAACGCACGACGACGACGCACGACACAGGACAGAAAGGAGGATGGAAAAAAAATAACAGTCAACAATTTTCACGTTGATCCAAGATCGATTGACAGTTTATGGTTGTACACTCTTTTTGTGACTTCAAAGGATTTCATCTCAGCCATTTGAGGATGAGAAGAGCAGGACGCAGCCAGTTGTTAGACGACAACGACAACGACAACAGCAATGCCAGCGGGAGAGGAGTTTACTTTGTAAATTCGCTTTTAATACATCTTCTTATGGAAAAGGTAAATCAGGATTTTGATTAGCATAAGAAAACGCAAAAGGAAAGATTTACCGTTTGACTGAGGGGACTGAGACGACTTTGGAGGTGGGTTTGTGAGAGTAGAGAGTGAAGTGAAAAAGCGATTATGTTAAGAAATGCAAAGATTGACGGGTGAATGAGATGAGATTTGAAGGATCCTTTAGAAGTGTTTTCTATAAAGCTCAACCTGAAGATGAATTTGAATGTTGATATTTTAAAGCATCCATATATAGCTCTCACCCTCACACACACACACACACTCTCTCTCTCTCTCTCTTTATACAAAATTGGGATAGTGATTACTGTTGAGAAAAGTTATTTACATACTATAATTGAAGCATGAATGGGTGATTAGGAAGGAGATTGGGGCTTCATTGTGCATGACTTCCTGAGAAACTGACTTGATTGATTTACATAAGATTATTTAGTCTGCAACACCACGGGAGAAAGTTATGGAATTGAAAGGAAATTCCATTTTGAGAAATATCAATCAAACTCAATAGGTATGCAAATTTATAGAAACATCTCAAAATATATGGAAGAGTTCTTTGTTTTTTTTTATTTTGTCGAGAGAATTTATCAACATTTTAGCCTAGGTGACTGAGCAAACGATTGAAAAATTAGATTTTTCAGCAATTTTGTTTAATTATAAGATTCTACCATATTTCCATCGACCATATCCCATCCCAACAAAATTAACAAAAAAAAACACAAAGGAGTGAGGGTTACCAGGTGTAAAAAGTGATGAAAAAATCAAATACAGTTATCGGTCGTCAAATATTATTAAGCTTCGTTAAAGTAAAGAAGTTATTTCTAGAAAAGTTATAAGTTGATTCTTATTTTGATATCGAAGGAAACATAAATGGTGGATGCGAACTAAACACTTAGAAAGGGCCTAACATAGAGTTTGCCTTGTTGACAATAAGATTTATATGTTTCGTGACATCTAGATTAGAATTGAAATGTATTCCGAGGTCTCTGAAGTTCCGAACACGAAGTAACGTGTGTTCTGCAATTTGATAATTAAATTGAAGATGGATTTCTTTTCTTAGAAAAAGTCATCGTTTGACATTTAATTGGGTTTAGATTCAGTCCGTTCTTTTTACACCAAATAGTAAAACTATTAACATAATATTGTAAAAGAAGGCGGTAGTTATTGAATACTTAATAGCTTTGAAAATTTTAATATCATCCACAAATATTAGAATGCCGATGTTGCAAACACTTAAAAAGAAGAGGTCCAAGGTGACTACCCTGTGGAACACCCGATTTGGTAAGAAAGAACTTGGAGAAAACACCTATGAATTGGAAGAAATACAATTGATAAAAAATACGGTAAAACCATTCATTTTTAATTTAAACTCAATTACATCATGTAGTTGATCTAAAGCCTTTGAGAAATCAGTATAGATACAGCCAAGCTCCTATCTACATTCTAAGGCAGTGAAGCATTTTTCCGTAAATTCAATTAAATTTGTCACCGCTGACCGCCTTTGCATGAAACTATGTTTTTGATTGCAAATAATATTTTTACAGTTGAATTATAATGTATCGCACACTACTTGCTCGAACAGCTTTGGAATACTGGATAGTTTAGAAAAAGGCCTTTAGTTTAGAATATTACATTTATCACCTTTTTTTAAAAACAGGGGTAATAAATGCACTTTTCCAAATGGCAGGAAATTTACCTAACTTCAGTGATAGCTCAAAAATAGATTTTAGAGGGAGACCTTAAATAGACTTACATTTTTTCAAGACTATTGCAGGGATCCGATTAGGAGAGTAAACTTTTTTAAGAAGAGATAGAAAATTTAAGACTTTGTCGGCTTCTATTTGAATATTATTAAATAGAACTCAAGGATATCCTTGCAAGTATTGGATGTAGTCTTCATCAACATGAACAGAAGCTTCAAGGATAGAAAGACTAAAATTATTAGCAAATGCATCGCAGATATCGGGTGTGGTATTCAAGATAGCGTTGTTATAGTTATAATTGCGGATACCCATCAGATTTCTTTTTCGAATTAACATAATTCCAGAAGCTGATTTGATTTCCTAAAGGTGGATGGTTGCTTGCAATAGTTAGAATTTTTGGTCAGAAACTCGCCTAGAAATTCCACAGAATCCATTCGGATTGATGACACCTGTTCCATGGCAAACAGTAGTGGGGGTAAAAACCAATGATTCAACTGCTAAAAGCAAACAGAGACTCTCAGAGACTGGCTCAAAGATTAACGTCAAAAAGACGAACAATATCAGATTATTCTGAGGAATGATGCTGTTACCAAGGTTAACCAACTCAAATACCTCTAGATTGTCGTAATAACTGATGGTGGAACGAATTCTGATGTTGCCATGGATAAAACAAGATTGAACAATGCATTTGGCATTCCATCTTATGTCGAACTTCAGCACAAATTTGTTATGCACCAAGTTGACTGAAATTCTTCAAGTCCAATATAAAAATCGTTGCCATCTTCTTTGCCCTTGATTCGGAACTCGATGCTTTGAAGGTAGTATTTTCTGTTTTAAAATCTAATTTCTTGTTTGTTACTCACATCCTACGTTGGGGGTCTTCTTTAGACCTCCATGGCCAAGGCAAAGCCAAAGAGCGAAAGCCATTTTCTCATTTGCCCGCATCGCTTTTAGTCTCAAAAATTTGATAACCTATTGCACATTTCCACAACCACAATTGAACAAGACAGACAGTGATCCTAACAAGGCTCTGCCTCCAAAATCATATACACAAAAACCATGCGAAGAGCCACCACACAGACACCAAAAGTTTCCATATACATATTATATTTGCTAACAACGTTTAAGCTCATATAACCACAAGAGGAGTTACAAAATACAACCATCACCTACCAGCAGATGTGTGAAAAAGAATGGTAAACAGCTTGAACATACGATACACAAAGCTAGACCATGGCAAGGCAATAATAAAATGGAAAGATGGAAATGGATGGCGGACGTCGAGTTATCAAGAATTAATTAAGAAAACTTTGTTTTTTTGCAAGAACAAAGTTTTCAATTTGTATTCTGTCTTTCTATATCTCTCTGACTCCAACTTCGAGTAAGGTATATGACTTCAGCTTTGACTCTCATGTTTCCAGAATCTAAAACGTATAGAGAAGAAGATGGCAGGCAGGCAGGAAAGACGTTAACGGTACACATGAGGAAATATTATGTGTGCAGTGCGGTACCTACGCCTTTATCGTTCTATATCATTCGCATAGTCTTCGGTATCTTTCATGTTTGTAGGTATCATCTGTTCAGTGCCTCTCTTACGCATAGTTTCTTCAGGTCCTGGTGTCGAGGCCCTTGAATCTTGAAGGCCCTTTTCAATAAATTAGTTAACTGCCACTTGAAAAATTAAAGAAACTGCAGGTATGCATTTTCAAATACCTTCTTCATTCCTGCAAGGGACCGCTCCAAAACTGAAACTATGAAGCTGATGTCATTCCGAAGAGCTTTCAATGCAACCCGGAATCAACTTTGAAGAGAAAAACTCACAATTGTGTGCATTGGAGCCTCTGAAACCCTAGTGACCTAGGCTATAGGCTTTGCATCTTTGAAAAGTACGATAGCATCAAACTAATCCGTCATTTGTTGTACATGGACGACACAAATTAAAAAAAAAAATGAAGATCAATCTGACCTCAACTCCGAAATAGAGTTGAGGTCACTTGGGCTTCTTATTTTTCATTTTTTTGTCTACCTACGCTTTATTTCTCTGAAGGCTCTAATTTACCTTCAGACGCCCCTGTGTATACTTTCAACAGAAGCAAAATTCACAGAGTGCCAACTTTTTCTGAGTTTTCATTTTCAATTATATTGAAGATTTGTTGCTTCTATTTCTACTTTTCATAGTTTTCCATGTTATGAAAATTCATCAAAACAAAGAATATAAAAGAAGATGCGTAGCGTGTGGAAAAGTTTATGGATAAATTGGTATCATACATGTATGTAGATTGAGGTAAAAGGAAAAGGTTAACCAACATACATACGAAGAAGAAAATAATTGCACTCTCAAAAATCATTTGTGGTCAATTTTTGTTTAAAGCTTTTGAAGCTTTAAAAATATATAATATTAATTGGCCTGACAAGGAAATAAACTGGACTAGAACTTTCTAGGTATTGCGAGTTGGCCTGGTTAGTATCATGGATTTTTCCGGTAAGTATCACAGGTTACCTCACAAAGTTAGTATCACGAATAACTCTTAAAAGAATAAGGGTTGTCCCTGTAAGTATCACGCATTTTCAGTTAAGGATCACGGGTTGCTTTAGTAAGTGTCACACATTGCTTCAGTGAGTAACACAGGTTGTCCCGGTAAGTATTAAAGATGTTTCTGTAAGTACAAAAAGTGTCCCTGATAGATTAATGAATTGTTCCGGTGAGTAAGAAGTATCACATAAAGTTCCGGCAGGTATCATAGGTTTCCGTTTTTATATCACGAATTTCTTCAATAAGTATTACGGATTATGATGGTATGTATCACAGGTTCCCGCAGTATGTATCACAGAAGTTCTAGGTAAGTATCACGGATTGCGTCGGCACATATCACAAATTGCTTAGCTAAGTAGTATTACTAATTATAGCTTCGGAAGCATGTTGGGTTCCCTTATCTTAAATATCATTAATGACACTAGTAAATATGTTGAAATGCTTTCATAAGTACAGCGGATTTCTCTGGTATGTATCACGGATTTTTCTCATGAGTACCAAGGAAAGATTTCGATAAGTATCAAAATTGGGCCTAGTATATATCACGGATTGATGGATGGCTCCGGTGTATATCACAAGTTTCACTGGTATGTATCACCGTTTTATAGGGTATCACAAATTATATCGGTACATATCACGGGTTTTCTGATAAGTAGAATTAATTATTCCACTTTATGTTTTTTTTGGTCAGAAACAATAATGAATCTTAAATGATATTTACTGTCGACAGATTCAGCAGAAAATTGACTGACATTCTGAAATTGCAAAGTTAAGCAGATTTTTATTGGCTAAGTAATTTTTTTCTTGTATAAAGGTCATCTAACATCCAACTTCCGATTTGTGATACTTTGACTTTCTTATTTTCTGTTATTAATATTCCTAACATATAAATATCACACAAACTCTTGCTTGACCCCCTGTTTTTCTATTTTGTTTATTTTTCTTCTGAGAGGTGTTCCCGTTGTATTCAAGAGAAAATTAATTGTTTTTTTCCATACAAAATCTATTTATTGCACCGCACCCAAACAAACCTATTTTCTCTTTATTTTTTTCGTGCCACTACCAATATACGACACATAGACGTCTAGCACCCGATAAGAATATAGAGTTGGGCGGTATCCTCTCTCGCCCAGGACACCCAAATCAACCAAGAGAAAGATAAATGTGATTCCAGCCGCTTTCAACTAAATCGAACCAATTTTAACTCACCACACCATCATCAGCAAAGC
This sequence comes from Meliscaeva auricollis, assembly GCA_948107695.1. Lineage (NCBI taxonomy): Eukaryota > Metazoa > Arthropoda > Insecta > Diptera > Syrphidae > Meliscaeva > Meliscaeva auricollis. The sequence continues at coordinate 80,815,744 of OX403618.1, forward strand.
AAAACACTACCAGTGCTATACTCCTAATAGATTGTGGGTGGTTAGACGAAGAAGGTTCTACAATGTATACCAACCTACGTAAAGTTGAAGGACAAAATAGAAAGATATCTATGTGACTCCTCCAGGTATGCAATGTGTCCTTTCGAGCGTGAACAAGAATTTCCCCGTTTAGTTTGTGTTTGTGTACTAAACACTCATATTGGCTTCGGCGTATTTGGCAAGTGTTACCAAGTGTGACATTTTTAATATTTATTTCATTTCCTCTGGCTTGGTGTGGGATAATCAATAGACTAGAACTTTGATATTCTCTTGTTCTACATTGTTCACTGTTGTTCGAAGAAAGTTACTTGGAAGATCCCTAAAGATTTGTCTTTTAGAAGACTGAAGATCCTTTATTTTATATTTAAGAATTTAGATGGTGTTTTAAAGCTGAAGTTGCCGTTGACACTGGTTGCCCCATTAAGTCGTTTAGATAATTAAACATCAAATAATGTTTTTTTCAGCACAACCTTTGAGTTCGGAATATCAGCAATTCTTCGAAGTGTTTTCCTAGTTAACTTAAGGTATTTACTGGCCGCTGTTATTGATCAAAGAGCTTTAGAACCCAGTTTCTGTGAGTCTGCTACTTTTTCGCTCGATGAAGATCTGCTAAGGCGTACTCGTTCCGACTTGGGTGCATTGAATTGGATGTTCCATTGGTTGTAGTGTCTGAAGTGCTTGTGGAAATCTCGATATTTCGAACTGCTCTAATAACCGATATCGATAAGACGTAGGTCCTACTTACTTGTAGATGAAGATCAGGTTCTCGCATTGAACCGACACAGTCTGATCATACTTCACACGTCGAAAGTGTCACAGAAACGGTCTTACGGATCTTACACATCGATGATTTCCACTGAAGATTTGCATTTTTCAGTTTTAGCGATGAAATTTTTGTAAGAAATAACAAAATAACAAGTAATTGAAGTTAAAAGATAATATTTCCTATCTGTACACTGAAGGATGTTTTCCGAGTTCCAATAATGAACCGATAATTTTTGAATTTCTTTGACACGTAGCACTGTGCCGTTTGGCCTGGAACTTCAGCAATGGCTTCATTGACAAGTGACCTTATCTTGAGACATGTGATGTGAAGATTATTACTGTTTTCGACTTTTTGGTGAAGTTGCAATTGCTAATGCGAATGTGGAAATTAGAAGACATTTCAGTACGACGTTGAAGCTGACTTGTTTGGTTTTGAAGCGACAAAGATATATGCTTTCTCATTCGCAAAAATATGAGAGGCCTTTTTGGCAGTTGAATAATATTTTTTTTAAGATCTAGGGATAGTCAGCTAAGACCTTCTTCGAGTTAAATAGCACAAAAGGGTATTTAAAGAAAAAGAGGTACTCGAAACTGGATGGAAGTAGGACTTGACGTTCTCATTCGATTTTAGTCGTCCGAAGTCAAACTTTAACACAGCATTTTTCCTTGTGTTGGCGAAAGTTTGGATATCTTCCCTAATACCTTAGCTGCAATGAAATAGAGCCCCGAGTCAATGTTGACTCGAAAGTTCGGACATGCATGCTATTGAAAGAGTATTTTAAGTGGATCGTAAAATTATCAATCTGGTTGATGCAGTCAATCGACGGAAGATTTCTATGGCCCCTTGTGAATATTGAGATGTTAGAATTCCGAAACACAGGTATGTGTTTTTCAACAGTCTACAGTCCCGTCCGTGTCCAAAACTTGGCAGTAATTTACTCAGCCTTTAAATTTATAAAACCATATCCAAATCTTTGAGGCCGGTCAAACTGCTTTCACTCGAATTTTAGCCGAATCTTCAGTTAAGGTACTGACGGGAATTCGATGTTCGCCATGTGAAGATAAGTTGGGGAGTTGGTTTAGCAAGAAAAAAAAATTTTGAATGCTGCGTTTGAACTTACCAGAAAATACGTCAAAAGAAATTTTTAAAGTTTTAATGTTATTAAAGAAGAAAAAATAATAATAAGGAAAATTAAAGTGCCAACGGTATTTCCAATTGAAACTTCTAGAAACTTTGTTGCGTCTTCCGTAGTTTTAATCGATTTGGTAACTTCCATGAATGAAACAAACCTATTAGATTTTTTCATCTCCTCTTGGGTCATTATAAAATGACTCCAGATTTTAAATTTTACTAACTTTCTTAAGGGGCAAATTTGTTTTACAAATTTTCCCACCAGTTGGCAATAATGCTCCTGGATTCAATCTATACACAAAGTCCCAACTATATAGGCACTCATGTGGTTTATGGACACACATTCCAATACAAAACACAATACTCATCATATACCTAAGGTATACATGCATACAAAGGCACGCAACATACGAAGGACGAACTATACGCTAAGGGACATTTGCATATTATTTCACACTTTGATTGAATATGTAAATCCTTGTAAATGAATTCAATTTTACGATCTAAGAGATAAGGCCACGTACTGGATAACCCGATGGATGACTAACTGGATAGATGGATGGTTGAATGAATGAATGGATGAATGAATGCTTCGATGGTTTGCGGATGAAAAAGGATCATTGCGATGGATGTGGCTCGTGTATGGCTTCGACATTATATTATGGGTATGGTAATCTTAGTGTGCCCCGAAAATGGCACAAGAAAATCGAAAGGACAAAATACCATCGTCGTTGTCATCTTCATCGTCGTTGTTTTCATCATCATGTTGTGAGGCAACATGGATTCTAGTACAAACATCAAGAAATGACGATGAAGGCAAATTCTTGAGACAAAAATATACAATCGAGAGAGTTTAATTTAAGTCTGTTTATTGGAAACGATTGATGGTGTAGGGGCGGGCGGGGGTATGAAGGATACCCCACAAGTAAAAAGACAACAGCAATAGGAGAGCTTTCCTTTTATATACTTTCCTATACTCAAATGATATAATGAAGAAATGAAAATGATGATTTTGTGCTCTTCTTCTCGCCAAAAATATAAGACAAACTTCAATCGGTATGATGGTGATGGAGCTTCGACTCCCTATTATATTCCCTGCCTGATGTTTTCTTCGTCTTCCTCATCATCGTGGTTGTCGTTCATGCTATTTTATAAAGTTAATAGATATTCGAGTCTCTGTCAGTTTATTTGTGCTTTTGTGGGGAAAGATAAACAAACAAGAAACCAGAAACGGAAACATTCAGCGACTAACAATGGGATTTCGATTTTGAATAAAAGGATCAACGAATGTGCCAAAAACCCATCCGGTGCTTTGTCAGAAAATGTTTCTTTAGGAGCATCGCATCTTTTGCAACTTATATCTTATCTAGATATATATTTTATAGATACACAGATTGAATTTAAATGAGTAACCGCACAAATCAAAATGTTAAACTGAAACGGTTTATTGGTCTTTTTAAGTTAAATGTATGTTTAGGAAGATAAAGGATCTATCAGGGGTTAGGGTTTTTTTTTAAGGATTTTATTTTATTTTTTTTTTTTTTTTTAGAATTTATGTTAAAAAGTTAAAGAAAAAAAAGTTACTCAGTACAATGTTTCCAATATTCAAATACACCTTTCATAATTCTGTTTATAGATTCCACAATCTATATTCTTAAAATTTGCCTATGAAATAAATCACTAGGATGTATTGTTGCTTTGCTAAGCAAAAATGTACTCAACTTGTTGTTATTTTTAAATGAATTTGATATATTTATTCATACAGACGTTTATGTACTGAGTATAGACATAGATGCACCTGTTGCATGTACTCAAAAAGTCTTTTATATTATCAGTACATACTTTATTGTTCTCTTGTACACTAAAACCTGGATTTTAATGTACTCAGTATGGACTTTTTTATACTCGTAATGGACTTTTTTATGTACTCACTTATTCACGGACGGAATAGTGCACTCATCTTAACCTACACGATTTAATGCCATTGATATTTTTACTGAGTACACATTTTTATGTGTTTTTTGTGTGAATACGTACAGACATTAATGTACTGATAATGATGTACACAGTACAGACATTTATGTAATCAGTACATATTTTATGAAGTGTGTACATTCTTTTGTGTACTCACTACAGATTTATAAAAGGATAAAGCTTAGATCACACGACTTGTGTATACACAAAAATTTGTGTATTTTTTTTTATAAAAATACTTACACCATACCATCTGAACCACAAATCGAAAGATACCAAATGGCAAGTACACAAATCGTTATTTATTTCATTTGCTGACATCCAATTTGTCGTTGGGATGGTTTTGTGCATTTTTATGACCAAAATACACAAATTTTCACACAAATTTAGTTTTTGTACACAAATCGTGTGATACTAGCTTAAGTAATAAGTTCAGACTTTTTTTGTACTCATTACGGACTTTTATGTACTCAGTACAGACTTGTATGAACTCACATAGCCTTTGATCTAATGAAAAGTTTATTTGGACTCATTAGTCAGTATAGATTTGCATGTTATTTAGTACTTGTACTCTACCTGTACTCATCTATTCTCTTACTTTTTATTTTTGAGTACATGTTTGTATTGTGAGCTGAGTAAGTAAAAATCTGTAATCAGTAGATTGAAGCCGAGGCACACTCAGTACATTAAAATATGTACTGTTTATATTTTTTCCTTCGGTGCATCTATAATATAAGTATTTCTGTTGATTTAATGTTGTATGTCCTGACAAGGCATTTAACCATGTAAGCACTGAGTATTTTTTGTCAGTGCCTTTGACATGATAATATATAAGGGCTCTATCACGCCGGAGGTCTATTGTTTACAGCACACGATTGAATAGCTTGCAAAGAACCTTTCCAGAAAGTAGTTTGTTGCAAAGAATATCACTTTTGGCGTACTACAATTCATTTGCAACAAATGATTGCAGGTAATATATTTTGTTAATAATTGTTTGTGGTTTCCTAATAAATTCTATGCTCCACCAAGTTAGTGACGCAATTGCTACAGGTACAGCCACCGGTGTTGCGGAGAAATGTTTCCTTTTTTAGTACTTCAACACAAACGAATTCGAGAGTTCGCTGCAAACGAATTGAAATAGAAAAATTATTTTCCAACAAACGAAAAGTCGTTTGATGCAAACGATTTGATATCTCATTTCGTTCATCTGCATTGTACGCTTATTATAAATTATACAGTTCGTGGCGAAATGACAAAATACGCGCTTTGTAAGTGAGGGTCGCTGATGGTTCAATCACAGGTGTTATGCTCAAACGAATTTACTGATTTCCTGCAAACGAGACGAAACACTGTTCAGCAAACGAAGAAGTCGTTTGTGCAAATTTTTTTCATTTGCAGTGAGCAACACTTGAGTGAAAAAAACCGAAATTTAATCAGAAGTTTTACCTACTTCCAATCATTATTTATTTTTGTATAGTTTTTTTTGGATATATTTTTATAAACGTCGGTAAAGAAGGATAACTACAAAAAATTTCAGCCTTGCGACTAGTAGGTTAGTCAGATTGATTGCTGGCTGTAAGACTAAAATTGTTCTGGGCTGTTCGAAACAGAAAAGTAACACTTTTTGCTGTTCAATGAGATTTTTCTGTTCCAGACTGTTCGAGTTAGTTTGCTATTTAATAACGCTGTCTGTCGTGCCAGCTTTAAAAATCAACCTCATAAATATAAAACTAACTAGTTTGTATGATTTCTTATGGTTAATTTGAAACAAAATATAATAACAAAACTATAAAGCCCAAGGAGTTCTCAACACACAAAAACTTTTTTATTTCCTTTAACTTCCTTGTTGAATTATTTCCGTTTCAGTGAGTTCTGTAGTCCTGATGGTATCACGTACCACTCACTATGCTGACTAGTTAACTCATAATAATAGCATAACAAGGTATTTAGCCTCCTTAACTAGCCGCATACTTCCTACTACCAACCAACCTACCTGCTGCCTTCCTCCTCATTATAAGTATACGCAGAATGTAAACTTTATCCAAAGAAGGTTGATTTTGCTATACAACACTACAACACCATCATCGTTTCTAATACTGAGAGAATGAAAGACAAAAAAGGACGAAAAATGGAGAAAGACGAAAGAATTAAAGTAAAATTGTTGTGTTTTGCTAATTTTTAATATTCTGTGATAAAAACACACAACGAAAACATAATAAACACGAAATACGTGATAATGGTTCATAAAGACGATACCTCTACCAGATACAAGACAACCGCACTATCAAAGCACTACAGGAAGTCGTCCATATTGAAACTTTAGTTAGTCTATCATGGTGGGATTCAACAACTGTAACACAGCATGGGAGATGGAAGAAAACGGGATAGCAAGTACAAATAGAATATATTTTTATCTTTTGTGTGGAATCTTCTTCAGCCTTTGGTGAATGTCCTTTATGTCCTTGATATAATCAGGCCAAACATTAATAAATGCGACTTCTAATGAGACCATACCCCGCCGCCGCAGCAAAATAATAAAATGATTGCGGAAGAATGAATTAATCAACATAATTATGGATCTCTTGGGGGGATCTGGGCTGGTGTGACCAGACTTTCAAAATTTTCAAACAAATCCTCCTAAAGATGGTAAGTCGGTAATAATTGAAAGGAAATGTCTTCACAGCAGATGTATTTTTTAAATTTAATAGAAGGTCTTGCACTATAAAAATTATGAAATAATTTCATTTACGTATATCAAATGGTTAGATAATAAAATGCATGACTGGGTCGCACGTACTTGCTCTTAGGTTCGAAATCGCTTTTAAAAGTTCTCATATAGGTATAGTTTTTAAAAATAAATAATAATTTAATACGAACAAAATTTAGCTCCAAACTAGGTATGCCATTTGATTTGATTAAAAAAGATGAATTTTTAGATACAAAAATTTCGAAACTCTTTAGATCCGTTTACAGAAAAATTATTTTTGTATATACAAAAATTCTAAAAGCTTGTTTAAAAATAAAGTTGGAATGTCATTTCTAAGATAATATTATTGCACATCTAAGACCAAAATTTAAAAAAAATATAGTGACCCGTTTTCAAAAAATTGATTTTTCAAAAAAAAAAAAAATTTTAATTTTTTTTTTAAATCCAAAAATTATTTTTTTGAAAATTTGTATTTCAAATAATTTTTCAATTATTAAGGAGCTTCCGTATAAAAAATATTCATTAAAATTGGTTCGGTCGTCTAAGTGAAAGTACAAAATGAAAAAAATGTTTTTTTGGGAGGTACCGTTAGTAGAATTTTCACAAACATTTCATTCATCTCAGAAATAAGTTTTTTAAAAAAAAGTCAACTTTTCCTTAAAGGTTATATGGCAGGTACCGTTAGTTTTGGTCAAAAAAAAAAAATTTCAAAATCCCCTCTAGGGAATCATCCTCAACCACCAAATTTCAAGAAAATCGGTTTACCACAACTCCTGGATCGCACGTCCTTGCTCATATAGATAAAGTTACTACATATGTTAAGCCTTTTAAATACAAAATTTGTAAATGCAGTTTTAGAAAAAAATTCCAAAAGCATAAAATTCGATTTTCAAATGACTAAAACAACTTTTTAAAAAAAATTATCCTCAAAACGAAGTATGCAATTTGATTTCTTTTATTATGATACATTTTTATAAAAAAAAAAATTAAAATTGGTACGCCGTTTTTATGATATTATTTACCAACATCTAAAAACTAAGTTTTGAAAAAAAAAAATTGCGTAATTTTCGAAAAAATGATTTTTCAAAAAAAAAAAAAAAAAAAAATATTTTTAAAAATTAAAAAAATAATTTTCGAAATTTTTTTTTACTAAATATTATTACGGCAACTAAAAACCATTCATGTTAAAAAAAAAATGCTTGAAATTGATTGAGTCATGAAGGAGAATATTAGAATTTAAAAAAAACGGTTCTATAGCAGGTACCGTTAACAACGGTTTTTGAAAAAAATGGTTTTCATTAAAATATAGACCTAATCCAAAAAACTGACCATGATTTTTTCATCAAAATCGTAGGAACCATTTTCGAGAAAAATGAGTTTTTCTAAAACAGGTATATGACATGTACCGTTATTTTTGGTCCAAAAACAATAATTCAAAAATGAGAAATGCAATGGTCTGGGGATAGTCTCAAAAAAACGCCACGTACTAATTTTGAAGTAAATCGACCCATCCGTTTAGGCTGTGGTCTCTGATACATACAGACAGACAGACAGAATTGCCGGACCCACTTTTTTCTCATTCTCTATCGTAATGGCATGTCTGATTGTTATCTCGAATTCGAATTTTTTTTACGAATCCTAAACTTGCCCTATTGTACCTATATCGCAAGTAAGAATGACAGTGCCTCTGGGCGCAAGGTCAAATGGCGGATTGACTGAACTAGATTATAGAGGACGCAAAAAGTAGGTCCCACAATTCTGTCTGTCCGTCTGTCTGCCTGTCTGTCTGTCTGTCTGTCTGTGTATACCTACAGATACAGCCTGAGCTGGTCAACCGATTTTCTTGAAACTTGGTGGGTATGGGTTTTTGGTGATCCCCTAGAGAAAAAATTGTAATTTTTTTTAGGACCAAAACAAACGGTACTTGTCATAAATAGCCATTAAGGAAAAGTTAACTTTTTTCAAAAACGGATCTACCGATTTTGATTAAAATTTTTGCGTCTGTTTTTGTTAGTAGGGTCATTGGGTAAGTTACACCACAGTGTGACCAACATAGTTCCACGTAGGTACTATTAATTTGGTGTTATAGGCCCCTGGTCACCTTAACTGAAATTCAATTCACAATTCAACCTTGCATGAAAACTTAATTCATAGAATCTTTATGTGCACTTGATGGTAATAAATTTCTTAGTTATAAAAATGAACACAAAAAGAAATAATTATATTAAATAATGCGTCCACTATGACGCAACGACACAAAAGCTGCACCCTTTATGAACCGCTATAAAAAAATAACTATTTACCTTATTTGCATAATACACCTAACTAACCTACACTTAACCCTTATTTTAACCAAAAACCAACTAGGAGAGTGCGGGTAGCTTGTTAGTTGTTACAATATTAATTGAATATGAAATTTGATTTTATTGCTGCGGTCATTTTCTGATTGTTTGAATAATAATTACAAACGCAAATAGCCCACACATTAGGAATTTATGAGCACGTCAAATAAATTAAGCGTTATTATGACCCAAAGTACTTCATTTCCTGGCTCATAAATATTTTACAAGAAAAACAAAAAAAAACTCATTCAATTAACACGAAATGTCAATAAAATAAATAAGTTTTGCAATAAATTAATAAAATTATAATTTAGTTTAGATAATGGAACTTCAAAACTCAATATGGGATTCCGATATTATCTCTACAAAAATGAAAAAAAAAAAAAACATTTTCGAGGTCGGTCAAAAAATGTTTTCCCATAAACTATTTCCACAAAACAATTCAATATACTTTACCGAAGGAGGAACAAAAAGAGGGTTTTCCACACTTTGACCAGGCACCGGGGTATCCTCAAGAAACATTACTTCAGCAAGTATGTAACACCGAAAAAACCCAAAACTTGGTTCTCCACTTAACCAACAAAACCAAGAAAATAACTTGAAAAAAAAAAAAAAACTTTAAAACAACAACAAAAGCTTCTCAAATAGGAAAACAAGAATTTCATTGAAAATCAGCTTGTGACGACGACGGAGGCGGCGGCGGCGGCGGCGGACGTCCTTGCCCTGTACCAACTTATGGTATTAGAAAATCGAAGACGAGAGAAAGCATAGAGTATACTACCAGATCAAACCTTTCCCCCACACCCATCTCTATCAATGCCATTCATTAGTGTTCTTGCAGTAAATTCCTTTGCAATGGGTCCTTTCAGAGTTCCGCCCATGCTTTTACCGCCCTGCGGCTACATGACTGCCCAACCAAAAACCATTTTCATCCTTTTAACTAAAACCAAACCAACAACAGAGAGAGAGAGAGAGAGAGAGAAAAGGGAAGAAGGAGTACAAAAAATTTATATAAAATATCGAAGAAAACAAAACGAAGAAGAAGAAATAAAAAAAAAAAAAAAAAAAAATTGAAAAATAAAACCTTGAAAACATTTTGTACTGCAGGCTCGTTTACAATTCATCCCGATGCCCGAACAATTTAAATAATCCCGAAGAAATACTTAAAGCTTGGTATTGAGGGATAGAAGCACTCTAAATGGCCCCTAAACCGACCAAATTCTGGCGTTGGTTGGCCGGGTTGTTTGGGTGTTTGTGGTGTGGTGTGCTGAGATGCGGTGGGGTTGAAATACGGAAAAGCTATACCAATGAAGGATATATAATATATAAAATTCATCGTTTGAATTCTAGAGTCCTTCGAGGTTTTTTTTTTTTTTTTTTTCTTGGTATCCCTATCCATCGTCGAACATGCTTAAGGATAATGGAAATGGAATTTTAGAAATGTGATACTATTTCTTGTGGCCGAATTTTTTTGTTTTTTTTTTTTTGTTTTAGCATTTTGGATTCAAGGATATCGAGATATCCAGAGAGCGCGAAAATGGTAATTCAAAATTCTTGTGATCTTTATTTTGTTTCACAATGACGAAATATATAAATATTCATTTTAATAAATATGTATTACGGACATTATTATTGAACATTTGAAGTTTTAAATTGATTCCATTATTTTATTTGCATACAATTTTAAAACGCCAAAGGATTTATTTTCGGTGTTTGAAAATTTAGTTATACTTTCAATATCTACGCAGTAAAGTTTTTTGGTGGACTGCCTCTATTTTTAGACATACCTTATTGTTATTTAAATATATTATTCTGTTTCAACAGAATATATAATGTCGTAAGTTATACTTCTTTACCTGCATTTATAAAAAAAAAGACTTTTTCAGCCCATTATTATTGGTTTTTTCACACACAGACATTATAAGTAAGGAAAGAGTAACAACACACTTACAATGTATACTGGGTTTATTTTACTTTATGTTGCATTTTGTGTGCAACACAAAAATTTACTAAATTACAGAAGTCGGCCATGAACACGGTTTTTTGAAATTCCACCAGAAAGTTAGGGTAAAATGGGGTAAAAAAAAGAAACATTTTATGTATCTCAAAAAGTATAAAATTTTATTGAATAGATAAATTAAAATAATGATGAGTTTTGGCTAAGAAAAAATTCTAAAAAAAAATAACTTTTCAAGTTAAAAATTATTTTCCAAAATCTAATATTTTTTCAGACATATGAAAATTATGTTACTATGAAAAAAGTTGATGTTTTATTGTAAAACTAATTATGCACATTGATGGTAATGAAAAAAAAATCAGGCGTCTAATACGAATTATATTCAAAATGCTCAATATAGGTTTTTTTGAGCTTTAAAAAAACAAATATGTTTTTGAAAGTTTATGTGGGTGTTTAATTGATTTTAAAAATAATGGAATAACGGGACAAATATTTTGTCAAATTCACTTTTAGATTTGTGTATTTTTATGCATTATGTGAAGAAATCATATTTTTAAATATTTTTTTTTTAATGAATAACAGTAAAAACAAGATTTGTAAGTCAATGTTTTTTTTTACCGTTTCCAATGTTATCATATTTTTATCTTCTACGTTTTAAAATTTTTGAACTTGAAATTAAATCAGCAATAAAATATTGGGTAAATACATTTTTGTACAAAATTTCTGTAGTCTGTGAGCCAAGAAAACGGTAAAAAGAGTTTTTTTTACGCGGTTCTTAAGCCCATATGATACTTCTTTTTTTTTCATATTTTTAATATTTTTAAATAGAAAACAGAGCAGTACGGCACGTTTCAAATGGAAAATCACATAAAATGTGAGTGTGAAATAGTGAAATATACACAAAAAGCCAAAAAATGTCATAAAATAAGTACTAAAAATGAATTAAAGCCCGTATGATACTTCTTTTTTTCTTCCTATTTTGAATACTTTAAATCAGTTTCGTGTGAAAAAGACAGGACTTTTTTATTAAACGAAACAAACGAACAGTCTGCTTCTCTCAAATATTAATAATAATTGTCAATCAATAAAAAAATTTAAATCAAAACAAACAAACTAATTTAAAAATTTTGAAATGGTGTGGGGAAGAAAAATTAAATTTAATTTATTAAATTGGCATAACACGAAAAATAAGTGTGGATAAAAACCCTTTTTCATAAAAATAATTATAAAAAAAAAAAAACAGTTTTGAAGTGAAAACGACAAATGACATGATCTGCTAAGTTTCAGAGCAAAAATGTAAGAAAAATTAGAAAAATGGCTGGAAAAAGTAAATTTCTTTTCTTTTTTAGTACATTTTTAGTACTTATTTTTTGACAATTTTGGCTTTTTGTGTATACTTCTTACACTTACACTTCTTTTCTATTTGAAACATGCCGTACTGCTCAGTTTACTATTTTAAAATATTAAAAATAAGGAAATAAAAGCTCTACAAACTTGAAAAGAGTTTCATCAAAATTCAACAAAATTGTCTGCTTTGGTCGTCGAAACTCGACCAGCCCAGTGGAGAACGGTTCTATTGGGTCACAAAAATGGATTAAAGATGGTTCGCTTAAAATATTGTTAAAATGCCAGTCTACAACATAATGTATGTTTACTTGCGATATAGGTACTATAGGGCAAGTTTAGGATTCGTAAAAAAAATCGAACTCGAGATAACAATCAGACATGCCATTACGATGATAGAGAATGCCAAAAAAGTGGGTCCCGCAATTATGTCTGTCCGTCTTTCTGTCTGTCTGTCTATCTGTTTGTCTGTCTGTCAATCTGTCTGTCTGTCTGTCTGTCTATCTGTCTATCTGTGTATAAATCGAGCTACAGCCTAAACCACAGAAGCGATTTTCTTCAAATTTGGTGGTTAAGGATCTTTGGTGATTCCCTAAAGGCGAAATTGAAATATTTTTTTAGGACCAAAACTAAGGGTACCTGCCATATAACCATCAGGGAAAAGTTATTGTTTTTTTAAAAAAGGCTCTAACGATTATGATTCAAATTTTTCTGTCTGCTTTTATTGGTAGGGTTATACTTTTGATGTGAATGGAATGTTTGTAAAAATTCTACTAACGGTACCTGCCATAGAACCGTTTTTTTTTTTCATTTTTAAATTTCACTTAAGCTTGTGAACCAATTTTAATGATTTTTTTTTATGCGGAAGGACCTTAACAATTTTAAAATTATTTGATATAAAAATTTTCAAAATAAATATTTTTGGATTTTTTAAAAAATCTTTTAATTTTTCGAAAATGGGTTACTGTACTTTTTTGAAATTATGTTGTTAGATGTACAATAATATTTTCTTAAACAGGGCAAACCAATTTTATTTTTAAACAAGGTTTTAGAATTTTTATATATAAAAAATTATTTTTTTTTAAAAACGGCCCAAACGATTTTCGAAATTCAAAAAGTTGATTTCATTGGATGTTAAAATCTGTAACTTCAGTTTTAGTTGCAGGATTTTAATAAATTACATAAAAATATTTTACGATTATTCTATTTAACATTGCCACGGAGAACGTTAAGTGAAAATAATGTTTTTAATGAATGCATTATAATTAAAAAAAATTATGAAAAATTTGATAATTTTGAATATGATTTTAGCGCAATTTCAAGATCTATCTGTCCTTTTAAATAATGCAAATTTTGGTGAGGTAACAAGTCGTACAAAGCGTGATAGGTCTTCGTTCGAATATTTTTTTTGTATTAAACAATGTTATTTGACTGGACATCAAGTTTGAAAATAATAATCTTCATGAATAATTTGAATACCAATTTAATACTAAGATTAACTTCAACATTTTAGACAAAAGCTTGAACAAACTTAGCTCGTAATTTTCATAAAAGAAGTCGTTTAATTTATGCGTCAACATAAAATAATGTTTCTTTTCGATTGTCCTTGCTCCAATCACAAATATTTAAACGTAGCCTATTGCCTTGTTTGACTTCACTTTAATTGAGCCTTTCTATGTGCGTTTTATTGCTGGCAATTAATTAGTGTACCTATACTTTTCATTCTAAGAACTTCAAATTAGGGAGACTTTACCGCATTTTTACCCTCCTATAATATTGGTCGTGCTCTTATCGCTTGGCGACTTGACTTTCGATTATAATTTCGATTCCACAAGGATATTTGGCTTGTTAATGAGTTTGTTTTCGAGATGAGATAAACAAAAAAGAAAAAAAAAAAGTTTCGAATTTTTCTAGGACATTCCTCATCACAGGAGCAAGAGCCCTATACCATACCTCTATATGTGATTTGGATCTTAAACAAGGATTTATCACCAAAAGTCCCGATAGAATGCGTGCAAAAAGTCCTTTTAATGAACTCCAAAAAGCTTCATATGGGTAATAGCAAGAGCAACCGACAAAAAAGAAATAAAAAAGAAGCAGCATCAAAACGGTATTAGGTGAGTATACCTACCAAGGAAACCTTCTAAATGGACATTACTCGTATTTCGTTTCCAAAAGAAGTTTATTTGTGAACTTTGTGGAAGTTACTGCGAAGCGATGATTAGTTGAAAATTAATGAATGGATTCGAATCATGGCATCTGGCTGCGGGCGCATTAAATAACTAATTAAACATGCTCTAGCTCCAATGCGGGATCCTTATACCTTAGAAATAAGTATTCAAAAGAAAATTATGTTCATTTGAAAAGGAGAGGTACAAGGCTAGGTCTGTTTTATTACAAAAAAAAAAGAAAATATTGGAAGGAATATACCTTCTACGTGATGTTTTTTGATAATGGAATATTTAATTGCACGTGGAAGTTGTATAATTACACTGACGACAAATAAAACAGAATGAGAAGTCATAAGGACATTTTGGTAGGATATAGCTTTTATAGCTTGGTACAGAGTACAACAAAGTACACAAATAATAATAATAATAGCGTTTATAGTTGTTTCGTTGAATATTAACTGCTGTCAGATAAAGCCGAGAGCGATTTATTTTGTTATTTTAATTTTATTTTAATTGAACGTTGTTGTAAATGTTGCGACTAAATGAAACAGTTTTAGATAATAATTTCTTATCAAAAGAAACTTCTAATTGCGTGTTTAACTAAGTAAACGTTTAGTTTATTTATTTTAATTATGCAGTATTCTCATGACCAGTGATTTATATATTTTTGGATAAGATCCTTATTTTGTAAAATATTTTGCATTTTGTTACATGATACTTAAGGGAGAACAATTTGGATGTTACTTTTGAAGCTTCTGTTTGTGAAGGGTCATACTGCTGGGATATTAAACGAAAGGAGTGTTGAGTTGGTGAGGAGATCATACACCATTTAATAACTTACACTTACACTATATTTTATTGGATGAAAGCATCACTGTGACTGGTAAGTGGAACCCATCTATACCTGGATGAAAAGAGAATAAACTTCACTTCACAAGCTTAGGTAAAGGGCTTTCCAATAAGAGGTGTTATTTTGATATTCAAAGAAAAATGGCATTTTTGGAGATAAATGATCGGATGATTATTTCATTATAAAGAGGAAGGTAATAATTAATAATGGAACACAACATCAGCCAAATGGCCGCCAAGACCACGCTTACAGGACCATATCCTTTTCATGAAATTTTCCATAACCAAATCGCAAAGTGGCTGCCCTATGTCCTCGATAGCCTCACGAATTTCATCTTTGAGGTCTTGAATCGACGCTGGGCTGTTGGCGTAGACCTTATCTTTCACGTGGCCCTAAAGGAAGAAGTCGCAAGGTGTTAAATCTCAAGATCTCGGTGGCCAATTGTGTGGCACGTAGCGCCGTCTTGTTGAAAGTAAACGTTGTCCAGATCAATACCATCCAATTTAGGCCATAAAAAATCATTAATCATCTCTCGATAGCGCAATCCATTGACCGTAACTGTTGCTCCAGCCTCATTTTCGAAAAAGTAAGGTCCAATGACCCCGCGGGACCATAAACCGCACCAAACAGTCACGCGTTGAGGATGGAGAGGCTTTTCAACAATAACTCTTGGGTTTTCCGAGCCCCAGATGCGACAGTTTTGCTTGTTGATTTTCATTTTCATGCATTTCAAGGACCCAATCAGCAAAGACACGACGTTGTTGATGATCAGCCGGCTTGAGTTCTTGTGTTAACTGAACTTTATAAGCCTTAAGACCCAAGGCTTTATGCAAAATACGGTGTAATGACTTTTGTGGAATGCCTAATTCCAAAGAACGACGAGGAATGGACAAACCTGGGTTTTCTTCAACACTTTGGGCTACAACAGCAATATTCTCAGTTGTTCTTGAGCGACGTGCACAGGTTTTATTCTTCACAACACTAACTTGTCCCAACAGCTCGAATTTGTCCACCAATTTCTGTATTGCGGTCCGACAAGGTGCTTCACGACGACCCAAAAATGTTTTAGTTTTACGAACCGTCTCTGACAAATTTTCACCATTTTTATAGTGAATTTTAATAACTTCAATGCGTTGTTGAAGAGTGTATCGTTCCATTTTTATTAATAACGTAGTTTTTACTTGTCAAATGTCAAAAAATGACAGCTTCAAAAGTGACAGCTACCGAAATAGCGGGCTATTCAAAATAACACCTCTTATGGGAAAACCCTTTATTTATGTAACGATAAACCAATTCTACGACATAATGGAAAGACCATTTTTTTTTGTAAGGAACGTAATAATTCTTGAAGACAATTTTGCCTTAGTAATGTATTAAGAATACCAAATTTAGTTAATTTTAGTGTATTTTTTTTATTACTTGAATTTCAGTTTTTTAGTTATGGAAGCGTTCCCGGAATGATTTTTGGCTAAATATATAGCCGAAGCCTTGACATAAAATTTTCCACCTACATGATTTTGGCCCATATGCCTAAGGATCCCGCCATTTTATAAGAGGACTTTCTCTGTTACTTGGTTCATATTAATAGATTTTAAGAAACTTCCGTTTTATTTGTATATGCTTTGTGTGTCCTAACTATTTTATTCGCTGTTTTTTGACCTTAAGCCATCGCTATAAAGTCTTTTAGTCGATGGATCTTCTCCTTCATTCTCCCCCAATACATAGATACTGGCCCAGGCGTGTCACTCAATGGATCTTTTTCTCAAGACTAGAGTGATTGAGATCTCATATAGGGTCTTCTTGGTTCTTTAATTAACCGCTTTACTACGTAAATGTATTCAACGCTTAAAGAAACAGCGAAAGGCAAGTAGCCAAGTAATAATGGATTCTTAGGTCAACAAAGTCCTTAACAGTCAAACTCACTTTTACTACTTCCGATTCAAGTTTTCAAAAATTCACTTTTGATGGCTGTTTTTGTTTTCTCGATAATTTATAAAGTAGAAGTTGAATAAACTTTTTAAAAATTGTTCCTCTGGTTCTAGCCAACTTGAAGTACGATGTTAAAGAGGTTGTATGATAAACATTGTAGGTTGGGTAGAAATAGCTGCTTTTAGAGCAACTGCTCAGAAAGTCCAATTGATACCATAACTCTTGTTAACTAAATAGTTTGTGGAATGTTTGAGTGTGGTTCTGGTCAAGGAAGACAAAAACATTACTCGCACTAATCAGTGGTCGATATTCTTGGGTTTTGCAAATCAGTTGACGATAAAGTTAAAAGTTCGGCTACTTTTTCCGTCACGTCCATTCTTATGGGACGCTTCTAATGGGAACGAGCTGTCACTTGAAAACGTTGATGTAACGCACGTTTCGCAATCATACAATTATTAGAGTTCAGGAAAATCTAGATTTATAGAAATCTGTTGGCCCTGATAGTAAAAAAAATTCATCGTCTACCTTTTGCAACATATAAACCTTTCCAATATCAATCAAAAGCGAATAAAGTTTGATATCATTTTGTTTACTAAGTGAGCAGACTATTCAATTTTTCATGGCTATTTGTTAACCAATTTCTCAGTCAGTAAAACTATCAAATTCATATAATATGATGATTATCATTGCATGTCATAACTGTTGTCCTCCCCTTTAACAGTACATTCCTTGTTATTGAATTTGGCAAGCAAGAAGTCTTAGTATCAGACACTCTTCTTCATCGAAAGTCACAAGAATTTCCAAAGTACCTTCCTAGTATTTTCATACGTTCTGTTGGTTTTTATTGGACTTGAGTTCCGCAGACGAAACACGAAGCCATTGTGCTCATCCTTAATACCCGATGTACGATATTATGCACTCAATTCTGTGACTAGTAGTTGAAAAGTAGATAAAAAGGGGCAACGATGCCATATAGAAAAAGGATATATTGGTTTGTTGTTCGACTCAAGATGCCAAAGAAAAAAAAAAACCATTTCACAACATAAAATGATGCCATTTTCAACTCAAGGATTCACACAGAGAAGCGCAATGATAAGCTTGACTGGATAGGATATGGTGTGATATGGTATTATACTGCACTGTAGCCTTTCTTTCTTTGAATATTATTTGCCCGAACTAATGCTAAGAAAGGACAGGTTGCCCCTTCTTTTTGCTTTGTCCCTTTCGCTTTGAGTGAATGCATTTTTTGCTAGAATATGGAATGGATAATAGCCAATGGTTGGTTAGGTTCATAGCATTCATTTTTATCGCAATTTTGTTTGCCTTTTTTTTCATAGAGCAAAGGAAGCAGAAAAAATAAAAATAATGCAAGCCAAAAAAAAAAAAATGCTACACATAAGGATATCCGATCGAATACAATACAAGTGTAAAAGAAGACTATTGACGGTGTGTGTGGTTCTGCAGTTGCTTTCAGCATTAAAAATGTGAAGACATATGCTTCAGTTTCATGTAATTCGAGAGGCGGTGAAGATATATTTCAAACAACAGAGACTGGGATATGTTTTGTATTTTCGAATTTCCTTTGCAGAACACACACCATTGGCATCATATTATATTGCTTTTGTATTGTTTTGAATGAAAAGCAACATCCTTTAAATGGAAGAATGAGAAATGCAATTTTTTTTTTTGAAAATATGCCAGAGAATAAGTAGTGACATATCTCGATCTCGACGCTACGGAAGACATTTTTGCTTGGTGTCTCGAATTTTCTATTTTATTATCTTTCTCATTTGAAAGTGGACGAAGAGAAAATAGTTGTTTTGCTTATGGAAAATGTATTGATAGCAAATTGTCCTTGTTGAAGCATCCTTTTATGACTCCTTGGAGAGATAAGAAATTCAGAACTGATATATACGAATGCCAGTGATGGAATTGCATTATTATTTAAGGAGGAGCATTTCGATAAGAGCAAGATTTACAAAAAAAAAATCCAAAATGGAGTAAGTACTGCTTTGCATAACTGTTTTTACGACTGGCTCCTAATATGCTTTCACCTGAACCTGGGCAAACATCAGTTCAGTGTAAAGCGTTTTCATCAACACTGTCTTTATAACTTGCGACCACTTTTAACTGCAATTGCAGACATCAGTGGCGTATTGAGGGAGGCTCAGGGGGTTTAAGCCTCCTACAAACCAAGCCTCCAAAATCATGTTATTATTGAGGTGATTTCATCATAATGTACATGATTAACTGAAACTTTTTCATATATCTCAGAGATTTATATCGCTCAGATACTCGAGCCCTCCCCCCCCCTCCATTTTGTTTTTCTGGATACGGCACTGGTAGAAATTAATATTAAAATTAAAGTAAATTCTATGGCAAGACTAGCTCAAGAAAAATGGTACAGTAGAAATGGAGGGAAACTACAATTTTTCTTCCGGTTCAAAACGGCTAGCTGAGATGCACTCCTCCTGACAAACAGTACTTGAATATTTAAATTTAACTAAGCAGCTTATTTATTCATCAAAATTGTATTAGTCGTTTGGGAGAAAGTCAATTGCAGGTATTATAAGCTTGGGTCCTTAAAAAAAATTTAAATTTTCCTTCTAAAAAACTCTACTAAAAATCTTTAACAACTGTATTTGAAAATAATCGATTCAGAGGACTAGGCTGTAGTTGACATTTTTTATTCTTTCCGATGTATCTTACAAAAACAAACCCCTAGGATGTATCAACTGGAAGTCACTGAAATGAGATGATATTGTAATCATCAGATTACATCATGACTTCTTCGAAAAATAAATTAAAGTATAGATACATGCCTTCTGTATATCTTCATTTCTGTCGCCTTCACCAACCCACACCCACATCTCCTTGATGTGAATAATAATAATTTCCCAAAAGCAAAAGAATGCAGCTTCATGAATATTAAATGAATTTGCAATTGCATGACAATTGATTGTCAGTATGTATGGTGCATCCATCAATGCGTCTCTTGAGCTCTCTTCTAATGCAGGATAGGATTTCTACAAAATTTTCTCATGCAAAACAAGAAAACCAGAGAGAACATCATCATCAATCTTCTATTCATCAACCAAGAAGTGCTATTTCACAAAAAAAAAAAACCAAAAGTGAAACTAAACTTAAATTCATTTAAAACTTTGGCTTTCTAACCAAATTTGCCTTAATCGTTGCTCTTCTAGAAGGTACCTACCTACACATAAAGGCAAGTTCTAAATCCTATATTTCTATATCTCCATTTCTAACGAATTTCATTGCAAATCAATCGCAAGGACATACGGACAATAAAGTCCTGAAATTGTCGTCGACATCAACTTGCAAACTATATAACCAACTCAAGCCAAATACACTATATCCTTGGCACCAACAATATGAAACGATGATGGTGGGGGGTGATCCATGCCCAGAAACCAATTATTCAATTCCAAAACTTTGATAGAATATACAAGATGCTGGGAAAGTGAATTCAAATTGAAGCTGGCAGTTGCATCAGTCAGTTTATATATTGCTGGAGCAACTTATTTCTTTTGTCTTCCCTAATGATGATTCCGGCATGATGACTTCTTACCTCGGTGCATCAGTGAGTAAGTGGCATCCACCACCACCACCACCACCAATACTACTACTAACAGTGATATAGAATCATCACCACATTTACTTTAACTTCACCTTGATGCCACCGCACCGCACCATAAGGACGAGATGGTCCTTATCACCTGATATACCGTAATACAGACATCTTGCTATATTTGTTACCTTCTATAGACTACTCTACTCTGCTCAATGCATTGCAAATGCATCCACTGTGCGAACACAAAGTGGCAGATGAGCAGTTTGAGGTGTTTTGGTGAGGCTAGCTGTTCTCCTCCTGTTCGTCCTTTATACGTCTTGCTCTTGATTCACAATTCACTTAAGGCTTCCGATATTCTCTTGGAATATACATCCTGAAGGAAGAAGGTTTGACGAAATGTGGCTTAGTGAAGTAGAGGTGTGTTTGCTGGTTTACTGTAATAAAGAACTTGAGAACTAAGAGATACAGAGTGAGAGAGATGCCTCAATGGAATGTCAGACTGTAGGATTATCTCCTTACAGGAGTGGATTTAGGAGTTGAGATTTAAGAAAGATTAACATTATAGGTTAGAATTTTGACAATCGATTTTATTAATTCTGTGTTTGATTTGTTGTTTTGAAACTGACACTTTTAAGGGGCATTAGACTCTTAGCGAAACAGTCAAACCTACTAAAGCAACCAGTTTCAAAAGTCTATGATGTTCCAAAGAAAAGTTCAGAGACTCATTTTCGGCCCAAACGAAATCTTTATCAATCCGCACTTGACTGAATTATTCTATTTCGAATGCCAGTAGTTTGGATAGCAGAGGCGAGCTATATGTATTTGTATGTGAGGAAATAGAGAAGAACATTGCATTCAAATAGCAAATTGGTTTTGCATATTCAATCAAAAGTTTTCGGTGCAGATGCAAATAAAAAATATATGAATGAGGAAACATTATAATCTAGCTTTAATGAATCTTTGCTAAGAGCAAATGCCAAAACCACCAAACTGCAGGCGGACAGTGTTGGTCATCGCTGCCGAGGGTGTTCATTTATCAGATGGGGGCTCTTTGACCTCCTTGAAATACCATTAGTTTGCAGAGTTTTTAAAGCGAAATGTGGTGTTTTGCAAAATGAGAGCATTTAGTTCACATGGCCAAGTAAAATAATCATCATTTTACGGTATTACAATATTATGTAGAAAAACTTAAAAATGAACATTAGGATGTTTTTATGGTGAATTATTTAATTTACTTAAAAAAACAAAATCTCATAGATATTTCTTCAGTTGTGCTGTTGGCTAGTGATAAGACACAAGAGCTTTTAGTACGATCCTTAAGCCCAAATAAATCAAATGCACGACTGAGTGACACGTACTTGCTCTTAGGGTCAAAGTTGCTGTGGATGCTAAGTCTTCTTATAAAGGATGATTTTTTAAGATGTTTAGAACTTTAAAAAACAAAAAACACAAAAAATTCGAAAAAAATGAATGAAATATTCATTTGAATCGATAGTTTGAACCTTGCAATTTAATGTTTAAAGATAATTTCATGCAAATGTTGACCGCGGCTGCGTCTCAGGTAACCCATCCGCTGAGTCCAATTTTGGCATACTCTTTCACACATATCGGCCGGTATCTCACGAATGAATGCATGGATGTTGGCTTCCAGTGCGTCAATCGAAGCGGGCTTGTCCCTATAGACATTACCCCACAAAAAATAATCTAATGGGGTCAAATCGCACGATCTAGGCGGCCAATTGACCGGCCCGAAACGTGAAATTAACTGTTCACCAAACTCGCCTCGCAATTGCGCCATTGTATCGCGTGCTGTGTGGCATGTGGCACCGTCTTGTTGAAACCACATATCATGCAAGTCAAGAACTTTCATTTCGGGCAAAAAAAAGTTTGTTATCATCGCTCGGTAGCGTTCACCATTCACAGTAACGCTGCGATTCGCATCATCTTTGAAGAAATATGGCCCAATAATGCCGCCAGCCCATAAACCGCACCAAACAGTGGCTTTTTCGGGATGCATTGGTAGCTGTTGCAATGCTTCTGGCTGATCTTCACTCTAAATGCAGCAATTTTGCTTATTTACGTACCCATTTAACCAAAAATGAGCCTCATCGCTGAACACAATTTTTCGATAAAAAAGCGGATCCTCGGCCAGCTTTCCAAGAGCCCATTCACCAAAAATTCGGCGTTGTGGTAGGTCGACTGGCTTTAGTTCTTGCACCAGCTGTATCTTAAAAGGCTTTACGCCCAAATCTTTCCGCAAAATTTTCCACGTAGTGCTGTAACAAAGGCCTAACTGCTGGGAACGGCGCCGAATCGACATTTCGCGGTCTTCTGTCACACTAGCTGATACGGCCGCAATATTTTCTTCACTACGCACAGTACGTAAACGTGTTGGTGGTTTAATGTCCAACAAAGTAAATTTGGTGTGAAATTTGGTCACAATCTTCCGAATAGACTGCTCAGAAGGTCGAGAATGCCGACCATAAAATGGAAGCAGCGCGCGATGAACATTTCGAACCGAGCACGAATTTTGATAGTAAAATTCAATAATTTGCAAGCGCTGTTCATTTGTAAGACGATCCATGGTTAAATTGCAAACCAAAACTGAAGCTGTTTGACAGTGACACAAGGTACTAAACACACGTCAGCTGTCAAAACCAGTGTTGCCAAAACCAAACCAGCTAAAAAATCACCCGTTATAAGGGAATCACATGCAACTCCGTCGAGAATTATATTTATTCAATCTGTTCAATGAAATATTTCAACTATTAACACATAGACAGAGGAAGACAGTCAATTTTTTGTTTTTTTTTTGCGAATAAGTGATGTTCTTTTCAAGACAGTGACAGTTACATTATGTTAAATCCACTGACACAATTTTCAAATAAAAGGCGCCTCTCTGGGATTTACATAAAGCGTTTTATTTTATTTAAAAGCCAATTTACTCTATTGACATGAATTTTCTTTTATTCTCCTAATAAATTAAATTGTGTGCCATTTTTTATGGCATAATTTGCACCATTCATTTTGTCCCTTGTTATTTTTTTGCTCTTATTTTGTCTCTTTATTTTTTTTTTTATTATTTTGCTCCTTTCGGGTGCAAAAATAGAGTTTTCATATTATATTGCCCCGAATCGGTGCTGCTGGTGTTTATTTGTTTCAAAAAAGGACACCCTCTCTTGGCTTTTGAGAATAAATAAAAAAGTCTATAGTTGATTTTTTTTTAAAGATATAGGACTCTCAACAAAAAATCAGTTGTTGTTGTTGTTGTTGTTGTTGTTGTTGTTGTTAGTGTCGTGGTAGTTATAAAGAGGGATCAAAAGACTCAGAGAACAGAGAATCTACTTGTAAAACTGATGATAGAAATCTTATATCTGAAATTGTCATCACATTGAACACCCTGAATAAAAATCACATTTTTTATCATCAAGAAGTTATTTTCGTCTGCTTTCGTCCTTGCTATGCTATGGCTGGATGATGGCTTTCATTTTTATTTCATTTCTGGCTGCTCTGTTGCATGTGGCTGGCTTATGGGGTGCTCCTCTTTCATTTTTTCTTTTTTGTCTCTCGTATTCATATCCATTTTATAGAATAAACTTAACTGTTTGTTGTGGGTGTCTTCGTCTTCATATAATATACAGAAATAAAGGGGGTCATGTTGGCTTGGCTCTCTATATAGTATAGAACACACACTGCTCCTAGAAACATGCCATAAATACTTAGAAATAGAAGTATAGGAACCAAAAAAAAAAATAAAACGATTTCCTTTATGGATTTTTAAGACACTTCAAGTACGACTCTGATTTCTGAAAATTGATAAGAACGACTAAGTCTACGGAAATCGACTCGTTGAAAGGCGGTCTGAGAACATTTATTTTTTTTTTAACTAGAGATTACCCACCGTTAGACTGTCTCAGTGGATATAGTATGTCTTTTGGGGCAGGGGGTCGAATGGGGTGTGAAATTGCTATGTAAGCTTCTGTCATCGATAAGATAAAATAAAAACGTTTTGAAAATAATAAAAAAAAAAAAATAACACAAAATAAACGAAGCTATCACCAGACGATGTAGAGATGAAGAGAGAGGTTTTGTCTTGTGAGTCAGTTATTTGAAGATAAACGTTTTATTTAAATACTTTTGATGAAACGAGACGTTCTTTTATATCTAGATCTACCTTAGAAATAAAATTAGTCGCTTACATGATTAAAGAACATGTTTTCAACTCACTTTGAATTAATTTTGGAATAATTTAAACTCATAATATGAAGATAGGTTTGCACTAATGTTGAGGTGGTTTTGTTTTCCATTTTTAATGTTGTCTTTTTTTTTTTTTTTTTTGAAAGTGTCTTTTATTGATTTTTAATACATAAGTTTTTCAAATTCAAATGCACGACTGGATTGTTAAGACCTCTTTCTAAAAATGCATGTAGTCATATATAATTGTAGGGAGCGTATCGGAATCCCTTTTTTTTAAATACCGGTTTTTAAAAAATCCTGAAAAAAAGTTATAAGAGTCCGTCTTCTAAAGTACTGTTTTTTTAAGACCCCGCCTTCTCAAATCCCTCTAAAATCAAATCCCGTTATTTACAAAACATGGTTATCAAGCTAAATAACTCAAAACAAAATATGCAATTTGATTTCTTCTATAAGGATACATTTGAAAAAAAAAAAAAATGAAAATTATTAGAGCCGTTTTAAAAAAAAAAACTATTTTGTTCACATAAAATTTTGAAAAACAAACTAAAACTGCTACGCAATTTTTAAGATATCATTTATCAACATTAAAAACCTTTCGGAAAAACGGTTTTTCAAAAAAAAATTAAACTTTTTTTTAAATCTAAAACATAATTTTTCGAAAATTATGTTGCTGAACTGTACTACGGCAACTTTAAAGCTTTTATATAAAAAAAAAAGTTAAAATCGAGTAAGTCATAAAGAAGAAATCAGAATTTAAAGAAACGCTTCTATGGCAAGTACCGTTAAAAAAAAATGTTTCCATAAAAAGATAGACCTTACCCAAAACATCATTCTGATTATTTTAGTCGAAATCTTTGGAGTCGTTTTTTAGAAAAAATAATTTTTTCTAAAATTGATATATGGCAGGTACCTACCATTATTTTTGGACAAAAAAAAATAATTTAAGAAACATCTGGGGATGCTAAAAAAAAACGCTATAATCAAATTTTCAAAAATTGTTATAAAAAAAGTTTGTATGAAAAAAAAAATCAGTGACTCGTCTTCAAAAAATTGATTTTTCCAAAACAAAAATAAAAGATTTTTTAAAAATTTTGGTATCAAATAATTTTGAAGTTTTTAAGGATCCATCGTAAAAAAAAATCCTCAAAATTGGTTCAGTCGTTTAGTAGAATGTCAAAAATGAAAAAAAACAGCGGTTTTATGTAGAAGTACCGTTATTAACATTACTAAAAATTATATTTTCTTTTCAAAAGTGCGGACCTACCAAAAAAAAGTAAGTACAAATTGTTGCAGCCGTTTTTAATAATAACTCATAATGGAAATTACCACTAGTTCTGGTCCTACAAAAAAATTAATTCAGCGTCTAGGAAACTACCAAGGATTATTAGCCACCGAATTCCAAGAAAATCATTTCAGCGGCTTAGGCTGTAGCTCGAGGTAAACCTACACAAAAAAGACAGACAGAATTATTACGAGGTCCACTTTTTGTCATTCTCTATCATCATGTGTCTGAGTTCGATTTTTTTACAAATTTAAACATGGCCTAGAGTTCCTGTATCGCTCGTAATAAATGGTATGCCCTCCTAAAAAAAAAAACAATTTACAAAAAATTAAAACAAATTTGTTTTGATTCAAATAAAGTATTGTGTGACAAAGTGTACAAAATTTATTTTATTAAAACCCATTTTTGTTTGTCAGAAATGAAAAAAAAAACGCAAGTAATTTTCTACATAATGGTTATACGGAAGGTACCATTAGTTTTGGTCCTTAAAAAATTAAATTTTATTTCTCCTTTTAGGCAATCAGGCAAAACCCTTAACCACCAAGTTTCATTTATTTGTTTAATTAATTTAATTTATTTTATTTTGTTTATTTGATTTTATTTATTTTATTTATTTTATTTATTTTATTTATTTTATTTATTTTATATATTTTATTAGATTTTTTGTTTCTAAATTTGACTTTTTAATAACTGAACTGGCAATAAATAATCAAATTTAATCGAAAATCCTTTTAACAACTCACACCTAACAGAAATATAAAAAAACACCTCTCCGACATGGCCGTTCAAATCGAAAGAAATTTTAACCAAAACTTACTCCCTTGTTCAGATGTTTTTGTGTGTTTTCTTCTTTTTCTTTTTTTTTGAAAATAAACTTCGTCCTAAGAGCTCACCGCCCATAAATAAAGTCCTGGCATCAGTAATTTATGTTCATACACGACGAACAGGACTAATTGCAATAGTCAGTAGAAAAGTTTTCTGCATGCTGCTTGGAAACGGATGTGCATATAAGTTTGCCTGCAAATACATATTTGTATGTTTGTGTGTGTGTTTGTCTCACTCTCTCTCTCTCTCTCTCCCGAGACGACGACTATATACGACAACGACGACAATGGCAAACTAAAGTGAAACTTTTCCCTTGTGGAATTGCGGTGCCGGTCTCAGTCTCAGTCCCAATTCCAAGACCCAACTCCCAAACAACTATTATATAGACTTAACTTCTGTGGGTCTTCAATAATTAATAAGGAAAAACAGCCGATTAAATCATATGCACTCTTCAAGAACTGAATGTTGAATATGTGATGGGCGATATGCTAACGACGACGACGCGACGGACGCTTCGACGGTGTGGTTTATAATAAAAATTCAATTCACATAATATGAAATCCTGCCTGAGGATAATAAACAGCGTATGCTCTGTATATCCAATTCGGTTTTAATCACAAACAGGGTGTTTTGAATTCCGTTTTATGTGAAACGACCTAGACCCAACAACGAGAACGACCAACAACAGGAAGAAAAAGTATCGTTTCCATCTTAATTAGTTCTTGAAAATTAGACCATACAAAATACCTTAGGGGCAATTTGTTTCAAAGTCCTTCCGCTGAATACGAGTACATACTACGTTCTCGTGTGTCGTGTCCTTGGGTGAGTTGACGAGGAATCTAATTAGGAATCAAACAAATGTGATTTCGACATGCCTCCTGTTTGGGTGCTTATAGCGCGCAACAATTATAACTGTCACGTTCTTTGAATATTTATTTGTTGCTTTTATTTTATATAATTTTGGCAAAAGGACACGACTTTGGAAGGACCTCAATATAAGACGCAATAGAATATTATATAGATATGGCTATAAAAATATTTTTGAATGGTAAAACCATAAATCCTTTTTGGTCGAAGAGAGAGAGAGAGAGAGAGAGAGTGAGAGAGTAGAGTGAGTAAGTAAAAATAAAATATGTTTTCAACAAGGAGCCCACAATCATAAAGGACGATTATTGGACAATCATAGTGCATAACGATTATGTTCATTGCCACCGCCTCTGCCATTTTTACCATTGATTTTTTTTCAACACTCATTTCTCAAATAATATGGAAGAAAGGGCTTTAAGAGATTTATTCAATTGAATAGCAAATATTGGCTTCTTTTGCTGGCAAATTGCAAAAGCACTGCCAAGCCGATACAACAACGGAAAAACAAAATACGAGCACAAAACCAAACGAGAAACGACTAAGGAGAAGAGAAAAACGCAATAATAAAATAACAGCAGGACGATTTGTAGCATCTTTTCTTTTCAATTGATCAGTGGTGGATTAGCGGATAAGGGGCTATGCTATAGTGGTCTGCAGCTCATAGCGCCAAATTTTTAGGGGCGGCAAAATTTGGCCAAAACTGGGCATTAATACATACAAAGTCAATTAAATTAGTTATTTCATTTGAATTCGATTTAAATGAATATCGTAAATGGGATTTAAATGAATGAGTATCGGGAAACTAGGCAGGAAAACAGACGGGGAACCAGACGGGAAAAAAAGGGGAAAAACCAGTCGGGAGACCAGGCGGGAAACAGGCGGGACACCAGGCAGGAAAACAGATGAAAAAAGGTGGAAAAACAGGCGGGAAACTAGGTGGGAGAACAGGTGGGAAACTAGGCGGGAAAACAGGCGGGAAACCAGAAACTTCTTTTTCTTTAATGAATTGAAGATGAGCTGGAGCTCCACTTTCGTAACTAACAGGGAGTTATCCCCATTTGGCTCGGCGATGATGACGTTTGCCAAATGATCTTCAGTAAACCCGGTTAAACCAAGGTTCTCCGATCGCCATTGCGTAATATCGTTACGAAGATAGAAGTGGTGAAGAAGGGCCCTGTTTTTCAGGTCATGATTCGGGCGAATGCTTGCAATTACCTTGTACACTTGTTGAAAATTAGCACCCACTGCCTCCACTCTCTCTTGCGAATCTTCGATTATAAGGAGGTTGTCGTCCAAGACGGCATCTAAGATCTATGCAGGCATCATCTGGATCTATTCCTGCTATTAAAAGTACGTCTCTATTTTGTGTCGTTCCCTGAAGCTTAAGACACGAAAGGTCATTTTGATAATTTTTCCTGAAAATCTTATTAATTTGCGGGAACATACTCGGGTCGTTAGAATTAATAGCCCGAATTTTCTTCTCCCAATACAAATTAATAGGCAACCTATAATTTTCTTTGATCAATTGGTTGATGTTTTTTTATTGACGACCTCAGTGTCCTAATTTCCAGGTCGCGTGTGTCCGTAAAACGTCGGTATAAGAGTTGTCAGGAGTCCACTTTTTTGTCTGTATTCTAGTTCATGGCGCAGTGGAAACTGCTTTTGTTTGAAATCGAGGGGTCACACGTTCAATCACCGGTGTTACGTTGAACTTTTTTCTTTTATTTATTCGTCCGCATAAATTGTTTCACCGAAACGAATTAAGGATTTTGATGCAAACGAAGTTTAAGTCGAAAAATTACTATTCAACAAACGAAAAGTCGTTTGACGCAAACGATTCGTTCTCCCATTTTGTTTATATGCATTCTACTCCAATCATAAATTATGCAGTCCGTAGTGGAATGACAAGATACTCGCTTTGTAAACGAGAGGTCACCGGTTCAATAACAGTTGTTTCACTAATTTTTTTTATCGTTCGCAAAGAGTGTTTAACCCAAACGAAATTACTAATTTGCTGCAAACGATTCAAAGAACAATTGTCCAGCAAACAAAAAAGTCGTTTGGGCAATTTTTTCGTTTGCTGCAATCGATTTTTGTTCTCTCAGTGAATGAAATATAAATGAATGAATCATTGGAAAGCGGTGGTGGCGGTCCCATATAATTGCTGACAAAAATTTTAAACAAAATTCGTTATTCCTGTTTCATTTAGTTTAATTGTCCTCAATATTTAGATCATATATTTTTATCAGAGGCTTGTAGAAATCTGTTTCGTAACAGACAGTTACAGCAGCAAGAGGACCGACCTGTAGAACTAGGTCCTTTAGTGACTCCAAGACAGAGAGGAGTACACCCGAGTTAGTAACCCACATAAGGTTTTCACCAAGTAGTTTAACCTGTTCACCAAGTTGTTCGCAATCACAGTACCGCAAGCATATTTCAGTACAACCTTTTAAGAAAGAATAAGCTAGAAATCTCAGCAATTTCAACTCCGAAATATTATAAATACCGATAATTTGGCATCCAGCTGCTATAAAACCAAAGTTTAACTTTCAAAAACTTTTGTAAATGTAATTCAAAACTTTTGAGCATTTACCACATTAAAGCTAAGTTCCATTCAAAGTAAATTAACACGATGCATGGTTATTTTCTAGCAGACAACAAAAAAAGTGAAAAAAAAAACATTAGAAAATTTCCATTACTATACTTCATTCACATGTCAATGAGATATGCAAAACCACCTATCATGCATAAGAGCACCAGTTATGGACCATGTTTACCATTACTATGTACCACAAGTTCAAACTTAAACCAACCAACCAACCAACAATCCTTTATAACAAGAAGTTAGCCATTATACTTTTAGCAAACCTCAAAAATATCCACCTGTCCAGTCCAGTCCAGTCCATATTATGATGATGCATTCGCTGAACCACTTTTGTGCACTCATAATAGTCCAAAGACCAATGATATGTCCCTAAGGCATCAGAACAAGGAAACTGGTCCAGCAATAGTTTGTCCCGCACTATACTATACACACATACTCTACTCATACCCATTCAAGGAGTCTTCTTCAGAAAAGTGCCAAGTGCCATACCCCTGAAAACTCATTATACAACTCATATGGAAGATGGGATCCATCGGACTGCACGTGTAGGTACCCATAAGGCATTACGAAGCACCCTCATCCACCAGCAAAAGTGTTTTCGCAGAAATATTACATATAGTTGGAGCATTCTAAAAATTTCTAACATATCGCATCGTTCCATTGAAAATGTCAAAATACCACAAACATTGTGTTGGACATGCTTTAATTGTGGTTGGTCATCGTGAAAGTAAGACGAAAGGGGAGCAGCCGGGGTGATGCGAATATCCTCACATAATATCCTTGCGATGATGCCTGGCCATCAGTGTAAAAGCGGTTCACGTTGTGTAAATAAATATCCCCTTTGACCTTTGCCTGGTGGCACAAGTGATGCGTTGCATGCAATTAGTTGCAGTTGTTAGGGGCTAATGGGTCTGAAGCGGGTGGGTGCGCGGCAACACTATGCATATGCAGTGCAGGGATGTTAAAATGCATTGCATTGAACAATCTAACCATAACGAAAGGACAAAGAAGGACGATAGGTGTAGTAGGTAGGTTAGGTACAAACGGACGTGTCAAGAGTCCTTTTTACGCGGGAATTTAAATTAACATTTTCGATGACATTCTCTTAGTTGCATCGTTTTTTTGTGTGTGTGTGTGTGTGTGTGTTGTCATGCGTTTGGTGTGGATTTTGTTGGCTAACTTATCAAAATTGTATTGCTTTTTGGGTGACACACATATACAAATGCTAATATACTTAATGTGAAAAGGGGGCATTGGTAAACTTTGTGCATTTGGTATGAGCTTGGGGAGTGGAGCTCTCTCAATCCATTTGCAGAGTCAATTGTTTTGACATTTAAGTTTGCTTTTACTTTTTCGTGTATAGGAGACATTCTATACCCAAAAAAAAAAAGAGGGGGACAGGTGAAGGGCGCATAGACTTGTGTTTTCAAATAAATGAATAAGCACCATGTGACATGGATTTTCCAAATATCACCCCAAGCTAATTTTTGACGACCTTTGACATGATTTTGTTTGTAGCAAATAAATTAAATAGGATTTTGGGTTTTCATCAAAATAGTGATGGCTTCCAGTAGTTTCATGTATTTGAATTCGTAGAATTAAAAGAGAAATTAAAAATTAAGACCATATATGCTTTTTAAAGAAGATTCCAGTCGTAGTTATTGGAAAACCCCTCGAAATTACTTTTTAAAGAAATAAGAAAAGTTTTAAAATGCTTTGATTTTGTGGATTTTACATATTTTTGTTTTATTTTAATACAATTTTTGAAGTTGTACTTCTATACCGGGGTTTATAAAAATATCCAACCAGTAATAACACATAAGACTTTTCCAGGACATTATTACTATTTTTTTTTTTTTCACACAGACACTTTAAGTAGGTAAAGAGTAACAACACACTTGCATTTTAGGGCAAGTATTGGTTTCGTGCCAAAAAAAAGAATTTAGGTTTTAATCAAAACCAATATTACGATGATGGAGAAGTCCGAAAAAGTGGTTTTCGTCATGCCGTCCGTTGGTCGGCCTGTGCGTCTGTGCGTCCATCTGTACACTTTTCCACTCTCTATCTCTTCTAGAACGAGTACCTCATTTTTGAGTTATTCGAATTTTATTGAATACGACTCTAACGATTTTGATTAAACTTTCTGATATGATTTCTTCAATAACGATACCTAACTTGGTATGTGGCGTTTTTTTAGACTATTCCCACAGGTTTTTTGAATTTTTTGCTTGAGCAAAAATAACGGTACCTGTCATATACCGGTTCTAGAAAAACTCATTTTTCTCAAAAACGATGTTTACGATTTTGATTAAAAAAATCATGGTCATTTTTTGGGTAAGGCCTATCTTTAACTGAGAACCATTTTTTTTTTCAAAAACCTTTATTAATCAATCAAATTCAACCATTTTTTTTTCATGGATGCTTTTAAGTTGCCGTAATAATATTTAATAAAAAAAAATCGAAAATTATTTTTTAAGATTTTTAAAAAAATACTTGAAATTTTTTTTTGCAAAAACTACTTAATATTTTTTTTCTTAATTTAGTTCTTAGAAGTCGATAAATAATATCTTAAAAATAGCGTACCAATTTTTTCATATTAAAGTCCTTGCAAGATCTTATATGAAAAAAAATGTTTTTTTTTAAAAACGGCTCCAACGATTTTCAATATATTATTATTAAAAATGCATCATTAAAGGAGAAATCAAATTGCATACTTCGTTTTGAGGTTAAATTCATTTAAGAAACTGTTTTAGTCATTTGAAAATCGAATTTATGTTTTTTAATTTTTTTTTCTAAAACTGCATTTAGAAATTTTTAAGTACGTGCGTTTTATTTTTTTTGGATTTTTGAAAAAAAATTGGAATCATTTTTTCGATAACTACTCAATATTTTTGATTTCAAATTACGTTTTAAGATGTTGATAAATAATATTTTAAAAATGGCTTACCAATTTTACTTATAAATTTCCGTGCAAAATTGTATATAGAAAAAATAGTTTAATAAAAAAAAAACGGGTCTAACGATTTTCAATTTTTTTTTTTCAAAAATGTGTAATTATAGAAGAATCAAATAGCATACTTCGTTTTGAGGTTAAATTCATTTCAGAAGCTGTTTTAGTCATTCAAAAATCAAATTTTATGCTTTTTTAATTTTTTTTTCTAAAACTGCATTTGCAAATTTTTAATTAAAAAAGCTTAGCATATACAGTAACTTAATCTATAAGAGCAAGCGCGTGCAATCCAGTCGTGCAATTTATTTTAAATCTATCGAACCGTTCTTCTGTACTGATTGATCAATGTTTTACAAAGAATAATTAAAACTAAAGTAGACATTTATATTGGAAGCTAAATGGAATAGTGCGTCACCTACTCCATACTTCCACCTTAAAAAAAGTAGCTATCTCCCCCTCATTGCTTTACAAATGACAAAAGTCAAAAGCTATGAATAATTGACACACAAGTGTCACTGTCATAAAATGTCTTCTTTCATTTTGAACAATTTGCAACGCCTCTGTGAAGATATTAAATTTTTCGTTTTTTTAATTTTTCTGAATAAAAACTACACTCTCTTCCCTTGTTGCCACCACGATATACTCTTCAAATCTCCCCCCAACTCTATAAATGAATTGAAATTTATGAGACTGTCATTTGTGATGTATTTCCTGCCATCAACGTAACACAATCCTTATACTCTTGAGAATGCAGTAGTTCCATTTAAAAAAAAAAAAAAAATTGAGCGAGAATAAAAAAGAAAAATAAAGTAATTTAAGTGAAGCCAGCCCATTCCACTTTAAAATTTCCCTGGACAAATTCATAATTTCATTCTGAATCGTCTTTCATGTTGCACAGGAGGAATATTATTTGTCAAAACACTTTCACACTAAACCATTTTTATTTTCATATTCCAGGAATCAAAAAAAAAAAAAAATATTTATAATATCACAGGGGTTTTTCCTGTGATGCCTGGCTTCGCATAAATTAGTCTCGACAATGTCTTGGGGGGAGAAAAATATCCTTGCACAGATGCAATACGCATTAAAAATCATAAACCCCCTCCGTCCTTTCAAAGAAGTTAGGTCCGTCTGCCCGTCCCTTTCAATTGGCTTTGAGTGTCTTGTTTTTTTTTTTTTTTTTGTATTCCAATCCTAGGAGATGCTATTTTGCGTTCCTATTGCTTTTGTGCTTTTAGTATGTTTGGTTATTGCGATTGCTTCCTTTATCCTTCAAAAATACAAAAAAAAGGAGCAACAAAATTTAAACAAAAGTGAACGAAAAAAAAAAAATAAAAATATGAACAAAGACACTTTTTTCGTTGATACTTATTTGTGATGGCACTCCACTCTAAAAAGAACTATATGACAGCCAAGAAAAGGAGGGTTGATTTGGAGAGCTCTCTCGCGCTCTAGTCTGAGTCTTCTCGTCTTCATAGTCGTCCTCAGTATAATAATGAGAATGAAATGATGGAATTATTTTTCCATTTCTTCCAAATGAATCTTGTCCTTTGTTTTGCTTGATAATGGAGTTGAACAAAAAAAAAAAAAAAATGTCCTTTATATTTTTTTTGTGTTGCACGCATTTTGTCCCCTTTTTAGTTTTCATATAAAATGATTGGAAGGGGATTGCGTTGTGGTGGTGTGTATAGTGTTGAAACAGAGTAGGTATAGTAGTCAAGAGCAAGAGGAGGCCTCGACGGAAAAATGCTTTTAGGTGGACAATTTGTTACAATTAGCTTTATTACACTATAAGCTGATGTAAGTAATAAGACTGGTCGGAAGTCATTCACAAATTTCGATTTATTAGCTAACGTGAATATAAACAGGCGTTAAAGATCGCCATAAAAAAAAAATTTAGGGGAATGATTTTGGTCGAAGAATAAAAATCATTTCACCAAAAACATCTTGAACTTTTATAATAATAGATAATAAATCAAACAAATAAGAAAATTTGCTACGGCACTGACTTTTGGATTTTAAGTTTAATCTAACTCCATTTGAATAAACAAAAAAAAACAATTAGAAAACAAATTTATAAAAAACATCAGCGAATTTCATTTTTCCAACATTAGTTGTGGCGTATTGAGAGAAAGGGGGTGGTCTCGGGGGGCTCAAGCCCCCCTTGCCTCCAAAATCATATTAATTTTAAGGTGATTTTATCATAATGCACATGATCAGCGAATTTCCTTTTTCTAACATTAGTTGTGAAGTATTGTGGTGGGGGGGGGGAGTTTTCAGAGGGCTCAAGCCCCCCTCTCCTAGCCTCCAAAATCATGTTAATTTTAAGGTCATTTTATCATAATTCACATGATCCGCGAATTTCCTTTTTCTAACATTAGCTGTGGAGTATTGTGGTGGTGGGGGGGGGGGTTAGGGGGCTCAAGCCCCCCTCCCCTAGCCTCCAAAATCATGTTAATTTTAAGGTCATTTTATCATAATTGACATGATCCGCGAATTTCCTTTTTCTAACATTAGTTGTGGCGTATTGAGGGAGGGGGGGCTCTGTTTTGGCAGGTGATTTACGAAATAAGGGGCCAACTATGTATTGGATATTGAAGCTCATAATCTTTCTAACATTATTTAAGCTGGTATGAATGTTGATTACTTTTGTAGATCCTAGCCTATTGGCTTAGGAATTGTTTTTACGTAATAGGGATCGATTTTTAAAATCGTTTTAAAAGCACTCCAAATGTGATTTGTAGTGTGTTTTAATTCTGGAGAATGACACGGATCTGGTGATTAGCCAAAATCTTTTTTTTCAGTAATCGATGATCTCCTGTTGATGTGGTCAAGTAGAAATTTCTATCGGAACGGGCTCGGGAAGACGGTGTTTATGGACAATAGCGTTTTCAGAGATAAATTGGGGGGGGGGGGGGGGGGAGGGCTCAAGTATCTGGTCTTTCTCTAAATTTCTAAAATTTACGAAAAAGTGAAAGAGTTTCAGTCACCCTTGTACATTATGATGAAATCACCTTAATAATAACATGATTTTGGAGGCTTTGGGGGAGGGCTTGAACCCCCCTGAGCCTCCTTCAATACGCCACTGCTAATGGAGCACTGGCCTGGGTAAGTGAGAAAACATTAAAAACGTGATTAACTCACTAATCTTTAAATTGGTTTGCTAAATCTAAAATACAAACAAAAATGAGTACACAAATTTGAATATTATTTTTTTTTGTTTGCATGTGCTTTGTTGAAGTTATGGGAACAAAGGTCCTGTCATGCCTGTCATAAAATAATGTCTCGTGTTTTTATTCATTTATGTCAATTTGAATTTGAATATGAGGTGAACGTATATAGAAGGTGGGCACTACATAAAAATGTATATGCGGCCGCATCCTACTTGCTGAATGGTTTTGGTTTCTCTTCAGCACCCAGACTGTGTGGTATCCAATTAGCAGCTATTATTCAACAGATTTAAATTGCTGCACCGCTGAATGGAAAAATTGCTCTGATTTGCATCTTTAATTGCATGGAAGTGAGAAAAATCACGGCTTTTTATTTTTTCTCTCTTTTTTTTTTTCTTTTTTGTTTTTAATTTCGAAATCAAGAGAAGGATGTGCGTTAACAGGTCGAGTTTTAAATATATGAACTTCATTTTTTTTATTTTCGTTGGAAAACAGGTTAAATAATGACAAAAAAAAAGAACAGAGGAGTATGCACTGATTCACATGAGGAAAATTCGTGGGTGAACTTATTTAATGATGTTCTTAATGTGAATGCCTCAAGCGGTCTCTGGAGAATGTGTGTTTCTCAATTTAAACGTATTCGACGACACTGTTGTAGATATCTGATGAAATTGCATATGAAAGCTTCCTGCGATAAATTAATTGACAAAAATAATAATGAAAGGATCGTACTGACTTCAGGGCATCTTTCTTCGCCAGATGCAAGAGGTGATAAAATGTTGGATAAAAAGTTGTTGGCTGTAAATATAGAAATTCATTAAGGAGCATACATAAATTAATGAATTATCCTTTTTAAGCAAAAAAAAAAAAACAACTATGTATGTACTTTAAATATTTTCTTGTAATTTTTTGGGAGTCAAATATAATTATTTATTACAAATACGAAGACTCAATGAGAAAATGGGATTAAACATGAAAATGAAAATTTATGAAAGTTGAAAAAAAAAACTGACTGAAGTCATTTTTTGACGTTTCCTTCTCAAGGACTAAGAACAACAACAGCCGTGACGTAAAAAAACGACGATGACAGGTTGGGTGCGACCTTATATTTTCAAAAAAAACTTTATTATGAAAAAATTTGAAAATTCCAAAGTTGAGTTTTCGAAAAAAATAAATTTTAAAAAACTAAATTTCTAACGATTTTGATTAAAAATTATGTGGCTTTTATTACAAGTATGGTCATACTTTTGAATTGAAAGAAATGTTTGTAAAAATTATACAAACGTCACCTCCCATAAAACCGTTTTTTTAGTTTTGACTTTCTCTTAAACGACCGAACCAATTTTGATGAATTTTTTTTATATGGAAGCTATAAACTTAAAATTATTTGATATCAAAATTTTCTAAAAAATTAATTTTTAGATTTTTAAAAAATTTTTCAATGGGTCGCACGAACTTGCTCTTAGAGTCAAAGTTGCTGTGGATGTAGAAGCTTCTTATTTAAAGTTTTTAAAAATAAATAATTTTATAAAAAATGTAAAAATAAATAAATTTCATCACTAAAATGACATAATGTTTTGAGCTCCAACTTAAGTATGACATTTGATTTGTTTAAAAAAGATGAATTTTTAAACAAAAAAATTTGAAAATCGTATAAAAATATATAAAAATTCTCGAACCTTGTTTAAAAAAAAACTGGCCTGTTTTCGAAAAATTGATTTTTCAAAGAAAAAATTGGAAAAATCAAAAAAATTATTTATTTTATTTTTATTTTTTTTTTGAAAATTTTATTAAAATTGGATCAGTCGTTTAAGTAAAAGTCAAAAATGAAAGAAAATGCTTCTATGTGAGGTACCGTTAGTAGAATTCTTACAAACATTACATTCATTGCAAAAGTAGGACCTTACTAACAAAGGAAGACAACAAAATTTTGATCAAAATCGTTAGAGCTGTTTTTGAAAAAAGTTAAAATTTCTTTAATAGTTATATGGCAGGTACCGTTATTAAAATTTCAATTTTCCCTCTAGGGAATCACCAAAAATCCATAACTACCAAATTTAAATAAACGAAAAACCATACAATATTCCTTGAGGGAACCATTATAAGCGTTTTTGTCCCAGGAGATAATTAAAAAAATGTAAACAACAAACTTTTTCATCACACACTATATTATATCGGCTTACAAAAAAAAAAAAACAGAAGAACTATTTATTGCACCCTTATAATGAAGTTAAGTGATGGATTTCTTTATTACATCCAAGATAGCCCTAAAATTCCGTGCATGGTATATCAATTTTAATCCGCCATTGTGCAATTTCACATTCCACCACAATCTGCTGTTATACTCATTCGAAACGAATTATTCCAGCGAAAAATCCACTACTCTTCCGGATCCTGTCAAAGGAATAAGCAATAAAATCACCAATTTCCCCGCACTGACTCCCACGCCACCACAACATTTCTGCCCTTAAATTCAAACCAACAAAGCTAAGTAATTGCACACTGGTGGCCCGGCCGCTTGATAGATGACCATCTCTCTTCTCTACCCATTTTGTTTTCTCTGGGATGTATAGTGCCACAATTGTACCGCATGCTGTGTCCTTTATGGTGTACCAAAATTACAACGCCAGATATATACCTACAGGAGAAGTGATGAGCTAATGGGATGAGTATATAGGGAAGCTAAAGGAAAGTCCATAATTGCGAATTCGTTTGCTAACAAATGTTCTTCAGAGCGTATTTGAGAACCCGGACTTGGCGAACTGACCACAAAATTCTGCAACAGACAAGGATCAAATTCCCACAAAAAGGCAACAAAAACACCAAAGAACATCACCCATGAGGGCAGGCCATTCGAATATATATGAAGGGGGGGGGGGGACAAGTTAAAAAATGCAATTATTCCACGCACATCCGGGAAGAATGATTTCCGAGGCAGCAATGGCACAGTACAGTATAGTAGCACTCGCGCTGGAAGCAGTGGGGCACATCAACAGAAACTTCGAAATCATTGCGCTGCTGTGGGCGATGCTGGCGAGGAAGTCAAACGAACTCATCATGCCACCAAAATGTATAGTATCACATTGCCCGTTCGCTAAATACACACAAATGTCACCAGCAGGACATCGCACAGCATCAGCAAAAACCCTTACCGCATCATCGCAGCCGCCATCATCGCACCAAATGCCAGTTGTGGTTACATCAGCTCAGGTCATTCACAAAAGAAGCACAATACACGCAGTGAAGCTGTTGGTCAGTTGTTAGTTTGTGAAGCTTGTTAAGGAGCTTCACGATTATTATAGTCGAATCCCTATTCTTTCTCTGGGAGAAGGATCTGTTTGACTGCATTGTTAGGGGTAATTGCGAGTTTTTTTTTTTATTATTTAATACTTTTGGAGCGTGAATGTCGTTTATTTTGAAAAAAAAAATACATTTTTTTGTTGTTTTCACACATCTAAATAAGTACAAGTTGGAATAGAAAATAGACACACATTTCGCACATCCAGAGCAATAGCTCTGGACAGTTCGACACATCTAGAATTCATTGAACAGCCTTAATTAGAACCGAGTTAACCACAAACTTTACAGACAAAAGAAATTCACCGAAAGCTAAATCGTCTAAAAATTCCACAAAAACAGTGTTTTTAGCAAGTTCAAAATTCGATATCTAAAAATCCTTACTTTGTAGAGCAATTCTGATAATTGAAATTCGCGTTTAGAGACTCAAAATCTTTTGGAGGACCTAATGTCCTCGCAATATAATCCGAGGAGTTTCCGTTTCTAATGTTCGATGCTCGATAATTGCATTAAAGACCAAAATATCTTGCTTAAGCCTACCCCAAACAGCCGCTGACGCTGACCCTGATCAATGAAGGACTTCGCATGGTAGATGTCACACGACTTCATCCTTGCATGATCTCTCCATCCCATCGAAGCTCCTGGATAGCTTTTACGTCAGCCCCTAGCTTATCCAGGGTACGTCAACATTGTGATCATTCGTATCATAGGCTTGTTATATTGAGAATAAGTTTAATTATTTCCGTTGTAGGGATGTTACCCCGATGATGCACAACCCCCATCCTGGAGAACCAGACTCTTTGTTTGCTCCAAGACTGATGATCAGGATAGAACCGCTTCATATCGGCCGTATGTTTTTCTTCACTGACGCTATTTTATAAACAGTTACATGTACGAAAAAATGTGTATCAGCTTTTTGTTATAAAATTTAATAAGGCTTATTTTTGTAGAACAAAATTTTCGATACGAGAAACCGTTTTCGAAATAAACGTGGAAAACTGAAAAATCTGCATGTTTCTCCTAACTGCCGCTAGAGCTCACGTCGGATTCTTGGGGAATTTTTTTGGATCATCACCAGGAATCCCTACTGGACTAATGTTGAAAGCAATGCTAAACTATCAAACTATCTTAATGTCAATTTTGACCAATTGCAATTAAGATCATTTTATGAATTCCTTATCATCATTATCCATCAAAGCAATTTCATGTAAATTATCCAAAATTATTAAATTGCTTAAATTTGTTTTGTTATATCCTTCTCGCAATACAAATCTCTTTCTCTTCCTCTGTATGATGCAGAAATATATACGCTTACCATGATGATATGTTTGTGAAGAGAAAAATTCAAAAATCATATAAAATTTCATGAAAAATGGCG
This sequence comes from Meliscaeva auricollis, assembly GCA_948107695.1. Taxonomy (NCBI): domain Eukaryota; kingdom Metazoa; phylum Arthropoda; class Insecta; order Diptera; family Syrphidae; genus Meliscaeva; species Meliscaeva auricollis. The sequence continues at coordinate 80,857,117 of OX403618.1, forward strand.
CCCGAGTGGAGTAGCAGCAGCACAAGCAAAACGCAGAGATTTTCGAAATTGACTGCTTAAAATTAGATTTCCGACAACTAGCGATTTCAATTTGTGCGGTGTCAATTGCAGAATGATTTTTATTTTTTTTTTCAGCGCTTTTGAATGCAACCAACAAAAATCATCATCGACGCGTCAGCGTTCGTTCGTGTTTATAGTAGTTTTGTTTGTACGTCGGTCGTTGGTTCTGTGACGGGCTCTGGGAGTTATAGTTTATTTGAATAGCGAATTGCTATCAATTTAGGGAATTATACTAAAGTGAAGCTGTGTGTTTAAAGGTGGATGGGATTGGTGATGGTAAATGAAACTATAGAAAGGGTTTTTTCTACCAAAGGTTTCGTGTTGTAGTGACTACCGAATACATGATACGAGTATAGAGTAGGGACGCAAAATTTGTATTTTAATTAAATCGATTTTTTTAAAGCGTACATGTAAAAAACCTTAAGTGAGTCAGTTTTGTAAGTTTATTGGATTAAATATTGTGCAAAATTGTACCCCAAAACGAAGTCTTTTCAATTTTATGTATCAGAAGAGGTAATAAAAATTGCAGTTGGTATATTGGTGTTGTTTGTAAATCGATTAAAGGTTATTGTTGGAGTTTTTATCTTTACTATTATATAAAGAGAGACTTTTATTTGTTTGTCCAGTGACTTGTACCTTAATATCCAATTAATGTTCTAGCATTTCCTGAAAAGAGTAATAATAAATATTTATTGGATAAAAAGTTAATTTTGTCAACTTATTTCAACCAATTTACACAATTTTTTTTTCAATTTCAAAGTGACTGACAGCTGACAGTCTTACTTTTCATTTCATTTCATTTCATATCGTTCCATTTTTGTCTGTTTCATTAAGGCTATGCTTTTCCTGTAATATACCGCTTAATTACGGACGACTTTTTCGTTCGCCGCGTTCAGGTGTGAAATTTAGCGCGACGCTGCAATTTTGTCGTCGTAGTTTGTAGTTTGTCTGGTGGCACTGGTGTAGGAAATTCTATAAGACGCTGTGTAACTTAAATTTTAAGCGACAGGGCTGTCATACTAGTCAATTGATGACCATTTTACCTGCAGCTGGCTCAGTTAAACATGTTTTACTTTCGCTGGCACAAACAGAAGATCGTCGTTGAAAAAATCGTCGAATTTAAATGCTGACAAAGATTAAGGCTGGTATTCACCAACCGCTCATAACTTTAAGTGGCTCTTAAGCCAATTAGTTATGAGCGCTCGATGATTACTTCCCTCAAAGTCATAAGCTTGGTGAATACCAGCCTTAATGCTTAATTACAAAAGCCAATTGTTACAAAAAGTGCAAAAGTGAAAATCTTTTTCTCCTTCTGGAGCGGAAAAAACACATTTTTGTAATTTTTCTGAAGTTTTTTAGTCCGTAAAATGAGTTTTCTTTGGTCAGTATTTACATTTAACGATTTTTTCATCACGATTTTTCCAACTCTCTGCAGAAATTTGGTCGGTAAAATGAGCTTCCTTTGGTCAGCATTTACATTCAACGATTTTTTAACGAAGATTTTTCCAAATTTCGGCAAAAATTTAGTCCGTAAAATGAGTTTTCTTTGGTAAGCAATTACATTCAACGAATTTTTCACGAAGATTTTTCCAATTGTCGGCACGAAATCGAAAAGTGTAAAGTGTATTCAGAGCCCTTAACTTAGGTGAACCAAAACAAAAAACGAGTCATTCCAAAAGAATTACTGTTCCATTTCAACAATTAAAGACGTGTTCATATTATTCATGAATCGGGTATCGTTTATGCCCAGTGGAGGCGGCCTGTTGCTTAAGGGGCTAACCCTAGAATCTGTCGCTTTCGTTCCGTCAACGAATACGTTGTCGATGAAGTTAAAAGTTCGGCTACTATTTTCGTTGCGTCCGTTTTTATGAATCACTTCTCATAATAATGTTTGTATCATATTGAGCTGTCAGTTGAAAACGTCGACGTAACGCTAGCGACGGATACTATGGGTTGACCCCTATACCGGCCGACGAACTTTTGAAATGGCCGGATTGACATCGGTCGGATGGTTTTCAAATGATTTTGATATTACCCAAGAGAGAGAGCTGTCATTTGGTCTTCCGGTGAGTAAATTAGTTAAATTGATAAGCTAAATTCATAAAAAATGCTTTTTTTGATCAAAAAAGCTAAAAATCATTAAAGAATCTGTTGATTTTATGCTTAAAAGTCTTACCAACTTATCAGTCCAAAAACTCACTCTAATCTATTCCACAAACAAAATCTTTTAATTGGCTTATGATTTCAATCTTAAAACAGTATTTTTTTCACCACACCATAAGGTCATTCTAGCTAATTCCCAGTCTTATCCTTAAGTCCACATTCCCCCGACGATGAGTCAGAAGGGAAAAACTTAGCTCCATAAATTACATTCCTAACAAGGATAATGCACAACCTCAAATAGTCCGGAACCCAAGGAAAAGCAAATAATATCCCACTCCAACTAGAGAGAGTGGTGAAAATATTGCAAAGCCTATCTCCTGAAACCGCGCACACACGAGCTTTGGCGCGTTGTCTGTCGCTGTATCCTCTCCCCCCTCCTTCCCCATTCCACTCCTCTCCTCCCCCAACACACCCTCTGTATAACCAAAAAAAAGGAAACGCTGAGCCTTTTAAAACAGGAAATTTAATTTCCCTACGCATAAATTTCGTGTATTTTTTCTTCCCTTTCTATTCTAATTCTATAGTCTTCCAAAGTTCTGAGCTATTTCAAAAAAGGGGAGATTGGAAAAAAATACAAAATTCAGTGCGTTAGTTAACGTAGAAGGCCGTATTAGATTTCACAACATAAGCCTCAACACAACCTATGTCCTAGGCAGACGACTGGTGATAGCTCGTTTGTTATTCTAAGCAGAGACCCCAGTCGCGAACCAAATACACCTTCCTATTCCTACCACCAACCTACCTGGGCTTATCATCAGTTTTGTTGAATTCCCTTTAAAAAAAAAGGTACATGGAAGTTGGGCGGTAGCCATAGCAGCATAGATATACACAAAGAGCATCCGCATCCGGATGCAAGGACCATTTTTCACAGCTCTCCAAAAGCAAAGGGTTTTTAACGCAACATCAGTGTTGACTGACGACTATTCACCCCCAAAGGGCCGAGATGAGATGGTCGAGAGGCGGCTGGTTTTTTGGGGATAAGCGATCTCATTATCGGGATTTCGAGATAAAAACCCGGGGCAATCGTAAAAAGTGACCTTTTTTACATTACCTACATCAGAGGTTTGCTTCGCTCTGCTTATACTGATGCTACTGCTTGCCGCCTAACATCATAAAGCCCAAATCTGGCTGGCATCGTCGTCGTTCGTCGTCGCTATTAAATCTGTCTGTGGAATAATTTCAAATGGCATCGGTTCGGGCTGTTATCCTGGCAATTAAACAGTCGTAAAATGGGGGGACTTTAATTGGATATTACATCCGTTGTGGTGTATTATGAGTCGTCGCGTCGCGTCATCGTGTCGTAAGAGAGGTGGTGAATAAGGAAAGAGAAGAGTGGAGAGGTCTTCGTTTTTAGGCGATGAAAATGATGATTTCCGCAGTTCTTATCTCAATGAATTATGAGATTATTTTTTTGTTTAACAATTTTGTTTTAACGGATTTAGCGTGCGTCGGAGATTAGCTTTGTTTTACAGAAGAGAATATGGAAAGTGATGTTTTCCGTGAAATAAATGTTAAAATGTTTTATAATTTTTGGTAATCGTTTACTAGCATTCGTATGGTTAATTGAAAAATCATATTTTTGAAGGTGATTGTGAAGATTGTGACTTTTAGAAACATTTCAGATGAGGTTTCGTAGGACTTCAACTTATAAAACAAAGGTGTACTCATGTACGCGAGCCAAAAGGGATACTTCCTATATCATTATTTATTTTTGCATAGTTTTTTTTTAGATATGAAAATTTATTTAAAAAAATGTAATGAAAAGTTCTTGGAGGGAAATTTTTTTTCAAGGAAGCAAAATGTACTTTACAGGGAAATTAATTCAAATATTTCATATAATTAATATTTTATCGACCAAAACCCTGGTAATTTGGTTTATTTTTGTGTTTGGACAATTTCGAAGGTTTTTTTTGAAGCCTTTAGCTAACCTAGGTTAATGTTTGATACAAAAAATGTAAAAATTATGGTAGATAATGTGAAAATTGATATTTTTTCCCTTGTGGAGCCTACAATTGTATAAGATTTTATTTTTGTATTTTTACTGAGTCTTAAGTCTTTCCATTTATACCAAAACATTAGGCCAGGTTAGGTTTTACTAGAGTCAAAAGCAATTTGATTCACGTGAAAAGTATGCTTTGAATTTTTCAACAGTTTGTTGAGAGATCAAATTTATACTATTTTTGGCATTATTTAATGATATTGAAGTTTGTGAGCCATTTCGGACAGTTTTTTGGATAAGGGGTATCTTTAAATATAACAAATATTTTTCAAAAACCGTTATTAACGCTACCTGCCATAGAACCGTTTTCTTAATTCTGATTTTCTCCTTCATGACTCAATCAATTTCAACCATTTTTACATGAAAGCTTTTAAGTTGCCATTATAATTTTTAATAAAAAAAAATTTCGAAAATAATTTTTTTGGATTTTTACAAAAAAATTTAATTTTTTTTTGTAAAATCGTTTTTCGAAAACAACTCAATATTTTTTTTCAAGATTTAATTTTTAGAAGTTGATAAATAATATCTTAAAAATGGCGTACCAATTATTTTTATAAAAGTAAAATTTTATATAGAAAAATAGTTTTATTAAAAAAACGGCTCAAAAAAGTATTTTTTAGATTAATTTTGGGTTGTTGAACAAGAAAATGATATTCATTTATTATTTCAAAGAAGCGTTCTCGATATATCAGTAAAAAACATGTTTTTTGCTCTATTTTTAATTTTAACATAAATATCAATAACGGTAATTCTATTTTTTGGATATGTACTTTTTTGAAAAGAAGTTGTTCATTTCTTTCCAACGATATATTTTTGTGTTAATCGGACCAGAAACTATCGAGTAACAGCCGCTCAAAGTGTACAAAGCATGACTTTTCGACCTTTTTGGAAAATTATTTGAAAAAATAAAAAATCTTTCCAAAAAAATTCATATTCAAAAAATAGAATTACCGTTTTTTGATATTTATGCTGAAATTAAAAAAAAAAGAGCAAAAAACATGTTTCTTGCTGATATCTCGAGAAGGCTTCTTTGGAAAAATAAATTCATGTCATTTTCTTGTTCAGCAACCCAAAATTAATCTAAAAAATAATTTTTTATGCAGGTACTCGCTATGAACGGAAAATTTGTAAACTAGAGTTACAAAAGAAATCAATTTGCATACTTCGTTTTGAGGTTAAATTCGATGTTTTTTTAGTCATTTGAAAATTTTTAATTGAAAAGGCTTAGGCATATAGAGTAACTTCATCTATAAAAGCAAGTACGTGCGATCCAGTCGTGCAATTTATTACCTTTTTAATAGAAGAAATTCTGTTTTTAGTGGATTTGCATCAAGAACTCGTTATTGAAAAATAAAATTTTCTCAATTAAACATAATTCCTTATCCAATACAAAAACCAAACTCTTCCCAAGAATCAGATTCTCAAAGAATTTTTTGATTTTCTACATTTTTCAAATATTTATTTTTCAATTTTTGTTTTATTTTCTTGTAACATTCTCACACATATTCCGATTCAACGACCCTGTGCACACATCGTGTCGGGAGAAGAAGAAAAAATAAATCGGATGATCTTTTTCATTTCGCGACTTTTAAAATCACCTTTGAATGGCAAATGCCAAATTCTCCAGAAAAAACAAAAAAAAAAAAAAAACAAAAACACAACTAAGACCTAAAACCCTCATTTTTGAACTTTTTCATCCTTTGCCAATATGGTTGGCGTCTGAGAAGCGAAAGATAAACACACATTGCAAAAGGAAAGTTTGTTTCTTTCCGTCATGTTTGCCCACTGTTTCGTTACGCTCCGTTGACTGAGCGCAAATACGAATTGGGACTTACTGAATGGCAAAAGGGACCTTGATGTTCTCTCGAAACTTCCCTATCCCCACCGCCAAGTGTTAGAACAGAAGTAAGGGTACACTCTAACGGTATATCGTGCATTATGGAGGTACAAAGATGAAATATGGGCACACGACACGAATGGGAGGAAAAAGATGCATGAATCCCGGTTTTATGCTTGAAATAATTTCAAATGTCTTAAGATGATGCCAAGAAAAGTATATTTATAGTTTTTTTTGTTATTTTTGTTATAATGTGTGGACTTGTCTGTACAGCAAAGGTCCCTTTTCCCTTTATACGACCCCAGCCAAACACTCTTGTGTCCCACAGCAGCATGTTTCATATTATAAATGTGGATATTTTTGGACAAGCAAAGACGTGAACCTTATGCAAACTCTATTACTTTTGGTTAAACGGAATGACAGTTGGGCTGTCAAACGAAGATTGCAAAATGGAAAATTCATATTTTCCCCGCATATCCCCAGGGATATATGGCTTTATTGTGATATATATTTCTATTTATTATATAAAATTCAGTGGTTTCCTTTATATAGAATATATTTGAGTAGTTTTTTGAGGTGATAGTCGATATTATGGCGGGACATGATGAAAGTAGCTCTGCTCTTTCAAAGCATTGATAAAGTGTTGTTTTTTTGTTTTTACTTTGTGAAAGGAAATATTAAAATATCTTTTTTCGAGATAGACTAAATTGAATGACAATTTTCTCAGACAACAGAAAATCGATAGAGAGACGATTTGATATGATAAAAATAATATGTAGGAAGAGGAAAGATATAATCGAAGCTATCAGCAAATTTGAGAAGCTTCTTCTATCAGGTATTTATAGGAAGTTAATTTTAGAAATTTTAGATTTTATGTGGCAAAGACAAATTCTCCTATATAAACATCTTTCGGTCATTCATATTCAATTTTTGTTTAATCAATATCTTTATAAAGACCGACACTTATTACCTTGAAAAGTTTTATGAAATCATCATTTATCGTCATGCGTCCGTGCATCCATCTGTACACATTTTTACTGCCTAAACGCGTGAACGGAATGTCTTCAAATTTATTAGGGGAGAGTGGGGCTAAAAGTAACTGGAGTAAGAAGTAACAGCTGAAAAAAACAGAGTTTTTTTTTAAGAATTAAGAGCTGTGTGAAAGAGGAATATTTTCGTTTTTTCCGTAGCTACCAGCAGCGTGTCTACTTCATTGCAGATCGGATGTAAGGGAAGGAAGTTCTGTGGTAGGTGGTAGGTGGTCTATTCTCTAGAAGCAATCACTTCTTGGGAAGGAAAGAAAAAAGGTAAATCAATGAACCATTTTGTTTTAAAATGCCTGTTAAAACTTCATTGCAAGAATTGCACCCAAATGTAGTTTAAAAAGAAATTTGTAAATATACTCATTTTACTGTGAAGTTAACTGTGACTCACATGAATATTCTAAGCCTGAATTTGTATTCATTAACTTTATTCAGTTCGAATTTCGAAATTTTATTTTTTTTTTGTTTTTGAATATCTCATCTAGAACGGAGTACATCCCATACAACATTTTTGAGTTATTCGAGTTTTCTCGAAAACGGCTCTAACGATTTTGATTAAACTTTTAACGTGATTTCTTCTACAACCATACATTTTTAGATTTTTTTTTAATCTATCGAGCAGTTTTAAAAAAAAAATATTTTTTTATTAAAAATTTTTCAATCGATTTACCAAGAAAAATTCCAGTTGGAAATACCCTTAAAAAAATTATGAGCCCTCAAAATTAATATTTAGAACTCGCCCTCAGCGTTTGAAGTTTTCAATATAAAATACATGTAAATTGCAGTTCTTTTTTTTTTTTAATGTCTATAACTCAGCAGCATTTAATGCTATTTTAATGCGGTAGAGCACATTACTTAAAATTAAACAATCTATACAATTTAAGTCAATATTGTCATGATTTTGTTTGTTTTTTTTTGATATTATATTATAAAAAGTTGCAGTTGCACGAAAAGTGTGTATTCAAATTAAATTTCCAATAAAAAAAATCATTACAGCCAAATTTCTAACACTGATATTTCTACGGATAATGAGCTTTGAAATGATTCCAAAAATTAAACACAAATAAAATCATATGTTATCATATCCGTGACATAATAGTACTTTATGATGACCGGAAATCACTGAACCAACTTATTTAGACAAAATCTAATCCTATTTTCTAGCTCGAGGCATACACACACAAATCTTTTCGCATTCTTTAAAATATTAAATTACTTATAAGAAGAATTAAAAGACTAACGTTGGGCGCCAATTTATGAAAATATTAATGAATTTTAACAAAAAAAAAAAAAAAAATCACGATGACGATGCGAAATGAAAACTTAAACATTGATACTAAAAAAAACGTTTGAAAAAAATTTTTCAATGAAAAAAAAAAAAAATCTGAAAAAAGAATTACATCTCTTGATATCAAATAAATTTAGGGCTTAGAATAAAGTGTTTTATAATACCAATTCATTACATCAACAAAAGAACAAAAAATTCCCCAAATAGAAATAAATAACTCCTTCATTGTCTATACAAATAGTAAACATCCCTCCGAGGAGTTGAGTTATTTATTAATTGAATCAACTCAAAATAAAAAAAAAACATACAATTTTACTACACAAAACACACACCCAAATGTTAAAGCGAGATTATATTTTATCCCCCAATAATAAATCCTACTTAAAAAATTAAACGAAATATTTATGTTTATTGTTTTATTCACATGCAACACCTCGTGTGCGCTCTTTAGTCATCACATCACAAATTTTTATTATGTATTATTAAGCGTAGGTTGGAAGGTATACTAGGCACCTACCACCAAGTTGGTCAATTCTGAGTGCACTCATCCGTCATTCTAGACAAAATATGTTTCCAGCAGCTTTGTAGCTGCTCATCCTTGCAATAAAACGCTTTTAATAAAGTACACAATTGGGAATAATTATTTTCCCGTGGTTGGCATTACAAATGATTATCTCTAAATCACTTTTGAGGGGCATAGAGAGAGAGCCTATACATGAATTTGGCTCTTCGTGCTGATGGAAGTTCCATCTACATAATACTTTATCAGGCTCAGAACTAAATGAACCAACACATCGCACAAAACCTCATGTTCGCTTGTCTGTTTTTGTATTGTTGGTTGTAGTTGTTGTCGACGCACGTTATCGCTGGGCCTCGTTTTGTTGAGCTTTCACTCATAATAATTAATGAGCATCATTAAGTCAAAATCAGCTGCTATAAGCCCCCGCGCTCCCCATGGAGAGTCCTTTTGATTTAATCATGATGGTATATTGTATGGGTGCGTGAGTGACTGTCAGTGTGTGTGTGTGTGTGTGTTTGTGTCAAATTTAGATTCCTAATTCACATTTCTATAAATTATTGTTCATTGCCATAATTATTAAGTTATCATCTCAAAGTGTCATTAGGCAGAGATAACACTTTGTCACTCATACTAAAACGGAACTGACATTTGTCTTCGAAGCAATTGAGTCCAACTTGAAGTCATATGCAAGGCACTCAATTTTTTTAACAACATTTTCTACATCAAATACATTTTTTTTATGATTTCGCACTTAAAGAAAAACTTGAGGACATCACAAAAGATGACAAAAATGAAAGCCAATCCTTAAAAGGAGTCACATTCGATGGTGAATGGTGATGATGATAGTATGAGTACCTTCTACAAAATGTATACAAAGTGTCTTGGCAAATATGATTCTTAATTCGCTTAATTACGAAATGTTTGTAACGTTCAGTGAGCGTTAAAAGTTAAAGTGTATGATACATCAGGCATACGAACTAGAAACGTCAAAATCCAAAAAAACAATAATTCAACAGTCAGTATACACGCACAACAGATAGGAACGAAGATGGAGCACAATAATAATTATTTCACATCAAAAAGTTATGAAAGTTTAAGTGGCGCCCAACAGACGAACACATTGTTCCATAAAAAGCAATGTAAGGAGATTACGCTGCTTATAACAAGTGAAAGGAATTTTTAATTTGGAATATATATTAGAATATATTTCGGATATTGAAAAAATGATGATCAAAATGTTCAAGTTTATAATTTCAAAATGCGAATAAATTTAGCGTAGGTAAACAAAGGAGGACATGTTTTGGAAAACCTATTGGTAGCTTTTTCGAGCCACAAGGATACCTTGTAAATTCCGATTTTAAACCGATTTCATTACTTTTTTCAAATATTTAATACTCAAGCATATAACTTGTATTTTTACTGGTTTTTCTCAGGTTAAAATGGAGAAACTAAAAACAAAAACAACAAAATGTACGACAGAGTGGCACGTAAACTTGCTCTAAGGGTCAAAGTTGCTGAGCAAGTTGAAGCTTCTTATATAAAGTTTTAAAAACAAATAATTTTATAAGAAATGTTAAAAAAAACAAAAACAGCCTAAACCACTAAGCAACTCTAACGATTTTGATTAAAATTTTTGTGCCTGCTTTTGTTAGTAGAGTCATACTTTTGAAATGAATGTAATGTTTGTAAAATTTCTACAAACGGTGCCTCCCATAGAACCGTTTGTTTCATTTTTGACTTTCTCTTATACGACTCAAGCAAGTATTGGTTTCGTGTCAAAAAAAAATTTCGAGGTTGTAATCAAAACCAACATTACGATGATGGAGAAGTTCAAAAACGTGGTTTTCGTCATGCCGTCCGTCTAATGTTTATTTCCATAAAAATCAATTGAAAATAATTGACTTAGAAAACAACAAATTAACGATTTCAACCCAGATACAGAAATTTGAAAGGTCCCAAACCCCTTGTGTCTTACAGTGTTTAAAAGATCTAAATGTCTTCTTTCCAAAACAATAAGAAACTCTAAATTTGGTGAAAATTTGACGAAGTAAGATTTTTTACAATTGATGACGGTCGAAAAAACCGCTTTTTGCACCTAGCTCCAGATTTTGGGGGTATTACGGAATTTTACATACCGTTTTGTAATCACTGAAACAATCTCTAGAAACCGTGATAGGTCTCCGGCCGTGTATGTTTTGAGTGTCACACCAGTGTATTCAGTCCACAGCTACTGGCACATATGTTGAGTCTGACAAGGTCAAGGGATATTTGAAGAAGTTCGCATAAATGTAAAGTCAAATAATGCCCACTTTAAGAACGGTTAGATTTCGTTTTGACTAAAATATTGTTAACAACCATAGTAGCCAAAGTGGGGAAATATAGGTCCTCATCATTTCTTAGTTTATATTTCTTTTTTTATGCATGGAATCTATCCAGTTTTTTCTACTTCTTAATCTAATATAATCTATCGATGCTGACAGAAAACCAAGAACTGTCAAAATTAAAACTTCAAGTCTTATCAAAATTCAATGATTTGTCAATAATTCCATGAAATTTCATCTTGTCATCTCAACAGATTTAAGCAATTTAATGGAATAATCTGTTTTTTTTTTGTATATTTTGTAAAACAACGGCAAAAAATGGTTAAATGTGTAAAATATTTACGAAACGTAAGAAATTGCAACGGTAAAAACGTAAAAAAAATATAAATTTTGACAGATTGCCATTAGAAGTGAAGTTTTTTTTTCAGAAAATATAATTTCTGTTATTAAGGTCTGTTAAACCTTGAAAATTTTTGGAATAGTTTAGTTTATAAAGTGGAAATAAATTTGTTTGATAAACAAAATGTTTGTTCACAAAAATCCTATTGTCAAGTTCAACAAAAAATCCGATAAGAGCGGGAATTTTTAACCGGTTAGCTGATAAATTATTTTTAAATATCAACATTTGAAACAAAAAATGATCCAATTCGTTGCGAGATAATTTGCTTTAGTTACTCCACTATAGCATCCAACAGAAAGCACCTACCTAAGTTTTAAGAAAATAACCAAGTTCATCCTTACAAGAAGTATAAAAGTGATATAAGAACAAATATGTAAACAAAATAGAAACAAAAACAAACAAAAAAAAAAAAAAAAACAACTGATAGTAAAATATTCTCTCCGAAGAGAACAATTTTTAGTACTAAATTCTCATAAAAAGTTTAAAAATACTGGGTATAGTTTAACTCTTGTTTAATCTGCGCAAGTCATTATTTTATATCAATTATTTCTGCTCTTTCTTAAAACATTCATAAAAGTACACCAAACACTGACTGTATAATAGAGAGTGAAAGTATAGAAAAATGTATTTTCACATCATCATTCAGCTGGCAGAAATACCTTTCAGCCATCAGACTATTATTTGACTTCAGTCAGCCATTCTTCACTTCACTTAAATCATATAGGAGGGTAAAGCCTCGAACCCACCTCACAAAACCTCATAGGAAAGAAAAAAAAAAATAAGGAAAAAAAAAATTAAAGAAAAAAAAAAAGCGGGAAAGCATTTTTCTATAAAAATATGCAGCACGGCATTGTACCTGGGTGGCAGAATGTGGTAATTTCGTTTTCATCCTGTTTTATGCGATTTGAATGGAATCCAGCTTTTTGGATTAGAAATGTACACCAAACACCACCCTACCATATCACTGCCTCCTTCACGCATATATGAGAAGTTTTTGTTTTGTTAATGTTGCTGAACAGGGTGTTTCAAAATACTGTTTGAATACTGTGTATTATCACAGTTTACCAAATTGTTTCCTTGTTCAATTTTATCTTAGTTTTAATTCAAAAACCTAAATTTTTTCATTTCGTCAAACGCGTTAAGCTAGTCAAACGCGTGTAAATTTCATTAGTAACGTCAATCACTCAAATAAGTCAGCTACGTTAAATACACGTGAAATGCGTCAGGAGGGCATATCAAAAGCATAAATCTTGTCGCCCGACTTAAATTAGACAAACGTGAACAGGTGTACGTGAAGAGTTGGCACTTCAAAAACGCCAGCAACATCAGGGAGCAAGCAACCACCCCCTCCCCCCCCCCCACTTCTCTGCCTGCGTACGCCCTTGATAAAAGAAACATCAAAGTTTCGCTCACCTAGTTTTTTTAAACGCTACCACTGCGCTGGTCTAGCAGTTAAATACAATTAAAATAGTGTTTGAAAATGTGTAGATTTTTCTGTTCTGAAACAGAGTTGCCAGGTGTTTTCTGTTTCAGGTTAGGTTATTATTGAGCACCATAAATTTTTTTCGTACATTTTATTTAAAAATATTTCTAATTTTATTGCAAACACTTAACTATAAGACTACCTCACTTAAAGTTTGGGGATGACAGGGTTGCCGCTATCTAAAATATTTTTTTACTTTTCTTTCCCAAAGTTCATAAAAATGGATCATGTAATTTTGAATCGGAAATAATTGTACCTCTATTAAGATTATATTTTGCACAGAATAGGTAATATTTCATCAGAATATGTGATCACGGGGGGGCGGGGGAGGGGAAAATTAATTCAAGAACGAAAGCAAATAAACGTTATTTTTAAATATTCATGCATATAATGAATTTAGAGAGTCAACGTAATTCACAGGGTTCGCATTCGCATTTAAAGCAATAATGAATTTGCCGTGTGAACTATATTATCACTATGAGGAACTACCTTACCATCTTGTCACTAACACTCTTCCTCACCTGCGAGTTCTACAAAAAAAAAAAAAAAAAAATGGTTCAAATAAGTGCAAATCCCTTCGCAATGCATTCGTCGGATTCCGTAATACGTGTGATTAAATTTTATAGAACAAAAAATTAATAAATATTTGGGATCAAGCGCTCCACCCCTAGGTACGCCCTTGATAAAAGAAACCTCAGGGTTTCACGGACCTTGTTTTGTTAAACGCTTACGCTAGTCTAACAATTAAATACAAATAATTTAAAACATGATTTAAAAGATTGATAGATTTTTCTGAAAACAGGGTTGCCAGGTTCTTTCAGTTTAAGGTTAAACTATTACCGAATCCCATAATTTTTTTATGAAAATTTTATTTAAAAATATTTCTAATTTTAATGCAAACAAATTATTTAAAGTACTACCTTACTAAAAGTTAGGGGATGACAGGGTTGCCGCTATTTTAAATATTTCTTCTTTTGACTTTTCATTTCCAAAGTTTTTAAAAATGTACCCACATTGTTCACATCTCTTACGAAATAAAACGGGGTACAAGTTTTACTGTATTAAAATTATTATAAATAAAAACCCAAATATGTATATAGTATCCGGTTTAAAAGTGTTCCGAACACACAACATCTCGTTCGTTTGTTAGACTAAACAAGACTCAAAATATTTCAAAATAAAATACAAATACAAAGATATAAAATCAGGGCTGCTCGCTGACAATGAATGGCCAGTGTTACCATTCGTAACAAATATAATTTTAAATCAAAAATAATAATTGTTTAGGGATAGTAGGTGGCAACCCTAGTACCTTTATTTAGACAATATTTTACACAAAATAGAAAATTTGATTCGTGAATGCCGAGATATGATGAAACTTTAGACTTGAAGGTAGATTTGATTGAGTTTTAGCCTTGAACACAATTGCTAATACCAAACATCCTCCAGGAAAACAAATAATTTGTTTGGATTGCCATTTAACCACCCTGTAGGTAGAATAGCGGTTTATGGATTTCACTTTTCTACACACGGATGGATGAATTCTGTCTGCATGCACTCGGGCTATAATACTATGGAGCCTGAGTATACTGAGTGAGTTGGGTGTGATGGAGAGCCCACTTGCATGCCTCTTGATCTGTCTGATGGGGAAGGGGGGCGGGGGGGGGGGAGGTTAACTTTCAGCCCCGTATGTCTGTCTGGCTGTGCCATGTCTGTCTGTCTATCTATCTATCCATCTACCCAACCATCAGCTCTATTCTCGCTGCTCGACTGTTTTGTGTCTGTTTATTTGTCTGCCAGTGGTTGGTTGGTTAGTTGACTTCGTCGACTATACCCACGACCGACAGACGTCGCGTCGGTCGTCGTCATCATCGTCGTCGTTACAAATTGTTCAAGGGGATGTGAATGCGAATGATGGTTAAATGTAGGGACAGGGAGTGGTAAAAAGCAAGGCCAATGCAACACGACTTAAAAAAAAAAAAAAAAAAAAAAAATCTACTCAACAAAACAAAACAGAAAAAAAAGCTTTTACTTTTATTTTCAAGTTTATCTGTGCCTGTCATTCCTTTTGTCTCTCTCAAGCTCCATCCATATAAATAAGGTAAAGTGCTCCTGCAACTATGTTATGCTGAAATGTCGGGCTCCTCTTGGTTATGGGTTAGGTCTGCAACTCGCATTTGAATGCGGGCGTAATTGCAACGGATATGTGTGGTATGTAGATTGTAGATCCACTCCATTCCACATACTCACTGGCAGGATGAGGCGACTAAATTAAGTCCACCATTGAAGGTGGTATATGCTTATAGCAACCTGTTCCCTGCAGAGTTAACTAATTGGTTTGAGCCCTAAATGGTTTCGAAATTACGACGATTATCATCGCCCAGAGACGGAGACGATTTTAGTGCCCAGAGTCAGAGTTATACTACATTTCTACAGTTGTTGTTGTAGTGACGATGTGCGTGTATGTGTTTTCATTCAAACTAGAGAAAAAATATTTTAGCATGATGCGGAAAAAGTTGACTGTGTAGGTATGTTCTGCGTATAGCGTATAATGTAAATATCAGCGTTCTATATGTTGATGTTGATAGTATTTAAGTAGGGAGGTGCATCGTTTGGATAGTTTGTGGAAGCTCAATTTGGTATTTCAGGTATTTGGCACGTTTGAAAGGCTTAATGCCACACAACTAATCTTAAACAATGTGATGGATGTTTCTGTAAGGGCTTAGATCACTTGTAACAGTTGCAGGTTGTACAAAAATGTTAATCTTAAAGCTGAATGCAAGAATATGTGCATTTAATTTCATTAATTTGATTAACATTTATGACAGAACTAATTGACATTTTTGAATTAGGCTCCACATGTTGTTATTAAGTTGGGTTCTTTAAGCATAAGGTCTTAGATATCCTTACAGTACCTTCATTGTGGAAAGAACATTGCATATAGGTACTCGGAGTCTATTAAAGTGCTCGTTTAATCAAAATCGTAGGAGTCGTTTTTGAGAAAAAGAAGCTTTTTCAATGATAACACTGTGTGCCACACAAAACATCACGTTTTTTAGAGCTGGTGACACTGATAAAAATTCCAAAACACCCCAATAATGGTTTGGTTAACCACCCAGACGGTAAATTGATGTCAAAGTTTGGTAAATAATGACAAAAATAAATTTTTTAAAATTGTTCAGCTTTCCATATTTTATAATATAGGAAAAGAACCGTTCATTTTGGTTGTGCAAAAAATTCCAAAAATCTTTTCTATACGTATAGGTTCATAGGTGTCACTCACTCACCAAACCATTTGAAGGAACAACAAGCGATACTTCAAGAACTTGTTGACGACACGGTACCAGTGACATCAACATTGACATTGTTGGTACAAAAGTTAATATTTAGTATTAGTTTTAAAATAATACTGCTTAAAAAATAACTTTTAGTTTTGTGTTAGGACTTGACATCAAGGTGTCCGAAGGAGTAACATAAGGCCTTAATGCCTGGACACTAGCCATCTGTTGTTGTTCTCACCGAACCAGGCCCCTTTTGAAGCAAGGTCATCAATTCGCCTTGGTAACTTATCAATTTCTGACAACTTTTGGTTAATACAATGTGGACCATTTTTCACAAGGAATGAGAAAAATAAGAGTATCTAAGCCTCAATCGAGAATCATAAATGGTGTGCTTGTGAAAAATATTTTCATGTCTGGTTCTGAATGAATAGTCGTTCGCTCACAGAGAAAAAACAACAGTGCTTGACTTGCCGAAGAAGCTTAATAAGTGTTTTTAACAATAATGTGTGCCAAAAGCCTTATGACCCTTCTGAAGTCTTAAGAACCCGAACATACATCATGCTCCCCAACTTTCTTGGTTAAAACACATAAAACCAACAAAATAGTAAGACTCGATGAACAGAATGTTTTGTAAGCAGCTCAAGGCATTTCAAACGAATTACTGCACCCACTCATACAAAAATCTTCCGGTTCTGATTGCTTCCGTAAAGATTTGAAAAAGGGTATGATCTTCATGCTTCCAAAGAAAGAAATTTTGGAATAAGGTTTCTGGGCTGGAAACTCCTGCAAGGACCTAGCGGATTGAACAGTTTTTCGATAAGCAAAGTGCTGTGCGCAGCCTTGATAACCAAAAATGGAGGAATTCAAGGACAAAATAATTAAAACAGATCTTCAAGGCAAGAGTATTGATAAATCTTCCACATCAACATCAATGGTAAATAGAGAAGTAGAAATAGAAATTCTGGAGTTTACTGGATAGTAACTAAATAATATACTGCAAGTATTTATACTGTTTCTATCGTAGAGGAACAATTTTTTTTGGTCTAGGAACCGTTCTTCTTTATGATGTTACAAACATTTATGCAAATAAGTGTTACTGAAAAACATTAAGAATTTTTCACCCAGAACCGTAATTTATTGATGAACTAATAGGAGAACGGTTCAGAAATCCATTGGAAGTGTTTTACGATAGTGTAAGTGGCTCTTTATATAAGACGAACGCTTCGATCGCAAAATAATCGAAGAGAAATTTGCAAAATTGAGGAAGAATTTAGAAGAGTTAACTCACAGATGGATATAAGCTGAGGGACTTAGATAGTAAGATATTTTCTAGAACCTCAACAAGTAGTTCTTATTTAATGGGCGTGCAAGCGTTATAAAAATGTAATGACAAAGCTGAAGAGCCTAAACGTTTTTGAAGACTCCAACAATGTTGTTTCTATACATCTGAATTCGTTACCGTGATCAGAAGAAATCGGTTTGCACGAAAGAAATAGCTTGACTCACAATTTTGGTACTGAACCAAAGATATTCCAGAAAGCATTCCATCTATAGTGTTGGGTCGATACCGAAGTAGCCAGTGCCAACTGCACTAGCTTCACTGCTTGCTCGAAGACTTTTAAAAGGTAATCTCATTTTGTATTAATGGAAATTAAAAAAAACAACTATTAAACTCCTAAAACAAGACAAGCAAACCACACAAAGACGCATTAGGATTGTAATGAGTGTGGAAAATATTGGATTTTCCAAAGATCTTCAGTAAGGCATCACTTTTCCGTACCTATACTCCTCTAATGACTTACCCTTTTTTACCGCATACATTCTTTTATCATTACAAAAATAGTGAACAAAAATTCTTATCCTCTTTTTTAAAGGTTGTTTTCTTTTTCACGCCGCGCCATCTAGATGTTGTTTGTTTGGTTTTTTGTTTTTCTTTCATTCCTTAATAACTGTTTTTGGTACAAGTGCGTATACCTTTTAAGATAATTATCTTGAAGAAAGGTCCAAGTAGCTTCATTTTTGTCACTTCTCGTCCCTCCATTCGTTCCATTTTGTATAGACCGAACAACCATTCCTTTGGTTATTCTTTTTTTTATAAACCGAAGTTCACTTTAAGACAAGGGTTTGGCATTATCCTGAAGGGAAAAGGATATAATGATGAATATTTCATTTGTCATTAGACGCAAAGTCTTTGGGTTTTACCTCCTGTTCGTGTCCAGAACAGAAGGCGCTGGCTCATCATCTATAGGAAGGTATAGAGCAAAAGGTATAAAGGATTAAGGTACGAAAAAGCTTCAAACTCAAAATAAACTTTAAGGTGGTATTAAAAAATAACAGCCATCCAAGAGAGAGAACCGGAAGGTAGACATGATGGTGGAATTACTTATGGACGGATGGACGAATGAGCGGACGTTGTTATGATGGCCATCTTGGTATATTACAACGGCAGAGGCAGAACTTTGTCATGTTTTTGTTGGATGGAATTGCGAGCGGCGAGAAATTACATAATTAGCATTCAGCTGATGAGGGGGATTAAGTTTGATAGCGGGTCTCATGATGAACAGAGTTGTTGCTTGAAGTATGTAGTATGAACAGGAAGATAGAAAGAGAACACCGACAATAAATGTCACCGGATAAAAGGGTTTCAGTTTTCAATTAGAAGGATGATGTCTTAAACCCTTTTCACGTTTGTTTAGCCGGTGGGCAAAGATGCTTGTGATATGATATAGTTATGTTTTGCTTTTGCTTTTGCTTTTGCTTTTTATTTTTGGTGCCTTTTCTTTGTGTTTTTCTTTATTTAGCCTTCAACGGCTTGTGAACTTAGGACATTAACTTTGTCGGACCTTCATCTTGCAAAAGTTAGTTTTGTGGTTTTAATGTGGGTTGGCTTAGTAATTTATAAATTAAGGAACATGTTGTTGTTCTTCTTAACAATGTAGTCATCCACTTGCAAAAAAAAAAAATATATAGAAAGATTAATGAATGTGCGGGCCAAACCCTAATTTTTTTAAATTTTAAAGTCGTGGGTTGACTTTGAAAAATGTGCTAAATGTGTGAACTTAGAACAACTTTTATTATGCTTCCTTTCATTCGGTTTCATATAAAATTTGAAGATTTCTAAAATGATATTTTGGATGGTATAGCGAAAACCACTTTTTTTGACTTCCCAACCTTATCATGTTGGCTTTTTAACATTTGCTTTTGACACGCAACTAATAGTTTCACTAACTTACTTAGGTCCTCAGACCTTGATTAGTCCGTTGTGATCCCCTTGAGGGGAATAGGGCCTCCGCCATCGTGTACGGTTTCTGGAAATATATTGTAGTTCTCTCCAACTCTTTGCCAGCTCGGAAGACCCGACCCTCTACGTGCCTATGTGAGTCGGTTCCATTGAACCGCTTGGCCAGCAATGCAGTCGTTGCCTTTTCGAAGCGTATGACTAATCCACTGCCACTTACGTCTGCGTATAGTACTGTCTATGGATTCTTGACCCGTTCTTCTATAAAGTTCTTCATTAGAAATACGCTTGGGCCAAAAAATCCTTAAGATGTTTCGTAGACACCTATTCACGAAAACACGGGCTCAATTTTGGGTAGAACAGTCTCAGCTTGATCTTTAAGCTTATAGCATTATTTCTCCATATTATGGACAGCATTCCGAGAGCAGCCTTTGCCTTTTTAACAGGGCTGTCAATGTTTTGTTCGGTTCCGACTTTTGTTGAGACAAAACTCCCAAGATATTGAAAGTCTTCTAATTTCTCTACCGGTTCTTCAGAAATATTGACTTGAACGGATAAGTTACTTCCGAGGCTGAGGTTTTTGCCATGCTTCTCTGCTTCTTCCTCCACCCTTACACATCACTTATCACTAATAGGAAAAGTATTGGCGATAGTATGCAACCCTGTCTGACTCCACATTGGTCTTCGAATTCAGATATAGATATAGAGGGATTTGCAGAACGCAAATCCCTCTCCAGTTTTCACTCGGCATTAAATCTCCTTTCTTCGGGAGCTTGACGATCATTCCCTTTTCTTACTCCTCTGGGAAGCATTCAAAGTTTCAGACTCTCGTTATGAGTGGATGCAGTAGCTCACTTGATGTCGTTGGTGGTGCTTGTAAGAGCTCTGCTGGAATACCGTCCAGTCCTACCGCCTTGTTGTTCTTCACTGTTTTAATTGAGCCAATGATCTCTTCTCTATTGGGAGGTGTGGTGCGATTTCGGGCATTTGTTGCTTCGGACGGGTCATCAGGTATTAGATGCGCATCGCTGACGAGATCTCCCATTAAATGTTGGTCCCGGGCCATTCCCATGTCTGCCCCTCTTCTGTTCCTGATGTCCATGAGACTACATCTAAAACGTCGGCTGATCGCAAAGTGGTCAATTTTGTTGGAGGTTGCTTGTCTATCGTTGAACACCAACTTACTTTGTGGCATGAATTGTATTCAAACATCCTCCGCGTGGTGTATTTTTGTAAGCAGCATTCAGCTTGTTATAAAAAGCGTCCTTGACTTCAGGAAGTGAGTTATTTGTTGAGGCGTAACACTGTTTAATGGTAACGCGACGTACTCTAGTCCGAAACCTTAATTTCAGCTTGCCCTTAAAAATGCAGTATTTCGAAAACAAGTTTTAAACTACTATTCTCTTCCAAAAATAACTACCAATAGAAATTTAATGCAAGTACATTCGACCAAGTCGATGAGTTTAGTGTCGAATTTAAAAAAAAACAAAAATAACTTTGATACTATTATGGTTTCTATCAATACCACAATTTAGAGAGAATTGTACAATGATCTTGCCTTGATTGACAGTTTACAGTTATCTTAGCAAATCACTTTAGACATTTTGTGTAACATGTGAGGTAAGGAAACACTTCTTCAAAGCTCATCATCATAGCCTATATTCTTGCTTCTACAAGATTTCCAATAATAACAATTTCCAAATTATCAAGAAAACATTTTATCACAATACAGAGCTCACACAAACGGAGAGAGCAACAAAATTTAATTGAACATTTATCAATTATTCAATTAAGTGTCAATCCAAAAACCTCATCCGACAGAGAGTGTATGTATCTTCTTACCAAAACTATTATATGAGAAGATATATGTATAGGGACCTTAAATACTTGTAAAGTTATCTGCCCAAATGGAGAACATGTGTACTTTGTTCGGTTTTTGAGAGATACATACATCAGCAATTATAAACCCCACGTTGGGCGCCATCATTGCAAGGTTTGTTGTTTATTCCCATTCATCCCAACCATCTATCGGTAGGTACTCCTTGTATTGTAAAACATACAATTCTACCGATTTCAGCCTACAGTAACATAGGTTTATTGCATAAATTCAATATAAGTATGAAGTTAGTTGCATTTCCCCTTATAGAGTCAGATACACACCTTTTGCCTGTTTTCTTTGTTTTCTTCCTTCTGCGTTTGTTCACAGAATCAATAAACTTATTATAGCATTCCCAATTCAAGTGCCTGACAACAAAAACACGTTTGATACCACACTTAACTCAAAGTACAGAAATAATTGAAAATCATATTTAAGAAGAAAAAAATAAACTAAAGCTTAAGTTAAAACTCTTTTGTTCGCCTTTTCTAGTTCTTATTGTTGCCTAGGCAGCAATTTTTCATTTTTCCAGACGTGTTTTATTTGTTTTTTTTTTTTTTCCATAGAAAAAGGAATTCTTCTGTTCTCCCTTAATTCTGTGAGTTGAACTTTATGCCAAGAGGTGCACTTTTCTGTTTCTTGGTTCGTTCGCATTCTTATGAACCAAGGCACTAAGCGATTAGGAAGTTTATAATATTTCTAGTACCTTCTACCCTTATTGTTTTCAGCAATAGAGCCATTATTTGTGTGTAGTTTGAAGAATGAAAAGTTAAAGTCGGATCATAGAAGTACAGTTGTGAAGAAGATTCATTTTATTTCTTTGTGTGTTTGTGGAGAAGTTAAGTGATGCATCATTTTGCAGAAGCGTGGATATTTTTGATAATTGTGAAAGGACTTCAGCCGTTATTGACAAAAACCATCAGTCTACAACTCAAATTTTCAAATACATTAATGATTCCGATTGAGGAACATATTCTAGAAAATTAAAGGAAAAAAATTACTGTTTTTAGAAATTTAGCTCGAAATCAAAAAGTTAACCATAAATAGCGTTCAGGAACCTTATATTTGAAAAATGCTAAGCTATTGCCTAGATCTTTTTACTTGCGATATGGGTACCATATATCAAGTTATGCATTCGTACAAAGAAAAAAAGTTGAGATAACAATCAAACATGACATTACGATGATAGAGAATGAGAAAAAAGTGGGTCCGACAATTCTGTCTGTCTGTATGTATCAGAGGCCACAGCCTAAACGGATGGATCGATTAACTTGAAACTTGATATGTGGTGTTTTTTGGAGACAATCCCCAAATGTTTTTTGAATTATTTTTTTTGGACCAAAAATAACGGTACTTATCATATATGGGTTTTAGAAAAACTCATTTTTCTCAAAAACGGTGCCTACGATTTTGATTAAAAAAATCATGGTCATTTTTTTGGATAAGGTCTATCTTTAAATGAAAACGTTTTTTTTTCAAAAACCGGTACGTGCCATAGAACCGTTTTTTAAAATTCTGATTTTCTCCTTCATGACTCAATCAATTTCAACCATTTTTTTTACATGAATGCTTTTAAGTTGCCGTAATAATATTTAGTAAAAAAAAATTCGAAAATTATTTTTTTGGATTAAAAAAAAAAATTTGAATTTATTTTTTTGAAAAATCATTTTTTCGAAAACTATTCAATATTTTTTTTTCAAACTTTAGTTTTTAGATGTTGATAAATAATATCTTAAAAATGGCGTACCAATTTTTTTTTAGAAAAGTCCTTGCAAAATTTTATATGGAAAAAATAGTTTTTTTAAAAAAACGGCTCTAACGATTTTCAATTTTTTTTTTCTAAAAATGTATCATAATAGAAGAAATCAAATTGCATACTTTGTTTTGAGGTTAAATTCATTTAAGAAGCTGTTTTAGTCATTAAAAAATCGAATTTTATGCTTTTTTAATTGTTTTTTGTTTTTCTAAAACTGCATTTACAAATTTTTAATTAAAAAGGCTATTTATGCTATGCATAAATTTATCTACAAGATCAAGTACATGCGACCCAGTCGTGCATTTTATTGTAATACTTTTCATATTTTTAAATTCTCATTTTTTTATATATTTTTCTGTGAAGACTCTTATGGCATTCCAAAAAAAAAAAAAAAAAATACAAGTCTTTTAAAAATTTCTAATTTTTTGCACGTTTTTTTATAATTTCTTTTTTCATAATAGCTTACTAGTTAATTTATTTGTGATGCAAGACAACATTTTCCACAATCGCTCATCAAATTCCATTATAAAGTTTTTTTTTTTTTCGTTGTAATATAATTTTAATTTTTAAGGTTGCCAACCATTATCTTAGCAGGAGCTGTAGTTGCCATCTGTTTATTTTAAATTTTTTATTTAAAAAAAAAAATACTTAAAAACAATAATTTATTAACTAAAATAGGTTATGTAGGTTAAAAGACGCAGGACAAGACATATCACGTTGCGTCGTCTACGTCGTTGGCGTTGGAAATTTGTAACTTCTGCAGTGCCGTTAAACTGAACTGATTTCAAAAGTAATACGCTAATAGCTTAACCTCAATAAATAACCTATACCCGTTTATTAAATGTAACATCCAAGTAATGGCCATTATGAGTCAGTTATGCTCTAAGAACTGTCATCTGAAACTTTGGAGATTCTGCCACCGCACGCACGCTCGCAGCCGTAAATCTGATTTTCAACAATAGTACAGTATTAACTTTTTGTTAAGAAATACCCGATGCATCAATTTCAAATTTCTTCTATTTACCGTTCAAACGAAGTTTTGGCCAATGAACTCAAAGATTTGTTAAAAATAGTCGTCTAAAATTTTAAACTTCTACCATCGCAGCCATTGTAAATGGTTTTAAACTATAAATTTTAATTTTTTTTTTGTCAACTATTTTTGAACTCTAAACATTTTGACCGTTTTCAGTTTAAACTAAAAAAAAAAACTTCAATATCAATTGTGTTAGTAAATATCATAAATATAATCCATTCATACTAAAAATTAATTAATTTAATAATAAAAACTATGAAAGGACAATTGAAACTGTATCTGATTAAAATGAATGAAAAAAAAAAAAAAAAAAATAATAATCAGAAACAAACCACCCGCGTAATATACAACGAAGCAAACAATTAAATAAAAACTCGGCAATTATAACGATTTTCAATTTTTGAATTAACCACTGCTGCTGCTGCTGCTGCTATATCTACACTCAGCTTTATAATGCCCTGCGCTAGCCGCACTCATTTTTATTTCGCTGCTGCAGACGCATTAATCAAATAAAATATTCGTAGGAATGGAAACGAAATTTGTAACAAGAAAAAAAAAAAAAACAAAAATAGCGATGAAAAACCGCCAATATTCGAGTTGTATAAATATCCTGGCTGAGGCTAAAGTTTTACATTCACGTTGAATGTTGAGTGCCCTCCCTCCCACAACTTTAAATCTCAAGCCAGTATCTGTATGAATGTAGGAGTATGCTTGATGCTTTATGTAGGGATCTCTATGCAACCTATACTCGGAATCTGATTGTTGCATTTATTTTTGGCTTTTGTAAAGCAATTATTGCTGTCATTTCCATCATCTCTTTTGTTAATTAGAGTCTCATGTATGCTGCATGCACACATATATGCGCAATATTCATACAATGGGGTCGTAAAAGGATATCCGTCCAATGCGGTAATGAATGGCCGGGTAGACAGAGGCCCCGCCAGCATGGGTTCATATCGCCTCGACAACGACTGGCTACAACCAACGACGGACGCACGACCGACGATGACTTCAACGACGACGACGACGACAACGGACAGTGATATACTCGTAACGATAATTGATTATTTTATTTTTCATTGTGCATACTGGAATTTTGTTTTCATATGAGAGTTTTGTGCGGGAGAGTCCTTATGGGAAGGACACATAAACTCATTTTCGGTTTTTATAATTTGTATACCAAACTATGTTGAGAGGGAGTTTCTTTTTTTTTTTTTGTGTTGTCTTTCTGAATCAATAAATTATCTTTATTAACCCGAATTATCATGGCGCCGAATGCTATCAAAGTTAAAAGTAGACAATTAAAAATCGATGTACATATGTATTTGTTATATCTTAGAAAGTGCATTTCTCGTTGGTCAAGAATAAACTTCTGAACGACCTCTGAAACGTTAGCTATTACTTAGTTTAGTGATCAACAAAAATCAAGTGATATCATTATTTGGTAAGCTATTGTAAATTTTGTATCAAATGTACTCATAATTTTACTTGACTGAAAAGTGTAAAAAGTGTAAAATGTGCTTTTTGGGCCTGTCACTCTTAAAAGTAGCTAAGATCAGTTGGTTCTACGTAAGGAAATTCATATCCTTAATTTTTTTCCATAAAGGAAATATAAAAAAGAAATATGAATTATATCCCAAACTTTTCCGTATCATTTCCAGAATTTTTTCTTTTTCAAAAAAAGGTAAAATGTTGAGAATAATTTTTTTGAGTATTAAGAGGGTGTGAAGTTCCGGTACAAACCGGGAACAACTTTCAAAAATAACAATTTCAAATAAAAGGGGGGCTCTTTTACCGGTTATCTGAATGTTACAATTTTTTTTTTTTGAAAAATATTCAAAAATGAGGGTTTTAGGCTTAGGAGACCGTTTTTGAACTAGCCCCCCTTTTTTCGAAAATTTAAGTTTTGAAAGTTGTTCCGGTTTGTACCGGAATGTTACAGTTTTTTTCGAGAAATATTAAAAAAATGAGGGTTTTAGACTTAAGAAACCGTTTTTGAACTAATCCCCCTTTTTTCGAAATTTCAATTTTTGAAAGTTGTTCCGGTTTGCAAAAGTTTTTCCTAACAATGTTCCAAATATTTGGACCTCTAACTTCAATACTTCGAAAGTTATGGCCCAAAAACAAAACAAAATTGTAACCCCCTTTTTTTTTTTGATTTCTTAAGTTCTTATATTTTTTTCTTGTTGAAAAAAGTGATAAAAAACATTGTTTTAAGAAATTAAGCTTATATTTTTTTAACAATAACAATATAACCTTAAAAACTTACTTCGAAAAAAAATCCTCAAGTTTTTAAATTTTTAAAAAAATTTCATAAGCTCCCCTTTTTCAAAAACCAAAAATCTAAAAGTTGTTCCAAGTGAAACTGTTTAATACGTGTGACATAGCGAAATTCGATCAAAATCTATTGCGAATTAGATCTTTAAACTGACTAAAACGGTTGAAATACACTTAAAGCTCACTTGACCCCCCTCCCCCCCTTTTTGAAAAATTCAAAATCCAAAAATTGAAATATGTTAACCTTATGATTCCCTAGTAGGTAAATATTAAAATTTTATTTCCTTCAAATATTTTTTTAGCCCCTAAGAATTCACCGAAAAACTTCGGATTTACGATCAGCACCCCAAAAAAACTTAAATTTTGTCATTGAAAATTATTACATCAGAACTTTTCACCTCTAATACGCTTTTGGAAAACTAATAATATTCACCTTGCAATATCTTTGCGCAGACAACGAATTTTAAGAAGAATTTTTAAAAGTGATTTATAAAAATAAAATGCAGTTCTTTCACATCTAATTAATAGTATTGTATAAAAGTAAGAGGTTTTTCAATACGAACGTACGTTTGATGACATTATGTATGGAACTTGATTTCTTTTGCATGGCCACCACGGGCACGCTTGCAGAAGCCCAGACGCTGAATCCAATTTTTGACGGTTTTCAAGCATAAATCGGCCGACACTGCTGCAATTTCACGTTCGATATTCGTACGAAGTTCATCAATCGTCGCTGGATTGTTGGCATAGACCATAGACTTGACGTAGCCCCACAGGAAATAGTCTAACGGCGGCGTCAAATCTTACGATCGAGGCGGCCAAGCGACTGGACCATTTTGTGAGATAACATACGTTCTCCAAATTTGGTTTCCAATAAATTGATTGTGACATTCGCTGTGTGGCTTGTGGCGCCGCCGCCGTCCTGTTGGAACCTCCAAGTCCATATCATCCAAATGGGGTCAAAATATACGGTTATAATTGAACGATAGCGATCCCCATTCACAGTAACGTGCCGGTCTTGATCATCACGCAAGAAGTACGACCAAATGACGCCGTCGGCCCATAAATTACACCAAACCGTAATTTTTTCGGGATGCAATGATGACTCATGGAGTACGTTTGGATTGCTGTTTGACCAATACCGCATATTTTGTTTATTGACGAAGCCATTCAGCTAGAAATGAGCCTCATCGCTGATGATGATTTTTCGATGAAAATCCGAATCATTTTCACGTTGTTGCTCAGCCCAATTCACGAACATACGATGCTTCTGGCGGTAAAGTGGCTTCAGTTCTTGCGTCAATTTAATTTTCGCAAAATTCTCCACAACGACGTCACAGAGATGCCCAACGCTTGAGAACGACGTGTGAGAGACACATTTGGGCTTTCTGCAACTGAAACCTCAGCAGCAGCAATATTCCCGACACTACGAGTACTTCTTTGTCTCACTGACACGGGAACATTTTGAACTGGCCTGTGGATTAAAATTTTTCCACTAGACGCTCAATTGTTGATCTGCTAGGACGATTATGACGACCATAAATTGGACGTAGCGCTCTTAACGTTTAGGCCACTGACTCCGAATTTCGGTAGTAAATTTTAATAATTGGAAATGTCAAAAGAGCGGCAAGAAATATGGCGTCGTTTGCTGTCCCCGTCACTCTACTTTTTTAGCGTCCCTTTTGAAAAAGGTGAAGAAATTCGACAGTAAATGTACTAAAAATAAAACAGGTTTTTTGAGTTACCATTTATCTCGAAAACTTGACGTTCTAGATACTTCAGATGTTGAAAAGAAATATTTTCTGGTGCTGTATTTTGCGTTTTAATTTTTGTCAGTTATATGAAAAGTGCAAGATTTTCCCATTTTGGATTGCATCAAATTTCTCATTTTCACGGTAACGTAGCTGGGATTTATATATTACTTATTTTAGCCTTTATAAAGAAAAAAAAAAAAAAAAATATTTACCAATTCTCATAACGCAGAAAAGCACTTTGCATTTCTGTTTATGCCATTTAATGTACAAAAAAAAGAAAGTATTGAAAGTCAGTAAAATTGCATTAAAATAAATTCACAAACAAAAATATGACGTCGATCGTTTCGTATTTAGATTCTCCACTTTATAGGATGCTATACGACTGCTTCGTATATTGGGTTTCTTTCAGCATTTCATGGTTAAGTAAATTGTATGCAAGAAAAATATTGAATCGCATGCATGACTGCATAGAATAAAGTGCATCGCATCGAATTTCTTTACCCGAAACTACATGCACTCTTCTACTACCTCATATTACCAATGGTATTTTCCTTTAAAGGATATTGCTCCAACAACAACATCAGAGGATGAAAATAAATGCGAGACAAAGTGCAGAATTGCATGAAAGAATTTTTCAATGATGGTAGTAGCGGCGCGGCGGTGGCGGCAGAGATGTGTTTTGGAAGGAAGAGATGCTCAGTGTCAGGATTTTCGGTGCTGCCATTACATAAAAAAAAAACAGCTAAGAAAAAAGAAAACAGGAAAACGCACAACAAGGACCAAAATAAAAGAAAAACAACAACAACAACAACAAAAAAAACCTGAACTCTGACTGTGAAATGCAAGTTATGAGAATGTTACCGGAGCGGATACAAGTCGAATGCAAAAGTGTGTGCAATATTTCCTCGCCATCGTTGTCGTCGTCACTTTCAAGATGCACGCTAAGGAATTTCCGGTTCGTTTTTTTGCAGATTTTTTCTCCTAAAGTTATTTCTTGGTTCGAAATTTTTTTTTTCCATGTTTAATGTGTTTTTTCTTTCTTTTTTTATGTGATTTGATTCAGTGAAGCATTTTTGATTCGAATTTGATAGAAAGAAATAGAAAAGCAGAGAAAGTGAAAGAGAGAGAGAGAGAGAGCATACCGGAAAGAAGCGGAAGAGATTTTCGCTTTTCCTGTCAACGAGAATGCATTTTTCCAGAAAATGTCTGTACTTGTTGTGAGGTACGCGTTCCTGTTACCCCATTTCACCTACTCCCCCTATACTTCTTGAAGTATATCGTCGTGTGATCGACAAAGTCGGGGGGGGGGGGGCTGGAAAGTGCAGTCTTAAAGAAATCAGTAGAGAGGTGAAAAAGTGCAATGTAAATAAATATTGGAAAATATTTTTCCATTTCAATTTATTCTCCATGAATTAATGCGTCATCGTTGAACGCAGCGAAGCGACTCCCAATTCGACATCCTTAAGGACATGAAAGAGCGAGAACGCATATGGATATATATTTACTATTGCCAGGAAATTGACAATGAGGGTTCCCTCGGAAGCCTTGGAATTTGGTCTGTGATTTTATTTGCTTTTGAAAGACGCTTTTGAACGACGACTACGACGACGACACGATGCGAATGAAACAGGGAGTCATATTAGTTGAAGGAAATTGCTTTAAAAAAAAAATAATAGTTCCGTTATATTGACAAAACATAAATATCAGTCCAAGCATAAATACTGAGAAATGCAATTTTATGAGCTATATTGTTTTCTTTGAATTATATTTGCTCTGTTGGAGTAGGTTCATACTTTTTTTGAAAGTTAACTTTTATTTATGCAAGCAATTTAGATCCAGGTAAACAAAATCAGTAAAGGAAACAACTTTTATGATAGTTTATTGCATGGTTCATTCCACTTGATATTGCAGCTGATATTTTGAAAAGTTATAATTTCAAAACAAAATATTTATTTTGTTTATTCAACGAAAATAAAAAAAACAAACAGACATATAAAAAATCTGCAAAAATTAAGAGGGAATGTCTGAAAATGAGTCCCGATAAATATTTATTGGTAAAGAATTTTTTCTGATGCAACAGAATATACGTACATCAGTTTTTTGGATGCAACTGGATAAGGGACCGGGTATAGCGATCAGGAAAATGAATCAGGAAATAATTTCAAAGGGATTTCTTATGTTTTTTTTTTTTCACTGGTTACAATCCTTTCATTACATCGACCATCTTTTAAAGACGTTTTGCTATGTGCTATTCTTTTCTTACAGGATTTTGGCACGCCGAATCCGAATCTGAAGTCAAAACTACTCCAGCACGTCATGTTTTCTAGATATGGTAGTACAAACATGTCAAAAACTCATTTTTTCGGTATACATTTCAAACGATTAATTTCTTCACTGTAAAATAATTTGTAAAAAAAAAACTATT
The DNA here is from genome assembly GCA_948107695.1 of Meliscaeva auricollis. NCBI lineage: Eukaryota > Metazoa > Arthropoda > Insecta > Diptera > Syrphidae > Meliscaeva > Meliscaeva auricollis. The sequence continues at coordinate 80,887,871 of OX403618.1, forward strand.
AAGGAGATGTGAAAGCATTGCTTTTTATTTTTCTAAACCATTTTAAATTTCTTTAAAATTCGTTTTTCGCGCAAAGATAGGTATTGCAAAGCGAAATATATGATTTGTCCCAAATATTCCCTGTGTAGTTCAGTCAAAGCGGTTAAAAGTTTTGTAAAAATAATTTTTTGAAGTTATGAGAAAAAAAAAAGTATCACGAGAAACTTGAGAAATCATAGATTCTTATTGTTTTTGGCGAAAATTTTAATATTTTATAAAAAAAAAAAATTACGAAAATGTTATGACTTAATTTTTTGTGCGACTTTTGGATTCTTTAGAAAAAAATGTTGAAAAATCCATTAAAATTCGTCCTTTAAAAATAAAATAAATAACTTTTTTATGATTATCCTTTGATTACTGCATTCTTTCCATTATAATTCTCACAATTCTGTCTGTCTGTTTGTGTATACCTCAAACTGCAGCCTAAGCCGCTGAACCAATTTTCTTCAAATTTGGTAGTTAAGGATCTTTGGTGATTCCCTAGAAGGGAAATAGAAATTTTATTTTACCTGCCTTATAACCATCAAGGAAAAGTTGACTTTTTTTCAAAAATGGCTGTAACGATTTGGATTTAAATTGGTGTGTCTACTTTTGTAAGATGGGTCATACGTTTGAAATGAAAGAAATTTTTGCAAAATTCCACTAAATGTACCTCCCATAGAATGGTTTTTTTTTTATCATTTTTGACTTTCTTTCAAACGACTTAACCAATTTTGATGAATTTTTGAAGTTATACTTCTTTACCAAAAGATAAGTAGAAAAATATAAGGTTCTGATGAAACAGGATTTTTAAAAATTCCACCAGAAAATTAGGGTAAAATGGGGTAAAAGACAAAAAAAACACTTGTTGTATAAGGGCAAGAATTATGAAAAATTAAAATGATGATAAGCTTTGGTTAAGAAAAAAATTCTAAAAAATCAACTTTTCAAGTTAAAAATTATTTTCTAAAATCAAATATGTTTTTAGACCTCTGAAAATAATGTTGGTGTGGGTAAAAATGATGTTTTATTGAAAAAAAAAAATAATAATGCACATTTATAGATAATGAAAAAAAATCCTTCTAGATCCTTTCGCTATATTTCTTAAATAATGTTAAATATCTAAGAAAAATATACAAAAATAAATAATGATAGGAAGTATAAATTCTGGCACGCGTCCATGAGTACATCCACCTTTTATTATACAAAAGGTCCTTAGCAAAATTTTGCAAAAATTAACTCTTGGGTTTTTAAAAAATCTTTCATTTTTTTTTTTTTTTGTAAAATTAAAATTTCGAAAACGGGTCACTGTTTTTCTTGGAAATTTTGGTTTTAGATGATTATTAATATTTTCTTGGAAATGGCTTACCAAATTTATTTTTAAACAATGTTCGAGAATTCTTATATATATAAATTTTTTTTTTTTTTTTAAAACGGCTGTAACGATTTTCAAAATTTTCTTTCTAAAAATGTATCTTTCTTAACCAAATTGAATGGCATACTTAGTTTTGAGCTCAAAACAAACATGAGTTTAATTTTTTTTATTTACATTTCCTACAAAAATTATTTATTTTTAAAAACTTTATAAAAGAAGCTTTAAGGTCCACCGCAACTTTGACTCTAAGGCTAATTTTAAAACGACTCCAACGATTTTTCTATATTTTCTAATAATTTATCTTTCTTAATCAAATCAAATGGGTTACTAAAAAAAAAATTTGTCACAAGTTTATAAAAAGTCTACAGCTCGTTTTCAAAATCAGATCAGATTTTGAGGCATAGCTTAGCAAAAAAGTGAAATTCTGGTCCAGTGATTCTATTTACAAATATAAATCGGGCTTAAAGATAAAAGCTTCAGATTACAGAACCAATTATCCCCCCTTCCCACCAAAATCCATCTTTCTGACGGGCCCATCCTGTACCCATTTTCACCCTCGAAGTCATTTTATTATAGTTTTTTTTTTCATCTTACTGACGTTTTGCACTTCTAAATTTCGGCCATGAGTAAGAGCATATGCTCACCAGGAAAAGTATTTGCTAATTCTAAAAATGTCTGCCTTCTCCAAACATCATTAATACAACTAAGCACAATGTCTTGCTTCTGACATCAAGTGTTAATCACACATTTATACAATAAACACCAGCCACTCTTTTTATTTCGAATAAACGGAAAAACCTTGTTGAAGAGATCCTGTCTAAAATTCACTTACGTCTGAAATTAAATTGAAAATTAAGTTTAAAATGTCAAATTATAATACTTCGCATGACTGGAGTTTGAGATGTATACTCGTATGCTGTGATGGAGATGGTTGAAGCAAAGAGAACAGTGTAGTTGTCATGATCAGTTTCTAACACATCACACAATAGATTCCCACCCAAGACATATTATGTACATTACATACATTTCCTTTTGAATGACAGGAACTTTGAAGAGTGAAAGATACAAACATAATAGTAGTATACAAGGCAAAGTCCTTGAACGTGCAATGAACAAAGGTCTTCATTTCGGTTGCCTTAACAGACACTCGCACACTCGCACACTCTCATATCAACATCAGTATCATCATCAGCAACAGCTACTAACTCTAACAGCAAGGAGCAAGAGCCAAGCAAAATCCTTGCATCGCCATTCTTCTATACTTAATGCTGCTAAATCTCGTTAATTCATTAACAAAGCAACATGAAGGATTGAGTTCGCATCAGCTCGAAAAGGATAAAAGAAACGAAAAGCAACAATAATAATAATATGTCTGTTGGTATGTGTGAATGTGTAAGGAACATCATTACTGCCGGATTATCAGTCTATGGAACAACACATTAGGTTCACAAGTGCTAATTGAACCAATTGACTGACATAGAACTTGAAAGGGATGCTGCACAGAACATAGAACATCATCATCACCATCACCATCACCATCACCTTCACCATCACCATCCAACATCATCAGCTCAGGTCGCACATTCGAAAACCAATGGAATGCTTTTTCAAGTTGGCATCTTGGGTTATAGGTATGCTTTTGTTGTGTATACGAATCAGAGAATTTCTATTTAGTTTGTGTGAAGCACACAGGAATGAAATTAGTTTTAAGCTTTGAAAACCTTAGCTAAATGATTGCACCACTCAATCAGTTCTGATGTAGGGACTGGAGAAGTTGTTGTCGAACGGAAGAGAAATACGCTTGTTAATTGTGAACTAAACATACAAGTTATAAATGTCTTCTAAGCAGGACTTTTTCCTCTCGAAATCCATCAACAGTAACAGACATAACACTTGCACTAAAAGATTTAAGACAAATGCATTTTAGTGTTGAAAATTAGGTAAGACACAAGAGAATTTCCTGGTAAATATACGTCAAAAATTAAGGAATTGTTGGAAGAAATGTCAAAAGTTTTCGAGAATTGCCTTCTTACCTTTTATAGGATCGTTTTTTAGTTCTTAGCTTAGACTACTCCAGGTATTTCCAAGTGTTTTGGTCATGAAAATCATTGTAAGAAAATTTATAAAGCTTAGGTACTTAGTGTGACGCTAATGACGGAACACTTTACACTTCATTCATTTGTTTAAGTTCAAATACAAAATTTAAGATGCATCAAGCCCTTGACACACATATCATGCATAAGCGAGTCATTATTTAGATACCCTAGAAGGAAAATAAATTAATACACAACATACAAATGCACTTTTTATGTTTTCCTTCCATAACCACACACATGCATTAATATTATAGCGTAGATTATATGGATATATCTAATGTTTCCGAAATGAAGAACCAAATTAAATAGTGCATTTTCCATTAGCACAAGGATATCAACTTCCTGCCTACCAAGTACAACGCAACACATATATATTGTTGTGCATTTGGGGATGTGTGCTGCATGTGAATGCACTTAAAGAAAAGTATAAATATTCAACAGGACTTCAGTTGTTATAAGCAACAACTCATTATTAATTACTTTGGCCATCCTAAATTTTTCCAAACCATTGCAAGAATTTTGTTTACAAAAAAGTTTAAAATATTAATTTTACCAAAGCTTTTGAGGATTAGGTATTACGATTTTTCAATACGTCCATTATTTTTGAAAATCAGTACCACTGTACATTTGAACAATAAAAAAAAAATGCAAATATGTAGCACTCCCCACACAAAAGTGACATTTTTGGAAGTCTTATTCAAAATGGCTGAGTTTCGAATTCAACCTAAGTTTCGGTAATCCTCAACTTTTGGCGTTTACAGATCCTAATTATCTTGATTCTAACATATCGTTATCGTTTTTACAAATTTCCAACGCAAAAGACGCCGACACCAACAACGGCACACGCACATGAAAATGTCTCGAAAACGTGTTGTCTATAAGTTCCAAGGTGTTTTACGCTGAAATAGACTAATTCTGGAACAATTGTGCCAATCGCTATACTTATTCTCTACACATGTACGAAAATGTAAAATAACAACAAAAATGAAATTATTTCCCTAATTAAGGCCTTGTTCTGTAAGTAACGCCAGGTTCTCTTGCAAGTTCGATTACATTTTTGACATAAAAACGAAGATATTTAAACTGGTTTTTGGAAAAAAAAAGTAAAGTGTGTGTACTCATTACGCACCAAAAGTTATACTTTGTATCATTATTTATTTTTGTATAGTTTTTTTTTGGATATGTAAATTTTTTTATGAAATGTAGCAAAGAGTTCTAGAAGGGAAAAATCGTAATATGCTTTTTTGTGAAATTAATTCAAATATTTCATATAATTGATATTTTATCGACCAAGCCCCTGTAATTTGGTTTATTTTTGTGTTCCGCATTACCTAATAAGATATATGTTCAATTTATTAAAATCCTGCAACTAAAACTAAAATTATAGATTTTAATATCCAATGAAATCAACTTTTTAAGTGTTTTTTTCTTAATTTTTCTCTCTAAATTCTGTAAATATGCATTTACATTTACAAAAAACGAATTTTTTGAGCGAACCACCTCGAATCATTCTGTGAGCCAACAGTACCGTTCTCCACTGGTGGTTGGTCTGATTCCAACGACCAAAGTAGACAATTTTGTTGAATTTGGTTGAATTTTGATGAAACTCTATTCAAGTTTGTGAAGCTTTTATAGCATGTAGATTAGGGTGGTCCATTTTCTTAGTTTGTATATTTTCGCTCTTCCCCACCTATTTATTTGATGCACATGTATTTTGCATTAAACATGTGAAATTTCAGCGTATAAGCTCAATAGGATCTGGGTGCTCAACGAGCTTAAAGATTATGCGTTAATATTCTTCTAACCAGGTAGGTAATCACATCTCTAATTTCAATATTCTACAAACAAAATTAAATGCAGTTACTTTTGAAATGACCTATCAGAGATTGTAGGTATCACATAATGATACTTGAAAACATCCATAGACCCTCTAAATTTCAACTTATTTCAAAAAACAGTTTTTGAAGTTTTTCGTGTTTTTAATCCGTTATTTCTTATCCAATATAAGGATTGTTTACAGTTTTGAAAAGAAAAAAAACATGTTTAATTTTAAAAATAATCTGCTTACGGTGCGGTGTGGCTTCTAAATATTGATACATGCAGACTGACACATAGACGAAATTGTCTGACCATCGGACCGACGTAATGTCATGTTGAATTGTTATCTCAATTTTTTATTATACTTATTTGAACTAAGCACAAAAAATTTAAAATCAAAAACATTGCACTTTGAAAACGCAAGAACTAAACAAAAAACAAAAACAAAAAATAGGCATCCACAATTAACGACCAACGTTGCTTGAGTTACCAGTCGACAGTCTTTTTTTTTTAAATTCATTTTTAGTTGCCTAAATGTTTTATTATCTCTCGAATGGCGGGATTAGTTTTTCAATAAAAATAAAATGCACTACTGGGTCGCACGTACTACTTGCTCTTGTAGACAAAGTTACTATTTATGCTAAGCCTTTTTAATTAAAAATTTGTAAATGCAGTTTAATAAAAAAAAAAAAATTAAAAAGCATAAAATTCGATTTTCAAGTGACTAAAACAGCTTCTTAAATGAATTTAACCTCAAAACAAACACATCTTGATTTCTGTACAGCAATCACATTGTTTAGAAATGTCACCACAGCGAGTTGTCAAATGAATTTTGTGCAGGAAAGAGACGTAAAAGATAGAGACGACTAGAGTTTTAAAAGGAAATTCTGTGTGGAGAGTTTCGAAGCAAATAAAAGCGGGCTGCCACAGGGATGACTTTCTTCTTGACTATCAACCTTTCCTCAGGCAGACGCGTAAGAAAATCATCTCATCTACAAAAAAAAATTAACCTCTCGGGAACCAGAAACTTTTTGTTAAAATAGATTTAATCATCACGAGATTGTTTTATTTTACCATTTTGTTAAACACATCTTTAAGGTTTTGCTCCTCTAGCCGCTCATTTAATTTATTCTTCTTGGCAACGTCGAGATTTTGAAACAATATTATTTATCAACATCTAATTTTTTTTTAAATCCAAGAAAATAATTTTCGAAATTTTTTTTACTAAATATTATTACGGCAACTTAAAAGCATGTACAAAAAATTCGGAGAAAATCCCAAGTAAGAAAAACGGTTCTATGGCAAAAATGAATTTTTCTAAAACCGGTATATGACAGGTACCGTTATTTTTGGTCTTAAAAAAAATCAAAAAACGTCTGGGGATATTCTCCAAAAAAACTCCACATACCAAGTTTGAAGTTAATCAACTAATCCGTTTAGGCTGTGGTCTCTGATACATACAGACAGACAGAAAGACAGACAGACAGACAGAATTGTCGGACTCATTTTTTTCTCATTCTCTATCATCGTAATGTCATGTTTGATTGTTATCTCAACTTTTTTTTTTGTACGAATGCATAACTTGATATAATAGTACCCATATCGCAAGTAAAAAACTATTTTGACCACAATAACATATTTTTCGATGGTCTTTGGAAAAACTTAATTTTCAAAAAAACATAATATAAAACAATAATTTCCATTCTATGTCTACAGTTTCCATTCCAAATATTTATCTGGATGCAATCATAGTACCTACCTACTTTTTAGTATTCAAAATGAAGCTTGAAATTTTACATCAAACCAAATTGTGGTATCTTTCATAAGAATGGTAGTATTTTTTTGGATTTCGGTTTGATGTTAAACGTCGTGTCGGTCGGTTTTCCTTCAGTGTGTGTATTTTGTAACGAATTATTTTTTTTTTTTTGTTTTTTATTTTGCTTAATAAATTATTTGACTTCTTTTGATAGCTTTGTCTACACATCCATTCATTGTTTAATATTTGCACATTGCCTTCTTCCATTGTTTTCTTCCTCCCAAAAAAAAAAACAAAATAAAAATAAACGAAATAAGAAAAAAAAACACAGAAAATAAGTACGAAGGCTGCCTCAGCTTGTGCCTCAATCTGCTTTTGTTGTTAAGAGTGTGCTATAGTAAAGAGCTGGGTATGGGGGGGGGGGGGGGGGGGGGGCAGAATTGGAATTCTCGTGTTCCATCTCAATTCGTCAGATATGGGGTGTGACTGCTAGAGATTGGTAAGGTGGGGGGGGTGGGAAGTGTTGAGGAGGGGAAAGAGATTCTGCACCAATTAAATCCATGTTTGATTGCCAAAAGCAAATACTCAAATCGGATTAAAAGCTTTGTCTTTCTTAAATTGGCTCCGTAAACTCTACGAAAATTCTCAATTGAAATTTGAGCGCCTGAAAGGATGTGAAAGACTTTGGGTGTACCTACTATGTACCCGACACTCGTTCTAGGGTATACCTAACGTCGTCGTCGTCGTCGTCGTCGGTCGTCGTCGTTATCGTTGTTCGGATTGTACAGAGAGACGAAGAAATCTTGCTGTAGCAGAGGTAGGTATACAAAAAAGTGCGCGGGAATTGGTAATGGAGCCACTTAAGGCTGCTGCTATACTATGTTCTTATTATAGTGGAATTGTGGAGAGGTGGAGTTTTGGTTAAATTGACGAGGACTAGAGTGTTCCATTTTTCTGCTTCTTCCTCCTGCTGCTGCTGCTGCTCGAAAACCATTTATTCGAGAGTTTTCCAGCTGCTGTTTCGCTTAAAATTTCTGTGGTGTTCTTTTGTTGGAATGCAACATTATATTAGAAATAAAATGAAGATTTCAAAATTTTCCTAATATCCTTTTTCTATTTATACACAAATACACACACACACACACACACACATAACCGGTGTAGTGTATATTTAAGTTATATATTTTTGGGGGGGAAAATTATTATAAATTATTATTTCGAGATTCGTATCTTCGGGCAGGTTTTTCTTTGCAAACAATTTTCGGAGAAATGAGTTTGGTTTTCAAAGTGTGCCAGTGCCAGACCAAAATTATTTTAGTTCAAACCTCGTTTTTTTTATACACAGTAGTGCTATTGTATAGTTTTGGTAATGAAGCCAATTTAAAGATTTAATCAGTTATTTGTTTAAGATTGATATTTTAAAGGCCAATTCAATTTCTTTTGTGTATATTCAGACAATTTATACACAAAAGAACTTGAATTGAAGAATATTATTTTGATAATTTTTGATTCAAAGTTATAATTATCCAGTTTTATAATCAGATATAGGTTAAGGTCAGACTTCATTTTTTGTTTGTGTTTATAAAATCTATACAATCAAGTAATCAATCAAATACTTGGATTTAGTGCCTTAGCCAGAATTTTCTTTCGGGAGCAGCTTGTTGCCGTTAGTAGTTATCTACGAATGCAGAACCCATTCCATAAGCGTCAAAAATAAATATAAATGTCAAAAAATACCGAAAATTTTTCATTTTTAATCGACTTCAAAAAAGGAGGAGGTTATCAATTTGACTTTGTTTTTTGTTTTATGTTTGTTGGACTGGGTGAATCGATTTTAAAGATTCTTTTTTGTATTTGAAAGTTAGTGGCTTCCATTGAATGCCATTTTAATTTGGCTCAGTTTTGATCAATTAGAAAATATTAAAAGTCTTGAATTTGAAGTTGGTTGTTTTTACTTTTAAAAGGTATTATTTTTGTAATTTTGAACATGATTGACTAAATATTTTAGTATGATGACCAATAAAACTTTCTACTTTTGAGTAAATTAAAAAAATAATGATTAACTTCAAACTTGGTATGTGGACGTTTTTAGAGACTATCCCCAGACGTTTTTTGATTTTTTTTTTTACCTGAAATAACGTTCTTTAGAAAAACTCATTTTTCTCAAAAATGGTTACTACGATTTTTGTTAAAAAATATTATATTTAACAAAAAAAAATTCGAAAATTATTTTTTTGGATTTTTAAAAAAAGTTTAAATATTTTTTTTTTGAAAAATCAAATTAGTTTTTAAATGTTGATAAATAATATCTTAAAAATGGTGTACTAAATTTTTTTTTTAAAAATCCTTGCAAAATTTTGTATAGAAAACAAATTTTTTTCTAAAAATGTGTTATTATAAAAGAAATAAAATTGTATACTTCGTTTTCAGGTTAAAGTCATTTAAGAAGCAGTTTTAGTCATTTGAAAATCGAATTTTATGCTTTTTAAATTTTTTTTCCAAGACTGAATTAACAAATTTTTAGTTAAAAAGGCTTAGCATAAATAGTAACTTGGTCTATAAGAGCAAGGACGTGCGACCCAGTCGTGCATTTTATTTTATTTGTTTTCATTTATGTCTTAAACATAAAACAGAAAAATGGCGATTTCTCCCCCCCGGTGCTTTAATATTTAAAAAAAAAATATTTTAATGCATTTTTATATAATTTTAGGGAGGAAAGTTAAAATATATTTAAAAAAAAATCAATTTTACTTATTATATCTGTAACTTTACTTTTAGTTGCACAATTTTCTTGATTACGATAAATTCTATAAGAAAAAATGTTCAGTTCAGTTGGGTATATTACCCACAAAAACTGGTTGATATCATTCAATTTATGTTTTCAAAGTTCAAGACACCTCAACTCAAATATGCGTTTCTAATAAGCAAAAGATTTTGTCGACTTTTACCAACTTTAGCGATTTACCAGATCTTTTACGTATTAAAAAGAAAACAATAGCATCTTTAATAATTGATGAGCTCACTTTTTTACCTGGGCGAAACGCATTTTGGAATTTTGGAGTTGAACTTTAAAAAAATTAAATATCTTAAATATTTTTAATTTTTTCTCTTTATTCATTTAATTTATAAAAATGTACAGAATATTAAAAATAAAAACATTTATTGCTAAAAAAAATTTAATTACCTACATTTTTTTAGAAATTTAACTTATAATTTAAACTTATTTCAGAAATATTTTTTGTTTTATTTTTGGTTTAAGAAAAATAATGGCTTATAAAAAGTTGCATAATACCATTAAACCTATACTTTCTCACCTTCACCATAAAAATATCCTATCATTGTTGTATAAATTCCGTTAAAACAAAACAGAAATCTACCGAAACCACAAGACTCTCTTACTAATTTCAAAAATACCATAATATTAAACGAAATTTGAGGTTTTGTTACCATGGGATATACTTAACATTTGAAAAATTACTTCTATATTTATTTGCAAGTAAAAAATGTTCCCTAATCCATTTGAATTCCAAGTTAATCCAACAAATAGCTTTTATTCTGTGGAAATTCATTTTTCAACCAAGCTAAATGTAAACAAATGAATCCAACTGCTTCTAACCCCACAAATAATATCAAATTAACTATCATTCCTCTTAAATGCAACCACTCACACACTTAAGGTTGCGATATTACTTCAACTTCAACTGCCAAGGACTCGCATGGCTAACCCCACTCCAGTTTGATTTTTCGATTTTCATCTTGCAAACAATGCTGACTTTTATGCGCCTAATTTTGATCAATTTATCTTAATTCCACTTCAAGAGCATTAAACTAATGGATACCAATGTGTATCTATCTTCTGATGCCTAAACCTACCTACCCACACTCTACAAATCCACGAAAACATCATTCAATTTCTCATTCCTCTTTTCTCTCTTAAACGGACTACTATATGGTATGGAATATCCGACACACACACACATAACACGGTTAGAGGATAAATCTTTTATGAAACCATCAAGAAAATCGAATCGTAAATTTGAACCCTACCCACCACCAGAGAGGCTCAAAACATATCCAACACTCATTCACTGCCTCCCCAAGGAGGCTTTGAATTCCTCACTAAGCTATGGGCCATATATCCCAATCCCCCTGATGATGAAGGTATACAGCGAAGGCGAACAACAATGGGGAACACACTCGCTCACTCTCAACCACCAAGACGATTGCTTATGGGAATACACCTGAAAAATGGAAAATCATCTCATTGAAGGTGAATAATTATCCTGGCATTCATCTGACAGAGGCAATTATTTCCAACATTTGTTATCGAAAACTGGTATAGGTATAGTTCGGATTCTCCACCCTCACTGTAGAATACGAATCTCTCCAAAATCAAGTATGCAACATTCATCTTGAAAGAATGAAGAAGCTCCATCTTCTTGGTCTTCCTTTTTTTTTTTTGAATATTGAAAACGAAGAAGAAACAAATTTTGGAATTTTTCATTCTCGATGCTCGAAGGTCGTGTTATTAATGACGGTTAAGCGAACATTTGCAATCGGTGATCCCGGAACAATTAGGCTAAGTGATGAGATTAGGGACATTCGCGCTGTTAAACTCATTTTGGATAACACCATGTTTTGGGGAGCAACCAAAAACCACTAAACCACTCTCATCCTCCTACTCCAAGTCCTCTATAGTGGTCCATAAAACCCACCTAAATAGAAGGAGGGGAATGTATTATTAAAGTCGAGATGTTTTCTAATCAAGATCATTTGTTATATGGAAGAACCGATTTACGAGCTTAACATTATTGTACATGCGGTAGTCGAAGAGGATTAAATTCAATGTTTTGGCCTCAAATGGAAAGCCTTTAACATATTATATCCTCGCCGCCGTCGTCGCACTCGTCCTTGTACCTATATTTTTCTATTTAATTTCATTAAAATGTAAATTTAACTTTTCAATTTATTTAGTTTTGTGAGTGTGTTTTTTTTTTTTGTCTTCATTTTTTTGGGAAGGGCGAAATAAATTCAAAGTCATTATTGTTGTTCTATATTTGGATAAAAGGTGGTCAATATGGGTGCTGATTCCTTATGAGGCAGATATAAATGCAAAAGGAGTTAAAATGCGTATTCTAATAATGTGGATACCTTCCAGCAGGCAACAACGAAGAAGAGAGAGATTATATTTATTGGGGTTTGTAGAGTTAATGGTCTGGTAAACCAGGGGCTTTTGTGCTCTAAATATGGCTAGGGAATTGAATTAATAAATTTTCAATATTTTAATGTGGCCGAATAAGAAGGTCGTCGTCGTCAATTAGGGATAAACTGGGTCCTCTCTCCAGGGCGGGGTGAGGGAGGTTTTATTTTCGGAATGATATTGAGTTGGTATTGTAACGGCTTTCAAATTATTTTTTGGAAAAATGTAGGTATTTGGGTTTTAAAAATAAATATTTAATTGGTGGCGTTCTCTAATAAATGCCATAATTTTTGGATTCGAAATTTATGGTTTGTTTATTTTGGTTTGACTATAACACGAAAGAATAAAGCTTTTAGAAAAAAAATATAGTTTTGGTCGGTTGTTGAATGAAAAAATAAAATTTGAAAATTCTTAGTGTTGATGAAAGTCGTATTTCTTTCATTATGTTTTTTTATAATATAAAATTAATTTTAGATAAAATTTTTAAAATCAATTTATCGAAACTGAGTTGAAGATTTATTGTATTGACTCATCAATATTTTGTAATTTATTAGGTACTATTCCGGAAAAGTTTAGCAAATGACAAACATTTTTTTTTAAAATGCTCTGCTCCGAATTGTGCTATAACGTCCGGATCATACAAGAGAAACCCTTCTGCAGGGTTTTCGACCAATTTGGTTAGTAAGCTGTACTTATTTTGGCAAACACTTTGTGGCGGAATCAAAAAATTTTAATCTCATAAATTGTAACTAATTAAATGCTAATTTTTTGCCTAAATCAAAAATTTTAAGCACTCATAGTTTTTGAGTTATTAAATTTACCCTAAAATAAAGGTAGTATTATAACTAAAGGTCATAATATAGTATTATCTCGGAACCGGACAAAACCGCTCCGATTTGGATAATTTTTTTTTTCTTTCAGATGGTGGTTTTCAAAAATACTTATCGCATTTTTTCTTAAGTTTAACAATACAATTTGTGTGTGCAAAAATTTCTTTTTACCCAAACGTTTTTTTTAACTTTATAATAATAACTATGTCAAAAAAAGTTAGGGTAAAATGGGATAGAAGAACAAAAAACTTTTTGTACATCTCGAAAAGTATAAGTGCTAGAATTATAAAATAAATTTTATTGAATAGAAAAATTGAAATGATGATGTGATTTGGCTAAACAAAAAATTCTAAAAATCAACTATCAAAGTTAAAAATTATTATTTTCAAAAATCAAATATTTTCTTAGACCTTTGAAAGTGATATAAGTGTTTCTAAGGTTGATGTTTTATTGAAAAACAAATTATGCAGATAATGAAAAAAAAATTAAGGGTCTAATACGGATTGTATTCAAAATGCTCCATAACAGTTTTTTTGAGGTTGAAAAAAACACAAATGTTTTCGAAAGCTTATGTGGGTGGTTTAATTGATTTTAAAAATCAGGGAATAAAGGCAAAAAATATTTTGTCAAAACTACATTTAGATTTATGTGTCGTCTATACATGTGCTAACAAATAAGATTTTTACGCATTTTTTTTAATGAATAACAATAAAAACAAAATATTTTGGTCCAAGTTTTATGACCGTTTGACCGGTGTCTTATTTTTATTTTTTTTTATTTTTACACTTTCAAACCTGAAATTTACACAGATAGATATTTAGATATTAGGTAAATAAATGTTTGTACAAAATTTCACAGTTTTCTGCAGCCTGTGAGCCGAGATAACGGTAAAAAGAGGTTTCTTACACGGCGCTGAATAACTTCTTACCCAAGTATCATAAATCTGTTCTTGAGCATCACGATCAAATAATTACCTTTATTTGATATATCACACATAACTGTAAGTGCTATAAAAGCCTTCACAAACTTCAGAGTTTCATCAAACAAAAGAATTTCATCAAAATTGAACAAAATTGTCTGCTTTGGTCATCCGACTCGACCAGCCACCAGTGGAGAACGGCACCGTTGGCTCACAAATGGATTCGAGATGGTTCGCTTATAAAATTCATAATTTTTCTTTTTTTAAATGTCGGATTTTGAAGATTGAGGTGCTTAAATTTACCTGAAATATCAGGCTACAACATGGTGTAATTTGTTACTTGCGATATATATAGGTACTATATATGTATCAAGTTATGCATTCGTACAAAAAAAAAGTTGACATAACAATCAAACATGACATAAGGATGATGGAGAAAGAGAAAAAAGTGGGTATGGCAATTCTGTCTGTCTGTCTGTCTGTATGTATTAGAGACCACAGCCTAAACGGATGGGTCGATTTACTTCAAACTTGGTATGTGGCGTTTTTTGGTAACTATCCCCAGACATTTTTTGATTTTTTTTGTACCCCAAATAACGGTACCTGTCATATACCGGTTTTAGAAAAACTTATTTTTCTCAAAAACGGTGCCTACGATTTTGATTCAAAAAATCATAGTCATTTTTTTGGATAAGGTCTATCTTTAAATGAAAATCATTTTTTCCAAAAACCGTTATTAACGGTACCTGCCATAGAACAGTTATTTTTAGATCTGATTTTCGCCTTCGTGACTCAATCAATTTCAACCATTTTTTTACATGAATGCTTTTTAGTTAAAAAAATTGCGAAATTTTTTTTTGGATTTTTAAAAAAAAATTTAAATTTTATTTTCGAAAAATCATTTCTTTCGAAAATTACTATATATTTTTTTTTTCATAAAAGTCCTTGCAAAATTTTATATAGAAACGATTTTCATTTTTTTTTTTTTATCTTTTTTAATCACATCAAATGGCATACTTAGTTTGGAGCTCAAAACAATTTTAGAAGCTGTTGTCATATTAGTAATGAATTTTATTTGTTTTATAACTTTTTATGAAATTATTTATTTCTTAATACATTATATGTATAAGAACCATGACCCTAAGAACAAATACGTGCTACCCAGTCGTGCATTTTATTTTGTAATAACAATCTCTTCTAATGCTGGTAAAATTTGTATTGTTAAAACGAGAGACAGCCTCTTTTTGAATGGCGATATCATTTTTCTACGAAACACCACAAAATGATTTTTTAGGCCTCAAATACGTTTAAATTTGTTAAAAAAAAATTCACTCTCTCAAAGAATGAAACAATTCAAACGAAATTAAAATTTTCATCAAGAACCTATTTCTTAAATTTATTTTCTCTTAAACAACATCATCACAATTACTTTTATAATAAGAAGTAATGTTCGTATGCACGAAATGAACGATTTAATTTTCCACAAAAAAAAAAAAACAAAAAAAGTTATGCGGCAAAATTCTTATTATGCACATACGAGCTTGTCGTATTAATATGTTATAACCATTACCTGTATAACAATCTCATTTGAATTTTGTCTCTTTTAAAAAAACATGCAGGCATTATAATATCTACCCTCAAAGAATATGCATTAGAATTTGTGTAAGAAATTACCCAAAATATCATTTAAAAAAAAATGTTACTCCCATTCAAATATCGTTTGTTTCTAATGTTGTCGCGCGTCGTTGTGTACGATATAAAACAGAAATGGTACAAAAAAAAAAGCACACAATAATATAGCCGAGTATTACCCTCACTGGCTTTGGCCATAATATCATACACATACAATAGGTTAATTTTGAAATCATCCAAATGTAAAATTAAAATGAATATAAGACACATTTTCTATTTGGGTTTAATTTTTTTTTTCTTCTACGATTTTAAGGGCTAATTGAAGATTTAAAAAAAATTTAAATCTTTATTTAGCCAAAAACCTTTGAAAAACTATGCTTGGTAAAAAATTAAGGACTTTCACAGATTGTTTAGTTATTCAAATCGTACTTGGACAGTTATTTTCATTTTTATAAAAAAAAATAGTCGAGAAAAGAGCATGTTATTCCCTAACTGCCCCAAAAAATGGGCGTGGCACAAAGCTCTAAAATATAACAACGAACTGGAATTACCTTAAAAAAACACACATTTTCAATAATTCTTAAGAAATCATGTCAATTTTTCACCAAATTTTTAGATAACTCATGATTTTTCTTCAAAAAGTGGGCGTGTCAGACTGTGGAAATGATCATAAGTAATAAACTCCTAATATTATTTTTCAAAAATTCCATTAAATTCAGTTCAGTAATTCTACCAAAGAGTAAGAAGATCTACCAAAGGCTACAAGGCAGAACAGAAGCTCTCCGAGATGAGAGGTGGAATATGGAAGAAGACACACAGTCAGTGCTGAGGATCTGGAAGGAACGTTTTTCTAGACTCCTGAACGGCGAAGATAGCCAACATTCTGCTGTTATTCTATTTAATTTGGACGACGATGGTCAACAATTCCGTTCGCCTGACCAAGATGACGCTGAAGGATTGCCAAGCTTAAGTCGTATAAGGCTGCTGGTGCGGATGGCTTACCAGCCGAATTGTTCAAAGCAGCAGGAGATGGATTGGTAGGGAGTATGCACCAACTCATCTGTAAAATCTGGTTGGATAAAAGCATGCCCGATGAATGGAACCTTGGCATAGTGTGCCCCATCCACAAAAAAGGAGAGACTCTGACATGTACCAACTACAGAGGAATTAGCCTCCTAAACGTCGTGGTTGGTATTGAATCGGAGGCGGCAAAAATGGGATTGGCTGTTAATGAAGACAAAGCGAAGTATATGCTATCAACGAGAAGGGAAACTAAACATCGATGACTCGGCCAAAACATCACGATGGATTGTTATAAATTCGAAGCAGTCAAGGACTTTGTCTACCTGGGATCCACTATAAACTCAAACAACGACATCAGTGTAGAGATCAAACGGAGAATTACTCTTGCCAATCGCTGTTTTTTCCTGTTTTCCTGTTTTTTTTACAATCCATCCTGGATTGTAAGCGTCACCTTAAGTAAGTAAGTAAGTATTAAATTCAGTTGGCTATTTAAGATTTCATAGATATAATTCTTAAGACCCCTTACCCCCTATCATAGCAATTCAAACATTTGTTTTTCTTATCAGTCAAAAAATACTTTGAACTGAATGAATTCTGAAAAATCTTTGCTTAAAAAGGGCTAACGACATCATACTAGTTTTAAGTTTTGTGTTGTATATTTTCCTGCAGATGTGTGGCGTTTCTTAGGATCTTGGACCTCAAACTATTATCGTTTTCTGCTCGAAATAAAATAATTGTAGCATACATTATTGATGACAGTAAGAATGAATACTTTTAGACTATTAGATCAAGATTTTTGATGAATTTTCAAGACCATTTTTTATATTTTGTGAGACCTTGTACAAAATAGTGGAGGTCCTAAAGAAAAAAAATTCTAAAATTACTAAAACTTTTGTAAAAACTCTAGACTACAAACGAGATATTCAACAAAAAATCTTTTTAAAAATGATAGATGACCCCTAATAGCCAATACCAACCCCCAATTTTGTTTGTCTATTCAAGATTTAATTTAGATTAAATTTAGATTAAAAAAAAAAATCATAAATAAACAAAAGCACGTTTATTCGACATATCCATCCACCTTATTTACGATTGCCTTCTGATGTTTGGTGTTGTTTTGTTTGTTGCTGTGTGTGAATTAGTTTTGAGTGTCTTTTAGCAGCAGTCCGCCTTTCCCTCTTAAACACTAAATTTAGTCGCCTTATGGCTCATAACATTCCGCATATAAAAAATAAAATAAAAATAAAAGTAACGAAAGATACAAAAATACAAAAACAACAAAAGAAAAAAAAAAACGAAAACGAAAACGAAAACTCTTAAAGAAAAACTCGAATATAATTTGCCAAAGAATTTTCCACAGATTAATTTTTATGAATCCTCCAACATTACGCGGTGCGTTACACGAGCAGATAGATAGATGCTCTCTTCCTCTCGGTTGGAGTAATGTGTCTCTCATTTTTTTGAAAATCCTAGATGATGGAGAGAGTAAAGGGGACGAGCAAGAAAATGCCTAGGTGGGCATATCCTTAAGATATCTTTCAGTAGTGGGGTGACTTGGATCTCCTTCTCCCACTCCTGTGTAAAGACTTTTTTTTTTTTGTCTGTTCCACGACTCTCGGTTGAAGTGGCAGAGTGTTGGCCAACTTTTTAACCAAATATTTTGAGTAGCTTAATCACTTTTCTGCACAGGACGATGATGTTTTTTTTTTTTCTTCTTGTTGTTGGTTTTCTCTACTTTTCGAATTCATTAGTTGGACTTTCTGGTTTTTCCGGGATTTTCATTTATCTCTCTCCATGTTGTTGTTTTATTATTTTTTTTTTGTTCGTTTTCATCGTTGGTGTTTTTTTTTTGTGTAATTGTTGTTGTTGTCTAGGAAAATCTTGTATAGGCGTTGGATTGGGTGTGAATTTAATAAGGACACTCTCACACTGTTTGTTTGTGTGGCAAAGATGTTGATTTTCTTGTGTTTTTTTTTTTTTTTTTATTTAGCTTTGATACGCTAATCTGTTTTCTTTTAATTGGAATTAGAAATGTTTTGTTGTTTGTGTTTAAGTGAGAGATGGGGGGAGTTGCAGAGTTTCTATTTTTAATTTCATATTGGAGGAAAGAAAATTAGACTCAAGGAATGTAAATTTATTACTTCAATAGTCGGTTTGGAGAGAAATTTTAAATGTAGAAGAAGTTTTGTTGTTGTTGAGAATCTTATACTCTGGTCATTTTCGTAGAGATGTCTGACTGTCTGAGATATTTATAATTGTGTTCCCATATTTGGTGGTGATGGTCTTTTCACTAGGTATAGGTTACACATAAGGGTGGGCCCCTTTTCCGTTTTTTTTTTTTTTGTGAAGTTATACTTTTTTACCGGCATTTATAAAAATATTCAACCAGTAATAACACATAGACTTTTTCAGCCCATTATTACTGTTTTATTTCACACAGACAATATAAGTAGGTAAACAGTTGCAACACACTTACATTTTATACTGGGTTTGATTTTTTTGTTATTTGAAAAAAGTAAATACACCAAAAGATAGGTGGTATAATGTAAAATTTTGGTACAAGGGGTTCTTATGGAATTCCGGCGGGAAATTAGGGTAAAATGGGGCAAAAGATAAAAAAAAACTTTTTGCGTATCTCAAAAAGTACGCATAAGGGCTAGAATTTATGAAATATATTTTATTGAATAGATATATTGAAATGATGATGAGTTTTGGATAAGAAAAAACTCTACAAAATCAACTTTTCAAGTTGAAAATAATTATTCGAAAATCAAATATTTTTTTAGAATTTTGAAAAAGATGTTGGTGTTTTATTTAAAAACCAATTATGCACCTCAATAGATAATGAAACAAAAAATTAGGCATATAATACGGATTATATTCAAAATGCTACATAACGGTTTTTTATAAGCATTACATTTTGAGCTTTAAACGTTTTGAAAGTTTATTTGATTGGTTTAATTGATTTTAAAAATCAGGGAATAACGGGAAAAACATTTTGTCAAAACCACTTTTATATCTTTTTTTTTATATACGTATGTGTGAAGAAATTAGAGTTTTAAACATTTTTTTCAATGAATAACAGTAAAAACATGATTTTTTAGTCCAAGTTTTTTGACCGTTTCCAACGGTATTTTATTTTTATCTTTTTCATTTTCGAACTTGAAATTTACACAACCATCCGATATTGAGTAAACAAATTTGTTTACAAAGTTTCTGTAGTCTTTGAGCCGAGATAACGGTGAAAAGAGTTTATTTTTATAAAAAAATGATGTAACTTTAGTAAGCATCATGATCAAATTACATTTAATTTTACGTATCACACATAACTGTACTGTATATGCTATAAAAGCTCCTTAAACTTGAAAAGAGTTTCATCGAAATTTAACAAAATTGTCTGCTTTAGTCGGCGGACTTTGCCAGCCACTAGTGAAGAACGGTACCGTTGGCTCACAAATGGATTCAAGATTTTTCGCTTATAAAACTTGTTACTTTTTTGTTTAATGTCGGGTTTTAAGGATTGAAAGCCTTTATTTATATTTTTTTAACAATTTAAATCTTGAAACTGGAATAAACTCAGTTATTAAATTTTTCGCTAAAATAAGTCTGAAGTTGGCGAACATTATCTTAAAATTGGTTGGCATCCAAATTTGTAGATTTTTAAATTTATTTAAGTGGCATGGACTTCGTTTTTGTAGCTCCAGTAGTTTTTTTAATTATTAGAAATTCCGCTAAAATAAGACTGAAGTAAAAATTAATTTTGTAGTTCTCATGTGTCATTTTTTATTCCAATTTTCAATTTCAAAAGGATACTTTCGGGCCGCTGAAAGTAGGAAATGAAGATAATTTATATGAAATCTTTTCAAGCCAACATTTCTTGGGCAAACCTCAATTTTGTAGCTCACTCGCTTTTTGAAATATTCAAGTTTTTGCTCAAATACTTGAATATTTCAAAAACCGCTTGAGCTACAAAATTGAGTTTTGCACAATAAATTTTGGTTTGGTAAGCTATAATTACTGAAAAAGAACAAAAGTTTTGAAAAAAATTCAAAAAAGTATTTTTTTTTTTTTAATTCTCTCCTCTCGATTAGTTGCAGCTAACCGGAAGTACCCTTTTGAAATTGAAAATGAGAATAAAAAAATGACCCATGAGAGCTGAATCTTGTTTTTATTTCAACTTGTTAAAAGCCACTAACTGGCTAATAAAAGTTTATTTTATATCAACAAAATAAACAAGTATCCCGTTGAAAGTCCTTATATATATAGATCCACTGATCCAACGACACCGACTGCGCTGCGTATAGTCCAGAGCCAATGGTATCTTTGGAAAAATCCTTTATCCACGAGAAAATCACATCCCCTGGGCAACGAGGCCACTCTCTACGCATTAAATTCAGTCGTTGGCGGTAGTGTGGTAGGTATATAATAAAATTTTATTGAATCGTAAAGGATTTCAAAATTATTGCCATTCATGCATAAAAATCCTTTTTTTTTTCGCAAAATCCTTATTTGCAAAAAAGAAAAACTTAAGGAACAAAGAAAAACAAAAAAAAAGAGGGGTAAAGTTTTTGTGTGTGAAAGGATTTTCTTATTTCTTCCTCTTTTTTGTTTCTTTCATGAATGAAAGTGCGTTAAAGGATATAGAAGATGCCAGTACATATACTTCCTTTTACAAGACCACCCGCACACGACTGCCATCAGGTAAAGAGTATTTATACCCTTACTAAAAAAAAAAAGAAAAAAAAAAAACAAAGTTCGAACACAGACTTTGTTTAGCCTAATCGCTGAGCACGTTTTGTTTTGTTATCCTTAAAGAGGATAAGTGGTATATTGGAGAGGAGATTTTCCAAAGGATATCTATTATTTGTGCTCCCCCCTCTACTCATCTCGATCTACTACCTACTCTTTTCCCTTTTGGATAAATGGGCTGTTTACCTTATTAAAAATTGAGACATGCTGTGTGTTTTTTTTGCAAAGAACTCTAAGACCTTTTATCTTATGTATGAGTTGCACAAGAATGAAATAGGAAAGTTTAATAAAATCGATTGGTCTAATCTAACATACCTTACCGTCTGCTGATTTAAGCACTTAGGCTATAATTGCCCGGTTAGATTTCAAGTGGATTAATATCGTTAAAATCAATATTTGAGTTTGTTTTGTGTTTTTTTTTTTGATTTTAATGATTTCTGGAAAACAAGAGAGGGTTTTGGGTATTTTTGTTTTAATCCTTGATTGAGGAAAAGTCTTAGAAAGTTAATTAAGGTATTCCAAGAAGAAAAATACAATCAATGGTCAAAGTACAGTTTTTAGAAAAAAATCTGAAAAAAAACAAACATTTATTTTTACTGGATAAAAGTGTTCCAATATATATTGGAATGGGCATCTTTTGGTTT
The DNA here is from genome assembly GCA_948107695.1 of Meliscaeva auricollis. Lineage (NCBI taxonomy): Eukaryota > Metazoa > Arthropoda > Insecta > Diptera > Syrphidae > Meliscaeva > Meliscaeva auricollis. Next base: position 80,909,931 of record OX403618.1, read on the forward strand.
AATTTTAATGTTTTTAAACATTCTTGGAAGTTCCATAATGCATGAGAGAAAGGAAGATTAGACGCAATAACCTAGAGACCGTCAAATATTCTTTTTTGATGTACAGGAATCCAGATGTAGTCTTACGCGTCAAAGGAGGTTACCCACCAAGTGTGGTTGCACCTGAATGTTAACCAAAATGCGCTAGTGGCCGTCAAAATATTCCCGAGCCATCAGCTGAGTTTCAGAGTGCACAGCTGGGTATATATTTTCTGTTTTGGGCAGTCAGGTTGTCAAAGCGGATATGTCTCTTTGCCTTTAAGAAGATTTAATCAATCTAAGGGGAAGTATGAGGGGCCCATCAACTCACGGTCACTGGAGTTCACCGCAGGATTGGTAATCTCTGGTTACCTACCAAGGGAGGTGCCCAATTTCTTCCTGCACAAGAAACATATCCGTGGATCATTCGTTTTCGTTCTATAATTGTAGTTGTGGACTTTCTTTATGTCCTTAAGATATGATTCTTCTTCTTCTTTAGATTCTCAGACTTTTTGTTGAGTCCGTTGTGATCCTTGGTAAGTGGCATAGGGCCTCTACTACTCCTACGAGGTAATGTGTACGGCTCTGGAGATTAAGGTACCGCAATAATTCTCTTTAGCGATTTCTAGGGGTAATTTCTTAGATATTTTGTAGCATTGATTAATTTCTTAAATGGTTTTTGCTGCGAATGTCAGAGACTTCTGTTAAAGAAAGTGGGGCTCTCCCTTATCTAGTGGCGTTAAAATATCAGACCACTAATAAGTGTGAAGTTTTTAAACGTAATACTCAAAGTAAATCTCACAAACCAATAATTCTTCTTACTACAAATTGTGTAGGGGCGAGGGGAGTATCTTAGGACACTATTTACAAAAAACGGTCTAGATGCTTTAAAAAACGGAATATCCCTTGGAATGAAATCTGCCCCCTCTGTGGAGCACATATAAACAGCCACAGGAGCAGTTTTGGATATGTCGAATATCTAACACAATTGTACAAACGATTATCTATCAGATGGCGTTTTCAGTTTTTGAAAGTTCTTAAAACGGGCGTCTAAATGCCACTTTATTTTTTGAAGTGGCTGTATTTAAAAAACGGTGAGCGTAGAAATAAATCTTAAAAGTGTACAAACGTATACAACCGATGTACAAATGATTACAGTTACCACTTTTGCTAAACTCCAAAGTTGGGCGGCCACCTGCATGCAAGCTGGTAATCGTTGGTATCATTTCAATATCCATAAGATGTTTATTTAAAGTGGAGTTGCCACTGTAAAATTTAATTAAAGTACTTAAAACTTGTTGTATTTTGTACTTTTATTGAAGTTGTCCTAAGCTGCCCCCTTCTCCCCTACCTACCATGTTTTGTAAACTAAAAGCGGACTTACTTCTACGGTCATTTTTGTAACTCTGCGTTAACTAGGCATTATAAATAGCATATTTATCAAAGACTTTGAAATAATTATAGAATTTTCCTCATCAAAGAACAATCTTCTGTGAACGCATTTGTTACAAGTATCCATTATCATACTCTTGAATCACTTAAGAACTAATATACATACAAATCTATCAATATGACTATAAGTAACCCCCTTCTTCCCCTATTCAAATAATAGAATTTATCAAACAAACAAAATGGAAACAAAAAACCATACAAATACGCTAATTTCCAATTGAGTCTATAACAGTATAGTTCTTATAAATGCACCCCAAACCTTCCTCTAGTAAATTCCGTCCAACTCTCACAGTCACCCATCGTCATTGTCGTCGTTGCCGCACATGCAATTGTTTCATTTAATACCAAAAATGAAATTGGAAAATTGTAATAAAACGAAAATATCCTTGGGGGCTAGATGTGAGGCATAAACTGAGGGAAAATCAACCCAAGCCATATAGACAAGAGCCATATATGCAGTCCAAATAATAGCTTCTTATACCACCACCACCACCACACTCGTCTTGCAGACGCACTCATAAAATCAAATAAATCAAACTTAGCTATTGCACAAAATTGGGGAAACAGCGGGGTATTGGTTGGGTTTTGAACGTTATGCCGGGAGAGTAGGGGGTTATGGTGCTATTGTGGCCATGACAGCGCTAGCAAAAGCAAAGAAAAAAAAAATGTCATAATACCTCTCTGATGCTAAAGGCAATTCAGGGTCATATTTGTGCCGGAGGAGGGCGGAAAGAGAGGAAACAGAACCAAATGTAAACATTAAACAAGAGCGACCCCTTGCCATACATAAAGTTTATCTGTGGGAGAACATATAACAAAGCTGCAGACTAAAGACTATACGATTGTCTATAAGTTCAACGACGACCGACGATGACGACGACGTACCGGAAAAGCGACCTCTCCAAACACGAGCAATAACAAAAACAAACAAACCTATTAATAAGTCGATTGTTAGTATATTTCGAGACGGCTTCTATACTACCCATCGACGGGACGCCGCCGCCCGCCCCTTTCAATCCCGCAACCAAACCAAACCGTTAACAATTTTTCTTCTTGGAAATTGGAATTGGAATCGGTTACCTATAAAAAAGAACTGCTTTTCATTTTATTTCCTATTGCTAGGATTATACTGGCGAAAGCGGGCGCTCGCTGGCTGGTGGCGGGCGGGCTGCGTTTATCGTGGAATGCCATCAAAGCGCGGAATGGCGTGTCGAAGTAGGTATAGGTTTTTTCTTCGTTTCGAATTGTAGAAGTATTCTTATGCCATGCAATCTAGGGTGAAGGAATTCCATCTGGCCGTTACAGCTTAGTCATACAAAATCTATATAGACCCAGGGTCGGATTTGTTCAGTTATGAAAGAGTAAGGCGCAGCCAAATTGTATTAAAATTTTTAGTTTACTAAAGCTGAATTGCGGTATAATGAAGCCCGATAAACATTTTTGTATAACTTCCAGAGTTGTAAAAATTGCAGTCTTTTTGGTACTGCAGTTAATTGACTAAAAAGACTAAATATTTTTTAAGTCTTTTAACTTACAAAAGTACTAAAACTGTCAGCAGTCATTACTCAAATACTGTCTGAACAGCTAATGAAAGCGGTCAATTGACTAATAGTTAATTTACTGTAATACTTTTTGACTGGTTTTAGTCTTCTAGTCAGTAGAAAGTTTTTGTACTGTTGTGGTCAAAATTTTAGTCAGCCAGCACTGCCACAATTCCATGAAACTTTCTAGTAGGAACATAGAGCTCTGAAAAAAAACTTTAAGATAAAAGAACACAAAAAAAAAGAACAGTAGAAAAAACTTTCTATTAACTAGAAGACAGTCAAAAAGTACAGCAGTTAATAAACTTTTATTCAATTAACTGCGTTCATTAGCTGTCCAGTCAGTACTTATTTAAGTACTGACAGCTGACTGTAGTTTTTCAATCAAAGTATGTACTTTTCCAAGTTAAAAGATTTAACAAATTTAGTATTGTTAGTCAATTAACTGCAGTACTAAAAAAAACTGCAGTTTTTACAACTCTGGAAGTTTTCCAAAAAATGCTAAGCAGTATTTTAGCAAATGGCTTATTTTGCAGTTTAAGTACTAAGTACCAGGACTAACTTGCAGTAAAAATTATAGTCAATTAACTGAGACTGAATTGACTGCATTACTAATTAATTGCAGTCTTTTTCCTAAGCATTTTTTACAATCCCCGCAAATTTTTTTCATTCGAAGCAACTGTATTAGATTTGATCCAAATTGTAATTCTATTACAGCAAACATAATGCAAAACAACCCATTCGTTTGAAATTCATTTTCATGAGTTGATTTCAGCAAACAAAAATGCTTCCCACATCTAAGCATCTTTTTCTTTACTAGATAATTCTATTGTTTGCAGCAAACTAATCAATACTTTGCGAAGAACTTCTCCAGAAAGTAGTTTATTGCAAGGAACTTCTTTTATGGAGTAAATATACAATTCATTTGCAGCAAATGACTGCAGGAAACAAATTTAATCAATAATTGACTCATATGTGCTTGTGTTCATATGAATTCTTTGCTATACATGAAAGTTATTCTTTGGTAAGATCGGGGTCACAGGTTCAATCACCGGTGTTATGCTGATTTTTTTTCATTCGTTCACATAAATTGTTTCACCGAAACGAAGAGTTTGCTGCAAACGAAGTTGATGTCGAAAAATTACTATCCAACAAACGAAAAGTCGTTAGACGCAAACTATTAGTTCTCTCACTTTGTTTCTATGCATTCCAGGCCTATCATTAATTATACAGTCCGTAGCGGAATGACAAGATGCTCGCTTCGTAAGCGTGAGGTCGCCGCTGGTTCAAATCACAGGAATTACGGATTTTTTTTTTTTTTTATCGTCTGCAGAATGTGTGTAATCCAAATGAATTTACCAATTTGCTGCAAACGAAGCTGCAAAAATTATTCAGCAAACGAAAAAGTCGTTTGGGAATTTTTTTTGTTTGACGCAATCAATTTGTTCTCTCAGTGTTATGCCTCTCCGTTTTACAAACCAAGTCAATCTTAATCTTAGCTTATTGCTCAGATTCACTCCGACCCTGCATTCAACTCACACCAGTTTGCTGCAGCTTTCATTTCCCTCCACTATAAGTCCGTCGACGCCGCCGCCGCCGTGCGTTGTGTGTCGTTTAGAATACTTCCGCTAAATGGTTGACTCGTAAAAATGTCTGTGTGTTCGCATTGAAAAATTTCCCTTTCATTATATTGCCGATTGTTTGATTTGAAAATTTTCTTCGATATTATGTTCTATCGCCGGACGCACGGCAGCAGGTAGGAATTCACATCATAGCTCCGCTTGCCCTTCACTCCATGCGTGCCATCATGCAACGCATATTAAAGGATCTCGCATGGCATACCGCACTTTCTGCTGCGCTAGCTGTGCCATGTGCCACCCCATTCGAGGCATTGTTGCTCAAAGGATAATTCAATTCACTTTAAATGTCTGTCCGCATATGTTTTCCATTTTTTTTTGTTCGACCCACCTCCTCCAAACAACCACCCGCACTGCGTTCCATCCGCCTATCCTTGATTTTTTTGTTTGTTTGTTTGTATACTGCTAAGGGGTTGTGTTGTGAATTTTCAAGTCTTTTCTGCCTCCTGCCCCCACTTTCAATGTTTATTTGTTTTCTTTTGCCTCCTTTTGAAGGATCATTCATAAAAAAAAACCCTCATTTCAGTGTTGCTTGATGGGCAGTGAGTATGAGTGGGGGTGGGTTATTGGTTGGATGGACTACACCCAGGCTATAATGCATGTGAAGCACATAGCTGATATTATGCTCTCGCTCAATATGTGTACGAGTAGGTATATGTTTGTGTATATGAGAGGATAGTATCGAGAGCTCATTCATTACAATGTTCCGATGTTTTGATTAAATGAAATCGAAACGGAAACTAATCGAACGGAATGAATTATTCATGTGAATTCTGGAGTGGACGTCGCTGTTGTTGTTGTTGTTGTTGTTGGCTGTGTGTTCAAATGCGGTGCAAGTTATAAAAACAAAGCTCTCCTTCTCCATTCCTATGTATACCTAATTTGTATGTTGTTTTTGTATTATGTTGTATAGAGCATATTGTGCTTAGAGTGCTACTATGCAGTACATAGAGTGTGTAGAGTTTTTGAAAAATCAATTTCCTGTGACAGTAATAAGCCAATGTTTAAGTGGATGGAAATTTTAATAAATTAAATTTAGGTTAGAACTTCAAGGCAAGTTCTTTGCAATGCTCGGATGGAGTAATAATGTAGTTGTTCAAGTTTGTTTTTCAAAACTAAGCTTCTTTAGTAGAATATGGGACAAGTGGCTTTTATCAAAAATGCATGTTGCTCCAATTTTTCAAAAAAAAAAGAAGTATTGTCCCATTTTTGAACTCAATATAATTATTAGGTAAATCGTTTGGTAACTGGAATGGCAGCCAAAAAGAGTAAGACCAATGTCTTTTATACAAAATTGCATAGAGTGGGTTTGCTGAAAATCTAAAAAACAATCCGGTTCTATGGGAAGTACAGTAATAGAATTTTTACAAGCATTACATTTATTTCAAAAGTATGACCTTACTAACAAAAGCAGACATAAAAATTTTAATCAAAATCGTTAGAGCCGTTTTCAAAAAAAGTTAACTTTTCCTCAATGGTTATGTGACAGGTACCGTTAGTTTTGGTCCTAAAAAAAATTCAACTCTTGGGAATCACCAAAGACCCTTAACTACCAAGTTTCAAGAAAATCGGTTCAGCGGTTTTGGCTGTAGCTCGAGGTATACACAGACAGACAGACAGAATTATCGGACCCACTTTTTTTGCATTCTCTATCATCGTAATGGCATGTCTGATTGTTATCTCGAGTTCTATTTTTTTACGAATCCTAAACATGTCCTATATCACAAGTAAAAAAGACTTTTGTTTCAATTACACATTTTTCTTATTTTCTTCTCCCCCTTTTGAATATTTTTCCCTTTTTTTTAAGCCTGTTCCTCGATTTTCCCTTTTTCATTACAAAGTCCGCAAAAAATGTGCTTTTCCCTCAATCTAGGGAGCGCACCTTTCAATCCAACCAAACGAAACCTGCCTTACCAATCTTTGCATTGAAATGTCCCTGGAGTGTCTTGAGGTCGATCTAAGGGCATTGGATCATAGGGCTTAGAGAATATCTCGTAGAACCGTTCTGTGTGAAACCGTCATCATTTTTCTCTCTGGGCGCTTGCACTTCTGGTAAAATTTTGTCTTGATGCAGATTGCTTTGATAATCTCCTGTACATTTCGAGAACTCAAGTCTTTTTTCTTTATTCATCTTCTGACCGGGAAACAACATCCATACATTCGGTTCTTCAGTTCAAGCTGACACTTCCCGTACTAAATGTTGGTTCAAAGTATCCGTTTTTTTCATGATAAGTTTATTTTCTCCAAGACCGCCGAGCAAATACACTGAGATTTTTCGGGAGACTTGTTCTCAAAGGTGTTGTTTTATCTTTATTTTTCCCTTACTTTCTGAAGAGTTGTCACAATTCCTGAATCCGTTGAACCCTTCTTCAACAAAATAAAACTTTACTGCCTTTCTTAATCACATACAAGTTATCTGATATAAACACTATTATGTCGAATGTCAAAATAAGTACGTTTTGTTCATAAAAAAAACGACTTCCATAGAAATACCAATTAAATTCAAACCGAACTAAATCACTCAATTAATGACGCCTTTCCAATTCGTCACCACTCACTTGTTACTCCCAACACCCGAATGGCAGGCTTTCATCAACTTGACTTAATGTGTGCGTTCTTTCGAGTCTAAATCACATGTTGCTCTCCATATGATTTATGACAATGACCGGTTCGTCATGTCATGTTAGACCGAATATAATCTCAAACTGGAATCCCAGGGTATTCCCTGAATATCCAAAAACTCAACGATACAATGACGAGGACGATTACGACGACGACGCACGACGACGTGAGCCCTAACCAAAAGGCCAAAGCAATCTCAACAAAGTCATTAACCTCGAACAACCATTCATATAATACACTACCTCCAGGGATTACTCAACTCGTCTGACCAAACTATAATAGGTTAAGCTACGCCACCGGCCGTACATTGCTTCCGCCGTCGCTGAAGTAAAGTAAAGAAAAAAAAAAAAAAAATAACGGATTCTCATTTTATGGTTAATTTCTCCTCGATATAATGTCCGCTGTTGCCTTCCGTAGCGTCTCGTCAGGCTTGTCGGGGGATGTTTGGCTATGATTGATGAAAATACAATTGACAAGTGAAGTAAGCTGCCTTGTGTCCCTCTCAAAGTGGAAATAGTATTCCATTCACTTTTTTGGCCAAATCATTGGCCTGCAATTATTATTCGACAGACTATTACATGACTACGATGATGACGATTGTGGCTCCCTCTGTGCTCTGACTAACAGGCAGGGCGAAGTTAATCGAAAAACTTTTGCACACAGCAAGTAATTTTCCAATCAAACTCAACCCCCAGCGATACCGCACAGAGGGCCACACTCCACGAATCTAAAAAGATATTTCAAGGTGATTGACATTCTTGTATCATGCGAGACTCGTTTAATCGCAATATAGACCTAATTTCCAATAAACATTTACAAGTTGTGTCAAAATGGCGCCCAACAAAGCACACAAAGTACAAAGCAGGCAATAAAGTTAATGTGACAACAATAACGGAATAATTCTTTTTCACTGTTTTTTTAATAATGATGGTGTGTTGATGATGGTACAATGGAAACGCAGTAACGCGAATATAGTGTACAGGCATTGCGTTAATCAATTTTAATCCCATTGGGCCGCAAGCAAACATTCCATTTTCATCGTCGTCATCATCGCAGCCGTCGCCGTGTCGTGCGTCGTCGTCGTCGTCGTCGACGACGTGTCAGAATGATATCGATTCTCAAATAACTCAAGTATCACAAGCCCGATTCCAAAAACAAAAAACAAAAAAAAAAAGAATAAACGGGCTCGCGCCAAGCAGCCTACCAAGCGAAATTAAGCGCAGAATACTGCGGGCTGATCTGATTGCATACGCTGCTGCCGCGAAAACAATTCCCGTTTAATGTTAATAAATTAACGTAATTATGTTAATTGCAGATGGGAAATGTTCAACCGTTAACTTTGTAGTGTGTGAAATTGAATTGGAACGAATTGAAATGACCATAATGCGATTGTGGGGCGTGAAATGAATATGCATCACAATTCCGACCGACCGACCAACCAAAAACCGGCCACCACCCGGACAATCCTCGAAAGCCATCACAATCGCCTTCGCTTTTACCGCCCGACGACCGACGGCCGCGAGCCGCGGGCCGGATGGTATTTAAAGTTATAGAATGAGGTTAATCAGGATATGTTTTGTAGTTCTTGAAGAGCATTTTAATTGGCACTGTTTCAAGTGACCCAGATGTCTGTTTCGATATAAACCTAAAGTGAGTGGAGGAAAAGGCCTTGGATTGTTATGGAGAAAAACTCTTTATTCATATAATCCAAAAGGGGTGAGAAAAAACTGTGAATAATGCATATTGTACTAATGGGATGGACATTTATGGATAACAAGCACCACTTGTATGTTATATTGCTGCAAAAATTCCATTCAGTTCATTGCACTTTCGTATTTTAAATAACTTCATCATATCGATTTATGATTCAATTGAAATTAAATAATTAAAACAGACATTGAAGAATGAAGTGGAATGTCAGATATTGTTTTCAGTTTGTCAACGAATCTGAGATGTCACTTGACAGAGCCACTAAATTTCGATATAAACTATGGTGTTCCAATTCAGAAGAACAAATGCCTTGCAAAGAAAATCAGATCTGTAGATAAATTCAATGCAGAACTTGGCCACACGTAATAATTGTTGTCCGATCCTGATGCTATCTTCGTTCTTCTTCCTTCTACGTCAGTTAATTTTAGCTTCCTTAATAATGATATGTCACTTAAAATCGAAAGCTTAACAAGCAAACCTCCTTCAGTCAGCCCAGTTCCTACAGCTAGTGACCACCAAATTGCTTGGAGCTATGCTTCATTTGCGTACGCTATACCGTTGGTGACGTCTTGTTGTGCAAAATTTGCCCATCGGGTAGAAATCTTAAGACAGGTGAGTTGAGGTTCCTACACTACGAGTAAGCTTACTTTAGTTCAGTCGTTATATTTTCGGCTTGAAGTAGCTGAATCAATAAAGTTCTTTTTCTCCAGGTAACCCATCAGATCCTTATTCAATTCTGGCAATGCCCATGCCCGTAACCCAAAGAGCAGGACTGGGAAGACAGAATACTTATAAAGGGTCATCTTGGTTCATTAGAAGACGACTCAACAGCAATCTTAATAGCCTCCAGAAGTAGTGGTTGCACAGTGTTGTTCTACGTTTAATATCAGCACTGAAGTCTTTTTGCTATGTAATAGTAAACTCTACGAAAACAAGTAGACACGGAGTTAGGTAATTGAGTGGCCTTCCCCGTTTAACAGTTTAAAAATGTGTTCTTCTTAAATTCTAAGTTATAAACTGAATATCTCCTACCTCATGTATTCATATTTGCATTTCAGAAGACTTTAAGGCTAGTAAACATCTTTTCGGCCTTTGATAGAACTTGCATCAATGACCTAATTTTGCTCGAAATTGAAGTGGAATTCCAAGGAATAACCTTTGGAAACCATCACAGAAACCCTGAAGTCCCTGCTCTGCAGGCCAGTAATAGATCCTTGGAGGGACTCACTTATGTTCAGAAGAGCCTTGAAGAAAAATTCCAAGGAAAGTTTTTTGGAAAACTTGAGAAAACACTGAATGAACACTTTAAACTGCAGTCTTTTCGGTACTGCATATATTGCCCACCAACAGATTGGGGAAAGGGGATGAGTGGACGAAAAAGTGAGGTGGGTGTCGAAAATCGTGGTTTTTTTTACAGTTTCTATCTTAAGTAGAATAGCCAATTTTTCAGTAAATGACAGAAATATCAGTCAGCGAGGAGTGCTCATAAAAACCATTCATTCGAGCTTAAAAAATATTGCAAAAAACATGTTTTTGATTCTAAAAATGAAATCTCTCTTTACCCAAAACATCACAAAAACAGTGTTTTTGGGGAGTGCATGGTAGAGCAATTCTGATACTAGATTTAAGTTAGAAACTCAAAATTTTATATTTAAAAAAAACGAAAATATTTGTTTTTGGCATTTTTCACAATATTATTGAGGTTAAATAGAAAAATTATCTGAACAAAAGTAGTAGACCTTGTTTCCACCTACAAATCTTGCATTGATTTTTTTTTTTCGCTACGAGGTCTACTTTAGACAGAAATTGTAAAAAAACACGATTTTCGACATCCATCCTACTTATTCGCCCACCCACCACCTTTCTTCCAATCTGTTGGTGGTTAATTTATGTTTCCCCTTTCATGTACCAATTATCCTAAATATTCTCCCCGAGCCTTATCCTGCCAATAATTATTTTCAACTTTTGCCCTCTGAAAATTGGATTGGCACTGGCTTATAATTTTTTTTTTGCAGTTTAAATTCTTAGTAGCACTGCTAACTTGCAGTCAAAATCAATAAAGTCAATAACCTGCAACTGAATTGACCGCATTACCAATTGCCTGCAGTCTTTTACAGCTCTGCTCGCAAACCACAGATAAAAACCTGTTGGAACTAACCTACTTTTATGTTCAAAAATTACCTTAAAGAGACAGCAATAGAACCTAACAGAAAGAGACTCTTTGAAGACGCAGTGTGAGAAGAGATGGATCACATTTTCTATTCAATACTAGAATCTTTTTATAGGTTTGAATCGTATTCAAAATATTTTACCTTCCACAGAATCGTACATTTGATTTAACATAAAACAAAATTTCTTATCTTCTAAATGAGAACCTAACAGAGCAAAAAATTATTACGAAAAAGTTGCTTCACATATCTCAACTTCTAAATTTCTTCATTAAATCCTAATTTTTCTCTCAGAAATCTTTTTTATAGACGCCATTTTGAAGACCACCCCCCCCCCCCCCCAACATTCATAATATAAAAAAAAAAAACATACGTGAACCAACCAACACGCACGGACGCACAGGCTTTCAATTAAGTTAAAGCTGATTTGATGAACATTAAACATACATACTACGTAACCCAATGTACCTACAAGTACATGCTCATGCTCACACACACTCTAATATAGAATCCTAGACAGAACAGTGATTAAGCTAGCACACATATTATGACCTAGGAACTGCCTGAACCCTCTTCAATCGACTTGATTCATTCGTTGTTAAACCTAATTTTCGCTCTGACAGTCTAAGACTTTGTATGTGTGTGTGTGTGTGTGTGTGTGCGGTAGGTAACTTTGTGCAAAATTAGCAATTTTATGAAATAATGTTCAATGTAAATACAAGAAGTCTACACTCGTAGGTCGTAATTAATTCACCAATTTGAGGAAAGCTGCTTCTGCTTAGTTTTCTTTATCTTTGTCGATGTATTTATGTGTGTGTGTGTGTGTGTAGATGATGTTATGTCTATTTGTGTCAGCAAAATGTTAACTTGATAGCATCATCTTCATCAATTTATTCAAACTTTAGTTAACTTTGCCCAAGATAAGTCGTCAATTTTATTTCAATGGGACTTTGAATAACATCAGTGACGGAGCCTATACATATAAACCATCACTTAAACATCGTCTTTGGGTATAACGACAAGGGGGGAAGGGGGGGGGGCAAAAGAACCTCGGTCGTATTCATTCCTTCATTAACAACTGAGTTTTTGTTTAACACTTTTTGTCTTGTTTTAATCAAAGAAAGGTCATGTTTTAGTGCGTATTGACAGAGAAGTCATCTAATACCTGTCCCGATCCCAAGATTTTGGTCCCTGCTTAGTGGCATCATCATCATCATCATCATCATCATCATCATCATGATTTTCATTAGTATTGGAATAGGATTGGGTTGGGTATGGGTTAAAAGTAGGTATTTTGAGTGGTGGCGTTCGTTCGGTCCCTCACTGTTGCGTTACTAATGAAGTTATTCCCTCTTTTTCACTGGGTTTTCTCTGCTATCTCAGTTTGGGTATCTTTTATGCTAACTAAAAGTGTTTATTCAACATTTAATCTCTATAAATTGTTTTCTTTTGTTTTAACACAAAAAGTTCTCATTTTTGCATTTTTGGCTTAGGGTTGATTCGAAAGGCAACTTCAAGCAGGGTGTTGTTCAGTGTTTTCAGCTTCCATTGTGTTCTTAGAGCTCTTGAAAGCTATATAAGTTTGAACTCTTGCTTACATAGAAATATAAACACACACACATACACACACATATACACATCTAGAGAGAGAAAACAGAATTTATTTACTTTAAGAAAAGTGAAGAGGTGAATATTTGAAATTAAGGACACTATTGTTCGTTGTAATTAGTACCATTATGAGAGAGGGATTTCAAATTGCCTTATCAAATCGCATTTCATTTGCACAAACTGCTTTTTATGATTTTTGAAGAATGAGGTTGTTAAAATGTAATTTGAATAAGATTTCTTTATTTTTTCTCTCAGAAATATGGTACTACCTACCTACTATTTGTTCTCAATTTGGTAAAGAAGGTACAAATAATTAGTTGGAAATTTCAATGAGTTCTCATTTCTTATAACTTAATTGTTGATAATAGCGATGATAAAGGAAACATAGAAATTGGTTTGGTGGAGAAGAATCAAAGAAGAAGGACAACCTGAGGATGAGAAAATTAAGTTTCTATAGGTGTTTTGGTTGGAAATTCATAGTCAACTGAATTTCCATTTTCCGTTTATTTGGGCTGCGTGAATTGCGAAGTACATCACTTATAACTAACAAGAATAGAATAAGTGATAGTATGCAGCCCTGCCTGACTCCGCATTTACTCCTGACATTCACTTGTTTGGCGTCGAGTGTGGCTTCTAGGTGTTGTTCGGTCCTTGACTACTTTTGTAACCGCCGTCAAGTCACAAATTCTTAAACCAGCTTTCACATTGTATCAGATTTCTTTTCTTCCAGAGCCTTACAATTCGTTTTTTCCACTCTTTGTTGAAGATTTCTCTGTGAGTGAACCATTTAAGTTTCGTATCCATTAAATTACAAATTTACTAACTGTGAACAGTGCCTTAAGGAAGCGCGCGCAGTCTGTTCCGAATTAGGGCCTCATCACACATCACTTTCCACAGCTGCACATGATTGCAGTCAATTGGTAATGCAGTCAATTAAGTCGCAGTAAATTGACTTGAATTCAAACTGCAAGTTAGTACTCATACTAAGGACTTAAACTGCTTGATAAGCAGTTAGCGGCAAGAACTTAAATACTGCTTAGCATTTTTGTATAACTTCCAGAGTTGTAAAAAATGTAGGCTCTTTGGTACTGCAGTTAAAAATACTAAATTTTTTAAGTCTTTTGGCTGTAAAACTACAGTTAGCAATCAGTACTAAAATACTGACTGAACAGTACATGAAAGCAGTTAATTGATTAAAAGTTTATTGAGTGCAGTACTTTTCTTAGTAGTCTCTTCTTCTAGTGTACCATTCCTCCGGGGTGCAGTCCACTAGACCCAGCCATTTTACATTCGGTAATTTTATCTTCTTTACCACTACCAAGCACTGGGGCAAACTATTGAAAGATTGTCTGCCTGGTACTGATATCGTTAGCAGTGGCGTACCGATAAAAAAAATTCGGGGGAGAGGGGGGGCTCTCGTATCTGAGCCCCCTATAAATCTCTAAGATTTACGAACAAAATTCAGTAAATCATGTCCATTATGATGAAATTACATAATAATAAAGGGTTTTCCAATAAGAGGTGTTATTTTGATGTTCAAAGAAAAATGGCATTTTTGGAGATAAATGATCGGATGTTTATTTCATTATAAAGAAGAAGGTATGCCGTTAAAAATGGATCACAACATCAGCCAAATGGCCGCCAAGACCACGCTTACAGGACCATATCCTTTTCATGAAATTTTCCATAAACAAATCGCAAAGTGGCTGCCCTATGTCCTCGATAGCCTCACGAATTTCATCTTTTCCGAGCCCCAGATGCGACAGTTTTGCTTGTTGACGTAGCCTCCGAGGTGGAAATGGGCCTCATCAGTCAAGATGATTTTTCGATGAAATTCCGGTTCATTTTCATGCATTTCAAGGACCCAATCAGCAAAGACACGACGTTGTTGATGATCAGCCGGCTTGAGTTCTTAAGACCCAAGGTCTTAAGCCTTAAGACCCAAGTCTTTATGCAAAATACGGTGTAATGACGTTTGTGGAATGCCTAATTCCAAAGAACGACGAGGAATGGACAAACCTGGGTTTTCTTCAACACTTTGGGCTACAACAGCAATATTCTCAGTTGTTCTTGAGCGACGTGCACGGGTTTTATTCTTCACATCACTAACTTGTCCCAACAGCTCGAATTTGTCCACCAATTTCTGTATTGCGGTCCGACAAGGTGCTTCACGACGACCCAAAAATGTTTTAGTTTTACGAACCGTCTCTGCCAAATTTTCACCATTTTTATAGTGAATTTTAATAATTTCAATGCGTTGTTGAAGCGCGTATCGTTCCATTTTTATTAATAGCGTAGTTTTTACTTGTCAAATGTCAAAAAATGACAGCTTCAAAAGTGACAGCTACCGAAATAGCGGGTTATTCAAAATAACACCTCTTATTGGAAAACCCTTTATAATGATTTTCGGAGCTTGGGGAAGCTTGAGCCTCCTGCCCCACTCCCCCTTCAATACGCCATTGATCGTAAGGGTCTTATTTACTAGTCTTTAAAAAATAATGTAGAAAAAGGCATGACAGTTCGGAAGCTTGACAAGCATGTCAAAACACTGGACACTGCATTATACAATTTGTCTCTATAATAGATGCTGTCACATGATGTCCCGTTTTGATATTTTTTTCCTACACTGAGAGAACAAATCGATTGCAGCAAACGAAAAAATTGCCCAAACGACTTTTTCGTTTGCTGGACAGTTTTTCGGCTTCTTTTGCAGCAAATTGGTAAATTCGTTTTGGGTTAAACACTTTCTGCAAACTATTAAAAAAAAAAAGTTTACCGTAACACCTGTGATTGAACCAGCAACCTGTAGCTTAAGAAGCTAGTATCTTGTTATTTCGCTACTTACTATATTTATGATTGGCGTAGAATGTTTATAAACAAAATGAGAGAACGCATCGTTTGCGTCAAACGACTTTTCGTTTATTGGATAGTAATTAAGGTATGCTACTGATTTCCTCTAGATTTCCCAGTCAGATTCAAGAGTGCTTTACTCCAACCTAGTTCTAATCGGGCCAACGCCTGCTAATTTTACCCCAAACAAACAACCACCTTTAAGACTACCATCAGTGTTAGTATTAAAAGTAAATGACTTAGTGAAAAAAATTGGCTGTTAATAGTCCTCTTCTACTTCTAAGTGATGAGTATTTCAGAAAAACTCCACTTTCATGTCGATTGTTGTTTTAAAATTTAAAAAAAAAAAACATTCCTTCACATTCTTCCTGATAAAACCCTCTTCCTTGGAAACAAATATACAAAAAAAAAAAAAAAAAACAACCCCTACTCCAAACCCCATCATCACTTAGTACATCGATTAAGTGCCGCACCATGACGCAATTGGATTAAATTGAAAAATTCTTGTTGTTGCTGTTGGAAACATATAAAGTTGAGAGAAAAAGCCATTACGGGCACACAAACCCTTTTGTCCAAAAGAAGACCATCGCATAGAATTCTATGACGACGACGACGACGATGACGACCATTCCAGATCGAAACAGGACTAAAACTAATTGCATTACATCACTTATATCCTGCGCCGTCCTTAAAATCGGCAATCAAAAAAGGGTTTTGTTGGTATCAGACGACCAGCTCCACATCCGAATGGATTGGTGTGAGCCTGGATGGCGTCACAGACTTATCCATCTATGCTGGCAGGGTCATTTGTCATATGGTCTCTCTATGACCGAGGCTTTTAACCAAAGGGTCGACTTCGACATTCCACCGACTTTTGACTTTTGCCTGGCAAGCAATTTCCAATAAACTTTTCAATTGATGATGAATTTCAACCCTTTTTAGTGGAAACTGCATCACATCTTCACACACTCCCAACCCATAGCCGTCTGCCTCATGGGCTGCCTGCACCATCAAGTCACGTATTATGGCCCGCCAATATATATATGCGACGACATTATGTTGTCAACTATTTTCTTGGAGTCTTTTGCACTATATGACCAAACAGCACCATGTGACTTTTATTGGCCAACAGTTGAAGGGTATAATGTTCCCGGTTCAGTTGGTGATGGCCTTTGTGTCCGCGATGCATTCGCTCTCTGTGACATATGTGTATCCTGCTTAATGTTGCATTTTATTGGTCTGTTTATATATTGATGGGTATCGTCGACCAAAAGCTCTAAAGATGCACACTATAAGATCCCAGACGAACGACAAAGCAAACTTAAGACTCCGCACTAACCAAACTTTAGTGCATAGCATATTTGCCATCAACAAAGGCCCTTTATAGGGTGATTTGGCCCGATATGTTTAAAGGGTCGTATTATCGACTTGCATGGAACACATTTATTGCCAAAGGAACAAAAAGGATAATATCTTAAGTTATTTTCATTTCAGGATATAATTTTATGATTCCGTTAATTGTATTGTGTTCGGTTTGCAATTGGTTATACCAACAAAAACACTCCAGAAATGTTGTGAAATGTGGAGGAAATATTTTTGATCATCATGCGCTTGGGCTCAAACCCGCAATGGATAATAAATTTTGAAGCAATTTTATTCTAATGGGAATTTATGGCGGATGTAATTGAGATATTTTGCGGTGAATGACGACGCACGATGGACGACACGGGCTGTATAATTTAACTGCACTTTTGTGGTTTGCATCGGATTTATATGAGATGCGAAGACCTCTGAGGTTTTCTTAAGTGAAATTATGGATGAATGTTGAAAAGAGGCAATAACAATAATTATGTGGTCAGAAAATAATAATTAATATTTGAACCAAGGGAGGGTTGGATTTGTTGCAAAACATTTTTAAAAGATTTTCATGTTGATTTTTTTTTCGAAAGCAAAGAGTTTTTTTCTATGTTTGTGAGCAAATTCAGTGTGAATTGATAGAATTTATGTACATTATCGCTATTCGTCTTAAAAAGTAATTCGAAAACGATATTATTTCAAAGAGAAGATTTATGTAACTGAAAAAATTATTTAAAAAAAAAAATCTAATAGCTGTTAAAAAAAAGTACGTATACGCCCCAGTGCACGGTTTATTTAGAAATACTTCAAGATTCTGCAGGAGGAAAATAATAGCCATTTTCACTTTTTAAATTTCGTCCAGTCAAATAATTATCAGGGTTGGCGTTGTTTATGAGAAGTCATCATTTCTGTACCCTGCTGTTTAGGGCAAGTATTAGTTAAAAAAAAAGAAGATTTTAATTAAAACCAATGATGATGCAGAAGTCCAAAAATAATTATGCCGTCCGTTGGTCTATACGCCTGTCCGTCTATACACCTGTCCGTCTATACACGTCTAAGCGTATGTGCGTCTATCTATTCAAAATTCACTGCCTCAACTCGTGAACGGATTTCCTTGAAATTTTAGGTACAAACGTTTTTTTACGGGAACGTGGCATTTCGTCAGAAATTATTTCGCAACTATATTATTTCGCCAAACTTTATTTCTCGCTTTTTTATTTGGCATATTTATAAATAGTCATTATTTGTTGTTTTGCTTTAATTTATTTTGCTAACTGTTTGTTCCCTTTTCTGTTATTACTTCATTGTTAATTCATTTATTTTCGACTTCCTCTAACCCAAATTTATACGGGATTTCAAAACTCGTTCGAGTTAGTGGGAATATTGGAGAGTTTCGAGCTAGCGTCCGATTGAAAACATGCCATTGAAAATTAAGGGGAACGAAACAATTTGGTGCAAGATTCCGTGTTGAAAGGAAGTTCGACTTAGAATGGAATTTCCAGATGAATAGTTTCCAAATGAAAACTGTCGAAACAATAAAATACCAATTGATTGATTTGCGAAGTAAAAATAGCGAAACAATTTTGGCGAAATAGAAATTGCGAAACAAAATTTCGCCAAAGGACCTTTACCCGTTTTTTACATAATTTCGAAAGTTTGTTACTAACGTATTTGCGTTCCTGACAGTTCTTTCTGTCTGTCTAGCTGTCTGAATCTATCAGAAGCAAACTGGGTTACATATAAAAATAACAAGAAAAAACATAATGGAAGGCAAAAACAATTTTTGTTTTCTTATTCTTTTTACAAAATGGTATGAAATATATTTGAATTTCATAAAACAATGTACTACAATATTGTTTGTACAAGTGCCCTTGATTTTTGCTCAAGCCCTTCCCCCCCCCCCCCCCCCAAGCTTCCAAAATCATGATATTATTCAGGTAATTTCATTATAATTTACATGATTTACTGATTTTTTTTTGTAAATCTTAGAGATTTTCAGGGGGCTCAGGTACTAGAGCCCCAACAATTTTTTTTCGAGCAACCCTACCACCCTCCCCCAAAAATTTTTTTCTGGATACGACACTGCTCCGCATAGCATCCAGGATTATGTTATAATTTTGGTGATTTCATCATAAAGTACATAATTAACAGAAACTTTTTCTTCCTCCTTCGGTCACCAGTGTTTAGTTCTTCCTTCGTTTCATCAAATAGTGAATCTAAAGATGACTTACAGCCATATCTCATAAGTCATTTCAATACTTTAAACTTAAATTTAAACAAAAAAAAATAATATCAAAACCGAAATTGCCAAGGAAACTGAAAGTACATTCCAAAAATAAAGAGAGCAGAACTAAATCAGCTGATTCAATGCACGCATCAGTCTTGAGTCGTCCCAAAAATTCGTATCAAAAGAAAACTTCTCTAAACTATATGCGGAACATTGAAACACTAGCATCGACCTAAAATAAATACAAAAAAGCCAGAAGAAGAAAGAAAACTTCCAAAGCAATTTGCCTTACGACTTTCACACATCATCCTGACTTTGGGATTGGGTATGAGTTTGACAACACCCGCAGTCAGTCGCACCAACCAGCAGCACACATCCTCTCCTCTTTTCTCCAAAGCTGAGTAGTCAAACTCACAAAGTGAAAACGATGCAAGAATTTTAAGTAGCAATTATTTACTTAATTTCAAAAAGTATAGCAACGTGAGGCATTGCACACAGGCTCACACACAACCCCCATGAAGAGATATGGTGGTGGCAGAAAAGATGTACCTCCACACCTAAATTCATACTCGTATACGTTGCATCTCCTTTGAATCCTTTATTTGTTTTGAGTGCGTTCCAATATGTGACTGACAGCCTTCTAGAGAGTGAGATGGAGCTGCCATTTGCCATATCCACAATCAACATCCGTGTATCGTTTGGCTAAAAAGGAAGCCGCACACGTACTATGCTCAAGTTCTCTTGTCTTTTTTTTTTTTTGTTTCTTGTTCGTATTTTGTATCCTTAAACTCCATTATGGTTAATTTGATTTTCTCTTGGAGTATCTTTTTTGAAGAAGTTCGTTTTTTTTTCTTCTGTTGACTGTGTGGACAGATTCTGTAAATTATATATTATATCTTCTTTTCTGACCCGGTATATCATGTCAAAAAGCAACAACTGGTTGGCTGGAAATAACTTCAACTAAACTCTCTCCAGTTAGTGAAGGTGAACTGTCGCAGACACAAGCTGCACCAGCTTTTTTTTGGGGAGTTTCCATATAATCTTCTTTATTTTGGGGGGGTATTTTGGAGAAATTAGGGGCAAGAGGGGTGCATAATATACTACGTGACACTTGACTTGATGATGATCTCACAAAGCTGTCACAAGCATTTGCCATTGTTTGTTGGTCCCTGTTGGCAGCACATATTTCTGTTTTGTTTATTATTTTCATTTTTGAAAAGAAAATTAGAAAGGTTATGGTTATGACACTCTCTTCTTTCCACCTCTGCCATCACATGGGTATACGATACGTATTGGTGCGTCATTCTTTTTAGAAGTATTTTAAAATTTTGAAGAGAAGATTCTTTAACTGAGAGAGCATGTGGGACCCGATTGAAACAAAAATACTTTAGTTTAATATCTTGATGACTGAGTGGCATGTGCTTGCTCCTATAATTAAAAATTTTCAGAATGTTAAGGATTTTTATACAAAATTATATGAACAAAAATTGTATAAGAAATTTAAGATATAACCACTTTTGTCAAAAAAAGAAATGAAATTCATTTTCTGAGTAAACAAACTTCAAAGTCAAATATCTCAAAAATCCCATCAACGATTTTGAAAATATTTTACCCACATAGTGTGCTCAACGTCAAAAAAAACCGTGGTCAATTTTTGTTTGTTAAACGAATGCTAATTTCAGTTAACAAATTTATTTCGTAATTCAGTAAATTAACAAGTTGGTCCATAGAACCGTTTTTCTAGTATAATTGATCAAATTTTTGAGACGAATAAAACTAAACTTTTTTGTTTGCTTCTAAACATGACATACCTGTAATCCACTGTAACAGTGTAACGCTGGACAAAAAAGGAATTATTCTGATGTTTTTTTCGAAGTTTCCCATAGATTCAGTTCAAATTTATTAAAAGAGTAATAAAAAATTTCAAAATTCTCAGAAATAAAATAAAGTAAAAAAAGAATTGGAAAATTTATTTTTATTAAAAATTTTGAAAATTTTGAAATTTTGTGTCGTTCTTATTTATGAATGCAAAAAATGATTAGAATAGTTTATTAGGTAAGCTTGTATCACACGTTTTGAATAAATACCAAAATTTGTGTAAAAATGTGTGTATTTTTGACATCAATAGCAAAAAACCAAATATACCACAAATTGGATGACAGAAAATGACATTGCAAACACGATTTGTGTATCATTTGTTGTTTAGATGATATTAAATTAATTAAATTTAATTAAATTTTACGAAACTCACCGCGACGTTTCGAAGAACTTTCAAACTTCGAAACGTCGCACAGTGGTTTCATTGTATGGGCAAAGTGGAAAAAATTAAATAAAAACTCAACGCGTGGACCGATTTCCTTGAAATTTGGTACATATATTAAGTGAAATATGCTTATAGCACCATTTAAAAATCAAAGACATGGCTCTAAAACTTCACCTGATAACCAACAATGTTTATAGCAAAACTTAGTTTTTGAAGCACGTTGTTACATTTATTATAAAACAAATTAATAGGTACACTACATAATAAATGACAAGGAAAATTACACATTAAATAACATAATTCAAAATTTTATAACAATATGTATTTGTATATGATTCATATAATGTAAGTAAATATATGCATAATATACAGTTAAGTTTTTATAAAACTATACACTAGTAGATAGAATGGAATGATAAAAAAAATTTTTTAGTGATTTTCGAGAGGCTGTATTTAAGTGAAAAATGGTCGTATTGAGACAAATTAAAAAGAACTTGAAACCTCAAATATTTTAATTTTTCGAATTTTTCCTGAACCATTTTTATAAATCACCGTTATCACGTATTCACAAGGAAAATCGCGAAACCAAAAATTTCAAGTTTTTTGTTTGTTTTGTTTTTCAATACAACTTTTTAAACAATTTTTTTTTGAGTTAAATCTTTATAAAGTCTAGAAAGCTTATGTATTCAGCTTTAATTTCATATTTTTAAAATTTTGATACGATTTTTTTTTTAACTATTAATTGGTCTTTGAGTAGAAAATGACGTTTCTGTTTTCAAACATCAATTTATCTGCAACCAATAACTGTAAATTAAATTTAAAGACAGTTTTGAAAACAAAAACAAATTTCCTATAAGATATTTTTGTAACTTTAACGTACTTATTTTTTTTTTGTCTCTGACATTAATTTGAAAAACAATCAATAAAGGGATATTTGTGAACTTTTAAACAAATAACGGTTAACTTACAGCTATTAATAAAATGACCAATGTTGACTGTGACTTTTATAGTTAAATACACTGAAAAAAATTTCTGCAAAGTTTCACACCGATTTAACGAACCGTTTCTTTGCTACAACTTATCAAAACTTTGAACAAAAAATTAAAGGCTGACATTTTTTCTTATCATGTTGAAATTAAAATAAAAAAAAAAGTTTAGTGCTTTTCACGTTTTTACCACTAAAAACATTTTTATTAATTACCAAAATATAAAACAAAATTTTAAAAATAGTTATTTATCATCAATTTATGTGTTGCAAGCGGTAAAAACGTGAAAAAAGCTAATCATTTTTATTTTACTAAATGGCCTCTCACTCGCAAAGTGACTGAAAGTGACCGCTAGTTTTTGTATAGAAGTTAGTTTATTTGTAGGACTAACAAAAAATATAAGTGTAAAAAGTTAGCAATGCTTAGCTCAAAAGATATAGTCTTATAAGTAACGATTTTATCTCATTTGCATTTAGCTTTGCGCAAATGATTCTTATTAAATATTTAACAGATAATTTTACAAAAAATTGTTAGAATTATGTATGCCAATTATACTATCCACCAAATAAATACTTTTTATTTGAATAAAATTCATTCAGATTGAAGAAAATGGCATATGAAACAGATTCAATTTTTTTTTCTTAAATCCGGAAATTATCAAAGATGTATCTTTTGGTTAACGGTATCGTTAATCTAAGTTCCATAAAAAATAAAAAGTATGTCTTTTTAGTTATTCAGTATTTATAGAATCTTAAATTAATGTTTAATTGAATTTACAAATTTATTTGTAAATTGGGGTTTTTTCCATCTGGAAACCACTGTGCGTCGGGGCGAAGACGTCACAAAACTGATTTTATTTGTTGTTTCTAAAATTTAAGATTTTTTTTCAATACACGAAGATTTACCATACATTTGGTGTATGATAATGTTTTCCAATCTTACATCCTACGAGAACTTTAATTAAATCATACCTACGTGTAGCATAATTATCATACGGTTGGCAGCACTGTCAAATATAAAACGTTAACGTCAATTAAGTGCTTGAAATCATATTTAAACACAAATAGCATCTTTCAAATAATTTCAATATCAGCTAAATAGCTCACCGTTTATTTTCACTTACCCATCCACTAGCTTAAATACTATAGTAGGCAGGGATTATGTCATTTCATGAATTTATCGCATCCAAGTTTCGAGTTTTAATTCAAGGAGGTATAAAAGTAAAAACAGTTATAACAATTTAAATTAATTACATAGCTGTCATTTTAACCAAACAACCTTAAACTCTTTCATTTAGTGTTTCAAATCTCATTTAAGACTCTTGAGGTCTATTAAACATTTCAAACATTTCACAAGAAACAAAAAAAAAAACAAAAAAAGTCAACTTCTGACTCCATTTAATAGCTGTTATTCAAGCTTTTTATTAATACAAAAATGTTGTGGAACTGAGAAAATTTTATTACTACCCCATGTTATTTAATTAAAAAGTTCTTCAACGCTCACGTCAGACTGGCGGGCGATGCACACACTCAACACACATATATGCGCCTTCATCTTTATCTCCAGCTTGTCGCGTCCCTTGTGAATTTAACTCTTCCACTTCTTCTTGCCGTATATAAAACTTTTGGCTTTTCATTACCTATACTACACTCCTTCAACACCACCGCACCACAATTCGCAGCTAAAAAGGATGCAAGTTAAAAGTGACGTTGATTGACGCTAACGTTCTAACTCTGGCACAAAGTATTTTCGTATACTTTTAACCTGTCTGCAGATCTGCACAAGCACAATATGTTGTATATCTCAGACATTGATGACGACTACAACGACTACACACACACACAACAGTGACGATGATAAGCAAACGATGATGATGATGACATACAAGCAAAACATTCATCTCGCACCTCACTGTTTGTGTACTCTATACACTAGAGTGTGCTCTTGTTCGCAATCTCTAACGGTATCGCACGCATATACAAACTATACACACACACACGCACATCATGCAACCTTTCAAAATATTTTGAGGCAATATTATTCCAACCCCCAAGGATCTAATTTGCATTAATGCTTTATGAAAATTAAAATCTCTTCAAGCGTGCACGTGAGTTGGGTTCGAGTCTTGGCTCAGCCGACTCGACTGTCAAGCGGAGTACCTCGGTCTCGGTATAACTTTCGCTTCTTCTGTCAGTTGAAGCTAGTGCGTTGAAAAAACTTTTTTTGCAAAACAAAAAAAAAATACAAAATAAAATAAAACCAACAACGACGTCCTTGTCATAAATGCGTCTCACCATAATTTTAATCTCATTGCAGATATTCGTCTATATCCCGTGTGTGAGTGAGAGAGAAAAGTTTGAAGGTAAACCTAACATTTTAAGAAGGATGATGCTTTGTCAAGGAGTGACATGGATACGACCTACAAAAAAAAGTAAAAAATAGAAAAGCCTTGACAGAATTATACGTTTGTGTCCTTCAAAAAAAAAAACAAGAGAAAGTATCCGAAATTCATGCTCGGAACAAATCACACAATTAAATTAGCCTTGTTATGGATATCTCCCATGGGACTGACTCTCTTCTATGCTAATAATGCTAACCAGCAAAATTATATAATTTTTTCTTCCTTTTGCCATTACTTGGCTGCTATTAACAGGATCAGAATATTTTTGTTTTTTTGGTTTTATTTTTTTTGAAGTTTAATTTTAATGTTGGAAACATTTTTAATTGGAAATTTTTTGATGATGGAAGATTTATGAACCGTAAGCTGATTTGAAGAGCCAAGCAAATACTTAAGATTGACAAACACAAACATCATCATCTTTTCGCCATATACACAGGCGAGTGCGTAATGTTAAATAAACGAAAGTATGGGCTTACACTCACATAATGTTGGCCCATTATTTTAAGTGGATACACATGCATTTCAATGTGAGGATGAGTAGTGAAGTAATGTGTGTTAAGTGAGCGTACCGCAAACAATTTTATTTTTCAGTCTAAAAAAAGGAAAGGATATGAGCCTTGAAATGGAAAAAAAAATATAGCAAAATGCATGGTAATGACAAGAATTCTTCTTTGTGAAGAGAAGGGATCAGAGACAACAACATCAGCCGATAAGAGGAACAATTAAACCTAAATTGAAAGTCCTTGTGTTGGGCAAGAGAAATGCAAATAAACAGAAATCGGAGGGTCAAAGACAGTGGGTGGTGGTAGAACCATATTTCGGAAAAGAACAATTCATGGAAACAAATTGAAGATAACATAGTTTCTGAAAGAATTGACATTGAATTAATTCTTAAATTTATAAAAACAAGACGTGGCGAAGAAATCTGCTATTAAACTTAGATTAATGTGGTAGCGAAACTTGTTTTTTCCAGAAAAAGGCACACCAATTGTTGAAGTGGAGAATAACTAATAACCTCCCTGAAACAATGAAGGCAAGGCGGCAAGGTGATAGCTGATATCTCAACATCTTCTAACATTCACTATTTGATATTTCCAAAATGAAACTATTCTTCCCATCGAAGTTTTATTTATAATTTCAGATGCTACCAACTTTTCCCGTTTATTAGCTCCCCAGCGACTGAGACTATGAAGCAGTGCAGCTGAATATCAAGCTCCATCAAACGTTACTACTTACTATTGGAAGAAACGCTTCCAAGAAGACTGCATGTCGAAAGTCACAGAAGAGTGTTGAAGAAACTATCACACTTCCTTCAGAAACTATTGAAGACTGGATGTTGAAAGGCACAGAAAAGTGTTGAAGAAACTATCACACTACCATCATTAATTATAGAAGACTTGATGTTGAAAGGCATGGAAGACTGTTGAAGAAACTATCACACTAACTTCATAAAATATAGGAAGACTGGATGTTGAAAGGCACGGAAGACTGTTGAAGAAACTATCACACTACCTTCATTAAATATAGAAGACTGGATGTTGAAAGGCACAGAAGAGTGTTCAAGAAACTATCATACTACTATAGAAGACTAGATGTTGAACGTCACAGAAGAGTGATGAAGAAACTATCACACTACCTTCATAAACTATAGAAGACTGGATGTTGAAAGGCAGAGAAGACTGTTGAAGAAACTATCATACTACCTTCATAAGCTATAGAAGACTGGATGTTAAAAAGCACAGAAGAGCGTTGAAGAATCTATCACACTTACATCATTTAATATAGAACACTGTATGTTGAAAGGCACAAAAGAGTGTTGAAGAAACTATCACACTACCTTCATTAACTATAGAAGACTGGATGTTGAAAGGCACAGAAGAGTGTTGAAGAAACTAACACACTAACATACTAACTTCATAAAATATAGAAGACTGGATTTTGAAAGGCACGGAAGACTGTTGAAGAAACTATCACACTACCAGCGCAGAAAAGGAATCTGCAGAACACCGACATTTTGCAACTATATTGACTGTTTGGAGTTGGCGATAAAAAAATAAAAAAAAATTTTGTGGCATGAATAGCTCACAAAGAACCAAGTTCTAGTGCTTCACACTCGCAACAATTTCCTGTGTGTTTGCAGTTAGTAGAAATGGAGAGGACTTACAATTCTCGGCCGATACAAGAACGTAAAAAGAAGTATTGGAATGAAGTCACCAATACCGAAAGTGGTTCTTACCAACAAGGTATCATGCAACATGGTAACCGTTGTACTCGAAGCAATTGTGGCCCAATTCAGAAGCACGATTGTTTAAAAGTCCGTTTAACTCCTTAACAGAAGTGACGGGTTTGCCTAATTGTGAGAAGAAAACTGTCATCAAGTAAAAAGGCCCAGGACCATAAGTAGTCGAGGTTACTTGTAAAGCAATTATTTACCCATTTTTTCAGGTTTTCATGAAAAGTCTTACAAATGAATACCTTTGTAGTGTGTACACTATTCGAAATGATAAACATAACCTGCCAGTCAACCACTCCTTCATTAAAGACCACCTGGATGATGACAATAAAAAACCTAACCGCATGTAAGCCAATCATCAACGTGGTCATTTCACTCAACTCCCCAAAACCATCAACAATAATAAAAATATCTTTTCGAATCTCGACTCTCGAGTGTCTCGACTCTCTGGAATAAAATGCAATAAAAAAAAAATAAAATAATAATTTATATTAAAATTAAAAACATTGTGGCATGTCTAGGACAAAAATTGTCAATTTTAAATCCTTTGAGGATTGGAAAAGCTTAAGTGCCGCACCAACATTCAATTTGCATGCATCAATATCATAGCCATTATATGAATTTATACCTATAAGAGCACCATCAGTGTGTGTTTATAATGACTTTTGAATAAATATTTTATGTATAAAATGCATCCAAACGAGGTGCTGGCCGCCACCAAAATGTTTGGTGTACCATACCAAGTCCATTATAATCTGGCAAAAGAGAGTGAACCCAAAATGGTCGAAATGAATATAATGGACTGGACGATCAGTGATGATGCTGCTGCTGCAGGGTTATGGGGGTAACAGTGGGTCCGTCGCGGCCGCGCACTTTCAAGAGTGTTTAAGTGTTAAATCTGTTGAATCAAGCACTTTAGTAGTTAAATGTTAAAATAAACTATGTTTGACGAAAATTGAAACAGCAGCATAGTAAGAAAAACTATGTAATAACCTACTCTTGTTCCTCTTCGAAAAAAACACTCTATGGGATAAATGCGCACGACCCTTCAATAAATCAGTCGGATAAATGAGTACGGACCTTTTAAAAATCAACCGGATAAGTGTTTACGGCCTATTTCTAAATCAGTCAGATAAATTGATCCTTCCCTTTTATAAATCATGCGGATAAATGGGAACAACCCATTTATAAATCAGTCGGATAAATGGAAACGACAATTTTATAAATCATTCGGATAAATGGGTACGACTCATTTATAAATCATGCGGATAAATGTTAAAAAACCCATTTATAAATCATATATAAATAATTCGGATAAATGGTTGCGTTCCATTTATAAATCAGTCGGATAAATGGGTACAACCCTTTTATAAATCAGTGGCATAAATGAGTACGGACCTTTTAAAAATCAGCCGCATAAGTGTTTACGGCCTATTTATAAATCAGTCGGATAAATGGAAACGACAATTTTATAAATCATTCGGATAAATGTTAAAAAAATCATTTATAAATCAGTCGGATAAATGGGTACGACCAATTTATAAATAATTCGGATAAATGGGTATGTTTAATTTATAAATCAATCGGATAAATGGGTATGACTTATTTTTAAATCATATGGATAAATGGTTACGTTCCATTTATAAATCAGTCGGATAAATGGGTACAACCTATTTATAAATCTGTCGGATAAATGGAAACTACCCTTTTATAAATCAGTGGGATAAATGAGTACAGACCTTTTAAAACTCAGCCGGATAAGTGGTTACGGCCCATTTTATAAATCATTCGGATAAATGGGTACGACCCATTTGTAAATCCAATTTCAATTCAATTTCAATTCTTTATTGAGGCTTTTTGCAACGCTTAATTCTTTAACAATATGTATATGCTTAACATAAATAGTATGTAGCCGATCCCCATTTGTAAATCATGCGGATAAATGGGTACAACCCTTTTATAAATTATTCGGATAAATGGGTACGGCCCATTTAAAAATCAGTCGGATAAATAGGCATGACCCTTTAATAAATCAGTCGGATAAATGGGTACGATCCTTTTTTAAATCGGTCGGATAAGTGAATGCGACCCATTTATAAATAATTCGAATAAATAAAATTTATTTGAGGACTATACAATTCTTTGTTCTTGTTTCAAATGAAATCCTCATCTTTTTTACATGGATTTTGGTTCTATTTAACCTGTTGTAGCAAAAAATGTAGAGACATTTGCTTAAAAATTACATAGTGTAGTCGTATTGCCTTGCCGACAGAGCAGTTGCTGTCCTTTTTTTAATTCGATTCAGTTTTACCCCCGTGCTGTGACAGAAGTTCAAAAATTCAGTTAAATTTTCTACAAAGTTCAGGGTCACTGGAATTTACATACAAAATTTTTTAAATTAAAATTTTGTACACCGAGTGTTTTATTTCTTTTCAACACCAGTGTAAGGCACTTTGAGTGATAAACCATTCCATTTTATTTTTGCATATTACATTAATCGAGCAATAAATGCGAGTAAATTTACCACTTAGCATTGCTGCCATAGCAATGGCTGTATGTGGTAAATTTTAAAATAAGTATCAGTATTCATTAAATACCAGTATCCAAGCATGCCCTTACCCAGTGGCTAGGTTTACCTCAGTTTTTGCAAATGACATACTTAAACATTAAACAAACGAACATTTTACCAATTCTAGTAGTATTATAGCAACACGTTTCAGCTTTTTGATTGCATTTATTTTCGAAATTCAAAATTTTAAAATAGGTTTTTGAGAGTCTATCCCCGAAAAACACATCACAGCATGAAAATATCTAATTTGCCTTTTAAGTTTTAAGCAACCGCACAAATACGCGTGAGTTGAGTAAGTAGGTACCCACCACTACCAACAATAATGCATTTCAATATCGCTCAGTGTAAAATTTGGCAATTAAGCTTCCATTAGCTGGATTCGTTGTGATTGTGAACGAAATGAATTTTTAACCACAGTTGATCAACAACAAAAAAAAAAAATAAAACTATACAAAACCAACAACCTGTATGAAGCCTCCACTGAATAACAGCGATTTTAGAAAGGATTTGTTTTTTAAGCGACCAATTTTTGGTGTATACCTACTCAATGTAGGCAGGTCTGTAAAAGATTCAATCGGTCAGATATCGGGATTTGTTTTCTGCGGTTATGTTTGGATTATTGTTCAATTTGGGATTAGCATTTATATAGAAAATGCCCTCACCATCTGGTTTAGGAAAAACGAGGAAAATCAATTTGAAATTTTGTGAGGGTGTTGAGATTAAAGCAGATTTCGGAAGCTTTACTGTGGTTGCAGCAACGAACCGGAACTCCTTCCAGTAGATAGACTATTTTGTTAAAATGCATAAACGGTACCCCTGGCAAAACAAAAGTTTTCTTTGAATAGAAGGGTCATAAGCAAACCCAATACAGATATCTTCTGTTAATTCAGCCATTAATGATAAGCACGTTATCTTCAATTTAGCCCCTTCTGGTTTTGTGCATCATCTATGTACCGACTTCCAATAATGCAACCCTTTTATGAGGCCAAAATTCACCAAAAATATTAGCAAACGCGTTGTGTTCACCTCTCTTAGCAAAGTTGAACATATCCGTGCGGATGTCATAAATTGGTTTAATGAGCCAAACGCATCCACGTATTCCAAAACGAATTTGAAATTGATATTCCATAGCTAAGCAATGATGACTCTTTATACCGTCGCGTACCGTAATATTTCCACGTAGAGTACGCCATCGGGTTTTCCGTTTGCTTATATTTCCTGCAAAGCAAACGGAAGTGTTGGGCCAGATATGAAACAATGACGCACACATTCCCCAAAAAAGTCTTTCTCTCTTCTGTAATATCATTCTGGCTTTGTCATTACTTCTGCGATGTGCGGTTATAGAGATGTGTGTCCTTTTGTTGTGTCGCCCTGTCCTGTCCAGCATCATTGAACGCCATTTTACAGGAACACCACCATCATAATATGAATGTATACTTAAGCAATTCAGGAGGTAAACCTTTCAGGTGGAATGAGGTAGTTTGATGATGACGGTTCCGTTTTGCATTTAGCTGGAAGTACGACCAATACAAAGTGAGATTATAATGGAAGCAGGAAAAAGGGTTTTTATGCTAAACACACACACACACACAAGTGCTCTAAGAATAAAATCATAGACAATCGCATGCTAGACCGCTAAATTTCATAATGTTTCCGCATAATGCGGCTGCTAGCGAGGAGGGTGCAAAACAACTATTACTGTGTGGTTTTCAGGAATACAATGATGGTCATTGAGAACCATTATTGGTAATTAGTAAAACATTTATGGCCATTTTGGGGGTCTTATAAGGACAACATCGAATGACGTTGAAAGTTAGGTAGGTCTTCTTATAAAAAAAGTTCATACAGGTACAGGAAGGTATTATTATGTAACACATAGCTAAATTCCTGCTATTTGCGTCCATATTCTCAGACTGTCAGTTTCTCAAAAAAAAAATCTGTACAAGTTTTATAACCAAAACCGAGTTTTGTACGAATGCATTCAAAGGTTTATAGCTAAAACGAGAATTGGGACTACGCTGGGCTATTAACATCTGTCTTCAGGATGGCACTTTTAATAAGTTTTAACTTAAAGGAAAATGCTTCCCACATCTGAACACCTTTTCGTTTACTAGAAAATTAAATTTTTTGCAGCAAACAAATTAATAGGTACATAGTTTGTGAAGAACTTCACTTTTGGTGTAAATATACAATTTGCTTACAGCAATTGTTGTTAGTCGAAAAATTAGTATCCAACAAACGAAAAGTCATTTGATGCAAACGATTCGTTCTCCATTTTGTTTTTATGCATTCTACGCCAATTATAATTATAAAGTAGGAGCAGAATGACAAGATACTTGCTTCTAAACTGAGATGCAACCGGCTCAATCAAAGTTATAACGCCGAACTTTTTTTTTAATCGTTCGCAGAAAGTGTTTATCATAAACGAATTTAACAATTTGCTGCAAACAAAACCAAAAAATTTTCCAGAAAACTAAAAAGTCGTTTGCGGAAAAAACGGCAGCTTTTTCTGTAGTTTATATGCAAAAACTATCACAAATTTAAGCCCGTTGAGTGTTGCCAAGGTCCAAGGAATCTTATGAGCTAGTTTAAAGCTCTACCTAAAGTCAAAAAATTAGGTCAAACAGCATTTGGAGTATCTACAATAAATTTCGCGATTTTTGCAGCTATTCTGTAACCCTCTGAAATCGGCTTCTTAAAACAAAATTGTTGGGGTAAAACCCCCCTGGGACCTAATTTCGCAAAGCCATAATCTAGGGCCTTTAACACAAAACTGCAAGTACTTGGATTGCAAGTGAAATCTTACAATTTCTATAAACTTCCATTTCCATAAAAAAGTAATTTTTCAATCGTTCCTATTTTTAGATTTAACGCAAAAAAATTAAAAAAATGTTCAAATAATTTTTTTTTTAATTTTAATCATAAAATAGTATTGACAGACCCGATCAGCAAACATTCAAAAATGCATAAAGTAATTTTTTGATGTTTTCCAAAAGATGATTACTTAAAATTAGAGCCAAAAATTAAAAATCGGCTCCAACGATTGTCTAGTTTATTAGCTGTAAGATGACGTTAAAAAAAAACAATATATAGTGTTCATTGCTTCAAATATTCTCAAACTCTGCAAGAAAAAATCAGATTTGGTAAATTTTGGGAAAGGTATAACCGAAATATTGAAGAATATAAAAACGATGAAAATGCGGCTCGACGTTTTTCTACCTAAAATGTTATTCTTTCATAAACAGTTTCACAAACTCTGCAGCGGTTTGCCCAATTTATCGTTTTTTCTCGAAATTCTATCCGGACCCGGAGGTCTCCTTAGATTTGTAGAGCAAAAAACCAATTTTTTGAAAACTTTATGTATCTAAAGTTTTTTTTACAAACGAAAAACATAATTCATTTAAATACATTTCAGATCAAATTCAAAATCATTTTTGAATCAGAACAAAGACCCTCAAATCGATCTAATATCATTGAGAACTTGTTTTCTTCTAAATAAATTTAATGGATACAATTTAATATCACTGGTCTGCAACGAAAATCGCCTTCAAACCAAACTATACTCTCTAAAGTCAAAACTACCCCAGCATAGCACGTCACGTTTTCGAGATATGCTAATATGAACAAGCCAAAAACCCTTCTTTTTGTGATAATATAAGGTCGAATTTCTTTAATGGTAAATACTTTATTACAAAACTATTAGTGGGATGTGAATGAAGTGCATTTCATCTGTCTAAATCATTTAAATTAATTTAAAAAATCGGTTTTGGGACAAGATAATCTAAAGTAAAATGCATGATCTGCCTAAAATACTTCTTAAGTTCAATTAAAGCGTTTTTTAAGTAGAAAGTAGATCACAATGCTAAAGAGAATCTACGTGAAAACATAAGGCCTAGAAGAATTAGGTTTTTTTTTGTTACGCTGATTTAAAATTTGTAAAAATCCAAATTCAATATTATTGCGTTTTTGAAATACCCACAACCTTTTTTCGTCTAGTCTTAGTTGCCGTCGTAGTTTAAAAGTTTTTATATTATCAAACATATTTCAGTGTGTAAAAAGTACACCAATTTATGTCTTAAAAATATGAAAATTTGTTTGATTCGCAAATGAAACCTTTTATAACAATTTTCACTTAAAACAGGCGAATAAGTTATTTGAAAGCTTTGAATTTTACATCGTTCAAT
The DNA here is from genome assembly GCA_948107695.1 of Meliscaeva auricollis. Lineage (NCBI taxonomy): Eukaryota > Metazoa > Arthropoda > Insecta > Diptera > Syrphidae > Meliscaeva > Meliscaeva auricollis. The sequence goes on from OX403618.1 coordinate 80,943,756, forward strand.
GGTGTTTTTTCAATATCTTATCCTGAAGACATAATAACTTTAGCTCTTTCCCAAGCAATGTAAACTTTTTTCTCTTTACAAAGAAGGCATCAGAACAACGCATGAAGAATACTTTTAAAACTTTTTTCTAAAATCAGAAAAAAGTAAAAAAACAGGAATTCAAAACTTTTTTTATAACCAAAAGTTTTATTTTACCTACATTTTTGAATTTCAATACCATTTGTGTGTACCTACTTTATACCATATTGGCAAGGAAAAGGACATCATGATGAACTTTTTTTTTTCTATTTAAGTACATAATATGAAAAAGGTTATAATGCGTGGTTCATGTTGGAAACCAGAGAGAACCTAAAAAAAAAAAAACCATTCTAGCGGGAAAAAGTAATGAATTTTGACATTTTATGACTTTATTTTGGTTATATGGAAACATTTTACTACCACAGGACACACCGCAACAAAAATAGCTTTTGTTTCTATGAAACAGAGAGAGAGAGAAAGAAAGAGATAAAAAAAACTCTTTAATAGGATTTCATAATCATGTACGTAATTATTGTTGAATTGATTTGTTGTGGTAGATGAGAGGCGGGTGCCATGAGGCATGTATGTTGCTGCTAAAAATAGTTAATAGCTTGTTTTGAATTTTAAGAGGTTTTTATATGGCTATTTACACCGCGTAATGAATAGGTAAATGGCTTTTCAAACTTATTATTTTTAATATGCTTAAAATTAGGCTTTTGTTTGAAAGCAGAAAAAGGAGTCGAAATAAATCAGTTTTCGTGTTGTAGGTAATTTTGATTTTAAATTTAAAAATGATTTACAATTTGTAACATTTTTAATAACTACTTTAACAATATTTATCTCAATGACAGCCAGTGGCGTATCCAAAAAAAAATTTTAAGGGGGGGGCTCGAGTATCTGAGCTTCCTCTAAATCTCTGATTTACGAAAAAGTTTCGGTTAATCATAAGCATTTTGATGAAATCACCTAACTGATTTTGGAGGCTTGGGGATGGGGGGGGGAGGGGGGTTTAAGTTGTATAGTATTGCAGTCAATTGGTAATGCAGTTAATTCAGTCGCAGTTAGTTGGTTTTAATTTTAAGTGCAATTTAGTACTGCAACTAAGTATTTTAACCTCAAAATAAGCAGTTAGTAGTCATCAATACTCTTAAATACTGACTGTACAGTTAATGAAAGCAGTTAATTGACTAAAAGTTAATCAATTGCACGACTTTTTGACTGGTATTAGTCTTTAAGTTATTAGCAATTTTTGCATGCTGTTCTTTTATTTTATATTCTTTTAACTTAAAGTTACTTTCAGAGGTCTAAATTCCTACAAGAAAGTGTCATGGAAGTATGGCAGTAAGTCTGACTAAAATTTTAAACACAACAGTACAAAAACTTTATACTGACTAGAAGACAAAAAAACAGTTAAAAAGTACTGCAGTTTATTAACTTTTAGTCAGTTAACTGTTTTGTCAGTATTTTTTTAATGACTGCGGACTGTAGTTTTATAGTCGAAGTACTTTTGTAAGTTGAAAGACTTAAGAAATTTAATCTTCTTAGTCAATTTACTGCAGTACCGGAAATACTGCAGTTTTTACAACTCTGAGATAGGTTTTCCGCATAGGCGAGGAACGAACTTCTGATAAATTGTTTCTGTGGTGTTGTTGTGAGTTGCACTTCACCTTGCCTTAAATATATCTCAATGTCAAACCTTCGGTCACGTTCTTTCTGACTTTGAGGCACAAGTGGACAAGTCTGGCATGTAGTGAAGAGTGGCTGGGTGTATCGATTTGGTATTCTTGATTGATCTTGATGATATTGTTCTTTCAGGGTCTGACGGAGTGTGATAATCTGGGGCCTTTAACACAAATTTATACAAGTTCTTGTATTACAAGTGAAATCTTACAATTTTTCCATTCAAAATTAAGCAATTTCACTTGTAATACCAGTACTTGTAGTTTTGTGTTATAGGCCCCTGGTCATTTGTTGATTTTCTTCGTTCCGATCAGATAGTTGGCAAACGGCTCTATGCACACAAAATAGCTGACAAAATTGTATATGCGACGCGATTAGGTTAGTACTTCTGTAGATTACCAAGTTCAAAGTATCTTCATTTTTGTAAAAATTGCAGACTATACCAAGTTTCCAATCTTTGAAAATACTTTCCTGCAATCAAATATTACAAATGAATTGATGTATGCTCCTATCACGAGCCTCCTGACCAAGTCATCTGCCATTACCTTTAATATATTTCAACGTTCAACCCGCAGACATCGAACCAGCAGCCTTGCTCGACTTCAGTTAAGTTATAGCTCTTCTTACATATTTTTCTAGGTCTAATGGATGATATTCTCTGCATAGCTGCAAAGGTTTGACTCTCCTCACCGTTAAGCTTCACTCTTTGATAGAACTCTTCTTCTTCTGCTGCTTCTTCCATCTGAGAAGTTGGTTTTCTTCACTTCTGTTTCCTTTGTTTGAACATAGAGCTCCCGGGTTGCTCTATGGCTACTATGTCTGTCACTTTGGTTGGCTTCTGAAATCCAGGACCACTTGCTTTTCTCTCTTCTTCTTCTTCTTTCGAGAAGTCAGCGTTCTTCACTGCTGTTTCCTTTATTTGAACATAGAGCTAGTGGATTGCTCTATATCTACTATGTCTGTCGTTTTGGTTGGCTTCTGGAACCGAGGACCACTTGCTTTTCCCTTTTCTTCTTTTTCCTTCTGAGTAGTCGGTGTTCTTCACTTCTGTTTCCTTTTTTTTCTGAACATAGAGCTCCCGGGTTGTTCTATGTCTACTATGTCTGTCTGTTTTGGTTGGCTTCTGAAATCCAGGACCACTTGCTTTTCTCTCTTCTTCTTCCTCTTCTTCATCTTCTTCTTCTTCTTTCTGAGAAGTCGGCGTTCTTCACTGCTGTTTCCTTTGTTTGAACATAGAGCTAGTGAATTGCTCTATGTCTACTATTTCTGTTGTTTTGGTTGGCTTCTGGAACACAGGACCACTTGCTTTTCCCTTTTCTTCTTTTTCCTTCTAAGAAGTCGGTGTTCTTCACTTCTGTTTCCTTTTTTTCTGAACATAGAGCTCCCGGGTTGCTCTAAGTCTACTATGTCTGTCGTTTTGGTTCGCTTCTGGAACCCAGGACATCCAGATTTGGAACTTCCAATAGCCAGTAGGCAATTTTTCAGCTGCTTGTCTATAATTGGTATTGTTGCTTGTAGGTTTTTCAAGGTCAGCTAAAGTTTCAGCAGACTCTTACAATAATAAAAGGTTGTCAACATCAGATTTTTTTCAATTCTGCTAAGATTTTGTCTGGGATTTTATAGAGGCGGTGGCACATTCTTTAACAGAACCTAAACAGAAGGCTTAGCAAGAAAAACGACACCAATGCACTACTGGTTGTAGTTTTTAAGAAAGAACTTCAAAAACGTGCCAAACATCGTCTGGTAAGCAACAATTTCGGATTACATTTCAAATAATCTATATTTTCAATAAGTTGACACAATTATAATGGCTTAGCTTTAGGTACGTAAGTAATTTAAGATTAAAAGCCATCTTTAACTTTGACCTCGTAGACCAACTTAGAATGGAAATCGGTTCAACTCCTGGTAAGCTTTAACCATTTTAACTGAAAGTCGCTAAACAAGGAATACATTAATTTGTGCATTTTTTTTTTTGATTATTTTATTTAAGACCATTGAGGAAGACAATATGGATGGATGTTCACTAAAGTATCCTTATTCCTTTCGCATCAAATGAAATCCAACTCAATAATTCCACAGACAAGCGATTATCGGCAAATGCTTTTAAAAGATTTCCTCTTCCTTCTCAACACCTTTCCATTCACGTTTATCGGTCCTCCTTGGCTGCTCTTGATTCCGGAGACATACAAAAATATACCCAGAATTCGAATAGAGGATTTCCTTAACCTCTTGTCCCGAAACAAAATAACAGACAAAATGGGACTTTGCCAAAAAAGAAGATGAAAAAAAAAACAGCAAAAAAACAGACAGAAGATATATTTTTTTGTTCGTGTTTGTTATGTGCCAGCTGAATGGACAAGTTAAGTGTTTAACCTGAAATCGATTAAAAATAATTTACTAACGATTATCTGCTTTCTTTTTATTTCTAGTCTCCTGTATTCATTCATCTAGAACTACTATTTGCAGGATCTGATTTAACTTTTCCTTGTTTTTCTTATTTCTTATCCTTTTATTATTGACAGAGAGCGAAAGAGACAGAGAATGAATAAAAGAAGACTTCAAAATAGTTTTTTTTTTTTTGTTCTTCGGTTTTTAAGGTTGTTTTTGTTCGAATGTTGTTATTCTAGCAATCCATAGTCTATCGTCCTGATTTTGAAGGATGTAAATTTTTTGGTTTGTCTGGATGAGTTTTGGTTTTTTGAAGAGTGCGAGAGAGAGAGAGAGTTTTTAAACTGAACTGATGCCAGGGACACCGTTTGGACAGGATAAGAGTGAAGAGTGAAGTGATAGCGATGATGTGTTGGGTTGATTGTTTTAGCCGTTAGCTATTCATGAAAATCATTATTCTAGTCTAGGGAGCAATTTTATGAAGTTGAAGTGGTGTCAAAATGACTGACATTCATCTATGTTTAATATACATAACAGAGTTTTATTATGTCCGTGTTTGGTAGTCGAGTCCGGTCGATGGCAGAGGTTTTTGTATTTTTGTTTCTTGCTGAAAATATTGATTGATAACTGATATTGTGTTAATTGATTAGTGGAGGGCCTAAAGGATTTTTAAATCATTGGTCGTAAAATTATATTGTTCATATAATTGAGGTCTAAAACACAAAATTTCATGATTCTTATACTTTCCGAGATATACAAAAAGTTTTTTTTTGTCTTTTACCTCAGTATAAAATGTAAGTTTCTGTATGAAAGAAAAACAGTAATAATGGGCTGAAAAAGTCTACGTGTTATTACTGGTTGAATATTTTTAAAGAAAGAAAGGTAAAGAAGTATAACTTTAAAACACATTTCAAACAGCTTAAGTTTACCTGTGTGGAACACCATCTCGAAGATATTAATGCCGAAGCTCGGAGGATACGCACGGAACACATCTTCGATCGTCAAAACACTTCAGAATATTGAGTGAATCTACAAAGAAGCAACAATCAAGCCATGCTCATAGAACTGTGAAATTTGTACCGGATTGTAGGTACCGCAGTTTATTTTTCACGAAGTATAATTACGTATTGCAAGTAGCTTCCCGATAAAAGTTCCTGCTCGTTCCAAGATTTTAAAGCGGTTTCCGTTTACAAGTCGAAAAACTTAGTTCTTCCTAAGCGGTACACCAAGTTCTTGTTGCCAATTATCGTCATAAAACTTTGCTAAGATAATGTACTCTATTTGATGTATTTGGCTTGAAAACAAAAAGTTCAAAATTGAACCTGTTACACTTTCTTGTGGTACCCCAGCCACTATTTCTCTTAAGCCTAAATGATCGTATCCATTTCTACCATAGAAAATTCTATTCTATAAATATTCTTTGAGTACTTTCTACAGATAGAACTCTAATTAATATGAATTTCAGGCACCCGTGCCATACTTTCTCAAAAGCTTGTTAAACATCTGAAAACACCGCTGATAAAATATGGTTTTCTTAAAGAGTTTTCTCAATGACATCGGTGATTCTGGTTCAAGTCAATTGTCGAGTGATTGCTACTGAATTCGACTTAAAGTTCAGGTATAAGACTTTTTTCTTCTATTTATAATCGGCTGAAGAAGTCGAAGAAATCCTCTGTATAAAACTTTCGAAATTACAGGCAGATGCGGAATGAATCTTTAAGATTTGTTCTCATGTGATGGTTACATTATTTGCCAGATTTTAAGTCCATTATAACTTCCGCTACTTTCCGTTGGATTGGAATTGAAATCAATACCACTATAAAGGTGCTTGAAATTGATTTGGTGATTACCATACTTTGCAGCTGAATCAATTGAAGATTTTTTAACTGATCATCTTTCTTCGACAGTTTTTTCTTGTATGCTTCTACTAAATCAGTTCAGTTCTCAGTAGTTCTCTTTATCAAATTTATTTTACACAAATATTTTGTTGAAATGAGTCCTCAAAACTGAACCTATTACCTCAGAGTCTTGTCATTCAGAACTGTATTGCGATTTCCTGCAGTAAATCTAACGCTTGTATTAGTTCCTTGACATCAAGTTAATAATCCCTGGAAGCAGAACCAACAAATCATTAAAAAAATTATATTTTCTGGCCTTGAAAATTTCCACAAAAAAAAAAAGAAGCACAAATTCTAAGAAGTGAAGGTACTTTTATGAACAGGTAAAGTCATATATTTCTTTTTAGTAATAAAATTTGTTTTCACTTTCTGAAAAAGCAATAAATATTCTCGAATCTCAAGTACTTCCACGTACGAATATAGTAAGTATAGGCTTTCATACATATAAACATAAACATATACCTTCAAGCTTCGAGAGTACTTCATCAGGCAGTGTGAGAGCATTAAAACACCAATTTCCGTTAGTAATAAAATTTCATTTAGGCATAAATGTTTCCTTTAGCATCCCAACTGAACATTATTATGCCTTCCAGCAAAAAAAAAAAAAAATATAAAAATAAATAAAAAAACGAAAAAGAAGAAAAAAAAAAAAAACAGACAGACCTAAATGAACATTAAAAAACCGCATTATGTCAACATCAAATGCGATTTAAATGGGACCGAGTGTGACATCTGTGAAAACCGAGCAAAAACGTTGGCGTAATGTCATCCACGTACTTTTTATGGTGTAAGTCATCATGGAGAGCTATTGAGCCTGCCATGTGCACATAGTGGATAGCATTGCTTCAAAAAAATTAAAAAAAAAAAACGTCCCTATTTTTCCAATGGCCGAGCAAGAACTTTGGAAAAAAGAAATAAAAACAGGAGACACGCTCATTACTTTGTACTATTTTTCTCCTCCTGTATTTCGATGTGGTGGCTATTTGGAGAGTGATTTATAAGTCCTGCCTTACCATACTTTATTACAGGGCCAAAAAAAAAAAAAAACACCGATGTAAAATTTGCATTTTTAATATTATTCCGATTTAATGTGTGTTTTTTTTTCTTTTAAATTGTTGGGTGGGGAGATGAGTTTGGATAGGAGTTCGGGGGGGGGGGGCGTAGCAAGTGTGGAAATTTTGTTGAAGTACGAAAATAGCACTGTATCGTTCCAGGATGCATTTTTGTGGAAGATTTATACTGAATGCAAATGATACCTACTCTTACGACCAAAAAGAAAGGGAAGAAGTTGAAAATTCAATTCAGGATTTCAGGGTATATGCAGAGACCAGAGAGGTATCATTAAAGGATATTAAAATTGCCATCAGGTTTCAGGTTTTTGCTATTTTTTAATGGTTTCCCTTCAGACGAGTTGATATTTTATAAATTTTTTTCTTTTTTTTTTTGACGAATACAAAAAAAAAATTATATATTTGCGCAAAATATTATTTGCCCTTCTGGCTGGGGGGGGGGGGGGGGGGGATGCTTGCGTTGGATAGATGCTCATGCTCATAGCTCATAGCTCATCAGTGGTTGTTTGTTTGCAACAACTACTATTGAATTCATTCAAGTGAGGTAATTGACTTTGTATATAGATACGAACTGGCTGTGCAGAAAGAGCCATATAGTTGAACATTTTGTTATCAATTTGATGCAGAACTTAACAATTTTATTGTGCAAGCATAAAATATAATAATAAAACACAGAAAATGCAAATATTTCGATTTATCATTTTGCCTGAATGATGATGGTCATGAAATTGTTCAATTTGATTTGATTTTTCTTGTTGCTTTTTTTTGTTGGCAAATTAAAAACATTATACAAAAAAAAAAGAAAGAACACAAAATCGTTGTCCACAATGTCCGGTCTATGTCGACAACTATCTGAAAATACGTGTGATGTGCCAGAACAATAAAAACTAAAAAAAAAAAAACTTTTTTAAATGTAGAGAATGAACGAATTCCCGTAAATCAAATGAAAACAATTTTTAATTCTATAAAGATTGAGCTTTAATGGTATCAAAAATGCCATGATCGTGCTAATAAAATATACTGCATGATAAATTCTAATGAGTTCAACTACTATCATTTTGTTTCTGTCTTAAGGAGAACTCTTAAAGTAAAACAAAAAAGTAAAGGTTTTTATATGAAAAGAACAAGAAAAGGTTTTATTCAAAATTTCTGAAATAATATAATTTAACACTAATTTTAACTAATCTTCAACTTTTGGCGTTTACAAATTCCAATTATCTTGACTCTAACAAAAGTTATTTGGTTTACAAATTTCGAACGCCAACAACGGCTAAACCGACACGCCAACAACAACGGCGCACGCACATAAAAATGTCTCGAAAATGTGTTTTCTATACGTTTCATGGTGTTTCCAAAAATTACGCCTAATGCTATACTTATCCTTAACACTACGTCTACAAAAAAGTAATAGTATGTCAGTTTTTTGTTATTTAAAGTATCACTAACCTGTATTCGAAAAATTGATTTCAAAAGTTTTATTTTTTTTTTGAAAATTTTGCTATCAATTTTGAGGCAATTTCGAAGCTTAATTATTAAAAAAATTTCATTAAAATCGATTTTGTTGTTTAAGATAAATATAGAAAACGGCAGGTCATTTTTAAAAACATATATCTTTTATTTTAACAGCATGACCGTAATAAATGTGTGAATGTACAAACAAAAAAACTAAATCACAATCCTCAGGTTGTTTTTGATAAGATAAAGCTTTGTCCTTATTGGCTATATGGCAGGTACCTACACTGAACCAAATTTGGTAGTCATTTTGATGAAAAAGCAAGTAGATTTGATGAAAGATTGATCAATATACGGTTAACCCCTTCCTATCCTTCACTTAGAAGAGTATATTCTAATATTCAAAAAAAAAAAAAATCCGTCATTTTAAAGAAATGAATTAATTCTTTCGTTGCTGAGTAAAATCTACAAAATTTTGTTAAATTGAATAATATTCATCGTTATTTCATGAAATTAAGTGAATAATAATTTTTCAAATTAACTAATAATTCTTCGTTTGAAGTTAACCATTTCTTTATAATAAAGAAATTTCTTCCAACTGACGGAAAGTCAATTGAAGAAAAATTGTTATTTCAACCTGCTTGTTTCTTTAATTTTAAGCAATTAACATCAATCGTTCTCATCAACGCATTTTAGTGACTGAAATATTATATTTTTTCTTGTTTCTTGTGCTTAAATACACTTACCAATTTAAAGCCAATCGGGTTCTTATATTGATGTCACTTGCTTAGGAAATCCACTAGTCTAAGGTTCTTTGAAGCATCTCATTGCCTTTTCATTTCCGCCCAAGAACAATTTATTATCTCTTATATTTTCTTCTATGTACTCAGAAATATCGGATTCTGGTTCATCTAAATTGAAGGGATCATAAGAAAAAAAAATCAGTTAATTAGAATAATTAAGTAATAAGATTTTTGAATGTCAAAATTAAAAAAATTGTTTTCGGTTGAATAAAATACTAAATCTATTAGTAAAAAGAGTATCACTAAAAATTTCATGAAATATTGTCGATTAAATTATTCTTCAAAAGTTAACAAAATATTTCCATCAATAAATGACCTACATTAATTGGTTCAGCGTACCTACTACTACAAAAAAAATTCAATTTCCCTTCTAGGGAATTACAGAAAACCTCTATCTACCAAGTTTGAAGAAAATAGCTTTAGCAGTTTAAGCTGTAGCTGGAAGTACACACAAAAATATAGTAACCCATTTTTATGTTTAAACTAAAAATAATTTTTGTATCAAATTATATTACGGAAAATCCTCAAATTCGATGCAATAATGTCAAAAATTGAGAATTTTTTTGTAGCATTTTAGGTATTTAGTGTGTTAGTTATACTGAATAATTTTTAATGGATTTGCTACTAAAAAATATATCAGTTTTATGTCAAATGAAATAACCATAGGCATAAAATATTATAATTTTTTCTTTTTAAATTCAATGGACGTCAACCGATACACAAACAAAAACATGAAATTTAGAAAAAAAGTAATATTAAATAAACTGATTTTGTAAAATTGAATACTTTCTGAGGTTATTTTTTTACCAGACTTAATGGTCTTATTTAATTTTAGTTGAATACAAAGATGTAAGTTTTAATATTGCTTCTAATCTTGGAGAAATTAAAAAAAAAACTACAACACTGAACGCAGTTTGTAATAAAAATGTTCATAAAATTAAATAAAAAAATAAAATTTTAAGAAACTTTTATACAAAAGACATTTTAATTTTCTGAATTTGGTTGCAAAAAATTAGGCAGTTTAATTTTTGAAGAAAAATTATAATAACGTAAGATTTTGATAAAAAAAAAAATCAGTTACATTTTGGCATTTTTTTACAAAATTCTGAGTTTGAAAATAGTTTTCTTAAACATTTATTGGATTAACTTGATTTATAATTATAATAGGTTTTGCTGTCTATTAGAAAGTATATAATTTAATCTTGTCATTTAACTTTGTTATACTTAATATATATATTTTTTAAGCTTTAAGTCAACTTTTGAGGAAATTCACCCCCCCCCCCCTCTCCCAACTGAACGGATTAAAATAGACCCCCATCTCTACTACTAATTGTTTTCCATTCAACAAACCTGGAAAATTTTTGGCATCGTTTATTTTATACAATTTTAAGAAAACATTTTGTTTAAACAAAAATTGTAATTGTTAACCGTTAACTGTTAAAGTATTTTTGAATACGAACACTTGAAAAAAAAATCTACAATTGGGTCACTATGGCGTATGTGTAACATTTTTTTTTATTGAAAATATACTGAAAATTACAGCGGTTGACATTTCTGTAAACCTTTCTTTGATCTATTTTTGGAAAATGTCTCTAATGGAAGAAAAATTAATTTAAAATATTTCAATTAAATGATTTAAAATAAATAGTAAAAATAATATTAATAATTAAAAAAGTTTTATTCATTATCAACTTTAACAGCAATCAAGCAAATTTTATAGGAAAAAAAATCCAAAAATTTATAAATCTTAAAAATTCAATAGTAGTTCGTTTGACCTATAAATTTGTTTAATTCATTTAAGTGCGAAAAGTCTTTAAAAAAATCAATTTTAAGACTTTCCATAGAAAAATAAAATAATTTTTCTCGATTATATGGTGTCAAAAGCAATACACCTTCGTGCATTTTAAAATCTTTCACAACACAGACATTCTGTTGCATTCTTTCGAAGTACCTGGTTTTAATATTTATCCATTTTGCTTGCCCCACAAAGGTGTCATAAAAATAATAAAACTAAATTCTTACCTTAATTTCACTAAAACATGATATAAGTTCATAAAAATAATTTAATACAAAAAAAAATAAAAAAAAGATTCTTTATAATACGATTGTATTACTCTGGACAAGGTTTAATGTTTAATCCCCTTGGTGAAAGAATACAAATTTACTGCAATGCAACAGCCACAGACAAAAAAATGCATTCCTCTGCAACACGCAAACACTTAAGCCGATGGAAATAATAATTTTTGTGTCTGTTTTTTTATAATTTATATTTTTTTTTATTCTATTTTTTTTTGTTTGCAAACCATTCTTTTTCCTAAGAATTTCAATTTGCTTGGAAAAAAAAAGGAATATAATCACATGCGGCACCATTAACATGCAATCGCTTTTAAGAAAATAAAAACCACAGACCTCAAAATGTGACAATTTAAATTGCTGTCTGTGTCGCAATAAAATTAGGGTTAATAGCTTAATGCAGTTTCTTGTCAATTCAAAAATCTTTTCTAGCACAACAAGAGGATAGATAAAATATACTAATTAGTTCTAAGAATTTGGGAAATTTTTAGTTGAAACATTTTAAGTGGAAGTTGAAGATTTGAATAAATTTTTAAAGAAGAGTACATATTTCAATGTCAAATTTGAGATCCTGGAAAAGTTTATTCAAAGACCTGAGGCTAGGAGTGGAATCTTATGGTAATGCTAGTATCAGATCAAATTACTTCTTGTAAGGTCTTCAATCAGTACAAATTTTAGTCAAGATAAAGGATTTTCCAATAAGAGGTGTTACTTTGAATAGCCCGCTATTTCGGTAGCTGTCACTTTTGAAGCTGTCATTTTTTGACATTTGACAAGTAGAAACTACGCTATTAATAAAAATGGAACGATACACGCTTCAACAACGCATTGAAATTATTAAAATTCACTATAAAAATGGTGAAAATTTGGCAGAGACGGTTCGTAAAACTAAAACATTTTTGGGTCGTCGTGAAGCACCTTGTCGGACCGCAATACAGAAATTGGTGGACAAATTCGAGCTGTTGGGACAAGTTAGTGATGTGAAGAATAAAACCCGTGCACGTTGCTCAAGAACAACTGAGAATATTGCTGTTGTAGCCCAAAGTGTTGAAGAAAACCCAGGTTTGTCCATTCCTCGTCGTTCTTTGGAATTAGGCATTCCACAAACGTCATTACACCGTATTTTGCATAAAGACTTGGGTCTTAAGGCTTATAAAGTTCAGTTAACACAAGAACTCAAGCCGGCTGATCATCAACAACGTCGTGTCTTTGCTGATTGAGTCCTTGAAATGCATGAAAATGAACCGGAATTTAATCGAAAAATCATCTTGACTGATGAGGCCCATTTCCACCTCGGAGGCTACGTCAACAAGCAAAACTGTCGCATCTGGGGCTCGGAAAACCCAAGAGTTATTGTTGAAAAGCCTCTCCATCCTCAACGCATGACTGTTTGGTGCGGTTTATGGTCCCGCGGGGTCATTGGACCTTACTTTTTCGAAAATGAGGCTGCAGCAACAGTTACGGTCAATGGATTGCGCTATCGAGAGATGATTAATGATTTTTTATGGCCTGAATTGGATGGTATTGATCTGGACAACGTTTACTTTCAACAAGACGGCGCTACGTGCCACACAAGCAATGAAACCATCGATCTTTTACGGGAAAAGTTTCCGGACCGTGTTATCTCTCGAAGAGGTGATCACAATTGGCCACCGAGATCTTGTGATTTAACACCTTGCGACTTCTTCCTTTGGGGCCACGTGAAAGATAAGGTCTACGCCAACAGTCCAGCGTCGATTCAAGACCTCAAAGATGAAATTCGTGAGGCTATCGAGGACATAGGGCAGCCACTTTGCGATTTGGTTATGGAAAATTTCATGAAAAGGATATGGTCCTGTAAGCGTGGTCTTGGCGGCCATTTGGCTGATGTTGTGTTCCATTATTAACGGCATACCTTCCTCTTTATAATGAAATAAACATCCGATCATTTATCTCCAAAAGTGCCATTTTTCTTGGAATATCAAAATAACACCTCTTATTGGAAAATTTTAACAAATTTTAGTTAAAAAAATTAATTCATTGAGAATAAATTCCAAAACTATTAATTTCCAACCGCACTAGTTCAACATTTTTCTCTATTCAATTTTATAGGTAGTCAGAAGAAAATCGGTTTGAAAAGAAATTACTTTCTTTCAAAATGCAAAATCACAGACTCACATAGTCTAACAAAAACAATAATTCCCAGAATCCTAGATAAAGTTGCATCAGTTTCAGTATGGAATGAACTGCATAGCACCATGAATGATATATTGAAACAAATTATGAATACTTCACATCTTTTTGTCTGGCTTTGGCTTCTTCAGTCTTTTACTCATGTTGGATCTATCTCCCTCTCTCTCTCTCTCACACTTTCTTCATTTGAAGAAATTATACTTTCAATTACCTTGTACGTAGTTTTTCTTCTCTCGGGCTTCACAGTATCATTTTAATCAATTAATAATATTTCCCTGAGTTCAGTGTTTCTGTGTCTATTCACTCAATTTACACATCACATACCCCTTCTACCGAAAATGGTTTACATATACGTTCTAGACTCTAGATGATGCCAACTATTACAATCTTTTACCACCCTTTTTATGTTATTAAGTAAAGATGTTACCCTTGGGTGGATTAAGCAGAATTAAAAACAAAATGCACATTATGGTCGCACGAGCTTGCTCTTAAAGTTCTAGTTGGTAGTTATAGGTTTTGAAGTGATTCCCTAAAGGAAAAATTAATTATTAACAGTATCTGCTAAACAACCAATATTGAAAAACTTATTTTTCTCAAAAATGGAATTAACGATCTTCAATTAAATTTTAGCGTATCGTACTACTTTTGAAATACTAAAAAAATTTTTTATCCGTCAATAACTGTACCACCGATAGAACGGTTTTTCTTTTTTTCTGACTTTCTCGAGACTCCACCGATTCCATTTTTTTTAATGAAGAGATGGTGTTTTTATTTTTTTTTAAATTTTTATTTTTGACATCTCTATTATAGATCAGTGCCAATATTATAAAAAAATTAGGAGAATATGGATAGTGGAAAAAATTAGGAAATATGGGATATGAAAGTAGGGCGAAAAAGTGGAGTGGTTGTTGAAAATCGTTGTTATTTACGGTTTCTATCAAAAGTAGACCTTTTACCAAGAAAAAAAAAAAATAAAACTAGGGTTTTGGTAAAATGATCTACAACCTTAAGTTCAAATATTTTTTCTCTATAACCTCAAATCTATTTTTAAAGCCAAAAAACTATTTTTTTTTTTTGGTTTTTTATTTTTATCTCTTAAAAAAGTAGTAAGAATTTGATGAAATTTTTTGTTTAAGCGTACTTTTGCTGTATTTTTCACTGCTAACAAATTTTTTAAGGGTTGGGGTCAAAATTCTTTCTGGTTCAAAGTTCTTTTGCCAAAATATTGCATTTAAAATTCTGTCTTTCAAAATTATGCTTTTTAGAATTCCGCTTTGAAAATTCTGGCTTACAAAATTCTGCAAATAATAAAATTGATGGTTTGGAAAAAAGCGTATACTTTTTTAACATTTTCCAAGCCTTCATTTTTATTATTCCCAGACATTTTTAAAACAATCTTCTCACTTATTGAAGAGAGAAATATTTTTATAGTTTGGTTTTATAGTTCGTAGTTATTTTTTTAACGAAAATGGCCCTTTTATTTTGAAAGTAAAGAAAAACCTTGATTAATTGGAAAATTAACTACAAATTATATTTGTATTTATGGGGTCTGGATAAAGGCAAACAGAAGCCGATAAATTTAAATTGTAGTTTAAACTAAGTATAGGTACAGTTCTTTTGAATAAAAAATAAAATGCACGACTGGATCGCACGTACTGCTCTTATAGATAAAGTTACTATTTATGCTAAGCTTTTTTAATTAAAAACTTGTAAATGCAGCTTTTTAAATGAATTTAACCTGAAAACGAAATATGCAATTTGATTTACCCTTTAATGATGCATTTTTAGAAAAAAAAAAAATTGAAAATCGTAAGAGCCGTTTTTTTAAAAAAAAAATATTTTTTCCATATAAAATTTTGCAAGGACTTTTATAAGAAAAAATTGGTACGCCATTTTTTTAAGATATTATTAATCAACATCTAAAAATTCGTTTTTGAAAAAAAATTTTGAGCAGTTTTTGAAAAAATGATTTTTCAAAAAAAATTTCAACTACTTTTTAAAAATCCAAAAAAATTATTTTCGAAATATTTTTTACTAAAAACTTACTAATAACTTAGAAAACTTAAAAGCTTTCATGTAAAAAAAATGATTGAAATTGATTGAGTCATGAAGGAGATAATCAGAATTGAAAAAACGGTTCTATGGCAAGTACCGTTAATAACGGTTTTTGAAAAAAAAAATGGTTTTCATTTCAAGATAGACCTTATCCAACAAGATGACCATGATTTGTTTAATAAAAATCGTAGGCACCGTTTTTGAGAAAAATGAATTTTTCTAGAACCGGTATATGACAGGTACCGTTATTTGGGGTAAGAAAAAATAAAAAAACGTCTGGGGATATTCTCCAAGAAACGCCACATACCAAGTTTGAAGTAAATCGACCCATCCGTTTAGGCTGTGGTCTCTGATACATACAGACAGACAGACAGACAGACAGAATTGTGGGACCCACTTTTTTCTCATTCTCTATCATCGTAATGTCATGTTTGATTGTTATCTCAACTTTTTTTTTTTGTACGAATGCATAACTTGATATATGGTACCCATATCGCAAGTAAAAATATCAGTGGTGAAGCAAAAAATTATTTTGCAGAAAAAAATATCTGTGGTGTGCACAAGATTTTTGTATTCATTGCCAGTTTACAGCTCTTCAATTCACCTGAAAAAAAAAAAATGGCTGACAGTTCAGTGAACAACTCAATTCAAATAGGTAACAGCCAGCCAGATAGAAATTGTTCGTTTTTTTTTGCGCCAAAACAATGTCACTGGAATATAAAATTTTCTTTTTCGGTTTTGGTTTACAGCTCGGATAGCAGAATTTTGAAAAGCAGTGTTTTAAAACCAAAATTTCGACCCGCTTCCATTTTGTTAGGTAAAATATTAGTTTTTGTGTTCTTGACGAATTTATTTTGAAAAAAAGCGTAATTTTAGAAGCAGGAAACGGGTATAACGAGATATCATTTTTTGAAACTAGATCATATTTTTGCAAAAACTTTCGATGTACTTAACACAAGTCTGAATATGTTCGTAGTGAAATTATTATTTCAGACTTAAAAAACGTTGCACAAAACATTGAGGTACCTATTGCTTCCGAAAATTAAATTTCTTTTTACCCAAATTATATCACACAAACAGTGTTTTTGGAAAGTCCAAAACTCAATACGTACATATCTCAAAAGCTTTGCATGATAGAATAATTCTGATACTAGATTTGAGTTCAGAAAGTCAAAAGTTCAATTTGCTTTCTATTGCTAGTTTTTGCTGACTGGTATTACTGTCAGTTACGAAACAATTGATCATAATAATGCGTTTCTTGTTATTCTCCAGACCCTTATCCTGGTAATATTTTTTTCAACTCCTGTTCTCTGAAAACTGAATTGACACAAGTCTATTATCCACACCTTTGGATATGAGTTTTTTTTTTTTCATAGAACCAATAGTGTTCTTGTGGTAAAAATTTAATCTGATCCAGTTGACAGTTTTTATTTTCTCTTTCTTCGAAAAACATCATGTTCTTTTATAAATTTTTGTTTTTATGGAAAAGCATGAAAAAAACGTGAAGTGAGAGGCTACAACCTCCGGGATTTTGTCGTGAGTAAAGATGCCTTAAAAGTTTTTTTAGGCTGGATACAGGCGTAGTGTGTTATAAGTTCACCGTTAAAATAGTACCTTGATATTTATAGCAAAAACTAAAATCCAAAACGTCGAAAAATGACTCTAAAAGAAAAAGAATACTTTTTCAACTTTGCTAAATATAACTTTAACTTTGTAATTTAGATTCTAATTATACTGGTCTGCAACTAAAATTGCCATCAAACCAAACCATACTTTTTTAAATTAATTTGGCACGCTAAGCCCGAGGTCAAAACTAGCGATGTTTTCGAGGTATGCTAATTATGAACAAGTCAAAAACCAGGTTTTGTTTGGCACATTTAACGTCGAATTTCTTTACCGGCCAATACTTTAGGTATTACAAAACTATTAATGAAGTGCATGTCATCTGTCTTAATCATTTTAAATTATTTAAAAACGGGCTTTCGGCGTAAATATTTTGCGAAATGAAATTTCACAATTAAAGCGTTTTTAAGGGTGAACAATTCTGAAGTAATAAATTTTCAATTGCTAACTTTATGTTTTTTGAGATGCTTTGCACGAATCTGAAGTTATCCAACAAAATTTATCGAAGGAAATATTAGAAATCGTCGAAAAACTTACAAAAAATTGTTTTTTATTGTTTTTGGTGCATAATCCAAAATATTAACATTTTTCGCTAAAACCGTTTATGTGTTACAAAATGTAGAAAACAATTACTAAATTTATGTCTTGACCAATTTTTTGTACAACTTCTGGATTGTTCACAAGAAAAAATGTTGAAAAATCTGATTTTTATAATCAGTCCTTTTGAAAAGCACACAATATCCTTTTTATTGGTTTTCCTCTGATTAAAGAGCTTTTTTCTACAAAACAATCACATTTTCTTAAGAATTAATTTAAAAAAAATGTACGTGAAATAATTTTTATGAAACTAGATTTGGATTCAGAAAAGTCAAATCTTACATGATTTCAAAAAAATATATGAAGGACAAAAAAAAAATTCCAAAATTTTAAGTTTTTTCACCCAAGCTGATGTTGCGAGATTTTCAAAATGTCTCAATTTTAGTGCGAATCCACTACAATTCCTTTCAAGGAAACTACAAATAAAAATGAATTGAGCAGTTGTATGACGGAAGCTCTTGTATCCTTTTGAATCCTTCTCATATTAGTTTGATGATATCCTTTCCGCCTTTGCTCACACATCTTTCTTGATGAGGAGCTATAGGAGTTGGAGTAAGAGCTAGAGGTGTTTGTGCTCCAATCTCACATCTCCCAGAGTTCCTCTGGTCTTTCACTTGCTTGCTCTATCCATCCATTCCATATAGCTTCATCATCTTGATTCTTTTTCCTTTGGTTGAAGTTTAATTCAAATTGAAAACACGATCACTTTCCAACTGAGAAGATACACTTGTGGAATACTAAATGAGAATACTCGAGCCATAGTCATTTGCTTTTGCAAAAACCATGCAAACTGGAAGGGTGTAAGCTGGTATAAGAATGCATAACGGTACAAGGTACCTTTCTCTATTCCTATAGTAGGTATAGATAGAAAGTAGTATAAAGCAGTTTTCGCACAAACAAAGAATCCGTTAGTATTTTTTGAGGCGATTTTGCGGAGCAACTGTACAAGAAATGTTTTACAGCGGCGGGATAAGGACGCAGTTTGAAATGGAAAATTGTTTGTTTTTTTTTTCTTTTTTTCTATTTTTAATTTTGTTTAAGAAGAACAGCAGGACCTCCCATATAAACGTACTTACGTACTTACCTACTCCTTTTACCCCTTGTACACATCCGAAAGCGAAAGAATACTTTGTAATAGATGCGAAATAGTGTATCCTTGTATGGTAGAAGTCCTTGTTGAAGGGATAAAGCAAAGTGCCAGAGGAGATGCTTGTTAGTCTATTAAATTATTTCTTGCTAGTTGTACTCGCAACTTTTTTTTTTTTTTTCTTTGTTTCATTTTGGTTTTTCATCTTCATTTCTTTTATGGAATTTCTCTTAACAGACGGATTTATTCTTGTATTTTTTTTTATCCTGTTTTTAACTATGGTAGGGTTTTAGGTGTGTTTGCGTTGAAATTAAAACGATCGAAGGGTGAAATTCACAGAAGAGTGGATACCAAATCAATTTTTTTTTTTTTTTGTTGTAACTCGTTTGTTCTTCTTCATTTTCTCCATCACAACCATGTTGTATTACTCTGTTGTCTATTTGACTTTCGAATTGAAGTTTTAACTGTGGGCTATGAGTGCGCAAAAAAAAAACGAAAATAAATAACCCAAATGAAATAAAATACAAATTTTCAACAATTTCTGTTAATTGCTATAAAAGCTAAGGGCAAGCAAAAAGCTATAAAACATCGAAGGTATATATTTTATGTAGGTGGTGTGTATCCGTGTTTTTATGCACAACAAACGAAAAGGTTTTATTTGTTTAGGAATTTATTTTATTTGTGTTTGGATTTTTTTTCCGATTAAGTTTGAAGGTTCGTTAAAAGTAGTTTATTCGCGTTGATGGGCAAACTTTACTGCGATTTAGTGAGGTAGAACAAGGTATTGTAGCTGTAGGTGAGTGTATCATAAACAAATATTGAATTTTTAATGAAAACTAAACTTGTGGAAAACTTAATTAGATAATAAAAAATCTTCTAGGCATATCTTAATAGTTTATTTTACTAATTATATTAAATCTACGACATTCTTTTCTCTTGAAAATTTGCCTATAGCTGATAAATAGAGACTCCTAAATCATTGAAGGAAATAAAATGTTAAAAGTTACCATCATTAAGGCTGCAAACAAAGCTATTCAAGGGTAAATATAAAAAATATTGGTTTTTTCGAGTGTGACTTTCAAACGGATTAAGCTTTCAAAGCTACACTATTTTCTTTACTTGAAGTTCTTAAAAAAAATTCTGATACTTTTGTCCTGTTAAAAAATATATCGATAAAAAAAAACAAAGTTAAGAGTCTATAACTTGAGCTTGGGGTTCGTTTGTTCAAAGTTAGCCCAGAATTTATTTTTGCCAGTCCACCATTAATTCAAAAGTTAGTCGAAGACTAACTGTTTCACTTCAAAAAATATTCAAACTAAAATGTTCGTTTGTTCAGTGTAAAATTCGTAACTTTAAGACTATTCAACATTAGGCTACCCTAGGATATCCTTGGGTAAACGTACCACATCGTCAAACTTATGAATTTTACACTGCAAAATCAGGTTAATTTTTATTTGTAAGGTGAAAAAAATCGGTCGTTATTTCGGTAAAAAGGAGTGAACTATCGTGGGCAAACAAATAACAGTCTTAATTTAAAAAAAAAATGTACACTAAAAATAAAAATCTTAATTTGAATGTTTTCCGAAGTTTTTTCTGACTTAACTTTTGAACTTATGGTGGGCTGACGGAAATAAATGCTGGCATAACATTGGGCAAACGAACTTGAATGTTTGCGATATTTTTTTTAGGTCAAAAATATCAATAAAACTTTAAGCAAATTCATTTAAATTAATGTTCAAATAGTGTTTATTGCGTCGAAAGTTTTTCCAAAAATATGATTTCGTTCTAAGAAATGAAATCTATCTTTACTTGAAACAACCGAAAAACTGTGTTTTTGGAAAGTTCAAAATTCTTAAAAACTCTAATACTGAAATCGAATTCAGAGGCTACAAATATTTTGCAAAAATTTTGATTTGGTATCTATTGTCACTCCTTGCTGGTTAATATTACTGTCATTTACGGAAAATTCGATCCAAATCATGTTTTTGATTTTTTTTTTCTTTTTAATTTTGACCATTTTCCACAATAACTGTCCTGTTTTTTTTTGCACAATCTTATAAAAGAGAATAATATTCAAAAAGAAACTATCTCAATTTTTTTTTTTAAATCAACAACTTTTTCGTCAACAGTTTTTAATGAAAATAAGGCTTATTTTTCAAAAAATTAAATCGTCAAAAAAATATAAAAATTAATATTTCGCAGCAGAAAAAAAAATTATAAGTAAAAGACATAAAAATACATGTCAAGTTTAATCAAAATCTAACGATTTTTTTTGAATGATAAGAAAAACAAATCTCACTTCTAGGAATGGGGTTGTATTTCTCTCCGTAGTATTGATTAATAATTGATGCTAAAAGTGAACCAACGCATGATGGTAGCCGTTTTCTTGATGGGCTGTTAGCTTGAGTCACCAAACTAACAAGACCATATGCGCGGAACGATTTTTGTCTGAAAAAATCGTTCTGCTCATTCTTCTCCCAGTTTGCTGATAGTTTAAAGGGTCTGAAACTGACTGTCAGAACAAAGCTATAGTGTTCAATTATTTTGTTCCAAAGGGATTGGATTTTCATTCTAGCATAATACTAGTTTTATTTCATGCGTCCCAGTGTCCGGACCGTTTTCCAAACTGCAATCGTTTTGTCAGTATGTTAAGTAAAAAATAATGATTTTCAATTTTCTCTCCTGCAAAACTAGGTATTTGTGGCTAGTTCTGCATTGTAGCGACGATATGTGAATGAAATGTTCAAAATGTCAGTATGAGTGAGGAGGCTTGATGCATAATTTTGAATGACCAACTATAAAATTTAAAAAAAAGATTAAAAGCTCTAAAAGTTAAAAAAAACATACCAATAACACTCAGATATAGACAGATTTCGTTCCGTTCCATTTCGTTCCATTCGAAGTTCGAAAGTTCGAAGTTCGAATGAGAGCTTTAGTCATTAATCATAACCAAAGACCTACATGTGTCATTTCGTCTGGGTGTGTTCGCTTCTACATTCGTAACACTATCCTGTTTTCTCTTTATTTGTTATTACCTTTTTCCTTCTCTCCTGATATGAAACACAAAAAAACGTCTTTGGTTTGTATTATTAATTTGGCCGACAATGTCATTGTTAAAAGAATTTTTTGACAGAAGAAAAAGTTGAAACTATAATTTAAGTGTTCAATTCTTGAAAATGATTAGCAATGTAAAAATTGTTCTATCAAGAACTTAAATGTAAAACTGATACTTTGGTTCCCTAAAAATCAAGAATTAGTTGTTGCTCCAAGAACTTTTTGTTGAGTGAACAATTTTTCATTCACAATCTTACAGCAATGAAAAATCCTTGGGACAACAATGATTTTTTTTTTAAGTGAAAAAATAAATATAACTCAAAATAATTTTAATTCCTGATACATTTATTTGCACAAATTAAAATATACATTATGCAAAAATTTACAAGTTCCTTAATACCTGGCAGATTCCCTCGGAGTATGAATCGTGGTGTGATACAATAGCTGTATCGCAAATGGCCTTGAATGCAAAGCTGACAAAAGTTGACCAGGTGAAGCCATTGGCTTCAACTGATTTAACGTAGTTTCTCAAAGCAACGGAATTCTAATCAAAAAAATACAGAAGAACAAAAATTAAGTACAAAAATGATAAATTTCCAATATTCCTATTAAACTTACTACAGCCTTGTTGAGCAAGTCCTTGAATTTGGGATCGTTCAAAAGAGCAGCGACTTTGGCGAACTTGGGGTTTGAAGACATTTTCGACACAACGTAATTCTCGATTTTGCCCCATGGGATTTCTGAGAAGATTTCATGTGCCACACTGCTGATTGATCGGCTTTCAGGTTCAGTTTCAAAATCATCAAGGGCATCATTGAAGCATTCAATGATTTCGTACAAGTCATTGCCAGATGCATTTTCATTCAAATAATCTACAACATCGATGAATTCCTCGCTGTCGCTGAATTTTTGTGGTCCTTCAACAACTTCGGATGAATAAGGTTCTGGTTTGTAGTACCTGGCATCGGCAGAATAAACTGCTGCTACAATGAGCAAAGCAAAACAAGCGGCGCGCATTTTGATTTAGAAGCAAAAAAAAAAGTGAAACAACTAACTTTCGATAAAACTTCTTTTAAAAGACTAAATATTTTATGAATGTTTTCAAGTTTATATACCTTTTAGGTCTTGGTGTTATTTTGGTATTTTAAATTGAATGACAAGTGTTTAGAGTGGCTTTTCAACATAGTTTATCATTTTAATACAGACAACTTGAGATTACCTCAAGTGGTGCTCTAAAGGAGTGACGATTTGTACCTACTTCTTGAATATTGAATGAACAAATTCAAGTGGCTCATCATGATATGAATGACACCAGCAAGCTCAATGCACCTGCAATGATTTCTGCAATCTCAATTAAAAATACTTACAACATAAAAATATGGAAGTCTTCATAAATGGCACAACGTTCTACTCATAATGAATTTTGGTTTTGACCTAATTCGAACTACAAGGGCAGCCAAAAAAGTATGGAAGCCCCTTACTTATCGTGGTTATTTTTTTCGAAAACTTTAAAAAATTTACGTCGCTCACAGTAAGTGGCAATTAAAACCAAACGACTAATCGCCAAAAATTTAAATAAAGGGTTTTCCAATAAGAGGTGTTATTTTGATATTCAAAGAAAAATGGCATTTTTGGAGATAAATGATCGGATGTTTATTTCATTATAAAGAAAAAGGTATGCCGTTAACAATGAAACACAACATCAGCCAAATGGCCGCCAAGACCACGCTTACAGGACCATATCCTTTTCATGAAATTTTCCATAACCAAATCGCAAAGTGGCTGCCCTATGTCCTCGATAGCCTCACGAATTTCATCTTTGAGGTCTTGAATCGACGCTGGGCTGTTGGCGTAGACCTTATCTTTCATGTGGTTCCAAAGGAAGAAGTCGCAAGGTGTTAAATCACAAGATCTCAATGGCCAATTGTGATCACCTCTTCGAGAGATAACACGGTCCGGAAACTTTTCCCGTAAAAGATCGATGGTTTCATTGCTTGTGTGGCACGTAGCGCCGTCTTGTTGAAAGTAAACGTTGTCCAGATCAATACCATCCAATTCAGGCCATAAAAAATCATTAATCATCTCTCGATAGCGCAATCCATTGACCGTAACTGTTGCTCCAGCCTCATTTTCGAAAAAGTAAGGTCCAATGACCCCGCGGGACCATAAACCGCACCAAACAGTCACGCGTTGAGGATGGAGAGGCTTTTCAACAATAACTCTTGGGTTTTCCGAGCCCCAGATGCGACAGTTTTGCTTGTTGACGTAGCCTCCGAGGTGGAAATGGGCCTCATCAGTCAAGATGATTTTTCGATGAAATTCCGGTTCATTTTCATGCATTTCAAGGACCCAATCAGCAAAGACACGACGTTGTTGATGATCAGCCGGCTTGAGTTCTTGTGTTAACTGAACTTTATAAGCCTTAAGACCCAAGTCTTTATGCAAAATACAGTGTAATGACGTTTGTGGAATGCCTAATTCCAAAGAACGACGAGGAATGGACAAACCTGTGTTTTCTTCAACACTTTGGGCTACAACAGCAATATTCTCAGTTGTTCTTGAGCGACGTGCACGGGTTTTATTCTTCACATCACTAACTTGTCCCAACAGCTCGAATTTGTCCACCAATTTCTGTATTGCGGTCCGACAAGGTGCTTCACGACGACCCAAAAATGTTTTAGTTTTACGAACCGTCTCTGCCAAATTTTCACCATTTTTATAGTGAATTTTAATAATTTCAATGCGTTGTTGAAGCGTGTATCGTTCCATTTTTATTAATAGCGTAGTTTCAACTTGTCAAATGTCAAAAAATGACAGCTTCAAAAGTGACAGCTACCAAAATAGCGGGCTATTCAAAATAACACCTCTAATTGGAAAACCCTTTACTTTGTATTACCTACTTTAACGACCATAATAACTACGATAGTTAAATTATTAAAAACCCATAAAGAAGTTCCACAATAGCAGTATATCAGTGTTGTTGTTTTCTCAAAGGATAGAAAAAACCGCTTTTTCTTCTTACCCCATGCATAAGGACACTAAAAAAAAAAACTTCAAACTTTGATTATAAATTCATAATTACAATGTCCCAAACAAACCACAGACACAAACTAATTAAAATGATCTCATAAAACGTAAAAAACAAAAAAAAAAATAGATTATCCTTTATTATTTTATAAGAATTTTCATCACATTTTCTTGAGTATTTTTGTATGGAGAAATACAAGAAAGAACAAAAATATGAAACCCTTTTCCTACTTTACGTATATAATATTTTGCCAATTACAACATCTTTCGTCCCAAACTCAAACTACCCCCCTCTCTCTCTGTCTAATTAAAGGATCTATACTAATCATGATTCTCTCTCAAAGCGAAAAGCCATTGTAAAATTTGCAAAGCAAATTGATTAATACGCGACAGTAATCAGCTTTGTTGCATGAATTGGCTAAAATAAATTTCAAAAAAAAATATAGAAAAATAAAAACAAGAAAAAAAAAATCTTACACAGAAAAGTTGTCATACTAGGAAGAAAGTCTTCCGCAAGAAAAGAAAACATCGCAACCTATCCCCTTTAATTATAATAATAATCTGGCTTACCTGGGTTGTCTTTCGACAAAATAAAACACACTCCTTCCTTGATGCACCACCTCAATCGTTTGGGTGTCTTTGTCGCGTTCTACCTATATTTTTTGTTGTTGTTTTGCAATATCCCAAGCTGTCTGGGTGATATACCTGCCAATAAAAAGAGCAGCAAAGAAAACATAAACTAAGGACTAAAGAAATGATTTCCTTTTGTTCCTTTCAATCCTGTGCTGTGCCTGCCTTACAACTACATACTATGTACTTTGCTCCGCTAGAATTCAACGGGAAGGCACACAGCTTCGAAGCATTAATTAGAAGTTTCAATTTCTTTTGCCCTCTCACACTCTCTTAAATTTCATAATAAAACAGTGATGACATCGACAGCGACAACGACAACGACGATGACGGTGGCACTTGATGCTCCGGAAGAAGGATATAATATTAAGGACACGAAATTAAAATGAACAAAAAAAAAAAAAAAACAAAATAACCACAACGCGACAGGAAGAAAAATAGATAATATACAAAAAGTATATGGTTGTGGGAGAGTAGGAAACTTTACCAATTAATATTCCTAAAAGATTAAGGCAGAGGTTCCATAGAAACATGGATTTTCTTATTTTCATAATCCGAACTCCCGAAGCCCCATCACCAGAAGCAGAAGCAGAAGAAGCCAGAAGAGAGGTCTTTTCAAGTTTCAAAAGGACTTTCTTGTAAAGGATTTCTTCTTTCTTGTTTTTTTTTTTTGTATTTCTTTTTCATTCACGAGACCTGCAATAATTTGCATTACAAAAAAAATATACCTTAAATTTATGAAAATCAATTCAGGGCCAATGAATATAGCGAAAGGGCAAACCGCGCACATATTTATCATTTTTCTTATAGACAATATAGTCTCATTATTTTAGTTGCTATGGCAACAAAATTAAAATTTTATCATGTCGCAACATTCTTTTGTTGTAATTTTCCAAAATGAAGTAAATCATTAAATAACGGTTTTATTAAACTTTTATTGTACGATGTTGTCTTCTTTTCCAACACAGAGTGGTAATGATACTTAAGATATTTCAATTGGCTTATTTTATTCAGAGCAAAGTCCGCTATTTCAAATAAAGTTTTTTCAATTTTCAAAACGTTGGAAATTTATGATGCAAAGAAAAGAGGTCTGAAATATGTTTTCTTGACAGAAAAATCATAACGGGCCATTAAATAGTACAGAATTATGACCTAAAGTCACAAAACAATTTTGACCTTTTGATATCATACAACATCCACATGTAAAATCGTTATACAATACATAGAATAAATATCTGAACAAAAGTTGTAGATTTCTTGTATAAAACTTTTTTCGATATCAAGTCTACTTTTGATAGAAATCGTAAAAAAACATGATTTTTGACACCAAACCCTACTAACACATTTTGTCCCAATTTGTTGGTGGGCAATTTATTAGGGTTTGGGTCAAAAACCCGAAAGCCCAAAATCCAGAGAACCCAAAATCCGAAAACCCAAAATCCGGAAAAAAAACCGAAATCGAAATCCCGAAAATTTCTAAAAAAAATGAAAAGTTTTCGCAAATTTTTCCATTTCATAGAATTTTTCGAGATTCTGATTTCGGACAAATAATTTGTTGTTAAAAAGTAAACAAATTGAACAAATAAACATAATGAAGGAAAAACCAACATAAAACAAAAAAAAAACTTTGCTTTAAAGTGAAGTCAATATGATTTGGCTTAAAGTTGAAAATCATTGAATCAATTTTGACCAACTCTGAATGAAATTTGGAGCATTGACATTATGTATTTTGTTATTTTTTTTTAAATTTAATTACGGGATTTTTGGCTTTTTGGGTTAAATTTAACTACGGGATTTTTAGCTTTCTGGGTTTTGGGTTTTCGGGATTTTTGGTCTTCAAAATTTTAGTTTTTCGATATTTTGGGTTTTTTGAGATTCTGGGTGTTCTGGATTTTATGTTTTAGGAATTTTGAATTCTCGGGATTCTGGGTATTCTGGATTTTAGGTTTTCGTTTTTTTTGGGTTTTCGGGATACTGAGATTTCTAGATTTTGGGCTTTCTGGATTATGGATTTCGGGATTCTGTTCGTCTCCTAATTTATTATTCCCCTTTTCTAAAAGTACCTACCATTTATCCTAAATGCTCTAATCATCCTTAACATGCTTATAATTTCTTCAATTTTTACCCTCTGAAAACTGGATAGGTAATTACTGGACTACAAAGCCTACATTTGTACATAATTTCAAATGGTCTCAGGTCTACTGTGATGGCATGTTCTTTTAAATTTGATAATCTCCCAGTCATTCAATCCGTCAGTTTAGTTTTTTTGCAGGACTTGTATGTCAGAAACTACTCATTGAATAAAGTAACTAAAGCTCAAAATATGGTATTATCTCTGAACCGAGCAAAACTGCTCCGATTTGGATGATTTATGTTTTCAAATGTTGATCTTGAAGAAACATTTTTCTTTAGCAAAAAAAATTGTTAAAATTTTATTTCTTAAAATAAGCTCAAAATTTCCCAGATCCGTTTAAGGAAAAAGACTAGTTAAGATTCTTAAAAATTGCCTTAGCAGACAAAATTGAAGGACAACGGAATTAAATAAAAGATCAAGCTATAAATTTTAATAGCCAAAAAACTTTTCTTATTTACATTTTAAATTAAGTATATCCAATGAATAGTTTAAGAAAAAATGGTATTTAATTTCAGAATTTAAAAAAAAATCAATCAATATTTTTAGCAGTTTCTTTTTCAAAATTTTACGTTATGAAGTCGTACAAAAATTTGCTCAAGAAAAAAAAATTACTTGCAATTTTCTCTGCTTTTATTCCGCATAAATTGTTTTAGAAAAATCTGTTCACATTTTAAACTATACGTTAAAAACATTAAAAAAACAAGTATTTTTAAGTTTTTTTTTTTTGATGATTTCTTATGCTTTCCATGAAAAAATTGTATGGATCACTTTAAATTCGTGCTCAGCACCCTTAAAAAATACAAAGTTAGCCATTGAAAATTATTGCTTTAGAACTGTTCACCACTTAATACGCTTTGACTGGACAACAGAAATTATTTCGGACAAATAATAAATTTCAATTTGCAATATCTTTGCGTGGAAAACGAATTTTAAAATGATTTAGAAAAGTGAAATGCAGTCCTTTCTTATCATCGTATATACCAGTGAAGAAATTGGAAGTTAAATGTATCATAAAAAGGGAATTTTGACATCCATATATTACCATATCTCAAAAAATGATGTGCTACAAAGAATAGTTTTGACATCGAATTCAGCGTGTTGAAATACTTTAGAAAATTTAATTTTGGTTTGAAGGTGATTTTCATTGCAGACCAATGTTTTTTTTCCTACGAAATCAACTTTTGAGAAAATTTCCCTTCCCATCTGAACGGATTTAAATAGACCCATATCTTTCCTTTCTTTTCCTTAAACGGACCTGGAGAATTTTTAGCATACTTATTTAAGTAAATAAAATTTTAATTTTAAGATTTAAGTTAAGTTAACTTAAGTTAAAAAAACGATAAGAGCTGCAAGTTTGTAAGTTATAATTAAAATATTGTTTTTGAATACCAAAATTTGAAAAAAAAAAGTAATCCAAATCGGATCAGTTTCACCCGGTTCCGAGTTAATTTTCTTTTAGTTACTCCATTAATAATAATTAACCTTCATATTTCATCCAGTTTATTTTTGACCGTATTGAAAATTTTCGTGTTTGAAATAACACAGCAAATTAGGCATTTTCAAACAAAAAAAAAAAAATATTTCGAAATCGGATATGTAATTATTTTGAAATCTAAAAGTCAAATAATTTCTTGACTGTATTTACTAATTACTGGATAGAATTACCTCTAAACTATCATAAAAGGTTAATTAAAAACAATGAACTGAAATGCGTACATATTTTTCAAAACAACAATCAATATGAAATTTGAGAACATAAAGGCTTGAAATGGCAGTGGCTTATGTTTTTTTTTTGTTTTCCATTATTTTGATTTATTTGGATTCTTGAGATTAAAAAAAAAAATAAAATTCATTCTCTAAAATATATTCTTTCGATTTATCTCAAGTGTGCTCACTTTAAAAAGTAAGAAGGTAGTTAAGTGCTTTCACGACGACAACGTACTTCAAATTTTAATTAATTTATTGCCAGTAAGACTGCGTAGATTTGTGTCAATATTATTGTACAAGTATAATGTTGTTGATGTCGCGTGCGATTTTTCCTACTTTTAAATGATAAATCATATCAAGTTTTTCTTGGTTACGGAGAGCTACAGTCAAACCCAATTATATTTTCCCATAAAAGACTGCGCTACGTACAGAAATGTGATTTAAAGAAGGTTTTTTAATCCTAATTGGACTTAGGATTATTTCTATCTACCATTGAGTCTTTTAAGATTTTTTAATGCAAAGAAATTAAAGTTCAATTCAATTCAATGAAAATTAGTTCAATTGCAAGTCACAATCACTAAAAATTAAGATTCCAGCAGCAAACCAAATAAGTTTTTCTGTCCCAAACATCCTAATGTCCCTGATAAGAGAATAATTTTCACATTTATTCACAAGCTTCAGTGTTTGTTCGTTCACACAATGAACAAAACATACCTCTAAAGTCATCAAATGACATACAAGGAAGCATGTGAAGGAAACAAGAAACACACAACATTTTAGCTTTTGCCTGCAGGTGGTCTTGTAATAGTGCGGTGATGTTTCCTAGTGTTGCATTTTGTTGCAATAAGCACACAAACCATCTCCTTCGAAACATTATGCAATATTTGTTTCCTGTTCGAAACAAATTTACCGCGAGAATACCGAAGCTGAGGGGTTGGGGCAGTATGAATGGTTTATTATGGCCAATATCGCCAATGCATGTATGTATAGTAAGGTGCTCTGCTCTGCTCATACTTCCGGAATCGTTTGCTACCACACGGTGTTTACCAAAAGCCAAAATGCACACGGATGTTCGGTGAAGATAAAGAGGAAGGGATAGAGATATAGAGTGAGAAAGAATTTAACATCGTCGTTGCCGTTAGTGCTGTAGGACCTTTAGGTATGTGTTCCACACTGGTGGTCATGTTTTGAATTCACCCGAACCCATCTATACATGCACTCACTATTTTACACTGTACAAAAATTGTTTACAACGAGAAAAAGTTAACTTCATAATGCGAGTGCACTCAAGGGGTTAGAAAATCGCTAAGGCTTTAATTTATGTTAACACATTACGAGCGTTAGGAGAAAAAGTGAAGAATTTGAAAAAGAAAAATGAGAACACAGAAAAATTTGTCCGATGTTTCGCATGTTTTGGTGGATTAGAAAAAACAGAGATGAGTGGTCCGTTCCAGATCCAAATTCGTGTAGTTCGGTTAAAGATAGAATCTCAGTACTTTACGTTTCGACAACGGTATGGAAATATAAGTAAGAATTCCTAGAGGCGCGAGTATTTGGTGACACTTTTTAGAGGGTGGGTAACAAAATTTCCTATTTCTTCTGAGCAATGTATGAAATTTTAAGATCAGTCTTGGCACTAGTGTTCACAGTTCTTCCGTCGCCTCTGGGCCGTATTTCACATTTTGAATTGAGATGAGTTGCTGCATTTGTTAATACATTTTAACTAAAAATAGGGTTGCCATTTATATAAGAATAAATTAACGAAATTTGGACGTGCTTTGAAGTAGGAATGAATTTAATGATAATTGGCAAGCCTTCCTCGAAATCAAAATTATTGAACGAAAATTAGAGAAGTCTTTATTGAAGTCAGAATAAACTGAACGAAAATTGGGGCCGTATTTGTTTATAAACTAAACTAAATTTTGGGTTGTTATTTGAATAAGAATAAGAATAAGAATAAACTGAACGAAATTTGGACGTGCCTTAAAATCAGAATGTATTGAATGATAATTGAGGCGCTTTCATCAAAATCAGTATGAACTGAACGAAAACTAAAGACGTTCTTATTGCTATCAGAATAAATTGAACCAAAACTTGAGATGTCCTTATTGAAGTCAGAATAAACTGAACGAAAATTGGGGCCATATTTGTTAATAAACTTAACCAAATTTGTTGTCATTTAAATAAGGATAAGTTGAACGAAATTTGGACGAGACTTGAAATCAGAATCAATAGGACGAAAACTAGAGACGTCCTGATTGAAGATAGAATAACATGAACGAAATTTGGGGAGCCTTCGTCGAAACCAGAAAACATTGAACAAAAACTGAAATGTCCTTATTAAAGTGAGAATAAGCCGAACGAAGTCAGAATAAACGAACAAAGTCAGAATAAATTGAATGATAATTGGGGAGCCTTCGTCGAAATTCAGGATAAACTGAACGAAAATTTGGGCCGCATTTGTTCATAAATTTAACTAAAATTAGGTTTGTTTGTTAAATAAGAATAAATTGAAAGAAAATTTTATACCCTGTTTTTGAATATAAATTGGATGAACATTTAGAAAGATCTTCCATAACCTTTAAAAAATAGTTAATCAATTTTTTTATATTTTTTTTGTCTTTTTTTAACTGATTTTGTTTTAGTGTATTCTCAAACTCACACACTCATATATTATGTCGTATATGTTTGTTAAAGGGCCAATAATATACCACCAAATGAATATAAGTGAATATCGCTTTGGGATATTTTCCAACAAACACCATCAATCGCAAAAGGGTGATGATGATGGTCATTCTCGATAAAGGTTTGGGCAATATGATGATCTCCACCATCACCGACCGGTAGTGTGTGTATGTGGCAAATAGACCACTGCCATTGCTGGTTAGTTATCTTTTAATAGGGTGAATGCTGGAGAAGCAATCAACTCTACAGGACCATGTCATGTTTTCGATATAGATTGTTGTTATACGGACATTCAAATTGAAATTAGAGAATGGGACCATGTCCGTTCGTTATCATTATACACATAGGTTCATCGCTTTGTGTTGATGGGTCCCATCATATTTGTAGTTAAAAAGGAGAAAAATTAAAAAAATGCAATAAAAAACGAAAACATTTCATTCATCCCTTGAGGTGAAGCAAAATTGATTTAATTAATAAATCCACTCGTTTTCTCCATGGATATCCTTTATTTTTTCTTTTATGTTCATTTACGGACATTATTACTGAAAATCAAATATACAGGAAAAGAGAAAAACATGGAAACATTCATCAATGTTGATGCTACTAGAGCTTCGAGCGCAACGTCGTTGGATGAGTAAAATGAATGAGCGCCTTGTATTCGGGTATTTCGGAATAATTATTGCACTCTGAAGACTCTAAAGGGCAAATCAAGGATACTGTATGGGATGGTGTAGTCTCTGTAGAGCAGTTAAAGGATACAATCGCATAAATTCGTTAATTACGGTTTGGTTGAAATGAGACAAGGTGTGCTTAATGCTGATGGTTTTTTTTTTTTCTTTTTTTTTTTGGTTTTGTGCTTGCAGCAATGCATTGAAGGCTTGTTTTCTTGAAATCGATATTGCTCATGCATCTGTTTTCTCTTAGCCCCTTTTGTTACCCACTCACAGGATTAAAGATACATTTTTAAGCGGATTTTCCAGTCAATCACTTTAAGGATCTTCAAAAATTGTTTAAAGTAGGTAAACATTGCAAATACAAATAAATTGCTGATGAATAAAAAATTGGATAAGTCTCAAGACGAGGCTGTATTTTGTAATTTCTTACATTAAAAGAAATCCTGCAGGCCTTGAGGTACCCCTACCAAATAAAATAAAATGCACGACTGGGTCGCACGTACTTGCTCTTATAGATAAAGTTACTATTTATGCTAAGCCTTTTTTATTAAAAATTTGTAAATGCAGTTTTAGAAAAAAAAATTAAAAAAGCATAAAATTCGATTTTCAAATGAGTAAAACAGCTTCTTAAATGAATTTAACCTGAAAACGAATTTGATTTCCACTTTAATGATGCATTTTTAGAAAAAAGAAATTTTGAAAATCGTTAGAACCGTTGTTTTAAAAAACTATTTTTTCCATATAAAATTTTGCAAGGACTTTTATAAGAAAAAATTGGTACCCCATTTTTAAAACATTATTAATCAACATCTAAAAACAAAATTTTGAAAAAGAAAAATATTGAGTAGTTTTCGAAAAATTGATTTTTCAAAAAAAAAATCCAAAAAAATAATTTTCGAAATTTTTTTTACTAAAAACTGTTAGGGCAACTTAAAAGCTTTCATGTAAATAAAATGGTTCAAGTTGATTGATTTATGAAGAAGATAATCAGAATTAAAAAAAACGGTTCTATGGCAGGTACCGTTAATAACGGTATTTGAAAAAAATGGTTTTCATTTAAAGATAGACCTTATCCAAAAAAATTACCATGATTTTTTTAATAAAAATCGTAGGCACCTTTTTTGAGAACAATGAGTTTTTCTAAAACCGGTATATGACCGGTACCGTTATTTGGGGTAAAAAAAAAATTAAAAAAAAAGTCTGGGGATATTGTCTAAAAAACGCCACGTACCAAGTGTGAAGTAAATCGACTCATCCCTTTAGGCTGTGGTCTCTGATACATGCAGACAGACAGACAGACAGACAGAATTGCCAGACCCACTTTTTTCTCATTCTCTATCATCGTAATGTCATGTTTGATTGTAATCCCAACTTTTTTGTACGAATGCATAACTTGATATATGGTACCCATATCGCAAGTAAAAATTGATTCTGTGAATAATTTTCTGATGTCAATAATTGCATTGATTAAATTGAATAAATTACTAAAAATGTCTTAGTTAAACTTATCCGTCTATCTATACTTTACTTAACGCTTATCTGGCATTAAAAAAAGAAAAAAACAGAAGTGTTTTCTTAAACAGACCTGATTATTTTTTCTTTAACTTCTTTATCCCTCAAGTTCAACAATATTGACATAAAAAAAAATAATTTACGCAGTTTTATCGGTAAGAATTTAATTAAACTTGCAAGTGTTTTTCTGAGTGGACTCTCGAGACGAAACCAAGACACAAAAATGTCCAACATTATTCTTATCTCGAGTTGAAGCATAAATACTTTATTTACTTTCATTTCATAATAATATTTCATTGGGGTGCAAGAAATTATTGAATGCAAACAAGAAATACACTGATAAAAAAATGGTGAATCTCTTAAAAAAAAAAAAACACTAAAAAGTATGAAAAAGAACAGTTTCGATTATTTGAAACATTAAAACAGTGAAAGATTTTGAAAACTTATAAAAAGAAATCTAAATATTTATATAAAAAGTTAAAAACCCTTCGCAATTTGAAAACCTACCGAAACCTAGAATCTTCTAAGATTCAGTCAAACAATACCAAACTGATAAAGAAACCTACGTAAACAGTTAGAATGAAGACTCACTTGAAATAATCTTTATCTCTAACCACGTAGGTAGATTATTAAAAACAATTACGTTTACAAGTATGCCTTCGAGAATCAAATTCTCAAAACCTTCTGATCACATAAGGATATAAAGTATATAAGCCCCACAGCTTATTTTCAAAAGTATCAGTTTTTGATTAGATCTATCGAGACCTACTCTATCACTAAAAATGCACTCCGCACTTGTTGTATTGCTGCTTTCAGCAGTTGCTGTTTCTGCTGCAGTCCAATCGGACTTCCAACCAAGATACCATCCAACTTTGGGATTGCGTCCACTGCCATCAAATATTAAAATCATCCAAACCAAGGACATCAGGTCCATCCCTGAATTCGAAGATGTCGTTAGCTATTTGGAATACAATCTTTCGCCAAATGATATCCAAGAAATGTTGGACATTCTTCCCGAAGCATTGGCAACAACTGTCAATGATGAAGAATTGTCAGCTGATGGTGAAGTACAGGCCCGTTCAATTGTTAGTGTTTTCGAAAAAATTCCATGGGGAAAAATTACTGAAGGCCTTCAAAAATTAGCCAAGAACAATTCGAAATTCACAAAAGTTTTGAATTTGGTCAACGATCAGAAATTCAGGGATCTTGTCAAGAGGGCTGTGGTATGTTTGATGTTGATGATACTTGTTGATTTTATTTAATTTTTTTTTTTTTTTTTTAAATATTTTTTAGAACTCACACACTTTGGGTGAATTTGTTAAGGATGTTGCTGAACATGGTTTCAGCTGGACTGGATTCTTGCACTTGATGCTTCATGCTCTTTGCTCAGCTGCAACCACAATTCAACATGACCAGTACAGCGTTGGAGTTTGCCAAATTTTGCAAAACTTGTAAGAATATTATTTTATGGTTTTTAGTGGAAATAAAACTTTGATAATAATTTAACTGGCAATATGGTTCTTTTTGTGAAACTTGAGATTTTAAGAGCTAGTTGGAGAAAGTTAAAACGCAATCATGCAAAGCGTAGTCGAGTTATGTTATTTTCTTTTATACCCCAAAGTGTGTAAGAAAATTGATGACTGCTAAGTAGGTATTGTAGTACCCCTTGGCACTGTCTTGAAACTCTTAGGTCAAAGTGAGTTTGCAATATTCAGGCAAACTTTCTTTAGCCAAACGTACATACTTGTGCTCCTAACCAAGTGATCTTTTGATACAATGAGCAGTTTTTCTGGATATCAGCTAGGAATCCTTGAGTAGATCGTTTCACCATTTGATAGAACATTCAGGCAATACCTTTGCCACAGCCCGGTTACTTTTTAGCTGATTTCTTTTGTTGACCTAATTGAGGAATTTTTAGCGAGGTTCTAATCACTGAGATCAGTCATCAGTTGGGTCATAGGAGTCTGTTATTGATGAACCTGGTCTTATTGCTATTCGAATGCTAAGTTTGGTGTCAGGTAGATTAGTCGGATTCCTCGTTTTCCAAACTATTTTTACAATTCTCCTTGATCACGCAATCTTGAAAGTGTTGCTTTGTAAGATTCTGGGATAAGGTCAGAATTATTGTCTCAGAATAGTTTGGTCACGACATTTCTTAGAAACACTATAGCGTGTTGTCTTAAGTGAATTCTGGTCTGTTTTCTCCATTCGAGACAGTGGTTTTTCCGAGCTTTGACTTGAAATCTGTGGCATTAAATAACGTCAAATTGAAAGCTGAAGATAGAAGTGACCTAGAATGGACTTCAGCTTCCATTCAACATCGTTGATTCTAAGACGAATTCATTCCATAGAAAATCCCATGGACAAAAACTATTTGCTTTATAGGGTTATTTTAAATATCCCTTAATTCCCATTGAAATTTATTTACTAAAAGTAAGACAGTATGGTATCACCCAATTCCTCATATATTTTGATTTTCATTTTAAATTTTGTCGAATTTGTGTAGGTACCTACTCAAATTTTTAAAGATTTAAAATTCTTACAACTTATCTGGCATTAATGGAATTTCTTCTTATGATTCTTTCATTCCTTAAAGCCGCACGTTTCGTTTTTGTCAACAAAAATCATTTTCTTCTTTCTGTCCAAATCCCATTCTCCAAAACCCAAAATAATTTGTTCAACAAACTGCACCCCTAACACAGAATACTTCTGACAAAAACCTTTCAAGACTTAAATATCAGTAACACCTCAATGAAAGAAAAAAAAAAATTGCTATGTGCTGTACACTAAAGGCATTATATGGCATTCAAAAATAAACAAAAAAACGAAAAACCCCCAAAGTGAATTCCTAAAATTCAATTTACCATCATCCTCTGTGTGCCTTCACTGTTTTGTAGTCAAAAATAATGCGTTGCATGTCTTAAGCTGATTCTAATCTATTTTTGTCACTTTGAAGATGTATGGACTCTCTTTTTGGTCTCACTCCCTTATTCCCCTCTTCCCAACATTTTCTAACCATTGATACGAGAAAAAGGCATAAGAAGGGTGCTTTAACCACCCCTAACTTATGTTTCTCTATGCGTCTTAAAATAACGTAAAGTTACCTTCGAAATAGAAAGCTAAATTCTAACGAAATTTCCGCACTTTGGGGAGTGGTGGTTTGAACATTTCATATATTATAGAAGAGGCATATAATAATACAAAAGAGCTGAATAACTGTGCCTATTGCTCCCCGTTCCATTTGAAAAATTGTTAGTGTCAACTGGGAAATGAGAAAAAAGAAAATATCAAACAAAACAGAAAAAAAACAAGAAAGACCTTTATGGTAGTAGAGAAAGGAAGAAGGGGTGGGGGGGGGGGGGGAGGGGCAAAAAATCCTTTTACGCTGGTTAAGTTGAATTTTTTTCACCAGTCCTCGAGGGGTACCTAACTTACCTATGAAAAATAATAACGAAACAAAACTTTTGTGTGAATTTCATCAAATCAAAAGAAGAAGATTTATTTACAGACTTTGAAGCATTCATCTTTAAAGACATATTTTGTTCTAAAACGAATCTTTGGAAATAAATTTGATTATTTTCGAAAATAGTTAAAATTTCTTTGCATTTGTACAAAATTGAAAGTACCCTGAACTGTTAGAATTTTGTCTGAAGACTTGCAATGCAATTTACGATTTTTGTAGTAATTTTACGAAATGGAGGATAAACGGTTAAAATTGCAATAATATTTTATGTGATTTCAGAAATTGTCAGAAATTGTCAGAATTATAGAATAAAACATTGGTTAAACCGTTACAAATGCTGATAATTAATAGCTAGTTTAGGATTTAGGTCCACTCTCGTGCTAGTGTTATGAAGAAAGCAATTATAAAGAATTGTAGTATGGCAACCCTGATTTGCTTTAAAATTATACTAATACTGAATTTAATTTATAGAAATATTCAACGAAGAAAAACACATTGTTGGTGAAATTCTACTTGAATAGATGTTCAAAAAAATGTATCATACAAAATAATATAATCTATATTGCTTCTTCTACACCCAAGCTTGATGTTGCTGGTAGTTGGGGGGGGGGGGGGGGGGGGAGGAATGTATAAGAAACTACATCACAGTCAGTGAATCATCTCTGACCCCAGATGAAAAATGTCACAGAATATGCGTTTTTATTTGCACTAAAAACAACGAACAAAAGTGAACACCCCCATATTGCATGAGCAGAGCACACACAAACTTTACTAATGCGAGGTTTGCCCCCACAACCAACGTCTCTAAAGTATTATGGACTTAATACTCTAAAAATAACAAATTTAAGAAATTTTCTCAAGCAGCTCATAGAAGTTTTATAGAACAATGAGAAAAAGAGGATTGGTTGGTTGTATAGCTCAAAGTCAAGTGCGGTTAGAAAACGATATTTTAAGGGGGCCATGACACCCTTATACCTACTTATGTTGTTGTTGAGAAAATAGATCGTGTTTGAGCTGATAAAGGATTGATAGAGTGTTATCCGAAGCACAACATTCTGCTACCGAAAACGCTGAAGACTCTATCAAGGAGGAGTTTGATGACCTCATGAGTAGGTTTTTCGCGTTCCCCTTTCGATCAACCAGGTTTGCATGTGAATTTTCGGAATTAATCAGTACATTTGCATTGTCGCCCGTTTATATGCCAGATTGGACTGGATTGATGTGCCGGATTCATCCGTTGATTTGCTGGGTTCACCTCTTTTTTACCATCCTTACCTGTTCATTTGCTGCATTCATTTGAAGATTTGTTGATTTGCTAGATTTATTTGTAGTTTTGCTGGGTTTAACCGTTAATTTTTCGGATTCGTTCATTGATATGCCAGTTTCGCTCATTCATATGCTAGGATTTCTTGCTGATTTTGTGGTTTCATCCGTTGATTTTTCCTGTTCCCCGTTGATTTGCCATGATTCTTCTATTAAATTTTTGGTTTATTTGTTGATTTGCCGGTTCCCCCGTTGATTTATCTGATTTAATCGCACCTGTTGATTTTCCTGATTCATCTGTTGATTCGCTGGATTTGTCTGTTGATTTTCCGATATAAGATACCATTTGTACTGCTAGATTCGACAAAGAAAGCGATAAAAACTAGTATCAACTTTAGTCGATATTTTTGGTACCATATTCCAATGGTCCCATTGACTACCGTATTCCAGATTTTGGCCATTCCAAAGTAACGGAGAGAACAAAAAAAAACGCTTTTATAGCTGTCTTACTCATTGAAGAAGTAATTTTTTATTTAGTAACTTATTAGC
The DNA here is from genome assembly GCA_948107695.1 of Meliscaeva auricollis. NCBI lineage: Eukaryota > Metazoa > Arthropoda > Insecta > Diptera > Syrphidae > Meliscaeva > Meliscaeva auricollis. The sequence continues at coordinate 80,983,370 of OX403618.1, forward strand.
TGCTAAGGACACTTATCAGAGTTATCGGCTTAGAAGTCTCATCGAAAACTAGTAAGTGTCAGTAAAGTTATTGAGTAGAAAGACGTTAACGGAGAAGACGAAGTACGCGTCTTCTCCGTTACCGTCTTTCTATCGTACTTTACTGGCAGGCATTACTTTTTGATGAAACTACTAGGACGATAACTTTATGAAATGCTCTCAACACCCACAAAGTTTCAAGAAATTATATTACTTCTTCAGTAAGATAAATGGCTTTGAAAGCGTTTTTTTGTCCTCTCCTTTAAAGTACAATAAAGAAAGAAACTTTAGCAAAAGCGTATGTACTTTCTTTAATAGTTTTCTTGGTTTTCTCCAGACGAAACAGTTAAAACACCTAGCAAAAACTACGAACATTTCCAGGTTCTTACGTCGTCATCGATTCTGTAACGACTACTGTTCAACGAAAAGAACTGACAAGAAGAAGAGCAGTGCAGCAAAATTTGCCAGAGGCTGCAGTTCATCAAAGATGGCATTAAACAGTGGATCAAGAAATCACCTAAGAAGTAGCAAAATTTACTGTAGGGCTATCAGCCAACTAAGAAAAAAGACCCGTGATCTTTGCAGCACAAAGAATGTAAAGGTAAACTAGTCACCGATGCGCAGCGTCATTTCTAGGAGCACAGGACATGAATATTTTTGATTGGTACGCTAGTAGTTTTCGTATTTTTTGCAAGGATTATAAATAAAATAAATAAATATTATAGCACGATTAGCTCGCATGAAGAACCAAGTCCTAGCGACTGACACAATTTTCTGCCGGTTCCGAACGGATTACTGATATGCACTTTTCTTGACATGTTATCTTGGAGGATTTGTCAATTCCTCACAAGAAGCAGTACCCCTGAAAAAACAGGTTGGCATTGGCTGGGAATCGAACCAAAACCTCCAGCGTAATAGTCCATCGCACTTATCATTTCGGCAAGGGATACTACTTTGCAAGGATTGCAAGATCTAACAAAAATGATATATTACACTTCTATGGTTTTTCTACAATTCCGTAATTGTCCCTCGGTTCTTAAACAATATTCCCTTCAATCTCTAAATTCTAGCTACGTCCTTGGTATATCCACCCACATCCTTACTGGGTTGAAATTGTTGTTTTAAATTTGTCACCTTCATTCCCTTTGGCACATTCTTAACTATTTTCAATAGAAAAACTTTTGATGTCGACGACGACAACGCTTGAGAGTGGCGTTATTCTGGTGTTTCTTTGATGATTTCTTTTTTTTTTTTGAAAAAATAAAAAAAAAAGAAGAAAAATCAAACAAACAAAAAATTGAAAAGAAAACGAAAGTGTATAAGCGTAGTGTGGGTGGATAAAGTGGATGAAGAGGTTGTCCTGATGGATTTTTGACATTACCCAAGAAATTTTCTAGGTAAACGGTGCGGCGCGTCAGTATTTGAAATAAGAGTGGGAGTTGCTCCATAAAGATATTTTTTTTTTTTTTGTTTTCTTTTATTTTTGTAAAGCTAAATGAGATTGGTATTAAGCTTTATCCTTCCTTCCTTCCGCCATCATCATCACATACAGTCGTGTCGTCATCATATCGTCTTTTAAGTTGATTCATTCTCTGATGATCTTAAATCTCAGCCAAAAAAGAGATTGACACTTCCTGATAGGATTTATAAAAAAAAAAAAAGAAATTTCTCCAAGGTTTCCTTTTTGACAAACGAAAAGTTTAAGATTCTTTTTTTTTTTGTTTTGTTTAAAATTTTGATACGCCTGTAGAAGTTTGAAGACATAAGAAAGACATTGAGTTTGCTGTACTTGAACTCAATTTATTTTTTTTTTATATTTTATTTCAATTTTCTTTGGATGAATTGTTGGAAAGTGGCTGGATCATTGTAAAACGAACTGAAATATTTAAGGTATTGAGAAAGTAGGTACTGATACTTTAGGTGTGCTCATTTTGGTATGGTTAAGATCTATGAAAATGACTTTGGAGACTCTTCTGATTCAGTTTTCTCTTTTTCATCTCAAGTTTTCAAACTTGTAGGATCCAAGGGGTTCTTTTTAAGTAGCCTTCCACTTATACCCTACGCAATGCGTTATGTGTTGGATCTACTGAGATATACTTCAGTTCTGTCTAACTTCTCTCTGTTGCGAATATTTTTTTCCTGAAGTGCTTCTTGGCCATTTTCTTCCGTTTTGTCAAATTCTTCTGATTGTTTTAAAAACCGTTCGACTAGCGCCCCGCTTTGCTGCATCTTTTGTTTCTTCGGTTAGTGCGTGAATGTGGTTTAACATAACCTCCCCGTATCGAACATTACGCTTAACAAGCAAGTTTTGTGCTTATGTTCTTAACATCTTCAAATCGTTGGCTATTGTTTTTACTACAAAACGCTGAAACCTGCTGAACTATTCAAGTGTTCAACGTTGATCGAAAAGAAATTAGAACTCTTTAATACCTCTTTTGCGAAATAGCTGCTAGATTTCTAGTACAGGTTATTGGGGTAAGCATTTTCCGTAACAGATACTCACCCTCCTTGAATAGTGACCGAACAAAATTGAAGACTTTGAGAAGCGTGCTTACATACAAAAAAAGGCTAGGCGTAACATTCTGGTGATCGGGTTAAAATGGCCATAATTGGTACGATGAGTAGCGAGGTGGAAGAAAGGAACCGATCTTTGGCTGCATGGATTAGTATTGATGTAGATCAGTTCGAGTAGCATAGGAAAATCAATCGCGCCAGTAGTAATTTGATGAGTAAAAAGTATGTCAGCTACTTCGCGGCGCTTAGCAAGGGTCTTTAGATTTATTAATTGTAAGCGATCTTCGTAGGGGGGCAGGACAAAGAGATCTGACCAAGGGAAACTGCGCAATACAAAACGTAGAAACTATCGCTGTACGGCTTCAATTCTATGTGAGTGGGTAATTTAATAGGGAGACCAAATCTGACAGGCATACTCGAGAATATGTCTGACGTAGATGCTGTGTAGAGATTTGGTCACGTACGGATTCGAAAATTCTTCAGACCAGCGCTTAATTAAAACAAGGGAAGAATTTGATTTAGCGATAATTGAGTCGATGTGAGTGCGAAAATTTAGTTCTTTATCACATATTATCCCAAGATAGCGAATAGAGACTAAAGGGGTACAGACAAATTACTAAAGTGTTAAGTTCTCGGAAGTGAGGGTAGGCGTTTGCGTTACCCAGCCCACAAGTCTTGCTCTTGACTTCCGAAACAGAACCATTGTATATGACAATTAAATTACATTGTGTCAAAGCCATTGCAGGATTGAAAGATTAGTGCATGTTCTACCGCAGCGTCCAATATACCTTAATTCGTCACGAACTCACATTAAAAGAATACCTAACTACCAATAACAAATAACACTCACGTTCACTGAAAAAGGCCCAATCTGCAAAAAAAAAAAAAACTCTTTTATTTTCCGATCAGATCACGTTAATTACACAAAAGAACACACGAATTGTTTGAACTTCTATACTGCACAACCACATTTTACCCGCACTTCTTTGTGAATAGCAGAGCAAGGGGTCTCGTTACAATTTGACATATCGACAAAACGCAAAGGACCCTTTAAACCCTTCCTCTATGATATCCGTGAACAGCTATAATATTGTTCTACAGAACTGGCCGCTCGTCGACCGACCTTCCGACAACCGACAGAAGTTTCGATTAACTTTTATCTTTAACATGGAATTTTGGTGTAGCGTGCAGCCGCACGTGTGGTCTTGCAATGGAATTTTGGGCTTTCCAATGTGTATATGTGCGTTTTCTAAGGGATACGCACGAAGGACGATAAGCCACACCAACAACAACAAAAAAGAAAAACAAAAGGGTTAATGAAAATGAAAACGCTTGCACATTTGTACCTATATTATCTCCAACGCAACGGTAGGTATACTGCACCCCCAGCGGGCTACGTGCTTTTTTGTGATCCAAATTCCTTTTCAATCCATAACGAGAGGGAAAATGAAAGAAAACCAAAAACAAAAAAAAAGGGGGTGCCCCCATAGTGTCGTTGTTGCTCATGGAAAAAGGATTGTGCATCCGGGGGATATAATTGGAAATTGAATTTGGTGTCAATAGCAGTTTTCATAGCTGCCGCTATTCTCGGTTCTTCTGCTATTTCTGTTCTGTTTATTGTGTAATTACTTTGAGAGGGAATCATATAAGAAAAACAACTCTCAAGCTATAGCTGAGCTCCTTTGGAAGGACAAAAACAATGGGGGGGGGGGGGGGGCTTTGAGAGAAAATTCCATAAGTCCTATAGGGCATGTAGCATGCAAAAGATTAGTGAATAATTGTATGAATGTGTTTCGTTTTCAATTGGGCTACCGACACAACGTAGATGTTGATTCTGATGCTGCTGATGATGACGACAACTACGAGGAAGGACGAAAAACTTCAAAGAATTTTTCCATTAAGCGATTTTGATGGAATTAACAGTGCAAAAGGGTTCTTATCCATTTTCATGTATAGATACAATAAAACCTCTCTATCTACGATTACAACGCCAAACTGAACTCATAAACATCCTTTTGGTGGCTCGAGGGAAGGATCTTCTTTTAATTTTTGTGTTTTTTTTACGTTTTGTGTGAGCCGCCATAAAAATCAATGGCACTGATGAGATTTGTGCAATTTGGAGTAATGCTTTTGAAAATTTCTCCATTTGCTGGGTTGTTAATTGTGATTTTAAAATGGATTCGGGAATTTTTTTTTTTTTTTTGACTGTCAGTGATGGGTTGGTGCGGGTGGTGTTGTGGAAGGATAAAAGGGCGCCGTACCTATAAGTTGTGTTGGTTTTGTGAATTAACTTTGTTGGATTATTGCATTATTATTGGTGGTGTGGATTGATAAAACCAAGAAAATACCATTGCGTTACAGAACCCGTGAGTCATTGATAAGAATAATTATGCAAATTTACTATTAAAAACACCAGCATTACAAATATAATAAATAATTGACACTTACACTTCTAATAGCGGAAAAAATGCCACTACGTTACAGAATACGTGAGTCATTTATAGGAGTAAATATGCAACTTTATTATCATAAGCATTAATAACACGAATATAATCATAAATCATTACATATTTCATAAATAAGAAAACACAACAGCGTTACAGACAGCGCAAGTCAACAGCGCAAGTCAATGTTCCTTGATAATAATTTTTGTTTGAAGTCCTCCGATTTTATTTGAATCCGAGAATTTTGGCTTCGAGGTATTCTTCCGGAGAGCAAAAATTCTCGGATTCATATAATTCGGAGAAATTTCTGTTCCGACGGATACTTCGTAAGGGCCGATTCACTTGTACAATGCAAATTCATTTCTGTGGCCTCGAAAACATATATTTCGAAGAGCTTCTATTGACGTTTGCATTTCCGAAGTTTTCTACTTTTCTATTGAAGTAGAATGGCAATCAGATTCCACGTGCTGGAATACCCCTCCACCATATTAAACCCATTGACGAAATATTGTTATGCAATGATTCTGTGCAATCTGCAAAAAATTTATTTTGATTATACTGATTGCAAGCCCTACAAGGAACCCGGGGTGAAACGCCCCCCTCTTCCCCCCACCCCTCCCGCCAACCTATAAGTCCTCCACTGAGGCCAAGACCCACGAGTCACCCACAGTATTCTGTTCAAAAACTGGCGGTCTTTCCTGTAATTTTTTTTATATTTTTAATAACACACCTCTTGAGTCATTTTTGTTTTCGTTATTTTTAATTGAACGACAAATTCTTGTTAGCATTTTTACTTCCTTATTTTCACAACTATATTGAACAATAAAACAATAAATATTTGTTTAATTATAATGGCAACATTCTAAAATAAAAAAAAATTGACAAAAAATTGTTCGTTTTGTGGAAACAATGTTGAATAAATGCTCCGTTTTTTTTTTTTTTAATTTTGAACTGTTTTCTATACAAACTTGTCTAATTATTTTTTAGATATAAAAGAAATTATACTTCTAGTGTAACTTACATCACAAATAAATTCTCAAGAATCTCTTAATTGCAATTTCACTAAAAAGCCTCAAGTTGATTTTCCATCACATTGACCAAATTGGAACAAACCAATGCAAAAAACTGAGATATTTTCGAGGATCTTTCAATTTTTTATCTGAAATTTACCTTACATGTTCACATTATTACCCTAAGTGATATCTTAGAAGCATGAACAAACATCTCCCATGTATCAGTCCACCATTTTAAAAAGCCAAAAACTAATCCTTCATACCAAAATTTTCCAAAAACTCCAAATCGTTGAAAATTTCGGTTTTTTTTTTTACCATGTTGCATCTCAAAATTCTGTTGGAAAACTTCATATTCGGATTTTCGGATTCAGTAATTCCAAAAACTTGAATTTCATTCCACTATCCGAATTCAGAAATATAAAAATTAGTATTATTCTTTTTTTAAAGATTCTTAAAATTAGTATGTAACTAAATAACCGTAAAAACACTACAGTAATCCAACTCAAACACAAGTGTTTTGTTTTCCAAGTATCTTTGTATTCCTTTTTTTTCTTATAAATTTACTATTTACTAAAAATATTAATTTTAGTCTCGATATTGATAACTTATCTGTAGGAATGTACATAATTTCTAAAGCTTTCCTTAAAATTTCGATTATCAAACTCATGTCGTACCCAATTATGGCATTAAATTTGAAAGTTATATTCAATTTAAAGTATTCGAAAAGTATTTCTTTAAAATTATTACCAAGAAGAAAAGTATCATCATAAAATTACTTTCAGACACCAAAACCACTTAGCGAAAACCCCAAAAATGTTTGCGTAAAATTAATAAAAGTTTTCGCCCAAAAAGGAGAACCTTCAAGAGTAGGTATACCAACCTAACCTATACAAGATAGTGCCATAAGCTTTTGTGTGCGTTTTATTACAAGAAACTTGAAAATAATTGAAATTTCAGGGATGCGGAAAGAATTATATAAAATATTGATCACTCTGAAAAAATGTCATTATTATGATACTGAATGTTATAATATTTACTGGTCATATTTTGTTCAAAAAAAAAAAAAAAAAAAAACAAGAAAAAGGTACCGCTTTTCTATTGCAAATAATTTAAATAAATCTAAACATTCTTTTGTGAATAAATTTAGGCAGAATACCTACCACCCAATTCGTCTTCATAAAATTCTTAACTTTCACTATAAGAAAATGGACATGGACGACAAGATTCAGGGTAGAAGAGAATATTTATTTCCTTCTTTCAATGTCCTTGCTCTTGAATTCAAAGGAAAATTATAATAAAAACAATTTAAACTTTTCTAATTTTTCTTCGCAGTTTTTTTTTTTTTTTTTTATTTTGTTCGTTGTGTTTCATGAATGCATGCAAAAGGACAAAGTTTTCTTCGTCCTGTGAGATAAAAAAAAAAAAATTAAAAAATAAAAAAACTTTTATTATGTCGCTAGATACTTTTAATCCTTTCCCAATTTCCGATTCGGTCGTCATACTTTGTTCAACTTTTGAATACGCAAAGGAACTTTGGAATTTTGTTAGTGCGTTTTCTACCCTCTATTGGGAGTTTGTTAATTTTTTATGGGGGCAAATATTGTGAATTTTTATTAGGCATACAGATCGCAATTCTAAAATCGGGAATTTCAAACTGAATTCTATAATTTTGTATTGATACCAAAAAAATAAAAAAAAACAAATATCTGTTTAAACCATAAATTCTAACCAAAATATAACAAAAGGTATAGAAACTATCAACCGTTTATCATCAACAATGTAAATATCATTATTCATTTAGTATTTTCAATATGAAACAATAATTTAAAATGATAGGTGGACAAAAATAGTCTACGAAAGAGCGTTGCATTACTCTTAAAAAAAAAACACTTAGCTGATTTATCAATATGCTCAAGGCATTTTTGAAGTTATACTTCTTTACCGACACACAGTGGTCCGTTTTGATTTTTTTTGGTTACAAAAATCATATTTTCTAAACGGATAAAGATATCGCTTCAATTTTTTTTATCGTGAAGGAAACTTCTAAGGCTATTAAAATAATGAATTTCAAAATAAAAATTTCAACAGGGTGTTTCAGAAATTGATGTTAAAGTTAAAAGTTTTAACTAAGGTAATAAACTTAGTGGTATTTTAATATACAATAGTCAAAAATCAATCTGAAGTAATCTGAGTGAATTGCCACAGTGGGGAAAAAAGGTATGGAACCATTTTGAGAAAAACAGTGGGGTAAAAAGAATTTTTTTTTTGATTTTTCGGTATACAAGTCTACATTTATAATGTATTTCAGATATATATTACAAATCAAATAGTGAGAAAAGGGGGTAATGTGTAATAAACTCATCATTTCAGGCGAGTATCGTTTTATAAGAATATTTTGGTTTCTCACATGCCTTGAGGAAGAAGTAAGTGGATCCGATGAAGCTGCAAGCATAATATGTTAAAAAGATCTTCAATCTGCTGAATCCTCGAAACTTTGCCCCGATTTTCATATCTGTATTTCTTATAGTCTTTATTTTTGCATTTCTGGGCTTCTTCTGACAGTTCTCCAAGTGGTAGTGATTGATATTCGATGGTATTTTGACTATGGACCCGTCACCCATTGGTAACGGGTGGGTCTATTCAAGTTGTTGAAGCGAATATTTTGTAAGTCTTTTCTGAATTCTTTCAATTCTATTAGACGCACTTCTGTAATAAGGGGACCAGACAACACAGCAATATTCTAAAATGGGCCTAACTAAACTAATAAAAAGCGATTTAATTGTATAACGACACTTAAATTCCTTAGAATTCCTGAACAAAAATCCAAGCATAAAATTTCCTTTAGACACAATATAGTCCACATGCATTCTAAAATCTAGTTTGGAATCGAAGATAACTCCCAAATCTTTGTGATTATAAACTCTTTGAAGAACATTATGGGATATAAAGTAGTCAAAGAAAATCGGACTAAAAGACCTAGTAAAAGTGAGAACAGATACCATTTTGATAAGGAAGTTAAATCATTTTGAAGTTGCATACAATCTGAAAATGAATTGATTGCTCTGTATATCTTAAAGATATCAGTAAGTGAAAGGCATTGTGAGTCTAAAACAAAGCTAGGTAAGGTGTTAACAAAAAGTTTAAATAATAGTGGACCCAGATGACTGCCCTGAGGAACTCCTGACAAATTCAAGATTAGACCAATTTTAATTAACTGCACTCTGTTTTCTAGATAGATTTTGATCCAGTCAAATATCTGAGAGTGAAAACCTAGGGATTTAAGCTTCAACAAAAGAAGTTTTTTTTGTAATATTTTGAATATTTTCTAACTGTTTTCAAAACAAAAAAATCCAAATTTTTCTTATTGTAGAAGAAATTAAAAGGCGTATTTTGTTTGGAAGTCAAAGTCAAATTAATTTAAGAAGCTATTTCCAGTCATTTTAAAAACTATAATTATGTTTTTTTTTTGTTTTTAATATTTTCTAAAGTTACGTTTCCAAAATTTTATATTAAAAGTGTTGTACAATTTATTGTGACCAGTAATGTATTTTTAAACTCAAAATACAAATTTTTTTTTTTTTTTTCATTTATTTTTGATTTTTAAACAAAATATTCTACAAAGCAATTTGATTTGATAGCAAAATTATATAAAATAATTACCCCATAGACGTTTATTTTTCATTTGCTTTGATGACCTCGCATCATAAAAGAAAAAACTAAATTGAGTAATTTGAAACACTATTTAGCGGTACTCCAACACTGATTCCTAAACTATATTAACCAAGCAACTAATTAACAATAATACTCTAATTTATTATTAATTAATTAATGTGTATTATTGGAGATTTCAATTTGTGGCCGATTGGATGTGAAATTCATAATAATCATTAAAATGGAAATTGAATTTTTCATCAGCCTGCGTATTATTTCAATTAAATTCTATTTATATATTTTTTTTTTTATTTTTATTTTTTTGTCTCCGTCCATCGCTCACGTAGCTGTATAGTTTCGAGATTTATTAATTAAAGTATTATTTACGCCACAAATGCACAAGCCACACACATGTAACTATACGAAACAGAAATATGCGGTTTGACATCATTAGTGGCCACAACAAATTGGTCAACGAGATCAAACCATCATACATCAAATCCACTTGGATTTACAATTATTTTTATTTTTCAAAAAATAAATCTCAAGGGACGAAAGAAAATAATAATAATAATTAACAACGACAGTAATATCGTCAGTAATTAACAAAAAAAAAAAAAAAAAATATAATATTACAGAAGTACACCATTAGCGGGGTTCATTAGTTTCTTTCAACTTTTCGAAACCACAGTTTCCGAAATGGTTGGTTTGCAGGAGGGAATAGGGATCTTTTTTTTGTGAAAAAAATGTAGGTATAGTGGAGGTTAAACATTCCACTTATCTTTACATGGATAGATATATACCTAAAATCCTACATACTCGTATTACAGCAATACAGTCAATTGTCGTCCTTATTATAGGAGAAAAGGTTCAAAAAAAATTCTACAGTTCAATTAATTTGGAATAGATGAAATTAATACGAAATATTTAAATAAAAATATGTAGTTCCTGAGAAAAAGATTTAACTTTGATTCCCGTTGATTTTTAAAAACTAATTGAGCCGAAAACGATTTGTAGAACAATATTATTAGTCCTAGCGGCGACTGTCAGATTACTTAGCTCATAAGCATAGAGATTTAAATTGGTGTCAAATGAAAGATAAGTTGGTACTGAAAATAAAACCATAGGATTGCCATTTTTAAAATGGGTACATCAACATGGCAACCCTGTTTGAACGAAAAAAAAACAACATCATCTTATTCATCATAACTTTTTGGTTACCGAAAATATTAATTCTACTAAACAAAATTCAAAAATATGAAAAAAAAACACAAATATAAGGTGTTATTTTGATATTGAAAGAAAAATGGCATTTTTGGAGATAAATGATCGAATGTTTATTTCATTATAAAGAGGAAGGTATGCCGTTAATAATGGAACACAACATCAGCCAAATGGCCACCCAGACCACGCTTACAGGACCATATCCTTTTCATGAAATTTTCCATAACCAAATCGCAAAGTGGCTGCCCTATGTCCTCGATAGCCTCACGAATTTCATCTTTGAGGTCTTGAATCGACGCTGGGCTGTTGGCGTAGACCTTATCTTTCACGTGGCCCCAAAGGAAGAAGTCGCAAGGTGTTAAATCACAAGATCTCGGTGGCCAATTGTGATCACCTCTTCGAGAGATAACACGGTCCGGAAACTTTTCCCGTAAAAGATCGATGGTTTCATTGCTTGTGTGGCACGTAGCGCCGTCTTGTTGAAAGTAAACGTTGTCCAGATCAATACCATCCAATTCAGGCCATAAAAAATCATTAATCATCTCTCGATAGCGCAATCCATTGACCGTAACTGTTGCTCCAGCCTCATTTTCGAAAAAGTAAGGTCCAATGACCCCGCGGGACCATAAACCGCACCAAACAGTCACGCGTTGAGGATGGAGAGGCTTTTCAACAATAACTCTTGGGTTTTCCGAGCCCCAGATGCGACAGTTTTGCTTGTTGACGTAGCCTCCGAGGTGGAAATGGGCCTCATCAGTCAAGATGATTTTTCGATGAAATTCCGGTTCATTTTCATGCATTTCAAGGACCCAATCAGCAAAGACACGACGTTGTTGATGATCAGCCGGCTTGAGTTCTTGTGTTAACTGAACTTTATAAGCCTTAAGACCCAAGTCTTTATGCAAAATACGGTGTAATGACGTTTGTGGAACGACGAGGAATGGACAAACCTGGGTTTTCTTCAACACTTTGGGCTACAACAGCAATATTCTCAGTTGTTCTTGAGCGACGTGCACGGGTTTTATTCTTCACATCACTAACTTGTGAACTTGTCCCAACAGCTGGAATTTGTCCACCAATTTCTGTATTGCGGTCCGACAAGGTGCTTCACGACGACCCAAAAATGTTTTAGTTTTACGAACCGTCTCTGCCAAATTTTCACCATTTTTATAGTGAATTTTAATAATTTCAATGCGTTGTTGAAGCGTGTATCGTTCCATTTTTATTAATAACGTAGTTTCTACTTGTCAAATGTCAAAAAATGACAGCTTCAAAAGTGACAGCTACCGAAATAGCGGGCTATTCAAAATAACACCTCTTATTGGAAAACCCTTTATATGGAAAAACCTAATTTGCTCAAAAACGGATCTAACGATTTTGATTAAAATTTTTATGTGTAGATAATACAAAAATCAAGGTCGTAATTTTTTTTTTATTATTTATTATGTAATTATTATTATTATACTAATATAATATGGGTACTTATTTCAGCAGATTTTGATGTAGTCAATTCATGTCGTTCCCCCGCAGGTCAGAAGCAAGAATGTGCAAATTTTCGAATTACAAGTTTATTGGTTGGTTGGACTTCCTACCCTTTAAGTGATCTATGATTTACCAAATTGTAGAATGCACAGACAGTAATGAAATCGCTTTTTTATAATGCCAATTACATGAATGTAGATATTTTCTAAAATTTTACAAGACCAAAAAAACTTTGAAACACCATTTTCTAACTTTTATATTTTTTTACATTCATGTTTCTGGCCACAGCGGGACTATATATAATCTCAAAAAAAAACTACTGAATCCTTAAAGAAAAAGTTTAAAAATATAAATTAAAAAAATTCATTTTGAAATTTTAAGAAATTTTTAGAAATTGAATTAGGCTATATTATGTAGATTAAATTATTATTTTAATACCAGACTTATTCACATGCATTCACATGAATAAGGGCATTATTAGTAGGTACTTACTATTGTTTAAATAAGCGAGAATTACTTTGTTTATTTTGTAACAACATTTTCACGGAAATTGAACATTGCAAATACTACCTTTTGTGAAATATAATATCTTCCGTAACAGAAATACTTGTAATCAAACCAATTAGGTTGTTACAATATTAAATTCTTATCCGTGAATGCACTTTGAATTCAATATTCTGATTATTAAATTAAATTGAAAATTGAACTTAAAATCGTTAATATACTCAAATATTGAAGTAATAAGAAACACGTATGTTTCTGAAATTCCTATCGATATCAAAACGCACACCAAAAAAACGCATACAAATGAGGAATTATGAGAACGAGGGGTAGGAAAATGCTGTTTCCATTTCAATAATTTTCTTTTAAATGCATTCGCTAAAGTTACTTAAGATATATGAACATCGACGGGAAGAGGGGAAAAGTTTAATTAATAGCATAACTAAAACGCCAAAATCAAGTATACTCCAATTCCTTAACCATTACAATTGCCTCCATACCTTTGATATCCCTATCGAGGGTGGAATAAAATTAATAATGAATGTGTTTGAACAGTAGATAATGTTCACTCTTTTAATGACCCAAAATTCGATAGTTTTGTTAGATAAGTAAAAATTTAAAAGCTAGTGAAGAAAAATCAAAATCATAAGATCAAGGATACATTCCAAGGATATTGACAGTAATATTCTCATTGGTACCTAAGTTAAGGGAGACAGGAGATTGGGTTATTAAAACAAACAGCTTTTTTATGAAAAAAAAAAAACATCATCGGTAGGTACAAAACTGAAACTTTATGATAACAAAGTTTCTATAATTCTAAGGGGGCGAATGAAATTGACAGAAGCGATCGCAGTGTTTCAAACTAAAAAAAAAAACTGATAAAATTCAATAGTTGTGTTTTGTTGGCAATGCTATTAGCAGTGCAGTGCAGAATTTAATAGGTATTACAAACACAACACACCATTAAAGTTTCGTGATATCAGTTTCAAAAAATAAAAGTCCATTTTTGTTGTCAGAAGTTTTATTGATATTCTTATGAAAAAAAGTGATACAAAACTGATACATTAATTAGCAATTTTTTTTTTAAAGTTTTTTTCTTGCAGCTCATGTTTGTATGCTCAGCTCCTGGTGATCGTGAAACCGCGGGAAACTGGACATGAAAAAGCATTTGGTAGCATAATAAAAAGCATAAAATAACACTGAAAAAAGGGAAGAAAAGTGTGGAAAGTCACCGAAAAAAGCGTAGAAAGTCATAGAAAGTATACGATCGTAGAATATCGCGGAAATTGAATAGGAAACTATGAACAAAGCTATAAGTATCGCGAAAGAAAACTTCAAATATCGTGAAAAAAAAACTCACTAAAGAAAGAAAATAGCGGAATTAAGTTACCTAATGATTAATATTGTTTTTTAAGTATTTGTTTTTTTTTTTTTTATTTATAATATACATAGTTAATAATATTATTTAAAATAAAACGTTCAGATTTTACTTAAAAAAAAAAAACTTTTATTTCAGTACAACATTAAAACCCTATAGAATTGTAAAAAATGTCAATAACTTTTCTTTTATTTATTTTTCGGTTGTTTAAGAATTTTGGTTTGAGTGTTTTCACTAACACTTGTGGAAGTTTTGTGCAATGAATGACATCAAACAAAAGTAACGTAAATGATTTTCGGTTAAGGTTTAAGGCACAAACACTACGAAAAAAAAAACCATTTTATTTATAACTACAACTCAAATTGTAAAAACTAAAAGAGGTCTGATAGGAGGTTTCTCAAAAGATTTTAGTCTTTGTTTTTACACTGACAGTAACAGGAGTATTATGTAGGAAATGGCATTAAAAGAGTTACGAAAATGGGTATTAGTTATGGTTTGAGGAACAAAAACTTAGAAAAGAAATTGATTTTATTTGAAAAAAAAAAATCGATTTGTCAACTTTTAAAAATATCTGTTGTGGGCATTTTAAAGAATTTTAGTCTGTATTTTTGCACTAACACTCGTAAAGGTATTATAAACAATATATAATAGCATATTAGTCATTTAAGGTTACAGTTTTATGCATAAATACGAAGCAAAAACTGGATTTTTCTTTGAAAAAATTCGAATTTTTAACATTCAAAGTTGCTGCTGGGGTGTTAGTGAAAGAAATTCGATCCATTTTTTGCAATGATACTTTTGGGGGTATTATGTAACAAATTGCATCAAAAAAAAAAATTCTACAAATAACTGTCGGTTAAGAATAAAATTTACAAAATTTTGCCTTTTTTTCATTTTTTTCAGACTTTGCATCAAATTTAACCCATGTTGGTCACACCAAAATGCAGGCAGACAAAGCGATTCTTGTCTAACTCCCCGAGACATTTCTACTGATAAGTCTTACAACTTTATATCTATAAATGGTTGCATTTTATATGTCGTTGGCTCTTAGACTATTAGTTTAATTGAAGAGAGTTCAAGTTGTCTGGATCTAGAAAACTAAAAGAAAGAAAAAGTTTCAGCCAAAAACATAATTTCTTCTGCCCACTGTACCATCTAAACAACATGATACTTTACATACTTGAGGGAATTAATTTGTAGACAATGCAATTAATTATAAAGAAAGTCACAATGGCGATGGCAAATTTATACGCAACCCCATTACCAAATGCTGAAAAAAATTATATTTTGAGCAATACCAATAATTTAGGTTGCAGCTGGAGCATTGGGTTTTCTTTGATTCTTTGATTTAAAGTTTTTTGTGGCCTTTAAGTATCTGATACACTCGGTCTACAAATTATTTTCTTTTTTTTTCAATTTTTCACATTATTTTTTCAGTTCTTTTTCTTTTTTGAAAAGTAATATTATTGATGACGTTACTCCGATGTACTTACCGCCCACAACAAGGCCTACTCTTTTGCAAAACCCTTATTCCCAAAATATATTTGCTAATTCTAAACCAATCTCTTAATACCCTATCAGAGTCATTGATATCTTTGTGCATACAAAATCTATATCCCATCATCAATATTTGAAATATTCAAAACTCCTCTCAAAATCATTGCGGTAGATATCTACGCGTCTGCCAAATAAATGGTTTACATTTTACATCATACGTATACTATAAGGTAAGCCGGGTTACCGTGACAACTTAGGGAAGGACATTGCAACGTTGCTGGTGCCGGTGGTGGTGTCGGTTTCCCAGGATGATTTTGGTTTCCTCAATGCTAAGTGAACATGAAATTTCACTTTTGTGTCTGTGTTAGTATTTTGAAGGCAGAGGTACCTAACCATTTGAAGGGGTTGGAGGAGGAAATTATTTAGATGTGGTAAAACTGGACAGACTTAAATAAAGTACGATTGGAGTTTTTGAAGAAACTTTTAGAAATAAACACTTTTTCAAAATGATTGGAATGGATTTCAATAGTTTTGATTTGCCTTCCTGAAGTTGATGAGGGTTTTGGAATTTAATATTTATACTTGCGATATAGGTACTTTATAACAATCAAACATGACATTACGATGATAGAGAATGGGAAAAAGTGGGTCCGACAATTCTGTCTGTCTGTCTGTCTGTCTGTCTGTCTGTCTGTCAGTCAGTCTGTCTGTCTGTATGCATCAGAGACCACAGCTTAAACGGATGGGTCGATTTACTTCAAACTTGGTATGTGGCGATTTTTGGAAACTATCCCCAGACGTTTTTTGATTTTTTTTTTTACCAAAAATAACAGTACTTGTCATACACCGGTTTTAGTAAAACTCATTTTTCTAAAAAAGTGCCTACGATTTTGATTAAAAAAATCATGGTCATTTTTTTTAATTAAGGTCTTTCTTTAAATGAGAACCATTTTGTTTAAACCGTTACTAACGGTACCTGCCATAGAACCTTTTTTTTTATTCTGATTTTCTCCTTCATGACTCAATCAATTTCAACCATTTTTTTTACAAGGATTCAAGTTGCCGTAATTATATTTAGTAAAAAAAATTTCGAAAATTATCTTTTTGGATTTAAACAAAAAAATTTTAAATGTTTTTTTTATTTGAAATATAATTTTTTCGAAAACTATTCAATATTTTTTTTCAAATTTTAGTTTTTAGATGTTGATAAATAATATCTTAAAAATGGCATACCATTTTTTGTTTATAAAAGTCCTTGCTAAATTTTATATTGAAAAAATAGTTTTTTTTAAAAAACTGCTCTAACGATTTTTATTTTTTGTTATGTTGCTAATCTAAATTCATGGTGCTCGAAGTTTCTCTTGGGTGTTAAGAGCAATGCATTGACTGTCTTCTTCGCTATGTCATTTTTGTTGACCCAGGAATAACCTTTAGCATGTTTAAGGATTACTGCTGCTGGGTAGTAAATACAAGTAGATAGCTTTCGTATAATTACCTTAGCTTCAATTGTGCTGGGATGTAGCCTAGAATCATAATTGTTGTTAAGGAACTTTTAAAAGAGGTCAGATCAGTACCTATGTAGGTAAAATTTTACAAAAAATGACAAATTCAAAAATTCAACTACAATACAAAACCAACCAATGAATCGTCTTACAAACACAAATAAAATTCTCAACACGTATCCAATTGAAAATAGTTTTGATTTACTTTTTAATAGAAAAAAAAAAGAAAAAAATAACTTAAATTACAACATTGTATTGGTTTTTTCCCTAAAGAAAATAGAAAATCAAATAAATTTCCTCAAGAAGTCCAATATTAGTATATTCCAATTTCAAAGAAAAGGTCCACATCCTGTGGGTGTGTAGAATTTATAGGCACTCCAACTCCACTACCAATTTCACCTTAGACTTAGACCATTTCTCTACCCTACCTCTACATACAGCTCTCGATCAACTACTTGAGCATAATGAAATAAAACACATTCCAACAATAGAGATAAAAAAGAAAAATAAGGTAACAAAGGGACATCAGATATTCAGCCTCACATCAAAATCAACATTACCATTACCATCACTATATATCTCTCTCTCTCCCTCAGTCTCAGTCTCATATAGGATTTCCGCTGGATTTACAATTTCCATTGGCTTTTGTTGTCATATGAAAATCCAATTTTCCATTTGAAAGGTACGAGTGCTTGAATTTTTCTGCCTAAACACACTCTCTCTCAATTCTATATTATATTTTCTTTGTGTGTTTGCGTTTGTGCCATTTTTGTTGTTGTTGTTATTAGTGTTGTTGGAGTTTAGACTGGACGACTCTTCAATTGCACTCAAATGTTAATCACACAGACAACGAGGACGACGACGACGACGACGCACGGTCCAGTTCTATCTTTCGATCTCACCTGTCATTGACATAAAAGGCCTCGAATCTGATGGTGTAAAGTAGTATGGTTCTCATTCAAAACTCAAAGTTCCACTTAGCATTTTTAGGATTGCACAAAACATGGACAAAGGTTCAGGCACACTCTTCAAGGGCCATATCAAATCAAAGAATGTTAATTCCCTTGATTATGACATCACAAGCATAAATATATTGCCTGGCCCGTTTGTCGAGTCGGTGAATAGTCAAAACCTAGTATCTTCAATTTCAGGTAAAAATAAAATGGTAGATGGACATTAGAATCCTGAAATCTAAAATGCAAAAAGCCCAAATTCCAGAAAACCCCAAATCCCGGAAACCCAGAATCCCGAAAACCCAAAATCCAGAAAACCCAGAATCCTGAAAACCCAATATCCGGAAAACCCAGAATCACGAAAACCAAGAATACTCAAAGCCCAGAATCCTGAAAACCCAAAATCCCGAAAACCCAAAACCTAGAACCCCGAAAACCCATTATCCGGAAAACCCAGAATCACGAAAACCAAGAATACCCAAAGCCCAGAATCCAGAAAACCCCAAATCCTGGAAACCCAGGATCCCAAAAACCCAATATCCGGAAAACCCAGAATCCTGAAAACCCAATATCCGGAAAACCCAGAGTCACGAAAACCAAGAATACCGAAAGCCCAGAATCCCGAAAACCCGAAATCCCAAAAACCCAAAACCCAGAATCCCGAAAACCCTATATCCGGAAAACCCAAAACCCCGAAAACCCATTATCCGGGAATCCCAGAATCACAATAACCTAGAATCCAGAAAACCCAGAACCACGAAAACCCAAAATCCCGAAAACTCAAAATCCAGAAAGCCCAAAATCACATAATTTAAAAAATACAACAAAAATCATTTAAGCATAAAAAAAAAATTCGAACTTCATTTTACAGATTTTTTCCTTATTTTGGGTTTTCGGGATTATAGGTTTTGGGATTTTAATTATTCAGGATTTTGGGTCTCCTGAATTTTGGGTTATCTGGATTTTAGGTTTTCGGGATTTTGGTTTTCGAGATTTCGGTTTTTGGGATTTTGACCCCAATCCAAATAAAATGCAAGAAACACTCAAGAAGCTTTTGAAATTCGTGGCAACGTGGTTCACAAAGTGAGTATAGAGAGAAAATTTAGAGTATATTTGTCATAATCTTAGGACTGTCTATGCCCCTTGATATGGGGTCTTGGATTTTATGAGGTAATATTGAAGGACAATTGTATAAGCAATGCCTCTTGAATTAATTTGAACAAGAATAAAGATTTTTTTTTTTGAAATGAATGATACTTACTAGAAAATATCAATTTTTTTTTTCAAGGACCCCAAAAAGTCTATGAAAAAAATTTCCAAAATTCAAATACGAGATTTT
This sequence comes from Meliscaeva auricollis, assembly GCA_948107695.1. Classification (NCBI taxonomy): domain Eukaryota; kingdom Metazoa; phylum Arthropoda; class Insecta; order Diptera; family Syrphidae; genus Meliscaeva; species Meliscaeva auricollis. The sequence goes on from OX403618.1 coordinate 81,002,886, forward strand.
TACTGTTCGAAAATGATGTATGTAATTTTTATGTTTGAAAAATATCTAGTCTTCAAATGGGGTAAGCATTTAACCCCATCTAGTGGCAGTGGTCATTACAATAATACACAAAACACACTACAGACAGACGGTACTCCAAGGACCCCATCCTCCCTATGTGTGTGTTGTGTATACAATGTTGAATTCACGTATAGGTATATAATAGAATGTGCAGCAAAATATATTTTCATAAATATTTATGTATGCAAAAATTGAGAAATGCAGACGGTACCGCTTTGGCTTGGAGTGTTATTGTATTGTACCGCTATTATTATGCTGTAAATTTTCTATTTGACAAAAGGCAAATTTATACGCATCATAAGCAGCATCAGAGACGCCAAGTTGTAGTCGTCGGTCGGTCGGTGTCTGTCGTGTCCTTGGTCCTGCTTGTTGTCAACATTGAGTCCGTTGTTGTCACATATGTTGTTGACAGGCAAACGTACATATATGTAAAGGGTCGGGTGTTCGTCGTCGGTCGGTGGCAAAAGGACTTTGTTCTCATCTGAACCATCACCAACCCTCTCTCTACCCGACTCTTAGCCATCATTCCACTAATCCATTCCATGTGTATAAAAGTGAGAACGGGTGTTTTAAATCAATGTCCGTCGAGTGAATAAACAGAACGGGGGGGGGGGGGGGGGCATTTATTTCTCGCTTGCGATGTTCGTTAATGTCCTATTGTTGAAATCTAATCATTTTAAATCAATTTACTTATTGCAATCCTTTTTACATGTTTTGCTATAAAATGTAAAGGAGTGTCATTTTGAGGAAGGGGGAAGTGTGTAAAAAAAAATTACTTCCCTTAACACTTTCCATTGATTTGAAATAATTCAATTTTAAAAGGCTTTGGCAGGAGAGCAGGAAATGATAGGATTTTGTATGTTTTATTTGAATTTTATAGGAAAAGGGTCGAATTCTATGAATTTATTTGAAACAAAAAATCTCTAAGTACCCCATCAGTATACCGAAACTTTATACTACGCCATGTTTTTCTGATGTAACAAGAAACATTTTGATTTATTTTCTAAATTTCAATGAATAATGACAAAATAATAATTACCCCCGGATGTTAAAGAAACGACCGACGACGACGCAACGATGGGGTTGGAGCGAGTAAAAAGAAGGAGTAATGCTGTTTTTTTTTTTGTTGTTGTTTTATTTTTGTGCGTGGTGATTTATTGATAGGGAATTTGGTCCACCATCAGGACGAGAACCATGTGATGCTCCTCAATGTGATTAGGCATTTGGAAAATTTTGGGTTTGCAAAAAAGATTATTTTAAGTGAAGAGGACAAATAGCGATTTGATTATGAAAAGAGTAATTTATTGTTTTTATTTTTGATGATGAAATGGAAGAAAATACTTTTGTTTTTTGTATCTTTCAAAATTTGGGTCTAAGTTTGGTTAAACATAAGAAATAAGGCGTCAATTCAATGTGCTCAGATGATAGATTTATTTATTTGGTGGACAAATTCGAGCTGTTTGGACAAGTTAGTGATGTGAAGAATAAAACCCGTGCACGTCGCTCAAGAACAACTGAGAATATTGCTGTTGTAGCCCAAAGAGTTGAAGAAAACCCAGGTTTGTCCATTCCTCGTCGTTCTTTGGAATTAGGCATTCCACAAACGTCATTACACCGTATTTTGCATAAAGACTTGGGTCTTAAGGCTTATAAAGTTCAGTTAACACAAGAACTCAAGCCGGCTGATCATCAACAACGTCGTGTCTTTGCTGATTGGGTCCTTGAAATGCATGAAAATGAACCGGAATTTCATCGAAAAATCATCTTGACTGATGAGGCCCATTTCCACCTCGGAGGCTACGTCAACAAGCAAAACTGTCGCATCTGGGGCTCGGAAAACCCAAAAGTTATTGTTGAAAAGCCTCTCCATCCTCAACGCGTGACTGTTTGGTGCGGTTTATGGTCCCGCGGGGTCATAGTACCTTACTTTTTCGAAAATGAGGCTGGAGCAACAGTTACGGTCAATGGATTGCGCTATCGAGAGATGATTAATGATTTTTTATGGCCTGAATTGGATGGTATTGATCTGGACAACGTTTACTTTCAACAAGACGGTGCTACGTGCCACACAAGCAATGAAACCATCGATCTTTTACGGGAAAAGTTTCCGGACCGTGGTATCTCTCGAAGAGGTGATCACAATTGGCCACCGAGATCTTGTGATTTAACACCTTGCGACTTCTTCATTTGGGGAAAGATAAGGTCTATGCCAACAGCCCAGCGTCGATTCAAGACCTCAAAGATGAAATTCGTGAGGCTATCGAGAACATAGGGCAGCCACTTTGCGATTTGGTTATGGAAAATTTCATGAAAAGGATATGGTCCTGTAAGCGTGGTCTTGGCGGCCATTTGGCTGATGTTGTGTTCCATTATTAACGGCATACCTTCCTCTTTATAATGAAATAAACATCCGATCATTTATTTCCAAAAATGTAATTTTTCTTTGAATATCAAAATAAAACCTCTTATTGGAAACCCCTTTACTTGACAAAAATGGATAGCTACATTGATTGCAAGTAAAACTTTATCTAACTAAAGTGTCATTCTAACCGTGTCTGGTCCAAAGTTTAGGCTAAAAATATGTAAAAAAAAAACAGAAAAAAAAAACAAAAAACAATAAAGTATTTTCAATTGAAAAAAAAAAAAAGCATTCCTTCCATGTGAATATTGCCAAAACAAATTCCTAAGCCTAACCAAAAAAACTCCTAAAGAAAAACGCCCTGACCATTGTTGGCCATCCATCTTTTTCCGCGTTCTCTCTTTCCCCAGCGAAGGAATTTTCGGCGACAATTTTGTGATAGCCTACGTCATTATGACCTTTGTAACTTCCGCTTTTTTGTGTGGTGAAACAAGAAAATAAAAACAAAACAATATACCCCCTTCCGCCCAAAAAGAAAAAAATCCAAACTATATAGAGGTACCCCCACCCAAAAGTCCAACCAGCATCGTATAGGTACAATGGGTGACTTTTATGCCAATCGTAAATTACAACAATTAAACACTACCCCGAGGGCTGCAAGCGAGTTGAAAATTTATATCGCCGCATATTTTCAATTTTCGTTTGCAGAAAGGACCAAAGGACTTGCGATGAAAACACGAACGTAAACACTGCGATATAAAACCCTTTTCGTTCTTTCGTCCTCTGCTGCAGACACAATAATTTTTTTCTTGTTTCAATACTTTTTTTCTTTTCGGTGTTTTTTTGGGTGACAAAGGATGAATGAATTCCTTTTGATTCTCAAATGAATGGGCGATGGGGCATTGATGGGGATTTGGAGCTGGAGAACCTTGCGGGACTAAAGGACATTTTTGGCAACAATTTTGCCGACAACAAAAAAAAACATAAAATACCACAAACTAAAAAAAAATAAGAAACAAGCCTTGCTTTTGAGTTTATTCTTATTTTAGGTCTATGCATATAAAAAAAGGGGTGACAGAATGAAGAACCTATAGGACAAACAGGACTCATCAAGTTGGTTGTCTCGTGTAAATGCTCGCGCGAAAAACTTTGAATTAAAAGAGAAATTCCTTATTTGGCATTCCGATCGTTGTTTCGCTAATATTCAGTAAATTTTTCATTCTTTCGCCAAATGAAAATTGTGTGTTGGTTTTCACTATCTTTTTCCCTCTCTCTCTCTCTCTCTCATTCTCTTCTTGACTCGTGTATTCGTTAACTAACGGTTATGGGAAAAGTTTGGTCATTCAAAAATTCCAGGAAGTGCAAAGTTGAGTCGAGTCGAGTTGAGTGGAGTGGAGAGAACTAAACCTCATCATCCTCACCATACAATCTGGGCGATTATTTTCAGTAGATAATTTTTGTGCAGCTCTAGAAGAGGAATGGAATTTTCAAAATAAAAAAAATTTAAAAAAAAAGAAAGAAAAAAATAATCCAGAACTCATAGGAAACCCAAAGGCACTCAATAAAATAATAAAATAATAATAATAATTTTGTGGAAATTAGAAAAGTTATTGGCGATTGTGAACTGGTCATTAACTGCTGCAATTGAGGTTGTAAATTTTCAATTTTTGCAGTACTCCGTTTGCTTGTTTAATGCGTTACCACTTCAATAAAATATATTAAAGCGTGTCCTGCTTTCTCTTTATCGATGGTGGGGAGGGGGGCAGAGAGGGGGAAATATCCTCGAATATTTCTGGGAAAGAGAAAATTCTGCGAGTTTGGAAAAAGTTTCATGATTGTGATTTTAAACTTTCCAAATGAAATTGGGTTTCTGGGTAAGTGATGTTTTTTCAGTTTTTTTTTTCTTTTTTTTAATTTGTGTGGAACTTATTAATTAGTGTATACGTGCTGCAAGCGCCTTAAAGTTTGTTTTAGAAATTCATTAAGAATTTAGGAGTTTTCTTGAATTATCAAATATTTTTTCTTCTGCTTTAGACGAATCTGGTATACTTAAATGGGAAAAACTTTTAAAAAAAAACTAAAATCTGCATTTAAATTTCTAAAGTAAAACGATTGTATGGACTGAGAATTTCCGAATTTTATGCGAGCGTTTTTGTCTATAAAATCTGGTATTGAAATTGGAAAAGAAAACTAAAGTTGGGTTTTGTGTGAGAAGCTCCCTCCACTTTCGTGTACCTAGTACCTAAGAAAGTTGTACAAAAGCTATCTAATTATGACGTACGTCAGAAATTGAAAGACATAGCAATTTTTTAAATCAATAAAATTTAAGGAATGTTTTTTTTCAGCTTGTTGTCTTCTGGTTTTAGGATTTCTTATGTCGAAAGCTTTTCCTTCTTATAGCGAGAAAGGGGTTTTCTAAATAATTTAATTTCTTAAAGAAAAATGTGGTATGCAGAGTTGTATGTAATTCTACACTAAAATGGTCATGAAGATATTTGGAAATTATTGATTATGGAAATTTTTTCAAAGAAGCATAATGTGAATTTTTGTGAACTTAATTAAAATATTTTATATAATTGATATTTTAACGACCAAACCCCTGTAATTTTTTTTTTATAATCGCCGGTAAAGAAGTATAACTTCAAAAATTGTTTTTACTTTGGTTAGTAACCTCGTACTTTCGAAATGAAAGAAATATTTTTAGAATTGTTAATAACGGTACCTACCATGGAACAGTTTTTTTTTATTTATGGGTTTCCCTTTAACGACTCAAATGATTTTGATGATTTTTTTCATATGGAAAACTTGTTAATAACCATAAAATTATTTGATATCAAAATTTTAACAAAAATAATTTATTAAATCCATAAATTATTTTTGTTAAATTTTTGATTTTTGAAAAATTCAAATTTTTCGGGAGGCTGTATTTTTTTTAAATTTTGGGTTTAGATATGCATTAATATTTTCTTAAAAATGACATATAAATTTTTGTTTTTAAATAACGTTTGAGAAATTTTATATATTAAAAATCAAGTAGAAAGAAGTTCGCTTATGGTGGGCCGTTTCCACTGTATCTTTTATCTTAATTTGAATTAAGGACCTTCTATATTAAATTAAAAGAATTACACACAAAGGCAAAAAACCACAAAATATTAAACCAGTTAAAATAATATTTTTATAATTTTTAGAAAAAAAAAAAACTTAATTAATAAAAAGAGGAAACTTATTTTTTGCAGATTTGTAATTGCACTACTTGTGTATGCTCTATAACGTCGTCGCTGTCTTCATGCCAGGCAATATAATTTGAAGAGATATTCCTTAAAAAAAAAAAATGTCCTCGAAATGTCCTTATTCCATTTAGCATTTAGCCTTTCGTTCACTTTCCATAATAACAAAGCAAAAAAAAAAAAGAAAAAAATTAAAGAAAAGTAGCCTCTAAAAATAGGAGCAAATCAGCAGTTTTCTTTTTTTCTTTTTTTTTTTTGCCAAAGAGTAAGACCAACTATATACACTATAAGAGACATAACGAGAGAAACAAAAAGGAAATGTTTAACTGTAGTTTAACTTGAAGCTATATCTAGAGTGTTGGTGCGGAGAAGAAACAAAAAAAAAATCAAGGAAGTCATTTGCAATTTAATTACTGCGAAATGGGCAATGGAAGAGAAATTAATTGTCCACGAAATGCAATTATCCTATATAAAGGATAAAGAAAATGAAAATTTGGATTTTATTCCTTTTCCATGACCAAACATAATGAAAATGAGCACAACTTCTGCCAAGCCAAGGGAAATCACTTTGACCGCAAAAATAGTTGAATTGATGAGGAAACGATTATAAATTGTGGCGACTATGAGGATTTTTGAAGAAAAAAGGACCTACATTCTTCGTTGTTCGTGTCTGCATAAAAATACAGTATTTTAAGTTAAACTTAACTCTTCCTGAGATAATAATTTTTAATTCACTCCAAGTTAGGTTATGATGATAATTTGACCAAACCAAGAATGCATATTAAAGGAGTGGCAATCACAAGAAAGTCGTGACATGATTATTTTATTAATAGTAATGTGCTAATGTAGGTGTTTTGTTTACTCTCCTTGTTGGAAATAAGAAGGAATTAAGAACTAAGGTACAAATTGGATTCGTCCGTTTAATTTTGAGCTGTGTCGTCTTGAACTCTGATACGAAAAGCAAGAAATTCGAAAACAAAATAAGAAAAAATAAATTGCACGACTGGGTCGCACGTACTTGCTCTTATAAATATTTTGGATCTTTGCCTTTCTCTTAATTTTTGTACGAGCCGCAGTAACAACAGCTTTTGTTCGAAATCGAGAGGACACAGTTCAATCGGTCGAATTTGGTGAAATAATTTATGCGAAAGACACCAATTTAAGAGTTTGCTGCAAACGAAGTTGAAGTCGAAAAATTACTATCGAACAAACGAAAAGTCGTTTGATGCAAGCGATTCGTTCTTTCATTTTGTTTATATGCATTCTACACCAAACACAAATTATACAGTTCGTAGCCGAATGACAATATACCCACTTCCTAAGCTAGAGGTCGCCAGTTCAATCACAGGTAATACGCTAAACTTTTTTTGTATCGTTTCCAGAAAGTGTTTAGCCTACACAAACTTACCAATTTGCTGCAAACAAAGCGAACAAACTGTCCAGCAAAAGAAAAAGTCATTTGGGCAATTTTTTCGTTTGCTGCAATCGATTTGTTCTCTAAGTGATGAATGATAGCTTAAACACATCACTTTTTCGACAAAGTTTGAATGTTATGAACAGCCAGCCATCTTACATAGCCATCACTTCATTAATTTATCCGTTAGGATTTTACTAAAACAAATTTTCTAACTAAAGCATAAGTTTGAGCATTTTTTCCAAGACAAAAATAAAAAAGTTTGCATATTTTCAAGCTGTTCTATTACTGTCCTCTCTGTGAAATGTTCGTATCTGTTTGGTACATCTAATTATAATGTTAACAATGGTTAATTTCAATTTACAATAGAATCCCTTGTCACTAATAAATCTGCTCCGATTCCCATGTCATTTTCATGTTTCATCCAAGACATTCATATCTTTATGCATTCATACCAACCCAAACCTCAAACCTATACACACAAACACAACACACATAATACTCATTGACATAACAATCAGCATACAATAACTAAAACCACCCGTCACCATCATGTCCGTCCACAAATCTGCCAAAATTTGCATTCGAATTTCCATTTGCAAGAATTTAAAGTTCTTGAGATTTCAAATATGTATTTTGTATAAATGGAACAACCCCTCTGATAAGTCCTGCGGATGGTATATGTTTTGTTGTTCTCATAAGGAAAAGGACAGATGATGATGATGATGGCGTTAAGGTGATGTTAGAGAGTATTATTCTAATCCCTATAATTAAATTGCATTCTACTTATGCAAATGTCGAAACAGCAAACTTAAGAAGACCACCCTCTTGCTTCGTATACCGCATCTCGTAAGGAAAACACCAAAGTATACCACATTCAAACTATTTGGGACGCGCATCAGCATCATGTTGATGATAACCAACGCGAAAGTTTATTCAATTATACGAATAGGTAGCTCTATATAAAATACCCCCCCAAACCATAAACCTCATGAATACTGAGGGTGCGAAGTACATTTTTGTTCACCCTCTCTGTGGGATTCCTTTGAGAATCCCCAGTTCCAATTGCCAACACCAAGCACACACACAACTACTAGTCATCATCAGAAATGCAAATTCAAAATCCTTAACATCATCAAACTAATCCCTTTACCCATGTATCCTGTGATATCCTGGATTCTCATCTTTGTTACTACAGACACTTTCCAACTTTGACTCAATAAAAACAAGTACAAAAATGAAAAGAAAAAAAAAAAACTGAGTATATGTTTTTGGTTTTTTGAGGGTTTGTGAAATTTAATCCTTTTTCGGGATGATGCCCACACAGCACACACACACACACACACACATATATTTTTACTTTACCCCCATCACACATTTATGCATAACATGAGAAGATCAACAAACAGTGACACTGATCCGATTTTGGGATGAACAAATGAAGGAACACATTTTTTAGCATCCATTTGCATGATGGAGAGCTTTTGTTGTTGTTGTTGTTGTTGTTTGTAGTTAGGTTAGATAGGTATCATAACGACACCCAAGAAAAACCATATAAAAAGGATATCGTTCGCCTGCCCGCCAACATATCAACATTATGCCCATGAAATTTGCATAATATTTCATAATAATATAGAATTCTATATCGGGTTGAAATGAATTTCCCAACACACACACACACACACAAGGACACTGATGATGGAGAGAAAAGTAATGTCCTCGATGGTAGTGGAATAACATATAGAACGCCATCAGCTACGATGTTATTGTCCTTTGTGTCCTCGCTTGCCATTTACATGCATTTCACTATCACAATAAATATGTTGACGAAATTATGATTGCCAACTAATACACCCACATTATTATAGCGTATAGCGGCATAAGGCCATGAGAGACATCCATCTAAAACTCTTACTACCTACTGCTGGAAAGAGGTCCTTTTTCAAATGGCTTTTTAAAAGAGATCCTGATGGGTGCCATGCCGCCGTGGGTGGTTGTGTTTATCCCACAAGTCTAAAAGCGGCTTTCATCGCATACGGGATTAGCATATATGACGACCGAAATGATGACGGCGAATATGGCACCACGAGCCCGAGCCTATACCTACGTTGGGTGGGTCCCCTGATGGGGGATGATGATATAGAACTGAGGGTTGACAAGTTGGTTAGTAACTTCTTTTATATCATTTTGCATATGTGATTTTATGGGGCAATACAATGTCAGAGCAGAGACTTTTTTGTGCTTTTACTGTGCTTGTTTGTTGTTGGTCTCTAATGGAAGAGGGTCGAATGGATGGATGTGTATGTGTGTGTGTGTGTGTGTGTTGTGATGTGAGACCTGGGAGTTCCTAGAGGGTACCCTATGACTTTGCATGGCTAGATTGCACACACTTTTCACCTGCTTTATGAAAGTTCCATTATCATAAAGTTGGAACATGTTCTTGCTCTTAAAATTTAACTTGGTTTGTATTTTTTTTGGGTGAAAGTGCCAAAGCAATGGAATTATTATATAAAGCGTATGTAAAGGGGCTTTCAGGGTTTTTGCCAGTTTTTGAGAGTGAAAAAGGGGAGGATATATAAATATGCTTTAAATGTTATTTGTGGTGATGAAAGATGGATAGATGGACGACGTGTGTTTTAGGTAAAGTAATGGATTTTCTTTTTTGTTTTTTTTTTAGAATACTAAAACTGAAAGTATAGGGTGTGAAACCACTTTGTTTCTAATAAAAAAAAAAAAATAAGAACGTGTTTGGGGTAAAAGTATAAAGTAAAGTGTTATTTTGGGGAAACTTGGAGATTTTCTTATGTATTATTTTTTTTTTTTATTATTATTTTGAAAATGTAAAAGGTTATGAACAACGTAATACTATACTAGGTGAATGCTTTATTATTATTTGATTTTAAATATTTAAGAATTTTGAAACCTTTTGGGTCGGAGGGAGTCTATATTATGATGATGTTTTATAGAGGTAAAGCCTTAATAATTAAATGAACATTTCGAAAAGAAGTGGGTTACTTTATGATGTGCAATTTTGGTTAGGAGATTTTTTTTTTTTTTTTGAAAATTGAGTTTTGAGGTTTATGGCTAGGTCTAGGACCCTAAGGTAGAAAAATACCTACTCTTAAACATTTTTTTTTTCTTTTAACTTGCGATATGGGTACCATATATCAAGTTATGCATTCGTACTAAAAAAAAGGTGAGATAACAATCAAACATGACATTACGATGATAGAGAATGAGAAAAAAGTGGGTCCGATAATTCTGTCTGTCTGTCTGTCTGTCTGTCTGTCTGTCTGTATGTATTAGAGACCACAGCCTAAACGGATGGGTCGATTTACTTCAGACTTGGTATTTGGCGTTTTTTGGAGAATATCCCCAGACATTTTTTTGATTTTTTTTTTGGACCCCAAATAACGGTACCTGTCATAGACCAGTTTTAGAAAAACTCATTTTTCTTAAAAACGGTGCCTACGATTTTGATTGCAAAAAAATCATGGTCATTTTTTGGATAAGGTCTATCTTTTAAAAGTAAATGAAAACCATTTTTTTCAAAAACCGTTATTAACGGTACCTGCGATAGAACCGTTTTCTTAAATTCTGATTATCTCCTTCATAAATCAATAAATTTCAAACATTTTTTTTACATGAAAGCTTTTAGTTTTTAGTAAAAAAAAATTCGAAAATTAATTTTTTGGATTTTTTAAAAAAGTTTGAAATTTTTTTTTGAAAAATCATTTTTTCAAAAATTATTTAAATTTTTTTTCAGACTCAGTTTTAAGATGTTGATAAATAATATCTTAAAAATGGCGTACCAGTTTTTTTTTTATAAAAGTCCTTGCAAAATTTTATATATCAAAAATAGTTTTTTTTAAAAAACGGCTCAAACGATATTCAAATTTTTTTTTTCTAAAAATGTATCATTGTAGAAGAAACCAAATTGCGTACTTTGTTTTGAGGTAAAATTTATTTAAGAAGCTGTTTTAGTCATTTGAAATTCGAATTTTATGCTTTTATAATTTTTTTTTCTAAAACTGCATTTACAATTTTTTAATTAAAAAGGCTTGCCACATGTAGTAACTTTATCTTTAAATGCAAGTACGTCGTGCAATTTATTTAACAGTAATCCGTTCGAAGTTGATTTTTGTTTATATATGTAATATAATATTTTTTTTTAGCAAAAAAACTGACTGAAAAGACAGTTTATTTTTAAATTTTAAAACACATAACTGCAGTTTTCGAAATTGTTTTTGATATGAGATGGAATACTGTATTCTGATAGGTCGTATTTCAAATTAGACCATTAATTTTGGGATGCGCTATTAATCTGTATTAAAAATAAATTAAAGTAATGAAAATAAAGTTATGATAATTGCATAAAACTACAACTTTTGTTAAGATTGTTGTTCGTTTATAAACGGATTTTTCGTTTTTTATGTACCTTACATACCTTTAATACAAAAGAAATCAAAATGTTTATCGATCTTAAATAAAAATCACCAATCATTTCTGAGTGATAAACTTAAATTTAACAATCCCATTCCATACCTTTACCATCTTAAGAATCCTCCCATAAGATTGGACATAGAACAAACACAAAAGAGTGATAAGAAATAACAAAACAAAAAAAAAAAAAAATAAAGAAAAAGTCAGTTAGAGGACAGAGAATAATAAAAATGCTGGACCTCTTAAGTGTGCAATGCAATGAATAAAAGAAAAATGTAAATCCATTAATGTCCTTTTGCCTTGAGCTGATTTTAATGTCCTTTCGTTTACCTTAAGATTGGATTGCATTCAACGAAATGAGCGTAGGTACTTCTTTTCCTCATTCCCAATCTCTTTTTCCTCATCTCTCTAGCTATTAATTCTTGTTTTTTTTTTTGGGGGGTGGGTGAGATGAGGGAGGTGGGACGCAAGTAACTGACAAAAAATAAGAAACAAGGAATTGGAAAAACAAAGTAAAATACATTTTCCAAAGTTTCACCTGGGATCTTACTTTTTTTTTTGTTGGTCTTTGTCTTTATATTGTAGAAGACATTTTTGACCATTGCCGGATTAGTCCAAAAGCTTATTCAACAGGCCAACATACCCCCAAAAACATGTTAAACACTGGGAATCTTAAAAACGTCTTGAAGTTGGCTGCCAAAATATAACTGATTTTTTACTCTGAAGGATATTAAATCAAAAACCTTAAACATTTATTTTTATGTTAAAAAATTGTGTTATAGAAGTTTTTTTTATATAAATTAAGAAAAACAGTAAGTACCTCCTAAATAAATCTACAACCTTGCTTAGAAAATAAATTCCGTCAGTTTGACTAGCAGACATACAATAAGGACTTCAAAACCAAACACTTTCCTCATGACTTTAAAATATACCAAAAGACTGAAATCCGGCACTGTGTTGACAGGTTGTTGGCTTGCTCTGATTAGCTTTAATGTAAACAGAAGGTAAATAGGGAAAGAAAGAACGAAAACTAGAGATGGAAGTGGACTTCCAAAACAATCTCATTCTCATGTAGGTATTGCCAGCGAATTAAAATGAGATTCGTCTTTCGTTCGTCCTTTTTGTGCCAAGAGATGTACCATGATGTCCCTGAAATAGATGTTGCCTGTCTCCCACATTCGGACTTTGAGTGTTGAGATTTTTTTTTTTCTTCTGTTTTCAAGTATAGAGGGGGCGAAAAAAACAACACGAAAGCATGTGCTCAAGCTTATGTAGATTAGGAAGGGAAATTAATTTAATTGCAATTTCCCATTTTAATTATGTGTTTTTTTTTTTTTTTTGTATTTTCATTTTATCATAAATTTAAAGGTTTGTGGACTGTTTGAAAAACTGTGGTTTTAATAAATTCATTGAAATGGAGGCACATAGTTGCGAGTTCATGTAAATTGTGGTTTTTTTAAATGTTTGTTTCATTTGAAATTAGTTTGCTTCCAAATAATGAGACTGAAATTTTTGTCCCTCAATAGGACGTTAAGATATACTCCTAAAGGTTTCAACGTCCAAGATTGGGAATGGAAGAAAGACCTTTTTGGTACGACCAAAAAGTGATTTTTTTAAAAATCAAAAATAAATTATGGAGTTCAATTGAAAAACACACTGAAATAATTCTTGTTTAAACAAAATAAAACATTTTAGTGGAGTCAAAGGCTAAAATCTACATCAAATTTTAACCATAACTCTTTTCTATCATAAATATTTCGGGTGACAACTTTAAAATGAGTTCCTATAAGTTTGCGGTAACTCTATGTAAATGCACAAAAGAACAACAAAACTACACATTTTTCAGTCAAAATGTACCATATTTGACAGAGTTAAAAGGTAAAAACCTGCCAAGTTTTAGATAAGGGCCTCTGAAAAATTTTTAAAAAAATCGGGTGCCAACACCCAAATAGGTAAAAGTATGCGGTAACCCTATTTAAATAAAAAATACCATGTTATCTTATAAAATTTTATTTTTATTTAAGTTTGAAACTACAAAGGTATATTAAAAAACCATTGACAAAAATAAATTAAAAACCATTTTATTTATAAGACAGATTTTTAGCTTTCAAAAACTTCATTAGTGTTGCCGTTGTTATTGAATAATTTTTTTTTTTTTCTTTAAAGTCGTATTTTTGATAGATGAAGCCACCCCTTCCATAGCAAAAAATTATTGCATTTATCAAGCCATTTTATCGTACCAAAGTTATCGTCCTCGCGCCTTTTTAGACCAAAGCCAATAATTTTTTTGAAAAAAAAAAAAATAAATAATAAGCAGAATGTGGAAATGGGAAAAATAAATTGCCCACTAACAAATTAGAGGAAAGAGTGTGGACTGGTAAAAAAGTGGGGTGGGTGTCGAAAATTGTGGTTTTTTAAGGTTTCTATAAAAAGTAGACATCCTATCGAAAAAAATTTAATAGAAGAGTTGTAGGTGGTACAAAGATCTACAACTTTTTTTTCAGATAGTTTTTCTATATAACCTCAAAAATATTGTGAAAAATGCCAAAAAAACATTTTTTTGTTTTTTTAATTTTATCTTTTTCAAAAATAGTTGAATTTTAATGAAACTTGGTTTTTAGCTTCTTGTTTTTGAAAATTAATCTCTCTTTAACGAAAACATCACAAAAAACAGTGTTTTTGGGAAGTTCAAAATTCAATACCTTAAAAACTTGGCATAATAGAGCAATCCCGATACTAGATTCGAGTTCAGAGAGTCAGAATCTGTTGCAAAAATTTTAGTTTCAATTACCACTCCTCGCTGGCTGATATTACTTCAATTTACGGAAAAATCGATCTTAAAAATGCATTTTTTTTTTTTTTTTTTTTTCTATTTTTGACGATGTTTTTCATTAAAACTGTGTTGTTTTGTACTAAGTCTTAAAAAAAAAAGTTATTAAACAAAAAGAATTCTTCTCAAAGTTTTTATAAATGAAAAATTCTTTCGTCAACTTTTATGATTGAAAATTAGGCTATTTTCTTAAAAATAAATTCGTCAAAAGCACAGGAATTAATATTTTGCTGAATTTTTTCAAAATAAGCAGAAAACATATCAATGTATATATATACGTTAAAACCATGTTTCATCAAAATCTAACTATTTTGAAAAAGATTTTTCCATTTTTAACAATATTTTTGAAGTTATATAGAAAAATTATACTTTTTTTTGCTACGAGGTCTACCTTTGATATAAATCGTAAAAAAAAACACGATTTTCGACACCCATCCCACTTTTTCGTCCACCCACCCCCTTTCCCCTAATATTTTGGTGAGCAATTTATTTTTCCCCTTTCATATATTATTTTACCTAATTTTTTTCCACCGGTGTGTTATCCGGCTAATATTTTTTTTTTTACATTTTGCCTCTGAAAACTGGATTGGCACTGGTCTATTTGTTACTCATCGAAAAAACACCCTTTCATCCAAAATAATTATTTGAATTCTTTAGATTCTTAATTTCTTTAGGGCAAATATAACAATTTTACGAGATTTTAATTGGATGACAATTTTTTAAAAGAGATGTTAAGCATTTATTTTGCATATTGCATCCACATAAAAAAAAAACACCCTTTCACTTGAAAAAAAATTGATGGACTTATTTGGTTTTTGGCTTCCAAGACACCAAAATAAAAATGGTAGGTAATATGTACCTACAACATTTATAAACTTACCATTTATATCATTGGCTTTTTGGGAATAATCAAAGAATTTCCTTCTTTCTCGAAAAACTCCCTTTTATCCAATATAATTTTATGGAATCCTTAGGTTCTCACTTCAGAGGTTATTGATTTCAATGGCAAATGAAAATTTTTTACAAATTTTCATCCTGGTAACATTTGAATCATAGGTTTTATCGGTACTAATCCAATTTTTTTGTTTCCTTTAAAAAAAAACACCCTTTCACTGAAAAAGTTTTAATGGAATCTCCAGACTCTTGGTTCCTGTATAAAATATGACATTTTTACGAAGTTTCATAGATATATCATTTTTAAGTCATATCCTGTGGTACCTACTTATTTCACCGATAATTTTCCCCCTCTCAGAAAAACAACCTTTAGCCAAAAATATTTTTATAAACTCTTTTGATTCTTCAATCTTATTATCTGATTTTCGCAACAACAAAAAAAAGTGTTTACTTAATTTGTATGCATAAAATATAAAATTTCATAAAAACTTATTATGAAGGTCACAGCTAATTACCTGATTTATTTCAAAATTAGTTTCTCATGTATCCACTTGAAATCAATATCAAACGTATGTAGTCAGGTACTCATTAATTAGAACAGAAATGCAAACCGATTTTGCTATCATGTTTTCTGTACAATAAATAGTATAAATGACCATTGGTCTGCCAATTGAAACATCTTTTCGAAAACCATATTATGCATCATCGTTATCTCCATATGCATAGAGAGAGAGAGAGCATTCTAGGAAATTTGTATTACACAAAGTGCAACAGCCACTTGACGACGTCGGCGTCGTTTCAAAACCACTACCACACTTCAGCTGAATATTGTATCGCAAAAGGTAAAGGGAAATGACCCTTTCAAGATTGCCACTTAACCACAATTCGAATGCCACAATTCCTGTAACAGAGACATCTATTTATTCCAATATGGTATATTCAAGAGGACCATCTTGTGTCCAGGTGTAAACCATCAGAGTGATGTGTATTGGGCCAGTGGGCCTATACCTATACATATACCACTGAAGTATACGAGTATCTATACAAGTCTCCAATTAATCACAAACCTCTACCTCTCTACCATATATGCATGTACTAGTAGCTGGAGGGAGACCTGCAGTACCGAGTTGTATAACAACCAACATCCAGGAGTCATACTACATCTAACCACGATACATTTCTGGTTTACAGTAGGGTTTTTCAATTGCTGATTGCTGCAAACTGCATTATACCCAACACCAGTCATGAATGCTTGAGAAATTGAAACCGAACTTCAGGCAGAAGGTTTTTAATTTTTAAGTTCGTCCATTCATTTCCATATTCACTCACTTTTGTTGAGCTACAAAAAAAAAAAAAAAAACACAACTGATGCAAAAGTAACATTTTCAAAAATAAAATAATTGGAGCAGAAAATGTATATACCGACCCTTTGTTGGAGCAAGACAAGCAAAAAAAAAAAAAAAAAATAATTCGAATCCTTTGAGCAATCTACGCATCTAGGGGATGTTAATTGCAAAAAAAAAAGGTTGTATGCATCCTGCGTTGATTGAGTAAAGTTTCAAAATGATTCGATGAAAAACTTTTGCTTTCAAGGCCTCTCGGCCTCTCGGTTAGTTGGAAGAGTGTGCGAGACTTGTTTACCAACAACGCACATTCATTCGAAATAGAGAACTTTAAAATGAATTTAATTTTTTGCAACATTCACACAGCCTCCATATACAATTTTCTGATTTTCACTTTTCAAAACTTTCTATTTGAATGTCCTTTTTGTTTTTTTTTTTTCAGGATTCATATAACCGGTGACCAAACAATACTCAACCCTATAATCTGTACACTACGAGGCTGCGACGAAGACCAGAAACAGAACGAACATTCTGGGAGAGTTACAAGAACCCAAATAATTCACTTGCACTCACAGAAAGTTCAGTTGAAAAACACAGATGATAAAAAGGTTTGCAAGGACTTTATTTAGCTAAAAAAATTGGATAAGCTTAATGAGTTTGTCGCATGTAATAGCTCAATTATTTAAGTTATTTCCGATAATATTTTAAAATATTTCGCAAATGATTGTTCATAACTTGTGAAATAAGAAACAATTTTATTGGTGAAAGGAACTGTTCTTGTCTTTAAAATAATGTCAAAATTATTTCTACCGTTTGGGTTCTTCCTGGGATAAAATATGAAAATTGTCAGTTTTTTAAGAGGAGATGAAAATTCTTCCCCCAAAAACTTAGAATTTGTACAAAGGCACACAAATGTGTTTTTTGCTTGTTTTTTTTTTGCATTTTAATTCATTTTTAATACAATTCAATCTTAAACCTTTGTTAAAGCTAGACAAAAACTGAGAAAACTAGCCTACTTATCAATATTTAATAACTAAGTTAGCGGCCCCAAATGGGCGCTCTAAATAAAACCAATATCTTAATACTGCCTTTCAAACTATTTTAATACTAAATATTTCATGGTTTTATTTTTTGCCAAGGAATAACTTAAAAAAACTTGGTACTTTATATAGATAATATCATTTTTCCTATTTTTTTTTTTTTTCAAAACTGCAAAACTAATTGAAACTAATTTAAACTACTTAACAACTAGAACAGCCACAGCAAGCGTTCTTATTTGTTTTTCTTTTCTGTATCAAATGACTTTGAAAGAATTCATATTTTTGCCCAGGGAAATTGTTCGGGCTGAAATTTTAAAGGATGTGAAATAGATTTTCTCTCTCATGAGAGAAATTTCGAGAGACTTGACAATTTTTGAACTCAAAAATAGTAGAAATTGTTTTTTTTTTGGGGGGGAGTACCCAAACAGACATATAATGGACACATATTGACAAATAAAGGTTAAGCTTCTTGCAATTTGGTTGGTTCGCAGATATTAAAAAAAATTAACTGTTTCTGTTGTTTTTAAAAATATATAATTTTATAAGAAGTATACACAAAATAAAATTTATTACTAAAATTACATTTACAACTTCTTAAATTGTTTTGAGCTCCAAGCTTAGTATGCCATTTAATTCGATTAAAAAAGATAGATTTTTAGAAAAAAAAAATTGAAAATCGTTAGAGCCGTTTTCAAAATAAAAATATAATTTTTTTTATATAAAAATGCCTCAACCTTGTTTAAAAATAAAGTTGGTATGCCATTTTCAAGATTATATTAGTTCACATTTAAAACCAAAATTTCAAAAAAATACAGCAACCCATTTTCGAAAAAAATTTATGTTCAAAAAAAAAAAAAAACTTGAAAAATATTGATATAAAATAATTTTAAGTTTGTGAAGAAGCTTTCTTATACAAAAATATCATCAAGATTGGTTCAGTGGCTTACGAGAAAGTCAAAAATGAAGAAAAAAAAAACCGTTACCTTTAGTAGAATTTTTACAAACATTTCTTTCATTTCACAAGTATGACCCTTTTATCAAAATTAGAGACAAAAATTTTAATGAAAATAGTAAGAGCCATTTTTGAGAAAATTCAACTTTTCCTTTTATTATATGGCAGTTATCGTTAGTTTTTGGTGCTAAAAAAAATTCAATTTCCCCTCTAGGGAAATTAACCACCAAATTTAAAAAACATCGCTTCAGCGGCTTAGGCTTTAGCACGAGGTATAAACAGACAGACAAACAGACAAACAGACAAACAGACAGAATTCCGACACCCCCTTTTTCGCATCTTTGTATGAAAACCACTTTTTTCAAAAATCGTTATTAACGGTACCTACCATAGAACCGTTTTTTTTTTTTAATTCTGATTTTCTCCTTCATGACTGAATCAATTTCAACCATTTTTTTCTATGAATACTTTTTAGTTGCCGTAATAATATTTAGAATAAAAAATTTAGAAAATAATTTTTTTGCATGTTTAACAAAAATTTGAATTTTTTTTTTGAAAATCATTTTTTCGAAAACTACTTAATATTTTTTTTTTCAAAATTTAGTTCTTAGACATTGTTAAAAAAATGGTGTACCAATTTTTTTTTTAAAGTCCTTGCAAAATTTTATATAGAAAAAATAGTTTTTTTTTTAAAAAAGGCTCCAACGATTTTCAATTTTTTTTTCTAAAAATGTATTAGTATGGACGAAATTAAATTGCTTACTTCGTTTTGAGGTTAAATTCATTTAAGAAGCTGTTTTAGTCATTTGAAAATCGAATTTTATGCTTTTTTATTATTGGTTTCGTGTCAAAAACAAAAAAAATAAATGCTCGTACAGACAAAGTTATTACATATGCTAAGCTTTTTTAATTAAAAATGTATAAATGCAGTTTTAGAAAAAAAATAAAAAAAAAATAAAATTCGATTTTCAAATGACTAAAACAGCTTCTTAAATGAATTTAACCTCAAAACAAAGTATCCAATCTGATTTCTTCTATAATGATACATTTTTAGAAAAAAAAATTGAAAATCGTTAGAGCCGTTTTTTAAAAAAAACTATTTTTTCTATATAAACTTTAGCAAGGACTTAAAAATAAAAAAATTGGTACGCCATTCTTATGATATTATTTATCAACATCTAAAAACTAAATTTTGAAAAAAAATATTGAAAAGTTTTCGAAAAAAATATAATATTCGAATAATAAATAATTTTCGAATGTTTTTTTACCAAATATTATTACGGCAACTTAGAAGCATTCATGTTAAAAAGATGGCTTGATTGAGTAATGAAGGAGAAAATCAGAATTAAAAAAAAAACGGTTCTATGGCAATAACCGTTAATAACGGTTTTTGAAAAAAATAGTTTTCATTTCAAGACAGACCTTATCCAAAAAAATGACCATGATTTTTTGTAATCAAAATCGTAGGAACCATTTTTGGGAAAAATGAGTCTTTCTAAAACCAGTACATGGCAGGTACCGTTATTTTTGGTCTAAGTAAAATAATTCAAAAAACATCTGGGGATAGTCTCCAAAAAACACCAAGTACCAAGTTTGAAGTAAATCGTACCTACGAGTATATCTCAAGAAAAAAAATAAATTATATAGAGAAGCACATAACTTCTTCAATAACAACTTTTCGATAGAACTTACCGCTTAAAAGTTATACACAAAAAACCGTTATTTTAAACATTTGCCACATTTTAAAATTGAGATATCTTCTAAACGATTGCTTGTTGAGAAAAATGTCATTACAGGTTTTTAGGGAATCACAAAACTTACAAATCTCCAATATATCCCTTTTTTTGATAGTTCCTCCTGTTTCTCCCGTTTTCAACATTTTATCCTGAATAAATATTTCTGCATACATGGGGATTTTGATATTTAACTTCTATCGATCTATAAGGTCAATCTTCAGTCTGCAAACGTAATAACTAGACGTAACGTAACATGTTGCACGTCTCGCTGTGCACGTGTGTCAATTGAATTAATGTGTTATTTCATTATAAGATTCTAAAAATGAATTCCAAAGTTCTCACAAAACCAATACTTTGCCTTTTGTGAGAGAAAGTGAAAAAGTAAAGCCGTACCGCCAGCCTTAGATGACAATACTGCAACTTGTGCTGGAAAATAGAGAGTTGAAAACCAATGCATGGTCTGCATGGTTGGCAAACTCCGAACTTATAAATCATAACCTAATTTTGTTTTATGTTTCTGACATCCTCCAGAGATTTTCAATGCACAAAACTTGGGGGTGGCTTAGTATTTTATTCTGGATATACAAAGGTAGGGGAAGGTATAGTATTGCTTCCCATGTTTTCCGGTAGTGGTAATAGTGGCTTGGTCATAGTTGCTTTCTCTTAGTTAGAAATGGATGTTTCTTTTTTCAATAAACCTTCTATAAGTAAGGGAGAAGGAGGATTTTTTGATTTTTTTTGGAAGTCCCTTAGGTCCCTTAGAGTTGCGTGGATTTTGCAATGTCACACACCTTCAATTCTGTGTTGGTTTTTTTTTCTGGAGTGTGGATCAACATCTCTACATCATTGTCAGTGTCGAAGTCAAAGTCGATGTAGATGTAGTCGTGGTCAGACGGGTGACTTTACATGAGGGACTGCCACAGAAAACGCACCCAAGGATGTGAAGGATATTAAGCTCATAAATTATTGAATGTACAACCGACCAACAACGGTATACGAGTAAAAGCACACAGGGCTACCCTAGTCACTGACAAACACGACGGACAAAAACAAAAAATAAAATCTCTGATCCTGGGATGCAATTGCGCCTCTCAGGGGAGCACGCGGTGTAATTGATTAATGGCGGTACGATGTTCACTAACATTCGGCCACAAGGGGGTGGCACTTAGAGAGAAACATTGAGAGACACGAGTTTTTTTTTTTTTGCTTTTGTTTTGTTTTGTCGTATCCTTGTTTGATGTTCATATAATTTTTAGGCTTGGTAGTGTGTAGAGGAGATAGGAGAGGTGGAAGAATAAAATTGATATTTTTTTCTATAGTTGGCCGGCCGCTGCGCTGCTGGCTGGCTGGTGACTGTGTGTGGCAGCAAATCACCATATGGGCGACAGCCGTCTGACAGGTTTTATGGTCTGACATTTGGCTTTGGCTAATAGTTTTATACATCATTGACGTAATAATATTTTATTTTAGATTTTTTTTTTTATTTTTTTTTATGTCATCCAAACACAGAAGTTTGAAAGCATATTTTTAGGGGAGAGGCTGATATGGCAAGGGTGAGTGAGTCATGTCATTGCGGCTAGATTGGCTTGTTTGTTTGTTGTTTAGAATATAAAATCGGATGTTGGTGCTGGTATAGAGTATAGAGTGCCATATTATAAATGGTCTAGCTGCGGCTCCTGGCTTTTTAGGAAGTGTGTGGTGTGTGTGTATTTGTGTGATGTGTTTCGATGTTATTCCTGGTGGATTACAACTGTTGTTAGTCAATCGGAGAGTCAATCAAATGGTTCGGTAGCTGGACATTGATTATGTTTGGACATTCAATTTGGGATGGATGAAATGGTACATTGATGGAAATAGCATGTTAATCTATTTTGGTGATGTTATCATCCGCAAAGAGAGGCAGGATATAGTATTAGATGTTGTTTAACATGGTTATTTTTTGAAGTTTTTCTTTGTGTGTTTGGACATCATATTTTATTTTTAATAATGAGGTTTGGTGTTATATTTTGTAGCTATATATTTTATTCAAATTGCCAAAATGTATTTTAAAATCAATCAATCAAAATTAAAATAAACATTAATGTAAGATTTGTTGATGGGATTAGGTAATTGAAAAAGCACCACAGACACTCATTTTTAATAGAAAAATTATTTTGACATCCTCATACATGTCAGTTTCAATTAAACCTTAAACCTTATTTACTGTCAAAAAATATGTTGCTTCCAAACTGGCAAATTCCATTTAAGTGTGGCTACAAGCTGATTATAATGAATGAAAAAAACTTCTAAGAATCCATTCAATTTCAGATCATGAAACTGAAACTGAAAACTAAAAAGTATTATTGAAATTATAATTCTTCACTGGCATTTATACAAATATTCTACCAGTAATAACACAAAGACTTCTAACAGCTCTTTACTGCTGTTTTTTTTACACAGACACTATACGTAGGGAAAGAGTAAGAACACATTTACATTTTATACTGGTTTGTTTTTGCATTTTGTGTGAAACACAATAAATTTATTAAATTACAGAAGTCGGCCATTGTTATTCAAAATCTGACTGATTCATTTTCAACACTATAGATAATAGAAAAAAAACCAATAACACCAACGGATAGGTGATATAATATAAGATCCGGATAAGACGGGATTCTTTTGAAATTTAACAGGGAAGATAGGGTAAATTGGGGTAAAATACAAAAACAACTTTTTGTACATCTCGAAAAGTTTAAGGGTAAGAATTATGAAATAAATTTAATTGAATAGATAAATTGAAATGGTAATGAGTTTTCACCAAGAAAAAAATTCTGTAAAATGAACTTTTCAAGATAAAAATTATTTTCCAAAATGAAATATTACATATTTTAGACTTTTGAAAATGATGTTAGTTTGGGTAAAGTTGATAATTTATTGAAGAACTTATTATGCACATTGAGAGATAGTGAAAAAAAAAATTAGATGTCTGATACGGATTATATTCAAATTTCTTCATTGCTTTGAAAAACACATATGTACGTTTTTTAAAGTTTATTTTGATGTTTTAATCAGAGAATAAAGGAAAAAATATTTCGTCAAAACGACTTTTAGATTTATCTGTTGTCGATATACATATGTGTGATGACATTAGATTTTTATATATTTTCAGTCCAAGTTTTTTGACCGTTTCCAATAGTATTTTATTTTTATCTTTTACAATTTTCAAACTTTAAATTTACAGAACCATTTTTTTCCATTTTCTTACATGAATTTGAAAAAGAAAAAATAAAAGAGCTTTTTGTGTTTTTTTTGGAAAATCAACCGCCGAATAAAAAATATAGTAGAAACCAGTGATCTTAAGTTGTGCCTTTTGCAGTTTAATATAGCCACAAAAACTCTACGCAGAGATTCAATTTAATCAACCCAGCAACTTCTTTGTTTTACTCGATTGAATTTTTGAAAAAATTCAAGGATCACGCTTTTTACTATAATAAAAATCATATTCTTTGATAAAATGAAAAAAAAATTAAAATTTCTAAAAAAATTATCGAAAACAGCGTTTACATTTTCAAAATCTCAAAAATTTTTTTAATTTTTTGAATGACATCAGCAAACGCTAATGCTGGCAGTAAATATTTTCTTTACTTTATTCAATTTCCTGATGTTATTCAAAAAAAAATGTTTCTTAATTTTGAGGTTTTGAATTTTTTTCTTTTTTTGTGATTTTTCAAATTCATGTGAAGAATGGAATTTTTTTTTCAAAAAATAGCCAATTTTTGTAGAAAATCTATTCAAGTTTTCAAAACTTAGCTTCATTTTTTTTTTGTATCATTGGTTGCTGAGATTCCGATTATCAAACACAAAATAATATTTTTCCTTTCAAAAACGAATATTATGGCTAGAAAAAATCGTTATAAAGTTAAAAAAAAAACGAATTGAAATAAACAAGTTATCCGATCCAAATAATGGTTTAGACAAAAACAAATTTTCAAAAAAACGAAACAAAAATATTTAAAATTTTTTTTGTCGGTGGTTTTCCTAAGATTACTCAAACCCCACTGACGCTATTAAATTCGAAGATAAGATCCAAAAACTAAATGCTTAGAGCTAAAATTTTCTTTTTTTTATTTTTTGTGCGACCATTTTCCACCAAGTTACGGCCCGTTGAAAAACACCTGAAAATGTTGATTTTTTTTTGATTCTTTAATTTTGTCCGCTAGTGTATGTACTCAAGGCTCATAAAATATAATTCAACTTTATTGAGCATCACGATCAAATTACTTCAAATTTTATAATGTAACACATTTGTAACTGTACATGCTATTCAAGCTTAAGCTTCACAAACTCTAAAACCTTAAAAAGAATTTCATATAATTTCAACAAAATTGTGTGCCTTGGTCGTGTCGTCGGAACTCGATCAGCCACCAGTGCATAACGGTACCATTGGCTCACAAATGGATTCGAGATGGTTCGCTAAAAAGTAAAAATTTAACACAATTATTTCTAAAATTGTGTAAATATTTGTTCTACAAAAGAAAAATTATCAATTTTCACATTATCTAACGTAATTTTTACATATTTTAATTTATTACGTTGATTTAAATATATTATAATAACAGAGTTATCAGCTGTCATTTTCAAGAATTAAATGTATCGAAAACCATTCGAAATTGGCCAATCGCAAAAATAAACCAAATTATAGGGGTTTGGTCGATAAAATATCAATTATATTAAATATTTGAATTAATTTCCCTGGAAAGCACATTATGCTTCTTTGAAAAAAATTTCCTTTCTAGAACTTTTCACTAAATTTCCTAAATAATTTTACATACCCATAAAAAAATTTACAAAAATAAATAATGACAGGAAGTATAACTTCCGGCGCGCGAACATGAATACACACACCTTTTTTCCCAAGTGTAGTATGTTTTTATGTGTAGGATAGGTACTTAACTTACAATCTGTAACTTTTGCCCCAAAAAAATAAGATATTGATATTTATTACTATAACCTAACTTGACTACTTAAGACCATAAGGTCAACAAATTCTTCGAGAATCTCATTTACGTTAAATTTCTTTGAATGTTGACCATTGTGTAGGTACCTACTTTCGAATAACTGTGAGTCTTTTCAGTTCAAATTCAAATTCTCGTTTGCCTACAAAGTTAATCAGTTTCAAATGTCACTTTATGCCACACAACACACTAAAATGTACACACAAATCTACAAATAGAAATCGAAATATCAAAGTCAAACCAATTTCAAATAGACCACATCGTTTTAAAATCAAAACCCTATGCTAACCTTTAAAATCAGGCTTCATACCTATACCATACCTATACCTACATGCAAGTATAGGCTAGGTGTATGTATGTAGGTACCTACTATTTGAAATTTACAAACACAAACAATTCAATTCCCAAAGAAAGTTAGGTACACATATTGGTTAATTCCTTACAACCACCCGTCTCATTAGTAACCAAAAGTCGACAAAGCCCTAATCCTGGGTTCCATCAGAGCAATTTACCCAATTACTAACCGAGTCAAAGGTAAATTTACAAACATGGCGAATCCATCATATGTATACTCGTACATGTAGGTATGTTTGTATTATAAAGGGCAGGAAAAAAGCCATTTAAAAATCAACAACAAACACTAACCCGCACACATACATATGTATAGCCAAGTCCCGAACCATATAACAAATATACCAAGCCAACATCCAGATCCAGACAAATTGTCAACATTTGGTTGATTTGCAGGTACAAATAGACTTGATTTGCAACCTTCTACATTGCCCACACCCCTATCCCCTATCCAAAGCAAGTTTCGCTAGGAAATACAAAAGGAGAGCAACGCGAGCGGTACACATCACGAAATGCACACACATCAAAGGGATGTGGTGGCGGATGCGGGAGTCCTTCATCCTGTTTACACAGTTTGTCCATCCGATTATCTCTTTTTAGACCCCCAACACTTTTTTCTTCCCCAACAAAAAAAAAAAAAAAAAAAATATATAAAAACTAAATAAAAAAATAAAAAAAAAAACTGCTCCCAAAAGTAACCGAAGTGCTTGCGCTCGTTTGTCAAATCGAAAATCAGCACTAATATGGAATTACTTGTCGTTGTGCATCCAACCGTGATCGCTACGAGATGTTAAAAAATAACAAACGAGGAAGTAAAAATAAAAACAAAAAAAAAAAATCAAAAATCGTAAGGGGATGAGAGAAGTCATCCTTTTTCCTTTGACAAGGTGAATTTCATCCATCATAATCCATCAAACCGGGAATGCAGTTCAAAAACATTTTATGTAGAATTAAGAAATATCTTAAAACTTTTTTGTCAGAAAGTCTCGTGCAATAATCCTTAAGAACCAAAATAATCCTTAAGAACAAAGTTTTAAAATAAAAAAAAAAATAAAAAAAAAGGTGAGCATCCAAATTCGTAGCTATATTTGAAACTATACGTCGTTTAAAAAAAATGTATTTTGTTGAAGTCCCAACATTTTGAAATTACAGTTGTAAACGTTTTTCGTTTTTTTCAGTTTAGAATGTCTCTTATTACTGGACTACAAGCGGTCCCAAAATTTTTAAATTATAGTCTTAGTGCGACGACTGTCGTTGTTTTTCGGATAAGAATGTCTTATATGACTGGGCTACAAGGGAATTATTGAAAAAAAAAGATTTTTTTGTTTGGTCCCAAAATTTTGAAATTTTAGTCTTGAAGTCATCGTCGTTTTTTGGCTAAGAATGGCTATTGAAAAAAGTTATATCTTGTTGGGATCCAAAAATTTTGATATTATAGTCTCAGAAATCGTCGTCGTTTTTCGGTTTAGATTGTCTTGTATGACTGGGCTAACAAGGGTATTATTAAAAAAAGATTTATTTTGTTGAGGTCCCAAAATTTTGAAATTATAGTCTTAGAAGACATCGTCGTTTTCGGCTTAGAATGTCTTGTATTACTGGACTACAAGTTTATTATTGAAAAAAGTTTTATTTTGTTGAGGTCCCAAAATTTTGAAATTATAGTCCTGCATGACTGGGCTACATGGGAATTATTGAAAAATGGTTTTTGTTTCTTGAGGTCCCAAAATTTTGAAATAATGGTCTTAGACGTCGTCGTGGTTTTTCGGCTTAGAATGTCATGTATAACTGGGCTACAAGAGAATTATTGAAAAAAAAAGTTTTTTTTTGTTGGGGTCCCAAAGTTTTGAAATTTTAGTCTTAGAAGTCATCATCGTTTTTTGCTTAAAATGTCCTGTATGACTGGGCTACATGGGAATTATTGAAAAATGTTTTTTTGTTTCTTGAGGTCCCAAAACTTTGAAATTATAGTCTTAGACGTCGTCGTCGTTTTCAGGCTTAGAATGTCATGTAGAACTGGGCTGCAAGGGAATTATTGAAAAAAGTTTTATTTTGTT
Organism: Meliscaeva auricollis; assembly: GCA_948107695.1. NCBI lineage: Eukaryota > Metazoa > Arthropoda > Insecta > Diptera > Syrphidae > Meliscaeva > Meliscaeva auricollis. The sequence continues at coordinate 81,030,583 of OX403618.1, forward strand.
GAGGTCCCAAAATTTTGAAATTATAGTCTTAGACGTCGTCGTCGTTTTTCGGCTTAGAATATCATGTATAACTGGGCTACAAGAGAATTAATGATAAAAAAGTTTTTTTTTGTTGGGGTCGCAAAGTTTTGAAATTTTAGTCTTAAAAGTCATCATCGTTTTTTGCTTAAAATGCCCTGTATTACTGGGCTACATGGGAATTATTAAAAAATGTTTTTTTTTTCTTGAGGTCCCAAAATTTTGAAATTATAGTCGTAGACGTCGTCGTCGTTTTTCGGCTTAGAATGTCATGTATAACTGGGCTATAAGAGAATTATTGAAAAAAAAGTTTTTTTGTTGGGGTCCCAAAGTTTTGAAATTTTAGTCTTAGAAGTCATCATCGTTTTTTGCTTAAAATGTCCTGTATGACATGGGAATTATTAAAAAATGTTTTTTGTTTCTTGAGGTCCCAAAACTTTGAAATTATGGTCTTAGACGTCATCGTCGTTTTCAGGCTTAGAATGTCATGTATAACTGGGCTGCAAGGGAATTGTTGAAAAAAAAAAATTGTTGAGGTCCCAAGGGAATTATTGAAATAAGTTTTTTTTTTGCTGAGGTCCCATATTGACCAAATGTCAAAATTCATATTGAATTTTGAAAAAGAATAACGATAAGAGCTTAAATGAAATCAACTGCAGAGCCAAATTTGGTATCACAATACTCCATATTAACCGGGTCTTCTCCGCACTTAAAAAAAACCTTAACTGGCTTAACAATTTTGACCCCAGAATAAATTGTTTTTTTTGTGGTAAAATTCACCTTCTCGTTCAGATAATAAATCAGCGAGACTATATATGAAAAACAACAAAACTAACACATAAATGGACCTCAGCAGCTTCCCTGGATGGATGATTTGACGAAACACGGCCAAAATGGTGACAAAAAAAAGATTCACGGAGAACAAGAAGACCGTGTTATAGTTTTTTTTTTTTTTTTTATTTTTGCCAATTCGGTATTGGTATTTGCTGTAAGCAAATATATTTACCTTTCAGATGATGACTTTGGGGTAACAGCGGCCACAGTATGGCAGAGAGAGTTTCTGACAAAAAATCGTCCAAACCCGCGAGGCTCCCATTTTGAGCTGGTAGATTTTGGATTCGACCTATGCGCTCAGCAACGGGCGGAGGTGGTAGTAACAACGACGACAACGACGAACGGTGCTTGCTTTTTTGACAAATTTGCATAATTTTGCAGCAATTGCATTAACAGTAAATGCAAACATTGTGTGGATACAAAAACGGCGAAATAAAAGGATTTCGCCTTCCAGTTACAACTACACAGTCATCAACAACCGATTTATCTGTTGAGAACACACAACACGAATGGGGTGGGTATGGCAGCAGCAGCGCAGCCAGCGCCCGCCAGCGGAGGGATTCTGTAAAGTTGTTATAATTTTTGGCGACTGTGTAGAAGTAATATGCGGGGTTGGGGAATTGGGAATTTGAATGATGCTGTGTTTTAAATTTTTTATTTCTGATGGTGGCACTCCTTCTATATTATAGTCCTTTATGTAGCACTGTCATGTTCAGTTCATACATATACACAAACATTTTTGCTTTGAGGCGGTTTTTGCTGAACATACAATGCAGTCATGAGGAGATTTTGAAAGATTTGATAGAAGGTTAAGAGAGGGAGCATGCCAATGACAGTTTTGATCGAAAGCATGAATACATTATAAACGTTGATCAAGTGGATTGGCTTTGGATATAAATTGCTTGACTTTCAATTGATTGATTGGTTTATATACAAGGGGGGAGGGGGGGCAGGTTTAAAGGTGGATTTTGTGTGTGTTTTTTTTTTGTTCAATAAACTGGAAGAATATTGGAAGAGCTTACAAGTTCAATTGATTTAGATAAACCAGCTATAAATTGTTTGTTTTTTGGTACAGAGCATTTTTCTATGATGTTTTCTAGAGTAAAAGTTCAAATGTTGTCTTCGGAGCTCATCTAAAAAAGGTAGCTCTTCGTGCGCCCTAATGTTTAGGGTTTTTTTTTCAAAAATGATTTCGTTCAATTGAGTTCCTGACATGTCACAAGGAAAAAACGACAAAAAAAATTCTCTCAGAAGTTTCTAAAAGTTAGTAGCTAGGGTTTAAGCTGGATGGAAAAGGATTCCAAGTGAGGGTCCGATGCACCACCAGTGTGGTGTCATAATTAATATGTTAGTAGCTTGGTGTTGAGCTACCCGGAACGGACTATAAAGACACTTCGGTGTCAACGTAGTTCTCAGGTATACAAGTGATCTAATGGAGTATCATTCGGAGTCCTAAAACACACAGCGCTTTGTAGCCATAACAAAATAAGGAAGCAGAATATTAAGTGAAGCCTTGGAGTACCAGCCGTAGGCATAAATTTTCAAGTGCCATGAACTAACGCCGAGTATCTTCTATGGCTGGCATACTATCTATTCCAATTTTCAATTTTGAAAAGGTAGGTACTTCCGGTCAGCTGAAAAAATTTAAATAAATGAATTTTTTTGAAATTTTTAAACTTCAAATTGGAATAGAAAATGACCCGTTGGAGTTTAAAAATTCGTATTTAAAAAGCTAAATTTTTGGACATCAAAAAAAAAATAATAATTTTCTTGCATTCGTCCCGTTAAATTCAGCCTTATTTTAGCGGAATTTTAAAAAACTAAAAAAAACTATTGCAACTACAAAAACGAAGTTTATTCCACTTAAAAGCATTAAAAAAGCTACAATTTTGGATGACAAACAAAATAATTTTATGAATTATATAAGATTTTGTCCGCTAACTTATTTTAGTGGAAAATTCAATAACTCAAAAACCATGCAAGCTAAAAATTTTTCGTTTGCTCAACAAATTAGCATTTAATTAGCTACAATTACTGAGATTGTATTTTTAAATTCTGCCACAAAGTGTCCGCCAAATTATAGGACGTAATTTGAAGTGCAGTGTGGAGTCAGGCAGGGCTGAATACTATCACCAATATTATTTCTGTTAGTGATTATTGATGTGCTGCGTGAAGCCCTGTTGAACGGAAATAGTGAAATTCAATGGAGCCTAACCTCTCAACTGAAACACATGGACTACGCGTATGGCTTCTCTCTAATTGATTTCGGCAAACGAAAATTCTTCCCACATCTAAACACCCTTTGGTTTACTAGAAAATTCTATTGTTTGCAGCAAACAAATCAATAGTTTGTGAAGAACCTCTCAAGAAAGTCTTTTATTGCAAAGAACATGACTTTTGGTGTAAATATAAAATTCATTTACAGCTAATGACTGCAAGAAACAAATTTTCTTAATAATTTACTCTATGTTTGTGGTGTTCTCATATGAACTCTTTGCTACAAGAAAGTTATCTAGTTCGTGGCACAGTAGAAACAGCCTTTGTTCGAAATCGAGAAATTTCGAGATTTTTTTTATTCATTAGTTTGCATAAATTGTTTGACAGAAACTAATTTAAGAGTTTGCTGCAAACGTAGTTAAACTCGGAAAATTACTATCCAACAAACGAAGAGTCGTTTGACGGAAACGATTTGTTTTCTCATTTTGTTTATATGCATTATACTCCAGTCATAAATTATACAGTCAGTAGCGGAATGACAAGATATGCACTTCGTAAGAGAGAGGTCGCCGGTTCAATCACAGGTGTTACGCTAAACTTTTAATTTTTTAATCGTTTGCAGAAAGTGTTTAACAAATTTGCTGCAAACTAAACCGACAAATTGTTCGGCAAACGAAAATATCTATTGGGCAACTTTTTCGTTTGCCGCAAACGGTTTGTTCTCTCAGTGAAGGACATACCTATAGGTTTTAGCTCGAGGCCAGAAGCCCATATTTTTCGCTTTTATGGAAAAAGGTCCTAATATAAAAGTCATAAACAAATTTGTTAACCAACCTTGTGTCACAATCCACGTGGGAACATTTTTATTTGAATCTTTTCAATTAAGACCACGATTTGGAAGTTCTGTAAACCTTATGTGCAATTACTTGTGAACCATTTCTAGAGGTGTATTTAATTCAGCGCTCCTTTCATCATTTTCCACACCTTTGGGGCTTAGCATTAAAAACAGTTAAGCCACTGATCCGTTAGAATAATTAATCACAACACTGAGAGTGCGATCCCTTTTGTTGCTGCCCACACACTTTTATAATGTCCTCGCACACACGACTGACCATTCATCTCTCTCTCTCTCTCTCTCTCTCTGTGGTATGTACCTGGGATATCCTTTAATCTAAATAACATTGCAAATCATTTTAATTCAGAGAGTTACACGTGGTGGTTGAAGTAGCCATCAACCATCTCCAAAAAAATTACACATCAACAAACCCAACAGGCCCAATATTGCCGGACCCAACAAACTCCATCAGAACATACACACACACACACACACACACATAGGACACAGGGGTGAATAATAATTCACATATTACATTAAACAACACAATAAATTTTAGCTAAAGTAGGGATAGGGGGAGTAAAAGTATCCTTAACCTAATCGCATGTATCCGGCGAATGACTTCTTGGATTCGTTTTGCAAACGAGAATAAAAACAAAAACATGGACATTTGAAAAACAACTACAACAACACAACATAACGATAACACAAGGTTTGGAGTTGAGAATTGAGAGGGGAGGGGGAGGGGGGTGGAGGGGTGGTATTTTGAAAAGGCGCACGCAGCACATTAGCACGAAAATCGGCAGCAATGTGTCTAAAATTCAGTGGTAATAAGCATAATTCACCCCTCTGCTTATATTTCAGTTCAATGGGATTAAGCAACACGGCTGGAAACAGTTAAGCGACGACCGACGAAGAAGGGGGTTGAAGATTGGGAACCTCCATAAGTTAACATCGGCACAAGGCGCACTCACTAAGGCACACTATAATACTAAAAAGCTCCCCTCTGGCATTCACTCATGGTTGAGTAAGATGAAAAGGGGCGATTTTATTTTATGATGCAGCCCATTAACGTCTCCGTTACCAATACAGGTTTTCACTTGGCCATCGTGAGTTTTGTAAACGTTGCGTTGGCATGCAAGGATATTATGCGATGGTGGTATTAAACAGGTACGATTCCAAGAGTTGAGGTATAAGTAGGCAGTTGGCAGTTGGCAGACTTTGAAGCCGAATGTAGGAAATACAGGCAGGAAGGATATTGCCAAGAGGGAAAAAGGTATTGGAGTGCGCATATAGCACAACGAAATCATTTGTTTTAATTAAATTAAGTCTCCAAGTGAAATATACAAGCGAAATGTGTCATATCACGAGTTGTTTCCCTGCCGTTTCCTACTTCTTCTTTTTCTACTTGAATGATTTATTTTAATTTACCATCATGGGTTGAGTTAAGAGAATATAATTGTAATAAACTGATTTTGAAAGTGAAATGCTCGTTAGCACACAGGTATTTAAAATTCCCAGATTATGTTGGGATTTTGTGAGGTTATAATAATAGAAAACATGGTTGGTGTTTTGAGTTGAGTGTTACGCAGTACTTTTTTTTATGCACGAGTAGACTAAAATATATTGAAGGTACAAATTCAACAGTAAAATGTTGTGTGGTTAGTTTTTTGGAAATAATTTTAAACGAACTTTTACACAAAACATAGCAGTTCCTACCACTTGGTGTAGTGGTTAGTGCGATGGACTATCACACCGGAGGAGGTGTGAATTTCAGGAGTACCTACTGCATTTTTCTAGGAATTGACAAAAACCTTCAAGAGTACTACTTGTTGCATCTCAACTAGCCGTTCAGAACTGTCAGAATACTGTAGGTCCTCTCCATTAATGCTAACTACGTGCACACAGGCTATTCTTGGTAAGCAAATTGTGTCACAAAATTTAATATTTTTTTCATTAAACCTAAGTGGAGTTGTATTTTCTCAGCATATTTTTAAGATATCTAATCTGCTAGAAAGTAGATACCTACCTACGACCAAAGCAGACATTCTTGCTAGATTTTGATGAAACTCAATTTATGACTGTGAAAATATAATAGCATGTAGTGTTGGTCGTGATGTTCAATTAAGTTGAATCATAATTTTCTGTGGCCCTGATAAAAAGTTATGACACGTGCTCCGCTGTGCCCTGAAAAATAAAAAAACCGTTAGCCACGCTCACAGACTATACAAAATTCTGAAATTTTGTACAAGAAATTATTTACCTAAAATTTAGTGGCATTGTAAATTTCAAATGAAAAAAATAAAAAAGACTATTGGAAACGGTAGTCTTTCACAAATGCTAAAAATAGTTTTTAATTTATATTTTTCCCACTATTCCCCGATTTTTAAAATCAAAAAAAAACACGCAAGTAAACGTTCAAAAACGTATGTTAGCTAAGAAAAATGTTAAAAAATTAGTTATGAAGAATTTAAAAATTGTCTAATTGTTTTTCCACTGTCTATCGAAATGTACAATTAGTTTTTCTTTAAAAAATTTACATGACCCACACCGAAACTTTTTTAAAGGTCTATTGAAAAATTAGATTTTCAAAAAAATTTCATCTCTCGAAAACGTGATGTTTTTGAATTTTTAAACTCAAATTCATTTCACTATTCTTTCCCTCATACTTTTCGAGATGTAAAAACACTTTTTTTAAAAATCCAAAAATTATTTTTTTTTTTGAAAATTTTGATATCTAATAATTTTCAAGTTGTTAAAGAGCTTCCGTATAAGAAAAAGGCTAAGTTGCTTAGTTAATTCAAGTTCGATTTTTGTTAACGAACCCTAAACTTGCACTGTAGTACCTACATCGCAAGTAAAAAACGTTCGAAACTTGTTTTTTCTCCTCAAAAACCACTAAAATCTGAAATTCCAAATAATTTCATGAAGTCTTGTCAAAAAATTAGCGTCAATTGTCTTCAAAAGCTGAGTTCAATTATTTTCAAAAGATCTTAGCTAAAAAAATGTCAAAATTTCCCAAGATATGAACCAATGGATGAACTGCATAAAAATTAAATGCAGGTATCGAAATTCTAAATTTTAAAATAAATTGGTTTATGGAATTTCTAAATTTGAACATTTTGAAAAAAAAAAATTAAAATTTCCCAAGTATGGACCTGCGACTGATCTTGACTGGCTAGACTTGACCAAAAATAGATTTCTGAAAATTCTGAACCAAAAAAAAAAAAGATATGAACATAATGTGGCTGGACTAGACCAAAAGTGAATTTTTCGAAATATTGAATTTTAGAACAAATTTGTTTTTGGAGAAGTTAAAAAAAATGCCAAAATTTCCCAAGATATGAACCTGTGACTGGTCTAGACTGGCCGGACTAGACCAAAATTGGATTTTTCGGAATTCTGATTTAAAAAAAAAATTGTTTTCCTGATTTTTTAGATATTAAAATTTTTGAAAAAATACCAACATTTTTCAAAATATGAACCTTTGGTTGGACTAGACCACAATTAGATTCTTCCAAATTCTAAATTTAAAAAAAAAAATAATTGTTTTTTTTGGAATTTCTATGATTGAATATTTTGAAATTTCAAAAATCCTGTTCTTTTGAAGTCAAATACTCTAGATTTTAATTTAAATTCTGTTTGTCTTCTTAAAATTCTCAACTTCTGTTTTTTGACTTCATTGAACTTTTTGCACTTTAAAATTTAATAACTTAGAAAAAAAAAAATGATTTCAAAGTTTCTAGTTTTTGAGTTTTCAATTATAGTCTAAATCTTTTGGCACTATTAAATCGTTTTGGTTTAAAGGCAAAAACAAACAAATAAGTGATGAGTGAGAACTTGAAAAAAATGGAAATCTCAAAAAAAAAAAAAATCGGAAATTTGTACTGAAATCTTAAAGTTCCTTAGTTCCTTTTAATTGTTCCAAAGAATTCTATTAGCATCTTCATGGATTCTCCCATGAAATCACGAAGAAATTTTTTTTTGAAATTTCGAGTTTTTAAAATTTTAACTATTTGGAAATTTAGATCTTTTTATTCAGTTTGGATCTTTTGAAATGGCAAAAATTCGATGCTGATGAAATTGAAATATTTTCCATAAATTTTGGATTGATTGAAAGTTTTGGTTTCTAGTAATTTTGAATATTTGGCCAAATTGATCTTTTAGGACTCTTAAATTTGCAAAAAAAATCTGATTCCCCCATGATTTTCAGTTTCAATATTTTGATTTTTGTAAGTTTAGGCATTAAAAAAAACGACGTCTTTATCTATTTGGAAATTTAGATCTTTTAGTTCTGTTCGATGCTGATGTCTGATTGTTATTTCAAGCTCGATTTTTTTTAATGAACCCTAAACTTGCACTATAGTACCTACATCGCAAGTTAAAAACGTTCGAAACGTGCTTTTTCTCCTCAAAAACCACTAAAATCTGAAATTCCAAATGATTTCATAAAGTCTTGTCAAAAAATTACCGTGAATTGTCTTCAAGAGCTGCGTTAGGTATAAAGAAGATAAATTCTAAGCCTTTTATCAAAATCTATACTAATAATTTAATAAAAAATAAACAACAAGTTGAGTTGGAACATGCCACAACAAAAATCAATAATAATGAATGAAGTTCTTTAAATCCCTTCGCTATAAAACACTGTTTCTGTAACCCTTCCCTTTATCAAAGTTGAACTTTCAAACAATAATTTAAAAAAAAAAAAAAAAACTAAATCCATTTCAAACGAAAAACACAAAAGTATATAGTTTGTTGGCTACGTAAAACAATTTCCACAGTGATTTTTCTATGCAAATATTATGTATAGCTTAGCTATGCAAATCTACCCCTCGAGGTAGCCATATAATATGTACGTATAGCATCTACACCTAACCCTAAACGTAACCCCTTTTCTATTTTTAACACCGACCGCAAAAGATTGCCACATTAAAAATCGTCACAGGTGTAAGAAAATCCCAGCATTACGACACTCTGAGCCCGAAAACTATGGCACATAAAGCGTAACCTTTAGCAAAAGACCCAATACACTATACTATAAAACTCTACCAACAACACCAACTACTACTACTGGTATACGAAAAAGGACGGCTTCACCATCCTGAATGTGGATACTTTAACGCCTAGGAAATTCTATCACAGCAAGTTTTGTACCCGATTTTTTTTGCATATTTTTTTTTTTTGTAAGGAACTAAAGGAACTACTTTTCAACTAGCAGTACCGCAGTGCAATCGTATATAGCAACAACACAAACCACGGATGGCTATACAATACATCGTGTGTGTCGTTCCAAGTCCCGCAACCATGCGAACAACAAACGCTGGCATGGGACAACGTTAACATCTCTCCGCTTTCAATTTGCTCAATTTGCATCGGAAATTATGTAAATATCAGAGGCAAGTCGCAAGTGGAGACCTGAGCGCCGCAGTTAAAGCCATTCCATTGCCACTGCTGTGACACTCTACACCCGTTACTTGTTCAAGGCGTACATCTATACTGCAAGTGTATATGTACCTTCACACGAATCAGAAGAAATAAGTACGCGCCCGGTGCCGTCCCGGTATTAGCATTAGCAAAACAAACTTTTCCATTTTCCCAGAAATTTGCATGTAGATAGTGCGGTGCGATTTCAGGGAATGACTCTTCCAGAGGCCCACTTGTGGCAGTACCAATATATACATAAATATGGATCCATGTATGTATGTATAGATTTGTCCTTTGCAAGGATTGTGAGAGAAAATGGTGTTTTGAATCTCTCGTTGTCGCCACCGCCGCTGCTGCCTAGGCCATCATCATCCTACAGGACAGGGATCACCTCTTGGCTGTTGGCGTGGAAAAGGACAAATTTGTGTATTATAACGACAAGGATGACGGTGATAGTAATGGTGATTGTGATGGCAATGGTGAATGTGTGAAGCGAATGTCTTATTTAGAGTTTCTCATATTTCTGCTGTTGATACAGCAGAAATGGTTATTATATAGGACAGCAAAAGCGTGAGATGTTTCAGATTCGATGCTTCAGGGGTTTTTACTTTTTCTTATAGACTTTAAGCATCACACATGTGTGGCTGGGCTATGTCTATGGTAATGGTATTGGGCTATGCTATATATGAATGAAGAAAAGTATTTCAAAGTTATGTTGATTCTTTCTCAAGACGGATGATAGCAAATCAATTTTCAAAGAAACCCGTTTTCGTCTTGGGAATTTCTCAAAGTTCTCCCTAAAAACAGTGGGGCCGGTTGATTATTTGAAGGACTATGCATTTTACAATTTTTTTTTTTCACAAAGTAAAATGGAAAATTAGCAAGATTTCACATTGATTGAATTGGGTTTTTGGTTTTACAGTCATGCCTTTCCTTGCCTTCTTTAGGATATCTTAAAAAGGTCTCATGCTATCGGATCTCTCTGTTCGGGCTTGAGAAGGCTATCAAGAGAAGGCACTTAAAATACTACAGGCCAAGGATCTAGCAGATAAGTAGGTAGCTATTACATTATGACCAAGGACATGGAGATCAAGTACCTATTTATTCTAAAAGGCCCCTGAAGCACTGTAGGCACAACAGTTTAAATGTCAGGAAGATCAACATATACTAAATAAGGCTACTGACGGCACGAAGTAACCAGCCAAATCAGTGGGTATTTTTTTGAGCACTGTTTGAGCTAGGGTAGGGCAGCAGACAAAAGCATTGGAAGATACGCGGATAATAGAAGGCCTTCGGTGGGAGTGAAGACGCTTGATTCATAAGTCTGAGGTCCGTTCTCAATGGTGGGGATCTATACTAAGAAATTATCTGGATTCAATTAGCCGTTCGAAATCGGCAGAAAATTGTAGGAAAATGGTTTAGGGAGTCATTTAATAGGCCTTGGGTCTTCTCGAACTAGTCATGGAAATTTTTGGTCTTCTTAACTAAATTTTGAAAGCTAACAAGAGATCGATTTTTTTTTAATAGTAAAACTTACAAAAATCAAAATATTGAAACTGAAAATCGTGGGGGAATCAGTTTTTTTTGCAAATTTAAGAGTCCTATATCATCAATTTTCAGAGATCAAAATTTTCAATAGATTCAAAATTTATAGAACCTTAATATTTCAATTTCATCAGCATCGAATTTTTGCCATTTCAAAATTTCCAAACCGAACTAAAAGATCTAAATTTCCAAATAGATAAGATTTTAAAATTTGGAAATTTAAAAAAATCTTCTTTGGGAACTGTTTTTTTTTTGAGATTTTTAACAATTTTCAAATTAAAAATCCTAATACGATTCTAATGAAAAATTAAAAGGAACTAAGGAACTACAAAATTTCATTAAAAATTTCCGATTTTATTTTTTGAGATTTCCAATATTTTCAAGTTTTCACTAATTTAAAAGATGGTGCCATGTAGTGCCAACCAAAAGTTCATATTTTGAAAAATGTTGGCATTTTTTCAAAATTTTAAGATTTAGAAAATCAGAAAAGCAATTTTTTTTTAATTCAGAATTTCGAGAAATTCAATTTTAGTCTAGTCCAGCCACATTATGTTCATATCTTTTGAAATTTTGGCATTTTTTTTAAATTTTCAAATTTAGAACATCAAAAAAATTGCTTTTTTTTATTTAAATCCCGAATTTCGAGGAATTCAATTTTGTTGTAGTTTGACCACATGTTCATATTTTGGGAAATTTTGGCATTTTTTCAAAATTTTCATATTTAGAAAATTAAAAAAATATTTTGTTCTTAAATCAAAATTTCGAGAAATCCAATTTGTGTCTTATCCAATTACAGTTTCATATCTTGAAAAATTTTTACGTTTTTTTTTCCAAATTTTTAGAACTAAGAAAATAATATTTTTTATTTTTTAATTCAGAATGTCTAGAAATCTATTTTTGGTCTAGTCTAGCCAGTCAAGATCAGTCACAGGGTCATAACTTCGAAATTTTTGACTTTTTTTTTCAAAATATTTAAATTTTTTTAGCTAAGATCTTTTGAAAATCATTTATTGAAATTTGGAAATATTCATAAAAACGTACATGTGTCACTGAATGACCCCACTGGTACCTTCATATATGACCAGTACCTTGCTGAGGTGTATAATATGCAAACATTCAACCGTTTGGTTTAATGTCATTCTGGTTCCATCAAACATTTGTGTTCTGTTCCAATGGGGACAAGTATAATTTCCAATATATGTGTATACCTTTGGGGCAGTCACATCACATTGAACGATCCAATTTATATTCTGATGGAAACGCCACGCATTCGCATAAAAATGGCTAAGGATGTTAGTGAATGAGAAAACTTTTGCGATTTCATTTCATTTTTATATCAGAAAAAAAAAAAAAAAATTCGACAGAGGCCCCAAATTTTTGTCGAGATGAAATGTCCCTGATGGCAACCAGTCAGTGTGGTGGTGAAGAATAAACCGGACGAATAGAACGGCGATGGTGTGATGTTCAAAAACTACTTGTCGCAGTTCAACCAAACAACATCGACTCGACCGAACAAACACCCTAAACAGAATGCGGCGGATGAAGGTTTTAGGGATGGACAGCATAGAACTACGAGTATGCCAATGGAATGAGAATCAGAAGCGGAATTGAATTGACATACCAAGAGAGGGGCATGGGGCAGAAAGAGGTGTGAATGTGGATTAGCTCGTGGAAAAATGGTTATTTTAGTATGCAAATGGCCACCGATTGGATTGCTCCCTTTTTTTTTTTTGTTCTTTATCAATTCCGATCCCTTTTTGGGATGATGGCAGAATACAATAGGAAGGTATATGTAACTGGGCACAGGTTAGGTTATACACATTCCTACCTTTACAGTCCAAGTTCCCGTGTGGGCATATTTCTAATTTGCATTTTTCCCAATTGACACATGGCCTTTGGACGATGGAACGAGGACGAAATATGGAGGGAAAGGTAAAAAACAAATCATTAAGAGTTTTTTTTTTTATTGTTTTTTTTTTTTTTTTTTTTTTTTTATTATTGTCGTTCGATTTCCCCCTTGGGGGTATATATAAAAGGCAAAAGAGGTTATTTTTTTAGTTACCATGCAAAGCGTTATTGATTTTCATTTGGAAGTGGCCGTTTCGGGCAATGGCGATGGTAAATATTTACGTTACCTTTTGAAAAATTCAAATTCGGAAGGTTCATTCTCTTCGCCATCGTCGTTGGTCTTCGTGTATAGTCAAATGATGGTTTTGCAACTATGGCAGTTAGTCTTTAGTTTTTTTTTATTATACCAACCAATGGAAAGAGGAAAGGACAAGTTTTTCAATGAACGTCCAATATTTGTTATGGTCCTTTAGAATAATTTTTTTGTTTTTTTCTTTCGAGTTTTCGTATAAAAGAGGAAGATATAATAACTAAGACTGCGCGTGAGAAATTTAGAAATGCTGAACAAACGAAAACGGAAAACATGCAAATCCTTTTTATCTACATCTTGTTTTGCATGTTCCTTTATAATAAATATTTATGTTTGCCTTTGAACGTTTGAACCAATGAACAAACAAAAAAAAAAAAGAGTCAGGTATTCGATTAAGGGCAAGGTGGAATTCAACTTTTTAATGTTTTTTTCTTTTTTATTATAGAAAGTCTTCACTGAATATAGCAATAATAGTGAAGAGGAATAGTTATTTACAATTGAGTACAATTGAACGTTTCTGGGTTTAATAGATTTGTTATCAAACCGAATTTTACCTAAGATGGTTCTTAAGGAAGGTCATCGCACTCAACCAACAAAAACCTCTTCCTTTCAGTAACGCACTCCAAGTATGTAGAAGTAACCCTACATTCTATCGGGTCACCTAAGATGAGGTTTTACTCCTTCACGTTATCCTTGGGGTATAGAAAAGATTCGAAAACTTTTCAATGTGTCCAAGGCACATTAGGAGGTGTTTCTTCATTCTTCAGTCGTTTTATCACGTCAATGTTGCTGAAATGAATCTTCTCCTCATCTCTTTACCGATTCACACTGCACGGAACATCACTTGATGAAACTTTACAAGCCACTTGATATAGGGCAAGTAATTTTCAGAGAAAAAACTAATAAAAAAATTATGTTTTGTGTTTTTCAAAAGGACCAATAAGGAAATTCGACGTTAAATGTACCAAAAAAACGTGCTTTTAACATGTTCATATTACCATATTATCTCGAAAACGTGACGTGCCATGATAGTTTCGACTTCGAATTCGTGTTCAACGTACCAAAATCCTTTAGAGAATTATAGTTTAGCTTGAAGGCGTTGCAGACCAGTGTAACTATCTTCTATTTCTCCTGAAGATATCACTATTATTCATCACCATTGCCATAATCAGTTAGTTGAAATCATTTATAAGAAGTTGTCTTTCCGGTATTGACTTCTAAGTTAAGAATTAGGTACTATACTACATCACTTGGTCTGCTATGCAATAGTTTCTGTTTTTGAAGCTTGTGACCAATTCACTGCCACTTACGTTTTCGTATGTAGTACAGTTTAATGACCCGTACAGATTCTTGACCCGTTCTCCAAAGAAGATCATCATTTGATAAACGATTGAGCCAGAAAATCCCTAAATCCATATTTTGGAAAACATTCCGAACGTAGCTTTTAACTTCTCGATATTGATCCTATTGTCTCTTTCAGTTCTGGAGAGACAACACTTCGAAGATATTGCAAGTTCTATATTTTCTCTAATGATTGCTGATTTTCCTGAAGGATTGACTTAAACAGATGAGTTACTAATTCCAATGCTGATCATTTTTGTTTTTACCGTGTAAAGTTTCAGCATCACTATTTCTCACGTGTATCACGTCGCATACTACGGTAAACTTCCCTCATCTTCAAACGATCTTCAAACGTCTGATTGCAAAGTAGACAATAAGGTTGGAAGTTGCTTGCCTATCTGCTGGCACCAAGCGGATTCTGTCTTCAGTACCTGTCTCCTAGAGGCTCAAGCTATTGAGTTCAGTTTTGGTTAGTAGCAGCTCAACACCTGATTCTCGAACGTTTCCAGGTTCTTTTCCGGAAGAGAACAGTACAGTGTTATGAATTGTCAAATTTTGCTTAGTCCTAAGATGTGCGGTTTATATTGCATTAACTCGCGTTTCAGTTGGCGTTCCAGTTGGAAGGAACCTTGCATTTT
Source organism: Meliscaeva auricollis (assembly GCA_948107695.1). Taxonomy (NCBI): domain Eukaryota; kingdom Metazoa; phylum Arthropoda; class Insecta; order Diptera; family Syrphidae; genus Meliscaeva; species Meliscaeva auricollis. Next base: position 81,045,593 of record OX403618.1, read on the forward strand.
GGGGCCCTTCTCTGAAATTGTCAAGAAACCAATATTTGTTCGGGTAAAATAGCCAAATGACGGCAACTTGTTATCATTTATTTTCCAAGGCGTAGTGTCGATTTGGTTAGCTTGATGTATCAGTTACAGGAAATGCTAACATCAGTTACCTCTCGGCCAGGTGGGAGCGATATACTGAATGCGCCCAAACGAAGATTCCGCATTCTAGCATATCTCCTGCAGATGGTGCAGGACTATCTCAAGTATCGAGTGTTGCTTTACGAGGCCAAAGAAAGCCTGCGATGAAAGGAAGTCACATGTGGTGCAGCGTAGGGATCAGTCTTAGGACCAGACTTTTGGAACATCTCTTACGACGATATCCTTTACATGAAGATGCCTGAAGATGCCTTTCTAGTCGGATACGCTGACGACATCGACGAGGTTATTATGGCACCAGACACCCACACGGATGCTTCAACACCTTTCTTCATAGGATCGGCTGATCGAAAAACTATCACTTCAACCTGCCAGTATACGGGGACTCCAGAGAACATTGTCAAAAAGATGCCGGCAAGGAAACAGAACTGAGATAAGATCTGCACCTACGCCAACCACCTTTTTAGGGGGAAGAAAAGAGCAGTTCCCGATGAAAAGCAGTTCCACGTGAGCCAAAAATGGGTACTACAGATCAGATCTACAGATCCCCCCCCCCCCTTGAAGCAATAGGAAAGTTGTTCCGAGGGGATGTCGACAACCACCAAACTCTAGTTGGTGATCGGAATCTTTGTTGGCTCCTCGGCAAGTGGACCATTCTTGATGACTGCCTGGCGTCTATTGCAACATGAACAGTTTTTGATTGACAGTTCATTGATAAACAGACCACCAAGTCCCCTTATGAAGTGGATTTGATAAAATTTCATTTTATTAAATTATTTTTGGGAAGCCTACAATGTTTCCCAAATATTTTCCTAATATTGTTTTCGTGTCAAAATGAGTACGATTATCTATGAATAACACAATTTTACACCACCATCATCCATTTCCTTCCGCAAAATCAACTTATTTACAAATCTAACTCCGCACTAAACCAAAATTTCACTCAAATAAATTCATTTAACTGTTCAAGTTATTCATATCCAAAAGCTAAAAATAATAATTCAGTTGTTTTCGAAAATAACAAAAAACTGACACTTCATCACAAAAACCCCTCATTTATATTACTACAGACACACATCAAGCTTTCACTCACAGCCAACTTCAGTCCTCACCAGAATGGCAGAAACATAATATGGAGCTCCATCAATGTGTAATTCTATCGAATTAATATTCATAGTCAAGGCGTGAAATTAAATAATAATAAAACAATTTCAACAAATATTACATCGCTGGCGATAAGGGGCAGCAAGGGAACTCTTCATTAATCCCTCCGCACTCCAAGGGGACCATACCCAAACCACAATATATAGTATAGTTTGCCATTGTTTTGCATTTGCCATTGTGCCAGGATATTATTCCAGATATGCGAGGAGTAGGTATATGTATGTCCTCGATGTCGGCCATTCTCATTTGCATTTTTAATTGCAATTGCACTGATGGTAGTTGCAAATGATGGGGTACCTCCATACCCTCACCTCAACGCAACCGCGTTACCCACTCTCGTTCCCTTATACCTACTCAAAATTACATTATGTCCCAATGTCCATGTGAAAATAGTTGCGGGACCCAGATGTGTGTGTCCGTCCGATGATGATCGCCATTCTTTGCCTCTGATAGATATTAACTTTTGGGAACACAGGTTATGGGGCACCTGTTTGCAGGATTCTACCTCTTTATTCCATCGCGCAGGGCAAGGTTGCAGTGTATATTTTTGCCGTAAACAAAAATTTCCATCTAAAAGTTGAATAGAATTGCTATCTCCCGGGCGGGCCATATTATACCAACACAGAAAGATAAGCAGCATCAAGCGTTACCAACGAACATACGAAACAGACGATTCATTTGAATTGCTCATCTCCATGGCGCGGCCGACGGACGACGGACGACCGACGACGCGGTCAATATCCATAATACAGCAACATCATAAATGCATGGAAACGTTTATTGCAACATGGCCAATGCCATGTTGTGAATTATGGAACAAACATATAATAACCCAGGACGCACGGGTACGTGGAAATTCAGTTGGAAAATTATTTTTGATTAAATTTGCATAGCATGTTGTGTGTGGACGTTGTTGGTTGCTGATGGTTTTGGTGCGTTGCGCTAGCTCTGCTAACGGGCTGACGATGACGACCGCCCACATTGTTGGTAGCGGTTCGGTTCGAAGGACTGTCACGATTCCAGGCAGGTTCTTCCGCCGACGACCGACTACGAGACGACGACGACGACCGACGGGGACATTATTTTCTCGCTGATCTGATTTTTGACGCAGCGGAATTGTGAAATTAATTGAATTCGATTATGTGGAGTGAAAACATGAATTTCGCTTGTGTAAGCACGTGGCAATGAGATGGTTTATTGTGAATATTTTGAAATTTATCCTACGCTCTTTCTCTCTCTCTCTCTCTCTGGATGTTTGATGTTTGATGCGGCTGGGGCTATAATCGCAATTTACCTTTGTTGGGGTTAATTTTTAATGAATGTGGAACTACCCATAAGCACTTAGTTTCAATATATCGATTAAGTCAACACCTGTGATGTGTTTTTTTTTCTTTTTTTTTGTATTTTTTCTAAAAAAAATTAAGTTGGCTCAAAAATCCAACGTCTTTAATGGGTTAGAATTAACCAAAGAAATCAGCTACAAGTTGCCAGAAATATTCGCTAAGATATTTACAAAAATATATAAATATTGTGGAATAACTATTTCACGAAAAACCAAGACTGGCTTACTGTTTCCACCATTTCCGTAGGGTCCGTAGTGCGTGTAGTTACCGTGGAATAGAAGGGAACTTCAATTTTCTACCCGTTCAAAACGGCTAGTTGAGATGCACTTTTCGTTATGAGGAGTACTCCGTGAAGTTTTGTTAAATTCCTCACAAGAGGCAGTAGTATTTCGATACCTACTATATTAAGAAATATGCTTGAATATAAGTACTTGGAGTGCTTTGAATTAATAATACCCCTCATCCAAAATAATACCCCTACTAACGAAAGCAGACACAAAAAATTTTATCAAAATCGTTACAGCCGTTCTTGAAAAAGGTTAACTTTTCCTTAGTGGTTATAATATGGCAGGTGCCGTTAGTGTGTTTCGGAAAAAACGATGAAATTTTTGTATGAATTTCAAATAAATTTATAAAACAAAATACTTTTTGTATGCTCTCTTGGAGAATTGAATGATTTATTCATTACACTTGACTATCTTTCTTATATAATTTTAAATTTCCAAAACAATTTATACGAAAATAAATAATAATATTGTGATAAGGAAGTATAACTTCTGGCACGCGTACATGAGTTAACACAACTTTTTTTTGACAGGAAATCAATACTTGCCCTAAAGGTAAAGGTTAAGCAAGTTAACAACAGAAAAATGAATACATTCAAAAAGCTTTTGACAGCCAAGTGAAGTCGTGTAATTATTAATTTAAAATTATTATGACATTTTCCTAAATTAAACCAAATTTTCCATCAAATAATTGTTTCAATTCCTTCCTTCTGCTAATCCTTCGATAGAAATCAAAACTTAGACATTTCCTGATTTATAATGTCAAACTTTATCAGCAGCAAACGTTTTAGCAAAAAAAAAAAAAAATAACAAAAAACTTCATAGTTTTTGAAGTTGAGTAGGTACAATTCAAAACTATAATAAACTCCACTGCCACTTATAAAGAATACACATACAAGAACCGTATTATATATGCGAAACCTACACCTGTCATCTGTCAACTACTTTCCTTTAATATACGTCGTTTGTAGCTAAAACTTTTCCGGTACCCATACTCAACTCTTATTGCCTACAGGCTATAGATTCTCCTGCTTGCCTAGCACCAGCGTCTCTAAAATACCCATATAGTATAAGGTACCACTCGTCCTATGTCCTCTCCTCTCCACTTCACCTCATTTCACATTCCTACTTTATACTTATAAGGAGTAACCAGACTCGCTTACAGATGACAAATGACAAAACTTAATCATCCAAGAAATAGCAATGTGGTATTCGTAGTTAAGGAGAAATTTGCCGTTAGATCAAATAATGCCATTATGATATACAGGTGGGCCTTAAGTTTTTAAAATCTTCCCTCTGCTGCGCTGCCCTGCCTTGGCTTCCATCCGTCTCCGTCGTTGTCGCGTGCGTTGTGGTTCGTCGTCGCCAGTAGATATTGTCACCACCTACCACATTCCACATAGTTAGCATTGAACTATTGCTACAGCTAAAAATGAGAAACGACTTTGTTCCAAAGAACTCTTTTTATCCATATCGTTTTAAATTGAAATGCTTGTGATCTCGAAGGTGTCGCATGTACTTGGTTTTAAGATACGAACACCTCCACTTCATTATGTTAAAAACTGATTTCTAGAACTTTCATACGTACAAATATGTAAATCATCCAGCATTCAATGGTGTATCTAGTAGAAGAGCAAATTTAATGTGAAGTTCCACAAGGTTGTATATTAACACCGTTGCTGTTTTTCATATTGATTGAGATTGATTTTAACCGAGTTCTATCTGAGCTAGCGGTGTTCTTTTCTGGCAAAGCTTACGTTACTGAATACCAAATTAAAGCAGCTCACAAATTTGCCATAATTTCGAGCTAGTAAATCAGCTGGTAAAATCAGGAGAGAGTTGCCAGGCATAATTGTTGGAACAACATTTATTTTTTCCTAAATTTTGATTTTTTGTTAGTCCATGACTTGTTCTTTTTAGTCTCAAATAATCACAAATGAAATAAAAAAAAAAAAAAAAAACTTAACCACTCATGCAACCTGGTACTGCAACTTCGCCATCCACTTCAACACACACACAGACCACAGTTACAGTAAGTTGTGTCGTCTGAGAAGTTTTTACCCCACAAAATGTCTTTAATTTTTAGGATATGTGTTGCAAAACTTACCAACCAGAACCAAAACCCAAACCCCCCAGACACAAGTAGGAGCATAAGTAGGGGACTGGAGAAGGGAACGAAAAATGTACACAATTCAGTTGGAAATTCAGGTGGAAATGGCAGACATTAGTCGCCCCGGTTTTTGGTCGCAGCCAAGGTATGTAATATTGATGTTGAAGAAAAGTCCACAGTTGGGAACAATTTTTTTTTACTTGGTCCTTTCTGACCACGCTAACGCAGCACATAAATTATCATAGTTTGAATAATGTTGATCGTAAAAAGGACGAAAGTAAAATACGCAAGGATATTTCTATGTAAGTCTAAATTCCTGCATAGAAAGTATAAGATGGGTATAGAAAATAAGATTTTCAAGTGTATAATATAGACAGAGGGCAGTTTGGCCAGCTCTGATATACTTATGGAGATTAGGTAAGACGAATAGGCTCAGTTCGTATAGCTAATGGTACGGAAATTTCAACCTGACTGCAATATATATATTGTAACATTGAAGCCATCATCTTTATCCAAGAGAAGACCAAAAAGAAGAAGTAAAACTTCACATAGAATACCTAGAGAGAAACTTTAAGGATGTGTTGTTACCTTGAAGTGAAGATAGATAAGATTATTATATTTGGGTGTGAGTTTGAAGGATTATTCCCAAAGGACACAAACAACACCTTTATTTCATGCATAGTTGCGAATGGCAATAGAGCGGTTGAGGGGAACTGGAGCATGGGCAACCGGCCGGCTACTGGCTCGTTGGACAGGTTCTAAAGCATTCTAAGGAGTTTTGAAAAACAAATTGGATGTGATTTGTGTGTGAGAACTCCTCAGGTGGGATGCAAATTATGTACCTTCCCTTCACTACAAACGTATATTGTTATGGTAACTGGAGTGAAAGAATATTGTGTTCGGTAGGGTATGGGTTGTTGTAGAGTATAAAGTTTCGTCTACAGCCCATATTCAAAAAGCAAAAAAAAAGGGTTTGAGGGAAAATGGGCCTCTAATAATTCTATAAAACTGACACTTTCAGGGACGAATGAACTTTATGGGTTTTGTTTGTTGTTTATTGATTTGTTTTTTTAATGGAGTAGTGGAATTATGGGAGTTTAGCAGATTATAAACGAATATAGAGAATAGCTACATTGCCTTCGAAATGGATCTCGAAGTTTACAAGGCTTCAAATTTTTTTCCAGAAAACAAAGTATACTGTATGAGTCTCTGACCTATAAGCGTTTCGTGTCATTTTTGTTGACTAACAATATTGAGTATTAGCGATGGAAACAATCCTGAACAATCATTCAGTTATTATTTACGTTCGAATGATTCCAGGTATTTTTTTGCCTTCATACCATTTGATTATTTTTTTTTTTTGTTTAAAAAATTGTTTTACGAAGAAAAGTAAAACAAGAGCGACTGTTCTTAAAAAACTGATCTACTCAAAAAGAACAAAAACACACATGATTTGGTAGCACGTATATGTACTTAGCTTTTACTTTTTTCAACTTTTCACCATTACTTTGCAAATTTCATTTCAGCAAATGCCAATTTGCAAAAAGGATATTTATGGAAATGAAAAGTTGAAAAATTTTCGTCTTTACCAAATACTTTTCACCAAACACAAATTTGAAAAGTGAAAAGTACTTTTCTGCAAAGTGAAAAGTTCTTTTCTGCAAAGTGAAAAGTTTTTTCTGCAAAGTGAAAAGTTTTGTTAGATTGCAAAGTGTTTGTAGTTTTTGTTTCACCAAACACATTAACCTTGAAATTATATTGATAATTAAGAAAAGCTTCTCAATAATATGCTAAGAGAATTTTTTGCTTGCAAATAAGAGTTTGTTTAGCTTTTACTTATCAATTTTAATAAATAGTTTGAAATTGAAAAGTGAAAAGTCTTTTTACTTTCCAAATTTTTTGAAACACTTTTACTTTGCAAGAAATTATTTATTTGCAAAGTGAAAAGTGAATAGTGTTTGGTGAAATAGGCCCGAGGTTCATAGATGCTGTGTACGTAAAAGCTTCTTATACATAGTTTTTAAAAATAAATAATTTTATACGAAAAATCTTTAAAAAAGTGTAAAAAAAATAAATCCATTTCCAAATTGACATAAACTCCATCTTAAATTGTTTTTCAGCTCCAAACAAGTATAAAAGAAATATATTTTTTATTTATAAAAATTCTCAGACCTTTTTAAAAAAAAAAAGTATTAATCGACATCTTTAACCGAAATTTCAAAAAATTACAGTCACCTGTTTTCGAAAATTTGAATTTTCAAAAAAAGACAAATTCAAAAATTATTTTATTGAAATTTTTGATTAAAAAAAAAATTATTTTTGTACAAAGAATTTCATTGAAATCGTTCGAGTCTTTTAGGAGAGCAACCCAAAATGAGAAAACTGTTCTATGGAAGGTACCTTTAATTTCAGCGGACCGGAACGACCAACCCTTTCAAAATTGAAATTTGGAATAAGAAAATCCCCATGAGAACTATAAAATTAATTTTCGTGCGACAAATTTAAGAAGAATTCCAAGAAGAATACCCTTTCGAAATTGGAAATTGGAATAAAAAATGACTCATAAGAGCTACAAAATTTTTGAGCAACTAATTAGCATTTAAAACGATACAATCTTGAACCTTTTAAAAAAAATTATTTTCTCACTTTCGTCCGCTAACTTCAGTCTTATTTTTTCTAAATTTAAAAAAAAACAAAAACATTATAGTAGCCACAAAACCCGAAGCGAGTGAGAGAATTGTTTTTGTTAATAACTATTGGGAGCGATCCTAATAGTTATTAACAAAAAAAAAAAATATTTTTTTCGGTTCAGGAAACTGTTTTGTCTTATATCCCCTGAATATACTCAAAATTCTGCTTTTCAGTATTCAGAATTTCAATATTTTGCTAATAATAAAAATTAAGGTATCGAAAATGTGAATAAGCGTGTTCCTTTTATCAACTTTACATATTTAGTATTGGCAGAAGTTTTTAAAACAATCTTTTCACTAATTTGTCATGAAAAAAATATAAATATTTAATATTAAAAAAAAAGAAATATAATAAAAGTAAAATAAACAGCATTTAAGTCGTTTAATTTTAGTAAAAAATAAAACGAAGTTAACTGAATTTTAATTCCTATTTAACGTACTAGTCAAATTTTACAAAACAGAACATTGAAATGCAGATATTTTGTAAAACAGAATACCAATTTTTAAAAGCAGAACTTCCGTCAGAAAAAACGAATTTTGAATAGCAGAGTTTTGAAGCAGAATGCTGATTTGGAGTATTTTCACCCTCAAATGCGGATTCCCTGGGTCCGCAAAATATTGTGTTTTCATCCAAACTGCATGCATGTACAAAGTTTCAGTTCGATACGATAATTAGAAGTATAGACTAAAATTGATTTGGGGTGTCACGACCCCTCAATGCCTCTCAATTGGGTCCGCGCTTTCAAAATATTGTGTTATCATCCGAATTACATGCATAAATGTACAAACTTCTAGTTCGATATGATAATTAGGAGTGGGCTAAAATTGATTTGTGGTGTATTTACATCAATGCCCCTCCCCTGGATCCTGGACTACTAAAATTTTATTCCATTTTTAGTTCGTTAATTTGTCAGTTACAAGTGATAGTAATAAAAGTGTGTTGATAAAACTCAACTGTCCTATTTAGGCCGCAACAAAAATTTTCAAATGTTAAAACATCACTCATACGCCACAGTGACCCACCTTTAGGTACTTAATAAAAAAAAATGCATCAAGACTTACATTCTTATATCTGGATCCAATAATAAAGCCTTCGTTTACAAAAGCAGGTATACTCTTAAAAAAACCTTGTGTTTCCAACTTATTAAACTGGAATCAGAGCAATAAGTTGCGGTGTCCTGCCTTGAAATCAGTAAAAAAAAAATTGAAAAAATCAATCGGTTTTTCGAGCTATCACAGCTGAATAATAATTTTGGTCAAGAGAAAAAAAAAAAAAACGCTGTCTAAGGAACTGACTCAAAATAGTTCAAACAAAACAACTCACAGGAGTTATACATGAGAGGGCATTATCTACTCTTAGATTTTTCTCACCGTCCATTGCACACCGGAAAGGTGAAACGGATATGGAGGCCATTGATGATGAAAACGATTTTCCTTTCTCTGGCTCCAATATTTTGAACTTCGCGCACACAACCCCACATTTACTTTTTTTTTTGTTATTAACAGACAATCAAGTAACTTGAACCGCGGAAATGGTCAACTTGAACCCAAAACGTGTTCAAATATTTACGAAACGTGTCAAAAACTCAGCAGCAAACTGATTCCAGTCGAAGCGTAGGAGGCAAGCACCAGGTTAATAAATGCTCTACGTGCGTATAGTCATTTTTTATTCACTAAAGGTAGTCGAATCTTTTACCAACGCTACCGCAGCCGAAGCAGTAAACAACAGGGAAAAAGTTATGGTGACGTTTGGAGTTGTGGGGGGGGGGGGGGGGGTGCGTGATTGGTAGAGGGTGATGTTTCATTTCGTGGGCATATTTTTTTGTATTTTAAGTTGCATAATGTATAAGAAGAGAAGGACCTTGCCACACCTTGAAGGCGCACAGGTATAATATTGTTGCTTGAACAATCTTTAGTGTGACAAGTCGTCTTCTATAGGGTATATGGAACCATGATTCTTAAAAAAAAACAAAGAAAATATCCCAAACTTCTTTTATTGTTGCAAATTAAGGAAGAAGGGATGACACATGATTGACGTGTTTTTATTGGATTCTGTCATTTAAGTTTGGAATCTTTTTAATTTTGTGTGTTTCGGCTTGACCTGGCAAAATTAAGGAAAGAGGCTTTTGTTTTGAAGTTTTTGAAAGTTTTTTTCTTCGATTTGATTTTTTTTGTTTGTTGTTGTTTTGTTGCTTATGAAAAATTGAGTTTAAAAGTTTTGGTTTTTAGGGAGAAACTCATCATGTTGATGATGAAAACAAACAAAAACAACAACTTCTTTTGCCTGTTTGTTTGGTAAATTGTCTTTTTGTGATTTTGTTTTTTTTTTTAAAAAGGTATTTGTTGGTATTTTTGTTATCGAAATTCGTTTTACATTGAATTCTTTTAAAACTAAACTTTAAAAAACAATTTTTTGTTATGTTTTACATTAACATAATTCTAAAAGACGTTTTGTACTAAGAAAAAATATGTAAACGTTAAAAAAGAATTTAATTTAGGAAACAAAAGGGAAAGAAATCAAGAGAGGACACAATTTCCTCTTTAATCTGAAAACGAGTAGAAGAATGAAGATCTGCAAAGGTCCGACTTAGAAAAATCTGAAAAAGTCATAATCTCATCACCAAAACTGATCCGAACCAGTTTAAAACAAAACTGGAAGCAGATGAGGAGCTAGACCAATACCAGATCACAACCAGACCAACCCAAGACCACAACAAAGCAACAATCAGACTACAACAAAATCATAACCAGACCATAACCAACAATGGCTTCAAGTTGAAATATTGTTGGTTGAAAAGTCAGTGGATCATGTCGATTCATAAGATCTGCATACCTACAGAATAATACTCTGAATCTCTGCTTCACTTTCTTACTGTCCTTCTGAGCCGGCTATCCACCGATCCTAGGACCAATTTACTCTAACACCCACTGACTTGCTGTTTCACTTAAACTGAACACTGAACCACTGCCGCACTGACACATCTTTTTTGTAAGTTTCAGTCAGTGGGCCGCATCGACTTAATTATCTACTAAAACTATGACCCACTATTCTGCCAACTTAAAAGATCCATCGGACCTAGTATCCATACCTACTTAACCTAAGACCCACTCTTCCACTTTTTCACCGACCCACTGACCCAAATTCCCACATTTCCATTGTTTTTCTATAATTTCTTTCTCAAAAATGTCAGTATATGGGTCCCGCAAAAATCATCGATCCACTAACCACTGAATCTCTGACGACCCACTGTTCTACCAGTTTCTTAGACGAACGACCCAGTGGCACTAAGACCAATTGACTGCATGATCCAATGACCCACAATCTCAACAACTATTTCACTAACCCAGTGATCTAGCAACCCACTGATATTGACAAATTCGCGCTGTAAAGTAAATTTAGCCCGTAATTTCTGTCAAAGCCAGTTCCTTACAATTTGCAACAAATAGCTACTTTCTCATGATGGAGTATCAAGGCCTAGTGACTGAACGTTCCTCTGTGCACATGGAACAGAGGGTTAATCCTCTTTTTTCAGGACAAAAGTATTCTAGAAGGTTGGATACCTTGTCATTTTCTCAGAAGACGCAATAGGTACCCCCAAATAAAAGCGCACTTTATTTTTGGAAATACGGTTCGAATATTGGTATTAACGAAGCTCTTACTCAAACTTTTTGCTTCATGAAATGCATCCCCAGACCTCAGTTTTTATTATTCTCTCCAACACTGTAACAACAACACGCGAAATGCAGCTGCTTCCATGACAAAAATTAGACAACCATAGCAAAAATTAGACCTCAAATGTCAATCAACTCCAAACTTGCTTACGTATACAAAGTTGCAAACAATCAAGCTTATAAGTCTGATCACTATAAAATAATATTGAGTCAACGACGCACGTATTAAGATGAGTAGAAGCAAAAAATTCTAACACAATAATATCGTCTAATGCGCTCAAACATTCAATTAAAAACAAACACGCTTCCGTCATATACTCTCAATGTTCACATTCTCAAAGTCTGTGGCGATCCTTTGAAAAGTTTACAAGATAATCATCAAAACACACGCACCCACCATCAGTGATGATTTAAAATTTGGAGGGCGAAACTATATAAACGCGACTCCAACATGACAGACTTCCCGAATGAATTCTATTACTAGCATCATCTAACCCCGCCAAAGATTTGATTAACGTAATATTATAAGCCCACCAGCACCAGTTTCAACACCACCACCACCGTATCAATCTCCAATAGCTGTCGGACTGGAATCTTCAATCTTCGTAACCATCCCAAAAGGTACTTATGTTAAATTAGTTAATTTGCTCCATCTGACACATAAACAATCTTATACGTTCCGCCCCGCCTTGCCACTCGAAATGTGGACGATGCGGACGAAAACAGCTTGGCGTGAATTTAATCACAGCGACGACGACACACGAGTTGAGTATATCTCATGAATGCAAGACTGCGTGGGTAGGTACGGTACAAGGGGGTGCTCCATTTTCTACTCAATATAGCCTCCGGAACGAATTCACCCAAGCAACAGATTTGAGGATTTAATTCAATTAGTCGAATGCTGGGGTCGCATTCGGTCGCATAAAGATATCATAACAACGAACGGTCGTGCATCAGCTTTAAAACGGTTAACAGAGTGCGCTATATAGTTTCGAGTGACTTGCAGTAAATCTTAATCCTTTCGAAAATCTCCTTAAATCCTCCGATTATGTTGGCAAATTGCTTTTTCCTGCACGCGGTTTCATCCATCATTTTGATGATGACGACGACAACGACACTGACGAAGGCATTTCCCGGAGCCGGTGCCGGGACCGGCACCGACGTCGTTCAGAGTCGCGATTTAGCCCGAATTTCCGGAAGTCTCGGCATCATCGATGACATAATGCACTATGGCACACAAAATGTTACATCAGCCATACATGGCAGTCTTAAGAGTGATTTGAAAACGGATGAATTGATATTTGTCGAAACTAAACCACGCAATGATTTTGTCCATTGGGAATTTGACGACGATGAGATTGTGAAGGTCGAAGATGGAAATTATGTTTTCGAAAAGCCTCAAATTGATATGAGTGATTTTGTGAGTTTGGTGCCACAGGAAGTGAGTGGAATTGTGGCTAGATATTATAAGGACGATGCGGAAGTGCAAAAGGGTTATACATTTTTGCGGAGCAAGGATTTTGACATTTTGAAGGATCGCATTATTGCAAATCCTGAGATGAGTTCGTTTTTGAATTATCTCAATAATAGTGGATTGGATGTGGTGGGATTCGCGTATGCATTAGTTAATGTCACTGGAACACCCGAGGAGAATATGGTGGAGGAAGAAGAAGGTATGTGCATGTGCACTGGGAAAATACAATTTTATCCTTGTATAAGAAATTACTTCAACTACTTGACCAATTTTGATCAATTAAAATTATTTGATATCAAAAATTGAAAAAAAATATTATTTTTTTAATTTGTTTTTCGTTAACGGTTGCTATGGAATAATAATTTAACTTATTATAAAGTTTTGTGAAAAAAATGGTTCAAATTGTTTAAGTCTGTTAAGATAAGGTCAAAAATAAAAAAAAAAAATTAAAACGGTTTATTATTAACTGAAAAAATATATTTTTTTCAAGCATGATATTATGAAGGACAAAAAGCGCACACTCTTATGAAGGACAAAAAGCACTCAAAATTACTCCAAATTAAAAGCGTTTTTGAAAACTACAAACTAAACATAAATGTTCAGAAAATCCAATTTCCTCTTTAGGGAAAAACAAAAAATCCTAATTTGGTATTTTTACTTGCGATATGGGTACCATGGGCATGTGGCGTTTTTTGGATAATATCCCCAGACGTTTTTTTGAATTTTTTTTTTGGACCAAAAATAACGGTACCTGTCATATACCGATTGTAGAAAAACAAATTTTTCTCAACAATGGTTCTTACGATTTGGATTAAAAAAATCATGGTCATTTTTCTGAATATGGTCAAAAACAGTTTTTAACGGTACCTGCCATAGAACCGTTTTTAATTCTGATTTTCTCCTTCATTACTCAATCAATTTGAGCCATTTTTTTTACATGAATGCTTTTAAGTTGCCCTAATAATATTTAATAAAAAAAATTGAAAATTATTTTTTTTGGATTTTTGAAAAAGTTTGAATTTTTTTTTTTTTGAAAAATCATTTTTTTTCGAAAACTATTCAATATTTTTTTTTCAAAACTTAGTTTTTAGATGTTGATAAATAATTTCTTCACAATGGCGTACCAATTTCTTTTTATAAAAGTCCTTGCTAAATTTTATATAGAAAAAATAGTTTTTTTTAACCATTTTCAAAATTTTTAAAATGTATCATTATAGAAGAAATCAAATTGCATTCTTCGTTTTCATTTTTAATTCATTTAAGAAGCTGTTTTAGTCATTTGAAAATAGAATTTTATGCTTTTTACTTGCTCTATAGGGCAAGTATTCGTTTCGTGTCAAAAAAAAAATTTGAGGTTTTAATCAAAACCAACATTACGATGATGGAGAAGTCCGAAAAAGTGGTTTTCGTCATGCCGTCCGTCGGTCTGTGAGTCTGTGCGTCTTTGCGTCTGTGCGTCTGTACGTCTGTGCGTCCATCTGTACACTTCTCCACTGCCCAAACGAGTGGACGGATTTTCTTCAAATTTGGTACAGATGATTTTTACGTAATTTCGAAAGTTTTTTTTTTTTGTTTTTGAATATCTCATCTAGAACGAGTACCTCCCATACAACATTTTTGAGTTATTCGAATTTTATCGAAAACGGCTCTAACGATTTTGATTAAACTTTTTGATATGATTTTTTCAATAACGATAATTGTTCAGAATTTTTTCAAAAAAATCTATCGAGTCGTTTTTTTTTTTTAATATTTTTTTATTAAATAATTTTCAAACGATTTAAAAAAAATTGGTATGTCATTTTGAAGATGATGGCTAATATTTATCAACATCTAAAAATTAAATTTTGAAAAAACACAAATCATTGACCCAATATGGAAAAAAAAATTATTTTTCAAAAAAAAAAAAAAATCCAAAAAGTGTTCCCGTTTTAAAAAATATTTATTTTTGCTTATTTGTGGATATCTCTCAATACCTACACACATCAGATGACCAAAAGCTAAAAATTTCAAGCTAAGTTAATACATAAATTTTAATAATTTTTTTTTTAATTTTAATTTTTTTTCTAAAACTGCATTTACAATTTTTTAATTAAAAAGGTTTAGCATAAAAATAGTAACTTTATGTATAAGAGCAAGTACGTTCGACCTAGTCGTGCATTTTATTTTTTACCTAACTGGTAGTGCAAAATTCTTTCTTTAAATTTCAAAATAGCTTAAAATATGCTTCTTAACTATTGCAATTATTTTGACTCTAACAAAAGTGATCATGTCTCAAAAACTTCTTTGACTTTTTATAGAAAAATCAACTATTTTTAAAAATTTTTTCAATGCCCCAAATTTGAAACTTTTATTAACCTTAAACAAAAAAATCATTTAAATAATAAAAAAAAAAAAATACTTCGAGTAACGCAAATTTACATTAGCAAAAAAAAAAAAATAAAATGGAAAATCTGAGCAAATTTTTAGATTGTTTTCGGTATTTTGAGTTTTCTGGATCTTGGATTTTTGCTATTTTGGGTTTTCGATATTTCAGTTTTCGGGATTTGGACCCCAATCGTATTCAAAACTATATGACTAAATTAAAAAAAAAGGAAAAATTTTGGTAACATATCTGTGGCATGAGGGCGACGCTATAATTTTCTTATACCAAAAATTCACTTAAATTTTTAGGCCACTTAATAAATTACTTACTTATTTTTTCCGTATTTTCTAAACATGAACTATAATCATATAATTGTTAGTTAGTAAACTTTCCTAAACTTTGAGGAACTAGTTCGCAAATGTAATTTAAAAACTAAACTTGTTTGAATTTTCAAATAAAAAACAAAAATTAAAAACACCTGATAATAAATATATAAAGATTGTCCCTATGTTTGGGGTTGAAATTTCGTTTATTTTTAAAAATAGCAGGGTACCCTACAATAAAGGAATATAATTTATTTCTCAAATCTATGACCTAACCCATAATAAATTTGACCCTTAAAACAAATTTCTTTATGTTAAAAATATTTTAGTGGCCTTGAACCCAAGATTCATTCAAAAGCCGAAACCAACACACAAAATATTTAGACATTACTTTGATTCCGTAAACGAAATTGTCTGCTGATCTGAAAACAAAATATCAAATGTATTGTGATAGTCAAAGCATCAGAATCAAATGTATCCTTTGTTGTTGCTATTTTATCGTTTTAATATCGATTTTGTTCCAAAGATTATATACTTCCTGTACAGTCCCTACATCCAACACTTAAATACTAGCTTGCTACATCTTACAATACTCTCTTTATATATAAAATTAAGCCCATACCAAAACCATTCTATCCCTGCTATTTCTTTGGAACTTTATATTGAATTCACTAAGCTGCCAATATAATCCTAATTGTTACTTTCACAACATTTAATACAAGGTTCGTCATAAAACCTCGTATAATATTCTTCCTCAATGTAATTTCTATTGCCATCACACAAAAAACAACCAACACATATACAGTCAACGACGACGCTTAGCTACAAATAGGTATATCATTATCCATATAGGATACCTACCGCAACACAAAAACAATTCCAATTGTCCTTTTATGCAGGACTATCTCTGGAGAATTACATCGTTTGGTCACCTTTTGTAATATTATATAATCTCTGCCTCGATCCAATGATGATGAAGAGCGGGTGCGGGTGAAAAGGACTATCAACAAAAAAGAACCTCAACTGCACATAATCCACATCCTGAAAAAATAAAAATCCCTTTCACCACGTCGTCGTCCTTCCGTCCCATACTCCCAAAATTGTACCCAACCTCCCATCATATGGTACAATCCTATATAATAAAGTGATGACAAGAGGGGTGTCGGGAGGGAATCCCTGCGCTGGTGCTGTGCTGAGCTCGTAATCTATCTGGCGACGTGCTAAAGCAGTCCCATGTCCTTGCTAATGAAATGGAAATGAGTGTCTGGCAATTTTTTGGTTATTCTCTGCGCGTTCACAATGGATCTCGGATCGTTTGTGCGTTAAGTCTCCAAAAGCGCTAGACTCCCTCTTTGTACACTCTATGCATCCCTCCCTAGTGTCCACACCACTCTTCTCATCCGGTTCCGGTTGGCTCATATATTTACACTCAAAAAGGTGGACAACGGATACCGGATACCCTTTTCTTTTTTTTTTTTTTTTTTTAATAAAAACTTTTAGATTTGAATTTCTTTCTTTGGTTGCCGCATGCCGCTTGCCAATGTCGTTGATTCGGTGTCGATGTTGAAGGGAGCTGCTAGGGCTGCTCAACCACACGTCATAAATATTAAAATCATTCAAAGTCGGTTGCCATTTTCCTTCAGTTTTTTTTTCCTCAACATGTCCTTTTGAGCAAAACTGGAGTGGTGACGAGATGTCGTCCTTTGTTCTCAATGTTTGTGTTTTTTTTTATTCTATCTGTATTCATCTTGGGTAAATTTCACACCTTCAATTTGTTTAGAGAAAAAGAGGGAGAGTGAGCGAAAAGGTCATCTAACAGGTTCCCTTTGAATACCTCTATTCAACTGGGCCTGTTTTTTTTTTTTTTTGTCGAAAGTCCTTTTTTTTAATATTTAATTTTGCGCATTTTAATCCTTTTTGTTTTATGTTTGAAATTTGATAGAGAACTTAAAAAAAAAATATATAAAACAACCGGAAAGGGAAATATATAAAGAAAAAAGTCCTTTTTTACTTTTACTTTTTATGTTTTCATTGAAAAGGGATAACAAAACTTTGTATTTTTTTTTTTATTATTTTCGTTTTAGATAAAAATGCAAATTCAACAATGCTGCCTACTGAAAGTCTAAACGGACTTCATGGATTGGTTGACAGTATACTCGATATACTGCCACAGGATCAAATTTTGTCGTTGTTCTTTGATAAACTTGAGACAAGTGAGGAATTTTCAAAATTGGTCGAGAATATTGGAAGTCCAGAATTTGAGAAGATATTGCATAAACTCGAGGTGAGTTTTAATATTTGTGAAGGTGACTTGAATTTTTCTTATATGAGATAGATAAGCAGAAATATAATATTTAATAGTAGATAAAGGATATTCATTACTCGGTATGCTTAAATTAATATCCTGCAATTAATAAATAAAAAAAAAATAGAATAGAATTTTACATTTAAGTGAAGGAAACATACAAAATAGATTTTGGTATAATACATAGATTTTTATCCAAGGAAGAAATCAGGATGTATTAAAATGTAAGATAGGTTTGGATACTGCTACCCACTAATTTTCAGGATGGCAAAAACTCTGGAAGCTTTCTGAAAATCATACAAAAAATTAATTATGTACTCATACTTAAAGATATAAATATAACTTTGTGAGTGAGCACTAAGAAGCGATTTTATTTAAATACTACTTGGAAATAGGGTAAAGTGGGGTTAAAAAAAAACGAGTAAGGAAGTGATATATGTAAATATTTATTTGGTAAACAAAGAGAATACAATTTTACTAGAGTTTACACAAACGTGTTTGGCATTAATAGAGATAGCTTGTGGCATTGAGACTACAAGATATATAAAATTATGTAAGGAAAGTAGTGAAAAGTTCTAGAAGGGAAATTTTTTCAATGAAGTGAGAATAGAATTTTTACTATTTGTGATATTATTTAATGATATTTCGAAGCTTGTGAGTGTCTTTTTAAAACAAGTAGTTTATCAAAATAATAATTGACATTTAAGGTGTAGTTTTTTTTAGAAATTTAAAAATATTTTAGTAGACAAAGTCAGAAGTTATGAATGGTACAAATGGTCAAAGGAGCATAAAATGTGCATTTTGTTCGATGTTTTGTGTTTTTTTTAATTTTTCTCTCTAATTCTTTAAATATGCATTTAAATTTTTAAAAATGTTTATTGCCTATTAAGGACACTTGTACCAATAACATTGAAGTACATTTTTTTATGAAATTCAAACAAATTTCATATCATATTGCAAATAGAAAAAGAAAACAAGAAATTGGTTTTGCCATCCATTACGTTTTTCTTATTTTTTCATACGATATAGGAACTATCAAGTTATGCATTCTTACAAAAAAAAAAGTTGAGATAAGATCAAACATGACATTAAGATGATAGAGAATGAGAAAAAAGTGGGTCCGGCAATTCTGTCTGTCTGTAAGTATCAGAGGCCACAGTCTAAACGATTTACTTCAAACTTGGTATGTATTTTTTGAGACTATCCCCAGTGGTTTTTTGAATTTTTTTTTGGACCAAAAATAACGGTACCTGTCATATACAGGTCTTAGAAAAACTCATTTTTTTTTTCAAAAATGGTTCCTACGATTTTTTGGATAATGTCTATCTCTGAAAACCATTTCTTTTTAAACCGTTACTAACGGTACCTTGCATAGAACCATTTCAATCAATTTCAACCGTTTTTTTTATATGAATGATTTTAAGTTGCCGTAATAATATTTAGTAAAAAAAATTTCGAAAATTATTTTTTTGGATTTAAAAAAAAAAAATTGAAATTTTGTTTTTGAAAAATCATTTTTTCGAAAACTACTCAATATTTTTTTTTTTTCAAAACTTAGTGTTTAAATGTTAATAAATAATAGCATAAATATGGCATACTTATTTTTTTTATGAAAGTCCTCGCTTTTTTTTTATAGAAAAAATTGTTCTTTTAAAAAACGGACCTAACGATTTTCAAATGTTTTTTTCTAAGAATGTATAAGTATAGAAGAAATCAAATTGCATACTTTGTTTTGAGGTAAAATTCTCTTCTGGTGGCTGGTAGAGTCCAACGACCAAAGCAGACAATTTTGCTGAATTTTGTTCAATTATGTCGAATTTTGATTAAACTCTCTTCAAGTTGGGATAGCTTTTATAGCATGTACAGTTATGTGTGATATGTGAAATTAAAGGTAATTTGATCGAGATAAAGTTGAATCATAATAATTCTATGTGGGGTGGGTAAATAGTATTTAAGCGCCGCGTAGAAAAAAAAAACAGTTTTTACCGTTATCTCGGCTCACAAAGAAATTGTGAAGGTTTGTATGAATTCACATAATTTCTGATGGCTGTGTTAATTATAAGATTGAAAATGTAAAAATAAAAAAGATACAAATAAAATACCGTTGGATACAGTCAAGAATCTTAAACTGAAAAAATTTGTTTTTACTATTTACTGACAAATTTGTTGAAAAATCTAATTTCTTCTTAGATGTATAGAAAATACATAAATCTAAAAGTCAATTTGACAAAAAAAAAATCAATTAAGCCAGCCACATGAACTTTCAAAAACATTTTTGTTTTTTTATAGCTGAAAAACCCGTAATGGAGCATTTTGAATATAATCAGTATTAGACGCCTAATTTTTTTGTTTTCATTATCTTTCATTTATCATTATTAGTTTTCAATAAAACATCATTTTTACCCACAGGTCTAAACAAATATTTGGTTTTATAAAATTATTTTTAACTTGAAAAGTTGATTTTTTAGAATTTTTTTTTATCAAAACTCATTATCATTTTAATTTATCAATAAAATTTATTTCATAATTCTATTTCTTATACCTTTAAAGATGTACAAGAGTTTGTTTTTGTCTTTTACCCAATTTTACCCTAACTTCCTGGTGGAATTTAAAAAAATCCTTCTTTATTGAAATCTAGCAATATACCACCCATCTTTTGGTGCAATTATTTTTTTTCTATCACTTATAGAGTAGAAAATGAATCAGTCAGATTATCAATAACAAATAAACCAAGTATAAAATGTAAGTTGGTTTGTAAATTTTTCCCTACTTATAGTGTCTGTGTTAAAAAAAACCAGTAATAATGAGCTGAAATCATCTACGTGTTATTACTGGTTAAATATTTTGATAAACGCCGGTAAAAAAGTATAACTTTAAAAATTCATCATCACATACGCAATTTTTTAAGGTCTTTTCACCGCAAATTATTTTTAGGATATCGGTTTTTCAAAGTTCTCTGTCCCATATCAATACCTTTAATCTACCTCGTTCCAATATTTTTAAACATTACTAAAATGGAGGACTTAAAATTAAATCAGTTTTACGATCTATAATTTTCAACTGTAATGAACCTACATTATGTGCATAAAATTGTTTTTAAAATTCTTATCTTTCGACTGCTTAAAGTGTAGAAAATAATCCATGTTGTTCGTAGATAAAAGCAAAAAATAATTTAAACAGTTTTTATTTTTAATTTTTTTAATTTCACAAACAAATTAGTGTAACATACAATTTTATTTCATTGACCACCACCGTCTGATGGTTTGAACAATCTAAAGTTTTCTTTAAATATTCAATACAGTGCAGATACTCGCCGTTTTAAAATCCAATCATGGTGCCAGTGAGACTCTTTGAGTTAGTGCTTTTCTTGCAAGGATTTCTTGCTATACCAGCTGAATCTTTTCTACCAGCAGCTGTTAAAGATGCAGTGGCAAGATCTTTTAATAAAACCGCTAATGAGTTAAATATTGTCATTGAAACTGATTATTTCGGAAATAAAGAGTTTTTTGTTGACACAATTGGCTGTATTTTAAGGGAGAACTGGAATTTTCGACTTCAAATTCATGTGAACAATCAAGCTATGCAGGTATTGGGTGACTACAATTTGTGGTTCGTAGACTCCTATGAAGCTATTAAGTGAGTATGTTCGGCAACATTTTTTGTATGATTTGACTAGCAGATTTCTGTTTGTTTGAAGGTGTCTTCTACCTTGGATAAGTGAATATCGCAAAGATTCCCAACTCTTCTTTCTTATAGTTCTTAGGAATTCTGCAGTCAAAATGGATTACATTCATGAAATGCAAAAAATATTCTCAGGTTTTCTGCTGTTAATGGTTGCTAATGTTAATGTGATTATTGAAACTGATTCGGAAGGAGTTCTATTTTATACCTTCTATCCGTTCCAAGAACTCGCATGTCGATCAACGAAACCTTTACTAATTCACCAGTTTGACAAGACATTTATAAAAACTAAAGAACCACTTTTTCCACCAAAAGCAGACAATCTTTGTGGATGTCCCCTTCGAATAATAACTGCAAATGAACTAATACTTACAATGGGTAACTTTGATATTCTTAAAGGACTTACAAACTATGAAATGTCTATTTTGGAAGTTGTAATTCTCAAGGAATTTACTTTAAGAATGAATTCTTCGTTTGAAATTCATGAACTTCCAAGTTCACTACACACACACAATGTGGATCTTCCGGTGGGTATAATAAAGATTTGTAAAATTATTGCATCCGTTAATTATTTTATTTTCTTGAAAGGTTACTACTGGAATGGGCGATGTGCTGTTGGCATTCTTTAAAAATGAACCCTATTACAATCAACTTTACTCAAAAAGCGTACCATACTACTTGTCATGGCTGGTAATGGCTCTTTACCCCCAGCCAAACACATTTCGCACGAAGGCTTGGATCTTTGCACCGTTTAATTTGACAACATGGAATTGCATAGTTGCTTCTTTAACCCTGGTCACTGGTTGCGTTATTTTAAGTAACACCCGTCGAGTTAAAAGACTTCTAAGTTTTTTCCGTGTACATCATAGTAAATTAGGAGGTCTTGAGATCATATCTGTTGTTATTGGAGGATCAGTTGAACATCTACCTAAGCGAAGTTTTCTACGTTTTTCTTTTACAATCTTGAGTTTGGCAGCACTTGTACTAAGGACTGCTTATCTAGGCAAACTGTTTGATGCATTTCGTGGTCAATCAACGTTGATACCACCGCACAGTATAAGAGAACTCTTTGCTGAAAACTACACAATTTACTCATATGACTACATCAAACCAATAATAGACGAACTCAATGAAATGGAATATCAAAGTGTACAATATCTTCAGGAGCACACAAAACAATTTGATATATTCGAGGTTGATAAGAAACAGGCATTGGTTACATCGTTTGCATACATTTATACTTTCTTTACCGCAAAGGAACGCAAGAATTTGATGATGGAAATTGTTGTTGATGCACAAATTTGTGTGTTTTTTCAACAGCATTCATTTATTCAGCCAAAAATCAATGAAATTATTATGAAAATGGAAGAGACTGGTATTTTGCATTATTTCAGGAAAAATTTCGAAAAGTTAAACGCTGATGCTGACTTTTCACCAGATTTAAGTGAAGATCACGAGCCAGAGCCATTAGGTCTTGAACGATTTGAGTATATTTTTTTCTTGGCAGTTGTGTTTTATGCAATTTCGTGCTTGTTTTTTATTATTGAATTATTGTGGTACAGGATCCAAAAATGATTTTTCTACACTCTTCTACAACTTCAATATTTTCACAAAGCAAACAGAAAAATTACGAAAAGTTTTTTAACAGGGCACTTCAACAATTTACCAATTCAATAAAACTATTAATAACATTTTTGACACTTTGTTTGTACACCATTCTGAAATAAATTGATATTGAAATATGTGCTTTCTCGTTTGTCTTTTTAAATATTAGTTTTTATTTTCGATACAGACTTCAGTTTGTCGGTACATTGTAGCGTGAGTCGCCGTCAAACCCACTTTTTTGGGGAATGAAAAGAATTAAATCAGAAATACATCAAAACTTGGGACCAGTTTCACAGTTAAGTAAGTGGCATTTTAGTACATGCCTAACGCCCTTACCGTCCTTTAACTCAAGTGTATACATGAAAACTCTCTCCTAGCACAATCGGTATACAGTGCGTAACACTTGAATATAGCCTCTCTTGTACTTAAGCAACTTCTTAAATTATTTTAAGTGTTTGTCAAGAAAGATTACTTTTTAGAAAAAAAAAATTGAAGATCGTTAAAGCCGTTTTTATGAAAATTAATTTTTAATGTTTTGAAAGTTAAGGTCACTTTGGCAACTGTAAGCTTGTTGGGAAAAAAAATGACAACTGTATTTTGTAGTCAATATTACAATACTGAAGTTAGCATAAACTTCGTCATTTAAGCGTAAGAATAAAAAAAAGATATTGTTGGTATTTGACGAACTTTATTAAATAATTATTTCTTGCAACTATCATTCTGAGTAGAAAAAATAAGGTTTCTTATAGATGATTTAAGAACTTTGCTTGGGTTCTATTACAATTACCATTTTTAAGTAATACTTGAAAAACCAAAATTTTCGTCATTTCACGTTTTTACTTGCGATATAGGTACTACAGGGCAAGCTTTGGATTCGAAAAAAAAATCGAACTCGAGATAACAATGACTAATCAGACATGCCATTACCATGATAGAGAATGCCAAAAAATGGGTCCCGCAATTCTGTCTGTCTGTCTGCCTGACTGTGTGCGTATACCTGGACCTACAGCCTAAACCGCTTAACCGATTTTCTTGAAACTTGGCGGTTAAGAATCTTTGATGATTCCCTCGAGGGAAAACTGAAATTTTTTTCTTACAACCAAAACTAAGGGTACCTGTCATATAACCATTAAGGAATAGTTAACTTTTTTCAAAAACGGCTCTAACGATTTTGATTAAAATTTTTGTGCCTGCTTTTGTTAGTAGGGTCATACTTTCGAAATTAAGGAAATGTTTGTAAAAATTCTACTAACGGTACCACCCATAGAACCGTTTTTTACTTCCGATATGGGTACCATATATCAAAAGTTGAGATAACAATCAAACATGACATTACGATGATAGAGAATGAGAAAAAAGTGGGTCCAACAATTCTGTCTGTTTGTCTGTCTGTCTGTCTGTATGTATGTAAGTACCAGAGACCACAGCCTAAACGGATGGGTCGATTTACTTGAAACTTGGTATGTGGCGTTTTTTGAAGAATATCCCCATGCGTTTTTTTTTTTTTTTTTTTTTGACCCCAATAAATGGTAGCTGTCATATACCGGTTAAAAAAAAAACTCATTTTTCTCAAAAACGGTGCCTACGGTTTTGATTAAAAAAATAATGGTCAGTTTATTAGATAAGGTCTATCTTGAAATGGAAACCATTAAAAAAAAACCGTTATTAACGGTACCTGCCATAGAACCGTTTTTTTTAAATTCTGATTTGCTCCTTCATAACTCAATCAATTTCAACTATTTTTTTTAAATGAATGGTTTAAAGTTTCCATAATAATATTTAGTAAAAAAAAATCGAAAATTATTTTTTTGGATTTTTAAAAAAAGTTTGAAAGTTTTTTTTTTGAGAAATCATTTTTTCGAAAACTACTTAATATTTTTCTTCAAAATTTAGTTTTTAGATGTTGATAAATAATATCTTAAAAATGGCGTACCAATTTTTATTGATAAAAGTCCTTGCAAAACTTTATATAGAAAAATATTTTTTTTTAAAAAAAACGGCTCTTACGATTTTCAATTTTTTTTTTCTAAAAATGTATCATTGTAGAAGAAATCAGATTGCATACTTCGTTTTGAGTTAACATTCATTAAAGAAGCTGTTTTAGTCATTTGAAAATCGAATTTTATTTTTTTCATTTTTTTTTTAAGCTGCATTTACAAATTTTTAATTAAAAAAGCTTAGCATATATAGTAAGTTTATCTTTAAGAGCAAGTACGTGCGACGCAGTCGTACATTTCATTTTCTAAATTTTTGACTTCTCTTAAACGACTCAAACAATATTGATGATATTTTTTAAACGTAAGTTCCTTAACAATTTCAAAATTATTTTATATCAAAATTTAAAAAAACTTAATTTTTGGATTTTTAAAAAAATCTTTCAATTTTTTTTTTTGAAAAATCAAGTTTTCGAAAAAGGGTCACTGCATTTTTTTTTAAATTTTGATTTTAGATGTACAATAATACTGTCTTGAAAAAAACATACTAACTTTATTTTTAAACAAGGTTTGAGAATTTTCATATATACAAAATAATTTTTTTCAAAAACGGCTCAAACGATTTTCAAAAAAAATTTTCTTAAAATTTATCTTTTTTAATCAAATCAAATTGCGTTTAACAATATATCATTGCACTCAATGAAACTCTATGAAAATTATATCTGCTAATATCTATGAATTCCTAGGAATTAAAAGCGCTTTAGAACACCATGAAAGTGAATATGTTTAAGTTAAATATTTATCACCGATAGTATTGACTTTTGAATATCAAATCTAAATCTTTCAAATCACGCCTAATTTTTTTTTTGTACTACTTCGAAGAATAATTAACAATAGTAATACAGTGCGGTTTCTTTAAATTAGACCCACGTTCATTTACACGTTTTTGAAAAATCATTTTTTGAAACTTTTTTAAAAATCCAAAAATATTTTGTTTGAAAATTTTTAAATGAAATGATTTGAAAATTTCTAACAGCCTTTTATGTTAAAATTTTCATCGAAATCCATTGAGCTGATAGCTTAAGAGAAAATCAGAAAATAGAAACATGTGTCTATGGGTGGAACAGATAGACCGATAAAAAATTTTTCTTTCTATATGTTAAAGGTTAAAATGTAGTTCTTATAGTGCGTCTTGCCAAGAGAACCGCAATGTACGATGGATGACAATTTAAATCAATTTTTTAACTTTTACACATTTTTTTAGAAATAATGACATTTTTTCAACAATCAATTTTTTTTTTTTCAATTTTCAAGCTTAAATTATTTCTAATGTTGATTCTTGTCTTGCAATTTGTTTAAACATTAGAATATTATTTTTTTTGCTAATTTCATTTTAATAACAACAAAAAATGGCAGGTATAAATCCAATTTTATTCAAGTGCACTTGTGTCTGATGACTAAGTTGTAAACCTGAGAATGTGCAATCCGAAGTTTTCATTTTGCAATAACCACCACGAAAACTCATTTTGGATCAATCATGGTGATATTGAGAATCTTTTTGTTAGTATTTTGTCTGCAAGGATATTTTGCTACACAAGCTGAATCTCATCTACCAGCAGCTATTAAGTATGCAGTAGAAAGATCTTTTAATAATAATGCCAATGAGTTGAATATTGTCATCGAAACTGATTTTGTCGAAAACAAAGAATTTTTTCTTGACGCAATTGGCTTTATTCTAAGAGAGAACTGGAATTTTCGACTTCAAATTCATGCGAACAATCAAAATACGCAGGTATCGGGAGACTTCAATTTGTGGCTTATAGACTCTTATAAGGCTTTTAAGTGAGTATAATAATGTCCTACAACATTTATACTATGATTTGATTATCGGATTTTTGTTTGTTTGAAGGCGTCTTCTACCATGGATAAGTGACTATCACAAAGATTCCCAACTCTTCTTTCTTATAGTTCTTAGGAATTCTGCAGTCAAAATGGATTACATTCATGAAATGCAAAAAATATTCTCAGCTTTTCTACTGCTAATGGTTGCTAATGTTAATGTGATTATTGAAACTGATTCGGAAGAAGTTCTATTTTATACTTTCTATCCGTTCCAAGAACTCGCATGTCGATCAACGAAGCCTTTGCTAACTCACCGATTTGATACAATTTTTATTGAAACCAAAAAAACACTTTTTCCGGCAAAAGCAAACAATCTTTTTGGGTGTCCCCTTCGAATTATGACTTCAAATGATCTAATACTTAAAATGGGCAACTTTGATACTCCTAAAAGACTAGCAAACTATGAGATGTCTATTTTGGAAGTTATAATGCTCAAGGAATTTGCTTTAAGAATGAATTTTACGTTTGAAATTCATAAGATTACAAGATTACTACACCGAAACCCTAGCACGGAATTACCGGTGGGTATTATAAAGTTTATTAAAAAAGACAACAAAAAAAAACTATTCCATTAATCCTTATTTATTTTCTGTTTTTTTTTTTTCTTGTAAGTTGGCCTCTGGAAAGGGTGATATGGTGGTAGCATTCTCTCACAATTCTCCCCACTATAATAGATTTTACTCTAAAAGTGTACCGTACTGCTGGACATGGTTGCTAATAACTGTTTACCCCCAGCTTAACCCATTTCGCACAAATGCTTGGATCTTAGCACCGTTTAACTTGACTACATGGAGCTACATTGTTGCTTCTTTAACCCTGGTCACTGGTTCCATCATATTAAGTAAAACTCGTCGATTTAAGAGACTTTCAAGTTCTCTACGTCTGCAACTCAATCATCATCATCATAAATTTGGAGGTCTTGAGATTATATCTGTTGCAATTGGAGGATCAATTCAACAATTACCTAGAAACACTTTTTTACGCTTTACTTTAACAGTCTTCAGTTTGGGAGCACTTGTACTGCGGACCGCTTATCTAGGCCAGCTATTTGACGCATTTCGTGGTAAACATATGCTGGCACCACCACGCACCATAAGAGAACTCTCTGTTGAAAACTACACAATTTACTCCTATGAATACCTCAAACCAATTATAGATGACCTAAACGAAGTGGAATATCAAAATGTACATTATATCAAGGAAGACATTAAACAAATTATTGAATTACTCCAGGCTAACAAAAAGCAAGCACTAGTTTCATCGTTTATTTACATTTATACTTTCTTAACCGCTAAGGAACGCATGAATTTGATTAGTGAAACAATTATCGGAGAGCAAATTTGTATATTTTTTCAACAGCATTCGTTTATTGTGCCAAGAATTAACGAAATAATTATGAAAATGGAAGAAGCTGGTATCTTGCATTATTTCCGGAAACATTTCGAAAACTTAAATGCAGTTGTTGGTTTTTCAGCGGATCTAAGCGATATCGAGCCAGAGCCCTTGGGTCTTGAACGTTTTGAGTATATATTTTACTTGGCTGGTGTGCTTTATGCATTTTCGTGCTTGATTTGTTTTATTGAGCTACTGTGGCACAGAATCTAATAAGGATTTTTCTAGATGTGACTTTGATATGTGTAATTTAAATTATGAAAAGTTTTTTTTTTAAAGAAATAACCACATCAATGCAAGAAATTTATGGCAACTTATGCAAATTCATCTATGCACCATTTTGAAATAAAATATAAATATAACATTTTGGTCACTTGTTGTTTAATTTTTAGTAAAAATTGAACGGAATTACCCCTCCTGATTGATTGGTAGTAACTATTAACGGATTCTACTACGACTTGACTGTTCTTACTGAGTTTAGGAACTCTTGTATTTATTTGGTACTTCAGTCCCTCAGCAAGGCGATACAATCCTGCAATGCATTTTGCATTGTTAAGGGTTTCATGTCAAATATTATTATTGCTAATAGGTCATTCTCTGTGAGTTTATAGAATGGCTTTAATGATGGTGTTTTGTGGTTTAAAAAAATCATCCGTTTTTAAAGGTTTACTTGAGTGTTTACTATTTTAAAAATCAAAGAATAATGACAAAAATATAAGATAAAATGTTGAAATTTAATTCTGCATAAAAATGTTGGACAATTTTTTTAGAAAATATTTTTTTTTTAAAACGGCTCGATAGATTTTTTTGAAAAAAATTCTAAAAATTTATCGTTATTGAAGAAATCATATCAAAAAGTTTAATCAAAATCGTTACAGTCGTTTTCGATCATCATCATCGGCTCAACAACCGGGGTCCGGTCCTGGCCTCTTTCAACAAGTCTCTCCACCTATCCCGGTCTCGAGCTGACGCCATCCAGTTGCCCACCCCAAGGCTTCGGGCGTCCTGGTCTACGCCATCTCTCCAGCGCAAGCATGGTCTACCACGCTGCCATATATCATAGAATGTACCACAAAAGACTTTCCGAGCAGGTTCCTCTTCGCTCATACGAGCTAGGTGCCCTGCCCACCGGAGTCTACCGAGCTTAATTTTTGTCATTATGTCTGCTTCAAGGTAGATTGCGTACAACTCATGATTGTACCGTCTCCGGAATCGTCCTTCCTCACATATGGGGCCAACAATCCTCCGTAAGACTTTTCTCTCGAACGCGACTAAGAGGTCACAGTGCCTTTTGTCTTAGCACCCAAGTCTCGGATCCATACATGAGTACGGGCAGGACCATCGTCCTGTACAGCAGTTTTGAAGTTATGGTTAGATTTCTGGATTTGAATAGCTTTGACAGACTGTAGCCGTTTTCGATAGAAGTCGAATAACTCAAAAATGTTGTATGAAAGGTACTAGTTCTAGATGAGATATTCAAAAACAAAAAAAAAACTACTTTCGAAATTACGTAAAAATCATCTGTCCGAATTTGAAGAAAATCCGTCCAGGCGTTTGGGCAGTGGAGAAGTGTACAGATGAACGCACAGACGCACAGACCGACGGGCGGCATGACGAAAACCACTTTTTCGGACTTCTCCATCATCGTAATGTTGGTTTTGATTAAAACCTCAAAAGTAAAAAGCGTTTCCATTCAATTTGGACGACGACGATGGCCAACAATTCCGTTTACCTGACCAAGATGAAGTGCGCTTAGCGATTGTCAAGTTTAAGTCGTACTAATCTGCTAGTGCGGATGGCTTACCAGCCGAATTGTTCAAAGCAGCAGGAGATGGGTTAGTTGTTAGTAGGCACCAACTCATCTGTAAAATCTGGTTCGATGAAAGCATGCCCGATGAATGGAACCTTGGCATAGTGTGCCCCGTCCACAAAAAAGGAGACGCTCTGACATGTATTAACTACAGAGGAATTAGCCTCCTAAACGTAGCATACAAAATACTGTCGTCAATACTCAGTAATAGCCTAAAACTTTGTCGACAAAATATCAATTATATGAAATATTTGAATTAATTTCACAAAAAAATACATTATGCTTCTTTGAAAAAATTCCGTTCTAGAACTTTTCACTTTATTTCTTAAATAATTTTACATATCCAAAAAAAAACTATATAAAAATAAATAATTAATATGACGTATAACTTCTGGAACGCGTACACATCTTTTTAGTTGTTTAAAATTCCACTAAAATAAGACTGAAATTAGAAAGCAAGCTAAATTATTATTTTTTGATGTCCAAATTTATAGCTTTTTAAATACTAATTTGTTGTGCAAAAATTAATTTTGTAGTTCCCATGGGTCATTTTCTATTCCAATTTTCAATTTTGAGAGAGAACTTGAAGCCAATGGAGAAAATTTAAAAAAATTAACTTTTTGATAAAAAATTTTTTCTTTAATTTGAAGCTTTTCAAACCAAAATTTATTGTTCAAACCTCAATTTTGTAGCTCAAGTGCTTTTTGAAATATTTAAGTTTTTGACCAAAAACTTGTCGTTTCAAACGACACTTTTTTAGAACTTTTCTCACTCTTTAACGCACAAATTCAAAATACAGGTAAGTAAAAAAAAAACTAAAAAATTGAGTACCGGAAGACAAAGAGATTGCTGTACATTTTTTTTTTGAAAATCGGTTCAGTTAAACGACGGTGGCAGAATTCTAAAGATTGTCTTCTAAATTGTCGGCAAAGATGAGGGTCATTAAACACTTCTTTAACTCAATCAGTTATATATTTCAAAACAACGAATTTCTACTACTTTTGAGTCCAAGTCCTGACAAATTTGTCAAGAAAAAGCGTACTGAGAGAGAAAATCATTTACTTTCTCTTGAAAATTTCTGCCCAAAGAATTTCTTGCGGCTGAAATATGAATTTTGTCAAAATCATTTAATAATGCAAAACCAAATTAAAAAAAAAATTAGAAATGAAAAAAAATAACATGAAAAAATTTTTGAGCAGTTTCGACCGTAATTGAGAGAATTTCATCCCCACTCCAAAAGATTTGACGGATTTCATATTTCAGTCCAAAAAGTTCCCAAACGAACCTATTATTTCCAAAAACAGATAATTTACTTGCTAAAATAACCATAAAAGCAATTTTTTGATTTCATTCTATTTACTTTTTTTTCAGGATTCAATTGCGTTGCGAAATTTAATCTACATTCTGCACAATAATGGCATTTATATTACAAAAATTATCGATTCATTAAAGGCGTACTTTTTCCTGGGAACATTCTGAGAAACAAAAGATTTAATTTTTTCCATAATCATCAATACAAAAAGAATGGCACAGCAACATCTGATCGTCTTTGACGGTTGTTGAATAAAGAATAGCCTTAAAAGACGAATTTGACGAAACAGTGTCCTTTCTTTCTCAATATAAGATTTTTATACAATTTTAATTCCTTCATTTAATGCTGAATGAAAAATAAAATAATTTAAGAAATATGTTTTTATGATAAATAAAAAAAAAAAAAAATCTATGAAAAAGTCCTTGCTGGATGTTTCATTAAAAATAGTGGTTTGATTTTTACATTCTATCTCATTCTCTCTCACAGGATATCGTCATTTTGCTTAAACTTAAAGAATCAACATTAAAAAAACCTTAACAAATCAGTTTAGTTGGGATTAAAGTTTTTTTCAAAGCATCACCTTTTTTTCTTAATAGAGTGAGAAGCATTAGCAAAAGTACCATAGCGTTGGTAGTGCAGTTCTTTCTGATAAAGAAGAGAAAACATCGCCTCTCCAAAATTACTAGCTTTGACAAGGAGTGTGTTTGTTGTTTGCACAAAATTTATGCATTTTACCACACACTTCCTGGATAGTAATTAAATTATGATCCACACAATCCGAACAAAGTTGCCACTGCACCTGTGCTCCAGGTGAAGTTTACGAGCCAAAGAGATATACAAAGGACATCATCGTTTGCCACACCCCAGGACGAAACACAAACTTCTGCCATGAAGCACACCCGAGCAGAGCAAGTGACAACAAAATTCCACCAACCGAGCATCTGTTTCGCATCTATTTAGTCAATTATGTTCATGTTGTTGTTCTAGTAGTTGTTGTTTTGTGTGAAGTTGGCACCAAATTGCAGGTTGAATGGGTTCCTTAACCCTTTTTCGAAAATGAAATTTTAAGACTCTTAGATACTTGGACTTATGACATAGTTGAGAGGTGGTGGGCGGAGGACGAGAGAATATATATACTCAACATAGGTACCGACTATACGCGCGCATTTGTTGAAGTAGGTAATTTTTCTTCCCAAAAAACCCAGGTATTGGATGTATATGTATATGTTTGTAGTCTCTTTATACACTGAAGAAAGTTTGAAGGTATTGGCGGAACGGGACACCCAACATTACCGCAAATTAGCAAAACTTTAGTTTACCATAAATTATGTCCACCCAACACCATATCGTTCCAAAAAAGGACTACAAAACTATTATATACACCAGAAGTAGGTACCTTACCTATACCCAATGAAAGACGTTATACAGAGTTTTGTGTAATGCCCTGCGTGCGGTAGACTTTGGATGTAATTTATCGGCGAACCGTTCTTGAGGAAAAAGTTTTTTTTTGGGAAAATTTCTGTGTTTTTCTCTTGAAGTGAAAGCACTATCGTCAGATTTTTGGGGTCGGTTGGTTGGGAGTTTTATAAGACTATACAAAGTCTGAAGAAGTCTTGAGTAATTTTCTACTGCGACCGACGGACGGATCGACAAAGACCGACGCGATGCGACGCACAGCGGTGGCGGCGTTGGAGAATGATGGTTGGCATAAAAGCAGTCTAAGCTCTTATAGTTTACTTTGGCAAACTGATGTTTGGGAATATTTTTCGAAAGGGATTCAAGATAGCTGAGCCATTCATTTACTGTACTGGTGGCGGTGCAGCGATGGTGGCCCGTCGCTCGTAGTTGTGGTTGACTAAGAAAATAATATATCTTAAGGTTAGAAGTTTCTGATTTTGAAGATGGTCATTGGTGGAAATGAGGTTGCAAGTTAGGGCAGCTGTGGAAGGTGGAGAGTACAAGTGGAGTACCTATATTTTATTTAATTAGGAATTTTAAGAGTGAAAAGTTGTGTTTCTTAGAGAAACTTTTTTATTTTTAAACTAGGGTATAGATAGCTTGGTTTTGATTATTAAGTTTAAGTTGGTTGAATTCTAGAAGATTGACGCCAGACTAATATTAAAAAAGTTTACTAACTGAAAGTGTTAAAACTAATAAAATAATGGATAGTTTTCCATTTGGGTAGTAAGTAGCTATACCTCTTAGGTAGTGCTTTTGATATATAATTTAATACCTAATAATACATACAGTGCTACCCACTTAATAAAATCTAAAGTAAATTTTATTTTACTGATGCATTGAAAAAAAAGCAACCGAACTTTAATAATTCGTAGAAGAAATATTTAAACAGTTCAATGAATAAGCACTTACTGATTTTATGTATTTATAATAAAGTAAATTTGTGATCAAAAAGTTTGATAGGAGGAATGTTTTGGGTTAGTTTTGATTGCTTTCTTATGTTTTAGAGGTCGCTGAATCCGAATATGAGGTTTGCCAACAAAATTTCGTGACGCAACATGGTCAAAAACGCACAAGACCGCGATATTTTCAACGATTTTGCAGTTTTGGGAGAATTTTACAATGAAGAATTAGTTTTTGGTCACAACTGCATGTATACCTAAGGGTTGAAGAAAACTTAATTTGCCGAAATCTGAGCGTAAAAAAATGAGTCAAAATACAACTCAACTGATATTATTACATTCTACTAAACATTTTTGAGGTCTGTGAAATTGATGAAGTTTGAAGAAGAGCAAATTTTAAACTATTATGGCTACGTAGGCAAATTGGAAGCCAAATTTTAAAAAAAATTATGGAATCTGTGATACGAATTTCATTAACAACTTTTTTTACCATTAACCAACATTTGAAAATAAATAACATTATACCGTGGAGTACCATTTTTACTTGCTCTATAGGGCAAGTATTGGTTTCGTGTCAAAAAAAAATTTGAGGTTTTAATCAAAACCAATGATGGAGAAGTCCAAAATAGTTTTTTTTCGTCATACCGTCCGTCGGTATTTGCGTCCATCTGTACACATCTCCACTGCCCAAACGCGTAGACGGATTTTCTTTAAATTTGGTATAGATGATCTTAATGTAATTTCAAAAATTATTTTTTTTTTTTTTTTGTTTTTGAATATCTCATCTAGAACGAGTACCTCCCATACAACATTTTTGAGTTATTCGAATTTGATCGGAAACGGCTGTAACCATTTTGATTAAACTTTTTGATATGATTTCTTCAATAACGATAAATTTTTAAAATTTTTTTCAAAAAAATCTATCGAGCCGTTTTTAAAAAAAAAAATATTAAGTTTTGCTTATTTGTGCATATCTCTAAATACCTACACACATCAGATGACCAAAAGCTAAAATTTTCACGCTAAGTTAATACATAAAATAGCTTTGCACTACATGAGCAAGTTCGTGCGATCCAGTCCTGCATTTTATTTTTGTATGGTTTTATGTATGTATACTAATAATTGATTTTTTTCAACGGGTCTAACGATTTTCGATTTCATTTCTTTGAACAAAATATTGTATTTTTAAACATGATAATTAGGACCCTTTATTGGCATTAACTGCACGAAACCTGTTAACTTTAGAGCCAATCAAAGACACTTATTAATTTAGTCTCATTCAGTTCTTCTTTGTTCCATCAGCTTAATAATTTGAAAGTTTTAGCCTAATTATCTGTCAGAATACAGGCTCAGGTCAAGAGATTCTTTTTTCTATCCCATATCATAAAGTATTAACTTTTCTGAGAAGTTTCTTACGAGCTGTCTGATGATGTGTTCTGAGTCAAGATCGTGTTGGAATAAGCTGTTCTCTGGGACCTTAGACCCCAAATTTGGAATCGTTCAACTGTTTTAAACGGTACCTGCCATAGAACGGTTTTTTTTTTTATTCTGATTTTTTTCTTCATTTAAATTTTTTTTTATATAAAATCTTTTAAGTTAATGTAACACAATTCATCAGCAAAATTTTAGAAAATATTGTTCCCCTCCAAAAATGATTTTTTTTCTGATTTTTGATTTTTCAATATTTTAAAATTTTTAATAAAAAAATATTTTTTTTTTTTAAACGGCTCGATAGATTTTTTTTTTTTTAATTTTAAAAATTTATCATTATTGCAGAAATCAAAAATGTTGTATTTAATGTTCTAGATGAGATATTCAAAAACAAAGTTTTAAAATTATGTACATAAAAATCATCTCTACTAAATTTGAAGAAAATCCGTCCACGAGTTTGGGCAGCGGAAAAGTGTACAGATGGACGCACAGACGCACAGACCGACACGGACGGCATGACGAAAACCACTTTTTCGGACTTCTCCATCATTGGCTTTGATTAAAACTTCAATTTTTTTTTTGACACGAAACCAATACTTTCCCAATAGGCCAAGTAAAAATTTAATTTTTTTTTTGAAAAATGTTTTTTTTTTTTCAAAAATTGTTCAGTGTTTTTTTTCAAAATTTAGTTTGTAGGTGTTGAAAAATAATATCTTAAAAATGGGGAACCAATTTTTTTTTTTTAAAGTTCTAAATACAAACAATAGTTTTTCTTGAAAAACGCTCGAACGATTTTCAAATTTTGTTTTCTAAAAATTTATCATTATAGAAGAAATTTGAAAACAAGCTTCGTTTTAAGGTCAAATTCATTTGAATCGATGATTGTTTAAGCAACATAAGAGTTTTCTAATGATGGGACAAAAACTGCTTTATTTTAAACGACGCGAGTGCATTGAACATTTTAACTTTAAAATCGTCCATATATCTGACGCCGCCGTGGACGCTTTTTAAGTTAAAATTGACAACGAGGCCATGGACGATTTTAAAGTTAAAATATAGGGAATATCTTAAAAAATACAAATTTCCCTTATGTTGTTTTCACAATAATCACTATTTTAGTCATTTTAAAATCGAATTTTATGCTTTTTTATTTTTTTTTGTATGACTGCATTTAAAAAACTTTAGTTAAAACGGCTAAGTATATTTAGTAACCTTATCTATACGATCCATTTGAATTTTATGTTAAAAATATATGTAATAAAATTGAGATAAGTAAACATTTTTACTAAGTGTTCGATTAAATTGATTCAAAAACAGTACATAACGGTACTATCAATTGGACTGAATTGGACTAAACCATTACAATTTTTCATTTGCAACACAATGCATTTTTCGGTTTTTATGGGATTTATGGAATGCAATAACAAAAAATATTAAAGTAAGTATAAGTTGGGTCACTGTGGCGTATGAGTATTTTTTTTTTTTGTATTGTTTGGTCTTAGTACACATAATCACTTGCCATTATTTGACAATTCATAGAGCTCTTTAATCATATTATTAGATATGCTTAGTTTAAACATAAGTTTTCAATCATTTTCGACCCTCCTCTGCATTTTCAGAACAGAATTGTCAGAATATCATTGATCCCGTATAAACTATAGTTTACTACGTTTTTCATTACGTATAATTGTTAAGTCAATTTATTAAAGAACACAAATTAGATATCTGATATTCTCGGTATATTTACTTTGAATGTAATACAAATGTAATATAAATTTAATCAAATTGCCTGATGGAAATATCCTCAGGAAATCTTAAAACTGAATTTCCAGGAAGCTATTTCTCAATCACTCACAATGACCTAATTTAGTTTTCTTGGTTATTATTATGGTTGTCCTTTTTGTATGTATAATTTACATAGCTTCTGGTCATAATAATAACATAATTGATATTAACCAAATATCCCTGAAGAAATGTCCGATACAGCATTTCTTCTCTATTTGATCGGTTGCTTTGCTTTACAACTTTTTGTAATGAGTTGAATTTAATGTACATAAAGCTAAAGCATAAGAGAGTATATATTCATGACAATATAATATTACATTCACCAAATGATATCGACGAAAGCAAACAAAATGAAATTAGTTTTCTATCATAAATATATTGAAGAGCTCTTTATACAAACATAGAAGAGTTATACAAATGCTGGCATAATCTAACTATGACGATTTTGAATTTGGTTCATTAATTCAAATTGATAATAAATTACCCTAACGGCTGCATAACCACATATTTTTATTATAATATTATGTTGTTGTAGCTTTGCTATATTCTCTGACATAAAAGCAGAAGCACAAGCACATCGATGTCCAATGAAACGGAATTTATTGTAATTATATGGCCATTATAAGCTTATATTGGACAAACGGTATATGGAACGTAATCAAGGTAATGTCAATATTCATATACATACATTTTATATTATACAACTAATAATTTTGTGAGAATTATTTAATGACACATGCACCGTTAAAAGTTTGATACCAAATAAACTAAATGCTTTGAATGTGAAAAAGGAGAGCATTTTAATCAAGAAATTATTGTTACACTACTCATAAATTATAACACATAATTACTCTTGTATCTGTTTAAACTAATGGACAAAACTCTTTCACATAAAATACAAGTCTTACCAAATTTAATACAGTTGGCACAACCCTATGATTTGCTGAACCTGTACCACAATTATTTTTTTAGAAAAATGACCCAAAGAAGGGCTTGTAGAACTCTTTTTATTTGATTCCAGTGTTCCTCAGGGTTCGATATGTGGTACTTTATTATTCGTGTGCGAATTTAATTTTATGCTTTTTCATTTTTTTTTTCTAGAACTGCATTTACAAATTTTTAATTAAAAAGGCTTAGCATATAATGTAACTTTATCTATAAGAGCAAGTAAAGGTGTTATTTTGAATAGCCCGCTATTTTGGTAGCTGTCACTTTTGAAGCTGTCATTTTTTGACATTTGACAAGTAGAAACTACGCTATTAATAAAACGATACACGCTTCAACAACGCATTGAAATTATTAAAATTCACTATAAAAATGGTGAAAATTTGGCAGAGACGGTTCGTAAAACTAAAACATTTTTGGGTCGTCGTGAAGCACCTTGTCGGACCGCAATACAGAAATTGGTGGACAAATTCGAGCTGTTGGGACAAGTTAGTGATGTGAAAAATAAAACCCGTGCACGTCGCTCAAGAACAGCTGAGAATATTGCTGTTGTAGCCCAAAGTGTTGAAGAAAACCCAGGTTTGTCCATTCCTCGTCGTTCTTTGGAATTAGGCATTCCACAAACGTCATTACACTGTATTTTGCATAAAGACTTGGGTCTTAAGGCTTATAAAGTTCAGTTAAAACAAGAACTCAAGCTGATTGGGTCCTTGAAATGCATGAAAATGAACCGGAATTTCATCGAAAAATCATCTTGACTGATGAGGCCCATTTCCACCTCGGAGGCTACGTCAACAAGCAAAACTGTCGCATCTGGGGCTCGGAACTCCCAAGAGTTATTGTTGAAAAGCCTCTCCATCCTCAACGCGTGACTGTTTGGTGCGGTTTATGGTCCCGCGGGGTCATTGGACCTTACTTTTTCGAAAATGAGGCTGGAGCAACAGTTACGGTCAATGGATTGCGCTATCGAGAGATGATTAATGATTTTTTATGGCCTGAATTGGATGGTATTGATTTGGACAACGTTTACTTTCAACAAGACGGCGCTACGTGCCACACAAGCAATGAAACCATCGATCTTTTACGGGAAAAGTTTCCGGACCGTGTTATCTCTCGAAGAGGTGATCACAATTGGCCACCGAGATCTTGTGATTTAACACCTTGCGACTTCTTCCTTTGAGGCCACGTGAAAGATAAGGTCTACGCCAACAGCCCAGCGTCGATTCAAGACCTCAAAGATGACATAGGGCAGCCACTTTGCGATTTGGTTATGGAAAATTTCATGAAAAGGATATGGTCCTGTAAGCGTGGTCTTGGCGGCCATTTGGCTGATGTTGTGTTCCATTATTAACGGCATACCTTCCTCTTTATAATGAAATAAACATCCGATCATTTATCTCCAAAAAAGCATTAAGCACTGTTCGTTCTAATAATTAAAAAAAAAAAACTAAGAGATAAAAAAGAATTTTACCTAAACTTAACGACATTAAATAAAAAAAGAAATTCGTTATACACGAATAGGTTTGTTATTTGTTTTTTTTTTTTTTATTTTTATTTAGGAAAACTCTACAACAACCTTTGGAAAATTATATATATTTGAGAAACCTTGATGTTTTTGATGAGTTTTTTTTTTAATATTTTTCTGACAATTAAGTTTATGTCTCTCAGCTGAAAGGTAAAGATATTTTTTTAAGTACGTGCAAACAACATGGTAAGGATATTTTTGCAAGACCCTTAACACTTTTTTTTAGGGGTTAATTACTTAATTCCTCGCATGTTTTTTTATGAATAGTTTTATTAGTGAAATTTAATAACTTCTCAGGTGACTCATTTCAATAAAAGCCTCTAATCCCTACGCACCTTTAAGTACAAAGTGGAAATAATAAGTTTTCCTAAAATTTCCATGAATACGAAAATAGTTTAATAACTCAAATCAACACTTTTATCTCTTAACAAAACATCATCATAACCCTTCATAAAAGACAGTGTACGGGTGTAATAAATAAGTAGAACATTGTCATCATAAAAAAAACATCAACTCGCATAAAAAAAAAAAAACGAAAAAGAAACTCAACAAAACTTTTAGTGCCACCTCGTAAATATACTAAAAAAGGCACGTAAATGGATTTTTACTTCTTTTGTTTTTGTTGGTGGCGTTTCTCTGACACAATCACACACACAGCTACGAATAAATTTTCTTTTTTGTTGTTGTTGTTGGGTATATCTTACCTATATTCCTGGAAACCAAGAGGCGACATTATCAATGCCAAAGATTTATGGAACTCGCCTCAAACCTTCGTTCATTATCACGTAATTTATGTATGCAATTGTTTCTATATATGTTCGTTCCAGAGCACATTAAACGAGCCACTCTCTGTCCCAATCCACCCTCTGTTGACATAAGAACTCCTCGTTGAACGATTAG
Source organism: Meliscaeva auricollis (assembly GCA_948107695.1). Lineage (NCBI taxonomy): Eukaryota > Metazoa > Arthropoda > Insecta > Diptera > Syrphidae > Meliscaeva > Meliscaeva auricollis. The sequence continues at coordinate 81,086,037 of OX403618.1, forward strand.
AGGACGAAGCTTTGCTGCAATGAAAGAAAAAGGGTTCCAAATGCGCGCTCGGTGAAGGATTTCTTTTTTAGTGTCATCCAGCCGAATACTTGCGAAAGTACTTTATAGCACGCAGCATTTTATATCACTACCAAGAGTACCTATAACTCTCGCCCTCTCTCTCTCTCTCTCTCTCTTTCATTGCTGAAATAAAAGGGTGCACTATGGAAAACCCTGTTTCAGTATTTAGACTGTGTAGTCTTATAAAAAAGGATCTTTCCTTACGACGGACGCACGAACGACTACGACGACGCGACAATGCTGGTGCCGATATGAAAAGAAATCCTCAAAGCATCTTCTTCACACACTAGAAAGCTGCGCTCTTAATGTGTTCTTTGAGGATGCTTGCAGCTAAATTGCAAGAGAGCGATAATGTTGGTGGATATAGAATTAATTATTCAGGGGTTAAATGTGTGTAAATCATATCTTATCGCGAGTACAGCGCCAAACGATAAACAAGGAATTATACATGTTTTGTTCAAAGACAACGAATGTTAGCATATTCGTGTATGTATGTGTGTTGGCATAGCCCCCCAGGCATCATTGGTTTTTGGGATAAGGACATTTTATGATATTGGTCTTGGAAGGAGATGCGATAACGTGAAGAGCACATAATCACGTTGTAGTAATTTATTTGGTAATTTTAATACAAAATGTTTTTGGGTTTTTTTTTCAAAATTTTAGGTGTTGAGGCATATGAGGGGTTTTTAATAAGATTTTTGCTGTAGATAACAAAATGGGCTGTTCCAGTAAATAAAACGAATTTGTGGAAGAACAAAAAGTTATTGTGTATGGAAGAAACTTTTCTACCAAAATTTGCAATATCAGGAATATCAGGAGGTAAAATTTCGAAATTTTTGGTTTTTCGTATGTCTGTATGTAACTCTGAAAAGGGCAAGCTAAAAGTTATGAAAGACTTGTTGGTTTTGTGATTTCCTACAAATAAAACCGCGACACTATTTTCCTGCAAATAATCGTTTAGAAGATTTTACGATTATTGAATATGTCAAGTGTCTAAAATAACGGTTTCTTCTTCTTTTTTTGTGCGTTTCAGAGGTTTATTTTTCCCTTTGCTCAGTCTCAGTATACTCGAAAAAAAAAATTTATATGATTGAAAATTAAATAAAAGCATTTTTACTTGCATATGGGTACCACATATCAAGTTATGCATTCGTACAAAAATAAAATAAAATGCAGGACTGAGTCGCACGTAAAGGGTTTTCCAATAAGAGGTGTTATTTTGATATTCAAAGAAAAATGGCATTTTTGGAAATAAATGATCGGATGTTTATTTCATTATAAAAAGGAAGGTATGCCGTTAATAATGAAACACAACATCAGCCAAATGGCCGCCAAGACCACGCTTACAGGACCATATCCTTTTCATGAAATTTTCCATAACCAAATCGCAAAGTGGCTGCCCTATGTCCTCGATAGCCTCACGAATTTCATCTTTGAGGTCTTGAATCGACGCTGGGCTGTTGGCGTAGACCTTATCTTTCACGTGGCCCCAAAGGAGGAAGTCGCAAGGTGTTAAATCACAAGATCTCGGTGGCCAATTGTGATCACCTCTTTGAGAGATAACACGGTCCGGAAACTTTGCCCGCAAAAGATCGATGGTTTCATTGCTTGTGTGGCACGTAGCGCCGTCTTGTTGAAAGTAAACGTTGTCCAGATCAATACCATCCAATTCAGGTCATAAAAAATCATTAATCATCTCTCGATAGCGCAATCCATTGACCGTAACTGTTGCTCCAGCCTCATTTTCGAAAAAGTAAGGTCCAATGACCCCGCGGGACCATAAACCGCACCAAACAGTCACGCGTTGAGGATGGAGAGGCTTTTCAACAATAACTCTTGGGTTTTCCGAGCCCCAGATGCGACAGTTTTGCTTGTTGACGTAGCCTCCGAGGTGGAAATGGGCCTCATCAGTCAAGATGATTTTTCGATGAAATTCCGGTTCATTTTCATGCATTTCAAGGACCCAATCAGCAAAGACACGACGTTTTTGATGATCAGCCGGCTTGAGTTCTTGTGTTAACTGAACTTTATAAGCCTTAAGACCCAAGTCTTTATGCAAAATACGGTGTAATGACGTTTGTGGAATGCCTAATTCCAAAGAACGACAAGGAATGGACAAACCTGGGTTTTCTTCAACACTTTGGGCTACAACAGCAATATTCTCAGTTGTTCTTGAGCGACGTGCACGGGTTTTATTCTTCACATCAATAACTTGTCCCAACAGCTCGAATTTGTCCACCAATTTCTGTATTGCGGTCCGACAAGGTGCTTCACGACGACCCAAAAATGTTTTAGTTTTACGAACCGTCTCATTTTTATAGTGAATTTTAATAATTTCAATGCGTTGTTGAAGCGTGTATCGTTCGATTTTTATTAATAGCGTAGTTTCTACTTGTCAAATGTCAAAAAATGACAGCTTCAAAAGTGATAGCTACCGAAATAGCGGGTTATTCAAAATTAACTGGATGTTTTTAAGGAAATCGTTAAAAAAACATGTTCACTCCGAATTAGGAAAAAGAAAAATGAAAATTTCTTCTGTAAACTGATAGGTAGGTATACGCACTCCTTTTTCCTCGTTCTAAAATTCTTACTGTTGCATCTGTAGAATAGCAAAAAAAAAAAAACATCGTTAGAACACAATATATCATAACACGGATTGTTAATCCCATAATCCAAACACCTAAACACTCAGCTTAATATCCGTTTCCTCGACCGAACGTTTCCATTTATAATTGGGAAACAAATCTTCATTCCATCACCGTTTTCCGACCATAAATTTACGATTATTTCACTACAATTAGTTTGAATATCCTTCCCCTTCGCACCTGGAGCCATCATATAACATCTTTTGAGAGTTCTATAAACTGACACACTCACACACACACACACACACATGTTGAAATGTTTATATATCGCGTGCCATCTTTTCAGTTGCGCTGCCATTTTACCTTAGATTTTATTCTTCGTAAAATTTGCACACAAAAGCAACTCAAAATTTATGAGGCTCAAACACTTTTAAAACTGCTCCCACGGGACACTCTTAAGCAAATCAAAGGAACTTTTGAATTTGACTTTTAAGCAAAAAAAAACGTAGAAAAAAAATAATAAAGAACAAAAGCAAAGGCAAAGGTATTATTTTGGAAGAAGATGTAGAAAGGTTTCTTCATTTTCCCATTCCCCTCGAAAAGTTGTTGTTTCTTGAAGCATATCAAGGGGTTACGACAAGAAGACAATGGAAACCAGGCACCTTACTTCCAATCTTTTCCACCTGAAGCTGAAGAGCATTAGAGACCTAAGGATATATGTCTCCCTTATACACACTCACACAATTATTTGGCTACACGGTGGGTTGTAAATTTTGCAATTCCTCATGCGTGTTAGTTTTCGCAGCGTTTGACAGAGAAAGGGAAGATAACCTCTTCCTGTAGTAAGTATACCTTACCTTACCTACATATATCTCTGGATTCTTTATAAACCTACCACCATCTGAAGGCCTGCTCCCAAGAGTGTAATATATCTAACGAAGGACATCGATAAATTACCACCACCGCAAGGAAACGTTGTTAGTTTTGTGTTCTTGTATGGTTCCAACTCCGACCTGTGTGTCTGTCTGTCTGTCTATCTGTTTGTGAATACGAATGTTTTTATGTGTACCCGTGTGCGGAATCCTTTAACTTATCACTTCCTTAAAACATTGCATCGCATCCATCAAGTTTGCGACATATCAAGCTCTATTATCAAATGATAAATCATTCCAGGGATGTGAATGAGTACATATAAGTATAATGTTTGGGTGCTCTTCTCTTTCGTATGTTGGCATGCTGCATAGTGTGCTTGTAGATGGGCCATCACTTGACTCTGAAGAAGTTATGTTGTTGTGTGCTGCACAGCACACCGCATGCTGAGAATATGCATCCTCTGATGAAATAACAATCTTCAAATGCTTTGACACACTTTTGAGGACATTTTGTGTGAGAAACATGTGTTTCAACAGATATGTTACATTTTACTTGCCTTTCACGAGTAAGATTTATCATTTTCTCGAAATGATTTATGAGCTTAAGGAATAAGTCTTGTCTTAATATAAATGTGATTTGACGTCTTAAAAAGTCAAGCCAGTTGAAGGTCAAATTACAATATGAGTAGGGAATCCCTTCATCAAATTTGCATTTTTGTATGGGTCAATATATTAGCTTTATTTGCTTAAGAAAATATCACCTTTCATGCATTATTCTATATACGAATTCGAAGAAATCCAATAACAAAGAAGAACATAAAATCACTTTCAACAAGAATCCATTATTAATTTGGCTAGAAATTATTCATAATAATTCTCCATTTAGCTCTTATAAATGATTCGATTGCTTAAAAGGACTTTTTACAGAGGTTTCCTTTCATTTCTGTCTATGCTGCCAAATATATCTTTAAAATAATTGCAAACCAATATCTCCCTGATCATGCGATTACCAAACGAAACATATTCAGAGAATTGGAATGCTTCTATTATTGTGTACGATATGATGGGTTGGTAGTGTAATTTAGGTAAACACTATGCCAAGGATACATGTATGTAAGTCCTGCCTGACTCCTGGAGTTGTAGTTGTTTCTATAAGTAATGTTCTGAAAATTGCATGCCATCCTTCATCAGAAGTGTACTTCTCTGCACAATCTATATGCATTGGTAGAGGACATGTATTATAGCATTCCATTCACATTTGTTGTCGGTACATAAAGTTTTAGTTTGAGAATATCGTGTGCACTGCAGTGTTATTGAGAGTAGAGAGTGCATTACACGATTGCAATAGAAATAAAGAAAAGGACCCTCCAGTCAATCACTGAGGTCACATGCAATGGCAATTGAGTTTTGTGTTTTTTTTTAACTTAATGTTTTAGGGGTTATTATTGGATTTACTACTAAATCAAAATGCAAGTAAGGTCTTGGGTCAGTATAAGAACTAGAAGTAAATATTCCCTTGAAAATTGGCCGAACCGTTTACATACGCGATGCATAAAATACTTCACTGTGATATCAACCAATTTGCTGTGAAATAATGGGTTGAAAAAAACGCTGACACTACCTACTATATAGATCTGTGACGTGCTTCTTTTAATCCGTCTAGTCTCTTCAGTCAGGCCACTGTTATTGAATTGTTCCATCCGCAGACCTTGAGGGCATTTTATCCATACGCAATGCAGGTTTCAATCAAGTCAGTCAAAATTGGAGGAAGGATCTCAGTCAACCAACTTCTATCGGTTTCCACTACATTGCTTGGGTATCAGTGCAATCATTGCCTTTGCCTTTTCGAAGCATTTGTCCAATCCACTGCAAGCTACGTCTTCGTTTAATGCTTTATATTGATTCCTGACCCGTCCTCTTATGAAAAAGCAGCACATCGCTTATCAACAACTCGAAGTCGCTAAGAATAATCTTGACATCGTACTTCGGGCACTTATCGCACGTGCGCTCGAGGAGGTCGTAAAACTCGTCAATATGATTGGGAAATCCTTCTGAGCGTGGGGGGCATGCCTTGCTTACCGCATTAAAGCCCAAGACTTCTTGCCTAAGTCTTCCCCTTAATACAAAACCGAACCCAAACATCCACTGATCCTGATGTTTGAAGCACTTGCCATGTCACACGATTTCACCCGTCGCTCCGTCTCCTCGCACCTCCTGGAAAGCTGTTACGTCAGCCCTTAACCTATCCAGTTTCTCCACTAATTGTTCGGCTACACGTGGCCTGTATAGGAAGGAACATTTTATGCGTACAGATCCGAAATTTGTTGTCCTTATTTCGTTAGATGGGTTCGTCAACATTAAGATCATCCTTATCCGAGGCATATTTTTGTTTTGGAACGAAGTCTTTTTTCCGTGGTGGGTAAGTTACTCCGAAGCACAACCGCCATCCTGGAGGACCACACTCTTAGATAACTCCAAGAGCGGGCAGCCGGATAAAACCCTAATCGGCCGGCTTCCGAATATGTGCTAGTAGCCTGCATGAGGTGTCTTCAATTAGTTCATCCTGACTGTACGTTGATTCCATCGAGAAAATTCTTCCGCTACCGTCTAATCTCTTATTAGTGCCTTGGTTGGAACATTCGTTCGTTGGGCGCACCTTACAGCTGTAAGGTCCTTTAAATGATTAAAAATCTCTTCAATGCTAGAGACAATGTGTCGGTATCGGGCATTTTTCACTTTGGACGAGTGATTCATCCGAATGAAGCAGAGAACCTTCTACATCTTGGCTTTAATAATAGAAATTAACTTATCTAGAATGCCTCTCCTGCGCAAGGCAATCCAAATAAATTCTCTGTTGACACTAAAGTGGTGATCAATATTCGACGCTGTTATCTTGGCAACTGCAGGCAGAACGCAAATCCCTCTCCAGTTTTCACACTGTATCAAATCTCTTTTCTTCGGGAGCTTAGCGATCATTCCCTTTTTCCACTTCCCTGGGAAGCACTCATAGTTCCAGGCTCTCTCTATGAGTGGATGCAGTAGCTCACTTGATGTCGTTTGTGCTGCTTGTAAGAGCTGTGCAGGAATACCGTCTAGTCCTACCGCCTTGTTGTTCCTCAGTGTTTTAATTGCGGCAACGATCTCTTCTCTGCTGGGTGTGTTATGCGAATTCGGGCATTTGCATTTGCTTCAGACGGGTTAGCGGGTATTGGATGTGCATCGCTAGCAAACACACGGTTCAATACTGAAGCAAAGTGTTCTTTCCACCTTCTGAACTGATCCTCATCCGAATGGGGGAGGGAACCATCTACATCTTTCACCAGGTGTTGTTTTGAGCTTAGTATACCAGTGAGCTCTTTAGTGATTCTATAAACAGCTCTGCTGTCACACCGATTTGTAGCCTCTTCTTCTTCTTCAGCTAATGCGTTGATGTAGTTACACTTGCCACATCTCACGCTACGGTAAATTTCTCTCTACTTCATACGATACGTAGACTCTAGCTCGTTTCTCTCAGGCAGGTATACGTAATCTTACGAGAGCTACAATCAGATGGTAGTCTCTGGCCATTCCCATGTTTGCCCCTCTTCTGTTCCTGACGTCCAGGAGAAGGTGTTGGACACCCAGCTTATTTTGTGGCACGTCTTGTGTTCCAACATGGTGCCACCAATTACAAGTCGGTTGACATTGCAGTTGACATTGAATTCCAAAGAACAAAATATAAAAATTCTGAAAACCTGAATGCCGAAAGCAGAAAGTCTGAAAAAATCTGCAAATTCCGAAAGAGAAATCCCTGCTGAAAAAGTGTTTAGAAATTTTAAAGTTGATCCGAAGAGGCTAATACTGCTTTAGAAAGCGAGGCTTGTTCCTCTTTATTCTTTGTTGCCGATGAGTTCGAAATCTATTTTCTGTGGGTTTTTTTCTCTTCCATTTGTAAGCAACTTTATAAAACCAAATCCTGAACCTTTGTTTCATATATTTTACCTACCTAATATGGTGTCTTGGGAGAATTTCTTAAATTGGCAGTTTCACCTTAGCCCAATTCAGTTATATAGTTTGTATGGCACCAGTCAGGCTATTGAATTACACGTTTCGATGGCGGCAAACTTTTCTCTTTACTTCTCCCTTGAGATTCTCCATTTCACAATAAATGCAGAGAACGTTTTTACCTTCTCTCCATATAACAATCGAAAATATGTTAGCAAAGCTGGAAAGCTGCACTTTTGTTACACTACACCGATAATTAGCTGCATGCAATTCATTTATTAGTGAACGCGGTCAATTCTGCTGGTCTCTCTCTCTGTATACTATTTGGTTGATGGACTTTGCCAGGTTTGGGGGTTCGGACTTCGGACTTCGAACTTTTGACATGCAGCAGACTACAATGGATACAAAGTGGTAGCTCTTTATGACTTTATCTGTGTTTAGTTTGGAAAATCACACTAATATAGAGTTGGGGTTCTTATAAACATACATAAATATGAATCCTATGGGATTTGGGGTGGGGGGGGGGGGTGATATTATACGACGACAACAACTGTCAATTATGTGCAATAAAACGATAACTGGCATAGTTTTAGGCGCGACGAAACTGTCGACGACAAAGGTGCATATTTTATTCAATGGCAATGTACTATTGACACACGATTGGTCGCTATTACCTATGCTATAACAAAGCGGTCATTGGTCAGAGATATTGTTGTTGTTGCTGTTGTTGTTGTTGGTTGTTTTAAGTTGCGTTCTTCATGTTATATGGTTTGTAGTTGGGGGAGAGTTAATGAACTGCAAATGATATGCGATGAAATCGCATTTCTGATGGTGGTATGTCCCATTCGACCAAAGGTGACAAGGATATGACATTAAAATGAGCAAATAGACAAGGGGTCTTAACAAGGTTCTGATTATTAGGTTCTTTTCTAGCTCTGGCTGTCACATGATGTGAAAAGTTTTGCTTATGTGCCAAATAGGAGGTTGAGGTAGAAAAGTTTATGAATCCTCATTCAATATGGGAGGCTATTAAGGAATTTAATGGATATTTTTGTGTGATTTGTTCATGACAAGTTGGTTTTTGGATTCATATTTTATTTTTATAGATTTAGGGTCGTTAGATGACGGTTTGAAACTAAGGTACTTGTAAAGCGTCTACACTTACACATTCTGCTTTACCAAGTGCCGAAGGGACCAAAATATTGGTTTATTAAATGTGGCTTTATGATAAGAGAAACGCTGATGCAATGAGTCATGTACTTTTAGCATGTAAGTCATTACAACTTTAGAAAATTACGCTAATCTGTGCTAACCCACACCCAAGCATTGAAAACAGATAGCTCAATCACAGAAGCATTTTACGACCTTCTCGCGAAGACATTTGATAAGTGGCCGAAGATTGGCATCAAGATTGCTCCCGGTGACCTTAACTCTGACAACGCAAAGGAGGGATGTTTTTTAGTTCGGAATGCACAGCCTCCATGATAATAAGAGAAAAAACGATGTATCCAAAGATAACCATGATAAACTTGAGAATCTAATAGGAGACCGTCTGTGCTAGGATTCAGGAAAGAACACTTTTCCAAATTGCTAAAGTATAGGCCAACCATAGGGTGTTATGTATAGAACAACCCGTTCAGCCAGAACCATGGTGGTCAAACATCTTAGGATGAGACTTAATTTACATACATAGGGCCTCAGACCCTGTTGAGTCCGTTGTGATCCCATTAAAGATTCCTACGAATCATCGTGTACGGTTTCTGGAAATATACCGCCGCCGTTCTCTATAAATCTTCCCCAGCTGTGTGAAATCTCTTTCGACTGTCCTGCGCAATGTGTTTCTTGTTAACTGTGTGTAATTGAGTTCCACTGCATCTCTTGACCTACAATGCACTGGTTGCCGTTTCGAATCGTATGATGAATTCACTGCTACTTACGTATTCGTGTTCATATTAGTACCTACTGTCTATTGCTCTTTGATCCGTTCTTCTATGAAGTTCTTCATTTGATAAGCGATTGAACCAGACAATCTGTAAGATCTTTCGAAGACACCTATTAACGATTATTTGCAGATTTCTTGTGATAGAAGATACGATTTTGACTTGCTCTGTACGCTGATAATATTATTCCTCGATATTTTATACAGCATTTCGAATACAGCATTTGCCTTCTTAATACGGCTGTCGATGTTTAATTCAGTTCTGCCTTTGGTTGAGACAAAACTCTCAAGATTTTAAAAGCCTTCTACTTTCTCTATCAGTTATCTGGAATTTTTGACCTGAACGGAAGAGTTACGTCCGAGGCGTAATGTTTGTTTGTATCAGAGCTGTTAAAGACCGCAGTCAATTGGTACTGCAGTGAATTCAGTAGCAGTTAGTTCAACTAAGTACTTTAACTACAAAATAAGAGGTTAGCAGTAAGAACTAAAATACTGACTGAACAGTTATTGAAAGCAGTTAATTGACTAAAACTAAATTAACTGCATTATTTTTTGACTGGTTTTGTCTTCTAGGCAGTAGAAAGTTTTTGTAATGTTCTACTTGTTTATATTCTTTAAACTTAAAGTTGCTTTCAGAGCTCTATATTCCTGCAAGAAAGTTTCATGGAAGTTTGGCAGTACGCCTTACTATAATTCTAAACAAAAACTTTCTACTGACTAGAAGACTAAACCCAGGGAAAAAGTACTGCAGTTAATTAACTTTTAGTCAATTAATTGTTATCATTAACTCTTCAGTCAGTATTTTAGTACTGACTACTGACTGTAGTTTTACGGTCAAAGTACTTTTGGTAAGGTAACTGGTAACAAGTAACTGCAGTACCGAAAAGACTGCAGTTTTTACAACTCTGAGACGTATTAACTGCAAAAACCATAGGGGATTTAGTCGTCTCAACGTCCCATATTAAATTTTGTCCGCTACTTTGTGTTTATGTGGTCGGACTCTATCAGTGTGATTTTTGGCGAAGAGAATCAACCATTGATAATACATATTTTCACACAAAACTGTAATATTCCAAATCGATTTGATATACATAAGTAGAGTCATAATGTGTAATATGACGCCCATTATCCACTTTAAATTCAGGTAAATGACATCAGTTCAGAGATCAAAAGAAAATCACTACTGCCAATAGCTGTTTTGGTAAGATTAGAAGAAAACCTGCTGATATATACTCTGAAAGAAAGATTCTTCGAATTAATATCGGTCAAGTGCAAAGCTATTGGTAATTTCATACTGGTTTTTAATCACAAATCTCAAAATATTAATTTTTGATAGTTTGGGTGATCAGTTTCTAAGCTATTTCTTCAGGCAGTTTCAGTTACAGCAATGTTTCCACATAAACGAGAAGCTAAGCAAAATGCACTGAACGAAATAGAACTCGAAACGTTACGTACAAAAATCGCCGAACGTATTTATTTAAGCTGTTCCATTGGTGCACAATTGGACATCCATTAAGATTCACCCACAGCTGATAACAACTATTAATTTGTCGTTAATTCTAAAATCTTAAATAAGTAACCCAGTCTTACCTTTTGCTGCATCAAAAATAAACAACTCCCACTATTTGTGGGTCTTACAGTTTCATCAAAATGTCTTTCAATATCAATAAACTCCTACAACAAACTAAACAAGTATTTGAGTACAAACAAATCTTTAAATTCATCTTAAAAGTAAAAAAATAAAAATCAATACCTACTCCCACCGAGACTCTGTTACAGTATTTTGTTGGCCTATACCTCCTGCCTGCAAAAGTCCTGCAATATTCAGATCACCATTCAATATTTACAAAAGACAAAAGTCAAGCCAAGTCCGTGGAAATGTCAACATAACTATCTCACTCCATAAAATCCCAATTTAAAACTTCCATTTATTCTTCTTGTGCGTCGCGTCGTCGTCTTCGAGCTTCAATGAGGAAAAACTTCTTCGTCTTTGCATATCGATCCAAAGGACTCTATTTTCGTCTTGTGATGATGTTGCTGCAGCATCAGTAGAAGCATCCCCCCCATAAGCAAAAAAATCATTTCCCGTCCCCTCCTCTTCTTTTACTTTTTTTTTTTTTTTTTGCTAAAGAATCCTTTTTTGAAGGAATCCTTTTTTCAGTCACTATTCAAATAACAATAAAATCTCAAATGTCGCATCATTGTCATGAATCAAAATGAATATTTACACACTGAAATTAAATTAAAACTTGAAACTTGTCACAGAAAAAGGATAATATCAAAATAATTCAACCATTCACCGTTCATTCAATGGTAGAGCGATAGAGATAGAGTGTAGGTATATCCTTTGCCGCCATCCTCTCCGGGATGCGCCATCTATAGCGTAGGTAGGTATATTGTCGTTAGAATGTATTTTCATGATTTTGAGTAACACGCTAACAAAATTATTGTCAGAAGCAAATCAGTCCTGTCTAACTGCTAAAATAAACACGACGACGATGACTAGATGGGGTCGCATCGGTCGGTCGTGTCGCTCAGTGTTGTAGAAAAGTGAGCTCAAAGCTTAGAGGACGATAACGAAAAAGTTCAAAAGATTTGTGTTTTTTTTTTTTTTTCAAATTCAGTTATTTTTAGCTTCTTCTTCAACTTCAACCCCACTCCGTCACACACACACACACACAGAGGAAAGAGAGAGAGAGGTTGACAACAACAACAAAACTCTTACCGTTGAATATGAAGGATAAATTCCTAAATTCCTGTCTCTTCTTGGATTATTTATCACGTATTTTGATTTGATGTTGTTATTTGGCAAATAGAACGCGAATTTAAGGACTTTCTTTCGATGATATTTTTCTTGTATTTTTGTTGTTGTTGTTGTTGTTGTTGTTGTTGTTGTTGTATTTAGAAGGATAATCAAGGAAAGGTTGAGCAAGAAATCACTCTTGTCAGTTTGTAAAAAAAAAGTAAAAAAAAAAAAAAATAAACTAATATTGGTTAAAGCCAAAGGATATACCTATCTCGTTGATTTTGAGAAAATCGAATTCCTTCCCTACCTTTGCAATATCTATATGTACACTCAACTCAAAATATAAACTCACATCTCATTCTTGTTTAAACGAATTTCCGCCAGAGAATGAAGCAAAACAAATTCCATTTACATTCGAATAGGTTTTTGAAGATCCTCTTGCAACATTCTGCAGAAGATTCAGTGTAAATACTCTTGACTATACCTTAAAAAATCTGGGGCGGGGGTTGGTTGCGTTTGAAGAGAGACTATCTATACCTACTTACTTCTTGTTTTCAAATCTTTAACTGATTTTTTGTCGGAAAAGGAATCATTCAAGTAAATTGAGTTCCGTTTTTGGGGTATTTTTGACATTTGAATTACTTGAAAATTACCTAATGAATAAAGTTGAAAAGGATTAACAAGGATGCTTTAATTTAATTTTGTTTTTTTTTTGTATTCCCCGAAATAGGTCAATGAAGATGATACTTTTTAATTCGATTTTTTTTTTTTTGTGTTCGAGTTTATCTATAAGGATATTATGGTAAAGGTAAATAGAATACGATGCACGGCTGGGTTGAACGAACGTACTCGCTTATACCTAGTCGAAATAAGTAAATAGTAGTATTGGTTCTTAATAACATTTCCAATTGAACAAAATTTATTTCCATGTTTTACTTTAATTTCCAAAAGATATGAAAATTACTCTTTTTTATGTTTTTGAAGATAATACTTCTTTACCGACGATTATAAAAATATTAAGCCAGTAATAACACATAGATTTTTTCAGCCCATTATTACTGGTTTTTTTTCACACAGACACTATAAGTAAGCAATGATTAAACACACACTTATGTACATTTTATACTGGGTTTGTTTTTTTTTTTATTTTTCATTTTGCGTGAAACACAATAAATTTATTAAATTACAGAAGTCAGCCATTATTTTTGATATTTTGACTGATTTATTTTCTACACTATAAGTGATAGGAAAAAACTAAATATACCAAAAGATAGATGGTATAACGTAAAATTCTGGTACTACGGGATTTTACGCAATTCCAGCGACAAGTTAGGGTAAAGTGGGGCAAAAGAAAAATAAAACTTTTTGTACATCTCGAAAAGTATAAGGGAAAAAATTATGAAATAAATTTAATTGAATAGACAAATTGAAATAATGATGAGTTTTCATCGACATAAAAAGATTCTAAAAATTCAACTTTTCAAGTTAAAAATTATTTTCCAATATCAAATATTTTTTTAGACGTTTGTCATTATGGATAAAGTTGATAATTTTTTGAAAAACTAATGATGCACATTGAAAGATAGTAAAAAAATAAATTAGGTGTTTAATACGGATTATATTTAAAATGCTCCATAAAAGTTTTTTTGAGCTTTAAAATACAAATGTGATTTTGAAAGTTTATGTGGGTGGCTTAATTGATTTTAAAAATCAGGGAATAAAGGGAAAAATATTTTGTCAAAACGACTTTTAGGCTTATGTGTTGTCTATAAACGTGTGAAAAAATTAGATTTTTAAACATTTTTTTCAATGTATAACACTAAAAACAAGATTTCTCAGTTCAAGTTTTTTGACCGTTTCCAACGGTATTTTATTTTTATCTTTTTTATTTTTACATTTTCAGACTTAAAATTTATACAGCCATTGGATATTTGGTAAATATATTGTATGGGTTGTGATCAAAATCCCAAAAACTGAAATCACAAAAAACCAAAATCCTGAAAACCCAAAATTCTGAAAATATTCCGAAATCGGAATCCCAAAAAATTCTATAAAATAAAAAATGTCCGCAAATTTATCATAAAATAGAATTTTTCGGGATTCCGAAAAGTTCTGAAAAATGTGCACAAATTTTTCATTTTATAGAATTTTTCGGAATTCCGATTTCGGACAAATAATTTTATGTTAACAAGTAAAAATTATGTTAAATGATTTTTTTGTTTTTGTTTAATAACAGTTTCAAATTTGGAGCATTGATTTAAATTGGTAAATTTTTTCAAAGTTAAGTATGGGATTTTGGGCTATCTGGATTTTGAGTTTTTGTGATTTTGGGTTGTCGGGATTGTGGGTTGCCGGGATATTAGTTTTTTTGGGATTCTAGTTTTTCTGGATTTTGGGTTTTCTTGATTTTGGGTTTTCTGGATTTTTAATTTCGGGATTTTGTTTACAATTTTTTGCTGTCGAGATAAAGGAAAAATGATTTTTTTTTTCACGTGGCTCCTAATAACTCACAAATGCTGTAAAGCCTTCACAAACTTGAAAAGGGTTTTATCAAAATTCAGCAAAATTGTCTGCTTTGGTCGTCAGAGCTCGACTAGCCAAAGCCACCAGTGTAGAACGGTACCGTTGGCTCACAAATGGATTCGAAATAGCAATTATAGAAAATATACAATTCTTATGGCTAAATAAAGATTTGATAATAAATTAAAAAAAAAAATTAACGGCAATGCAAAAGAAAGAAAAAACAACAAAAATTTCTGAAAAATAGTTTTTCTAACAAATATCCCAAGATTCAATAATGATATTAGTTCCGGGTGAATTTTCTTCTACAGAATAATCTGTTATTAAGAATTCAAGAGGTTATAAAGAAAGTCAACCGATACACAAATAAAACTATTAAAAATTGTTCAAAACTCAAAAATGTCTCACACATACGGAACGCAAATGGCCCAGGGACAAAGTTTCCGCTTTATATTTAATACTGAGCACTTACTAAGGTTTTTGAAGGATCTTGAATTTATGATATTCTAAAAACCATAACAACATGTGGTCTTTAGTTTCTAAGGGCACCAATGACAAGTTACAAGTGTGGTTGCTTTTTTTACACAAAGTGAAGTAAGATTACAAAAATATTAGTCGATTCAATTTCGAGAAGATTATAAAGTGATTCTAAAAACATCACAATAGGTCCTAAATACTAAAAATAAATAATCTTTTTTGATTGGAAAAAGAGTGGCAACTAGAAATTCACGATTACCAATAGGACACACTTAAAATTAGAGAATTTTAAAACTTCTACATTTAAATAAAAATATACAAAATTAACTCATTAACTTTTATTTCAAATGAATACCGCAAAGTTCTTTCGTTCTAATTAAGCAATTAAAATAGAATTTTTCATTAATTATATATTTGAAATAAAAATCAAGAGAATAAAGGCAGGATTTATAAATAAAACGCCCATTTCCACATGTGTCCTTTGACAAATTAAAACAAATTCTTAGTAATTGTACTTATGTATTATTATTTCCATGTCGTTGGTCTGATTGAAAATTTTATAAAAGCTTCGTATACGAATAACCTATAAATTATATTTGATTTGATTTTTTTTTTTTTCAAAGAAAATACATTTAAAAATATACTCAATTTACATAACAAAGAAAATGACAACAAATAAAAATATCAAATCAGATGACACAGAGTTTGGTATTTTCGACAGCAACATTATATAGAGGTACAATTCTGGTATTGATAAAGTATAATTACATTTTAATTGAGAAATTGTGTATATACGCACTCTTTCCACAAATAAAACAAAAAAAATGTCCTTAGCTGCCAACATCAAAGTTAGCCTCACAAAACACCTCACAATAAGCGCCCATAACATGACAGCAATAACAACAAAAACAACAACAACAACATCAAAATAAACCAAACCATCATTAACCGCTATACAAAGGCAACGCAATCGAAAGGATATGTTCGACATGATTCCACCGAAAAGGAAATTAAAGTAAAAATATACAACAAACACAATAAAAAAAAAAAAATTGAAGTCAGGGGTCAGGTGTGGGAGGTTGTATGGGGGCCAATCCTTATCACACGCAAGGTTCCCCATTTTTTTCTCGACAATTTACTGTTTTTTTTTACATTCATCAAAGCACAGTGGTATGGAATGAACTAGAATATGGATTTTTTTTAGAAAAATAAATTGGCAGTATTGCAAGTATTTTTTTTTTTTTTTTTGAACAATATCGCTATTTATTAGTATGAATGCGAATTCAAAGTAAATAAAAACATTTATTTCACAGGAAATCGGTTTCAAATTGGTTGAAAACTAATTTTAAACTAGTCACTAACATGCACATGTTGTTGTCGGACTTCTTTATCAAAAAGCGTTGAAGTGGCCTGAAAAATGCAATTTTTCCAGGAACGCCCTCATAAATGACGTCTTTCAATGTTTTTTTCATGCACCAACTAGATCCTAAAAATGTTACTTACAATCCAGGATGGATTACGGCCTCAACCAATATGCCTCTCCAGCCAGCTCCGTCCTTAGCTAGCCGCCTCCAGTTACGCACGCCAAGTTGGTTGAGGTCATTCTCCACTTGTGTGAGCCACCTGTTACGCTGCCTCCCTCAGCTGCGTACACCATCAGGGTTGGATTCGAAGACTCATCGGGCTGGTGCGTTGATGTCCATACGCACCACGTGTCCCAGCCATTTCAGCCGCTGTATTTTCAGCTTCTTCACCAGGTCAACGTCGTTGTACAGCCCGTAAAGCTCGTCATTGAATATTTTTCTCCATACTCTTTCGATACACACAACACCAAAAATCACTCGAAGAATCTTTTTCTTAAAGCAACCAAGCAAATTTTTATCCGAATCTTTTTACGCCCATGCTTCTGCCCCATGCAGCAGGACTGGGATGATTAAGGTATATCGTTTCCTTGGTTCTATGAGAGAGGGCTTTACTACTTAAATGCCTCCTCAGCCCGAAGAAACAGCGATTGGCAAGAGTAATTCCCCGTTCGATCTCTACACTGATGTCGTTGTTTGAGTTAATAGTGGATCCCAGGTTCGAAGCAGTCAAGGACTTTGTCTAAGCGGACGAGTTTGGCAGGGATACCGATGTATGACATGGCTCTGTATAATTCTTCTCTATTCACGCTATCATACGCGACTTTCAAATCGATGAAGAGGTTGTGTGTATCGATCTGGAATTCCCGGTTTTTTTCCAAAATCTGTCAGAGTGTGAACATTTGATCGACTGTTGACTATCTTCGCCGTTCAGGAGTCTAGAAAAATGTTCCTTCCAGATCCTCAGCACTGACTGTTTGTCTACTACCATATTCCCACTTCCATCTCGGTAGGCTTCTGTTCTGGCCTTGTAACCTTGGGTAGATCTTCTTACCTTTTGGTAGAATTTTCGAACATCCCCTCTGCTGGTACAATCCTCAATAGACTCGACAGCCCGCTTCTCGTGCTCTCTCTTTTTCTTCCTTTGGAGTCAGTGTATCTCACTTCTTTTTTGCACCAGCTGTTTTGGTAGCATGTCTGGCGTCAATCGCGATGTGATCAATTCGGTTGACAGTTTTTTGATCACATGACCGCCAAGTCCCCTTGTGTATATTGAGGTGTGGGAATTGGGTGCTCACAATGGTGACATTTCGCCCTTCCGCAAAGTCAATCATCCTGAGTCCGTTGTTGGACGTTTCGGCATGTAGACTGTGCTTACCAATTATCGACCTATACACCTCCTATTACCAAATCTGGCGTTGTAGTCGCCAAGCATAATCTTGACGTTGTACTTAGGGCACGTCAATAATTGGGTCATTGCGTCCTTCTGTTCGTGGGGGGTATGCGGATTGTGACCAGGCGCTCGCTCAACGCTTGTCTAAGTCTTCCTCTTATCACAAAACCGCTCATTAAAAAAAAGCAGCTGACCGTAAAAATGTTATGAAAAAATTAAATAATTTGATTTCGTTATAACTTCCATGTCATTTTGTCCCACTGTTATTCACGAGGTCGTTTTCACTACTTTTACGCTTCTGGATCTCTTTCCATTTATATAGCGGGGATACCGCGCGGTAATGAATGATTCCAGGATATAATAATGTACAATTAATGTGTTCGTTTGTACCCACAGTCCGTGTGTATCCAAACGGAAAGAGCTCCTGTAAATTCTGTTGAACAATGAAATAGAAAATAAGGTAATAAGGACCTTCTCTGCATAATACACACTCGGTTCAAGGAAACATAAAAAGAAACAAAAAAAAACAGTAAAAAAAAATAAGTGGGAAGCAAAATAATACCTGTGGAAGGAAAATATTTGATTAAGCCTGAATGAAATTGTTTAAGGGACACATTGTCGTCAAAGGTTGTGATTACGTGCAATTGATGTGACAAAGGACTCTATACAAGGATGAGAATAAGTAAAATAAAAAAAGAAATATAAGTATACAATACATGCATCGGTATATGTATGCATAGCCGAAGGCAGCAAGCTTTGGATGATATAAGTCGTTTGGCAGGTTGTTGACGCTTGTAATTGGCAGATTGAACGTAATTATCGGGTGGACGTTAACAAAGGATATCGCCAAGAATATCTTTATAGTGTGTGTTTTGAACGAACATAGGGCAAAGTTAAGACTTTTCTTTTTTTTTTATTATTTATTATCAAAGAAAGAATGCCCATTTAACATTTATGTCCTCACACTGTTTCAATTTTTTTTTTTTTTTTTTTTGTTATAATTAGAAAAGTTTGTTTTTCGATTAAATAATTCAAAAGACTAAACAAGGTTGGGGGTCGTATGTAGAGAGTCAATAATAGCCAAACGCATTGGTGGGAATTTCTGTAGTGGTTGCACCTGTTTAATGCTACGAATTTTCTTAATATTTATTAAGTTTTTCTTTATTAAGTCCTTGAAGAAGGACAAATTATACAAATTAAGTTGACTAACAAGTCTTAAAAGAAAATTGTTATTCCTATACAAATTGGATCCTATTCAAACACAAGCGTTTATACTGAACTGAGGGTTATGCGGCCAATGTTGAAGATAACTAGAATACTCCCAAAGTTACCTATCCTAGTGTGAAGATCACATTGAGTCATCATCGTTGCAGACCTTATGACAATGAAAACAAGACAGTATGGACTAAACTACAGTCTGTTAATAATATGTTCCAAGTAAACAGTACCGGACAACTTAAAAGAAAAAGACCCGGTACCAGACGTATCATCATCAGGATCAATTTTGAGGTCACAAACTGTCAACAAAGTGAAAGCTTTTGCCATTTACTTCTGAGAAAACTTCACTGAAAGTGTCCAATTTGATGAAATTAATACATCGAGTCAATTAAAAACCCTGATTTTTGTACAGTCCTGAAGAAATTGCAGAAATCATCGCCAAGCCTAAGTCATCAGTTAGACTGGATGGAGTGTATTTATCTTACTTGTACCTATTTTACTTATATACTCATCATGAACAAGTCCATCAACTACTGCTGTTACTTCCTTCCCACGTGGAAAACGGAAAAGCTGGATGGCAGGTACGAAGAATTACGCTATGAACTCCATTTGTAATAACATTCCTAGGTCACTTTCTTCCTCAATAACATCTCAGTTCAATTATGGAAGAAGTCATTCGAATCAGGCTTTAAAAATACTGAATAGCGAAAATTCTTTCGTGAGTCCTGACAAACGTATGTTTGGCCATAGAGGAGAACAATGAAAATGGCCTTAAAGCTAAAACTTCAGTAAATACTCAATAGTCGTCGGGCACGTTGCGAAAGCATTCAACAGTCAACTGCTACTACAACAATTTCTATTACCCTCCCCATTAACAAATAAATCAGCGAACATTTTTCGTTCAACTCAAAAATTGCAAGTGTAGTGACTCTAACTAATCAAAGTTTGAATTACTCAAAGATTACAAAAAACAGCTGAGACCATTCCATAATAGCTTAAAATGACTTGTGATGAACTTAGTGTCATAATCTACTCTTCGTAGGCCATTTGCTTCAATGTTAGCACCAGCCTTAGCAGTCCAGAGACTCAAGGGTCAAGGCGTCCCCTTCAGGAGAAATTGGCAAAGAAAACTATATAAAAACCACTATCCACCCCAACCTGCTAATGAAAACGATGACCACCAAGAAACCAAATTCGATACCAATAAATATCGCAATGAGAGCTGTAAAAGACTGTGGTTAATTGGTAATGCAGTAAATTTAGTCGCATTTTATTGACTTTTAATGTTAACTGCAAGTTAGTACTGCTACTAAGTACTTTAATAAGCAGTTAGCAATCAGTACTAAAATACTGACTGTACAGTTAATAAAAGCAGTTAATTGACTAAGAGTAAATTAACTGCAGTGTAAGTCTTCTAGTCGTACGCCTTGTACTTAAATTTTAAATACAACAGTACAAAAATTTTGTACTGGCTAGAAGACCTAAACCAGTCAAAAAGTACTGCCGTTAATTAACTTTTAGTCAATGAAGTTAAACTGCTTTAATTACCTGTTTAGTCAGTATTTTCGTACTGACTGCTGACTGTAGTCTTACAGTCAAAGTACTTTTGTAAGTTAAAAGACTTTAGTCTTTTTAGTCAATTAACTGCAGTAGGTACCAGATGTTAGGAACAAATAATGTCATAAGTGTGAGAACTTGTTTGAAGTTTATTAATTGTGTTAATGTCAAGTCATTAAGAACATAATTATCTAGCCATCACTCATAGTTTGAAAATATGAAAAATTGTCTTCAAAATGGTATGAAATTTGTTCTGATAAACAATATCAACACTAAAACTAAACAAATCACCTGATGACATTTCAGGTATTAATTGATAATAATTTCTTTAAAAAAATCCTTAATATTAGACATCCTGTCGTCGACGACGAGTTTAAATGGTAAAGTTCAAATAATGAAGAACATCGAACTTTGCCATTAGCGACTACCAATACAAACCGATAAAATAGAGATATAGTCGAAGAAGTCCTGACAGGAGCAACAAAAAAAAAAAAACAACTTAAATTGAAATCCTTGAATTGAAAAAAAAAAGAAAAAGAAGAAGAATGACGACAAAGCCGTAGATATAGAAATTTGTTGCCTTCAGGCTTTACACCGTGTTCTGTCTTCGAACGACTACCAACAAACAAAGTCCTGTCAAGGATCTTGTGAAATAGCATTTCTATTTCTATACATTTCTCCCAAGGATCCAAAAAGGAGCACGGTTAGATTTATCAGACAATACGCCCACCTTTAGCTGTATACCTACATATAAACCAGACTTATCTAAGTTACATCGCAGGTGGCAGAGCGTTAGCTGTTCAACAACAACTTCGTCCCTTTGTAGTGATAATTACGTCTTCTTTGCTCCAGGAAAATCCTTCCTTTATTTTCATCGTCTTGTTTTTTTTTTTGTATGTCCTTGTTGCTTGAGGAAAAAGTAGTTTTGTTCCCTCGATTAGTCCCATTTGTTTGACGATGACGATGATGATTTTCAAATAGTAGAATAGAATACAATATTATCTATCCTACAAGTTGGTTGGAGACACCAGACAAAGACACACCGCCAAAGGCTATAAGAAGAGTTCTCTCTAAACGTAGTAATTGTCAGAAATAACGTTGGTAATTTGCACTCGGGGTTTATTGAAAATTTCATTTAATTGGTTGAGATCCTTTACACGAAGTTAATGAAATAGAATTGTGAAAATGAGAAAGCATAAGGATACTCTCAGTTATCAGGATATACTATACATCCCTTCTTCTAACACTCATTCAATGAAAATCTAACAAATGAACGTGTTAATTCAGTTTGTGTGTGCGGCTTGTGTGTGTGAGAGAGTGAGAGTGAACCTAAGTGTCGTTATCATTTTAAACTGATTTAGTCCTCGAAGGCATTCTCCTTCGCGTACAATTCTTCTCATTTTCTGATTTTCATTTAAAATTATTTGTTTGTGAAGAGGATCGTTCCTCCTCTTGCCTCTTATATGTGCTCTCAAGCTCCAGAAGAGATGTTGGTAAATGTGATTAGTTTATTTTTTTTTTATTTTTTAATACGTTCCCTACTGTTTTTCTGTTTTCCAAAATGGATTCGCTAACGATGTTATTCATAGAGATTTTCTTAAGATTATGAAGTAGTGTAAGTTGCTGCTGTTAGCTTCTTCTGTCTTCTGTGTATACGATGTTGACTTTGTGTCTTAAGGATGTTGTATTATAAAAAAAAAAAACAAATTAAATAAACAGTTTAATTGAGTTTTACACTTAGTCTTAGTTGGTTGTTTGTGACATCATGAAAAAGCAAAAACTCAATTGAAAAACTCAGTGTAATGAGCCTACTTGACATTTGCTCAAGAGATTTAACAGGCGTTTGTTTAAGGAAAGTTCATTAATTTTTTTTTTTAACAACTCAATTTTCGACAATTTTTTCAACAATTTTCAAATTTCTTTGTTTTTGAGTTAAAAGAGGGCAATTAGGTTTTGACTTTGATAAAAAAAAATCAAGCAAACAGGGAATTAGTGAAAATATTAATAAGCCTAATAGAGGGTTTTCCAATAAGAGGTGTTATTTTGATATTCAAAGAAAAATGGCATTTTTGGAGATAAATGATCGGATGTTTATTTCATTATAAAGAGGAAGGTATGCCGTTAATAATGAAACACAACATCAGCCAAATGGCCGCCAAGACCACGCTTACAGGACCATATTCTTTTCATGAAATTTTCCATAACCAAATCGCAAAGTGGCTGCCCTATGTCCTCGATAGCCTCACGAATTTCATCTTTGAGGTCTTGAATCGACGCTGGGCTGTTGGAGTAGACCTTATCTTTCAGTCGGCTTGAGTTCTTGTGTTAACTGAACTTTATAAGCCTTAAGACCCAAGTCTTTATGCAAAATACGGTGTAATGACGTTTGTGGAATGCCTAATTCCAAAGAACGACGAGGAATGGACAAACCTGGGTTTACTTCAACACTTTGGGCTACAACAGCAATATTCTCAGTTGTTCTTGAGCGGCGTGCACGGGTTTTATTCTTCACATCACTAACTTGTCCCAACAGCTCGAATTTGTCCACCAATTTCTGTATTGCGGTCCGACAAGGTGCTTCACGACGACCCAAAAATGTTTTAGTTTTACGAACCGTCTCTGCCAAATTTTCACCATTTTTATAGTGAATTTTAATAATTTCAATGCGTTGTTGAAGCGTGTATCGTCCCATTTTTATTAATAGCGTAGTTTCTACTTGTCAAATGTCAAAAAATAACAGCTTCAAAAGTGACAGCTACCGAAATAGCGGGCTATTCAAAATAACACCTCTTATTGGAAAACCCTTTAGTTCGCAGGTGTCATAAGGCCTCTATTGAGAACTGCTAATAATAGGCTCTATGGACGAAAACAGTGAAGAGGTAAATACATTTGGGTCTCAGATGGAATAAGGGGGAAAAACCCTTAACTTTCCCCTCTTAATTAAGTAACCCTTAATATACAAATTTAATAGTGGTATACTTGTTTCCGCAGAAGGCTTAGGTATGATCGAAAAAGCAAAGTGGAGTGCTCTACCACTCTACGATCCACTTTTTTTTTACTATAGATGATGGGGTAGCGTTAAAATTCTGTAAATCAGGTATCCAGAAAAAGTTTTGTGGTGCGAGATCGACTACTGCGAGTGGCATAAGAACTAAGAAGGTGAAAAAATCATGACTTTCCTTAAAAAAGATCTTATAATCATCTCGTAATAAGATTACTAAGATCATCTTTCGTTTGACAACAAAAGAACAAAAACTAGAGTGACAACATCTTGAAAAATGCACTAAGGCTCGAAATATCAAAACAGCAAGGATTTAACTTCAGCACACATGAAATTGGCTGTTCGAAATCAATGAAAATAAATGCGTATGATGAACCCCTAAAATAGCAGCCTTCAAGATCAATATTCAACAAAGAAGAGAACCAACATTTCACATGGAAGAAAATGGTGCATGGAAAGTAAGTATGTTCAGTCTATTCAGGTTTGCTATAAAGCATAGTGTGTAGTGTTTGAAAGCGGTGAACCGAGAAGAAGCCTGCTGGCAGTGGGTATACAAATGCAGTCCAATCCTACTTAGACAAAGTTATCAGCAGTCAAATGAATGCAAACTTATGTTATATAAGACTGTTGCAGTGCGAGTAACCTGGTGTAATATATATTGGAAGATGACTTGTTCAGGTGCATACAAGTGAACCGGTGCATGGAAACTCTTCTACGGGAATCTGCTCCACATGGGAAATTATTCCACTTTATGTGAAAATCTATTCAATCTATTCAAAGTGGAATAAATTCTCACTAAAAGTAAGAAATTCCATCACTTTTAAGTGGGAAAATACTTCTTTTTTTTTTTTGAAAAAATTCAGGACCCCCAACCATGAGCGTATTAACATTGCAACATTTTCAATTCCATTTATCGCTGTACAGCAAAAATTTACTCTACTGTTTGATAGAAAAATTGGTTTTCTACAAAATTTGTTAGATGAATTTTTAATAGTAGACAAAACTTAATTTTTCCGCCCCGACTAAATGACTGGTTTAACCCCCTTCCTCCCCCCTATATCTGGGCCTGAGTTTTCTTATGCCCACTTCTTCGATTGGAAGCTTTGAAATTCTTAAATTGATACTTGAATTGGTCGTGTGGGTGGAATTTCCAGTAAAAATAATTTCGAGCAAAATAGTGTTTTTCATACAACTTAGTAGGTACTAAATGACCTTCTTGTTGGTATTTCTTAAGAATGAGTAAAATTGGTGTTCTTAAAGTTAGGATGCCCAATAAATACTACCAAACCGCATCATTAGTTTAATTCTGAGAAAATAATTTGGACCTGTATACCGTTTTTTTCCCCTGGACCCTTTATTTGAAAAAAGGCTATTGGTAAAAAAAAAACAACTTAAATTCGATGCACACTTCAAATGTTTACAGTGTCCTTGAAAAATAATTTTTCATTCGTCTCACATTTTTCTTATAAATGAAACAAAATAAGGTAAGAACACTAAAAAAAACAAAAACAACTAATAAAACAACATTCAATTTACCACATAATACGTGCATATTATACTGATTACAGTATTGCCAACAGTCATAGAGTACTGTTTACCAATATCTTAGCATTTTTTTTTTTTTTTATTTTTATATCTGACTGTTGACGACAGAAGACGCCGCGACTTTGGCGTTGTTCCATCAGTAGACGCTAACGCTCTCTAGAACTGCTATACAAAAGCCGCCCAGCCCAACCATAATATACAAGACGAATCCAATTTGCAACAGTTTGTTTGCTTGCACAGGATGATTTGGAGAAAAACGCTCACCTAATCTGTTTCTTCTGCAAGGAAAGTACCAAGGAAGAAGCATATCTCTCTCTCTCTCTCTCTTTCTCTCTGATGTTCATGCAGAAGCTTCAGGAGATGAGTATGAGAATCTTGCCAGGAGCAATGCTTGCACAGTTTTTGTGTGTTCCACGTTTTTTCTTTCTCAGTTATTTTTTTTTTTCTTCCTTCTACCTACTGCTTATATTTATTTTTCTTGTGATTTTTTTTCGTCTTTCTTCCAGGAAATGGAAAGGGAAATTAAAATCTGAAAAATAAATACTCGGTAAGAAGAAGCAAAAAAAAAAAAAAAAAAAATAAAAAGAAATAAACGCTACTCCATCCAGTTTTATGATTAGAAAATGGAAATTGAATTGAATCGTTTGAAAGCGATACAAAAACGTTACCAGATGATGTTTTTGAAAATGGCAGTGAAAGAAGTAGGAGCACCGCAACAGCAATTTAATGAGAACAATATGTTTTGTTGATGATTATTATTATAAAAGTTCAAGGTTCGAAATGCTCTTCAAAGGTGTGTTTACTAAGCCTTGATTGAAAAACAATATTGTAAATTGTGTTTGAGTTTTTGACACCAGCATTCACGTGGGAAAACAAAACGTGTAGGCATTTCAATCACTGGCACTGAAAAAGCTCTCCACGCCTACCAGTTTTCTCCCACAAAGAGATATTATTTCGCCAAACATTTTCTTGATCCATCAGGACTTGCCAGTCAAGCTGGATTGAACAATAAACAAAGATGTTATTTCATTATACTTTTTTTTTCAGCACTCTTTAGGATTTCTGAAGCGAAGAGAGCTCGTAAGTGTACGGGGTTGATTCAATTTAAGAATTTGATAGCTTCCAATAGCCGCTATTGACATTTCCGAAGTAGTTCCCTGCAAAAACCGATTATTTCGGTAACTACTTCCGATTGTGTCTTCTAAACTGCATTCAAACAGAAAACTTACCTTCAGCTTTGCTTGGCAAATTGATATTCCCTCATAGCCTCGCATAGCATCAACGAATTAATTTTCTCCAATAACCCGCAGACACTTAAGTAAACTCAACTAACAAGCCCACACAAAATTTTCAACTTAATTCGTTAGCAAAACTAAACTTTATCAACCGCCAACTGACTCGTTTACAAAAACCATTCAAGGCACTAATGACACACAAACAGCTTCCGGAATTTTGAATATCAAATCGGGGAGGGGGGTGCTCAAAAGTCTATACATTGCATCATCATCACCATTACCATCATCATCATCATCATCATCATCATCATAATAATGCAGCGTCAGCAGCATTATAAAACTGACTAAAATTATACCTACCTACTCTAATTTAGTTGCTAGGCTAATGGTTGATGATGGTTTGTTTGTTGGCTTACTGCCTCAGTTTGTGTACCAAATAATTATGAGTAATTGGATTTGTTCGTAGTCCAAAACTTAAAGTCCATTCAACTTGGTAGGATGGCTATATATGTAGATATCCCTTTTTCCAACAATTTCAATCTAATAAAAGGGCACACAAAACTACAACAACAACAACAACAAAAAAGTATGAAAACTTTTTAACTGCCTCATTATTGCTGCCAAAACTGAAAATAAATCTCACAGGACACAGTCGTGTTACACGAAGGATTTTTTTTTTTTAGTTTAGTTTGTTTTTTTTTCATTTTGGTTTTGTTTATTTTCCTGATTTAACAACAAAAACTGCAATTAAAAGCAGATAGATGGATGATTTGATGTTTTTTTTTTTTTTCAAAAATACAAGTTGTAAGCAATTAACAGGGGCAGCAAAGTTCACCACAGTACAAGTAAATAAACTTTTGGACGTGGTGATAGTTATTTACTTAGAGAAGAGTTTTGCATAGGGTGCTTATAAACTATTCCATATTCGTATTTTTGGCAATAATAATAGGCAAAATGACCCTTAACCTGACTTGGAGAAAATACCAAACACCTTTTTTATTAGTGAAAATAATTGACAGCAATGCTCTTTATTATAAATCTGAATAATCACAGCAAATGCTGGAGGTTAGTCAATTTTCGAAAACCCAGAATCCTGAAAATCCATAATCCCGAAAACCCGAAAACCCAAAATCACGAAATCTTAAATCCAAAACAAAAAAAAAAACAAAATCCCGAAAAAATCTTGAAGTCGGAATCCTGACAAATAGTTTGATGTTAACAAGTAAACATATTGAACAAATAAACAATGATGGAAAAACAACGTAAAATACAAAAAAAAACAATGATTCAAAGTGAAATCAATATGATTTGGCTTAAAGTAGAAAATTATTGAAACAATGTTGACCAAATTTGAATTAAAAATAACATCAATGTGAAAGCGAAAAAACTATCTCCGGAATTTCCTTATCCTTTAAAAAACGTTACAAAGTCAAACAAAAACGGATCAAAAGAATTGTCTGGGAACGTGAAGATCATTCTAAAATAAATTTGGGTTTTTGGGTTGTCAGGATTCTGGGTTTTCGGAATTCTGGATTTTCGGTATTTCGAGTTTTCTGCATTCTCGGATTCTGGGTTTTTTGGGATTTTCTGTTTTCTGGATTTTGGGCTTTGTAGATTTTGAATTTCAGGATTCTGCCCGTCTCCCAAATTACCTACCTACAAAAAACTTAAACAATCACTTATCTGTGGACGGTTTCTGAGCTTTAACATTCTGATGAGGATTAATAAATTTTAATATGCGTACAGATCGTCGAAAGACAGAGGTCGTTAGAAGTCTTTTATTACATGATTTTGACAAAATTCAGCAATATTGTGATAACTGAAATTTGATAATTAAATTTTACAAGTAAGAAATTAATCTGTTTTTTTTTAGGGTTAAGTAACTCAAGCACCATTGGTTCGTATACTGGTGGAAACGTTTTTGGTTTAGAAATTTCCGTGTTAAGGTCCAAAGTTTTTACGTTTTACTTTGATTGAAACTGTTTTTTTTTTTTTATTCTACGTTGTTTAACTCAGTGTAGGAAAAAATTAAGGTTGTCATCCTTTTGTGGGCTGATAACAGCGTAAAGAATTTTGTTCATCCGCATAAGGGTTTCATGGCCAGACAGAGTCAATGATATACTACTTAGATCACCAATTACACTGGTCTGTAAAGAAAATCCTCTTCGAACAAAACTACATTTTTTACGTTGTACTCGAATCTGAAGTCAAAGCTACCCTAGCACGTCACGTTTTTGAGATATGCTAATATGAACATTATCAGACCCTCTTTTTTTTTTGTAGATTGAACGTCGAATTTCTTTTCTGGTAAATACTTTTTTACAGAATTAAGTTAATTTCATCTGTCTAAATCATTTTTAATAATTTAAAAATTCACTTTCGGCGCAAATATATTCCAATATGATTTGTCCAAAAATAATCCAATTAAAGCATTTTCAGAGGTCGAAAGTTCTGAAGTAATTATTTTCAATTCCTAACTTTATATATTTTAGGATTAGGAGTACGAATCTAAAGCTATGCAAAAAAATTTAGGAGAAATCATTAAAAAAACTTAAACTTAAACTTTATTGTTTTTCCTCTGATAACTGCCTTCTTTACACCATAATTAACTTGGACAGTATCAAGAATACAGAAATCTCATTCTATCCTCTAAACTATTTTTAAATAACGACTATGCATCTATGAACTATGAATTTTATTGAAATATTGATAAGTTTTTCGTCATTAAATCAATAAGTTTTCAATATGACAATATTTTTGGCAAAATTTTTGATATACTGAACACTAGACAGGATTCGTTCGGGCTAAGGAAACATTGCAAAATCTATGATTTCAAAAAAAATAAAATTTCTCCTCACCCAAAACATTTTGGTAAGTTTAAAATTCGATATTTCAAAAGCTATTCTTCTGATACTTGATTAGATTTATGATAGTTAAAATTCTTTGCAAAAGTTTGATTTGTTATTTTTATGATTACTACTTGCTGGCTGATATTACTGTCATTTCCGGATAAAGAATCAATCTCAAATTTTTTAAAAGTCAATTTTTTTTCGTCAACATTTTTGATTGAAAATTAGGTTCTTTCAGAATAAATTTGTCAAAAAAACAAATATTTTACTGAAATAAAAATTTTACTTATAAAAAAAAAACAGCAATGTACCTACAAGCCAAGTTTCACCAAAATCTAACCATTTTTGTAAAAGATAAAAATAAAAAAAAAAAAAAAAAATCGTTTTTGTCATTTTTCACAATATTTTTGATTTTATATTGAAAAATTGTCTGAACAAAAGTTTTAGATGTTTTTTGCATCTTCAACTACGAGTACCTGTATCCTTTTACATGCGATATGCAAAGGTATGGTGGGACTATTCACTCCATAGTACCTGCCATAGAATTGTTTTTTTTTTTTAATTTTGGTTTTCTCCTAATAATTTTGAATTACAGCCTTAAGCTTCCGTAATTAAGTTTAGCAGCAAAATTCTCCAAAATTGCTGTTTTTAATATAAAATAAAAATATA
Organism: Meliscaeva auricollis; assembly: GCA_948107695.1. Taxonomy (NCBI): domain Eukaryota; kingdom Metazoa; phylum Arthropoda; class Insecta; order Diptera; family Syrphidae; genus Meliscaeva; species Meliscaeva auricollis. Next base: position 81,116,048 of record OX403618.1, read on the forward strand.
AAATGTTGTTTTTGAAAAATCTTTTTTATTTTTTTTTTACGAAAACGTCTCAGTGTTCTTTTTCAAAATCTTGGTTTAAAAATGACGAAATATAATTTCTTGAAAATAGCATTGCTACTAATTTTGATTTTAACGATTTTTTATTTAATTTTCTTAAAAAATCATCATTATGGAAGAAATCAAATTGTATAGGGTACCTACTTGGTTTTGAGGTCAAATTTAGTTAAGAAGCCGTTTAATTAATATGAAAACCGAATTTTATACTTTTATTCATTTTTTTTCTAAAAAATGAATAAAAGTATAGAATTTTATACTTTTATTCATTTTTTTCTAAAAAATGCATTTACAAACCTTTCATTGAAAGTCAAAGTAACGTAAGTATTTGTATCTATAATAACCAGTACAAGCGATTCAGTAGTGCATTTTATGTAACTTGAAATCAGACCTATAATCTTCAAAATTGAAATAAAACACAACAATATTTTTTTTTTTTAAGGAATCTTATCACATTTATTGACATTTTTTAGTTAAAAGTGTTTTTTTTTTTTTTTTAATTTGATTTCGCATTTTTTTTTTTCTTACTTCTTATTCCATCTGTCATTTTATTTCTTATTTAATTCTTAAAATTTGTTTTTACCCCGTTTTCATGAAACTTTCTCGGTTGTTGTTTTTTTTTTTTTTTATTAGTTATTTTGTTAATATAGTTCGTTTTTTTATTATTTCTTTTTACTATATTTGTTTTATTTTTTTTTTTTTCATTTATTTCATTTCATTTTAATTTATTTTAATTTTAAATGTTTTTTGTTTTTTTTTTTTTTTATTTTTCTTAGAAAACTTTCCATCATGTGATTGTCATACAAAACATTTCACAATAGATTTAATATTATACAATTATTATATATATATACTTTTGTTTTATACATATATATTATTTATAATTTCCATTTACTACACACTCATTCAAAAGGCCGCTCACATCATATTTTCATTATTTTTTTTTTGTTTCATTCGTACCTACCACTAAACATCCACAGAATTAAAAATTCAAATAATAATTTTAGCAGTAATTATTACTACTCATTTTTAAGTCATATGAATTATTATTATTATTTTTTCTTTATACACATTTTTTATAGCGCTTATAGAAAAAAAAATATTCAATTTTTAAAAAATACTTAGATTTTATATTTTTTTTTTATATTTATAGACTAAGATTTATTTTTAAATTTACGAAGTTGTTTTTCTGTAATTTTTTTTTTTTTATTTTATATTTAAGTACAAAAATTATTTTTATTTTCTTTTTTTTTAGTTCTAGTACGGATTTTATTTTTAAAGTTATTTTTTTTTTCATTTAAGTGAATGTTTTTCGAAAAATTATACATATTTTTTTTTTGTTGTTGAATGAGGTTTAATGGAGAAAAAATTTAAAAAATATAAAAAAAATAAAATCTCTAAATTATATTAATTTAAAAATAATTTTAACAATAATTTTAAGAGTAAATCTCCAGAATAACTTTTTGCAAAAGAGCTTGATTTTAATAAAGCAGCATAATTAAGTGATTAGAATAAAATTAAAAAAAAAAAATTTAAAATGTTTATACTAAGTAAAAAAAAAAAAAAATATAGAGAATCCTCATTCACGAATATTTTTGTTTTAAGAGTTTTCTATTGTTTTGGCAAATTTACAATAACAGGTTTTGCTAGTTAGTAACTATTTTGAAAAATTTTTAATATACACATTTATTTGTTTTGTTTTTTTTTTTTTTTAATTTTATAATTTTACTCATAAAAGCTTCATTAGATTTATTTAATTTATTATTGCTTATCATAAACATTACATTGCCATATGCAAAGGATTCATCCACCACTTTGACAGAAGTAAGAATGTTTAACATGTTAATTTCCTTTTCAAAATCATATAAATATTAAGTAGTTTTTTTTTTTAATTTTTTTTCGTAAAACTGAGCAAAATTTTTTCCTGGATTTGGGTTTTAGTGTTTTTTTTTTGTTTTTAAATATTTTTTTTTTAAAAGTCGCTCCACCAAAGTATTGAATAACCATTTGCCAGCAATTGTACATGAACGAGATAACATTATACAAATTAACTCACAAAAATATTTAAATGCTTTCTTATGCATAGATTTAATGTAATAATATATATATTTTATGTATAGATTTTTCTCACTGTTTTTTTAATTAAATATTTTTTTTTTTGTTTCATTTTGCTATTTAAATTTTTATTGCGCGTTTTTTTTTTTAAGGAAATCAAAAATCTGTACAATCAAAAATTAAAAAAAATGAAATTTAAGTCGCAACAACATTTATATTTTTTTTTGTTTTTGTTTTTATTGCTAAGCTTAAGAGTTAATGTTAAAAATTAAATGTATTCTATTTACATTGACATTTAAAAAAATTCATATAACAAAATTTATGTGAAATTTAAAAACATCATTTACCTTTCTTCTTTCTGTTGTGTGCTTATAGGTCCACTCTTTTTAATATTTTGTTGTGTTTTTTTTTTTTTTACATATTTTTCTTTATTTTTAAGTTTTAAAATTTTATTTTGCAAAAATATCTAAATAAAAAACTTAAATATACTTACAGGTTAATTTTAAAAATAAATTCTTCTTTTTTCTTCATTTTCATGGGTTTTCTTCCTTCTTCTTCTGTTTCTATAGATGATGCTACTTTTTGTTTCTCTTTTTTTTTTTTTTTTTTATTGGATGATGAGTGTGATGCAGCTTTTTTTTTAAGTTATTTTTTTTTATTTTTTTTTGTAAGGTGGTGCTTTCTGTTTCGGTCTGTTTTATTTGTTTTTTATTTTCATTTGCGCAGTGGGTCATTAAAGTTGTTGTTGTTTTTTTGGAGAGTTTTTTTTTAAATATGTTGTTTTTTTGTTTTTGTAATAATAGGCTGTAGGCAAGTTGGCAAAATAATCCTTTGTTTTATATCGAAGTATATAGAGAAATATTGGCAGGAATTGTTTGTTTTTTTTTTTTAATATTTTGGTAGATTTTTTGTTGTTGTTGTAGTTGTGTGGATGTGTCGGTTTTTTATTTGTTTGTTGAGTGAGTTGTGAAGTTTTTTTTTTTTTTTTTTATTTGTTTTAATGATAGTTTACACTGAATTCGTTAAGTTTATAATTTTTTTTGCTTTAAATTTTTTGCGAAAATAAAATTGTAATATTGTCTCTCAAAAGCTAAAATGTCAGTCTTTTGTTTGTTGTTATACTGCCTGAAAAGATATAAGAAAATATAAATTTTAAAAAAGAGACAGAAAGGATATTTAAAAAAAATACTATAAAAATGCATTTTATATCTTTTTGCGAAAGCATTAATATTAAAAACCCCTACCCTTATCGCATTGAAGATACCAATTAAATGACGAGTACTTTAAAAATGTATTTTGGGAATCACAATTGTGGACAAGAAATAAATCAAAAATGTGAAATGATAAAACTGTGACTTGAGAAAGATGGAAGCATGAAAAATAATACAAATTAAATTACAAACGAAAATTCTTTGAAGTACAGAATTTATCAAAAAGTTCTTTAATAACAACTTTTCCAACATTTTGTGAATAAATCTCAATTCACATTCGCAGTGAAATTTAAATCATTAGCACAATCATACCAGTGAATTAAATTTAAAGACTTAGCTGAACTCTACTGTGTTTCTATCCAAATATGGTAAACAAATTCAGTTTTCTTTGATTCTGTTCTAAAAATTATATTTCAGACCTACAAATTGAGTGTGACTAAAAAAATTTAAAGGGGAATGTCTAGGAAATGTATAGTTTCATAATCTATAAGTTTTCTGAAAAACACAATCGTTTGTAGCATAGAATTTTATGACTATCCTGAAAATGTTGTTGATACCTAAGTTTAGAAATTTCAATAAAATTCGGATCACTGTGGCTGAATTTTTATATATTTAAGACCATTTCTTCATACAAATCATGCAATTGTGCGTTTTTCAATCTTCATTATGTTGGTATACCATAATTTATTTACACATAATGAAAAACCATTCGATTTGCAAATCGCTAGAGCCGTTTTTGAAAAAAAAATTAGTTTTATATAATTACAAAACCATTTCCAATTATCTTCAATAAGAGGTGTTATTTTGAATAACCCGCTATTTCGGTAGCTGTCACTTTTGAAGCTGTCATTTTTTGACATTTGACAAGTAGAAACTACGCTATTAATAAAAATGGAACGATACACGCTTCAACAACGCATTGAAATTATTAAAATTCACTATAAAAATGGTGAAAATTTGGCAGAGACGGTTCGTAAAACTAAAACATTTTTGGGTCGTCGTGAAGCACCTTGTCGGACCGCAATACAGAAATTGGTGGACAAATTCGAGCTGTTGGGACAAGTTAGTGATGTGAAGAATAAAACCCGTGCACGTCGCTCAAGAACAACTGAGAATATTGCTGTTGTAGCCCAAAGTGTTGAAGAAAACCCAGGTTTGTCCATTCCTCATCGTTCTTTGGAATTAGGCATTCCACAAACGTCATTACACCGTATTTTGCATAAAGACTTGGGTCTTAAGGCTTATAAAGTTCAGTTAACACAAGAACTCAAGCTGATTGGGTCCTTGAAATGCATGAAAATGAACCGGAATTTCATCGAAAAATCATCTTGACTGATGAGGCCCATTTCCACCTCGGAGGCTACGTCAACAAGCAAAACTGTCGCATCTGGGGCTCGGAAAACCCAAGAGTTATTGTTGAAAGGGTCATTGGACCTTACTTTTTCAAAAATGAGGCTGGAGCAACAGTTACGGTCAATGGATTGCGCTATCGAGAGATGATTAATGATTTTTTATGGCCTGAATTGGATGGTATTGATCTGGACAACGTTTACTTTCAACAAGACGGCGCTACGTGCCACACAAGCAATGAAACCATCGATCTTTTACGGGAAAAGTTTCCGGACCGTGTTATCTCTCGAAGAGGTGATCACAATTGGCCACCGAGATCTTGTGATAAGGTCTACGCCAACAGCCCAGCGTCGATTCAAGACCTCAAAGATGAAATTCGTGAGGCTATCGAGGACATAGGGCAGCCACTTTGCGATTTGGTTATGGAAAATTTCATGAAAAGGATATGGTCCTGTAAGCGTGGTCTTGGCGGCCATTTGGCTGATGTTGTGTTTCATTATTAACGGCATACCTTCCTCTTTATAATAAAATAAACATCCGATCATTTATCTCCAAAAATGCCATTTTTCTTTGAATATCAAAATAACACTTATTGGAAAACCCTTTACTTTTTATAAAAAAAACGCTTCTGTATGAATCACAAATTTGGATTTTGAGTTTACCTTAATGTTCTATTGATAATTGATATTAATTTTCAAAATAATGGAATCCAAGAAACGGAAAGCTTAGCTCTTAAAATCCATCGTAATAATCACTATTTCTAAATTTTGAAATTTTCATAGTGAAATTCTCAAAACATGGGGCAATAAAATCAGTATTGGAGTATCAAATTCGAATAGATTTTCTAGTACTTAATTTTTGAAATATTGAGTACCAATTTGTGGTGGCAACAAAATCTAGTTTTTAAGTTTTTGGTGCGGATAGATGAAATAGAAATCAATAATTAACAAAACATAGTAATTCAATTTATTTACTAAAGCAATAAATTGTAACCATGATTTGCTGGTTTTTTCAGGTTATGGATAAAAAGTTAAAAAAATTTAGCATATAAGAATAACATTGGTAATCTAAGACTTTTTCGTACAACTGGAAGACAATTTTAAAACATTGATTTTTACCATAAATTTTGAAAATTTAGATATTCAATTCTTTTGATTTTTTGGTCGATTTTTTATGGAACAAGAATGTTTTATTTAAAATGGCTGAGATTTGAACCTTCCAACAGAAATAAAGGACATTAAAATCAGGCTTGCAGCCAAAAGCTTACAATTCCACGTCTTTCATTTTATCAAAATTCTAAGAAATTTCTAAAAGCATCTTATTATAAAAAAAAAAAAACCACTTTAATAATAAATTGGTAATCAAAAAATAAGAGGTGCGTTAGCTACTTACCAGGAGGTCAGACTGTTGCCTCATCACTGAGAACATCGTTTATGTGTTTGCTATTTTTCTTCTCTTTTGCATTGCATTGCTAAAAAAAAAAAAAGATTAAAAATAAAAATATACGTTAAACCCAATTTTCTATTATTAAAAAAATTAAATTTAAAACCTAAAAACTGTTTTATATTTGTAAACTTACCTCCTGCGTCGCCTGCCACTGTTTCATCGCAGACTTGTATTTTTCAAACTCGTTGCACCAATGTGAATAAATCTTCTGATAATCGTTCTTTTTCGATGGCGGTGTACACCTACAAAAACAAATACAAAAAAAAAAAATAGAAAACATATTCAAAGTTACAATTTAATTTAAAAACAAATCGAATACTCTTCATCAGAATAAAAATCAAAAAAAAAAAAAAACCTATATTGTATTCTCAAAGCAGACGAAAAACGATCCAATTTTACTTAAAAAAAAAAAAAAAAAAAAATATGTATATAATAAAACACCTGTCCTCTTTAGCTAACGAGATGAAAAATGGAATTTAATTACAGCCCCAGCACTTACGCAACGTTAGAGCCGGCAATCAATTTAATCACCATGGTCATTCGATTTAATTGAAAAACGAGAACTGACAGTTTTTAAGGACCTGATCTAGGACTAGGATTAAAAGTTGCAAAAAAATATAAAACACACACATAAAAAACCTAACGACCTCTAATCTCTTCCAAAAGTCAAGTTACAGTTAGGTAGTTAAAAAAAAAAAACTGAAAAACTGAAAAACTGAAAAAAAAGGAACAAAATGAATGAACTTTCAAATTTTCTCAATTGCCCATAGGAGGGAGAACTGCCAAAAAAAAAAAGTTTATCTATCCCCAAAAAATACACAAAATAATCACAAAGACTTTACAAGGGTTTACTATTTGCAAAAAAAAAAAAGAAGGATAGCTTCATCCTTGATGTGTGTATGGATAAAAATAAAAAAAAAAATTTGAACTCACCTGTGCGCATCGACATTCACGCTATAACTGCAAAGGAGCGTGCCATCCAAATAACTGTCATAACGACCGCTGTCGCCCTCGTTTATCGATATCAGGACCAGACCACCCTCTGACGTTTCAATATACTTTGATGGTGTATAAGTGATTTCGTATCTAAGCATAAAATAGAAGAAGACAAAAAAAATAGGATATAAAACCAATATGCTTGTATTAAGTAGAAGGAAGGGTGAACCAGGAGCAAAAAAATAGGGAGGAGGAAAATAAACAAAAATAAACATCGGATTTTAATTAGTTTTTTCGGCAACATTAAAAAAAAAAAAAAAAAAGTTACGAGCTTTTCCATTCAAGTTCTCAAGGGGGATGATTTTTCGAATTGAAAATGCTTGTTGGTTAAAATTTGGTGCATGTAAGGATATTTTCGAGAGGAAAAAAAATAAAAAACATTGTTTCTTATTTTATTCTGAATCAGGACGAAGGGTACACGCTCTCTACACAACTTCCAATTTCACACCTCAAAATGTTTTCTATAGAGGGTTGAGGATTGTTTACGGTGGTGGGTGGTATATTTTGTAAACACACTTTTCAACCCCCTTTCACTACTCTATTACTACCTACAATCTACATTGTTCGTTTTGAATCCATGGAGACAACAGATGTTTTTGAATGATATATATTTTAATTTTGAAAAAAGGGGTGGCGCATAATAACGGTGTAGTTACTTCAAAATTGAGTGTTTTATAGAGAGTTTTGGTATATTTTTGTTCTGGGACTTGCTTCGTGGGGGGTATGGTTTTTTTTTTTTTTTTTCTAATGACTTGAAATTGCTTATATTTGTTATCAAGTACACACTTTTTTTATTACAAGAATTTTAACTTGAGTGAGTGGTTTATTATTCAACCAATTAGGGTGTCCTTGTGTTGCTTTTGTTAAGAAAAGTTGGAAGTAAATACACAAATTTGTAAGAAATGATCATAATTATGACGGCGGGGCAGCGTGGAAGTGGTTGGACGTAAAATAAATAAAAGTAGATACTAGATCATGTCGGGCACTGGTTTCAGTCAACATGAATTTCACTCACGAAAACTGAGCGCAATAATAGTTCAAATTTCCGTAAAGTTGACTTTTCACCTTTTTCTTAGCAAATTGTGTTGTCAACTTAAACGAACATTGTAGGTTTTTGCAAGCTTTTTTTTCGTTCTACCACACTCGAGAGTACCAATCATTGCACTTCGTTATTATAGGGGCCAACAGATCTTAAAATTTAAGTGATTTTAATAATAAAGCTCTAAAATTTTTGGGACTTTATTTGAAGATTTGTAGAGGCATAGTCTTGATCACATAAATTTACGTTGTTTGTTATCAATGGTCTGCAATGAAAATCTCCTTGAAATCAAACTTTTTTTTAAAGAATTTTTGCACGCTGAACCTAAATCTGAAGTCAAAACTAATCTAGAACTTTACGTTTTCGCAATATGCTAATATGAACATGTCAAAAAAGCGTTTTTTGGTACATTTTACGTCGAAATTCTTTACTGATTAATACTTTATTACGAAATATTAATGTAATGTGAATTAAAAGCATTTCATTCGACTTAATCATTTAAAAAATTGCTTTCGGCGCAAAGATATTGCAACGTAAAATTTCATTGGATTTGTATTTACAAAATACTTTCTTTTGTCCAATTAAAGCATTTTGAGTACTAAAGTTCTAAAGTAATAATTTTTAATGGCTAACTTTATGTTTTATGGGAAGCTGAGCATGAATGTGAAGTTATCCAAAAAAATTTATTGCGGAAAATATGAGAAGTCAGTGAAAAACTTACAAAAACTGTTTTTTTATTGTTTTTGGTGCATAATCCAAAATATGAACATTTTGGGCAAAAAACGTTTTTGGTAGAACGAATGTTTTTGGAAAACTATTACTAAAATTTCAGCCATGCGTGAATCGAACTTCAGTAAGATTATTTTCCAAGTATCAAAGAGATGGAGTAGAAAATTTGATGTCTAGGCTTTTTTTTAAATCAAACTTACATTAAATTGAAATTCACTTCCCACATACCAGTTAGTAAATAAATCTTCGAATCTATTAACTTTGTTTGAAACAGAGCTATGTTTTGTTTTATTCCATCTAAAATAATCAATATATCATTCCGGGAACGCTTCCACAACACAAAACCTGAAATTCAAGTGGCCTAAAAATACACCAAAATCAATTTAATTTAGCTACTGGTATTCTTAGAATTACTAAGGTAACATTGTCTTCATGAATTTTCAAGTGTCTTACAAAAAACAAAGAAGAACCGTTATTTCTATTTTAATAAAAGTTATGAAGTTAAAGTGACAAATCATAAAATTTTTATTCATTTATTGTTCACATGGTGCTCCAAATGATCTTTCCGCATTGTCATGGAATTGGTTTATCGTTTCTTAGATAATTTTCTGCATTAATAAATTAAATTAAAGTGATAATTGAAGTTCAATTTGATATACAAGGAGCGTACATACATCAAGCGTCATTCCGGGAACGCATGTTCTATAAAGATTAAAATTTTAATTTTTTGTTAAATTGAGACCACTACAACAGAACCTCAAAACTATATTGTGTGATTTTGTTAGAAAGAAAATAAACCATCCTAATGATCAATACGTCATTTCCGGGAACGCTTTTTGACTATGAATGAGTTAAACAATATTCCTGAAACAAATCTGAATATTTGTGGTATTTTAAGTCAGAATCTAATGCCCACCTCCATGATTTTGGTCCTTAAATGTAAGAGTAGGTATGCGTGACGTATTTTGTTTTTTTTTTTTTTAAAGTAAAGAGTAGGTACATTGATGAAATTGTCGCTTTGTCATCCATATAAATTCGCGGAAACTCTAACTCTTAGTAACTTATCCCAATCTTAAGTTATTTTAATCACCAACAACATTTAGCCATTACAAATTTCTGAGATTTCAGCAATCTGAACAGAATTCTACAGGAAATTGCCAGTCAAAAACCGAGTAGAAAAATTTTTGGATTCGGTTTTTTGATTAGACAAACAGGAAAGACAAGCTTCCACTCTTCTTCCCCTCCCGCTCCACTTACGTTTTTCTGAGGATGTGAGGTGAGTGACTTAATTGAGGTCGTCTATTGATTATGAACTGCTGTGTTTTTACTGGTAAATAAGTAAAAACAAAGCAGTTCATAAGAACTAAATCCAGTCAAAAAAGTACTGCAGATAGCTAACTTGAAGTCACTTGACTGCTTTAATCAACCGTAAGTTAACTTTTACCACTAACCGCTGACTGTTAATTTTGCATTTAAGGGAAGTAGCTTATTAACTGCAACAGCAGTGACTGCATTATCAATTGACTGCATTCTTTGCGAGATTTTATTTAATGTTGTCTTAAGTAGCAGTATTGAATTGATCTAATATGATTGAGTTTTGAAAAATTAGGAACCAATACCAATCATACAGAAGTAATCGGAAAAATATCTTTAAGCTACTACGATTTCTTTTTTCAAATTCCTATCAGTTTACTCACATATATTTGAAAACTTATACATATTTCTGAATATATTTCGATTTCAATTGAAAAGAAATACTGCTGCATTAGATTTAAAAAAATAAAACAAAAATAATACAAAAATAAAACAACCAACAATTTTCCACAAAAGAAAATACCACTCGAACAAAAACGGAACCAGTATAGAAGCGTTTAGATAGCTGTGGTATGGGCTATGGAATTAAGGTACACAAAGATAAATGAGGAAAGAGAAAAAGCAAAATGCACTCGACTCTATATCACTTTTCACTTACCTTCCCTTTTCCGTTGAATGATGATACCATCGTATCGTTTTCTGTCGCAAAACTTCCGGCAACCGAACAAAACACGACAAATGCAATGTTTGTCCATACGAGGCTGTTATCCTTTTCTTCAATACACTCGTATCGCAAATGCCTGATGTCTCATTGCCCACATCCTGCAAAAGATAGAAAAGAGAAAAATAAAAATTTAGAAAAAAAATTGAAACGAGATTGGAAACGTTTAGTGAACATTTAGCGGTCCTGACAAATCGACAGAGATGAAGAGAAGAGTCTTTCTATAGAAAAAGGACCTTCCGCCTGATGCTAAAAGGTATATTTTGTCTCTCTTTTATTCTATTGAACGCACCTGAAGCAATCCTAACTGATATGGCCGACAAGCACCCACATCCTTGTCCCAGCCGCAATACGGATCTGTGATGCAACGGAAGCAACTGTCATACCGTCGATTGCACATTGCCAAGTCGATTTGTTTCACACTGTGCGCTGTCGCTATGTACAACGAGCCGGTCTTTTGGCTTAGATCCATCTCTCTAATGGGCTCATTTTTCGCTATCTCCAGGATATCCAGCAAATTCGAATGGCGTTGTCCGTACTTAATGAATTGGACGATTTTATAAATGCTGCCCGTATTTGTTCCAGCAAAATATACCAGATATTCTTGATTCAGCTTTTCTATTCGGATCCTAGAAGACAAAATTAAAACGAAAAAAAAAGGATATCATTTTTTGAAAATTGTTTATTTTTCCTTTCCTATATTTATTTTATTGTGTATGAGTGGTGAAAAACGCTTATTTGACGTGTGTGTGCAATATCAGTTGCAACTGGAAAGCTTGCAACACACACACGTCAAACGAACGATATGGCATCCTTGAAGGATATTTTCTCATTTGCTGTTATTATTATTTTTTTTTTCAAACTACATGATGGCACAAAAATTGAAAAAAAAAACACACAAATAATATAAAACACTTAAGTGAGAGTCCTGATGTGTACTAGGATGTGCCAAGACTTATAACTTACTTGTCGACCACCAATTTGGTAAGGATAATATCACGTTTGAAAAAGACTGGATTGGCAAACTCATGATCCACAGCTTTATCCATTAGCGGATGTTTTCGTATAAAGTTTAACACCGAATCCGGAAGGGTTGAAGTGTCGTTGATACATGTGCCAGGACGTGGATCAGGAACTTTTGAGTTCAACACTGGCAACCATGCGGAATTGGATGTGGCTTGCTCTTTGAATTTTCCTGCAAAAAAAGAAAAAAAAAAAAAACAAAATGGTTTCGTATGAGTTTTTTTTTTTTTTTTTTAATTTTTCCTTCTTGCTTTGAAATTTAAAAAAAAATTAATTTATTCCCAAAATTTGTGAGTAGTTGTTGGTTGGTTTGTTGCCAAAGGATTTTAATGGGAGGAGAGAGAAAAAATGTATATTTATGGTTTAATTTAGTTGATGAGTTTGTCGACGTTGTGGAAATTGTGTTGCGCAATAAATTGAAGATTTTAGGTCAGGATTTTTGAAGAAAAAAAAAAAAAATAGAGATGGGTTGTGTAAGAGCATTTTATATCTTTTGGCATACATTTTGAAAATTTGGTTAGGTATAGTTTGTTCTTTTTTCAAAGATTTTTAGGATCTTATGCCAGTTAAGAAGTAAAAGAATAAACGATTGAGTGGGAGGAACAATCAGGCTAGTGGAGCATAAATAAATAAACTGTAGCTATATCTCAGTTCTAATAAATTAAAATGCATTTGAAAGCCGTATTCTTCAAGTCTTTCATTCGTTAGAAAAACAAAAAACTGGAGAAAACAATCAAACATGATTTTACTTTGATAGAGAATGCGACAAAGTGAGTTCGACAAGACTTTCTGACAATCTGTTTGTCTTTCTTGTATCAGAAGCACAGCCCTAAGGGATGGGTTGATTTACCCCAAACTTGGTAAGTAAAAGTAGTTTTTTTTTTGAAAATAGTTCCAAGCACTTGCCATACACCGTGGTTTTATACTAATTTTTCTCAGAAATGGATCCTATGATTTTGATAAACAAAAATCATGGAAGTGTTTCGTCCCCATGCATATTAAAACAATTTTTTTATTTTTTCAAAAACCGCAAAGAAAAAAATCGACCACATAAATTAGAAATTTGGTTAAAACCTTATTAAAAAAAATTAAAAAGAAGACCGAACTTGGAGTGCTGAGATTACCGGTTAAACACCCTACCACTAGGCTAACCAACTTTATGAAATAATAGCGACAATTTCGGTTTAACTTCGAAATTCAAAAATATTTGACAATCACGAAATCAAGGAGATTTCTAAGTAAAAAAGCTCAATAAGGCAATCTTTTTGGGTTTTGATGATACTTTTCCTTGGTACTGCTACTGGTACTTGCCATAGAACCGTAGTATAGTTGAGTATCAATATAAAAAAAAAATATAGTTTTCTGAATTTTTTTTTATTTAATTTTGAAAAATAATTTCTTCGAAAACGTCTTTTTTTTTTTGCAAAACTTGGTTTTTAGATGTTATATAATAACAAACAGCATAGCAAATTTTGTTTAAAAGGTCCTTCTAATACTTTTTCAAACAATTTTTTTAAAAATCGAAGAGCAAGTATGTGAAATCCAGTCGTTATTTGTTTATATTTAGTTTCAAAAATGATAGACAGCATTTTTTCGGTAGAATGAACATGTAGAACTTTAAGTAAGTTCAGTTAAGTTCTCCTTTTGTTTCTTTTCGATTTAAACTATTATTTACAAGAAATTTTCAATAATCTTGTACCGTTTTTATTTAAACTTTTAAATGTTCAATACTAGTACAATACTGCAAACCAAATACTAAAAATTCTTTTAGTTTTTGAAAACACTGAAAATAATCAGATCCAGATCACCATTTACAGGCCATATTCAGATCTAAATCTAGATATTTTCAATATTTTCGAAAATAAAACCCTTTTTCGCATATGGTTTTCAGTATTGGACTAAAAATCGATAGCAACATTAACTTAAAACATTAAAACTTAAAACAAAACAAAAAAGGTACAAGATTATTGAAAATTTCTTGTAAATAATACATAATTTAAACCGAAAAAACAATATTTTTTGCAAAATACAAAGTTTAAAAATAAGTTGTTCACAAATTATCACCTAAAATAACTAAATTTTAAAATAAAAGTAAGAAAGGTAAGTCTTAGAATTTTTTTCAAGGTGTTACCATTGTCTTTGAATAGTTATTTTTTACCATGTGAAGTAATTTTATTAGAAAATTGCCCCTTCTGCCTGAACGAGGGGATATTGGCACCCTACCCCTCACAATTTTTTTCTTTTTTTGACCTAATCAACACGTCCTAATAGTTTAATTAATAATATTATGGGTAACATTGAATACTGCTCAATATAGTGTACTTTTAATTTCTACTACTTTCTGTTATACATTTTTCATTGCTATATTTTGAGAATCTGTGTCTTAAAAACTGTTGAATCTACAGATATTGTACTTCGCTCAAATTAAAGAAAATTTTGTAAGGGTTTAACCGTAGAACATAGTTTAAAGTCAAAAACTAGCCCTTCAAAGCTTAAAATTCCATTTACTGAAAAAGCCAGAAAAATCTTTTTGTTTAATTTTTACCAATGTTGCAGTCGGCCCTTGAGGTCGAAAAATCGGACTAAGCATACGCTTAATATCATAAACAGCTCAGAAAAAATTCAGAACTACCGGATTTGATGCAAAGTCTGATGTAAGGTACACATAGTTACTGTACCAATATTTTATTTTGAAAAACTGTATGATGAAAACGAAAGTTCATATTCCACTATATAAAACTGAAGGAGGTAACTATAAACCTTCATTGCAAATTTCTGATTCATTTTTTTTCCTGATTAGTAAATTATTCTACAAAATGTATTAATGTAAGATTGTGTACAGAACATCGAATACCACTACACAAAGGTAGTCCTCTAAAATTTCAGCACGATTCTTTCGTCTGCAGACGTTTTTTTTCTGTATTTGGTCGCAATGTCAACAGTTTAAGTGATTTTGTTGAAACATTCGCAACTTAATCAGCATCAATATCACTTATGATGACGATAATTGAAGAAAAATATTTTTTTTTGTACCAAGCTTAGGCATAGTTTTGTTTTCTATCTAAATTTATCAGTGAAAGCCTTGAAAAAAAATTAAGAATGATCAGTTTTTCGTCAAAACTGGAAGAAATCCTATTATATAAAATTTTCAACATCACAGAATGTCGTTCGATAATTTGATTTCCTAACTTTCATATTAAGAATTCTATGGTAACATTGAAGAACTGAAAGGAACTACCCTTTAAACTAATTCAATAATTAGTGGCTGTCAGATTTTAATTTTAATAGTTTGGTGTATCAAATAGAGTGATTTCTAAAAAAAGGAACTTATAGAAGTCCTTATTATGGCTTAATATATAAAAAAACTATGTTCAGCAATTTGAAGGTTTTATATTTTTAACAATGTATTTCTGACACGAACATCGTGTTATTGCAATTCAAAGCTTGTACCTAAATAAAATATCAAATATCCTGCCAAACAGACTCTAATAAAGTCATAACTCTCTTACCTTTACATTCGAACCATAATCATAAGTATAAATTGAGCAATTGTTATTTTTCATCTCTATAAAATGTATAGCATCTGACATCAAAAAATACACCACAAAGTAGGTAGTATCCTGAAATCAATTTTTCTCGCTGAACAATACTTTCCAAACTATACACCCAAACTAAATTATCTCAAGCAACAAAAGCACCTTCGTATAGCAATATTTTTTTTCAAAAGAAATAAAATAACCTCAAAAGAAAAAAAAAAAATATCCCAGACAGAAAAATGAAAACTCAGCTTCCAAGTCAGTGTCAGTTCTACCTATCTGTGAATTGTAGCCTGCACAGCACATACATCTCAAACAATATCCTTATTTCAGAGCGAGAATTTTTTTTTCCATTTCCGAGGAAAATAAAAAAAAACTCAAACATAAAACGTTTCGTTCGCTTTCTAGCTGCTAACTCCGACATGGCATATTACACTGGGTGGCATGGTATACAGCAGCAGCAGCACTATTGGTATGGCAGAAAAATGCGTGCAAGTATTACAAATGAATGTCATCCATCCAACACACAACACCCAAACTCTACCATCACCCAAACACCGAATAGAAAAAAAAAACAAAAAAAAAAGGACACGAATCACCTTCTGAGGTGTGAAATCCTTGATATTCCATGCTGCACACATAACATATCCGGCTGCTGCTGTTATTGCCAGGTGTCATTCACTACACACGGCACGACACAAAAACAAAAAAAACAAAAAAAAAAGGAACAAAATCTAGGTATAAGTATTACACGTAGAGAAACGTTCGTCCTGGCACAATCCCAGGGGATAATTTTTCGAGTGAGGAGGAAGCGTGCAAAAAAGTGCAAAAACCGCGTAAAAGTGTCACTTGAATTTCTGCTTCCGCAGTGCATCATCAGATTCATGCAACCATCATCCTCCTTTCTCGTCCTTTTGCTCCTGATGCTCTCTGCTTTTGAATAAAAAACTAGTTTTTTTTTTTTTTTTTCTATAAAGGCTGTTGGCTTGGAGCTTTGGAAGGTGGTTTGCATGGAGAAAGGATACCTTCCATTTGGTTACATCTTGCTTCAGTGATGTGTCAAACTACTTCACGAATCAACCGAAAGCAAAAAAAAAAAAAGGACATTGCTGATACGCGGCAAGGACGAGATGGAAAAAAAATGGTAAAATAAAGGTGCAACGGAAATTCAACGAGTTTTCAAGTTGTTGGCTTCATTCCTACACTCGGTTTGAGGATGTTCATACGGTAAGGCAGAGAAAGCCAAACTGTCGTCTCACAGGATGATGTCGAATTTGTCTAGAAACCCATTCAGATGCATATCATTTTCACACTATCACCGACAAGGACAACGACGACGACGAGAATGAGAGTGAGCGACAAAGAGGAACAACAAAGAGCCCTTCATGTGAGTATGAGGATATTGCAGTCGGAATAAGCTCAACTCAGCAATATATATTATGTATTCCCTCAATAGTAGTTGTTGTGCCAAACTTACACACACACACACACACACACACACAAACACAAATGGAATATAATATTTTTTACTTATTCTACAGCCCAGGTATGCATCAGGCACTCACCTTCAAATGCTGAATTGATATCCTTAATGTCGTAGCTGCAAATTGCTGATCCCAAGATGCCATGTGTGTTCGTTGTAAAAGTGGCATAAAATTTTGTATCATCGTGCTGCATTTTGTAGACAGATTGAATTTCGTTGAAATAGAAGGGGAATTCACTTGAAATGCTGCAATTGATGCGCGCCTTCAGGTAGGTTGCCCAATTCTGGCTGATCATGTATTTGCCACCACGATCGTTTTTACATACTCGAGCGATTCGAGAGTAGATGGCTTTGCCGCAATTGATGTATTCGACAGCGTGCTCCCGGAAGAAGAAGTACACGTATTCTCCAACATCAAAAGCTCCCACAAAGTTCGGTTCTGTAAAGAGAGAGAAATCGAGTTATTTACTAATTTTTGATGTGATATTAGTGAAATTCTTGAGAAATTTGGTAACGAAGGTTGATGAAAAAAGTCATAGTTTTTTTATTAAGCTGCTAAGGAAGTTCTTCTGTAGAATGTTACAAGAATTGGAATGTTTGACATTGAAGAAGTAAACAAAGTTTAAAAAGTGGTAAGCAAAAATGCTATTTCAGAAATGAATTTTACCAAAAACGACAGAAGAAACATCGCAGGGGAAACACAGACAATGTAAAAGATTTATAACAATTGTTTCTTCAACCTGTATAACGGTATCGTATCAAATTGAGTTTGTTAGCAGACTTTACCAGTAAACTTTGACAATTTAGATCAAGAATTTCACTCCCCAAACCATTTCAAAATTTCAATTAAGCTGATGGAACGAACTACCCCGCTGCTGAATGATAAACTAAGCAAGTTAATTTGCAACAACTAAAATCATAATGAAAAACAATGTTTGGCCCGGAAGTTTTCGACTCATTCAAGAGGCAAGTGAAAGAGAACATCAATCAACTTGGCGAGCTAACTGGAAGCAGCTGGCTAGAAATGCAGCTGACTGTTGGATGAGGTCCGAATTCACAACAAATAGCATTATCATAAGGAGTTGCTGATACCGAATCTGAAGCTAAAACTACACGTCACGTTTTTAAGTTATGCTAATAATGAACATTTCAAAACTCCTTTTTCTGGTGCATTTATCGTCGAATCTCATTACTGGAAAATATTTTATTATAAAACTATTAAAGGGATGTGAATGAAGTGCATTTAATCTGTCTAAATCGTTATAAATCATTTAAGAATTTGCTTTCGGCGCAAAAATATTGCAAAGTGAAATTTGTTCAAAATACTCTCTTTAGTTCAATTAATGAATTTTTAACCGTGAAAAGTTCTGAATTAATAATTTTCAATAACTAATTTTATGTTTTTTGGAGTGCTGATTACGAGTTTGAAGTTATCCAACAAAATTTATCACGGAAAACATGAGAAATCATTGAAAAACTTACAAAAAAATTGTTTTGTATTGATTTTGCTGCTGAAGCCAAAATATGAATATTTTCCGCTAAAATCGTTTATGTAGAACGAATAAAGGTAAAATTACCAATTTTTTTTACGATCTCTGGATTCTTCACAAAAAAATGTTGAAAAATCCACATGATTACTGCGTTTTTAAATAAAGGGTTTTCCAATAAGAGGTGTTATTTTGTATTATTTTCAAAGAAAAATGGCATTTTTGGAAATAAATGATCGGATGTTTATTTCATTATAAAGAGGAAGGTATGCCGTTAATATGGAACAACATCACACACAAACGGCAGCCAAGATCACGCTTACAGGACCATATCCTTTTCATGAAATTTTCCATAACCAAATCGCAAAGTAGCTGCCCTATGTCCTCGATAGCCTCACGAATTTCATCTTTGAGGTCTTGAATCGACGCTGGGCTGTTGGCGTAGTTCTATCTTTCACGTGGCCCCAAAGGAAGAAGTCGCAAGGTGTTAAATCACAAGATCTCGGTGGCCAATTGTGATCACCTCTTCGAGAGATAACACGGTCCGGAAACTTTTCCCGTAAAAGATCGATGGTTTCATTGCTTGTGTGGCACGTAGCGCCGTCTTGTTGAAAGTAAACGTTGTCCAGATCAATACCATAAAATTCAGGTCATAAAAAATCATTAATCATCTCTCGATAGCGCAATCCATTGACCGTAACTGTTGCTCCAGCCTCATTTTCGAAAAAGTAAGGTCCAATGACCCCGCGGGACCATAAACCGCACCAAACAGTCACGCGTTGAGGATGGAGAGGCTGTTCAACAATAACTCTTGGGTTTTCCGAGCCCCAGATGCGACAGTTTTGCTTGTTGACGTAGCCTCCGAGGTGGAAATGGGCCTCATCAGTCAAGATGATTTTTCGATGAAATTCCTGTTCATTTTCATGCATTTCAAGGACCCAATCAGCAAAGACACGACGTTGTTGATGATCAGCCGGCTTGAGTTCTTGTGTTAACTGAACTTTATAAGCCTTAAGATCCAAGTCTTTATGCAAAATACGGTGTAATGACGTTTGTGGAATGCCTAATTCCAAAGAACGACGAGGAATGGACAAACCTGGGTTTTCTTCAACACTTTGGGCTACAACAGCAATATTCTCAGTTGTTCTTGAGCGACGTGCACGGGTTTTCTTCTTCACATCACTAACTTGTCCCAACAGCTCGAATTTGTCCACCAATTTCTGTATTGCGGTCCGACAAGGTGCTTCACGACGACCCAAAAATGTTTTAGTTTTACGAACCGTCTCTGCCAAATTTTCACCATTTTTATAGTGAATTTTAATAATTTCAATGCGTTGCTGAGGTGTGTATCGTTCCATTTTTATTAATAGCGTAGTTTCTACTTGTCAAATGTCAAAAAATGACAGCTTCAAAAGTGACAGCTACCGAAATAGCGGGCTATTCAAAATAACACCTCTTATCAAAGAAATTCCCTACTATCCTATAAATTTTGAGGATTAAATGAAATTTGGTCAAACCAATAATTTTACTAACTTACAGTGCAGCAATCGTAAAAAAACGTGAAAGGTCTCTGCTCAAGAATTTTTGTAGTGATTCGTAAAATAATAAACTAGAGGTCAAGTAGCCTCCTCCCTCAAAAATGTTGATCCAATAATACAAAAATTTATGAATATCGAAAAAATGTGTAATGTAATGTATTCTAATCTTTCAAAAATCTAAATGCTTTGAAGCTTATATTAAGGTTTTTGAATTTTAATAAGTTTTTTTTATTAATTTTCAAAAGATCCCAATTGGTAGTTGAAAAAAAAACAACTGCTCCTCTCAACCTTTTTTCCATTCAATTAAATTAAATATTCTATTGAGAATCATAAAAATCATTTTGCATTCCACAAACAAAATTATATGAGTATAACCACAAATAGCAAAAGGAAATAAATCAAATAATTTGAATTATTTGACAAGAACTTGGTAGTTTTCGGCTTGTTAACTGTCAATTACTACCCAATATCCTGAATATTCTAATAAAGCAAACATAAAAAAAAACTCATAAAAAAAAACTATATTACATCCATTTCAAATAAAGAAAAAAAAAATACATTTTATTTTACTTTATGTAAACTAGGTCAGCCTTGGCACTCCATAAAAAAACTACAACAATATTAAAAAAAAAAAAAATATATACATAAATCAATAAAAACCTTAATATCATTTACGAAATATTTATTAAAACATCACAAACAACCCTCACAATGATGATATTGCCGATAAAATAAATGTAGGTTTTTTTTTTTGCAACAAAAAAAAAAATTCGAATCCAGAATCCTTGCATTTCATATCCGTTCTTCGAAAATTATTTCCGGTCGAACAACGTCAACGATATATAATATTTAACGTTTGCTTTTTTTATCCTTGTGTCGTGTTTTACTATAAGGTAGCAATACTGCCCACATTATGTGAAATAAAATAATAAGAAAAAAAAAAAAAAACAAAATAGCCTCCCAGTTTCATTTCAATTAATCTCGTCCTTTTAACGCAACACTGCCATCCAAAACTTATTCTTTAGTCGTTTTTGAGCCTGATGATGGATATTTGGTTGGCTTTTTTAAAAATGTATCTTCATATGTGTGTGTGTTTGGGTATTTTATTAAATTGCTTCCGATTGCTTCTCCCCAAACTTCACTACAGCTTTCCATTTTTTTATCTTTTCCTTGAAACATCCACAGTTTAATAAAATAATAATAAAAGAAATAAAAAAAAAAAAAACTAAAATGAAATATGAAAAGAAATTTATATTTTTAACCACATAACCGAACATGAACAAAAGAACAATACAAAAAAAAAAAAGGCTCCATGACCTTTTCATGTGAAATTGCGTTATGATCCCGTTTATTGTCACCCTTCAGGATGGATGTGTGGGAATTATTTGACAAGAAGAATAAAAAAAAATGAAAAAAAAAATATATATATTTTCATCTGAAATCATTTTCCACCCAGTGAATGAATTCAAAAAAATTAAATCCTTGAATATTTGTGTAGGATGATGGATAGTAAGCGAGGACACTCCTTTGCAGTCTTTTAATCCATATCCTCTCTATATCCTTGTATAAAATTATTCATTCATCAACATCAAACCAAAAAAAAAAAAATCAAAACTCAACTCAGAGAGAGTGTACATAGAATAATTTAAGTAAGATATCCAAGAGAATACAAAAAAAAAAATTTACTTACTGTCAAGCCATTTTGAGTCATATTTGAGTGTCCTTTTGAAATTATGCTCCTTTCGGCCAGAAGTCAAGTTATACAAATCCGATCTAAATATCACCGAGTCTGCTTTTGTGAATTCTGCATTTGTCCCCGAATACTGAAATTGTAGAGATAAAATTTATTTTTTATTTTTTTTTTTTGCCTCAAAGCAAAAAAAAGGACATGAGAGGGTGAAGAGAAATACGATGAATATTGACATCGCGTCAATATCCTTTGATTGGTAATTTAATTTTGTGTCCTTTTACGGAATTTCAATTCGTGTTGCCCAAAAATGACTCCACGTGTTAAAATAAAATATTTTCAAGTTAAATTCCAAGAAAAAAAAAAGAAATAAATAAAACCTCTCTCACTTGCTATTTTTGTTTCATTCGTTTTTGTTAAAAAATGTGTATCTAGGATATATGACTATGCGAACTTACCAAAGCTGGCAAATCATGGGGATTGCCTTTTTCCACATAAACGGCCGTCGAATTGTCCAATGGATCGTAGGGACATTTACCAATGCCCAAACCGATTCCTGGCACGTATTCAGATCTGGGTAAATGTGTTAAGTTTGCCTAAAGAAAAATTTTACCAAAAACAATACAAAAAAATATGTAAGAAAATCGTTAGAAAAGAAAAATCTATTTAAAGACAAAATACCCAATAAGAAGAAAATTAACTTACATATATCACATAGTCCTTGGGATTGTGAGCATTTGTACCACAAATGTATAAACGATTACCCGAGTCCATCTGCTGGATCACACGTATATGATTTTGACATTCGAAATTCTGTCAAAAAAGGATAATGCACACACAATGAAACAGAGACGAAATTGTATTAAGGACATACATAAACAGAGTTGTTATAAATATATTTTATCGGTATATAGAAAGTCAACTCTCATATTATTAAGAGACTTTTCTGTTATTATATTATTGTCTTTGGAAAAGATATAAATAAAGATTTATATTTATCATTTAGAGACTCACCTCTCGTTTGCCTCTTGACACACAACTAAGGATATCTGATCCAGTTGGCTTCAGGATGATAACGTCTTTCTATTCAATATGAAAATGAACACAAACAAAAATGACAAATTGGAATTAGCAAAATGTGATAAATAAAAGATTTATTGAAAATTGTATTTATACATTTTTTGTTTATGTAGACAGTTTTAGGGATTACATTATATTGTATTTGTGTATTTTGATGGACATTATTTTATTATGAATGTGAATTGAGTTGGTTCATTGGTTTGTAAAGATAAAAATTCTGATGGGACATGAGTAAATTGACATAGAAGCATTTTGAGTTCAATATTATTAGCTTGGAGTTTGAGTACCTGCATAGAATCTACAGAGTGGGTCTGTGTAATCACGTACTTGCTCTTGTGGTCAAAGTTGCTATAGACGTTAAAAGCTTTTTTACAAAGAAAAATGTAAAAAAAACCTTAAAAATCATTAATGAAATATTTTTCTTCGAAAATTTTATAATGAAATATTATTAAAATTTCATCAAAATCCGTTCTGTTGTCTTAGAGAAAGTCAGAAAAAATAAAACAATTATATAGGAGGTAAGTGCCGTTTATATTCGGTCAAAAACTATTTTTTGTATTTTAAAATAACTAGATTATATCGTGCTTGCTGTATAGTCCACACAAAAATTTAAATCAAAATTGTTAGCAGGCTTGAGAAAATAACGGGTTTTTTTCTGTATGGCAGGTTGTTTCGAAAAAGCAAATCAATTTGGCCTCTAGGAAATGACCAAAAACCAATAAATACCAAGTTCGAGTAGCTTATGCTGTAGCTCAAGATAGATGCTGATAGATTGACAATGTGTTGTCTTATTGTTATCATAAGTTCGATTTTTTAAGAATGCTAAACTTGCAAGCAAAGCCAAATAAAATTATCCAAAAAAAAAACGGAAATACGTACAAAAATTGCAAAGGAGAATTTTATTGTTTTTTTTTTTAAGGAGTATCTCTTGGAGATTCTAAAACCACAAAACTCGAACAAAAAAACTTTCTGCGTCATCCAGCATTTTAAAAAAAAGCGTTTTCTTGATTTTCTTTTCCTTTTTAATTAAAAATTGCAGAAAATGCAGTTTTATGAAAAAAAAAACTAAAAAAACATAAAATTCGATTTTCAAATGACTAAATCAGCTTCTTAAAAGAATTTAACCTCAAAACGAAGTAGGTATGCAATTGTATTTCTTTTATAATCATACAATTTAAAAAATAAAATTTTGAAAATCGTTTAAGAAGTTTTTTTTCAAAAACTATTTTTTCTATATAAAACTTTGCAAGGAATTTTATAAAAAAAAAATTGGTACGCCATTTTTAAGATACTATTTATCAACATCTAAAAATAATTTTTTTTTTTAAATTACTGAGCAATTTTCGAAAAAATTATTTTTCAAAAAAAAAATGCAATATGTTTTTTTTTTATAAATCCAAAAAAATTTTAGCTTTTGGTCATCTGATGTGTGTAGGTATTGAGAGATATGCACAAATAAGCAAAAATAAATATTTTTTAAAACGGGAACACTTTTTGGATTTTTTTTTTCCATATTGGGTCAATGATTTATGTTTTTTAAAAATTTTATTTTTAGATGTTGATAAATATAAGCCATCTTCAAAATGGCATACCAATTTTTTTTTTTTAAATCGTTTGAAAATTTTTTAATAAAAAAAATATTTGTTTTTGAAAAAACTCTATAAATTTATGGTTATTGAAGAAATCATATCAAAAAGTTTAATCAAAATCGTTAGAGTCGTTTTTAATAAAATTCGAATAAATCAAAAATGTTGTATCGGAGGTACTCGTTCTAGATGAGATATTCAAAAACAAAAAAAAAAAAAAACTTTCGAAATTACGTAAGAATCATCTGTACCAAATTTGAAGAAAATTCGTCGACGCGTTTGGGCAGTGTACAGAAGGGCGCACAGAAGTACAGACGCACAGACGCACAGACCGACGGACGGTATGACAAAAACCACTTTTTCGGACTTCTCCATCATCGTAATGTTGGTTTTGATTAAGACCTCAAATTTTTTTTGACACGAAACCAATTCTTGCCCTTTAGAGCAAGTAAAAAAATGGTTCAAAAAAGTGGGATGGTTGTCGAAAATCCAGTTTTCTACAATTTCTATCAAAAGTAGACCTCCTATCGAAAAAAAATCTACAGATAATTTTTCAATATAACCCCTAAAATATTGGAGGAAATGCCAAGAACTATGTTTTTCTTATTTTTATTTTTATCTTTTACAAAACTATGAAACTCGGTTTCAACGTACATTAATATGTCTTTTACACATATTTTTAATTTTAATTTTTGAAAAATAATATAATTTTCAATAAAAAAAGTTGACGAAAAATTTCAGATTTTTGAGAGTTTCGAGACGGATTCTTTTTGTTTGGATCCCCTTTTTAAGATTATTATGAAAACAACACAGATTTTGTAGAAAACATTGTCAAAAATTAAAAAAAAAAAAAAGTAATTTTAAAATCAATTTTTCCGTAAATGACAGCAATATCAGCCAGCGAGTAGTGGGCATAGACCCCAAATTAAAACTTCTGCAACGCTGGTTTTGAGATGTTTTTAATAAATAGAAATTTTATTTTAAGAAACAAGATCATGTGTTTTGCAATATTTTTTAAGCCCGAATCTTGAAAAAAAAATTTAGACAAGCATTAAGCCAATCGAAGGTTTTGCCATAAATATTGCGTTGTTGCTGAAAATGAAACTTCTCTTTACCCAAAACATCACAAAAACAGTGTTTTTGGGAAGTTCAAAAGTCTAAAAGTCTATCTCAAAAACATTGCAGGATATAGCAATTCTAAAACTATATTTGAGTTAAGAAAGTCAAAATATATATTTACATGAATTAAATTTCGAAATTTTTTGTATGTGCCACCAATTTAAGAATAGATGCCATTTAAAATTGCAACATTTAAAGTTCCAATTAAAGCATTCAGAAATAAATTTGACCCACTTTAAAAAAAAATCGTTTTACTACTCAAAACCAAATGTTTATATGGTTGGTATCCTAGATAATATTATTAGTCTACTTATAAAAAAATTCTTAACGAAAAATCAAAACAAAGTGAAGTCTTAAAATGCTTCTTTTAAACTTGAGTATACTCAATCTGAAAAATATTTTTTTTTTGTTTTTATATCCATAAGAAGCGCAACCCAATAAATTTAAGGACAAATACTTCAATCCGCAAAGAAGCCATCAAAGGCCAAGTGGAGTGAAAAACCGTTTAGCATTTTAAGAAAAGGAGTTTAAATTAAAATAAAAAAGAACAAAAAAAAAACAAACACCAAGCCACGTGGATGAAAAATGGAAGAAAAATCTAGAAATTCCTGCAGGATATTGATTTCTTTTCTTTTTTGTCGGTTGCTTCATTTTTTTGTTCTCGTACTTCTCAATTATTTGTTTTTGTTGAACATCTTGCGAGTATTTTTCTTTATGGACTAAGCTTGTGTTTTCAAGAAAAAATTGTGCCAATAACAAAAAAAAAAAAAAAAAAATAAATACAAGTGCATACTCGTATATATTTTTATAAATATATGGTGGCTATCGGCCATGGGAAAAGAATTCCATCAGGACACACTTTTCGTTTGGTGCAAATGACTAAGGACACGTCTCTCACACAATTGTCTTATTGACGGAAAGAAAATCATCGGCACATTGAAGAGGATACCTTCATTCAGACACGAGCGAGTAGTGATCGAGGGGGGGGGGGAAGAAAGAAACTTCTTGTCTGAAGTCTTTCTTGTCATCGTTCTTGTTGAATTGCTGCAATTCCGTTGGCATTTTTATCCCTATCTTTTCTTATCCGGGGAGGAGGTATACCTAGTTGTCTTTATTTTCTTCAATGTAATTTCACATTTTCTCTGTATATTAATCCTTTTTGCCATTTCTAAGAAAAAGTTGCTGCCGTCACAAGAAAATCTACCGGTCGCGGCGGCCCTCACTCACAATCCATTACTCTCACTGTCTGTCTCTGTCTCTCTCTCTCTCTCTCTATCCAGCGGAATAGAGAGCTATGGGAATTTTGTATTAAAGTGCACAAGTGCGACGACTGTTAGAACTTGGACATTGTGAATGGGGGCAAGTAATTGCATTTTGTGCGGCAAGTGCAGTGCAAATAATTGCAGGTCAGTAGTGGAGAAAAACACTTTGTGCTTAATTTTTTTCTTCTTTCTTCTTTTATTTTCTTTCTTCAATTGAAAACATCAAGACATTTCAAGATTTCAAGATAAAAACGGGAGAGCAAAAAAAATAAATTTTAAGGACGATAAAAATAGTCAAAACAAATTGTTTGATTTCAATCGAGAGGAAGGATGGCGGTTAGTTGGGTTTTATAACAAACTTGGCTTAAGGCAGACAGATGTCACTTCAAGAAATAAACAGGTCAGCAGGTTTTTAAAATAGAAATCAAGTCTAAAGGAGGTAGATAAATAATTCTTGACAACATTTTTAGCTTTTACCTTTTTATTTATTTTGTCTAGCTAAGTGTTTTGTGAATTATAAGCATTAGTCCGAAACTTGTGATATTGTTTCAAAATTCGAAAAAGCAACGATTTCCAAACCATTTACAAATTTGAAAATTTGAAAATTTGAAAACATTTAATTTAATTTCAAGTTTAAAAATGTAAAAATAAAATACCGTTGGAAGCGGTCAAAAAACTTAGACTGAAAAATCTTGTTTTTACTGTTATTCATTGAAAAAAATGTTTAAAAATATAATTTTTTCACGCGTCTATAGACAACACATATGTCTCAAAGCCACTTTGACAAAATATTTTCAAAATCAATTAAGCCACCCACATAAACTTTATAAGACGTATTTGTTTTTTTAAGCTTAAAAAAAAACCGTAATGGAGCATTTTAAAGACCCCTATTTTTTTTGTAATTATTTTTCAATGTGCATATTTTTTTTTTTTTTTTTCAAAAAATTATCAACTTTATCCACAATGACATCATTTTGAAATGTCTAAAAAAATATTTGATATTGGAAAATAATTTTTAACTTGAAAAGTTGAATTTTTAGAATTTTTTTCTTGATGGAAACTCATCATTATATCAATTTATCTATTCAATTAAATTTATTTCGTAATTCTAAACCTTATACTTTTTGAGATGTACAAAAAGTTTTTTTTCTTTTGCCCCATTTCACCCTAACTTGCCGGTGGAATTTCGAAAAATCCCGCCTTGTCAGAACCTTCTATTATACCACCGAACTTTTGGTGTATTTAATTTTTTCCTATCAATAATAGTGTAAATAAAATGCACGACTGGGTCGCACGTACTTGCTCTTGTAGATAAAATTACTAATTATGCTAAGCCTTTTTAATTAAAAATTTGTAAATGCAGTTTTAGAAAAGAAAAAAATTAAAAAAAGCATAAAATTCAATTTTCAAATGACTGAAATAGCTTCTTAAATGAATTTAACCTCAAAACAAAGTATGCAATTTGATTTCTTCTATAATGATACATTTTTAGAAAAAAAAAAATTGAAAATCGTTAGAACCGTTTTTTGAAAAGGACTTTTATATAAAAAAATTGGTACGCCATTTTTAAGATATTATTTATCAACATCTAAAAACTATATTTTGAAAAAAAAAATATTGAATAGTTTTCGAAAAAATAATTTTTCAAAAAAAAATTTCAAACTTTTTTTAAAAATCCAAAAAAATAATCTTCGAATTTTTTTCTACTAAATATTATTACGGCAACTTAAAAGCATTCATGTAAAAAAATGGTTGAAATTGATTGAGTCATGAAGGAGAAAATCAGAAATAAAAAAAAAAACGGTTCTATGGCAGGTATCGTTAACAACGGTTTTTGAAAAAAATGGTTCTCATTTAAAGATAGACCTTACCCAAAGAAATGACCATGATTTTTTTAATCAAAATCGTATGCAACGTTTTTGATAAAAATGAGTTTTTCTAAAACCGGTATATGACAGGTACCGTTATTTGGGGTCCAAAAAAAAAAATAAAAAATGTCTGGGGATATTCTCCAAAAAACGCCACATACCAGGTTTGAAGTAAATCGACCCATCCGTTTAGGCTGTGGTCTCTGATACATACAGACAGACAGACAGACAGACAGCAGACAGAATTGTCGGACCCACTTTTTTTGTACGAATGCATAACTTGATATAGGGTACCCATATCGCAAGTAAAAACAGTAATAATGGGCTGAAAAAATCTTTGTGACTGGTTTAATATTTTTATAATCGCCGGTAAAGAAGTATCACATCAAAAATTGATATTGTGGTCCACTCTATTGGGTATTATGAAAAGCCATTGTCAGTGAGTTTTATAGCCATGTTTTACTCCTTCGGATGAATAAAAACAAGAATCATTTTTTACAATTTTAAGTGTCACTGTATTAAATTATGTGCACACATTTTAGATGGAATCAAAAAGAGAAAAAAAGAAAATTTTTAACAACTTTTTGTTAGTTTTTCTTTACAATTAACGGTCTTCGCAATTTTATCATTTAATTTCGAGTTCGGAACAAGATTTTCTGTCAGAGAGACTTACATTGCGTGTTTTGTTTAAGAGAAGTAAATTTTGAAGATCAGTGTATTTGCTGTTCTAGAATTTAAATATTAATGAAAAAAATCCAACGGGTCAGAGTCTTTGCTTTAACGTCAATATTATTTCTATTTCCATTTTGCCTCTTGCTTTCCATTCAAATGACATCAAATTCAATTTTGATTCATTTTTCAAGAAATAATTTTTTTTTTTTTATTTTTTAAGTTGAACATTCCACAGGGCTGCCTAATATTGTTAAAGAATTAAGAAAAATTCTTTACCACGTCCTCATTTTACCAATCACGTGCTACGAATAAAAATTATTTCGATTCATTTCAGGGGACGGATATGAGGATGCGGATGAGATGATGATGATGATGGTGATGGTGATGGGGGGGGGGGGGGTGAGGCGATATGGAGTGATGGTTTTTCTGGTTGTGTCGAATGAAAAAAACAAAAAAAAAAACTGAAAACAGCAAAGTGTTTAAGAGTTTTTGCCATTTCTCCCAAATTCAAAATTTATTCTATTTGCCGCCTGAAGAAACAAACAACACAAGAAAAAAAAAATATAAAAAAAGGACGAAAATCGCATTGAAAAGGAGCGATACAGACCCGCGCGTATGTATACACTTTTTATACAATGTCGCGTTTTCGCCTAGAGTTAGGTTAGAGTGCGATCCTCTCGTCCTCTTATTCTCCATATTATATATGTACGTGTGAAGGAATTCCCAATCGATTACGTTATAGCAGGCTCAAGCATTGGGAGCGCTTATACTGATGGAGAAAGCTGGAACAACATCAGGACTAGGAGCAAAACCCATGTACAAGTTGTTTTATTTAAATCGTGATAAAATGTTTATTGAATCTGGCGGCATGGTATAGGAAGCGGGGCTTCAGAGCTCCACATAGTTCCTCAAGTGGCTTTGAAAATGAATGAATGGAAACAAAAAAAGGAAAGCTATAAGCTCTATCCACAGCCAGGAGCACTTGCCAGCTTGATTCAGGAGTTCACTCACGATTTGAATTTGTTTATTTAATTCGATTTCTCTGTTGCTTTCCGGGGATAGTGTGTGTGTGTTTGGAAGGAGGTTGTAGTCTTCAACGACAATTTTTAGAATGGGGCTAGTGTGGTGTATGATGGCAGAGTGGGATTGGGTGCTGACAGAAGCACGATTTGGGCAATCGTTTGATGATGCAAATGCTCAATGAAGCGGATAAGAACAAGTCACGAATTTATGTTTCCTTTTATTTATTTTTTTTTTCTTTTGATAATTAATAGAGTTTTTTTTTTTTTCGGTTGGGTTGTGGACGTGAAGTTTTCTTCCTCTGTTTTTTTTTTTTTTTTTTTTTGATATAAATTCAATGGATTCTTTATCGCAGTCAATTGATTTTCGCTTTTCCCCCCAAAAGAAAACTTAGGCTGGGTGTTTTTCTTTGTCGAATGATGTATTACGATCGAATGGCAATAATTTGTGAACATAAAAATGCGGGGATGTGAGGAAGTTTATTAGTGTCATTAATTTCTTTGCTCCTTTTAACACTCAATATATCTCTCATAAGGAATGTAGAGAGTAGCTGTGATTTTGGTTGTTTTTTATTGAGGCTTTTTTGTTTCAAATGTAGGAAAATAAAAAATTGGTTTGGTTTTTTTATAGAAATAAAAATATGCGTTGTAACCATTTTTAATAAATTGGCTGGGATGTGGTGTGTTTTATCACTTTTTTTTACACTTCAGATTCTGTAATGTAGTCACTTGGCCTAAAGTAATATAACGATGGTTTTTAAACCCCATTTTTTTTATATTGAACGGTTCACGGTTGTGTAAAGAATTGTTGGAGTCAGGCAAGGTTGCATACTGCTACCAATATTTTTTTTGTTTTTATAATTGATTGGTAGGAGCAACTGGGATGATAAACTTAATTCAATGGGATCAGATATCGTTACTAAAACATCTAAAATAGATATGGTGTGTAGGGAGAACTGATATAGTATTGGTCAATGTTGTATTTGTACTCATGTACGTCCGCCAGAAGTTATACATCCTTATCACATATCATTATTTATTTTTGTTCAGTTATTTTGGATATGTAAAATTATTTAAGAAAAGTTCTAGAAGGGATACTTTTTCAAAGAATTTTTTTTAAATATTTTTTTTTAACCAAACCCCTGTAATTTGATTAATTTTTGCGTTCGGCCAATTTCAAATGGTTTTTTTGAAGCTTGTAGCTGGCCCACATTAATGTTTGATACTTTAAAATGACAGCTAATCACTCTGCTAAATTAAAATTAAAATAATAAGTTAAAACATTTAAAAATTACGGTAGATAGTCTGAAAATTATCATTTTCCGGTGTGGGGTCTATATTTACACAATTTAATAGGTAAAAAATAATATAGGATTTTTATATTTTTACTGAAGCTTCAATATTTCTACTGCTACCTCAATTTCTAAAATCAGATAAGTATTACTTAACTTAAAAGCTGTTTTGTTTACGTGAAAAAGTATATTTTAAGTTTTTTAAATTCGGTTTTATTTTT